>OZ023140.1:17009455-21809455 GCA_963675895.2 Styela plicata
TGGTGACATCGCAATATTCATTAGGTTGTAAAATAATACTGTGCTTTCAAAGAGTTTAATAAAATTTTACCCCGATCATGCTTCCCGAAGTATCCAACACTAGAACAAAACGCTGTCCTTGTGGTCTGACAACTTTAAATACTGGCACAGTGCTGTTTATTTTGATGTCGTTGACTTCATTACCGAAGTCACCAGATTCCATGATGACAGTCCACGTGCTTTTCATATTACACAATCTGTTTTGATCGTTTGGTGCATAAATGTTATGAGCGTTTACAGATGGTGTTTCGCCAGCATCTTCGCAAAATGTTGACACCTGTGTAAAATCTTATGGATTTTACCATTTTTTATATTTAAGTATTTGATGTTATAAAAATACGAGAAATTCAAGTCGAATTGAATGCAATTCTTGAATTCTCTGAACTATGAAGAATGGGAGAGGAAACTTTTTTATTTATACTTTTTTCCACACTCAGGGCAATATTTTTTACCAAGAATTATATTGTTTAAATTTGTTGCTTTTGTAGCTTATTGATTGGAGTCATGGTGTTTTACAGCTATGATGTCGTGACCATAAATATAAAAATGTGTTTTATCAAGCGGTAAGTCTGCAAAAGATTCATAGTTTCAGCTTTCTACTTTTTACAGGGGTCTCTAATTGTTTCAACGTTTCAAAAAGTTACGCAAACAATGTTTCAAAGCGCTTCAAACTTTGATAACGGAATAGTTAATTTATTTTTATTCATATACGCTTTGTTAGGAGTGAGACACTGGTGGATAACGTCACGAAATCGCGGTCAATTTGTGGCTCATGCTTATCAAAATAAAAATAAAATCTGGTTTAAATACTGAACCGTTACGTACGTTTGAGTTTTTGCAGTTTCAACGTTTATTTGCAAAACTATAGTCCAACTTAAAACAAAGATTTTTGCAGCCAATTGTTACTGTCTGTAATTTAGTATTCGTTCTAATTCATTACAAAATGTACGTGCTAGAACAAACCTCGTCCATGTAGTGGTAACTCATGAGCGATGCGTTCGGATGGTAATATTGTTCTTCATAAGGAAAATATACGCAGTTATAAGGAAATGAATCAGTTGTAGGATCAATATCCAGCAGTGTGCAATGCTTCTCTGCATTATTCGTAGATATGTTTCTCACTTCACCGAATACTGTGGCAGGACATCTGAAAAATAATAAAATTTAAACGTATGATATTTGATAAAATTGATTTGACTTTGCCAAAGATTATTTTGCATTCAAGGTCGTTGGGAATACGATTCAAGTTACGCGTCTCTGATTGCCATGACCCAAGTTTGAATGCCTTGAGGGATGTTTAGTAGGATGTTGCTAGACACCTCGTCGAGGCGTTGTGGTCCCGGCAAGAAAAAAGAGTGAAATTCTGCGCCAAAAACTCTTCCATCGAATGGTAACTAAGGAACTGATAACAGAATTGAAATTTTATTCACCGTGTTGCTTCTGGCCCATTGCTTCCATCATAGTTGGGATCCCAGTAAAAGGGGAACTCATTTGATGTTTCATCAAATACTCCCCACCTGAAATGCGCCCACTCATGCACGACTACTTTTCCTGGAAAGATGACAATAATAAATTGCTTTAGAATAAAGCTTTACATAACAATACATTTGTATTTTACTGTAAGTTATTCTAACAAAATTCACCTTTCTGGTATAAAAATGATCAAAATCGAAGAAGTTTACTTGCTGTCATTAATAAAAATTGAGATATTGTTATTCTCCCCACATATCTGTATTTTCCTAGACCGCGTGACGCTTCCCGTGAGCGTGGAGTGTTTGATCAGATAGATTAATCTGAGAACTGTTTGTCATGTGTTTTAATTCATAGTAGTATGTCAATAATGAAAATTTGAATACAGATGACAATGCGTGTACTTACATACATCATACGTGCGCAAATATTATATATTGTGCTTGTTGGAAAAGTAATATTTCCAATAAAAATACAAAAATATTTTTGCATAACTCCAAATACAATAATTGAACAAAAATCGTGAGTAGCGTGAGTAGCGTTCGGTTGTTAACATTTTGTTATTTTCCATATTCGTTGATCATCATCAAGATCCTACAAATTAAATTTTTTTATGTCTATACTATAAAAGTGCAATTCCGCTCATTGGTCAAAATCATTAAATCCGTCTTGAATTCTTAAATAAGGTTTTAATACAATACAAATTTTGAAATTCACCTCTTGGGCCATAGTCATTCACTGACGAGTAGTCCTGTATAAATGTCGGTGGATAATGACTGTACATCCCGCGTTGGCCACATCCGCCATACTGGACTGTATATGGTGAGCTACCGTAGGATGGATTTTCTGGTGCAATGATGACGTCAGCCTATGATAATTGAAATATGAGAAATTGAAATCTAACCCCTCGCACACAACTGTGACCACTTTTGCTCCGATTAGGGATTGTCAAAACCGAATCATATTCGATGCAAATCTGATTCGGGGAATATTTTTGAATGGGTCGAGGGTCTAGCTCTGTCCAAGTAAGAAATGCCTGTTTTTACCATTATTATTTGCTCAATTTTCAACATATTGCAATCTGCAGCTTTTATTTCCTGGTAAAATTCAAATAATATGTGCTTCCAATCGATATGAATAACGGAATTGACTTCCTAGCCTGAGCTGTGGTCTAAGGGCCCTAGTTGTATTGTCAGCTATCGTGCTACAAACTTGGCCGATTTTCTGTCCATTGGCGTTTGTTCAATGCGTGTACTAAGTGCTTCAGCGTTGTTTTGCTCTTTTGTTGACAAATATGAATAAACGTAAGCGAGAGTCCAAGTTAACATCTATCATACTATCGAGTTTATAACAAAATACTTTCACCATATTTCTAGGGTATCGAGTTAACCTTGTTAAAACTATATTTATTGACTAGGGATGATATAGGTGAGTTTACTTAATTTCTCAATTACATACACGAGAAAGATTTATCAATACCCACTTAAGAAAGCTTGGTCTTAGTCTTAATAATTTATGATTTCATTACAAAACCCCTCTTGGTATTTGAGAACGACCGTTATGTTAATTAACTTCAATAATATCCGTATCTAGATAGACTGGAAGCCTAAATAGTGATTAGATATGGTTAACATCCCGGGAATGAAATATATTTTGCGTTGTTTGTTTTTTACGAACACTGTTTTCCAGATTGAATTGATTTAAAATGTTCGAACTCCGTGTTATACATCTTTCGTAATTTAAAATTATATGATCAATCTTTTAGAATATATTAAAGTTCTTCAGTGTCGTCAACGATATTCCTCAGACAACCCTTATTTGGTACTGTCAAAAATGTTTCCATGTTTGTCAATACCGCAATATTATACAAATTATGGACTTTTCGTATACTAACAAATAATTATATTTTACCCTGTCATATGCTTCATTCCCTGTACTCGGATTTCTGTCTATTTTGTCCCAGGATTCCGGCAGTAGAATAGTTATTTCTTTGAAATACGCCATGTTTTTAGTTGCAACATACAAATCGCGTGAGGCATTTGTCCAGGTTTCCTTGTAAAGAATAAATAAAATGATAATAAATTTATAAATGATTGCAATGTATTATTTGATGTACTTAATAATAAATAGGTTTGTTATTTCTTAAATTATGCATGCCGTCTTTTATAACGCCTGTTATATGTAGAATAGTTAGCCCATTTTCTAAAAGTAATCTAGAATAAATTTTTTGAAGACTGACTTGAAAAAAAATGAATTTTCGGAATTCGAATCTATTCCGGATAATTTCTTTCGAATCGAATCGATTCGCAAATCAATATAAATACATTCAGTTTTGGTTATCCATGGTTATTTGTCTCAATTATAAAAACGAAATCTATAAACTATAGGAAAGAATATACTTTTAATTCGCAGTTGCTCTTTCAGGGCAGAAAAAATTTGGCAAAAATCGAAACTATTTTGTTTGCAGTTTGCCGGTGGAATATGCAAGCTCAACTTCACCTTTTTTGTTCCTATGACGGATTCATTGCTGATTCAAGGCAATTTGAATCACCGAATTGGATTTCTCAGCCCTATGTATCATTTTTATAGCCACCTATTTGAGTGGATACCCCTGCGGAAGGTTTGTTGGAAGAATTAAAATTAATACTAGCGTTTGATATCTTCCTAGAAAGTGTTTGAAAATTGACTTTGAGCAAATCATTACAAAAATGTTTAAAACAATCCTCACTTTTATTGCGTCGATGAGGTCTTCACTCTCTTTAATCTGTGAGTTGATTGCGATAACAATCCCTGAATATCCTCCATTATCAATTTGAATGTTGGATGAACCACCAATAGCAAAGCAAGGTGAAATCACATTCAGAATCGTGTACAATATACAGATGAAATATATATGATGCATTACGACTTGAAACTGAGAAAAAGTAACTCTGTATTCACAATCCAATAAAAATTTTCGCTTCAGCATTTCCGTCGGATTATTTCATGCAGAGGGTAGCTGAGCCTCCGAGGATTCTGCATATTCTCAAAAGCACTGTGACGCCATACCTTAACAACTTACCCACAACAATACATAGCTTTATTTATGTCTCACCTACAACCAAGCATATTAATTTTTGATATTTTGTGAGATCAAATAAAAAATAGGCTCAAATTTATAAGCGATGTTGTATAATAAAATTTTCCGATACAAAAACATTTTGATTGCATGGGAAATTGGCGGGGAATATGTAAAAAACGTTTTGATGAAACGACACTTACCGAATCCAATATTTCATTCCGTTTATGAGCAAAAACGTATTCCAAAAATCAATTACGCATGTTATACCAAAAATATGGAACGCTGTACCCGATAATATAAAATTGTTTCAATCGAGAAATATTTTTCAGCGTAAAATGAAGAACCCATTTCCAAATTTCCTCATTTTTACCTAATTTGCTCGCTTACCCGTGTATTGCGCCATGTCCTTAATCGTGCATTTTAGTGACCTTGAACATCGGTGCCGTAAATTGACTGGGAATATCGCGCCTACGCATGCACTTCTTTGACATAGACAGGCACACACCATGCTAAATCGACACTAATAGGACCATTTTGTTTGAACAATGAAGTTCTAGATCTCAGATAAATAGGTGCTATGGAATGTACGTGCATGGTGCGTGTCACAGATGTTTCAGGCCATGTAAATATGGACACTCCACAAATAAAAACCTGGAGGCTAGCAACTGTAATTAATCAAAGCTGAAATATTGCCTAGGTAGAATATTCAGACGTTACAAACAGCGGAACTCTCCTCCACAATTCTCCCGAATACTCCCTGCATATAGCATAGTCGTTGTTATTTTCAACTCACTAACTTTCCCGCTATTGTGTGTCATTCATGGATCGCGCTTCCAAAACATTTCCGGGTGTACGCCACAAATAGTTCACACTACTCTTGCGCGTTCCATGTGTAACTCACACTTTCTTATTATTGTCCAATGTAAATAAGTGTGGTTGTTGTCCTTGCATTGTAATAAATATAACTAACTGTCTATGTAATTGGTGTTTTTTTTGTTACACACCCACATATATAAATTTCCCCCCTCCGTTCCTTCGCTATTTTTGTATAGGTTCATTTTTATTTTCAAGGAAAAAGGGCGCGTGTACATACCGCACGTTTTTAAACTTTCAACTGGCTGACCCTAATTTGGTTTATCACTGTATTTATTGAGGTATTCAATTACGGTGTTATATTCAATTTTTGCTTACGTTAAGAAGGTCGAAATAAATCTATCTATATATGGGTCGTAGTTTTGTGGATAATTCATGAGCAGCATGCCGGATAGCGAAATTTGCGCTAGTGAAGAAAACCTTGTTCCTCCCAGAGTACTAGGATAGGGGAAAAGTTTTACCGAAAATAATTTTAAGAGGGCCAGGCGTCGTTTCGACCCGAGTTTCTTTGTTAAACAAGAGTATTGAGTATTGACAGCGCAAAATACAATAACATACATCAGTATACCAGGAATAATTTTGAATAAAATTAAAAAAAAACACTATGCTTGACAAGGGGTTTATACACCCGAGAGACAGCAGATGGGACGAAAAACTTCTTTAACTTTGCACGCCTAAACTTGCAATAAGGATTAGACAATTTGATTCGGTGATTTAAATCGAAGCACAATATATTCGAATTAGGGCTGGTCAAAACCGAATCATACAGAATTCGAATCTGGTTCGCATTCGATTGCATTTCGTCGTTAAAAAAAATGAAAATCCTAGTTCATTTAACAAGTTTTTGTTCCTATGAAAGATTCACGATTGATTCGAATAGAATGTCACCGAATCAAATTGCCCAGCTCTAATTCGAATCAATGATGAATGGATTAAAATTTTCTCTTTTAAGAAATTTAGAGTTTAGAATTTTCAAATTTGACCAAAATCGATTATATTTTGTTGTTAAAATATAAAAACTGTTGCTTTTAGACATGGAATTTTAATTAAATATGCACTATAAAGTACAAAATTCCTCGATTTTCAGATTGAAGACAAGTTGTAATTTTGAAAATGTGATATTTGGTATTTACATCGAATTCGTGATTCAATCCGATTCAAAAAAATTATTCGAATCAAATTCGAATTCCAAATGATTATAGTTTTTTGCAATAATTCAAGTTGACAAATCCAATTGAATACTCTAGGAATGTCTAGAGCAAACCACTTCGTTGAAAAAACATTTCAAAAACATACCATATAAGAAGATGGTAGATAGAAATAGCGTTAAGATGAAAGTACCTTTTATTATGTATTCCGATGTCCTAAGAACTGGATTGCAATGTCAATATTGTCAAATTCCCAATAATAAAATTGGCTTTTCGAAGTTTCCCCACTACATGAGAACGCTGAAAGCTGTTCCAGCGCTCGTTTTTGCTATTAAAGGGATTATTAAATCTTCTTGCTTAAAATTTCGAAATTTTTGTTCGATTTTACTGAAGCGAAAGTCCTTTTCATTGGTCGGTCATATCGCTATAAAGAAATATTTGGCGAATCTACTTCGTGAAATACAGATGGATGCATGGCAACACAATCGACCTTGGACCTTGCGACATCGTTATTCCGTGCTGGCCATACTCTGGCCGATATGGAGCTCAGGTGGCGTTTAACAACATTTTAGTAGTTAGGCTTTTGATGCATGCTATTCCATTTTTTGACAGAGCAAAAAATAGTACGTTACGGATCCTATGAAAGACAATCAGGATCAACCCTTAATATTTAGGACTGTGACATATCTGTCACACTATGCATTAGGAGAAAATTCACAAATTCCCAATTTGTATAGTTTAAACTTAAACCAAGTAAAATGGATGAGTTATTTGAAATACAAAAAATAGGAGCTTCTGATAAGATAAGGCGAGTCGGGGAGAAGGTTATTTCTCAGTTTTTAGGAAGATACAACAGTTCTGCTATCTTTCCACCTCACGTTTTTGCCCTTTTGCTCTACGCGAGGTTTCCTTCCTCGCTGCGCGCACCTTAGGACACCTGCGTTACTCTTTGACAGATGTACCGCCCCAGTCAAACTCCCACCATCAACTGGTTGATGTAATAAATTCTAAAAAAGAACTCTTTCTTTATTTTTCATTTCATTGAAGTCTGGGAGTCCGAAGTGGTTCCTTCTAATGGTCCCAAAGCATGCGTACCCTTTACCCCCAAAAATACAATAATGGAAGAGTTGTAAAATAATTGTTAAAGTACACACAATGTTCCCGAAGATCTGGAATGTACACTGTGACAAAATATATGCAGTGAATTGACTGTTCATTCCCATGCCATCAACAACCTACAATTGACCAAAATGTCGATTTTTATAATTTCTTATTGTGTAGCAATTTAGGCATGGAGCACTACAAAACCGGTGCTCTACTATACATTTATAAAAACAAGAGGAAAACTTACTAAGGTTATAATTAGTACTCATATGCATACCATTACTTTTTTAATGCCTCACAATCACCTTTCATATCCAGATAATTCCTCAAAATTCTGCCTGTTTGTTCAGCTAACAAAAACTGCGGACGATGCTTTCCTGGCACGCTTATTCCCAAACCGAGATCACGAGGTCCAAAATATTTTTGTTCAATATTTATTTGATATGACCTGTCCGTGAACCTACCGGGTGGCTTATACCCAACAACCGCCAGGTACGACCTTTGTAGTGACTGTGTATCTGTTTCATGTTACAGCTACCCGCGAAGTGTCTTGCTGAAGGGCACGCTCGGTGGTGAAACAGCCAAGCATCGGACTTCCGGACAATATGATCGCGCTTAATCGACTGAGTCACTGAGCACCTAGCACCGACTGAGCAACCGAGCCAAAATATTTTCATCAGAGTGAAAGTCACAGTGGAACTTAAGCGATAACTAAAGGACAGCATAATTCGGTGCGAAGAGTGTCTCGAAAACTGACCAATAAGGAATGCACCACGGCATATCTGCCACGCTATGTACTAAAGGGTTAAGGTAAAGAGAGCTTTACGAAATAAAAGAATATTTCGCAAATCTAATTTCTCCTCCATCCCGTACCAGTAATTCATTATTAAAAATTAATTAATATTAGTTAAGTTTTAAGTAATCTGGCAGAGCATTTTCCACTTTCGGTGAGACATTAATATTTCACTTCGGTGTCATGCTAAATATTATCGGGTCGCAATTTTGTTGTGAATAGATTAGTAGATTTTTAAAAATAATTTTATGACAAAAAACTCAAGAAACCGAGTTTTGTGCTACAAATTTCTAACGAACAATCATGGGAGCCCGAGTAGGTATTCAGAACTTCGAAACAGAGGGCGAAATTTTGCAAATCATATTATGCCGTCGTAATTGGGCTCTGTGCGTGTAGCCGTTGTTTCGTTTGCGGTGAGATCGAATGATAAACACGCAAAATCTTCAACAAATTAGAATGGAGACTTGTTTACAAATTGGGTAATTGAAGATATGTTTGAGGTAGATTCTATATCTGCTCTGCAGCGTCAATATAAGGTGTGTACAATCTGATGATTTAGTCGAAAGAATTTTAAAATACCGACCCAGTGAATCAGAATCTAAGCTAGAGTCAGTCCAACGAATTCAGTGAACGTTCGGCCAATTCTCAAACCGCTATAGAAGCGTTCTCCCTCAGAAATATGATGATAAGCAGGTTCCACAAATTGATCACGTCTCACCGACGCCATTCGTCAATGACTGGTACCAAACAAAAGATGTTTTGACAAAAGTTTACAGATTATAATATGTATATTTTACCTCAGGCTCAGAACCCAAAAACGCATTGAACTGAACCTATTTATCAAGCCTTTTCGTAGATCACAAATAACAAAAACTAAACTAAAGCTTAACAGGAATAACAGGAATATTATTCAATTAATAAGAAAAGGAAACAAAGGGAATGCCTGATTGGCAAAAAAGCAGGACAAATCATCAACATTGTTAACGATATTATAAAAAGCATTTTAGCTCCACCCATCGGAGGGCATCATGAATTCGGGCGCCATATTGTAAATTATCGTAAGTTGAATTCTTGTGGAGTATGGAATATGTTTGGTAGCGCTATCGGGAAAAGGGACTTATGTGCAACTAATTTATCGCGTTGAAAAGGCGTTAATTTGAAATCTGAGGTCAGATTTTAGATTATCGCGTTTTTATGTGAGGAACTACAC
Source organism: Styela plicata (assembly GCA_963675895.2). Classification (NCBI taxonomy): domain Eukaryota; kingdom Metazoa; phylum Chordata; class Ascidiacea; order Stolidobranchia; family Styelidae; genus Styela; species Styela plicata. Next base: position 17,019,154 of record OZ023140.1, read on the forward strand.
AATAGCAGAAATGCAAGAAAAAACTCGTTGATTATTCATTTATTTGACTATTTGACCGGAATTTTATTCGTTAATGTTGAAAGAAAAGTCATAAATTTTCGGCCAAATATGAGCTGCTGATGAGACACAACTCCAAAAATCATTCCGAGTGTGATTATTTTAGCATCAACGATTAAGAGAACAACTTGTAACATATAAACCAAAAGCACTCTTTTCTCTTATTCATTCAAATCCAGATACACGACTACAGAGAGAAGCGGAACATTAAATAACAATAATAATAGTAGGTAGATACATGAAATATGCTCAAGAACAAATCTAATGGCACAGCGCGATCTAAACGAGGGAGGCTCGGGCGTCAGAACGCCGTCAAGTAAACTGAAAATAACAAACAATGCTAAAGTAGAAAAACGACTGTGACGTCACAACACCGAATATAGGAATGCATTGACGATATAAGAAAAAGAAAGCTAAATACTCTTACACTGTCACCAAAATGCTAAACAAAAGTCATGACTGGCCTAACTGGTTAGTTGCAGGTAGACAGCCTCGCTCAGGTTAAGCTCATCCAAACGACTACGAAAAGGCAATAGATGAAACCAGATGGGATCGTAAAGCAACTATGGCGTCATATTAATCGCAAATGCCAAATCAAGCGCCATAGGTATGATCGGTATATGTCAATGTAAAATTGTGCTTTGTCAAGCATGAGTCATAGATGATCGCGCCTAAGCAGCGCAGTCCATCTGGGGCTCACGCTAACAAAACATGCTTTGACACAATTTTCTTCGCCGGGAATAGGGAGTTGAATGAAATAACTGAAAAAATGGAATGGTGGTATCGATAAAATGTCAACGGTCAAACGAGGGCTTGAAACCCGGAAAATCAAGTGAAAACAATGGAATGTCATGGTTAAAAAGTATTTTTGGTTCAGAAATTTGCACGAAAAATAGATATTTTTGTATTTAGAACAAAATATGGCCAATAATGCGATTCTATTTAATTTGATCAGATAGGATTTCAAGACAGATGTTCAATTGAAATTTACAACTTAAACGGCTTTGATTCATAAAAACAAAATATATCTCTGATAAATGATCAAAAAACAGCTGGTTTTAGTATATTTTTAATAGCACAATCGGGATTTATTTCAAATTATTTAGTGTAGAGGGAGATATAGATAACGTTGTGTGATATAATGAACTACATTATAAAATTCGAAAAATGAAATCGTTCCGGACAAGAATTCTAAAATACCGAATCAGCAGTTCGAAAACGTACTACACCTCATCAATCGGATTTTTTTTTTGTAAAAGCATCTTTTGTTAGGTATGGGATACTGATGGATCGCGTCGACGAGATTCGTTCATTCGATATCACTTCGTTGAAAGTAGGGATGAGCCATTCGATTCGGTGATTCGAAGTACAGATTATTCGAATCAATCGTGAAATGTTCATAAGAACAAAAACTTGCTATTATAAATGAAGTGGCATCCGTTCATGTTTTAACGACAAAATGCACTCGATTTTGGTGAAATTTGACCAAAACCGATTGTATTTGGCGGCCAAAATGAAAATTTTCGTTTCTGGATTTGAGTGTAATTGGAAATACATCGCGCTTAATTCTGTTTAAGCTAATATTTGTAATTCGTAATTGTAAATTACTTGATTATCATATTGGAGGCATTTATAGTAATAGTAAAAATGAGATAATTGTTATTTTTATGGAATCAGCGATTCGTTAGATTCAAAAAAAATATTTAAATCAAATTTGAATTCCAAATGATTCAGTTTTGCCCAGCCTCAGTTGTAAGCGACTCATCGACTTCTTACTTGACAAACAACATAAATAGCTTGCAGCCGTGTGGTCTCCTAGTTAGAAAGGGGATATTCTGCCAATTTTTAATGATATTCGGGAATATTGCACTACTAAATTAGACCGGAGACGAAGGTGGAATATGTATCTCATCTTTTCATAGGACATTTTTATTATTTCTAACTTCTGCCACTCGGCCCACTTGTTCTCATGGCAGAAATGAAGAAAAAGTAATGAAAAAGTCAAATGAATGGCTCGGTTCCAAAAAAATATTCGAAATCCTTGTTTTTACGTATATTTTAATACAGGATATTTTCACATATTTCTGAAATATCTAGTATACCATGTTGTACTTTTACGTAGTGAATTCACAAGCTAAAAAAAGTAAATATACTCAATTTTCATATGAATATTAACGTGGAGAGAACATTTTGTTTTGAATTTGCATTTTCCACTTTTTCAAACACAATTAGTTTAAAACGCTACGTATTATTATATCTTTTCATAATTTTAAATCACATAGAGATTGTCTTATAATATCCTAGAGATTTTAGTGCTGTGTCTGGCATTTTCTTAAAAACTTATTTTCAGCCAACTAACCAAATAAAATAGTTCCCAGCTGTAAAAAAAAGCTTGTCAGCACCGAAATGCTGTACATATACAGTGCTAGTATATTAACGAAAAAGTTTTATATTTTACCCTGTCATATGCCTCATTGCCCGTAGTCGCTTTTCTGTCAATCTTGTCCTAGGATGTCGGCAGAAGAATCGTTATTTCTTTGAAATACACCATATTTTTAGTTGCAACATACAAGTCGTTTGAAGCATTGGTCCATGTTTCCTTGTGAAAAAATAATTAAAATTATAACAAATCATTAGATATGTTGGCAAAGTAATATATAATATATATATAATAGTTGTAGTCATAATAAATTAGGTTTATTTGCCTAAATTATGTATGTCGTTAAAATAAGTTTCCAAGCAATCCTTACTTTTATTGCATCAATCAGGTCTTCACTCTCTTCAATCTGTGAGTTGATTACGATAACAATCCCTGAATATCCTCCATTTTCGATTTGAATGTTGGATGAACCACCAATAGCAAAGCAAGGTGAAATCACATTCAGGATCGTGTACAGTATACAGATGAAATATATATGATGCATTATATTTTAACTTCGACCAAATTGAAAGTAACGAAGGAACTTTTTTAACAATCCAGTTAAAAAAGAGCTTTGCCGCTCAGTCTTATAAGTTTAAATGAAATAGTCTTTTATTCTATAGTTGCTGTGGATTTACTTACATACTTTGGAGGGGTTGAGCACAAGCAAAGTATAATTTCAGATCCAAGATAAATAATGACGAGTACGCTGTTATGAGCCGACTTTCATCGAAGCCATTTCAGCAATAATTGTGACAAACAATGGGTTCATATTTTTAGAAAAGAATCTAATGAGTCGAAAATATTTGAAGGATCCACGAGCTGATAGCAAAGTGTTAGTTGAATCAAATATTCGGGCAGGTTAAAGCAATTTTGTGGAGACAGGTGTTGTGCTTAGACCGAATTTCAGAGATGGAAGTCAGGTGTTGCTCTTAGACAGAGTTTCAAGATGAGAATTTGGAGTGCCACCGGCGTAAATCGCAAAAGAAGTGGGGCGTTATAGCATTAACAACTACAACAGCAAATATATCAAATAAATCTAGCTCAGTAGCAGTGATAAAAAGGATTCCCTCTTTCCTGTTTGGATTGACTATTGAAAAACATAAAATTGTACTAAACTGTGCTTTCTATCGAATAAAAAAGTCAAATCATAAACCTGTTTCATGCAAATCTATTTTGTTCTTCTGTAGGCAATGGGAGTAATTGCTTTCGAATTTGGCCTACTCAAATTTCGCAATGACAATGAGAATAACAGGAAGTTACTCAAATCGTAACTTATATAAGATATTCCATTCAAAATAGATTTCTTCCTAGAAATAATTATTATTATTTATATAACCATTGAATGCGTGCAACCAAGTGCATTGCGTTAATATATTTATAGATTTTGTTTTATCGTCTCATATTCACGATGCATTGGTGCCGCAAGCTATTAATTTTGTTAGGCATGGGTCACACATGGATCCTGCCCAGGCAGCGCGATCTATCAGTGGAACCATACTAACAAAATAGCCACGATATTCATGATAGAGCAGCATAACTTTTGTGTCTGTGTGAGCAAACATGAACAACAAACTTTAATCATAATACACATATGATCAAAATAGAATTCCGGTTCCTAAATTTCTTTTATTAGTAAAATGGCCTCATCTGATAAATTTTATTTGGTAGGTTCAGCTGCTGCAATTAGTGTGAAGCCATTCTCGCTTTAAAACTTTCACACCTCATCGTATTGTCATTAATTGTCACTGAATATTTAGATGTTTTTCACGCCTTTAATATTATAAAAGATAGTATCTTCTATTGAGGAGTAGGGTAAGGCCTAATTTAAGTAATAATGTAAACGTTGTATCGAGCTCATACTGAGAGCTGCAAACAAGAATGTATAATATCTATCGATGTATCCTTATTAATTAGTAAAACAACATAGGAAAAACATACATACAATCGTATATCATTAACATCATAATACTAGTGCCTGCAGTGATGACCAATGACGTGTTGGGCAACTAACAATCTACTGAGATGGAGTTGCGACGATGATACTGAGTTGCGACGATGGATATACTGTTGATTGTTTACAAGGATGATTTGTGTATAAATCGATGAAATAAAGAAATCTAGTGTCATACTACGGAACCTATTTTTTTATTGAAATCTACTTTGAGAAAGGCCGGGAGCAGTGTTTTAAAGTAACCAACTAATGTTCATTCAATAGCAAAGAGCTACTACGAAACTTAGTACCAGCAACTGTACTTTAAGTGGAAAACATCCCAAATAGAAATGAACCGCTATGACAAAGTGCAGTGAGTGATATCTGCTCCGGGCGAGGTTGAAACCATCTACCACTTCTTTTTACAAATGAGATTTCCGGGAAGTGAAGCACATAATGATCCAGACGAAGAAAAGTTCGATACCGACAGTACGTCAAAGCAATAGTTACTGCACATATGCATAGAAAGTTTGATGCAGAATTGCAAAAGCAGTGGTAGACAACCTGATTCCTGATGTCTTAAACCGCGAAGAAAAAGATAATACCCTATTGTATTCGTCGCCACGAAGATGACTGGAAGAGATTACCATGATGATGCTTCACAAATTTGGTCTTATGAATTAAATAACTTTATTGTAAAGTCGAATAAAACTTAAACTAAGATAATACTCCTGGTATAGCAATAGGGAGGCTAGAGTTAAATAATTCGATCTATTTTGCAGTAATGACATCGTGAAATCGATATTTATTTATTCGCCAGCGATGTGATAAATAAGTCGGCGAAAGACGTAAAAAATGTTATGTTTATGTTGGGCAAGGAGCGATGATTTATTTTACGCGCTAAATTGCACAATCAAACATGGTGCAAATGTCACGAAAGAATTACTTTTGCACGATTCAAGTTGCCGCCAGATAAACTGAAAATAAACAATGCTACTGAAGTAGAAAATTCGTGGTGACGATATAATGGCAGATATGGAATACTCGTATGGGATAGTGTCTCATAAGCGTGATCCACCATCTGTAACTCACGCTTAACGAAATAGTTTGCTTATTATATAGTTTGGCTTCTATTTAAATTACGCCGGCTCAACTTTGCTGGCGTGGATTCACTTTAAAATAAGGTGTTTCAGAATTTCAAGAAATATACAACTTTTACCAACTACAACGTTATGTAAATAAACAAATAAATATAGCTCTTCAAGGACACGCAAAACGTTTATATTTGAAAAGAAAATTGTTCGTTTCGAGATTAAATTCAACACAAAATTACACGTTATGACAATACGCTCAAAAAACTTTAAATATAAGGTTGACTCTATGCAAGGCCGGATTCATACCCACCACTCAACCCAGGGTGTAATAACTTGGGTAGTCTAAGCCGAACAGGAAAGACCATATCTTTTCAACAGCTCTAACCCTGCCTTTCTATAAGTGGCCGCTATTACAGGGCCTTAGCGTGATTCACTCCAAGGAGTAGTATATAGAAAAAAAAAATAATATCCACACCTGACACAAACAGTAATTTCAAAATGTAGTTTCAGACAGAAACGGCACTGAGACAAAGAAAAATCCCCAAAAGAATTGATCTGCAATAATAACGTGAAGTGAGTGGTATTCACCCTGGGCGATGGTGAAACCAATAAGCACCTTGTTTAATTTTAATCCTCTCTTACAGCAAACAAGTAAAACTTTATTAGGGCACATGCAGGGCAACATAAATATAATTATAATCGTATTCTGGGTTGGCTATTTTCCTTATCCAAAATTCATATCCCCTTTTTGATTCCGTGGACCCGGCTCTAAAATTTCATCGCACAAGTAAGATTGAAAAAAAATATAATTAAATTTCAAATACACATAATTACAAAATAATCACACAAAAAATGTTATATACAAAATCAAAGTGCAAAAAATAAAATAACAAATTTTTGTTCCCTTGTTCATTTTTTTTTTTTTTTTTTTTTTAATATAAATCTTAAACGGCGTTTTTTTCAAAATTCCCCAATCAGAAATTTCTTTTGGTCAAGAATGAGCCACAAATAGACCGCACCCCGACGGCGCGATCTATCAGTGACTCTTTGTTCAAAAAAGGAGAAGATGTTTCGTCAAAATCCCTAGAAAAGTAAGTAAAGTTGGAAATAAACACAAGCACTTAATTAACTTTAAAATTTTGATACAAAACTTAGTTCATGGTTTGGCCTTAGTAATATGGTGATTCCGTTCTTGCTTTCGGAAACCTTGTCTCGCTCATGGCTTCCATAGATATCGAATACGCATTGTCGACACCTTCGACGTTTGTACGTTTTTGTTTTTTCTTCAAATCGTTGTTGCTTCTACATAACCACGCTGACAATATTATGGTGCTAGTCACTAAATGGTAGAAAAAGATATCGGGGGTTAAAAATGATAAAAGATTATTCGACACTTTTTTAAATTCAAACCTTTTCGTTTTGAGTGATAACTGAAATAATTCAGATGTTTGGTTGAACTTAGCTTGTGTATTATATGTACTCTTGGTTTTTTCACTATTAGGTAGCAATGATATACAAGTTGGATTGATTTTTCTTATTGAAATTCATATTAATGAGGGCCAGGAGTATTAGGGCAGAGTAGCAAAGAACATCGTAAAATGTGAAATCTGCAATATTAGGAAAAACCCAAACAGAACTGAGCCGTTATAATCGAGATTACCCATTGCACGGAGATGAGATACACACCTCCACGACATGCGCGAAATACGTAAGGCAACTTCAAAGCACGAAAGAAGGTGAGCTACTGTAAAATGTAGTAACCAACAACAAGGTACATAGAGATGTTTTTGATTGGGATGTAGTTACTCATTTTTGTTTTTTATGAAGCTGTCAATCCCTTATGGACTTCTTGTTGAAATCTTACTTGCAACTCCACCGCAATACCGTCTAGTGGCCGCTCTTCTCTACCCACTGGCCGCGTTTGGAGTAGATTTGTATGATTACAAAATATTACTGTCAGTTATTATGGTTTGTTTTTTAAAAACAAGCATTTTGATGACATCTACCAGCAAAAATCTCGATATATTGTTAAATAATTTAAAGAAAGATATATAAAAAATACTCACGTAATGCCGCAGTGGAGGCTGATAAAGTTGCTGCCAATATTAAATATAGATTGGCGTTCGGATCACATACTATAAAATATAAAAAAAAAAAAAAAAGAAATGCATAATCAACGTTTATAATATAGTTTAATTTTAGATCAAGATATAGATCAACTATAATAATAAGATAAAAATATAACATTAGGATTTTCATATTTATATTTGTGAGTAGTAAATTGTCACATATATCGGTCTCTTTGCTGATGTCTTATGTATCTCTATTCTAACGGGGTCAATTATATAGCGTCGGAAACGCTGCCAGGAGGCAATGATACAAAGGGATAAACCGGGACTAAACATGCTAGGGCATAACTAGGATTGTGCAATTTGAATTGATATTTCGAATCGATCCGAAGCGCAAATTACTCGAATTAATCGTGAATCGTACGTACTTATTAAATGGGTGAATTTTTAACGACAAAATGCAATCGCTCATAGTGATAGAGAGTGTATCGAAAATGAATAATTAATACCCATAATTTCTTGCAATAAATGATATAAATAACCATAAATTCTTGGCGAGTTGCAATAATAAAAAACGGGATCTTTGTAAAATGATGAAATATAAAACTGGGAAAATGGTGAAACATGAGAAACGAAAAGACAGTGTGAAATGAAGACGATTTTGCGTATTGGTCAGTTCAATGCCACGTGGGCATTTTGCAAAGTTAATTGGTTCATAATTTCCATGTATAAATTTAAAATTTTATGGATGCGTCTTTCATAAGATATTTAAATCCAAAGTTAACATTATCAAACCCGTTGCCTATGCCTTACAGTATAGAAATGTCAGCCCAGTGTTCTTATCATTGAGATTTCATTCCGAGAAAGATAAATTTCTATAGTAAATTTTGTTTTGTCGAGCATGAGTTACAGATGCACCGCGCCTCGTCGGCGCGATCCATCAGTGACCTATTCCCAACAAAACATTATTGAATGAGTACAAACAAAAAACCTTACCTTCGCATTGTGTGCAAACTTTTCCTGTGGTTGATTTAGTAACGGGTTTCGTTGTTGTTTTCTTTGTTGATGTTGTTGTTTTCTTGGTTGATGTTGTTGTTTTCTTTGTTGATGTTGTTGTACTTTCTACGTTCGTCGTAGGTTCTATTGTAGTTGTTGTCGGTGGAACAGGAGGAGCAACAAAGAAGTTGATAACAGCAACGTTTGAAGGATCACCTATATTTCCTGCGTCGTCTGTTGCTCGTATTGCAAATGCAAGCCTGGATGTCGAGAGAAGGATAAAAACCCTGATTTAGTTGCTGTTATTGTTGTTTCTCGTCAGATTCTTTAAGTCATGTTAGTTGGGCTACCATACCATTTTTTTTGGTAAAGTAAGATGATTTTAGACGCCAAATTTATGTGGTCCTAATGTTCGGCGTAGGCAAAAATTTTTGCAACAGCAATATATGCTTTCACAGCCAAATAAAGAAAAGAAGACAAATTAAGCTATTTGTGGAATTCAAATTAGATTAACAATGTTTTTTGCGTTTTTCTGTGGTTTTAATACCTTTTTGGTTCTTTATAAAGCGGCTTGTGTGTGTGGGGGAGGGGGCTCGATTGATTGGCCAACTTTTTATTCCTGATGGAGAATCTAGGATTTTTTTTTGTTATAACTTTTTGATTATTCGTCCACTATACCACTATCCTACTACTTGCTGAGATGCACTTATAATGTTACGGATACAAACCTTACTGATTCTGCTGCATCAGGTAAATCGGGAGTTTGAATAACCATTTCTTCAGTTGTTCCAGCCACAGATGGTGAACTTAGATTTCCTTGTATCATGTCATCATTTGTAATATTCGAATTTCCTTCAAAATTATTCAGTAATTCTATTGGATCTCCGTACGTGTAATGAATGTCGTAGAATGAAGCTGTAAGAATAAAAATAATTTATAATTGATTCCTTTGTATCCAGTGCAAAAACGTTTATATTCAGACAAGTCTTTTTATCATAATTGTATCGACAGTTTAATGTGATAGTTGTTGAGGTAAATAGTAAATGTGTAGATAAAGATAAAAGTTCAAAACCCAGCAGTCACGTACAGTTTCTGCTTAATTGAAAATGCGAATAAAGAAAGGCATATAGCGTTGTATTGTGGACTGTGGTAGAAATCATTCACTGCATTTAAATCTGGGTGTTCAGTACTTTTAGAATAATGTTTTTCTCATGGGGTAAATTTACTTGCTTTTCATTTTAGCCTACAACATGTCAAGGTTTGTTAGTTGGTTCCTCTAAGGTACGGCTATACGACTTCCGACTACGTTTAGAACGAACTCGATGAGAGCGTGCAAATTTTATCTTCTTTTTTTTATTCTTTTTTTGTTATTTCTGATTTGAGTTAAGAAGGTAAGTGAGAAGGCAAGTAAGTACCATTTCCAGTATCAAAGTCATCTCCTGGAGCGGTGAACGTGATGATAACACCTTTTAAATAGTCATCTAAGTCATTTTGTTGTAGTTTCATGTCAATAATTTTAGCGGGTGGAAAGCTATCAGTTGGCGTACCGGCAGGTGGCCTGAAAAAACACACAATTTTATAATATTATTAATTGATGGGTGAAGTTTGGTAATTAATTCGAGAATTTCGTTGATTTATGGAATTTGTTACAGACAAGAGACATCATAAAACAGTGTTTCTTAACCTTTTCTGAGTCGCGTTCCACGTAGCCGTAACTCTTGAAAGACCGTGACTCGCTTGAGTGCGAAAAAACGATTCAGCATTAAAATGCATTTTTTTTCTAGGAAAAAGTTAACGAAAGAATATGACAAAAATCAATGAGTATTCAAATGCTCTAGTGACTCATTGTTTGATATGTCACTATTTTTTTTTAAAATGTATTTGTCAATTAGTAGATGTCATATTAATATTAATAGTAAAGATGGGTCGATGTATCGATATCTCAGTATCGGCAGGAATCGGTGATTTATGAGGTATCGGTCTCGGTACTTGTATCGGAAAATTTTCATCACCGATACCGATACCGGTTGCTTCTTAGTTAGAATGGCAATTTTTACAATACAGCGTGCGAGTACGCTTTATCTATGTAATAGTAAACGGAGAAGCAACTGTTTTATTACGTAACAATGGAATTTTCCATTTGCTCAAACTTGTTCAGCCCGGATCCATGTCAGACTAGCATTCAAATTTTTTTTGATAATGTAGGCAGGCCTTATCGCGTGAAAGATTTTATTTACACTTTAAATTTTATTAAATAAAGTTCATCACTAAGCTGTCATTATTTTTGACTATATCTGTTGGCCATAAAAATTCTTTTTGATGCAGAAAAGGATATTAGGTGTCCCGCTAGTTGTACCCACAAACATTTCCCACCGTCTATTTGCGCGCATTCTTTGAACACATGTATGCTTGAACGCAGCATGAATCAGTATCTTCGCATCCATAAAAGTTGCACAAACGTAAGTAGGTGCAGACATACGCGAGTGTAACTATACCGAGAACAAAAGTATATGGGTACAAAAAGGCCATTGGTATATTTAAAAAAGTAATCTATATCGGCGTTAACGGTATGGGAATATAAATTAAGAAGGTAGTATTGGTACTTTTATCGGTATCGGCAAAAATTTTGGCTCGGCCCATCTCTAATTAATACCGTCTTCAAATAGGGGAGGTACCTAAGGCACGAGAGACCCTCAAATAGAATGCAGAACAGGAAATTTATGCTGATTTATCTTGGCCTATTCTGTAAAAACGCAATCTCCGAAATGCCTATTTTACACAAAATTATTCTATTCACCAAACAACTAGAAGATGGCGCTGAGGACCAATAGAACTTTAGGTATTGTTTGTGATCGAAGCGCTATCACTAAGACGTTACATCACAATCACCACCTTCAAGCGAAACCTCGACGAAAGTCTTATTTTATGACCAACAGATGAAGCGCCCGAGACAAAAAACTAAAATTAAAAACTCTGCCAAAATGTATAAATAAAGAATTTGATTACTCCGTGTAACTGAATCCACCACTGGGCACAACTCTGGAAAATTCTCCAAGATCTTCAGATTTGATACCATTTGTTGTAGTTTCATTTGTTTCTGGTGGATAGGCACCGTGTGGATTGATCGCAACATCGCCTGTATAAACATAGAATTGTCAGAAAAAATAAAACTTTTTGACTAAAAGCATTTTTCATACTCGAAAACTTCTGCAAAATCACACTGAATTCTAAATTCGGTTTAATGGGAATTGCGGAATTGTACATTTTGATTTTTTTGTGCTTATTACCCTCAATTGAAAAAGCTGTCTAAAAATTTAACTCTGATAGTATTTCTTACGAAAAGTATCGTCAATTTCATTCAATTTTGTGCAGCTTTGCAGATAGATGAGCATTGATGACACGATCGATCGTCTTTAACGAAAAGAAATTTGCAAAATTATTCAGACCTCTATTCGATTTGATCCGAAATGCATGTTTGCCTTTTTGGACGTATAATTGCAAATATAAGAAGAGATATATTAAACTTATGTAAAAGGGTAATATTTTTAGTTTTCCACTTAGGTCTATTCTTTTATTTATTTTGAATTTGTTAACAAAAACTTGGTTAGCACTCTTGCATTGTTCCGGTTCGAGTTGTCGAGTCGGGTTAGGCCGAACTCCAATGGTATAGATGGGCGGGACCAGATGCCTCCACAACAATATTAAACTTGTCCATACGAAATTGGTCGCTAATCTTCGCTCATGGTGTTCCATTTCACTGATTAGTTGCAGAAGTTTTAGAAAAATAGAATGTAAAACTCAGGTCTTTTGCGAAATGGGTCTTTACAAATAGAGTATTGAATATGAATTAAGACGTACCGTCACTAGCAATTACACCAGGTCGATAATTTGCCCGTGATGTCTTTGCTCTAGTCCTAGTGCTGGAATCAGTAGTATTTTGATAGCTGACTTTAACCTGAAAATTTGAATGTGCAACTGATTTTTTCAACAAAAATTTATGCGGTATTGATAGCGTTTGCTACGTATAAATGAGAATACCAGTCCCCATGTTAATGTTATTACATTAGAATGCCGGTTTTCTTTGTTATAATCAGAAAAGCTGGATCACATCGAGGTATATCAGGCAGGGGCCAACGATAGATTGTGTCGATTAGGCGCGGTCATTGAACAATGCGAAACATTAAGCAACGAAATGACTGTGCATACAAGTATGTGAGTATACATATCTTAAGTGTTTACATGCCTTTATTTGATAAAATGATAACTAATCTCTAAATTGGAGTAATGAATAATATTATGACACGATAACGTTAGGTTTGAGTTTGTGGTAACAATTCCGTAAAAAGCTTTAGATTCAAGCAACCTTCAAACTTACTGTAACAGAATAACGTCCTTCTCCTGAGAATTGGGTGAAATATTTGGAATATATACCGTCATTTGCACGAATATCAGCACCTGTAGGATTAAATTTATATCAAACGATTATATGAACGTAATTGATATGAAGACAATACTCTGTGTTGAGTGGTATAGGACTAAATGCCGTTCCTAAGCAAGTTGCAGGTCCTTGCAGGTCTTGCTTAGAGTGAATTTCCATAAAAAAATTCATTGTGCTGCTTTGCTGGTGACAAAACGAAAAATACAATTCACATTTGCACTGATTTTTACGGCAATTATCACCAGGCCGTCGAAGGATAAATTTTGGCAGAGACACCATGAGCGTAACAAAAAAAAAATTGGCGCGGGCGAGAGCTCAAGAGGCGATTTATGACGTCACAAATCTATGTATTAAAACTTGAGACCCAAACACCTTTTCGTTTCAAAACTACTCTAGTTTTGGAGAAAAAATATATCCATATGGAATTTTTGAATCTCGGGGATACTGTACCTCCCTTCCCCAAATATTGGGAAGGGGATAGCTTTAAAAAAATTTTTTAGCAGATATTTGCGGGAGGGGTTGGGTCTTGTTTGACCCCTTTAGAGTCAATGAGCAACACGTCAGCGAAACACATAATCATGAAACGAAAACAAGCACTCCCCGCTTTGGTTAGCTTATGTAGCTAACGTTTCAGTTGCGTTGGAGCACGTAAAGAACTGCTTGGCAGTGTTGCTCTCGCGTAAAATGCATCGATAAAATAAAATATGCATAAAAAAGCGCACCTTACGCAAATTCGGATTTCATGATTTTTGAGAAAAAGTTGCCCTCTGTACTTCAAAATCACGGAAATGGGCTGATACTGGATTTTGGATTTTTTCGGTGTACCACCGTATTTAAGAGCGAATGTCTTATAACGAAACCATCGTTAACTGGGAGGCCACAAGCCTTTAAAAGTCAAAGATGTATCAAAGTTACAAAAAAAGCTCAAAAAGTTTTCTGGCGTTCAAGCGTACATTATGAAGATAAGTAGCGTTCACTCGTCATTTTTTAACGTTATTATTATGGTCAATTTCTTCCTGCTTTAAACAAAATTCGGCCGAAAGGTTGATATGTATGGATTTCTGATGAGTGACGCGATCCTATGCTGTGGCTAATGTCTATGAAATGAAATATTACCTGTCAAAAGATTTGTACTAACATAAATTTGTCAAATGTTTAACGTAAAGGAACGGTGCCTGCGAGTGGATTGCCTCGATATTTTCACGTATTGAATATTTTAAGAAGTTTGGTAAATCACCATCAGAAAATTGATTTTGTAGAGCATTAGCCACAGCTATGTTGATCTGCTTATACCAGTGACTCATACCTAACAAAACACTTTCTGGCAAACTATAAAATATAAAAAAAAAAGATATCACCTGCACCGTTGTCTAGCAGGTATATTACGACAGGACCGTCCTTTGGTCTGCTGATTGTTGCTTCAACGATAGCGTCGAGAATTGGATTATATCCTTGTGTAACCTTTTTTTTAAATGAAAGATAGCACGAGACCATAGATGGTAAAAACAAGTCAGAAATAGTAAAATATTACAATATTTTTATTTGGAACACACTCTAAATCGTGGGCGCCTAGTGGTTAACATGTTGGTCCATTATCGATAAAACAACAAAGTAGAATAATTTGTGCTTCGAATCTATTCTAGCCGCTGAATTCGATTGTCCAATCCTAAAATTTGCAAGACCATCCACATAGTAGCATACCTTATACACTCGTGAGAACTATTTTATTAAAATAATGTACATTTGTATTTACCTTTGCATAAACTACAGTTGCAGAACCACCTGTCACAGCCGTTTCACTCATTCCAGAATCAACAATTATGGGTTCAATTTTGTTTCCAGATGCTGATGACGACACTGATGATGTAATACTTTGTGGATCGTTGGTTGATGGCGTTACGGTGTAAACCCATTTCCCAACCTGTAATGAAATTTGTCGTTAATGTGGTCTTTCTTACATCGTAACAAAAACAGTGCTAAATAGAAAAAATGGCTAATTCTCAGTACAGATTCCTCCAACCTCTGCTAATCCTGGAATGTAAAACTTGATTGTCTGAAAGTCCACAGATGTCTCGGAATCTTTTCCTCCAACACAAATTTTACTTGTCGACGGATCATTAGTGAAGTAACATCCAGAAGGACTTAGGATGTTGATAGTTGGAGGATTCCAGTTACGAGACCACGTAAAAACAAATACGGTGTTGAGTCCGATTGTCTTATCAATGAATACTTCTCCTGTATATATTTGTCCATGATTCAAGGAAAATGATGCACTTTGAATCTAAATTAAAAAAAAAGAAGATAAATATCCCACAAGAAGCGTCAATATCATTCCACTGTTAAGATGTAGGGAGGGGTTGCCCAAGAGACTATTTGGCGATCACCCTTGTAAATAGCTAATTAAAATGTAGTTAAAGCAACTGAACTGTAAGCCGAAAACATTCCACACAGGACTGAACCATCATAATGTAGCTCATGATTGACAAATGTTCCAAAATTATTATATAATATCAAACTTGGAAACTGTTGCTCCCTTTATCTCCAGATGTAGAAATCTCCGACAATGCTTGCTGTAAATTCTCTCCATCATCAGTATAATACCACGCTCCACCACTTTCAAGGCTCAAATTTGACAATATTTCGTTTGCATAGGTTTCTATATAAATTGTGCTGACGATTATTCCCTGTACGAAGACGAAACAAATCTCAGGGAAAATGATTACTCATCTTATTTACGTACTTTAACATTTAGGCCTACTGAGTGTTCAATTTGAAGTTTTATTTTTTTTATTTTATATACAGTTTTTTAGAATTCGCCGTATTCGGCATATAGTGCGCACATAAAAATAAATTGGCAATATGTATAACAATAACTAGTATAGTAAAAATAGTACAATGAAAGTTCAATGATATGACAGTATGAACATGCTAATTTATTTGTTTACACAAGGTTGATAAGTCGTGTTGGCAACTACTTATTTCGTCTGTATGAGTCTGTATGAGTATTCCACTAGGGGCGCTTTAACGCAAACAATGGTGTTGCTTGGATACAACTACAAGCCAGCATGGTGAAAGAGGTGCGGGAAGTCCAATTTTGGTATTTTTTTAAACTAATCGTTTTTTTTTTTAAACTAGTAAATTCACCAAATTTCACCTAATTTTCAACTAAGTACCTATTTCAAAAAATAGGTAAATAATGTTTTCATTATAAAAAAAGCTTTAAAAAAGATTAGATAAAGATTTTAATTTTCAAATCTAATGTAAATTCCTTAAAAGAAGTCAATCGGCAATTACCTAGTTTACCTGGTTTTTAGTCAAGGTACTACCTTGTTTTGAAAGTGAAACTAGATTACCTAGTAATGGCTAACTCAGTTTTGTGGTAAATTCGTTCTATTTTATCTCGTTTAAGAATTTACTAGATTGCCATAACTAACTTTATCATGATCTTTGAAACATTTTTTATTCAAAAGTTCGGAATGTTAAGAAGAACAAGGAGCATACAGAGAAACAACAAACCTATGGTAACATGACCGGACAATTTTGCCAAACTTATGAATAATGATTTTTCCGTGGCAAATTTAAATATAGATATATATAATTTCTTTTATTTTAATATGTCGACATATATAATTTGATATAAACGAAACTTATGATAATGATTGATAACTATTTGATAGCATTAACCAGTTTCAATAGAAAAACTTTTAATTGAACAACTTGTTGGTGAAGTTTTAGTTTAAACTGAATGAATCAAACAAACGTGTAAATACATATGCCAACGCAATTACCCACTGGTGTACGTAAAATATAGTCAAAAAGCACAATATTTTAAATAAAAAATCTGAGGCTATAGCATATAACACAATCCTTTCATGGCTGATTCAGATTTTTTCTAAGGGAAAGCTCAAAATTTCACCATTTCGCACTATAACTGGGATGGAAGAATTCATCTGGAATTTATTTTTACATGTCTGTGTGCTGACGTCATAGTCACAACTTGTTGACCACAACAAGATTTGGTGGTCTCCTGCTAACGAAAATTATATTTGCACCAATGATATATATAATTACCTTCTGCAAAACTTCGTCGTATACTCCATCTACTCCAGAACCTTCACCATCCGTAATAACAACTAAATATCCTCCAGCTGGTGAGCCGAAATCCTCAAGAACCTACAAAAATATTGTTCCTTTGTGGTAAAATATAATAACTTTCTGAAAAGAACATCATATTACAAACTTACATTTATTCCTGCTTGCATTCCACATCCTATACAAGTTCCTCCATTGGCTCTGGTAGGTAACAGGTTCGCCATGTCTTCTCGCGCTTTTGTCGAGTCCATTAGCTTTAGCTTGCTGAGCTCGATCGCACTACTGCAAAATTCGATCATTCCAACCCAACTTCCGTTAGATACGGCAACGGTTATAAATTGATAAGCAGCTTTTCTTAATGCTACAATTTTATCCTTAAAATTTGTTAGAAATGTGAATAGTTAGAAATGTGAATAGGATAGAAATAAATTATTTATTTCGATTGTCCGATACACAACGCTTCACAAAAATAAGTAAAACACACACACTCATACGCACTTATGCAGAGTATTCGAAAAATCAGGACGGTTGGGAAAACCGAAAATGAAGTTTTAAACACACATTTATATGTATATGTGCTGACCCCCAACAAACACATCCAAAAATCTCAAATTACAAATTTGGGTTTACAAGGTCATGTGACGAATTAATGGAGATTCATTTTAAACAAAAACGCAATATGCCATATCACCTGACAAAACAGAAAAAGACATTTGTAGTTTCAATTCAAACCAAGAATCTGTGTATTGATTTTCAAGGTTTGACGACGACAGAACTGTAGCCCACATAATCGAAGCAATAAGAATCACGATTTATTTTCTTGCAAATCCGTAGAATCGATTTGAATTACAAGTGATTCAAAAGGATTCGATGTAAAATTATGAACCTTACATCTCTACACACAGTAGATAAATATTATTTTGAATGTTCGTTTATTTCGCCCTGCTCAATTCCTTTAAATTTTCGAATTCGTAAAGATTTTATTTGAAGTGTTATTTTGAGATTTTCGATCCGAAAATACTCTCATAACAATACGGCGACGCTAAAACAAAAGTTTACAAGGTAATGCAACGAGGGCTGGTAACCTTATGTTCTCAGGGAGGAGTATAGACTACAATCCATGAGTATTCGTCTCTGGTGACATCGCAATATTCATTAGGTTGTGAAATAACACTGTGTTTTTGAATAGTTTATAGTTTAATACAATCTTACCCCGCCCATGCTTCCCGAAGTATCCAACACTAGAACAAAACGCTGTCCTTGTGGTCTGACAACTTTAAATACTGGCACAGTGCTGTTTATTTTGATGTCGTTGACTTCATTACCGAAGTCACCAGATTCCATGATGACAGTCCACGTGCTTTTCATATTACACAATCTGTTTTGATCGTTTGGTGCATAAATGTTATGAGCGTTTACAGATGGTGTTTCGCCAGCATCTTCGCAAAATGTTGACACCTGTGTAAAATCTTATGGATTTTACCATTTGTTATATTTAAGTATTTGATGTTATAAAAATACGAGAAATTCAAGTCGAATTGAATGCAATTCTTGAATTCTCTGAACTATGAAGAATGGGAGAGGAAACTTTTTTATTTATACTTTTTTCCACACTCAGGGCAATATATTTTACCAAGAATTATATTGTTTAAATTTGTTGCTTTTGTAGCTTATTGATTGGAGTCATGGTTTTTTACAGCTATGATGTCGTGACCATAAATATAAAAATGTGTTTTATCAAGCGGTAAGTCTGCAAAAGATTCATAGTTTCAGCTTTCTACTTTTTACAGGAGTCTCTACTTGTTTCAACGTTTCAAAAAGTTCCGCAAACAATATTTCAAAGCGCTGCAAACTTTAATAACGGCATAGGTAATTTATTTTTATTCATATACGTTTTGTTAGGAGTGAGACACTGGTGGATAACGTCACGAAATCGCGGTCAATTTGTGGCTCATGCTTATCAAAATAAAAATAAAATCTGGTTTGAATACTGAACCGTTACGTACGTTTGAGTTTTTGCAGTTTCAACGTTTATTTGCAAAACTATAGTCCAGCTTAAAACAAAGATTTTTGCAGCCTATTGTTACTGTCTGTAATTTAGTATTTGTTCTAATCCATTACAAAATGTACGTGCTAGAACAAACCTCGTCCATGTAGTGGTAACTCATGAGCGATGCGTTCGGATGGTAATATTGTTCTTCATAGGGAAAATATACGCAGTTATAAGGAAATGAATCAGTTGTAGGATCAATATCCAGCAGTGTGCAATGCTTCTCTGCATTATTCGTAGATATGTTTCTCACTTCACCGAATACTGTGGCAGGACATCTGAAAAATAATAAAATTTAAACGTATGATATTTGATCAATTTGATTTGACTTTGCCAAAGATTATTTTGCATTCAAGGTCGTTGGGAATACGATTCAAGTTACGCGTCTCTGATTGCCATGACCCAAGTTTGAATGCCTTGGGGGATGTTTAGTAGGATGTTGCTAGACACCTCGTCGAGGCGTTGTGGTCCCGGCAAGAAAAAAGAGTGAAATTCTGCGCCAAAAATGGTAACTAAGGAACTGATAACAGAATTGAAATTTTATTCACCGTGTTGCTTCTGGCCCATTGCTTCCATCATAGTTGGGATCCCAGTAAAAGGGGAACTCATTTGATGTTTCATCAAATACTCCCCACCTGAAATGCGCCCACTCATGCACGACTACTTTTCCTGGAAAGATGACAATAATAAATTGCTTTAGAATAAAGCTTTACATAACAATACATTTGTATTTTACTGTAAGTTATTCTAACAAAATTCACCTTTCTGGTATAAAAATGATCAAAATCGAAGAAGTTTACTTGCTGTCATTAATAAAAATTGAGATATTGTTATTCTCCCCACATATCTGTATTTTCCTAGACCGCGTGACGCTTCCCGTGAGCGTGGAGTGTTTGATCAGATAGATTAATCTGAGAACTGTTTGTCATGTGTTTTAATTCATAGTAGTATGTCAATAATGAAAATTTGCATACAAATGACAATGCGTGTACTTACATACATCATACGTGCGCAAATATTATATATTGTGCTTGTTGGAAAAGTAATATTTCCAATAAAAATACAAAAATATTTTTGCATAACTCCAAATACAATAATTGAACAAAAATCGTGAGTAGCGTGAGTAGCGTGAGTAGCGTTCGGTTATTAACATTTTGTTATTTTCCATATTCGTTGATCATCATCAAGATCCTACAAATTAAATTTTTTTATGTCTATACTATAAAAGTGCAATTCCGCTCATTGGTCAAAATCATTAAATCCGTCTTGAATTCTTAAATAAGGTTTTAATACAATACAAATTTTGAAATTCACCTCTTGGGCCATAGTCATTCACTGACGAGTCGTCCTGTATAAATGTCGGTGGATAATGACTGTACATCCCGCGTTGGCCACATCCGCCATACTGGACTGTATATGGTGAGCTACCGTAGGATGGATTTTCTGGTGCAATGATGACGTCAGCCTATGATAATTGAAATATGAGATATTGAAATCTAACCCCTCAAACACAACTGTGACCACTTTTGCTCCGATTAGGGCTTTGCAAAACCGAATCATATACGATTCAAATCTGATTCGGGGAATATTTTTGAATGGGTCGAAGGTGTAGCTCTGCCCAAGTAAGAAATGCCTGTTTTTACCCTTAATATTTGCTCAATTATCAACATATTGCAATCTACAGCTTTTATTTCCCTGTAAAATTTTAAAAATAAATTTTGTAAGTTTTTGTTCCTATCCAATTCCAACAAAAGTTTGATTAAAATTCTTTTGTTAAGCATGCGGATTGCGCCGCCCAGGAATGGACCATCTTGTTTGATATAATAAAATTGATCCAATCGATATGAATAACGGATTGACTTCCTAGCCTGAGCTGTGGTCTAAGAGCCCTAGTTGTATTGTCGGCTATCGTGCTACAAACTTGGCCGATTTTCTTTCCATTGGCGTTTGTTCTATGCGTGTATTGTTTAAGTGCTTCAGCGTTGCCGTGCTCTATTATTGACAATTATGAATAAACGTGAGCGAGAGTCCAGGTTAACATCTATCATACTATCGAGTTTATAACAAAATATACTTTCACCATATTTCTAGGGTATCGAGTTTACCTTTTTGAAACTAAATTTATTTATTGGTATAATATGTTGAGTTTGCTTAATTTCTCAATTACATACATGAGAAAGATTTATCAATACCCACTTAAGAAAGCTTAATAATTTATGATTTCATTACAAAACCCCTCTTGGTATTTGAGAACAACCGTTATGTTAATTAACTTCAATAATATCCGTATCCAGATAGACTGGAAGCCTAAATAGTGATTAGATATGGTTAACATCCCGGGAATGAAATATTTTGCGTTGTTTGTTTTTTACGAACACTGTTTTCCAGATTGAATTGATTTAAAATGTTCGAACTCCGTGTTATACATCTTTCGTAATTTAAAATTACATGAGCAATCTTTCAGAATATATTAAAGTTCTTCAGTGTCGTCAACGATATTCTTCAGACAACCCTTATTTGGTACTGCCAAAAATGTTTCCATGTTTGTCAGTACCGCAATATTATACAAATTATACACTTTTCGTATATTAACAAATAATTATATTTTACCCTGTCATATGCTTCATTCCCTGTACTCGGATTTCTGTCTATTTTGTCCCAGGATTCCGGCAGTAGAATAGTTATTTCTTTGAAATACGCCATGTTTTTAGTTGCAACATACAAATCGCGTGAGGCATTTGTCCAGGTTTCCTTGTAAAGAATAAATAAAATGATAATAAATTTATAAATGATTGCAATGTATTATTTGATGTACTTAATAATAAATAGGTTTGTTATTTCTTAAATTATGCATGCCGCCTTTTATAACGCCTGTTATATGAGGAATAGTTAGCCCATTTTCTAAATGTAATCTAGAATAAATTTTTTGAAGACTGACTTGAAAAAAACTGAATATTCGGAACTCGAATCTATTCCGGATAATTTTTTTCGAACCGAATCGATTTGCAAATCAATATACATACACTCAGTTTTGGTTATTTGTCTCAATTATAAAAACGAAATCTATAAACTATAGGAAAAGATATACTTTTAATTCGCAGTTGCTCTTTCAGGGCAGAAAAAATTTGGCAAAAATCGAACCTATTTTGTTTGCATTTTGTCGGTGGAATATGCAAGCTCAACTTCACCTTTTTTGTTCCTATGACGGATTCATTGCTGATTCAAAGCAATTTGAATCACCGAATTGGATTTCGCAGTCCTATGTATCATTTTTATAGCCACCTATTTGAGTGGATCCCCCTGCGGAAGGTTTGTTTGAAGAATTAAAATTAATACTAGCGTTTGATATCTTCCTAGAAAGTGTTTGAAAATTGACTTTGAGCAAATCATTACAAAAATGTTTAAAACAATCCTCACTTTTATTGCGTCGATGAGGTCTTCACTCTCTTCAATCTGTGAGTTGATTGCGATAACAATCCCTGAATATCCTCCATTTTCAATTTGAATGTTGGATGAACCACCAATAGCAAAGCAAGGTGAAATTACATTCAGAATCGTGTACAATATACAGATGAAATATATATGATGCATTACGACTTAACTTACTTACGAAAGTAAAACTGAGAAAAATAACTCTGTATTCACAATCCAATAAAAATTTTCGCTTCAGCATTTCCGTCGGATTATTTCATGCAGAGGGTAGCAGAGCCTCCGAGAATTCTGCATATTCTCAAAAGCACTGTGACGCCATACCTTAACAACTTACCCACAACAATACATAGCTTTATTTATGTCTACCTACAAACAATCATATTCATTTTTGATATTTTGTGAGATCAAATAAAAAATAGGCTCAAATTTATAAGCGATGTTGTATAATAAAATTTTCCGATACAAAAACATTTTGATTGCATGGGAAATTGGCGGGGAATATGTAAAAAACGTTTTGATGAAACGACACTTACAGAATCCAATATTTCATTTCGTTTATGAGCAAAAACGTATTCCAAAAATCAATTACGCATGTTATACCAAAAATATGGAACGCTGTACCCAATAATATAAAATTGTTTCAATCGAGAAATGATTTTCAGCGTAAATGAAGAACCAATTTCCAAATTTCCTCATTTTTACCTAATTTGCTCGCTTACCCATGTATTGCGCCATGTCCTTAATCGTGCATTTTAGTGCCCTTAAACATCGGTGCCGTAAATTGACTGGGAATATCGCGCCTACGCATGCCCTTCTTTGACATAGACAGGCACACACCATGCTAAATCGACACTAATAAAACCATTTTGTTTGAACAATGAAGTTTTGATCGCAGATAATTAGGTGATAGCGAATGTACGTGCATGATGCGTGTCACAGTGGTTTCAGGCCATGTATATATGGACACTCCACAAATAAAAACCTGGAGGCTAGCAACTGTAATTAATCAAAGCTGAAATATTGCCTAGGTCGAATATTCAGACGTTACAAACAGCGGAACTCTCCTCCACAATTCTTTCGAATACGCCCTGCATATAGCATAGTCGTTGTTTTTTTCAACTCACTAACTTTCCCGCTATTGTGTGTCATTCATGAATCGCGCTTCCAAAACATTTCCGGGTGTGCGCCACAAATAGTTCGCACTACCTTTGCGCGTTCCATGTGTAACTCACACTTTCTTATTAGTGTCCAATGTAAATAAGTGTGGTTGTTGTCCTTGCATTGTAATAAATATAACTAACTGTATATGTAATTGGTGTTTTTTTTGTTACACACCCACATATATATATTTCCCCCTCCGTTCCTTTACTATTTTTGTATAGTTTCATTTTTATTTTCAAGGAAAAAGGGCGCGTGTACATACCGCACGTTTTTAAACTTTCAACTGGCTGACCCTACTTTGGTTTATCCCTGTATTTATTGACGTATTCAATCACGGTGTTATATTTAATTTTTGCCTACGTTAAGAAGGTCGAAATGAATCTATCTATATATGGGTCGTAGTTTTGTGGATAATTCATGGGCAGCATGCCGGATAGCGAATTTGCGCTAGTGAAAAAAACCTTGTTCCTCCCAGAGTACTAGGATAGGGGAAAAGTTTTACCGAAAATAATTTTGAGAGGGCCAGGCGTCGTTCCGACCCGAGTTTCTTTGTTAAACAAGAATATTGAGTATTGACAGCGCAAAATACGATAACATACATCAGTATACCAGGAATATTTTTTAACAAAATTAAAAAAAACATTATGCTGGACAAGGGGTTTATACACCCGAGAGACAGCAGATGGGACGAAAAACTTCTTTAACGTTGCACGCCTAAACTTGCAATAAGGATTAGACAATTTGATTCGGTGATTCAAATCGATCCGAAGCACAATATATTCGAATTAGGGCTGGGCAAAACCGAATCATACAGAATTCGAATCTGGTTCGAATTCGATTTCATTCTGTCGTTAATAATGAAAATCCTAGTTTATTTAACAGATTTTTGTTCCCATGAACGATTAACAATTGATTCGAATAGAATGTTTTTCGAATCGATTCGAATCACCAAATCAAATTGCCCAGCCCTAATTCGAATCAATGATGAATGGATTAAAATTTTCTTTTTTAAGAAATTTAGAGTTTAGAATTTTCAAATTTGATCAAAATCGATTATATTTTGTTGTTAAAATATAAAAACCGTTGCTTTTAGACGTGGAATTTTAATTAAATATGCACTATAAAGTATAAATTCCTCCATTTTCACATTGAAGACAAGTTGTAATTTTGAAAATGGGATATTTGGTATTTACATCGAATTCGTGATTCAATCCGATTAAAAAAAATTATTCGAATCAAATTCGAATTCCAAATGATTATAGTTTTTTGCAATAATTCATGTTGACAAATCCAATTCAATACTCTAGGAATGTCTAGAGCAAACCACTTTGCAAACCACTTCGTTGAAAAAACATTTCAACGAAGAAAGTGGAAGAATTAATAGTATCAATAACAACAAAAACATAGAAAAAAAACTCTAGTTTTGCAGTGATAATAAAAAGTCCATATTTTTTATTCATAATTTCCTTTGCTATTGAAAAATATCAGAAAGGGTCACGCTCCTTAAAAATCGTACTAAAGCTGTACCTTCTACCAAATAATAATTCATATAATAATACTGTTTTATGCAACTCTATTTTACTCCTACATAGAAAGATCGAGTAGCTGCGTTGAGCAAGAGAATACTCAATGAGTAACTTATATAAGATATTCGAGACGAAATAGATTTCTCACAAGAAATAATTAACTATTGAGTACGTGCTCTCAGGAACATTGCTTGAATCTATTTATAATAAATCTATATTTAATTTTATCGTCGCAGATTGACTGTTCATTGATGGCGTGATCCATCTAAACATCCTTATAATGACAATCGGAGATCTTCTTTTGCTAAGCATGGGTGACAGATGGTTCCCGCCTATGCTGCGCGATATATCATTGATCCATGCATAGCATAACATGAGTAGGCCCAATTTTTATGACTGAGCAGCATAAAATTATGATTGTCCGTGAGGTCGAACATGAGCAACAAATTTTACCTCACCTTAAAAAATTCAATTTGATCGCAAAAGAATTCCGGTTCCTAAACTTATTTTATTGACTTTATCTAATATATTCTATTTAACAGATGAAGCATCGTAATTCTTAAAGTACTCTTCTTTGTCAACCTGTCTATACATATCTGACTTAAAAAAGAAAGTATAATCAAAATGAGCAAACTTCTCTAATGTTTGCTTGGTTAAATTGTCATATAAGAAGATGGTAGATATAAATAGCGTTAAGATGAATGTGCATTTTATCATGTATACCGATGTCCTAAGAACTGGATTGCAATGTCAATATTGTCATATTCCCAATAATAAAATTGGCTTTTCGAAGTTTCCCTATTACAGGAGAACGCTGAAAGCGGTTCCAGGGCTCGTTTCTCCTATTAAAGGAATTATTATTAAATCTTCTTGCTTAAAATTTCGAAACTTTTTGTTCGATTCTACTGACGCGAAAGTCCTTTTCATTGGTCGATCATATCGCTATAAAGAAATATTTGGCGAATATATTTCGTGAAATACCATTTTTGACAAAGCAAAAAATAGTACGTTACGGATCCTACGAAAGACAATCAGAATCAACCCTTAATATTTAGGACTGTGACATATCTGTCACACTATGCATTAAGAGAAAATTCACAAATTCCCAATTTGTATAGTTTAAACTTAAACCAAGTAAAATGGATGAGTTATTTGAAATACAAAAAATAGGAGCTTCTGATAAGATAAGGCGAGTCGGGGAGAAGGTTTTTTCTCAGTTTTTAGGAAGATACAACAGTTCTGCTATCTTTCCACCTCACTTTTTTGCCCTTTTGCTCTACGCGAGGTTTCCTTCCTCGCTGCGCGCACCTTAGGACACCTGCGTTACTCTTTGACAGATGTACCGCCCCAGTCAAACTCCCACCATCAACTGGTTGATGTAATAAATTCTAAAAAAGAACTCTTTCTTTATTTTTCATTTCATTGAAGTCTGGGAGTCCGAAGTGGTTCATTCTAATAGTCCCAAAGCATGCGTACCCCTTACCCCCAAAAATACAATAATGGAAGAGTTGTAAAATAATTGTTAAAGTACACACAATGTTCCAGAAGATCTGGAATGTACACTGTGACAAAATATATGCAGTGAATTGACTGTTCATTCCCATGCCATCAACAACCTACAATTGACCAAAATGTCGATTTTTATAATTTCTTATTGTGTAGCAATTTAGGCATGGAGCACTACAAAACCGGTGCTCTACTATACATTTATAAAAACAAGAGGAAAACTTACTAAGGTTATAATTAGTACTCATATGCATACCATTACTTTTTTAATGCTTCACAATCACCTTTCATGTCCAGATAATTCCTCAAAATTCTGCCTGTTTGTTCAGCTAAAAAAAACTGCGAACGATGCTTTCCTGGCGCGCTTATTCCCAAACCGAGATCACGAGGTCCAAAATATTTTTGTTCAATATTTATTTGATATGACCTGTCCGTGAACCTACCGGGTAGCTTATACCCAACAACCGCCAGGTACGACCTTTGTAGTGACTGTGTATCTGTTCTATGTTACAGCTACCCGCGAAGTGTCTTGCTGAAGGGCACGCTCGGTGGTGAAACAGCCAAGCATCGGACTTCCGGACAATATGATCGCGCTTAATCGACTGAGTCACTGAGCACCGAGCACCGACTGAGCAACCGAGCCAAAATATTTTCATCAGAGTGAACGTCACAGTGGAACTTAAGCGATAACTAAAGGACAGCAGAATTCGGTGCGAAGAGTGCCTTGAAAACTGACCAATAAGGAATGCACCCCGGCGTATCTGCCACGCTATGTACTAAAGGGTTAAGCTAAGGGTTATAAACAATTAATTAATATTAGTTAATTTTTAAGTAATCTGGCAGAGTATTTTCCACTTTCGGTGAAACATTAATATTTCACTTCGGTGTCATGCTAAATATTATCGGGTCGCAATTTTGTTGTGAACAGATTAGTAGATTTTTAAAAATAATTTTATGACAAAAAACTCAAGAGACCGAGTTTTGTGCTACAAATCTCTAACGAACAATCATGGGAGCCCGATTAGGTATTCAGAACTTCGAAACAGAGGGCGACATTTTGCAAATCATATTATGCCGTAGTAATTGGGCTCTGTGCGTGTAGAGACACTGCAGCCGTTGTTTCGTTTGCCGTGAGATCGAATGATAAACACGCAAAATCTTCAACAAATTAGAACGGAGACTTGTTTACAAATTGGGTAATTGAAGATATGTTTGAGGTAGATTCTATATCTGCTCTGCAGCGGCAATATAAGGTGTGTACAATCTGATGATTTAGTCGAAAGAATTTTAAAATACCGATCCAGTGAATCAGAATCTAAGCTAGAGTCAGTCCATCGAATTCAGTGAACGGTTGGCCAATTCTCAAACCGCTATAGTGGCGTTCTCCCTCAGAAATATGATGATAAGCAGGATCCACAGATTGATCGCGTCTCACCGACGCCATTCGTCAATGACTGGTACCAAACAAAAGATGTTTTGAAAAAGTTTACAGATTATAATATGTATATTTTACCTCATGCTCAGAACCCAAAAACGCATTAAACTGAACCTATTTATCAAGCCTTTTCGTAGATCACAAATAACAAAACTAAACTAAAGCTTAACATGGAGGAATAACAGGAATATTATTCAAATAATAAGAAAAGGAAACAAAGGGAATGTCTGATTGGCAAAAAAACAGGACAAATCATCAACATTGTTAACGATATTATAAAAAGCATTTTAGCTCCACCCATCGGAGGGCATCATGAATTCGGGCGCCATATTGTAAATTATCGTAAGTTGAATTCTTGTGGAGTATGGAATATGTTTGGTAGCGCTGTCGGGAAGAGGGACTTATGTGCAACTAATTTTTCGCGTTGAAAACGCGTTAATTTGAAATCGGAGGTCAGATTTTAGATTTTCGCGTTTTTATGTGAGGAACTACACAACAGCAGTAATGCAAGAAAAAACTCGTTGATATTCATTTATTTGACTATTTGACTGAAATTTTATTCGTTAATGTTGAAAGAAAAGTCATAAATTTTCGGCCAAATATGAGCTGCTGATGGGACACAACTCCAAAAATCATTCCGAGTGTGATTATTTTAGCATCAACGATTAAGAGAACAACTTGTAACATATAAACCAAAAGCACTCTTTTCTCTTATTCATTCAAATCCAGATACACGACTACATAGAGAAGCGGAACATTAAATAACAATAATAATAGTAGGTAGATACATGAAATATGCTCAAGAACAAATCTAATGGCACAGCGCGATCTAAACGGGGGAGGCTCGGGCGTCAAAACGCCGTCAAGTAAACTGAAATTAACAAACAATGCTAAAGTAGAAAAACGACTGTGACGTCACAACACCGAATATAGGAATGCATTGACGATATAAGAAAGCTAAATACTCTTACACTGTCACCAAAATGCTAAACAAAAGTCATGATTGGCCTAACTGATTAGTTGCAGGTAGACAGCCTCGCTCAGGTTAAGCTCATCCAAACGACTACGAAAAGGCAATAGATGAAACCGGATGGGATCGTAAAGCAACTATGACGTCATATTAATCGCAAATGCCAAATCAAGCGCCATAGGTATGATCGGTATATGTCAATGTAAAATTGTGCTTTGTCAAGCATGAGTCATAGATGATCGCGCCTAAGCAGCGCGGTCCATCTGGGGCTCACGCTTACAAAACATGCTTTGACACAATTTTCCTTACCGGGAATAGGGAGTTAAATGAAATAACTGAAAAAAAAATGGAATGGTGGTATCGATAAAATGTCAACGGTTAAACGAGGGCTTGAAACCCGGAAAACCAAGTAAAACAATGGAATGTCATGGTTAAAAAGTATTTTTGGTTCAGAAATTTGCACGAAATATAGATATTTTTGTATTTAGAACAAAATATGGCCAATAATGCGATTCTAGTTAATTTGATCCGATAGGATTTCAAGACAGATGTTGAATTGAAATTTACAACTTAAACGGCTTTGATTCATAAAAACAAAATATATCTCTGATGAATGATCAAAAAACAGCTGGTTTTAGTATATTTTTAATAGCACAATCGGGATTTATTTTAAATTATTTAGTGTAGAGGGAGATATAGATAACGTTGTGTGATATAATGAACTACATTATAAAATTCGAAAAATGAAATCGTTCCGGACAAGAATTCTAAAATACCGAATCAACAGTTCGAAAACGTACTACACCTCATCAATCGGATTTTTTTTTGTAAAAGCATCTTTTGTTAGGTATGGGATACTGATGGATCGCGTCGACGAGATTCATTCATTCGATATCACTTCGTTGAAAGTAGGGATGAGCCATTCGATTCGGTGATTCGAAGTACAGATTATTCGAATCAATCGTGAAATGTTCATAAGAACAAAAACTTGCTATTATAAATGAAGTGGCATCCGTTCATGTTTTAACGACAAAATGCACTCGATTTTGGTGAAATTTGACCAAAACCGATTGTATTTGGCGGCCAAAATGAAAATTTTCGTTTCTGGATTTGAGTGTAATTGGAAATACATCGCGTTTAATTCTGTTTAAGCTAATATTTGTAATTCGTAATTGTAAATTACTTGATTATCATATTGCAGGCATTTATAGTAATAGTAGCAATTTAGGCATGGAGCACTACAAAACCGGTGCTCTACTATACATTTATAAAAACAAGAGGAAAACTTACTAAGGTTATAATTAGTACTCATATGCATACCATTACTTTTTTAATGCTTCACAATCACCTTTCATGTCCAGATAATTCCTCAAAATTCTGCCTGTTTGTTCAGCTAACAAAAACTGCGAACGATGCTTTCCTGGCATGCTTATTCCCAAACCGAGATCACGAGGTCCAAAATATTTTTGTTCAATATTTATTTGATATGACCTGTCCGTGAACCTACCGGGTAGCTTATACCCAACAACCGCCAGGTACCCTTTGTAGTGACTGTGTATCTGTTCTATGTTACAGCTACCCGCGAAGTGTCTTGCTGAAGGGCACGCTCGGTGGTGAAACAGCCAAGCATCGGACTTCCGGACAATATGATCGCGCTTAATCGACTGAGTCACTGAGCACCGAGCACCGACTGAGCAACCGAGCCAAAATATTTTCATCAGAGTGAACGTCACAGTGGAACTTAAGCGATAACTAAAGGACAGCAGAATTCGGTGCGAAGAGTGCCCTGAAAACTGACCAATAAGGAATGCACCCCGGCGTATCTGCCACGCTATGTACTAAAGGGTTAAGCTAAGGGTTATAAACAATTAATTAATATTAGTTAATTTTTAAGTAATCTGGCAGAGCATTTTCCACTTTCGGTGAAACATTAATATTTCACTTCGGTGTCATGCTAAATATTATCGGGTCGCAATTTTGTTGTGAACAGATTAGTAGATTTTTAAAAATAATTTTATGACAAAAAACTCAAGAGACCGAGTTTTGTGCTACAAATCTCTAACGAACAATCATGGGAGCCCGATTAGGTATTCAGAACTTCGAAACAGAGGGCGACATTTTGCAAATCATATTATGCCGTAGTAATTGGGCTCTGTGCGTGTAGAGACACTGCAGCCGTTGTTTCGTTTGCCGTGAGATCGAATGATAAACACGCAAAATCTTCAACAAATTAGAACGGAGACTTGTTTACAAATTGGGTAATTGAAGATATGTTTGAGGTAGATTCTATATCTGCTCTGCAGCGGCAATATAAGGTGTGTACAATCTGATGATTTAGTCGAAAGAATTTTAAACTACCGATCCAGTGAATCAGAATCTAAGCTAGAGTCAGTCCATCGAATTCAGTGAACGGTTGGCCAATTCTCAAACCGCTATAGTGGCGTTCTCCCTCAGAAATATGATGATAAGCAGGATCCACCGATTGATCGCGTCTCACCGAAGCCATTCGTCAATGACTGGTACCAAACAAAAGATGTTTTGAAAAAGTTTACAGATTATAATATGTATATTTTACCTCATGCTCAGAACCCAAAAACGCATTAAACTGAACCTATTTATCAAGCCTTTTCGTAGATCACAAATAACAAAACTAAACTAAAGCTTAACATGGAGGAATAACAGGAATATTATTCAAATAATAAGAAAAGGAAACAAAGGGAATGTCTGATTGGCAAAAAAACAGGACAAATCATCAACATTGTTAACGATATTATAAAAAGCATTTTAGCTCCACCCATCGGAGGGCATCACGAATTCGGGCGCCATATTGTAAATTATCGTAAGTTGAATTCTTGTGGAGTATGGAATATGTTTGGTAGCGCTGTCGGGAAGAGGGACTTATACGCTACTAATTTTTCGCGTTGAAAACGCGTTAATTTGAAATCGGAGGTCAGATTTTAGATTTTCGCGTTTTTATGTGAGGAACTACACAATAGCAGTAATGCAAGAAAAAACTCGTTGATATTCATTTATTTGACTATTTAACTGAAATTTTATTCGTTAATGTTGAAAGAAAAGTCATAAATTTTCGGCCAAATTTGAGCTGCTGATGGGACACAACTCCAAAAATCATTCCGAGTGTGATTATTTTAGCATCAACGATTAAGAGAACAACTTGTAACATATAAACCAAAAGCACTCTTTTCTCTTATTCATTCAAATCCAGATACACGACTACAGAGAGAAGCGGAACATTAA
The DNA here is from genome assembly GCA_963675895.2 of Styela plicata. Lineage (NCBI taxonomy): Eukaryota > Metazoa > Chordata > Ascidiacea > Stolidobranchia > Styelidae > Styela > Styela plicata. The sequence goes on from OZ023140.1 coordinate 17,051,590, forward strand.
ATAACAATAATAATAGTAGGTAGATACATGAAATATGCTCAAGAACAAATCTAATGGCACAGCGCGATCTAAACGGGGGAGGCTCGGGCGTCAAAACGCCGTCAAGTAAACTGAAAATAACAAACAATGCTAAAGTAGAAAAACGACTGTGACGTCACAGCACCGAATATAGGAATGCATTGACGATATAAGAAAAAGAAAGCTAAATACTCTTACACTGTCACCAAAATGCTAAACAAAAGTCATGATTGGCCTAACTGGTCAGTTGCAGGTAGACAGCCTCGCTCAGGTTGAGCTCATCCAAACGACTGCGAAAAGGCGATAGATGAAACCTGATGGGATCGTGAAGCAACTATGGCGTCATATTAATCGCAAATGGCAAATCAAGCGCCATAGGTATGATCGGTATATGTCAATGTAAAATTGTGCTTTGTCAAGCATGAGTCATAGATGATCGCGCCTAAGCAGCGCAGTCTATCTGGGGCTCACGCTTACAAAACATGCTTTGACACAATTTTCCTTACCGGGAATAGGGAGTTAAATGAAATACCTGAAAAAATGGAATGGTGGTATCGATAAAATGTCAACGGTCAAACGAGGGCTTGAAACCCGGAAAATCAAGTAAAACAATGGAATGTCATGGTTAAAAAAGTATTTTTGGTTCAGAAATTTGCACGAAAAATAGATATTTTTGTATTTAGAACAAAATATGGCCAATAATGCGATTCTAGTTAATTTGATCAGATAGGATTTCAAGACAGATGTTCAATTGAAATTTACAACTTAAACGGCTTTGATTCATAAAAACAAAATATATCTCTGATAAATGATCAAAAAACAGCTGGTTTTTAGTATATTTTTAATAGCACAATCGGGATTTATTTCAAATTATTTAGTGTAGAGAGAGATATAGATAACGTTGTGTGATATAATGAACTACATTATAAAATTCGAAAAATGAAATCGTTCCGGACAAGAATTCTAAAATACCGAATCAACAGTTCGAAAACGTACTACACCTCATCAATCGGATTTTTTTTTGTAAAAGCATCTTTTGTTAGGTATGAGCCATTCGATTCGGTGATTCGAAGTACAGATTATTCGAATCAATCGTGAAATGTTCATAAGAACAAAAACTTGCTATTATAAATGAAGTGGCATCCGTTCATGTTTTAACGACAAAATGCACTCGATTTTGGTGAAATTTGACCAAAACCGATTGTATTTGGCGGCCAAAATGAAAATTTTCGTTTCTGGATTTGAGTGTAATTGGAAATACATCGCGTTTAATTCTGTTTAAGCTAATATTTGTAATTCGTAATTGTAAATTACTTGATTATCATATTGCAGGCATTTATAGTAATAGTAGCAATTTAGGCATGGAGCACTACAAAACCGGTGCTCTACTATACATTTATAAAAACAAGAGGAAAACTTACTAAGGTTATAATTAGTACTCATATGCATACCATTACTTTTTTAATGCTTCACAATCACCTTTCATGTCCAGATAATTCCTCAAAATTCTGCCTGTTTGTTCAGCTAACAAAAACTGCGAACGATGCTTTCCTGGCATGCTTATTCCCAAACCGAGATCACGAGGTCCAAAATATTTTTGTTCAATATTTATTTGATATGACCTGTCCGTGAACCTACCGGGTAGCTTATACCCAACAACCGCCAGGTACGACCTTTGTAGTGACTGTGTATCTGTTCTATGTTACAGCTACCCGCGAAGTGTCTTGCTGAAGGGCACGCTCGGTGGTGAAACAGCCAAGCATCGGACTTCCGGACAATATGATCGCGCTTAATCGACTGAGTCACTGAGCACCGAGCACCGACTGAGCAACCGAGCCAAAATATTTTCATCAGAGTGAACGTCACAGTGGAACTTAAGCGATAACTAAAGGACAGCAGAATTCGGTGCGAAGAGTGCCCTGAAAACTGACCAATAAGGAATGCACCCCGGCGTATCTGCCACGCTATGTACTAAAGGGTTAAGCTAAGGGTTATAAACAATTAATTAATATTAGTTAATTTTTAAGTAATCTGGCAGAGCATTTTCCACTTTCGGTGAAACATTAATATTTCACTTTCGGTGTCATGCTAAATATTATCGGGTCGCAATTTTGTTGTGAACAGATTAGTAGATTTTTAAAAAATAATTTTATGACAAAAAAACTCAAGAGACCGAGTTTTGTGCTACAAATCTCTAACGAACAATCATGGGAGCCCGATTAGGTATTCAGAACTTCGAAACAGAGGGCGACATTTTGCAAATCATATTATGCCGTAGTAATTGGGCTCTGTGCGTGTAGAGACACTGCAGCCGTTGTTTCGTTTGCCGTGAGATCGAATGATAAACACGCAAAATCTTCAACAAATTAGAACGGAGACTTGTTTACAAATTGGGTAATTGAAGATATGTTTGAGGTAGATTCTATATCTGCTCTGCAGCGGCAATATAAGGTGTGTACAATCTGATGATTTAGTCGAAAGAATTTTAAACTACCGATCCAGTGAATCAGAATCTAAGCTAGAGTCAGTCCATCGAATTCAGTGAACGGTTGGCCAATTCTCAAACCGCTATAGTGGCGTTCTCCCTCAGAAATATGATGATAAGCAGGATCCACCGATTGATCGCGTCTCACCGAAGCCATTCGTCAATGACTGGTACCAAACAAAAGATGTTTTGAAAAAGTTTACAGATTATAATATGTATATTTTACCTCATGCTCAGAACCCAAAAAACGCATTAAACTGAACCTATTTATCAAGCCCTTTTCGTAGATCACAAATAACAAAACTAAACTAAAGCTTAACATGGAGGAATAACAGGAATATTATTCAAATAATAAGAAAAGGAAACAAAGGGAATGTCTGATTGGCAAAAAAAAAACAGGACAAATCATCAACATTGTTAACGATATTATAAAAAAGCATTTTAGCTCCACCCATCGGAGGGCATCACGAATTCGGGCGCCATATTGTAAATTATCGTAAGTTGAATTCTTGTGGAGTATGGAATATGTTTGGTAGCGCTGTCGGGAAGAGGGACTTATACGCTACTAATTTTTCGCGTTGAAAACGCGTTAATTTGAAATCGGAGGTCAGATTTTAGATTTTCGCGTTTTTATGTGAGGAACTACACAATAGCAGTAATGCAAGAAAAAACTCGTTGATATTCATTTATTTGACTATTTAACTGAAATTTTATTCGTTAATGTTGAAAGAAAAGTCATAAATTTTCGGCCAAATTTGAGCTGCTGATGGGACACAACTCCAAAAATCATTCCGAGTGTGATTATTTTAGCATCAACGATTAAGAGAACAACTTGTAACATATAAACCAAAAGCACTCTTTTCTCTTATTCATTCAAATCCAGATACACGACTACAGAGAGAAGCGGAACATTAAATAACAATAATAATAGTAGGTAGATACATGAAATATGCTCAAGAACAAATCTAATGGCACAGCGCGATCTAAACGGGGGAGGCTCGGGCGTCAAAACGCCGTCAAGTAAACTGAAAATAACAAACAATGCTAAAGTAGAAAAACGACTGTGACGTCACAGCACCGAATATAGGAATGCATTGACGATATAAGAAAAAGAAAGCTAAATACTCTTACACTGTCACCAAAATGCTAAACAAAAGTCATGATTGGCCTAACTGGTCAGTTGCAGGTAGACAGCCTCGCTCAGGTTGAGCTCATCCAAACGACTGCGAAAAGGCGATAGATGAAACCTGATGGGATCGTGAAGCAACTATGGCGTCATATTAATCGCAAATGGCAAATCAAGCGCCATAGGTATGATCGGTATATGTCAATGTAAAATTGTGCTTTGCCAAGCATGAGTCATAGATGATCGCGCCTAAGCAGCGCAGTCTATCTGGGGCTCACGCTTACAAAACATGCTTTGACACAATTTTCCTTACCGGGAATAGGGAGTTAAATGAAATACCTGAAAAAATGGAATGGTGGTATCGATAAAATGTCAACGGTCAAACGAGGGCTTGAAACCCGGAAAATCAAGTAAAACAATGGAATGTCATGGTTAAAAAGTATTTTTGGTTCAGAAATTTGCACGAAAAATAGATATTTTTGTATTTAGAACAAAATATGGCCAATAATGCGATTCTAGTTAATTTGATCAGATAGGATTTCAAGACAGATGTTCAATTGAAATTTACAACTTAAACGGCTTTGATTCATAAAAACAAAATATATCTCTGATAAATGATCAAAAAACAGCTGGTTTTAGTATATTTTTAATAGCACAATCGGGATTTATTTCAAATTATTTAGTGTAGAGGGAGATATAGATAACGTTGTGTGATATAATGAACTACATTATAAAATTCGAAAAATGAAATCGTTCCGGACAAGAATTCTAAAATACCGAATCAACAGTTCGAAAACGTACTACACCTCATCAATCGGATTTTTTTTTGTAAAAGCATCTTTTGTTAGGTATGAGCCATTCGATTCGGTGATTCGAAGTACAGATTATTCGAATCAATCGTGAAATGTTCATAAGAACAAAAACTTGCTATTATAAATGAAGTGGCATCCGTTCATGTTTTAACGACAAAATGCACTCGATTTTGGTGAAATTTGACCAAAACCGATTGTATTTGGCGGCCAAAATGAAAATTTTCGTTTCTGGATTTGAGTGTAATTGGAAATACATCGCGTTTAATTCTGTTTAAGCTAATATTTGTAATTCGTAATTGTAAATTACTTGATTATCATATTGGAGGCATTTATAGTAATAGTAAAAATGAAATAATTGTTATTTTTATGGAATCAGCGATTCGTTAGATTCAAAAAAATTATTCAAATCAAATTTGAATTCCAAATGATTCAGTTTGGCCCAGCCTTAGTTGTAAGCGACTCATCGACTTCTTACTTGACAAACAACATAAATAGCTTGCAGCCGTGTGGTCTCCTAGTTAGAAAGGGGATATTCTGCCAATTTTTAATGATATTCGGGAATATTGCACTACTAAATTAGACCGGAGACGAAGGTGGAATATGTATCTCATCTTTTCATAGGACATTTTTATTATTTCTAACTTCTGCCACTCGGCCCACTTGTTCTCATGGCAGAAATGAAGAAAAAGTAATGAAAAAGTCAAATGAATGGCTCGGTTCCAAAAAAATATTCGAAATCCCTGTTTTTACGTATATTTTAATACAGGATGTTTTTACATATTTCTGAAATATCTAGTATACCATGTTGTACTTTTACGTAGTGAATTCACAAGCTAAAATAAGTAAATATACTCAATTTTCATATGAATATTAACGGGGAGAGAACATTTTGTTTTGAATTTGCATTTTCCACTTTTTCAAACACAATTAGTTTGAAACGCTACGTATTATTATATCTTTTCATATATTTAAATCACATAGAGATTATTTTATATTATCCTAAAGATTTTAGCGTTGTGTCTGGCATTTTCTTAAGCCCTTTTTTTCAGTCAACTAACCAAATAAAATAGTTCCCAGCTGTAAAAAAGGCTTGTCAGCACCGAAATGCTGTACATAAATATTGCTAGGATGTTAACGAAAAAGTTTTATATTTTTCCCTGTCATATGCTTCATTGCCCGTAGTCCCTTTCTGTCAATCTTGTCCCAGGATGTAGGCAAAATCATCGCTATTTATTTCGTTTGAAGCATTGGTCCATGTTTCCTTGTGACGAATATTCGGACAGGCTTTAGCAATTTTGTGAGAACCAGGTGTTGTACTTAGACCGAATTACGGAGATTAGAGCCAGTTTTTTTTCTTGGACTGGGTTTCACAATGAGAATGTCGAGTTTCACAGGCGTAAATCACAAATAAAGGTGGGCGTTATAGCATTGACAACCACAACAGCAAAAATATAAAAAATCTGGCTCAGTAGCAGTGATAAAATAGATTCCCTCTTTCCTATTTCGGTTGATTATTGGAAAACTTTAGAAAAAGCTTCGCGCCCTTTCAATTTGTACTAAAACTGTACTTTCTACCGAATAAAAAGTAAAATCATAAACCTGTTTCATGCAAATCTATTTTGTTCTTCTAAAGACATTAGGAGTAATTGCTTCCGAACTTAGCTCACTCAAATTTCGTGATAACAATGAAAACTAGAACTGTTACACAGTACTGCGAAAGCTTTCGCCTGACCATGATAAACACTGTCATCACTGGATCTTCCCTGAGTACTCATATATTTTCTAAGAGATGTCTTACAGCACACAGACTTTTGGACCGAGATTTTAGATGACAAACAAATTTATGCAAAAATCAAATTTCACCTTTCATGATATTAAATCAGGCCATGTATACTACCGCTAAATCACATATACACCATGGACTGTATCAAATCAGACTCAAAGTATTTCTTTACATGGTTTTTGATCAAATCAATGACATATTTATGCGTCATGCATGGAACAGACATGATGTGGAGTTTTGAGCTTACAATAGAAATGTTTATTTCAGGGCTATTTCGAATCAATTGCAAAGCATAAATTTAAACTGTTTTTGATCTACCCAAAGATATATGTATGGCCCATACATGGGACATACATGGTGTGGAGTCCTACAATTTTATTTGGTTTCATTCATTTACACTATTTTTTGATCTATCGAATGATATATGAGAGGCTCATGAATTGGACAGACAAGGTATGAAGACTCAAATTATATTCGGATTATTCATCTTAGGACTGTATCAAATCAGCAGTAAAGCCCATCTTTACACACTTTTTGATCTATCCAATGATATATGTATGGACCATGCATGCGACAGACAAGTTATAGTGTCTTTGAATTATATTTGGTTTATTCATCTCAGGATATGGTATTTTGTTTATTGAAATTCGCTCAGAGCAAGGCTACAGGAGACAAATCAAACTTGAAAATTCTCCTGAAGTCACTAAAGTGCAAAGAGCTAGATGAAATGCAGGAACAGAAACTAAGGGACTCAGAACCCTTCCCTGATAGATGTCTATTAACGCGAGTTTTAAAGCGTTGTAGATCAACACGATCAGGAAAGCAGCAAGAGGGCAAAGAAATTTCAAAAGTTCCGAGATTCTTCGAAAAAAGTTTCTTGAATAAAACTGTTTGTGACATTGTGGAACCTCCTCAGTGAATAGGTGCATCTTGGTAGCCAATCGTGTTGACCGATTGAAAATTTTGTTCGGAGGAACGAAAGCAGAAAGCTCTTTTTAAGAAAAACAATTATAATATATGTAAAATAAACAGAGTGAGAATACGGTTGAGCATGCTAAGAACAGTGACACTGGCGGCACTGCCCCAAATGTGACGGCAATACTCTATGAAGGGTCAGGTCCATGCTCCATGCCAGGTCATCACGAATCAGTGATTTGTACAAATGGAGAATGATTTCGGAAGTGAGATAATGGCGAGCTCGATATAGAGAACCGACTTTTATCGAGGCTAGTTTAGCAAACTAGCTACATATTCATTCCAACTTATGTCTTTAGACACGTGAGTCCAACGAGACGAATATTTGAGGATTCCTTCAGAAGAGTAACAGATAATGAAATTTTAGCTGCATTCGTATCAGTGTAACGATTACTTATCAAAACCCAATTAGATACTGTAGCCAAATCACATTCAAGTGATTTTGCCAGAGCTAGACGTTGTTCCGGGAGGGATTTTTCGTCGAGACAAGAATATAGAATTGTGTCATCAGCGTAACTTTCCAAATCACATATCAAATTATCAGACAGGTCATTAATATATATCAAGAACAAAGTTGAACTAGGGGGACACCGGATCAAAGGGAATAATTTCCTGAACATTTTCCACCCAAAACAACATTAATCTTAATTTGATTGGATAAGAAAGATTCGACAATTCCCGGGGTCTTGGATTTTCCATCAACAGGCCAAGCTTTCGGAATGTGAATTATGTATGGAATCAAAGTCAAGGAGTTAATGAAGAACTCATGCCGCGTACTTTCCGCGCTTAAGGGCTCTGATTTTCAGATATAGTCATTTGAAAGCGGCCTAATAGACTGTCTGTCAAAATCACATTGATTGACGTCATGACGTCGCGTGTTTGTGCGATTGCGCTTGCCAGATACTTTTTGGCCCCAGCATCAAAGCTGCAAGGTGATCTAAAATCTTAGTGAAGTGGGCTGTATGACTGAAATCTTTTTATTTCGCATTTTTATCTAAGTCTCCAAGTCTATCTTTTCAAGTATTCTAGATTTTCTGTCAAAATTCAACCACACATCACATTGATTGATTGATGTCATGGCTACGTGGTTTGTGCGAGTGCCAGTTGTCATATAATTTCAGGCTCTGGCATCAAAGCTGCAAGGTCTAGTGATCTAAAATCTTAATGAATATGTCTGGCTGAAAATGTTTTTATTCCATATTGTTTACCTAAGTTTCCAAGTCACCCTGTTCAAGAATTCTATATTTTCCCTGAAAATTCAACAAAAAAAAAAAAACGTTTTTGTAATTCATATTAGCTTTTTGCAAGGAAGATTTGAAAGCGTTCTGAGTGTGTTAGGTAATAGTGAAGAAGTTATACGACACAGATTCTTGATTTATACCTTTGATTTTACGATATAGGACATGTAATTCGTCCAGTTTTGTTAGTTTAAAAGCTATTTTATGACTAATAATTCTAGTTATTATTATGATTAGGGCTTTCGCTACAGCGAAAGTCTTATTGAAATTCAACGTTAGTTTATTAATATTATCATTATTATTATTGTTCAAGGAATAAACATTTGATTGAAAGAGCGGGGATAAACCATAACCCTTAGCTGGAATATTTCATTTATTATGTCAATGAGAGAAATTTTCTCAAAATATGTGCGCTTCCAAGAAGAGCAATTCTTTGTATTTGTTCAATAACAATTTGCCAAAGAAAAATTTTTTCATATATTTTTCCAGTGATTTGCGTACGAGATTCAATAACGGGTTACGAGATCCAGTGATTTGCGTAGGATCCAATAACTACAGCAATTATCTTTGCTTTCATTGGCCACATCATTGTCATCTCAATTTCCAAGTCTTTGTATTTGCTCAATTTTTCGAGTTCTTTTCTTGCCATATTGGGCGCCGCTGGAATAGTAACGTCAATTAGGAAGCATGTAGCAAATTTTTTTTTATCTTTAATCACGATATCTGGTCTATTTACTTTGATGGTTCGGTCTGTATGAATTGGAAAGTCCCATAAAATTGTAACAGTTTCATTCTCCACTGCAGGATTTGTTTCATGATCATACCAGTTTTCTCTTGTTTCGATTTTGTTGAACTTATATACTTTTCAATGGATGTATTTTCCCACTTTGTCATGTCTTTGCGTATATTCAGTAGAAGCAAGTATCTTGCATCCATTTAATAGGCGATCAATTGTTTCAGTATTGGCGTTACACAATCTGCAATTCACCTTTGTCTGGCCCATAATATTATGTTTAAAATTATTTGTCTGTAAGCATTGATCCTGAGCTGCCAATATGAAACCTCCCGTTTCTCTTTTGAGTGATTTACTTTTCAACCATGCATGCAACAATTCTCTGTCAATATCATCCTGGTTTGATCTTTGCTTGTGTTTCCCGTGTAATGCCTTGTTTGTCCACATTTCTTCAAAATTCTTCAGAATTTCTTCTTTCTTTGTTTTTTTTTGGCCAAGCCCCATGTAGAAGCGCCTGTTCCTGATACCTTCTCAATATTGAAAATTTTACGAAAATTTTGAGCCGCGTTGCGTAGCCGCAATTTATGTCTTGGAACCAACTTTAAAAACACGTCACTGCTTGTTGCTAAATATGTGTCTAAGCCTGTAGATAATTTGTATGTGTTTTCTATCCCGATCAGACATCTTCCCCCATTTCCCCGAGGACAATATAGTCTGTGAACATCTGCTTTGGGATGGTGTAGTCTGTTCATAGTAAGGAGTTTCAGGAGTTTTGGGAGCAAATTTCCTGAGTTCCTGCAATGTCCATTTATTAATATTTAAACTGTACATAACAACGGGTACGGCTAGTGTATTTAACGACTGAATTTTATAACCGCCATTCAAATCACTCATTAATATATTTCTTACTCGTCGAAAATATTTTTTACGTACAAGAGTTTTAACTTTTGCATGAGATATGCCATCTCCTTCAATTTCCAGATATTTGTATCTGTTGCCCGTATCAAGGTCTTTGATACTGGTATTTGAGTCCAAAAATGTTTGCTGAATTCTGTATTCTTTCTTTAATGAGTGATACTTTTGCGCATTTTTCAAGTTTGGACTCCACCCCTATATCAGCACTGAAAGTTCGGACTATTTGCAGGAGATTTTCTAGAGCGTTGTCATATTTTTTCGTACAGTTTCAAATCATCCATGTACAGCAAATGTGAAATAGATTTCCCATATACTTTGTATCCCAGTTTTTCTCTGTTGATAAGATGAGTCAGTGGAGTCAATGTAAAGCAGAAAAGTAGTGGGGAAAGAGAGTATCCTTGAAATATTCGCATATGATTGATATTCTCTTGTTTTAATTGTAGCTGTGGAATATTGTGGAATCAAATTTTTGCGCCCGGAGTGTAAGGATGGGCTTGACTGCTGATTTGACAAAGTCCAAAGATCCAAATAATCCAAATAATATTTCAAGACTTCTTAACCTGTCTGTAACATGCTTTGCCCATACAAATATAATCGCGTAGAAAAAAAGAAGGTAAATGTATGCTTTGATACTGATTCAACGTGGTCCTGAGATGAGGAAACCCAAATATGATATATATAAACACCATACCTTGTCTACCACATGCATGGCCCATACATATATCCTGGGATAGATCAAATAGAATGCAAATATGTGCTTTGTTGTTGATTCGACGCAGTCCTGAGTTGAATCAACCAAATATAATTTCAAGACACCATATCATGTCTGTTCCATGCATGGCCTATGTACATCTCCGGACTGTGACAAATTAGTATGAAAGCGCATGTTTGCACTCTTTTTGATCTATCCAATGGTATATATAAATGGGCCATGTATGAGTCAGAAAAGGTATGGTGTCTTAAAATTATTTTTGGGTTATTTCTCTCACAACTGTGCCAAATCAGTAACATATCACCATCTATGCACTCTTTTGTTCTATCCAATGATATATGTGAGGCCCATGCAGGGCAAAGACAGGATATGAAGTCTTGAAATTATATTTGGGTTATTCATCTTAAGACTGTGTCAAATCAGCAGTAAAGCCCACCCTTACACTCCTTTAGATCTGTCCAACGATATATACATGGACCACGCATGGAATAATCAAGGTATGTTGTCCTGAAATTACATTTGGTTTATTTATCTCAGGACTGTGTCGAATCAAAACCAAAGCCAATCTTTGCCCTCTTTTTGATCTATTCGATGATATATGTATGCGTCATACATGAACCTGACAAAATAAAATTATAGAAAAATTTTAGGTGGATGAATCAAGTCTAGAACAACTACTACCCATCGCCTTCAGCAAACATCCTTCTAGGTTTTTATGAATATTCTGAACCCATGTAAGTACATACATGATACTTACATTACTACCAAAAACTATGCTTAAACCATTCTTGTATCAGAAATGTCGAATCAATCTTAAAATTCATCCTAACCCGTTTTTAAACAAATTTTAGAAATCATACATATATGATGCTAACGTAAAAGTGGGTTTCTGATATTTTTGAATATGATTCCAAGTTTTTTACATCACTGAACATACGTCTCAAGTATAGTACAAAACAATATCTTATATCAAATAACAAAAATAACTAGAACTGTTACACAGTACAACGAAGGCTTTCGCCTGACCATGATAAACACTGTCATCACTGGATCTTCTATGTGTACTCATATATTTTCAGAGAAATATCTCACAGCACACATACTTCTGGACCTAGATTCTAGCTGACAAACAAAGTTATGCAGAAATCAAATTTCACTTTTCATGATATTAAATCAGGTCATGTATACTACCGCTATAATCCGAAGAAATAACATATACACCATAGAGTGGTGTATCAGTATCAAAAACTATCTTTACACTCTTTTTGATCTATCTAATGATATATGTATAAGTCATAATGGGACAGAATAGGTATGGTCTCTTGAGATTATTTTCGGGGTATTCAACTCACGACTGCGCCAAATCAGTAAAAAAGCCCATCTCTATACCTCTTTTTGATCTATCCAATGACATATGTGAGGCCCATGCATGGGACAGAAAAGGTATGGAGTCGTAAAATTATATTTGATCTATTCATTCTAGGGATGTGTCAAATCATAAGTAAAGCCCATCTTTACACTTTGTCTTTCTATTCAACGAAATATACATGTACCATGCATGGAGCAGACAAAGTATGATTTTTGAAATTATATTTGGTTCATTCGACTCAGGACTGTGTCGAATTAACACCAAAGACCATATTTGCATTCTTTTTTCTCTATCTAATGGTATATGTATGGGCCATGCATGTGGCAGACGAGGCATGGTGTTTATATATTATATTTGAGTTATTCATCTCAGGACTATGTCAAATCAGTATATAAACATATCTTTACACTCTTTTTTGTCTTTTCAATGATATATGTATGGGCCATGCATGAAACAGACAAGGTTTGGTGTATTTAGATTATTTTTGGTTCATTCATCTCTAGACTGTGTCAAATCAGTATGAAAGTCCATCTTAAAGTCCATCATTGTTTTAGATCTACCCAATGATATAAGTATGGGCCATACCAGGATGCTGACATAATGAAATTATAGAAAAAATTTAGGTGGATGGATTAAGTATAGCATAACTACTACCTATCGCCTTTAACAAACATCTTTTTATGTTTTTATGGGTATTCTGAACCCATGTACGGGCCATTCATGATACTGACAAGACTACAAATAACTACACTCAAACCATTTTTGTATCAGAAATGTCGAATCAATCTTAAAATTTATCTTATCCCGTTTTTGAACCAATTTCAGAAATCATACATGGGCCATACGTGATGCTAACGCATGGGTGGGGTCCTAAAATTTTTGATTTATACTCCCAAATTACTGAATATAGCCATACGTCTCAAGACGAACAGTAATTTCAAAATGCAGTACCAGACAGAAACGGTACTCAGACAAGATAAGGCCCAAATAGGACTACAACAATAAAGTGAAGTTAGTGGTATCCACCCTGGGTCACGGTAAAACCAATAAGCACCTTGTTTCGTTTTAGTCCTCTCTTACGGCAAACAGGTAAAACTTATTAGGGCACATGAAAAGCAACATAAATATCATTATAAATATATTCTGGGTTGGCTATTTTTCTTATCCTAAATCCATATCCCATTTTTGATTCCGTGGAACCGGCTCAAAAACGTCTCACCGCACAAGCAAGGCTGAAAAAATATAATTAAATTCCAAATACACATAATTATATAATATTCACACGAAAACAATGTTATATACATAATCAAAGTGCAAAATATGAAACAGCAAATTTTTGTTCCCTTGCTCATTTTTTCATTTGTTTTTTTGGAATATAAATCTTAAAGGTCGTTTTTCCAAATCCTCAATCATAAATTCCATTTCTTCAAGATTAGGCCACAGATAGACCGCGCCTCGACGGCGCAATGTATCATTTCAAAAAAAGGTGTTTCGTCAACTACCCTAAAAAAGTAAGTAAAGTTGGAAATAAACCCAAGCACTCAACAAACTTTAAAATTTTTATACAAAGCTCAGTTCTTTCTTTCCACAAAGCTCTCATTCTTTGGCATTAGTAATCTGGTGGTGATTTCGTTTATGCTTCCGGAAACTTTGTCTCGCTCATGGTTTCCATAGATATCGAATACGGATTGTCGACTCCTTCAAGGTTTGTACGTTTCCGTTTTTTCTTCAAATCGTTGTTGATTCTACATAACCGTGCAGACAATATTATGGTGATAGTCACTGAATGGTAGAAACGAACATTAGGGGTTAAAAATGATAATTAAAATAATTGAGATGTTTGGTTGAATTTAGCTTGTATATTATATGCACTAGTGGTTTTTTCACTATCAGGTAGCCATGAGAAACCAGTTGGATTGATTTTTCCTACTGAATTTCATTTTAATGAGGGCCAGGAGCATCAAGGAGAGCAGAGAGGCAAAGAATCCCGTAAATGTAAAATCAGCTACATGCCCGTCTATAAGTGACTGATGGTTCAAGGCCTGGGGCAGCGTGATCCACTCCAAAAAGGGGCTGTATAAAAGTTAGGAAAAACCCAAACTGACCGTTATAATGGAGACTACCCATGGAGATGAGATATAGGACTCCACGCCATGCGCGAAATACGTGGGGCAACTTCAAAGCACGAAAGAAGGCGGGCTACTGTATAATGTAGCAACAACAACAAGATACATAGAAATGTTTTTGATTGGGATGTTTTTACTCATCTTTTATTTTTTGCTGAAGCTTACGATCCCTTATGAAATCCTCGTTGAAATCTTACTTGCAACTCCACTGCAATACCGTCTAGGGGTCCCTCTACTCTATCCACTGTCCGCGTTTAGAGTAGATTTATATGATGACAAAATATTACTGTCAGTTATATTGTTTTGTTTTTTATAAAATCAGTCATTTTGATTACATCTACCAGCAAAAACCTCGATATATTGGTAAATAATTTAATAAAAGATATATAAAAAATACTCACGTAATGCCGCAGTGGAGGCTGATAAAATTGCTGCCAATATTAAATATAGATTGGCGTTCGGATCACATACTATAAAATATAAGAAACAAAAAAAATGCATAATCAACGTTTATAATATCGTTTAATTTTAGTTTGTAGATCATCTATTATAATAAGATAATAATATAACATTAAGATTTCCATATTTATATTTGTGAGTATTAAATTGTCACACACATCGGTCTCTTGATCGGTCTCGGTTGATCTCTTATATACCATAGAAAGTATCTCTATTCGGACGTAGTCAATTATATAGCTTCGGAAACGTTGCCAGGGAGGCAATAATACAAAGAGATAAACTAGGACTAAACTTGCTAGAGTACAAGTAGGATTGTGCAATATAATTTGGTAATTCGAATCGATCCGAAGCGCAAAGTAATCCTGAATCAAAACTTGTTAATTGGGTAAATTTTCATTTTTAACGACAAAATGCAACCGCTCATAGTGATGGAAAGTGTATTGAAAATCAAAATTTAATGAACATAATTTCTTGCAATAAATAATATAAATAACCATAAATTCCCGCCGAGTTGCAATAGTAAAAACGATATCTCTGTGAATTTATGACATATAAAACAGGGAAAGTAGTGAAATATGAGAAACGAAAAGTCTGAAAGGGAGACGATTTCAGGTATTGGTCAGTTTAAAGCCGCGTGGTCATTTTGCAAAGTTACTTGGTTCATAATTTCTATGCATAGATTTTAAATTTTATGTATGCGTCTTTCATAGGAAGTTTAAATCCAAAGGTAACATTATCAGGCCCGTTGCCTATGCCCTACAGTATAGAAATTTCAGACCAGTATTCTTATCATTGAGATTTCATTCCGGGAAAGATAAATTTGTTTTGTCGAGCATGAGTCCAGAGACCGCACCGCGCCTCGTCGCTGCGATCCATCAGTGACTTATTCCCGACAAAACATTATTGAATGAGTACAAACAAAAATTTTTACCCTCGCATTGTGTGCAAACTTTTGCTGTGGCTGATTTAGTCATGGGTCCCGTTGTTGTTTTATTTGTTGATGCTGTTGTTTTATTTGTTGAAGTTGTTGTTTTCTTTGTTGATGTTGTTGTTTTCTTTGTTGATGTTGTTGTATTCTCTACCTTCCTCGTAGGTTCTAATGTAGTTGTTGTCGGTGGAACAGGAGGAGCAACAAAGAAGTTGATAACTGCAACGTTTGAAGTATCACCTATATTTCCTGCGTCGTCTGTTGCCCGTATTGCAAATGCAAGCCTGGATGTCGAGAGAGCAATAAAAACCCTGATTTAGTTGCTGTTATTGCTGTTCGTGTTAGATTTTGTTTATCAGGATTAAAATTTTTTTAAAACTGATATGCCATGTGTCTAGTAGTGTTAGTTGACCTGCCATACATATTTTTTTGGTGAAGTCAGATGATTTTCGACGCCAGCAATATATGCTTTCACAGTCAAATGAAGAAAAGTAGACAAAATAAGCTCCGAAAAGGTCGAGCAAAATCTAACTCGGCCGATTCCGAAGCAAAAAAAATTCATTTCTGAAATTCGAATTAAATTAACAATGTTGTTTTCTGCGTTTTTCTGTGATTTATATTTATGTTTGCTAATACATTTATGTTTGTTTATAAAGCTTGTGTGCGTGCGTGGGGGGGGGGGGGGGGGGGGGTCGATTAATTGACCAACTTTTTATTTCATATAGAGAATCCAGGATTTTTTCTTTGTCATGACTTTTGGATAATTTACCCACTATCCTACTTCTTTCTGAGATGCACTTATAGTGTGATGGATACAAACCTTACTGATCCCGCTGCATCAGGTAAATCGGGAGTTCTAATAACCATTTCTTCAGTTGTTCCAGCCACAGATGGTGAACTTAGATTTCCTTGCATCATGTCATGATTTGTGATGTTCGAATTTCCATCAAAATTATTCAGTAATTCTATTGGATCTCCGTACGTGTAACGAATGTCGTAGAATGAAGCTGTAAGAATAAAAATATCACTGATTGCTTTATATTCAGTGCAAAATCGTTTTTATTTCGACAAGTCTTTTTATCATAATTGTATCGACAGTTTAATGTTATAATTGTTGAGGTAAATAGTAAATGTGTAAGTCAATATCAATATTCAAAACCGAGCAGCCAAGTACAGCTTCTGCCCAATTAAAAATGTGAAACAAGAAAGTGATATAGCGTTGTATTGTGGACTGTGGTAGAAACCATTCACTGCATTCAAATCAGGCTGTTCAGTAATTTTAGAAAAATATTCTCCTCCTGGGCTAAAATTACTGGTTTTTTTTATTCTAGCCTACAGCACGTCAAGGTTTGTTAGTAAGTTTCACTCAAGTACGACTTCCGACTATGTTCAGAATAGACTTCGATAAAAGCGTGTAAATTTTATCCGTCAGCGACCTGTTCTCAACAAAACGTTTGTTATTTCTGATTTGAGTTAAAAAGGTAAGTGTGGCGGGGAGTAAGTACCTTTTCCAGTATCAAGGTCATTTCCTGGAGCAGTGAACGTGATGACAACACCTTTTAAATAATCATCTAAGTCATTTTGTTGTAGTTTCATGTCAATAATTTTACCGGGTGGAAAGCTATCAGTTGGCGTACCAGCAGGTGGCCTGAAAAAACACCCAATTTTATAATATTATTACATGATTGGTGAAGTTAAAAATTGATTCGAGAGTTTTGTTGATTTATGGAATTTGCTATAGACAAGATGCACTATAAAACAGTGGTTCTCAACCATTTATGAGTTGCGCTTCACGAAGCCATGACTCCAAAAGACCGAGACTGCCTTGAGTGTGTAAAAACAGTTTAGCATTACAATGGGTTTCTTCTAGGGAAGAGTTAACGAAACGAAATGAATGACAAAAATCAATGAGTGTTCTAGTGACTCATTGTTTCCTATGTCACTATTTTTCCCCAAAATGTATAGGTGAATTAGTAGATACTATATTTATATGAGTACTAGAGATTGGCCGATGTATCGATATCGGCAGGTATCGGTGATTTTCGAGGTATCGGTTTCGGTACTGGTATCGGAAGATTTTCATCACCGATACTGCCGACACCAGAACCGAAACCGGGTACTTCTAAGTTAGAATGGCGATTTTTACAATACAGCATGCGAGTACGCTTTATTTATGTTATACTAAATGGAAACGCAACTATTCTATTACGTAACAAGGGAATTTTCTATTTGCTCAGACTTGTATCAGCCCGGATCTATCTCAGCCTAGCGCCCAAAAATGCTTTTAATAGGGTAGACAGGCCTTATCAGGTAAAAGATTTATTTACACTTTGAATTTTACTAAATAAAATCATCACTCCACAGTCAATATGGCTATGGTATGTTTTTTTTTTTGATGTAAACACGATATTAGATGTACCGCTAGTTTTGTACCCATAAACATTTCTCACCATCTGTTTTCACGCACTCATTAAACACATGTATGCTTGAATGCAGCTTAAATCAGTATATTCGCATCCTTAAAGTTGCACTCAAAGTATGCAAAAGCACAAGGGTACGAACTTAAGTAAGCGCAAACATACACGAGTGTAACTATACCGAGAACAAAAGTAAATGGGTACAAAAAGGTCTTGGCATCGGCTCACCTCTAATTAATTCTAATTAATACCGCCTGCACTCGCGTTACATAAGTTACGAGAGACCCTCAAGTACAATACAGAACAGAAAATTTATGCTGATTTATCTATTGTTTGAAATGGCAATCTCTAAAATGTCTATTTTACACAAAATTATTCTCTTCATCGAACAACTAGAAGGTGACGCTAAAGACCAAAGAAATTATAGGTGTTGTTTGTGATCGAAGCGCTGCGGCAAAGACGTTATATCACAATCATCACCTTCAAGCGAAACATTAACGAAAGTCTTATTTTATGGCCAACAGGTAGAGCTCTCAAGATAAATTATAATGGAAACTATGCCGAAGTTTAGCAATAAATTATTTGATTACTCTGTATAACTGAATCCACCACTGGGTACAACTCTGGAGAATTCTCCAAGATCTTCTGATTTGATACCATTTGTTGTAGCTTTATCTGTTTCTGGTGGATAGGCACCGTGTGGATTGACCGAAACAGTTCCTATACATATAGAAATGTTATGAAAAATAAAACTTTTTGGCTAGAAGCATCTTCCATACTTGAAAACTTCGACAAAATCACACTAGACGAGCTTTGATGATACGATCAATCGTCTTTAATGAAAAGAGAAATATTGTTAGTTTTTCACTTAGGTCTTTTTCTTTTTTATTTATTTCGAATTTGTTGACAAAAAGTTAGTTAGCACGCCTGCACTGTTCTGATTCGAGTGTCGGGTTAGGCCGGACTCCAATAGGATAGATGAGCGGGACCGGATGCCTTTACAACAGCATTAAACCTGTTGATAGGAAATTAGGCGCTAATCTTCGCCCATGGTGTTCCATTCCACTGATAAGCTGCAGAAGTTGTGGAAAAATAGAATATGAAGCTCAGGTCTTTTGTGAAATGTGTCTTTACAAATAAAAGTTTTGATTATGCATTACGTTTTACCGTTTTTAGTAATAAAGCCAGGTCGATAGTTCGCCCGTGATGTCTTCGCTCTAGGCCTGGTGCTGAAATCAGTAGTATTTTGATTTCTGACTTTAACCTGAAAATTTATATAAACAAAAAATTATATTCAACAAAAAATTTATGCGGTATTGATAGCGTATGTAGGTACCTGCGTATAAATGAGAATACCTGTCCGCACGTTAATGCTTTTCCTTTTTTTTTCTTTGTTATAACCAGAAAAGCTGCATATCATCGAGTTAAATCAAGCATGGGCCAACGATAGATTGTGTCGATTAGGCGTGGTCGTTGAACAACGCGAAACAAAAACCAACGAAATGACTGTATATTTTATATCTTAAGTGTTAGCATGCATTCATTTGATAAAATGATAACTAAGCTCGAAATTGAAGTAATAAAATATATTATGACCTGATAACTTTAGGTTTGAATTTGTCGTTTTGATTAAAATTCTGTAAAAAGCTTTAGAGTCAACAACCTTCAAACTTACTGTAACAGAATAACGTCCTGTTCCTGAGAATCGGGTGAAATATTTGGAATATATACCGTCATTTGCACGAATATCCGCACCTGGGGATTAAATTGGCAACGAAAGATTATATGAACGTATTTCTCATGAAGAAATACACATTGTGCTGTGTGTTATAGGACTAAATGCCCTTCCAATGCAGGACTTGCTTAGAGTGAATTTCAATTAAAAAATGATACATTGTGCTGCTTTGCTGGTGACAAAACGAAAAATACAATGCACATTTGCATTGATTTGTACGGCAATTAGCACCAGGCCGCCGGGGGGGTAGATTTTAGAATGGCAGAGACACCATAAGTGTAACCAAAACAAAATTGGCGCACAACGATCATCAAAAATTATAAAGTCAAATTTGTGTGTTAAAACTTGGGGGCCAAAGGCTTTTTCGTTTTAAAACTACTCCAGTTTTGGCGCAAAAATATATTCATGTGCAACTTTTGGATCTCGGGGGTACTGTACCTCCCTTCCAAAAATTTTGGTAAGGGCATAGTTTTGAATTTTTTTACCAGAAATTTGCGAGAGGGGAGGTCCTGTATGTCCGCTCTAGATCCAATGAGTGACACGTCTGCGAAACACAAATTTAGACAACGAGAACAGGCACTCCACGGTAAGGTTAGCTTATGTGGCTAACGTTTCAGTTGCGTTGGAAAACGTAAAGAAGTGCTTGAGCAGTGTTGCACTCGCGTAAAATGCATTGATAAAATGAAATATGCATTGAGAAAGCACCCCACGCACCAAACTTGTGATGAGCCTTTAGCGGTTTTACTGTATGCGCCGAATTCAGATTTCATGATCTTGAGACAGGGCTGCCCTCTGTACTTCAAAAGCACTGAAATAGGCTGATACTGGAATTTAGATCTTTAAGGTGTACCGTATTTGAGAGCGAATGTTTGATAACGAACCCGTCGTTAACGGGGAGGCCACAAGCCAAGTCAAAGATGTATCAAAGTTACAAAAAAGCTCAAAAAGTTTTCTTACGTTCAAGTGCACAATATTAATTATATGAAGATAAGTGTGTTTACTCGTCATTTTTCAACATTATTATTATGGTCAGTTTCTTCACGCTTTAAACAAAATTCGGCAGAAAGGTGATATGTATGGATTTCTGATGAGTGACGCGATCCTATACTGTGGCTAATGCCTATGAAATGAAATATTATCTGTCAAAAGATTTGTAACATCATAAATTTGGCAAATATTTATCGTCAAGGAACCATAACCGCGAGTGAATTGCCTCAATATTTCACATATTTAATTTTTTAAGAAGTTTGGTAATCACCAACAGAAATTTGACTCTGTCGAGCATTAGCCACAGATCTGCTGATCTGCTTATACCAGTGACTCATACCTAACAAAACACTTTTTGCAAACTATAAAATATGAAAATGATATCACCTGCACCGTTGTCTAGCAGGTATATTACGACTGGACCGTCCTTTGGTCTGCTGATTGTTGCTTCAACGATAGCGCCGAGAATTGGATTATATCCTTGTGTAACCTTTTTAAAACGAAAGATTACACGAGACTATAGTTGGTAAAAAACATAAGTGAGGAATAGTAAAATATTATGATATTTTTATTTTGAACCCACTCTAAATCGTGGGCGCGATGGCCTAGTGGTTAACATGTTGGTCTATTACCGATAGTACATCTATATCGAATTTGTGCTTCGAATCCATCCGAGCCACTGAATTCGATTGTCCAACCCTAAAATTTGTTACACTATCTACATAGTAGCTATTGAGAACTAATTTATCAAAATAATATACATTTGTATTTACCTTTGCATACACTACATTTGCAGAACCACCTGTCACAGCCGTTTCACTCATTCCAGAAGCCACAATTATGGGTTCAATTTTGTTTCCAGATGCTGATGACGACACTGATGATGTAATACTTTGTGGATCGTTGGTTGATGGTGTTACGGTGTAAATCCATTTCCCAACCTGAAATGAACTTTGTCATTATTGTGGCCTTGCATTGTATCAAAAACAACATACAAAAATACAAATACATGCGCCTGAATTATGTTTTTATTTTCATTTTTTTTTTCAATTCATGGAGTGGTCGGTATTTTGCACTTATGAAATAATTCCCAGCCCTCGAGAAGGAAGTTCCTTGCATGGTTAAATCACACCCGCTTTTCCTGTATGTATTGAATGTTTACCTCTGTGTCTCGTATCGAATTTTACTTTTGGTAGCTTTATTAAAACATTTTTGATTGGAAACAAGAAAGCTAATTCTCAGGACAGATTCCTCAAACCTCTGCTAATCCTGGAATGTGAAACTTGATTGTTTGAAAGTCCACAGATG
Source organism: Styela plicata (assembly GCA_963675895.2). Lineage (NCBI taxonomy): Eukaryota > Metazoa > Chordata > Ascidiacea > Stolidobranchia > Styelidae > Styela > Styela plicata. Next base: position 17,073,716 of record OZ023140.1, read on the forward strand.
TCTCAAAATCTTTTCCACCATCACAAATTTTGCTTGTCGTCGGATCATTAGTGAAGTAACATCCACTTTGTGAACTTAGAATCTTGATAGTTGGAGGTTCTCTGCCAGTTGACCAAGTAAAAACAAATACGGTCTTGAGTCCGATTGTCTTATCGATGAATACTTCTCCTGTATATGAATCTCCATGAATCAAAGAAAATGATGCACTTTGAATCTAAATTTAAAAAAAGAAAGAAGATAAAAATCTCACAAGGAGCGTCAATATCATTCCACCGTTAAGATGAAGGGAGGGTTTGCAAAACTGAATATTTGGTGATCATTCTGGTAATTTGCTAATAAAAATATCGTTCGAGCAACTGAAGCCGAAAACACTCCATACAGAACTGAACTACCATAAAATATTATTAAATATCAAACTTGAAAACTGCTGCTTTGTTTGTCTCCAGATGTAGAAATCTCCGAGAATGCTTGCTGTAAATTCTCTCCATCATCGGTATAATACCACGATCCCCCACTTTTAAGGCTCAATTTTGACAATATTTCGTTTGCATAGGTTTCTATATAAATTGTGCTGACGATTATTCCCTGTACGAAGACGACACAAATCTCAGTGGAACTGAATAATCATCTTATTTACATTAACGATTAAGCCTAACGGTTTTCGAATTTTTCTTCTTTTATTTTATATACAGTTTTTTAGAATTCGCCTTAATCGGCATATAGTGCGCACATAAAAATAAATTGGGAATATGAATAACCTTGTAACAATGCGTAATGTATCAAAAGTAGTACAATGAAGGTTTAATGATCTGACAGTATGATGATTCTAATTTATATACTTACACAAGGTTGATAAATCCTAGGCAACTAGTTATTTCATCTGTATGAGGCTTCCACTAGGGGCGCTTTAACGCAAACAATGGTGTTTCTAGGATACAGCTCTAAGCCAGCATGGTGAAAAAGATGCGGGAGGTCCAGTTTGATATCTTTTTTTAGGCTAATTGTTTTTATACTTTGTGAATTTACTAGTTAAAATAGGTAAATTCACCTAATTTTCAACTAGGTACCTGGTTCAAAAAACTAGGTAAATCATGTTTTCATTATTAAAAAAGCTTTAATAGGATTAGATAAAGATTTTAACTTACAAATCTAATGTGAATTCTTAAAATGAAGCCAATCGGCAATTACCTAGTTTACCTGATTTTTAGTCAAGGTACTACCTTGTTTTGAAAGTGAAACTAGATTACCTAGTAATGGCTTACTCAGTTTTGTGGTAAATTCGTTCTATTTTATCTCGTTTAAGAAATGACTAGATTGCTATAACTAACTTTATGATGATCTTTGAAACATTTCTTTTATTTTAATATGTCGACATATGTAATTTGATATAAACTAAGCTTATCATTATGATTAATGCTTATTTGATAGCATCAACCAGTTTCAATAGAGAAACTTTCAATTGAACAACTGTTTGTGGAGTTTTAGTTTAATTGAATGAATTAAACTAAGAAAACTTGGTTAAAATGTACTTAATCATTAAGGTTAGTTTACACAGGAAAACTATACATGTAAATACATATGCCAATGCAATTCCCCACTGGTGTACGTAAAATATCGCCAACAAGCATCTTCTTTTTTTTTACCGGAAGGCTTTAAATTTCACATTTTCGCACTATAACTTGGATGGAAGAATTCATCTGAAATTTATTTTTACATGTCTCTGTGCTGATGTCATAGTCACAATTTGTTGACCACAATAGGATTTGGTCTCCTGCTAACAAAAATCGTTCTTAACCGTTGATATATATAATTACCTTCTGCAAAACTTCGTCGTATACTCCATCTACCCCAGAACCTGCTCCATCCGTAATAACAACTAAATATCCTCCAGCTGGTAAGCCGAAATTTTCAAGAACCTACAAAAATATTGTTTCTTTGTGGTAAAATGTGATAACTTCCTGAAAAGAACATCTTATTACAAACTTACATTAATTCCTGCTTGCATTCCACATCCTATACAAGTTCCTCCATTGGCTCTGGTAGGTAACAGATTCGCCATGTCTTCTCTTGCTTTTGTCGAGTCCATCAGCTTTAGATTGCTGAGCTCTATCGCTCTATCGCAAAATTCGATCATTCCAACCCAACTTTCGTTAGATACGGCAACGGTTATAAATTGATAAGCAGCTTTTCTTAATGCTACAATTTTACCCTTAAAATTTGTTTGGAATGGGAATAGTTATAGAAATGTGAATAGGATAAAGATAAATTATTTATTTCGGTTGCCCGATACACAAAGCTTCACAAATTTGAGGGAAAACACACGCATTCGCACTAATTAAGAGTATACGAAAAATCAGGACGGTCGGAAAAACTTTAATTGAAGTTTTAAACACATTTATATGTGTATGCGATGACCCACAACAAACACACTCAAAAATTCTCAAATTTTACATTTGGGTTTACAAGGTCATGTGAAGAATTAATGGAGATTCATTTTAAACAAAAACGCAATATGCCATATGCCTCAAAAAACTAAAAAAACATATCTGTAGTTTCAATTCGAACCAGGAATGTGTATTGATTGTCAACAGGCTTGACAACTACTGAACTGTAGCCTACATAATTGAAACAACAAGAATCCATTAGAGTCACGATTTATTTTTTTGAAAATCCGTTCGATTCGAATACCAGCGAATTACCAAAATAATTCGATCTAAAATTATAAAACTTCCCATTCCTACACACATCAGATAAAAAGGTAATTCGAAGGTTCGTGTATTCCGGTTCTTGAGCATGACTGCACTGCTCAATTCCTTTAAATTTTAGAAATCGTAAAGATTCTATTCGAAGTGATATTTTTAGATTTTCGATTCGTAAATAATCTTATAGCAATGTGGCGACGCTAAAACAAAAGTTTACAAGGTAATGCAACGAGGGCTGGGTAACCTTATGTTCTCAGGGAGGAGTATACACTATAATCCATGAGTATTCGTCTCTGGTGACATCACGATATTCATTGGGTTGTAAAATAATACTGTGGTTTTAAAATTTTTAATACAATCTTACCCCGCCCATGCTTCCTGAGGTATCCAACACTAGAACAAAACGTTGATCTTGTGGTCTGACAACTTTGAATACTGGAACAGTGCTGTTTATTTTGATGTCGTTGGCTTTATTACCGAAGTCACCAGATTCCATGATGACAGTCCAAGTGCTTTTCATATTACACAATCTGTTTTGATCGTTTGGTGCGTAAATGTTGTGATCGTTTACAGATGGTGTTTCACCAGCATCTTCGCAAAATGTTGTCACCTGTGTAAAATCTTATGGATTTTACCATTCGTTATATTTAAGTGTTTGATGTTATAAAAATACGAGAAATTCAAGTCAAATTGAATGCAATGCTTGAATTCTCTGAACTATGAAAAATGGAAGAGGGAACTTTTTTATTTATACCTTTTTTCCACACTCAGGACAATATTTTTTACTAAAACCAAGAATTATATTGTTTAAATTTGTTGCTTTAGTAGCCTGTTGATTGGAGTCATGGTTTTTAACAGCTATGATGTCGTCAAATGATGTCATGACCATAAATACATAATTGTGTTTTATCAAGCGGTAAGTCTATGAAAGATTCATAGTTCCAGCTTTTTACTTTTTACAGGAGTCTCTACTTATTTCAACGTTTCAAAAAGTTCCGCAAACACTATTTCAAAGCGCTGCAAACTTCAATAACGGAATAGTTAATGTATTTTTATTCATATACGTTTTGTTAGGAGTGAGACACCGGTGGATAACGTCACGAAATCGCGGTCAATTTGTGGCTCATGCTCATCAAAAAAAAAAAAAATTCTGGTTTGAATACTGAACTGTTACGAACGTTGGGGTTTTTGCAGTTTGAACGTTTATTTGCAAAACTATAGTCCAACTTAAAACAAAGGTTTTTGCAGCCTATTGTTACTGTCTGTAATTTAGTATTTGTTCTAATCCATTACAAAATGTACGTGCTAGAACAAACCTCGTCCATGTAGTGGTAACTCATGAGCGATGCGTTCGGATGGTAATATTGTTCTTCATAAGGAAAATATACGCAGTTATAAGGAAATGAATCAGTTGTAGGATCAATATCCAGCAATGTGCAATGCTTCTCTGCATTATTCGTAGATATGTTTCTCACTTCACCGAATACTGTGGCAGGACATCTGAAAAATAATGAAATTTAAACGTATGATAATTGATAAAACACATTGCCAAAGGTTATTTTGCATTCAAGGTCGTTGGGTATACGATTCAAGTTACGTGTCTCTGATTGCCATGACCCAAGTTGGCCTTCAAGGATGTTTAGTAGGATGTTGCTAGACACCTCGTCGAGGCGTTGTGGTTCAGGCAAGAAAAAAGAGTGAAATTCTGCGCCAAAAACTCTTCCATCGAATGGTAACTAAGCAACTGATGACAAAATTAAAATCTTATTCACCGTGTTGCTTCTGGTCCATTGTTTCCATCATGGTTGGGATCCCAGTAAAAAGGGAACTCATTTGATGTTTCATCAAATACTCCCCACCTGAAATGCGCCCACTCATGCACGACTACTTTTCCTGGAAAGATAAACAATAAATTGCTTTAGGATAAACTTTACATAAAATACATTTGTGTTTTACTGTAACAAGTTATTCAAATAAAATTTATCTTTCTGGCATAAAAATGATCAAAATCGAAGAAGTTTACTTCGCTATCATTAATAAAAAGTGAGATATTGTTATTCTCTCCACATATTTCGTATTTTTTTAGACTGCGTGACGCTTCCCGTCCACGTGGTCGAATCCATAGTATTATGTCAATAATGAAAATTTGAATGCAAATGCGCGTATAATATGTATTGTGCTTATTGAAAAAATAATATTTTCAATAAAAATACAAAAAAGTCAAAAAAACTCCAAATACTATAACTGAACAAAAATCTGACCACGTGAGTAGCGTTCGGTTGTCAACATTCTGTTATTTCCCATATTCGTTGATCATCATCAAAATCATACAACTTAAATCTTTTATGTCTAAACTAAAAAAGTGCAATTCCGCTCATTGGTCAAAATCATAAAGTCCGCCTTGAATTCTTAAATAGGGTTTTAATACAATACAAATTTTGAAATTCACCTCTTGGGCCATAGTCATTCACTGACGAGTCGTCCTGTATAAATGTCGGTGTATAATGACTGTACATTCCGCGTTGGCCACATCCGCCATACTGAACTGTATATGGTGAGCTACCGTAAGATGGATTTTCTGGTGCAATGATGACGTCAGCCTATGGTAATTAAAATATGAGATATTGAAATCTAACCCCTCACACACAACTGTGACCACTTTTGCTGAGATTAGGGTTTGGCTTAAACCGTATCATATACGATTCAAATTTGATTCGGGAAATATTTTTGAATGGGTCGAAGGTCTGACTCTGCCCAAGTAAGAAATACTTGTCTTTACCATTAATATTTGCAATTATCAAAATATCGAAATCTATAGCTTTTATTTCCCGGTAAAATTTTAAAATTTAATTTTGTAGGTTTTTGTTCCTATCCAATTCCAACAAAAATTTGATAAAAAATCTTTTGTTAAGCATTGGACATCAAAGGATCGCGCCGCCCAGAGCGGACCATCATTTTCGATAAAATAAAATATTGGGAGATGACCGATTTGAAACTGATCCAGATAATATCTGCTCGATTCGATACGAATCGCGGAATTGACCTGCCTCGCCAGAGCTGTGGTCTAAGGGCCATAGTTGTATTGTCATCAACGTTTGTTCTATGCGTGTAATGTTTAAGTGCTTCAGAGTTGCTTTGCTCTATTGTTGACAATAGTTTATATCTATCATACTATCGAGTTTAGCTTGATAAAACTCAATTTTTTTTACTGGTTATAATGTAGGTAAATTGACTTAATTTATTTTTGAATCACATTCATGAGAAAGATTTATCAATACCCACCTAAGAAAGCTTAATAATTTATGATTTCATTACAAAATCTCTCTTGATATTTGAGAACAACCGTTATGTTAACTAACTACAATAATATCGGTATTCAGATAGACTGAAAGCCTAAATGGTGATTTGATATGGTTAACAACCCGGGAATGAAATATTTTGCGTTGTTTGTTTTTTACGAACACTGTTTTCCAGATTGAATTGATTGAAAATGTTCGAACTCCGTGTTATGCATCTTTTTGTAATTTAAAATTACATGAGCAATCTTTCAGAATGGATTAAGGTTCATCAGTGTCGTCTACGATATTCCTCAGACAACCTTTATTTGGTACTGCCAAAAATGTTTCCATGTTTGTCAATACCGCAATATTATACAAATTATACACTTTTCGTATATTAACGAACAATTGTATTTTACCCTGTCATATGCTTCATTCCCTGTACTTGGATTTCTGTCTATTTTGTCCCAGGATGCCGGCAGTAGTATGGTTATTTCTTTAAAATACGCCATGTTTTTTGTTGCAACATACAAATCGCGTGAGGCATTTGTCCAGGTTTCCTTGTAAGGAATAAATAAAATGATAATGAATTTTTATAAATGATTGCAATGTATTATTTCATGTACTTAATTGTACACGGGCTTGTTATTTCTTAAATTATTCATGCAGTCTTTTATAACGTCTGTTATATAAAAAATAGTTAGACCCATTTCCTAAATGTAATATAGAATAAAGTATTCGAATATAGACTTGAAAAAACTGAATATTTGAAATTTGAATCTGTTCCGAATAATTTTTTTCGAATCGAATCGATTCGCAAATCAACGTACAAACATCCAGTTTTGGTTATTCCATGGTTATTTGTCTCAATTATAAAATAAAAAACTAAAAAATACAACGAAAAAAAATCTATAAACTACAAGAAATAATATGTTTTTAATTCGCACTTGCTCGTTCAGAGCAGAGAAAATTTGGCAGAAATTGAAACTATTTTGTTTGCATTTTGACGACTTCAACTCAACTTCATCTTGCACCTTTTTCTTCCTATGACGGATTTGTTGCTGATTCGATGCAATTTTAATCACCGAATTGAATTTTTCAGCCTAATGTATCATTTTCATAGCCACCCATTCCAGTGGATCACCCTCCAGCAGCGGTAACGTACATGCGAACATGATTTGTTGGAAGAATTAAAATTAATCCTAGAGCTTGATATTTTCTTAGATAGTCTTTGGAAATTGACTTTGAGCAAATCATTACCAAAATGTTTAAAACAATCCTCACTTTTATTGCGTCGATGAGGTCTTCACTCTCTTCAATCTGTGAGTTGATTGCGATAACAATCCCTGAATATCCTCCATTTTCAATTTGAATGTTGGACGAACCACCAATAGGAGAGCAAGGTGAAATCACATTCAGGATCGTGTACAGTATACCGATGAAATATATATGATGCATTATGACTTCGAGGAAGTAAAACTAAGAAAAAGTAACTCTGTATTCACAATCCAATTAAAAATTTTCGCTTCAACATTTGCGTCGGATTATCTCATGCAGTGGGTAGCAGATCTCAGAGGATTCCGCATAATCCCAAAAGCACTTTGACGTTATACCTTAACAACTTACCCACAACAATACATAACTCTAATTATGTCTCACCTACAACCAACCATATTCTTATTGTTATTATTTTGTAGGATCAAATAAAAAATAGGCTCAAATTTATAAGTGATGTAGTATAATAAAATTTTCAGATACAAAAACATTTTGATCAAGCGACACTCACCGGTCATATTATTTGATTTCGTTTATGAGCAAAAACGTATTCCAAAAATCAATTACGCATGTTATACCAAAAATATGGAACGCTGTACCCGATGATATAAAATTGGTTCAATCGAGAAATGATTTTTGGCGTAGAATGAAGAACCATTTATTGTGCGGTAACAAGGGAACAAGAGATTTATCATTTTCTTAGCAAATCTGACGAACCTTATAATTGTGAATAAAAGCAACCCAAATATCTCATTCAAATTTCCTCATTTTTTACCTATGTTGCTCGCCTACCCTCGTATGGCACCTTATCCTTAAACGTGCATTTGGGTGACATGGAACATCGGTGCCGTAAATTGGCTGGAAATATCGCGCCTACGCATGCCCTTCTTTGACATAGACAGGCACACACAATGCTAAATAGATAATAATAGGAACATCCTGTTTGAACAATGAAGTTCTAGATCTTGGGTAATTAGGTGTTAGCGAAAGTACGTGCATGATTCGTGTCACAGATACTCAACACAGCGTGTCTGCCATACCTGCTTGGCCCAGTTACTGGTCTTTTTTGTTTTGTTTCAGGCCATATAAAAATGGATGCTCCACGAGGCTAGCAACTGTAATTAATCAACTATGAAAGATTGCCGAGATGAACAATTCAGTAGCTAACATCAGCGAAACTCTTTCTCCACAATTCTCCCAATTACGTCTTGCATATATCATCGTCGTTGTCTTTTTTGACTCCCTAACTATCCCGCCAATGTGTGTCCCTCATGGGTCGCGATTCCAAAACATTTTGGAAAGTAGTTTTGTCGATAATTCATGAGCAGCATGGCGGATAGCGAAATTTGCGTTAGTGGAGAAAACCTTGTTCTTCCCAGAGTAATAGGATACGTGAAAAGTTTTACCGGAGGTAATTTTGTCATAGGCCAGGCGTCGTTTTGAACCTAACCGTTTTTTTTTTTTGTTAAACAAGAATATTGAATTTTGACAGCGCAAATTACAATGACATACATCAGTATACCAGGAACATTTTGAACGTTATACGCCTGAACTTGCAATAAGGACTGGGTAATTCGATTCGGTGATTCGAATCGATCCGAAGCACAAAATATTTGAAGCGATGGTGAATGGACTAAAATTTTAATTTTTAACGAATTTAGAATTTAAAATTTTCAAAGTTGATCAAAATCGATTATATTTTGTCGTTAAAATATGAAAACTGTTTCTTTTAGACATGGAATATGAATTGAATATGCACTAAACGTATAAATTTCTTGATTTTCACATTGAAGGCAGGTTGTAATTTTGAAAATGGGATATTTGGTATTTACATCGAATTCGTGATTCGATCAGATTCGGAAAAATTATTCGACTCAAATTATAATTCCAAATGATTCATTTTTGCCCAGCCCAATTTGCAATGAGGCACGAAGGCTTCTATAATCTAGAAAATTTGAATACAACACGATTATAGTTTTTTTGCAATAATCCATGTTCATATTGAATCCTATTGAATACTTTAGAAATGTCCAGAGCAAACCACTTTGCATCTCCACATGGATGAAAAGCCCTGTATGTTTACCGAGTTCTTATCAGCAACGAAAACACATTTCAACGAAGAAAGTGGAAGGATTAATAGTATCAATAACAACGAAAAAATAGAAAAAAATAGTTTTTTTGGTAATAATGAAAACTCCATATTTTTCTTCTATAATTTCTTTCGCTATTGAAAAATATTAGATAGAGTCGCGCTCATTAAAAATCGTAATAAAGCTGTACTTTCCACCAAATAATAATTCATATAATAAAACCGTTTTATGCAACTCCATTTTACTCTTGTATTGAGAGTGGGAGTAACTGCGTTGAGCAAGAGAATACTCAATGAGTAACTTATATAAGATATTCGAGACGAAATATATATTTCTCACAAAAAATAATCAACTATTGAATACGTGCTCTCAGGAACATTGCTTGAATCTATTTATAATAAATCTATATTTAATTTTATCGTCGCAGATTGACTGTGCATTGATGGCGTGATCCATCTAAACATCCTTAAAATTACAATCAGAGTTCTTCTTTTGCTAAGAATGGGTCACAGATGGGTCCCTCCTAGGTTGAGCGATACATCATTGACCCATACTTAGCATAACATGAGTAGGCCTAATTTTTATGGCTGGCAGAATAAAATTATGATTGTCCGTAAGGTCGAACATGAGCAACAAATTTTACTTTTACTTCAAAAAATTCAATTTGATAGCAAAAGAATTCCGGTTCCTAAACTTATTTTATTGACTTTATCTAATATCTTCTATTTAACAGATGTAGCATCGTAATTGTTAAAATACTTTTCTTTGTCAATCTGTCTGTACATATTTGACTTATTAAAAAGAAATTACAATCGAAATGAGCAAACTTCTCTAATGTTTGCTTGGTTAAATTGTCATATAAGAAGATGGTAGATATAAATAGCGTTAAAATGAAAGCGCATTTTATTATGTATTCCGATGTCGTTAGAACTGGATTGCAAAGTCCATATTTTTATATTCCCAATAATAAAGTTGGCTTTTCGAAGTTTCCCCTTTACAGGAGAAAGCTGTTCCGGCGCTCGTTTTTGCTATCAAAGGGATTATTAGATCTTCTTGCTTAAAATTACGAAAAAATTTTGTTTGATTTTACTGAACCGAAAGTTTTTTTCATTGGTCGATCATATCGCTATAAAGAAATATTTGGCGAATCTAGTTTCGTGAAGTACAGATGGATGCATGACAGCACAATCGACCTTGGACCTCGTTACATCGTTATTCCGTGCTGGCCATACTCTGGCCGATATGAAGCTCAGGTGGCCTTTGACAACATTTCCAAACTTAACCCCTTAATACATACCATTTTATTTTTTAACAAAGCAAAAAATAGTACGTTACGGATCTTATGAAAGACAATCAGGATCAACCCTTAATACTTAGGAATGTGACATATCTGTCACACTATGCATTAGGAGAAAATTCATAAATTCCCGATTGGTATAGTTTAAATTTAAACCGAGTAAAATGAATGAGTTATTATAAATTTTTCGAAATATTAAAAATAGGAGCTTCTGATAAGGCGAGCCAGGGGAGCAGGTTATTCCTCAGTTTTGAGGAGGAACCAACATTGGTCGACGGCAAACAGTTTTGCTATCTTTACACCTCACTGTACATACTCGCGCCAACTGGCTGATGCGATAAATTCTACAAAAGAACTCTCTCTTTATTTTTCATTTCATTGAAGTCAGGGAGTTAAAGTTCGAAGTGGTTCCTTTCAATTGTCCCAAAGCATGCATACCCTTTACCCCCAAATATACAATAATAGAAGAGTTGTGAAATAATTTTCAAAGTACACACAATGTTCCCCAAGATTTGGATTGTACACTGTGAGAAAATATATGCAGTGATTTGACTGTTCATTATCCCATGCCATCAACTACCTACAATTGGCCAAAATGTCGATTTTTATAATTTCCTATTGTGTAGCAATTTACGCATGGAGCACTACAAAACCGGTGCTCTACTACGCATTTATATAAACAAGAGGAAAAATAATTACTCATATGTCTACCACAACTTTTTTAATGCCTCACGATCACCTTTCATATCCAGATAATTCCTCAAAATTCTGCCTGTTCGTTCAGTTCACAAAACATGCGGACGATGGTTTCTTGGCGCTCTTATTCCCAAACCATGATCACGTGACCCAAAATATTATTTTTAAAATTCATTTGATATGGCCTGTCCGTGAACCTACCAGGTGGCTTATACCCAACAACCGTCAGACACGGACCTGTAGTGACTGTGTATCTGTTCTATGTTACAGCTACCCGCGAAGTGCCTTGCTGAATGGCATGCTGGCTCGGTGGTGAAATGGTCAAGCATCGGACTCCCGGACAATACCATCGCGCTTAACCGACTGAGTCACCGAGTAACCGTGCCAAAATATTTTTATCAGAATGAACGTCACCGTGGGCTTAAGTGAAAATTAAAGGACAGCAGAATCCGGTGCGAAGAGTAATTATTAACTAATTAATTAAGTTTTAAGTAATCTGACAGAGCATTTTCCACTTTCGGTGGAACATTAATATTTCTTTTTAGTGTCATGCTAAATGGTATCGGGTCGCAATTTTGTGGCAAACAGACTAGTAGATTTCTAAAAATATTTTAACGCCGAAAAAATCAAGAAATCGAGTTTTGTGCTACAAATCTCTAACGAACAATCATGGGAGCCCCGAGTGGGTATTCATAACTTCGAAAAATGAGCGCGAAATTTTGCAAATCATAGTATGCCGTCGTAATTGGGCTCTGTGCGTGTAGAGACACCACAGCCGTTGTTTAGTTTGCCGTGAGATCGAATGATAAACACGCAAAATCTGCAACAAATTAGAACGTAGACTTGTTTACAAATTGGGTAATTGAAGATATATTTGAGATAGATTCTATATCTCCACCGCAGCGTCAATGTGGGGTGTGTGCAATTTGAGCCGAAAGAATTCTAAAATACCGATCCAGTGAACCGGAATCTAAGATAGAGTCAGTCCATCCAAGTCAGTGAACGTTTGGCTAATTCTCAAGCCGCTACAGTGGCGTTCTCACTCAGAAATATGTCAAGCAGGAGCCACAGATGGATCGTCAATGACTGGTACATGACAAAAAATGTTTTGACAAAAGTTTTCAGATTATATTATGCATATTTTACCTGAAAACGCATAAAATTGAACCTATTTATAAAGCATTTTCGTGGCTCACAAATAACAAAAACTGAGTTTTTCTACTCTTTCAGTTTGATAAACTTGTATAAGATATTGCGACTTAGCATCGAATTAGTCCTGATGAACCTTTAAGATTGACAAATACTCGGAAGCAAACGCGTGGTACCGTTACGTGGTATCCCCCACGATTGCAAAAATCTGCGATTAAGCATGATTAACCAAAGATCTTGCTGGTACAACGACAAGTATTTTGACCCAAGGCAATTGTCTTCGTCGATTTTATCAACAGAGGACACTAATTCGTCTCCATGGTTTTCCGCTGTTGCAAAATATAAAAATTGACATGAAATGTTTCGAAACTTCGGAGGGTTCGGTTCCTGTAGTTGTCAAATCTGAACACGTGGTGTCGATAAATCATTTTGTACTGCACACAACTCGCGCCCCCTCGGACTTGAAATAACAAAAAATAATTCAGCGAACAGTTTTCGCTGCTGTCGAAAAAGAACCTTTACTTGAACCGGTTTGATGAAATTTTCTCATCATCAGCAACAACTCAATTTATCCAACGAAACACACAACACAGTGTACTTTGTCTTAACTTTTCTCCGGATAGTATATACAAAGCAATTATGCACTGGGAAAGGTAGTTTCCCCTCCCAGTTGCAAATAAAATAAAACATGCAATATCCCGCCAACTAATCAAAAGGTTGAGGGAATACGAACAAGATTGGAATCACGGTCGATTAAGCGGGGGATTTGACCACAAAGTACGTCCATTTTTGAAGTAAATGGCGCAATAATTGATCACTGAACATGCTTGATCGATCGTGATAAAGCTTAAAATGAAAGAATAACAGGAATATTGTACAATTAATGAGAAAAGCAAACAAAGGAAATGCTTGGTTGGCGAAAAAGCAGGATAAATCATCAACATTGTTAACGATATTATAAAAAGCATTTTAGCTCCACCCATCGGAGGGCATCATGAATTCGGGCGCCATATTGTAAATTATCGTAAGTTGAATTCTTGTGGAGTATGGAATATGTTTGGTAGCGCTGTCGGGAAGAGGGACTTATACGCAACTAATTTTTCGCGTTGAAAACGCGTTAATTTGAAATTCGAGGTCAGATTTTAAATTATCGCGTTTTTCATATGAAGAACTATACAATAGCAATAACGCAGGAAATCACTATTATTTGACCGAAATTTTATTCGTTAATGTTGAAATAAAAGTTATAAAATCGACATTTTCGGCCAATTATGAGCTGCTGATGGGACGCAACTCCGGGGTCCGGTCCATCAACAAGCCATATTTGGCATAAACTCACTAAAACTTTGTTAAAGTGTGGTTAGATTTTGTAGGCTTGTACGCAATTTTCTGGGGCGATCCCTAAAGACGAACGTTTGCAAAACAATGATCTCCGAAAATGGCTCCGAGCGTGATTATTTTAACATCAACGATTTGGAGAACAACTTGTAACTTATAAACCAAAAGCACTTTTTCCTCTTATTCATTCAAATCCAGATACACGACTACAGAGAGGAGCGGAACATCAAATAACAATAATAATAGTAGGTAGATACATGAAATATGCTCAAGAACAAATCTAATGGCACAGCGTGATCTAAACGAGGGAGGCTCGGGCGTCAGAACGCCGTCAAGTAAACTTAAAATAACAAACAATGCTAGAGTAGAAAAACGACTGTGACGTCACAACACCGAATATGGGAATGCATTAACGATATAAGAAAAAGAAAGCTAAATACTGTTATACTGTCACCAAAATGCTAAACAAAAGCCATGATTGGCCTAACTGGTTAGTTGCAGGTAGACAGCCTCGCTCAGATTGAGCTCATCCAAACGCTGACTACAGAAAGGCGATGAAAGAAACCAGATGGGATCGTAAATCAACTATGACGTCATAATAATCGCCAAATGCCAAATCAAGCGCCATAGGTATGATCAGTATATGCCAATATGAAATAGTGCTTTACCAAGCATGAGTCATGGATGATCGCGCCTAAGTGGTGCGGTCCATCTGTGGTTCACGCTTACAAAACATGCTTTGACACAATTTTCCTTACCGGGTAATAGGGAGTTAAATGAAATAACTGAAAAAAAATGGAATGGTGGTATCGATAAAATGTCAACGGTCAAACGAGGGCTTGAAACCCGGAAAATCAAGTAAAACAATGGAATGTCATGGTTAAAAAATATTTTTTGGTTCAGGGAGGAAAATATTTGCACGGAAAACAGATATTTTTGTATTTAGAACAAAATAGGGTTAATAATGCGATTCCAGTTAATTTGATTCGACAGAATTTCAAGACAGATGTTCAATTAAAATTGGAATGTTATGTAGCATAATCACGGGTTTGATTCATGAAAACAAAATGTATCTCTGATAAATGATCAAAAACTGCTGGTTTTAGTATATTTTATACAGCACAATCGGGAATTATTTCAAATTATTCAGTGTAGAGCGAGACACGGATAACGTTGTATAATATAAGGAACTACGTTAGAAAGTTCGAAAAATGAAATCGTTCCGGACAAGAATTCCAAAAACCGAATTAACAGTTCGAAAACGCAATACACCTCACCAATCGGAATTTTTTTTTGTAAAAGCACGGTCCATCTGTGGCTCATGCTTGACAAGATAAAATTTCTGACCGAGTCTCAGGCTTAGTTGAAACGATTTCCATTTGTATTAAAATGTTCATCATAATATATTATGTTAGTACAATGGAACGTTTACAGCAGAAGTATGATTGGAATACGAAATGGATTTGCCCGAAAGTATATATTTATGTTTTGATGATATTCTGAATCTTGTTCGAGCAATATTTGATTGATTTGAAATAAATAAGTTACTTTGAATACAATACTAATGACCGGAATTCGCTGAAAGCGGCTATGAGCGAAAATGAAAATAATAAAACAAATCTTGAAGGCCTTCAATTCCAGTTATAAGACGTGGGGCAGATAAAATGATCCGTTAATTTTCGTTATTATTAAGCGAATGACATTCACAAACAAGCATACACCAAACTGAACCTATGCGTCAATAATGGATTGTGATCCACAACCGTGGCTCACACGTGGTATGTCCAAATAATTATAAACGATATTGTGGATTCTTCAGTGGAATATATATAAAAATTCGATTTCTACTTCGGGGCACTGACATCTTGTGATAGGTCTCATTTACCATACATCCGTCACGATTGCAGCGTATATTTGATACTCGTTTTATCAACGGGTCGTGATTGGCCGAGTAAACATTTCTGATCTGTTTCTTAATAATGATCATTGATTTACGAGCGTATTTTTGTATATTTTACACGTGTTTTTCGTTCAGTTTTATTTTCCGTAGAATTTCTTGTTCAACAGAAAGATGAGAAGATTGACGTTTATTTTGGCCCGCCCCTCGAACATCTTCATAACTGCCACGCCCTCGTATTGCAATTGTAGTAGGTCCTGAAAAGCAAAGAATAGGGCAGACTTTAGAATAAAATATTGCTGGACTGGCGAAGATTGACTTAAATAAAGTTTAGTATCATAGGTCCGAATATCATTTAAAATCAATATGTTGGAAATAGGGCTGGGGCCATTCGAATTAATCGTGAATCGTTCATAGAAACAAAAACTTGCTAAATGGAGTTGCATTTTTCATTTTAACGACAAAATGCACTCGATTTTGGTCAAATTTGACCGAAACCGTCTGCATTTTGTACTGAAAAAAAGAATTTCCGCTTAGATTTGAACGTAATTGAAAATACATCGCATTTAATTCTGTTTAAGCTAAGATTTGTAATTTGTAAATGTATATTAATTGGTTACCACAATGGAGGCATTAATTGTAATAGTAAAAATGGGATAATTGTTATTTTTATGGAATCAGCGATTCGATTTGATTCGAAAAAGCATTGGGGTCTCATAACTAGAAAGGGGATATTCTGCAAATTTCAATTTTTAATGATATTCGGGAATATTGCACTACTAAATTAGACCAGAGACGGAAGTAGAATATGTATCTCGTCATTTCAATGTGACATTTTTATTATTTCTAATTTCAATTCTGCCACGTGGCCCACTTGGTCCCATGGCAGAAATGAAGAAAAAGTAATGAAAAGTCAAATGAATGACTCGGTTCCCGAATGAAAACCCTTGTTTCTTGCGTATATTCAACATCAAAATGAAAAACGATTGTAATTCATATTATTACACCAGATTTTCTATATATATATAACCAGCAAGAATTCTATATATTATTAAAATTCAAAACAACCATTCACAAAATTGAATAAAAATCTCACCTGGAAAACGACAGATACTTTTTCCATATTAACACCCATGAATTTAGCAGAAACATCAAATTTTCCAACATCTCCTTCAGATGGTCCAATTTCAAACATAACGTTACGAAATCTACAAAAAAAAAGGAACAATTAAAACATTATTTGCGATTTTCAAGAACTACTTTTCGTTCTTCGATTTGTAGTTGAGCAAGCTCTAATTTGTTCGATTTTGTTACCACAGTACCCAAGGATGTTTTGACAAAAATTTTCTGATTAGGCACAGCTGTTGATTTAAGAAATATCTTTAGCTTAATATAACATTAGGAAGAATATTTAATAAAAATCGAATCATACGACTATAAATGCGCTACTTTACATTTCTTGAAGTCAAATTGTCTGACATCAGAATGGCAGATAAACTTCAAACGACTTTTATAAAGGACCAAGATAGCGGTAAGCTGTCTTACCGATGCCTTGTTTCTTGCCGCATTCATGCCTTGCTTTAATAACAGTCACATGCTTACAAAGCGCAAACCTACGCAACGAAATGCATAGCAAACCGTTTAGTTGGATGCAGAACGACAAGAAATGCACGCGCAACGCGGCACTGGGGTAAAATGCAAGGTTGAAATGATACAAATATGAAATAAAAAGGAACGCGTTGCGGCTTTGAAACCAGGCTGAAAAAGCAATATTTTGAACAACCAGAAAAAAATGATTTGGAAGAGCCAGGCAACCAAGGGAAACTTAAAATTCTGTCACCACACATCACGACGACAAAAAATACCAAAAGAAAAAATGTAATAATGTACTAACTGGTTGGTATCCAAGCCCTCGATTTCAAGTAAAACTTTCTTTCTGTGCAATTCGGATGCTGTGTATTTGATACCAGGTATCTTCTTTTTCGTCTTTTGTTTCCTTTGAATAGGAGAATACAGAAATATGTACAAAATTAGATACGCCACTTTTGGAATCAAGATACGAATTGATTCAAATAATTCAAATTCTCTTTTCTATCCTTAAAAAGTATAGAGCCGAGAGTATCTTAGAGCAATTATATACACAAGAGAAACAAGGATGGACATAAAACTGATACAGAAGTTTTCCAAAAGAATTAAACATTTATTTATAAACAGCGAAAATGGTGGGACTTACATATATAAAAATCCAATCAAATACTTATACAAAATACGTAATTTTTATAATTACTTTTTGCTTTTATTGGCCAAGCTAGCAAGACAGCTCTTGATATATTGATTATAGTAATCGGATTGTTCTTCAAAAAATTTCGATTTTTGATCCAACATCGACATGTTTTGTTTTAGTTTCGTCAATTCTTGCTTCCTGCGTTGACGATACCTTCTTTGATTTCTGATGTCCTGTAAAATGAAGAATATTGGTTCATAATGATATAATATAATACATAGATAATACAAGATGGCAGTACTTAACCGGGTAATTTTTTGACCTATCTTCGAGCAGACCGGCAGAATGTCGGAAGGAATTATTTCAAGATCTCAACGGGTAGAGAAGGTCAAACCAGCCACGATTTGTGTCAATTCATCCTATGTTAAGCCCGAATCACTGTTGGATAGCGTCGATAAGGCCCGGTCCAACAGTGCATCACGCGCGGAAAAATGTAATTTTTCTTATAGTTAGGTACCAGGTTAATTCATAATTTCTGCCAACTTTAACAACAAAAGGTCCAAGTGTATTGAATTATGAACATCGTTTTTAACATAATTTTTCGTAGTAACAGACGCCAAGACTCTTCTCTTCAATGGGGCCGAAAAAGGCCAAGTCTGAACGCATTTTTCAGTCCAAAAGCTTTTTATTGAAAGGAATAGTGAAGATGTGAATTTAGAATTGCAGATCTTTCCGACCATTCAAAGCTCGAACAGTAATCCAGTAATATGACGTAATACACGCGGAACGGTACGAAGCTTCTTAGGCTGCAAACTCGCAGGGATAACGACTTTCTTTCTGATCTTTATGTTTATAGCGTAGTAATTCAACTTTAGTTTGGTTTGAAGAACAATTTGATGTGTGAAGTGCAACATGCCAACTTCTTAAGCAAATGGATGAAAAATGGAAGTTCAAACATAAATACTGATATTTTGTCGCATGGTTTGGATTGAATGTTTGGGATGTATGAACGACATTATTATTTGATTTCGATGCAAATTTATCTCGATTTGATAAAGCTTTAGTACTATTTCAGATGTTTCCGATCTCATGAATCGAATCACCGATAGTGATATAAAGGCGACAATGAAAGTCGGTATATTAAATTACGGTTAAATTATTCGTGTCGGAATAACATGTTCGGTCAAGCAATGGTCACTGATGGATCGCGCCGGCTAGGAAACGAGCCAAATACGGTACAACACCACGAAAATCTAGTATCGATTTCACAATTTTATGAGATAACACAAAATAAGAGTGAAATTGAGCCGGGTCAATAACAGTCTAAAGATATTCGCAAAACCAAGTAATTCAATTACATTGCCCTTGGACAGCATTGGAATTGAATTAGCTACCCGGGATTTCGCCATACCAACACAACAATATCATTTTAAGTAGGTAGAAAGTATCTTGAAATCTATACATTAAATATTTATAAAATCGATGTTATACTTAGCCTTAATATTATTCTTATTTGATTAAGCAATAGACGTCGAGACTTAATGTCATAAGAGACTTAGTCGATAAACAGCTTCAATCGAAAATATTTTCGACTCGAAAATCGGGTTGTATTCTTAAGTGCACTTCGAGAGCATTTGGAGAGTCACGCGCGGTCGGTGGCCATAAACCTTTTATATTAGAGAAAATATGCTTGGAAATTTCTTTCAATTGAAGAAAACAAATTTTATTATATATCTCAGAATTACGTAGAGATTCGAAAAGGGGAATGAAATGCATGTTGTTCACAAGATTATTGCTGGAATGTAAAAATGTATTAGTGGTAAATCATTGGTAAATGAGACATGATTTGTTAGTTTTAATACGAAGAAATCGTATTTCATATCACATTCATACTTGCTATTGCGACGCATGGGGCAACATCCAATATACTTTTCACAAAAATAAAATAAAATAAAAATAAAATAAAAATATATAAACCTATATAAAACATGAAGTATAAAATATTGAAACTTTTTGGAGAGATTTATGATAATTACCCAAACAAGACTAGACGCCTTTCCGTTTTAGAGCACGAATAATTTTATAATATTGCAATTATTGACATAAATCGTTTTTTCTCACGTGTCTGAGTGGGGTAGCTGTCAATCTGTGCTTGAATTGATAGACGGGTGGGCTACACCCGACTGGAACAATGTCAGGCATGTCAGCTACTCAAATACCCGAAGAAGACCGCTTCCGTCAAATTTAGCCAATGGACAACATTATACGATAAGTGGCTAGAATATTTGAACGTAGTAACCGAACTGTATGAAAAGGTTTAAGATAAAAAATGAACAATACTGTTATGATATAACAGTGATTATTATATTATTATTGTTTATATTTTGAAGATTTGTTGGCCATCCGAAGAAAAAGACACGTACATTTCGAACACTCGAATGAAAACTGCAGTGATTTTGTCACCCTGGGTTACTCACAAACGAGACTTTAAAATTATAATTCAATAATATTACAAAAATACTCTTGCCCGTTAAAAAAATGTCACCAGTCTTAGGATTATATACAACAATTCTACGATTAGGGTTTCAAATGACCTGAAAACGTCTTTCAGAATGAAAAATTGATATTTTCATTTCGCGAAACAGCGATGCACAAAATTATACATAATTTTGAAAATAAAAACAACTTTTTGATCCGTATCTTGATTTTTGTTAAAAAAAATGTAGACACGAATCAAAATAGGGAACAAGCCGGAAGACCGTCTAGTAGTAGGTCCTTGACGTAAACCGAAAATAAGTTTTGGCCCCATAAATTGTGCTGATTGGCGGGTGAGACGTTAGTTGGGTCATTAAGGCACTGCTTCCGGCCTTGTTTTGAGCAAACTTTTATAAAAAAAAAAAAATACAGTGAACTACTTCTCCTAAATTATGGACATTTTTGATCTTACAGATTAGAATGCTGAGATGTTCGGATCAAGTAATTTATAATCCATCGAACGACAAAAAGAATGCGACGAAAAAGAATTACTTTATCAAATCAACAACAACATGTTTTGTTAAGTACCGGTCTCTAATGGAAAGTTCCTTCAAGGCGCTAGACAGACAAAATAAATTGATTCGTATAATAACACGAGCTTATAACTAGAAAAAAACACTTCAACACTGGCATTCGAATCGATTCACACTGTGAAAAAAGTGAAGTAAACTTATAGTTCCTCAGTAGTAAATTCAAATTTCCAGAATTTGAAAACGCCTCGTTGATGAGATTTGTGCCAATTATAGTCTGTTGATGGACCGCACACGTACCATTGTAAAATGGACTGTAAAGTCCATTTTATAGTTTTTGTTGGATAATATTGCGATAAAGCAACGATTTTACTGCATTTTTATTACAGTGCAGATACATTTTGGATTTGGGCGATTCCAATATTAATTCCCGTAATTTCATATTATAATACAAAGTTTTTTCACATAAAAAATATATTTTGTTAATCATAAGCACAGGTGGACGTTTGATACAGAAGAGTGAGCGAGCATTCCTGGCCGGATTAATTTTTTGCAATAGTAACAAATATGCTGCGATTTTAGTTGGAAAAATCCCTCCGATATTCCGAAAAAACGGTCAATTTACGAGGTTGAATATTTTCATTAATTTCCGAATAGAATTAAATTCGGAAATGTTTGATTCGAAACGACGATACTTTTGGTCACGAAGGTTACATCGACTGACCTCATGAGATTGAATTCGCTCTGCCCCAATATCATGCCATTTAACGTTATATAAACGCACGAAACATATTGAATGGGTATTGCAAATGGAAATACGCGACAAATGCGCTGTAGTATTCAAATGTAACAAACCTTTTTTGAACGGTTAAGAATACAAGGTTAAGCACGACATATTCTTCGTGCACTATGCTATTCAAATGGAACAAATAGATTTCGAACGCTTAAGAATACAAGGAATACAAGTCACATTCTTCATGCATTTTTAATACGTTTATAAAATTTGTATTTAAATGCGTAAACAATTACATGTGGCGTGTTGAACTTTCGCTGCCATAATTTTTTTCAGAAACGACAATAGGGCCGTAGAGTGTTATACTGATTGTTATTTTTTCTAAAACCAGCAGAGTGCGTTTTCAGACACAATATTTTCAAATTACAGAGTGCCGTGTTCCATTTTGAGGATATTAACAACTAACTTGCAGCTAGTAAATGTGTCTTTACGACTAATAGCTAGAGAATGTAGTTTGAGTGATATTCCAATGTTGAATCGCTTAAAAAAAATAAATATTTAGAGTTTCATATGATCGAAAGTAGTGATATTTAGACACATTTGAATCATTTTGCAATAAAATCATGATTTATGTCAAAATTTACGTCGTAAAAGTAAAACTAGGCATATATACAGATTTTAATGCAAAATTAGTCATTGTTGAAAATTAAACCGATTTTTTTATGGAAAGTCACTCTGAGCAAGTATGGAAGCAGTATTCAAAAGAAACATCTATGGTGAAGTGCAACGAGTGGTATCTGCCCGGGCGATGGTAAAACCACTTACCCTTATTAACAAAGAAACATCTATGGTGAAGTGCAACGAGTGGTATCTGCCCGGGCGATGGTAAAACCATTTAACCCCTATTAACAAACTGAATCAAGTTATCAAGTCAAGAGTGAGACTGAAACTTAACAAAACCACGTGTGCACAAAATACTCAGACTAGGCCACATTTTAGTCTCTGGATTTTGGGAAGTATTTGAAAAAAACTTACCCTAGCTATCATATTAACGATTGCTTGATAGTTGTCTTCTTTTTTGACAATTTTATGTTCTTCAAGAATTTCTAAGTTCTTGACGATTCTTCTTTTCATGTCTTCCAACGGTAACTTATTCTCCGTTAGCAATGATCTCATTTTCAGCAAACTTTTACCGTCTTCATCCGCGGCCTTCTTTTGTTTTTCGCGTTCTTCTAATTTTTGAATGTTGGCCATATGCTCCTCTTGCTATAAAAGTAAAAATATAAAAATTTATTATACGGTTTCAAATCTAGTTAAACAGTGAAGTGAGAAATTTCGATAGTTTGGTGTAGACACACGCAATCAAACAGTTTTTAACGGAAAAAGGGTTAGGAATACGATTCGAACTATAATTCTCTAACGTCCGGGGTTCGAAATCCGCGAGGGGAAGGTTACAGCGGAGGATTGGTGCACATTGGCGTGTCGTGACTCAGGTAGCTGCATGTTTCGGGTTCCTATCGGCCGGTCAAGCAAAAACTCAACTCTCGACTAAGAAACAGTATCTGCAATAAAGGTGCTTTCCTCTTCCGTGGGATAAAAAAATGACAACATATCCTCCGGCACCGAAGTTTTGTGATGCATTGCATAGGTAACCAATGGATCTCGCCGTCGTCGCGTGGTTCACGATTCCGGAAATAAAATAATAAGTAAAATGCGGGCATTAATGGAATGCAGATTTTGATCAAGATGGGTTATGATACCATTTTCATCGTGATATGGAAAGCGATAATACAGCTTAGCCATATGGCGAAACACGATCCCTCGACCACGATTTTCAGTTAGGTTGGGTATTAGGAAGTATCACTATGCGAATCGGGACTTTTTTCAAGTACACATTCATTCGAGACTCCTGCTAGACAAAAAGCACCTACCTAGAATAGTGTGAACCTTAAATCACTGCAACTACACATTTTTCAATTTCAATCTATCCACGTAACAAGGACAGAACGCGATTTTCGATTTCCATTTGAATAAAAACGTTTCGAAAGGTATTTTTAATCGTTCATGATAAAACATCCTTAGACTTAGAACACGTCGCTCTTGTCGCGAATTTATCTAAAAAACGTCATTAGTCGTTTCAATTGAATCGATTATAATAGACATTGAATAAAATTAGAATTAAAATTGTATATACAAGGCACGTAGATTAGTTTTTCGCATCACGAAAACACAACACGATCTAACTGTAAGTGATATCTGCTTTGTGGGAGGACTTTGGAACTGGCCTAAGTCGTTTTCCACATGTCGAAAGATGGGACTAAAAGGACACAATCGAATGGTTGATGAGTTTTACTCTCGTCGGGGAAGATAACAATTAACTGCACTCTACTATAGTACTTTTTTTGTGTAACGTTTCCGCCACCATTTTATGCACCCCATTGTAAATCAGCGGATATAAAATATAATCCCATTTCCGTATCACTCGATTATATATATCCGTGGCAGTGTTCACGTTGAAACATACGATTGATTTGATATTGGCAGCATGAAAGATTAATTAAAAAAGCCCCCCTTCCCCCCTCAAAAACAAAGATTTGTCTAATGTTCGTTCATGTATGTATGTATCATTCGTTTCGTTACCGGGAAAATACCATATAAATGATAACAACGATTTCATTTGGCGTGAACATGGAAAAAAACTGATAAAACAATCACGTCTATTTGAATCAGACAGCTGCTTGAAAACATTTTACCTGTAATTTTTAAATATATTTCCAATACTCGGAAGAACCAATTTGTGAATTAAACAGAATTTCCGAACTCGTTGTTCTCGAAAACAAACGTGCTTTTCATATCAATGTCAATAATAGGGAGAAGAGTTGAATCGAATAACATTTACATTGCAAGAGAATGCACTTTAACTCAACGCAAACTATGTTTTTAACGACGACAAAGAAATAGAGAAAATAGAGGCAGGAATCTTGCTAAGCAAACAAACCCATTCCATCAGAAAAGAATCCAAAGGTATGAGCCGATCAATAATCCAGGAGATGACGTATAAAAAGCAAAAAATTTCTATTTTTAAAATTTTTTGTATATGCGAAGTAGATCTACATACCAAATTGAACTAGGGTTGTAACGATTGTGTAATTCCCAGTTGAGCTGTTTGTACAACACTATTATATCCCAATTTGAGTGGTGGGTACATATCTATGAGCGGGACTCGAACACCAAAATTTTCATCCAAACGCTATCATCATGAGTATATATTGTCGCGCGTGCGGTCGAAATAATGCATATTTGTATATCCGAGCATTTACAATCAGAAAAAATGTTGATTAAACATGTTTTGTTAAGCATGAGTCGCTGATGGATCGCGCCGTTGAGGCGCGGTCCATCCGTGACTCCTGCTTGACAAAATAAAGTTTCTGACAGGAATTACACAAAAAATCATCACGTATTACGTAGCATTATCAAGAATCATGTAAAGATAAGTTACATACAGGTCGTTGTAATGTACAAAGTTTCGCATTCGACTTGTAAATAAGATACATTTTTGCAACATAGAGAAACTCGCTGTATTGCCATTCGTTCCCAATAATAAATTTATTTTGTCAGGCATAAGCCAGAGATGGATCGCTAGTTAATGTCATTCGAATGTTTCATGTTATATTTTGAAATTTTCCATCATATTATGATGACACAAAAATCTAGGACAATTTCGTTGTATTTTATTCAGGGCAAAACTGCACGCAAGTAGTGACGTCATGGCGCATAGTGAATATTATATTACATGTCGGCACGTTTTGCGTAAAAATTACCCATTCGCAATTACGTCGCATCATGGCATGTCCTAATTGTATTTATAAGACTCGCACTCGTTAATGTATAAGAGGCCTCGGGCCAGTAAAGTTTAGATAAGACCCTTGAGCGCCCGAAAGTTAAGACGTTAAAAAAAGTTTCGTTTTCGGTTCGAGATAGAAAGGAGAAAAGGGAGACGAAAATAAAGTGGACGAGCGTATCTGTGAGTTATTTCAATATACCGGATAGCAGGATGCACTGACATTCTTGAAATGTGAAGTTATTTATTTAGAAATTTTAGACCGAAAGTTGTGCAGCAAATCATGAGTTTCTGTGGAGGGTATAGACAGAAACAATTTCAATTTTAAATGACTATCAGAATAATAAATTGATTGGATAACAATATCTCAGATTTGAGCTATAATGTTTCAGGTAGATAAGGCAGCTTGGTAATTATTTTCTGTTCAATTCGGAATTGTGGAATCATGGTATATTATCTTTTTTAAATCAAGTTCAGAAAAAATGCGCAAGAATCATTGATGGATCGCGCCGCCGAAGCGCGGCCCATCTGCGATATGTTTTTAACAAAATAAAATTTTGAATTTGGTTAAGAATCAGCATCAACAAGAACGTAAACGTATTAAAAATTGGCTAAAAATCGAAATATTCCCAGCGAACCACCAAATATTATATATCTTTTACATTGGTTCTAGAATTAACAGATAATTAAATTTAGCTAGCCTTAATCGTGAACTTGTGTCGTCCGCGGTCTGTCATTCGTTTCAACCTGCGCTGTGCTGTGTTATCCCTTGGGCAAACTGGAATAAGATACGTTTTCGTAACCTTAGCGGTCCTTCTCAAAATCAAAACATATTTTGTCAAGCATGCACCGCATATGGGCGGAAGAAAGTATATTTTTAAGGGCCCAAAAGTCACAGATGGTAGGCGTCTCGGTAGCCAAATATTTCAGCGTTTGACTCATTAATATATGCGGGAAGAAAAAAGATGTGGCCATGTTTAATGGAAAGATAATTAGAGAATTCGATACCTTGGCTATTGAAATATGTAAGAGAACCACTGATGGTGGGATATGCAGCATAACTCGAGTTCATTTTATTACAGCAAGTCAGTGATGTATGTCTATGGTAGGATAGTTGAGTGATGGTGTGGGAGATAGGTCATGGAAAATTCAAGATTGGAAGACTCCATCAGTATCTTATCCTGCCAAGCGCAGGCCTATGGATAGACCGCGTCTCAGGCTCAAAAAAACTTTGAGTATGGATAGGAGAAAAGCAGGCAGTTTGGAGTTCTCATTTGACTTAAGTTTCGCCAACACTATCAGAATCAACATGCAACTACAATTTGGGCAATATTTTGTGAAGACGTATAAACTAACCTCCTTCCTAGATATTTTTCTAGACATTACTTGTGCAAATTTGCTGCTTATAGTCCGAACAAAAAGCACAAAAGCAGTATTCGGAAAAAAATTTCGATTAGGACGGTAATTTCACTATAGAATGTAATTTATTTTAAAATGTGTTATCTCCTGCTGATGCTACAATATGTTCAGAAAATCGTGTCATTCCTATACTTGCATTGGGTTAATGCTTCGACATATTTACGTCACGAATCGAATGACCACACTAAAAGAGTTTCCGGTTCATTCTAACTTGGACAATTATGTGTGTATGAGCCGCAAAGAACGGATATTTATAAAAAGTGAGTTAATTGTGGGTCACAAAAAGCCAACCATATACCCTCTATCAAAGGCCATAATTGTGTCATACACAAGAGAATTCACTCACACATCGCGCCTTATCCCAGTCACAAAAGTTTTGCACAAATACGATGCCATTTGTTGAACTTGAGCCAGTGATGAATCGCTCGGTCGAGACGACGTCCATCTGTGACTCATTCATGAAATAATAAAATTTCTGATCGTTATAGGAAGGTCGCAATAAAAAAGCAACGGCAGAGAGAGGCTTTGCAAATTGTAAATCACTGGTATGGAAATTGAAAATTTTCTGAGTGCAGTAAGAGTTACTCTTGCTTCTGCTTATAACGCAAGAGAACCTGGATTATAGTATGGGTCATAACTGTGCGTCTGTGGCATAAGCTTGGCGCAAAAGAAAATTTGTGAATGGGCTTGGACGAGGTACATGACGTAGTGATGAAGTTGATTGACCACGGTATTCATTTGCAGTTGATGAAAGTTGGTATATGATGACAAGCTGTGGTATAGGATATTCGTGTAAATCAGATTAGTAAAGGAAGTTATATTTCGATTAGAATGTCTAACCAGTTACCCGATCAGAAACATCAAAATGTCGGGGGGGGATTTGTATGAAAATAAAGGTACAGCAAGGTACTTATACGCTTATCAGCCCTATGCGCATTTATATTTCTCTATGTAAAGTATTTACCTTTCCCAGTTAAAAATTAATACCAAGCGTAAGCCATGATTAAGAACAACCGACTTCGGATGTTTTTTGTTGTACACATCAAATTGAAGCAAAGCGTCAGCGACTCGTACGCGCCAAAATAACTGGTTCTGAGTAAGACCAAAAAATTACTATCATTACTATCTTGTACATCCTCATTCTAATAGTATTAGTATACACAAATTTATTACATAACAACTCAGTCTTGATAAACGAAGGGCATGCTGCGATTTTTACTTCACATCGGATTATGCAGTTTGATAATATCGCAAGAAATACGACTTCCATCAACTAGCCGAAGTGAGCCTGATGTCAGCAAAAACGCGGGAATAGATCCAATTGTAAAACAACGCATGGAAGCACCAAAGACCAGAAAAAGAAAAGGTTGGAATATCAGTTACTACATTAGGTACGGTATTCCTACCTTTAACGACGACTACGAGTTTGAAAGAGACATTGGGAATGGGAATACCGCCAATCATAAACCATTTCGTGCCCGTCTCCAGTGCCACCGACCCCATCAACAAAGAAACCCGACAGCGCAGATGAAACGACACAACAATCACCATCGGGTATACTGCAAAACGGGGGCGTCCAACTTACGCCAAACGAATTCACCAATTCGACTGGAGTTTCTGAAACCTTCAATGAAACAGAAGTGACTACTTTAATGGGCGTAACTCCAGTAAAAAACGAACCAATGTATACCGTTAAAAAGGGGAATGAAACTTACGTGTTGGTGCCTAGGTTCTGTGGGTATCCCCCTTATAGCGATCGACAGTCTTGTGTGGATCTAGGCTATTATACGACGCCCATTTCAGAATGTGAAAATCGAGGAGGCATGATAGTATTTGGAATAGCTGTGATGTTGCTGGGTTTGGTGACAATCTTCCTCAACTGTCTCTTACCTATCGTGGTTTGGCGCAAAGCGGAAATGAGAACACAATACGATTTTA
This sequence comes from Styela plicata, assembly GCA_963675895.2. Classification (NCBI taxonomy): domain Eukaryota; kingdom Metazoa; phylum Chordata; class Ascidiacea; order Stolidobranchia; family Styelidae; genus Styela; species Styela plicata. The sequence goes on from OZ023140.1 coordinate 17,102,598, forward strand.
TAAAAGGTAAGTATCGGAATTGGAAAAATCCAATCAGGAAATTTGTCTTGTTAATTCTGAGGCACAGATAAATCGTTACCGCTTGCTCTCACTTAACAAAATAAAATTTCAATTTGGTCAAGGTAACACGCGTTGAAAAAAATAATCGCAACGTGCAACTCTAAACCGTTGTCCGAATCCTATCGAATTCCAGAAATGTTCATTCGAACCGTCCGAATCGGTATCCCAATAGATTCAAATTTCAAATCCGAAATTTGCAACCATACTTCAGTTTGCGAATAAGTTTCTCTTTTTCTAATATCAACAGTGTCGCTATCATTTGCGGACATGATAACTGGATTTCTTCTTTTCATTGCTGTGATACCGAACATGATTTGGATCCGAAAATACAGCGAGCAAGAAGGAGTCAAATTTGTGGAAGAAGACACCAACTCTGCCACGGCTATTATTGTCGGATCTCTATTAACAATGTCTGGACAGGTATTCGATATTTGATGTTCGCAAATTGATAGACAAAATATCTTTTATGCGGAGTCTTATATATATTGTGTTACACGATATATACATAAGATTCTATATGAAAGATTTTTCGATGGTTTTGATATCACCCACAACCTACTGCGTTCTACGAGAGTGGCGAATTAAAGCCACAATACACGTAAAGTTGTCTTACCGATGCACTGCGTTGCGTTTCAAGTGACTAAACAAAAACCGGAATACCCGTTTGCATTGCTTTGCGTGGATTGTATTCAATATAGACAGAGAGCAAATGTGCGGAATAACAAGCACTCCCCGCTAGCCTGCAGACCAAACCGTCGGGTTGCGTTAGAAAATATAAATAAATGCATGTGCAGCGTGACGTCGGCGTAAAACGCAAGGTTAAATATAAACAAACAAACAAAAAAACGCAATCTATGCAAACAGGTATTGTAGCTTTTTTAACGTGGCAAATTAGTTGTAACCGAGTATTTTATTTCTTTGATTAGGTTGGCATCACGTTTGATATACAATGGCATAATATGTCCACAAGATAGCGCGCCATTTATAATTGATGGAATTTATCACCTGTATTATTCATTAGGTTTGACATAAATACAGCCTGAAATATAAACCAGGAAGTCAAATTCCATTCATATATTACTTGTTAGAAGGGATGGGCATTTTTTTCTTAAAATTCGATCAGAGCAAGGCCACAGGAGGCCACAAATCATTCTTGAAAATTCTTCTGAAGCCACTAAAATGCAAAGAGCTACATGAAATGCAGGAATATGAACTAAGGAGCCCTCATCTCTGATAGATGTCCATTAACGCGAGTTTTAAAGCCTTGCAGATCCAAAGATTATAGACTAGATTCTGAAATTTAAATTCCTTTCAGAATTTGAGAAGCTATCGTTAATAATAAGTAAGAATTTGAAAAAAAAGAAAATCTGTTTCAAACGTTGTTCGTCTTTCAAATAACGGAACAAAGTTTTAATATTCCCAATAAACGAAATCGCCGTCCGCAAAAAAATCCATAGCGCACATTCGGCGGGGAAACATCCTGATGTCGTTGCAAAATAAATTAATATAGTATATTAAAAAACGATTTCAATGGAATTTGGAATCCTAGTGATCCGGATAAAAACATTCGAAGCACTTCTTTCAATAACCAGAGAGTATTTTAAAGATCAGTTAAGCACAGCGGCAAAATAACAGCTGTGTCTATGTACATAACTCTTCGTTAGATGAGACGATCTCTATATATATTCGGCGTCAGTACAACGACTTTACAAAGAGCAATTACATAAATACGTTAATGTGGGATGGGTGACGCGTCGGAAATCTATCAGTAGGCAAGGGTCCGTTTGTTTAAAGAATTTTCAGTGGACGCACAAATTTCAGGTCGCCAAAATTGTTTTGTCAAGCATTGGTCCAGACGAATCGCACCGCCGAGGTGCTTAACAAAAACACGTTACATATCTGGCGCGAAAAGGTTTAAATTATAAATTGTTAACAATATCAACAGTTATCAATAAATTATAATCTTCCGAAAAAACATTTGCTGTCTCTGTAAGAAATACTTGCAACAACATTGTTTTTTATTTTGTTAGGCATCTCTACTACATCTGATGTTTTTGAGTGTTGAGCGATACATAGCAATCAACTGGCCATTTTGGCATTTATTACGAAAAACCAGGACTATAATTGGGATTTTGATTTCCTTATGGGCGCTCTCATTCGTATGTGCATTTATGCCAGGTAAGCTTAATAGATATGGGCACATGTCCAATTATTTAATCTTATATACATTTTAATATAGAAATAGCCCCGTGTCGAACATTTTTATCAAGTGATCGAAATCTGTATTTGCAAAATTCTGCTAAAAATACGCTGAGCTAGTTCAGTTTTTTATTAGTTTGGTTCCGTAATTTCTCTTACGAAAAGAGACTTTAGAATATTGTTGCGAATACCCGTTTCTACCGCATAGTGCACATTGCTGCAATCGCTATTCAATTCACAACAGATTACCAACAATATATCTAGAAAAATTATGGAAGACAAAATCCATGAAATCCCCCCTCGTGTGGCCTCTATCGCATCTTACGCGCCCCAAGTTTAGGTTCTACTGCCCTATAGCAACGAAAAGCCGACGTGATCTAAGTCCAAAAACATGACAAAATAAAATACTTCAAAATAAAGCTGATACCTAAATCACAAAATATCAAAGTTCAGAAAATTAAAAATTGTACAAATACAGTGCAAAAAAACATTTTTTATTGGGCAAACGACGTGACAGAGGACCGGCCCTGCTCATGAATTTTCTTTGAGAATACCAATTTCTAACTACTGACTTATGTATTTTTCAGGAGCATTTCCACAATACTTCGAATACAAATTCCAACCTGTTCTATTGATTCATTTTATGACACAAGCAGCAACGATTGGAGAAAACGGTGAAACAGTATACGGAATACACGGAGCTATCTATCCAGGCATTACGATGATGCTACCCTACGCTATCATGGTGAGATCATTGTAATCGTTAGGCCTTAATTCTTCTGATTTAATGTTTAGGATTTCGAAATTACATTGAAAATTTATTTGTCAGTTTTCTTGCGCAGTTGACCATCCAGCTCTTTGGTGCAGGGTTTAAAGTGGCCCTAACTCGTGTCTTGGTGTAGAGGGAGTGTAGATGTCCATCGTCGATCATGGCAGATATCACTCCCTGCACTTTTTAAATTTAAAGTGGGTCAGTTCCTTTGGAAGGTTTTCCATTCGTTCCATTCGGTTTGCAATTGAAGTAACTTTTTGCCATTGAAACGGTCGTTAGTCAGGTACTCTTTAATTGCTGATTCCAGTCTTGCTTAAGAGTGATTTACAGCAAACACGAGGAAGAATTGGAAAAAGGAATTTTATGTTTTGAACAATATGACTCTGCAGTGCCACCCAGCGTGTAAGCAAATGCTACAGTGTATTAAAGGCGGCCATCTCATAAAGAGAAAAGGATTACTGCTGTTAAAAAGTATTAGGATATCCTGTTCGACTAATTCTAACGAGTTACAGAACGCTAGCGAGACATTAAATGTCACATTGGCAATTATAATTCTGTCTTGTTGTTTTCAGCTCATAGCATGTATATTGACTGGCCATGCATCGTATAAAAAGTTAACGGAGAGATCAAAAAGATTTGGTACAACCGCAATTGCACACGGAGCAGTCGGAAAAACGAATAGAACAGAGCCACCTAAAAAAACGGGCGCAACCAAAACTGCAAAATTAACATCGAAATTCAGCATGCAAAACAAAATACGACCAGAAATATCGGTATTTTTGACAATCGTTATAATGGTACTAGGATTCACTGTAACGATAAGTAAGTATTACATCGAGATGCGGAATCTATATTTATTATTATCGTCGCTTTGACGCGAGTTATTTCATTTCTGAATTTCGATTCTTGATCGGGAGAAATATGGAGAGCTGACACTTCGTAACTATCCGAAATATCAGAAATATTTTGTGAAAACATCTTTTGTTAAGTATTAGTCCACGCGTGATGACGCGAGCCATCACTGGCTCCTGCTCGACAAACTAAAATTTCTGATTGGGTATTTGATGTAAAGTAATTTTGTAATCGAATAAAAAAAATGCATAATTTCGAATCGATTATTTCAGTCCCGATTTGATTTTTAGAACTAAAACAATCCCACTTTCGACAACAAAAATCCATTAACTAAATATCGAACCATCCCATTCAATAAATGGGGTTTTAATACCGCCCAGAGCAGATACCACTCCTACTCGTTGCTCTTTATTATATTGGCTTAGTTATCTTTGTGATGCTTTATACCTACAGATCAACTTTTGCAGTAGCTCTCCGCCATTACAAGTGGATGATGGTTCAACACTACTATTTCAAAAAAAATTAATGAATATTTTTAGACATGCTACCGATATTTTTCTTCGTTAATGTATCGATGTTCTTTTATTAAATTTCCAAACATTTTTTCAGTGCCTTTTGGAATCGTTCTCGTTTTATTTGTTGCCGAATATTTGAGATGCGAATCGTATACATTAGTTTATGTTGTAACATTCTACGCTGGTCTAGCTAACGGGTAAGAGTAATATAAATACTACAATATATAATAACAAACTATAAACATTCCAATAATTTGAAAAATTATTCGGAATCCCCCAATTCTCTCCTTTTTTTAAGGATAGTTCCCAGTCAGGAATCTCACGCCCAAACAAGTTTTGTTAGGCATGAGTCACTGATGGATCGTGCTGCCGAGGAGCGGTCCATCCGTGGCTCATGCTTAAAATATAAAATAAATTTCTGACTGGCTTAAATCAGCGCTTTTTGCACTCCATTATTGGACCCGGAGCAAAATGCGATCGACTCTCAAAAGCACTCGAATAACAAGAATACAATTCTTAATTTTGAATTACTTCACAGCTTGGTATACTGACGTGGGTTAGACTAAACCGTTAAATTTTGCGTCCGCTTACGTGCATTTTCAAAAAAAAAAATAATCTTGTCCATGATTTATTCTGTTATTGCAATATTTATATACCGAGCCCGAAATGTAAAGTTTTAAATGTCGTTTTTAAAATGGTTAACATGGCAGTATTACACAAAAAATGAGTAGTAAATAGGTGTCATTGAAATGCAAGTGTATATAATATTAAATTGAAGGAGATTCGAATAGATTGTGATATGTATCCGATTTAGACGTCTCAAATAAGCATTTTATGATTCAGTATGATTCAACAGACGTTTTGCGCAAAGTTCTCGTCAAATTTGTTACATATTAAAAAATCTTCTTTTGTCCCAACTGGGATAAAATAAATCGAACCATTTTTGAATCAAATTTGTGATCGGATCATATTCGGAAAGATTCACTCGAAAATTCTATATTCGATACGAAAATCTGAAAGTGGAACACTAAAACAACACTAAATATATTTTTGCCCAGGTTCATAAACCCGATCATCTACAGTTTTCGAGATAAGCGATTCAAGACAGCAGTCAAAGAGTTATTCCAATGTGACGCAATGAGAACAACAAGAACAACCAAAACTACAATAACCGAATTATCAAACAACAGTAATTCAAGAGTATAATCACCGGTTTGCAGCACCAAATATCATGGCGGGTGGTCCACTGAAGTATAATCACTTCACATACGTCGAAGCCACAACCAATGCAGAATGCAAAGTGACAGACAAATGGTTATGAGACTACTGTGAGTTAGCGTCGTGGACACATGCGCGTGAGCTTCAACAAAAAATAATGATCCTTGAAAGATGCGCCTTTTTAAATCGTATATCTCGTGATAAAACAGAATCGGAAAAATTCTGTGAGAACATCTTTTGTGGAGTAGGAGTCGCTGATGGGTCGCGTCGATGAGACGCGGTCCATCTGTGGCTCATGCTTTACAAAATAACTTTTTTTGAACAGGTATAGATTGTTACTTGTCTTCGTCTGTGAAGTCGATCGCATTATTGAAAAAAATTGTTGGACGTGGAGTGTGAACTACATCAGATGCTGGCTAGTAGTTGCAAATCGAGCCTTTGTCTAGCGTTGCATTACTTAACATTTCACTGATTTATCATCGTCATAATCGTATATTTTTACTGTGAGGCAATACATGGAATAGAAAAAAATCAAAACTGAATAATTGCAGTAACAGAATATTTACGTACTGTAGGTGTGGGGTCCAGAGTTCCTTCGTGCCCTCAAAAAAGAGACAAAGAAGTGGTAGATGGTTTACAATGGTCGTTCAAAGGCAGATAGTTAGATACTACCTGCGGCACTAAGTTAGTCTGGTTCAATTCATAATACACCTATTAGTTTTCCATTTCATATATTTTTTATGCACTACTTGGGATGGATCACCCTGACCTAGCCCTGTACCAGCGGCTATTTATAGACTGCCGGGTTGGAGTTGTTAGAAAGATATAATCTTTAAGGTTTGGTTCTGCCTACCCAGTTCATTACACCCTGGGTTGAGTGGTGCGCATGAATTAACGAACCGGACTAGCGATCGATCGAACAACCGGGAAACGATTTGTGGCACGTGCTCGAAAAGTATTATATAAAAGTTTTATTTTACTACGAGTACGAAGAAATACGACCAAATTTTCGAAAAACATACTGTACCACCTATAAAATATCATTTCACGCATGCCAAAGAGCGGATTTTTTCCGGTAGCAAAACTGCTATTATTTTCAAGAGAAATTACCGGGATGTCCGCCTGAATTCTAGAAAGTCATTGGGAAAGAATGCTTGCACATTTTGGCATTATATCCGCAAAGACATTGGATACAGGTGTCATTCATGCCATTATTCGGGAACGAGCATCAAGTTGAAGTCAACAGAATGAATTTTATTCGTATATTACTTCTAATTGGGACATGGACTATGCTTCTAATTTCAAACTACCAGATGGTCTCTGGTAAAAATTACAAAGTAGCTGCAGACCAAAACCTGATTATCAGAGGAAGGAGAGAGGTACCGCCTATACACATGGGTCCGGTGCCATAATCTGCATAACGAAAAAAAGAACTTATCACGGAGCTTCAGAAGTTATCTGAATATTTTGCTGGATATTAAGATGTATTACTTAAAGAAAATGTATAAATTAGATGTATATATATGCTGTAAATTTTCCCACATCCATTTGATATTTTACATATCACAAAAACGTTTCTCTTCATTTATTTTCCTAACTAAAAGGATATTGCATACCAGACTGCTCTAATATGATCGCATTTTTCCAAACCTCTTCGGATAGTATATTCGAATAAAAGATAGTCCAATATAACCAAATTTGCATGTTTTGTAAATCATGTGGTGCTATGGCGTGTTTGAAATGCAATAATAGTATTATATTAAATTTCAAACTTGAATCAAGTATGATGAGAATACCACCGCAAAACGTATAAACCTCTGTTGCACTTTTTTCGAAATATAATGACCAACATGAATGTCCCAATCAGAAATTTGATTCCAAATATGTTTCGTTAGGCATGTGTCACTGATGGATCGCGCCGTTGAGGCGCGGTCCATCTTTGGCACATGCTGGACAAGAAGGAAGTTTCTGATCGGAGTAATTCATATTCTTATTATCATAAAATGGGGTGGCGATTAATTGCTGCAGGATGAAACATTAGTACATGCACAACTTTCGGAATCCTAGTTCACAGTTCAAAAATAGTCAAAGCTTCAACTGTTCATTTCCCCCATTATTCTCGGAATTGAAACGAGAAAATTTAAGAGTGGTAAAATTTCCTGTTAGAATGATGACCCCCTTGACTTTACTTAATTTGTCACATATAGATAACGGATGGAGTCCAAATTAAAGCCATGGCCCAAACGTGATAAAATGAAAAACTGCTTTGAGGCTAACCGTTAATAACCATGAACATAGTAGGTGCCGTCATTCTAGATTCCTATTCTCACTGAAGAGACGTGAAAATGAACTGGGTAGGCTTATTACTTTTGGTCGGAACCTGTATTCTACTTTTGACTCGACCGATGGCTTGTACAGGGAAACAACGGGATCAAGAATATGGACATCGTCAACGACGAAGTGTCAATATTAAGAAAAGCTTAGATGGTCAAGATGAAAAAGATAAACCTGCGCCGCTTGGTGGCATTCCTCCCATATATTACAGCAAAGTGACTGTTAAATAACTAATACGATCGCGTATAAGTCCTTACGGTATAACTCATCATCACAAAAGCATTTAATCTTAACTTTAGTGTGGGAATACGAAGATTAAAAAAATATTGGAGAAATTCTACGAACTGCATATATTATACAAATAAATAAGCCAATGTTATCGTGCTACGGTGGTGTTTGTTTGTATATAGGGAATTCAACTTTGGAGATTCGCTGACATAAAATACGCAGAGAAGATTAAGAACAGTAATTTCAGTTTCATTTGCGGCAAATGTACATTTCCAAAATCCGACACCACGATGTTAATAACGATTCATGTGATTAACTGGAAGTCGAATTCTCTGTTTTATCACAGCATCGTTGAGCAGAAATACTGCTGTTGAAGTAAGGGCATTTACTATTCAACCGTATTTATAACTCACTTCCAGTCGGAAAAATATTGACCAAACGTGCTCGGGTCGCTGCAGATGATTTTAAATATACCAAGGTAAATTTTTGTCTACTGTCAAATGATATGATTTCAAGCCCGAGATAACTTTCTCAATTAAATTTAATAGCCTAGTGGCTAAAACGTTGACATCGCGAATAGAAGATCTCGGGTTGAGTACCTGAAAACCCGGTTCGTAAAGCAATGACGACCTCTCAACCTAGCGCGAGATAACGCGAAATAACTTGCCTGGGCAAAGCGGAAAATTTCACGACTTTCCAACAACACCAATCTTGATGGTGCAATAAGGGGACTAATTTAAAATAGGACCTTACTCAGGGTAATTCAATCAAAATAAAAGTGGCAGAAAAAACATGCAGTCCCGAAGCACTTATGAACCCTACATAAGAGAACGAGAATCTAGGCAACAGTAGGGCGCAGCTAGTATCAAAAATTTGGTCACGGGGGAGAAGAAACGAGAAAAATATATCATGATATTATCAGATATTATGAGGAAAGGGACCTGAAGGACATCGGCAGCGTGCGGTCATGAACGTGCACTGCAGTACAAGATTAGATAAATTTTCATTCGCGAAGACAGAAAATCATGGTCCTACACATACATAATTGTATGAGCGGGGAGGGGGGGCATCTGTGGAACAAGCTTGACAAAATGAATTTCCTGTAGGGTGGAGTATGGTCTTCGCTAAATCTATACATACATTAGCAATTATTTGATTGTATCATGGTTTGATTGTATCGCACATATTCAAATATACAATATATATGTTCGTGCACAATATTAAGCGAAAATCTATCTCAAAATAAATAATCCATGACCAGGCGATGCTATCTATAGTCGCTGGTCACTATTTTTCTCGAAAAGAAAATGAACGTCACGAGGCAACATTACAAGAAATAACGTCATCAATTTAAGGACATTACCATTTTCGCAAATGCCAAATACGCGGTGATGAAAATGGATAAAAATGTACGCGATATATAAGTGATATGGAAAAACGATGCGCGGTTTGGTTGAAAATTAAGGGCTTTTGGTCGCCCAAGGCGGGTGTGTAAGCGGCCTTGGTAACAATATTTTGCCTCGACCGGACTGGCGTAAACACGTCTAAGCGCGGAATTCAATTGGCGTTTATGCAATTATATCAGGTGAAATGTTAATCATAGACCACGGAGCAAAAAAGTATCCCGGGCAGATTAAATGTTAAAGCTCAAAAATGCAAATGTAGACAGTTAGGCTTAGAACAAAGAGATACATGAGAAAAGACAGACGACAATTAGAATCAGAAAGAAGAAAATAACGGTAGTGAACTGTTTTCAGACATATTTACAATGTGATTAGAATTTTTTTCAGTCCGCATGACAAGAACAATTTTTTCAAGTCAAGCAGGTTCGGGCCTTCCGTGGGTCATGATTGATAAAAAAGAGCAACCAAAAATAAAGTCAGGTCAAGCGATATCTAAACTAAAGATAAGAAAATGTATTCATATTGGAATTGTCAGATATTCTAAAGTTTCGAAATTTTTACGCTGCATAAATTCGATTAATCTAAATAAACGAATTAAACTTGATTAAATCAGCAACAAAATCCTTATATAATCTGAAAAGTGAAAGCTAATACGGCGAAAAATTCAAATACCATAATTGAAACATATACAATCTCAATCGGAAAAGCATTTGATCGAAGCCTATTTTGTAAAGTACGTGTCACTGATGAATCGTGTCGATGAGACGCGGTCCATCTGTGGCGCGTGCTTGACAAAATCAAAATAGTTCTGATTGGGAGGAGGTGAAATAATGAGTTCCATCAACATTAAATATTTAAATGTAAACTTGATAGAATTTACTGTGCTGCTGTGAACTCAAAGAGCGAAATGTGCAAAAATTATACTAATTCCGACCCCGCGAATTTTCAACATATCCATTTTTGACATTTTGTTTCGACTTAAACATCATGTATTACTATTCGATGTAAATGGGTATGGCGAAAATCAATCACGTTTTGATTTCAGAACCGAATCGAATGTGTAAATGCAGGGTATTACAATAGACGAGCAAAAACGCAATTCTCAGAAATTTGTTAAATACCTAAATTAAAATTTACTGGAAATAAATACTATATTGTTGAGCATACTTCACGAGTGCACAGTTTCATTTACACCAAAACAAATCACAAACAATGCTACGGTACCGAAATAAGGGAGAGAACAGAGTATCGATTCATCCATTCATATGTAATAATTACTTGAAATAGGATGTTCAATACCAAGCAAACAAACGCAGGTCAGTTTAATTCCTGGAAATTCAACTTTTCTTTGGAATAAAACCCCTTAAGACACTTATTTGTCAACAACTTACTAGACCGAAGTGCCTAAATACATATTAAGCTGCAGTTGTACCAGTCAGATTTTTTTACGGACAGCCTTAGTTATTAAGTATGAGTCAATGATGGTCTGCGACGACGAGTCGCAGATCATCCATGACACATGCTTGGCTAACAATGTTGACTAAGACATAAGAAGAACTTCAGATTTCGGCAAGCACGGGCCATAGGCTTAGTTTTAGTTAGAGAGCACACATGATTTGTCCCATACTTGCAAAGACACCTTGAGACGGAAATAAACCTGTGTACATCCCGAGAGATTGTCATTGGTGTCTGTATGTGTTAACGGAATCAATTATATTAACGGAAATGTACGGCTGTCGAAATGTCCAGACTATTTCCGTGGCAGCAAACGATACCGAGGGTCAAGGATATTGTCTGCAGCTTTAGTGGCGTTTATTGTAGACTGAACGGAACTTAGAATAGGTAGTAGCGTTTCGTTTCAAAATTGCACCACATCGATCAGAGAATCCTGTCTCAATAAATGTAATCAAGTATGTCAGAAATGAATTGCATCACCAATTGCGGTTCATCTGTGGCACATGCTTCATAAAACAAAATCTCTTGATTGGGACATCCAAATTTTTGCCCTATATTGTAGTATAAACGGTCGACAATTTAGATTGCAGGTTTAATAGATAGGTACTTATATGCCCTCGAAGCTTTATCGTTTATCGAATTACTGCATTGAAATAAAAAATGGTGTCTGACTTCAAGGTTACGAATGTTAAACAATATTTCAACAGCATTCCAAGAAACTTATCAGAAAGTCCATGTAGGTCTCAAAATATTAGGGGTATCAAATTGTGATAACATGATATTACTTAAAAGGAAAATGTATACCGCCGATAGAAATATGAATATGACAACAAAAAAACGATTTTTTAATGTTCTCTAATGGTTCCCTCATTCCCGTGAATTACACAGGATAAGATTCAAATACCTATTCATTCGCTGAGTTGCTAAAATTTACATTATGAATGCGTTGTTATTAGAATTTAGTGTCCGTTTCTCTGAATTTGCAATTTTGTTGACAACGTCAAGTCATAGAAAGCACTGTCGTAGGCCATTCCCACCATTCAACCTATGATGTAATAATTTGGTTGAGCTCAGCCGAACTGGAAACACGTACCTTTTCAACAACACTAACCATGTACGTTATTACGTGGTGATAGTTCTTCACGGGAATAACTATATATCATAATATATACATAAAAACTGTCCGTTTTAAATTACTATTATGCACGTTAAAGCGAGTTGAATCTATTTACAACAAAATCTATCAAAGTTCGTTATTTTTTATAAATGATTTGTTTTAATCGTGACATTTGGTAATTATTGATATCAAACCTATTGACCAATATTATGACTAGAAAAACCACCACACCGTGAAACCATTCACATTTAGCCTTGCACAATCAGTAAAACGTCTTAGGCCGGAAGTAACGGCAGAATCAAATGAGTGACATTCATTTCACGAATATATGGAATACATCATGTAGTCACATTTTGTCAAGCCTTGTCGGCGCGATACATCGATGGCCCAAGGTTGACAAAACGATGTCTCGTTTTCCATGCAATGCTATCTATTTATAAAGACACAGGCTGCGCGAAATGTACGTGACAGCACGTGGAAAGGATTAAGGGATAATTTAATGTCTTTTTTTTTCTGTGCTTAGATTTAATTAACGAACTAAAGATAATCGTATGTCGTTGATAGAAGACGGATAAAGAAATTAAATTCGGTAGCAATGTTCGGATTCCGAGTGGCTTTGGTATTTATTTTATGCGTATCGTGTACAATAGAAAGAATATGGGCAACCGAAAGTGATTTATTGCCAGAGAATGGAGGTTTAGACGAATCCGAGAATGATTTTTTGGAGCTTGATTCCGATGAGGATATATTGGATAACACTGTTATTGGTGGAATTGTAAATTCGCCTATAGTTTCGGACGGGAATGGAAACGTTACAGACAACAATCAAAAAGTGACAGGTGACAATCAAGAAGTGACAGGTGACAATAAAGAAGTGGCAGATGACAATAAAAACGTAGCGGACAAAAATAGGGAAGTTGAAGATGACAATTTCGGCGAAATAGGCTCGGCATATGCACCAACATGGGCACCGGTCTTACTGGAAACCGAAGTTCTTTATTTCTCTTCTTTTGTTACTATGTCACCGCCGCAAGTGCTAGCAATGGGAATAAATCCCATGCGAACTGAAGTCTTGGTGATACAAGCTGAGCCAGTTTCCGAAGAACATCCAAAGCCCGAAGAAGAAGATAAATTAATGATCAGGCCAACAGATTTACCAATCATCGAAGAACCTCCTAACCCCGAACATCCGAACGTGATAAGGCCATCATGGGAAATAATGGAGAATGATGAACGGAACACGATTCAGATAGATTTGAAACAAGGCATCTCCAAATATGAATGATACGACGCAAAAGCCAGAAACAAAAAAGAAAGGAAGTGGGGCGAGGGTATTAGGTCTTAACCCATTTATTCATTTTCACATGCCTCCTATTCCACCAGAAGTCACTGCTTCAGATACGTCAACAACCACCACTATATCTACAAAAGGCATCGTCTCATCTCCTTCGACTACATCACGACTACCACAACCACCGCCCCCTCCTCCAAGGACAACAACGAGCACATCTGTCAAGCCAGGCACTTCTACTAGTAAAACTACTGAACCCTTGGTGTTGCTTCCAGATACTGGAAGAAGACTGATTTCAATATCAAGAGAGCCCCAATCAACGACGATTGGAACACACGACATCACGACAACGGAAATAGAAAATACTGCGACGGTGGTTAACTTGAACAATACAGAAACCATTAGGATCCTAATAAACCCTATAATGGGACAGGGCTCTACACAAAACGCGAGTATTTTTATTGCCCTTAATGACTCAGGAATTTCACAAACCACAACAATACAATACATCGTGGTTTATAGAATGTGCGGTTACCCTTCCATATGTAATCATGATGTATGTAAAGCGTTGGATATAACAAGCGAACCACTAGAAGAATGTGAGAAACGAGGAGCTAAAGCCGGATTCGTTTTCATTGTGATTATCTTATCTTTAGCGATTATTTTTGGAAATAGTTTGCTGCCATTGGTTGTTTGGAAAAACAGGGAATTGAGAACGCATCACAATTTAATGAAAGGTAAGAAAACATGAACATTTTTGACAGAAGTGTTCGAACGAACTATATGTTTCACAATAATTAGTTGTCAATCTCAGATACATTTATTTACATTTATTTTCAAATAAACTGATACATAAACTGAATTTCAGAAAGATTAATGGGGAATTCCATTAAAAAGGGTTAACCCTACATCATCATATCGTTTAAAATTTTCGAAATATACCTAAAATCGCAACACAAATGAAAAATTTTTTTATGCTGAAACTAGTCAGATATATTCTGCCGACGAACGGTTTTGTTAAGCTTCATCGGCGTGATCCATCATCGACTCATGTTTGACAAAATAAATCTTCACCATAGAAAAGAACCTTCGTCACATAAAACAAACGTGGAAAAAACGAAACCTACGCAAACGTGTATTGCGGCCTTGAGCGTTCATTAAAAACATTGTCAATCTGTAAAATCACCTAATTCCAAGTATTTATCAGTTGAAAAGAGGTTTAAAATAAAATTATATCAATATGACCACGTATGACACAAAACATCTTGGAAAATCAATAATGATCTCACGTAATTATCATCACTCGAACAAAGTTATAAATCATATCGATAACTATCATTGCTTGTCAGATTTTAGTGGTAGAACGTCGTGGAACCAAGCTTTCATGAATACAGGCTATTAATAAACTTCAAAACAATAGATAGACAGATAGATAGATATTCCTCTAATAGCACCATGCAAATTTCAAAACAAAATTTCGTTCTGACAAGATAATAATTTCAACATCCCGAACAAAATTTCATTTTGACAAGTATGAGTTACAGGTGGACCGCACCTCGTTGGCGCGATCCATCAGTAAGTCATGCTTAACAAAACGTGTTTGATAAAATTATTTCTAACGGGAATACATTGCCGCATGATCAAGTGAACACATATAACAAGGCCTGTGACTGGCATACAGTATGGTTGATTATTCGTGATATGATATGATATGATACTACCCTTCCATAAGGACTAAACACGATTTGTCGTTTTATGTCTTATAGACATATAAGCTTAAGTCGTAAAATTCAAGCCAATTTCGGAAATGTCGACGTTTGAATTACACTACGATTTTCCCAGAGGAAAATTTGAAGAATACTATTGAGTCAATGAAGCCCATACGATAAACCGTGGTTATATTGGGGTTGATAACTTTAGGTACATAAGGTTTTGAAAAATTCATCAAGGATAATATGGCAAACGTGCAGCATTACATATACGCATTCATTAACCGGAGATTCATCCTCTTGTTCATAGAACTTTAGTAGGAACTGTATCCCTGATGGATATGGTAATCACATGTAAGACTGAATTAGAAAACTTTATCTGACTGGCCTTATAACGTTTATTCAGCGACATTTCGTCAATGGCTATCTACATTAGTTTTCGGAGAGATGTTTCACAACGTAAAATTTGGCACATTCCATGATTTCATTGCAAAATGAATCAATTTAAGAATTAATAAAAAAGTAAAATTACTTCAAATCGGAATTCCAGAAAACCCGTCTTTCAGAATAAGGACGTCCCTAACGAAGATTTCATTTTAAGGAAGCCTTGAATAAGTTCAACTAAATACCAAACACTTGTTTTTCTTTTTAGTTTCGCTTGGATTTGCTGATATGATCACAGGTCTGATTCTGTTGTTTTCGGTCATTCCTAACGTAATACGAACAATGAAACGTACGGAACGACAGCTCGCGGAAGACGATGCAATTTTAACGAATTCGGCACAGGCTATCGTAGCTGGATCAATGTTAACATTATCGGCACAGGTAAGATTTAAACCAGGCCTCAATTAAACTGATCCGGAAAGATTAGGGTGTAATTATCCGAAGAGCAGTCAAATATTTTAGAATTCTTATAAAAATGTTTTGTCTCAAATTGAATCATTTTGCAGCGAAATTATGGTATATGCCAAATTAATTCTATCACTGTCCACACGAAAGTGCTACAAGAAGAAATTTGTCTGTGTTTATAACAAAACAAAAAAAACTTAAAACAGATCAAATATAATTAACATTTTCATGATAAGATAAAAGCGAACGATTTCAATTCTAGAACACGGAACTTTCAGTGTTAGTCGTAGTAATATATCTGAATCTCGTTTTTAGTTTTAATGTAGTAATGTGGAGACTCAATCTATAATAAAGAAAAAAACTTGGAAAAATGCGTTTCGCCGCTACTAACTCACTTTGGATTGAAACTCATTACATGCTGTGGTCATCCGTAGATGGCTAATCATCTGAAACGATATAATTGTCTTAGATAAGATGGTAAGTTGATTGAAAATTTAAAAACGTTTTATAAGCGGCCCATTAGTACAAAATACCCCATACTTCAGAAAGTATTTTTGCCTTAACCAAATTAATTCATGATCTAAGCCACACTGATTTATATCATTTAAATTCATTATCACAGGCGTCGTTGTTTCATCTTACGTATCTGAGTGCTGAACGATTTGTAGCAATCAAATGGCCTTTATGGCATCGAGTGAGAGGACCAAAGTCCTTGACTGGACAGATCGCTTCAGTTTGGTCAATTGCTATTTTAGCTTCTTTCCTACCAGGTAAAAGACATTTTACATTTTCATTCAACCATTGTTAAAGGAAAATTCGTAAAATATTTTCAGTATTGTCAACTGAGTTTTGATTAATCATCATCATGTTAACGAATCGTTCTTTCGTGGGTGCGTCGGGTGCATTTTCAGCTTCAATATTCAATAAAAGTGTTGAGCATAATCAAACTATTTTGACAGATGCTAGTAGCTTAGGAGCTTGCATATACCATTTCAATTGTTACGTAGGTTAAGCAGCACAGAGTAAATTTTTTATTAGTAGATTTTCCTCCGGCGACAGTCATTTCCTTGGGTCTCCGTGTAGCCTAGCAGCTAAAATTCCGTCACTGTGTCATATGACGACCGTGTGGTTTTTAAATTTTCAAAATACTTTTTTGTGCCTAATTTGGTAAAATTTAACCAGACTTAAACTGAAATTATTTCTTGTAACGGATTGAAGAAGAAAAAATAAATAAAACGGAAATGCCGAAAATTTCAATCGAATTATACTGGTGAACTTAATTTTAGACCTACGCAAATCATCAATATTACTCATGTACAGAATGCTTGGAAATCATCATAATGACATACTATCCCACTCTTGCCCGCGGCATCCGTCACAGTGTTAGGGATCTTATTTCGTCACGTATGTGCCACAGATGGGCCGCACCTCAGAGACACGATTCATCCATTACTCATTCTTGATAAAACATGTTCCGATGTTTTTTTTCGAGTAAGTGGTTAAAACCAAGTAAACCGTGTTCAAAACATTTTTACCAAACAACGAGTAACAGTATCAGTCAATTTGTTCCACATTAGCCCAAAGGGTGGCCAAGATCATATATGTTTTGACAAGGGTTATCCATTACAGATGCATTCAAAAATCGAATAACGTATAAATTATAGAAAATATCATTTTGAATGTGATACCTTTCTGAAAAAAATTGAAAAAACAACTTCAGCGAAAGGCCAACCTGTCGTTGAAAATATGTAAATATGAATTTTTGGACCAAATGTAATGAAACTGGCGAACAAAGACATCAAAAAAAATCAATTACGTCTAAGTGCACATTTATCTCCAAAAATTAATATATTATTTGTATATTATCTTATACAAACGTGACTTCTTCTGTGACGCGTTACGGTATAAAATAAATCAGAAATCGAGTGACAAATTTCCTAAATTAAAAATATACTATCAGATAAAGCATGAGCGTTTCACCGTACATGTACCGTGATTTCATCGAATAATTTTTTCATCTCAATTACGCGAATTATTTCTAATTTTGAAAAATTCGCAAATGTACGTTAATTAGCAAGTTTAATTGTGACGCAATCACGCACTAAATATAGAAATCTTAATTTGGCAAGAATAAGGAATTATAAAATATCCATACGCCATTAATTGGCATTTAGCCTGAAAACACGTTTGGTTAAATAGTTTCGTTAAGAACTATGTCCGAAAACGACAAAGCGGTCAACAAAGATAAGTTTCGATTGATGTGTCCAGACGTGAAAAGGCCAGGGAATTTTAGTTTCGAAAATATCGTCTTTTTCACATTAGAATTTTCGATTCGTACAAAAAGACAACGTGATGCCGAAACTAATAATTGCCCAAAAGACGTATATTCTTTATCAATAATTTTTTGCGCCGCTCAAGCGGGATCCATCAGAGGCGTATACTTGAAGAAATGTCATTTCATTTAAAAAATTTTTTGCTAATCCTCACATGGCGACTTAGAGCCATCATTATACGTCACGTAATCGTGTTAGATACTACAAACTATATCATAATAGTGTCTCAAAATAATGTCGGCAAATCTTAGAAATTCCTTGCCATATTGATAATTATGAGATAATTCTGTCGTTTAGTTTATAAAAGAATTATTTCATCATGTGACGTGTGACAATCTTATAGCACATCGTTTTCATTAATGTAACTAGAAATATCTATTTAAGCCCAGTCAAGATATCATTTACTGCCCTCAATAATAGTGGCTCAGTTATGGTTCGGATGTTTTCCATTTATAGTGCAATTGCTGGTACTATTAAATTATGAGCTCTTTTCATGGAAGTGTCGTTAGTCCGTCCCTTTTTGGTTATGGAAAAGAGAAATATGACAATGTGTGATTGTTTTTGCTAGTTAATTTGACATATCTCATGATTATGTTGCAAAATAAGTTTTGTGAATGGGATATTTTCGGGAGAAGTAGAATATTCGGCCAATTCAGATGCTCCTATCAAAAATTTTATTTAGTGCAAGCATGGATCAAAAAGTGACCGCATCCTGCGTTCTAGTGATCCAAACTAAATATACATACACATATAAATAAACTTATATATATATACATATTATATATTCCTGATATTATCATTTTTCCACATTTACAGCTGCATTCAAAAACCATTTTTCATTTCGATATCTGCCGGTAATATTTGTCTACATCATGACGGCTACTGGATCAAGTACCAACGCCGAAGGAATAGCGTACATCGTCTTAACTATGTTAATACCTTATTTAGCAACAGTAAGTCGATATTTCACAAGATAGTTAATGAATCATCGCTTTCACTTGCTTGCGACACATATAGAGTTGACTTGATAAAATAATTTCAAAATCTAATCAAATACTGCTTTTAGAGCAGAATTTTCGAATCGTAGCAATTGCAATTTAGATAATTTTTTTTCCGAAATTTTAAAAATTTACATTTATTCTTAAAAAATATACATGTTTTTGGGTTCAAGTTAGCATTCTATAATTTAAAAATAGGAAGTTAGGCTATAGTTCCGATAAAAAAAAACTAACTAACGGTAATGTATGATTCTTTTTTCAAACGAAAGTGTTTAAACACACATTTTATTTTAATAACAGATATCATTCACTGCCCTTACTGGAGTAGTGGTGTGGCGAAAAATGAAATCAACTGCACATATGAAAAGATATTCAACAAGAAATCGAGGTAATGGTCGATACCAATGGGATGATGCGGACGATACAAAACCAGAACTGAAACCAGAAGTCGCGGTTTTGAAAACGTTGACGATCATGATTGTCGCGTTCAGCTCGACTCTACGTAAGCATATTTTGATATTTTTTTAGTTTCTATAGTACAACACGATTGAAAATTTTATTTTGACAAGCATGAGACACAAACGGAATGCGCCTCGTCGGCGCGATACATCAATGACTCAAGCTTAACCAAAATATTTGCGAAAAAAAAATTAACTGAGAACAAATACATCGTTACTTGGTCGTTGTAGGTTAAATTTTAATGTGTACAGTGATATCATATCCGGTACAATAACCATTTGAAAAATGAGGTTTGCCAAAATAAATTAATAAAACGTATTATTTACTACTTTAGACTAAAGTACATTTTTTTTCTTTTTCAGTTCCTTTCATAATTGTGGTCATTTTATTTTACGCAAATAAACTGAATTGTTTCAACTACTCACTACCATACGCCGCTACATTCTACGCATGCCTGTCCAACAGTTTTGTAAACGTTGTGATCTACACTGTGAGAGATCAAAAATTTAGATCTGGTCTGGTAAAAGTCTTCCGAAGACGACAAAGTCGAATCTGGAGTTCGAATCAGACAGGAAAAAAGACTATGAGCACAAGTATTGAACTGGAGTCTCATCATACACCGACGAGAAACGGAAATGGGACAGAATTCTCAGGAAAAACGTCCGGTAAGGAACGATGGGAAAGAGCACTAGTAGGAATGTAAGAAATGTTTACCAAGTGTTGTCTACAAAATAATGCGGTGGACTACGTATAATCCGAAGACCAGAGGGCAACCACGGCCGCGCTACATCTCAATAGGTGAAAACCGTGCGTCAAGACAAGGTCATATGTGCTTCACGCACAAAAAAACAATATTGAGGTAGGCGCAGAGAAGTCACTTCAACAAAAGTCCAATCTACAGACTCCGCACTAGAAAGTATGTTATTAGAACAAAAACACCAAACAGATAATATATGCAGATGAGAAACTGGCAAATAACAACAAATATATTTGGGAAATTGCTCACGGGTAACAGTATTAACGCTACACGATAGGAGAGAACGTAAACGCGGACGATTAACAAACATAAAGAGTCCAGGCGTCGGATAAATACCTCAAGTCTGCACGAATAAGGATTCACAATCATGGCTTCTGCATACCCGAACGCATAGATGATTTATTTTCCCTCTCCCTTTTAAACAACATTTGCTTTCAAGAAAGTTAAGAGGGAAATAACTGAAGACTATTACCTAAGAGAAAATTTTATTTTGCCAATCATGGTTCACAGACGGACCACGTCTGGTGTGGAGCGATCCATCAGTGATCCATGCTTGGCAGAATATTTTTACATAAAGTATGTCTAGCCGGACAGTTGAGTGACATAAGTGGTATCTGCCCAGAGTGGTGACAAAACCATCAGCCCAATTCGTGTGTTGTTGAATTATTCAGAAGAATTCCTCAAAATGCCTACAATTGGCATATCAGTGTTTTCGACTTACTGGTCTCATCAATTACCCACTTTCTATATTTTCCATACTTTTAAAACAGATTTTCTCATTTTTTTTAACTTTTTTCATTCATCTGTTCAGGAAAGTGAGCGCATTATAATACACAACTCTATGTATCTTTTAAATTATTTTTGAATATTTGTGAATGTGTATTTCACATTTTGAACAAACCTTTTCCTACTTTCTTGTCATTTTACAGTATATTTTGTTATATACTGTTTTTTCTAATTTGCACAAAGTGAATATTTTTCAATAAAATCATGCAATCATCTGTTTTGTGTATTAGTGTTGTTAAATACAGGTATTCCAAGTACAGCTATTTCACAGAGTTCATATTCAAATTAAATAATTTTCTGTCCGTCTGTCCAACTAGGTAAATTTACTTAACGGTAACAAAAATATTTAACAAGGTACTTGGAAAAAGAGTGATTCAACAGAGTACTAGGTGAAGCAAACCAGGAATAGTGTTATATTCAAAGAAAAACACACCTGGGAGATTTCAAAACAGTTCCTTGGGTACTATAATCACAAGCGTTTATGTCATCTTGTTATATAGTTGGTCAAATGCTATCTAGTTCTGAAAGTGAAACGAAGTTCACACATCATCATAACATAGATAATTGGCGATATTTGTTTCGTTATACCCCCTAAACCCATTGAACACGAAATGAAAATTTTGTCTACTAACCTGATGATCTGTCGCTATCTGAAATCATCAATTACTTTACTTCAATAACGTTGTCTAGCCATTGATTGCAGTCTGAGTACATCGATGATTCATGCCCTTGGTTCTGACAAATTTACCCTGTTCCAGGACGCTTGTGATTCGCTCAAATGAGTCTAAACGTATTGCCCTAGCCGACGATGATTCACTCAAAAGACCGAAGTAAAACAAAGTTCGAACCCCCTAAACCTATTGGTATCACCATCACCCTTTTATCTACTAACAGATTCTGTCGCTTTTGAATTTAAGTTTGAACGAGGTTCTCCACACAGCACTCTGATTACATCGATGATCATACGCTTGGTTCTGACAAAATGAATAAATCATAAACAATGTTTTTGTATTCTACTTAGACACGGGACAATTTCAGTTCGAACTCAAATGGATCGTGCACCGGCACAATCCATTTATTGAACGAGCTTTTGCGATTTTGGAAAATTTTTTTTGACTGGATTATGTTATGAACCACTGTAACTCTGTGGCCGGAGTGAACTATTAATGCCAGTAAGCCGAACTTGATAAAATTATTCCGAACTTCAATGCTACAAACTGAATACTGATTTGAAGTAATTTTGAGTCGAAAAGCTCAAAATACCTGAGCAATACGTTCCTAACGTCACCATCATCATCATCTTTAACTTCAACTCTGTTCATCAGAGTTAACGATACTTCAGTATTACCCAGTTGTTCCAACTGCTTCTCATCCTGTTCTCCTTCGCCAGAAGATTGTGAAACGTCCCCACCTTTAAAAAGTAATTTTTTTTTCAAAATTCACTCTAAGGCCGAAAGCATCTACTGATTGTAGAGAACAAAATAAAATACAATGAATTATCAATCAAAAGATACTAAACTTTGCTCAATGCAAATGTATACAAAACATAAAATGTAAATTTTTTCATCTCTTGTTAGAGAAAACATCATCACCTTTCGTAACAAAAATTTTATCGAAAAAAACAAAGAATAATTTGATTAACAAGTATGTCAATGAACAATTTTTTTTAGCTTGCTTGCTTTTCACAATCTTAAAAATACAGGCCAAACATGAAACAAATAAAAACAAGTTTGTCGGTTAAAAAGCATGCAAGGTTAGTGCACGAATGACTAGTTGTACTTGTATGAAAATATAGCGTGATAGTTGTTAATTTAAGCTTATCTCTTCAACATGGCTTAAACCGGCGAGAAAGACTCTTTAATTTTGGTGCTTATTGGATATAAGAAAAAAAACGAGTGAAATTGTAAATAATACGTCTGTGCTACAATCTTCATGGCCATGTCAAACATTCCAGTAGAGCATGAGCAAAAACGTTACTGTGCACTTGCGGTTCAACTATTTAGCGGCTCATTTATATCAAAGGAAGTGTGTCAAAAAGTCTTACGTTAAGTATGAGGCACTGGCGGATAACGCTTTTGAGGCTCATGCTCGACAAAAAATAAATTATCCAAATATCTTGACCTCGGCACTCTCCAGTAATAAGATAATTCATTTCGTTCACTAAAAAATCCTGCTAATAAAACGGAACAAAACAAAGCATGCCAAATAAAAGTTAAAAGTTAAAGTTGGTAGTTAAAGATACATCAAAGATAAATTGAAATGTTTTAATGTTCAGTACCAGCATGCATAACTAAAGTCTAATTTGCTATGGCTGAGTCAACTACAGTTAATACTACATTTCTGGGTTAAAACTAATAATTAACATTGATATATTGCTAAACTAATATTTTTTCACAACAACTTGGAATTAATGAAGACAATGAACGTTAGGTGAATATTTGATACTAATTACTAACTTATTCGAATTGAACTTTCGGGAATTACTGCCATATTCAATTACAAAAATATGTTCGCTTTTTTTGACCGATCAACAGTAACAACTCGACTTTGTTAAGCATAAACCACAGATGGATCACGCCCAACAAAAACTAATTACACAAAATTTTTCCAAGCTACAAAATACTTTCAAAGACACGATTCGATATTGCTGAACATGGTATTCACAAAAACGGAGCCCTAGCTGAATATCTCTATCTTATTTGACAATTTGACCAACTTGAGAATCATTGATCCTGTTTTATAATTTCATCTAAAACTACAATTTTATTTCAACACAGATTACGATCCACACCTCACCAATATTAAGAAAACACCACAGAAACATGGAATACCCCAGCAACATGACGCAGAGATGGGAATAAAAAGGCATTTTCTGTTCAAATTCGAAGGCCTATCCCATGCATTTATTCACGCATACTTTACGACAGCATGAATATGTGTGATACTGATATTACAAAATGGAAGCTTAGTTGAAACATCAACTAATGAGCCAAGAACACCCACCATACTTGAAAATTGAAATAAGTTATCAATTTTCAGGTAACATATAGAATGAATGGACTAAGGTGCCACTTTTAGTTTATTTGATTCGAATATTTTCCGACTCATTATCACATACTCTTTTCATAGAATTGAAGCAACATGTTGTGAGATCCGAAATTTCAAATAAACGTTCATTTCACAAACAAATTGAAAACTTTGTTGGAATCAGATTTTTGATAGTTTAAAAACTTAAATAAATCACAAATGAGTCGACGATTTTCATATGTTTTGGTTCAGTAGTCTTAGAACCAGATCCGAAATATTTTTCTTTTCTAGATTAATAGGGTTAACCAAGCATCTAGAAGTGGCAGCCCTAGAAATGATCATAAATGTATGTTTGTACAGAACATGACAAAGTGCGCACTAATGTCATAGTGAAGCATTATGAATTAGTAGTCTGCAGCTATATTACCATGGTTACTGACCATCACGCATGACTAGTTTACCTTTTTTCGCAGGAACTTTTGTTGTTGGAGCAGCACCTAGTTTAGTTTGCAAAATATGAGCCTTGAAAATAGCATTCTTAGAAAATAAACGGGCAAAAAAAGGAATTTTGCAATTAAATGCAAATTAAAAAACTATAATGAAGTAAAAATCACTTCAAGATATGTTTCGTAAAGTATGAAACAATATAGATCTCGTATTGAAGAAGGAAAAATGTAACTGAGATACTACATTCAGGCTCAACATGAGCCAAAATATACTATGTTATTTTGCGGTACGGTACGTTCACCAGTAATCTTGACCTACCCCACATGCAGCGAGAGCCGACAGTTTTTATTTTAATATGGTTGATTTTCTTAAGTCTTCCTCTCAAAATTTTTAAACATTTCATTGTGGTTTCAAGTGATAACTGATACAAACTGATAATTATGAATTATTAGAAAGAGTTGGAGAACGAAAATCCAACCAATCATAAAATAATTTAATACTTTTTCTACTGTATTTCAAGTAACAATTACAATCACAAACTATCAAATCAAAATCTCAAATGGAAAATAACAAAATAATATTTGATATAAGTATTTGATCAGTATAGAAAATAATCATTACGAAGAGATATCACTCATAAGAAGCAATTTAAGCATATAAGAAAAACTCGTTATTTCGTATATTAGAGGGTCTTTTATGCAAAATGGTCTTCTTCTCTCCTACTGTCTTCAATAAAATTTACCTCAACTAAATTTTATGTCTAGAGTTTTTGGCAACTTGGGCAGGCTCTGTCGGATCTGAAAGATCATATCTTTCCCATATCTTTCCGGCAACACTAACCCTGTGTGCATCTAAGTGGTCGCTAGTAAAGAGTCAAGGTTGATGCACTCAAATTATGCAATGAGAAAATTTTCAAAGAAAGCTTGCTTGTCTATGGTTCAACCATTCTGTGATTTCTGGCAATGTAGTTGACACTTCACGAATAGTTCAAACAGTACAAGTACCGGTAATAGACATAATAATGAACAAACCCCTAAATCCATATAAATATCTTTCATATTAATATACAAGTAATCATTACTTACCGACAAGTTGTGATATTTCTGGAACCTCACCCAATTCTTCCAATGTCTCATGGAGTGCATCATTCTGATCTGGTGCAATTTCATCTTCATGTTCAAGAAGAAGCTAATGAGAGATATCAAGTTCATGATATGATTTAAAAAGCATACTGGTAATAAAGACCAGTCTCGGCTGATGCGTTGATGCTAAACAGATTTTTCTAGAACTTCGATGTCCGAAACTTCATGTAATTTTGTTAGAATAAATCGAAAAGTCTTCAAAACAATCAACACTGCTATTTCATAGCAGTGTTGATAGTTTTGCAGCCTTTTACACTATCTTACTGTCAGACATCAAACAAGAATTGTTCAGATCTTTTAGTATGTGATTTACTACGAGAGAAATATCATGTATTCAATTTACAATAAATTTTTATCATGATTATATAGCGAGAGTAGTCACAAGCTCAATTATGAGCTTATTTTATGCACTCACACCAGATTAATGTTTCTAAATCTATAATCTTATTTTCTCCAATTGTGTGGTAGCAGACTTTGATGACCGAGAGCTTGTATTGCAACCCCCCAGTCTGTACTAAAAACTTATACTTTTATGCATGACTGTATTTATTTTTTATTTTCAAGTTTTCCGGTTGATGAATTCAATAAACTCTCTCTCTCTATATGCATATTGATAATGTAGTCAACTTAGGTACAATATATACATAGAATATTTTCCACTTGGGGTATGGTTAATGATTTTATATTCTATAAAGCTTTTTGTCATATTATTGGTTGGTAGTAGTTTATGTGCTGCAATAGACTGATAAATATAGACAATAGACAATAAATTACTGATTTCCAAATTAGGAGAAATAAGCAAAAAAAATTTGTAAATCTCATAATTCAGCAGATTTTGTTGTGAAAATAAAAAGAATCTTGATCATAGTACCTTATGTGTATCTAGAATTTCTCTTATGCTGATGAAAATAACGGGTTTGCTCAATGCAACTGCATCACTGTATTCATCCATGTTATATTTCTCTTCGGGTTCAGGAACTTCACAAACCAGTGCGAAAAATTTCCTGAAATTTATAATAATGTCTAATTAATTCTTTGAAACATTAAGGATTTGTAACAGACACATTATTCAACATGCTTCTAACAAACATCCTATTTCGCAATTGCTAGCTCAGGTCAAACAAAGGTGCATTTCAAATTCGGAGTTCAGATAAAATACTGGCAATTTGATATTTCAACTATTTGATAAAACTTGGTATGGCAAAACAGACGGGCCGAATGTCAGCTACTCAAGACTTTTATCAGAAAAAAATTAACAGGTGGGCAATATTCAATACCACTATGAATTAGCAGTGTTGATGTTTTTGAAGCTTTTTACTGTGTACTCATCGAAAAAAAATATTATCAGCGTTTAAGACACAAACAAGATTCTGTCACCTTGCTGTAGAATTTGACATGCTGGTTCAGAATAATGCAGCTTCATTTATTTCTTAAGATTTTTCTCAAAATGAGGTTTTATAGAAATCATACAAATATTGCTGAGGAAATAGAAACACTGGTGAAATAATCTTCGTAACCCATTTGAAAAAAATTCTGTTCAAGCATATTTTGCGAAGTATGAGTCACTGATGGAGTGGGCCTTAAGGGCACGGTCCATCTGTGCTCATGCTTGACAAAATAAAATCTTTGACATGAAAAATACTCACTGGAATCTTTCATATGCTTCATTCAAATATTTATTTATTGATTTCAAATGTTCCATATCACCAGCAAACTGAAAACAAGAGAATGAAAATAAAAACACATTCGGCAACCTACAAAATATTTTGGGGTCCCTTTTTCAGATTTCTGATTAGGGCAGACAAAATGTCTCGGGCAGTAATTTACACCACGCCAAACCGATTGCAATATGATAGTGGTTATCATGATGACAATGCATGTTGAAGATCTCGGGTTTAAGTCCTGATGAGTCAAGCTCACTATGTCATGCCCGGCAATCAACCCAGAGTTTGTTTAGAATAGGCCGAACCGGGAAGATCATATCTTTCCAACCACCCTAACCCTGCTCGTCTATAAGTTGCCATTGGTACAAGGCCTTGATCAGGGTGATCTGCTCGAATGAGTGGCTATAAAAAAAGGTTCTAACAGAAGCTATATTGCTATTGTACTAAATTACGCTTACCGGTATTAATAATGATATGATACATTTTCTGGAGGTAAAACATTGCCAAGCAAAGCAATACTGGCAAAAATATTTAGATGGACAGTTCACAATTGAGGTGCTCAGATAGCTCAATCGGAAGTGTCGGAATAGGCTTTTAGCTATGGTGGTTCACATAATGAAAGGTTATGGCTTGTTCCACCAACCATGTCCTTGCAAAGAAAATATCCATGAACGAATAAGCAAAAACATCAACCCCTAACTTGGAACTTGCATTTGCACGAGAGGTCGTGGTTCGCCATATAGCTAAGCCATACTCTTCCCCAAGCAGCTTTCCCCTCCTGCAGGATAAAAATGAAATCCTATCCTATCACACAAATAAACAACAAATTCAAAGCCACTCAAACTTACAGTTTTCCCTGTGCTTGCAAATTGAAGCACTTTAGCAATAGAACCAAGATTACGACGTTGATCGGCATTCAGTCCTGCACCTCCAGCAGTTACATCAATAATATCGAAGCCATCAGGAGCTACAATTGCTGGATTCATGTATCGATAGTATATCAAGTTTCCAACCATCTGAAATGAACAAAACAGTCAGTATCTATGAAGAGGGTTAAGGTTCTTCCTTTTAATTCAATATTCAAATCATTTCAATGCATGTACATGGCGGCAGAATATGGGTGGAAGTATAGATGGGTAA
Organism: Styela plicata; assembly: GCA_963675895.2. NCBI lineage: Eukaryota > Metazoa > Chordata > Ascidiacea > Stolidobranchia > Styelidae > Styela > Styela plicata. Next base: position 17,131,353 of record OZ023140.1, read on the forward strand.
TTCAGAATAATGATGAACCTGAATCGAATATTAGGTGTCCGAAATATATGCAAATTAAAGCAACTGTGTTAACATAATCTTGTACATTCTACTTTAGCATCAGAACGAGAAGTTTAAGTCGGCAACAATTATGGATCTCGCTATTTAAATAGGTAAGAATTTTTTAATTATGATTAAACTTAATTTCGCTTTCGATGCTGCGAAGTGTGCGAAATTTGGTCAAATTTCAATAATTTAATTTTATTGAAATGTTGAAACATTATTATTGAAATTGGAATACCGTTTACACTAAACTATTAGGAAAACTTCAGCAGCAATATTGCACACTGATGGTTGCTTTTTGCTAATGCAAAACTTCGATGAAAAATTAACAACAAAACCAGACCTTCAGTACTTCATCTTCAGGTGTATCAGGAAACTTTTCCTTCAACAAATTTTTCAAACATTTTGCAATGTAACGAAGACCATATCTGAATATTAAATGGTAATGAAAAACGTGTTAATGAATTAGGAGATTACCGAACATTAGCATCATCTTCATATATGATAGTTAAAAGTGGACTTTTCTAGTGTTCTCAATTAGTTACAAAGTTAAAAAAATAGGATTATCACCTAGAGGTCCTAAATTTTGATTTTTCGCTGCAGTATTTAGGCAGAGTGTTATATTACAAATTCAGACTCAACAAAACTATCTTGGGCAAATTCACTATGAGGAAAGCATTTTTATCATACAAGATCCTGCGAACCAATATGATAAACCACCAATTCCAACGCAGTTACCAGTTTGAAGTTGGAGAAAGCGGTTTTTACCCACCCATTACTTATATTTAAAAGAAGAACGAAGCCATTCGAAGCTAATATTTAAATGTTCCCAACTATTATCGGCCAGGTGAGAGGAGCAATCCTCTCAAACACAATCATCCTGGTCAATCGAACATGTATTTTCCATATAGGACAATTAACACAGACATTGTTCGGAAGGATGAGCTAACTGAACAGCCTTCAATTCAACTCCAGGAAAAAACCTATTACGTATCATCATGTGTTTTATCCCATTAAAACGAATTGTGGTCACTGGTCAGTCGCCGATTGTTCAGGTGTCTGCCATGTCATTAATCCAGGAGGCTTCAACATCATCAACACCAGGGATAGATGCTTCCAACACAAGACATGTGAACAAATATTTATAATATAATTTGGTAAATTTTCTCAGAATAAAAAAAAAAAACATACGGAATTTTTTCAATTGAGCCCAAAATAGCAGAAAGAAATTTTTCAGTAACGACGCGTAATTGTTCGATGGAATCTTCCACTCTTTTTTTAATTTCATCATGTTGAAGAGCTTGTTCTGTTGTTACTTCATAAGGAAGATCGCTAAATATAATTTAAAAGCAATAATTTATTAAGTCAGTGATGATGAACGAACAGCCGAAAAAAACTTTTTTATGGAAGAGAAATTATCATCTGGTGCAAATTGATGGATTATATAAATATTTTGACTTATGTGGGAATAAAATAAAAATGTGGACTACATTGGGATGTTTTTATACCGGTTCTAACATAACCACTGTTTACAGTGAACTGATACGCAGGCAAACAGCAAAATATTAATACCTGTTAAGCATAGGCAATCAGAAGGTATGTGGGTATGTGCCTTAAACACAATTCCATGTCAAGTGAATTTCATACATTCTTTAGCAGCACTATTGTTTTCAAGCAAGGGACATTAAATAGATTTTTGTACCAATCTTGACAAAACATATTCCCAATATGGAAATAGGAAAATAATCTGCCAATTCGGAGATACATATACCGAAACAAAATATTTTACCTGGCTTCACCAGTCTCCGTTTCTTTTTGACCGATCCATGCTTTATAAATTTCAACAGGGCTCATGTTTATGTTCAATGATTTGTCCTTCATAACATGCTGAACCTGAGTAAATTATTCAAATGAACAATTGAAAATTTTTCTCTCAAAACACTGTTTTTATCAAATTCGAGTCACTGATGGACCATGCCTGCAAGGCGCGGCCATCTGTGACTCAAATGTTTGATAAATCGAAAAACCAGATTGGTTAAGAATTAACAATTAACTAACCAATGTATCGGTCAGAGAACATATCGGTCCAAATATGAATTTGCCTACAAAACATTATTTTGACCAGTATGAGTCACCACTTTGCATTTACCAATATCACTTCATAAATATCCAAAATATTCATGAATCAATAACAAGTTTCTCGAACTGCATTATGAATAAATTAGTATTTACATTACCTGGGGTGATAATATCTCTCTCAATGAGCTTTGACCTTTCGAACCTCTGTTGAAAGAAACAACCATCTTGATAACAAGCGGATTTCCAGTAGCAATTTCTTTTACTTTGTCAACCTTTGACCTAAAATCCGTGGAATAGAATTTACTCAAACACTTATAGTTTTATTGTTATAAAAAAAAGAAAAAAATTAATTGAAATTTTTATCGTAGTATTGAAAAATTTTGAATAAACAAGTCAAGCGATAAAATGTAGATAAAGAGATGAAAGAAACGGATAATAGGAAATACTGTACTTTTTATCACATGGCAAACAACGATAATGTCAAATACTTGAGGTAAGGTATCAGTATGGTTCGAAACAAAACTAAAGCAATAGATTTAAAATATTTTTTAGATTTAATGGTGCAATATATTACCAGGGAGGCAGAGAAATTCTAGATTTGTTTGTGAGTAAATGATCGTAAATATTATTAATCAGCTAATGATATCAACTTCCACCTCGTTTTGTCACAAAAACAAGCGAAGAGAATGAACAATGAAGAGAAAAGCATTCAAAATCGATATGAGTGATGTCTACACCAAAATTCAAAGTTGAGAAATTCTATCTTGTTAAGCATAAGTGAAAAAAAAACTGTGCTGTGGCAGGAAATTATTCTTGACAAAGTATATCAGGAAATTATTTTTCTGCACGAGTATATTTTCAATTTGCACTGTGCAACACAGGCTGGCAAAATGCCAACTACTCAGACACGTAAAGAAAAAAAGAGTTTCATTGAAAGAAAATTCAGCACAAATAGGTAATATTTTATGATATATCTCTCGCTGGAAGATTGAAATTACTTTTTTGAATGTCTGGCAGCAACCAAACTGTCCAAAAAGTTTCAAAATCACCTGAAAAAAGCTATTTGGTCACACAAAGAAAAAAGTCTTCTTTGGTAACCATAATTAAAATTTATCACACCTCATAGAACGTGTGCATTGAACTGTAAGCATGAATCAGATATATTGTCAGAAGAAAAGGATAGATGGCTGTAAATTTAAATGGAAGAAGATAGAAAAGAAGAACTACTAATGCACAAAGCACAAAGAGATTTATATTTATTTCATGGAATCATTTATTAAATTACTATTAATTTGAATTCAGATTTATACAGTACACTACTGATTTATACTGTCAAGCATATGACAAAATGGTGGAGACGAAGCTTCAGACTTAGAAGTATCCAGAAAAATCTTCATTTATAAAATTTGGCATCATCGAATTTCCCATCTGCACATGATAGTCCGAGAATTTAATTCTAGTGTACCGGTAGTTGGCAAATTTAGGATCAAATATGCATGTACAATTTCATGATATACAGGTATTTAATTTCTCCGCTACACATTATAATTTTGAAATTGATTTTAAAGACTGAATATTTTTAAAAATAACATACAAACCATAATGGATCAAAATTTTTCTAAATTTGTAGACGTTGATTGACAATAATTACAAATTCATTACGTCATCAATTTGGGGCAAAACATGTAAATGAGAAGGAATTACAGATGAATAAAATAATATCTGAAATCTACTAATTATCAATCATATACAAATTTTTATTTTATTGAAAATGGTGACATCTAAGTACTTAGTAATGAAAGATGAGATTTTATTCAATGAAATTTTATCAGAATGTTTTTTGTTTACAAATAACAGACCCAAACACGCCATGGAGACTATGGGGAAAAAATTTAGTAATTCAGTAATTCATATATCGAAAATATTAAAATACTACTCTTTAAAATATATTGAGCTACCAGAAAAGTTATATCGTCAAGCATGGTAGTCTCATACTCTTGACTCTTTTGCGTCTATTTTACATTCTATGTCGGAAGTTTGAAATAAAAGAATGACATGAAGCTTGTATTAAATCATAAGAATCTGAGTTAATAATTGCTTATCATTGAAAATATACAGTTTGATGCGTTAATCAACATAATCATGAAAGTTAAAAGTAATAATAAGAGCTGAGCAATTGAAATTGAATACTAAATTATTTAAATTGGTTTAAATGCATTTTTTTTCTCTAATCTTTTATGCGGAGACAAATAAAAAATTAAATTGATTAGGCCAATTCATCATTGACAAAATTTGAATGAATATCAATTAGAAAAGTATTAATTTGACAAAATATAAAAAAGTTTTGATGAGAGTACCTTACTAAGAGATTGTGTCACCCAGTCTCATTGATAATCTATAGAAACAATTCTTTTTTTGCCTATATATCCGAAGATTCAATTATTTATTCAAAATACTGAATTAGATTTTGAAATCATAAAATTTTAGAAAAGACAAATGCCCAGCCCCATTTCCAGTTATAATTACAATGAATAATAGGAGTTCCATTGAAAAGACATTGATTTGATTTAAAGACAACAATCCAATCTTTTAGAATCATATTATGGAAAACAATATTTATTTCAATTGCTTTTCATTTTTATTCATTCATTTTATTTCACCTTTGTTCTGAAGAAGCTTGAGTTTCAGCTGATGACCTTCATTTTAATATTAGTAAACATAAATTCATACAAGATAACGATTGTAAACAATACGCAGGGAATTGAAACAAAACAAACTGGAACCTATCCATACAAATATAACTACGGTATAATCAACGAAATTTGGGTTGCTGTTAAGAATATTAGCAAATACATTGACGTTACGATTTTCACTTAAACCATAACTCGAATTTGTTTTTATCTTTCAACTCAATTTCGTATAAAACATGAAAATATAATTAACTATGCGGTATAATGTAAGAATGTTTGTTCTAAAAGGTGCACACTATATGAAGTTTGCAAACACCCCTGCAGCAAAAAAGTTGTCTGTTCGTTAAAAATTGTTGTAGAATTCTACATGCTGGTGATGAACCATCGATATTGTCCGACAGACAATAGTCAATTTTAGCAAGGTTCAATTTTCAACTGGGCAAAAAATACAGAAAAAAAATACAGCAAAATAGCATCATTTTGCCCAAATTTGAACAGAAATTGAGAAAACGAATTTCAACACCAAAAATATACAGAATGAAAAATTTTAACATCAAGTGTCACATGAAACATAAAAACACCATATATACATACACACATTTCACACACACGCACACATTTCACACACCAGTGACACCGAAAACACCCACAAAACAAGTCAAAAACTCCATTCAATTCATTGCGGTGCGTCTTTGTAAATATGTGTGCCATGCGTTCATGCGAGTGGCTGCTTGCCGGTAGTTGCGTAATCAAAAAATGAAAATCACATAAGTCCCGTTTCGACATACAATTTATAGGATTTATCGTTTCTAAAACAATAAATACATATAGTCAAAAAAAAAAAAATTGTTCATGAAAATATCTCCTAGTTCTGTGGGAACATTGACTATAAGTGACTATGCATAGAATCTTTCTGAATTAAAACATCAGTAGAAAAAGGGATAATTCATTCCTCACCCATTAGAAATACGTTTTTCAATGAGCTATGGATGGTTTGATGGTTTAACCGTTTCCTATACTTGAAAAATTATTTGATTGCCAATTCACTGTAGAGTCTTGACAATATTAATTAATTTTGAAATGATGATGCAGTAACTGTTACAAAGTTATATGTTGAATAGCAAAAGCAAGCGTAGCATTAGTTGCACAAAGCAGAATTCACAACAAAATTTGATTTGACTTTCCAAACAACTGTATTTGAATGACAGTGGACGAACAGGATACGTTGTAGAGGCTTGCAGGCCCTAGTATTGTTTGGAAGCATAAAAAAATTGTTGGAATAAAAATGCTATTTGAGAAATGAATCTTTGAATATTGTTTCAGATTGGGTAAATTCACCACTCTCTTATCACGAGAGAAAATAGAGTTAATACAACGGTCGATTTTAAGTTGCATTCACAAACTAAGTTTCGAATGATGCAGTAATTATCAACATCAAAAAAATATTTTAACTCAAATAATATTCCATGTGGAAGCTAGAATCTTGTAGCTCTTCAGTATAAAACTTCCATGTATTTATTTTCTATCTACGGTAGTGTGAATCAAAAATGGCTCGTCATTCTTAATGAATGAACATCATCGATTCTCCAATTTAAATCAATTCTCTAAGTTTTCGTTTTTTCGCCTGTTCTAAGAGGTTTGCCTTTGAGGTTGTAGGTTGAAAAAATAAATATTAGTCGGGTTCTACACCAGAGGCTTATGGGAAAACGAGATTCTTTAACTCTGACATCTGCTTCACAAAACTAAGGAATGGAGGCAAAACTCGAAATACCGGATATAAAAAACATTACCTGTTTGCACTGTTGTGGAATTCCCAAACAGGTTTTACATTTAAAAATAGAAAAAACAAATCAAAGCAACATAATGGCATAAGCAGCACTCGCATGACAATCACAGCAACCGCATTTAATTAGAATTTTTTCATGATTTTACATTTTTACTTACTCAGCTGTTAATTCAGAACCATCAGATGCACGACTGATAAATCTAGTTTGTAAAAATTGTTGTTAGTGTAAAATAAATATTCGATTACAATTTCAAAAGTAAAATAATTCCCAACAATATTAAAAAGTAAAATCAAAGATCAAACCAAAATATAATTTTGGTTATTAATGATTAGTACAGCTTGTGGAAAGTCAAGACGGTTTCTTTTTTAAATTCTGTTTCAGACTAGGCCAGAAGCACTATATTAATCCACTATAGTAAAGTACAATGAGTGGTATCTTCCCTAAGTAATTGTGAAACCATAACTTAAGCCAATTTTAAACCACACACCTACAAAACGAAATGAGAAGAAGCTGGTATTTATAACACTATTAAAATTTAGTGATTAAATCTCTTAATCTCTCTATCCCAATTTATTCAGATTTAAAATAATGTTTAAATATTTATTGTTTGAAAAGTGTTCTGTTCATTATAGAAAAATCATCCAAATATCTACATCACTGATTAGAGTGTTGAAAGAACAAAGAATACACACTTCATTCAAGGTGGGGTTTCATATGTATATCCAAGAAAGCACTGAAGTACCGGTACGCAACAGTACTTGAATTTCATAAACGGTTTCAAAATACAAAGATTGGGAATTGAACTTGCATTCTAATATAAACCAAACAAAAAAATCCATACATTAATCAGTATTACTCAACTAGAGAACAAAACAATACATGATCATCAAAATAGCAACACAACCAAACACTCATGATATAAACTAAAAACTCAAGCATCAGCAGCTTGATTCACTTTTTCCCAAGGTTTTGGTTTTAATCAACTTTACCTGATATAATCATGATACAGAATTTCTTATTTAACTGTTATATAGGGACAGACTGACTGAACCTCAGCCGATCTGACACCCGAAGCGAATAGATTCTATCAGAAAAAAAATTCGCAAATGACAATATTCCATAACAAATCTTTTGCAAGAAGATTAAAATACCATTTTAGGGCGTCCAGTAGCAACCGTACTGTAGAAAAACGTTCAAAATCATCAACACTGCTATGAAATAGCAGTGTTGATGGTCTTGAAGCTTTTTCGTCCATCGGAAGAAAATGACATGTAAAGCGATAGCCTTTACTTCCAACAATTATATAAATTCTCACAAGTCAATGACAAGCTGTTTTGGTTCTTGCCAGTCAACTTGACAGGTAAGAACCGAAGCAGGTAAGCATTGACCTACACTTCATCAAACATTCATCATGTCAGTCAGCAACCCAGAACTTTGAACAAAAATCAGTAAAATTAACGTAAACTTACTCTATTTCTTCCTGAAGGGCGGTTCTGAACAATTTTAGCAGGAGATATTCTTCTCGCACATTAGCAGCGTAGTTATATACAGATAAAATTACGGACTGCATAAAATTTGTTGTGCGACCAGACGCCATTTTGAATATCAACTTTCCGAAATAGGTTGGGTTGGTCTGTTACAAACAAGAAAAAAATTATTGATTCTTTATATTCATTGTTTTTCAAATACAGTTGCGATCTCAATAACTCATTCGAGTTGATGCCCTGGGTAAGGCACTCCGTTGACAGCAACCTAGTTAGACAAACATTTTCACAAGTTTTTCTAAATATAACCCTGCAGGTAGGCGCTTCAGAATAGTCCTAACGTTTTTGCTGTGTGTCGTAAAAGGTGACTAAGTGGAAAAAAGGAGTGATTGATGTTTCCACCATCGCCCAGGGCAGATACCATCAACTGGGCTTTACCATAGCAGTTTAGTTCCATTTAAAGCGTTTTCCGCTTAGAGTGCAATTGCTGGTACTACATCTTTTAGTAGCTTTTTGCTATTAGGTGGTCGTTAATTGGTTCCTTTTAGCTACCGCTTCTGGCCTCGCTTTCAGCAAAACTGCTTCCGGTCTTGCTTTGAGCAAACTTTTATAAAAAAAAGTTAAAAAAAAATGTGTCGATTTGGCAAAGCCTACACAAGTTATTACACCCCGGGTTGGGTGGTGGGCATGGATTTGCAAGGCGGTCTGAGATCGTCCTACTTTGATGGTAACATACTAATTAAGCAATAGTCCACTGTGGCCATACTATATAAAAGTACCTATGTTTCCAAAAATCAGATATTCGAAATTATCGTCTTTTAGCATGTATATCCCAGTGAGTAGCAAAACAAGGTTCAAACGATATTATGCCGACGTATATCATATTTTTAATTTAATCACGACTTTTATAACAGTCTATAGTTATTAGATATGAAAGTCGCTGATATTGAATCATTCATCAATATCAGCTTAATATATAAACTTTACACAACTCGCTTTCATCTGAACCAATTTTTGGCATATCGCACAATATGTACTCTCACCTGAAGAAGATAGAATAGATGTTGATATGCTTCCAACCTGACTCTGTTTTGTTTATTCAAAGATTTCAAACCACTATTTAATTCCGATGACTGTTGTTCCTTCTTTTTACGAAGATTTCTGCTATGGTTGACTACATCCTAGAAACATAAAATTTCATTCTCATAAAACTTTAAAATGAGCTTGAAATGAGAAAATTCATTAAACATACAAAATGGGGTTAAGACTCTCGTCTTTTTACAATTGCCTTGCTTCTTTGTTATATAGAGATAAAATATGTTTTTATGAAGAATAAACATTGAATTTTTAAATGAGCGCATTATATTAAATATGTGGGTGTGAAATAGAACAAACAAACCTGTAGTGTGATTCTGTTTTTGACCAGAAGACCAATCTTAATATCCATTGTATTCAGAGCAGTCTCCAACTCGTTGTTGGATTTGATATATTGAACAACTTTCTTTTTCAACTCTTGTAATTCTGTGAACAAGAATACAATAAATTAATAGGCATCAAAAACTAGTTGTTGAGGAAAACCTGCCGAAATCATTACAAGCGGAGAAGAAAACAAGACAAGTCAAAATATGACAACTCGATGCATACTGGTGAACCATGATTTGACACATTTTCTATATTCACCATACGTTTATAGTCTGCATTTTATATATACTCTAAAAATTTGTTGGACTCTACATTTGTCACTTTTTCGAGAAAACATTTCTCATAGTTTTATTTTAAAATTCTCATGGAACTCGGATCATTTCTTCTGTGAAGACTCCGCTTCATCTCTTATATTTCCAGTAATTAAACATGAGAAACAAAAAATATCCAACTTACCAATTTCTTCTGCAAAGTCTTTGTCTCTCTGATCCAGCAGATGAACAAATTTTTGTACAACATTCAAAGGTGGGTTTTCAGCTCCAGCTAGAAATTGAAAAAATTGTTAAAATTCAATTATTGAAGCAGAAAATATTGGTGATGAAAGTGATTTAAATATACATACTCAGTGTCTTATAATCATGTCTAGCTTTGTTAGATCTGAACCATGCTTGAATACGAATCACATGACGTACCTGGAGAAAGAAATTTTATTATATTAAAGTGGATGAGATTCAATTTGTTCTCATGTTGGCATCACATGTTAAAGATTCCAGATTCAAGTTCGATGTTCAACCATAATCCGAAGCAGGATGATGAAGTAACTTTCTGAATCTAAATTTGGCACAGACATGTGATATGTTTTTGATTCGTCAGAGTTATTACATACTCGGTTGAGCAGTTACAGTCCTACTGTTGGCCTTTTTCGTTCACAGTCATTCATTTAAATAAGTCACCCAAAGATTACGATTCATATCTTTCCAACAACGCTAAACCTGGTCTGATTTTGCTGTTTACCGATATATCGGCAGATCATAAAAGCGGCCGATAATATCGGGCAACCGAAGTACACTTATGGAATGTGAAATTCTTTTAAAAAAATGCGTTTTTTGTTCAAATGGCAAAATTTCACAATATCTTTCACTTCCATCTGGAGAAATCCCCAGCAGATGTTATTTACGCGAGATGGATTGTCTAGTAACACATAAAAATGTTAGAAATATGGGAGATTTTTCAACGAGTTTCGCGTAAAATAAAATATCAGTTATCAGCGGTCAAAAATGTGAAAATATCAGTATCGATATCGGTTGCAAAAGAGCAATATTGGTCGGGCTCTACCTCTAAGTGGCCACAGCTATAGGGATTTGTTTCGGGTGATCCTTTTAAATGAGTGGCTAAAGAAGCTTCAATTTGCGATTTGCAAAATCTTAAATTATCGAATTGAATGTTTTAGTGTAGATATAGTCCATAGTGTCAGCAACAGCACTTTACACAGAAAGTCTCATGAACACAACTGAACCACTGTAATGAAGTGCAATGAGTGGTATCTGTAATGGCTGACCCTGTTCTACAGCTAACACATTCATACTTACATTTTGGGCAAGATAATCAAGTCTACTCTTGTATCTGGAACGAGCAAGCCACATACGAGCCCATTTTTGCAACTAAAATAAGGAAATTGAAGAGTTATTAGGACAAACATAACTAAAACTATAGTTTTAAATTACAAAGACAGATAAGGCAAGGTTAACGATGTGATAGAAATTAAGTCTATCAATCAACATTCTGAAGAAAGTCTAGAACATTTAACTTTTATAGAATAGAATAACAGACTACAACAGATATCGTAATCAATATTTAACATAATACTACAGAAATTATTTGAGGACTATATTTTAACCGAATCGGATATTCATATTGAATATCAATTATTGAAATAGGCGAGTTTTTAAATTTGACATCAAATTGATTTAATCCCAAAATATATTTTTACCTCTGTAAATAAAAAATGAGGTGTAAAGTAACTGACTGCCCAGTTCTTATTACAAAGTAATATTAAATATACATTATTATATTAATATACTATAAAATTTTCAACATTACAGGAAATTTGCTAATATTTGGCTACTCAGGGTAAGCTAGCAACTTTGAATATTGCAATACATGGATATAGTATTGTTTTGTGCATTCTTCTGATGATTGTGCCAGGTTTAAAAAATGATGGAAAAATCGACGTCCAAAGCTTCTTGGAACTTCAATATCTTGAAATATTGCTTCCCTGGGAAAGTTACCTACCGATCAAAAACATTATCTGTGAGTGTCAGGGTGGCAGAGCCAGCTTGTTTTCATCTATGTTTGAAATCAAACCACCTGAAAAGATGTCTTTTACAGTACCTTAATAATAGTTGCAATGTTGTTTCTGAAGTATTCTAATCTATCAAGATATTTAGATCGTTGTACGTATCCTCTATAGTGTGCTTGGATCATGATGATGGCAGGAAGCTAGTCAATAAATAAAAATATTTCTCCACATAAATTTATACAGATATAGTTTTTACAATAGGGAACACATGCTAAGTTTAAAATAAAGAACAGTATAAATATCATTAGTGAAACTATCATTTTGAGGCAATAATTTTCAATGCAAATGTTATAGTCCTCCTTTTTTGTGACAACTATAAATATTATTTTTTGGAGGCTCCTAATTATATTTACTTCCCAACATCCACACCAGCAATCAGTTATGTTTATGATCCTAATAGCCTTTTTGCAGTCAACCCTAAAGCAGCAAAATACAACCCATCTATCAGTATGCATTCTTGCATAACAAAGAAACCCGGGGTAATCAGCACAACTACAAAAAGCAATGAGGCATAAAATAATAAAGCTCATTAAATATCTAAAGTCTATTGTATGACAGCTAATAATAAAACGCTACTTGCTGCCAGGCCAGACATGTGTTATTCAATTCCTTCAACTACATATACCTTCAGATGATAATGCATTTGAAGGCTTTCATTGTCACACTGGTTTTAAGGTCTGAGCATTTTAAAATACCTCGGTTCATTATCTCCCCTGATCCAGGCTGGTAGAATGTCAGCTACTAAGACACCCAAAATAAAATGTACGGAAATCCATAAAAAAGCCCTTTAGGTACGAACCTCAGAATAGTCCTAAGTTCTAGGAATTATTTAAGGTCATTTTGGCTAAAAAATCATTGAGGCCTAACAAATTCAACTTCACCGCACTAAAATAACAAGGGACAGTTTTGGTTTATCCTATGTAGCTTGCAAAAGTCTCAAAATTTAGTTTGATTGCATGTGGCAACTCTGTGCACATCATTTCGTTACACACACATATAAATTAATCATGCTTATGCTATGCAAAACATAAAAGTCCAACTCCATGAAACATATTGCATCATTTATTTCTGTTCCTATCAACCATCTATAATATGGTCATAATGAAAGAAGTGACCGGCATAACAATTTCGGCATTTGTTTCCAAGTGTCCAGCGTGATATCTCCTAAAAAACCTACTACAGGTACCCCACGATGCAAAAGGAAATTTTATATCAAAACAATATCAAAAAGAAGAGGTTCACCTGACTCTCAATATAAGCAAGTCTATCCTTGTAAGCTTTTCTTGCAAGATACATTCTACTGAAAGATTGCAGTTTAACAATGACATCTTCGTTATCTCTCCATAGTTGTGCTCTGTCATATGCTGCTGATACCATATCAACACATTCCTGAAAAAATTTGTAGCTTGAGCATAATTTTAACGCTTTAACCAGGCATCAGTTTCATCATTATGTTAAACAAATAGAATGATTTTTACTGTACCGACGAGAGACACTAGCTTCAAGACATAAATAAATAACTATTTTAAGTTTCAATTTCAAATACAACAAAAAAGTAAATGGTGGATCAATTTAAAATTTTTAATTCCAAAAGAAAGCTGGCAGTGATTAAAGGTATTTTTATATCGACCAATAAACCCCAACTTGTCATTCCAATGACACACGATTTTTCAGGGAAAACTGGAGATGAATCAAAATCTTCAATACATTGAAATTCAACACAATTTTATTAAAAAACTGGTTATTTTGTAAACATCCATAGATTTAAATTGTAAATAATTTTATCATGGAAAAGACAGATGATAACATATTAATTCTATAATATTCTACCTTTATTTCATCTCTCGTTAGTTGAGCAGGATTATCCTTAAGATCATCGGGTTTATCCCAGCTACCTTCCAATGTCTCAGTATTAAAATAATAAGTATATCCTTCCTGTGTGTCATACCCGACCCACGTTTCGTCCTTACAACCTGGAATTCAACACAGAGTTAGCAAAACACAAAATTACTCAAGATGGGCCCCAGTCAATAATTTTCATCCAGAACATATTTTGTTAAGCATGAGACACTAATGGACCTCGCTCCTTTCCTTTTCAAATTATGATATAATTCAAAAAAAAAAACATGTGTGGCAATGAATGGACATTGGACAGTTATGAATGCTCAAAACAGGTCTTGTTGCGGAAAGAATAAAAACAACATTCTAATGAAAATTCAGTATAATGTGTGACAAACATCCTAACATAACAAACCCATTTCATTCGTTCGTAAATTTAACACAAATAGTTTGACAAAGATAATTACCGCTTGTATATAACATAATTACATTTTCAAAGCACTCGATCGTATCAGTCAAAAAGCCAAAAAGTAGTATTTGTACTAGAACCACTATGAATAAGATTATGGCTTTGATCCAACTTTTTTTAAAATTAATTCCTATTAAATCATGATATTCATATATGACAACATTACAATCAAGAGATTCTTAATTCAATGCAAGACAAACCACCTTCTTCAGTCTTATCTTCTCTTATTTCTTGTAATTGTTCGTGATAAGTTTGTGCACATTCAGGTATTGTATATGAAAGTCCTAAATCTTGATGTCTAATGAGTTCGAACGTTTGTTCCCAATCATCCCCTTCTATTGCAATGTTAACTGCGGTTACAGCTGATACCTCTGAAGAATGGACGTTAAAGAAATTAGTTTGGAACATCAAAACGACACAAGCCTGCGCTAGTAATTACACATTCTAATAATTCCGTAATTCCAGTAATTTTCAAACGCTTTGAAGCACAGTTTTCAGTTACTTCCAAATTATGCAGAGATTGGTGTTTTATGACCTGAGAGATTGGTAAGTGTTTTATGACCTGTAGGTACAGGCTTTAGAAAAGTCTTAACGTATTTCCTGCGTGCCGTAAGCGGCGATTAAAAGAAACCATAAGAAGATGTAGATGGTTTTACCGTCGCCCAAGGCAGATCCCACTCGCTGCACTTTACCATGGTGGTTCATTTCCGTTTGGGATGTTTTCCGTTTAGAATGCAGTTGCTGATATTATAACTTTTAGTAGCTCTTTGCTATTGAGTGGCTGTGGGCTGGTTCCCGTTTGGGAGCTGCTTCCAGCCTTGCTTAGAGTGAATTTCAATTAAAACAAAAAAAAAAAACTAAAAATTCAACACACAGACTTTCAAATAACCCAAATTACTTCTTTTTGGACATCTTGAACCTAAAGCTGATTTCCTCCAATCTGGCGAATCATATTTTTTTTCAGTGATTCGAAAAGCTTCAACTTCATCAACGCTGCTATTAAATAGCAGTGTTAATGATGTTAAAGCTTTTTGGCAGCTATCGAAGATAGCATTTTCCTGCCTGGGTTCGATGTGGAACAAAATATTATGCTGCTTGTAAATTTTCTTCTGTTACCAGTTACCGTCTTTGAGTGTTTAGAGTATCAAAACATAACTAATATTCTGATCCTACATAACACGATCAATGTCATATCGTCAGGCCCATACCAGAATTGCAAAGGACATTTTAATAACTAAAATGTTGTAGAAATTAAATATGTGCACTGTGCAAGTGTGAAGCATCATTTAAGAATAATCTTTTTAGTTAATAGATATAAAAATCAAAAAATAGAACTTCCTCAGTTTGGTCACGAGTGGCGATATGATAGTCTTTGTTGAGATTTTATTAACGTTAGTAACAAAATACTTACGCTTCCTTGCGATCTGTGTTTGTCTGTTTGCTTCATTAACACATTCTTGAATTTCTTCAATCCAAAGAGCAGGATTTGGATCTCCAGTTTCCTATGAAATACAAATAACCAGATTTCAGACAAATAGACACAGTTTTCCAAGGATTAGAAAAAATATTATTAAAAATCTGTTTTCAGTGACTAATCGACGTGTTATATATCACGTTCAATATAAACCCAAACTAAAAATTAAACATGAGCAAAAATCTAACAGCAAAATATTACCTCGAAATCGGTTTTCAACTCTTAATGTAACATATATTGAAAAATCAACCCTCATCTTAGTTTTAGTTACAATGTACAGATGGTGCATTAAGCAGACTTCAGTATCCGAATATTCCAAATCGATTAAAATCGCGAAACTAAAAGTGGCAGAATGTCAGCTACTCTGCTACGCAGTAGCCCTCTCTGAATTTCATCAGAGAAAAAATTAGCGAATGAACATATTTCATGATAAATTCCTTGCAAAAAGGGAAAAATGACCATTAAGTTAAGTGACTGGTAGTAACAAAACTGTAGAAAGATTCGAAATCATCAATACTGCTATGAAATAGCAGTGTTGATGGTTTTGAATAGTTTTTTATCCTTCCTAAGAAAACTATACAAATATATCAGAGGCCCAAACAGACACAAGATTCTCACAACCTGGGTAACAACAATAACTGTTTGAGTACCCTATATGCTCCAGATAGATTGCACCGTCTAACACAGCCCTATATGGCACATACTTGAAAAAACAAAATTAAATACCTTGGCTTTTTCTTCCTTCTTTTTCTGCAGTAATCTTACATAATGAGTGAGATTTTTCTCTTCAAAATTTTCCAGTTGCAATCTTGGATCAAGTAGAGCTTGTTTAATTGCATCAATATCATTGCTATCCATCGCATCATTAAGACTACTGACTGCTTTGATTCCTGAAAAAGAAAAAAAAATCAAGTTTTTTTCTTTTTTCAAGTATCTGGATTGTTCATGTCATTTTCTTTGGATAAACAAAAAGCTTCCAAACCATCAACACTGCTATTTCATAGCAGTATTGATGATTTTGAACCTTTTATACACATTGATTGCCACCCAAGACTCTCAAAGAGTTCATGTGGCATCAAATCTATTGACATAATTTGTATCCTTTCGTGTCACCAAATACAGTCAGAAATAATAAGTTCAGTTAAGTATTGATAACATCTTGAACATTGTTTGATATAAGCAGATTTTTTGACTTTGAAATGACTAAAAAAATAAGGTATTTAGGAACGGGGTGAAAAGAATGGACGTCAGGAAGACACAATAGGAATGTTGAAGTTCTAAATTTGCTTGACATAATTGATCGATTGTTGTAATATAAGATTTTTTGTATGTTTTATATCTCTTTTATTGAACGGATTATAATAAGGCTGAAAGGGTTATAAAGAGCCACAAAGGATAAATACATAGTATTTGCATTTTCAACTGGAAATTACTTATGTCAAGCACGAGAAACCGCATATAAGAGATAATAGTTAGCAATGACTTGTTCACTCAACATTTGAAACACATTACATTATTAAGTGGTAGATAATTTACCACTACCCAGGACAAATTGACCCACTGCACATTACCTTAACCTATTCAGTTCTGTTTGTAAGTTTTTCACTTAGAGTGCAGTTGGTGGTACTACAATGCAGTACTATCAACTGCACTCTTGAGCAAAAAATGATATATTGTAGCAACTCTTTTATGTGAATACTACGGTGACTATCAGTTGGCTCCTTTTAAGTGCTGTTCCAGCCTTGCTTAAAGTGAATTCCGATAGTATTGAAAAAAAATTAGGTAAATATATTGAGAATGGCAATTTGTTCATTGCATTTGACCTTCTAGCTCTAGTGAAATAAAATACTAACTATCTTGTTCTTCTTGTATTTGTCTGTTGACATCAACAACGGTTTCTTGTACCTCCATCAGTGTTAAGTAATCTTTCTTAGATTTTACTTTCCTTAGTGCCTCCTGCAGAACAAAACAAATTATTAACATATAAATATAAATTGGGAAAGTGAGCGCAAACATGGGAAGCTAGAGAAAGTAGCTTGATTTTGTTTTAGTGTCTGAAATCTCGAAATATATTACGTTATCAGCCACCTTTTTTCTGCAGCTGTTTTAGTGTATGAGACAGAATAGTAACAGAGAAGCAAATAGGGTTAAAATTTATCACTTTTCACAAGCGATGATGAGCAGGCATGGGTTGCTTATACAAATCAATTTTTCAATTGAACTTCTCAGAAATAACACAAGCTATAAAATTTTAATTTTTACCAACAATTGAAACAAATAACTGCAATAGCTAATTCAATGAGAAACAATACAATCAGCCATTTCAACTTGTCGATACAAATAAAATTGTGTGCATTGCATCATAGAAATGTGCATCAACAAGGCACACAGTACTAAATGGCGTTGGTGACTAAATGATAATTAAAAAGCTTACACAAGTTCTTGATCTATTAGATTCTTCAAGATCAGTTACACCGATTTCAGGATCATTCAAAGCATTCCATATTTCTTCTATAGTACCAATATCTAGCGCTTTATTCAAGCGAGCCAATGCTGATAAATGTGGAATAACTGATGACAAATCATCATGGGTCAGAAGCTAAAACGATGAAGGAACAAGTATTAGAAAAAAGTGTTGGAGTGGAACGACAATAAAATGGTGTTTCAAACCTGACTAGTTTAAAGAGAACTCAAGCAACATTATTCACTGTAAGTCATACCACAGCAGGGGGATATGTCGCTACGTCATATTTTACAACACAAAATTTATATCCTAATTTTGCCTCACAATTGAGAAGTCCGAAATAATCTCAAATAAACGAAGTTATATGGCTAGCGATGACTTGAATGAGCAAATAATAGAACCAATAAATTAGAATTTCATTTGTTAAGCATGTACTACGGATCCACATTTGCCAGACAACACAGTCCATCAATGACTCAACCGTAACTACAAATGCCTACACATAACTACAACGTCGCTTCCACATACCACATCCTCTCCCAGTTGATCTTCCTTCATTTTCTTCAATTCAACAAGTTGTTCGTGATAGAGCAATGGATAATCAGGTACAACTTCAGGTAATTGAGCTTCCGTCTTCTCTAATGCTTGCATTGTTTCATGTGGGTCACCATCCTCCCGAAGAAGTTCATTGATATTGGCAACAGCGGCAAGCACTAGAGAATAGATATTTTATGGTGATTACTTCTGGGATACTAATAGCGGTAAGGTCAGGAATCTTAGTCCGGGATACTTAGGGTTTACATGTTTTGTTGAGGATGAGTCAATGATGGATCGAGCCGAACAGGCACGGCCCATCTGTGGCGCATGTGTAGCTATGTCGAATCGGTTTATACAAATAATTTCACTTTGGAGTCCATAGTATCAGGCAAACAGGGATTTATACCATAAGTTAGGAAGACCAAGACTTTTTCCGAAACTGTAAGGTCCGTACCGTAACGGCCAATCAAGCCAATATTCTGACGATTGCAAAAACATCTTGGTCAAGTCGAACAATTTCAAGTCCAGACTAATCATAATTTTGCACATAGATGAATAAACCTTCTGTAAAAACGG
Organism: Styela plicata; assembly: GCA_963675895.2. Classification (NCBI taxonomy): domain Eukaryota; kingdom Metazoa; phylum Chordata; class Ascidiacea; order Stolidobranchia; family Styelidae; genus Styela; species Styela plicata. The sequence goes on from OZ023140.1 coordinate 17,150,575, forward strand.
AGAGTGAAAACTAATAGAAAATTCCCGAATATCTGTTTGTAAAACGGTATTTGCTATTGCTATTAACACGAGAAAATGCACCCTCAACAAAAAAAAATGCCGAAGTGTCAAAATAAAACTTGATCAATATATCTTAGAGAAATCATGAATAATATTGTGGGAACTTGATCAATTTAAGGGGACTTATTTTTGGTTGTGTTTGCTTCCTTGGTAACTCTGTAGTGTGATATATTTATTTGTATTGCCTTTTGTGTCAATGGAGGAATCGATTTAAACTATGACTATGTCTATGGTTATTCTCAATTGTTATTCAAAAACAGGATTTCCATAATTATAGTGATATTGAAATGACATCAACTGACTAAACGGAAGAATATAAAGTATGATATCGAAGAGTCATCAATTTCCATTTAATAAAAATAAATTTGCAAAAATAAATTGCTAAATTCATGACAATGACTTGCGTTGTGAAAGAAAATGAGTATGAAACTACATTGTGAAACTAGGAGTGCCAGAAACAAATGTCGAATTGATTTCAGAATCGAATCAAACCCAATCAGATAAATATTGACCAAACATATTCAGTCAAGCGCGAGCTACTGATGGATCGTGTCGTTGAAGCACTGTCCATCTGTGGCTCATGCTTGACAAATTGAAAACTTTGGATTAAGAACAGCACGGCTACTCGAGATATTTTTGAAACAAATGTTTCTGAAACAGATTTGATGAAATAAAAATGGTCACAAAATTTACAAAGTGGCTAATCTATCCCAAACCCATTTGAAAAGTGTTTTGTTAAGTATAAACCAATGACGGATGAATGAAAAAAATTGATTTTTTACTAACTTTGTCTATGTTTCATAGCAAGCATGTTAGCTTCGTTAATTGCTGCCTGTATTTCATCTTTATCCAATGTTGCTTCCTCATCTCCCATTTCCTGGATACAATTATGATAAGGGGTTCAAGGATGAAAAATTCAACAAATATGTGTTATGAACAATAATAAAGATGACCAAGGTACCCATAGATTCCAGATAATTCAATCTGAGGCAGTGTGTGTTCCATTGAAAAGCACACTAGAAAGCCGCACGCCGCACTTGGATTTGCAGTATTATTTACAATAAAACCTTGTGAACAGGAGCGGGAGATAGCCAGAATCGAATATCCTACGGTTTCATATTTGAATCGAATAGTTTTCACAAATTGAATCGAAAATGAATAAAAAGTCATATGATAAACGAACAGAGACATCTTTCTATCATATATAAAGCATATAATAAATATGGTATTGTACCTCTCTCTTCTTTTTCAATGCATTTGCGAGTTGTTCCATATACCATTTCTTATTATCGGCATTGAGATCATTGATTCCAAGATTTCTGAGATTAGCAAACAGTTCGTCTTCGTTTCCAGCTGCCAAACTTTTCGCCAAGGTTTCAAGCTTCACATCCACTGAGGTATTAAAAGGGTGTAATTCAGTCAACTGTCACAGAATTTTGTTTCCTTTGTCGGGGATGTTCATGTCGTTTTCTTTGGATATACAAAAAATATTCAAAACCATCAACACTGCTATTTCATAGCAGTATTGATGATTTTGAACCTTTCTCTAAAGTTTGGTTGCTACTAGACAGATATATTTCAATCATATTTCAATAGTACTGCCGTATCAGGTAATAGTGGACCATTTGATAACTTTTCTTCTGATGGAACCCATTTTCTTCGGGTTTCTGAGTGGAGTGGAAAACATATATGAGAAAAATCGAAAATATCCCTTAATTTATAAGGTAATGTTTCCAAATATCTCTTAAGAAACAAAATATTACTAGAATTCTAAATTGATTCAAGTATTGAATTTGCTTCACACTTAGATTTGTATTTGAAAAATATTAGCAAAAGCAGATGGGTGAAAAGCTCAATGCAACACTAGTTATTATTAATTATAAATGATGGTTCAGAATTCCAACACAAATACGCTACTAAACTAGGCTCGAAAGATTTTACATGGGGATTAGAGTTATATATAAACAAGCGCCAAATCCAGCTTGTGTTTTAAATATATCGATTTTGCAAGATTTGTATAGAACAAATAATGGAATGTAATAATCACAGGAAAATTTCTTTCAATATCAGGTAATTTACTTTATAAAGTAATTATATATGATAATTTGACAAATCATCTCTGAAATTCGATTATTACAACATTGTAGTACATTTAATTGAATGACAATAGGATGGATGAAATTCAATACACAATTGGATTAGGTATGTTGCATTGATTTTGTGGCTACTTAACAATTATCTTCTAGACATTTAATTTGAAATGCACAGATCTGACATTAGTTTCGTATCGCCTAATGCTTTAGTGCTTTTGCAGTATATACACTGGACTGCGGGATACATATCTTTTTATAGTACACAAAAGGGATCAACTTATGGCCATTATTATAGCCAAAAGCTATATAAAATGCAAAACCAGTATTTATCATACTGGTCGAGTTCTGTATGGGATGTTTTCTGTTTAGAGTGCAGGTGGTACTGCATCTTTTTGTAGCTCATTGGTATTAAGTGAATGTTAGTTGATGCCTTTTATGCACTGCTTTCGTCATTGCTCAGAGTAAATTTCGAATAAAAAAGAAAAAAAGGCAGCTTAAACACAAAATATTCCACCACAGGTAGGGGGCAATGAGTGTTATCTACCCTATGGTTCTTCATTTTAGCCAGTATCCACCACATACGGGAAATACATGCAAATCTATCCAAGAAAAATCATTGATCTAAAAATCGGGTATATAAAGAAATAATGATTTACATCATTGCATATTATGTTTAGTTGAAATTGTATCGCAAAGCCTATAATTTTCGACCTACAATTGATTTTGTTCAGATTTCCTTGAAGCTCTGCATGGGTCAGTAACTCTTCATAAATATCTCTGTCATCCAGATCATCTTTCGACTAAATAATAAAGAAATGAAAATATAGATCAGAGTCAAGAGAGAAACTTTCGAAGAAAAAGCTCAAAAATGTCTGTTAAGCTGTAATGCAACTTTACAACAACAAGAAGTGGAATTGGGATAACAAAATCCTGTTTCCATAGTGTACAGGACTCCATTTCATATTTTATTTTTCCTTTCATAATTATCTCTGATTTTAACCAACATTGCCATGACTCATCATGGTGTTTGTAACATGACAATTCAGCAAGGCCAGCCAAAAAGACCAATCAATTGCACTGTATATATAAAATTACAGAAAATTTTTACCATTTTATTTCAGTGATTGACTTTTCTACTTTGCTGTGTCATAACTTTTTTTATTATTTTTACAAATTTGTACAGTCAAGCAACAATAATCACTGCTTCAAAATGGGTTTAAATAAAGATTCAGATTAATAATTCATCACAATCCAATAAAATTTGTAAAGCGTTTTCAAATCTATCAGACAGGGTTATTTTATTAAATAGGTAGGTGATAATAGGTAACTAATTAAAATATAAATCAGATTGTGTCTACATAAGGTCATTGTAGCATAAATTTTGTCAAATAGTCTGTCTATGTTGACAGATACAATATTCTAAAAGCTCATGCCGGTAGTGCTATATTTTATTTAAATACGAACCATATGCTTCTGTTGACATAAGTGAAATACATTGCTTTATCAAGAATAATGCCACAAATGGACTACACCAAGATGACATGAACTATCCACAGAAAAAACTCAAAAAATATTACTAGTGTTGCCCTTGAATCGATTGAACGATCTGATTTCGATCAGTATTTAGAAACTCTTAACTATTCGTATAAGGACATTCCTAATGATCACCCTAGAACTTTCGGGAAGGTACAATAATATCGCTACAGTATTTGAGTTAACTTGCTTTGATAGCTATTTTAATGCTGAATTAAACCCCATGCGAATTCCACAAAAATGTAAAATGTGCTATCTTAAATAAATATAAAAAACATAATCAGTGAAAGCATTTATAAAAACCTGAAACAGTAACTAGAGAAAATTGCGTCAAATTGCGTAATTAGAGAAATATGTGTCAATAGGCGATACCGATACTACCTTTCTAAAAAGGAAAATTAAATAAACACATCTGGTTCTTCAGGTAAATAAATCTGAATAATCAATCACCTTATAAATTATAGTATAAATAGATCCCAATAAATAGGTAGATCGATTGAAATTGGAATATTACACCAGAAAAACAAAGATTTTCACCAGTATGTGTAATAACGCTATCAAAATATGTGAGATAAACTTTGTATCGCTTGGTATAATGCATTGATTTATAAGATATGGAAATATCAACAAAACATTATTTGTGACCGATATAATACAAGAGATATATTGGCTATTCCATTACGATATCATGAGAACCTAAAACATTATCCCTCAAAATATATTGAATTGTAAATAAACTGGAACTGGTACTATTAGAAGAAACATAGTTTTAAGGTAAATCGACCTCAAATCCAAGAAAAAACAATACTTTGCTTAAAGCAGCTTCACATTTAACACGCTTTGCTTCTTTCAATCGATTTTGGTATTCTTCTGCATTTTCCGATGTAATTCCAGTCAGACAAGCATTAGGATTTTGTAATGTTGATAATGTTTCTTCAGTAACACCTTTATCCAATGCTTCATTGATAGCGATGATAGCAGCATGCACTGAAAAAAAAATGGAATTCAATACTTAACTATTCAAAATAGGTTCAGGCAGACTGGCTCTACTCCTACCACTCTTAGGAAAATAACCAAAAAATATTATTCTGTGATAATCAGATTGATAAAAATCTGTTTAAAAGCTTTAGCATCACTAATACTGCTATTTAATAGCAGTGTCAATGATGTTTATGCTTTTTGAATTACCATAATAATAAGGACCTGAGTGTACCACAAACCTGAAAATACCAAAACAATATCCCGGACAATATAAAAACCCGCAATTACAGAGGAATGCACAAATAACACATGTTTTTGACCCAAACTCAACAAAATCAACATTCCCATTGAGCTATTATCACTGTTCCGATGTTACCATTTAAAAAAAAGTTTCTAATTTGCCCAGTTGCGTTTGGACTCATATTCGAGAAAAAGCACACAATTCACTTACATGCAGCTTCATCAACAGACATTTCATTAGCAAGTATCCCACCAATCTTATGAAACTGCGGCATCTGAATGCCATATTTATCAAGTTCTTTTTGCATGTTGCTTATCTCCTCAGCTGGATATAAATATAAAAGGTAAAAGATAAGACAAAAAAACTAGTTTTCCTACCATCTGGTGTCATATATTTTTTAAAATCCGAAACTCGAAAAGTGTTTCATTTGGATAAAAACCATGTAAATATATATATATAAATGTTCAGAATCAAGGTTATATTAAATAACAAAATATCGGGTATCGTTTAAAAAAGTTCAAAATTGACTCAAATATTTATATACCTATACCTAAAAAGACTCTCAAGATAGAAGTCTATGAATATCATTTATTCATTAAAATCAATATATTCCTGGAAGCAATATAAACGACAATATTTTAGAAAGTGATTTCAAGGCAAACATTCTAAAACACTCTTCTCTCACATGTAAAAAATATTCAACCACAATACTATTAAAAACCTGTGAAGACATTCAAATGTCAATCATTTCGAAATCTATAAGTTTTCAATATAGTTGATATCTCGCTCAATGTGCTATAAATTTATATGCCGATAGTAACTGAAGAGGAGACAAAATTTTGGTCCAGATTAATAGTGGAGTCATTATTCCCAATCAGAGATTTTTGCTTAAACATGCTTTGTTATAAGTATGAGTCACTGATGATAAAGAAAAAAGATATATATGTAATTTTTTTCCACCATCTTCACGGAAATTTTCAAAAAAGTAACCAAAAAATGAAACATGTCCAATATAACTTTGAGAAAAGTTAACCAGAAATATTTTATTGAATCATATGCATTGCTATTGATGCTCATTGTTAGTAACATCATACCAGTAAACTCCACTTTTCCATATAAATCCTGAATCTGAGGAGCAATACCAAGACGAAACAGGAACAGACTCAACGCATGAACACAGTAGATTACTTTTGGCATGTTCTTTCGATCGTAGATATCTGTCGTTTCGGGATAGAAAATCTACAAAAAATATGGCATTTCAGACTTCAGCTACATGTAGAGATATATTTCAACTGGCAATGGTATACCAAATGGGTACAATTCCAGGCATGTAGGATATTATTAAAACACACATATTTCTCGTCCCAATCTAAATATATATTTTATCAAACATGAGCCACAAATGGCCCGCGTCTAATCGACGCGATCCATCAGTGACTCATGCTTAACAAAATATGTTCAGTAAAAATTTTTCTGGCTGGGACACAACCAAGAAAAAACCGTGTTACACCTACATCCAATCACAGGCTTGCGGTATATTGATGCAAGTTTTGCATGTTAAACACAAATACTTTTTTTATTGTTCATCAGGTTGAATGTGAGTTTCTAACAAATTTTTATGAAACACAAAGTTATTTTGAGCATTCAGACAGGTCACAACTCACAGCTGTTAGATGAGCCAACAAGTGTTTTGCATTGATTAATTCGACCCCATTGGCCTTGCCTAATGAATAAGTCATACTATGTAATGAAAAATCTCATTTTATCAAGCATTGCCTGATTTTGGCCCATGCTTCTGCAGCAGGCTTTACAAAAAGATTATGTTCGATAAGTACCTTTTTAATAAAAGAATTGAATGACTGAGGAATGCCAATGCAGTGAAGAACCCTGAGTTATTGTACAATATTTACACACAGAGCGTTTTTCACAGTTGGAGAGGTTAAGAAATGACACTAAGATTACAAATTAAAAAAAACATCAGGTTCATGTTTGTAGTTAAACATTAACAATACTTGATTCATGGAGGTTCCCTGATTTACAAAATTTATAGCCATTGCTTTAATAACAGATCTATAATATTAGTCAAACAAGGTGAAAATTTTTTATCATAACTCCAAAATTTTCGATTGATACTATGAACTGTGATTATGTGACTGTAATATAATATTTTTGTTGTTATTTATAGATTTGCTCCATATAACCAGCAAGACTGTATGTTCACATTATTAATATTATTCTAATTGAATTTTGACCTATCTATGAAATATCCCGGTACTCCTATTATTAATCAACAAGCAAGATGAAATTCTTTGTGCTTACAATCACAGATATTGCAATAAAACTAACTGTGCTGTAAATATTATTGATTATAAATAACAAAACATCAATTCGCAAAATGATGCTATTTTTAAAATGAGATCAATTTAATATTACTTATAACAGTTTCTTGATACAGTTATTGGTATCAAAAAAAATTCGGTTCAGTCTTTATTAACCAAACCAAAAAAAAAATTGTTCTACTACATTAGATCAAGTATGAACCATGGATGGAGCATCCCAAATAGGCACAGTCCATCCATAGCTCATACTTGACAAAATAAGAGCCACAGCCACACAAAAAATATCGAAAATGATTAATGGTCCAAGGGCAACACAACAGGAAGTGACCGAAAGCATGATTGAAATAAGACTGACTATGGAGAACATACTGCAAAAGGGTCGTGACAATAAAATATGCATTACATCATTCACACTATAATCTTACAATATTCGATCAATCAACCAAATAAGGAAACAGGCTTTAAAAGTCTGTCGAGAGCAACAGAGTCTGAATTAAAAATAAAATATGACAAAGTGTACGATCTCAAAGACAAAAGTCTACCATTACCACACTATAAAGTATTTGCATAGTAAAGAAAGTAAACCATTCAAATGAAGAAAATGAGTTTCTCCATAATGTTTCTTATAGGAATTACATGAATTTCAGTTTTAATAGTGTTGAATCAAAATCAAATATTACAAGTGAAACAAGATATAGCGGACTTTCTAAGTCTTGAACAAGTCTCAGCATGCCAAAGTTAATGGTTGACATGTAAACTATGGTTTCATATTTGAAAAAAAAATAACGCTGACGAGAAAGACCACAGAATTGATTTACCCTTGGTACTGATATTTGATGTACATTCTTTTTATTTACCGGCACTATTAAACATTTTTCCTATGTAATGGAAATGAATAGAACATGACTGAAACAAGTGCTGTTTAAATAAAAAAAAAATAGGAAGGACTTTTATTTTCATCAAATATATATGTAAGAAAATTTTCATGACCTTTTCTTCATTCCAAGAGATTTGAAAACATCTACAGTTTAAAGTTTTATTTAAAAATAGTGCTACTTACTATGGAATAGTATGCACAACAACCTTGGTACCACTCTGTTATTAATGAATAGTTAGTTATTCATCTTCATTTGAATAATTGCAATATTTTTATTCAGGGATTTTTTTCCTACTGGAACAATTTTTTAATAAAATCTGAGTAATTAAACATCCACTGTGAACCAGGCCTGCACCAGGGATGTCTAAAATCCATCACAAACATTTGACATAATAATTTTTTTTTTTTTATTATAACAAATTAGTTGTTATTATGTTTAGTGCTCCAATAGAAATTTCAGTTTTATCATTAAATCTGTATTTTTCATGAGGTCAAATTCATAGCTATACAAATTTAGTACATGGCTATCCTTATTTAATTTTCATAGTCATGATACTTTTTCTCAGCATCAGTGAATTATGAAGGTAGTTGAAAGACTGGTGAAATGTTCCATATTGACCATTCCTGTCAGAAGCATTAAAAAAACTTTTAACTTACTGTGGGCAAACCAGTTTCTTCCATGGCTCTGAAGAAATGATTGATGTTGTCAGTATGTTTGAAATGAAGACCTTTCTGTTCATACTTCTTCTGATCTTTGTCATAAACTTTGCGTATTGGCACAACTTTTGGATTAAAAAAATGAGCCAGTTTGGCAAGAAATACACCATTTTGAAGTCCTTCTTCAAGCTGTACACTGGGAGGTAACTCCTCATTGATGCATGCTTCGATCCATCTAAATTTATAATATTGTTCAGGGAAATTCCATATAACTACGAACAAACTATGATAAAAATAAAATTGCTTTCTCACACCATTTCTCACATCTCAAATTTCTGGTGGAAGGAGACCAAAATATCACCAAAGTAACTTCAAATTCCAATTGAAGTAAATTTTGTAAGCTCCAGTATGTGAAACAAATATATTTTTTAACCATCCATGAAAGCAGCTGCAATGTTATTATAGCGGAAGCAGGTATAGTTCAGGCATTTGTGACAGCATTTTCGTGATATGAACACTTATATAAAATTAAGAAGTATCGAATCGAGAAAACACCATTCCAGATACTAGGAATAGTAAATAGTGAAGGAATAATCACTTTTCTATAAATCAAAAACAACTTGGGTATTTTCAAGGCTGTAATAAAATTTTGTGAACAACTCAATTGTTAACTATTGAGTCATGTGTAACTAAGTGCAATAGGGTGATGCTCTGAAAAGCTATTTAAACTCTGACATCTTGCCCTTCCGGTCATCCAGTCGGCTTATAACACAGCTGTGATTGATAAAAATATATTTACATAATCAGAACAGTAAAATGAAATCTATACCTTTTTGCTTCTTCCAAATGACACAAATATTCATAAGCTGTAGCCTGATTTCGCAAGCTATCCATTTCTTCTGCTGTGAGGCGTTCATCTTTCGTGATGCCTAAAAATAGATCCCAACTGTAAGTTTGATGACATTAGTGACGATTTGAAATGTAACCCCAAAGATGTGATTGGGAAAAAGAACTGGAAAATTCAATAGACCCTAATTCGTCATTGCAGTGAAAGTTCAAAAAAAAAAAAATAACACCAACATCATTAGGTAATGGAGAAAGATGAACTAGACTTTTGTCATGGGTATTTGAGCTACTAAGTAAAACCCCTTTATGTGTTGCCCCTCAGAAACACAAAGTGAGTACTATAATGTTTTTGCTTGCACAATATCATCCAAATAATGGTTAAGACAAATCACATAGATATTTAGTTATCGTGCTGGTATCTTTGCCTACCAAAATCACTAGCCCGCAATGAAAATGATAATTTCCTGGTCAGTTGCTGTGATTTATCACTGGCAGTGCTACTACTTCTGCTACGGGGTCCAGGATGATAACTATGTTGGGCATGGGGGTGTGGTGCAGGTGTGTGATGACCATTAATTCCATTTTCTATAAACTGTTCTGTAGCCATGTCTTCGCTGTACAAAACCACTCTTTGTTTTTGCACACAAGAGTTCAGACTGTCAGAGTGTCTTTTATGCTCTTTGTTAAAATCCGTTGGAAGTTCAATTTTACATTCTCTATTTTATATTGATACCAATAATAAACTGGTTTGATTATACAAAGAAACTTTACAAACAATTTTACTTTAATATTCCACTTATTATTGATTTAATAATAACAAATATGCACAAAATCCAATATTATATAAAACTAAACAATTTTAATTATCTGATTCAGAGTAAACATCACATAATTACCACTATTTGGAAATATTTGTACTGATTTTAAGTTTCGATAAGATCCGACAACATTTGGGCTAATTTTTGTCAAAAAAAATTTTGCAATTTTATTCAAAAAACTTTGAAATAGAAATGAAGAAGAAAGAAATATATTTCTATTTAGAAATATATTTCTATTTCAAAGTACGGCGGTTGATGGGCCACACCGAGCTGGCACGTTCCATCAGTGGGTCATACATCAATGGAATATTGCTTTCTGACTGGAAAGGAAAGAATTGGATGATAAATTTTTGTGATTGAATTGGCATTTGTGAAGTTTCAATTCAACATTTATTTACAAATCTAGTATAATCTAGAGTGGCAACAAATTACCCTAAGAGTGAAACTGTTTACAGGTAGAGGTATAGTATAATTGCAGAATTAATTAACTAGAAAACGCAGCAATATACAGTATATCATAGAAAAAGTAGTGCTAAGAAGCTCATCACCAGGAACCTCCAATTCAGTAATTATATAATTAAATGAGGTCAACCTGCAAAATGAGCAAACAACTTCTTCAAATAAAAACTCCACCAAACTAACAATTTCGACTCACTATACAAGCCCCGAGATAAAATGAGTTGAAAGTTAGTTTGCCCATAAGAGATCGGATACAAACATATCATTCATAGAACAGAAATACGATTTCCTCCGCAATAGACAGCAAATAATCTGAAAATTATTGAGCTCTTCTAACGAGCAAAATATATAAAATCCAAGGCGCCTCTCTGGCTCTGCTGGGAATTACAAATATTACCTAGAAATTGATTCAAGTCTTTCATCGAGCATCGGCCATAAATGAATAGAGATACGAGAGAAAAATTCATTTATAGCTCATAGTTGATCAAAACGTGGCATGGTACTAGACCCATTAATTTTCAATTCACAATTTTAATTCCACCGGGAAAATAAATAGACCGGATCTTTTTGTTGCGTTGTTTGGAGAACAAGTACTTATGTCGTATTTAACACTAAACAACCACAGCGATGGAGTCAGAATTAAATTATCCTAAGTAGAAAATGAATCGAGTCGTACATTTCAGTCCCAATCGAATTTGGCGGTCAAACTTGTCAGCAAATAACGATAATCCATACCTACGGCTGCCAGCTTATTATCAACGTTATTAATTAAACGCATTAATTAAACGCAACTCATGAAAATGGGAAAATGGGTTCCTTATATAACACTGTCCAATAGACAATATTTGGCAATGGCCGAAACTCAGTCAAAAATTCTGTTTTGTCAAGCATGCGTCACAGACAGACATGCCGCGCCTCGACGGTGCAACCCATCCGTTACAAATCCTTAGCAAAGATCTTCAAGAAAAAATTTTCAGACTGGGAAACTTCAACAGACTGGCCGAAGAGTTATGATGGTAGAAATATAGGCAACGAAACATTTCGCATATCTGTTGAAACAGCAGTGCAAATTCCAAAGTGCAAGTTGTCGAACAAAAAATCTATATCAATGCCAACAAAGAAAAAAAAATTTGAAAAAAAATTATCTAACTTCCAAGTACGTAATTTGCAAGTTTGATTACAAAATTTAATTTAGCGAGTGAATAATTCTGACCGAACAATGATGAGAAACTCCTCGCCAGGGCCAAAGCCGTAGATAGACGGCGTAATCTATCTGTGGAACATACAAAACAAAACGTATTTCGACATTATTTTCTAAATGAGATACTCCCAAGACAAGATCCGTCGGCTATAAACTCAAAGTTAAAATATTGATGAGCGCAATATGAAAAGCGCGCTCTAATATCACTTCGTTGGGCTACTTTCCTTGCTGCACTGCATTTCATATTGAAAATACAGCAAGAAGACTGAAGAGAATGCTTCGTTATTAAAGGCTTTGGTATATATAAGAAAACCAATTAGATTTATTTAATATTGTCATATAAAAGGTAATTTAATCCCCTCAAACTCCCGATGATACACGGTTTTGATTAAAAATAGCTCTGAATATCGAAGTTGAACTGTTGTGCCACAGTAACTAAGTCGCGCAACGTGGATGGAAATATTAAGAACATGAAGTAAAACCCACATTATTAGAGACTCCGATATCGACGGATGATGATGAACAGGTAAATGCAGCTTATATTCTAAGACTAGAAAAAACTTCTTCCTCATTTCTTTTAACTTTTTGGAAAAAATCTAAGTACGATTTCTGTGAGTATAGGTCACTAAGGGATCACGTCGACCAAATTGGGCCATTTCGCGACCATTGCCTGAATTGCAATAAAATTTATGATTCGGAACACTGAAAGTGAACGTTCACGTTCACAATAATAATTCAAACGTAGATTTGTCCGGTCAAAAATATCTTAAGGGAAAAACATGTTTTGTCTAGTATGGGTCACAGATGACCCATTTGTGACTCATACTTGAATACATTTTCTGACAGGATGCTTTGTGAAGAATGAATCACCAATGAACCGCGCCTTCTCGTATATTACCAGTAACAGTAATTTAAACTGGATAAAGCAAACTTGGATAATCGAAACAAACTATAAACTTTTCAGTCAGAGTAATATCAGTCTACTTCTAGTAACCAGATTGCATCATGAAGAGGAAAACAAATTGTCCAAACTATTTCTGCCCGGCACTGATGGAATATTGCGTCATGACGGGATCCATTCATGGCTTATAACGTAGTTGACTATGAAGTTTCTTTGTTTGGTACATGAACTAGCCTTAAAGTATCAACTGTTCTGTGTTCTATATCTAACTTTGAACGTTCTTTGTATACGAGTGTCCAAAAAAAGTAATATCAGCTATCAATAACATGGCATTAAAATTTGACAGCTATTTATTAAATTTCTCTGAAACGGGACATTTTTGGCGCTAAATGTACTTCGCTTTGATCGCAGACTTTCAATTCGAACATTTATTTTTTATGAATTGACCAGTGATGGGCAGTACATTGTCGTGATCGGTATTCCTCTTTCAGTGGTGTATTCTCGATAAACATACTCGAGTAATAATTTTCTCACAGGATTATCGAGCACGAGTTATGAACACGACCAGTCAGTTAGTCGTCTATTTATCAGTGTTATTGAAAGTCAAAAATTTGAACTTCCAATTTCAAAAATGTTGGTATATTGCTAGAAAAACGATTAGTATACAACATCGAGGCACATCCGTGAGCTTTGGGAAGCCAGCCAAACCAGGGAAGAGGCTGTCACGCAGAAATCAGCGAAAGTATCGCGTAGGATGAGGTTATTTTTCTTGAAAAATACTTTTGAGGTTAACTTCCAAAATAATCTACAAAATTAAAATTATATACTTTCCTTTGACTAAAAAACTCAACTCCTAAATATTCCACAGACAGAAAAGTTGAGATATGAAAAGCCAATACACGAAAATGGGAAAAGACTGTTGCACTATTAAGTTCGCCCTCCTAACTGCGCTTTTACAATTTTGATATCGTTTTGACATAATTCTACACACCGAGGAACATTCCAAACGACCTCGATTGACCTTTGGTACACGCTCTAATACAAACAAACAAACACCATAATCCGATCCAACAAGACATATATTATCCAAACATGTTTTTCAAGTATGGGTTGCCGATGGATCGCGCTTACTAGGCGAGGTTCATCTATGGTGCATGTTTGGCAAACATTTTTGGTAATCCAATTGATGTTTAGAAATGTTCCGGAACGAGCAACATTTCCACGAAACACACGCAACTGGACAACGAGGATGAAACATGATTGACCGTGCGTAAAAAGTAATACGTGTCACAAGAGGTTAAAAAACATCAATAGAATCTAACACGGAGCGAAAAAACATGATATAACTTGGATAAAGATTTTGACATTCTACGGGAAACGGGAAAGTTAGTTATCATGTACAATGTCAACGATAACTGTAAGCCCAAAGCAACTTCATCGGCTATCATCGGCATTTTATATTTCACTGACTCTTACTTCAAGTATGGTAAAACCTTCTTGATCAAAAATCATTGTGAAACCAAGTTATTTTAAATGGGAAAGGAAATCTGAGTTTATCCCGTATGGAACACCGATGGATGAAGTCAACAACGCTATGTTCAACTATTGTTGGCTCAGACTTGATGAATCGTCGCAAATCTACGTCAATATGGTCGATGGATCAATGGTTCACTCGCACCATACTGAATAAACAATGAATATAGTGCCAATAATTATTTAGCGACAAAGTCCAATCCTAGAACAAAACTAATAAAAAAGGATTTCGTCATTCAGACGCAATTAGCCATGGAAAAAGCGCGTTAAGAGTACATATGCAAAATAGATCCTTAGTTGTTTTACTATCCAGAAATCCAAACACTCAGATTAAATATATATTTCTAACTTTTACCAACGCTTTACATATAAAATAAGATTATTTTATTGAGCTACAATACCAATCGCCACTGCGGTCAAAATAAAACTAAATCCCATCGCTTTGTTGACTCAAACCAGTGGATTTTGAACCTCAAACACAGAAAAGCTTAACAAATGTGAAAAACAGGACGTTCCGTCAGGAACGAAATTCCAATAGGGACAATTTCAAGAATTTGTGGCCAAATCGAACCCAATCGAAAGTTTCATTTTTGAAAAGAACCACGAATCGGTCACGGCTGGGCGCCGCGGTTCATCAGTGGCTCATACTCATACTAAATCATGTCCTAAAGATTTTTTTCTCATTGGAACGATACGGTTTGGCTGAAGGAAACTGATCAAAATTGCTACTCATATTTTACATATCATGATTTACACAACTTTTATGAGCCATGAACAAATAAAAAAAATCAAATTTCCGAAGTTAACAATATTTTTCATTAGAATATTATAAATGAAGTGAGGTAAGAATATAATATTAGGACGGGGATTATACTATAGATCGTTCACAATTTGAAAAAAATTCAAACCAATGCTCCTTTTATTAGCATGTGAAGTGTGCATTTACCTCAGTGTACAACAAAGTATATAATCATATCTAATTTTACACCTAGAAACTTGGCTTTTCATTATGATTTTACGAAAAACAAGTCAGTTTAGACGATATTAAAAAATAGTAATTATCTTAAACTAAATCCAAAAATAATATCTGGACGAGGCATGAGGGAATACAATCCGCAAGCCGGTGATAAAAATCATCAAGTCATTTGGAATTTTCACAATTGGTTTATATAATATATAACATACATATATATATATTTATTCAGATACCACGAACCCTCACATACAAATTAAATATTTTTCTTCCACCTTTTGGAAAATAAATGAGCAAGATTGCCAACATAAATTACTGTCTTAAACTCACATGTCGATACGTGCCTTTTTGCAAGATTTCAGACTGAGCAAGGCAGAATGGTTCTGTGAACCACGAGGTTTCTAAATTTAGCTCAAACGAGTAATTATTGGCAGTGTTTGCGTTTTGCATTTGAATGAGGCAAAAAGAAGTTCACGCGTGTCTCATATTTGGCAAAAAATTTAAGTTTTTAAAAGTTTTTCATTTTACAGTAATGTTACAGACAAGCTAAACTTTCACACCCGACAAAACGCGTATATCAAATTCCAGCAACTTGTGCAACGCGCTGCTTAGGTGCGGTCCATCTGTAGCCCGAACTCGACCAGAAACTACGCGTGGATTGCTTTTGTCCCACTCTGTAGTAGTCTCATAAGTCTTGTCATTAACACAATATCGCAATAAAAAATCATCCATCTTGGTTCAATAACACCTACACGCTCCCGACTCGGCAATATAGACACAACGTTCGTGAGGAGGCCGGACTTAATATGAATATTGAATTGTATCCCGAAAAACCTGACAAAATAATATAATTCTCCCTTCTCCAATGACGTCAAACAATATCTCTACTATAAGTATCATCCATAAAAAATCGTAATTGTTATCGGCACCATATTATTTACTCCAGGTTCGCGAAACCAACCGTGAACCAAAGCCTAAATTGAACGCAATAAATCCCTATGGTATGCGTCATAATCTGACTGACTCGATATCCAATACACAGCAAGACATAATGGAGCATGCGCGCTAAACCGTTAGCATAGCATGAGTGCGGATTTCCGGAGTTGCTGACTGAATGTGCGTATATTGTGGCAATGTACCGTAGCAATATCTCCATCAGAAAAAGAATCTGATAGAAACAAGTATGGGTTACTGACGGAGCGCAGCACAAAGGCGTAGCCTTCGCGGTTGAAATTTAATAAAGGTTCTAATCAAAATGCAACCGTATGCTCAACGCTTCTAACTCCCTATGGTACATGTTTTTAGTTACAATCATAGGACCGAATTCATTTAAGACTTTTACCAAATTTTTATTGTCGGAAATTAAATTCTAACAAGCTCAAGAAGAAGCAACTACCCCAAACTGCAAACAAGCAAAATAACGTGCCGGAAACAGTCGCTTGACTGGACGGTTTAAACCATGTTGCAAACAACATTCGAAACATCCAAAATATTGAACAAAAATTAGGTCAATTGACAAACAACTCATTCTGCCAATAACTCGACAGAACATTTGTAGACAAAAATCACGTGATCCACATAACGCAATGAACGTCAACGCGGGAAACACGATTTGGAATTTCATATAACTCATTTACTATTTTCATTCTCTGGGAGAAATCGCATAAACGAATCGAAGATTCGAATAGATTAGGATAGATACCATGTCCGACTCAAACACTTTTTTCTGTGGTTCGAACTGATTCGACATGTTTAAAACAAAAACTTTTTTGGATGTATTAAAAATTCAAATAAATTGAAAAAGTCTCCGTAATATATACAAAGGAAACAGGCAGTGTATTGTAATTTTTCCATAAATTCCACGAATAGATTTGAAATGAGATTATTTAAGATTTGATCAGAAAATAAATGTATTTTGAAAGTGGCAATCCTAGGTACGACCAGCATTTAAAATGTGGCAAACAGGAACCGTGGAAAATACCACAAGTCGGGAAACAATCTAGAGAACAAATGACAATTGAGGGTACTTCACTGCACAAAACAAGTGCTCTAAGTGCGAGTCGCGATCCAAAATTCGCCAATACATTGCAATGTTTGCCAAATATTTCGAGAATGCGAAGTAATCCCACTCGCGCCTCACATCGAGTTAATATTATTCGGTGTTTCGAGAATGCGAAGTAATCCCACTCGCGCCTCACATCGAGTTAATATTATTCGGTGGCTGAATTATTATTCTCTGCTTACATCTCTCCCAGCCTAAGAAAAATTAACGACACAAGTATGAGTCACCGATAGATCCGCGGTCTAATCATAGCCCATTTTTTGAAAAAATAAAATATATAATCGGGTAGACATAAAACGTTGGTTTGCTGAAAATCAAATTAAATATGCTTGTGCTTCAAGAGCGGTCGATCTCCGGCTATATTTGACAAAATAAAATTTCTGAGGAGGCTTATTCTCAGACAAGCAACGCTGATTGTTTACTTAATTTCAACCCCGTGTAAACGTCCAATTAACTATTTTATTACATATTTATTTATACACCAATTGCGGCATGCAGGTATATACAAACAAATATTGTTTAGATAAGTTTAGGCGGGTTTCCTTTTGATCACTTCCTATCTGTTTGCGTTATGTGCAAACAATTGTGAATAAAGGCTATGCACTATTGTTCGTCCATACACATCTAAGATTCCTACTTGGATTGTAGGATTTTAAATAGAGATAGGAAATCACACTAGAGTGAGATATTTAAGCGCAAATATAATAAAAAATCATCAAAACTTTGTTCATTAAATCGAGATACCACTGTAGTGCAATGAACTCGAGAAACAAATGTGGTCTGATCATAACTGCGCAATAGCTGCGTCGCTGCCTGTTCCTCCTTGTCAGTTATTATATTTCGTCTTACTATATTACTAACGGACGGATGGCGTCTCATCGCCGCGATTCATACTAAAAAACAAGTTTGAATCAGAAAATCCTTACGCTGTTACTACCCGAGTTATTTTACTTGTCCATGTTTTATGTGGATGTATTGAAACAATTTCCCACCAAATGCAATCCCTGGAGGATACTCGGAGAATTCGTAGAAAACTAACTAGCAAGTGCAAGGCCAACTATATCCTCAGATTTTGAACTCTCGATATTACTATATTTAGCTATGTCTTAAATTGTATCCAACAGTGATGGAATTCCGTTCCAAGTTCCCTCTTTGCATGCAAGATACAGGAGAGTTCGTAAATAATAAAAAAAACTAAACTAAGGAATAAAAAAATCAGCATTCTCGACCATTTGCATTGTCATGTGTAAATGATAGGGATAAGCAATTCGGAATACTTAACTTTTTCCGAATTATTCAGGAATACTTTAATCGAGTTTATAGAAATAGAAATTTCAGTTTTGGATTCCAATAGTTTACTATTTCGAATACTTCTTTTCTGGAACGCCCATCCCTCGTAGATGACATGTTTTCGATCGCAATCATTTTGGTAATAAAATTCAGCCGTAATGAACATTATGTGCTACTTTTAACACTTCACCATCGGAGATGGTCGTGCCAAAAGAGAACACGATTGTTTCTGAAGGGCAAAGTTATTATAATTCATAACCTAAATTGTGTAACAAGCTTTAAAAAATACAACGGAGGAGAAGAAAAAAACAACTTACTTCCATAGGAAGCACGAATGTCTCCGTTCGCCACTCCAGAAGACATGATCGATTTTTTCTGGGTCTCTTATATTCCGATTAAGGTATAACACGTAGTTGACAAGTCCTGCTTAGTCCAAAGTTTAAAACATTGGTAAAGTACTGAAGTTACTATACCCCAGTCTTTCAAGATATATTTTATTATAATAGATCTGAGAATATTAAAAAATATACAGTTATTTTCTCACATTCACATTTAACACTGAAATAACCAATTATTATTATTAACCAAATCAAGACTTACGAGTATGGGCAAACGAATCGACCCATCTTGAACCTAATCTTGTCGAAAAATTTACCGCAGCAAGGTTGCAATTTGTTAAACGAACAAACAGCGCCCTGAAACAACTAACAATAACTTCTGGCTGTTTAATTTTAATATAGCCCTTCCTGACTCAAGTGTTTAAAAACACTACTTGGCAAATGACAAATAACATGAAGGATTGCGGCGTAGTACTTTCTAAGGTCAAAACCAAATAGCAATCTAATTAGCTATGGTATTTGTTTATACAAAATCACTCGAGCGTGAAATCAAGCAGTAGCGTCTCGCACTAACAATATAAGTTCACCGTAATGTTGGGAATCTGTTACATCGCAATGATGTATACGAACAGTAGTATCAAAATTTATGTGCATACATTATCCATAACCACCTGCTAAATTTAGAAAAACGCAACATTCCCTGAACTTGTAATTCTACGTGAAGCTGTTAGACTTCTGCCTAACCTGTTAAATTATTAATGAGTAGATAGAACAAAAAAATGAACGAATCTCCTGGCAAATAGCACTAAATTCAATTTGATTACGGACACCATAGCCTTATGGAATTTAATTTTTTGCTTTTATTGAAATTCACTTTGAGCAGAGGCCATAAGGACAGGCCACTTAATGGAAAAGAGCTACTAGAAAAATTAGTACCAGCAAGTACACTCTGAAAGGAAAACATTCCAAACGGAACTGAACTGTAAAGTGGAGTGATTGGTTAACACACTATCATGCATATAACTTTGTTGCAAACCAGTTCAACTCAATTCAACTCAACAATGTAATAATTTAGGTAGGCTCTGTGGAACTGGAAAGCTCATATCTATCTAACAACACAAGATCGTTTTGTTCATCTATAAGTGACTGGTACAAGTTACTGGTACAAGGCCTTATATCAGAGTGGCTATATATATAAATAATGAAAAACTGTACATCCTAACGGATGCTCGCATCCTGGAATAGATTTTAGTCGTTGATTGGGTTTTTTGAACCTCCTTTTTACAGTCATGGACGGCGCGATCCGCCAGTTACTCATACTTAACTGTTAACAGGCACATAACGGCTGATTTTCTTAATTAGGTGAGTGATACATGATCCAGGGACGGCGGCATATGCTCGGCTAATACTTCGACGTTTATTTTCCTCGAACAGTCTATCTAACGTGTGAGTTAATACTGTTACAAATAACGATACATAGGCGAATAAAATTGCCGGTAGTTAACTATATCAACGACATACATACAATATAACTACCCGCCCACTGACCTCCTTAAGTCAAAATCAACTGTAACCAAACACCTCCGATAAGTAGACCAGTCCTGCAATGCGGCAGATGTGAAATAGCCACTAAATGCAAAGTGTGATTTTATCAAGAAAATTTCTGGTAAACGAACGAGACACAAAAATAATATGAATAGAACGAATGCATTACAGTAAGAAAATAATTTTGAATGATTGAATAATACTGATCAGTTATAATGAAGAATTATTTTCGCGTAATTAATATTGCGAAGTGACTTTGAACGAATTTTAATTGACTGAATTGAACTATTGTTGGTTGAAAAGGTCGGTCGCATTACTAAAAACTAGCCAATTAATGACTAACAACCTTACATACCAATAAGCTATATTAAATGTCAATCAGAAACTAGACCTTTAGCGGAAAACATTGGAAACAGAATTGAACTACTATACTATAGTAACGTGCAGCAAGTGTTATCTGCCCTTCACTACAGGTTCCAACTACCACCTCCCAGAGCCCGTTCGCTGTTACAGACCCCGACAGGAATGCCCGAATACCATTTCAGATGATTTACAAATTTTAACCACCCATAGTGATGCAAAAATCGTGTTTAATTTATTGTCAAGAATATAACATGCTGTTATTACAAATGAGTGTTTTAGAATTGACGTAAATTATAATTGGAAATAATATTTAATTTCCAAATGTGAATAAAAAGTGGCAATCGTATTCCCGAGTGCTAAAAGCCACATAAAAATTAGAAAGTTTATAATAACATGGTCGAGGAATGGATTTACAAGCAGGGTCAAATATTAACACGTTGTTAGTAACAATTACTGAGCGCGGATATCGTCGTTTCGAATAATTTGATTTCACGTGAAGTTTTATATGTCATGTCTGTATTGAATCTATTTAAAGGTGTAGTGCCAAAGACATTCATTTCAACATAATCTGTATGGGATGATGGGTTTGGTATGAACATCTATCCAATACAGTACGAGGTCGTGCCATTAGGTACACACAGAGCTATTGGATACATCCAATGCAACTATCTCTGACTTTTATTTGTTGATACAGACGCACACCTCGGACACACCTGCAAAATATCATTGATGGCAGCAATTATGGTTTGACACACAATTTACAAATTGTTTGAAAATAGCGCGCAGACATAAACGCAAGAATACACGAGAGTACACGATCACACCTTTACAGTGTGTGTGTAATACGCACCATACCAAAAGCATGGAGCTTCAATTTTGAAGGCGCGATCCACCAGTAGTGACCTGTTTTTTGACAAAACAAATCGGCGGAATTGATCCCAATTCGAAAATATAGTCGTGACTATTGCAATTTCATTACATAATGCATCGAGCAGTCGAGCTAATATCCTTGTGCGACTTGGTTATGAGTAAGGCTGTCTTTATACAGATACATTTTTTTGAATCGAATGTTGATTTAGAGCACTTGAATGAAGTCTATCCAAATCTGATACTACCTCAAAATTTAACGCTAATAATGTAAAAGCTCATAAATGGCCAATTTCTCTCCATTATATTTGTAGATGTATCAGAAATATACGGTATGGGAAATCGAATCATATCGAACGAAAATTTTGCTGCAAACAGTCACAAACTTTTATTTTGTGTATACTTACAGAGTCCATAATATGACTCCCGTTTGACAAAATAAGATAGTTGATTGGAATCTCGCTTTTAAAGATTCAACACTTTTCCGATACGATCAAATTCAAAAATTTCCTGTCCATATTTTAACGTTTGTAGTTACAATAAATTATATACCTTGCACGGAAAATCACCAAAAAAATTACACAACATTGAAATTTGAGGCTAACATAAAACAATAATATATACAACGAATTTCAAATCATCAAACTTCATGACGCATTTTTCATTTGCCGTTTATCCTACTTCCTACATACAGCTGTCTGTCTGCTTTTCCGGAAAATGACCTATTGCACGATATCTGCCGGCTTATGGTACCAGAATATTTAGATACCACCACAGTAACACATCAATTAAAACAGTACGAGCAAATTTCATAGTACAAAAGTGGCAAAATCACAGCGGTAATATAAAAATTCACATATTGTGCCTGAATTCCAAGAAAACGAATTCAATTATGAAAACATAATGAGCCCGTTGATCCGGAACCAAAGCATTCGGGATGGAATCATTGATTCAGAAACCATTAAAACAAGTTTATTTATTTATATTGATTGAATGTCAAATTACAACCGGATTGATATTTGTCCAAGTGCGTTTAGTAAATATGAGTCACCTACTAGGCACGGTCCATCTATGGTGCATGCTTGACAAAACCAAATTTGTAATGGGAATGCCTTGTACAAATCAATTTTCAACGCTAAACTGACCATCAGGCCTGATATAATGAAATATTACATAATAATATATTTATGATTGAGTGTTATTTTTCTTTTTTTTTTATATTGCACCAACAATGGACTGCGCAACCGCGGCCTATTAAACAAAACAGAAAAATTACAGTTTGTATAAAACATATATTTCATCTGTTAACGAAAGCGTTCAAAGTCGTGTCATCCTATCATTAAAGATCATTCAAATCATGAATAATTACAGCACCAGAAAGTTCTTAAATTACTATTTGGTACATTACATGACGAAACAGTACAGAAATAATCAAATACCAAGGCCAGCGGCCCAAATTATATTTCTCGTGGTCATCAGTCATTTACAAAAGAAGCATGAAGTTTTATGAATGACTACGCACAGGCCATGGGTGGAACGATCTATTGGATCGCGGGCCACCTATTGCCATAACATTGTTATGAAAAGCGAAAACTGTCGGCCTCGCTTTAATTACAGATGACGTCAATTTGGTACGTCCACAAATTTGGCCTTTAGTCAATGTTTCTAAATTTATCATATTGACAAACTTGCCTAATATCAATGTTTACTATAAATCCTATATGAAATGGGAAACTGAAAGCTTTGGGAAATGAATCTGCCAATGATTTAATATGGTATCCCAATCAGAAACTTATTTTCTAGAAATCTTTTGTTGAGTATAAGCACTGATGGATCGCACCAACGAGGTGCCATGCATCCGTGACTTATGCTTGACAAAATATAATTCCCTATTGGGATTGAGTATGAGCTGAAGTTGATGTTAAACAAAAAATGAAGATAAATTCGATCCAACCCGGAAATCGCTATTTGACGAGTTTGATTTCATAGATTGATTTACAGAATCGATTTCCAGGTTAAATTTATGAATATTTTTTTTGTAAATCAGTCAAATGAGTATAAATTTAATAAAATTGTAACGATATATTTGCTAATGGTACTAAATTTAGATTCTAGATTGTAATCGATCTGACTAAAATAAATAAGCACATCGACTCGATTCAACAAAAGGCAGAGACAAAATTTTTTACATATTTGTTGAGTTTGCACATTTATTTTTATAATCAGTACACAGACTACAGTAATATTAAGAGAATTTTTAGTTTTTGAAGCAAATCCACGAATAGTCGGCTTAAAGGGTATGAATCTATTTGGCAGGCAAACATGTATCTAAAATTGGACACTTTGAATCGAGTCTTAAATATCTATAACTTGCTTTGATTGAAAAATAAAAATCATCATGGATTTTATTTTATTGTTTGATTTTTATTGAATAAGTCTGGTCTACATAGAGTTATGAACACGAATTGCGATGGGTTCCGTACATGAAATTTGATAATCAGGATAAAAACAACGTGACAAGTCGAGTCTTAAATATCTATAACTTGCTTTGATCGAAAAATAAAAATCATCATGGATTTTATTTTATTGTTTGATTTTTATTGAATAAGTCTGGTCTACATAGAGTTATGAACACAAATTGCGATGGGTTCCGTACATGAAATTTGATAATCAGGATAAAAACAAAGTGACAAGACATGGAATATCTATCAGGTACATTGATGGGTTCAACGAAAAGCGTATTTTGCGTCTACAATGGCGGTATATGTATGGTTCACAAATGAATCATAATGCCAGGCGCGATAATATCGACTACAACAAACAATCAAGAGCATTATTAACGGCTCGGGAAATATACTCCCCAAAATTTAATTTACATTTACCAGAGAAACTTATTCTGCATAGGAACAAATATCACCGAAAGCTTGTCAGATCAGCTCGGGTCACTGACAGGTCGAGTCGTTGAGGTGTCAACCAAACTTAGGTCCAACCAATTTAAGTCATTGTATTGTAAAACTGTTTCATGAGAATCAAAAAAGTCAAAAAATGTCTATTATAATACTATGTCATATTTTGGCACTGTTCATCTTTATATTTATTCCCAAAATAGAGTGTAATAATTCTAAGATATCACGTATTTAAAACCAGCAATTTTGTAAAAAAAATTGTATGCCTGAACTTACAAATATTCACAAGAAGATTTTGGTCAAAGATACTTTCATTAACAACAAAGCAAATTTATTTCCATGCTTTGTCAAGACTTTCGCATCCGTGAACACTTTGCCTAACCACGTCCGCAAGTGATATCATACAGTTGTGAGTTCGTGATATATAAATTGTAATTTCACAATTTTATTATCGCGGTCGCTAGGTCATAAATGTTATTTTCGCTGCGAAATTTAAGGGTTGATGAAAAAATATATTATGAAAATTCCTGAACGATTGATTTTAAATACAGACGTACAATCTAAAATCATAATGTGATATTACACACGAGAAATAGATCGACTCAATGCGCAATATTGTGAAAACATTACAAAGCAGCTAGAATGCCATTGACAAAAAATATATTTTTGGGTAATCATCACGCTACAAAGAGAGGATTCCAGTACGATTGATTTTAAATACAGACGTACAATCTAATAGCATAATGTGCCATTACACACGAGAAATACATCAGCATAATGCGTAATATTGTGAAAACATTACACAGCAGCTAGAATGCCAAGAAATATACTTTTGGGTAATCATCAAGCTCCAAAGAGAGGGCACGGTACATTCGCCT
The DNA here is from genome assembly GCA_963675895.2 of Styela plicata. NCBI lineage: Eukaryota > Metazoa > Chordata > Ascidiacea > Stolidobranchia > Styelidae > Styela > Styela plicata. The sequence goes on from OZ023140.1 coordinate 17,176,336, forward strand.
AAATGCCGGCTTGAAATAATGGTTCTGACGACGTCTTAATGGAAACTGTGCCACAACTAACAAAATAGATTCGCGAATTTGGAACATTCATGATGTCTGGCATAATGTCAGCTAATCTGCTATCCATACATTATTATCAAAAATTATCAAAATATCACAACTTATAATAACAACTGCCCCACATCCACAACATTGCCATTTTACAGTCAATGGTTATGACTTCGACTTTAGATTCTAAAATTGGAACTTCCAAACACAAGAAAAATATGATCATGACACCGTAAGAATAGTCGCTCTGTATTTATCCGGACAGTGAGCATAGTTGAACCGTAAGAATATAGCAACCAAACGGAACAAGATTACTACTTAGCATTTTGGAAAATACGTCGGATGAGCTACAATAATCTAAGAAACCATTTCTCATACTACGACATACTGCGGACTAACGTGCTTTTACGTTCACTCCGCAAGTGCACGACATAAATACCAGCAAATATATAATTTACATAAGGAAACCTACCGATCGTTTATTGAAGCAGCGAAGTAAAACCTGGCCGAATCATAGGCTAATAATAAAAAGCAAGGAGTAAGCGGAGATAATCATCTAAAATATGTCATAACAGAGGCTTCAAACGGTAATCCTAGTTACCAGTGCTACCTTTCCAGTAAGCCATTGAAATACGCACAATCTATCTGTTTTCAACACAAAAATACGGTTTTGTTGCGTGTCTTGCCTACGGCGGTGGAATAAGGACTACGTTACGCACAAAACGAACACTTTCGCAACGCTATGTATCAAAATGCTTATGCCTACAATTTTGCTTTGGCGTGCAAGTTCCATAGATGAATCGTGTTGACGAGGCGCGATCCATCAATGAATCACGCACGAAAAAAGAAAATTTATTGTTTTGTAAGCACTACGTAGTCATAGAATGAATATTGAATGCGGTAGTCATTATATGGTTGCGCTTATACTCTAGAAAACGCCCAGTTATGCGCGTTGAGTCATTTCCCTTACTACATAGCAAACCCATCCGTTGAAGCTGGCAGCGTTTAAAAGACGAATTACATGTACATGTAATTCTCGTGAGTAATTTTTTATAACTAGTTGGATAATTTGAATTTTGACCGTTTTGTTTTGACAGAATTTCACATGCTAGGTACTACAAATGTTAGAATTGGCTGATTGATCGCAGCAAATCGCACCTACGGCCGACATTGAATTCCAAATACCTACCCTGACAGATATCCATCAAACGCTATTATTGTACATTAAACAGTCCTAAATGATCAATGCAATTTGTAGCGCTAATTTAGGTGCCTTCTGAACGTAGAATGCTTCTAAAAAGGAAACGAATTTGGCTGATAAAATGTCTGTTCCGTGCTGGGATATATCTCCCGTCCACAATAGAAAAAATATGCTCAAACTCCCGTTTTGACAAGCATGAGCCACTGATGAGGTACTGTTCAACTTTGGGGCTCATATTTGGAAAAATTAAAATTCTGGATGCCACATGATACCACATAGGAAAAATAATAATATTCTATAGTATTTATCTTCAATCCTTTTGTCATGTCGGATAATGCAATTACCCGAGAAGATATATTGAATGGAACATAAGTCTTTTCTGTAAATTGTTCACCTAAGATGTCATACAACAGCAAACGTGATATCATTAACAATCATACAGCTAGACAAGTTCAAGAGTAAATGTAGAGGTGAAGGGTATTTTTAAAACATTAATCTTGGGCAATCATAGATCACCATATTTATATTGAAAAACTGATGCAAATTTTGAGTTCAAACTTCAAAATTTTTATGATATTCATGTTCATGATTACATCCAAAGCAATAATATGTTACTGTGGAAAGTAGTACAGTGGAGGTGGTGATTAATCAACCTGATATAAAAGTGGATTAGTGGTTAACATATCTGCAATACAGGGTGAAATTCTTGAGTTCAGGTTCTGGCGAGTCAGGCTTGCAAAATCCAGGCCCATAAGTTACCACCCAACACAGAGGGTAACAACTTGGATATTGGACTGGCCAAATCAAAGAACATAAGAACATTCCCAACGACACTAATACTGTCCAACAATAAATACCCATCGGTAAATCAGGGCTTTGCTCAGGGTGAACTAATCAATAGAGTAAAAATTTCATTAACATAATTTAAAAAGTAGGTCATTTTATAATATGTATATATAATTGGACAAAAATGTTGAAAACCATTTATACATAAAAACTAAAGATATAATATACACACAAGTTGAAAAATTATAAATGAAAAAATATCATGACATATGCCAAATTTTACATTGAAAAATCAGGAATTTGCCGCAAAAAATTTTCAAAAGATAATAATTTTTAATTTAAATTATCTCAAGCCGCGAGACACAATTCTGAAACCTGGAATGACATCGGAATAAAGTTCAAACTACATTCTCTTAACACTACAACTGGTAAGCAACAATGATGAACAACAAAATCTTCACTAAATATTACTACACGATATTCAGTAATGCGTTACTGCTAGTCAGAAATATCCACCAAGTATAAACAAATGGTGTTTCCTGAAATGCGCTAAGTATACGTCAGTATGCAAGTCTTGCAAATCTCTCACTTGAAACATAAAAAGCAGAGTAAGTTTGCTCGCAGATCAATACTAAAGTTGTAATTTGTCATCAAGCGATCCTTCAATACAAATACATGAATATGGTAGAAAAATTGATATTCAGACTGTTTTGAATGTTCAAATTTCAAATGCTCCGGATAAATCCAGCACCAGTACGGTACATAAAGCTGACTATGTTCTAGAAATTCTCAACGTTTAATCAAAATATATACACCAGTAAATAGTAAAGATTTTTTTTCATCAAATTGTTTCTTATAAAATGTAGCAAATCCCCAGTTTGATGCATGATTCTTTCTAATATTACTTTCAGAATAATTAGCTGTTTTTTTTTTTCAATCTGAAAGTAGCACTAGTGACCACATTAATTAAGAGATTAACTAAAAGAGCAACCGTACAAAAACAAACTAAAGAACTGCACTCTAAGCGAAAACATTCCCTTTAAAACCAAACTGACACAGTAGAGCGCAGTAAATGGTATCATTCCAGACATAAGTAGAAACATCCACCATTTTTAAATGTCTCTTACACACAAATACAACCAGGGTTTCGAATTAAAAGTTTTAAGGGTTTAAATTTCCCTATATTTATAAATTTGGTGAAAATTTGTACTGAACCATAACATGTCAGTAACACAATACTGCCACTGGCAAGGGTTCAAATTTCTGATGCTGAGCTTTATGTTGAGCCTTTGAACCTCTTAATTCAAACAATGCTTACAGCAAAATCAAACGATTAATCAAGGGCATATGTAAATGTAGCTTGTAACTGAGATTTCCAAAGAATTCAGTATAAAACATAAAATTGACAGAAATTAGTCTTAAAATATGACAAAAAATTTTCTATTTATATACCGTATATATATATATATATATATATATATTGGTTTTCAGATCCTGTCGCAAAACGGATACCGCAGTAAGCCAAATGAAATGATCTAATCCAGACACGGATGAATTTTGCGAATGCTGAGGTCAATAATATTACTTCACAATTTGATTTTTAATGTTGATTTTTAATGAAGGTTATTAAAGACAAGCATAATAAAGAAAGTCACTTGGTATAATTTAATATGACATCATTCAGCGACAAAGTAAAAACGTGCTCAATTGATATCCTGCTGCACCTTCAGACCATTTCCTGTTATATGTCATTCTATATAACATAATATGACTTCGTAGAGAAAATGAATTATTGCAGATATATACATTACAGAGGTAAAAATTCCATTTTGCAAACACTGGACGGACAGACTCCCAGGGGCTCACTATTTAAATACCTAAAAAATAGTTTCTCAAGAAGAAAATTTAGCTGATGGTCATATCTTTTGCTAGAAGATGAAAACGTCTTTTTGAGTGTCTGGTAGCAACCAAACTGTAGTGAAAAAACCTTAATAATACTGCTATGATGTTTTAAAACTTTATCGTTCATCCGAAGAAATTGAATGTCACATGGAAATATATTCAGTGTTATTTAGGAACTTATTTTCAATTTTCAAAAATTTAAACTTCCTAAGTCCACTCTTCAAAAACTTGTTTGGTTTCAGGGAGTGCTGAATTTACCATAATCACTGCGTTCTCATTCTATAAAAATTTTTTACCAACCATTTCCGGTGGAAGGTGCTTAACAGCTCCATCCATCAGTCACAAATTCTAATCTTGGCAAGTGCTCAGATAAATTTTTGTCAAAAAAGTAAAGAATGGTCAGAGGAATCTCACACAAATTCTTTAATTTAACATGTTCAACATGCTCTATTTTAAAATATTTCGTCTAAATTACGCCCCTGAAATGTCATTTAACAAAAAAATAATCTATCACAGAAGCCAACTTTGTAATAAAATCGCCAACTTAGTAATTAGAAAAATGCAATTCATGCACAGTTAAAACTATGTTAATACTAAGTTACGGTACCGTAGTAAATAATGTCCGACTGACATGCGGTACGCCTAACTTACCGGTACCTGTACATATAATAAGGTATGTAAATAATTGTACAGCGTAGGACGAAAAGCACAGTCGGACGAAAACATCGTCGTTCCCCAAAACAATATCAAATATTTGCTGACCAGAAATATACAGTATAGGAAAGATTTCATCCCAATGATGCCTCCGAAAAATATTTAGGGAACACAATACCCTGTCATGCCCTACTAAAACGCTCAAAACCATTCAATGTGGCATCAAAACAAACCACCCGTCCCGCATGCGGTGCTTCAAGCACTGAATGCCGTTAGAAGATGTGCGAAACAGTCGATGCTTAGTGGACAGTGGACATTTTGGCGCGTACGGCCCAAGGACCGTTCGATTTCCAACACAGACAGGATTTTCTACTCCATAGCTTCACCAAGCGAGTTGGAGTAATATTAGATGGAAATATCGGAACAGCGTAGACGTGACGTCTATGGAGAAAAGAGAAGTTTTCACAGGTGATCACTTCCTTGTTTACATATACATAGATATAGTGCATTTCGAACTCTGGCTTCTGGATTGATAGCCAACCATCAAATTGTTTATATTTCTCACTCAGACAGCTTTTCAGGTCACATTATAAACAAGCCGTTGATTTAATATTTGTTGGTACTGTTTTGGTTTGTGAATGACTTATTAAATTGAAAATCGCAAAACATGACGTCTGATCGTCATGACGCAGCTTTAATCCCGTGAGGGATGATGATTATATGCGAGAGGTCTGCTGGACTCCTCGCCTGTGCACGGTGTTATACGTGAGCGGCTGCTTACCGTTTCCTCCATCAACTAGGTCCATGAGCAGGAAAAATAAGCCCTAATTCGAAACCGGTATCTGCACAGAGGTCGTGGTTCGCCAAATGGTTAACCTCTATCCTCGGCTTTCCTCTCCCGCAGGATAAAAATGATACCCTAGTTTCCTAATTATTCAAAATTAGGTCTCCCTATTCCCATTCATACACTTGGTCGAAATATAAAAGTAGGCATTTCGCGAATCAGAAAGTTGTTCCTACTGATTTGTTTTAACGACATGTATCTATTTCTCGTTCAAAACCGCATCCGTTATTTCTACATTATTATCTTTACTGAATATTTCTATATTATCGAAACATTTGATTAGAACAATAAGTAGATCCCACCGGACCATTTTAAACTGGAAATGTAATCAGGCCTTATGTTGCCAATTTTGCCTGGCCTAACACGGCTACAAGGTCCACTGCAACGAGACTTTATTCGCCAGAAAGACAATGCAGCATTAAGTTGAGTTAACCTAGCCATGCTGCATATAGTGTTCTAAGAACAGTGATGAATCCACGACTCCAAGGCCTATACAGAGTTGCATTTTTATCCTACGGATTAAGCTAACTCACCGGTGTTCAGAGGAAACAGGTTCTCTGAAAAAAAATAGGCGGGAGACAATTACTGCACATCTTGTAAGCTCATGTTGTTTCTGGTACCTACTGCATACGACTTCCTCCACTAACCAAGTTCATACATACATTAGATTCGGTACCTTCACACGAAAGGTCATTGCTTAAATTATCCACACTTGTCCCTTGTTCCGAAAAAGCTCTTTCCTGCCGAATTAGGTAGATATCATGATAAACACTTTAGCAATCTACGCTTAGTGATATATGTAACAGTTTTTAATATCCCAATAGTATACAATGCAATTATTCTGATTTATGCATTATCCGAATAGTAAATAACACTGTTATCCAAAGAAATTCAAGCTACTACAAAACTGCGAAGGCAACTAATTTGAAATGTTTTTTTAATCTATGTCAGCATTCATTTCGGTCTGAATCAACAACTATTTTGGCATTGAAGTGAGGTTACTGCAGAATACACCGAAGTACTTTGTATCTAAATCTGATTTTTTGTAAAATATACTAATTGAAAAAGTGCTAGACCAAACACTTTATAGCCAATAGTAGGTCAACTTTGACATCAAATACTTTGCCAGATGTAAAACTCAGCAAATGTCGTATTTAATTGTCATTTTACAAATGGATACTAACTACCAAGCCCAGCTTCGTACGTCAATTAATTGCATGAAGCGAAAATTTATTCTGAAGTCTTTTTGGGTATAGGATTTTATTTTTATCCTGTGGGGAAGGAAAGCACAAAATACGTCTTAGCCATATGTGAAACAACAATCTTTCGTGCAGATAAGAGTTCATAGTCGGGAGTGGAGGTTTTGTCTATCAGTCTACTGATTCTAGAACATGAATGGGATTTATGGTGTAATATGTCTTTAGGTTTGCCCCTGGTCCAAATTATGCTCAATATTTTCGATAAATTCATTGTTGCAGAGAATAACTTACCTCCCAAATAACATCACAATATCCTGAGATTTAGGGACTTAATAGACCATTCTTCGTTCTGTTAGGTAACGTGTCAGTAAATTTTGGGTGCCATTTTCACATCGTGACGGAGTTATTTAATTACTGTGACATATGAACAAAGAAAATGTTTGTCCATGAATGGATTTCGTATAAACACGGAATAAATACTAAAAAACCTTTTATGAAAGTCGGTTCTCTATATCGTGCCCGTTATCTTTCACCTGAAATTATACTTCATTTATACAAGTCTCTGATTGGACCTTACATGATGTATTGTTGACACATTTGAGGTTCCTCTGCTGCTACAGTCCTAAAAAACATGCATTATCGTGTTCAGCGACGTGGTCTGCAAACCTTGTCGCATCGGCGTATCAGTGCCTCACTTTTTCATTTTATAGATATTATGATGGCCTATGTTCGTAAGAGCCTTCTGCTATCCTTCCTCCGAACAAAATTTTTAACCGGTCAACTTGATCATCCATTAACTGCGAAGTTCTATTTTTTATTTAAGTTTTTCCACGAACTTCTGTGATTTAAAATCCATTGCCTTCACTCCACTTTCGCGTCCGTTTGGATCTTCAAGCTTTTTTAAAAACTCGAGTCAATAAGTGCCTTTTGGGAATGAAAGTTCTTTAGCCTTCCTTTCTGCCCTCATATAGCCTAACTCTTTGCACAATAGTGATTTCGGGTGAGCCTTATTATTTAAAGTCTCTTAAAACTTTGCTCGCAGCTAATTCAGATAAAAAATAGGAGCAAATGGTAAAATAGCAAAAGATTAAAACACATTCTGATGCTGAAAGTTTTATACTGACGTAAATACGGGCCAAAATCGAGCGTGGATTTTGGGGAACATCAAGCTGCAGCGGAAAAACCATATTCTGATAATGATTTTATCAAGGAGTAGAAAAAGGCAGAGAAAAATGAGACGGAGGCGCTAGAAAATTTGGCGTTTTTTCACAATTTGATTTTATATTTACCTATTTTGAAAGTGAACATTTTTCCAAGGGAGGCAAAATTTATTTTAGAGGAGCTTCTTCCTCTAATTTTACAGTCGCAAGTTCTTCTGGCATTGGCACGACCCAATGAGACTTGAAACAGTTTGATTACATTTTTATGGCAGTCCGTAGATTAGACATTGAACCAGGCAATCGGCCATATAGACAAAGGCGATGATATAAATCATTTGCGGGATTGTGTGTTGATGATGTCTAGAAACGAATGGAACCAGTAAGTCTAGAGAGAGCATTGGAAAAGACAGCTTCTGATTATTTTTTTATTCTACCGTTTTCTAATGCCAACTTCTTCATTGAAAGAACTTTTTAAGACACATTTGATTCAAGAATAAGAGAAACTTATATAGCCTATTAAATGGAAACTCGACAGTACGGTCCATGTTGACACTCTTCAAAATATATTGAAATACGTATTTTCGGAGAAAAAAACGACCGGTAATGTAAAAACCTCACTACATTTATTATTTTCGGTCGTTGAAATTGTAATTCACAACAGTGCTTCACAATTTATTTTTCGAAGTTATGACTAACATTGAGCACTCAGCAGCCACAACCCTTTAATCGAAACAAAGTCGCTGACGTACCGCGTATTTTTGATTGCTTATCCCCGTCAGAAATATTTTGTGCACACACGTTTTTGTTGAGCTTGAGACACTGATGAGTCGCGATTTTGATGAGGACTGCAGAACACGTGGTGTCGTTAGCGTTGAAGAATTTGTAAAGGTCAGAGTTCAATGAACAAATGATATGAAAATTCAGTTCAATTTCTTCATTTTCTGTTCACATACTAGTAGTTGGTGTCTGATGGGTTCTTCTTGGGACTTTTGAGTGACAAAACAAGTCACGGATTTCGTCGCGATATCGTTTGTCTCGTACACTGTATATTATTGCATTCATGAAGCTGAAAAATAGAGAGAAAAATCTATGAACTTTTGGAGTTTTGCAAAAATGAGTTTATTTTGAATATCACTAAAATTTAATGCCGGATCAAGCCTTCTTGAGTATATTTGTAAAGTTTCTGGAATGACTCATTTTTATGAACAGAAACATAGGTCGGAGCAATAACTTGGGAAACTTATATTTTGTCCCACTCCACCCAAATTAACAATATCACTTTCTTGAGAATAAAACGCAACTCGGCTGTGAGACCCCCGCAATCTCTGACATGAAAAAATCATATCACGTAAAATTTTGTTAATATTCTTATTGTTCCTGTATCATTTTCTCTATTACTAACATTCCAAATTAAGTGGCAACATTCCAATCGATCCGCAATTGGGAATGTTTTTCAAAATTTTCGCGTGGCCCACGTCTTATTGTTCCTGTATCATTTTCTCTATTACTAACATTCCAAATTAAGTGGCAACATTCCAATCGATCCGCGATTGGGAATGTTTTTCAAAATTTTCGCGTGGCCCACGTGCAATTGATAATTATTCTGCAAACATTTAGCCACAAATGCTACGGAAATATAAAAAATGTCGGCGAAGAAAATGTGTAATTTGGGATAGTATAAAATAATCTTAAGAGCCAATACACGTATCGGCTAGTTTTTATCTAATATCGATAGGCTACTCCGAAATGTCGATATTAATATTGCCTTGCATACGTGCATCCCCAGGTTTTGCTAATGTATAAACTAACATATTGGCTTTCATACATTGCCAATACGTACAGGAACGGAATTTTTCTCACATATGTTCTATTCAATCTTTTGAAATTTTCATCATGAGTTTCGCCAGGATTACAATTCGATAAAGAAATATAGGACATAGAAACAATCGAGAAGACTAACTGCAAAACTATGAACCTATCAGGTGAGCACTAATTTTCCAATCAGCCTTTTTTGTCAAGAATGAGCCACAAATGGACCGCTAATAGACCGTGAGATCCACCAGTGATTCAATCTTAACAAAGGTGCTTTGGAAGAGAAACTTCGGACGGGATTATTGCATAGTAAATTATATTTTCCAAAAAAATATACGACCGCACAGGTTAAACATCTTTTCGTGAATGTTATCGTACAAAAACATAATCCAATATATCATCATACCCGCTACCACTGCCACGTAGCAGCAGCTAAATTATGCTTACCTGTTTATCAAAGATCCATAAAAACTGAGGGCATACGGTAGTGCAAAATTTGAGCACGTGAATATTTCGCCAAGAAACAGAAAAATGATTACAGCATATGGTACTGCAAATAAAAATTACACATATTAGTATTAAATATCAATAAATTTCAAAAAAGAAATGTAAAATTTGCGGTGTAATTACAGGTACTCTTAAAAGTAATGTATTTACTGGTATATCCAAACAAACCAGTATTTATTAATCTTAACCTTGCTCGGTGAAAGTTACAAAATTATTTTCCTGGCTAGTTCATGTTTTTTTCACGACTCTTGTGGGAATTATTACGATGCACTCGGTATTTATGATATGGGGAATCTTTCCTTCTGTTTTGGTGTTTACCAAATTATTGTTACGAACTATCAGAGGAACTATCAGAGGGCTTATGCTCAACACCGCTTGGCTCGGACCTACGTAGCGACTGTTCTGTGTTACAGAATTGATCGCTGCCGAGTCACCGCTGTGTGCTCGTTCTGCAGCCTGTATTGCATTGCGCTGAATATCACTGAGTGATGTTATGTTATCCGAACTCAGATCTTTTATCTGTTATAAATGAATAATGAATTTAAAACAAATACTATCCTTTTATTTATTCGATGCATATGGTCCAGCATTTTGTCCAAATTTCTAGACACATGCATTACACCAAAACAAGATTTCATGACTAATGATTTGTCTTTATTATTCACTAAGAATAGCAAGGAAACAGTATCCGCCATGCATACTGCTATCGGAAAATTCATGTCATGTCACGACGCGTTCCATCAGTGACCCATCCTTAACAAAACAGGTTTAGTCAATATTTTTCTGACTGATTTATCCTCTAAAATAGCCTCTCTTTCATACTTACGTAATGTTATTGTAAAAGCTACAATCATTATAATAATCGTAATGAGAACAGCAATTTCAGGTTTTTTATTGGGTCCATCGAACAAATTTCCCACTATCTTCTTCCTATTTTTGTTGTCATTTTGTTCATTTTCACCGATTTGAAATCTGTTGTTGAATTTAATCTTTCTTCGCGATAGTTTTATATATGAAGTCATTCCCGCAGCAATACAGAATATTAGCTGAAATTTAAATGAAAAACCGTTAAGGGCAGAAGTTAGTCGTACTTGACAAACAATCACAACGCATTACTATGTAGCCATATTTGATACCCTATAAGATATTTGTACATCGTGACAAAATTGCAACAAAATCGCTGTCCCTAGTGGTATTAACATAGAGCTATAAAATGAGACTTTTCGGCCAACTATGGAATGTTGATGGAATGCACAGCCAAGGTGCGATACATCAACAGCGCGTACGTGGCATAAATGTCAATCACAAGATGGCTTCTTATTTTAATATATACAATAAATAAATGCAAACGGACGGTAAATTTACTGTATTTTGTTACAGTGTTTACAGATTTGATTGTGGCTGAATCTGATGTTTGTTAGTGCATAATAAGAGCAATATTCCAATGTTTTGTTAACGAACGCAGTTTTTTTTATTATTAAGCATGAATAATAGATGCCCCTTACGCCACTACGGTTAGATCCACCGGTGACCCAAGCTTATCAAAGCATGACCTAACAACAATTCTCTGACGGGGATCTGATAGAGTAAGCAGCCTATAATATTGATATCCTGTAATACTGTACAAAATATTCGACTTATACTTGATAAAATTCAATTTTCGAATCGGATAACTCACCGTCAATATGTAAGGAATTAGTACAGTTGCAACGATATATATTATTCCGTGGACTCCTAATTGTCCAAACACTGTTTCACCCTCAGTAGCCTTGAATGTAGCAACATGCATAAAAATAATAGGTTGGAACTGGTAATTGAACCATGTAGAGAAAAGAGCTGTTAACACAAAATGATGTTGAAAAATTTAGTCAAATATGCGCTTAGTAAAACCTAAACAAATACATCCTATAGCAGAAAAAATGCAGCATATTGCAAGCAGCGAAGCCATTACGACAATAATGATTTAAATCATGATAGTGCCTGCAGTGATAGCCTAATGTACATAATGTTATATTTGACAACAGCCCAAATAAATAGATAAAAAGTGAAATAGTTTCATTTCTAAATATGATAGTTTCACAAGATTCTGTTCCAATATAACCAATTCATAACTGATTTGAATAATTTTTGCTTCGAATTGCTGGATTGAATCCCCACCCTTAACTGAGATACCATAAAATGCTGCTGACATTTTAGAGTTAACAAAAGTGAGCACCAGAGATATACATAATATTTGACGATTTGTTAAGTTTTGTGTAAATTTTGCATTTGTAATGTTGTTGTGTAATTTATGGATATGAAAAATAATATTATTTCTATATACAAAATACATCTTGCTTGATATGTTTTCTATCTAAACAAATGATTTTTTTATTGCATACATTATGCCAGAACTTTTATTTATAGGGTCATTTATAAATTTCAATTTGTAAAGAAATACAAACAGATGAACTCAGCATCCGCAGCACAAAATTTACTTCATAATAGATTGCGGTAAAAATTAATTCAGTACATAATTCTGATGTATCTAATTTCCAAAACTGTTTATGTGAATTTGAATCTCATCTGATAGTTGGTAATTGCTCAGCTACCGCCATGATTACGTGATCCTAAATTGGTTGATTACTTTGTTTACGTCTGGCTCACTTGCTGTCTTGTATCTATATTATTCTATTACCATTCAGTTCACCTCATGCTTAGCTGTGAAAGAGTTGATTAAACCCTATAGTCTTAATTCTAGAGTTGTAATTTGAATTGTATGCGTCTATAGGTTACCACATAGATGTTAATTGTTCAACTTTATTAGCTGAGTACGTTATGAGTATTCACACAATAAACTCACCCGGAATAAATGCAAAACATAAAGATACGATCCATATTATCACGAGCGTCAAAATAATGGTAGATATTTTACGCAGGTGATGCCACATTGGCCATTTTATGGCAAAAAAACGTTCCATACTGAGAAACAAGAGATGAAGGAGAGATGCCTGATAGAATGTTTTTTAAAAAAGTAATTAGAATTTTCCTGATTAAAATACAAGAAATGAGTCTTCTACTGTTCCAAAAAGGAGGAGTTTCCAACAGAATTTTACCATTGCCCAGTGCAAATACCACGCACTTCACTTTACCACAGAGTATCCGTTTCTTCAGTGTGTGTTTTCCACTTGTGCAGTAACTGGTACATTTTATAGTAGCTCTTTGTAGCTTGAGTGATCCTTTGTGAGCTTCTTCTGGCCCGTACTTCCTACCTTGCTTATAGTGAACTTGAAAAGAAGAATTATTTGTTAGAATTAATTCAAAGAAATACTAAATGATCGAAATATAATTTAAAATAAGTATTATCATACAGCTTTGGCCATAAATGAGACTAAATTATACACATGCCTGCATTGATATCATGATGAGTGATCCAGAAACAATTGCGTTTGCAGAATTGATGTCATCAAAAGTATATTTCGATATTTCACGTTCGGTTTTGTATCTCATCCAAATCATGTTAGGCATCGCCGTAAAAAATATTACGAATCCATTGAGCATGTCAGCAAATGATAATGATGCTGGGAAATGAAGAAAACTTTTCAGGAATACTCCGGACAATGGCAAGTTTGTGAATTTTAACATAATAATTGCTAAAGGTGTTCCCATATAAAATGGGAAATAAAATTGTTGAAATAAAATAATTTGCAGAGCGAACCCAGAATGCCGTACAAATCTCCCTATCGCGATCTGCAACTGCATTTGCCAAGCATTCTTCATTATTATCGCGATCTTTCTTGCGATCTTTCTCGCGTCTGTGGTAATGTGATGCTGTGGCATGTGAACAAGCACTTCTTTTAGAATTGTTTAAGTATTCAAGTGGGTCTTATTGATTCACGGCCCTCTTAAAGATAGATAAATCCCTAATATGCGGACATACGAAAAAATTTAACAAGCATACCTCTAATAAAATTATATTGTGTCTGCATTTCTTTCTTTTTAAAAACAATGACTGGCATAGCACTGTTCACGAATATGATCGTGAGAGACATGGAAACAATTGAAAAGCAAAACAGTGCGAAGCCTCCACGAATTTCACAGTTTGATAACATGGCATTGTCATTGTTGTAAAGATACAAACATTCTTCATGATCGTAATAGACTGGAAATCCACATAATTTTGCCTCTGAAGTAGATTTATTGGTTGAATAGACAGGTTTGTCAACTTCCCCGTAGGTGAGCGAAGGGGGGTTTTCGGCAGGCGAGTCTTCGTTTATACCTTCCATTGAAGTTGGCATTTCCTGACTTTCCTTACTTTAATAATGCGTTCAAAAATGATAAACAGTGCTCCTATCATCACCATAGAACTTGATAACAAAATTTTCCCTTCTCAGTATGTTCTATATAATATATTAATATATAAAATATAATATATAGCACATTAGAAAAAAAGATCATATTTAATCTATGCCAAGGTCAATATCTAGTACTCGTTTAAATACTTTAAATGTGATGGTATTCGTTCTTAACACAATCCACAGTCAGTGAGGAGATTTACTGCCAAGCATTAGGATCTTGCTATAAATATGTATTATTCATTGCATACATCTTTACCCATATAGATAGCCTTATACAATATTTATTCGATTTTATGACGCGAGTCGCACACATGTTCTTTGTTAAACTCGGCCTTTATGGGTTTCACTGTTTTTCAAATAAAATTATAGTGTATTCAGTGAAACTGAAATATTCAGCAATAGCGTAGAAGCTTACACTAGCGTATTTAAGTGAAATGGGTACGGCATCCCGCCCTTTGCAGACAAAAGGTAGCAGAATATCTCTATGTGCTTAAATTACCCAATTTACCTATGAACCCGCAACGTATTATGTAGTAGCTGTAGGCCTACTCGCAGTACTGGTTTTTCTGAATTTCATCACGGAGCGACTTTCAGCTGTTTCACCCTGATATATTATTAAAATGCTAGTTTTTGCATTTATATTGGAATTTTGCTGAAAAGGGGTTCGGAGGCAGCAATTAGCAATCATTCATTTGGCAAAGATATATTTTGCTCCGGAAATCCATGATGACGTCATAATTTGATCAAAACTTTTCCAAATTTTGCTCTACCCCTTTTCAAGGTTCTGTATATACGCCACCGAAAACATACCAATAACGTGTTGAACACTCATTCATTTCATAAGCAATAAAATCATACTTCATAGCAGACTGCAGGACGTTATTTCTTTAGAATCTCTAAAATGCGATATTGAGTTCAAAATTAATCCTCAACATTGGTAGAAGGTTGACTAGCATAATAGCATATGCGTAATAAATTTACTGTTCATTTCTAGTAATTGCATGTTTCAAAATTTAAAATCGCCTTGTTGATGCATCTTGTTGGTGCGTTCCATCAACAGTCCATAATTGGTCAAAAAAGTCGATTTTATATTTTCATTTCAAAATCACCGAGCAAAATTACTGCCAAAGAGCGGTAATTTTATTGTATTTTTTTACTGTGTCAATCTACATTCTCGTGCTATTAGTTTTCAAATATGCCACTTGCTACTTTTAGCGCTACATAGAATTCAATCATACTTCTTTGAACTATCTGCTAATACTACTAGAAAACGCACCAAAACTTTATTTTTGACTCTCGCGTCGTAATTTTTCCAGTAAATGAGGTTTTTGTCAATTTGTTTCATTTCTAAAAATTTACGCTTTGAGGGCATATTAGCGATTTTTTGTGAGTATTGTGTCGCGAACAATGGTAGGAGTGTGGTCCCTATTTTAATTGCTTTTCGTAAATAAGTTTGTGGAACTAGCACAAGAACGGAAAAATCTGCTTACTTTGTTTAATGACGCAAAAGGCGATTAAGTAATTCACGTTTCAATTAGTAATACGTATTTATAAGATTCGAAATCAGCCTTATTAAATTGAGCATTTATTGTATTTTCCTATTAGTTCCCGGATACTCAAAAATTACGATAGTGCAAACAGTACAAAAAAGTGCCGATGTCATAAGGGACGGGAGGAGGTTGTTGACCGCCTCAAAGCCCAATATTAGAATATGTTATCAGATAGGATTTTTATCCTGTCATGCCAAATGAGTCGTTTTCTTGTGTGTCATGAGCGCGTTGTTAGCTGGCTTCAAATGATTGTCTCTTCGAAAAGCAATTTTGACTTATTTAAGCCTCAACGCCCCTTTAAAATCTGGAGCGAAGACATGTCCCATAAGTCACCAGATAAATCAATCGAATATTGCACTAGATTTGCTTTTTATCTAACAAAAAGGCCCTGTTGGGTTTCCCAGCGAAAAATTTTATTTTGTCAAGTATGAGCCACAGATAGACCGCGTCTCATCGACACGATCCTCAGGGACTCTTATCAAAATGTTTCTGTTTAGGCTGCAATAGACGCTGGCGTAGGTTGCGTTTTCACGTTTTACGTTAGCGCAACGCTGCGCATACATTTGTTTATCTTTCCTAACGCAACCCAAACGTTCGTTGTGCAATCTGAGTGTGCTCGTTTCGTTGAGCACGTTTGTGCTTTGTAAGTATTTAAATACAATTAACGCAAAGTAATGCAAACATGTATTGCCGTTTTTTCCCTGTCAGCTGAAGCGCTACGCAATGCATCGGCAAGGCAGCTTTACGTGTTGTAGCCTTTTGGGACTCATGAAGCACATATCCGCTTTGTTGACTATTGGCCATCGATAGATCTTGGACTAATGCGCGCGGTCCGAGTGTGTCCCACCATAAATACCAATACTGCTGATTGGGCTGGTCTCACTCTGGCTACTCATTCCGCCTATTGCATACACAACAAAGAATATATCAGCACATTTATTGTCGAAGATAAATTGGTAAATTCTTCATAATTTTTAAAAGTAAAGGTTATGGTTTAAAACACGGTATTTGAAATTCGTTATATAAATCGAATAATGTTTCAGATAAAAGAAATTGCTGAATTCAGCTCTGTAGGTTCGCTGGTAGGGGCTTCAGAATGGATCAGTATTTTCTGCATGTTGCAGATACCACTCACTGCACCGTGGTGGTTTAGTTCTGTTTGGGATGTTTTCACTCACTTTCACTCTAAACAAGGCCGAGAATATTGCTCAAAAGGAAGAAACTAACGGCCATTCAATAGCAGTCAGCTACTACAACACTTACCGAAAACTTACCGAACGTTACTGAATCCCTATGGCTAAGAGCAGTGAGTGGGCCATTCTGAAGTCTATACCTCTTTCTTATTGAAGACTCCATGTATAACTCTATAGTTTATACAAAAAATGCTTAATACCATAGCGTCCCAGCCGTAAAAAATCTCATTAAGCTTGATTATGTTTGACAAAATGAAGTTGTTTATTGGGTTAGCAAGACATGGCAGCTTTTTCACAAACTGGTTACATGTGTCCGTTGAGACTCATTTTTTCCTGGTAATTTTGGATGGCAAGTCAAATCACGGATTGCGTCGCGATATCTTTTGTCTCGGACGCAGTATATGATGACATTCATTAAGCTGAAGGTATAGAAAGAAGTTTATCAGATTCTGTAGTTCTGCAAAGACGACTGAGCAGGGACTTAACCTAAGATATCCAACATATGATGCCAACATGATAATCAATAGGTCAATTTGTCGAGGATGTGTCTAGAACATTCTGGACCGCGCCTTGGCAGCGCAATCCATCAGAGAACAAAATTTCTAACCATTTAGACATGTCACAATAGTTGATGCGAAATTGTATATAGTTCATTAATTGGTCATGAATAGGAATGCCCCTGCCCCAATGGTAAGGCATTCTAGAATTCTGATTTTGTCAAGCTATTTTCATTAGTCAGAAAGAGTTTTAATATGGATATCTGACATTCGTTTTCCCGCGGAGATCGAGATCTGCAACCCCCGATGATCATGCTTCACAGCACGATGCACATTATAAGATATAAATAATATTTTCGACTTACCTGTTCGTCAAAGTTCCGTAAAAACTGAGAGCATATGGTAGTGCAAAGTTTGAGCACGTTAACACTTCGCCGAAGTAAAGAAAGATTACGATACCAAATGGCACTGGAAACAAAAATTATTGGTATTATCATTATTATGCTAATACATTCATAATAGGAAATCAATTGAAAAATTACCGTCAAATACTCAAATTAACTGCGCTGTATTCCCTGGTTTATTCAAACAGATAAATATCTACAGAGAAGGTATCATAATCTTTGTCGTGAAACAGTTTTTTTATTGGAAAGAATCACGAGTTACATAAGATTTCACGCCAACAACTCCAATCTAAGCGGAAACAATCTTATTGTAGCTGATCTAATCGTAACAGTGAAGTGCGGTATTTGCCT
The DNA here is from genome assembly GCA_963675895.2 of Styela plicata. Lineage (NCBI taxonomy): Eukaryota > Metazoa > Chordata > Ascidiacea > Stolidobranchia > Styelidae > Styela > Styela plicata. The sequence goes on from OZ023140.1 coordinate 17,194,781, forward strand.
GCACTGTGTAAAACCATCTTTTCACAAAATGATCTTTGTCGTGACTGATTCATATTCCAGTGTTCACCAGTGCGATCTATGTGACACTCGATAAAGTACGATCGGTACGAGCCGGATCGAATCATTTTTAATTAAATTACAATTTGGCTCTATGTTGAGAAAAAGGAAATTAATACTTACGATTTAAGGATAAAATACGACCGATTCTTGTCAAATTGGACCAAAATCGACTGTATTTTGTCGTTAAAGCGAAGATTCCACCATATTATCAAGTTTTTGTTCGTAGGATCTATTCACGATTAATTTGAATAACTTGTGCTTCGAATCGATTCGAATCAATCGTGTGAGGTAATAGTATATGCTATGAACGAAATAATGAATTTTAACAAATATTTCTTTGTAATGTTGTTACGATAAGTATTGTCTAGCAGGAATGTCCGTTTTGTCTGGAAATCTAGCGAGTTTTAAGTATTTTGATAGCCTATTTGTACATCCCTGGATTAACTTATTTTTCTACTCACGTAATGTTATCGTAAAAGCTACAATCATTATAATAATTGTAATGAGAATAAAAACTTCGGGTTTTATGCTGCGTTTATCAGTAGGGTTTTGTGATATCTTCTTTTTCTTGTTTTTGTTGTCTTTATTTTCGCCGTCTTCAAATCTGCTGTTGAATTTTTTCTCTCGTTGCGATAGTTTTATATAGGAGGTAATTCCCGCAGCAATACAAAATATTAGCTAAAGTTAAAAATAAATTAATTAAAATAATATTTTATTTTACAGGTCATATTGCTCACAAAGATCGTTGTAGGCCTAGATTTAGGAATTTCCTGCCTGTCGCAAGAGGCAACTAAAAAAAACAAAGACGTTGACCCACAAGTGACTCATACTTATCAAAACGAGTTTACTCTACCCTTTTTTACTAGGTTATAGTTAGATCGAGGCAATTCTGTTCCGTTATTTGGATCGGGCAATTATTCATTATGTGAAATTGAGTTTCCGAATGATATTCGGAGATATTTTCTGTCCAGTCCTAGCAATAGTAAACAGAAAAGAAATATTTCCATCAAGCTCAACAAAAGCACTTATTCTATTCATGTGTATGGTAAAACTCTGATTGCAAGACTTACCGTCAATATGTAAGGGAGTATTACAGTGATCAAGATATATATTATTCCATGAGCTCCTAATTGTTCAAACACTGTATCACCCTCAGTAGCTTTGAATGTAGCAATATGCATAAGAAGAATGGGTTGGAATTGATAATTGAACCACGTAGAGAATAGGGCTGTTAATATAAAATGACGATAAAAAGTAATATTTAAAGGTTATTCGTTGAGCGCGAGTCAGTGAAAGATAGACCACACGTCCAAAAACGGCAGTTCGATAAGGTTTGGAATATTACAAACTGAGAGGTCCAAGATGTTTCCAAAATATAAACAATTGTTTGTCCACAATTGTGAATGGATAATGCTTTTTTCTAATCCATGCACGAGCAATGAAATACAAAAGAGGAACCAGGTTTAAACACCTCAATTCTTGCATAATATTAGACGTTCGGCTCTTGAATTATGTAGTTTATGTTATAATATGATTTATAATAATCGGCCTACCCGGAATAAACGCAAAACACAAGGCCAATATCCATATTATCACCAGTGTTAAGACAACGGTTGACGTTTTACGTAGATGATGCCATATCGGCCATTTGATCGCAGAAAATCGCTCCATACTCAGAAACAAGAGATGAAGAAGAGATGCCTGAATAAATAATGAATATTATCAGATATTTCTGAGTATAACATTCAAAATAAATTATACTTCGACAATTGTTGTTGCATATTGTTTATTACATAAATAGTAACTTGGTAACTAAGTTACTATTTATGCAATAAACAATATGTAACTTCATTATGCCCGTTCAGGCTTTGATCAGAATAACTCTAAATAAAAAACTTATTTTATGATCATTCGGAAAATGGTGCATAAGGAACGAATGGACGAATTCCAACAAAATTCTGCCGAAATATTTCTCTTGTCGGGTATTCTTTTTTATATCTATTAAATAGTGGCTGTTACATTCTATTAAAAATTTAAATGAAACAATATTAAAACTACAACTTAAACTGACATTGTTGCCATGCAGACAATATGAGCTATCACAGTGTGATTAATTCATTTACATACTTGCATTGATATCATGACAAGTGATCCAGAAACAATGGCGTTTGCTGAATTTATGTCATCTACAGTATATGTCGATATTTCACGTTCGGTTTTGTATCTCATCCAAATCATATTAGGTAGCGCCATAAAAAGAATCACAAATCCATTGAGCATGTCAGCAAAAGCTAACGAAGCTAAAAATGAAAAAAAATATATTAATATTTACGTAGGTGGAGTAATGACAAGTTTAAAAATGTTGTTATAGTTGTAAATGGTAGCCGTGCGTGCGACCGGCTCATAAAGGTGTATGTTTCCGCGTAGGGGGCAATTACTTGCACTTTATCGTTCAGTAGCCCTTTTCTATTCCAATGGCCTATTAGTCAGTCCTTTTAGACACTAATTTCTTTCTTGCTTAGAGCAAACTTACATAAAAAATGAACAAATTCATTGAAAACTATGAGCGCATTTTCCAAGAATATTGACGTATATTGTATGAGTTATGACCGTTGCATTTGACTACCCGGTCAAAGAACTAACGATAATATTGTAAAAGATATTTTCCCAAGCTATGTATTTTAATAAATTTTGACCACGTCAGATAGATCGCGTCAAAAGACAACTGAATAGTAACTAAGCAGTGACAGTTAGTTTTGCCATCACCCAGGGCAAATACCACTTTTTTATTGAAATTCACTCTGAGCCGGCAGCAGTACCTGAAAGGTACTAACTAACGGCCACTTATTCACAAAGAGCTACAACGATATAGTGGGCGCGATGGCCTAGTGGTTAAACATCGCAAGTTGAAGATTCAAATTTGTAAAAAATGTTTCATACCTTGAGTGCAGTTGTTGTAGCCCTATGCCATGAGTGGTCGTTAGTTGCATCTTTTAGAGCAGCTTTCGACCTTGCTTGAAGCAAACTTTCAATAAAAAAAGATTGCGTAAATCTTTGACTCATGTTCAACATAGAATTCCTGATCGAAGTAAAGGATATGTCGATTCAAAATTCGCGAGCTATTGAACGATATACCGATATTCGTTTCGCGAGCTCATTTAGCGATATATGGTGTTGTATCCACCAATACTACGCAATGTAATTACAATGTCTTTGTATTTCCTTCTTTTACAATGCTATGACATGCATGAAGTTCATCGAAATTATATTCATGAGAGACATTAAATGATAAAGAGGGTTGTTTTGCTAAACACAGAGTACTTTTAGAATGAAGAAAGCGTATTGTGATCTCAAATTGTATTCTGCCAGGTATAAGCCACAGATAGATCGCGCCTGTTGCGACGAATTCAATACACATACCCTTAATGTAATTATATTGCGTCCGCATTTCCCTTTTTTTCAAAACGATGACAGGCATAGCACTATTCATAAATATCATCGTGAGAGACATTAAAATAATTGAAAGGCAAAACATCGCAAAGCCTCCTCGAATTTCACAATTCGATAAGGTTGCATTACTGATGTTGCGAAGATACAGACATTCCTCGTGTTCGCAATAAACTGGGAATCCACACAATTTTGCCTCTGAATTTGAGTTGTTGGGTAAATAAACGATTACTTCATAATCTCCAAAATAAAGTGGTGGAGGATTTCCGATAATTCTGGAATCCCCGTATTCATCGTCCACCGGAGTTGACCACGTTTCCTGAGCTTGCACTCGAATATTGCTCCCAACTACGGACAATATTGCCTGTATCTTCACTATAAAACTTGACAATAACATATTTATTCAATGTGTCGGACTGCAGTCGAGATAAGTTGAATTTGATCAACAAATATATCTAGATGTAAGTATCAAATTGCAAATATATCTGTATTGAAAATAACTACACTCTGATGAAAATGCAGTAACATTTCTTTTCTCTGGCAATATATTTATCCAGTGATATTGGAATAAACAGAAAACAGATTTTTTCCTTGGTCAATTACAGGACTTTGATAGAACGCGTAGCACGATGAGCCATTCATCAACAGTTTATACTTTATTTTTAAATGAAATTTATTTTTACCTCTACATTCTAAAGTATCATATAGCGAATTAATAAGCTGAAGTGGTAGATTGTTTACCATTGCCCAGGGCAGATCCACTCACTGTACTTTACGATGGCGGTTCAGTTCCGTTTGGGATGTTATCCGTTTAGAGTGTAGTTGTTGGTACTACATCTTTTAGTAGCTCACTGCTATTGAGTGGCAGTTGGACAGTTCCCTTTGGGAGCTGCTTCCGGCCTTGCTTAGAGTGAATTTCAATAAAAAAAAAAATAATACAAGTGCAAATAAAAATTCGAATCATATGCGAATCCACGGGAGAAGCAAATACTGTGAAATGGAGTGAAAAATCATATTAGATCGACCAAAGTTAGGCTAATTTTATTCGTGTTTCGAAATATGAAGGGTGAATTTAAGGCACTTCGCGTATAATGGTTTGTTTATTTCATTACTAATTTGGTAATCAGGCTTCAAAATTAACCTACCGTATTTCCAACGTGTTGTAAGTGGCGACTAAAACGAAGACAATTGTTTTCCACTTAGAATACAGTTCCTTGTACTTCATTTAGTAGACCGTAAGTTGGTTTAGGAATAATTTTAATAAAAGGTATATATCTCATGACTGGGGCCGGACAATTTAATTAGGTGATTCGAATCGATTCGAAGCACAAATTATTCGAATCAATCGTAAATCTGACGCACTAATCGGAAATTTTATTTTCTCAAGCATGGGCAACAGATGGCCCGCAAATATTAAAAATTAAAATGCGGCTATTGTTATTTATGTGGATTTAGTGATTCGATCCGATTCGAAAAAATTATTCGCATCAGATTAGAATTCCAAATTATGCGATTTTTCCCAGCACTACTCATGACATGAAAATTGGAAAATTGTTATGGTAAAAACAATCAGCTGTTGTTTCTATGGAATTAGTGATCCAATCCGATTTTTAAAAAAAAGTCATCCGAATCAGCTTTGAATTCCAAACGATTTAGTTTTGCCCAGCCCTAGTTACTCATAGTGAGAGATCCCGCTACCGAGGCGTGTTCCGCGAATAGCTGGTACTTAAGAAAAATAAAATGCCTGATAGAAGATAAAACAAAATGGAATTTCAGATAACGTAGCCGGAGAATTTGCCCATTCAAAACGAGTAGATCAAATATCCGAAGATATTAACGTGCGTGCGACAAATAAATGTTTTGATTCAGGATTGCGTGTAGAGCTGGACAATTCGATTCAGTTATTCGAATCGAGAAGTACTATATCATCCTAATTAGAAATATGTTTTGTTAAGTATGAACCACAGATAGATCGCGTCACCAAAGACTTGATAAATATATTATAAGTCATCTTTTTTATTCAGTTATGCAAGAAAAATGCAATAAACTGAAACAAATATGGGACTTGGTCGACGTGATTAATTTTGACAACATATATGAGCCAAACAACATATGTTTTTGATTATTTGATTATTTTCAAATTAATTTTAAACTTGCTTTGTTGATCAAAATTGAAATCATGATGTGGCTATATATAACTAAATTGCAGGACTTAAAATGTAAACTCTTACACTGAGCGTAGTTCGGTTCTCACCTTGAAGTTCGGGTTTCTATAAATTCTTTAACGCATTTCCTGCGTGTCGTTAAATACCACATTTTTACGTATGTTAATTTCAGTATAAATAGAAATATGGCACATTTTTTCGCCAAATTAATTCTAGCGAACTTGAATCTTTTCACCTCCTCTTCCTCAAAAAACCCCAAAACATTTATAGTTTAAAATATTTCTGCAATTGAGTCAGATAAGTGCTAAAACTAGCCGTTGGATATAAAAAAAGCATGCAAATTGTACGCTTGTAATTCTATATCGATATTTTCAGCTTCGCCGAACAAGCGAGTAAAAATCCAACCTACGACGTTCTCTTCGTTTAACTCTTCTCTGTGGTTTAGCCTGAGTAGTGACAGAGATTTTCAAATGGGATAACATAAGGAGTAATCCAAGCAGATTTTAAAGCAATCGGGTGCAACGAGGCAAGCTTCGTCCTTTCTTCCTTGGGATTTGATAGAGTAGCGAAAAGTAAGCTTCAAAACTAACTATCGCATTTGTAAATGGAATGAATATTTTGATTTGGTTCAATGTTGTCGAGCATTCTTTTTTTAATATGTTGCTGGCATCTAAATAGTTCAAATAATTCACAAATATGCTTTAAAAAATCAAGTTATACACACAACACACTCATAAACAACAAGGTGCGCCTGAAAGAATAAACCAGCCTGTCCATGGAAAATATAAAAAGATACCTTTTTTTCACTCTCACACAATAGTGTTCCGCTAATTTAGTTTTTATTTCGAAATTTTCACATTCAATTGAAATTGAAATACAATGGTTCCGATATATCAAATAACATACGGACATTCGTTACGAACAACGATCTTCATTTTTCACATAATAATAGGGTACAGGGATTTTACAATAAATTTTGTTGACACGCTATTCTGGCCAGAAAAAATTCTGTGTTAGCACGTTTTCTTTAAGTATGAGTCAGTTTTGTAAATAGAACCACCAAGGCGCAGAAAATATGGGGCTCACACTTGACAAAGTGAAATTTATGTTTGGGATTGGCAACATACTTTACTGTCTATCGAACATCCAAAAAATTCAATATTTTCTCAATAACAAATGAAATTGCCAAAAATTTTTTATGCTTCACCGTCGTAAATTTGTGACGGCATTGATTTATTCTATCTGGTACCTGTAGAAAGACAAAAATTAGTGGTAAAATCGATATCTTCATTTTATTTATGTACAACTTAGTATTTTGTTGTATTAGTATTCTGTTGCGTCGAAAAAACACCTAATAAAATTGAACCATTGTCCGAATTTTGGAGTAAGAATTTCATGAAACACGTTGTCACGCCCCACGCCACGTTGTCACGCATGCATGCACCTAAGATATCTTCGAGGTATCATAGGTGAACATTCTGAGTTCTCACTTTCGTCATATTTCCAAAATTTAGTAAAATCATATTTGATCAAACATGAGCCATATAAGAAGAGCGCCGTAGGGCGCTGGGTTGATGGTCCGCCCATGAAATAGAATACGCAGCATGCTGTATATGTTGGATCATGCATCATTTGGAAAGTTTAAAGGGTATATATTTCTTGGAGGATACTTATATACAAGATGTTTGGTCTTCTGGACAGTGAATAAAGTGCGGATTTCCCTTTCCAATTAGAAATTTTATTTTATAGACTCGTCGGCGCGATTCATCAGTGATACAAGCTCAATAAAAACGCATGTACACAGAACTTTCTATCTGGGTTTATGGTTCACTGGGGCAATGTGTACGTGGTTGTTGGGAATAGTTTGATCAACTGTGATAATGTCGTTCACAATATAGTATTTCATTTTCGTCTGCCATTACTTGTTGAAGAGAACAAATTAATCAGATTGCATGTCTTTCAATAAAAAAATAAAGTTTATTTCCTAACGAAATGCTTTCTCAACCATCTTATGTAAAAATGCTATTTATTATTTTTTGTGGATCAGTCATAATGGGCTTAATTAGAGACAGTCTTTTTTATAATATAATATTGTAATTGCTTATTATATACACTATTTTGCAAAGTATAAATTACCACATTACAGCCATTTGACATTCACTTGTGCTACAATTGCTATAATTTTTCAGTTGATTGAAAATACGATGAGGAAACCTGGAAATCTTCTATTTTTCCATTAAGAGTTTACTGATTTCAAACTCATTAACGGTCTTGGTAAAATAATGGATTTAATGGTTCGGTTTTTACTGTTCATAAATGAAATGTTTAACAAAATTACAAGATTGTGTATATTATTGTTTTGCTAAGACATGTGTCATCATGCACGCAGTGCGAACCATCAGGGACTCGTACGTAACGAGATTGACATAATTTTTTCTGAGTGGATGAGCGTTGCCAAGAAGAAAAGGAAAGAGGAAAATTACAGTTCTAAATCAAATTTTAACTTAACATAATATTCATTTTTGTGAGTTCTACGATAGCCTGAACAACAATAGCAAGATAGCAAAACAATCTGATTCATCTTTTTATAATAAATTGATACAATACAACTTACAATTGATATAATACAACTTATCGTTTCTTAAAATCTATTCTAAACTAAGCTAACAACAACCCAACGTGGGAGTATGCCAACACCCATTTGTCATTCATGTGAATGCTTGTAATTTGACACTAGAAAATTTTGAGCGCCGTTAGTCAGCATTGTAATAGTCGCAGAGGAAACTCGTTTATCTCGCATTTCTCTTTGTTTTTGAAGCAATACGTTAACAGCAATCAGGCAGAACGTTGTTGCCCTTATCGGCGTTGCCCTTATTTCTTTCCCTTATAACTTAACCGACAAAAATCCCTTCGAAACAGTGTAATATTAGTCTCCGTGTTTTGTCAAGCTTAAACAGTTTTGTGTAACGCAATCACTAAAAGCGTGATATTCAACCCGAATCGACACTGCTATTTAACACGGAAATGAAAAGCCATATCTGGTTTTAGTTGTTTTTTTCTCGAAAACCTACTGCGCGAGCAATTTTATGTTCACTGTTTCGAAACATCATGTATCATTGAATCAACATTTTTAACAATATTATGTTCTATATTTTGCACTTCATATTAGGTTATATAGTTATATTTAAAAGATTAATTTTTAGGAAAACAGACCTCAAAATTTTCCATCTAATGGACATAATAGTTCTATAGACATATTGATATAAGTAACATCCCTGGTGTATACACCACTTACGTTACCTGGAAAGTTCCAAATAAATCATGAATTATCACCATATTTTTCTCATCAAGTATTGTTACACCACTACTGAAAATCATAACCAGGGATTTGTTCAATAAAGCATGCTGAATTCAAATAAGTGTTCTATTCGGATGATTTGAAACCTTATTTCTGTGATTCTATATGATTTCCTTGTTAAAAATTTACTGAGCAACACTAAACAAAAACTATACATTTCGCTTAGTAATTGTAGTTTTGCTAAAGCATTATAGCATACATAAACTAGGGAATACATGTAACTTCCTAGTTTGACCGTGGAAGTCTAGTTAAAGTATACACTCTTGTGTTTAATGCGGACATTGGTTCATAGACCTGTTCACTGAGACCTTGGCGTGAAATGTACAATCTGTGATGTCGACATAACAGCTACTCGCCATGTGGTCCCAAATGCAAATTTACCTAATTCGTTTATTTCAACCAGCATATATTGGTCAGAAACACTGTTTTTATTTAAATCTAAAACTTTTGTTCAAATCGAGAAAATTTCTGTCTGTTGAGTGTTGATTAACGATTAATTGTTACGATGACTCCGATATCATATTATTTTTGTCTGACTTTGTCTGATTTTACACTCTGCTATTTTAAATATTCCGAATAAGAAAAAAATGTTAATCGTGCCCAGGATTTCCAACTCCGTCGCGAGCAAGATAAAGCGGACACATCTTGTATATTGACAGAACCGGTAATCTAATATACAAAATGAATGCGACTAAAATGAAGAAATAATAATGGCGGAAATACACATATGCTTCGTAAGTCCGCACGCTAGCATATCCAATCATTTTAATGTATAGAGAGAAATACATGCATTGAGGAGTTTCGTACGCTGTTTCATTAATTTGCTGAGATAGGGTCAACATCGAAATGAAAAAGAAAAATGAAGACCCGATTAAAAAATCGATAGATCTGTGCTCCATGTTTAACAGAACTGATAATCTGCGGGCTAGAAGGGGTAGTCGTGGTCGGATTCGTATTGGCATCAGCTTTCAGAAAAAAAACATGTCAACTCGAAGCAAAAAAAAACTCATTCGCTCATATTTTTAACATCGATTTACTGAAGGAGTATTCCGGCCAATAAATCTATAATGAATAATCTTAAAATTTGGTATAAAAACACTTCTTTACTTATGCAGCTTATACATATTCCAAGGCTGCGTTTTAGGGTATTTCGGTAACTTTACTAATGAAGAATATTTTTGAGACGTCACGAATAGATATTTTACCGGATATGACGCCATGATGTCATATTTAGGCGTGGTATCAATAAACGCCCAAGATGCCAAAAATAGGCTCGTTTTCCCACATTGAAAAGCACAAATCACCGATTGTAAGTGCTTTATCCAGTTCATGTGCCATCGTTATATACCATTATTTGCGCAAAACTATATCAATTTGGTCACGTAGGAGGAATTTTAAATAAATCAAATAGCGCCAACCAACGGAGTCAACTATTATTAGAGTTTTCGTAGATACTATGAAATCCTACCCCAACCCTCCCTAATAATTACACCCAAATAGTACTGGACCCATCACAGACGCAATGTGGTTCTCGTAACCTCTGGTTACGGATTTCTCCACCAGCCATAACCATGCACATTAAAGATCAATAAAACGTTTAGGCAAAAACCTTCATCCCCAGCTTAGAAACGGTGTCTGCACCAGAGATCGTAGTTCACTTTTTAAATTTCTAAGTCGCCACTATGTCAGTTAATTGTTGTCCATAATTGAGGAGGATATTTAAGTAGACACCATGAATGCGACTCTCCAAAAATTTGATTTTTCAGGCGAACGATATAATTAAAATAGAAAACAACACTCTGCCAAATGTGCATTAAATTTACCAATTATTTCCAGTAATTGCTTGTTTCTGGAATTCAAAAAAACTACCTTCAAATGAGATAAAGGCAGAGATTGGTTGTTGCTTGGTGGGCGCACGTTCATTGGGCGTCCCATTTAACAGCCTAGTTGGCCAAAATAGTGCAAAAACTCCAAAGTGCAAAACGACAAAAAAGGGCTTTGTTTCAATATCATAGAGTACAATTACTGTTAAAGAGCGGTATTTTTACTGCAATTTTGTTACATCGAAGCAGCACGATGAAGAATTTCACGAATTTAAAGCTAAAACAAAACATGAATTTCATGTTGTCAAAAGCGATTACAAAAAGTACGGATTAGAAACCGTTGACTATACGATATTTTCCTGCTCCAATAATTGCGCGTTCAGCATCTTTATATTGAGCCTTTGTATCGGTAATTAGTTGTTTTGGTAATAGTTCAATAATTGTAGTTCCCCAATCAAACATTTGGTTTGGAACGGGATTAGTACTTCCGGTGTTATCGTTTGCCCACTTGAAGGTTGTAAACCGATTTTTCTTCACTCGAAAGATTCCCTCTGTAATCAGTGGTTAAATACACTTCATGAAGTAGTTTGTTAAACGCGGATCTCGAACATCATGCATTCATTTTTCAGTTCTGATCTCGAACATGTCGTCACATTCAAAATCCGAATTCGCCGAATACGATTTGACAAATTTTTTCCGTTGAGATAAATGCATTCCTATTTTACCTCGCATGAAATCTTCAAATTATTTATAAGATGACGGGTACTGCTACATCGGGAAAACTATTTCCTTGATTTTATTGACAATTGTGTGTTATTTCGTTTGTAGTAATTTCATTTACTACTTTCCGCTTTGTTTACGTTTATTATTGCATGCATGATCATGCTCGGAGCACTAAGTTACTGCACGGACATTAGACATCGAACCATTGTATTTTCTCTCGAATTTGGTTTGACCGCAAATAACTCTTAACATTTGATGCTCTCGTTACCATATAAGGAGCGCTTGCGCCTGATCCCTATTGCGACATGTTTTGGTTCATGGCGAAATTTTCTTGGACCTGCTTTTCAATTCGCAATTCGCAATTCGCTTCTGCGGGGAATAAAATAGATTTGCTGAATTTGTGGGTATTTGCCAGGGTAGCTTGTGTCGTGAACAATCAATTGCTTTGTGTTTTATATTTCCGCTGTAATATAATTTGGCTTGTAGTTTATTGGAATCTAGATCAACTTTTGAAGTGTTTGACTTATTCCAGCCTGGATTAGCAGACAAATTCGGTATGTTTCAAATATTTTTGGTGATAAATATTAAATATTGACTGAATTAGCTTTCAATTTGAATACTGTACGCAATTGAAACTCGTATTGTGACAAATTGAACCGATAGGATTTGGCCTCATTTTGATTTGTTTAATTATGCGATAAATATTAGTAAGCTCTTTGCTGGATTGGTTTAGGATATTTATATTGTCAGTATATACATTGATTTTGGTATTTATTTATCAGATAACCGTGGTCTCCCGAAGTGATTTCGTGGACGTGATTTTGTGAATCTTGATCTCGTGACGGGATTGTTATTGTGAAGTGACAAGTGTTCTTTTCAACTGTAACACTTCAAGTTCTATAATTTTGTATTCCGGTTTCATCGGATTAAAGTACCAGTTCCATATTGGACTACGACATTTGTGATATTTGATAGTTCATTAGTGGGAGGTCTAGGATCTTTGAAATCTCGGAGAGGGATTTGAAGCGTTTGAGAGTCACGCGTTGTCAAACTGCTGTGTCCTAGTGTACAATCGGTGTACTGTGTATGATCCAGGATACACACGATACGATGGTTACATTATAGTTATCGAATTTATGCAAATTTGAAGAAGTTGTCAAATTTGATTCCATTGAAGCATTGATACATCAAATATTGCAATCATCTTTTTGCACTATGCCTGATAGCTCTGTTACTAAAGAAAGTATGGAACTTTTACGAGCTCATTTGAAGGAATTATATCAAGAAGCTGACACGTTAATGCAGGATTATAAAAATGTGGATTTAGTGAAAGCAAAAGCTGTCGACATGGACAACCAGTTTGCTGAGTACTCAAGAGCACATGAAATTCACGTCAGTCAGTTAGTTACCTTTGGAGGAGGATCGAAGAAAGGTTAGTGAATTCTTTCAATGCGAATTAAGTGAATTTCAAGAATTCAATCTGCGTTTACGTACCTGGTTGAAAGATTCTTATAGAAGTGTCCCTAAAACCCCTTCTCAAAGCCCTAAAGCATATTCAGTCATATCTGATAAAAGTATGTCTTCATCTCATCATTCCTCTACTAGTTCAAAATCAAGTCATAAACGTGCTCAGGCGATTGTTATAAGAGAGTTAGCTCATGCGAACATTCGCCATTAAACTGAAATGGATGCAATGAAAAGGCGACAGAGAGATGCAAAAATGCTTGCTGATAAATTGAAATTTGAAGCAGAAATTAAAGCTAAACATTTAGAAGAAGATGCTCAAAGTGAGATAAGACGTATGGAATTGCAACATACCTACGAGTCCGCTTGTATTGAAGCAGAAGTGTGGGAAAATGCTTTGCAGGCAGAGGAATACGATATAAGGCCCTGCAATGTTAGTTTGATCCTACCAGGTTCTGTTCGAGGAAATGGAAATTTAGATTCTACTGCTGGTACGGAACCACAGGCGTTGAAGGCTTCTGATGAGCCGCCTAATTTAACAGAACCGGTTGTAATGCCGAAACCTTGTGTTGAGACCGATAATGTGGCGTTTCAACCTTCAGGCATTCATCAATCTGAGAATTTAAGAAATCTTGGTCGACAAATTGATGAATCTAGGAGGTGCGAAAATTATGGCAATGGTGGTGTTGGAGCGGATTCAAATGCTAAATTCGAGAGGCCTACTCATGTAGGTTCTTACGTTCCATCATTAAACAGACCGATGTACTCTGAAGCATGCATACAGGAATATGGGGAGAATCCTCAAATCATGCATGATCAAGCATCGCCTGATGTGGGAACTTTGTTGGGTAATATGACATCTGTGTTACAAGATGGTATTGATAGACCAAGACCGGAATTATTACATTTTAGTGGTGTTGAAATTGTGTATGTATGATTCATAACTAATTTCAAATTGAATATTGATCGTAAAGTCAAAGATCCGAGGACAAAGTTGTCCTCTTTGGTGCAATATTGTGATGGGAAGGCCAAGCAACTGATTATGCATTGTACAATGTTGCCACCCGAAGAAGGCTACAAGGAAGCATGTGATTTGCTCAGGAAGATGCTTGTTGCTAGCTTCGTCCGATGCTTGTTGCTAGGAAGTGTTCGGAACAGTTGACGAAATGACCTTGGTTGAAACCTGGTGATAGTGAAGGTTTGTTAAATCTTGCTCAAACTTTAGAAGAATGTTTTGTCAGTTTGTCAAATCTGAAATACTTCGGAAATCTGGATAATTTTGATAGCATTTTGACCATCGTGTTGCGACTTCCTATCAAATTGCAAAATGTATGGGAGGAAAAAGTAGCTGAATGGGATGGTCAAGATAAAGATGTGAAATTTATCGACCTTGTTGATTTTGTGAGCAAAAAGGCAGCTGTTGCGAATACACCATATGGAAAAGCCTTGAGAGCTCGAAGAGAGTAGGAACAACAATATCGAGCAAGATTACCAGCCCAACAAGGCGAAAAATTAATGCTCATGCTACAACTGTAAATTCTGTTGCAAACAGCAACGCTTCTAGTGCAAAGCATAATGAAAAGGGAAGAAATAATTGCCCTGATTGTTCAAAGACGTCCCACATCCTTGTTGACTGTTACAAATTCAAACAGAAAAATCATGGTGATCATTTGAAGGTTGTTAGAAAGGCAAGATTGTGTGATAACCGTTTTACAGTTGGTCACGTTGCAAGGAATTGTTATAACTCTTCTGCATGTACAGTTGAAGGATCTATTACATAAGAAAGTGCAAGAATCACCTCCTTTGAACCAGAATATTGATGTTACCCCAGAGGCAAAAGTTGAGACATATACAACTGCATCGAGTGCAGCTGGTTTTTTTTGAATATCGTTCCTGTGAAAATTTTTGCAAAAGGAAGAAAAATCGAAACCTATGCATTTTCAGATGAGGGTTCTACTGCCTGCTTGTGTGACAAGCGACTCATGGATAAGCTGGAATTAAGAGTCAGGAAGACGCAATTTTCTCTGACTACTGTAAATGATGTGTCTGTGCCACAGGATGGATACGCAGTTGATTGTGTGGTGAAATCTCTGGATGGTAATGAAAGCGTTGAATTATCTAAAGTGCGTACTGTAGACTATTTACCAGTCAAACCTAAGAATGACCTGTTTGATATAGGAAAATATCCACATCTAGAAGGATTGAAGTTTCCTAGTTTGCCTTGTAAATTTGTGATGTTGATGATTGGAGTGAACGTGCCTTCTGTATTTTGGACTGTGGACGAAAGAAGAGGTAAATATGATGAACCATCGGCTAAGAAATCAATTCTTGGGTGGGTCATTGTTAGGACCTGCTTCAACCAGCCAGGAAAATGATGATGTTCACGTTCATTGTGTTCAAAGGAAAGATAATTATTTGTTAGATTAGCAAATAAGATGTGGGAAACCGATTTCAAGGATGCATCATTATCACCAATTCCGTTGATTTCAAAGGAAGACAGGTATGCTTTGCAGTTGATGGAAGAATCTGTGCAAGTTGTGGATGGACATTATCAGTTACCGCTTCCATGGAAACCAGGATGTCCTAATTTACCTGATAATCGAGGTGTTGCCATTAATCGTTTGATGTATCTTGAACGAAAACTGAAAGTTGATTCTGAGCTGAAACAAAAATATTGTGAAACAATAGAGAAGTATATTTCTCTCGGTTATGCTCAACCTGTTCCAGAAGACGAAATAGCTGGATATGATGGAGCAGTTTGGTACTTGCCTCATCACCCTGTTTTTAATGAACAAAAGCCTGGCAAAGTTAGAGTAGTTTTTGATGCTGCTTCTTGTTGTATAAATACATCTTTGAATGAACAACTATTGCAAGGTCCGGACACGGCTAATTTATTACTTGGAACATTGCTAAGATTCAGAGAACATCCGATAGCTTTTGTGGCTGACATTGATGCAATGTTTCATCAAGTGAAGGTAGACCCAAAAGATTGGAATATATTGCGATTCTTGTGGTGGCCTGGAGGAGATCTGTCAGTAAAGCCTTGTGAATACTACATGGTCAGACATATTTTTGGAAGTTCAGCCTCACCATTTTTGGCGAACTGGAGCTTGAAGAGATCAGCTCATGATCACAGAGATGAATTTGATGAAGAAGTGGTCACAGGAGTTAAACGTAATTTTTATGTTGATGATTATTTAAATGGTTCATCTACAGTCGAACAAGGAAAACGTATTGTTTGTAAAACATCGGAGTTGCTTGAACGAAAAGGATTTCATCTCCGAAGTGTAAAAGTAATAATCCTAAAATCTTATCGGATATTCCTCTTGAAGATCGAGCAGATCATGTGTCTTCTGTTCGTTTGGAGCCTAACAGATCCGAAAGAGTTTTCGGAATAAGTTGGAATATTGAGAAAGATTGTTTTGGCTTTGATGTTAATGTTAAACAAAAACCAGCTACAAAACGAGGTATTTTATTAGTGCTCAGTTCAATTTTTGATCCCATGGGAATTGTTTCAGCAGTGATACTTTGTGCACGAATTTTGATGCAAAATTTATGTCGGGACAAGTATGGATGGGATGATGATCATATTCCAGATAGTGAGAAAGTTTCATGGAATAAATGGCTGTTGGATATTCCTCAACTGGAAAATGTTTCTATGCAAAGATGTTTTGTACCTACTGGATTTGGTAAGATTGTGTCTTATCAATTTCATCATTTTGCAGATGGCTCAGCTTTGGCTTATGGTGCGGTGTCGTATCTGAGACTGGTTAATGAAGAAGGTAAAATTAATGTTGTATTTGGTATTTGATGGGAAAAGCTCGACTTGCACCGATCAAAACTGTTACTATACCACGAATTGAACTAACGGCTGCAGCTTTGGCTGTAAAATTGGATTCGTTTTTGAAACGTGAATTACAATTTGAAGAAATCGAATCTGTGTTCTGGACAGATTCAACTTCTGTGTTATTGAGTATAAATAATACTTCACAAAGATTTCCAACTTTTGTGGCAAACAGACTTGCAGAAATTGAAGATGGTTCAACTGCATTACAGTGGCGGTATGTACCAATTCAAATCCTGCAGATGATGCTTCCAGAGGATTATCTGTACAGAAATTAATTGATGGACGATGGCTGAAAGGACCATCGTTTTTGCAAGGACCAGAGGAATTTTGGCCTATTTCACCTGTTAAGTTACCAGAACTTCCAGATGAGTTTATAAATTGTAAATCAAAAGGTGTGAATTATGTTGGTGATACCGAGTTGAAACCTATGGATGAATTCATTGCATATTTTTCTACTTGGTACAAGTTGATTGCTTTGTTGAATCCTGTTAGTAACAATGTATCTGGAAAGCAAACACTGAGGAAATTAAAGCTTTCTAATTCTTTACACAAACTCAGTCCAATTGTGAAAGATGATTTGATCAGAGTTGGAGGAAGATTAAGAAATGCTCCTGTGGATTTTGATGTGAAACATCCAATTATAATTCCTCAGAGGCTGAGATGAATAAAAGACAACATCATTTTTCTACTCATCATTCTGGTATGGCAAGTACTTGGACTTCGTTGAGACAACGATTTTGGATAATAAAAGCTGGAAGTGCAGTGAAATCAGTAATTGGGAACTGTATGTTTTGCCGTACAAGAAGTGCACCTGTAAGTCATCATGGCTGACCTACCGAAAGAAAGAGTAACACCAGTGGAACGACCATTTACTAATGTTGGTGTTGATTATTTTGGTCATTTTCTTGTGAAGTAAGGGCAAAGTACTGTCAAAAGATGGGGCTGTATTTTTACTTGCATGGCGACACGGGCAGTGCACTTGGAAGTGGATGCTGCTGCATTCATTAATGCATTGAGGAGATTTATAGCTCGAAAATCTAAACCACAGAGGTTCGTCTGTGATAATGGCAGCAATTTTGTTGCTGCAAACAAGATTCTACGTAAAGAACTGGAAGTTTGGAACTCTAGCAAAGTGGGTGAATTTTTACGAGAAGCAAATATTGAATTTCAATTCAATCCACCTACTGCTTCTAATTTTGGAGGAGTTTATGAAGGTAAAATCTTGACTGCGCTGTTGCATGATCAATTAGTAACTGATGAAGCTTTGGCTACTATTTTCTGTGAAATTGAATCACAGTTGAATTCAAGACCGATCATTCCAATAAGTTTCGATCCAAAAGATGAAGAGACTTTGACACCAAATCATTTGCTCTTGTTGAATCCTACAAGTAATTTGCCTCCTGGAATATTTGACAAGAAAGATTGTTACATTCGTCGTAAATGGCGTCAAATCCAGTATTTGGCGGATCAGTTTTGGGTCAGGTGGACTAGAGAATACTTACCTACACTCCAGATACGACAGAAATGGACATCAGAGGAACGCAACATGTAAGTAGGAGATATGGTTCTTCTGGTGAACAACACAATACCTAGAGGAAAGTGGCAGACTGGAAGAATAGTAGAAACTGTGTCCGATATACTTGGAGCTGTGCGACAAGTTACTGTGAGGACTTCCAGAGGTTTACTGAGACGACAAATTGCAAAATTATGCTTGATTAGAAAAGTTAATGAGTAAAATTGTTTCAAGGGTCCAGAATTCCCGATGTAAAGAGATTTGTGAGAAAGATGTTTTCACTGGGTTACAACATCTGGACGGGGGAATGTTACATTGGGAAAACTATTTCCTTGATTTTATTGACAATTGTGTGTTATTTCGTTTGTAGTAATTACATTTACTACTTTCCGCTTTGTTTGCATTTATTATTGCTTGCATGATCATGCTCGGAGCACTAAGTTACTGCACGGACATTAGACATCGAACCATTGTATTTTCTCTCGAATTGGTTTGACCGCAAATAACACTTAACATTTGATGCTCTCGTTACCATATAAGGAGCGCTTGCACCAAGGTTTTGTCTATCAGTCTACTGATTCTAGAACATGAATCGGATTTATGGTGTAATATGTTTTAGGTTTGCCCCTGGTCCAAATTATGCTCAATATTTTCGATAAATTCATTGTTGCAAAGAATAACTTACCTCCCAAATAACATCACAATATCTTGAGATTTATGGATTTCCCATGTTACGGAGCACTTAATAGACCATTCTTCGATCTGTTAGGTAACGTGTCAGTAAATTTTGGGTGCCATTTTCACATCGTGACGGAGTTGTTTATATTTACCTATTTTGAAAGTGAACATTTTTCCAAGGGAGGCAAAATTTATTTTAAAGGAGCTTCTTCCTCTAATTTTACAGTCGCAAGTTCTTCTGGGATTGGCACGAGCCAATGAGACTTGAAACAGTTTGATTACATTTTTATGGCAGTCCGTAGATTAGACATTGAACCAGGTAATCGGCCATATAGACAAAGGCGATGATATAAATCATTTGCGGGATTGTGTGTTGATGATGTCTAGAAACGAATGGGACCAGTAAGTCTAGAGAGAGCATTGGAAAAGACAGCTTCTGATTATTCTTTTATTCTACCGTATTCTAATGCCAACTTCTTCATTGAAAGAACTTTTTAAGACACATTTGATTCAAGAATAAGCGAAACTTATATAGCCTATTAAATGGAAACTCGACAGTACGGTCCATGTTGACACTCTTCAAAATATATTGAAATACGTATTTTCGGAGAAAAAAACGACCGGTAATGTAAAAACCTCACTACATTTATTATTTTTGGTCGTTGAAATTGTAATTCACAACAGTGCTTCACAATTTATTTTTCGAAGTTATGACTAACATTGAGCACTCAGCAGCCACAACCCTTTAATCGAAACAAAGTCGCTGACGTACCGCGTATTTTTGATTGCTTATCCCCGTCAGAAATATTTTGTGCACACACGTTTTTGTTGAGCTTGAGACACTGATGGGTCGCGATTATGATGAGGACTGCAGAACACGTGGTGTCGTTAGCGTTGAAGAATTTGTAAAGGTCAGAGTTCAATGAACAAATGATATGGAAATTCAGTTCAATTTCTTCATTTTCTGTTCACATACTAGTAGCTGGTGTCTGATGGGTTCTTCTTGGGACTTTTGAGTGACAAAACAAGTCACGGATTTCGTCGCGATATCGTTTGTCTCGTACACTGTATATTATTGCATTCATGAAGCTGAAAAATAGAGAGAGAAATCTATGAGCTTTTGGAGTTTTGCAAAAATGAGTTTATTTTGAATATCACTAAAATTTAATGTCGGACCAAGCCTTCTTGAGTATATTTGTAAAGTTTCTGGAATGACTCATTTTTTTGAACAGAAACATAGGTCGGAGCAATACCTTGGGAAAATTATATTTTGTCCCACTCCACCCAAATAAACAATCTCACTTTCTTGAGAATAAAACGCAACTCGGCTGTGAGACCCCCGCGATCTCTGACATGAAAAAATCATATCACGTAAAATTTTGTTAATATTCTCATTGTTCCTGTATTATTTTCTCTATTACTAACATTTCAAATTAAGTCGCAACATTCCAATCGATCCGCAATTGGGAATGTTATTCAAAATTTTCGCGTGCCTCACGTGTAATTGATAATAATTCTGCAAACATTTAGCCACAAATGCTACGGAAATATAAAAAAATGTCGGTGAAGAAAATTTGTAATTTGGGATAGTATAAAATAATCCTAAGAGCCAATACACGTATCGGCTAGTTTTTATCTAATATCGATAGGCTACTCCGAGATGTCGATATTAATATTGCCTTGCATATGTGTATCCCCAGGTTTTGCTAATGTATAAACTAACATATTGGCTTTCATACATTGCCAATATGTACAGGAACGGAATTTTTCTCACATATGTTCTATTCAATCTTTTGAAATTTTCATCATGAGTCTCGCCAGGATTAGAATTCGATAAAGAAATATAGGACATAGAAACAATCGAGAAGCCTAACTGCAAAACTATGAACCTATCGGGTGAGCACTAATTTTCCAATCAGCCTTTTTTGTCAAGAATGAGGCACAGATGGACCGCTACTAGACCGTGAGATCCACCAGTGATATTCAATCTTAACAAAGGTGCTTTGGAAGAGAAATTTCGGAAGGGATTATTGCATGGTAAATTATATTTTCCAAAAAAATATATGACCGCACAGGTTAAACATCTTTTCGTGAATGTTATCGGACAAAAACATAATCCAATACATCATCATACCCGCTACCACTGCCACGTAGCAGCAGCTAAATTATGCTTACCTGTTTATCAAAGATCCATAAAAACTGAGGGCATACGGTAGTGCAAAATTTGAGCACGTGAATATTTCGCCAAGAAACAGAAAAATGATTACAGCATATGGTACTGCAAATAAAAATTACACATATTAGTATTAAATATCAATAAATTTCAAAAAAGAAATCTAAAATTTGCGGTGTAATTACAGGTACTCTTAAAAGTAATGTATTTACTGGTATATCCAAACAAACCAGTATTTATTAATCTTAACCTTGCTCGGTGAAAGTTACAAAATTATTTTCCTGGCTAGTTCATGTTTTTTTTTACGACTCTTGTGGAAATTATTACGATGCACTCGGTATTTATGATATGGGGAATCTTTCCTTCTGTTTTGGTGTTTACCAAATTATTGTTACGAACTATCCGAGGAACTATCAGAGGGCTTATGCTCAACACCGCTTAGCTCGGACCTACGTAGCGACTGTTCTGTGTTACAGAATTGATCGCTGCCGAGTCACCGCTGTGTGCTCGTTCTGCAGCCTGTATGGCATTGCGCTGAATATCACTGTGTGATGTTATGTTATCCGAACTCAGATCTTTTATCTGTTATAAATGAACAATGAATTTAAAACAAATATTATCCTTTTATTTACTCGATGCACAGGGTCCGGCATTTTGTCCAAATTTCTAGACACATGCAGTACACCACAACAAGATTTCATGACTAATGATTTGTCTTTATTATTCACTAAGAATAGCAAGGAAACAGTATCCGCCATGCATACTGCTATCGGAAAATCATGTCAGGTCACGACCCGTTCCATCAGTGACCCACCCTTAACAAAACAGGTTTAGTCAATATTTTTCTGACTGATTTATCCTCTAAAATAGCCTCTCTTTCATACTTACGTAATGTTATTGTAAAAGCTACAATCAATATAATAATCGTAATGAGAACAGCAATTTCAGGTTTTGTATTGGGTCCATCGAACAAATTCCCCGCTACCTTTTTCCTATTTTTGTTGTCATTTTGTTCATTTTCACCGATTTGAAATCTGTTGTTGACTTTAATCTTTCTTCGCGATAGTTTTATATATGAAGTCATTCCCGCAGCAATACAGAATATTAGCTGAAATTAAAATGAAAAACCGTTAAGGGCAGAAGTTGGTCGTACTTGGCAAACAATCACAACGCATTACTATGTAGCCATATTTGATACCCTATAAGATATTTGTACATCGTGACAAAATTGCAACAAAATCGCTGTCCCTAGTGGTATTAACATAGAGCTATAAAATGAGACTTTTCGGCCAACTATGGAATGTTGATGGAATGCACAGCCAAGGTGCGATACATCAACAGCGCGTACCTGGCATAAATGTCAATCACAAGATGGCTTCTTATTTCAATATATACAATAAATAAATGCAAACGGACGGTAAATTTACTGTATTTTGTTACAGTGTTCATAGATTTGATTGTGGCTGAATCTGATGTTTGTTAGTGCATAATAAGAGCAATATTCCAATGTTTTGTTAACGAACGCAATTTTTTTCATTATTAAGCAATAATATTAGATGCCCCTTACGCTACTACGGTTAGATCCACCGGTGACCCAAGCTTATCAAAGCATGACCCAACAACAATTCTCTGATGGGGATCTGATAGAGTAAGCAGCCTATAATATTGATATCTTGTAATACTGTACAAAATATTCGACTTATACGTGATAAAATTCAATTTTCGAATCGGACAACTCACCGTCAGTATGTAAGGAATTAGTACAGTTGCAACGATATATATTATTCCGTGGACTCCTAATCGTCCAAACACTGTTTCACCCTCCGTAGCCTTGAATGTAGCAACATGCATAAAAATAATAGGTTGGAACTGGTAATTGAACCATGTAGAGAAAAGAGCTGTTAACACAAAATGATGTTGAAAAATTTAGTCAAATGTGCGCTTAGTAAAACCTAAACAAATACATCCTATAGCAGAAAAAATGCAGCATATTGCAAGCAGCGAAGCCATTACGACAATAATGATTTAAATCATGATAATGCCTGCAGTGATAGCCTAATGTACATATTGATATATTTGACAACAGCACAAATAAATAGATAAAAAGTGAAAATGTTTCATTTCTAAATATGATAGTTTCACAAGATTCTGTTCCAATATAACCAATTCATAACTAATTTGAATAATTTTTGCTTCGAATTGCTGGATTGAATCCCCACCCTTAACTGAGATACCATAAAATGCTGCTGACATTTTAGAGTTAACAAAAGTGAGCACCAGAGATATACATAATATTTGACGATTTGTTAATTTTGTGTGAATTTTGCATTTGTAATGTTGTTGTGTAATTTATGGATATGAAAAATAATATTATTTCTATATACAAAATATATCTTGCTTGATATGTTTTCTATCTAAACAAATGATTTTTTTTATTGCATACATTATGCCAGAACTTTTATTTATAGGGTCATTTATAAATTTCAATTTGTAAAGAAATACAAACAGATGAACTCAGCATCCGCAGCACAAAATTTACTTCATAATAGATTGCGGTAAAAATTAATTCAGTACATAATTCTGATGTATCTAATTTCCAAAACTGTTTATGTGAATTTGAATCTCATCTGATAGTTGGTAATTGCTCAGCTACCGCCATGATTACGTGATCCTAAATTGGTTGATTACTTTGTTTACGTCTGGCTCACTTGCTGTCTTGTATCTATATTATTCTATTACCATTCAGTTCACCTCATGCTTAGCTGTGAAGGAGTTGATTAAACCCTATAGTCTTAATTCTAGAGTTGTAATTTGAATTATATGCGTCTATAGGTTACCACATAGATGTTAATTGTTCAACTTTATTAGCTGGAGTATTCACACAATAAACTCACCCGGAATAAATGCAAAACATAAAGATACGATCCATATTATCACGAGCGTCAAAATAATGGTAGATGTTTTACGCAGGTGATGCCACATTGGCCATTTTATGGCAAAAAAACGTTCCACACTGAGAAACAAGAGATGAAGAAGAGATGCCTGATAGAATGTTTTTTAAAAAGGTAATTAGAATTTTCCTGATTAAAATACAAGAAATGAGTCTTCTACTGTTCCAAAAAGGAGGAGTTTCCAACAGAATTTTACCATCACCCAGTGCAAATACCACGCACTTCACTTTACCACAGAGTATCCGTTCCTTCAGTGTGTGTTTTCCCCTTGTGCAGTAACTGGTACATTTTATAGTAGCTCTTTGTAGCTTGAGTGATCCTTTGTAATCTTCTTCTGGCCCGTACTTCCTACCTTGCTTATAGTGAACTTGAAAAGAAGAATTATTTGTTAGAATTAATTCAAAGAAATACTAAATGATCGAAATATAATTTAAAATAAGTATTATCATACAGCTTCGGCCATAAATGAGACTAAATCATACACATGCCTGCATTGATATCATGATGAGTGATCCAGAAACAATTGCGTTTGCAGAATTGATGTCAACAAAAGTATATTTCGATATTTCACGTTCGGTTTTGTATCTCATCCAAATCATGTTAGGCATCGCCGTAAAAAATATTACGAATCCATTGAGCATGTCAGCAAATGATAATGATGCTGGGAAATGAAGAAAACTTTTCAGGAATACTCCGGACAATCGCAAGTTTGTGAATTTTAACATAATAATTGCTAAAGGTGTTCCCATATCATATGGGAAATAAAATTGTTGAAATAAAATAATTTGCAGAGCGAACCCAGAATGCCGTACAAATCTCCCTATCGCGATCTGCAACTGCATTTGCCAAGCATTCTTCATTATTATCGCGATCTTTCTCGCGTCTGTGGTAATGTGATGCTGTGGCGTGTGGACAAGCACTTCTTTTAGAATTGTTTAAGTATTCAAATGGGTCTTATTGATTCACGGCCCTCTTAAAGATAGATAAATCCCTAATATGCGGACATACGAAAGAATTTAACAAGCATACCTCTAATAAAATTATATTGTGTCTGCATATCTTTCTTTTTAAAAACAATGACTGGCATAGCACTGTTCACGAATATGATCGTGAGAGACATGGAAACAATTGAAAAGCAAAACAGTGCGAAGCCTCCACGAATTTCACAGTTTGATAACGTGGCATTGTCATTGTTGTAAAGATACAAACATTCTTCATGATCGTAATAGACTGGAAATCCACATAATTTTGCCTCTGAAGTAGATTTATTGGTTGAATAGACAGGTTTGTCAACTTCCCCGTAGGTGAGCGAAGGGGGGTTTTCGGCAGGCGAGTCTTCGTTTATATCTTCCATTGAAGTTGGCATTTCCTGACTTTCCTTACTTTAATAATGCGTTCAAAAATGATAAACAGTGCTCCTATCATCACCATAGAACTTGATAACAAAATTTTCCCTTCTCAGTATGTTATATATAATATATTAATATATAAAATATAATATATAGCACATTAGAAAAAAAGATCATATTTAATCTATGCCAAGGTCAATACCTAGTACTCGTTTAAATACTTTAAATGTGATGGTATTCGTTCTTAACACAATCCACAGTCAGTGAGGAGATTTACTGCCAAGCATTAGGATCTTGCTATAAATATGTATTATTCATTGCATACATCTTTACCCATATAGATAGCCTTATACAATATTTATTCGATGTTATGACGCGAGTCACACACATGTCCTTTGTTAAACTCGGCCTTTATGGGTTTCACTGTTTTTCAAATAAAATTATAGTGTATTCAGTGAAACTGAAATATTCAGCAATAGCGTAGAAGCTTACACTAGCGTATTTAAGTGAAATGGGTACGGCATCCCGCCCTGTGCAGTAAAAGGTAGCAGAATAGCTCTATGTGCTTAAATTACCCAATTTACCTATGAACCCGCAACGTATTATGTAGTAGCTGTAGGCCTACTCGCAGTACTGGTTTTTCTGAATTTCATCACGGAGCGACTTTCAACTGTTTCACCCTGATATATTATTAAAATGCTAGTTTTTGCATTTATATTGGAATTTTGCTGAAAAGGGGTTCGGAGGCAGCAATTAGAAATCATTCATTTGGCAAAGATATATTTTGCTCCGGAAATCCATGATGACGTCATAATTTGATCAAAACTTTTCCAAATTTTGCTCCCTCTACCCCTTTTCAAGGTTCTGTATATACGCCACCGAAAACATACCAATAACGTGTTGAACACTCATTCATTTCATAAGCAATAAATTCATACTTCATAGCAGACTGCAGGACGTTATTTCTTTAGAATCTCTAAAATGCGATATTGAGTTCAAAATTAATCCTCAACATTGGTGGAAGGTTGACTAGCATAATAGCATATGCGTAATAAATTTACTGTTCATTTCTAGTAATTGCATGTTTCAAAATTTAAAATCGCCTTGTTGATGCATCTTGTTGGTGCGTTCCATCAACAGTCCATAATTGGTCAAAAAAGTCGATTTTATATTTTCATTTCAAAATCACTGAGCAAAATTACTGCCAAAGAGCGGTAATTTTATTGTATTTTTTTTACTGTGTCAATCTACATTCTCGTGCTATTAGTTTTTAAATATGCCACTTGCTACTTTTAGCGCTACATAGAATTCAATCATACTTCTTTGAACTATCTGCTAATACTACTAGAAAACGCACCAAAACTTTATTTTTGACTCTCGCGTCGTAATTTTTCCAGTAAATGAGGTTTTGTCGATTTGTTTCATTTCTAAAAATTTACGCTTTGAGGGCATATTAGCGATTTTTTGTGAGTATTGTGTCGCGAACAATGGTAGGAGTGTGGTCCCTATTTTAATTGCTTTTCGTAAATAAGTTTGTGGAACTAGCACAAGAACGGAAAAATCTGCTTACTTTGTTTAATGACGCAAAAGGCGATTAAGTAATTCACGTTTCAATTAGTAATACGTATTTATAAGATTCGAAATCAGCCTTATTAAATTGAGCATTTATTGTATTTTCCTATTAGTTCCCGGATACTCAAAAATTACGATAGTGCAAACAGTACAAAAAAGTGCCGATGTCATAAGGGACGGGAGGAGGTTGTTGACCGCCTCAAAGCCCAATATTAGAATATGTTATCAGATAGGATTTTTATCCTGTCATGCCAAATGACTCGTTTTCTTGTGTGTCATGTGCGCGTTGTTAGCTGGCTTCAAATGATTGTCTCTTCGAAAAGCAATTTTGACTTATTTAAGCCTCAACGCCCCTTTAAAATCTGGAGCGAAGACATGTCCCCTAAGTCACCAGATAAATCAATCGAATATTGCACTAGATTTGCTTTTTATCTAACAAAAAGGCCCTGTTGGGTTTCCCAGCGAGAAATTTTATTTTGTCAAGTATGAGCCACAAATAGACCGCGTCTCATCGACACGATCCTCAGGGACTCATACTTATCAAAATGTTTCTGTTTAGGTTGCGTTTTCACGTTTTACGTTAGCGCAACGCTGCGCATACATTTGTTTATCTTTCCTAACGCAACCGAAACGTTCGTTGTGCAATCTGAGTGTGCTCGTTTCGTTGAGCACGTTTGTGCTTTGTAAGTATTTAAATACAATTAACGCAAAGTAATGCAAACATGTATTGCCGTTTTTTCCCAGTCAGCTGAAGCGCTACGCAATGCATCGGCAAGGCAGCTTTACGTGTTGTAGCCTTTTGGGACTCTTGAATCACATATCCGCTTTGTTGACTATTGGCCATCGATAGATCTTGGACTAATGCGCGCAGTCCGAGTGTGTCCCACCATAAATACCAATATTGCTGATTGGGCTGGTCTCACTCTGGCTACTCATTCCGCCTATTGCATACACAACAAAGAATATATCAGCACATTTATTGTCGAAGATAAATTGGTTAATTCTTCATAATTTTTAAAAGTAAAGGTTATGGTTTAAAACACGGTATTTGAAATTCGTTATATAAATCGAATAATGTTTCAGATAAAAGAAATTGCTGAATTCAGCTCTGTAGGTTCGCTGGTAGGGGCTTCAGAATGGATCAGTATTTTCTGCATGTTGCAGATACCACTCACTGCACCGTGGTGGTTTAGTTCTGTTTGGGATGTTTTCACTCACTTTCACTCTAAACAAGGCCGAGAATATTGCTCAAAAGGAAGAAACTAACGGCCATTCAATAGCAATCAGCTACTACAACACTTACCGAAAACTTACCGAACGTTACTGAATCGCTATGGCTGAGAGCAGTGAGTGGGCCATTCTGAAGTCTATACCTCTTTCTTATTGAAGACTCCATGTATAACTCTATAGTTTATACAAAAAATGCTTAATACCATAGCGTCCCAGTCGTAAAAAATCTCATTAAGCTTGATTATGTTTGACAAAATGAAGTTGTTTATTGGGTTAGCAAGACATGGCAGCTTTTTCACAAACTGGTTACATGTGTCCGTTGAGACTCATTTTTTCCTGGTAATTTTGGATGGCAAGTCAAATCACGGATTGCGTCGCGATATCTTTTGTCTCGGACGCAGTATATGATGACATTCATTAAGCTGAAGGTATAGAAAGAAGTTTATCAGATTCTGTAGTTCTGCAAAGACGACTGAGCAGGGACCTAACCTAAGATCTCCAACATATGATGCCAACATGATAACCAATAGGTCAATTTGTCGAGGATGTGTCTAGAACATTCTGGACCGCGCCTTGGCAGCGCAATCCATCAGAGAACAAAATTTCTAACCATTTAGACATGTCACAATAGTTGATGCGAAATTGTATATAGTTCGTTAATTGGTCATGAATAGGAATGCCCCTGCCCCAATGGTAAGGCATTCTAGAATTCTGATTTTGTCAAGCTATTTTCATTAGTCAGAAAGAGTTTTAATATGGATATCTGACATTCGTTTTCCCGCGGAGATCGAGATCTGCAACCCCCGATGATCATGCTTCACAGCACGATGCACATTATAAGATATAAATAATATTTTCGACTTACCTGTTCGTCAAAGTTCCGTAAAAACTGAGAGCATATGGTAGTGCAAAGTTTGAGCACGTTAACACTTCGCCGAGGTAAAGAAAGATTACGATACCAAATGGCACTGGAAACAAAAATTATTGGTATTATCATTATTATGCTAATACATTCATAATAGGAAATCAATTGAAAAATTACCGTCAAATACTCAAATTAACTGCGCTGTATTCCCTGGTTTATTCAAACAGATAAATATCTACAGAGAAGGTATCATAATCTTTGTCGTGAAACAGTTTTTTATTGGAAAGAATCACGAGTTACATAAGATTTCACGCCAACAACTCCAATCTAAGAGGAACCAATCTTATTGTAGCTGATCTAATCGTAACAGTGAAGTGCGGTATTAGCATGCACTGTGTAAAACCATCTTTTCACAAAATGATCTTTGTCGTGACTGATTCATATTCCAGTGTTCACCAGTGTGATCTATGTGACACTCGATAAAGTACGATCGGTACGAGCCGGATCGAATCATTTTTAATTAAATTACAATTTGGCTCTATGTTGAGAAAAAGGAAATTAATACTTACGATTTAAGGATAAAATACGATCGATCCTTGTCAAATTGGACCAAAATCGACTGTATTTTGTCGTTAAAGCGAAGATTCCACCATATTATCAAGTTTTTGTTCGTAGGATCTATTCACGATTAATTTGAATAACTTGTGCTTCGAATCGATTCGAATCAATCGTGTGAGGTAATAGTATATGCTATGAACGAAATAATGAATTTTAACAAATATTTCTTTGTAATGTTGTTACGATAAGTATTGTCTAGCAGGAATGTCCGTTTTGTCTGGAAATCTAGCGAGTTTTAAGTATTTTGATAGCCTATTTGTACATCCCTCGATTAACTTATTTTTCTACTCACGTAATGTTATCGTAAAAGCTACAATCATTATAATAATTGTAATGAGAATAAAAACTTCGGGTTTTATGCTGCGTTTATCAGTAGGGTTTTGTGATATCTTCTTTTTCTTGTTTTTGTTGTCTTTATTTTTGCCGTCTTCAAATCTGCTGTTGAATTTTTTCTCTCGTTGCGATAGTTTTATATAGGAGGTAATTCCCGCAGCAATACAAAATATTAGCTAAAGTTAAAAATAAATTAATTAAAATAATATTTTATTTTACAGGTCATATTGCTCACAAAGATCGTTGTAGGCCTAGATTTAGGAATTTCCTGCCTGCCGCAAGAGGCAACTAAAAAAAACAAAGACGTTGACCCACAAGTGACTCATACTTATCAAAACGAGTTTACTCTACCCTTTTTTACTAGGTTATAGTTAGATCGAGGCAATTCTGTTCCGTTATTTGGATCGGGCAATTATTCATTATGTGAAATTGAGTTTCCGAATGATATTCGGAGATATTTTCTGTCCAGTCCTAGCAATAGTAAACAGAAAAGGAATATTTCCATCAAGCTCAACAAAAGCACTTATTCTATTCATGTGTATGGTAAAACTCTGATTGCAAGACTTACCGTCAATATGTAAGGGAGTATTACAGTGATCAAGATATATATTATTCCATGAGCTCCTAATTGTTCAAACACTGTATCACCCTCAGTAGCTTTGAATGTAGCAATATGCATAAGAAGAATGGGTTGGAATTGATAATTGAACCACGTAGAGAATAGGGCTGTTAATATAAAATGACGATAAAAAGTAATATTTAAAGGTTATTCGTTGAGCGCGAGTCAGTGAAAGATAGACCACACGTCCAAAAACGGCAGTTCGATAAGGTTTGGAATATTACAAACTGAGAGGTCCAAGATGTTTCCAAAATATAAACAATTGTTTGTCCACAATTGTGAATGGATAATGCTTTTTTCTAATCCATGCACGAGCAATGAAATACAAAAGAGGAACCAGGTTTAAACACCTCAATTCTTGCATAATATTAGACGTTCGGCTCTTGAATTATGTAGTTTATGTTATAATATGATTTATAATAATCGGCCTACCCGGAATAAACGCAAAACACAAGGCCAATATCCATATTATCACCAGTGTTAAGACAACGGTTGACGTTTTACGTAGATGATGCCATATCGGCCATTTGATCGCAGAAAATCGCTCCATACTCAGAAACAAGAGATGAAGAAGAGATGCCTGAATAAATAATGAATATTATCAGATATTTCTGAGTATAAACATTCAAAATAAATTATACTTCGACAATTGTTGTTGCATATTGTTTATTACATAAATAGTAACTTGGTAACTAAGTTACTATTTATGCAATAAACAATATGTAACTTCATTATGCCCGTTCAGGCTTTGATCAGAATAACTCTAAATAAAAAACTTATTTTATGATCATTCGGAAAATGGTGCATAAGGAACGAATGGACGAATTCCAACAAAATTCTGCCGAAATATTTCTCTTGTCGGGTATTCTTTTTTATATCTCTATTAAATAGTGGCTGTTACATTCTATTAAAAATTTAAATGAAACAATATTAAAACTACAACTTAAACTGACATTGTTGCCATGCAGACAATATGAGCTATCACAGTGTGATTAATTCATTTACATACTTGCATTGATATCATGACAAGTGATCCAGAAACAATGGCGTTTGCTGAATTTATGTCATCTGCAGTATATGTCGATATTTCACGTTCGGTTTTGTATCTCATCCAAATCATATTAGGTAGCGCCATAAAAAGAATCACAAATCCATTGAGCATGTCAGCAAAAGCTAACGAAGCTAAAAATGAAAAAAAATATATTAATATTTACGTAGGTGGAGTAATGACAAGTTTAAAAATGTTGTTATAGTTGTAAATGGTAGCCGTGCGTGCGACCGGCTCATAAAGGTGTATGTTTCCGCGTAGGGGGCAATTACTTGCACTTTATCGTTCAGTAGCCCTTTTCTATTCCAATGGCCTATTAGTCAGTCCTTTTAGACACTAATTTCTTTCTTGCTTAGAGCAAACTTACATAAAAAATGAACAAATTCATTGAAAACTATGAGCGCATTTTCCAAGAATATTGACGTATATTGTATGAGTTATGACCGTTGCATTTGACTACCCGGTCAAAGAACTAACGATAATATTGTAAAAGATATTTTCCCAAGCTATGTATTTTAATAAATTTTGACCACGTCAGATAGATCGCGTCAAAAGACAACTGAATAGTAACTAAGCAGTGACAGTTAGTTTTGCCATCACCCAGGGCAAATACCACTTTTTTATTGAAATTCACTCTGAGCCGGAAGCAGTACCTGAAAGGTACTAACTAACGACGACTTATTCACAAAGAGCTACAACGATATAGTGGGCGCGATGGCCTAGTGGTTAAACATCGCAAGTTGAAGATTCAAATTTGTAAAAAAATGTTTCATACCTAGAGTGCAGTTGTTGTAGCCCTATGCCATGAGTGGTCGTTAGTTGCATCTTTTAGAGCAGCTTTCGACCTTGCTTGAAGCAAACTTTCAATAAAAAAAGATTGCGTAAATCGCTGACTCATGTTCAACATAGAATTACTGGTCAAAGTAAAGGATATGTCGTTTCAAAATTCGCGAGCTATTGAACGATATACCGATATTCGTTTCGCGAGCTCATTTAGCGATATATGGTGTTGTATTCACCAATACTACGCAATGTAATTACAATGTCTTTGTATTTCCTTCTTTTACAATGCTATGACAGGCATGAAGTTCATCGAAATTATATTCATGAGAGACATTAAATGATAAAGAGGGTTGTTTTGCTAAACACAGAGTACTTTTAGAATGAAGAAAGCGTATTGTGATCTCAAATTTTATTCTGCCAGGTATAAGCCACAGATAGATTGCGCCTGTTGCGACGAATTCAATACACATACCCTTAATGTAATTATATTGCGTCCGCATTTCCCTTTTTTTCAAAACGATGACAGGCATAGCACTATTCATAAATATGATCGTGAGAGACATTAAAATAATTGAAAGGCAAAACATCGCAAAGCCTCCTCGAATTTCACAATTCGATAAGGTTGCATTACTGATGTTGCGAAGATACAGACATTCCTCGTGTTCGCAATAAACTGGGAATCCACACAATTTTGCCTCTGAATTTGAGTTGTTGGGTAAATAAACGATTACTTCATAATCTCCAAAATAAAGCGGTGGAGGATTTCCGATAATTCTGGAATCCTCGTATTCACCGTCCACCGGAGTTGACCACGTGTCCTGTGCTTGCACTCGAATATTGCTCCCAACTACGGACAATATTGCCTGTATCTTCATTATAAAACTTGACAATAACATATTTATTCAATGTGTCGGACTGCAGTCGAGATAAGTTGAATTTGATCAACAAATATATCTAGGTGTAAGTATCAAATTGCAAATCTGTATTGAAAATAACTACACTCTGATGAAAATGCAGTAACATTTCTTTTCTCTGGCAATATATTCATCCAGTGATATTGAAATAAAGAGAAAACAGATTTTTTCCTTGGCCAATTACAGGACTTTGATAGAACGCGTAGCACGATGAGCCGTTCATCAACAGTTTATACTTTATTTTGAAATGAAATTTATTTTTACCTCTACATTCTAAAGTATCATATAGCGAATTAATAAGTTGAAGTGGTAGATGGTTTTACCATTACCTAGGGCAGATCCACTCACTGTACTTTACCATGTTGGTTCAGTTCCCTTTTGGAGCTGCTTCCGGCCTTGCTTAGAGTGAATTTCAATAAAAAAAAATAAAAAAAAATATTACAAGTGCAAATAAAAATCACTAAAAACATTTTGCCACATCTTTTCCATATGTTATAAACGACACTATTATAACCTTTGTATACAAATATATTTCTTCATTAAAAATATTTATTAGTTCATATATTTCCATTCCAAGTCAGTGACAGTTTTATTTAGTCAGGTTCTGTTGTGCATGAATTATTAGTGGATCGCGTCGGCAAGACACATTCCATCTGTGACTCATGCTGTACAAAATAAAGTTTCTGATCGCGTTCACCATACCTTACAATCTAAAACATGGTCGCAAATACATACCTAATCGATGTATGATTCAACTGTTCTATTATGGATTTAGCACACATCTAACGAAATGCATTGGATTCTTGCATATAATATGTATAACTGGACATTACTAAGTCGTTCAAATGACCAAATGCTAGGATAAGCTAAGGTTAATCTACGGTGTAACTATAGCCTATTTAGGTACGGCTTTACCCACGCTTAATCGGAAAATACACTGAACTTATCTTAAAAAAAAAAAACTAACATCTGTGAATTGAGATAGGCAAATCGCTAACGGTGCGAATACTGCTCATTTTTTCCCTGCATAAACGAAAATGGGAAGTCTGTTTTAAATGACACATATTTTTACATCGTCTTAATTACGAGCTGATGTAGTCTTACGTCTTAGTTAGTTAGTTACGTCTCGTTTTAGTGATTCTATCGTAATACTCAACTGAACAAAAAATGAGCATGCTATTCTGGTTTGGCGTATTTATATCTACTTTCCAATTTACTAAGCTCGACCGGAAGTCGAAGCCAAATAACAATCGATAGAGAGAACTTCATAAAAGAAAACACACACTGGCAAGTGGTAACATTTCTTACATAACATCTAATCGCTATCACTCAGACAAAAAATCAGCAGCAAATAATTGATTAAAAAGTGAATTTATAGTTTTATTTCAATATCAGATATTGTCAAAGAGTGGCGATTTTGACGTGCTTTTCTAGAGTATTGACTTCAATTACCTTCAGTCTCATATCAATATCTGTGTAAAAGTGTCACTATGATGCCATCAAATTAAAATATGTGAGGAATAAAGATATTGATATAATAAAATAGTAGAGCTATGGTGCAAGAGCTATGGCCAAAAGTACAAACGTAAAATCTTTGATTACAAGTCGGGCGGATTTTTTTCAAATGTATTTAAACTCGTGAAATACCAGTCCCACACGCTTATTCATTCATTTATTACTAGTTATTTCCTATCCAATGCTTATTGCCGATGTTGAACCTTCAAAAACGCTGAAAATACGTCATCTTTAATGCTGTGTTCGTATTTTATTGCTATCGCCCAATGAGGTGCGGACGACCCCAATACACCAACTCTAGTAAATATCAGTCGTACTGACAGACCGTCATATCCAAAGCCTTTGCTAATAAAGCTACGATCGCACACAACTAAATTGAGCGGTAGGCCGTGTTAATATTTGTGACAGTAAACAAGGGAATAAGGAACGGGAATTTATTCGCGTTTCCCACGAATATTACTCATTTACTGTAGTTCAAGACTATAACTAAAAGTGCATTACACTCGACCAGATTTTCCTCGAAAATAAATAGCACGACATTAGCGACAAAGTTGAATGAAATAAACCAAAGAACCTGTTTTTCTGTGAACGGCGGTTGACATAGGTCTGCCTGAGCTTCCGATGAATTAAAGGTCATTTTTTGGCAATAATCCCAGTCGAGCCTAAGTCACTTATGGACCGTGATCCATCAGTAACCTATACTTGACAAATTTTATGGGGGGAGAATGACTGATCGAGATAGAACCGAATAGACCGAAGACTGCATCTAAATAAACGTGTGTCCACCATCAACACCACACAACATATTGTGGCAGACTTGTAGCTTCTAGCACAGCGGTTCTCAAACCATGGGCCATGCAATATTTAGTAGCGGTTTTTATTGAAGAATTTAGTTTCATGTGCCACTATGCTTAATTTTACAGAAATAATGGCTGGGGGAGGATTGCAATCTACAAGTCTGTTAGTTAGTTTCTTCAGCGCACCTGGTATGCGCAAAATTCAACCTGCATATACTTGACTAGTAAAACATTACTAAAGGTATTTAGAATGACCATATTCTCCTTGTATATCATATTCATTACGACCCAGTCCGAAAATTATGTGACTCATACTTAACAAAAAAGGACAAAGTTGTTAGGTTCAGTTATTTATGCTAGTTACATATACACTTCAAAACTCCTCGAATTTTACTATGGGCTGAAAAGATTTGACAAAAAGTAACAGACTGCATTTCATACCCCGACAGGACAAGGTAGGGCATGTATATACAATTTTCGGCACATGCGTGAAAAAAACTGAACAAAAACATTATTTCACCAAATCAGAGTCGCGCTATTTCTCAGGAATTGTCGCACAAAGCTATCGAAGTCCTAAAAAAGCGTTATGAACGACTATTGAAAACACTTCGCGTCCTGACTTTATGTTCGCGACCTAATTTTACTGAGACTTTACTCTGAACTTCCATTATGTAAAATGAGCTTCGATCATGCGGGCGTTCTATATCATTGACAAACACTGCGCTTTAGTTTTGCACTGACATGACGTAAATGCTCATCTATGACATTTTTCGAATGATCCAGACGATAATATGGTTTAACACGCCAATAAAGTGACCCAAGAAGCTTAAAAAGGAAATTTTTACCGGCGCCATGATCAATTTTACTTTGTGATTTCTTCATTTTATTATCGTCATGAATATATTGCGATGATGCCTATAAAAATGCAAGTTTATATAAAAAATGCCTGTCGCGCCCATCATAAATTCATAACTTGACTAGCAAAATTTGTTTTCTCTTTTTAATTTTTAACCAGTCGAAGCTCTAAAATGTACCACTGGTTGGTCATAATTAGCAGGTACACATACAAAAAAAAAACTTTGGGAGTTCACAGTCGCCAAGCAGAAAAACTATCGGTACCTTTAGCCTGTAGGTAAAACCACCGCTACCATGCTCCAAAACAAAACTTCATCATCTGCTGACCAGAAATATATTAAAATCAGTATGGTTAATCAGGCAAAACCATCCAGCGCTCCCACGGCTGCTTCACAATATGCAAAACAATTAATGCTAAATGAACAGGGAAATCTTGATGCGTACGATCTGGGGACAATTTGTTTCTTGATACAACTAACTTCATATTAGAGAGGTACCGATATATCGGGATTGGTAATATGGTCTCTATTTGTTAAACCTCAATTGTAAACGGTATCGGATTATACGTGGTCGATATTTCCGATATTAGCAATATCTTGAACGTAGCGGGTTTCTTCGACACGATGCAATTCAGTCAGAATAGATTTCATTGAAAGGTCATTCCATTAGGTCATAATGTGTCTATTTATGCTTGGTCTACCTTTTAGCCAAGAATTGCTTATTCGCTCCTAAAAGATTCGGCGTTTATAGTAGTAAAGAAATTGTTGAAAAATGTATCCCGTGGGCTGATCGAGAGCATTTGAACCACCAATCCTTTGACCATGTTTGTTTAATTTAATATGTGACGAGAAATTTAGCGACATTTAAAATCCATTTTTTATGCTTTTTTTCTGTGTTTACCAGACGGGATACTTCCTATTTTAAATGGTTTTCATCAGCATCGAAGGCGGCATTGTATTGGCATGGTGTTTACACAAATTCGCCCATTATTCAAATTGCTTATTCGCTAATAAGTTAGTGAATAGAGCACATGGTAGGGCTAGGCAAAACCGATTCATTTGGAATTCGAATCTGATTCGAATATTTTTTTCGAATCGGACCGAATCAATAATTCTATGTAAATAACAAATATCCCATTTTCACTATTTCACTACAACTGTAACACTCGTCTGAACTTGGATTTCCATGGGTTCAAACGTAATAATAATTCTCTCGAATAATTCTCGCAATAAAATCTGACGCGAATATATGTCCAATTTGTGACTTTATAAATCAATTGAATATAGAACCATATATGTCTTTTTTCTCAGTCAAACATTGCTTTCATGAAACACACGATTGACAATAAAATGAAATAAAGAGTTAACTAC
Organism: Styela plicata; assembly: GCA_963675895.2. Lineage (NCBI taxonomy): Eukaryota > Metazoa > Chordata > Ascidiacea > Stolidobranchia > Styelidae > Styela > Styela plicata. The sequence goes on from OZ023140.1 coordinate 17,232,851, forward strand.
GATTGGATGGATTTCTCTCGAACAAGACAAGAGAAAAAAACTATAGAATATCTGTTTTGTTGAGTTGTCCAATTTCTTGACAACGGATGGAACTAGCCACTTACAAACGGTCGAACTGTGGGTCACTATGAGAAAACCGAAATTAATGATTGAGCGGATGTTACAAGGGCAACTCATTTTGTCTATCCAATACACAAAAATAACGAATATGTCAGCACGATTTTTTATTTCATAGTTTAGAAAATAAAACATTTGCGAAAATTCTTTATTACTACCAATAGTAACGTTCAAACTTGTCCTTATAGTTTTAGTTTAAACGATATTCAAAATTTACTTTATAAATAGAAAAACATCTCGGCATTTCAGATAAATGAAATCCCTGCTATTTGATCACATGTTGCCCATTTTGCAGCAAAGTCATCATTTATGTCAAGGTTTACGACTGAAAATTCGGCATATGACAACATTTCACGACAAAATCAATTACTGGATAATCGAAAAACGATTAAAAAAAATTTCTTTTTAATCATAATTCCAGGAGTAGGCTATTCAGACAAAAACATTCCTAGTAATGGTTGATATCGGAAGAATTTTTACAATCCTATTATATAATATCTTTCAAAGAGTTACGCATGCTTGTTAAATACGACCCACTGATGAAGCGCCCCGTTGAGGGTTGACAAAACTCTACTTTTAATTCACAAACTCTTAGTTTGAGTAGTCTGTGTCTGACGAGAATCATTACTATGCAGTTTTAAATGACAAAGCAAATCACGAATTTCATCCCGATATCGTTTATCTCGAAAACAGTATATCACAGCATTCATGAAGCTGAAAGAATAGAAAGAGAAAATGTATCAGATTTTGGGGTTTGGCTACGCTTAACTGATATGAACATATAATCTGGGAACGGCAGGTGCCTCGTGGGTCGAGAACAAACAGACGGTTACCGCCGTGCTTTCGGAGTCTTCGAGTGTGCAGACTTCAAAATAAAGAACGCGCGTCAGAAGCATGAATAATATCTTGACATACTCAGTAAAATTAACGGTAGCAAAATATCATTTCTGAATATTCAAAACAACTGTAAATTCCAACCCAAAAATGGTCACAGCCGGAAAGTGCTGACTTATACCTCCGCCAATAGATGACAACACAGTAAGAAAATGTTGAGTCCATCTGTGGTTCATGCCAGACAAAATAAGATTTCTGACTGAGAAATGCCCCCTCACTGCCCCGGCTTGATCATGGGTTGTATTACTCTTTTTTGATATTCATGGAATACATATGGCTTACCTGAGAATGTGTTACAAACTACCCAATCAGAAATAAATTTTGTTAAAGATGCGCCACAAATGAATCGCGTCTCATTGACGCGTTCTATCAATGACTCACACTCGACAAAAGATACTTTGACGATTTTTTTTTATCGAGAAGAGTTTGGCGCCGTTGGTATATCGTCTACTCAATTGCCTTGATTAACGGGCATAAACTACCAACATCAGTGGAAAACATTTGCTTCAGCAAACGCCTTCAGTAGTTTACGTGTAATATTGCATATAGTTTGGTAATGGGTAGATTTACAGAATATAAAAAAATATTTTTCTGAGTTGTTGATAAGAAGTTTTAATGTTTAAAATAATCTGCGGTTGCCAGATCGATATACGTATATTCTGCTCACCTGTTTGTAAAAGTTGCATAAAAACTGAGAGCATATGGTAAAGCAAAGTTTGAGCAAGTTAATACTTCACCCAGGTAGAGAGTAACGACCACAGCAAATGGTACTGAAAAACAAAATTATAAATGAGAAATTACGACCAAATTACCTGACACTGTAATAATTGTTGCTGTTTTTTACTGTTGTATTCAAACAAGCCATTATCTATTTTTGAAGGTGACTTTAATCCAAGTTGGAAGCATCACCGAAAGAAGTGTTTAAGAGGCATAGGACATTTAGAACCGACGACTGGAATCTAAGAGGAAAACATTCCATCCACAATTAAACCACTGGTAAGCGCAGTATCTGCCCCATGCTGTGTAAAACCAACTACCACTTCTGACAAAATTATCTTCAGGAATGCAAACTATGCCGAAATAAAGCCCGATCGCTTTTGAGTGAAGAAACTACTTAGGGCTACAAGTAACTACATACTCAATTTCTGCAAAAAATAATGGTTTAAATAGCATTTTTCATAGTGTAGGAACCAACACTGTCTGAGGCCGTGTAAATCTCGAACTCAAATCAGTTATCTGTTATGAATAAATAATGTATTTGACAAATATTTTTCTTTGCTGTTGCGATAAGTATCGTCTGGCAGCAATTTCCTTTTTTGTCTTCAAATTTAGCTTGTATTGGCCATCTGATTAGAGATGCCATTAAGTATCAGTATCAAAAAAATCATGAATTATTCTACATAAAAAATCAAGTTATTTTTATACTCACGTAATGTGATTGTAAAAGCTACGATCATTATAATGAGGGTAATGAGAACAAAGATTTCGGGTTTTATATTGAGGCTACCGGATGACTTTTCCGTTATCTTCCTCTTCTTTTTGTTGCCTTTTGCGTTATTTACACCGTCTTCACCTCTTCTGTTGAATTTTATCTCTCGTTGCGATAGGTTTATGTAGGACGTGATTCCCGCAGCAATACAAAATATTAGCTTAAATTGAAGTAAGCAAAGTTTATCGGAATCGTGCATAAATGACAGAATTGTTCTAAGGTATTTCTTGCATATCGAAAGAGACGACTAAAAGCATAGAAGTTGTGGATTACTTTATTATTGCAGCGTGGCGGAGCGATCTATCATAACTCATACTACAAAACTATTTTAGTCTGATTTTTATACACGGGTAATCAAAGTATTCAAAACTATCGAAAATCGACCATAAAAACAAAACTTGCATTGAAAGTGAAGCTTTCATATTTTAACGACAAATTGCAACTGAAATAGTATAAAACTTAGTTGTGCCCTTAAGAGCTGAAATGTGAGTTAGCGATGGATTGCTTCAGCAGTTCGTTTAGATAGATTTCTCAACTTTCATAAGGAAACCAAGCTATATTGATTTGCTATTTATATGACGCTCGTAAATCGATTCTAGAAATGTATTCAGTTCAAATTCAAATTTCTAATAATTTGGTTCGGCCCAGCCCTAGCAGTAGTAGACAGAAGAAGGAATCATTTTTTTTTTCTTTGAGATCAAGTCCATCAAAGAACATAATCTATTCATGATTAAAAAAAATTAATTACTGATTAAATTACTTACCGTGAATATATATGGGAGCAGTACAGTGGCTGATGTATAAATTATTCCATGAACTCCCAATCGCTCAAACACCGTATCACCCTCTGTAGATTTGAATGTAGCAACATGCATAAGAACAATAGCTTGGAATTGATAATTGAACCACGTAGAGAAAAGGGCTGTTAATGCAAAATGGCGATAAAGACATTGTTTATATTCGCTTTAAGTAAGCCAATACTAGACCACGTCGTCATTAATTTTGAACCTAATTCAATATCAAAGAACTTTGTTGCTCAAGATGTGAAATGAAATATTTCTTAATTGATTTAATAGAATGACGGTTGTTCTCAATCAGCGTTGCCTATTTCACGGACAGGCCATAGAGAACATTAACGAAATTGAAAACATATATTCTCAAACATACTATATTTTATTATTACATCTTAAATGCCAAAATAGTTATCCTACAAAAGATAAACCGCGAATCTTACTTAACATTAGATGTCCACGGATGAAATATTTTGAATTATGTATTTTATGTTACAATGTGAGTTGTAATAATCGACATACCCGGAATTAATGCAAAACATAAAGCAAAGATCCATATTATCAACAGTGTTGAAACAACGGTGGATGTTTTACGCAGATGATGCCACATTGGCCATTTGATGGCAAGAAAACGTTCCAGACTCAGAAACAAGAGGTGGAAAAGAGATGCCTGATAAAACAAACTGATTTTCAAAAAAGGATTAGAATATTTTCTTAAAACGTTAAAAAATATGTATTTCAATTATTGTTTTTTGTATAAATAGTAACACGGTTATATCTGTTCTAGGTAGGCCTCGAACAAAAAGACTCGGACGGATATTAGTCTGAAAGAATGAATCGCTACTGAATTCTGTCAAAAATATTTCAACATTTCTAATTTTAGTAATTTTTTAAAATCCAAATGTGACTGTTTGAATCTTTGTAACCGACAATATCCGAATAATTTTGTAGAGATATAAGTCAAATAAATTGTCAAATATAAGGCAGTGGTATTGATTGGATTAGTTGGATGATCAGTAGAAAATTTAAACAAATGATTTAACTATACCTCAAACTGACTTCGCTTCTGGTGAATCTGCCCAGTCGGCTAATTAGCCGTACACTACAAGTAACCCTGGGGGAGTCTCACATTCGATATTGAATTAACATTGTCAAAAAGTGCGTGCGAGGTCTCACACTGATCCAGTCATACACGTACGTACCTGTACTGATATCATGACCAGTGATCCAGAAACAATTGCATTTGCTGAATTAATGTCATCTACAGTATACTTCGATATTTCACGCTCCGTTTTGTATCTCATCCAAATCATGTTAGGCATCGCAGTAAAAAGCAACACAAATCCATTGAGCATATCTGCAACTGCTAATGAGGCTGAGACACGAAGGTTATTTATTAATTCTGACGGTAACAATTAGATCAGATTTTTGTAAGTCCTGCCACTGAGGCTGTAATAGCAAAGATAAGCTCATTCAAACCTGGAGGTTCATATTTTCTACAAATTTTAATTTTATACAATCTTCTACAAGTCCCGGAGTTATTGAGGCTTGCCCCTAATTTTCTTCTTTGAAGTTTGACTGTAAAAATATTAAAAATATTCTGCCGACCTATGTTGGGTTTCACCACTGTTAGACGAGGTAGATCGCGTCAGAAGTCGATTAAAAAGAAAATTGAGAAGTGGTAGGTGATTTTTCATCGTCCAGGACCAATACCAAATATTTTCCTCTATAATAGTGGTTGGGTTCTGTAAAGAATGTTTCCTACTGAGGCAGCTTCTGCTTAGTTTTACATTTTATGCCGCTCTTTGCGACGTGGATGGTTGTTATTTGGCATTGCTCTTCAAATGATCTTGCTTATAGCAAACTTCCTATAAAAAATCTGTGATCCATGCCCGACAAAGATTAATTCCGGATAGTGGTATATGGTATATCGTTACAACACACGGGGCTCATGGCATATTGCTCTCAATAAATATGTTTGTGAAAGACATTGAAGACTGATAAGATGGGGGATATTGCTTTTTTGAAACAAACACACTGAAATGAAAAATTTTATTTTGTTAAGCACACGCTTCAGATGGACTGTTATTCTGCATTACAATCCACCAATGACTTATATTTAACAACACGTGTGCTGACAAAATTTATCCAGGATTTAAACCAGAATAGGCCATGTGTTACGAGTGATAATACACATACCTCTTATGCAATTGTATTGTGTCCGCATTTCCCTCTTTCTCAATACAATGACAGGCATAGCACTGTTCAGTAATATGATTGCCAACGACATGAAAACGACCAAAAAACAAAATAATGCAAAGCCCCCGCGAATTTCACAATTTGATAAAGATGCATTTTCATCGTTTCGAAGATACAGACATTCCTCGCGTTTGTAATAGACCGGGAATCCGCACATTTTTGTCTTTGATTTGGAGGTGTTGGTTGTATGAATAGATTCATCATCGAAACCACGATATTCTTTTTTAATTTCAAAATAATCTCCAGAAAAAATCGACGCAATACTTGCTGCTTTCACTTGAATATTATTTCCAATATTTACAAAAATTGCCAAATTCATCATTGAACTTGAATGAAATAACATCCTCTTTTTCAACCAAAGTCAAAATGTATTCAGTTTGAGTAACAATTAATATGTGATATTTCTGTTAATATGGTTTTATGGATATGCTCAACCTGTGAAATACAAACGATGTAATTTGAAGACGCTTCGGATGTCTATTCTGACAAGCTTCGTCAGGGCAATAAATAATGGAACAACTTTTTGAACTATATAAACGGATGGCAATGACTTCCAAACTACACTACGATAAAAGATTGATAAAAGCAGTGTCACACTGCGAGCGCTATAATAAAAGATAGATAAAAGCACTGCTGGAGTTATTTTCATCAGTTTATATAGTTCAGATTGTTATTGCATTCTTTTACTGCCCTGATGAAGTTTGTCAGAATAGACAAATCTTGTCGTCGATAGCAAATTGCGTATATATCTGTATTGGAAATATTTAAACTGCAGCAAAAATATAATGAAATTGACTTCCTTGGCAGCGCGAATTAACTTGGGGATTTTGAAATAAAACTATATATCGGGTTTTCCCGCCATTAAGGGCTGTTGGAAGGCGTCACCCGAGTCACTTTCATTCAACTAGTCCATGCATAACATACATGCTGCGGCTCCAAAATTTATATGTGCAAGCAAGCGGTCTAAGTGGAGTACACAAAATGAGGGCCACAAGCGAGAAAAAACACTTACACCACTCGTTTTTGTGTGCACCACTTTCTTTACACTCATTTGCATAACTCCCACCCCTCACTTTTTTGCACAAATTTCTCCACTCATTTTGCATTGCAATACTTGTTTCAGTGGGCAACATTCGCACTCCTCACTTTTTGTTTACCACTTCTGCCAATCGTTTTGTGCTGACCACACGCTTTACTCGTTTTCTTGAGCCTCACTTGCATCTTTCATAATGTGGGCCACTTGAACCACTTTCACCTCACACTTTTTGTGCACGACTTGAACTACTCGTTTCCGTGTGCACCCCTTGTTGCACTCGTTTTTGTATGTATCAATTGCATCTGTGAGTTTCAAGCCACCTCATGAATATCTGAATCGCTTTAATATTTGCAAATGAACGGAAAATTTATTGTTTGTTTTGTCACAGTGTGCAATATATAATATACTTTCAAAAATCTAATTTAAGTTTACTTTTGAAACATAATGAATTTCGGATTCAAATTGTAACTGGAAAACAAAAATGTCAACGAAAAGAATTCAGTTCACTGCTCGTTATAGAAAATTAGATCATCATATTATTCGATTTGACTTTAATTTTAGCAAACTTACTTCCAGAATGAATATTTATAAATCATTTGTACATTATCTTTTCCAAATAAAATAAATGTTTCAGATAAATAAAAATGTATACGTCTGAAAATTAAGGTTCATATGCTCTCTGCACCAATGAGGTTGGAAATCCAGTTTTAGATAACGCATATTTTGACTTTATGAAATCTTAATGACGTGTTAATGTAGTCTTACGTCGTAGCATTTGAGAAATTTCACTTCAGTAATAAACCGAGCAAGATATTTCTGACCGGGCTATTTAAAACTATCTGTATTCTCTATCGACTTATGCTTCTTATAACTGAAAGGCAATATAAGTAGGCCCATGAGCCAAAGACAAATAACGAATACAAATATGGCAGAGAACAATATCAAAAATAGAAAACTACCAACAACCATGTGAGGAAAAACACTCCTAATCTAAATCTCTATCACTGTGACAGAAGTGCGGTAAATTTGCTGTTCATTTACAGTATGTGTATTTCTCAAACTCAGCCATTAATGGGCAAAAAAGTCGACTTAATTTCGATAAAGACAAGTGACAAAAAACGACGATTCCATTGTTTTTTGCCTCGGCGATGGAATCCATCAGAAACCGATACTTAACAAAACTTGTGTGAACAAAGCTTATCTGACTGCGATCAAATAATATAACTTCCGTATTTATTATCCACTGTAGTTGTCCTGTGTCAATGGCTGGCAAAAACCAATTGTTTAAATTCGGATTATTTTTTGGAATCGGATAAAATCACTAATTCCATAAAAAAAAACAAATATATTAAATTTTCACTGTTAATTATTATTGTCCCCATTATGATCACTAAAAAATTTATATTTACGAATTACAAGTGTTAGCTTATGAACAGCGTCTAAATTAACGTATTTTCAATTACATTCCATGTCTAAATGCAAAAATTTTCATTTTTTAACGACAAAATACACTTCATTTTGGTCAAATTTAAACAATATCTATTGTAATTTTTTGGTAAAAAAAAAAACTTTTTTAAGCAAGTTTTTGTTCCTATGAACCATTTACGAATGATTCGAATAATCTGTGTTTCAAATCGGATTGCCCTGTCCTACCTGTGATGGCACTTGAATATTGCCCCCAACTATGGTCAACATTGCCTGTATCTTCAATAAAATAATATCTTCTTTTTCAGTATATCACGCAAGTTGTGAAAATATATCTTCAATTATCTATATCATTTGGCTAATAAATCCTCTATCGGTAATAATTCACTGCAACAAAAATGCAGTAATATCACCTTTTATTTGCCGTAAAATTTTCTGTGTGATATCGAAAAAATTATGAAAATAATGATTAATAATTTATTGACAAATTATGCGCTTTTAATGGAAAGTACCGCTTGAGGAATACTACATCCACGATTCATACCTGATATATTTCTGAATAAAACGGTGTTTCCAAGTTTTGGAAATATGGAATGACACTGCAAATGAACAGCAAATTTAAATCACTTAGAAAAATATACGAAAAATAAGAGCATTTTTAGTGTAGTTACTCTGAAAGTTGTCTTATAGGTCATAGACAAAAGTTTCACTTACGTATAAAAAACACACCTCACTGCTCATGATAAAAATAAAACCGCCCAGTTTTTTTTATTTAAAATCAAATTCTGGCAGCCCGTCCTCACATTATATATTTATACCTAAAAACAATTGTGCATGAATAATTTATAGATTAACTGTTTCAGAATTTACTAAGTGCGAATATTTATATGTCTTTTTGTCCAGTAATTTAGTTGATGCACAACCTCGCAATCCTAGAACGTTTCCAAACATTTTGAAGGCCTTGGTCAGTTGATCCACTCCCAAAAGAGTGTATATGAAAAAATATATTTTACCAATTAAGTTACGAAACAACAGACTATATAGCAATTATATGACTACTGAACCGTACTAAGATTTGTGACAGTAAAACACTATAATTAACAGAAACGAGTTTTCTGACAAATCGGAAATAGCTCATGTCCGGTATTAGGAGAATAACTAAAATGTGCATTTCATTCGATCATGTTTTCGTAGAAATAATACGACATTAGCAGCTAAGTCGAATGAAATAAGGTAAATAACCTCCCGCAGAGTCTGCTTTTTAAATTGCAAATTTAGCTAGGCAAAACCGAATCATGTGGAATTCGAATCTGAATCGAAAATTTTATTAGAGTCGGATCGAACAACTAATTCCACATAAATAATAAAAATCACATTTATCGACCAATTACTAATATCAGACTTGACTTGAAGGCAATTTGTTTATAATTCACAGTCTCACTCTATGAGTGTCTATGAGCGTAAATCGTCGTTTTTAATACCAAAATACAATCGATTTTGGGCCAATTTGATCAAAATAGATTGCATTTCAACGTTAAAAATGAAAATTCCACGTTTTTGTTCCCATAAACGATTCACGATTAACTCGACTAATTTACGCTTCGGATCGATTCGAATCAACGAATAAAATTGCCCAGCTCTATTTGCGACGCACAAATTGTAGTTTAAATTTGTCATTTGAGAATGTTTTAACACCAGTGAACAGCGGCGGAAGGGCCCAAGTCTTGGGGTGACATGGTAGAAATCCAAATTTCAATTTCCCCTTTTTTTCACGAAAAATTGCGTGTTGAAAAAGCGTCAGAAAAACTTCTGGCCTTTGTTGTAAAAACTCTCGCCATTTGCAAAAATATTGCGCTGGAAACGCGAGTAATTTTTGCGATTATTATTATAAAAATTCAAAAATAAAATCCATAATCATCATGACTAATACTTGGCAAATTTTTAGCTTAGTCAGTTGTATCTGTGACTATGCTCTAGCTAATTGGTAAATAAATCTTGTACGGTATGAAACAAGATCCGCATCTTTTCTTATTAAACTCGCGGCATTATTCGATTCAAGTATCCTCGTGGCTTTAATCGCACATGGATATATCTTCACAAGAGAAGTGGAACGGAGTATACGTCGCCCAACACCCGACGCATCTCTTAGCTTCTAAGTAATAGAAGCAATACCCAACCACGAGTCCTGTTGACCTCACCTCTGTTGGACTGCAATGTACCATAAAATCATCAATTGTCCCAATTTCAAAAACAAGAAACTTGCCGAAGCTAGATTATGCTCTAGCGAAATCTAGTGGGGAAAGGGTCTGAACTCTCGGCCTCGATTTATTCAAGTATCCTTGTAGACTTGGTCACACACAGATCCCACTATACAAAAGAAGTGAAACAGAGTCTAGACATTATAGACAGTTCATTATACAACACGCCATGTTAAGATCTTTTACTTTATATCAATTAGTTGTTGTTTTCGTCTCAATTGTTTTCGTTCAGGTTTATATTCAATGCACCTTAAATGTAGTTTTTCACATCATCAACCATATTGCGACAAAGTTAAATAACCCTCCACTGATATGGCAAAGAGATGGATAAAACAATATAGCACCAAAAATTGCACTCTAATGCGAAGACATCCGCACAAAATTGAACCGCTACAAAACAAGTCTCAATTATTTTCTGGAAACTACGGTGCAGAAGGGGCAGGTTTATAGAAATCGGCTCGATGCAAGGCCTGAAGAAGCTACTGGGGCGACCGACTAACTGCCGCTTATATGCATGGATCCACATTTAAAATATAGTACTAGAAACTGCACTCTACGTCAAAACTTTATTAAAATGGATTGTACCTCTCTAATAAAGTGCAGTGGATGTTATTTGCCCTTGACAATAGTAAAACGTTTCTTTGCTTCTATTTCGTGACCATAACTCGAAACATTTACAACAATACTTCTCCAAAAAAGGAAAAGGTTACTTTCATCCCCGTCGACATGTTTCGCCGCCATTGTATGTTAGACACCCTATCCATAGTTACATATGAACGTGCAAACCCTAATTAATAATGAATATATCATGAACATTGCTCAACCTATATTGGTCAATAAAACTGAGATGAGGTGACTAAAAATTAATATTTTGAAATCAAAATCAGTGAATAAAGTTATGCTCTTCATGATCTGTATGTCGGGTCCACTGATGAGACTTGAAAGTAGTATATCATTTTGACTCAATGTCTGAATAAATCCCGAACTGCATCTCGATACCTCTTGTCCCGGACACTGTATATTATAGCATTCATGAAGCTAAAAAAAAGAAATAAAATATTTGAAATTGCAGTTTGATACTTATGAGATTGAGGAACGTTTGGATCCCTCTAGTAATGGCAAAAAATTACTTACACACGCAGGTTTTTTATAGCCACTTCTTAAAGAGGGTCGCCCTGTGCTGGATCGCTTCGGCGTGATGTACATAAATTTGAAGACGATTTTGTGGTATTTTGAATGATTTTGATTGATTGTGTTCCGCTAACCCAATCTTGGAATTGAGTTTGTCAAATAAGTGCCACTGATAGACAACGCTCTAACCGCGTGATCCATTATGACTCATATTTGACAAAGCATGCTTTTGACCCAGCATTTTATACGCGAGGCACCATAGAACCGAAAACAAGTACATTGTAACAAAAATGCAACAAAATCACTGGTCCCTGGCAGTAATTTTACTCGGGAGGTATTGAAAAAATTCAAAATTGACTTTTCCGTCTAATTGTGGACTGTTGATGGAACGCACCAACCATCAAACGTAGTCGCTAAAGACTAAAACAAATTTGACTGAAATTACTATTATATTAGATTTATTCCGTCGTAAAAATATGAAAACTACTTTAAGCAAATTACTTTAATTTAAGTTTTTTGGTATATTCGAAATAGGGATTAATTTGAACTATGTATGCTTCGAATAGATTTGCTACGATGAATCGAATTGCGTGAATAAGGATTGACTGATGCTAATTCACTTTGAAGAGAAATTAAAAAAATTAAATCGATTCCAAAATCGTATTCTCGAATCATGGGTCACAGATAAGAAGAATACTGAACTGTACAAATCCCAGACTAAATTCCAAATTTCATAAGAATATTTGAAGCTTCTATTCTAAAGGTGTCAAATAGTTATGGGCATCCCATCCCATCAAAAATTTAAATTTTGTCAAGTATAAGCCACAAATGGACCACGCCTCGCCATCAGTGACCCATACTCAACAAAAGTTGTTTGGACAAACTTTTTTCTAGCTTAGATAGTTAGGCATCAACCGAACTTTCCTCTGATATATTCTTTTCCATATTCCGTCATAATTTTTCGCAATAAAAAATATATATTTATAATTATTACGGCTACCCTTGTATTTGACCTGTAAAGCCTTTACGATCGAAAATCAATTTTATTTTCTCAAGCACGGGCCACAGGTGGACCGCGACCGCGATCTATCAATGATACTTAGCAGAACGTGTTTAAATGGGATTTTTCTTATTGGTTTTTGCGTATAATGTAAGTTGTTTTGTATTTATTACGATTGGGAATTAAAAAATAGGATTCGCTAAATTGTGTTTCAGACCGCTGGATCCATGCTGGAGTCAAGAAAGACGCGAACAAAAATTCCTGAGTGAGAGATGGACAGTATTTGAAGGATTATATAAAGACAGCACTTAAAATATTCGTACCTGTTTGTCAAACTTCCGTAGAAACTGAGAGCGTACGGCGACGAAAGATTTTCACATGTTAACAATTCATTCAAGAACAGAAACATTACTACCGCAAACGGCACTGTAATGGAAATGTTGATAATGAAAAGAGAGAGGCAGATATTATTCACTGCACTTTACCACATAGTAGTTCATTTCCGTTTGATGTTTTCCGCTTAGAGTTCAGTTGCTGGTAATATATTTTACAATAGCTCTTTTAGATCAAGTTTACGTTAGTTGGTTCTTTTTAGACACTGCTTCCGGCCTTGGTTAGAGTGTTAATCTTAATTTTAATAAAAAAGACAGTGTTTCCACGGACCATCTGTGACTAGGGCTCGGCAAAACCGAATCATTTGGAATTCGGATCTAATTCGAAATTTTTTTAAATCTGATCGAATCACTAATTCCATGAGAATAACAAATTTCTCATCTTTAGCATTACAAGTTGTCTCCATTGTGAGAATCAAGAAATTGATTAACTTTTGTATATTTTCAATTCACACACAATTTCTAAGAGCAACAATGTTCATATCTTACCGACAGGGTATAATGGATTTTGATCAAATTCGACCAAATTCAATTGCATTTTTTCGTTAAAAATTAAAATTCTAGTTCATTTGGAAAGTATTTGCTCCTATCAGCGATTCACTATTAATTCGAATAAATTATGCTTCGAATAAATTGTGCTTCGAATCACCGAATAGAATTGTCCAGCTCTATCTGTGATACAAGTTTGGCAAATAGGAATCCAATTTCAAACTAAAAACTTGGGCGTGTTTTTGTACGTACGTTGTTTTTGTACGTTTTTGTATGAAATAATTATGAATCTATGATAAATCACACAACTAATCAACCTGTGGCACATGGTTTGCTAGATGATATTTGTCACCCGAATACGTAGGTGATTTGTACTCACCGAGTGTTACCGTAAAAGCAATTATCATTATTATGATTGTGATGAGAACGGCGATTTCTGGTTTTACGTTGAATCCAATCCGTGACTTCCTTTGTCTTTTAGGATTCCCTTTTTCATTTTCAGAGCTTTTATTATTTTCTAATTTGATGTTAAGCTTCCTAACTCGATTCGAAAGTTTCAGGTAGGCAGTAATTCCGGCAGCCGTGCAAAATATTAGCTGAAATTTCGGCAGATTGTGGGTTAGTTTAGTAGTAATGAAGTAAAATAAAATAGCAAAATAATTCGTGTTCAAAATAAACACAATGACCAGATGCTAGTCTAGTCTCCAATACGCTGACATCCCAAGCTGTAAGCCTGTCGGCAAAATAGGCTCACCACTCAACCTAGTCCAAGCAACCTGAGTAGCATTCGGAACCGCCAACAACATGGTGAAAATTAAGAAATTTATAGTTTATAGTGTATATTCAATTCACACCCCATATCTGAGAGAAACAATTTTCATATTTTAATGACAAAATATGATCGATCAGGTCAAATTTGATTGGAGACGTTAATCAACTGGACGGGGGTTATATGAACTGCCCCAACTGAGATATAGTGTTGGCATTATAGGTAGGTCTGGACAAAACCGAATCATTGGAATTTTAATCTGATTCGGATAATTTTTTCGAATGGAATCGAATCACTAATTTTTGTATAAATAACGAATATCCCGTTTTTACTCCCACAGCTTGCCTTCATTATGAAAGTCAAGAAAGTTATCGTTACGAATCAATAGTATTATAATGAACAGACTTGGAAGCGATGTATTTTCGATTCAGAAGTTTTCAAAACGAGACATTTGTCGTTAAAAAATAACAATTCCTCTTCGCTTAACATGCTTTTTCCCCTCAACGGTTCACGATCGACTTCAATATTTTGCGCTTCAGATCGATTCGAAACACCCAAACTAAATCACCCGTCTCTAATAAAAGGTCGAAAATTCATTAGTTTTTTTTTTGAACTTAGCTTTTTCGTGCTTTTGCGAGATCCACATGAAATGTTTTTTGCGACCTTGCTGTGGGATTTTGTTATGGAAAATGAATTGAAAAATTCACTGAAATAGTCGTGAAAGGTTAAATTTAACATTATTCAGTTAACAATTATCTAATATTAGCAATCTATATTAAATTTATTTTTAAAAAATGTCATTTTACCTAAATTAAAATATATGCCTTCGTCGCAATTTGTTTATCATAAATCAGACATTTTTATTAATTTGGCACATGAAGGGTTCAATACAGTTTCCTCACTTTTTAGACTTGTCTGTCTATATTGTGAAAGATTTTCTAATCAATCATCAAGGGGTTTAATTATCGATTGACACACACTGTCTCATTAACAACTACTTCGAGTTAAACGTTTACTGTGGGTCACAAACAGACCTACTCAATACGGTGTACCAAAACAGTGATTGTATTTTGTTAAGCATGAATCACAAATAGTGATTCAGTGACTTAACAAAACATGATTAGTTCAGAATTTCCCGACGGAGGAGCACCGAGGCACGATCCGACTATAGCTCTTGCTAAACAAAATCAAATGTGTGCTTTCAACATAACTCAAATTAATTTTACGAACACTTACAGTCAATACGTAAGGGAGTAATCCAGTAAAAATAACATAGATCGCTCCATGAATTCCAATTTGCTCAAACACTGTTCCACTTTCAGTACCTTCCACAGGTTTCAATGTAATGACGTGCACAAGAAGAGTAGGTTGAAACTGATAATCAAACAAATCTGGGAAAACGACTGTTAAAATACGATATCATGATAGTGCGCTGAAATGATACTTTAAACTCAAAGTTTTTTGGACCAAACAAACTGTCTAAAATTTCCTGATATTTGTCGTCGACTTTCTAGAATCAGCAAAATAAATTTATAATTTCAATTCTGCGAGCGGATTCAACCGAAAAAAACGGTCAAGTCTCAATCGATTAGACATTCAGTGTGCCGCATATGAGCCGAAGATGGAACTGATCAATCAGTGACCAAACTTGATAAAACATGTTTGAGCAATATTTTTCTAATTGAGTAGGGGCGCAACATAATTCCAAGTTTCTACGTCTGGACATCTCTGAGAAAGTTCATTAGTTATTTAATCAAAGAATATATATGCTCAGAATATTTCTCAAGATTTGATCGAGCGCAAACTTTCATGGGATGTGTGGGAATTTTGCATTATTATAATTAAAAAAACGTGGCCGTTCATACACGTTTAATAAATTATTTCTCTATTAATTTTCTAAAGAGAAAAAGATTCTGGTAGGTTTGATTTGAAAATATATGATTCGATTTGAAACTAAATATACATTAAACTAGTCCTATCAGGAATACATTTTGTCAAGTATGAGTCACTGATGGGCCCTGCCACCGTAACTGAAGCTTAGCAAAACATATTTCGTTTTTTTTTTCATCTCTGATAGGCGGGGAACGCCACGATATCATCAATGCTCACCCGGAATAAATGAAAAACATAAAGCTAGGATCCATATTATCACCAGCGTTAAAATAATAGTAGATGTTCTCCGTAGACGATGCCACATTGGCCATGTAATAGCGACAAAGCGTTCCATACTGAGAAACAAGAGGTGTAGAAGAGATGCCTGAACAATTTATTTAAAACGTTTAACTTAGAGATGACAGTATACTATAAATTACAATCGACGGAGAATCAAAACCAGCTTAAGCAAAATTGTTAGCGAAATAAGCTTTATTTTTAAATCTTCTCGCCATGCGTTTTAGAAACTTGAAAATTTCAGAGGTTTCCGAAATATGAAAATCCCAGGAGTGGTAGGTGGTTTTATCATTGCCCAAGGCAACTGCCACTCACTTCACTCGCTTTTGTTCCATATAGGCAGTTGTCTTCTTAGGTCTTTCATTAGTTGCCTTCTTCTGTGTGTTGTTTCTGACCTTGCTTAGAGCGATTCAATAACATAAAATCTTCAATGCTTTACTTATTTCAAGATCTGATGTCAAAGTTTATATAACGTTATATATGCTTTGTTTTTTTGTGAAATAAATAGTGTAAAAGATCTAATATTACTATGATTTACCATATCTTTGTCATGTTAAATAAATATTGAACTAGAAATAGTTTCAAAATTGCCTGAAACCACAGAAGCAATTTTCCCTAAAGCAAACAGCAAAGTTAAGAATTCTAATGAATAATTTTTGTAGTTATTAGTTACAGTGTTGATTGCTGGTAGTGTGTTTGTTGTCGCTGCGTTAGTGTGTTTTTGAATTGGGTCCAAAATAGCTTGTGCCCTTTTTACTACGCGTGCCACTTGTATCCCAAGTACCATTTGTGGTGTTTACCTCAGCTCCGTCACTTTTGCAGCCAGCCATGTAGGAACTTTCGCCAAGTTATTATGTGAATGTTTAGTAAAATTGACGAAAAAACCATCTTTGTGTAGTCATATAAGCTACCTTTCATTCGTTTAAAAATTATTGGCCTCTTTTGTAATCTCTTATGAATTATTACAAAAATTTATCGTTATTAAATAAAACTACTGTATAAATGAAGTCTATGGTATTTCAATTTTTAAGCAAAATATATGTAATCGACAAATCAATGTTTTAGGCAAAATGCCGCTATGCCATTCATTTTAACACAAGTCAAGATATGAACACAGACATCTTATTAAAACACTCACTCTCTTCGGCCATCCTACCTGTATTGATATCGTGACTAATGATCCAGCTAGTATTGCGTCTGCACCGTTCCTGTCATCAAGAATATATTCAATTACTTCATCCTCTGTTTTATATCTCATCCAAATCATATGGGGCATTGCAGTACAAAGTATCACAAATCCATTGAGAATATCAGCAAACGCTAATGAAACTAATAATTAATAAAATTAATAAAACGTCCGCTTTATATGATGCAAGACAATTTAATATGTTTTAGTTGTCAGTTTACTTTCGTCTTTGCAATTTGGGTTCATTTCAAGTGATTGAAATTGCGGGATGAATCTTTGTTTTAATGCAAAATTACGCTGAAAACTGCTTTAAAACCTCAAAGTTGAGAATTCTGCGATTTTTACAGGTTGAGAAAAATTTAAATGGGCTGTGAATGAATTATAGATAATTATATACCTTTGGACTTTCGAATGTGCAATATTCGTTTCAGAGACTAATAGATGCCGTGACTTTCAAAATTTATTTGCTCATGAGGACGATTTAGTATATAAAATGAGTAGGATCACCAAAAACATTTGGAACTTTTGTTGTAACAACTGAACGAATACGGGAAGCACGGTTCACTAGGGAAAAGTTTTTTTCCCTTTTTTAATGAGAAGCATTCGCCTAAACGGATTTTAATGAATTTTCTTGATTTATGTATCAAAAGTGCACGTTTACTTACTGTGAACAATCTCTCGTTATTGAAATACACTCTAGGGGAGACGGGCAGCTGGGCTTAAATAGTATGAACTAACGTCTTCTTATATAATAAAGAGTCGCTACACAATGAGGTACAAGCAATAAATGCACTGCAAGTGAAAATTATCCAAGAAAGACTAAATCAGTATAATAATGTGTCATGAGTGTTATTTGCCAAGGGCGACGGTAAAATTGTCGTCCATTTCTTTTCTTTCTTTCAGTCCCCTTTACTACTCGTAGGATACGCTGCAAAAACTTTATAGTCTGTGCCTACAATTAAAAAATAATTTTTCTTTGGTATGCTTGTGATGTACACCTCTCTATAAGGGAAAAACTCTTGTAGAGTGTTGAAGAAGTGAAATTTTGACGATATATTGCAGTTAAAAAGATTTTGGAAAGACTTTGTTAGTTTTGTTAAGCATAGATTAACATGCGTGCTGAAATTAAAAACTTTGAAGAGGATGATCACATTAAATGTACTGACCTTTTATGTAATTATATTGTGTCCTCATTTCCTCTGTTTTCCATACAACAACAGGTAGAAAGATGTTGACAATGACAATTGTAAGTGAAATAAGAACGATAAAAAAGGCGACAGCCGCAAAGCTTCCACGAACTTCACAATTTACTAATCTTGCATCTGTGCTGTTGCGGATGGAGTGGCATTTGTTAAACTCGAGATAAATTGGGTATCCGCATAATGATATATCAGAAATAGATATGTCAGAGAATTGAAAAGATTTAGTGTTTTGTTCGTCGATGTCCGTAGGAACATATTCAGCAGTAACATTTTGATAATATTCAATTTTTGAATCCATTGTTGTCTGCGCCTCGACGTTGTTTTTACTGCAAGCCATCACCAAGATTATCATGACAGCATTCATCATTGCTTTGAGAATAATATATCGTCGTTCTATTGTTGAGGTTGTTAGTACGTCTGTCCAATTGTATTTTATTAAAAGTGTTATATAACAAATTATATTTATTTTGTTTATTTTTATTTATCATCTTAATTTCTTTACTTAGTTTGTTGATTCTATGATGTTCTAATCCAACGTCAAAATATTGTCTAGGATTAGGAGCCGGGTTGCTACCATCAGATACATTTATTTTTGATAGGAATATCTAATCACGGAATTTCAGAACCGAATCTTTTTGTAACTGCTTTTACTTGAATGCATAAAGTAATGGAAAGATTGGATAAGTTAGCAATTTTCAATCAACCGAAATAAAAAATTGCTGTTGGAAATAGTTAAGCAAGACAAAATATAATTTCTGTTTGGTACCAAACCAGTTTCATACCAGTTTTTATTGATTGCAAGCAAATATGGTTAAAAAGTTCCTAATATACATTATTGCCATATTAGATTGGAGCAATCGTTTCGGCAGCCCGCACGTTATTCCCTCTTGCTTAAGACTGAATAGTACCGATCGTAAAACCTCTTCCCTCGCGATTACCAAGTTTCTACAACAGCTAATCTTAATATAAACACAGGAACTCAATGACCACAGTTAATATGTGCCTAAAATATTTACCATCAATATAATTTTGAACAAATAAAACTATGACAATCAGAAAAGAATGTCTAGAAGCATGTGTTTTGTCAGGTATGAGTCACTGATGGACCCCGTCAACTAGACGCTGTCCATCTGTGACTCAAGCTTGGCAAAATAATCATTTTGATGCGGTTATCGCAATCGTAAAAAAATGACAATCATTGCCATCGTGTTTCAATCAGACAAGGAATAGTACGGAAATCGCACTTCAATGTTACATATTATTAAAATAAATCAAAAGTCCTGGAATACGCATTGCTTGATTTTTTTAATAAACTTTAATCGAATTCATTCAAAGTTTGGAAATAACACATGATTTATCGTGACAATTTGAAAAAATAACGTTGTCTATGATCTATGATATTATATTATATATAGGTACGGACTTTAGAATAGTCCTAAAGTATTTCCTGAGTGTCGTAAGAGACGACTAAAAGGAAGCAAAGAAGTGGTAGATGGCTCTACCATCGCCCAGGGCAGATATCACTCACCGCACTTTACCATGACGGTTCAGTTCCGTTTGGGATGTTTTCAGTTTAGAGTGCAGTTGCTGGTACTACATCTTTTAGTAGCTCTTTGCTATTGAATGGCCGTTAGCTGGTTTCCTTTGGGAGCTGCCTCCGCTCTTGCTTAGAGTGAATTTCAATAAAAAATAATATAAAAGTACTAATGCTTAGAAATTTTCGGCCATTTTGCTTTTAATATCCCGTTACTTGAATACTATAATGGAAAGAAAAGTGTTGCAAAATCTCAGGGTCTTGATTGAGTCTTTGAAATTCATGTGAGGTCAAACAGTTTTGAAAAAATATAGTCTAAAGGAGCGAGCTGCTAGGTGCGCATCATCTGTGTATCATGCTTGACCTAGGAAAATTTTCAATTAGGCAGCTATCTTTACTCATTATCTCTTACTCACAAGCCTCTTATTGCCTGTTTGGCCTAATCTCTGAAAAAGATAAAGTCAGAATGACTGAAAACCACTTAGATATACCGGATCGCCCAAGTTGTTTCAAAATAGTACACTTTTGTGCCGGTCAGAAACGCGACTAAAGGCACTGACTGCTCGATGAGTCACCAGAACATAAATTTACAGGCTTTGAATTGATAATCCCTTATATAGTAGTATAAACCCTCTAATAGACTGGTCACTCGCAACCGTCTGTCCGTCCACCCGCCCCGGATTCGCCTACTGAAGGTTTTCTATTAGGAATTACACTCAACGCCTTGGCACCAAAAGCAAATTATTTTTATTACGATGGAACAAAGTACTCCAACACGTTAGGCTTGGCATTTAAAATTAATAATGACAGATTATAAGAAAGGAATAAAGATGGAGGGAAAGATATCAACTCAAATTATGGGAATAACCTGCACTAGTTCAACCGAGGTTGGAAACGTGGAATTTGAAACTAAGAGAGGCCGAAATATACAGAGGGGAAAATTACCCACCAACACTGCAAACTATTTGAAGCTGCAGTACGTGGTACGTTACTAACTACTCGCGACACGATGCACAGAGATCCCTTAAACGGTAAACAGGGACTTTGGAAACGGACGACACGTACTCACGGGGAGAACGAGGGTGAATTCCAAGTTCTTCAGTCGGTCAAGCGTGGTGTCATGGTTCACCGCGCCTGAGCGAGTGAGGGCACTGTGGGTCATGGTACAATAGCATGAGGCCACATTCCAGACAACTTTGATTGGAGCGGTGGCAATATGATGCCACCAATTATGTCCTTACCAGATCAAAACTTTCAGTCCCGATTCAGAATCGGTGTCTGCACGGGAGGTCGTAGTTCATTATGCTGTTAAACTGTTCCCGACTTTTCTCTCCCACAGGATAAAAATGTAACCTTGTTCTATCCGAACTCGATCTACATAAAGCAGAAATATGTAATTGCGTAGCCAAATAAACCAGTGTGCTGAAAGAGGCCTCAAGTTTGTATATTGTAGGTTGATGCGTCCAAATACCTGCCTACTCTAAAAGTATAAATGCTATAGAAGTCTAGAAATTATATTGAAGCATTTATTAATAATACAGTTAATCCACGTAAAAAATATTACTACTTTGCAAGGTTCCCACCTTTAAATACAATTAAATTTCGAATGGAATATCGCAACAACAGTCCATCCCAGCCTGAGGAGGATGAATTTCTGATTGAAAAAATGTTTTCGGACGATATAGATCACAGATATGTATTTGAACCAACCGGATCCACATTCACATGAGTTATTCGCATACACGATATTGTGAATTGAAGTGACGAGCACTGTAGTATGTGCTCTATCACTCTTTGACAATAATTTTACCCGATGACATATACCGCCATAGACTCAACGCGAAGGTGAGTCCATCAACAGCCCATACTTGGCATTCATGACATTGACCTCATCAATGAAGTGGTTACAAATATATGAAATTATTGGAAATGAACAGTATATTTACTGCACATTAATCCCAGTGCATAAATGATACGCAGACGCCACTACGCACAATTAGGTTTCAGAATTGTTTTTTGGATCTAATTGTAACTCGCAACTCGAATGTGATTATTTCACAGACAACTGCTGAATTAGTTCTCAAATTTCTGACCAGCATAATTTGTCGCAACAAATTCCAGACAATATTTTTTGCCTTTTCAATTTCAAGCTACAATACACACATGCTTGTGTGTTTTACATTTGTTGCAAAGTGATTAGCAAATCGCAAAACTTGATTGATTGGAGAAAATTTATTTTTCCCAGCCCATGACGGACACACCAATTTGGCCAAATATATCACAGATATTTACTTCGGTATATTCGTTTAGCCTCTGAACTTAACTATCTCAATATTGCTGCTTTATGTCTCTAAAATAGAAAGGTATCCCGTAAAAAGCGTTAAAATTGCATTCCTTCAAATAATTTTTCTGACCAGTTGTTCTCTAAAGTTGCCAGTTACTGCACTGCTGTTACGATGTATAAATGCGTTACAATCTTTGTTGATCAATCTTTTTTTTATCTTTAAATCACATTTTCAGAAAAAAAACCTTATCACTTCTTTAATCAGAGGTTTCTTCATAACTTATTGATTCTTAATGCACGGATTGTATCTCTATGCGTAACATTTCAGTTTGAGATTAGAGTGTTGTCCAAGATCTAAGCGTACCCCAATCTAATTTAACTCCCTGTGCAAATAGTTCTGCGCGCGCAGCTAGGTGATCCTCTCTTGGTCCTAATTGGTCTTTACGCCCTCGATTTTTTCTGATGTATTGTATGTAACATTATAATCGTTCTGCGCGTCGTAAGAAGTTACTAAAAAGGAATAAGAGGTAAATGACTTCGCCATCACCCAGAGCCGATATCACGCACTGCACTGAACATTACAATTTAGTTCATTTTTGATTTTTGAATCTTATGGCATCCTGACCTATGACCCGTCCTCATATAAGTAGCCCATCTAATCTAAATTTTTTTAGATTATTTTTAAACTACACACTTTGATATTTGCTTCTGTCGATTTTATGATAGAATACACTACACAAGACAGAGATGGTTTTTAATCGGAAATGAGAAAAAACAAAAATCAATTTATTTTACATATTATGTCATTGTGATTGCCAATTTGCTTTAAATCGATACATACATATCCTTTACCTGGCTGTTGTGCGATATATCTTCAACATTTTCATGAAATTTTATGAAATGACTTTTCACCCGGTAATAAATTTTTTTGTAGACATGTTTTGTTAGGTATGAGTCACCGATGGAACACGCCGCTGAGGCGTGGTCCATCCGTAACTCATACTTGACAAAATAAAATTTCGGATTCGTCTTTTATAACTTTTAATCGACTTGATTCGCTATTCTATTAAATTGCTGATATGGCTTCTTTTTCCTACATTGTCCAAAGATTGGTGTTTTATTTTCCCTTATTCGTATAAATTTATTTTCTTGGTACATGTTATGCCTATATATATATGACATAAGTACATGTTTAGGCATATCTGCACATGCCCTTATATCATACTAATTTTTCTCCAAATATTTTAAAATACTTTTTATTTCAATATAAATAAAACATCAAAGTTGAATTGCACCAATAGGCATTTTCTGTGAATTTTAAAAACTGACGCCCAAGTTAAGAAAAATGATTTTGCCAAGCATGGACCACAGATGGGCCGCGCATTGACGACGACCTGAGGTTGAGTGTTGACCTATCAGAAATATATATTTCTTATCAAGCATGAGCAACGAATGGTCGCGTTTCATCAACGCGAGCCATCAGTGAACTATATTTGACAGAAGTGTTTTAACTTAATTTTGCCGTTTGTGGAATTTTGCCGCTTGCCTTTGCCAAAACGCAAAAAGCAATCATTTGGAATTCTAATCTGATTCGTATATTTTTTCGAATCGGATCGAATCACTAATTCTATGTAAATAACAAAAATTCTATTTTTATTTTTATAACTTGTCTCCATTGGGAAAATGAATAAATTTAAATTCATATAGTATTTTCAATTCACACCGAGAGCAACATATTTTGACGAAAAAGTAAAATCGATTCTGGTCAAATTCGACCAAAATCGATCTCATTTCGTCATTAAAAACGTAAATCATAGTTCATTTTAGAAGTTTTTATTCCTATGAACGATTCACGATCGATTCGGATAAATTGTGCTTCGAATCGATTCGAATCACGGAATCGAATTGCCCAACCCTATTTGTCATGGCATACCACACTCAAGTCTAGATATTAGTGCACATATTCCTATACTGGATCTAGTCTTGGCAGTGAAATATCTGCAATTATTTTATCGACTCGAAACAAAGTCAAATACTAGTACGCGAGCTCAAGCTTACACACATAGAGTTTATTTATTCATTTTCGTGTCTTGTCAAGGCGCGGTTCCTATGCGATGCTTGACGCAATGCAATTTATAAATGTGTTTTAATATCACGTAATCCTCCACTATAAAACAATGGTTCTAGAAAATACGAGTGAAATGTGCAATAAAATGCACGGTACTAAATTTTGTGTACATCGATCGATGATAAATCAGATTGCTTAATCAATGTATTTCTAAAATTACACCAAGAAGAATTGCCAGCTATCTTGAACATTTGAATACTGGAGTAATATGCAAAAAATTTAAGCCAATCCCAGTCATAAAAATGTATTCTTTAAGTGCATTGTTTAGTATGGGTTACTGATGGATTGCGTCGGAGAGGCGCGGTCCATCTGTGACCCATGCTATACAAAATAAATTTTCTGACTTAGAAGTATCATTCTAGATAAGTGTGTACCGAATCGCAAAATGAGCTAGAAACTTAAAGCCACATGAATCTAGATATTTATTTTATATAAATAACGATGGAAAGGTGGGGAAACGATCTGCGAATAATTGACCTACATTGTGACAAAAATACAGTAAATTTTTCTGTTCATTTGAAGTAATTGCTGTGCACCGTAAAAAAACGCAGTAAAATCACTGCCCCTTTGACAACAGTTTGATATGATGATATTGAAATGAAACTACAAAATCTACTGGTCGGCCAAATATGGTCTGTTGATGTCCACCAACATCCATACTTGGGATGAATCCCACAGACAAGGTGGTTTTGAACTTTTGAAACGTAAAATTAATACTAATACTGCAATTCTGTCACGTGTAATTATTACGTGTCTTATTACTCATCTTCGTTGTCACTTGAACGTATGCGTGGTATTCTTTGGTCATCTGTAAAGAATAAGAAGATTTCATAGAAAATTATGTTAGCTTAATATAAAAATGTGCTCATTATTAACGGGAGTTTAATTTTTTATTCATTCATATGATTATGAAGATTTGCGAATTATTTGCTAGCGCATGCTGATTTGTTTAATCATATTCTCGGGTTCCTTCTTTTTGAGAATAAAGGCCTGTCCTACTTGCCTTGTTCGTGTCAGCTTTACAATTTCCCCACACGCATTTTCAATGGGACGAAAAGCAATGATGTGTCAGGTGGGATACGGTTTTACCAACGCCCATGGCAGATACATTTCGCTTCACTTTACTATGATGGTTCAGTTTTGTTCTGTTTATATAAAAAGTTTCTCGGTTCAGATTGCGGTCACTAGTTTTACATTGACGTACCTCTTTGCTATCTTAATATTCGCTGCTCTGTGACAAATGTGCGGTGAATTAACTGTTCCTTTCCAGTAAACGCATTTTTCCAAAAAATCAAAACCGTCTTGTTGATGAGAAAAATGTCAAGTATGGGCTTTTGATTGAAGCACTTTGGCAGCCCATAATTGGCCAAATTAGTCGATTTTGAACTTCATTTTTAATATCAACGAAGGAAATAGCAATTATATTACTGCACTTTTGTTTGTAGTTCCTTTTAGGTGCTGCCTCAAATCTTATCTTACATATGCCAATCTTATCAAGAAAAATGACATTGCAAACTTTAATAAGGCTTCTTACTGTGTATATTAAAATGCTTTCCAAACACTTAGTCCGAAAATATATATTATAATTCGTGTTTATATAAATGCACAACAACAAGTACGAGATATAAAAGTGGTCATTGACAATGTGCAAATGTAGTTAAATAATAATGAGCAATATCATTACCTAATGTTATTGTGTAGCCCTGTTGTTGAACTTGATTAACCGAATCTATATGTACAAAAGAATATAAATAAATTCAATGATGTTAAAAAAAGTTAAGGAAAAGAAATCGAAAAGCGAGCGGAATGTTTATAAAAAGCTTGGCGAAACGGGAATTACAGCATATTTATCGGTGCACTTCTTGATTCTGCGAATTAATGTTATTAAATGCGAAAATTTATATTGTTGGTTATCACAAAATCTTTTTTAAATTTTATAACTTTATAATAAATTTTATAATTTTATTTTTAACAGATAAAAAAAAACCTAAATTTGATTGAACAACGGAAAATTCCTCGTATTGTATAAAATGCATTGAATATTTACTAAAATTATAACAACAAAAAACATTCCGAAAAACAAAATTTGGAAAAATGAAATGAGTATGCTTTTATTAACACGAATGTCTTTTGGAAAAGGAAAGAAAACAATCTAGATCGAGAGAGACAAAACACTCATATTAGGAATACTTTATCTCGCGTTTCTAATATTTTTTCTTACCTCCTATCGAAGTAGCCGATCTTTGATAATTCTGATTATAGTTGATCCTACTAAAAAAAATAAAAATAGGAAGGGTGCTAATCGCATCAATAGCACGGATGTTTTAACAGAAACAGATTAAATAAAGTTTCAGGGAGGTTGTAAACAAGACGTATAAATTTCTATACATACGCCCGTGTCCACGATTGTTTTCAGCATCCCTGTTTCTATCCTAAACTTACCGCCTATCGATGTAGCTGAACTCTGGTAATTCTGGTTGTTGAGTGACCCTAAAAATATAAATAAAATGATGATAATTATACCGATGGCACTGAATGTTTAACAAACAAGGATATGTTATGATTCAAGATAGAATGCATGGAAATGGTTGTAAACAAGACGTATCATTTTCTACATACGCCCGTGTCCACAACTGTTTTCAACATCCCTGTTTCTATTCCGAACTTACCGCCTATCGACGTAGCTGAGCTTTGATAATTCTGGTTGTTGGATGACCCTGAGATTATAAATGACAATAAATTTAAACAAACCAGGATATGACATGAAGCAAGATAGTATGCATAGAAATGACGGCCGGGAGTGTTAAACAAGACGTATAATTTTCTACGACATGCGATCTTGCCACAATCGACTTTCAACGATCTTCTTCAACGATCTGCTTCTTTCAACGATCATGGAATAACATTAAGTTAACCATAAACGGTTATAATTCTACATCTACAACGGGTATTATCACTATTCTGATCACAAATTTGATTATTGTCGAGCGCGTGACACAGTTGCAGGCTTCAATGCATGTGTAATGTTTTTCTCCTAAAACTGGACAAAACCAGTTCAATCCGATGTAAACTCAATGCCTTAGTGATTATCATGTTAGGATCGCACGTGAAAGACTTCCGGTTTGAGTCCCGTCAATCCAGCTTGTTAATTCATGCCCACCACTCAACCAAGGTCAGAATAACCTGAACACTCAAACACTTACCGCTTGTTGACGTAGCTGAACTTTGGTAGTTCTGGGAGTTAGCTGGCTCTAAATATACAAGAAGAACAGATTCACCAACGATTTTCACACTATGTTTTTAAACTTAACGAAACAAAAAGAATGTGGAATAAAGTCATCACAGCGCGACTTAAAGTAGGAAAAAAATAATACCAAGGTCATATATATGTTTCATTTTCCATGGTATCGGTGAAGAATATCCAATTAAAAAAAATCTGTAAGAATTAATTTTTATTGTTATTTTTCGAGCTTCGTGAGCCATAGGCAGAACGCGCTTCATCGATCCGATCTATACCGGTCGCCAATAACTGCCGAAGCATGTTTCTAAAAAGAGTGTCTGATTGTGACTTTTTCCCGCCCCCAGTCAAAGCTTCCCTTGTTTCGCAGTCCTTGACAGTCGTAATCTTACCGCCTATCGACGTAGCCGAACGTTGATAATTTTGGTTGTTGGGTGATCCTAAAAATATAAATAAGGCGGCTATTATTATTTTTTATTAAAATTCACTCTGAGCAAGGCCGGAAGCAGCGCCTAAAAGCCACCGACTTACGACCACTTAAAAACAAAGACCTACTATGAGATGTAGTACCTGCAACCGCACTCTAAGCGGAAAACATTCCAAATAAAACTGAACCGCTATGATAAAGTAAACTGAGTGGTATCTGCCCCGAGTGATAGTAAAACTTGAAGAAACGTTCTATTCTATAATTATGTACGTAAGTCGAAAGTACGACTTTTATAGGGCACTCACTCACAATCACATATACTTACCGCCTATTGATGTAGCTGAACGTTGATAGTTCTGGAAGTTGGGTTGCCCTAAACATGTAAATGAAAGATTTGCAAATCACACAAATGATTTCCACACTCTGTTTTTAAACTGAGCAAAACAGACGTAAGGGGAGAATAAAGTCACCACAACGCGACCAAAGTAGTTTGCAACAAAATGACGGCAATGTGATGATTATAAAAGGGTCAATTTTTATGACGGGTGATTTTATGTAAGCCGTAATGTTTTCTGTGGCAATGTTTTCAATTAAGGTTTGTTTGTTTTTTGGTTATTAGGTTTTTATTCGAGCATGAGTGACACAGGTTAAGCTACCAAAGACTCTCAGAACTATCGCTGAAACATCTTCGAATTTCTTTCCCCCTCCTCAACCTCCCAAACTCTCATTTGTTTCGGAGCACTAAATTATCTTACTCTTACCGCTCATCGACGTAGCATATCTTTGATAATTTTGGTAGTTGGATGACCCTGAAAATAAATAGGACGCTAGATAAATAAGACGTTAATACTTGCGTCGATGGCGCTGGTGTTTAAACTATGGAGATGCGATTCAAGATAGTATGCATGAAAATGAATTGTAACCAATATAATATTCAAATTTCTACGACACGTTGCCCTGCCACAAATTACTTTCACGAAAACTCGATGATTGTGTCAATAGATATTTTCCCAATCAGTAAATTGTTGCCAAAATGTATTTTTCAAGTATGGGTCACTGATGGATCGCGTCGAAAGACGCGGTCTATTTGTGACTCATGTGACATAATAAATGTGTAAATACGCAGGTTTCCGTGTTCATGATATGTTGTACTAAAGCGGGACAAGTCAATCCACGACAATGGAAACTGGAAGACAATTACTGTTCTGTACAGTGTTTAGGTTGGTCAAAAATAAGACCTCAGTGCACTCACTCACACTTACCGCCCATCGAAGTAGCCGAACTTTGGTAGTTCTGTGAATTTTGTTGCCCTAAAATATAAAAAAAAAAGATTTGACAATCGAATGATATTATCAACCAGATAAAACAAGAAACCAAGTTTAATTTGTTTGGGACAAATAGAACGCTAAAAATTCTTTGTAATATATCATATGTACATGTAACCATAATAACTGCAAAAACTGTGATAAACAAAAAATTTTTATTATAATTTTAATCATTCAAAAAAAAAATTACAAAAAAAATACATTGATCAAAAGAAAGTTTACACTAAGATTATCTTTTTCGTTATTTTGCTATAGTGTTTTTTGTTTTCTTACCGCCAATCGACGTTGCTGATCTTTGATAAATCTGGTAGTTGGGTGATCCTAAAAAAAGAGAAAATTAAATAGGAGTGACATTAACTGTATCAAAGGTATGAATGATTAGGCTAAATAAGATATTAAAAAGGAGCTCTCATACCGCAAAGTAAAAAAATGAAAATTCATATTATGTTTTTAAAGAGAACAAAACAAAATGTATGTACTATTTATGCATGTGCTATTTATATTTATCAAATTCTATGGCACATGGTTTTATATTAATCGTTGTTCTCTACTGCAGATTATTAAATCAAAAGGTACAAATAAGATTATATTTTTGTTGTTATTTTTTGTGCATTAGTTACAGGCACATCGGCAATAACCGTTAATATATGTTTCTAAAAAAGTTTCTGACTGGTACGTCCTGAACTTCTTGTCTCGCCCCTATGAACGCAGCCCCTTGTTTTCTCGACTATCCCACTCTTACCACTTATAGACGTAGATGAGCTTTGATAATTCTGGTTGTTGGTTGATCCTAAAAATAATAAGAAGAAGCTGTTAATTGAATCGATTGAAGGGAATGATGGTATGATATTTCAATCCAGTGTCCCTGTTAAATTGGTAGCTATTGAAAAAAGATACGATTTAAGACAAAAGTGTATGCGTTATAAATGACGAGAAAATGCTGTAAACATGAATACTTAATTTGGCAACGTAAGTTTAGCACGAATAACTATTCTAATTTGACATTACGGATATGTTGATTAGGGAGTTAGCAAGAACAGTTAGTTCATTAATGCGAACTGCGCAGTAACCACAGCTTCCAACAAGCGTGAGACGTTGTAACTAAAAACTATGCAATAATAACAAGCCTACGTTTCCGCATCGAGCAGGCAATATCTTTGTTATAGTGCAGGATGTCAAAGATAACAGCAATAAACTCAAGGCACCTTTACACCTACTCACGCACTCACTCACACACTTACCGCCTATCGACGTAGCTGAATTTTGATAGTTCTGGTTGATGGGTTGCGCTAAAAATATACACGAAGATTTAAAAATCGTATCCGTAATTTATAAAGTATATTTTTTAAATTGGGCTGAATAATGAGAAAGTGAAATAAAACTACAGCATAGCATGATCTATGGTAGAATGCGACAAAAATAATAACAATATGTATAATCTTCTATGATATGTGGCAGAATACAGCCTTGATGGGCTTAACTACAAACTGATGTAATTAAAAAGTGCCCCTCCCTTTATTCATTTTTGATTAATACTTCCATTTTCTATGAATGAAACATTAGGATAAATATTATAATACTCGAACGTATAAATCACCGATTCAATGATTCTTCAACCAGATAATATATACTCACTTAGAACTGCATTTCCTTGAGGTGCAACAATATCTGGGAATATAAGTATAGAATAGATAATAGCAGTTATAACAAATAAATTTCCATATTCTGTCCATATTAGTTTTTTGAGTAAATGCATGTTAAAAAAAAACTTATAATAATCCTAATGCTCTTTCAATGATTAAATTTAGAAAGCATGGTCTGTCGCTTAATTTAATATAAAATGTATCTACATGGAATACTGAGTTGACATACTACTGATTTGACACACGATAATAGAATTTGGTTTTTACCACTTAGGTTTGAGAAAATACAAACATTTTATCTCACTATCAATAACGAATAAGATTTTTTTATCGAAGGTCGTTTGAAACAAGTGCGGCAGCGCCCAAACGGGACGAACTAACGACCATTAAATGCCGAAGAAATACTGTCAAAATGAAGGAGCAGCAATTCTAAGCATGTCACATTGGCACATATTCAACTTGCTTCAGGCAAAAACTAACCAAAAACATGTTCAATTGTGTTGATATTATATAAATAGTATTTCACTCATACGTTCGAGGCGTTTTGTGACTTTCCAATTTGCTGATAGTGTTCTAAAACACAAAAGAGACTGCTATTATCCGCAAGTCACGCAGAAGTAATAGTGAATAAACAAATTGTATGAAAAATAAAAACACAATCTTACCTCCTGTCCCCGTTGATGTAGCTTTATAATTTTGTTTTTTAGGTAGTGCTGAAAATAAACAATACTTTTCGTATCATACAAGGTTCCAGCTGATAATTGAGCAAAATCTCAATTTATTTTTTTATTATATATTCAACATCAACAAGTAAATATACTGTCACGATTTTACCGCATTGTTGTCACGATGTAGATAGTTCTTTTTATTTCACACTTAAATTTGGCCATTTACCACATCGCTATATAAACAGTATCATTTTCATTTTATAGTTCGTTTATTAATATATAATTTCATATTTCCAAGCGTAACTTAATATAATATTATACAACGTCATCACATTACTTTCTAGATTTACATTTGACCAAATAAAGCATACGTACTCAAGGTTGCTTTTCCTTGTGGTGGAATAAGATCTGAAAATACGACATATTTTATATTAGATATGTAAAAATATTGCCATATCTTTCAAATTTACGATATTAGTTATTCATTTGATTGGAATGGAAAGGAAAAACATGTGTTTTTCATCCTCGCCCCCTTAAGTTGCTATATACATAGGCAACTCGCCGCTCACAAATACCTCATTCTTCAAAAACTAAACCGATCAGTGGTGGTGCAAATGACATCATTTTCATAATTTATATATAGCAGCGAACATTAATTAAAAATTAGCTTAAATACCATGGTAGCCAGGACTGCTGATTTTTTAATATATTCACTCCTTGGAGTGGATCACCCTGACCAAGGCCTTGTACGAGTCGCCACTTTTAGTCTGACAGGGTTAGACTTAGGTACAAAATGCCTCAAAATCGGTTTTTGTTTGCCCAAATGTAACAAAAACTGTTAGTAAATGAAAGGTGACAGTTCAAGTATCACTAGTAAATATTTTTTTCGTCTGTATGACGCATTTTATGACGGTACAATTTGCAGAATGTTTTTTTTCAATGTCCCAAGGGTTAAAACCATAGTTTTTATCGCATGCTATTGACCACAGCAAAAATACAACTTACAAAATTCTATGAGTTCTACAGACTTACCTCCTGGTTGTGTTAATGTAGCCGAACCTTTATAATTTTGTGAGTGAGCTTGCGCTGGAAATAAAAATGAAAATAATTAATAGAGATAGAGTCACGTGATGACCTAGTGAAGCATGAGCTATTGTTTACCTAACAAAACATTTTTTATCACAAATTTTCTGACCTGGTATAATATATCAATATAACTTCCCCAATATCCGACAAAAATCTTATTCGACAGGGTATTTAAAAACTGATAATGTACGTGATTGTACCTACCTATGCTTGCAGCATTTCCAGCAGGGTAATCTTAAATTACAATAAACATAAATTAATATATACATATTCGCGAGAACAGTTTTAAATTGTATCAGGCAAAATGTATTAATCATAATTACAAATATAATACTTATAAAGATCCAAATATTCTATAATATTAAAGGGTGAGTTTGCTTAAATTTAACTCAACTCGCTGCATACTTTTTTTTTAATTATCGTTATTTTTTACAATTTACAACAATTTATACGAATGCATCCCGAGTTCGGGAGCAGACGAGCCGCGTATTATCAAATAACATCATTATAGATAACTTCATCCTATTCAATAACCTGAATGCACTGTAACAAAAGTGCAGTAAATTTATTGGTCAGTTGCAGTAATTGAATATTTCCAAAGGTGATAAAACGCCATGTTGATGAGATTTATGCCAATTATAGGTTGTTGTTTGCCAAAAAAGTCAATTTTGAATTATTTTTAATACCACCAAGTAAAATTACTGCCAAAGATCAGTGATTTCGTTGCATTTTTTGTTAAAGTAGTGTACTTAACAACTCAAAATGTAGGTAGAGCAGAGCAAATATTTCGAATTCGATTCACTCTATACAAGGTCGAAAGCAGCGCCTAATAGTAATCAACTAAACGTCGATTCGGTGACAAATATATAGTATAAATGGAACGTCAACTACACTTCACACTAAGTGGAAAATGTCCCATAGTGGGCTAATTCACTATTATAAAGCGTACTGAGTGGTATCTGCCTTGGGCAATTTCAAAACAATCTACCACTTCTTACCAACAGTAATAATTCCTTCGCTTTTCAGTTTTGGTCTCTAATATTTGTCTTTATTCATGATATAATCTGAGCTAGGGATACAATACACGTGAAGTTGTCATACCGATGCGTTGCTTTATGTTTCGGGTATAACAATATAAAAACGGCAATACACGCATGCATTGCTTTGCTTTCATCGTGTACAAATGCCTAAATCCCAAACCACAAACGCACACTAAGAAACGAGCACTTTTCGTTAGTTTGCATGGCAAAACCGTACTGTTTCATTGGAAAACGTGAGTAAATGCATGCAGATCATTGCGCTTGCGTAAAACGCAGGAGTAAAAGAAAACAATCCTAGAAAAAACTCAACGCAAACGTGTAGTGCAGCCTCTAGTTTTTTATAAACAAAAACCCCAAAGGGTGCTTTGAAACAGAAACGAAAATATCCAAAGACGGTATTATACAACTTGAAGAATTATTCTATTTTTCGTTTTTTAAAAGCTGTCTCCAAAGATTTCTCCTTCAGTCTTCCATGTTTTTGACTACGTTATGACAAAATTACAGTAAATTTACCATTTATTCGCAGTTGTTAAATATTCAGAAGTTCGCAATCAACTAGTATTAGAGATTTATGTTATAACCTGTCGATAGACCGCAGTTTTATTTCATCATCAATAAGAAAAATTATTGCCAAAAAGAAATGATTTTACTACATTTTCGCTTTTTTCAATAAAAAGGCTACAATCAATACTCACCCAATGTTGCAACACCTCCGCTATAAGATGGATCTAAAACGAAACAAATAAAATTCTTACATAAATGTCTCAGATTCTTGTCTAGATTAAAATCACACCAATTGATATCGTTAGATAAAACTATAACGTTTCCGTAACCTTCTTAAATTATGTTTCAAGGCAAACTAATTAAAAGTTTTGGAAATTTCAAACTCCTTGGCTTGAGCTGTCCCCCACAATCGAATAGACAATTATTGTCATTTGAATCAATTGGCGAATAAAACCCGAATTGTTTGGGATTTGAATATGCATCGAATAAATTTTTAAAATCGTATTTTCATATAAATAACAAGTGACTCGTTTTTTTGCCATTTCGA
Source organism: Styela plicata (assembly GCA_963675895.2). Lineage (NCBI taxonomy): Eukaryota > Metazoa > Chordata > Ascidiacea > Stolidobranchia > Styelidae > Styela > Styela plicata. Next base: position 17,267,882 of record OZ023140.1, read on the forward strand.
TTTACTATCATAGTCAAAATCAAGGAATCTATAGCTATTAATTCACTAAAAGAGTATTATTCTATAGCCCTTCTATAGCCAGAGATGGGGGGGTTAATACCCTCTTTTTGCTGCAGTGAAGATCTGTATAGATTTTTTTCTGGCGTGCATAAAGAATTTGATAATCCACAATACACTGTTGTGTTTTTGTTTCCAATGGTGAATATGTCGGTAAAACGATAATAAAAATACCTATATGAAGTGCTCCAGGAAATTGTTGTGCCCGTGTTGAAAGTAAAAAAAATTGTTAATGAACGATGAAAACGAAAGATTGCAGATACTCGACAATATAATACGTTTATCAAAACAAAATCACTGATTGAAATGTAGGAATTAGAAAGTAATTAGGACAGACAAAAGCTTGGCACCAATACATACGAATTAATATTCTATAGTTCTAGATTGATAATTCGGATCGATTCGGATATATATTCGTTTCGGGTGACGTGAATACTCATTTCTGTGCCTATGTGATATGATTCGAAATGATTGACTTTGTCAAGCACGAGACACATATGGACTGCGCCTATGCGGCGCGATCCATCTGTGACTCAAGCTTAACAAAACATGTTTGTAAATCTTGCTGGTAGGCATAGTCTACCTGTCTATATTGTCTATATATCTATTAAACTTATTGAGCTGGATATTACTTTGTAAAACAAGAGACACAGACAGACATACCCAAGCTTAACAAAACCTGGGGTCATAAATATTTCTGATTTTTTTGTGTAAAAATTTATACGATATTTTGCAAAGTTTCATCAACACAATGGAACAAGAGAATAAGATCTATAAAGTTAAAATAAAGCTAAAAATAGAAAAATTACCTTTAACACACTTGATACCGGCATTATTTTCACACCAAAAACATTCTCTGAGCAGACATTGTAGTGGTGTGAGTATCATTCCATTCGAGCAATCATCATGAACCGTTGGAATTTTTGTGCAGATGTGACCTATAGTGTTATAACAACACAGTGAATAAATGAAACTCGATGAATGAAAAAATACCCTTAGTATTCTTTTGTATCAGTACACCTCTCTTACAGTGCAGGGTCTAAATCCCGTTTCCCTTTCAGATGCATTCCCAATACATTGTATCTTTTTTGCTTGTTTTGTTGTGTCTAATTATAACTTTTCCCTTGAAATTCACTCTGGTCAAGGCCTAAAAGGAACCAACTAACAGCCACTTAATAGCAAGGACGTGGTACCAGCAAATGCTCTCTAAACGGAGAACATCCCAAACGAAACCGAACCGCCATGGTAAAGTGAAGTGGGTGGTATCTACCCTGGGCGATGATGAAACCATCTACCGCGTCTTTGCTTACTTTTACTCGTCTCCTACGACACGTGTGAAATAAGTTAGGTTTATTCTAAAGCCCGTACATGACTTTTAGTCAAAACGTTAAATTTTTCATACAAGGATTTCTCTCGGTTATTTTTGAACCAGTGCATTTGAGCTACATATTTGGTTATAGCCTGAAGTTCAAGATTTCTTTTTATTACTGTATACTTTAGAGAGTGACCCACCGAGAAAAAGTTCCATTTAAAGTGCCATTTATATTTACATAGTTTTCGTTGACATTCTTTGACTAGACCATAAGTCATTGCTACACGATCTTGAATTACCAGTAACTAAAACAAGTGAAAAATTAATCATACTGTTGCCTGATGCATATCCAACGATTGTTAAAACAGCAAAAACTATATGCGACTTCATCATGAAATTATTTTTGACGTCCTTGAATTCGTGTCTTCTGGCAAGAAAAATTCGGGAATGAAATATTGCGTCGATTGAGTGTCTTTTATGTTTCACTGCGAGTAATCGAAAAAAGAAACAATTGATACTCGGCAAAAAGGGGCGATTTTGATCTCGTCTCGATATCTAATAAACCCCGAAGGCGATATTAGTCAGCAAATTTGTTCTGGGCAACTGAACAAATCTTCTAGATAACAGAATCAATGAATAATATATTTAACCCATGAAAAAATCTGAAAACAACGATTTCTTTGTCTCACTGTAAGCAAGGCTTCATACCAAGGGTACTAGGACAACATTAAAATTGATGGTATTTAGAACCACATACCTTTCTGGTTCGGCCAAGCCTACTTATCATCGCACGAGTCGTAAACATGTCTTGATTAAAAATACTTGCCGTGGTGAGGTCTACCATCAAGATCCTAGAGGTGATTGCTCTAACTTTGACCTTTTTCGGCCACGTTGATGTATTGGATTTTCAACTTTTCACGGAGAAAGCTTAAGAACCATATATCAAGAACTTTATTTTGAACTCGCTATTAATTGTTTATTTGCACATTGCGCAGACATTGCAATGATCGCAAACACAAAAGTTTTTCATTTATTGTGTGAACTTCAAATTTGTAATCGCAACTATCTCACATCGAAAACCGCTGGAACAAATAGAAGCTACACTAATGAGCAGTATGAGCCTTTATGATATAAAAATATATAAGGATATATGAGGTGCGCAGGTAGATCCACGTAAATAAGTGACTTTAAAACAAAGTTGAAATAACCGGAATGACAATATTTTCAATGTTATGTGACAATGGAACTCATATATTCCGAAACGTATCGCAGACATATACCGTTTTTTTTTTAATTTGTTGTTTAGTTACAAATTTGACCACCTTAGCAGAAAATTATGCCAAGCGGATATCCGCTATTAACATGACGAATTTAATGTTACTAAACGACGCTAAACTACGTCATTCATTTCATATCTCGACGATTCTCGTTCACATGCTAACAAAATACCTAATTTTTGATTATATATACAGATATAAACTTGAGTAGTAGTTTAACAGAATTGACTAACTTGCTTACAAAAATATACAACATTATCAGTGATTCACCATAATTACTAGTTGTCATCGCATTTAAAATATTAAAGTATTTTGTTGAACTTAAGCAATCTAATAAAACTTGCAATACAAGCCAGTAATAGGAAAAACACATCGAAACCTTTTAAAAATTAACTTGCATGACATCAGTGTGACGAATGCTTCTCTGATTGTGACCGGGTTCATTTGAGCTATGAGATATCTCCATCAAAAGAATTATTTGTGTGTCGTTCCAATTAAACTGCAGCGGATGGCCCAGTGGTTTTACCATACCATACATTTTATTTTGTTAAGCTCGATCTACTGATGGACCGCGCCTCGGCCCATCAGTAGACCGTGCTAAACAAAACATGTCTGGGCATGATTATTCTGATTGAGTCATGCGGGCATTGCAGGTTGCCGGATCCTTAATCCATGCCCACCACTCAACCTTGGGCTCCAGCATGGGTAGACTTGGCCGAACCTGAAATTTCATAACTTTCCCAAATACCTCATTATACACCATGTTCGTCTACATGTGGTCACTGGTACAGGGAACATTTTTCTGATTATAATTTCTTAAGGATGAACCAGCAATTGATAGCGCTCAGGGGATGACTGTCAGACTGTCCTTCCCCAAACAAAATTTTCATTGTCAAGCATGATCCACAAATAGGCCGCATCGCGGCGACGCAATCTATTTGTGACTCACATTAAACAAACGATGTTTCGACAGTATTTTTCTGACTGGATCATGCTCGGCATGTAACTATCAAGTAGAAATCTTTATTAAAGGATGTAGTCATGAGAATATCTGTCCATTTCAATGTTGCATAATAATGCCAAAAATTTGTTTTTGACGAAACAAGTCATTGTCAATAAATATTGCTCTTTTGGAGTCAATGCCTGCTTAGTCACGGATTGGGCGCGATTTGAATTATCTTAGTTTTGCCGCCTTTATTGTTCTCAAACTTACAAATCGTTCCAATATTAAAATGTTTTCAAATATCATTGTCAATCTTATCAACGAACCTTGAAATCGGTAACTGCTGTCGTTGTCGCTTCATTCAATTATATACATTTCAAAGTTAATTCAAACGTATGGTAGTCAGGGAAAACCCTTGCCCAGTTCGCGCAGTTACGACTTTTAAATGCAATAACAATACTAAGTCGTGTTGTGACTGCACGGTATCAATAAAAATATCACTACAATATGGTGCAATTAGTCGAATCTTGAAACAGATTTGCATTCATTGGCAACTGATCTTCACGTGATCATCGGTTGGAACAAATGCAGTTGCAAGAGAAGAATGTAAGTCAAATGCAAATTGGGACTTACAGCGTGGAGATCAGTAGATGGATCGACAACGCACGAAAAGAGCATGAAAATTTTCGTAGTTGGTTTTCAGCAAATATGGGGTGAAAAATGAATCAAAAGCTGTGCGCCTCAGATAATAGTGAGAAGAAGAACTTTCATTAATATTGGATGAAATTCAATTTTTTTTATTTCCGTCAAAAATACCAGAAAGTTGAAAGTAGTTTTCAGATTAAGACAATAGTTGTACTGAGCATTTTTGTTGAAAACGAGAAAAAGTCAAGTTAAAAAAATGAGAAGGGGATCAACTTTGATTGCGAAGGTTGGAATGACCGTTTCAAATACCCGGACTATGAGATTTTGCGGAAAAATCAGTGTTTTAGCAGCCTTTTCTTTTTATATAAGCATGTACTTCATTTTCCCGAGACTGAAAGGGTATATGCAGCTTTATATTAAAATTCTCCTAAACTAATAAAAAAAAATGCATTTTAGATTTTTACACATTTGTTGTGTTAGTGTAATTTGTATATTATTCAAATTTAGCGCGGGATATTATTTATCTCGCTCTATTTTATATTGTTTTTGCCACTAAAAACGCAAATGTATTTGAAGCAACCTAAACCAACCCACGTGCTTTTTTGCATCAAATAACATTCGCTGTTTTTTTCAGAATTAAAGGATACCATGAGGCATACTTTATTTCGATATTCTTTTATAATAATATTGGTGTTATGTTTGTTTGCGAACACCTCTTCGCTAAAGCAATCTCGCGCTAAGCGAAGAAAATCGAGAAGTAAAAAATTCAGATTATCTTCGAAATCTGATAACGAAGAAGTTATAAATATTGGAAGATCAGGAATATCTGGGATCAAATCTATCAGGAAAGTTTATGATCCGGCCATAACTACTACAACTAAACTACCATTTGAATGGATTTTTGCAACTACTTCCACACCACAGCCGTTCGAAGTAATACGACCTATAACTGATATTCCCTTTAAAGAATCATCTAAAAGCAGAATTTCAGTAAATATGCCGCCTTTATCTGGGAAAAATATTGACAAAGTTATGAAATTGACAGCAACAACAACGCTTTCACCAAAACCAGACCTATCTGGATTATACCATTGTAAAAACCTTTCATCATCAGATGTAGTTCAACGACTATGTGGATATCCAGTTTTCTACGAAGAACCAAGATGTGCTGAACAGTTTTGTTCTGATTCTCCATTATACAAATGTGAAGACGCACAAAGCAGTATGCCGTTCTTCGGAGCAGTTATAATGATTCTCGGATTTTTCATCATCATTAGTAACTGCCTCTTACCCTTCCTTGTGTATCGGGAACCTAATTTACGGACTACCCATAACTATATTAAAGGTAAGTATTGTAAATATGCCAATGTATCGATCTCTGCAAATATCGATATTTTTATTGCATTGTTATAGGAATATTTTTGACGTAGATACCGTTATCGTACTATTACTATCTTCAAGCTATGATAACAAGTTCTACACCATCTATTCGCCAAAAGTCCTGCACTAATGTGTGTTCGCACGAACGTTTTCACGCACCTTCATGTAAATATACAGAGGTGCGAGCAAATGGCCGTAAACACACATGAGTACATTACTTCTCCATCTGATCGTTGATTTCAAAACAAACCATAGCATCGTCGTGCCTACTTTTTAAATTAATCGGTAAAGTGAACTAAACAAAATGTGTCCCACCAATAAATATTTGAGTCCAATGTGGCGTTGCATTATTGTGGCGAATAGTGAAATGCTTAAACATTCTGTAGAAGCATATTCTGGTAAGTATGGACTAGTGAATCAATGGACTAATCGCGCAGCCAAGGCGTGACGCATCTGTGATTAGAGTTATCAAAATAAAATTTCGGATACTGAGTTTATGATAACCATCGAATAGATTCAGATTTCTGAGGCCAACGATTTTTACTTTGTAATTCTGAAATACCTCATTTTATGCCAACAACTAGAGCTGCTTTCAAATAGATCTATATTTGAATCGAATCGTATCACTTCGAGTCATTTTTTTCCGAATGTGACTCTTTTTTGAGTTTGGAGTAAAAAATAAATAAATTGACAATTATTTTATCATTATTAATTTTCGAGAATTTTCAAAATATCGGTAAAATTTCAATATGTTTAATTAAATTTTGCTGAAAGATTTTGTCGAATCACACCGAATAACAGAAATCGGGAGTGTATCCAAATTGATTTAAATCATAATTCTAAAAGTAGCCTTACCACATCCCTGCCACAATATACATTATGTATTGACCGATAGTTTCTTTTCACAGTTTCTTTGGCATTTGCTGATATGTTGAATGGGATTGTGTTAGTCTCTTCTGTTCTGCCGAATATTCTTTGGTTCCGAAATTTGCCCGAGAGAGAAGTGGCCGCAGGAATAGCTAAAGAGACGAACTCCGTATCTGCAGTATTCCTTGGTTCGATGTTAATTGTTTCCAATCAGGTATTTTTTTTATCTATGTTGTCTTTTTGGGGTCTTTGTTGTACACTGTAGCAAAATTGCAGTAAATTTACTGTCTGTTCGCAATATTGTATAATTCAAAAGTTTAAAACTGCTTTGTTGATAAGATTTATGCAACACTCGTATTTCAACAAAAACTTTTATTTTTAACAAGTATATTACTCCATTTGGTCAAGTTATTGCTCCGTATCCTTACATAATGTGTATTCTTGCATATTGCGTACTCATCACACGACGTAACTATAATAGATTTTTATTGACGTAACACCAAGATATTTCCCCTAAACACATCACGTTGTGGTATTTTATATGATATTAAAATCAACCTAATTAGGATATGTTATTAGACAAAAAGCTATTACACAAATAGTAAAATATTTACTTCAATATTTGAAAGGTCGTCTTATTTCCTAGTTGTTTTTGAATAAGCAAAGTAAGAGCTTGTCGAAGCTTGACCGAATAAACAAGAATATATTTTTGGCAATGAACTTTTTTCAATTTGCCATATACAGGCTATTTGTTATGGCTATTTATTAAAGGTACCGATGAAATGGTAAATATGAAATGAGTTATTTATGACAGGGATCAATTGGAGGTCACTTATGAAAATGAGATGCAATGATTTCCAATCCTTTTCTGATGAACTTTCTCTGATTTTTTTTTGATACCTGATTTTATGGTGATCTGTTAGGGCTGGGCAAATCCGAATCATTTGGAATTCGAATCTGATTCGAATAATATTTCGGAATCGGATCAAATCACTTTTTCCAATTATATATAATATATCCCAATATTACTCTTACAACTTGTTGTAATTGTGAAAATCAAGAAATTTATAGTTTGAAGTATATTTTCAATTCACACTATACGTCTAAGAGCAACAATTTTCATATTTTAACAACAAAATATAATCGATTTTGGTCAGATTTGACCAAAATCGATTGTATTTTGCCTTTAAAATGAAAATTCTAGTTTATTGAGCAAGTTTCTGTTCCTATGAACAATTCACGAATGATTTGGAATAAATTATGCTTCGAATCACCGAATCGAGTCGCTCAGCCCTATGATCGGAACAGAATGATTCTAGTGCATCCTCATGGTTACCCCACTAAACAGGCTCTATCAATATCAGACTAATTTTTCACTGCGGTTGCGCAATCGGGAAATTTTTTCAAAACGTATTTTGTATTAAACATGAATCACTGAGGGATCGCGTCGATTAAAAAATATACACTTATAAAACAAAGCAGGAAAATTATAGTTTAACGATAAAATACAATTAAAAGGGAGATAGGGTTGAAAATGGAATATTCGCCGATCATATGGAATTAGGGATTCGATCTGATTCCAAAATTATCCCGTCTGTTCATATTTTGTCCGTTGTTCATGATATCGATTCGATCACGGATTAGATTGGTAATTTTGTGCCGATTCCGATCATCGACATTTGTGATAGTGATCGTCTTTTTAAGTGAAATTGTATGTGTTGCATATTATAAGCAAAACTTTCCATCCGGAATGGGAAACGACTGGAATTTATGAAATATATCCTCTCAATACAAAACAAAAATATTAAAATAGTATTGTTTTCAGGGTTCTCTGCTCCACCTAACATTTTTGACAACTGAACGACTCGTAGCAATAAAATGGCCGATGCATCATATGGCTTTGAAACCAACTATAATATGTCATGCAATTGCTGTTGTTTGGATTATTTCAATTTTCTTCTCATTCACTCCAGGTAAGATTATTTTATGTTCAAATGGGACATTTTATAGAACAATAACAAAGCTTTTGTATGAGTGGAAATAAGTTTCTTTTTTATTGTCGCATAAAGGCCGACCGTCTCCAGAAAAATGACTTTTGTAAACGACGCAGTGCGAACACCATCAGCAATTCTATTTTGTCAAGCACGACGCGATATATCAGTGATGTGCTTGAAAAAAAACTTGCAAAAAATATTTTTGACTGGGTAACAGAAGATGCTTTGATATATATATATATGTTTTTTCGATTGTGAACGGCAAAACGAACATCAACCTTCTTTTTCGATCCCATGCATAAAATGTCAGGGGGTTTAATATCACAAGATTCATATATTCTACCATCAATATGCTACCACAATTTTATAATATTTTTTTAAATAAACATCAGCGGGGTGATAATTCAGGGGTGCAATTTTAACAAAATGTATTCATATATGATATTTCTAAGTCTAATCAGCTCTATTTAAAGATTACACAAACTTTTATATCAACAAATACTCAAAGACGTGTTTCATCTTTTTTCATTCACAGCCATATTTCCAGATTATTTTGAATATACACTCGCACCGGTTGTATTTGTGAACATGTTAACAACAAAAAATTTACGTGACGGATCATTAGGATATCATGGAGCGTTATATGGAGGAATTACGATATTATTGCCTTATACTTTCATGGTAAATATTGATATCTACTGGTGAAATGGATCTTTAAATCCAATTTTGTTCTAGCTCATTCACGAATGGAGTGAGAAGAAAACGTCTCATTTCCGATCAAAAGTATTACGGTGCTAACAAGCAACGTTTTTCGATTTTTGATAGATTATGGTGGTGACACGCATATTTACGAGTTTAAAGTTTGTGTTTTACATTCCGGCTAAATTGAATGTCGCGTTTTGGTGAATATATCAAGGTGATATAATTTCAAGGCAAATATCTGATATGTTTAGCATTGCGTTTTTTGTCAGACTTATGTATGTGATAAGTGACAGAAAATCATCCTGATTTATATCTATCTGTTATTACTCAATATTCTTGAATAACATTGCGCCCTTCACCTACCTGTATCCTCGCGAAAACTAGCTATTTTTTATGGCCATTCACTTTAAGTTCGGAAAGAAGACAGCTACGTGGGAATACATATTGCAAGTCCCATCTTACGATAAACTCTTCATATCATGTATCTTTATAATAAAAATTTAGCTCGTATCATCAATCACAACCGGTGTCATAGTTTGGAAGAAATTACGAAACTCACCAAGCACCAGGCGAGAACGAAGAATGAACGAAAGAAGAACTGGAGAGCAAGCTGTTAGAGGATCGCTTGAAAGTATTGTTGACTACCTGAAACAAATTCCTGAGATACATCCTGAAGTTTCCATCTTCAAGACGCTGATCATCATGATAGCAGCATTCAGTATAACTTTGCGTGAGTTAAAATTTGGTTAAGTACACTTGATGCCAAATACAATTCAATTCTGAAATATATCGCCAGTTTCTAATGTGACGCATTTCAGAATTCGGAATTTCACCAGATTACATATTTTTGAATTTGATCCATAAGCCCTAGCACAGATGTATTGTACCCATTGCAGCCAGAACATTTTGTGCTCTTGTCCCATTTGTGATAATTATCCCAGTCAGAAATTTAATTTTATCAGGCATATGCCACAGACGGACAACTCATCGACGTCGCGATTCATCCGTGACTCATACTTGACAAAACATCTTTTGTGGATTTTTTTTCTTTTTGGGCTTTAACGGCATTTCACATCGCTGCATAAAAACTGCAAAATCTTCATAAAAACGCGTTTAAACGAGCTTTGATGCACGTAGACAGCAGATGGAATGCAACGCGTCTATGACCTACATGTTTGACAAATATTTTTTTTGAAAAGTGATAAATTAGTTCAATGCAATTTTGGTACATGGAATTCTACGCATGATTATTTTTGTGTCTCAATAGATCCTTAGTATTTACCTGGTTCAAATCATTAATATCCAGATTATATTATTTTGAAAATACGATTATTTTTATTATTTAAATTGAACTACACTATATTATAAATTCTTTATTTCCTTTACAGTGCCAGTAACAGTCATCTTGATTCTCTACAATACAAAATATTACTATACCTGTGATAACTACTCTCTACCATACACACTGGCTTTTTATATAAGCATTTCAAACAGGTAAGATCGAATCAAATTTTTGTCGCGCCGCGCGGGCGCGATCTATTTGAGACACATGCTTGAGAAAATGAAATCTTCTATTGGGATAACGCGATACAAACGGATGTAGAAATGCGAATCGATTTGAAAACAAAACCGTTTGGAATGCTTTGAATACTAATTTTTATATTTCAATTTGATTCATTGAAAGTTTTAAGAAAATGGTTATATTAGGTTTGTTGCGATTACACACATCTGACCATGTAATGAAAGTATTGTCCATTCATTTGAATCGAACTTCTTATACTAGTGCAAAACCTTTGATTTATTTCACGAAAAACGTTTTCTTTGGAATCACTCTTTTGATATTCTTCTAGATCTAGTCCCAGTTGATTATGCATTACCTTTCTATTTCAGCTTTTTAAACGTCATCATATACACTGTTCGAGACAAGCGTTTTAGGGAAGCATGTCGAAATGAATTTCCAAGAATTTTTGGGAAGAAAAAACGAAACGTGAATGTAAGAAGGAAGATGGGTATCTATTCTACCAGCTCAAACGTTTTATGAGGCATCAACGTTAAACGTGTGACTTGCCTTTGTGTTATTGCTTGAATTCATTATGACCGCGAAAGTGAAGAAGCACCAACACACCCATAGGCTTGTGTTACCTTCCGTATGTTCGCTATTCTGTCCACGAAGCAGTTTGGAGAGACCGTCAACCGCTAGGCACCTTTGAAGTGACTGTATATCTATTATATATATATATAATATATACGTAAAATGTACATTGGTGAAAGGCACGCTTGGTGATCAAGCATCGTACCACAGACATTCTGAACAGCACGATCGCACTTCAATAGGCTTATCCATCCAACGACTCCTCACCTTATCTTCACGGCCCAATCAGAAATTCAATTTTGCAAGCATGAGCTACGGATAGACCGCGCCCGGGCGGTGCAATCAATCCATCAGTGACCCATACCTAACATATAATATTTCGATAAAAAATTTCTGACTGGGAAGTGGCAAACTAAGGACAAATGGGACTAAACTATGGGCAAAACTGAACTTCACTTTGCTATAGGTAATGTTTGACTTTTATCTACACCCGAATGGCAACACAAAATATAGTATTTGGATAATTTATTGCGAAAAAAGTCAATTCCAATAGTTTTTACAAAATTCGTTTGACGATTCAAAATAAGACAAGATAAATACAACATTCACATTAATCGATGCTTCTGCCAGGCCATGGAAGAACAACACATAGCTGGCTCCTTCGAACAAAAATATTTCCCGGCTCGTGCTTGACAGAAATGGCAGAGCATAAAATTCATACTAATAATAATGAGAAGTCAAGTGATAAAGCAATATTGAGAAATAGTCTGAATAGGAAAAAAAGGTGAATAATAATAGTATTGGATCAAAAACGAATAAAACAATAAAAGAATTCCTGCTAATACAGTCGAAAATCATGCTAAACAAAAATTAATTCAGATCGGATATTGATAATTGATTTTTTTCAAATAAATAGTTTTCAACTGACTTCAAAAATATAACCGTTTTTGTACTATTCCAATTCTTCACTCTGAGCAAGTTTTGACCCGAGGCCACTGAAATATTGGAACTACTTTAAATGGAAAGCATCGCCAAAGATGACCCAATTTATTAGAACCTGGGTTTGAGTGGTGGGCATTGATATGTTTGTCAGTTTAAGATACATTAACTTCCCGATCGCATATCGAATCAAATATCATTAATGCGACGTTTTTAATCGAATCTTTCTTCCAATAATACACTAATACATTCACTAAGTATTCGGCATTCAGTCAGTGAATGTGCTTTTCAAAATATTGGTCGCCCATGGATCGCAAAAACTCCGATGCTTCTGAAATCATTTTTAGGATTTGTCTATTATTTTTTGTTCTTTTTTCAATATTAAGCCATTATCAATACATTATTGTAATATATCTGAGTAGAATATTGAATTCATTACAAATATAATATAATATATTACAAATAAAATGATGTATATGTTAAGATAAACCGACTAGTGTTTTTTAGAAATCGACCACAGAATTTAGTTTCTGTCAGCATTAACTTTATCTTAATCCGTAATTTCATTTGTTGAGCATGAGCCACAGATGGATTGCGCCTCAGCGGCACAATCCATCGGTGACCCATACTCAACAAAACATAAGTGTTGCCTTTGAGATATGAAATTATTCTTATGACCAATTCATGGCTTATCATGTAATTTGGATCAATTCGAAATAATGAATTGAATTGTTCAGCATAAATATTAGTGAGACTTCTCAGACTCGAGTAGCACAGTTTTGCAAGTCCTTTCACAGTCATTGTATACCCATGAGTATACCTTCTATCCACTCTGATCGCCTGCGATCGACCTTGTATTTTAATAAGTTACCGTTTCTTCTTTAAAGACTTTTAAGAACACAAAAGAAACTCGTCGATGACGTCATAGTGACGTCACTGAATCACTACTCTCGATGTATCGATGGTAGCTTTTATAAACAAGGTGTTATTCTTGATGTAGTTGTTGTCCTTTAATTCTTTGTGGGAAACGAACTTTGGGTAACCGAAGCCGAGATTCGAACCGTCGACATCTGAATCGTTGCGACGAATTTCTGGATCTTGAAAGTTTTTCCAGTTCGGATCAGGAGTGAAGGTAACATTGATGTGACTGCGCTTGGAAGAAAGTGGATCACCCTGAATATGAAAGAAAATCATTAGAAATGGAATGAATTAATCTATTTATTAGAGAAAATGAGTACTTTAGAAAAGTACAAGAGACGTTTAATGAGCGACATTTTCCGTAAAACAATTTGAAGTTTTTATAAAAGATTTTGTAACTCTGAAAAGCAGGAGTAAAAGTTAAGCCACCCAGAACCTAATCTTACATACATTTCAATAAACGACGTTAAAGTAGGTGGTTCTATTCCTTAATCAGAAATTCAAATATTCATTCTGTTAAAAATGGGTCACTGATAGATTTAACTGTGACTCATATTTGACAAATGAAGGCTCGGATAAGAACGGGCCAAAGCACCTTGACTTATGGTCCCCATTTGGTGGAATTTCTATTTGAAACTACTTTGTATATATCAAAATCTTTTTCACTCAATATCACAACATTTATTTACCTGATCAAGGATAGTGAATGTAATATCATGAGAGAACGGCCATTCCAGAAGTGAGTCATATTCTCCGTTGAGAACTCTAACATATAAAGACAAATGTGTTCCGTGGCCTCCACCGTTTCCGTTCAGGAAGGCTGAAAGTTGGAGTTTATAACCGTGTCTGTGTGTGTAGAACGGCGGGCTGATCAGTTCAGCCTCGGCTTGATCTTTTTGTGCTTGTTGTAACGATTTGGTATACTCGGGGATTCGCCACAGCAATACTCCGTTGTGACTCACAGTCAAATCGCTGACCTGAAGAGTGAAAAGGGATTTTAATGAGTTGTTTGTAGAATATAGAATAGCAGAAACTCGGAAGAAGTCGGAAACTAGAAAACGAACTATCATAAAGGGCAGCTAGGCGTGTCTGAACTGTGCGATGGTAATTGGTAATCTAACAGTTTTCCTTGCTTTCAGTCGACTCGTACGACAACCAGTAAATATGTAGGTATAATTTTGAATTTAATTTTAAATATATAATATATATATATATATATATATATATATATATATGCATTTGATTCTAACTTTAAATATATGAATATAATATGCTTTGGGTTAGAATATCGACTTCATGAATATGTTGCCACATTGAAAAATTTCAACCAACCTGCTTCTGCAACATTTCGATCTGTTTTTTCTGTGTTCGAACTAATTCAAACATCGTTCTCATGTGAGTATTCTGATTTTCTGTCAAATGTCTCTCGAGATGGTAACGCGGACACTGAAAAATGAGAGGATAAAGTTAGCGAAATCAACATTCAAATATATCTATAGTTTACATACATCAAAACTCATATTTTGCTAAGTATGAGCTACAAATTGAATGCGACTGCAGACCCGCGACAGCATTCCTTGGTTCGAGAATTGTCAAAAGTGCACTATTTTAAAACAATAGCGATAAGACCGTGAGAAATATTATTATATCAAAAAGACTATTAACACAAGGTCATACAAACATCTACAAACATCTCCGATACATTTATCATTATATATAAACATTTTACATAGCCTAATCTCGGCCAGTCGTTTATACTTTATAATGAACTACCTGTCCCTCCTTTAGTCTAATCTGTTTCATTTTTCAAAACATTGCATCACAGCAACTTTTTTTTATCAACTTATCATCAGCTTGTCATATAGCCAACCACAAATAAACTTGTTATGGGAAACTTTAAATTTGAAACTAAACCGATTAATATTTGTCAAAATGGGCATAAGTGCACTGCACAGCTTAAACGAATTCGGTCAATTTCATCGTTGATACCATATATGGTATTTTTATGAGGTATACAAAAGGTGTGTCGAGTTTTATTTGGGAACAAAAAAATACTAATACGGCTAAAACTTTATGGAATATAAACTTGCGTTCTCTAATTTTAATAAGGAAATGCTTCATTAGGACATAATTTAGGACGGATTTGTATCAGATATAAAATGTAATGACACACATGTCCGCAAGCCTGACTACACTCTCGCACTTATATTACGAATTCGAGTTATTTGTCATTGTTGCAATACAATAAATCTATTGTAAATCAGCAAAGTATGTCTAGGATTTAAGACGACAGCGATGGCCTAGCCCCATTGGTTATCATATTGGCATCGCAGGTTGAAGATTTCGGGTTCGAGTCCAGCGAGTCCGACTCGTTAATCCATGTCCACCAACCACTCAATTCAACTCAGAGTGCAATAACTTTATAGCCTAAGATGAACCGGAAAGATTATAGCTTTCCAACAATAATAACCCTATCTTATACCTAGAAAGCCGCATTGGCCAGGGTGATCATAGCGTATATAACCCAGTTTGCAGCAGAATCATGACTTATATCAAATTACAAGTACCGGTAGTAAAATTTATCGTTGTTTCATTGGAAAGTGAAGAATATCCAAAGAAGGTAAAAATTCCATTCAGAATCATACAATATCTAACCGTCCGTGTGAAAAAATCCCAGTGGCTTGAGCGATTTGAATTAATAAATGTGATCTGAACAAGTTGACTTGTTTGAATGAATCTACCTTCAACGAATCCGAATTTTTTGTCAAGCACGCGCCACAGATAGACCGCGTCTCATCGACGCGATCCATCAGTGACACATGCTTAACAAAAGATGCTTTGACAAAATTGTTTTGATTGAGTAATATTGGCACCAAATCTTCTATTTAACGTTGTTGACTGAAGCGTTAATAAGATTTTTGCGATGCACAAAGAAACGCTGAAATAATCTTTCGTCATCTGCAAAAAATCGTCAACAGAAATTCACAGCTGACTAATGGAGTAATTCATTTGCGTAGAATTGGGTTTTTCATTAGTAGATTGTTGTAAAGCAAATGCAAATTTGCGAAATCATATTAAAAATATTCGGACTAAACACGTTCGACCAAGTAAGGGGAACAGGTAAATTGCATTAGATACAACTCGATTCAATACTAAGCTCATTTACACGAAATAACACGGTACTGATATTATTTTTTACATTAAAATTTAGGATTATTTTTCTAAAAATTTTTCATTCAAATGGAGATCCATCATTCCTGTGGGAAGAGCTATTACACACAGTGTGAGATGACGCACGTTAACCTGAGGAGAATTTACAAAGCGATAATCGATTACTCAAACCCAGAACAAAGAAGTTAGATTAACACCAGTGGATGGAGTGTTATTACAACTTGGTAATTATTGAAAATGAGTTTGGAATTTCATTTTATTAGGTATAAATCGTAAAAATGGGATTCTTTTGGGAACATGGTTGGAAGTAGTTTGTTATTCTGGTTTGTGTAAAGACGTATTTTTGCGTATTCATTGGCAGCAATATCTTGATTTACGCTAGGTATTGCTAAGCCAAAATTTGAAAAAAACATCATGATATTGCTGCATACAAACCTAATGCAATATGATTTTTGGTTAGACACGTGACTTTTTTATTCTCACTCATAGTGAATCATCCTCAGCATGGCCTCGCACAAACAGCCAATTTATATGGGAACGGGGTTAGTTACATTGGAAAGTTAAGAACTTTCCAGTTCGGACGAATCTGGCCAAATTTTTACACACCGGGTTGAGTGGTGGGCGTGAGATAACGAGCCGGACTTGCCCGGACTTGAACCCCATGCCAACGTGATAACCAATAGACCGTCGCGTACACATATAAGTGACCACGAGTTATCATTAAGAATGAATTGTTATGAAAAAATATATATTTAGGTATGACGATAATATTGCATTAATTCATTTTTAATATACTACAGAAACAAAATATATAACCTTCGTTTTAATTTTCTCAGCAAAAAGCAACAGTATTTAATTAACTAACAAAAAGAGTTTTCGAAGGTCAAACCACTAATTACGAGTGAAGCACGCTTAACTTTCATTGAAGAATGTGAGTTCTAGACGTTCTAACAATACAAAGGAATTCTGAAAAACGCGTACGTAATTAGACCTTCATTCGGTGGTTTCAAACTAACCCCAATAAACGGTTGTAAATCAGCTGGTGCAGCCTATAATATAAAGATTTTTTTTTGAATTTGCAGAAATAATTGCTAGTTTTTCCATATTCAATCTGATGTGCTCAGAATTGTTAAATTAGCACCAAATTTCCAAAGCGATCTAAATTAAATGGTTTCTATTACTCGGAACAATACCATTTTGACCATTAGTCACGCGTAGTAAGAAAAGACTCAAAGAAAACTAGGAAGTGGTAGATGTCTTTGCCGGTGCCCGGGGCAGATACCACACACTGCACTTTTCTATTGTGGCGCACCACTGTAATGATTGTTTCCTCCATGAGAGCAGTTGGTGATACATTTTGTAGACGCCTATTGCCATAAAAATGGCTGTTAGTTGATTTCTATTAAGAACTTGCTCTTAATGGATTTCAATTAAAAAAGCCTTGATTCGCCAGGTGTGTTTGCCATTACTACTGATAAATATTCAAGCCACAAAGACTATCTATCGGGTGACGGTTATTGCTGATTTTAGGAAACCGCTGTATAAAAATATCAACTCCATATTATTATGGAATCTAGATTTGTTTATCTTCTACAATCGTGACCGTTTGATAAAGGGCGTATACCGTAATAACAAAAACAAATGCCAAGTATATGATTATTATTAATACTCAAGATAACATAGAATACGAACAAGCTTGGACCATAGATGATATAGCGCAATCATCTATGCGCCATGCTTGGTCGGATAAATATATAAAATCAATAGTGGGTACTGAGGATGCCCCTGGTTTATGTATATTAGCATACGATCCTTGACGAAACAGCTTCCTGCAAATATATTCTCCTGGTTTATATTTATTTATTTTAGCATCTTTTGTTCGTCAGAAGTATTGTGGCAGGGAAAAAATATGAAATTTGGATGATGAGGTCGCTTTAATTTTTTGTTCAATATTTTATTTATTTACACAATTAGCAAAAATTCGCTGTTGTTCGTATTTATTTTAGAGTTAGGCATAAGACCCATATTACGTGAACGATGATATTCAATTCTAATAGCGTAACCATGGCAGCGCATTCGCTGGAGCTAAAACGAAAATTCACACAAAGAAACTCACGCTGAATCGCAGCCAAAATCTATCGACGACAAAGAACATGTCAAAACGGTAGCTTACGGCCAATATAAGTCATGAAAAATGCATGTCCCGGAAAGGCGTCGTGCCAAAGGTCCCGACTTTTGCACTTAACAAGCGTTAGCGCTCTCGGCTCTTATCAAGGTCCTGACGGGTTATACGTTACAGTTCATTTTGGTTGAGATATTTATTTTCAAGTCAAATTTCTTCAAAGTCAGGGCCAAAGCAATCTAAACATCGAAAATACGCCATAAACATAAATCAGAAAGGATTACGACATGAGGATCAGTCTAATTTTTCGAAAAACGGGTACATTTAAGCATAATAAATGCGCGTCGCAAGAAATTTCATTTCGCCAAGCATGCGCCATTGGTTCATGCTTAACAAAATAGGTTCCGAGAAAATTTTCTGCTTTGGATGTGATAAATACAAAAATGTTTAGTTTGATAGAGGAAGATTAGGCATATAATAGAGTGATATCTATTAGTTAACGATGCTACATTCTGTAGTTGAAAGGAAGCTCCGTAATACGAAATTTAGGATTATAAGTTCAAAGGGTCATCATCAAAGCGGTTTCATTCATAAAAAGCTTAGTTTTGGTATGGGTCACATATTATAGACACATTTTATGCTCATGATTGGGCAATGAATAATATTTCCCGTTAATCAATGGCTTCCCAGTGTATTGTGATTGTGATATTGTATATTTCTGGATAAGCCAAGTTTGATCTGTTTGTAGTTACACTCTTTCGAGTATAATCTTGCTTCGATTAATATTGCTGTTATGAGAGATGAGAGCGTAGGCAAGCGATCTTCAATACTTTCAATAATGGTGCTTGAAATGTGCGTGTGACCAAGTGGTATCCATCACGAATTATCCTCTTCACTAAATATACTATGATTGTATGTGAATTGCCAATATACTCGAAGCGAATCGACAAAAAAATTGTCAAAGCATCTTCTGTTAAGTATGTGTCACTGATGGATCGCGTCGATCAGACGCGGTCCATCTGTGGCGCGTGCTTGACAAAATGAAATTTCTGATTGAGAGCCCTTGTGAGTATAAATGTGGCTGAATTTAATTTTCAGCCTGAATAAGCGTTTTCTACTGTACTTTCGTACAGTTGGAGATGTGATGAAGAAATAAAAATTATCAATTATCGATGTCAAATTTTGTTTTGTCCATTATGTGGATCGTGTAGACAAATCGAATTTTTGAACCCGATTTAACAGCAGTTCATACTTGTTCAAATAAAAATTCTCCACTCCAGCACCATCGAATCAGGACATTTGCTAGCCAGCTGTGTTAGCATTTTGTCCCATCGACGCCGATTGTACGGAGTTAATTACATTTTGAAGAGGACGTGTAGTAACCAAAACATTGTCACAATTGTTAAATGTGATATTGAGTAGGCTCTTGGTGATATTTTGTCGAAAAAAGTGTGTTATTCAAAAACGTCAGAGGAGTCATTACACTCCACGCCAATCGGAAAAATAATCGTCAAAAATTTTGTGCCAAGCCGTAGCCTCTGGTTGAGAGCGCCACGCAGGCAAGGTCCGTAAATGGGCCATGCTTGGCAAACATGAATTTTCTATTTGAAAGCAGTAGGCGAGTTTGGTAACGGGCTGACTAAATGATCTAACAAACGAACGCTACTGCACGCCAATCAAACAACTGCTTACACAGAGTCGTTATAATAGTGCAATCGACAGCTCCCATAAAGCCATCAAAAGCTAAAGAACACGATACTTAAGATGTGTTCATAATCCCTGCTAACTCCTCGCTATTTTGGAGATATAAACGATTTCTCAATTTTCTATGCCCCAAAAACCGCTCCAACCATTTTCAAGATAACAACTTTATTTTTACTCCGAGGGCGATACCGTGCATAGATTTCTGAATATGACATCATGCGATCACTTAGAGGTTAAATATGAGTATTTCGAACAAATGTTCACAATTAAAACATTAATTTCGTCAAAACTCATCAGCGATCAAGTGGTTATTCTTTCTACAAGCACAAAGTGTCGTGGAGCGTCCACTCGACCCAATTATCACACGACTCTTGTTGGAAGAGTTTTATAGTAATATTGTTGTACTAACTGTCCCAGTCAAAATAATTGAGTCGAAATATATTTTGCCAAGTCTAAGTCACTGAATGGACAATTTTTCTGATTGGGATATACTTCTCGGTAAAAAAATATTTTGCTTTGTCGAGCCCAGAGGGATTGCGCAGAGGCCCCGCTCATCTGTGATCCATGCTTGACAAAATGAAATTTTCGTAACATTCGTTATTTCTGCTGTATAAAAATCATGGATCATTGAAAAAATCGATTTAAAGTGGCGTCGTATCAAAGGTTGGATTTTACCACAGATGTATAAAAATAGAAACAAGCTGACAAGTGGCGGTAACAGGATTTATTGTTTTTATTTACAAAGGCTTGACAATTGGCAATATATGAATCACGACATAAAATGTCAATAAATTATTTAATTCATAACCACTGCGGCAGTAGAAAAATTTCCAACCCTTTTATAGACTGACCTTATGTTTGCAACCGACTTCTTTGTAAGGGCATGTAGTAAGTGCAGCTTTACAATGCTCTTTCATGTGAATTTCCAATTCTTCTCGTGGAATCTTGAGAACGTCGCAACGATTTGGACAACTGATTGGGTATCGAGGACAATTCCCAAAATGCGTCTAGAAAAAGAAGTATGATTTTTTTTAAATAATGAATGCAATATACAGTGAATTCCATTTTGCTTAATCCAATAAACGTTTTTATGGTTAAAATGCGTTGAAATGTCTGACTTTCAGCCATTATCTTTGGATCGTCCCAAAGGATGCAAAATTACATCGAATATTCAAATTAAATCTGGTACTAGACTCAAAAAATCCCATTGGATGTGTATCTTGTGACAAATTCAACAATTCGAGTTAACATTCAAGAGACTAACCAATTGTAGCAGCGGTTGGCGACGATCTCCATTTCCATAAAATGATTGCACAAATAATATGCTAAAGTGCTCAACTAGAATTCGATTCTCACTAAACTACACTAAAGTTTATAAATCCAATGTTTTACAGTTATTTCTACCTTTAAAATATCGAAATTGAAATCTTTATCGCAATGTGGGCATTTCGTTGGTCGTTTTGGACAATCTCCTGTGCTGTGTCTTGCGAGATATTTTCTGAGCATCTTAGCACCACATTTGTTTTCACAATGCACACTTTCCATCGGGCAATTTCCCTCGTGATCTTCGAGCTGAAAGATGAAATAAATAGAATTAGTCTGGATACTTTGTATATTGGTGTATATTCCTCAACTTGTGTCTTGTTGATAATATGCATCTTACTGATCGTATCATGGAAGTGTGGTCCGCCAGAGACTAGTAATGAACAAACATTATATTTTGGAATTACCTTAAACAACCCCATTTCATGCAATGTTTTTTGTTGACGAAATTTTTAACAATTTAACAACCACACGTCGGGCATATTTTTGAGATAGTATTTAATAAAAATAATGGCCTCAGTAGAAAGGTAGAAAAGGTGATATCATCAAGAACTTTAGATATTAATATCAAAAAAATTAGCAGTACCCGCAGGAGAAAGGAAAAAATTACGTGAACCGAATCGAATATAATTATTTTATATTTAAAATCACAATCACGAGCTGCTTTCATTATTATGATTTCAGGAACCTCACCTGCTCGCCGGAAAAATCTTTGGAACAGAATTCGCAGGTTACTCTTCGCTTCACGCAAACATATTCAAGATGATCAGCTAGCTTGGATGCACGAAGACGGACTCCACATCTGTTCGGGCAATCGATTTCACTGTGGCTACACTTGACGATATGGTTCTGAAATATGAAAGAATGATATAAGTTTTTTTTAGCTTTATCAAGCCAGTTAATCAAGTTTCCGGAGCAAAAAATCTCTGGTGCAAAGGGTTCAAATATTTTTTGGGCAGAATCTTCCTTACAACAATAACTTATAAAGTACACCCATCTCATACAGTAATTCGATGTGGTTTGCATAAAAAATAAACCAACTTCCAAGATGTCATATCAACCACAGCTCACAGGTAAATCCCGCATGTGACCTAAAGGTTAACTTGACTGTTATTTTACTTGACTGTTAAATTCCTGACGCCCAACTCGGGAGAATTAACCAATAAATAATTTTGCCAAAATTACCCAGTCAGAAAAATATTGACTAAACACGTTTTTGTTAAGCGTGGGTCACACATGGATCACGTCGACCAAGCGCAGGCCAACTGTGGCTCATTCTTGACGAAATAAAATTGGAAATCTGATTGGATAAAACAGAATCGTGGGTGCAGATCACAACACGGATTCGTGACAAATCCCACCCACTCACTATTCATAACAAACGTTTTTAATTTCAAAAATTGAAAGTCGAAACTTCCATATCAAATAACAAACAACATTCAGACAGGGTGGTGAACGTCGTTTACTGCGTCACATGATGGCGTCATATGCGTCACGTAAATCCACGCCAAATTTAGAGCCGTTATCAAAAACAGTATGCTATTAGTTAAAAATAATTTGATATGATATTTTTGAACCAGTGACTTGTTTTAATAGCGGGGAGTCTGAATAAGGCTTTAGATAAACACAAGGTTTAGAATTTTTGAGAGGTTCGAACCTACATATTTGCAGTATCAACATTCTTAGCAGTTTGCTATCACGCTCACAAAGTTTATAACATTTATTTTAGGACAATTTTACTTTTATGAGCAGATGCTAAACAGATATCTGAGAAGTGTAGATCGAAAAAATGAAGTCACAAAAATCAAAAATTCGTTCTCAAGGTCATTCCACCTTCTGCACAAAAATTGGTAATGAAATGGCACAAGTTGGCCGCTTTTGTCTGATCAAGGAAGGCCGATCAAAATAAAAAGATTAGAGAAATAGAACCCTCACACACACTGATTGTCAAGTTCCCCATAAATATTTAATATTTCAATTGTCGGCAAGCTTTTCATGTGTACCGCAACACGTTCATTAAAATTCCTTCTGTCGAATAACTTGGTGAATTTCTGCTATACGAGGACCAGAGATAACTCGCGCTGAATAAGCGCGAGTTATCACTTGTCCATGCATGGCAGAAATAGTTTAAAAACAATGAAATTTAATTTTTTGAAATTAACCAGAAAATCGGTCGGCGGGTTTTTGATCTCCAATACACCTGTTATTTGCATTTTCAACGCTTCGTCTAGTTTTCCAATTTTGTTATTTCCGTTCGGTTTAATTAGATTATATACTACAGGGCAGATATCTTCGAGTTGTTTATTTTTTAAACTCACAACTCGAAAAACGAAATGAAATCTTATGGTAATTGTAGAATAACCAGCTATTCCGATAAAGGGTATCCTATTCACAATATTACAAACTCAATAATATCATACTATATTTATAGATATATCTTATACTTTATTTGATATTTAACAGAATATGCCAGAAATTTACTATAATTCTGCGTCATATGTCGCAGATCCGATCGGGGCGCACCTCAACGCACTTTTGCTGATTCGTTGATCGGTTATGTTCCTTCCTGGTAGGCGATATTTTAGAACTATAACCACGCGTATGGGACAACGTGGAATCAAATACCACATAATTTGACATGGAAATTTGATATAGTTTTCGATTATCATTTGCACGGTAGAGTCGAATTTCTCATATCATATTTTGGGTATGGTACTACCTGGCTTAAATCCTAACGCAACACGAATACCTATATCGCAATCTTTAGAGTTTTTGATAAAAAGAATGTACATTATTCCACGTGGGTGCTTAAATCCGGGCATCGAAGCAGTTATGTAGTATATAATATTAATAATAACATTCGCTATCAACTAAAACTAAAAAACACATTTTGTCAAGTATGGGACACTGATGGATCGCGCCGCCAAGGTGCGATCCATCAGTAGCGCGTGCTTGCCAAAAATAAAATTCACGTTGAATTTTAACTACATACATTGAACATTTTAAATTCAAGTAACACATAAATGCCACCCTATTTAACGAAGATTGTTTATGAAACTAGAAATAACAAAGTACGGAGTTCGTAATCAAAAAAACATCCAGCAATAACTCAATGTCGAATGGTAATATCGTCGACTCGAATCGACTTAGTGGTAAACCACATGAACCAGTTAAATTAATAATCGGTTAATTGTAGATTAGGTAACTCTAGGTTTAGTGGCTGTGATGTAGATGAGGCAATGGATTAAAATGGCATCCGGAAACCAGTCCGGAAGCCTACTTTGTGAACTTTTTGCAGTAAAATATCGCATATAGAAAAATATTTTCTTTTGTGTGAAAACATGGAGTTCACTGTATCAGCGCGTAGTAGGAGCAGAATCATGATCACGAAAATTGCAAAAAGCTTCTAAAATGTATTACTACCGATTGTACTTCAAGTGAAAAAAGACGCAAATATAGAACTGAACCACACCAGTATCATAAAATGCAGTGTGTGGTGAAACCACATATAACTTCTTTGTTTCCTTTACTCGCTTCACACGACAAGCAAAAATACGTGAGGACCATTCTAAATCCTTCGCTTTTATGCTGAATATAATACTGCCCGGCAGACAACACATTATTTCGAAATCGAATTCATACAATTGAATTGCACCACCAGGGATTCAACCCTACCAAATTAATCACGGTACTTTGTTTACGATATTATGGACTATAAAAATCTAATTACGCTAAATTTAAATAATATTCGGATAAAGCAATAAATTAAAAGCCAATAAATTATTTCAACTACAGTTGTAACATAGGAACAAAGCAAATTGCTGGAGGCAAAATGAGGCGCGGAAAAAACAATATTCTGAACAAAATTCGAAATCGCCTTCTGAGTAAAATTTATCTCAAGTACGGACTGTTCATGGGCCATCTAAAGTTGACCATGAACGTTAATCAATTTTATCGAGTAAAATTTCTACAAAAAACGGCGATTTTACTGCATTTTCGTTACAGTATATTTAGCCTAGATTGATCAAGATGTGGAAATTGACAAATAAAGAACCACAATCAAATCCGATGCTTAACAATCTTGCTGGGCTTGCCTAATCAGAATAATTCGGTAAAACCATATTTTGTTAAGCATGAGCAACTGATGGATCGCGTCTCGTCGACGCGATCCATCTGTGGCTCATGCTTGGCAAAATAAAATTTCCGATAAAACACAAATAAAACAATGCCATTATACAGCAAAAATAAGTTATTTATTTACGTCTCTAAAAATTGACTTAAATCCCACTTTCATACAGAACGAGACTAATATTCGAATAAACAAACATATTCCGTGTAAATCCGCTCAAAAATCCTATTCAAAAATTTCACAACATGATATTTTTTAATCATGTTTTATTTGGTCATAAACACAACACGTTAAATATATATAATTTATAAGAAAAAAAATAATAATAAATATACCTTAAGATTGTGAAGTTTTCCTGTCCATTTACAGCCGACAGAATAATTTGAGCAATGAGTAGTAAGATTCATTATTTCACCCTCTAAATCCGGATCCGGGTAAATCTGCAAAAATAAAAAATTCATTTTAAGATACTGGCAATTTGTGGAGATATAGATGTAGGTAAAAAAATCTCTCTAAGAATTTTATTTATTCGAAATCGAATATGAATAAAAAAGTTTCACGTTATTGGAATCGCAATTCGATTTGAAAATTTCGGTTAATTTAATGATAATGATACAAAATTCAGCACATGACATTTTTTGTCAGCAAACGACAGCTCGAATTAGGGTCTTTAACTTTAAATTACTACTTCCTCGCAAACAATACAATTATATCTGATTTATTCTCACTATACTACGGCATGAGCATTTGCAAGATTTTATATAAGGGCAATCAATTGCGTTTCAATCAACTGCTAGACCGATTTTATATTCTGAAATGCGTTTGTTTGCAACCCCATTCAAATAACGTTTGGTTAAGCATTAGTCACTGATGGATCGTGCCGAAGAGGCACGGTCCATCTGTGACCCGTGCTTAACAAACCACAAACTAAAATTCTTGATTAGGACACAGCAAACGCTGTTTCAGAACTACCCAAAAAATAACCTTACCCGCCAGTGTTAGACTATTACTTTTCTGCCAATAACTCGTCTGCAATTTACTTTGGCACACGCGAAGCAAGCTAATAAATAAACTTAACGACCGAATTACAAGCTACAAGCCGCATTTACATCTTGTCGCACGAACATAATAAAACGATGTAAACTGAATCCCCTGCAATAAAAGATACGACGATGCTCATATCTATCCTATCTATAAAATGAAACCTGAATCTAGCCACAAAGTAACGAAAATAGGAAGATTGTCGACTTATTCATCGAGGTCATTATGTGAAGGAAATTCGGATAAAAAAGCATAACATCTCAAGGTGTTGGCCCTAAACTAGCCTAGAAGAAGTTCGGATTTTGATTTAAAAGAAAGAAAAATGTTTTTTGTCGAACATCGGGCAATGACGGATTGCGTCTCGGCAATGCGATCCATCAGTTGATCGTGTTGAATGAAACTATATACATGTGTATTTCGCTTAAATTTCGAATTTTCACGTTCCTGGCGATTATGATCCATTAATCAGTGCATGGATCACAACGAAATGGAATTGCCTTTATTTGGCCCCCAGTCTATAGTTTTATTATTGCAAAAGAATGAAACTCTACTAGCCTAGTAACAAAATCAGATTTCGCAAAGTATTCCAGAGAAAAGGAAAACTTATATTTGAGTATATCAACTGGCACTGTGTTGCTCTTCTCTGAATTAAAAAGGTTCATGTACTGCACAATATCAATGTCTAACCAAAATATATTAAATAATAAGTGTACGTCGTGTTTTTATATATTATATACATTAACATTTTATTGGAAAAAATGTTAGGAATTCCAGCCAGATGAGAAAACAATAGCGAATGACAATAAAACACGCACAAAAATCTATATTTTTAAACGTGTTTCGCTAACCATATGTCGAAATACAAAAATGACATGCGTTGAACGATTGTGCTGCAACGGTGAACCAGGTAATTGCAGATCACAAAGATACCTTCTCGTCCCCGGAGACGTTTTTCGTGTCACTGATGGTCCGTGATAGATAATTTGACTAAAAATCGTTCCTAAAGCGTGATTTTGATTTATGGGGCATATGGCGCCCGAGTCTATGTATGTTATGTAGCATGTAATAGTATTAAAACATCGTCTGTTCAGCCGCAAAATCTGGTTTATTGATGCCCATCAGTAGTGACCGTAGCGACCTTATTTTGTCTGTGAAATACTTATTCACACTATCATATCACCCAATCGGAAAAAATATTATCAAAGCAGCTTTTGTTGTTACGCATACGTCACTGATGGATCGCGTCGACGAGCATGCTTACAAAAGAACATTTCTGAATGGACAATAGTTCTTTGGAAAGATGGTCCCTGCTATGGCCTATGTAAGCTTGAGTATAACAGGAAACATAACAAGAGATAACCAAAATTATGACTTTTATTTAAATAGAATGTGCAAATAGGGAGAATCAAAGCGATACCGCATGTAGTGGATAGTGATATAACCGTGCAGATAGTGAGTGATGTAATTCGTTCGGAAAACGACAAAAGGCAACAGAAAGTATGCTAAGTTCGAACGAAGTTGGACCGTGCTTGGAGCACGCTGAGTACGGTGACCCATACCGGACAGAGCATCCTCAAATATACAAAGTATATTTTTCGCAATGACGATAATAGTCGAAAGACGCCAACTGAATTGATTACTGTTGACGCAAATTGCACGGTCAACTATAATACAAAATTGTTTTCGAGTTATATCGAATACTAAGCTGCATTATTTTTGTACGTTTTTCCATTAAACACAAATCGACATTAAGCAGATTATCATTTAAAATCCAGTTAGTGTCAATCAAAACGGCTAACCTCATCATCAATCAATGTATGTATCGTATTTTCATTAAGCCTGCGGGAGTTCAAGAACCATGAGCTCAGTCAGAAAATCATGTTCAAACAAGCAATATTAAGTATGGGTCATTGATGGATCGCGCCGGCGAGCGCGGCCCACCAGTGAATCAGAATTGACAAAATGTAATTTCTGATTGAAAGCAAAAAAAATGTGGTCAATTAAGACACGGCTAACGATGAATGTACGTGAATCAAGGACAAAATCATTTTGCCGTAAGCTATTGAAATAAAATAACAGAAAATGTCTTGGGTGGCGAATACCGTAAACGGTGAGAGGAACACAATGGAATTTATATTTTGCCATTCAATGCCTATAACATCAACTTACATGTCTTATCCTATAACTTTGAACAAAAACAAGCCACAAAATGGGCGCAAGTGACTAACAGAAATTATTTCTGAAAATAATACACCTTAATAGTCTCAAGATATTTTTGCCAAGAATTTCTACATTAAATATGTGTTTTGGTTTTAAATGCGAGTACATGTGTTTTTGTGACATATTTTTCTTTCGTTTAAGATTTTGGACCTTTACAAAATGACGGGTCCCCGGGCTTAGCATGCTCAGTCTTCCTTAATCTGACACAGCGATCATTTCCCACAGCGTACCAACAACGGACAACGAAAGTTCGTGACGAAGTCTGTGGTTGCTGACACCATAGGTCGGGAATTTAAATTGCCGATTTGCCGGTATACGTTTTTGTTATTATAATTAAGCAAACAACGATCAAAAATTACCGAGTACCAGCAAGGAGTCAACTTGATTTTGAAGATATTATGAATCACACTTTGCGTTGGTGAATTATAATTTTAAATTTCAAGGTTAGAATAATAATGGTAATATTATGATTTCTGAACTAAGGAAATATGATACATATATTGCCAAGCATGGGCCACAGATGGATCGCGCTTTGTTAGCGCGATCCATCAGTGGTCCATGCTAGACAAAATATGCTTAGTTTAAAACAATCCAATCGGGGTGCGATTTAAAAAGTTGGAGGAGCTCCGTTGAAATGAAGTGTTCACAGTCAGTTGGTCAATGATTCAACGATATGTTGGTTGAAGAATGGTGTGTGGTATTTTGAAGTATTGAAGTATTTATTTACTACTACCATAAGATATAAGACGTTGTATTAAGTTTATGTTGTATGTGCCAATCAATCTGATTATATATTTTTGGGGTTTACCTCCATATGAGTTAGAAAAATATCAATAAGAGTTTATGAAAATCGTGTTTCGTAAAAAACCTATGGTTAAAAATTTAAACTGGTAAAATACAAATAAAACAACTAATATTCAAAACAATATGTTATAAAGAGGTGGAAGCCTAACTTTCCTAATAATGCCTTCATTCGAGGCCTGTAGTCTATAATAATAGAGTCAGACAAAGGAATGCATTTTGCATGCTTCATCAAGCGAAAAATCCCTGTGCGGTTTAACTGTCCCAAGGACCAGAAATAGAGAGCCAAAATTTTGAGACAAACTCTACAGCCCTAAAATATTATCAAAAGCTGCTATCCAAATGGATGTGGTGAAATATGCACTGAAAATACGCGATCCATCAGTGACACACGCTAACCAAAATATGTTTTCACAATCTTTCTGATAGGTACACAACAAAAGTTTAGCATTTATATTTTTACATCATTATTTTAGATTAGTACATACCTTTTAAAAACGCAATTATCACTTGCAATAATTTTGCAAACTGAAAAAACAGACATTAGGCATTTGTAAATGATGAAATAAGTTATTTATATCATAAAACACAACTTTTTCTAGTTATGTCCGTGATTACATCACCCACCGCAAATTTAGAATCTTGTTACGAACAGCAGCTAAAAAAGTTTTGGACAAAATCATGTCAAGCATGGATTAATGATAGATCCCGCTATCGAAGCACGGTCTATCTCTGCTTCATGCTTGATAAAAATAAAATTTCACGCTGACCGTGGCAGTTCAACAATTAGTATGGGATGATGGTATTGTAAATCACTACTGGCCCAATTATGTTGTCGTTTCTCACCTTACGGCAAGTTCCACGTTAACGAGTAAAATTAATAGTCAAATTTGTGGTTCACGGTTTATGAAAAGAAGACCAACACATAGTCTTTGAATTTCAACTGGGATATGCAAAAGCACTTTGTAATATGAAAACTTACACGTCCTATCAAGAATTCCAATAACATTGACAGGAACGTCGATGAAGTCTTAGTGTTTCCAGATTAAAGAAATACGATAAGCCAAATTTCAAGGTTGTCTGCTAATATCTGTGATAAGCATTGCAGAATTGCAAAAGTATGATGTCATCGATTGAAATACTACAAGCCCATTGAGGGCATTTAGCGTGGGATTATTCGACTACATATGTCTTAACATGAACTATTTTAGTTGCGAGTGTTTGATTTTGAGTGTAAAACACGTCGGTATTCAGAAGTGCATTAGTCAGGAAATCAAGTATATCATATTTAAAGTAAGATTTCGTGCCACCCACAAGCAGTATTCACCGAAATAAAAAAATACGCCTTTCTTTTGAATCAAATAAATGATAATTTTCCGATCCCGATTGAGGCAAACTCGGAAAATACAATTAAATTTACGACAAATGACCACCTGTAGCCTACGACTTTGCCATGGAAACGTGTAGTCGAGTGACCATTACGATGACCGCTACCGGGCACTTAAAATTTGTGCCGGTCGTCAACGGTATTATGCAGTGGTTATTCACGCCCCCGTCAGAGGGGTTCGAAAAGCTATTCATCGGCCTAGGTTGCTTATTCAGCGGGCGTTAGCCTACTTAAGCGTACGATGACTCACTAAGCGTAAAAGAGTGGGTACAATACTACGGGTTTAAGTTAATTCTGTTATTTTATGTGTTATCTAAGGAAAAAGGTTTGTTTTGATGAGTGTGAAAGCCCGTGTCGTGGCAGTATGGTTTATATAGATGTCCCATACCCGAATATGACCGAATGTTTAAGAAGAAGAATTTAATAGGCGGTTTAGGACGTTGTCCAAAATAGTTATGATAGCCCAATGCATCGAAATAGACTTTCCTCGTCAGTTTTGATACAATGTTCTACTAATCCAATAAAAACCTTGCCAGCGCGATCCATCAGAGACTCATAATTAACATCAAAACGCGATTGAATACAGTTTCGTAATTCACCTTTATCGAGCAGCAATATTTACCAAGTGATTCGGTCAAAATTATTTGGTGAAACCTAATTTGGATATAAACCTAAAATTTTCAAATTCTACATGAATTTATCGAAACAAAGAAACGTCATAATTACGCCACCAAATATCCCTTTCTCTGAATGCCAATTACCCTGGTATTATGTTCTCATAATGACTGTAATCGAAACGATTTACAAACGTGCGTTGAACTTGAGAGACATCATTTGCTCTAATAAAAAACGTTTATGGTGTATTTGAATTATAGATAGCCCACGCTTAGCCGTTGAAACCGAATCTCGCATGGGCGGCGATAAAAGATATTAACGTTTACTACGCAGAGTGTTGTGAATAACGCAGTTGCAGCATGATGAATTATTATGTACTGAAAACTATTAGCAAGTGGAGTATGGTCTGTACCTTGGGCTAGCACACTTAATTAGGACCTAGGTCCTAACCACGGCAACCAAATAACCAAATGGTGAAGCTATATTTCTATAATACCAGGGAACTAACTAGCGAAATTTGATTGTATTCGATATCAGGATCCAATTCTCCGAACCGAATACCATATGCAGCAATGGCATTATAAATAAAATAAAAAAGCATATCCCAATCAGAAAGATTAAATTGAAGCTTATTTTGCCAAGTATGAATTACTGATGAATCGGGCCATTGAGGCTGTAATTCAAGTTTACCATTATTCAATCCTGAAATTTTATATATGGAAGCGTGGGAATGCGAACAATAGATTTTGTGTGAGAATATATTTTTTGTATTGAAATCTGAAAAATTCCTTACAATTGATCGTGCATCATACACCGTGCGAATATTCAAAACCTGGTAATCCATACTGTATTAAATATATCAATATCGCATTTTGTTGTGTGAACTAGGTAAGTGTATTGTTATAGTCTTTTTTGTATTTTGTATTGGTAATTTGATATGGCACAAAATCATGGATATCATTTAGTGTTCGAAAGCGTGTAAATTATTCGATAATAGGACAAATCAAGGACGAAATTTCTAGACAGGATTACAAAATTTATTTTATAAAAATGTTTTTTGTTAGTGATTTTACGTTGTATAATTTCAAAGCATGTTTAAACATTATGCTATTTAATAGTAAATATCGAATACCTGTTGAACTAAACTATAAAGACAACCCAATATGCAGCTTTCAAATATTTCACAAATGCTTTACAGAACGCTACGACTTACATTCACAGGACTCTTTTGTCTTACAACCACAGACCATATCATGGCACACTTGACTTCCGTATTATGTTACATTAATCGCGGGGTAACGTTTCATTCCAACGATGCCATTACTACATATCACACAATTGGTTAAATTGGACAAAATCGCAAGTATTGGTAATTTGTACCATTATTCCGAAAATAATATAGTTTCCTTTGTTTGAAAATGAGTTTGAGTATATATAGATATAGAGATATAAAATCATCGCATTTCGTAATCTAGGGGCGCTGAAAAAACTTATTCAAAAATCTAATATCTTTTTCGTTGCCAGAATTGGTTTTAAGGCTTAAAATAATGGAAATTTTTAATCGTTGAATGCGGCCTCATGTGCAGCATAACGCGATTACATAATATCATACAATAAATAAATTGAGCACAATCAGTGAAAGCAAGCGATGTATATTGCCGACGTTTCGGCAATATACATCGTTTGCTTTAACTGTCTGTGCTTGTTTTATATTTTAATACGAATAAACCTAGTGGAAAAAATCAAAACACGATTTTCTTGTGAAATTTCACATAAATAAGAAGAAATACTATAAACAATGAAACTTATCGAAAGGAAATAGCCTTTACTCTAGTAGAGGTTTATTTTTATCCACTTATCTCATTATTCAATAATGTTTAATAATCCAACATTTCCTAGTTAAAATTCTTTTTTTCATGACTTCACGACCTTGACCACAAAAAGGAAATTACGCAATGATATTGTATTACGTTACAAAATCACACCCGAATGCCAATTGCGTATATTGAACCCGTATAATACGTACAATGTAGTTATTGTAATAACCCTAGGCCACGATTTAGAGACATTGAAACCAATGATTTCGCACGGTTATGAACGCATAATTACTCATTAGTAGAAATATCCCAAATGATTATATTTGAAATATGTAACAAATTGAGTATTTAAATGGAATTTTCTAAAAGTTTGTAAAAGGATTCGCAACAACGCAATAATAAATATATGTTTGTTTAGTATGGGTTAACGTTGGGACATCTTTGAATGAATGAATGAACGTTGGTCATTAGGGATTCGTGCTTGACGAAAGGTTATTTATGACTATAGAAAAATCAGAAGTCATTCGTAATTTCATATTTATAATGACAATAAATATGATTATCCTAGAAATTCGGCAAGATAGGTGCAACCTTTGTTGGGTAGCCTTTATTCTGATTTATCGAGTAATTTATATTTTAAAGTCAGCCAAAATGATACAATATAATGATCATTGAAAATATATTGACTAACTGTTTGATATGGGAACAATTGACGCCAAGTTAGACGTGTGTACAACGTCCTTTGCGGAATTTAAACGAGATTTTCCCAGCAAGAGATTCCGGGATCTTGCTGTGAAGCAAAAGACGAAATAAAAAATAAGTTTGATCACATCATCATGAGCAAACCCACGC
Source organism: Styela plicata (assembly GCA_963675895.2). Lineage (NCBI taxonomy): Eukaryota > Metazoa > Chordata > Ascidiacea > Stolidobranchia > Styelidae > Styela > Styela plicata. The sequence goes on from OZ023140.1 coordinate 17,302,190, forward strand.
TGACTGCAAATTACCCTTGGCCATACAAAAAAACAATGACGTCACCATCGAGCGATTGTCGATATTTACATCCAATTACATCTATTGTGATGCAAAGATATCATGTCGAGTTGGCAAATAAAACAGTTCATAACGGGGTCCCAATTAAGTATTGCATGTTTGATATTCGTAAACGCTTATCAGCACAATTCCGATATTATAAACAGACTAATTCAAAAATCATCGAACGTGGTGCCAGATAGTCGCGTTTGAAGTGAAATATGAATTCGCACTAATGGAATTTGGACACAAAATGTCAAAAACTAATCATATGTAATATATTTGAATTGAGTCACTCCGTCCGTATATCAGCGGGTGTCTGAAATGTCAGCATTTACACTGCGATTCGACGAGCGGTAATGTGATGTATCATATTTCAAGCAAAAAGGGTAGATTTTTTCTAACATACTAAAATTTTGATTATTGATTACTCAATATTTTTGCACTTTTTCAATTTCAAAACCTTGAGCCTGAAATGTTTTTATCGACAAAATACCTTGTTTTTTTGTTAAAGTTTACTCTAGTTGCCTTATGAAGCGAACATGTAATACATAAATATATGAAATGCATGTCTGTTTTTTTTTTTAAACAGACAGCAGACAGAGAGCTTGGTAAAATAAAACTGAAATGTTGTCAACCATACCAATAGTGTAGTTTGGAACAACAAAATTACTCATGTAAGTAATTAACAACGCTCGCTACCAATCACCAGGCAATGTTCCAAGTATTACGACATTCTCAAGTTCAACCGCTATTTTCAATCCTTATTACAAACCTATCAGGACTACTATAGCCTGGAGTAAATAATGCAACATTAAGACTGATTTAACGATAAAGTAAAACTATAATTTGTGGCGTTTCTTTAAATTTGCGGCAAATTACAAATCAAGGTGGTAAACCACCAAAATCATTACGAGCTGCATGGTTCGTTCACAAAAAAAGCTTAAAGCTAAGGTGCTGCTTATTATCTTTTTGTGAGTAGCAATCTTCTATATCGAAGTAATAATTAAATCATCTTAAGACCAAATGTAATGTAAATGGAAAAAGGCAACAATGGGAAAATAATATTGAGTAACCCGTACTCAGACAATATGTGGATCAACATAGGCTACGTAATGACTGTATTTAACATTTCTGTTAGCTTAAAACATTTTTAAAAGCGAAACATTAAATAAAATTTTACGTTATCAAAACAAAGAAGTAAGGAATAGAGAGACAATTATGGGGAATAGACGAAACGCACTTTCCAGGCACGGTTTGTCTGTCGCGCGCAACCCACACCATCATTTATTTTACGTTAACTGTGACAAATACGCAAATTTATTGTTTTTTTGTGAAAGCACAGAAAACAATTAAAAGAGTACGTATACAGCGTCCGGTTACATGATACCCAGAAGAAGCTAAGTAAGGATAATTAAAAGTTTTTCAACATTACAAGAAAGTCCAGACCAGACGGTTCTTAAAGCTGAGCGACATTACGTAAGCCGAGTTACGCCACGCTGAGATTACGGATTGTAACCCAGCCCATAAGTATATTGTTTTAGGCATGATAGACTGATGGATCACGTCTGTTTGGAGATTCAACGTCGATTCTTGAAGATTCATTTTTGGAATTGCAAATTCATTTTCTGTAATGCCCAATCCAAAGATAACGCCACCAATTACGTATCTTATTTTGGCACATTCATACTTCATAGTAGAAGAGCCTTATCACATTTTCATAAAGTTGGTAATCAGAACTTGTATGTGTCCCAGATGCGGACGGCGATGCAACATTGCCTAATATACTTCCTCTTACTCATTGATTAGATACGATATATCATATCTCTATGAGTATACCTTTTTATTTTTAAACAATAATATTTCTAGTTATTAGCAAAGTAGTCACTGAATTAAGTCTTTAGTTTATATCCGTAAAATATAAATAATAAACATACCTTAGCAAAATCCAGTGAAAGATGATCCACTGGGCAGTTGAAGACACCAGCTCTAAAATATAAAAAATATTGTTAACTATATCCAGCATAAGGCAACATTACAGAGTGGAGAAGAAAGTTTGTATTCGGATGTCAAGGTTCAAATAGAATCAAAACACAAACAATGACTCAAAACACAAGAAATATAAACTGAAAGGAAAAGTATAGTTTTTAGTCCCTTGTTAATTAAAAGGGTGTAACATCGGAAACCCCCAATAGACTACTGCTAAATTTGATAAAGACCAGTATAGAATTCCAGAAAGAATTTAACAACTATGTAACGACCAAGTCATGATTTAATCAGAAATATAATACAAGAGCAAATTCATCGAATGGTCGTGTTTTCACGTTCATTTTCTTTAATTTTTAAGGAATCTGTTGCTGTTCAATGTTGCATAACAGCAAAAACACAAGAGTGATATCATTAACACATGCGGAATGATATTTTCTCAATACCAATCTATAACATGCATATCGTTGTCAAAATGATTCACTTTTTCGGATATGGGATAAGTGTACAAGTCATCAATTAACTGGAAGAAAACAATACAATATGAAAACAATATTTCTCATCTTTAATATTGAAACACTGCGGTGAAATTCCTAGAAATTATAACACAAACTATCAAGCATGAGTGATTGGTAAGACGAAATGATAGGTTCGGCTTATCAATACCCCATGCTTGATGAAATATTATAATTGAGGACAACATCCTACCTCAAAACGTGGTCCAATGGATGATGACTAAGTCGCTAAGCATTTGCTATTTGTAGACCAACCAAACATACGTAATAGTGCTAATCTTTCACTCAGGTGGCGGAAATTTTGATTATAAGAGCGAAGACTGGTGTCAAGTTTAACAAATAATTTCTCGCCTCACCCTCTACTTATAATTTATTGACCATTGAGGACGTAAACAACGTGTTGAATTTTAAACGTGCAGGGGAGAAAATCAAAGTGACTAATCCTAAAAGCACGCGCTTTATCCGAGGATTTGGTAGAGTTAGTGCACTTGGGGTCGATTCGATTAAGGATAGAATATCTGGGTATTTTGTGTGGTGAAGTACCCAGACTTTAAATTTCGTTTTAAAAATTTTTGCCAAGTGTGAGTTTGTGGCGAATCCCGTAACAAAAAAGGTCGAGAATATATCACGAAATAAACACGTAAACATAACAAGATTTACAGAAGCTATTGTCTTACCAACATCATATCGCAAGCATGGGGTGTTGTTGGTGTTGGTGACCATGCACAACAAATATTTTTACGAACAAAGTAGGTCTACCAAAACTAATACATACTAAATCCGTGGAAACCGTCTGGCCAGGTTCAGAAATTGGACAAGTGAAAAATATTTTGATTTCAAAACCGCAGTGCCTAGCTTAGAAGAAATCAATTAAAGTTGGTTATTAGATGCAGTAACATAATCCAAAAATTTGCAAGAACAGGTCAAGAATATTTACGGATACGTGCGTTTGCAGACGAAAAGTCTGCAATATTTGAGGCCAACGTAAACAAAAGCACGTGATGCGGAAATATCCACCGGTATTACTTAAGTGAAATTCGATATCTCGAAAATATTACTTTGCATCATGCAGTCAAATTTCGTAACTGAAATTTTAACTACTTTTTCTTTTATGTGAAGCAAACAACTTTAGAAACAATAGCAAACTGGTTTAGATATGAACCAATTTTTATACATTATCACTCTCGTTCTAGTTAAATAAGCTTCCCCATAACGTTATCAACAATTTTTATAGGCCGTAATAAAAGTAGAGCGCCCCAAAATATCAGTTTTCATACCTTGCACAGGACTAAAAATTATTAGATTGCACACTCACTTTATAAAATTGCACCCTATCTTCTAACACAATATATTACTACCAAACAATTTATAGACGTTCCATTCTCATACTTAAAAATCAGTGTCTCGACATACCGTATTTCTCAAACCTAATGCCCAGGATTCCAAAAATTTCTAGTCCAAACCGTTAAAAACCAGACAAATGACTCAGAATAAGACATTATTACTCCACTAAATCATACTTGTTTGACCTTTCTAAACTTTCAATACCCACCCACAATTCTTCATCTCGTAAAAAATTATGCCAATAGGTTATCATAATGCGGTAATAAAGACGTACGCCCGTGACCCCCTGGTCGATGAATCCTGATCGGAAAAGCGATCCTTCTGCGACTTTTACTTGGCATAATGATATTTCTGATTCGGATCCCTAAAACTTGGAAATTACTAAAACTACGTGGTACAATATTCTGAGAAAGTGGAAAGCCAAGTGATTATTAAGGTATAGATGGAAGTCTGTGATGTTGGAGTTACCTTGAAATCTACCACTATATTTACGATTTATTTAACAGCGATGCCACACAGATGTTAATTGCCATTAAAATCACAAATTAGACATTTGTGACGATTCACAATATTATATTACACAAGGATGTGATCTAATAATTTATACGTCTATAGGATGAGAAATATCGAATTACTAAAAATTTCTTGTAATTTATGGAGGGATTTTGTTACGTCAAGTTAAAACGTTTTTGCTCCTTGAAAATAGAAATGGGAATTCAGTGAAGGATATGACGATATGTTTGGGTCGTACTGGTTTGTTTTAAATATAATACCCAAATTTGAAATGATACCCTATCCCCACTATATTCAGTCTATTCCAACAATTGCACACATTGACAACTACTTATAGTAAAAATACAGGTTAAAGATTATAAAATTATTGGTCAGTAAAATCGAAATGGTCAACTTCGATTGGTCAACATCAGTTTTCATTTCAAGGACTACTTGTTCGGTATTTTGATGCAACCAAGTTCATTTTTTTTCTGAGATTTGTTGTCAATGCTGCTGATGATATCATAAATTCTCTGATAAGGCTTGAACAAAATCCAGAGAAGGTCAAGACAGATAGCAAGTTTAAAAAATGTAGCAGACTAGCAGTACACTTTTGTGCCTGGTTCAAACAAATTTTGATAAGTTTTAGCCGCTGATGGGACGCGCAGGATCTCTCAAAACTATTCTACTCATTTCGAATTATTTTCACTGTCGTAATCAAAATGAGTATGGATCACGTATAGATGGTGATGCCAATTACCAATAACATTTATTAAAATATTAGCTTTTGTAGATCAAAACTAAAATATAAAATTCCCATATATTTATACAAACAAACAGTCTAGGAAACCGTCTAAAACAATGCTTAAAAATAGTTTCATGACATTGTGTTGAAATGATCCATCGTAATACAAAATGACTGATGATAGAAAATTATCGTTGACCAATCCACCAAATATGTTAATCAGAATGGAAACGATCCAATATCTACTGGTAACGCTTCGTTTGAAAAGACGCGACATTTCCTGATGTAAACTATAGCTTTCAAGCAACCCCAGTCAGAAATTTCCCTTTTTTTCAAAATCTCTAACACAAACTGGAAGACAACAAAATTGCTTTCAATAAGGCCATTAAATATTTTCTTATCATATCAACTCCGTAAAAAAATAGACTAAATACTGGAGATGCTCCTTATCCGAATAGTCAGATATTGAAGAATTCTGATAAAAAGAGTAATTTCGTTTCCGATTTTCCCTAAATAGATTCGTTTTGCGGTGAAATCGGGGTATTTGACGAACTTTACATTGTAAGATTTAAATATCAATCGAATTCGAATCGATAAACTAAATAATGACTTTCCCGCAAAAATGGTCAAATATCATCATTTTCATCTAAAATTTTCAAATATTATTTTATTTATACAGAAATTTCGAATAAACTATAGAGACAATCCTAATACTCTATTTTATGGAAAATTAGACTGCACTCCGTTATTGAAACTAAAAAACATTCTTAAAATAAAAAAAATTATGCAGTGATAAACAAACAACGTGTGCGACTTGTAAAAGTCCAATATTCCTACTTATCAAACAAGTTTAACAAGAAATATGACCTTATCTTAATATTTTTTGTGTAATATTTCGTGAAGCCGCAATGCATTGGTCGACATATTATGTGGTGATGACTCCTCAAAAATCAAACACATCTGTGTAATCACACGCTCAAGGCTCGATTTATCTATGACACTTGCTAGTCCATATAACATTTGTTACAGCATTATATTTGACACCGTGGGAAAATTATGACGTAACATAAACTGAAGATTGTTAGCTTTAATCTTAATTTGGCAACAATTACGGTAGGTCGTCTTAACTAAACAGGCTAGTATTTCTTGTCTTTCCACAATCGGAAAATTTTTATTAAAACACGCTTTGTTAAGTATGTGTCACTGATGGATCGCGTCGATAAGACGCGGTCCATCTGTGGTGCATACTTTACAAAAGAAAAATTTTGATTAGGACTCTCGTGTGAATATTGAATAAGGAGATATTGGTGCCTTTTTATTATTGAGTCAGTTCTAACGCATAGATTTAAAGATTGAAATTTTAGAGAAGATATTTTTGTTACAAAGAAACACACTGCAGGTGTGCTCCAAAAAAGTATAGGCTACCATTGGGTCACCACGCCGGTCAGCCATGATTCAAAACCTTGGTGGGCAAAGGTTATCTTGTGCTTGACACTTGGACCTTGAGCTTAAACAATGATTGATATTTTGATTAGATAAGACAAAATTTTAATAAAAGTGATAAAGAAAGTCACGTGGCCTCTACTTGACTTAATAAAGATGATTGACACCGTTTTATTGGGTTTTCGTCAAAAGGGATAAGGAGATTACATTTATTGAATATAATTTTGCAAAGTGATTAATATATCGTTATTTCGTTAATATTGAGTTATCTCTATTACTAATTCAGAGTGTTACATAATTAAAATAGCAATTTTTCAGTTTCTTTTGTTTTTCGTGTAAAAAAACCATGTATTATTTCAGTTTTAAAAACAAACAAAATAAGACATAACTTTAGTTCAAATTATGGTTTAACAAACTGACAATTCGGTTATTAGCATCCTTATGAGTTCTTCCAGTCATCCCCGTCAAACTATACAAAACTACATATAGGCCAGAGATGTGTTGAAAACATCATTGGAACACAGTAATATTGATATCAGTAGCCCCGTATTTGTTTTGTTTACACTAAAACAAAAACTTTCAAAGGAGCCGATTACTATTATTTAACAAAATCAATTCAAAGTAGACCAATGTACAAATAAAGCTTCTGGGTACTGTCTTCCTGTAGTATCGGACTTGTAAACCGGTACAGACACATCGAATAGCCGCGTGGCGGGAGATATAAACAAGGAAAATTATTGTTATTTGGTAATCCAGAACTACCGGTAAAACAAGGTATCAAAGATTTGAAATTCGAGCAATTTTATCGGGTATGGCCCTTGGATATCAATCGTATACTAGGCGTAAGTAGGAATCATAGATGGATCGTGCCTTATAGGCACGCTCCATCTGTGGCTCATGCTTTGCAAAATACATTTCCGATTGGAATGATGAAATTATTTGGTGATTATTGTTAGTGAATAGATTGTAAAGTACAAATAACCCGATACACCGAAGGTGACTTGTAAGACGATACTATTGTTAGTTAAAACAGCTGGTCACCAGTAAAAGATGTGTTGATGGATGACAATCATTGAAATCGACAACAACAACAACAAAATCTGGTTTCGAAGTTCTCTAATCCATCAATTTGGCATGTGCGGTAAATTTCCCACCTAGGACATGTCTGGTCTTAAATTTTAAAAGATTGGATTGCATAGCAACGTTAACTAGAACCACTGATTAAAAAGATAGTTGGAGTGTCGAACTTCGTTAAAACCTGATCATTCGCACATAACAATTTGGAAAAAGACCCACGTAACGAAAGAGTTGCTTTCGAACCTTTCGCATCGCAAACATACAAGCACTCTCGTTCGAACAAATTGAAATTTCGCCCACGCGAAAGTCTTGTGATTTGTATTTATGAAAGCAATCATGAATACGTATGGTGGAAATTGATGGCTGGGTTAAAAACGATTTTCATTAAACATTATCCGGGCACGTGACGGTTCTTAATCAGCCCTTCCGAATGGTAATGCAAAATAATCCTTTTCAACCAAGCTTTAACCCTAATTCAAAGAGCATGACAGGTGAAAGCCACACAGTATTCCCACAATTATTTCAAAATAAATTTGACAAAATAAAACAAATATGGGTCACAGATGAACCACACCTTAAAGACGGGTTCAGTCGTAGATTCTAGATATTAACTTGGATATATCAGAACAAGCGGATATTACATACGCCCATCCCCTTGTTCACCTCCTAGAATATTCGTTGGGTCAATAGATAAGCTAGATAAACATAAGCATGCGTCACGATGTGTACTCAGTAAAATTATCGTGATGCGAAAATGAAAATAATTTGGCGAAAGATTGATTGTAAACTGTACAACAGTTTGAACAATCTTGTCCCCTAAATGAGTTCCCCTTGTTGTTTCCCCCGGGGTTACAGTTTGACTTTTAATTGCGCTTCACAAGCGCGGGGTTTGATTTTATTTAGTGAGAAAAATATTACGAGTTTCGCATATCTTTTATTGAGCGTGGGCCACTGATGGATCGCGTCTTCGAGGTGCGGTCCATCTGTGGTTCATGTTCGAGAAAACCAAACTTCTGATTTGAATATGTTTAAGTAATATGATATACGTTTCGCATTTGACACCACCACAGATCAAATGTGGTTGCACAATGTCACACCAAAAGTGATTTACATCAAAACATAACCCATGAATGTATCAATACTTTTGAAAATTCTCAAAAAGGGTTCGAAACCCTTGCCCCAGGCGCTGTGGCCCCGATGTTAGGGCCTTACGAACATATTCAAACAAACAAAGATAACGCGTCTAAGGAAATATAAAATAGCATCGATGTCGGATGCTTCAAAGATTTTTCTTACTTTCATGCATATGACTTTGTTTACTTATACTCCAAAATGCACTACCAAAGATATACCACGAATAACGAAATCCGTTTATCTATAGTAAACGCTTGCCCAACCTAATTTCTGATATTATTTCATATCTAGGAACCATGGGGGTGACGTGGAGAATGTTACAGATATAACACTAACCACCAAATGAGACCAAAAACTTAACCAAACGTACAGTTGCGTTTTGGGTGTATCGGATTTCGAGTGAAATGTCACTAAGGTTGTGGTTGGTTACGTCCTGAGTCACGATATTGGAATGCAGTGTGCGTGAGGGGGATCGTTACTTTTGAATGAAACAAGTTGTTTGACAAAAATAAATTGAAACTGTGAATGTCAATATCGAATTTTAATTATTGTGTGGGCGTGTTTGTCTTTCCTCGATTTGAATAATTTTAGCTTCCACCCCTCCCCCAATTTTGCTTTCGAATATATACATATTATTTTTTTCTTATTGTTGTTCGAATTATTTGCCATGGCCTGTCCGTGAACCTACCGGACAACAACCGTTAGGCACGGACTTTTGTAGGGACTGAGTATCTGTTCAGTGTTACACATATTGAGCAAATAGTTACGGACGAGTTCACGTTTCTGTAAATCCTTGTACCGGTAGCAGCGGCGCGATCTATCTGTGACTCATACTGGGAAAACGGGTTTTTCTTTCTATTACTACTAGTTAGTATTGTGATCAGAAATAGAGAATCCGATACATAGCTTACTCAAATTTTAATTAAAATATTTCTTCGAATCGAATAGAACGATATATTAACAAACAAACAGTCCGTGAGTTCTCTCTATGGGTCATATACTTCACCAGCACTGTCCGAAAAATTCTCATAAACACATAATTTATTCGATTTGAATTTTCCAGAAATCCAGAATCAACACAAACAACCAGAAGAAATATTTGTAAATTTTGATGTACCGTATTTTACAAGTTTCTCGAAAGACCGGTTTGTTTTCATAAGACTATGGTTATAATATTAAATTCGATATTCGATTCAATTTTGAAATCACGAGATATACGATTTTGGCAACCCTTGATAACTTAACAGAACAAAATGTCTGGTTTGGATTGCAAAACTTGCAAGGTCAGTCTTCTATATTTAGTCGTCCACAGTCGTCTGCAGCACAAATGAAGTCTTAGCAAACACCCACCCACACTTTTGGATAATTGCTACGATGGCATTCAATTTTACTATGGCATTTTTTGCCACAGGGCACGGGCATTCAAGAAATTTCATACAGATAAAAAAAGACTTCAAAAAATTGATGGCAAGCTGTGTTAGAAGCTTGGATTACTTGGATGGGAACAACTCGGTTCAACTTGTTTGTGCTCAAATGCTCATAATATAAATAAATTAAAAAAAATATTCTTACAGTATTTATTATTTAAATAATGATCAAATATAGGAATAGAAATGTTCTTATCCGAATAGTTCGATATTTTAGAATTCTGATTAAAATCAATTTCGTTTTTTGAATATTTTTGAATTGAATCATTTTGCAGTGAAATAATGACATATGCCAAATGTTCCGTTGTAAAATTTGGCCTAAATCGTGGCTGTTCTGCAGAATATGGTCCAAGAGCAGCAACTTTGTTTAACTCTAATGTTGAATCAATATTCTAGTTACTACAGTGAATTTTGAATAGGTTTCGTTTAAACTAAAGTTGGAGGACAGAGTGCCATAACGCTCGCTGGTGCAATAACCTACAATACATCTTGTGATATAATATTTTTAGGTTTTAAAAATGATTCAATCCATTGCATAACGCCAAGTATGGTAATACAGTACAATCGGCAATGTAAACATTCCCCCCATTGCCCCATTCCACCCCATTGTCGATATCAAACTCTGCCTGTTTATTTGCAGTTCAAGTGGTTTATTTTGATACGGGTTTGAGGATATCGATTTACCACCGTTTCTACTCTGCAATTTGGAATTTACAATGAACAAAGCAGTTCTCCGTGTCGGATGGGAAACCATGTTAACGAGATGTTACTATCGAGTACAACCATTGCTAATAGTGTTGCAACGATGAAACGCGAAAAGACTTTCGAAAAAACTTCCTTCTTTATGAAAACTCGGAATCTTGCATGGATGTCATGAGAAAACAGACACAGATATTATTAAGCTACTGTTGAACACACTCCATATTGGGCAATAAATTAGCTACAAACCACTCACCATAAATAAACCTGCTTTAAAGGCTTTTTTGCATGGGCCATACAGTAAAGTCGGGGGCAGGTGAAAAATTTAATATTATCAATTAGAATATATTAACATTGCGCAAAAAATACGTAATCAAAACTGAAAGCAAGGTACACAGTATTATTTGTAAGTGGATATCTCGTTGTATTACAAAAGTAAAAAGTAACGTAAGTCCTTGTGTTTTTTCATATTTTTCAGTTCGCAATATTTTTGTAGCTAATCGCTACAATCAATAAATACCATATGTGCATTTCTCTGTTTTTATAGGCATCAGCCCTTGATCGCTCTAAAGGGATTTTATTTAAAACCAATATCAGGGTAACTAAACACAAACTCATTTATAATGCATGCTTCTTGGTCATGTAATTTACTGAGTGATTCGATACGGTTGTACAATACAGTCTTTGAGGGAAACACAAATGGCCATGCATGTGTTATAGATGGAGCGCGCCCTCAAGGCGCGGAACATCTATTAGACATGCTTGAAGAAAATCCAATCCATGACACGGTCCAGACTGTATCGATTTTTAAATGCGTTTACGATTACGTTGCTATTTTGATTTATCAGTGGCGATGCCCAAAACCCAATAGTATATATTATGATCCAAATTAACAAGGCTCGACAACAGGGTCATATGGGATTTTTTAATCCCGGAAAGAATTATGCATCAGATTAAATCCGTGTTAAATAAGTCATAAATTGACGCCCGGGGCCTAGTTAGTAAGCATGGTTTCCCTAATGAACAAAATAACAATACAATAGTGGACACGGGAAGGAGACTACAACAGGGAAATCCTTATCATGTTAGATCATGAGATGTATTCTGGTCCGGATGGTTCTTGTTGACCATATTGAAAATGAGTAATACATACCGATTATGTCAATGCATGTCTTATGTGTGACAAATGACAGCCCGAACACATTTTGTCCATCGTTATTATTACTGTATTGATATATTTCGCAAAACCTCAACCAATGCCTATAAGCTGCAACAAAACTTATCGTTTAATTTTTGCTAATTTTTAGTCGAAATTTATTGTTTTAGAGCAGCAGCGAGCCGTTGATATATGTGCAACTCAAAACATTGTGCAAAATTTAATTTCAAATTTTATATAGGCTAACTTATCATAAAATACACTTTAAAGAACGAACGAACTAATTATTTGCGGTTAGCCAATTCATTTTAATATTTAATTACTCATCTACAAACAAGCGTAGATAAAATAATCGGATTCATAATTCGCAATTTAAATACAATATCATTTATTTTTATTAACATTAATAAATATCATATTATATCGCTGACGTTGGAAATCAATTTATGCAAAGCCACCAATTATCGTAATAAGCAAAGGTGATAAAAACTATAATATTGAAATCCATACACGTTTCATAATTTGCTGTCGTATCAAATTTGCATCTTAGGTGGCAATTATTATTTTGTAAAAATATAATGCCCGCAAGCATGGGACATATTATAAAGTGCGTCTTTAAATTGCATTTCATCTATGGCACATACTTGATTCAGCCGCGACCATCTTCTCGCGACAAACTTATAATTAGTTCTTCAGCAGCTAGGAAGTTAAATAACATTTATATTGATTTACAAGATTCGAAAAAAATATGTATTTTAGTTTTCCGCCAGATCACCTCATTTCCACCTTATCAGTACGCGATACGTAATGGACAACAAATAAGATTATCAGCGTACAAAAGAACACAAACATTTTGTTCCTTGAGGAAATGGCGAAATTCGTCTGATTTTATAGAATGAGATTGGGTCAAAAAGTTAAATGACGCAAATATGTAAATCAAAATGCGTGAAAAAATTCTTACTTTTTTCTTAAAGAGAATTCAATATCACAGCCCTACTTTTCAAAAAGTGATTTGGTCAATATAATAATATTTTTTTCACGACTTGAGGCATGAATGTGGGCGCAACTGGATCAACAACATTTTCAAAACAAAGCTAGTATACAATTTATTGTGTTGCTCACGTTTAGTATTCATATTTTAGAAGTTTGTCAACGCTTAATACCAGCCCATAGGAATGTTTGAAATATATTCCTTGTCAAGTAAGGGCCATTGATGAATTATGTCCTTTGATTCCATAGAAGATACCACATCAGCCTTGCATTTTTGGTATTGTTAATATAATCCTTTCCCATCCTTGTGCTGACATATTGGTATTGTTGTGTGTGGTGTTTTAATAACAAATGGAATGATAACTTGTTCTGATCTTTATGTCAGAAATAAATTCCAAACATTCCCGATACAAGAGGTTTCAAATGAACTAGTAAAACGCTTCTTTTGTAGCAATCCTATCCTAGTCAGAAAACGTGTGTGCCAATATGTTTTGTTAAGCATGAGTCACCGTTGGATCGCGCCGTTGAGGCGCGGTCCATCTGTGTCTCATGCCTGACAAAATAAACTTTTCCGATTGAAATTAAGATTTAAGTTTTTTTTAAGTTTAAGATCGTATATTTGTGAATGGTTCAATCGGAGAAATCTCCATAAAAATTTCATTGTGTGAAATTCGTTGATTTTTAATACCATTCATCAGATTCCAACTTGACGCGAAATCTTTCCGTTTGCTTTCATAGAAATAAGTATGCAATGATCGAATAACTTACGTTTATGTTGAAAAATTTTAAATCTACGTAGATGAAAAAATGATTACAGCCTTTGTGTGGGCAATAGTTAATAGTTTGTGTTTTTGAATTGGATTAAATTTTTGCAAAGTGCAAAATACACTTACCGAAAGAAAAAATCTCGTTTAATGTAAAAATTAAATATCTGTTGTCAGCTTTATTGTTTTTTGCGTGGATTATCTGACTCAAGTAACGAAATTACTTCAAAAACGTGCTGATCAAAAAAATTTTCGAAGGACGTCTTCTAAAGCTTGGGCTATCAATAGATGGTACCACCGAGAACATGTTCATCTATGGCTAATGCTTGAAAGCCATATGTTGTTGAGGAAATTAAAAACGACAAATAAACTCGACCACGAAAATCATTTTATGGAATTACACCAGACTAGAAAGCATTTTATCTTGACATAAATCGGTAATAAATCTGAGAGTAGCAATTTGAAACCCAGATGTGCCAGGTACAAAACAAAAATATAACATACCACGTTCTACAACTTTTATATATACATTAATTGGCTAATCGTGCACAAACTAAATTTGACAAACTTGTTTCTGGGAACCATTGTCGGTTAAAAGAAGTGGGGAATGAAATAAATCGAGAAGATTTGATGGAAAAATAAAATAAACTTTTGAATTCGGTTAAAGTATTGTTTCTTAAAATGAAAAGTTTGCAATGATTTTAACCAAAAATAATGGCAAGAGCGCACAATAACAATATTTGTTTCGATTTGAACTCGAATCGCGAAGGGAAATGTAATAATAAACATTCGGAGAACATGTCTTTTATCAAAAAAAGAATATCAGTTCAATTTGGTGTGATCTTGCCTATTGAATTGATTGAATCTGTTTTTCGAATGAAACGCACGATTAAAAATTCAAGAAAAATGTGTCATATCATTTATGTGTAACGATCCTGATTAGAATTGTTACATGAATGCGATTCAAATATGAACAAAATATCTATTTTTCCAGAGACTACTCTATACTTATAATGAAGTAAATATGAAACCAGAAGCATAGTTCGAAAAATAAATGCTGGGTGAAAAGATTACACTTATGTTTACGCTATTATATAATAATTTGTTTTATGACTATTTTGCCCCCTTGTCACTCTTGAGTTTATCTCGCGGGTTTAAAAACATCAAAGGAACCTAATAACCAAAACATAGTTCTAACATCCGCACGTGTATAATCTATACGTCTAAGCTATATCGGTAATGTAATCGTTTGACTTTAAGTGATAGAACGATTATCTCTCATGGATCTGAAGAGATCAAAATTTGGATATTGTGCATGATCGAGTAAGTCTTTGTTGCACTTCCGAAATAGTTATCTAGTTAGCACTATTTGTATAATTTGCATAATCCAGCAACAAAATAGAAAAAGTTACAAATAAAGTACCGTGTTTTCCGACTCGTTTTGTTAGTTGGTTGAGTCGAATTAGAAGGACAAAAGAAATTTGTGAATACAATTATGACAGAAATACTTGTTTAAACATCTTTAAAGTAAGAGAAAAATTGTGAAAACATATGTTTAATTAAGTTTGGGCCACTATGGATCACGCACCCTAGGCGCGGTTAATCTGCGGCTTATACCTACAAAAAATGTTGTGTGTGGAAAATATGAAATGGGGTAGAAGGGCATTACGCTTTCTGAATTATATTGAAATATTTTTTGCATTTTGCCAAAATTTTATAATATTTGTATTTTGACAAAAATATTTTCGAGATAACTGCTAGTATTTGAATATCGTAGACCACTCTTTTACCGCTTCAAATATTCATAAATTCCGAAAATACCGAACTTACAAAGTGTGTCGCAATTATCTTCTGCAGACAAGTCTAAACATGTCTGGTTATGCGCCAATGGCTCCGAGCCATCGTAGATTTTCCGTGTATCTGGACATCGTGGGAAAACGTAATTTCGAAGCGTTAAATGAGCATATAAAACAAAGGGATCGCCACAAAATTATGGAAAATTGACAAGACCTTTTTGCCACTGAGATAGGTATATTGGAATTGAGCGTGATATCACTCTGGTTATAGACGTTCATATTTGAACTGAGCACATCAAGCTTTATCTAACCTTAAGTTAATTTTGGTTTTTGGTATTTGGTTCAACCAAAAAGTTCCGTAATGATTGTCAGAGGTAAAATACATAAGTTTAAAATTCGAAAATGCACACATACTTCTTTTTATTAAACCTAGATACTAGCTTCAGTCAATAAGTTAATATTTTACAAAAAATATAAGTATCTGTGGAATCAGGAAGTTTTATTTGATCAGTTATACGTGGCGCCAGAACTTACAAAAGCCATACCTCTCGTAGTGTCCAACTTCGTTTTATGTTTAAAAATTAAAACTTATTTAGATACCTACTTTTGGACAGAAATCCAGAACTTTTTGACTATGATTTCACAAAAGTTTGCTATTTTGTTGTTTCCGCTGAACGTAATTTACGTAGTTTTTACACCAATTTGACTAATTGTTTAAATAATTATATATATTACATTTCTACAATACTCAATATGTTATTATTAATTTGTTGAACTACAAACACATCTCTTAGTGTTACAAATTTCTACAGGTTCTAGCAGTTCAAACCCGTCCCAATTCATAAATCAACCAATAAATCTAGCAGCTCGTGCAAAATATCACTATAAAATTTACAGCTAGTATTGACATCAATTTATAACGAAAGGAACGTGTGTAATAACCGGTATTAAATAGCAATAAAAGTAATTATTTTACACATAGCGTTGTACATTGTGAAGAAACGCCCCAAATACGAGTCGGTATGCATATCCTTTAGTAGTAAAATCCAGTACGCCCAGTCCGATGGGTCATACACAACAAATTTACCGAACCAAGATACGAAACAAACCATAAAAAATCCAGAGAATAATCAACACATATAGGCAGTGTTTTTTATGTTCCAATCAGAATTTAATTTTTTCAAGTATGAGACACTGACGGTCTGCGCTTTGGCTCGACACAACAAAACATTTTCGAAGAAAAGCTTTATTGGGTAGGTTTCGACAATACACAACCATGGTGTTCCATACATTAGGACAAACATAAACTACATTTTACAACTGCCGGTCCCAGTTGAAGTGGTTAAAGGTGTTTTTAATCTTTGCCCTACGTTCCCCAAGACACAGCAAAAACTAAGAGTATAAAATTTAAGCATACAAACTTACCCCAGAAAATCTTGTAAACATGTGTCGCAGAATCGGTGCTTACAGGTTGTAATTTGCACTGGATCTTTGATAGGTAGATGACATAGTGGGCACTGATGCCTTTTGCGAACCTTATCAACGAATTTCATGTTATACCCTGGCATTTTGGACGCCAATGTCTGTAGTACGCTGGACATACGAACGTTTATACGAACCCGTTTGAAAGGTATCAGTAGATTCAAAAACGCTACTGTTACTGTTTAAAATATATTAAATATATTATTACTGTCAAAAAAAAAACATTGAATTAAAATCTGCTTCCGGGTCAAAAAATGCTGCTATGTTGAACAGAAACACAACTCAAAAAAAGGTAATTCACATAAAACATTCTCATCGTATACTGGTTGCTGAGATGTGTCAAATGGTGAAATGCAGATCACCCGACAAGTCTACTCCAGATTCTTATGGGTTTCACCAGCGTCTATAACTCACATCGTCTTAACACATCCACATCTCACTACAGTACACTGACAAACTATCTGATGCTGCAAGGTGTTGAATATTAATCTATATACCGTATATAATTATTTCGCTGCTGGTTCATTACACTACAAAACAGCTGTGATAATCGGAACACTTTGTTGTTTATTTCTTTTCGCTTTCGCACTTTCTCTATCGGTTTAGCCATAACAATAGCTCAGTGGTTATAGTTCCGACTGCGTATAATCAGGAAATTGCACTTTCCCTCATCGACAAACTGTGCTCCAAAGTAAACCTAAAAAAATTTTCCTTTTGTCGCGTCAAATCTTTTGCTCGTTAATCAAATAATTCTCGCAGCGAGTATTGAATCTTCAGTAGCTAAGAGTCGTGTTCATATCATGACTTGGTCTGAAATATCATTTTGTTAAGCATGAGCCACAGACGGTCCGCTTCGAAGGCGCGATCCATCAGTGACTCAGATTTGACGATGTTTTATGTTGGTCAAACACAATCTTACTGCGTAGAAATAAATTGAGGAACGTAACTATTAATAGCGATCTGTTTCTCATACTTGGTGAAACAGATTTTTGAGTTTGGGCCGGCACGTTTACTACATCTGAATTCGGCAAATCGAAACGGCTAAAAACTCGGTCGATATCACCCATCCTTCAAAAAGAAAATATACAAATAGATATACAAAGCAAACGCTTTTGGGATAAATATCGTCGGTAAACCTGTATGCTGGTTCACATCAGCGAGCAAGCTCACGTGTCTATTTTTACATATGCTATATAGTTAATGTACGATCTATGCAATTAGTCACATTGGTACAGCCAACCTCTGTACAACATGATTATCTATGGATGCTCTCCGCTGTACTTCCCGAAAATAATGACGTTGGCTATAGCAACTGACTAACATTGACTTTCTCTCGCCGTCTTCGTAAGCATCTTACGTCGCGAAGGGTAATGAGAAACGCCGATGTGTAAAGTCCAATCATGCGTAAGTAGTTCTATACACTCAATTTTCGATAAAAAAGCGCATCTTCTGCCTTAAAAAAAATTGTGAATGCAAACCTTTCTGAACCTCCCACAAAGGCAATAGCCAATATTCCCCAACATAGAAATGGGAGATTAAAATTAGAAAAAATCGCGCATCAAATGTGGCGAAAAAGGACGCTCGTACTCTGGGATTCTTGAAAGTTGAAATTGTGTTCACTTCAAGATTCCATAGAAATGGCGCCAACTCGAAGCACGACCATTCATCAAATACTTCACAAACATCACTCGGTAAATCGGAAAACACTTAATAGAATAAAGAAAGAGTTCTTAATATGATTTAATCTGGGGCAACCGTATCTCACATGTTCATCTTTATACAAATAAAACCTTAATCCAGCTTGGAAAACGTCGGTTACCTGAACTGCAAAAACGACGTTGCTTTTATATAAGGACACTAAGTACACAAAAGAAATTTAACACTGTAGCACGTTGCTGTACGTCTGTAGCAAATTATCCGGCCTGCACTATCCCGCTGCGTGCGTTAACTGCATGGTAACTGTAACACGTCTGGCTATCATCTAATTGTTCAAGATTCCCCATAGGCGTCAATCACCCATGGATGAAGCAGCAGACGGACATTTTCATTACAACCCCCAAGTGTACATTAAACCGTTGCTAAGACATCCGGATGATTGAAAACGCGTAATATATAAAGAGCTTTCGGATTAGGAAACACTAACCTAATCCTATGAAATTTAGGCCATTACTATAAACAGGGAATATGCTAGGATCATACGGGTTATTGCAAGGAATAACTCGTATTTAATTCAAAAATCAAATAACGACCTCTACGCCCACGCCACTTCACGTTGTCCCTCATATCCAGTATAGCGAGTAAAAAATGAGCGCACAATGAGCAAACACAAAAGAAGTGAGGGTGTACATTACGATTCACTGGACCGATTCACACAAAGGTACCACGCAGCGTTTTACATAGTCCGCCTGCGCAAATTTTGCGTTATTTGCCTTCGGGCGCCCATTGGTTTCGTTGTCGCGTGACGGCTGTTGAAGCGATTCTAGGTCGAAATCAGCTGAGCAGTTCACGTGAATACTCTCTTTTATTCGTGAAACCCAATAGCGCCTCCACTGGGTGGGGAATAGTTTCAAAATGAATATTTTTATATAGTTTGAGAATCCGCGCCCCCATGCTTTGGGATGCACCAGTACGATCAACCTCTAACTTACTTTTATCTTATGCATGGCTGATTCCGGAATCTTTGTTATATCCGATAAAAGCTTTCTCCGCTTTTTGCTTTCAGCAGTCTAATCAACGGCGTTTCCAAACAAAACTTTGAATTCGGTTTCAGTCATCACGAATCCTTTTGGCACTCGACGTGTGCATTAGGCCATGCAAGATTATGTGATATTTTAAGGTAGGACTGGTGAAATTCAAGTTTGCACATAAAATATATGAACAACAACAATTGCAATTCTTACCATCGTTAAACTCTGCTTGACACGACGCGTTCAGTTCAGTAATTAGAATCGATCCAAAGCATAAATTATTTGAACCAGTCGTGAATTGGTCACGAGTACAATACCTTATAAAATTAAGTGGAAATTTCTTATTTTAATGATAAAATACATTCAAAATATTTCCGACCTCATCAACTTCATTTGTACTTTTAGTAGGGTTGAAGATACTTTAACTTTCGAATAGAACCTCAATTCTCGCATGCATTTCTTTCGCGACGCCACAGACCTCCCATTTGCGCTTTGCAGCTCATGTGACCACTATTAACGCAAAGAGATGCAGACGTGTATTGTCGTTTCTATCTATAGCGCTACGCATCGGCAAGATAACCGAATGTGTATCATAGACTTTACTCTTCCATTTGTACGGGTGACGGAACCGGCGAGTTTCGAAAAGGTGGACATTCCCCAAATATTTTTATATCGAAATAACACAGCGATAATCAAAGCCTTCGGGCACAATCATGTCCACACAAAAGTTACCCTAGATATTATCGTTCGAGAGAAAACGAATGAAACGATCACTTACTTCTCAATCATGCTCCCTTTCTTACAGAAAAAAAACGTAGAATGGTGACCCTTTAAGTGTTTCAGAGCTTAAAAAAAATAATAGTTATTTCCAATAATCACCAGCCCCGAAATCTCACCTTCAGAAAATTTACCATTACGAAATACTGGTTTTATTTACGCCTGCGACAACCGTAATGATGTCAAACTATCACTATAATTGTACCGCCCCCAAAAAATTAAAAAAAATACCCCACCGACTCAAAATCTACAACCATCGTCCACCAATAATACCAATACATCGGCATGTCCTGCGATGTTGATGGTATAACAAATTTGACTGAAATCACTGTATGACTTCAGAATGAGCCAATTTTTGTTCAAAATGCACAGTAATACTTGTATATATTATATTAATGTTGAGAAAACTTTAAATTAACTATTTCGTTTGTCTAATCTCCTGAAAAAGTTGGAATCCTCAGCACGCTATTTTGAGCTAGCAACTGTGTCTAGGGCCTGGCAATTCGATTTCCTGGCTCGAAGTACAGATTATTTGAATCAATCGCGAATCGGTCATAGGAACAAAATCTTGCTAAATGTAAGTATATTAAAGTAGAATTTAATTCATTTTTAAAAACAAAATGCAATCAATTTTTGTCAAATTTGATAAAAAATCTATTGATTTTGTAGTTAAAATGGAAATGTTTGATTTTGGGCTCGAGTGTAATTAAATATATATCGCTTTTAAGTCTGGTTAAGCTGATACTTGTAATTTGTAACGGTAAATTACTCAATTATCAAAATGGAGAGAATAATAGTAATAGTTGAAATGGGATATTTATAATTTTCATGCAATCAGCGATTCGTGATTCGATTTTGCCTAGCCCCAACTTTGTCAATACAAAATTCAACTTCCTCCATTCAGATAACACCGTTCAGTCAACATGTAACTGATTTCATTTAGGTGAAGCTCCCAACCTCCCTTGGTGTGAATTTAAGCGAAAAAAGAGAAAAACTTGTGCTGAATTAGATCATTTATTGGATAAAAAGTTTCCAGACCCATTGTTGACTACATAGAAATACGAAAATGCTATGTTTAAACAATAAATGCATATAAACGTTGGAAAATAAACCTAGATTTCCCCCCGCCCCCAAAAAATTGAAGTATTCATTCAATTACAGTATCACAAGAAAAGTAATAATAATAACAATACGGTATATAAAATCTCACTAGCTATGAAGAGAACATCAGATTTAGAAGTTAGAATCAGAGTGTAGCACCGAGTACATAAATAAATATTTGAAAAAAATGTGCAAGAATAAAATCAAGTAAAACTGACAACAACAATACGAAATCAGAGTGTTCTGAAAGACGGCAACAGATTTTAATGGAAAAGAAGGGAAAAGACTTGGGGAGCAGAATTTTACCAGTAAAGTGCAATTTCGCAGTGGTGATGGAATTTTGTCACAAACTACCGTCAGAAATTGTAGCATAAGCTTATTCGAATCCATCTAAAGACCTCATTATGATTGACACAGCAACTTCCTGGATCTTCTCATAAGTCATATATCGTACTTCAGAATACGACTGTACTGAGACAAATTTTACTGATGGCAGCCACTTTATTAGGGTGTCTGAATAGCAGAGCAGCTGGCATTCTGTATCTCTGTAATATCTTTAAAACATTAAATATCTTACCAGTAGTGCTAGACTACTTAACTTGATTAAAATGTGGATTTAAATTTGAGTTAGGAATGAAAAATAAAATAAAACAACAGAAATTCAATGCAGGAAAATTGATTTTCAAATTACAAAATTGTTTGAAAATTGAACCACATAGCAGTTCATCTGTGGCAAATGCTCACAAATAGGATGCAAATTACATATCTGTAATTTCACTTGGTGAAAGGCTTAGATACTTTATCACCGCTATATATTTGATCTCTCGGATCGTTGCTTTATATTAAATTTACTATCAGTGAGGGCAGAGAAGGGTCCACTGTTATCCACAAATAGAGATAGGTCCTCATTTGAACATTGAGCCACCAGTATACTAGGATAAGGTTTTCATTTTCATCCTGTGGGAAAGAAAAGCAGAGAATACAATAATCAGAATTCTAGTATACTTATATCTCAATCAAATATTGTTTGTTTATAACAAATCCATTATCCTATTTATCCATTACTTTCATTCCGTCATGATATTCCTATTCATAGCTACAACCAAGTAGAAGTATATCTAATGTGCTTCTGAAGCAGATAGCAAACTATAGTTCTTCTTTTGGCATTTGATTATATTGAATCATTGTTAATTACATGATTAAAACATTATCTATTGCAATTAATTAATTAAAAAAAATACAATAAATGGCTAATAGCAAATAAAAGCATTACACTACATTATATTGATTAAGACATAGAAAATTGAAGAACTTCAATACTGAATCAACATATTTTAAACAAATAGGGAGAGTAATTTTATACTGACATCCATCTAATAGTATGAAATTCGAACTCTACTGCAAATTCCCGAAAATCAGGAGTATTATGATGACACAATAAAAATTTTCTTGCCGTCATCATACAGTTTCGGATATTTCACAATATTTATGCATTTCTATGATTTCTAAAAAATATATCAGAGTTCTTTTCAATTTTCAAGTCCCTCATCGAGCACCATTTACATATACTTGAAAATTTAAAAAACGCCACCTTAGCAGTAACTACTCAAGACAGTTTGGATTATCATTGAAAAAAATAAAAGAAAAAATGATCTATCTGTATGACCAATGATACATTTTATCTCTTTACGCTACCGACAATACCTATTAGGTAAAGTTACAGTGAAAAAACTCTATTGTCAATCATCAGAACGATATCGTGAATGTTCATTCAACCAGTCATTTAGTCTTCCCGGAAAGTCGGTCATAACTCCAGTAGCACCTAGTTTAAAAGCTCTTTTAAAATCCTCTTCATCATTCAGAACCCATAGGTAGACCTGGAATAAAATATAACTCAATCAAAAAGTTCAATCAGTTAAAAAAAGATTAACAAGGATATTAATCAAAGATTTTGTGTTGAGAATGGTTAGATTTGCATAGAGTTGCATTTGCTGGGTAGCGCCAGCAAATACAATAAGAATGTATATTGAAGCCAGTTTCACTTTACAATTTCATTCAACTACGTGGAGGACATTACACTTACGTTAATTCCTCTATCTTTGAGATGTGTGAACAAAACGCTGCTCATCAACAGAAAATCTACAACAACTAGTAATGCTCGTACCATACAAGATTGAAACAGTGACGGATTAAATCTGAAGCAAACAACAAACACAAGGTTACGCCTCATTGCACAAGTAACACTGAATATTATTGTCATTTATTTTTTAAATAAAATTGTAGTTTGCAAAATTATTTTGGGAAAAAGAGTTGAATTTTTCATTATCAAAATTTGCTCAGGGAAGACTGCAAGAGACATACATGTGAAACCACATTACTTGGTCCAATAAAAAATAAATTTTCTTTGAATTACGTTATCATCATCACGTATTGGGATGACGTCATCCTACTGCCCACTCACTTGACCGGTATTTATTGCTTTTGCATTACTATTCCAATCAAAAAAAACTTGTTTATGTTGCCATGGATCATATCGAATACATCCTGTCATGATCGTGCAAGCCATCTACGGCTACAACTAAATATTTTTTACTAGAGTATGTGAGAATAAAAATGCTATAATTTTTCAAACTAAAATTGCAAACAAACCTGCATAATATATTCCAAATAATAGCTACCTTGCAGAATGGGAAATTCTAGATTATTAGTTACTGGAAATGGCTAAAATTGGATATCTTTTAGTTTTAGAATCGAATAGAATAATTACCTGAATCGAATCGAAAGTCATACAATAAACAAAGAAATCTTTTTTCAGCTTATAATTTAAGTGAAAATTCACACCTATTTATGATAAATATTTTGGACAGCTTTACTTGTCACCCAAGAAATATGGATGGTCATGACTGGATGAAAAATGATGAAGAATCGATGTTTCACATTAAACATCATAGGTAATACCTTCTTTTCAATGTTTGAAAAAGTGAATAAAGGTTTTAAAATCATTGGCACTGATATATTGTAGAAGTATTGATGGTATTAATAAAGTCATATGATTATGAAGTGAATCAAAACCATGACTTTGACCTCTGTGAATAAATTGGACCAAATTCGACAATGAATACTCACGATTTTTTGGCTACACTTGGCATGATTACAGCAAAACAGGATTCTTTGATTGGAATGAAAGGTAGAAGTCCGAGGTAAAAAGTAATCACCGTTACTACAACTCTCTTCATCGAAAATACTAAAGGTATATTAGGATTCTGCAACATGAACCAAAATCCCAGATTAATTTCAAATATTTAAAATAATATAACTTTCCGGCTTACTCTAGTATGAAAACTTCAATCTAGACACATTTTGTTAAGTATAAGTCACTTAGGGATCGCGCCACCAGGGCGCGGTTCGTCTGTAGCTTATGCTACATAAAATACAAGAACGGCTTAGTAAAGAAAAAGTTGTCTTTTTTGATAACGTTCATTTTCATTATTCATTATACTATTGATTGACAATGACAGGATTTTTAACTTCGTACTTAAAATTAAAATTGTTTAATCAGGTCAGAGATCATCCTAAGACAAAATTTCATGGTACTGTACGCATGTTTTCTTCCACTCATATTGTATTGTAATATACACTTACAGTCTTATACAATTTTGAAGTGACTTTATTTGAAAAATTTCCCCATGGTGTAATTTCCTCTCTGTCATATTTCCGAATCAAGTTATTGGTCTAAAATGAAAAATGAGGTGATATCAATAATACAAGAAATATGTTAGAGGTGAGGGTTGAAAACTGTAACCCTTGATAATGAGTATACAGTCTTTCGCTTATTATAATATAAATAACACATATTTGAAAACTTGGCGTAATTCACTGTATAATATCCCTACCTTTCCTTCCCTTAAGTGCGACATTCATAATGCTTTCTAGGGTTTCATTTCGCTTGGGGAGTTTTTACCATGTACATACCAAGAAGTTGGGATACAAGAATAATACTGAACATCAGCATATCTACTCCAGTAATGGCAGTATTCAGACCCAAAGAAATTGCTTGTATTAAACGAAAATCTGCATTCATTTACGGTAATTAAATTTTTTTAGATTAAAGCATTCAATTTGCAATTGACATTTGCTAAGAAATGAGACCATTCCATTTTGATTAATAATGATAAGATTGTTTCATTGAGGACTAACTATTAAGCTATAATTACCTCTTGGATTAGTTCTTCATCATAAATTTTAACATCGAGGTGTATAGGAGTTGTTGGGAACTCTTTGAAGACATCTTCTAACTTTTCTATTTGAAGAGGATTTCCTTCATGTTGACAAGTAGTGTGATAATGGAATGTAACTCCTAGCTCTTTACTTAAAAGTGGCAAATCCTGCAATTGTGAAAAAGTGGTAGGAAAATTTTGCATGTGCATATTTTCACTAGAGTCATAGATAGCTTACTTCTCTTTTTTTTTGAATTTTTTCATGCTTTTTGGACACATTCATTGTGCAATTTCTGCCGGAAACTTCTCAAAAGGCATTATCAAAATTGCAACTTCACAATACCGCTGCATAAGACAATATCATAGATCAGTATGGTAAGGTTTCAGTTGGTCTGACAGATTAAATAACCAAAACATAGCCTTTTAAATAAGATTCCCTGTTACATGCTTGGGAATGACTAAATACATGACAACCATAGGATTCGTAGAGGTCACCCAATGCTGGTATATTGCCAGCGCTATATGTAGCAGCACAAGATTACTGTTGTCTCTATTGTCATTGAAGTGACTAAACCCATTTTGCCTAACCCTCAATAACAATATGTAGCCAGTGCCAGAACCTCGTTTTTCTTCAGGTGTCCGAAAGTTTTATATTATTCTTTTCGAAAGGCGAAAAATTTCAACATTTTCAACACTTGGTTCTTTCGAATCTTTTTCTACAGTTTGGGTACTACCAGGCACTTGAAAAGAGATACATTTTTATCTTCTAGAAAGAATTGGCTCAATTTTCTTCCAATGGAACCCATCCACCACATGTTTAGTGAAAGCTTATATTATTCAAACCTCATATTTGGTGTCTTTAATATGAACATCTTCTCCTGTTGTTCTCAGTAAATGATTATCATGTGAAACAACAACAACTTTATCTGCAGTAAGATGAACATCCAATTCTAACATCTGTGTTCCACACCGTAGCGCACTAAAACACATAGAGTTTGATTAAATGGGTTTTCAATATCTTGGCATTAAAGTACTGTGTGGCTATGAGCTTGTTATGAACACTAATCATGATCTCATCTAAACTCGTAGATTTTCATGTTGCCATACTCACTTTCTATATGCATCACATGTGTTTTCTATCTTCTCTGCAGCACCTGAAACAAAATTTAGATTCAGTTGACATGGCTGACAACTATAGTCCATGTAGTTCCATCTAAATGAAGTGGCGAATAGGGTTGTTTTTATAATCTGATTTAAAAGGTACCCTATTTGGAATGCACTACATCAATAAAATAATGTTTCCACATTTAAGATAGAAGAAAGATAGAAGAAAAATCTGATATTCTGGCTACTGTGGCACAACAAAGATTTATGCTAATCTACCTTCTTCCGACAAGGTTAAAGCAGAAGCAGGGGAAGGTGTCGTCAATAAACACAGTTTACTTCAAAATTACAACCAAAACACAAACAAATAGCCTAAACAGGCAGAAAATCAGGAGGAAAAGCAAAACCACAAAGCCAGTGCACAAGTTCGAAATCACCAGTGATTCCTGAGTTTGTTGTGTTTTAGTGTGCAGAGTGGTAATTGCTTTGTATTTT
Organism: Styela plicata; assembly: GCA_963675895.2. Lineage (NCBI taxonomy): Eukaryota > Metazoa > Chordata > Ascidiacea > Stolidobranchia > Styelidae > Styela > Styela plicata. The sequence continues at coordinate 17,329,660 of OZ023140.1, forward strand.
ATTGACCTAACAACGGTACCGGTATTAACTTTGAATTTCTTGTTTGTTTATGAGTTGCTGATGGTCTACAGCTTGAGATAAGTTCCATTGATGGCTCTTGTCCATAGAGATAGCCTAGTTAGGGAAAATATAAAGCAACTGATGCTTAAGCTGTGTTTTCCTACTTTTGGCAATTTGGAACAATTGATCTTTTTTTCTATTTATACCGTAACAAACGGTACCGGTACGGTACCATAGTCAATTTACAATAAATATTTATTATGTTTATATGTCAAGAGTAGTCACAAGATTTTGAACATATTTTGTGCAGTCACACCAGATTAATGTCCCTGAATCTGTAATCTTATTCAGTATTTTCACAAATTGGGTGATGACTCTGATGACCGGAAGGTCGCATTGCAACACCCCAGTCCAGAGTCTGTACGAAAACGCATATTTTATGCATTACTGTATTTATTTATTTTTTGTGTTTTCTGGTTGATGAATTCACTCTCTCTCTAGGCTACAGGTTATCAATAGCTTAATAGCCCATCCCTATCACGCCAAAATTAAGAATCAATTTGAATTGAAGAATGAATCACTCAGTGATTATATTTAACTGTTCAGAACAATATTGAAAATGCTACGGTACGGTACCATACCTCCACGATGACTTATGTGTGAACATTTGAATAGCAGTCGTTTCTTTTTGTAGATAATTGGACATTTCAGGAAAAAAATTGACGTCAAAATATATCCTCCAACACCAGCTAGAACATAATATCCTGGGTTAACGCCAGACATATTCAACCGTTTTACCTTACAGGTAACGTCTTTGCTCGGAAATAAACGGCGCATAAATCGCTTTGCACGTACAAATAAAACCTGTCTAGTCATGCTCGTGACTAATCAGTAATGAAAACGTAGAGAAAATTCTCCTAAACTACAATAACCAACTCAATGTTTTTTGTTAAAAACAACGTCCGGGTATTGTTTATATACGATCAACTTTGAACTGCGAACTGGCAGATGGCTGCGTGCGGAAAATTACAACTTTACGATCTGTAATACTGATGTACCGGTAACGCTTGCGATTTTCACCTTACGCGACAATGCATCGTATCAGGCATGGGACGAAGTTTGTTAGGCGATGCGCATCAATAGTGCAAAAGATCTGAAACAAGACACATGAAAAGGGATTAAGTGAAGACGTGACATCCAAGTGTTAGCGTTTCATTATTATAATATGTTTTCAAACTCGGAGGCAGGCCGCAGTTCATGGCCCTTATTAGACTAGAGCTTATTCAAACGCCCTGTCCCTGGTATATTATCCTGGGGAGCACAAAACTTACTTGGAGTAATGAAAAAGGTAATGTCTCCTGGGTATTATAAGTTATATTGATTATAAATACAAGTTAGGTTGATCTTCATACCTATTATAAAATGAAATTCTCAGCTTTTTACTAAGTACTGGAAGCTTTGGATATTGTCAAATCTTAGAAAAAGGCCTATATATTATAAATTAAATATTGTTCAAGTTTAAGCCGAAATGTATTGAATACACCTTGTTATTAAAATGAATATGTTTGAGAGAATAGGACACCAATTGGCCCTGATTAGACTGTTTCAGCTTCAGATACTGGGTATTGAGTCCTATATTTTATTATAACCAGATATACAAGCCCAAGCATTAATGACATTAGTGTTATAGTGAAGCATTCTATCCATTACTTGCACTGGGTGTCCAAAACTATCACAATAGATTCCAAAACGATACCGAATACTTTCTTAAAAGCACTGAAAATCAGTCCTTTCCTCTCGATAACTAATGCTCAAGTAGCACCCAAAGTTAGTAAAAAACATTATTTTAAACGCTTGAAGATTTTCAAAAATACTATATTCACAATAAAAGACAATGTGTTTTGTACAAAACATAGAAACAAATTCCGAATATGGAACATGACAGAAAATTTTACATAACAGAATGTCATGGACTACAACAATAAATGGAATGTAGGAATGAATAGTATGGCTCCAGCAGAACAATATAGGACGCAAATTGGGGTGACAGATTCATTTCTTGAATTTTTACAAATAAATCTAAGCATCATCATTAGTGCCATAAAATTGTTATTCAATTGAAGTCTAGTTCATATTAACACATTTTACTGAAATTATTAAATAATTATAAAATAAATTATGCAGAATTATACTCAAAAATATCTTTGACAATTCATTTATTTTTCCAACGGTGAAACAGATAAACACAAGATATATAAATTCATTCAAATTATAAACACAGTTAACAGCCATTAAAAATCACCTTATGATTATGGTAATTATATCCAAGTACATTCAACATTCTTATGATACTGGATAATCGGGCATAGAAATACAACTTTTATTCAACAATAATGCTCAGACTCTAACTCCAGCATTATAGAGAAGTGCCCAACTAACGGCCACTTAATAGCAGAAAGCTACTAAAAGATATAGAATCATAGTTGCCTTGTTTCTCCAAAACAACTTAGACACCAATGTAAAATTGAGTCAGTAAAATAGATTTTTGAAAAATTTTCTAGTACCGTATTTAAAGTGGCACAACAAATAACTACAATATTTGATCTTCAATTTAATGTAAATGGGCATCTTGTGTCTGCTTTTAATGGTAAATTTTAAATAAAGAACTTTTATTTTTTATTATTTATACACCGGTAGTTGAAATTTGAAAAGGAATCAAATATAAAATTACACCAAAGATACCCAACATATATCAACAAACTTCACTAACTCAGAAAATAGTCACCTAATAAACAAAAATTTAAAATGTAAATATGAAAGTTGCTTAAACAGATAGGATTCAATATGAAATAAAAAACACTCACTCTCTAAAGTAAAAGAAGTAAAAAAATTTACAATCAATGAGATGAATCATATACAATCAGTGAGTAGCTGAATCAAATCTGTTGTGTCTTTCCTGTAAATCTTGGATTCTGAGATCTTTCAGACGAAGAAGATGTTCCAGTCTACTGATTTTCACCTATAAATGAAGATGGAGTACGTATATGTGTCATAGTTTGCTTACTAACAAATACTCAAAAAAAGGAATGTAAATCTTCTAGTCACAAATATCCTGTGAAATATTGCCCATTGGTTAATATTTCTTTTGATGGCGCCCATTTTCTTCGGGTCTCCGAGTAGCAGGGTATTTGGCATTCTGCCAGTCTGTGTCATATTTTTCTATAGCTCAAAACTTTAACCAGGATAGGATATTATTTTCATCCAACATAAGAACTAAATAAACATGGCAAACACCAGTCTTTGAAGCAGTTTCGTGCGGATATTTATTAACAACAATTCATTACACATGGACATGATCAGAGGAAAAAGATGCAGCCAGCAGCTGTGTGAACCACCTTCTTCTGGAGTAATGTCCAGGAAGTCATCATCCCATCCATCTCTCGAACCTTTTTTTATTTTGGGGCGTTATATTATTACCCTACAAAAATATTGATAAAGCACTAACCTATTATAATCTAGCATAACAAATTTTCCTGTGAACACATTTATTGATAAAACAAGACAACAAATCAAATATCACTTTAACTTACTTGTAAAATTTGAACTGTTTCCATCGATGCTAAAAGAGCTTGTTCTTTTTCTTCCAATATCAATCGTGTCTCAGTATCAAGCACGTCAAGGTTAAGTTGGATAAGTGGAATGGGGTTCTTTACAATATATTCAGGTACCTGTCATAAAAATGAAATATACATCGTTTTGATAAGAGATGGGTGCATGAAATGAAAACAAAAATGTTGTTAAGTGCTCCTAGATCCTAGTAATCCCTTTATACCAGTACAAAAAATTAGACAAATTTTAGTTTTTTCAATTAGAATTTTCATTTGGATAGTTTTTTTGTCAGTGTCATTCTTGTTCACAAAAAACAGCTGCTTCAGATACTTAAAAAATGGTTGATATCCAAAAATATTGTGATGGTGGAAAAATTTTTTTTCCTCAAAATTTTATAATATTAAAGAAAGCAGTTTAATGAATTCAAACAGCATTCAGCAGAAATCAAGAGCCGAAGGGAACACTCAATAGCTTGGTAGTCACATCTATACTGTATTGAAAAAATTACAATAACTTCTCAAGTACATAAAATTCAATACAATAATTAAGAATAGACTGCCAAATGGTTGAGAGAGCTCTCGAGTGATCTAGAATGACAAGTTATCAGTTGTTAGGATTCGAATGTATGGAAAGCAAGCAATATATATGTTGATCAAACAATGAAGAACATTATTATTCAGTTTGTCATGCACTTGTGCCCAATCAAACAAGGCAACATCAGATTGTTACTGATTTGAATTACAAGATTGAATCACTTCCAACTACCCTATAATCAATTTTTCGCTGATTTGAAAAGTGATTGCTCAAGCATTTTATTACACATTGGGAGTAAGTACATATAAGTAATGTTGGTTGAATAAACCTCTGACAAGATCTCCTTTTAGTTTCCTGCTAATCTCATGTTAAATTTTGAAGTATTTGATGACAATGTGCTTGCTTTACATATTTTTTTTTGCAATATCATCTGAGGTATTGTCTCATTTCGGAAGGTTCCGTTATGTTACATTGGTACTATTTTGGGTTTTGAGTAGCAAAAATTATATATGTTTGATATGATTAATATATCAAAAAATTGAAATTATTTATATCATAATATACCGATTCTCGGGTCGGCCGACTCACAATACTCTCTCCTGTTCTACTTTCAACATCTGGTCCACTTGTTCTGGCATTATAATATGGTCTTTCTTGATAACCTTGTGAATGAGATTATGACAACTTTATAATATTGTAACAGAATAAAAATCAATTTAGCTGTTGCTAATGATAAATTAATCCAATATAATTGGAAATTTTGATTTAATAAAGAGAGGTCATTGGAGGGCACTGAAACGTTGTTGACAATAAATAGAAATGACTCATGACTAGGTCAGCCTCTCTCAAATATGTTTAATTTCATATTATTTTGTGGTAAATCTTTCCAAATCGGATTCTATTTAAAAAAAATTAATCACAAAATATATTAAAAGATCAATTTTTAATGTTGCGCAAGACAGTCATGAATATTTTGGAAAATCACCTTTCTTACATTTTTTTAGCAGAGTATGACTACTTTTCGAAGTGTAACTTGGATTTACTTTATATTTAAATCTTCCAGCAAAGTTGCGTGGTATAACAGTTGCTCATATTTGAAAAGTAACAATTTATGAGATGGTTTGGATTTTTTTTAGAATCGATTGAAATAAAATTGAAATAATTTTTCGGGAAAATATTAAAACACACAAATGAGTTTTTAAATAATTAGATTTAGATACGCACCTGAAATGGCATTGAATCCCGAATCTAAAAAGAGCATCTAGCATAGCGTCTGGCATTAGAAATTATTCACAAATAAATTAATCTAAACTCTTAAATTCCTTCAAATTATAAAATATTTTATCTTATGTAAATATAACTTGAAATACCTCCCATCTTGCTTCCTGTCTTTATGATATATTCCTCAATTTTTTGCCACAAACCGAATAAAAACACCTCCATTACTCTTGGTTTGCATTCAGCAATTTCTTGCATCACTGATGCGGGTATCGTGAAGTTCAATTTTCCGAGGACCTGCAAAATTAGAATAAAATGTCATCAAATGCTTATTTTTGCTCAACTTCGGATAAAGAGGGTATGTCATTTTTGTTTAATAATGTAATAAAGGCCTTGATTTTATTTTTCGGGTGTATTTGTTATTGAATAAAATAACTAAATAAGTGACGATCAGTCAGAAAAATCAATTGTAAATTACAAACATTATTGTTAAGCATGAGTCAATGATGCATGGTGACCGTATCTTATTTTTCTTCAGGTTCTCGAAATGTCAATGTCCTTTTCTTCGAAAGGACAAAAGATGCTTCAAAAACATCAGCACTACTATTTCATATCAGTATTGATGATTCTGTAGAGAGTATTCTACAGTTTGGTCACTATCAGGCACACAGGGATGGGCAAACAGATATACCATGTAGAGCTGGTACGCATTAGTTATATTTTGTACTGGCATGCCCTCCTTAAAATACTGGTAATACCAATATGTCACACATTTCTCTTCTATCAAAAAGTACGCTAATAAAATGTAGCAAAAGTTCATAAAAGCATTTAAGCCAGCATAGGTCTGGGATGATTCTGTGAGAGTACAAATGGATAGTCTGACATACCGGCATCGTAGGCCTAATTTACGGGTCACTCAAATTACCGAAACGTCAGAAAAGTACAGAAATGACCCCGTAGTAATGTAGTGTTCCAGGGACAGACAAACAGAGATATATCATGTAGAGCTGGTAGGCATTTGTTATATTTTGTACTGTTTTGTACTGGCAATGTACTTGTAGTTGACCGGGCTAATATAATGAAGAAGAAATAGAAGTTTTAAGGCAACCCCAACCATCAGTGGAACGAAAATATTAACCCCACAACGTAACACCGTTATGGATTAGAAATTTATCACATGCAACTTTAACGCCAGTACAAAAGGAGGTATTAGAACTCGGCTTGAATTTTTCGGCAGTACAACGACAACCACCTTTCAAGAAAATTTTATTGGAAGCTGAGGCAGCTTTAGCAAAACTACCAAAAGGAAAATGCAAATTTGGCACGTAACAAACTGGCTTTGACATTTCGGAACCTCGATCCTTCAACATCAACCTCGATCTACACCAAATTTAAATAAAGATCAAATACTTGCTCTAAAGAAACCGAAGGAAAACAAAGAGATTACCATTTTGAAGGCTGACAAAGGAAACTGCACAATAGTTTTAGACACACAGAAAGACATTATCAGTGACAAAACAACATACAGAAAATTAGAACGGAATCCCACAGCAGCAACAGAAAGAAAAGTAGCTCAATCCGTTCGGAAACTTGGACAGGAAAATAAAATTGGAAATTCGACAGCCCATTACCTTAGAAACACGGATGCAACACCTCCTGCTCTTTATGGTTTGCCCAAAATCCACAAAGACGGAACCCCATTCAGGCTTATTGTCTCGTTTTGCGGATCACCTACATATGAACTAGCAAAATTTATGGAGATGTAGAAAAAATGTGATTATGAAAAGTCTGCATTATCCAAGCATGCATACTGCAATGACCACAGAATAGATTGGGAAGAAGCTACTATATTAGAGAGAGAAGATCATTACAAGAGAAGACTATTTCTAAAATCATATCATATCAACAGCATATCAGAGACAATGAATGATAAGAAGACTTGCTTGCGTGTTTGCGGCAATTTATCAGACTATCTTTCAACGCAGATAGAGTTAGACATTTATCTTTAGCCTTTTATGTCTCTTTTTACTCAGAAACTGAGTATTTTATCTTTTGTTTACTACCTTATTTTAGAACGTCCCTCTTTAACGTATATAGTATTGTCGATGACTTAACCATTCCATTGCGCGATGAAGAACGTCTGCATAGACATTCGAAACGTTGGCAAAATATAAAATATCGTTTGCACATCACCGGTTAAGCAATTAGATTCACTATAACACTGTTATTTTTACGCCATTGTCATTTTGTAACAAGCAGAATCCCCTTTACGTGACTGCACATGTGTTGGCATGTGTGCCCAAGGCTGACTTTCATCGCTTAAAATTAAATGAGAAAATGTTCCATTAAAGAATCACGATGTAATAGAGCAAATTCATAGTTTTATTTCAATATAAATACACTTATACAATATAAACAACCAATACAATATAAACAACCAAATATCCAATTCATTCAGAGTTGCCGAATATCACAACTGCAGATCACAAAATATAGACCACAAAAATCGCGTCCATTCATTCTGCTGCTGTTAATCATCTTCAATACGGTTACACACACACACATATATATACCAACCAGAAAAATATAGTATGTTTCAAATAGCTTCTGAACTTCAGTATTTCTTTGCCTCTGACCAAGTTTGCAGCCCTCGGTTACGTTAGGAAATTGATCATGCATAAATTTGATCATTGTACGCGTAATTGCAGAACTTTACAAACTGACAATATGATATCCTGAGTTATCCCGTGCTTGTGTTTGTAAGGATGATTTATCATTCAGAGTATATTCGGACAAGACCACAATGGGGCTAAATATAGTCAATAGCACTCCACCTAGCAGCGAAACAGTTTTTGCCTCATTGTTATCGAAATCGTCGCCCATGTTGACAAAGTGACACTTTTTAGTATTTAATAGTTTATTTTTTAAATTTTATCCTGTTTATTAATGGGCTTGTTTCATATCAATAGGTTAATGGATCTGAATTTGGACATGAACCTATGGCACCAACAACATACCGGTAATAATAAAAAAAAATCAGATTAGCATCGGATTTTATTTGGCACAAAACAAATAAAAAACAACTCTATATTTACTGGAAAATGGGGATATACCAAATATGTTATGAGAATTGAAGTTGGCCAGGCAAGACATTGTGTTACACCTTATTATTATTACATACGGCAGAGAAACTTGAATCTGTCTAGATTATATTCTGTGGGTTGAAGACGTCAACAAAAAGGTTCGTTTACATTTTTCATAATTGAATGAGCTGAATGAATTTTGCTGTGTTTCAGTAATCATGGTCTTTGTTTTTAATTGCTCGATTTGTATCTTAGAGCTTTGTTTTGCTGAAAAAAATTTGCTGCCGCAATCACATACATTTATTATAGCAGTCAGTCTCTTTTATGAAAGTAGATAAACACGGCACCTGAACCCAACGAGGTTAGAGTTTTGTAACAGCCAGGGCAATTTTGTCTGCGTCAAATTAAAAGATAATTGGTCTGAATATGAATTCGTGTAATATATTTTTTGTGTGCCGTGTGTGTTTTTTTATTTGATATTCATGAATTTCCTGTGTTTTAAACCGCATTCGCAGATTGGCGTGTTCCCTTGAATATCTCCGATCATGATTTTTGGCCTTGTGTGTGTTTATATTTTTCTTGTTGTGATATGGAGAATTCGAAATAAACATACCTATGTCTATAATTTGGGGTCGTTTCAGTAAATTTTTCTCTTGCTCCATGCTCGTTTCTGTAGTTTTCGGTCGATTCGTTATTTATAGTACGGTAACTGCTAATTTAAAGGTACTCACTTTTCGATTCAATGTTTGCCAATTGTTTAGCTTTTGGTTCGTAGAATTAGCACTGGTGTAATTATGCATCTCAACAAGTCGTGGAATGAAATGCTTTACAATTTCTGCTACTAAAATTCCATCACTGAAATCTCTTGAAACCGACTTCTTTTTTCTGGTCAAAGGGATCTGATCTATCCACGAATATAGCTTTTGGAGATCGTCATCACTGAGCTCCGGATTCATGATGTACAGGCCTTTTTAAAGAAATTACGTTAAATACGACAAATATTCAAAGCGGAGCTCACGACACCTCCAACAAATCAGATAACAGTAATATACTGTATAGCAGACAGTATACGCAAACTCACTGGCGCCGTCGCTTTTGTTTTGGCGTGGGATGGATAACAACCGTTCCAGATCCAGAACTTTACTCTCTGCTGCCCCTGATGTCCAATCCCCGAAAGTCGTGAAGTGGAGTTGTTGGAGCGTCCAATAACTAGACTCGTCTTTCTGTTTTTGAAATGGACTTCTAAACAACTTACGGTATCCGATCGCCTGCTTCAATGTTTGTAAACATTGTAAATTCTGAATTGCATACTGTGAAATAGAGTCCATTGGCTTCATTTCACGATTGGCTTGCTGACCCCAACTCTCTGTTCACATTAGTTGGTTAACACCAACAACTGGTTCACACCGACCTACTCAGTAATCAGAATTGCAATTTTGTGAATATGACGTAAAAATCACTTTAACCAGAGTTTTGCGTTGGTGTGTCGATTTGTACGGTCTATGACGATGAAGGACCAGGCAGATATTGTCTAAATATCGATGAAATCACAAGAAGTGTACATATTTAGGTAAGCAAACACGTATTACTCTCTTTGAATGCATCTTTGAACTTCATTTTAGGTTTTGTTTGCTTTCCGGATAACTCTGTAATATGATAGCTTTATTTGTATCGGCTTTTGTGTCGATAAATTATGCCTATGACTGAAAAGCAAACAAAATGTGAATAATGGAACGGACCTTTCCCGACCTTCATGACGTAACAATACTAATTTAGAATCTTGCTCAGACAGATTTCCTGGCTGATATGTAAACAACTCGTCGTTTCGGTATTTTGAGATTCCGAGGCTCCCCTAGGCTTTTTATTCGTAAATCGTTTATAGATATATGAAATGAATTGATTATAGTGATTTATTCATTGATTGCTTCATGCTTTTGCCGCGAAATTAATAAATCGAAGCAGAAACTATCAGAATAGACTAGGTATGAATCGGAAATAACAGGCAGCGGGGAATGCTTAGTTGTTTTTTAAGTTCAATTCTTTTGCTTAAAATCTGATACACCTAGACTCACGCAGCAAAATATAATATAGTTCTTGAAATATTCCGTCAAACTTCTCCTATTTTACGGTATAGGCCTAAAATTCTAGGGGTGAAAAGTCGGGGGAAATTCCATTGGTCTGCAAGGAAATCATTTGAATTAAATTGCTGATCGCAAATTTGCACTTTTGTTTGCAATAGTTTTTATTCACTGCCACGATTTGTTCATTAAGCGCCGTTTTCAATTCGATTGCACCTAAGGTACAGATGCAGACAAGTGAATTGCCCGAACGGCGCATGTACTTTTGAGATAATTTAATAACAAATGGCCTATTTTTCCAATTGATGATCGTTTCCGTGTTTTCTATGAGTGGTTCCATTTTCTTTTTAGGTTTTGTTATCTTAGTTGAGCACCCCCTTATTTTTACGTTGTAAGCCTCGTGTGCTCCCCTGGTAACTGTGTTAAGTGTGTAGTGTTGGTTTTTGTAGTTTATGTTACCACCCGCGTTCCTAGAATAAATTACATTGTACGTCGTATTGCAACTGAATCATGGGCGCTAACAGATAGTCAACATCCTAAAACTGTACGACTTCGATTTAAAGTATTTGACGTTGTTAGGCGCGGGTGATTTGATTTTACAAACCGAGCTCTATTAGAATTTGTTTCGAATAGTACTGTACGAAATTGAAACGCGTGGTCGGTTAGCTTAATCGGTAAAGGCTTGAGTCAACCCCGTGCAAATTACTCCCTCCACCAACGCAGTCACAGAAAAAATAAGAAATATGATAAGTAGTAGAGTTCATGGTACGTCATTTGATTAAGCCGCATTATCGACTTTTCCCGCATCTATTCTATCCATATTTTGCTGGCAGTACGATAAAAATTTTGTGAGGTACACTGTTTCTGTGGCCCGTCGTACGTGCACTGTCTGTGTATCCTTCAGCTACCTGCATGAAGTAGATTTATTTCATGAGCAGATGACACCAAGGTCCATTGTTACCTCATATTCATTCAACCCTTTTTACAAACATTCAAGTCTTCTAAAATTTTATCGTAAAAAGAATGATATTTTGATCGAGATATATAAAAGTCAATATCAGGTTTGAAGATCAACAATATGCCACACAAGGTGCTCAAATGAAACAAAATACTTTTCTGTAACTATTACAAGTTTTTTTGCAATTCACGAAAGTTCAGACTTCAGGAAAGTTCAACTTTTATTTTATCTTTATTCAGTAAGTACTCTTCCAACTCCAATATCTTCTTTTCTCGGATGCAGTTATATATGTAATCCTCTCGAACAATTGGAATCTGTAATATGAAGATTAGTGTACAATGTGCCATCACTGTCAGAAACTTTAAGCGTAAAAGCATGTTTTGCCAATATGTGAATACTGCAAAACCAGGAATTTTAGTGCGCAAGAATGAGCCACAGATGGAAACCTGTTTGCTTAAAATACTTCTGACTGTGTAATATACCTCGTCGCCGAGACTAGATTCTGCTTGGGATGAACTAATTAGCAACATAACTTTGGAAGTCTTTCCGGAAAACAAATTCTGACGCTTATTTTTAGATTTTAACTAGATTTTAAGAATCTAAACTAAATCTTTGTCTCGTCTTCATTTATCTGGCTTATTTTAATTTATTTTTTGACATGGGCTGTTAGTCCTGGAACAAAAAATAAATATTTTACTATGTCACGATGCAAAATATTTGTGTAATTCATTATGATTGGAAAACTGTTTATACATTCATTTATATGAAGCAAAATATGTTGTACAAAGCAAAATAGAAAGCCGAACGGATTTAACTCAAATTGATCACAATCTGATACTGTCGGCTAAGTGGAATTGTAGAGATGTCACAAGTTAGTATTCTTGAAACGATATAATGGAAATGAAATCACCTTTGCTTTCTTGGAATCTCGGACCAGTACGGTATTTTTCTTGAAATCTCCTTCAGTACATACAAGGAAAGTGTTGTTAAAAACCGTGTTGACGTTGGGAACTGAAATACAGAGTTTGATTTGATGTGATACGACTAATTTTACTACCCTAAGTTTAGTTTTTAATATATTGATGATGAAATATTTAGATACCAATGAGGGATAACAGGCATGATCTTTATCAAATTAAATCCATTCGTATTCGCATTCCAAATAATTCATTTTATGTGGCGGAAAATATGTCATTATCATCTAAATAATTTCAAATAACTAAATTTCTGAGCAATTGACCTGGTGTTCCTCCACATCGTATGATTAATTCGGACATTGTTTCTTGCTTTGCTCCAACTTTTTTGTCTCGCAGTGCTTCTGATACTAAGATATATTGAGCTTTGAAAACTCTGCAAAACATTTATCTTATTGAAGAGAACAATATCGAAGCACAATGAGCGCTATCCAAAAATTGAAACTTTTAATTATATATTAATACTTCAAATTTTTATGACACATTGGGGGCATTTGCTGAGAGGGTTCGATATTGTGTCTCTCCCACTTAGCGATTGCCATCAATATGCCATAAAAGTTGTTTAAGTTACTCGTACACCTCCCCAAAAATTCGTCTCTTCGGCAACTTAGTAATACGCGTTGTTAACAAAAATTTTTATCGGAAATTTAAGCTATTATATAAAACTACGTACGTTTTTTGGTAAATTTAGTTTAGTTCGCGAAACTTAAATGTATCCGATTGTACGCGAGAGCCTTGTGATGTGATAGGAAATCGCATATACGATTAATATTAAAAATGTAACAACAGTTTTATGCCAGAGTCTTTTCCCCTTCGAACTTCTAAAGTGTTGAATTCATTACCGTCATATTGCTTTTCTGATTGTGTTGACCTGAATGGCTTCAAAATTCGTGTGAATAAATATTTTTTGAGGGCAAAGATCCTTTAATCTTCCTTCATTCCCGCATTTATGTAGCTATATGTACATTAGTCGTCTCTGGAAACTTTCTTGTATGATTTTTTTGTGCAACCTTGCTTTGCGCGAACTTTGATAAAAAAAATACATACCTTGTTGTTTCGAAAGTTTTCTTTTCTTTCTTGGTTCGTTTCACGTTCTGCAAGATTAAATTTTGAATGTCAGAAGTGTTGTTTAAATATTAATATAAAACGAAATAAATAGGATTCTATATGGAGAATCATTAAAAAATGAGAATGTTTCTGTCCAAACAAATTACTACTGTTAGAAAGTTTATTTTGTCAGGCATAAACCACCGATGGACCGTGTCTCTGTGGCACGATTCATCTGTAACTCATTCTTAAAAACATGTTAGGGCGATACTTTTCTGCTTGGGACTTACTTCACACAAAGTTTTCAGTTTAAAAAAAGTTCCAATACCTTTTCACATTGTCTGAGTTTTTTCTCTATCTGTGGTGGAAGATATGGATGCTTTATTCTGGGATCAAAAACTCCCTTCGCTGCTGGCATTTCCGTAGCTATAGATGACTGCATGGCGAATAGTTGTCCGAGACTCTGTTGTCTACAAAAACGTTATTGGACTTCAAAATTCACGTGTATGATAAGATGTGTAGCTTCGAACTTTGCCTGATTATAGTGGAATTGTCACTCGGACCGGAATTTCTCTCCAAAGACAAAATTGTTGTCCGATTGCCGGGAATTGCCTTCACTATTTATTTAACTATTTTTAGAGTTAAAAAATTATATTGAATTTTTTTTTGTCAAATTATTTGCTTTTCCGCTATTGCTAATTACAGTCACGGGATTTCTGCGGGGAAATAAAATTGAGGGTGAAATCTCTATACAACTTTTGGCAACAATATATACAACAATTGGCAAAATCAAATAATCCAAAGCTAACACACTTACTTTTTAATAGTTCCACTAAATGTTAGTTTATCAATCCACGCATCTGCACTATCGTTTAGTTGCTTTGTGTATTTGCTACGATCTCCCAACAATACAGTGTAATTCTTTCTGATTTTATTAATCTCAAGAATTGCCTCCTGAATAGCTTTACCGTGGCCCTTCGTGTCAGAATGTCTGTTGATAATATCATAAAGACGTTTCATTAGAAATATGTTATTGCAAACATGTGTCACTGATGAATTATATCGCCAATTTTCTGATTGGTACCCGTATCCAATCAGACATTTTATTTTGTCAAGCGTGAGTCACAGATAGACCAAGCCTCGTCGGCGTGATCCATCATTGGCCCACGCTTGTCAAAACTAGTTTTGTCGATAATTTTCCTTACTAGGTTTTGCTACATGCCCCTATTCGAATAATAGAATTTCTGGCGCAAGTTTGACGAATCTTTATTTTATCACACATTTAGCGATGCTTATCAAATGTTATTCGAAACCATTTCAGGTTATGATTTGTTTATATGTAAATGATAATTTGATAAATCTTAGAAAAAGATTTTAATTGAAAATAGGAAATATTGTTTCATAAATCAGCAGAAAAACTGCGATTTACTGTTTACTTATATAGTTCTATTTTGAAATTAAATTGGAAGGCTTGGTAAATGTCTCATTTCTGTCATCATAATGCTGGAAAGTGTTGAAATATACTAGACATTGTAACAAATCAATTGAAATTTTTGCTCAACTCGAGCAGATCATTTTGTGGACACATTTTCTATGATGAGTTTCGGAGCTTGGATGGAGCTACTAAGGCACTAAAGACTGAAGCAACCTATTAGGTTAACGATTCCAATCACTTTTAACGACAGAAGAAACGTTATGGTCTTTCGCACTTCTCTCTAGAATGATTGTCAAACTTTCTTCGAATATATATATACCCTGGTCCCGACTGCATTCCATCTGTGATTCTGAAGATTCTTTCCCCCTAATTGTCCCAACAACTGTTTAATGAATGCCTTAAAGAATGCACCTTCTCCGATGCATGGAAATATGCAACGATTGTGTTGGCATTAAAAAACTCTGGCGATCGAACTGATTCAATTATCCTCTTACCAATTATCAGTAAAATTTTCTTGAATCAACTAATAGTATTAAAATTTCTGAACACCTAGAGTCGCTTTGTCTCCACACTAACAAGCAGTATGGTCTTCGTCTTCCGCGCTTTACTGCTGGCTGGTTGACAACAACAACGAATACTACTGCTCTTGATCGTTGTGGGGAGGCAAAGTCGCTTGCTCTAGACATTTCCAAAGCGTTCGACAGAATTCGGCACCAAGGGCTTTTTCAGAAAGTTCAATCGTATGGGATTTTTGGTCAAGTTTGTCCTATTGTCGAATCTTTCTTATCCAATCGAGAGACTAATGTGTTTTGGACGGCCAGCGCGATCGGGGTCCCTCAGGAACCGACTCTTGGTCCAACTTCGTTCTTGACATATATTAATGACTTGCCTGAAGTCTGATTTTGTCATTTGATAATTTACGAGGACGATACAACTTCATATTGTCGTCTCAACGAAAAATCCTTTCCGGAACGTCTAGCTCTGAAAAATCGCTCGAGTATTTGGCCCCAGTATCTAATTGGGGTAACACTTGGCATGTATTTCTTCCTGCCTGATAATTTGATATGTGATTTGGTAATTTACGCGAACGATAAAACTTTATATTCTTGTCTCAACGAGTGTCCCCTCCGGAACAACGTCTAGCTCTGGAAAATTGCTTGAGTATTTGACTACATTGTTTAATTGGGGTAACATTTGGCATGCAACTCTTAACTCGGAGAAGAACAAAGTTTTATAAAGTAATTGTTACACTAAAACGATTTCAACTCAAATTTCATTGACCGGTACTGTTCTAGAGAAATCCTCAAATATTCGTCTCGTTGGACTCACACTGTCTCAGGTCATGAGTTGAATAAATATGTCACTATTATTGCTGAACAAGGCTCAATGAAAGTCGGTTGTCCATATGGAGCTAGTCATTATTTCCCTAAATCATTTTTCATTTGTACAAATTTCTGATATGGCCCTGCATGGATTATTTTTGTCATATTTGGGATAGTGTCGCTGCCACTGTTCTCAGCATGCTCGACCGTATTCAATGGCGTGTGGTCAATATTTTTTTTTATTGAAATTCGCTCAGAGCAAGGACACAGAAGAAGAATCAAACTTGAAAATTCTCCTGGAGCCACTAAAGTACAAAAAGCTACATAAAATACAGGAGCAGGAACTAAAGAACCCCCATCCCTGATAGATGTCTATGAACGCGAGTTTTAAAGCCTTGAAGATCAACACGATATGGAAAACCGCAAGAAGGCAAGGAATTCAAAAGTTTTGATATTCTTGGGAAAAAGCTTCTTGTATAAAACTGTTTGTGACATTGTGGAACCTCCACAGTGAATAGGTGCGAATTGGTAGCCAATCGTGTTGATCGATTAAAAATATGATTGGCCCTAAACTTTCTTCCAGTCTACAAAGCTTGCTGCAATGTTGCCTCACTTTGTTTATTTTACAGATATTATAATGGTCTTTGTTCAAGGGAGCTTTCTGCTCTCGTTTCTCGGAACAGATTTTTCATCCCGTCCACACGTTTGGTTACGATTTCACATCTATTCACTGTGGAGGTGGAGTCACAAATAGTTTTATGCAAAAATTTTTTTCCCGGGAATCTCTAAACTTCCTGATCGTGTAGATTTGCTTGGCTTTAAAACGTTCCTCAATAGACGTCTACCTGACTCTTTACTTCCAATTGCTGAATTACATGTAGCTCTTTGGACTTCAATGGCTCCGGGAAACTTTTCTAGCATGATTTGTCTCCTTTAGCCTTGCTCTGAGCAAATTGAAAAAAAAAGCAGAGAGGATACAATTATGCTACTCATTGAGAACTATTCAAAAACATATACATATATATAAGGGCAGAATGCGTGTATGCCCAGTGACCACGGTATATGACTTACATGGAAATTACATACGTAAAACTGTCGTAACAGCATTGCGTGAATCCGCCAGATATTTCGCAAAATCAAAAAGACACATCATACTCACATAATATAATACTCTGCATTGTTTATGCCGATCATGCTCATTTTACGACATTTTTCATTTGCTACGGAAACTAGAGAAATTTGTGCTTCTCTCCAACTAGAATTCACATTATTTGCAGTTATCGTAAATGCTGACATTTCAAGCATGATATCTCGCTTGTCTAAGGAAAAAAGAGAAAAACGTAAAGATATTTGAAGAAAAGTCGATCACATTTAAGTTCACGAAAACGGGATTGTAACTATTTTAAAGATTCTATGAAAAACTTAACGGCTGATGAGATGGTTCTGGTGTATTAGTCAAACGCCCACTTTTTGATACACCGGCACTGGCATTTCTACTGATATAATATCGGCCATGGTGACCTATCCAACATAGAAAAAAGTCATCATTTCTACTCAACTCGGTTTCCATCCAAAAATTCGTGTCCGTGAGTGATATAATTCTCTGACAATCGGAAAAGGGATCGTCCGTCAGCCCGAAATACAACACATGTGGATGTATTCGCGATTATGAGTTCTTTATCGTGTTTAGTTTAATTTTTGAAAAAGTCATCATTTCTACTCAACTCGGTTTCCATAATTCACTGCGATCATAAGATTCCGTTTTTACCTTTCTTTCCGCCAATATCGGCATTTTTACTTTCACGAAGTGTTGTAGTGCACAGGATCACAAAATCTTCAATAACTTGGCTATTCATTTTGTCATCCAGATAACTAATCTTTATATCCACAATATGTTTATCATCTAATTTCTGAATATAAACATATTGTTTTAAAGAGATATATCAAAAAGCATTTTGAGAAAAAAGATGTACCGATCCATCATTGTCGAATTCGGTGTCAGCTTGTATTGACAACTAGTTCCCGATTTGTATTGTATCGCTAGTTAAACAGATTTAAAAACTTGTTTTATGTATGATTTCAAGATATTGCTTGAAAGGTGTTCATAAAGAGCACTAAAATACTGCAGGCTACTAGTTTTATTGACTCGTTTTTCATTTGCCAGAAATATTATGTCTCTCTGATTCTGATTTGAATTAATTTTTTTGAATCGGGGCGAATCGTTAATTCCACACGGATAACAAGTGTTTTTTTTGCAATAAAATTATTCTTATTGTCAAAGTCAATAAAAATATAGCGTTTTCGTTACTATGGCCGATTCAAAGTTGTTTTGAATGAATAAATAGAATTGCCCAGTTCCGTGTATGCGGTGCAGGCGCGTGACAGGATTTGTCTACTAGCTCTGTTGATCAGAAGGGAGTTGATCCGGTGATTTTGTATGATTCGATTAAAAATAATTTGTGATAGTGAGTATTACTATAATAATATACAAAAAATCTTATTTTGAATAATTTGCATATAAACCTTTTTAAGCATTTTCAAAAATGTAATATTCGATGCAACTTTGAACAGAAAAAAATAATTTTGGGCATTTTTTACAGATACTCTTAGATATTAATACATTGCTTTTGTTTGAATGATTATTTTACTAAAACTTGATTCGAGGATTAAGAAATTGACAGTCGATAAATCATTTTTTGAATTTATGCCATTGTGTTGAAATATGAAAACCCTGTTAGATGAAAAATCATCACTCACGTCTATGTCATCTTGTGGTAGAACAAGTGTAAACGGTATATGCTTTTTTGTGTCTTCTGGCATGGAATGAATAAAGTAATTCAGCGATTTGTTGGAAGATTCCTAAAAGATGATAATAAAATCTTACAACCCTTTCTTAAAACAATCTTAAAACATTGCCTGACAGTGATCAGCATCACATGTCATCGTAGAAGGATATGACTAATAGCCCCTATGTGGGAAAATGCTACTTCAAAATGTTATACAAGCAACTGCACATTAGGTGGAAAACTTTTCAAACTAAAGTGTTTGTTTGCGTTTGGGCAATTCTGAAGGTCGCTGGAGAGCTGTTCATTGGAATTCAATACCTCTAACCAAATGACCTATAAATGACACCATGCGATTCCGATAATTACTTTATTCAATTGAAGTAAAGGTGGAGTAAATAAATATTTACCGTTAAATGTTTTCCAGAAATATGATCTTCATCGAAAGTAACTTCATTCAAACAATTCATATTAATGCTGACATCAGTAACACGAGTAGTTTCCCTGAAAACATTATCTCAGTGTTGAATTTCAAGCCTTTATAGGGTTATATTTCAAGAATAAGCACTTGTAGCCACGCTACAATAATGGCCTGTTGTCAGGCATAAGGTGTTGAATTAATTATTGATGGAGGGAAAGATTCGAGACAAAATCGTGCTTAATAATGACAAATAGGAAGGTTCTTCTTATGATTTCCTATGATAAAAATATGTGTTGCTTGTAGGGTATGGTTTCGCGCCATTACTAAAACAAAAACGACGAAGAAAGCATTTTAATGTAATCTTTTTGCCTATTATACTGGCCAATGCTAAACTACACGGTCTGGACGTGGCGCTTGGGCTGTTGAAAAATGAAAAATATGACAAGCCAAAAACCTTCACACTGATTCGGAACTGGCATCAGCACGAGAGGTCGTGATTCGCCATATAATTTAGCTGTATTCTCGGCTTTCCTCTCCCACAGGATAAAAATGAAATCTTATCCTATCCAATGCGCTAACGGTCCGCTATTACTGAATTAGTCAGCACGAAAATTTCAAAATTCTCTTTTAAAACATGGGTTATCCAACTTTTACGAATTCAAGTTTAAGATAAACCGAGACATCTCAATGTCACCGAAGACTACTCACTACATCTCAATACGGTCGATAGATTTATTGGATATATATAGGTGTTCTGCTAAGTTATCAGTAAGATATCAGGTACTTAAGATCTTGCTAAGGGCAAAGATTTGTAAAAAGCATAAATCTGCAATAAAAATAAATTATAAGTTGATTATTTTATAGTTGTAAAATATAAAAATATGGATAAAATATAGCGTAAACTATACCGGAGAAAAACAGGTATTAACATATCAGCTTCAAATTCTTCTTCTTCATTCAGCCAATAAAATGCATCACTTCCTAGATGACCAGCAAGCTAACAAATAAATTATCAAATTACTATGACTATGCTTAAAATTAATATCATGAAAACATAAGGGCATACTGGTACTTCAATAGTCCAAAATTCCCCGATTATGATTGCAAATACTTTAAAATATGCAAAGTTTTCATGTTAATCAAAAATTCAATCATTTATTTTTTCAAGCATTGGCTACAAGCAAATCGCGCGATTTGTACTGATGGATTGTATTATAAAACACGTGGGGTTTTTAAATTAAAACTCCAATAACTTTTTATTACTAGTTCGGAACTTGGGAATTCGTCATTTTTGTTAGACAAAAGACTCGACGAATCTGTTTTGAAGGGGTAATTTTTAAAACAATGTAAGACTTACGGGTTTCAGTATTCTGTGAAAATTACAGGGTCGCAATTGGAAGAATTTTGTCGGAACATTGTTTGTTAAGTATGCGCCCCTGATGGATCGCGTCGAAGAGAAGCGGTCCATCTGTGGCGCATATTTAAAACTTTTAATAGCGTTTACACGAGACTTCGTATAATTTTCCCTGGGTGGAAAATCAACAATTAAATACTAAAAATACAAATAAAAACAGTTATTTAAGACATAGCCATGTTGTAAAACCATTTTAGTTTTTCAATTAATGACCGAATCTACAACGGCAGACATTTCGATGAATGGCCTTTCTTTCACAAAAAAAAAAAAAAACAGAATTTTGAGGCGTGGGCACCTGTTGCTGTGGACTTAATATAATATTAATATATTATAAAGATCAAGATTTGTTAATGGTACCTCATTGAGCAAAACGGGAATATATTGACCAATTGTAAATGCAGATATCGGCACGCAACTCGTTTTGTTCATCGACTTTTGAGTATCCTTGTATTTGTTTATAAGTTCCCCCGGATCGGTTTCACCAAGATTTGCCATTCCATCGGTAAAGACTATAATCAAATCGCGATCATTTTTTCCACCATTTCTGTTTATTAAGTGGGAGTAATTACTCGAGAGGAACAAAGCATTACATCTTTTGCATTTATTTTTTATGTAAGAAAAATAAAGAGAATGGAGAAAATAAATGCACACAAGGCAAGCAGGGAAATATATGAGATGTGATCATCCATACAGTGACTCGAAAAATATCAAAAATAAAAGCGCCAAGAATGAGTCACACTGTAGTGATATAAATACAACAAATTCTCAGTATATAAAATTTATTTATAAGTTATAAATAAAATGTATATTTATATCGTTTTGACTTTGAAAATTGAGTTGTTCGTTACAATTAGCACTAAGCATTTACAAAGCAAAGCTGAGCAGGTCTTAATAGGAAAATCTTTTACTTTTTCAATACATGAAGGCCTGTCATTAGTCCGATTTCAAGATTGGTTTGTCCTCTTGTGCACAAACCTCTAATAATACTTTTAGCTTCGTCCTACAAAAACAAAGATTTGTTTTGAAGTTCTCATCCAAAATCCGTGGCGTGATGTAAAAACCCTCTAGAGCGCGACTACCTTAAATCATCAAAAGTGTTTGCCCGTATCCGTCGCGATTTTCCCATTTTTGACGTTTTACGACCAAATCATATTATTATAACGTATTTTTCGGCTAAAACTCTGGTTTCCCCTGTAAAATAAGTTGCATGTTTCTTGCATTACTTCGGTGCGTATTTTCGTTCGAATACCACTTCCAATTTACCTTTTCCTCCATCGAATTTTCTCACCACCGCTGATCCGCACGAAACGCTTTTCGAGTGTAAAAAATAAAATAATTTGAAAATTATATAAGCGAGATAGAGAGTATATCTGCTGGATATCTTATTTTACCTCGCAGTCGAATCAACGAAACCGAATTTTAGTTCTATTTTCGAACGATAGTCTCCTTGATAAAATGAAATTATATAAAATTTTCTAACCTTTGCCTTTTTATTCATGACAGTCAAGTCCATATCAATAACTACATCGTGAGAGAACGTCACGATCGAAAGTGAATCCGTATTCGCAATATTTTCGACAACAAGTTCCGCGAATATCTGACAAAAAAAATGTTGGTATTTCAAAAATATATTTTCAAAGAATCCCATACCCCTAATCTAAGTTTCTTAATAAAAAATACACCACACGAAATATGAAGGATGTATAGCAAACTTCTCAATTTTATTCAAATTTTCAATTATATCAACAAAAGTTCGTTCAAAAATTATCAGATTTTGGTCCGACTGGAAAAAGGGAAAACGTCCATATTTTGTATGCACAATGCACTCAATTAAAAACTTCAATTGATTGAAAATTGAGGAGAATTTTTATACTTCAACCACAAAATGAATTCTTAGCTACAGATTTCTTAATTTTGACAATGGGGTTATATTGTGGTGGTACAAATATGGCATCTGTTGTTGATATGGATTTTTGATTCCATTTAATTTGATAAAATATTCTCATTTAAAATAGGGTTTTGACGTCGGTTTGATTCGGTAATTCAGGAAGAAAAACTTTGGTAAATACCTTGACTCTGTTTAACAAGGATTCTGATTCTTTCCCGACAATACTGTCCATACTACCACTAACATCGATAACAAGGACATAACGTAGGGGTAAACGCTTTTGAATTTTTGTTTCAACGGCAGATAGTTTCATCACAACTTCAACAACCTTAAAAGAATATTCGACGTTAAATTACCATTAAATTAAATTGACGTTGTTTTCATTTATATTTTGAAACCAGGTATTTGTTTATCGTTGGTATTTTAAAGTTATAGCAAATATTTATACGTTTTGCTAAAAAACAACATATTTAATCCATCATAATATATTTCGGTTTGTCCTGCGCTATACCTTTTGTACTATATCTTTTTTAGATATGTCAGTATTTTAAACGTCCATCCTATGTACTGTTTTATGAAGGTTGAGAAAATAAGCTTGTATCTTTCGTGAAATTCCAAAAATTAAATTGAAGGTATTTCATATTAGGTCTAGGTTTCTAATCAAAAGTTTTATTCCTCCAACACTGAGCAAAAATGGGACGGCGCTCCACAACAACGCGTTCCATCAAGTGGCTCAAGTCGTGAGCAAATAACTCCAGCTGAAAAATCATCTTTGAAATAAATTAAATTAATTAAAATATAAAGGGCCCAGTCAGAAATAATTTAAGCACACGTGTTTTGTTGAGCCAAGGCGCGGTCCATCTGTGTTTCAGGTTTACCAAAAAAAATTCTGATTGGGTTAATATACCTTCTTTTGAGTAACTTGACAAAAATATTTCGTCTGAAGTTGATCTTCACTTTTTGTTGTTGATACCGCCTTTGCGTCGATGTTTGACATGATTAGGAGGGTTATCCTAATTGCTGGGATGTTATGGAATAGTTGAAAGAATGTTGTCTCCAAAGCAATGTTGGGTGGCTTGGACAATATTTAAAATGAAAAATCAGTTTTTGATCCGTAGCAAAAATGAACAAGAAGTATAACTGAAAACTGAACAATATGTTATTAACTCTTACAGCAGGTTTTGATTTAAATCTTGTGTGATTTAGAACTGAATCAATCCGAATTATTGCATTTTAGTACCAATATTTAACAACAACGTATATTGTCCCGAAATAT
Source organism: Styela plicata (assembly GCA_963675895.2). Lineage (NCBI taxonomy): Eukaryota > Metazoa > Chordata > Ascidiacea > Stolidobranchia > Styelidae > Styela > Styela plicata. The sequence goes on from OZ023140.1 coordinate 17,353,700, forward strand.
CATAATAAAAAGTTTTTGCATATAAAAAGATAAAGTATTGACTGATGAATTACGCATGAGTATTTCTTAATGTTAATGGTATAACTCTTTAAATTAAAGCAAAAAACAATTTCTGTCGTCCCTCGATTTAAAGTTTGATAACATTGAATAAGTAAAAAGAAGAAAACCACGGTACCGATCACTCTGCCTCTTAAGTAGCATTTCCCAATTTAAAAAAATGTGTATCATTTGTTAACTTTTTTTCTTGAGCAATTGTCCCTGGTCTCTTCAACGCAGTCTATCTGTGGCACGTGTTTAACAAATAAAATTTTCTCATCGGGTAGCCATGCCGTGCCCAAAAGTTTACGTGATTGTATTGCGACCTATCGACAGGGTCAGTTACTTTTCTAAAAATCAATGATGATAGAACCGTTTTTGATCCCATAGATTTTCATTGCCTGGACATACTACACAAGCGATATATAGTGCATCAGGACACGATGTTATTTTTATCCCGCTGGAGATCAACGTCGAAAGTACGGCCCAATCATATGGCGAACCACGACCTCTCTTACAGACACCAGCTACGAATCGGGGTGTGAAGGGTCATTTAGCTTTATGCAATCCTCCAAAAAGAAACTTTATGAGTACTTCAGATTTTATGCGCCGACCTATCCTTATAACCATGCTTTAATATTCATTGATGCGGATTAGTATGTTCACCCTCTCATAACCGGCTACAAATTTGACACTACAAATTCACTCCTTATGCAAAGACAATTGCCCTATCCATTGTTCACACAATATCGCCACATACCGCTTTGTGCTGCATTGTTTCATTTTCTACAATAATCACGCCATCCAAAATAATTACTGTTGAATATAATCTATATCTTTGGTGACATCGCTAACTAAATACACCGATGTTCTTTCCTAACATCATCTCCACATGAAAGTTGTCAACAAACAAAACTTTATCTCCTATAACATTGTAATGTTATAGGAGATTTCGCGTACAACCACACGAGACTTCAATTACATTTTATAGAACGTGAGGCGGTGTTAAATCGCTGTGCCAAAGCCCGATCCAACTGCGACACATGATCGATTGATAGGAGAAATCCTATCGGCAATCTAACCTACCTTTATCGTACAATTAAGATCGATGAGTGGAAAAATTTATATTTTAGAATGCGAAACCATTGAATGTTTGGGACTTTTGTCAAGTCTAGACAAAGGACTATTTGAACAACAACAGTACGCTTAAGTCGAGAGGCAAAGGGCGAACTATCGACAATCCCCACTCGTTTCGCTTCCCGAAGTTAATTCCATGCTTGATAAGTCAACAAGTCCTAAAGTCATTTGAATATTCGTCTTAACCATCGAAATCATTTTAATAGGATGAGATACGATAAGTCATTTTTATCCTGTGAGAGAGTGGTGAACTACACCCCTTTCGCTGATACCAGTTCCAAGTAGGGGACAGAATAGTTTGGCTAACCATTCACCAATTTGTCCTTGGTTGTTGAATGGACAAGCGACTGCGTGAACCACGTACACCGATGCGGATCAATCTTCTCGCATATAATCATATTTCAAGAGATTCGAACCCTTTTCGCTGAAATGGAGATGTCTAGCTCGGAGTCTATTGCCTTTACCGATCGAGCTAAACGAAACCCTGGCCAACAGTTCACAATGATCCGCCGATGTGCAGTTCGTTTGAGGCTCATTGTTTACGGAATAAATTGTTCTACTGCGAAGGCTGATACCGCGATTGACTTCGTTTACCCTGATACTCCTAGCAATTCATTGGTACAATAAGCATATGTTACAACCTGAAATTGCAATTATATGATCCTCCAACAGAACGAGTAAAATATTTTCGTTTCGTGAGCGACGTTTTGCAGTAAAAGTTAACGAAATTTCACTCAAAAAACTCTCGTAGCACATGACATGTTGTGACAATAAACAATTTCCACACAGCTCTGTTTGATTTCTTCAGATATTTAATTGAAAAGATAAAATAACGAATCAATAAACTTTGTATAATGAAATAATAAATATTGTATACGAAATAATGAAATAAATAAACCACTGGAACGATATATAAAACGACATATACAGTATAACCCGAGGAAGCTTTCTGCTTTCGTTCCTCCAAACAAATATTTACATGTCCTCGCGTTCGTTTGCTATTGTATACATTTATTTACCTTGGAAGTTTTAGGCAAGAAGTTGATCAGTTCCTTCTTTCTATGGGTCTCTAGACGCCATTGGTTTCGGAGACTTTCATAATTCGTCGTGCAAACGAATTTCAATAAATATACAACACAAACAAGATTCTAAAGTACAAATACCAACGAAATGATCACGTCAGCTAACGATTTGACGATCGTTTTTAGGGGAAAAAGTTTGTACATAGTATTTGCTGTGGTTTGCTGTGAATATTAAATCCTATTGAAGCAAGTCAGTCGACAATGTATTTATCAGAATGAAACAATGAATGGCATTACTATCAGAAAACATTTGTTAAGGTTGCTTAAGCTTGGAGTGCGGTTGCTAATACTACATATTTCTATATCACCCTGCAATAGCTTAGAGTGAACCTCTACATTAATTTATAAAAACACACTTTTTGAGTATTGGCCACTGGTGGAACGCATTAAACGGAACCTTGCATAGTTCATTTATCTTTGCTTATCCATACTAGTGTGAGTATAGCACAGAGAGTTCAGCAATAATGACAAGCGATGAAAAAATATAGAATTTCAAATAGGTAATTTTTGTGCATTTTATCACACGCATTACATCGTCAACGGCAACATGCTTCGTTACCTAAATTCCTATTGCAATGAAGATCGTAAATCCGATAGTTTCTAGTCTCAACCAAGTGATCGCGATTCAATCAAAGAAAATGTGTGCTCGCATGTTTTGTTAAATATTTGCTGCTGGTGGATCGCGCCGACGAGGCGCGGTTCATCTCAGCTCATACTTGATAAAAAAATGACTGGGATTGTCTGGCGGATGTTATGCTTCAGTCACGGACTTCTTATTCCTGCCCTTTTCACCATTTCACAAAGTTTTCTGTTAATTCTCTGCTGTGTTCTTAGTAGCAAAGTCAACAAATGTCATAATCGTTCGTTCGTAGTTTTACTATACTACATCATAAAAAATTGTAAAAATAACTTTCCATGTTCAAAATTTTTTTTCTTCTTATGCAATCGAAAATAAACTCTTTTCGGACAATCGGTATCTGAAAAGGATATTCAATCAGGAAACATGGTTAACATTATTCATAAGAGCACGTGAATTTTAACCACAGATTGTTACAATAACAATATTTTTAAGGACAAAACATTCGAGTCTGAACTATTCTTGTTAATAGAAGGGGAGAAGGAGAAACTCATACATTGCAATCATTAGGCACAGACTTTGAACTAATGGACATCCGGACAATAGGACAGTGCTTGAGCGATTGCGCCACCGAGTCGGATATGGGGTAGTTGTTGGACACGGACTTCTGTAGTGCTTGTGTGCCTGTTTTATGTTAGGGCATCCCGCGGAAAAGCCCTGTAAAAGGGCACGCTCGGTGATGAAACGGTCAAGCATCGGACAAAATACAATCACAGGTGGTTGGCTGCGCGCGCTGGGAAGTTCAGATTTGAGCATGGTAGGAAGCAGTTCCTCAAAAAACACCAACTTGTGACCACTTATAGTGGCAAAGACCTATACATAGCAACTGTACTTTAATCGGAAAACATTCTTTGCAGAACTGAACCATATGTAAGCAGCTGTTTTTGACGATGTTAAATACATCTACCAAGTCACCTGTTTCATAGCTCATATTTTGCTGGGTGTGGGCGGAATCCATCAATACACAATGACACAAAAATAATATCTTACCTGTGCTTTTCTAGATTCACGAACTGATAATGAATTTCTTTTGTAATCTTTCTTCGAACAAACAAGCAGAAAATTGTCGTAATTTTTCTCTGCATACCACTCAGGTTTTTTCTTGTAAGGATTAACAATTGCATAATAATCTGTGGAGCATAATAATTTGCATTAGCACCTTTTATTCAATATTTTTGATATATACTGTTAAGATGAATCTTTAATAACATGAGGAATTTTTACAATGTCATTTATATTTGTAATGATATGATATATGATATAATATTTATAATAATGCTGTTTATTGTTTTTCACTCAGTATCAGCTACCAGAGAAGCGTCTTGATGATTTTCTTACAAATTTATTTTTGTTTTATTTTTAGGATAACGTCTTTATCAAATACACCAACATATATTTTTATACTGGGTTAAGTTGTTACTACTTTATATAACCTCACGACCCATGGCGTTAGGCATGTAAACGTGTAAGCATGTAGATTTTGCTGCATCGCCCATACACTGCTGTATTATCCGAGACAAGTCCTAGTTCTTAATTTTTTCTATACTAAATACTGAATATGAACCCACACTTGACAAGATGATTTTTTTGGTATGATAGATAGGATGGAATATCATTTTTATCCTGCGGGAGAGGAAAGCCGAGAATACAGCTTAACCATATGGCGAACCGCGACCTCTCGTGCAGTTACCATTTCCGAATCTGGTTGTCGTATTTCTCATTTTTCCTGTGCATGGACCTGGTTGGTGGAGGAAGCCGTAAGCGACGCTTACGTGAACCACCGTGCACCGGCGAGGCGTCCAGCATACCTCTCGCATATTATCATCATCCTTTACGGAATTCCAAAGGCCGCCTGACGATCAGAGATGCGTAGCTCGAAGCGTATTTCCAACGCTTTTACCGAATCAGCTAACCGGGTATAATGGTATTTCGATGGCATTTGGCCTGGCAAATTGGTAAATTAAAGTTTTGTGTCTCTGAGGACAATTGAAATCCAACGTTTTTGTCCTATATTATACGAATATTAAGTATGATTGAAATACGCCCGACTCCCCTTTGTTTTTGTTTTGAAGGGTCAATTGAATAAAAAATGTTTGCTTCGACCATTCGTTTACATTCTGCTGTGTCTGCACAAATGCCCTCACAGGCGGAGTGCCTGTTTTTAATCAAAAAATGTTTTTCTGACACACGCTTGAAACGTTCTGTATTTTCCACTGTGCCATATTTCCCATCTCGTAAAATTTAGTGGCAAATCGAAGATAACCTGGTCTGCCGCCGCATCTTATTATGATTTCTGCAAAAGATTCACGTTTCGATCCAACTTTCTGTGTACGGAGTGCTTCCGATATTACAACTGTCTTTCCTTCGAAGACACTGTTCATATGAAAAACATGCCGTTAGATTCTGGTATGATAGCACGATACAACAAAAACTCCAATATTTGGTGACCAGAGTAGAGTGTAATGGATGATTGGAAACCCATATTGAAATTCTTTTCTTCCGTTTGAATGCATCTCTTGCCACTATGGCTGAGCAATTCGATTCGGTGATTCGAAGCGCAATATATTCGAATCAATTGTGAATCGTCCATAGGAAAAAATACTAAGTGGACTAGATGTTTCATGTTTAACGACTAAATGTAATCAATTTTGGTCAAATTATATTTTGTCGTTGAAATATGAAATGCGCTTCTCAAATTATAAAGCTTTGCTGCTTGCTATTCGTCTCTACTGCATCGTTTTTGTTAAATTTATCAATCTTTGAAAAAATCAACAGATTTACATACCTAGAAGTTCCGAACTCTTCATGTGGCTTAGATCTTTTCACAATCTTAATGGAAAAAAAAATTAGCATCTGAATTTTCCTGATGGCGGGGCGGGATTATTTACGCCATCGGTATGTATAAAAAATATATCCAAAACTAATCCAAAATGTGAACTGTCAGATACATGAATCTTTTTTACTGAAAATATTGCCACGGAGTTAAATGTAGGCTGCACCAACACATCGACACGAAAAAAAGAAAATGTTAAAACATTTGGATTTCAGCTAATACTCTTAATATTATGAATAATAAATATCATAATATTTATGATTAATTTATTATTCAAAATATTAATGAAATTTGGTGCTTACTCGTTCATATGCTCTCAGTTTCTTCTGAATATGTTGTGGCATGAACATTTGTTTATGTTCAGCACGAAAAACACCTTTGGCAACAGGCATTTCAGTAGCTATTGATGATTGGAGGGCAGCAATTCTTCCGTAATTGTATGGACTGAATAAAAAAGAGAAAATTAAATTTAACTGAAGCAAATTTTAACATTCAAAATTTAGTCATTCAAAATACAAGATTAAAAAATTAAAACAGTTTTAATATCTACTCGAAGACCAAAAGCGTCGTCTAAAAAGAACCAACTGAAATCCATTTATATAAGAAAAAAGTATACTAGAAAATGTAGCATAAAAATAAATTTAGAAATAAAAAACCTATATGCTGCACAGAACGAGTCGCGCAGCGAATTGCATCTCCCCTGAGCGGTGGAAAAATTGTGAACCACTTATATTAGATCTGCATTGCTGAAATATACAAGTTTTGAAATCACGGCATTGATTTTATAATAAATTAGATTCATATCGAAAAAAAAAAATTATTTTGCCAAGCCCGCGTCACAGATTTTGAAGACATTTTTGAATTGATAGAAATCTTTTGTAAACTCTTTGCTCTAATCAACAAAATATTGCTTTTGAACCTATTTCCAATCTAGAGTGTCCGATATTTGTATATATGTATACATTCTCCCAAGTATTAGCTACCCAGTGTAAAAGTTCAAAGTGATCCTGACAACTGCAAAAATTTGCCCTTAGGCCATTATAATCTTCACTTTTTAACATCCCCTACAGATAATTTCGCATTCGATACACCGGGCAAGTCAGCAACTCTCGGAATATAAGTTTTGTTTGTTATTCCATAATCCCTTCGATTTTTGAATGAGTTTGCCTCCCTGGGAGAAACGAGAGCAAAACTAACTTGGCGATTGACTTTCCAAAGTTCAGTTTTTCAATCCAACCATCTGCGCATGCGTCGATTCTTGCTGTGCATTGATTCTTGTGTCCAAATATTATTGTTCTGTACGTTAGTTTTATATCGTTTATGTTGGAAATTGCTTGCTCGAAGGAACCCACAGTGAGTCTATCTTCTTCTTCTCTGAATTATGTACATATTTATTAAGATTTGTAAATCCTGAAAACAACGTGTGTACAAATGAAGCGTATTCTAAGCATTACAATCAGAGGATATCTAATTTCGACTATTCTAAAATGTGTCCCGAGAAAAACGCCACGTTCAAACTTATATACAATCCTGGAAGAACACTCTTTAGTTAGTGCGAATCATTTACAAATAATCGCACAGAAAACCTAGAAGAAAAAGTATTCGGATGGGCAATTTTTTTATAAGATTATGAGACGATTGTTTCGATTATAGACATGATTCATTCAATTTTTCTGGAGAAGATAAGACCTGTTGTTGCCCGATGTGAACTGAAGGGAATATGGCAACAGTGAATATTTGTCATCGTTTCAAAGTGAGGAAAATCCTTGGAAAATGTCATTTTATCACGTTGCTTTTGCATAGCTGATGTACAGTACTTCCGGCGTTTTTATTTTAAGATCCTTCTTTACAACCTTTTTCGATTTTTTTCATCAAAATAATAGTTTTCTTACAGAATGTGATATAAAACATTGTCCATCTCATTCATGCTCAACTCTCTGCAATCCTCATTCACAATCATTTCCAACGCTTCCTGAGCTGCTGCCCATGATATATCCATAAAATTATTTTGGATTGTATATGCTGCGATTCCATCAGAAATATCGGAGTATCGTACGCCTTTCTCTGTATAAAAAATGGAGATATGCTCAAATTACGATAGAAAGCTATGAGTAGTCACTGGTAAAAGTGACAATTATTCATGAAACAAGCCTGCGTTCCTACCATCGAAACATTGGTATATTTTTTATTTAGATGGATTTGTTGATACGTGACGGTAATGCCAAAGCGCGGCGGTGTTCTCTGGTATTTCAAACAATTGATGCTCATTCTGATGATCAATTCACTATTAAGTTCCGAATTGTGATATTTGAAAATATTTTCTGGAGATGGTAAAAAACATCCTGGGATTCGACGTTATAAATAAATTTCTATTTTCATACATGCGCATATGTGATTCAACCAGCCGCCTGCTGCGTGGAACAGCGAAGGGCGCTCGCAAGTAACCCAAAAATTTTTATCCTGATATCACACCTTTGCAATATATTCGTGTTTCGAATCAAACTAAGCTTTAAAATATTACATTACCTTTCATCGCTAATATTTATTATCAAAAATCCCATGGTATATTGATTTCGTTGCTCGACATTTTCAGCTCAAATGCCAAAGTGGAGACGCCCTACTGGAGCTGCCTCTTAGTGAGCTCAAACGTAGCATAAGAAAATTCCTCGACAAAATTCGAAAATATTTTCACAGTCCTGTGACCAAGATCTTCGGTGTCGATTGCAATGCACGCACACATACTATATGTGGTGAATCACTTTAGGTACATTTAATGCCTCGATAAACATATGCTTCATAAAGATATTTCACCTCTTTTTCCTCTCGCTCTACATTTCCTTAAACTTAAAACGGAGAATGTTATATATTCTTTCATCTCTTGCCTTTTCAAATTCCCATCAGTGTAGCTGATTTTAATCTCCACAATGCGTTCATTTCTGAGATTCTGCAAAGTATGTATGTGGAGACTTATAACTCCTGTTTGTTCATTTTGTCATCTTGAAAAATCGTCATATCTCAGTTGAAATTTAATGCAATAATGCAAATGGTGTGCAATATTAAAATTTTTAAAGGTTTTTCGCCAAGTCTGTCAATATCGATTTTTACGAAAATAATATTTTTCAACTACTATTAAAAACAAATTTTGTAAGGATGTGACACGCTCGAAAGTGTTCTGCACATATTTTATATTTTCTGTAACGTATTTCGTATTAAAACTTTCCAAAATGTAATATACTTCCAATTTTTATATTGAGATATGGCTCCGACTCCATTGACACTTTCCGGGTAATAGTCGATCCGGTTCCTCAGTGAGTTATAACGCGATGATATTGTTTGAAGGTGGATATTTTACCAGTTTCTCACTCAGTAAACATTTCAGTCAGTTACTTCATTGATAACTTAAACACTCAATACACACGAAATCACTACAAAAATTCGTGACTAGCGGTTGTTGGGTTCGTGGGAATGCTATACCAAATGATTTTAACAACCAAAAAAGATTACAAGTTTAAGATTATTTTTCTTGTATTCCAGTTTTTTAGACGTGAACCTGATCGACCACGCCACATCGGTTACCTTTAAACTTCTTTCGGGTGGTATGATTGTGAAAGGTATATGTTTTTTTACTTCTCCAGGAATAGAATGAACGAAATATTCCAATTCCGACAATGTTGAGTTCTGAAATAAGCAAGTAAATATTAAGGTATCAACTTTTAATAAACCGGTACCAAGATGGTAACATTTCAAGTTGATATAAATATTTTTAACAAGATATTTTACCTGTAAATGCTTCTTTGACAAGGAGTCACCGTCAAATGTAAAATCAAGCAAACATTTCATCTCTATTGTTATATCTGTAATGGCAGTTGTTTCTCTAAAAAAATACCTTGACTTTTTAGCACGTTATATATTCAAATTATAAGAGTGAATGACTGTGACTGTGGAATTCACGAAATAAAAAGCCTTTACATAACCTATGCTGGGCCAACATAATACTGAACAGGATGAAAATCTTGTATGAAGCAATTAAATTTTAATATTATATTTCGTCATAGTAAAATGAAGATATTACTTGTCACTGTAAATATATATAATAGTTAAGGCTGAACAATACGATTCGGTGATTCGAATTAATTGTGAATTGTCATTGAAACAAAACAACTTGCTAAATGAATTGAAATTTTTCATTTTTAACGTCAAAATGCAATCGATTTTCGTCAAATTTGACGAAAATCAGTTGTATTTTGTCGTTAAAATAAAAATTTTCGCTCTTACACACATCGCTTTTAAGTGTATGAGCTAATATTTGTAATTCGTAACTATAAATATCTTAATTATGATAATGGACAATAATAGTAAAAGTGGGATATTATATTTGGTATTTTTTGAAAATCAGCGATTCGATCAGATTCGAATTCTAAATAGTTCGGTTTTGCCCAGCCCGAATCATATTTCATAAAAGCTTGGTTAAAATCCTAAAAGCATATCACGAAGCCATGCGGAAAATAATTTTGAAACTCGGCCTACTTATCTAAAATCACATTATAATAAGTAATTTGTAATATAAAACACGAATGTCTCAAATTTACCTCAGAAATATTGGCAGTAGCATGTCAGATTCAAAATCTTCCTCTTCATTCAACCAATAAAATGCTTCACTTCCCAGAAAATCAGCCAACTAAAAAACAGCAGGAAGCTGCATAAGACTTACAAAATTTTAAATATTAAACTGAATCGTATTGGAAAAATCCAAATGAAAATATTCTTGAAATTCATGTTAATTATGTAATGAAACATCTGTATAGGATTTTTTACTTCAAAATGTCGTTTTCAGTGAAACATTTGCACCAAAATTTTAAGTATATATCGGAGTCTAAACGGCGTCGATAACAAATTGGTTATGATATCGATTTTTGTTTCTGTGATCCAATTCGATTCTACAAAGATTGACCTAATCAAAATTTTATTTTTTCAAGCATGAACCACAGTAAAAACATGAATCCACAAAATATTTCGCACAGGCTTGAGAAAATTTTTTATTGGACTTGCTCCTAATTGAAATGTATTTCGGAAATTTCTTCCAATATAATGAAAAAATAGACATTTGCTGATGTCTTTCCTTCGATTTCAATACAGAATTATTCGCTCTTGGTCGGGTTAACGTGGGACTAACTACTTATCCTTTCTACTTTTCCTTCTACATACATTTTAAATAAAATGCTTGTCTGGGGAAGTCTGACTTTGATACACTGTAACAAAAGTACAGTAAATTTCCTGATCTTTTGTAGTAATTGCATTTTTCCAAAGTTGAAAAAAACGCCATGTGCGTGAGATTTATGTCAATTATGGGCTGTTGTTGAGCCTCAACTTCGCGGTGCGTTCCGTCAACACCCCATAATTGGCCAAAAAAGGAAATTTTGAATTTTTTTTCTATACGGCTAGGTAAAATTACCGTTAAAGACCATTTTTTTTGCATTTTTTGTTACAGTGTACAGACAGATAACCAATCCACCAGTGACCCATGCTTGATAAAGCTTGTTTGGACCAACCATTCCTGGTTGGGATAAAACCCACCTCTGCTAGTAACACAGGAAGATATTGACCGATCGTAAATGCTGAGACTGGAACACAAGTTTTTCTTCCCATTTTTTCTTGCGCTTCTGCGTAATTTTTTACCAAAATTTCAACATCTTGTTCTCCAGTATTTGTTTCTCCGTCAGTAAAAAGTATGATGCAATCACGGGAGTCATCTGATGGACACCTGAATATCATTTCAAGTTTTTTTGAACATATACCGAACATATTGATTAATTCATTTTAAAGTAAATAACGCCCTTATTCTAAAATACTTTACGCATTTTTTTTCGAAGTAAAACGAATATATAAAAACCCTCAAAGCTTATGAAGCTTATTTATGAGTGTTGATGTAACGAGCCTTTGCGGGAAGTAGGTTTACTTGCTTGTTTTACGTATTTTGAAGAAACTTTGATCTTCAATCAAAAAATAAAATCTCGCTTCTAGTGAAAATATCTAGTAATATTCTTATTTTTGTGAACGCAGACAATTTTTGCAGGCGAAATATTGGTTGCGAACGTTTATTGTGACTTCACGAAACGGCACCATATTATGATATGCCTCCTATTAGGTGTGGGTGAAATCGAATCATTTGGAATTCAAATCTGATTCGAATATTTTTTTCAAATTGGATGGAATTGTTGATTTCATAAAAATACCAAATATCCCCTCTTTACTGTTACTATTATAGTCTACATTATGATAATTGGGAAATATACAGTTACGAATTACAAATATTAGAAAAACTGACTTAAAAGCCATGTCTTTTCATTTTAACTTCAAAATACAATCGATTTTGATCAAATTTGATCAAATCAAATTAACTTCATTATGCATGCTTTTGTTCCTATGACTAATTCACAATTGATTCGAATAATCTGTACTTCGAATCGATTTGAATCACCGAATCAGATTCTCCAGCCCTAACCCCAATTTAAAAATTTCCTATCTACATACGAAAGGATAAGCAGAAACTCACTTTGCAATAACATCAAGACCAGTCATTATTCCAGCCTCCAGATTTGTATTTTGCTTTGTATGAAGGTATTGTACAACATTTCTTGCCATTTCCTAAAACAATTATTAATTGCATAAAAGTGAAACGAACATTTCAAAGAAGTTCAAGGTTTGGTAGTAAATATGACATCTAGTTATGCCACTTTTAGATTCAATAATCGAGTCCATTCAAGTGCATATCCGTTTCAGGTCAATTCGAAAACTCATTTCTGTATATCGAATCGAAAATTTTATTTGTCAAGCATGAATCGCGAGGCATAGGCACGAGGCATATCCCATACAAAAGCACGTGTACACAGAACGGTTCTAACTGACACAGCGATGACTGTTTTTTGCAAAGATTGCATTAGCTATGTTGCTTTTTTGTATTTGTTTCCATTAATATATATGCTCAATTGGTTATCTCTTATCTCGGCATTGATTATTGCTCTGAAATGAGATTATCAACTAAAAAAGATGTCCCTAAATTTGAAATCAATGTATCTTTACGTGGCAACAGTATATACAACATTGTCAGATACGGGGCATAGGGTGCGACTTATTTCTTACAATTTGCTAAATGAATATTTGCAATATTTGTTGCAAATCGTAAATTAATCAAAAACTAGTATGCGCTGTGGCCGCATGGTGTAGTGCAGTTGATAGTTTATATTTTACGTAATATTATTTTGTCAAATATTTCATGTGAATCGTTCAAACAATTACACATTAACTCTTATCACACCGTATTTAACCTAATCTTTGGTATCTAATGTGTATTGAAAATAAATACAAATTTGAATGAAAAGTGAACCTTCTCATCTTCCGACATTACAGTCATTGACATTTCAATTTCGGCCTCATCCGAAAACGTCACAATTGCTAACGAATCCGTTTCTGATATTGCGTCTATTACTAATTCAGCAAACACCTGAATATAAAACTATATTGAATATTAGTAATTTCTCTCCTAATTAGTTTTGCTCTTTAAATTTATGAAACAGAAAGGCTTGACCCTCATTGCCACCTTACAACAATTGGTAAAAAACCATTGGGCAAAAATTAAAACCAGTATGAAGTTTAAAGTATAAAGTTTAACTATAGTATGGATAGTTTCTGAGTTAATTTTCTAACCTTACTCAACCTACTGTTGGTCTGATGTCTGGTTTGTCCAGCCCACCTGTGACGGGTTTTCAGTTAGGGATTTTATCATTTAACCGGCAGTCTAAAATAAAAAAAGAAACTAGGAAGGCCTACAATGGTTCGTGGACAATAGATAAAGTACATCATATTCATCCAATGAGTTTAAAACACGCTATTCAAAGATTGCTCTCTTCAAATCTATCAAAAATGTCCTGAATGCAGCAAGCGGTTTACTGCCATTCCACCTGAAGTGTTCAGAGTATATTTCGCACGTTATTTTGTATTGCTATGGAAATATTGTTATACATTGTCTAAAGTTTAAGTAAAAACTAGTCTACCACCATTGCTATTACAATACGACCAAATTTTCAACTTTACCTTCACCCTATCTAGTAATGAATCTGTTCCATGTCCGACTTCCACGCCCATGCTAGAACTAACATCAATGACAAGAACATATCGTAATGGCACTCGAGAAGTCGCCGGAAGATTTGTTGCCCACATTTCAGCGACGACCTCCACTGATGGGTCGCCAAAGCTTTTTACCTGTGAATATAACCATGGTTAAAATATCATTATAACTACAGATTAGGTTTCCTATTGTATTATCTAATAAATATATATTTCGTCAGTAGTTTGCGTGATATAGATAAACCTAATTCTAATTTGAAAACAGATTTGTTTCTATTGAATGAAATGACTTGATGAATGGTATCATCTTCAATTCTTCTCATCATATTGGTTAACATCTTTGAAATATACTCAAAGTCGTAACATGTCCAAATTGGGTTTAATCTTCTTAGAAATATTTTGTTTATTTTTGTTTTTTAAGCTTGAGTCACTGACGGATCTCGTGGCTGAAGCACAGTCCATCTGTTTTTTATGCTTGCAATATGAACTTCTGGTTGGGAAATCCCCTGTCGTTTCCCTCTCCAACCACCCGCTTCCATCACCAGTGGGTATGATCGTATTTATATGAAGTAATTGTGTGAAAAAAAACAAAAAATGATTCAAAGATGTTGCAACATAGATTCTATGAATCAGTTAATTGCGGATAATATCTAAGATTAATAATTATTTACCCTTCCGTTATTAACTTGACAGTAATATTTTGTGCAGAGTTTGTTTTCATCGTTGTATCTCATTTTTTGTTCATCATCACTCTCAGAGTCACTTGATATCGACATTATCGCAAAACTGCTTGCTTAGTCTATATAAAATGTTAATGTTAAATTACCGGTTCCCTGCGAACGGTTTGACAAAAGTTATAATTATAAACTATATATTAAAGAAGAATTCTATAAAAAAAGTCAATGATAGAATATTGCGCACTGAAATGCCAAGATCATCATCCGCAAAGCCCGCTGACTGAAATCAAGTACTATCCTGCGAAAAATATACCGGAACATTACATCTGTTTTGATATCAATACACAAACGATGAAAAAATAACTTTTGGATTTAATGAATTGTTTTTTTTTTTCTAAACAGCCGATCTATGGGATGCAAGACGCGGACAGTCCAGTTCTTATCATGTTGACAATTGGCAATGGGAACAGCTAGTTGAAGTCCCGGTTTATCGGTTTGGTTAATGCACACCGACAACTCAAACCTGGGTAGACTCGGCTGATCCTGAAAGCCCATACTTTTCCAGAAACTCTGGCCCTTTGTGTCAATTAGTGGCGCTAGGTATATATGATCTTTTACTGCTCAAAATATATAATAAAACATAATAAAAGAATCCACGAACTGACACGAATATCCGTTTCTGAACCAGCCTGAATTATTCTTTTACGCCTATAGCTTAACTTTCATGCTACTATGTGAATATACAACTTCGATACTACAGCTGCCGTACAAGATATTTTAAATCACGAACAATACAATTTTGTCAATTCACGCTGTTTAGCACTAAACGCTTTGATGTAATAAATATTATTTATCGTCGACCCTCGTTTGTACCCTAATTACCTCAAATCTCCGCCCCTATAAACGAACCCAATGCATAACAAAAGGAAGAAAGAAAGTTGATAGTATAGTATCATCCATTGAAAAGGGAAGCGTAGTGGTTCAAATGGATACGATATAGATTCCGAGCATTAAACTGGGCGGAGAAAAATATCAAATACCAGTTTTTTGACGCTAGCGGTTTATTATCGCACTAGAAAACAATACGTCACTATTTTAGTCTTTCATCGCAAATACAAAACATCCTGGGTATGTTTTCCAAGAATTTGTTGTTGAGATTTGATAAATTTAAATCAGCTTTCGTTCCGAATACGACGCAATCAATTGTATTTCATAATTAGGCAACGTGAAACTTCATGTTATATCTGAAAACAAAAATGCGGCCGTCGATTCCAACACTTGTTCAACTCCAACGGGTTTATTTCCGTACCTCGTGCTTATGTTATTGTGTGTTCGGATGCTATAAAAGATTTTGATTGAGTATTTGGCGTGATTTGCTTTATCTCCATCAAAGATATTATTTTTGAAATCATGAGCCATATAGCGGCCGAGCTTGTTCTAACAAAATAAGTCGCTTTTGATAGGCCCACAAAATGTCTTCAAAAGCCTTAAAATGTGCTCTACTTTATTGGAAAAGCATGGTCGGAAACAATAGACAAAAAGAACGGACAAACGATCACTAATCATTGCAAAGAGCTGAATAACAAAACAGCAACCGGAACCTAAAACATTCATATAGAAACAGAATTGTACGCATATACTGGAGAGTGGTGGCTAATCTGAGTTATGGACAGTGCTGGGCAAAACCGAATAATTTGGAATTGGAACATGACTCGGATGGTTCTAATTCTGATTTGCCAGCAGCAAACCAAGTTCTTTTCAAGTTCTCCTTCTCCGACCCCCGCTCCCCACTTCTAGCGAGAGTTAGTACGAGATCCTTTCTAGTACTGGAATTACGAAAATAAAAAATAAAACGAGAATCGACTATTTATAGAACTAATGTTCACAAAAGCAATGGAGATCAGAAAATCAAACATAAATTCACTTTTTGTGCAAAATATGAAATGACTGGACGATTATATCAAACTTTCAACGTAAGTTATATTATAACGGATCCAATAAACGTTTCATTAAATTGATTTTGAATGATTCCGATTTAGAGTGCATTTGTTGAAATTACATACACGTCTTTATAACTGTAAAACTTCCCTATTAATATGCGCTCTGAGCAAGGCAGCCGCGGCGTCCAAAAGTACCAAATAACGGCTTTTTAAGTGACAAGGACCTGGTACAGAATAAGGTACCATAACTATCCTCAAAGTGGAAAACATCGCGGAGACTGATGAACCACTGCAATAAATGGTTGTGGGTGGTATCTTTCTTGGACGATGATAAAAATATCTGACACTTCTTTGCTTCTTTAAAGTCGGCTATTACGACACAAAATACAAGTGATAACAATGTTGAAATTGTTTTGCTGTTGTCAACTTGTACTTCAGTCACCTCAAAAACCTTTGATCTTACTTCCCATATCGAACATTTTCCCATATTCAAGTATTTAATATCGTATTAAAAAAAATCTTGTAGATACGTAGAAAACAACATAAAATTATAAACGTTTCAAAAAACAAACACAAACAAAAAAAGTGAAAGTAGTAATATGTGATAAAATACTAATTTATTAGAATATATAAAATATTATTACACTAATAGGAAAATAGCAAAATACATTATAGTCAATAAATAATTGCATTAATGATTAAAGTTCAAATTAATACTATAAAAATATTAGCCCTGAAATTATTCGATATGTGGTGTGGTAAATGCGAATGGCTGTATGTAAATGCGTATTTTTTTTTTTATTGCTTTCGCCAACTTAAGGTCTTTTGCACCAGACAAAACTGCTATACTGACGTTTTGAAAATTCTCCTTCATTTAGCACGTCTATGTTCTTATGAATGATTCACGAGGAATTCAAATAATTTGTGCTCCGAATACACGAATAAAATTCCCAAACATAGTTAAAGAGGGATCTCAATTAAAAAAACGACGGTCTGATCCATTGGTGATTTTAACATGATAAAAAATTCTGGTTAGTTGACGGCCACGTTAGGAACAAAAAATTGAATATTACTCAAAAAGGAATGAGGGTGGTGTCGTTTTGCAAAGAGGAACGAACAAATAATTCTTGTCAAATGAGGTTTAATAACAAATATTTCGCAATTTTTTTCATGCAAAAAAAACATGAAACATAAAGATGTAAGCTTTTCGTATCTTGGACCAACAAATATCCAGTTCATACAGTATCCTGCTTTTTCGATCTTGTGGATCTGCAAGCTTTCAAAACTTGAGAGTCGATAAGTATTTTTTGGGAATGACTTTCTGTCCGTATGTATCTCTTTGTAAAATAGTGGTTTTGGGTGACTCTCTGTTAGAGACTCTTAAAACCTTGTTCTGGGCGCATTCGGATAAAAAATAGGTCCCAAAAGACATTTGTGTTGTTATGGGTTGAGACATGTGGTGTTGTTCAAATGCGTATATATTACAAGATTTTATAGATTTTAGATAGATCTTTATATAGTTAGTCTTGTCAATAAGGTGAAAACATAGATATGTAATCGTAATCTGTGTTATGTTATGATATTAAAAAGACTGCAAAAATGCAAAGACAATATCACGTGCAAAGACATTTTCACCTGCGTTGGGACATACATGAAGTAAACAAATATTTCGAGTCCATGCGTTCTACACGGTTTCCCATAATATATTGCCTTTTGAATGGGACTGCTATGGTATTATTTCTGATCCTCATGAAGTTTGCATATTATTAATTTGTGGTCTTGTGCTGGCGACGGGTCATTGCATTGCTCATGCTCGACAAAGCCTTTTCTTCAATGGAGTCGGACAGTTGTGGATTTCAAAATTTACATTCTGTTCAATAGAATCGTCTTTTCAAACATCTTCAGCAAAAACGGGTCCATTTTGGCTTTCGTTTGTTGCTTTTGTCTGCTTAGGCTGTGTTGTAGAGTATACCAATGCCTCATTCCAATATTTGTTGATTTGTGCTGTGTTGGGCCGAGGTTCTAAAAAATATATAAATCAAATGAATAATAACAAATTTCAAAATATTACACATGGAGGAAAAGGATTCAAAAAGTTTACACACATTATTTAGTATATGGGCATTCCAAATATGGCAAAAAGTACTGTGCGGTGAATAGCGGTGACACACGTAGTAGAAAAGTACATAGTTTAAACAAAATTGAAGGTCAAATTGTTCCAATTACAATCGTTAAACCAAAGTTTGTGTTTCTTTTGAAAAAATCTTGAAAGAAGCCCATCTGATTGATTAATTCGTGCAGACTCTCTGTAGCTATGTATATCAAAATTTTTAATCTTACCGTGTAGTGGAAGATCATCCTTTTTCTGCGTTGGGGGTGGTTTTGTGTGACCGTTTGTTGTAGGAGCAGGTTCCTTTTTATCTGATTTTCCAGCATTTTGATGCGTCTGAAAAGTTTACACCGACATATTTTTATCCCGTGTCCCTATCGATACGGACTTTAAAACGTATTTCCTGCGTGTTGTATAAGGGGACTAAAAGGAGACAAAGAAGTGGTACATGGATAAGCATCGTCCAGAGAAGATGCCACTCACTACCCCTTATCATGGCGGTACAGTTTCTATTTAGAATGTTTTCCGTTTAGAGTGCAGTTGCTAGTAATACAAGCGGCAATCTTACTGCATTTTTTATAGTGAGTGAACCCTGCTGACTTCTATGTAATGCAAGTTCAGGCTGCTTTCATTTGCTTTTTTAAACATAATGGAGCATTTAAAAAAGCAGCTACAAAAACCAATTATTAGACCTAGTAAGACCATATGCTGTCAAGCTAACCTTATTATCAATATTTTAAAATGTGCTGGGAAAAATATATTCACAATTTAATAAGTAAGTAACTTACTATTGGATATACATCATTTGAATTTCCGCATGCTCCTCCTGCAGTACATGTTAAACATAGATTTGAAAAACACAGGAAGAAACTTGCTCCAAGTACGATGCAACCAAGAATAAGTGATGCATATGTATATGCTGTTGATGTTCTTGAGGCCTGGATGTTACATGTCATTGTCAAAAAATCACCAAAACATAATTTCAAATTATTTTTCATTCGATAGTGGTGGAAAAATGCGTCTTTTATGGCTCGTGCTTGATAAAATAACATTTTAGTCTAGTTCACAACCCTCAAAATGACAATTTAAAGTATTACTTCACGTTTGAAGGTGATATCAAAATATTGTTGGATTCAATATTCATCATATTTCCGAAAAGCACGTCTCTAATTTGATAATATTTTGCTCGAATGGACTGACGATTATTTAAAAGTTCCGGCGACGAAAAAGGTATATTTTATTCAAGTCAGAAGAATATTGACCAATCCTATTTTGTTAAGCGTGGGTCACTGATAGATTGCGCCATTGACGAAATATAAATTCTGATTAAGCTGCCCAGTTCAATTTACAATTCACTAATCGTGAGTTAAATACCTCTCAACGCATATATTGAGTAGTATTGAATCTCTTAGTGCAAAAAATGTCATATACATACTAGAATAGTAGTACATTAGCGGTAAACTTTACGAGTCCAGCTCAGTCGGTATGAGTGTTATGAATACGCTTCGAGCAACGCATCACTAACGTCCTGGGTTCGTATCCCGTGCAGCATAATAATATGCGAGAGAATGCTG
The DNA here is from genome assembly GCA_963675895.2 of Styela plicata. Taxonomy (NCBI): domain Eukaryota; kingdom Metazoa; phylum Chordata; class Ascidiacea; order Stolidobranchia; family Styelidae; genus Styela; species Styela plicata. The sequence goes on from OZ023140.1 coordinate 17,373,850, forward strand.
GATACTTCAGCAGTCTACAGTGTTTGACCAACTATGTCTGGGCATGCACAGGAAAAATATGAATATGATTGAGCAAAACCCCAAACTCGACCTGAAATTGATATCTGTCCGAGAAGTCGTGGTTCACCACATGGTTGAGACGTTTACCCGGCTTTCTTCTCCCGCAGGATAAAAGTGGGATCCTATCCTACGAACAATCATCAAGGTGTATCTTTTACACAAACATATTATACACCAAAATTGTTTATATATTCTTTCCTTTCATTCCAATATTAATAAGTTTTACATTCACATTCATGAAGTGTCTTTGATCTTTGTTTATTTTCATATGGAATGTTACCTTGTGACGTCATCGCACTATTAAATTATGCTGATTAATCATATAAAACGAAATAAATTCACTCAGATATTTACATATTACGCAAGCAATATGAAAACTCACGTCGTTTTTCAGTAACGTGTACGTGTTAAATATATAATTTTTCAGGGATGGATATTGGGAATGAGATTATACGGGTGAGATTTTTTTCAAATTTCGTTGAAAACTTCCAATAAATAAAAAACGTATATTATTTTCTCATTGAGACATTTTATATTTAAGCACGTTTTCAACCATGAGGCAATGACGGAGGTGAGGTCCATCCGGAGCCCATGCTTAATAAAATACAATTTGTGTTCCACGACGAAAGATTCAACTGTTTTAGCGGTGATTTGGGAAATAACATTTATCAAGCAGTTAAGTTTGTCAAACCGTCTAATGTTCGAAACTGTTGATTAAATTTTTAATTGAATTTAAATTTTATTTTCTAATTGAAACGCACATTAATTATTTGCTTTATAATATTGAGGATATTATAGCTAGATGTTGAATATCGTCGATACGATTGAATTTCGATACCGATAGATTGGTGCATCTTCAAAAATGTACATGCTATTGAGTTCCGAATATCCTTTTTTGATTATCCATGGAGAAATTCTACCTATCCTACCTGATATTCAACAGTGACGTAAACTTGAAGTCCAAGTAACGCACATGAGAATAAAGTTGCTACTGTTGAGAATACAAGAGTCAACATCAACTGAAAAAGGAAAGAAAAAATGAATAGATATGAATGTCATCTCAAGCTATATTGAACTGGATTCCTCCCCTCACACAGCAGATTCAACCTAAAATTTGACTGAGGCAAGACCAACATATTATGTTCAACAAATTAGGAGGCAATAAAATTTACGCAATGAATTATACGGAGCAAAATGTAATAAAAGGAGATTAGGTTAGATGCAAATAGCAAATTCGTAGACAATACGAGTATGTTAACTAACACAACTTTTATTTTTCATTTTTGCATTTGTAGAATTTTTAAAATAAATTTGTAAAAGGAAAATGTTTTATCAAAGCTATTTTTGTTGGGTATGAGACATTTATGATGGTCGATGAGACACAATCCAATTGTGCGATATACTTGGAAAAACAAAATTTCAGATTGAGAAAATGATTGTAGATAGCGCTGGCCATTCAATTCGATGACTCGAATCAATTCGAGGCAAAATTTATTCGAACCAGTCGTGAATCGTTCATAGGAACAAAAATTTGCTAAATTGACTAGGATTTTCATTTTGACAAAATGCAATTACGGTTATATTTTGTCGTTAAATATGAAATTTGTTGCTCCTAGACATGAATTGTGAATTGAAAATACACTGAGAACTATAAATTTCTTGATTTTCACAATGGAGACAAGTTTTAATAGTAAAAATGGTATATTTGTTATTTGCATGGAATTTTGGTTCGATCCGATTCGAAAAAAACATTCGAATCAGATTCGAACTCCAGATGATTCGGTTCTGCCCAGCCGTTGTACGCTACAAATATAGTTTTTCCTCACGAAGTGAACACAAACGTTTAATTTGTATGTTAGTACACTTTCACTAATGTTTTAGTTCGAGTAAATGCTAGTTTTCACATTAAAACTTAAGTTATATTTTTTGGTTTGAATAATTTCTGCTGTAGATAAACAAGAAAAGAAACTTACGTAACATGTCGTTGACTTCTTTGCTGTATCAATCGCAATAGCTCCGCATGTTATAAGCTACGCAAAGAGGAATTATATAATTAAATTACTCATTGCTAATATTACAAATAATATATTCATTCATATTTCATGGAAATAATATAAAAAAATTATTCGAATCTCTCTAATCATTAGATTCTTGATGAAATATACTTTTTAGTTCTTCTTGTTTGATTACAAATTTGTATGCACTTATCTAAGTACAGCCGAATGTGTTAATACTAAGCATAGAGAAATTATAAAAAAGTGTGTAAAGAATAATATTAATTTTTGCTCCATTTCGCTTTTGAAGCTTTTTGAATTTTTTGATTATCGTAACCATCCCGGCTACATATAGGCCTGCAGAAATGTGAAGCTACCTATACACAATGTTAAAGCTTGATATCCTAACTAATATTATTACAAAAGGCATTTTCAGGCATTGTTCAGTTGCACCATACGTTATTGCTGAACGTTATTCCTGCTGTTCAGAATGTTGAAATAGAATCTTGTTTAGACTGTTTTCAATTAAAAAAATACTTACAACTATTGATGTTACAAGAGTCAAAACGAGATACAAAGTGTTGGAATATGTTGTTTGATTTGTCGTTACATCAGCTGATCCCAGGGCCAGACAGAAGACAACACATCCGAATGCAACTTCACTGATCTAAACAAAATATATTGTGTTTCTACAACTATTTTTATTTGTGCCCTTTTGACGTATTCGAGTACTTTTAGTGAATAAAATTGCTTTACACGATAACAGGCAAATGGTGTCATTTGGGGTAGGACATCGGACCTAAGCACAACTTATTTAAAACAGTGTCAACCTGTAATAGCAGAAAAATCGTGCAAATTCAAATGGAATTATTACATTTTGACGAAAAAAAGTAGAAAGAAATTCAATTTCCCCCTCAATGAATGAATGAATAATATGAAGTGCGATCTGATGGAAAACTGCTTCTTACAGTTCGTTTATACCAAATTATCAGTGAATTCTTAGCAGTAAATTTATTAATTGTGGTAACGACGGGAAATTGTAATAGCAAAAACGGGACGCATGTGTTTTTTATATCTCGTAACCAGACAAAATTGTAAACATTCTTGATTGCATACATTGAAATGGAGTGATTCGATACGCATTTCGAATTCTGCTCAAATTCCTGATGAATCGGTTTTGCCCAGTCTGAATTATATTATTAGATTTAAGATTTAAGTTGTTCCGGACACATGTCATATTCGGATATTCATTTCTGTTATTTGAAAAAGTTTTTCTCAAGAAGAAACTCCTTTTATTGAGCATAAGACTCGGCGATGCGATCAATCAGAGGTTTAAACTTAACAAAAAACATTTCCGTACCAGCCTAACTGGTTTGTACTGAGATTTTCTTTATATGGTGCAACTTCAATATCTTTAAGTAAAAACCTAAACAATCTTAACAGCTTGAAATATACACCCCGCTCCTACGTACTCATAGGCTTCAGCTCCTTTATTTGTATTACTCCAACCACTCAGGAATCCAGAAAGCGAAATATAAAAGCTACTTACACCCAGACCAGTAATCGCATATCTGTAGCTTTTTGATAAAAATATTTTCGACATTTTCAATTAAAAATATTCCACTCTGTAGTAATAGTCTATCTGAAGAACAGCAATGTCAACTTCAAAATAAAGCACAATCCAGTCCACGCTCAGTCGTAAAGATTTATATCCTCCATGTTTCAACAACGATTAAGTCGAGTCTTAGGACATGTCCGCATAAAATGACGCGAATGACACACTCTAAATTTAAAGGTAATCATTCGAGAGGATATTTTTGAATTTATTTGTATGCTGTCTAAGGCGTGGTAACACTCATTTCTTTAACCCTTTTCTCACCCCATCACAATAACCTGATGTTTACCACTCTTCATAAAAACTACTGCGAATCAATCATTGGGCTCAGAAAACCTCATCTTGTGAGACGCGGATTTCCCGAATCCCATGTTTGACTAGTCGTTTTCCATATATTTTGATAAACGCGCCGAATAGTTAACATTTTAGGTGTGTACACAATGTCTTAAAGAAATGTAATTTATAGCGTGTATTTACTAAACGACATTTTCTTTATTTGCGTTGACAACGACGGAATTACCGCAAACAAACTATATAATTGATTGAATAAAGTGAAAATTATCATTCCATAGAATCTATCCCCTATCTGCAAACGTCACGTGTTATATAGCACAATCAGAAATTTATTTCTCATTAATTTTGGAGAAATAATTGAGTAATTGTCGCAATGGATACGGTTTATTTGGACATATTGGGAGAAATATGATTATGTGTAGAGTCAACCACTCTTTTAGACAATCAACTTTACTTTAAAATTGATGATCTTGATGACCAAATATTGATCTTGGGTTTATCCTTTGCGATCTCGGGTTCGAGCCCCGGTAAGTCCGAATTGTTTCTCCATTCATATTTCTCAACCCACGGTGTAATAACTTTGGCAGACCTGAGGGAACAGGAAAATCCATGTCTTTCCACAGATCTAACCATATTCGCATCTGCGAGGCCACTTATATAAGACCTTACTCAGAGTCAACTAATGAATGACATGAAAAACACACTCAATCACTTGAATGTTGCAGCAATGCTGCTGTAAACATTTGGTAATATATATCTATATGTATTATAAATGTGTAATATATTAATAAATATGAAAAAAACACTGTTTCATCGCAGCCTTTTTATGGGACATTTGGAGTAAAAATGAGAAAGCAAAATTAGGTTTATCGAATATGCCCTAACCCTAAAACTGACCAAAACTAAAGTATTTTCAAAAACAAAAAACGAATTTTACTTTAAAATATCATTACATGAATTTGTATAAAGACTACTCAATCTAATATTCGACAAATTTTTTGTTGTCGAGATATAACAAAATCATTTTGTGTAATTGTGTGAAAGTTTTCAATTTAATTTTATATTTCAAGTCTAAATACACGTTTGGTACAAACGTTTTGTAATTGACTCAAACTTAATTCTATACGTAGTATGTACTATTTCATACTTGTAACGAAGGTTGAAAGAAAGCTTGTAAACATAACGTAGGGGGGGGGGGGGGGGGGGGGGGTTAGAATATTTTCCCAATTGCTTTTCGAAATTTTGAGAGTAATTTTAAAATTGGCCATTCAAATATTGCGTTACCGCGCTGAAATCAGTACAAAAATTTACCCCCTTCAATTCGTGCTCCTTTATAAAATATTCACATTCGGTCTCCTATAATATTTCAAATGTTAAATTGTCATATAACTGAGCGCAACGAGAGATTATTTCTTTCCCCGCCATTTCACTGATCCGCCTTTCCCATATTAAATATACCACGTTTTACAACGTAAATTTTATGAGTGTAACAAATGAAACAGCGGGAAGTACTGTCGATACAGTCACATCATACAAAAGTAAACAAGTCTTGGCAATCATTACACTTTTATGACATAACGATTACTGATTCCTCTCAAGGTATTTTCGCAACATCTTGTATTATTGGTCATGTTTGTTCGTGTCTTTCTGGGGCCATACATTTATGGACAGCCTGTCCTTTTTCCCACATTTTCCTGAACTGTGTAAATATTGGCACACAGCTTGCTTGAAATAGCTGCAACAGTTTTTAGATACTGAAATATTGAACTACTTTTACTTTGGCGATGAACGCGAAACTGCAAATATATTTTTACTGTCGAGTTTTATTGAAAGTTGAACTTTGATTACTGAATAGATTCATAAGAATAGATTCATTTGCAGATGTAGATTGTGCGACAAAGAGGAAAATGGAACTTCATGTGACAAAAAGTTACAGATTTATGATAAGTGGAATCGGGGTAAGTTACATTTTCTGTTTATAATAATTCTGTTAGTAAGTTATTGTAAATTTTGGTCCAATCATGTTTTTCTGAGCATCATTACTGGCGGAACAATATCGTCGATTACTTCTACTGCTATTACTATACTAGATTACTATAGATAATGTTCGAAATAATATATTAAATATTTTTTAAGGTATCGGCTGAAAAAAAATGGTTCAGCTGTTGTTCAAGGCTAATACTGCACTTTAATAGAGCGGTTCAATCTTCCTTAGACGGAGCTTATTCCTGCCTTAATTCAAGCGAAATTTAATAAAAAATCTACAGCTGCACAATCTATAATGTTGCAAATGTTTAATACATAAAATCTGTTGACTTGAATGATATTTACGTACCCGAATGCTTACTACTCTTATCTATTTTCCGTATTACGAATGAAAAATAGTGTCACCGATGTTATTATGCTTGGATTATGTGTGATATGGTGCAATTGGTTCTATTTAATGGAATGAACATTAAAAACAAGTAAATCTCAATTTCAGATCACACAAGTAGCACTCGGATGTTGTATATTTTCATTGGGATTCGGTGTTGCAGGAATAGCAGTTGATGATCTATCGCAATTCCAAACTCCCTACATAACAATTACATTAGTAACTGGAATGTTGGTAAGACTGGTGCACACTGTAACAAAAATGTAGTAAAATCGCCACCCATTGAAAAGAATTTTACTTCGAATGAAATTATGAAAATCAAATTCCTGTTTCTTTATGAGCTGTGATGAAATTAATCACCGATACTTTGCATACTTCTCATCAAAACGACGGCTTCGAATTTTGGAAATAGTCTTCAAATGAACGGTGAATTCACTGTTCTTTTGTCACAGTGTAGTATCAATGATTACTGGATGACAAATCTATTTTAAGATGTGTTGTCATTCGTACGACGATAATCTTTTGAAATTTCATTATGAACAAGAATCAGAGCCTTCGCGCTTTAGGACTAACGTATTTTTCCAGTAAATATTCTGAATTAGATGATTCGATTAAATATATTTGCGAACTGTATTAAAATGTCCAATGGAATACACGTAGGGCTGGGTAAAACCGAATCACATAGAATTCGAATCTGATTAATATAATTGTTTCGAATCGGATTGGATCACTAATTCCATAAAAATGCCAAAGCTAATTTTTACTATTAGGACTTGTCTCCATTCTGATAAATAAGAACTTTTAGTTACGAATTACTAATGTTAGCATGGACAGATTTAATGACAATGTATTTCCAATCACAGTTCATGTGATTGGAACGTTCCAATCAACGACAAAATACAATCGATTTTGGTCAAATTTGTCGTTGGGAATGATAATTCCACTCCTTTTAGCAAGTTTTTGTTTCTATCAACGATTCACGATTAGTCCGAATAACTTGATCGAATCGAAGAAAACCTTTTTTTCTATTAAAGTCAGTTACATTGCAATGTATTTGATGTATTAATGTATTTATAGTAATGCAATTTATTAATAGTATTTGAACAATCTACATTCACAACACATGTAAAACTCATGAATATTTCGATTAAAAACATTTGTTACATTCCAATGGATACATATTAGCAAATTACAAGTCTTTATTTTTATTATTTATATTACTGATATCTTACTAATATCCACAATTACGATTTTTCTCAGATTATTCTTAGTGGAGCAATTTGTCATTGCACAGCAAAGAAGGCAACACCTTGTTACGTAAGTCCAAATAGAAATACCGAATAAAATTAAAAAGGCGAAGGATATAAGATAGTTGAATCTATTAAAATACATTTATCCGTGGTTCGTATTCGAAATACTTTTAAAAATTCATTTTGTCGATTCACAGATCAGATGAACAGCTCCACTTCTACGGGCCTCAGATTTATGCATTTTTTCAACTATGGATTGTGACTTTTACTCCCTGTTTACTTTCCGGGAGCGACAGTACTTTTTTAAATTAAAATTCACTCCTAAAAAGAACCAACTAACGGCCACCTCTAAGCACTCTAAGCACTGCAATCTGAGCGGAAAACATCCAAAAGGAACTGGATTGTCATTGTAAAGAGCAGTGAGTAGTGTCTGCCCTGGGCAATGATGAAACCATATACCACTTATAGTAGATAGGCCCACTGATAGGGCCTCTTGTTGTTAGCAAGATAAAATTGTATTTACATGAATAAAAAAGCAAAATTACAACGCGCTTATTGGATTCTCGAATATAGGTTAATATTAGGCAATACCCTTAAAATACGCAGAGCATAATCAATGATTTAGAACGCCATTTTGGAAACTTTTAGCCGAAAAAAAAACCCGTTTCTTGAAGTAAAATAGCGTCTTATTTTACGAAATGATACCAAAGTCAATGAAAGCAGGATAAAAAATCCTTTAAAACTTATATTCTGGAATACAGATTTTAGCTTTTTTTCAAGCTTGACTGCTTATGCTATGTTAACATAGCAATAAAATAATCAAGAATAAGCTGTTATTATCATTAATTTGTCAAATATGGGCCACACATGGACCGTGCCTTTTCGGTTTGTTTGACAAAAGATGTTTTTGATTGAGATTTTGTACATATAATATATATATTATTCATATTACAGTTATTCTTGATCCTGATTACGTCATCTCTCTCGATTGTCTTTTCTCTCACTCTTCTTGGAATCCAATCTTTCCTGACTGGGGAATACACTGTAAGTTGAATGACAGATATTTTACTTTTCGCAGTCAGGAAATATATCTCAACGAATATTTTTTAAAGTATGGGTGACTGATGCCGGTAGTGCAAGCTTGAAAAAAATTAAAATCTTTTTTTGGAGAAGTATAAAAAGGATTTCCAACCCCCAATTTGGTCAATAAAACTTTTCGCTTGCTTGATACCGAGGTGCATGGTCTAACCAATTAGGACACGTAGTTTAATAGCACGAAAAACTCATCACATTTTTGGAACAGGGGTCTCGAATACCGGGCCGGCAAACCACTTTCATTTTCAATCAATTCACATTTTTTATGTCACCCGCATTTTTTATTGTTTGCAAAGATGGAATTCGTTTTTAAAATTTCACGAAATGAATCATTGAATATCCATCAAATTTTATATCGCAAGCGCTAATAAAGATGCAAAAAAATTGCCTTTTTTACAGTAATTTTATACTGTGTGATTTTGAAATAAATCTGGGAAATAGATTTTCCCAGACAATCATTGGGTTCTGATGGAACGTGCTGCCCGCTAACGCGTGTTAATTACATTCCCCTTACCTATTGTTTATCGACATTCATAGACTTTTGCAAAAAGCATGGGTGATACATCCATCTCTGCACTTATTTATAGAAGCAACTATGAGTTCTTAGGTTTGAAAAGTAAACCCGGAACATTTTTGAAACCTGACTATTTAAAAAATTTACTGCCCCTACGGTACACATTGCTTATTGTCCTGTATATTTGTCGCAAATTTCGTGTATTTTTATCATTGAAATTTACTCTAAACAAGGCGGGAAGCAGTTTTCAAAGGAAACCAACCAAGTGCCACTCAATTGCAAAGAGCTACTAAGAGATGTAGTACCAGCCACTGCACTTTAAACTGAAAACATCCCAAACGAAACTGAACCGTCGTGGTAAAGTGCAGTCAGTGGTATCTTCCCAGAGCGATGGTAAAGCTATCTACCACTTCTTTGTTTTCTTTTAGTCGTCTTTTACGACACGCAAGAAATACGTTAAGACTATTCTAAAGCCCGCACCTACAGGGCACAAAAGCAGAAGTAGAAAACAGGATTATTAATTAAATTTTGGCATTTGAAAACGTTATCATGGCCAATATTACTTAGCCGTAATTATGCGTCGTTCACGCCGATTAAAAAAATCGTCGGCTATGAGAAATTTTTGCGCGTCAAATTATTTGCGTTCTTGGTATTGCTGCTCTCGGGTCAAATTACAAGTTTTCGTTTGACCTTCGAAGCAAGTTGAGTTTGAGACCCTTGTTATAGAGCATGTACCATTAGCAACGGCGAACTGTTATCTATCTATTGTCCATGCTCACAAATGAAAATTTTGCAAGAATGAACAAACGCACTGTTAAATTCCAGAAATTTTGTATCGAGGAAATGACAATTTCATGAACAAAATACGCTCTTCGCATTCCATGCCAATCTTTATTTACCGACCGTAGATTACAGCAACTTATTTCCTGGTTGTGGTAAAAGGTGTCAAAATAGAGGAAAATAAGCTATATATTCCCAGTTATGTCTGAGAAATTTTCTACTTGGAGTTCACTGAAACTAATTTTCGTGTAACCCGTTGCCATATAAGTCAACGCTAGTTGGTTTCTTTTAGCTCGGCTGCTCTTACCTAGAGTAAATTTCAATAGAAAAAATCTTGTATCTTTTTTACTGCGTATCTTTATTGGTCAAAAAAGATATTTGTTCGAGATTATGCTAAAACCATACTTTTTAATTGAAATTTAAGCAAATCCATAAACAAGAGAAAAAGAAAATATTCGTAATTGTAAAAACTGCGATGGCATTTTGTAGAATTTTTTGTATGACATATACCATAAAGTTAGTTCCTTTGTCCAATATTTTTTTTCAAATTCACTTCACTGGTAGCAGGTTCTAAAAAGAATTGACTGCCACTTATATATGACAAAGAGCTATTACAAAACGTAGAGCCAGCTGTACCCCAAGGAGAAAAGCATTCCGAACGAAACAGAACAGCGATAATAAAATTCGGTGAATGGGGGACCGAGATAAAACAAATGCCATATCAGAAAGATTGATTAGGTATGAGTCCTTATCCCTCCCCCTCCCCTCAAGCCACAAACGCAGGCTTTTGTATTTGTTTCTACGACTTTTTTTTAATACAGGACGCTGTAGATCATAGCCCATTGACTATGGCATCGCTTGTTATTGGAAGTATGTCAGCAGCAGTTTCCTTCTTTGCAAGTACAACTGCTATTGCAATCACTTGTACTGCTGGTGGTGCTTGCGGTTCTTCCAATTCAGTTGCGCCTTCAAGCGAGGTGAGTTCCATCATTTATAGAAATTTATTCCGTTGAATATAGGTCACTGATGAATTGCGTCGTCGAAAATGCGATACAATATTTCTACAAATAAATCAGCACTGGTTTTTCCATGCTTCCATGTAGTCAAAGCAATGAATTTTCTAATTTGTATATAAATTTCAGTCATTTGGGAAGGGGCTTCAGAATTACCTAAGTATATCTTACGTATGTAAGACACAATTCAAAAGAAGCCACAACTTGGTAGAGGGGTGGCTTTAAGCAGATACTCTCACTGCGCTCTAATATAGGGTTCCGGTGGTTTTTGAAACATATTTTGCATATTAGGACACAATTTTTCTCTTCCATTTGATGTTAATTTCTCTGCCTATTAGTATTCACTATTGTTCCTCTCCGAAAATTTGGTGCATTTAACGATGGCGATCGTCGTGAACTATCTCTTCTACAATCTCTAATTGTGACCCCATTTATCAAATATACAAGTAATTTTATTGTCTCATTTAACAGGATTTAAAAACATCAGCAGCTTCAATTCAAGAAAATGTATAAAATCCCAACAATGTAGCATTTACAAAGAATCTTGCGCAAGACTACAGCGCCTCTTTAGCGTCATACAATCATTCAATAACAAGGGAGGCATCCCTAATATAAAAACGTGAATAACATCTGTCATCTGCTGCCATGTCCTGCTTTTGATGTCATTATCTGAATAGCCAGGTGTTTTACAGAATCGAAAGGAATTTCATTTTTCGATTAATCTTAATGGATTCATTTTACAATGACCTTGCTGCAAAATGAGAATGATATTGTCAAATACTTTCGCCCAGCGTATCTACCATTCACTGCACTTAAAATGGGTCAGTGTTTATGTTTTCTACTGGGAATGCGGTTCTTATAGTAATGAATTTTACTGTAGGTCTTTGCCCCATTGTGTCATCAATCGATTTCTTTTAGCCGCTGCTTCTGGGTCCTAGTGTGGAATAGAAAAATAAATTCGTTTATCCGAATTGTCGATACCTCACTCAGTTTATATTGTGGATGTTGAACACTGTTTAACCTACATTAGAAAGACAACCCTACTAATAACCATACTGCAAATGCACCAATTGCGGCCTTGAAATTGACTGACCATTGGTTATTAGGCCAACAAAATAGGAATCAACTAAAGCCGTCTACAATCTAAGATCTATAAACAAAGAGTCCAGTTTCATTTTACGCAAGAATATGGTATGGTATTTCTCAGGATATATCAAGGAGCGTTGATTGTGAGTACAATGTACATTCCCACACAAATGTTGCAATAATTCTTTGTAGAAAAGATAACGTCACCGCAATCTTATTTCGTTGATATGAAAATTTATTGAATACATTTGATTTGTTTTGTTTTCGTGTCATTACCATGCAGTAATTGTTCATTACATATCTATGGGAATTCCCAGTGAAATGAAGTTGTCTTCAATTAAGGGAGTTCCAGGAAACCTTGATCACAATATGTTTTGTTAACTATGGGACTGATGGTTCGCGCTGTTTAGGCGCATGGCCCATGCTAAGGAAAAACAAATTACTGATTGTCTCAGTGGATATAGAATACCACAAAGGCATGCTTGTTTTGTGCATTATTCAAGTTATTTGTTAACGTTTATGCAAGCCCTGAAATATGTACTTGAACAATGTTTTGCAAACACGTCGCACCCCCTGCGATGTTCTTATTTAATTCAAATTTTGCTTTCCCGGTACTATCAAGAAAACAAGAAAATGTCATCTTGGTGGTTTGTTCCAGATTTTGTTCTGGTTTAAAAAAGGGGATATAAAACAATTGTCTCATGTTGATACTTCTCCATGCGATGTCATCATTTTTTTCTGCTTTTATAAAAAAATATTGCGATATTGATACTCTGTAATATATTCATATTGCTCAACTACTACTGTTCGATACATATTTTATAGTGTATAATAATCTACAACAGTTTGCAGCAGTATAATACCCAACTCTTGCACAAGGCAGATGTCACAGATGATGGTGATTGTGTTTTCCTGTAGCGGTTCGGTTCTCGGGAAATATTATTTTGTTTTGACTGTATTTACTGATCGTTCGTTTAATTTAGTGGCCGAAAGTGCTTCAGGGACTACTACATGGCATTGTAATAGAAAGTCGTTTGCAAGTTGGAAATTTGCTTTTCTGTATCTAAAGAATAATTGATCTGTAACATGGAAAATATGGTAACAATTGAATTAGGATGTGTGTCCGAAGTCAATCCGACTAGATTCATATTGATGAAATGGCGCTCCTTGTTCTTGACCACTCATTGGAGTGGATTACCTGTAGCCAAGGATAGTGGCCAATCAAAGATGATAGGTCAGTGTTGCATTTTGAAAAGATGAGCTTCCCGGTTCGTCCTAGCCTACCCAAGTTATCATCGTGGGTTCAACCCCCGGCCAGTCCGGCTCGCTTACCCATGCCCACCACCCAACCCAGGGTGTAACAACTTGGGTAGGCCAAGCCGAACAGGAAAATATCATATCTTTTCAGTACTTGTACCTGCCCGTCTATAAGTGGCTGCTGTTACAAGGCCCCGGACAGGGTGATCCACTCTAAGGAGTGGCTACAGAAAAATAAAATAGAAAAATACAGTATGGGTTGGGCAGTCTGCATGGATTATTGAGAAATTTCGCAAATATTCAACCTATGATGCCAACGTGATAACAACATCGTTAAGATTCGCGCCACCAGTTTAGTTCAGAAATCGCATGCCAAGGTTTTTGTGCCAAATATAACCACCAAACGCAAGTCTATCTAATTCGTAGATAAAAGAAATAGCACGAGAAAAGCAGCATTACACGGTAGACAAACAACGAGATGGTGCAAATGTTCTATATTGACTAGTCAATAGCAGCTAAGATGTCTGAAGAATTTCGCTTAGCCTATGTTCAAAATTTAATATGCTTGGCAGAACTAAAATTCGGCCCAATCAGAAAATGTTGCATTTTGTCAAGTATGACCCGCAGATGGATCGCTAGAGCGATCTATCAGTGACCTATACTTAACAAAAGATGTTGTGACAAAGTTTCTCCGATTGAGTGGTAGTCCACATTAGAATCTTGCCATATTTCGTACGAATTTAACAAGATGTTGAACTGTTCGTGCCGTTTATTAGCTATTGCTATTCTTGCTTCTCCAATATTTTGTGGTGCTATTATATCATGTTATCATTATTGTGAAGTGTCCCAGACTTGAAAAGTGTAGTTGGATAATCAAAAAGTTTGTACAAGAGGTATGAAGACCTAATCTGCAAATGATTTGCTAAGAATAAATCTTAGATGTACCGTATTGATCGATGACTTATGCTTGCAAAATAAAGATTAATCATTGGGACCTTTTCCAACTTTGCTGCATGGTTTTGAATGCGTTAGCCACAGAATTCATCCCACCTCTAAAGCCCGGGACTATGATTATTATGATTTTTGCCATATTTATTCAGAACTCACAAATGATTCGGTTGATACTTCAATACATCTCCCTAAAAGCAGTCAAGGACCTCTTACCTTTTTTTTCTCTCACCTTCTCTCTCTCTATCTTAAACAATTTCTAATCATCCTGAAGATTGTATTAATTTCCGGACATTTGTAACCCAACCCTCTATGAACAATGCTTATTTCTATAAGATGGTTAATGTAAGAAACACAATCAAATCACAGAGTTATGAGCAAAAATAAGAGCAAGTTTATGTTTAGTATATTCAGTCAAAATCGAGTGAAATTGTCTTCGTGTTAGTGCTTTTCAATCGTTTACTACTACTTCTTCGTTGTGCTGTACTTCAAACAGTTCTCTTATCAGTGGTATTTTAATATTGATATTAATAAGTAAAACCTCACATATAAGTCTGGTACGATCTATCAGTGACTCATACTTGACAAAATATTTGTGACTGAGTTACTTATGTTTTATTTTGTGATTGCAATATGACACTGTAGTTTTCCTGATTCGGATTAAAAATTATATTTACATATATGCGACAGCCCAGCCAATTCCAAATCAGAAAATTTCAGTTTGCCAATCATAAGCTACAGATGGACTGACTCTTAAATAAAGAATGTGTGGGCCGAATTTTTAGACGGGCGCAGCTGTAAAAGCTCGATTGGCATAGTCTAAGCTTAAAAAGGTAATTGAATCGCAGTTAATATATAATGGAAAGTCTATTTCCAATACTCTCAATTGTTGCAAGTTTTATTTTTATTTAAGTGGGGGAAGTCTCGTCCTAAGAAGATATTTCAAGGCCACTCAGAAGGCCGCTGTTACAGGGCCTTGGACAGAGTTATCCACTCTAATAAGTGGCTATAAAAAAATAATAAAAAAAGGCAATGCGCTACTTTCGATCGATGAATTCACCAGAAGATAGCGATCGGAGATTAGAAACAATGCAAATTAGTTTACTTCGGGAAACGGTGTTTAATGGATAAACAAAAGAAAATAAAACTTTTTTCATCAACTACCTTCATCTCTAAATTAACAATGATCTAAATTTCAACCTAGAGTAATATAGGTGAGAGAGTGAGAGTTAACTTTATGCGCAGCACTAACAGCCGGAAAATGAAAGTTCAGCAAAAGGCCGCATTGCGAATAAAGCGCTTTGAATTTGTCGTTAATTTTTAGTAATTGAAGGAAACGCATTGTGATTTATTAATGATAACTATACCGACTATGGACTGTCGATGAAACACTCCGGCGATTCTCCGCCAACAGTCCATATTTGACTG
The DNA here is from genome assembly GCA_963675895.2 of Styela plicata. Classification (NCBI taxonomy): domain Eukaryota; kingdom Metazoa; phylum Chordata; class Ascidiacea; order Stolidobranchia; family Styelidae; genus Styela; species Styela plicata. The sequence continues at coordinate 17,389,558 of OZ023140.1, forward strand.
AAAAAAGATAATTTTGTAGTTCTATTTTAATACTTTGCACATATAGACCATGAGTCACAGATGAACCGTGACAAGTCCATCGATCCATCAGTCCCCATTGAGGGGGGTGCATACATGCGCGGCTACGGAAGATCTACGGTCGTTTTTAAACGACTGCCGCCGATTTCGTCGGTTATAACCAAGGCTGGTAGTACCGTACGGTACGGTACGATTGCATTTTCCGGTACGATAGTACGGTACGATTTATTTTTCAATTTTCGCACTTGGTACGGTACGGTACGAATTTCGAAATTTATTTCGTACCGTAGTCTTTTTCGTACCTTCGCATTAGACTTTATGCTTCTCAAATGAATTCAAAAAAATAATTTCATTTAACATCCATGCCGTTCCATAACGGGGCGCTTATAATATAAATTGTGTCTATCAAAGAATTTTTAAACTAAAGGGCAATTTTAAAATGATTAAAACTGATTCACTTGAGATGATTAGATGAGCTATGTCATATATCGGTTTTACTGCAGTGGTTAAAACTTTGTGATCGCGTGGAAATAAATAAAAACCGCTGATTTATGACGTCATATTCTGAATGCATTTTTCTGTAATAACGAAAGTTGTGATAGCTCAATTAAAATCGACAAGATAAGCAGCATTCATAATAATACAAATCACGACGTAGTTTCTGAATATATGGTTAGCATCGCCGATGTGCTTTGACCTGTTTTTATCTAAAATTCAAAATGTCTTAGTAAACACTGCCCGAATATACCAACTACAATGGCGGATCCAGAGAAAAAATTTAAGGGAGGACACATTTTTTCCAACATGCAAACATATGCTTTCAAACTAAAAGAAACGATTACTGTGCCGGATGTGCACAAAATTTTTGAGAACAAAAAATACATGTTTTAAGAGCGAAATAAACAGTACCAGGCAGAAAAACGTATCTGCTCGCCGGAAGCTCGTTAAAATTTTTGTAAAAATTGAATAAAAACTTCCACCTTAAAGACTAAATTCTACGAAATATACAAATTTAATCAGGGAAAAATATTGCGCACCCAGAGGCGCGAAAATTTTATGAAAATTAAATTAAAAACTATCTCCCCCAGACCACATATGCAACTAACCAGAAACCACAGCGAAGTCGCGATATAGACAACGAGGCATGTCGCGAATATGTCTGTCTGGTAGGAACAAATAAATAGTATTATTCAGTAATGTGAAGAGAACTTGTTACAGAAACATCAGATGCAAAAATGCACAATGATAATGTTCTTATATCCATGCCTTCGAATAAGACTGCGCGAAACCCATAGGTGGTGCACAACGGACATTCTATTGTCGTGAAAGAATTTTTTGGGATGATACAATGCTGCTCATCCCACCACTATTTATCATCACCGGTCTACCATTCTCATATTATGCGCTATTCTATATATAAATAAGAACAATGATATTGAGGTGGGGGACATAAGCATATGTCTCCCCAACCCCCCCCCCCCCCCCCCCCCCCCCCCCTCCCCCCCTCCCCTCCCCCGGCCCCCTGCTACGCCTATGTTTTAATGTCTTTAATTTTAAACCATATAGCATAAAACTGCATCACTTTGATGTAAGATGTTAGTGATGTGTCTTGCGGTGGCCAGATTTTACAAATAAAGCTGATTTGGACATTGGTTGTTGGTACGGTACGAAATTGATGCCTAGCGAATCGTACCTGTTTTCGTACTGGTACGACAGAGGAAAAATATTAAACGAACTTCTTATCGTACTGGTACGAAGTTCGGTACGATGTACGAAAAAAATAATATCATACGGTATGGTATGGAAAATTTTTGAAATGTACGGTACGAAGTTCGGTACGAAATTATTTTGCTGGTTCGAAGTACGATAAAAATTTCGTACCGTACCGTACTACCACCCTTGGTTATAACACACACTGGCGCGATTTCAGCGAGTGGCGCGTGTTTTATGATGTGATTGCAATATAAGTAAAACTACTCCTAAAGAGCGGCGAGTCAGTTACAAGGCCATTTTATGCTCTCGGATTTAGATAATATGTAGACGTAATGAATCATCGGTGTTGAGCCAAAATATGAGGTAAAGCATATGATACTCTTTCCTTTTGATCCGATAGAGTGCAGAATGCGGTATAACATAAAAGATGCAATAAAAGTTGGTTTCACGACGTGGTCCTGGAATGGTAGTCATGCGACGAACTACTAGTTATTTGTATGTTGTAACAAGCAGGGATGGCTAGAATCCAATATAATTCGAATTCAAAACTAAATCGAATAATAAGTTATTATATTTAAAACAGAAATATATCTTTTCAGAAATTTGTTAAATAGTACTGAAAAATCTACAAATATTTTCTGAAAAAAAATTCGTTTTGATTCGTGTAATTCAGAATCATTTCAAAAATAGAATAGAATAGTTCACGAATCACGGATCGGATATTTTGTATATCCCAATATAGCCAAGTCACTGTTGATTACCCCAGTCAGGAATTTTGTTTTATCAATTATGAGCAATATATCTGTGACTTATACTTGACAAAACATGCAGAACCTAAATTATTCTGACCGAGGCCAGTGAATTTAACGCATCTCATGGAATTTTCCGAAGTTATCGAAGCAAAAAATTGTGATCGATCACAAGATCGAGTACAACATTGCAACATTGCAGTGACTGTAGTATCCACTCGGTTCAACGTTAAAACTAAGGCTTACGAGTTATTGATAACTTGCGAAATCTCTATACGTAATTTATCTTTGGCTTATACTTGGTAAAACTATGTTTTCAATAAGCATGACTTTGCAATATAGATTTATACGATTTTTTACAACTGGTAATAAATCATAGGCGATCTCATATTTGATTTGTTCAGTTTTCAATGAAAATTTCAACACTGCCAATAAGAGTTGAAACAAATATTCAAACAGGGACTTGGCGATAATTTTTATTATTCGTGTGAATACTGGAGGTGTGATTTAGCCGAAATAGACGGGCAACGTGAGAGACTAATTCAAGTCATCAAGTCAACGTCGACGAACTCTTCAAAGTTTAGAAGTGCATGAAACTATATTCATATAGAGTGGGCATGACCATCGAATTATAAAGGAAATTTAACAAATTCACGAAAACAGGAAAGTGAGATTCACATTTCGATCACAGAAGCTGTTGGTGCTTTGGTAGCCGTAAAATAATGGACATATAGGAAAAATATGGAACAATTTATTATATACGTTTACTGGAAATAATAAATAAGTGTGTAAAATTTTGTGACACGATCCGTGCACTACCCAGTTCATTTTGAACCGGTCGACTGAACAAAAAAATAAAAACTCGTCTATTGACAGCATGATGGATAATGCGATATCACAAAAAAGAAACCGAGATAAAATGATAGTTTGCTCTACAACAACATGAATATGTTGAGGTAGGACTGACTAGAGAAACTGTAAAGGTACCTGGTGACTTCCATACATACAGAAAGATTTTGCATGGTAAGTGGATGATACGCAATGAATTCACATGGCAGAGTATTGCCGCTAGTAAGCAGCAATTAGACTGTCGCGGTTTTTTCTCTTAAACGAGGAAAAAGTTTTAGATTTAATGTTATTGGGTGTATCGTTCCAGATCTTTGCTCCAAGATATCGGAATGACTGTTGGCATAAGTTCGATTTGACATTGGAAAATTTGACTGTATGTTTTATATAGTTTATAACGTTATATATAAGTGGTATAAAAAGTAATGTTCCTATTTTATTAATGTCGCACAGAGAATGTTATAGATTGATATTCGTGGATGTGTGGATGTGAATATCGGTCAAAATCAGCGTACAAATGAAAATGAGCTTTTCTATGATGATTTAATGAATGATATTTCTGCAAGTACAGGCAGGTAGTGCAAGGGTGCATCTATCAAAACTGTATTAATCACTTTGAGGCAGTGAGTATATTTCTATAATTTGCTTGAATTAGTTTCATACAAATTAATAAATTTCACAACATGCAAGATATTTAATTTTAATGCAAAGTTCGCTCGTCTTTTCTATTTTAATAATAAAAAATATTTACATTTTTTTGCGTAACCGATGATTTGTTGCGCTTTGTGGCAAAATTTGAATCTTATTCAGATCATTATTCGAACCGAATTCAGTCACAAATCCTGTGCACAAAGCAAATGTACTTTATTTATTTTAAACTTTTAGCTGTGCTTTGTCGCTAAAATAGAAAAATTTACCATTTTTTTTCGTTATGAGTATGCCTGAATCACGACTGATTGAAATACTTTCTTGTTCGAATAAAATCAGGATCATCTAATCGAACTGACAGTCTCAATTACAACTTTTTGGTCTGAAAATCGGTGCTTTTGTGCCCTTTTGCAGCAATTTCCAAAATCCGAATGAGTTGATATAACGTATAAGATATAAAAATAACAAACATATTTAAATTCTAGAAAAAATATAGAATTACCACATTTGAAATTATCTCCTAATATTCCTAATGTTTTTGAATTAATCTTGCAGTATGCTAAATTAAACATAGTAGTATGGCATTTTATTTGCTTCCGACAAGATATGTATTTGCTTTTATGGGTTTTTGGGGAACATTTACGTCATTCTTTTTGAAACAAAATATAAGCGTTGCAATCATTGAAATGGTTGACTTTGCTGCCTTGGAGAATACGAGTTCTTTGACTAACAACAACTTGAACGTATCAGAATCAGATGATAAATTTACAACACCATCGAATCAATATGAATTGCCCGAATGTCCGGATATGGGTGAGTAAAATATAAATTGAAATTAGAGATGCATGCTTCGAATGTTTTTTTTTCGAATCAAATCTTGAATAAATTATTTCCAATAGAATCTTTTCGAATATAATTAATATTAAGCAAGATAATCCCAACCGCTTTGATATGCTATATCTATCAGTTTACAAAACCTAAAAAACAACATCCATTGTTCAAATTGGAGCGACACAAACAAGAATAAAAGTGTTGTGTATTGATTTTACAACTGGGTGCGACAACATTGTCATAAAAGTCATAAAAACTCACCAAAAGTTTAAAAGATATTAAAATGTTTATTTTCATAGCCTGACTACGACTGAACTATATATAAACGACGCAATGGGAATCTACTTAAATCAAGATCTAATTTTTGGAAATCGTATCGAATTAACAGTGATTCGAAATTCTATAACTTACAGCTCTAATTAAAATTGATTCGTAAAGTAACCTGCGCCTCAATTAGTAATATTAAATCCAAAATGTGCTCCACTGTCCTGGAGCCATATTCGCGAAACTCCTCCTGTAAACGCAAATGCGCCTTGAAATATCCAGTATACGATTAACCAAACAATTCGCTTCGAATTTACGCAGAATCAGGGAGAATCTCTCGAATTCTTACGCACAAAGAGAAAAACTCGCTAAAGTGCGATCGCTAAAGCAATTTTGATCGAACGGCGCTCGGTGTAGTGGGTGCTACAAAAATATAGGCAATCCCAGCCAAAAAAAATTTAATTTAAACATGTTCCGTAAGCCTGGGGCACTGATGGATTGGGTCATCAAAGCTTGCGCAATGGCGTGTGAATTTTGGTGAAACGCGATTGCTTTGACATCGGAAGCTCGATGCTGTATTTTTCTGATTGGAAAGCCTTTGCAAGTCTGGTCGGATTGTTGAATGTAATTTTTCTTTGCATTTTTTTCTTTGATCGCTTGATAATTCTTGTGGCCATACGCTCCTGAGAGATTTTGGGAATGCAGAGTGAAGTAAATCATGAAAGCAATCAATTGTCACAAATGTGCACAAACAAGCCTGATCTCAGAATTATGATATTTTCAATTTTCACTTCAAAAAAAAAAATTAGTAGGTTTTCGCTATTGTTCTTGGAAATGACATTCGTTTTTTCATGTACAGGTGCCGAAGCTGACGAGAACAAAACAATAAAAGAAGGGGAAATAAGATTTGTTTGGACTGGAACTCAGCAAGGTCTAATTCTGGGCAGTTATTCCTATGGCGTGATTGTATCATTGGTAAATAATTAAAAAATTCAAACCCACTCTTGTTATGTTAACAAAAAGCTTCAAATACAAATTAACGCTGAGATTAGCAGAAAAAAATCTCCACACTGTCGATTATATGTAAACTAGCTCAAATCAACACGAAATGACTATCACGCTCCGACAGGTTGTATTTCTGGGGGGAAGGATGATGCTTGTGGCGTCACAATCGATGTTTTGAAATATTTGCTTACAATAAACAATAGCTGACATTGTTCAGGCCGTATTTACTCCTTAACTATTCATTTACAATTATACACCAATTTAATTCCTCTATTAAATAAAACACGAAAAGTGTCGTTCTTGACGTGTGAGTATTTTCTAAAAAATTGAGTTCAATCGATTTTAGTGCGACAGAGATTTAAATACAAAAACAATGTTGACAAATTGACGGATATGTCATAAACATTAAGATAGATTTCGAACTTGGAATTTTTTCATTTGTACCTATATTACTTTTTTTTAAGATAGGTATGGCGTCTCTTGCACGTAGACTCGGTCATGCTCGTGTGCTTGGTTTCAGCATACTGGGTTCATCTGCTCTCAATCTACTCACTCCGGTTCTCACTGAAGCTGGAGGATATATAGCTCTGTTTATACTGAGGGCATGCACTGGGATATTAACGGTAACTCTTTGTGATCTATTCAACTGAGTCATTGCAAAGAAAAGATAATAATCGTATAAACAAATTATGCCACATATTAAAGAATTGAGAAAAACTTGTTTGGTTTCTATCAACAAAGTTTGGTCTCTTTCAACAATGGCTTTCGAAATTTTAAGACCATGTTCGTTAATAACACATAACGGAAAGACTGATAACAGTGGATTCTATCATTATTGTACGTATTGGGGAAGTCATCAGTCATTACGTTTGCATACAGTAATTAACTACTTTTTAAAACCCAAAGCAAAGTTTTTGAGTGGCAGCGATCTAGTCAAATCAACGGCAGTCATCATTTTTTTTCAGGGTCACACTGTCTCACAAATGTTTGGACTTGCTGGAAAATGGTCACCGCCACAAGAACGAAGTAAAATCATTTCATTTATACTAGCTGGTAAGTGCAGAAAAACAAAATAAAATATAAAGACTAATATGAACAATTGAAAAACATGTGAGCTGACTTATAAGGACCTGTACAAATAATTATCTCTTCTTATAATAAATCCATACACGAAAAAATTCAAGCTGAAAGAGATTTTTCCAATATCTTCATATTAGAGGTATGTTACGAATTCATTGCATTCGAATAAGAAATCAGTTTCCTTCGAGCAAGTAAATACCAACATACATTTATCTTATGCCTACTGTTTCATATCTTCTTCCAGTAGACACATTCCTGAAACGCTTTGATCGATATTTTGGAGTTTCAAAGGATATAGTTGTGTTACTTTATGAACAATCTAACATTGATATGGAAAGCATAACGTACGTTTGTATTTAGTTGTGCGACGCCCTTCATTCCTTCCCCTCCTTGTCTAACCAAAACATGTTTGGTTGAACTACAAGAGCGGCTGCCAAATCTCGTAAACCCCACATTGTAACCAAACATTACTTTTTAAAGTTTACATCCACGAACATTTAGAATAAGGAAACCTTAATTCCGGACTGTTTTAAGGATCAATTCAATTTAAACAGCTTCAAGTCTCGTTTAAATCAATTTCTTCGAATTTCAAACACGCGTAATACAATGATATCTGTTGGTACTTTTATGATTTCTGAGTTATTTACATTGTGCTTTTGACACCTCAATTTGAGCAAACTTAATTCCAAACAACATATCTGTATGCACTCCAAATAAATTTCCATTATCTTTGTTAAGCATAATTTTCTACTCATAGGAGGTTCTTTTGGACTGAGTTGTATTATGCCAGTGGCTGGATTATTGGCAGGAACATTTGGATGGAAATCTGTCTTCTACGCCTCTGGTATGTAAGATATACTGCTATAAAGCACATTTACTGATAACATAGTCAAAAAGTAAAGTCACAGTATAGGCGTATCACTCCCTCAGATTTTGTGAATCGGTGGTGGCAGTCCTACATCCCCAAAGTTTTAAAAGCTAGTCTAAAAAAATCATTATTACGATATTTTTTCATTTCCGAAATGGGGAACTTTTTCATCAACACAAACTTGGGCAGAAAATTTGCTTCCATTCACTCATATCCGACCGCCTCAAAACTCAAGATCCTAATATATCTCAATGCTAAAAAGGATAGGAGATTAAGTTTTACGATTGCGTGACCGTCACCAGTCTGATATGTGTTACGCAAACACGTCGCCGTCACTTGTTTGGAGTGGAGACTAGTTGATGCCAATAAATTGGTATTGAAAATGCTCCTTACTTTTTAAGACCCAGGCCTATACAAATATTTTTTGGCACCTAGATGATGGCATTAAATGTTGAAATTATTCGTTTGGCTTATTCTTGTGGAAAAGTGTAGTTCTACCCGATAAATTCGAAGTTGCTTTACAAGTAGATAACTAATCGTTTCCGTTTAATCGAATTAAATTTTATGATCGGACACGTAGCAAACTTATCCCAATTATTCCAACTTAAGCCTGTTCACTGCTAAATCGAAATATGGAACATTCTGGGAGTGTAAGGACTTAGTACAATGTCGGTGTCAAAGCTGTACATGTAGAAAATCTTGTCCTAAACATTTGTTCAGATTGTTTAGTGAATTTCAGTTCCTATTCATTCAATATAATTTAGTGGTAAAATTAAAAACTTGAATACCACCCACATTTTTAGGTAATCTTGTAACCATACAAATATATCGAATTCTTTGATATACCGAAAATACGGCATCGTTTGACAAACACTTTTGTTTAGGAGTGTTTTCAGCGTGTTGGTCAATATTATGGTTAATTCTCATTCATGAGACACCGGAACAACATCCAAGAATATCAGTTACTGAGAAAGAGTTTATTACTTCGTCAATAAATTACACTGGCAAAGATACACAAGAGGTTGGTCTCTTATTCTCAGAATAAAAATATAAAAAAGATGTATCCAGTATTCTTGAGCATAAAAAACAGCCATATATTGAGCGAACGAAAGGGTTACACGCAGGCACATTATTACATTATCGAAAACACAAAAATTGGAGCAAAGATAGTGATAGATCCCCATGCACCTCCATCTTCAAGTCCACAACATCATATCATATTGATTTCGTCATCATTTAATAAAATCATCGCTCTTTTGCAGTAACTTTACTTGGTGGTATTCAAAAAATAAAGCTATAAAATCAGCAAACTTTAGGTGAGCCTTTTCAAATTTCAGAAATATAAAATTACTACAAATTAACAGTAAATTTCCAGAATTTTTCTCACAATATATGCGGCCCAATGTGCATTCACTTCCTGATTTTCTCTTTTTTCCAGCAAAAGAAGATACCTTGGCTGAAAATATTTAAATCCGGTCCTTTTTGGTGTCTCGTAGTAGTTCATTTCTGCAGTGTATACGGCAGAACAACATTTACATCCATGCTTCCAACATATTTGAGAACAGTTTTGAAGTTTGATGTCGAAACGGTTAGTTTTGCTGAGTATACTTCTTTCATAGCAAAACTGATTTCTGTTTTATTTTCAAAACTGACTATTTTATTTCTTTTGGGCACAGAGCGGAATTCTGAGTGCTGTGCCATATGCAATAACAGGAATTTTAATGTTTGCGTGTGGACCCCTTGCAGATCTTTGTATTTCGAAAGGATTAAGACCAATTATTGTGAGGAAGAGTTTTACTTGTGTTGGTGAGTTTGCTTAAGGCATATTGCCTTAAAATGTCGACTTAACACCAATCAGACATGCGCTTTTAATTTATTAAATAAAATATCGGCAATTCATGAATAGGCGCTTTTGTCCATACTTAGTAAAAAAGGTGGTTTGGAGCAGCTTTTGATTTTGATTTCTTCTTAGAAATGCGCAAGCATGTTTAAAAAACACGCGTCACTGATATAAATATATTTGTGACGTCACCAAACTTGTCACGTTTAGCTCGGAAATCGGAAATTTCTTCAAATTCGTGTCAAACATAAGTAAATTCGCTGTACTTATGCAGCTATAGATGATATTTTTTTTTTTTATTGAAATTCGCTCAGAGCAAGGACACAGAAGAAGAATCAAACTTGAAAATTCTCCTGGAGCCACTAAAGTGCAAAGAGCTACATAAAATGCAGGAGCAGGAACTAAAGAATCCCCACCCCTGATAGATGTCTATTAACGCGAGTTTTAAAGCCTTGTAGATCAACACGATCAGGAAAACAGCAAGAAGGCAAGAAATTCCAAAGTTATCTTTACATTAATTGCAGTCTGAGTTCACGATCAAATTCCAATAAAATATAAGTCCATTTTCAGATATTTATACCAAAAAATTCATACCTTTTTTGAAATTTTATAGGTATGTCAATTTCTTGTGCAGCTGTAGTTACATTAGCTTATTCTGGTTGCAACATCATACAGACGATATCTATGGTTTCTATAACAAGTGAGTTTTCTTGCTCTGGCTATAATATATATTCTTGCGGTAGGCCAAAATGCAGAATGTAAATGCCAGATGATGTATTTTTGCGAATCGTTATCGTTTTGCGACGTTTTATATTCTTTCTGAAAAAAAAAAATAGCAACTCAACGTTATCCGGAACATCAGAGGTTCAATAGACTTCAATCTCCGAAATACTGTTTTGGCGGATGGATATTTTGCTAAAGCAGCGTTCAGTAAAACCCTCTATTCTTTATTTGTTTCACATTTCAATCTTTCATGGCGAATGAATGTTTAGAAAATTTCCAGTAATGCATCATGTGTCCTGATTTATCACATTCAAAATGATTGTTCCGAAAAAGTTACAATTAAATAGTTATCCTAATTCTCTTAATTCTTTTGCAATACTGAATACTACGTTAGGATTGTTAACAGAATTTAGTTTATACAACATTCCAAATTCAAGTTAGATGAAAGAATATGCTGGAAAATTTAAGATCTTCGAAATTACTTGACATACGTCAGTATTTTGCTACAGAATAAGTCCCTTTGTTTTTAAATTCACTCTATGCAATGCTGGAGACAGCACATAAAAGGAACTAACAGCCGACTTTGTTGAGAGAGTGCAGACATCTGATTTCCTCTCTACAACGATATTAAAGCCGCCTGTCATTTCCTCGTTTCCTTTTAGTCGTTTGAGATAAAATTTATACACCCACACATGCAGTGATGAGAAAAGTAAATTCTAAACTTTAACAAGCAAGAATTTTATGAATATATTTAGTTGCAATGGATTCATTCGTTACTCCTGGTTTCAAAGCATGCATGATTGAACTTGCTCCTGAGTTTAGTGGTCTTATTTTTGGAATGAGTGCAACTATTTCAAATTGCAGCGGCATTCTAGCACCACAGATCACCGGTGTGTTGAGAGATACATACGTAAGTTAATTTTTCCAATCCCTGGTTTCCCCCGCTTTGTACCTTTTGACGTTATACTTCGGACTGGTCAAAATCGAAGAATTTGAAATTCTATATAAACAACGAATGTCCTTTTTCTATCACAGTTCAATTTGAAAAATTTCGTTAAAATATTTTTGTTAAGTACGCGTCACTGACAGATCTCGACGATAAGACACAGTCCATCGGTGGCGGCATTCTTGACAAAGTAAAATTTCGGATTGGAAATTACCGTAACTAAGAAAATTTAGGTTAGGAGATTACTAAAAATATTATGAACAGAATAGTTAGGACAATGTACTACTTACATACTTCTCTAGGGGAGAACATACATATTTAACCGAAATCCAAAGTATTTTTTGTTGTTGAAATTTGATAATTCCACATAATTTGACTATTTGAAGATTCTAACTTTCAAATCTATTAAAATACCATGAAGCAGCCAAACAACTATAACCCACTTTACCTGACCTAGTCTTGAAAGTGAAACTAAGTTACCTAGAAATACTTTACCTAGTTTTGAGGTAAATTAGGTTTACCTGATAAGGTATATACATAGTTTGAGGAATAATTAGGTTGCAATCACTACTGCTTGCATGGCAAGAAGCAAATGCAAAATGTAGCACCAGAAAGTGGGTTCCGAGTAGAAAACATTCCATATAGGCCCGAACCAATATATTAGGGTGCAGTGAGTAGTATCTAGTGTAAAATCAACTTCTATTTTTGAAATCATACACTATTCCCTGCACTGTTCAAATTATGTCCGTAAAATTTCAACAACGTTACTATTCTTTTCAGGGTTATCTCGGTTGGCAAATAGCATTTTGGATGGCTGGGGCTATATATTTATTTGGTGCTATTGAATTCTTTATATTTGGAACAAACGAAAGGCAAAACTGGCTGAGTCCAAAGATACATAGAAATTCGGTATTTACCGTTACTGAAGCCTTATAATTATCACAATGTGTTCAGACACTCACTGAAGTAAATTGAAGGGCTAATGCGCGGTACATCATTGTATCATGTTTCACAAAACAGTATTTTGATATAATAGATTTGGCATTTATTGTGAACAAAATAGTCAGCTTCGTGAACTGAAATATTTCATTTCGTTTGGATCTCATATTTTTTTAATTTTAATATTGATTGTTTTTTTTGTTGTTCATCGTGATTTTGCTGAAATATATATTTTTCCGCAATAACTTACGATGATAAAAACATTACTGTATATAAATGTTGCAATGTTGCATCAATATATTGCGTGAAATTGAAATTGAATCGGCTAAGTTTTTTGACAAGTGCGGAACGAACAATCATATAAAGAGATGTGCTGCACTGATACATTTTTTATTTTGATATTTTCTGCTTTTTAATAAGTGAAATAAAATACTGTTTGATTGATGGATCATCTTATGACTGGATAGTGTATGCATAATATGCGCCGAGCAAAATTTGACAAAACAGCATTTGACTCTGGAGGTATGTAACCAACTTTAAAATTTATCTTTGTGTGATTTTTCATACAAAATTTATAGTAGCTGTAGTTATGCAATAATATACTACAGAAAATATAGCAGTCAATTTTCAATCAAAAGTAAGGATTTTTTAGACATTTCCGTAACATTTTATCCATAGTAATTTCATATTATAAAATATATATTCATAGTTATTTGGTTTACTGTGAACTTGGAAAAACTTTGACGTGTTATTTGAAGTATATCACATTCACCCACTTTTTATCGATTTGCAATCCGTCTTATTATTAGGGCAAATTGAGCATAATCGTAATCAGACCTTAACAAACCGCAATTATTATTTGGTCAAATAATCATGGGGGCGGCGAGGTTGAGCAAAAACTTGATCTCAATAAAACGGCTGCACGAGAATCTATTTTGTATTGAAAATTAATAATATACCATATCAAGATTTGGTGAATGTTTTCCCCATTTTTTCCAACAAAAAATATAAAGCAGACATATCTTTTGTGATTACAATGTATATTACTGCGCCGCCCTCCTTTTGGTTTGAATGCATGATATGCTTTTAATATCGCGGCTTGCTGAAATTATCGCTTTCCCTATCAACTCTCAGGGAAACCAGATATCTATTTCAAATCCGTGACCATGTGAACAAAAACAAATCCACTAGATAAAAACCCCGACAAAAATCATTAAAATCTGTTTTGTCGCATATGAGTTCCCGATTATAGTACTGGGCAATTCGATTCGGTGATTCGAATCGAAGCGCAGTATATTCGAATCAATCGTGGATCGTTCATAGGAACAAATACTCACTAAAGGGACTAGAGTTTTCATTTTTAACGACAACATTCAATCGATTTTGGCCAATTTTACCAAAAATTGATTACATTTTTCGTTCAAATATGAAAATTGTTGTTCCTATGAAGTGTGAATTGAATATACACTATAAACTATGAATTTTTCTATTTCCACAAAGAAGACAAGTTATAGTAGTAAAGATAGGATATTTGTTATTTACATCGCATTCATGATTCGATCCGATTCGAAAAAAATATTCTAATCAAATTCGAGTTCCAAAAAATTCGGTTTTGCCCAGCCCTATACCCGATGCATCGCACCGATTTCATTGCAATTTTCTTGCTTTATTTTCAGTTCCCAAATCACTAACTAGAATTGTGTACACAGTACTAAGAAGGCTTTCGCCTGAGCAGGCTCAACACTTTTTTCTGATGAATAGTCTGAAAGACAGCACACAGACTTTGGAACGAGATTCTAGCTGACAAACAAAGCTATGCAAAACCAAAGTTCAACCGTCACGATATTAAATCAGGCCATACATAGTATTTCTATAATGCAAAGAAATTATATATGCATCCGCAAATTGAATGTGGCAAAACTACTTATCTATCTAAAAAACGGATATGGCGTAAAATCTTGAAATTATAATTGGATCATTTTGCTAGTGCAATGTCCAATCAGTCTCAAAGCATATTATCAGGAAATTTTGTTTTTTAGGCACTTCTTAGAGCGAATCACCCTGTACAAGGCTCTGTAACAGCGGCCACTTGTCCCAAACCATATATTTGCTAATATTATTGTAAAGCAAATTACTTCAATTGCATATGAACATGTTTTTGTACATTCGGGGTAATTCACTAAATAATTTTAGTTGATGTTAAGTAGCTTGAATACCATTCACATTTTTGTTGTAATCTTCCTACTATAGCTAAGAAATATTTCAAATTTTAATTTTGTAAAACAACAGCATCGTAATTAACACACACTACGTTTTATTTGACATTTTTTTTGGTCTTTTCAGCGTGTTGGCCAATATTATGGTTAATATTCATTTTTCAGACACCTAAACAACATCCAAGCATTTCAGATACTGAAAAATTTGATTACCCCATAACAACCCAGGGTGTAATAACTTGGGTAGGCTAAGCCGAACAGGAAAAGATCATATCTTTCCAGTAATTGAACCCTGCCCGCCTATAAGTGGCCGCTGTTACAGGGCCTTGGACAGGGTGACCCACTCAAAGAAGTGGGTAAAAAAAAAACTAAGTTACAATGCACTCATTTATTTTTAATTTGACATTTTAATTACATTTAATTTTCCTTGTTTTGTCACCATTTATCGGGAAAAAATGGATCCGTGTGAATCAAAATCCCAATTGTTCAACTAATTTCAAGAATTCGAGAAAGAACATTGCATGATTAACTCATGGTAACTGAGGATGGACAATCCGATCAAGTGATTCGAATGTATTCGAAGGACCGACTATTCGAATCAATCGCGAATCGGTCATAGTAATAGGAACTTGTTAAATTAAGTGGAATTTTTCATTTTCAATGACAAAATGCAATCTATTCTGACCAAAATAGGTCGCATTTTGATCTTAAAAATGTTAATGTTTGTAGATCGTAACTATAAATTTCCTAATTATCCTAAAGTAGACAATAATAGTAAAAGGTACAATGACATATTTGTTATTTTTACGAAATTAGTGATTCGATCCTATTCGTATCAGATTCAAATTCTAAAGGATTCGGTTTTGCCCAGTCCTAATGGTCACTCAACCCCCGTTTGACCTACCTTCAATCAGTCATCAGGTAATCCAATCGAAAATAAACTACCAAACCATCTTTTGTTGAGTATGTGTCACTGATGGATCGTGTCGATGAGACGCGGTCCATTTGTGGCGCATGCTTGACAAGATAATACTTTTGATTGAAAATATGATTGACCCCAAGATAGCTCGTCACGTTGATTGCGTCTGACGTGATTTATCGTGCTGGTATTTCATGACCTGAATTCATAGCTTGTACTTAAAAGTCGATGTTTCGCAATACATACGAATTTGCAACTTGTCTGCACATTGCCGTTGCATTTAAGTTTTCTGAAATTGCGTAACTTGCGTAAAATTTTACTTCACGTTTCGGTGTCGCCAACTAAAAGTAAAAACACCATCATTTCCTTGTATGTTTTGATATTTTTTCAAACAATTTCTTTGATTTTGTACCTTTTCTCTAGTGTGAATAAAAATGTTAAAAAATCTATGTCAGAAGTTTGAGCATCTTGAATATTAAAATATCTGCATTTGATTGCAAGTTAATTCAGATCAATTTATTTTGAGTGGTTTTCGGTCATATATAAATATATTTTCTTCTAATTTGTAGCTCAAGAACTGTGGCTCCTATCTAGAAGTCCTCGAAACTTTACTTCGACCTCTGATTTTGTTAACGCTTCGTTACCCATTTCAATTTCTAACCTTGAAGTGATACCTTTGCTGTTCATAAATGTCCATACCGAACGAAAAAGTATATTTTGTAGTATTTTTCCATTCGCAAATGTTGCAACATTTGTCACGTGATCTATGTTAAGAATCAGCTGAGAGCTCGAAACGTTGTCACGCTTACAAAGATTTGGTTTCAAATTTATATTTCACACATTTTGTGAATTATATTTCATACTAAAAGAGGAAACGGCATTTTGTTCTGTAACAACTGCAGTGGGGTTAAAACCTGCCAAAAGTTTTATTTCAGCGTATGGGCGACGTTGGCAGAAATTAAATAAGCCATTCAAATGCAATCGTCATTTTTCTGGTCTTACCAACTATCTCTGATCTCCAAATGCTTTGCTATAGTTAACCTTGGTTATCATCCATCAATTTTCACAGTAACAAAATTTCCAAACAATAAGCGTTTCCAAATGCCAGACAATGACAATATATAAGAAAGAAAGGTTACGATAAAGAACGTAAACTCAGTTCAGAGCAAAAATCGTCTGAAGTGGCGTGATAGTTGGCAAAGGCATGTTGCTAATTGCATATTGTCATATTGCAGCTTATGTCAAACAGAATTGCGAAATAGAACACAAAAAATGAAATGCATTTTACTTCATTAAATGAATGGGTTGAATATGTATATATTATTTAAATTAATTATATTTGGGCCATCTAAAAACAGCTGATTGATGAAATCGCTACTAAATGACAGCATTAATTTACATATCAGTTAATTGCTGTGCCGTGAGTTCAAAAAAGCTTAGCAATTGCAAACGCAACAGCTTTTATTCATAAATTTAATTTATGTTTCCTTTATTTTATATTGAGAATCATTATATTGTTAGCATTTTGTAATGTTTTTTTAGACATTGCTGCAGTCAGTTGCACGTCAATAACTCCTTTCCAACACTCATCTATTTTCGAGATATTCGTATTTGAAAATTTCCAAAAATCACCGTCGTTTTAATTTACTGTGTTTACAGTGACTAACTCAATTTTATTGGGTTGGGTTTTATTGAGAGAGCCATTTAAAAAAAAAGAAAACAAATATTGCTAAACCGATTATCATTTTTTTTTTTCATTTTCTTTAACAAGGGCCCACGGATAGGTGCAAATATACAAACATTAAAACGGTATTCTTATGTTCAAAGTAAACTGCACATAAAAATATTGAACAAAAATTATATCCAGACCGTATTCATTTTTGGAGTAGTTGCGCAATCTTTATACGCTATTTGCATTGTAAAAGTCTTGCAAAATTACATGCAGAAATATTGATTGCTGCAAATCTGCGAGGCGACAATTGCAAATGCTTAAACTAAATTTAATTCTTTGTAATACACAAACTGTTAGCTGGAAAGTTACGAAATATCAATCACGAAGCCGGTAATTTCAAGTCTCGATGCAACATTTGTCTTGAAAACGTGCAATATGTCGATGCAGTCGACCTGTCAGAAGTGTATAAATATGGCCCATAAAGTGACATTTCCACTCACAATTCTAACTCGACTCCAAAAGATAGTGTTTTGAAACCAATACTTTTTGGAAATTGGAAAGAATATGGTGATGTTCAACGTAGCCCTCGTCTGCGCCCTTTTGGGGTGTGTCTTCGGAAGACAATATAAAATTGTTGCCGAAAGTGAAGTTGATATCGAGAACATGAAAACCAAAGTATCCCACCCAGGATATTTTGACAACGAATGGCGTGACATCTACGACGAACAATATCTCCGCAAACAACCTAAATGGAGAGTCATTGAAACAGAAACAAAAAACAAACCCTATGAAGTTCGTCAATATGACGAAGCATGGTGAGATCTTATAGAAGTTCAGATAGTTTTGTTTTTATTTCAATATCTTAATTTCAATTAGTAAAAGAATTGAACGAACATTGAAACAACATCATGCGTGACGCTGAGAATTCTTTTTTTTTAATTTTCAGGAGATATGCAAGAATCCTAATGTAACACGACCAATAATATATAATTATTTACTAAAATAAACCCAAGTAAGGTTAAAAGTAACACCTTTTATTTTTAAGAAAGTATCTTGAGGGCGCCAGGTGGAAAACAATAAAAACACCTCTCCTTTGCCAATGCTGGGAAAATTCTTTAGACTTTTGGTCTGATTTTTTTCTTCAACACAATGTATTCCAGACATGATGTTTCAGCTGCCAAGCATATATATAAAAGTGTAACTGTTGACGAAGCGCTGTTTTGGCCTAATCCGATAAAATACTTTTGTGGCTTTACAATACCAAAACTCACACTAAATTATTAAATTTCGCAGGTTTGTTTCATCATACACAAAATGCCTCAATCAGAGCGAATCTGCTGCTGATGGTTACGTACGTATGTACATCTATATGGACATTAACAACAGGAAACACCCAGGAAAATATCCTCTCACCTACCCAATTTTATCCAAAGTTGAATTGGGAGCTGAAACAATTGAGCACAGTTCCGAGAACGTAAGCACTTATGAGACCAATGAAGAAATTGTAACACCTACTGAAACCATAAACCGCCAATATGTTAATGATGCATCTCCAACCCAACAAATTCACAACTACATCATCCCAGTGGTTGGTACCAAAGACAAAGAATCAACAAAATCATGTCCAGACCGTTTCTCCCAGCACTTATATCTTCCTATTCCAGTCAGTCAAATCCCCCCTAAATCACTTGACGAAAGCATCACCACGAAGATCGTGCCAAAACGTACCTACTACGTTCGCAAATATGCTGATGAGTTCACTCACGAAAGTCAACGCAACTGCAACCTTCAAGCCGGTCTCCTTGCCCGCACCTTGGCTCTCTCTGGAGTGAGATTCAACCCACGTTCCTACTACTGCGCCATGTACGAGCCTGGCAGAAGTCTGGTTACAGCTCACTTTGAAGTCTGGTTTGAAGCCGTCAACGAAATGTAATTCTATTCCAAGAATTGATGGTTATAAAAAATAAACAAAAAAAAAATCATTTTTCATTTTCATTCTTGAGATTCGTGCGATGTAATCCCAATGTAAACGCAATAGTCTTCGTATAGTTTTTCATTTCATTATAGCCAGCAAATTACGAATTTCGTTTTATTATTATGAATTGTTTCATATTTAATGACTTCAAACAAAGCACGATATTTTTTAAATACTGGAATTAGAAATCTAGACCACAAAAATAGCAATATACGTTACATTTTAACTTCATTATTCATTAAATAAACCATAATCTGCAAAAACATTTTCGTGCTATTTATTACAACATGGTAAGGCTGCTTGTTGGGCATAAAAGCTACAATACGCGTGAAATTGTGTATTGATGCATTGCTTCGCGTCTTTTTTTACATACGGACAGGGGTACGGTTTTTGGAAAGAGAAAGATCTTTCCGGTTCGGCTTCACCTATACCCAATTGATCACAACCTGGGTTGAGTAACGGGCATGGATTAAAGAGGCGGAATCGAACTCGAGATCTTCAACCTGCGATGCCAACACGAATACACGATAGCCACCAGGCCATCACGCCCACGATCGCGCTACTGGTAACAACGCGAAAACGGCAATACACGTCGGCATCGATTGATGTTAATAATTTTCACTTGTCTGCAAATCAAAAATCTATGCACCAAAACGAGCATTCTCGTTTGCTTGCATAGAAAAATGATCAGATGTTCTGGATAACGTGAAAAAGGTATACTCAGCGTTGCGCAAGTTTACAAAGATATGATTAAATAAGACAAAACTAGAATAAAGCGATATATTACGCACGCTTACAGACCTATTTACCCCTTTAGGATATATCAACACAACATGTCGATACTCATAAATGAGTGCAACACTATTATACCAAAATGGAAAATTTTTGCCGATCTATACATAATCAATTTGCACCAAATCATTAAAATTATATCAAAAAAAAGAATGTATAAAAGTGAACAAATTAATTTGCCATTCTGTGACACATTGACTGTGTGATTCATCGTTGACCCGTGCTTAACAGAGAGATTTTGAAAAAAAAATTGTCTGGAAATTTGTTTTAACAGAGCATTTAGTGCGGAAAATATAATATTTATCGTATTCGGCAAAATTATTTCTAGTCTAATGTGGTATCGCTAAAAAATATGGTTCGCAGTGAACTTATCGGGGCTAAAACATGTACATAGATCAGCATCACCAAACAAACTTCAAACAATCTCCAACAAAATCAAAAATATTTAGCTAAAAACGGAGATAAGAATGTTTGTATAAAATTTCTAGGTAACAACAGAGAAATCTTAATCAAATCATCACACGTAGACATGACCCATCTGTGGCCCATGCTTCAAAGCGTTTGAATATACAATGCTCAAATGCTGAAAGTAGGATGAACTTGGTTGCAATTCATGAATAATAAGTTATAAAATCAAATCAATAGATCACTGTTTAACTTTATGAGAGTACAAACACTTTATACCTGTTGGTGGTCAATCCCACACCGTTTTAGACTAACAACAGACAAAAGGCGGTTAAGTTATACGGTACCTTATCGCGAAAAAAAATTGTCAAACGATCATTTGCCGAGTATGTATCACTGATGAACACTTTGCAATGCTTTATAATGTATCTGATGGGTACAAACAAAACATTTGAAAATTTAGCGACGTATTCTGTTTTGATCAGCAAGTGCTGACAGTTTTCAGAATTTTTTAGTGAATTTTGAACTTAATAATATTGTATAAGTTACAGCACGGACAGAGATTGGAGATTTGAAGAATGTAACTGACAAAAATGAAGTGATGGAAAGAATGCTGCAATATATTTTATCAAATTTGTTTAGCGAGAATTGGAAGGGGGCGTGTTACGTTCTTGAAAACACGGGCCAGTCCTTTTCGAGTTTTTGCCAAGTCCGTAGAAAATATATTTAAGTTGAAAGAATGCTAGCGCTCTCATTTTGGTGCGTAGATTCAAGGGTTTTATTAATTAAAAAAATCTAAATCAAAATTGCTAAATAATTAATGCTTCCAGATGTAAAATATAGCATTTAGTCCAACAAATCTAAAGAAGTTTATTCATGTCAATACACTTTTATGAACATCTTGTAAGTTTAATAATAGACAGCGAAGGACGTAACCAAAGAATCCATGATGCCCAATTTAATATCATACTGTCATGTAAAATATACAAAACAGGGCCCGCAACTTGTATCTTGTGTGATAAAATATTTCTGCTTAAATTATGAATGGCGTGCAAGTTTTTCTAAGAGTATTTCAATATTTTGTTAGCTCCTTTGTTTACAATTCAGAGCTCCAATAACTTTTTTTTCCATTTTAAAAAAAATCAGAATAATAAAATATGAATCTCAAAGTACAAGCTCGCTATGTTTATATTGCATTTGCTTTCATGGGAACATTCAATCTGTACTCACTGAGATTGAATCTCAGCGTTGCTGTAGTCGACATGGTTGATTTTAATTCCGAAACGTCAGAAAATACTTCAGATATTATCTCTTATGGAAACGCAAATTCAGCTGTAAGGGAATCTGCAACAATCCCAGGTGAGACAACCAAAGCTCGACAATGCAATGTAAAATGAAGTGGGAGTGGCGTAATGTTACAAATAAAAGAATAAATTTTCCTAGATATGTGTAGCTTCCCAATCAGAAAAAACTTCCTCAAAGTATCATTTGGTAAGCATGAGTCATTGTTTGATCGCTCCGCCGAGAAGCGATCCATATGTGATTTATACTTGACAAAATAACTGGGATGGGTCCAGCACAAGATCCCCCCAATGGAAAAATAGGTCCACCTAATATCCCCATGGACAGAATCCATTAAATCCGATTTTAAAGTGGATAAAGTCTTCCTTCTTTGAAATGCACTGGCATTTGGGATGGCAATAGTTTATTTAATCGGCACTGACATGACACTGTCCATTATGTTCGATTCGTATGAAATCAGAGTGTGAACGATAAAATTATAGTCGATAGCATATTATGTGATAGACTGTCACAAACTAAGTTTTTAGGATTCATAAATAATTTGGTCAAATTTGACCAAAATTGATTGCATTTCGTCGTTAAAAATTGAGTTGCCCAGCCCTAACCACAAAAAACCCTACCAGAGGATCGAGAAACCGTCACTCTGGTCGATAATCTCGAAGTTAACAAAACTGGTACATACATGTCGAAAATACGACTTTGTATTCCAATAAGCAGGGTTTTTGTTGAAGTGTATGAATCTTTCCAAAAGGGGATATTCCGAATACCCCCATTTTCTCATAGGAAGATGTTGTCCATTCCACGTTTTGTTCAAGTGCGAGTTGTCGCATTTGGTCGCATAATTTATATAGTATTTACTCTATCTGAACAAACGTTTGTATTGGATCGGTTACAACGAAAATTCTCCCAGTAAATTAATTTTTAAATAGAAAACGGTTTAACTCTTCCAAGCCGCAGATGACATTAAAAATGCAATCTAAATGGGTACAACCAATATTCGATTTAATATTAATTCGATAATAATATTTGAAGGTGACAACCCATGATAAAAATTACCTATTTGTAAAACTCTAAGTGAAATTTTTGCAAAAAAAAAAAACGGAATGACGCATTATGTGTTTTTCGTAAATTAATTTTTTATCACAAATGATTGTTTCGCATGATTTCAGTTCCAAATGTTGAAGATCAAAAATTCAAGTGGAATGCAAATCAGCAAGGATTATTACTCAGTGCATATTTTTATGGCTATATGGTAACACAGGTAAAAGAAAATACGTTACTTACGCAATCAGAAGTATTATCATCGGATCAGAAAAGTCAGTCTGGATAACCCATCGGAGAAATCTTGACAAAATAAAAATTCTGAAAAACTGTCAAAGTATGACGCGGTTAACGGGTAACGACGTCGGTGTCAAATAAATTTAGTTTCAACATGTTGAGTTATGTATGCTTGGCACGATGTACCTGCGATGTAAGTTCCAGAATTTCGAATTGAATCGATTCGAATCAACATCAATTCGAATCGATTCTAAGCATTTCAAGAAAATTCGTTGTGGTTCTAATAGATTCCTGTTGCGTAGCGTATATGAAGTTCTGACGTTGTCGAAATTATTTGACTATCTGGCGACGTTTTATGATAAAATTTCGCCAGTTTTATTGTGCCCTGTCGTAAAATCAATACATAGCTATTTCGTTCTTATTCAGTGTTGCTCGACGAACGTTTTTCGGTTTTGTAAAGTAATAGAGCATATTAATACAGTTGTCAATTCGATTTTTCAAAGTATAATCATATTCGAGATGATTCGATTCGAAATTATATTTTAGTGATTTGATTCAAAACAAAATATCGAATCTGGCATCCCAGCCAGCGGCTCCTGTTTGACTATATTCTATTTATGACGTGGGAAAATTTGTAAATAAAACGCACTTTTGATAAAGTTAAAACTTGTCTTGACTTGAAGCACCAAGGCCGCAGCTAGACCTCGATAACATTGTATAACAAAAAACCTGTCGTAGTTTTTTTTTATTTTATGGCTTAACACTAATCGCCGTCAGAAAATGTTTGCTCACATACGTTTTTGTCGAGCTCGAGAAACTTATGAATCGCGTCGCCAAAGACGCGGCTAGGAAAGGATACAAAGTCTTTATTAATTAAGCAACCCGTGAGATAAGTTCACTTCTACTTATCTCAAAGCGATTTAATCAAAGTTTGATATAGTGATTTACAGCTTTATACTGATTTCTTCTCCGTGAGTTAAAAATAATTTAAAAAAAGTACAAATAATTTGTAGTTGTTTTTCTTCAAGGTACCGAAATTGAGGCCTGCTGGTGTTAATATCACATAAAGGTTCACACAGACATGGGTGATATTATATGGAAAAATTTTCAGGTTCCTGGAGCGTATCTTGGGCGAAGATTCGGGCGAGTCCGAGTTCTAGGATCTTGTGTTGTTGGATCATCAACATTAACATTACTATTTCCAGTATTAGCAAAGTGGTTGGGATTTTACGCAATTGTCATAATTCGTATTCTGATTGGACTACTTTCGGTGAGTAATATTGTCGGTCTGAGTCCATATTATTAAAGATGTGGGTCGAAAAGTCTACTAAATTTGAAGCTTGTACATTATCAGGTTAAAATAGAATTATCCAACCCTTCGTCAAACGTCAAACCTCTAAAGCGTAAACGTTTAAGAGCAACACGCACCCTCAAATACCTCGTGACCTCGTCAATGATGTTCGTCCGCAGTTTATTTCCAGTTTCATTTTAAATGAAGGATTCAGCCGCAAAATCTTTTTATATGTATAAGAAAGACTCAATCCAGCTCAAAATGATATTTCGAGTTGCTCAAAAATTATTTTTGTGTTTCGTATCAGTATTAGTTGAGACTAAAATTGGGCAATCGAGCATCGTGAATATACTGGTATTACATTACTGCTTCACATGACTAAAGAAATACTATGACCTCGATGTCACTGCTCGACTTTTATTTTGATCGATCACTGATTTAACTCGCTTGGTAATTAGAATTTTGTTATTTTTTTTCAATGATTTACCACATTTTCACTTTGCAGGGTGTCACAATGCCGATACTGTTTGCGATTACGTCAGTATGGTCTCCAGCTTGTGAGAGAAGCAAATTGATTTCAGTGCAATTTGCAGGTAAACATGATATATTTTGTTATGTTTGGCCATTCCTGACATCTATAAAAGAATTAGGGCTCATGAAAAAGTAAACATCATTTCTATTTTTATTGTTTATTTATTATTTCATTTAAGGAATTCCGATGGGAACCTGTATCATTCTCCCAGTAGCTGGATTACTTGCAGATGCATTTGGATGGGAATCGGTGTTTTATACAACAGGTAAACTACACCGAGTGTTCGGGTGCATGTTTTTGTATAGCGGCAGGTTTAGTCTATTTTGAAAAAAACTTTCATTTTGCATTAGATCTATGAAATGTAATTTCCTGATTCCTAAAAAACGGACTCAATCATCCACAGACTGACTAGATATTCGAATTTCTAATATAACTCCAATATCAATGGGCGCTAACTACTTCTAGATATATATTATATTTTATATATTTTAATTTCGTACTAAACACATGTTTTATGTGATGACTCTGTTTCTTCAATTGCTATAGATATCATGGGTACGTCCCTACTGACGCATCATCACATAACATGTATTTAAAAACTTTTTTTTTTAATTGGTTTACCGATGACACTTAGCGCCTATCAGTTACTGTGATCGTTATCTGTTACGCTTGAATGAAAATTAATTTGAGAATGAGCTTTTACGGAAAATACTACTTCCAGAAAATACAGGACAGTTTTGCTGAGCTTGAGCCGGTTATGAATATCAAAAATAGTCGATATTGGACAATATACAGACTAATCGGTCAATTTTTAGTTTTATCTCTTCGTGTATTGACTTAACCGGGCTGTTGCAAAATAAATTGTTCTTTTTTATATGAAATCAATCTTTTGATGTTGTATTTTCAAACACTTAACAAAAAATCGAACGTAATCTTTGTAGCGGTTTGCATAAGCCGGTTTTCATTTACAAGAACGCTGGAAAGAAAAAAAAATATCTAAACAAAAACTATTCCATAACTTGCCCCACAAACCCTTTGCAAAGAAATTGCTAAAATGGCTTGAAAATAGCTTGTCTAATAAACTTTAATATATACAATATATATATATATGTAATTTTATTAAAGTAATAAGATTTTGATATTTAGGTGATTGATAAGTCGTACTACTGTGCATTTGACTTCGAATCCGTAGGCAACACTAACCCTTAGGACAATATTTGAACCAGACAGCCTTGAAGTAAATACGAAAGCAACATGATCTTCCTGCTAAGTTGTAGGCATTTTTCTAACTTAACTTCATAACCTTCTATTGAAGTCGTTGATCGCCATATGGACGAACTTCATCACCGGCGTTCCTCTCGTACATAAGATGAAAATGATATCCTGTCATAGTTCGAAAGTAAGACATAGGCAATGGTTCTCAAAGAGCCAGCAATTTTTTGAAAACGTAGAAATTTATTTCGCATTTTTGAAAATTTGAATCCGTTTCAAGGCATCTTTGGATTGGCGTGGGCAATATTATGGATGATATTTGTTTATGATTCTCCGGCAATTCATCCACGAATATCAGCAACAGAAAAACAACTTATAATGGGATCTAACGACGAGATGAATCGAGACAAACAACGGAAGGTTAGTGGTGTACTGAATAGAGATGACACTTTCAGATTCGGTGAGATCTGATACCTGATTCGCGTGATCCGAATAAGTATTTATAAGATTGGTATGATTTCATGTGCGGATCTAAATTCTACACATCCGAACCTGAATCTCAAATTCAACTCCCAACTCCCCTGCCTTCCTATTTCCAATCCACCTGCCTCGCCTTCCTATTCCCTGCCTCGTTCTTACTTCGATCCACCTCGACCTCTTATCCCCAACCTACCAGTCAGCCCACATATCTACCCCGATACATCCCACATTTCCAACCTACTTGCTTCAACTCTTCAACTCCCTTGGTCTGCCCAGTATATTTCCCTCCATATCCTCAAATCATATTACCCTTCCTTGCCCTCTCCCAACCCGCCCGCATTTCTTCTTGCAAACCCACTCCCTCACTTCCCTTTTGTCCCCGAACTACCTCCATCTGCCCGCCTACCATTCATATCCCAACTCAGTTCTAACCCGTCAACCCCCACCTCGCCTACCTATTCTCAACCCATTTCCGACGGATCTCCGTCATTTCGACCTTATATTCCGGAACTTCCTGTATCTACCTTGATTTCATCCTCATACCGCAAATCGGTAATCGTTAATAGTATCGGCATTGTAGCCTTGAAGTAGACTATTGGTCGAATGGATTGTTATTGATATGCATGAAATAGTAGATGAGTAAATTCCGACAGGTAGTTTTTGTCGGGTTGGACTTTTTCTTGGCAAGTTTGAATAAAAAAGTAACCAATATTTCATCGGGATGTGTCCATACACCGCATACATCTAACACTACAAAAAATTGTATATAATTGTACATTTAAACATTTACTCATTTCAGCGTCCTGTCCCGTGGATTTCTATGATAACATCAGGAGCGTGGGCTTGTTTAGCTTTTACTCATTTTTCAAGTTTGTTCGGGAAATATCTGCTCATGACCATGTTACCAAGTTATTTGAAGACCGTTTTAAGTTTCAATGTAAAAGCGGTATGTAGAAAAATGGAAATTTCAGTTTTTTTTTATAATAGTTATTATCAAGCCACTGACAATTGTGCTTTTCAATTCATTTTTTGTACTGAATGGAAACGCACACGATGGACTAAAACGCACATAATTTACAAAAGAATTTATGCAATCAAATTATGTCCTATTTTTTAAAGACTCTCCATTTACCCAATAATTTGAGTAAACGGGACAATATTTAATGCATTGGTGCTTCGTCTAATTTCACTTCATTTATCTCTCATTGTTTTTAACTAAAAATTCCCGCATTGATATGACTGAAGAAAATAGTTACGGAATGATTGTTTTCTGATAGTAAGTTGAAGACAACCATAATACAGTAGTGAAATACAACCCCAACGTACACCACCACCCGCGCCACTGATGGATCGCGTCGCCAAACCGCAGTCCAACTATGAATCATGCTTAACAATATTCTGATTAGGCAGCTATTGGAACCTAAAAATTGCTTGCTCACAATATTGCACACATTAACACTTTGATGAAAATAATTGACGTTGCTAAATTCCTGTAGGTTTAAAATAGGCCTTCGCTATGCCCTTTCAATTAAATGTCATATATTTCGATATTATTTTGCTATAAAGAGTGGAATGCTGAGTTCAATACCGTTTATCCTCGGTACAATATTACTATTTGTATCTGGACCACTTGCTGATTGCTTGATTGCAAGAAATATCAAATCGATCTACGTTAGAAAGGCCCTCACCACTGCTGGTAAGAAAGTTGAAGTATTGAACAATTTAGTACCTTTTTCTGACTATGGTCTATCAATGTATCACGATCACATTTCGTATTGGCATCCCCTTAGGGGTTCATGGGTTTATTGTACCTCATTGAAATAAAGAAAGTTTTAAGATATTTACCTTTTTACTGCTAAGATTACATCTTCTTCAGATCAAGGCCACTTTGCCAATTATATGTACATGTTATTGTTAATTTAGCAGTCAAACAAACTCCCCATCGATGGGCTCGTTTGCCCATTGGATATAATTCTGACATACTCTGCCCAAAGGATTGAAACTATCGAATTCGAATCAAAACTATGGAATACATATCAAAATGCGTCAAGAATGGACCGCGCCCTAACGACGGGAATCCATCAATCTGTCATATTTAACAACACATGTTTAAGCAAAAAAACAACTATGCCACGCAAGCAGAGAACCATCCAGAATTCTGATCGGATGCGAGGAAGAGTTGAACGATTGTATTTGTTTTTTAGGCTTACTAACTTCCAGTATTTCAATCAGCATTGTAACTTACATTGGACCAAGTGTTCCTGCTGCGATGACACTCTTTACTTTATCAGGTGATATTTTATTTAGACCTAAAGTTTTGTTTTACACCGTTGAACAGGAAAAGCAACTATCGATAGTCAATCCAGTCTTCTTCGCACGCCAGAGGCCCGGTCTATCTTTGGCACGTACTTCACAAAGACGTCTTATTTTAGATCTAAATAATAGGAAATATAAAAGTCTCTAAATTTTTCGTTGTTTTTTCGTTGACAAACAAAACTAAAATGATAAATTTTAATTTAAAAGAGTAATATTGCTAAAATATCGAAATATTATCTCACATTTGAATATTTACCTTGGTGTACAATCGTTTGCCGATAATCCCAAAAATAATGAAAAATGAATATTTGAAAATGATAAAATAACATGAAAGAGATAACGTCCTACCTAATAGGGACCGACTAGCGGCCATTCATATGGCAAAAAGTTATTTATAATGTAAGTCAAGCAACTGCACTCTGAGTGGAAAAGTTACCACGCAATTGGACCAATTTAATAGAAAACATGCATTTGTAAATTTAAGCATCCGCCTGGGTTTAGCTTTATTATTTAAATTCATCGTGAAAGAATTTTAATGACAATTGAACGAAACAATAATGACAATTTTAATCTCTTAACTCTACTTATCAGAAAAGATGTCGAACTACCTGTAATTGAATTAATGTAGTTTGGGAATACTACTATCCGATTTTATTATAGTAGCGATTACAATCTGCGGTAGTTGAAAAACAGGCATGTTCCTTTGCCGCATAAAATGTGAAATACTGTCGTATCGCTCTTTTGTGTAATACTTAACGTTTCGTCGCACATTTTTTTTAAATCTTGGCCAAACCATCCGACAACAAATATGCCACAAACAGCGTTTTCACCCACAACTTGACTAGTTTCAAACAATTTGAAAATTTTTGGTGATGTTATTGTTGTTTTCTGCTGTTGCTGTGAATAGTGTTGTTTTTATTTGGAATTCAATTTGAAATCATACACCGGACGGAAATTTTATGTTGTCAAGCATGTGTCACAGAGGGACCGCGCATTGACGGCGTATTCCATCAGTGATTCCACATAACAAACCATGTTGGGACAAAAATCCCTGACCATGGCAGCACCCAAGAGGTTTGAACCAACTAACGGCAATAATATTCCATATATATTTGTTGATTCCTTTTAGACGCCTTTCGCAAGGTCTGGCTTCCTTGCAGCAAGTTCACTTGGGCATATACATTGTACAAACCTTTTGTTAAACTGATTAACTCAATGACAAGTTTAAAAAATGTGTCAATTACGATGGTTGGATACTTGTGGCGATCGGAAAATTGAAAACATTGGAAAGGAAAAAAATTAATGTTCGAGTTTTGAGTTCATAAAATTTGGTATTTTACTTTAACAATTTCGTATTCTTCTTTTTTGGATTGGATTCCTATTCATCAACACAATTGTTACATCTGTAAGAAATCCATTCACATTTTTTTTTGATAATTCCACAGTTGCGATGGATTCACTGGTGGTGCCTGGATTTAAAGCCTGTATCATGGAAATTACTCCAGAATTCAGTGGTATTGCTTACGGATTGAGCAACACTGTATCAACTCTGAGTGGCATAATCGCTCCGCAAATCACCGGAATGCTGCGTCAGAAATTTGTAAGTAGCCTTGTTGATGAAAACCAATAGACAATTTCTGTCAAACAAATGTTTGATTTTTTATACTTTACATAGTAAAAAAGACACTAGTCGACTGGTATAGATCAATACGAGATAACAATTAAAGGATTCTAGTTATACATTTTTCTAATCAAAATTTGCTCGGATCAAGGCTGCAAGAGGCATTATCGTACTGAAACTTCTAGTGTACAAATAGCTAAATGAAATACAGACATGAGAAATGGGTAATCTCCATCCACAGTCGACGACACGAGGTTAAAAGCCACGAAGATCAGCTCGATCATGAAAGCAGTGGGAGGGGAAGCATTCTTTAGAGGTTCTTTGGGAAAATACCTTCTTGCATGTCTGTGACCTAGTAGAACAATCCAGCAGACCTGTTAATTTTTTTTGTTCGGAGAAACCAAACCGAAATTTTCTTCAACAAATATATAAAGTATTATTTTATTGACTATCAATTTCAAAACTTTGTGATACAGGCCAAGTTAAAATACACATATTGACTAACCGATGTCACAGATTAAAACTTATTTTTTTCATACTCAGTATATATTGCGTCACTCCGAGAAAGGCCCAGAAACAACGGCCAGACAAGACAAACAGCATTCACGTCGCTGTAAATACATGGGGCTTTATGGTGATTACATTCTGAGTTGAGGGTGTGGATATGTATTCATCAAACGTACTTATGTGGCTAGATTCCGTGAATACAAAAAGTAGTATCAGCAACTATTAGTGAGCGCCCCCCGTTGCTCTCATTCCAGCGATGCTGAAGTTTCGCTTTTATTGACACACATAAAAATCGCCCACTGGTAGGTCTTAATTTCAGCAGTCAATAATTCAAACGTTTATCCTCTCTTGTTTTTTTCAGGATAATGATCCAATTATTGGATGGAGAGTTTCATTTTGGATTGGGGGAGCAATTTATTTTCTGGGAGCAATGGTTTTCTTAATATTTGGTACAAACAAGAAACAACCATGGTCTTTTGACCCTAAAGAAAAAAAAGAGGCGGAAGAATTACGCGAACTATATCCAAAGGGAAACATTTGAGACGATGCCTAATCATTTGAAATGTAAATTTTCTACGCAAGTTCCTATTTATTAGGAATACAACATTTTGAATCAAGAATACAATCGATTCAGAAACATGTCCGATTCTGATCACTAGAATAATCTTTTCTGTGATTCGATAAACGTTTTCTCAACATCAAAAAATCATATTTTTGCAAAAATGAGGCCAAATCGACGCGAGCAAGGCAAAACATGTGAAATCAAAACATCTCTGTCTATTGAGCAAAAGGTCAATGTACATGCAGAATTTTTGTATATTTCAATATTTTCTTTACACTAAGACATTGGAAATAATTAAAGTTCGCTGTGAACAAGGCCTGTCAGTAGAACGCCATTTTGGCCCTGAAACCAATGGTCCTGAAATGTTTTCAAATCCCCAATGCACCATTTCTTTTTATAAACGATGATTGGGAGCATCTTGATCGTACCGCCAATTTTAAATTAATATTATTGTTTTATGACAATATGTTCTAAAAATAAATGCGACAACTCCGCTTTTTGCGGCAATGTGTTGTTGTGTAGTCGGTTTCAAGTTGAAACTTTCAATCCATATATTTGTATTGTATTATATATTGTTGTATAGTGTTATTGCCATGTCCTGATTGATAATTGTAAATATTTAATAAATGACGTAACCATATTATTGAGCAAACATTTGACAACGCTTTTTACAAATTCGCAAGGTCAGAATGTCGACTGAAGTTGTTAAGCTCCGCATGTAGGTATATCAAGGATTGGTAAGCTGAATCATGATCAAGCAACCCTGGGATCACACGTATCTGGAAATTCATGCTCCATTGGATATAGACCGTTTTTGTGTTTAATATTCGCTAAATCATCAAAAATTTATATCTACAGTTTGTGCTTGATTCAAAAATGTAATGAATTGTTTTATTGAGCATGAAAAACTGATGGATTGCGTCAAGTCGCTAATGAGATTCGAATTTTCAACGATTCGATTTTGCCCACCCCTGTTCCCGATTGAATAGACTTATTTGTGATTCGAATCGCCGAATGGAATTGCACTGACCTATGCACTATTCCGCGGAAAACTAATCATACAACATAGCATAGGTGAAGCGCGTGTTCGGAAACGTTATATAAATATTTAACTACATATTCGATACCAAAGTTAAACAAAAAAATATTGTTTCATCAGCAAGATGCATTTTCATATCTTCAACAAACTTTGTGAACTTAACACATTGTGAATACATGTTTTATTGTTCGTAGGCTGTTTGTAGAAATCGTTTTCAAAGTGTAACGAAAAATATACGTAAATCTATAACGCGATATAATTTTATTTATTGCTCGATTGTGAGGAGGAATGTACCCCGCCAATGGCGTATTTAGAACTTTGAAAAGAGTGAGGCCACATTTGAAAATGTTTGACGTCACAATGGGCTCCTTAGGTCATTGTTTTGCCTTTTTCTTGTATATCAGGATAAAACAGGCACAAGAATAATTGCAATAACTACTAAGCACAAAGGTGCGCAGAAATGTTTGGGATCTCCGGCGGTTTAAGGTACTTCAAAAGCCATTTTAATTTTTTTTTTCGGCCGAAGGTGGGAGTCATGGTTATTCATTACCCAAACAGCTAAAAATGTCCAAAAATCGAATTCTGAATATTCTGCAATATCAAAAACTGCCTGTGACACTCTGATTTCAAATTATGAATTTTTACTTAAATTTTGAATATAAAGTGAAGCTGATGAAAAAAACTTAAACAGATATTTTTGAAATAGGCTCTTCAGAATGAGAATACAATATAGGGATGTCTTCGCTTGGTTTGCTTTCTTTGGAACGTTCAATTTGTATTCACTGCGACTGAATCTCAGTGTTGCAATTGTTGATATGGTGAACTTTGACCGTAACCAATCTACCGATATCTCACCTACTACAATAAGTAATTATTCGTCAGTGAATTCAGTTTCTACGTACAATTCAACAACAGAAAAATTGGGGACTACAGGTAAGCAGGTAATCTTGTTTTGCATTGTATGGTAATATTGATAATAAACTATGCCAGGTAGTATTAGCAATTTTAAATAAGCGTACCAAGTTAACCTACTTTACCGAATTTATATTCAAATTACTATAGCTATCACTGATATCTAATTTACCTACTTTTGATCTTTTATCGAGTTTTGTATTTGAGGCTTTACATAGAAAATTCACTAGGTAAAATAGATGAATTTACGAAATATTTGACTAGGTACGAAATAAAAAAAAAAACTAGGTAAATTATATTTTCGTTAAAAAAAGCAATCAAAAAAGACAATTTGAAAATTTTAACCAACAAATCTGTAAAAAAATGTCCTAAATGCAGCCAAACAACGATTACCCAGTTTACCTTATTTTTAATCAAGGCCTTTCCTGGTTTTGAAAGTGAAACAAGGTTACTTAGTTATACTAGGTTGACTCTCTGACTGAGCTGCAAAGCGCATTTTATGATTTTTCGTGGTATTATTCTGACGACAACTTGAAAATCTTCAGGTAGTCATCCAATTTTGTCCAGTACGAGTGAAAAATTTGACTGGAATGGAAATCAGCAAGGATTGCTTCTCAGTTGCTATTTTTATGGATATATTGTGACACAGGTGAATAAAAAGGGAAAATAAAACACAGATTTCATTTCATTGTCTATCTGTATCAATTTTCAACAATCGCAAATGCCAAACTATTGGACCGATTTTTCAATAACAAAATATTATTGCCGACAAGTTTATTATTTATAAAAAATTATTTAAATGTTATGTTCAGTATGACAGTATGTTCTACAGCACACGTGTATACATAAATACACACAGCTTCATTAAAAAATGAAACATTCATCCAGGTTATCGGTGCATACTTGGGACGAAAGTTCGGACGGGTTCGAGTTCTGGGTATTTTAACACTCGGATCATCAACATTAACTTTACTTTTCCCAACAATCGCTAAAGAATTAAACTTCGGATCTGTCGTTGCAGTGCGAATATTGATTGGTTTATTATCGGTGAGTGAGCACATGTAAAAAAATAGTGTATGTTGAAAATTCTGTTAAGATTATAATATTAGGTTTTAGAGAGAAGTCCATATCATTTCAGAAATCTTCAGATAACTGCTTTTTAGCATTTTTATCGATAGTACAACAGAATATGATTTGTTCCAAACTGTACAGAGTGAAATTTGGCCCCTGTCTTAATATTTCTGCAAAATGATATGTATTTAGATTGATCAAGCAATTTTGATCCGATAAAAATATAAATTATTCACAAAAATATCGTTTTTAGGCACAATTGTGTAAAGATTTTATTAAGTATAGAATGTCAAGCTTTAGAATGAGGTTAGGTTATGATTTCAATCCAAACTTTTTGAACACACCATTCGTATAAAATGTGTTAGAAGAATCTGATTTTTTTTTACTTTTGGACATTGTTATTCTCCTGTCTCCTGTATATCTTCTAGGGTGCGACTTTGCCTATTTTGTTTGCATTGATCAATGTGTGGGCACCGGTATCTGAAAGAAGCAGGCTTCTGTCTATACAATTTGCAGGTTGGTTGATAGTTTCCACAACATTCGCGTAGAACTGCATTTTATTGTCAAAATCAATTAAATATTTAAATCCGGTTTTCAAATGATTCGACCTCAATCTCGGTATTCCAGAATAAGAAAGGTTTGCACAAAATCACTGTAAGAAAATCTTGTCTCTACCAGTGCTGAAGGTTGAGGAGGGCAGTCCAATCCCCCCGAGAATTAGTGTAAACTTATGCACGTAAAACTCTCTCGATAAATCATTTTAGAGATGAAGACCAAAATGTGTTTTAAATGCAAACTCACTCAATTATAGACACAAATGTTTTGAGGTTTAGTCGAAGACTTCCCACAGCCAGCATGCAAATGAAAGTAATCTTGTTTCGTTAGTAGTTACAACAACTGGACATGACAACTACTTAACTTTCAATTATTCTTTTAAATAGGAAGTCCTATGGGCACCTGCGTTGTTCTTCCTGCATCTGGATTTCTTTCAGACATATTTGGTTGGGAATCTGTGTTTTACGCCACTGGTAAGAGTGGAATATGTCAGTTAGAGATTTTCGTGAATTCATCATCCTTCCCTGTGGAAAATAACCCGAATTAGCAAAGTAAATATGAAATGCGCATCTAGGTGACACGACAATTATATTTATCCGTCGATATAGCCGATAGCGACTAAATAATAGGGATGAGCTTTTGTTAAAGGCAAAATTGCCTAAATCTCGACCAAAATTTTACTCGGTCTTTATCTTCTGAACAATAGAGCTTAGAAAATCTAAAAAGCGATATTGCAGCCCAATTAAAAAAAAATAAGCTAGTTAGTTTTCGTATAAATATAATACCGTTTGCACATCACCAGTTGAGCAATTAGATTCACTATGAATTTCCCTGGTGGCAATCACTCAATCTTTAGTTTTCGTATGTTCGCGAGTTGAATGGGTATCCAAAAGAAATATAAATTTTAGACGATACGCGTTCCCCCACCCTTACACAGTAATATACCGTGTTGAAATGATTTATAGGATGCTTCGGATGTACGTGGGCTTTTTTATGGCTGTTTTGTATATATGAATCTCCGGATATCCATCCTAACATATCGTCAAAGGAAAGAGATTTAATATTAGGATCGCAGAAAAATACAAAAGATAACAAGGTTAATACTGTTTAAATTTTTTTGCGGACATGACTGACACGAGGTATTTACTTTGGATTTTTGCTATATTCACAGCGATCTGTACCTTGGATTTCTATGGTGACATCAACGGCATGGATCGTTTTGGCTTTTACACATTTTGCAAGTTTATTTGGAAAATATCAACTCATGGCAATGCTCCCGAGTTATTTAAAAACAGTTCTAGAATTTGATGTAAAGTCTGTAAGCATTTTTTGTTGGTACATAATATTATAGAGTTATAATTTGCCATATTCTGATATTCTTACAAAATTTGTGTGAAGCACGCGGGATAGGCCGTAAAATATGAAATTTTCTGGTCGCGACTCGCGGTGGCCTTCAAGTGCTAATCCCAGTTTTTCGAATCGGATTATATAGAATCGCTCATTCTTGTCTCGGTTTCAGCATTGTATTTTGCAAACCATATCAAGAGAAATACATTTTATATACGCAGTCATTGATGTTAATAAACCGTATGAGGCCTATGGGCGATACACAAACGGTTTCGAATAATTTGTACTTTGAAACGATTCAAATCACCTAATTGAATTGTCCTGAGTTAGACACAAGTGGCAAATTGGCAATTTAATTCAACATAACAACCACCTATAATTGGAACAATTCTGGTCTGTTTAAATAGCAAGAACTGAGTGGCAAGCTATTGTTGCAATATTATAATAAAATTGGCAATACAATAATAGAGATTGCGGTTAAATCCTGTACGTATGTTTAATTGAAAAACTGATGCTCATCAGCAACTAAGACCATGTGCAAGACTCACTGTACACTCCTCACGATTTTTCACTCTTTCCATTTTTCATGAACAAAAGAGTGGTGGACTAAGCTCAATACCTTTTTTCGTCGGTACATTTGTTCTGCTTGTTGCTGGACCTCTGGCTGACTACCTAATTTCGAGAAATATCAAATCAATTTACGTGCGAAAAGCCTTTTCAACAACAGGTAAAATGTGAATATTAATATTTAAGACATAATGTTACATTCTAAATCAAATATATGATAATACAGATCAATACAAATTTCCAGTAGATGCAGATTTGTTGATATATCGCGTAAAAGCATTTGAATAGCAACATGCACTTTCAGGCCAATTTGATGATCGGCGAATAAAATATAAACATTTTGGCGTTGGGTCTTCAAATTAACGTCGATCTATGACTGTCGATACACTGTTATTGACTTGTGTAGTCTTAAGTGAGCATGGAAAGCACCGATTTTTTTCAAATCTTGAGAGCGTAGTCGATATCCAAAACTCCATTGAAATGCCACAGCTCACAATACGCAGTGATTCCGCTATTTAGTATCAAGGTACTGCCAATTTGTATTTTTGTTGGTTTTTACACCACAAAATTTATTTCCAGGATTTTGGCTGATGATTGATAACTTGTATTTTTTTTTTCAATTTCATGTCTGTTTTGTCCAAAGCCGCACTCCGGCAAGTAAAATATTTCAATGAGGCAGAGGTGGTTTTGAGCTTGCAGAATGCTTACGTTTCAAACGAAGGAAACTAAAAGTAGCAAACCCAAGAATTATTTTTTTTCTTAATGTTATTGATTCCTAATTGAGTTTTTTATTTATTCATTCGCAAAGGGATGTTAATATCCAGTATATCTCTTATCATTGTAACATACGTGGGATCAAGTATAGCAGCTGCCATGATCCTCTTCACTCTCGCAGGTAAAATTATATAGTTTTTATTTGAAATAGTGAGCCTGGACGCAGTGGCAGCGTAATATCTTCGGCATTGATGGGGACCGACTCGCACACAGAAAATATACATTTTTATACTGCGAAATTTTAGCTGAAAAACTTAGTCTATCAGTGATATAATTTGGTCTTAAAATGCTAAAAACGAAAAACCTCGCAGATGGCGTGGTTGGAGATCTTTCGCAGTTTATCCTAATTTTCGCTATTTTGGGAACTTCTAATAAGTGTATAGACGTGATTTTCTTATGTATGAACTCACATGAATAAACCTCCGCTCTGAAAATTTTGTTCAAAACTTTCAAATCATATTTGAGAATTTGAACTTGAAAATGAAAAATTTGATAATGCGGATTGTATCACGGTAAATTATATATAACTCGGATTTTTCTCATCAGAATTTTTTCTCAAGCATGCGCCACAGATGGGAAGTGGCCTCCATCAGTGACCAATATTTACCAAATAATGTTTAGGCAGAAAATTGCTGCCTGGATTTTCGCTCACATGAAAAAAAGAATAAATCGCATCGGAATAATGTACTAGAGAGTATAAAACATTATTTTAAGTGAATATCACAACATTTCAGTTGCTATGGATTCTCTTGGCGTGCCTGGATTTAAAGCCTGTTTGATGGAAATTACGCCAGAATTTAGCGGGATCGCTTATGGAATGAGTAACACGGTGTCAGCACTGAGTGGAGTCATAGCACCGCAAATTACGGGAACATTGAGAGAAAAATACGTAAGATAGCAGCATTGTTTCCATAAATAGCCTATATAATCGAGAAATTCTAGAGGGATGTTGTCTATAGATGCATTTTTCGAGTTCGAGAGTTGATATATGCGAGCGGTCTGCTGGACGCCTCGCCGGTGCACGGTGGTTCACGTAGGCGCCGCTTACGGCTTCCTTCACCAACCAGGTCCATGTATAGGAAAAATGAGAAATAAGATATTCAAAAATCTTCACTCCGATTCGGAACTGGTATATGCACGAGAGGTCGTGGTTCGCCACATGGTTGAGCTGTATTCTCGGCTTTCCTCTCCCGCAGGATGATAATGATATCCTATCCTATTTTTAAATATGAATCGCGCCACAGAATGAATGAATTCAAACAACGAAGTTGAACCATGCCTAAAGGACGAAAAAAATCAAGCATTCAGAAAAATTGCAAAAAATTCAGTGCTAACGTTCGAGTGTACTTTTCATACTGTACTTTATCCATTTGTAAATTTTGGATACTCTTTTTGGAAGCGTCATCGTGTTCCGTAGGTAGTGTGTCACAGATTAAAGCAGATTCAGATAATGTTGAATTACCTTTTTATGCTACGTTTTGTCTTGTAGGTAGACGAGCCATTGACTGGATGGAGAGTTTCGTTTTTGATTGGAGGAGCAGTTTATTTTGCTGGAGCGATGGTTTTTTTAATATTCGGAACGAACGAAAAACAAACTTGGTCCTACGACAAAAGCAGGAATGAAGATGTAGAAGAACTTGACGAGTTGAATAAAAAGTGAAAACAGTAGTAGAGCAATATTGTATACGAAGATAACGTATTTCAACCAAATACTAAATTGCCGCTGATTTCAAACTCACCTTACCCAAATTCTAGTCCATGCAACTATTTTTCTTTTTTTCATAATTCTCTAACAAAACATTCCCGTCTAAAACACCAGTGCGTTACTCACAAGCTATGGGAAATACTCAATGAATCATTTCGAACGTTTTAATAAAAGCGAAATATTTATGTTCTTCGGTATTAATCTTTTGACACAAAAATAGAAATAGGATAGCATCTACAGATATTTCAGCATTTGGCATTCTATGGCAATTATGATGTGGTCGGGAAATGGACGGACGGATACCTTTACGCGATGCGATTCAAAATAAGCATGGCCCTTTAAAAACCAGATGTAAGAAAGGAAAGTCCAGGACGTGATTTGACAAAACTTCTGATTGTGTGACGATTTTGCTGAAATCTTTGTGAGAACCACAGCTGCCCTTTTCGTGAAAGGCTCAATAACAGATAAATAAAACACAGACACAAGGTTTGTCTGACCATAATCTGTATTCCGAGTCCGCTATGACCAAATAGTTTTCAAGGCAGTGCACCCAGTTAGCAAATCAAACGAAAAAACTTCTTCAACGAAGTCTTGTGAACATGATGGGCAAAAGGGTGACCTGCTTAGTCGATCTATTTTTACGTGTATGTAACTACACAAGACACGATTTCTCGCCACAACATGGCGCACGAACTGCGAGCGTTCACGCAGGGGGGTTGTCTGTAAACGGATTCGAAATTAACTATATGGATAGAATAATGTTTCGACATTTCAGATACAATAAATTCCTGATATTTGATCATATTTTGCAGCGAAGTCATGAATAACGCATATAACTCGACTTCACTGAAAAACCGTTACATTTACGAAAAAACAAAACTGATTTAATCAGATTCCTAGAGTCACAATCCACTGACATCCCGGATAAATAAAAAGTTCTTTGCACATTTTTACGATTTTGTATTAAAATTGATTATGTAGTGTGATATAAGAAAAACTACAATTGAATAAAAATATAGTAATAATAATAATATAAAAAATAATACAAGTGGACAATTAACAGGGTTTGGTCACAAAATATATTTTCCTATGAACTTGATTATTATTTTATAATGTCAAACAGAATGCGCTATAAGAAATTTTTTTACATGTTAATTATTGTCAGAACAACCCTACATGGGATTGGGGTTTGTGAAATGGGAGGCACCATACATTCATGCTAGATGAACATCCAATCAAGGCTTGGGCAATATGAAACATTCGAATGGGGACGTTGGATATACTTCGGAAAATTGCAAATTCTTAATGTACCATAATAATAGATTAATTTCCAGACACGCAATGGGCGTATGCTCCACAAGATTAAACCTTAGTTAAAAATCTGTCATTAATTGGATCATTTGAGAGTCATAGAAATAGGGGATGGGTTGTAAGGAGTGTAAATTCCTAAACTGTATGCTTGACAAAATAAATAAAGTTTTGGGAACCAGTCACTCCGGAATCCTTGAAAAGTCTATACGACTGCATTTCAGAACTCTAATAAGAACATTTTCAACAATATCCCACTTGAAATAATGTTTCAAACGAGTTCTGCCCTTTAAAATGAGTTACATAAATGTTTATCACAAATATGCTGCATTAGATTTAATTGGATAACTAGAGGCACAAAAAATAATTAGTGACTTTTTCTACAGGTAACGAATGATACACAAATTTTGGCACCATATACAAATAGACCACCCAGTTTTTAGTACCAGAAATACAAAATATGCATAATAGCAATACTGAATTTAGAAAAATAAGCATGAACGGACATTTTGCAGAATTGATATTTCACTCTTTTGCAGCAAGTTTATTAATTCTGATCGTGAATAAAAACAAAAATCTAATAAATGGAAAGTCATCTTTTTATATTGTCCATCCACAAGTATAAACTACTGATTAAATTCAATAGGAAGATTCAGACATAAACAACAAACAAGCGTATGTATATCAACTATGCAGCAAATTTAAATATTATAACAATGGTATAAATTGCATTGGTTGAAAAGCAAATATATCTGTCTAATATCAAATAATTTCATTTTCTTGATGTATAAAATTGAAATGGAAAATTCCAAAGTCACTCTAATAAACAACATAACTGAATGATGTTTTAGCAATCCAAGTGGATAAATCAAAAAAATTCAACTTTCTATTATATTCTCAACATTGGACATTAAAATCCTTTCAAATTTCAGTACAATCCTAAGAATTCACTTCCATCATGCTATACAAGTATCAGCCTGTGATGGTTGTTTACATTAAGGTATGTGACGAATGCGATAAGTCAAAAAGCCTGCGGTAACTCTCTTCATCTTTTTGAAAATGGGCAATTTTAATTTTTCCGAAAGTATCCAGATATATTGGACATCTCTATTATATAGACAAAATATTCATAACATGACCTAAATGAATAAAACAGAATGTATCCTTCCCCTATTGATATAATAATCTGTAAATCTTTATGTGATATGATGAGTTGATATAAAAATAAAAGTGCGGAAATAACTAAGTTTTTGTAAGATGAAATCATTCAATTTGCCCAGATTCTGATAGATCATCAACACCAGCTTGTGCCATAAGTTCTGCGATGCTTTTTTCTAAATCATCTAATCGTTCTCCCATTTCATCGATCCTTGTCAATACACCATCCGACATTCCTTGAAATTTGACTTGAACATCTTGCAATACATGTTGGACGTATGTAGTGAGATCTTGCACAGATTTAGGGTCAGATCCAGTATCAGCCATGTTAGTATTAATTTAAATAGAAAACTTTACGTATATATATACAAACTAAATTAATTCCTGTTGGATTGAAAAATATCGTAAATTGTAAAAAAATAGAGAGCAAAATTAACTTTCTAAATTATAAAATAATTCAGATTTTTTCGAAGGAAAAATGAACTGGAATGAGGGGGCCTGTGCAGTCTGCGTTTGCAGTAGGACTAGGCAATTCGATTCGTGGATTCGAAGTAAAAATTATTCGAATCAAACTTGGCCATTGAACCAAAAACTCTTGGACTGGAACATAATTGAAAATACATTATTTTCATGCTAATATTAGTAATTGTAAATTTCCTTTGTTATTCCTGTGGAATCAGCGATTCGAAAAATTATCCGAATCAGATTCAAATTCTAAATGATTCGGTTTTGCCCAGCTCTAGTTCAGCCTTCGAATCTAGACTACTGCCCCTTGGTTTTATGGAACATTAAACTTAAACATATATATAGACTACCATTTACTTGCTACTTTTGAAGCAGAAGCACGAGTCATTTTGATGCTGGGAACAAAAGTGACTGAATATAAGTAATATCAATTTTTCGTTTAAAATAATCCTTCACTTCAAACTGCAAGCAACAAACAGTTGGACACATCGCACAAAGTTGATTTTTTAATTAAGAAAAGAATATGTTGTCCAAGTTTTCAAAAAATCTCCAAACTCCACAGCCCTGGTAATTATACAATAAAAGTAGTACCCTTTCCATACAATAAATTTTCTACATTTCATTCCCTACTCCCAAACTGAATTTGAAAACCATTAATATTAAAATTGGTTTATAACATAACATACCGATGCTGTATTCTAGAGAAAAGGTACTTTTCTTCAGCTCAAACTCTAAAATTTATTTGACATCGAAAGAGAGGCAAGTACACTGTTCAGTACACTATAGAGAATACTATAGTGTTGACATTGGTGCATGGAATATTGTGTATCTCTACACCATATAATATACCCAAGCTCCTGTACTAACCAAATTTATAAGTCTATTCATTTGAGAGAGTTTACACAATGACAAGAACCTTTAAAATTTGTTGAGAACTAAATGAACAATAGATATATTTCTATCAATGTGTAATATAGAACTTGAAAAAAGCAATAGATCAATCTTTTGTTTGCTTTAGTCTCTTGCGAATAGTCTTTCTAGGGAGAATACTATGGCACTTATCAATTACTCCATAGTCATCTTGTGAGACTGAACAAATCATTGAAATAAGCCAATATAGTATGATTGAGCCACAATAACATAAAAGAGCTTGAAAATCATAGACAATACTGCATACCAACCCATGCTACAACTTCCTTATCTGAATAATCAGTAAAATTCTGATTAAGAGTAAATGCGATTATTCTTGAATTGATTCATTTTGCAGTGAAATCATGATTATAGGGTAAGCCAAATTTGACGTAAATCATGACTTTGCCGCAAGATAATGTCTGATATCAAAAATCTAATATTATTTTGTTTATATGAAATGTTGAAATAAAATTATATTTATACCAGTGAATTCCCAATACTATTAAACTTAAAGACAACTTAAAATAAGACGAGGGGCTATTCAATTCCTAAATTAATACTTCAAATCATAAATGATTCAATCTGTTCCATCCACAAATCAAAATCAGAAGAAATTTCTATTTCTTTATTGCACTTCGATACCAGTATGGGATAGTATTCAATTTTGGACCATCTGAATGGAGTAAGATTTGATTTCGACCCGGTTTCATGACAATGAAGCCATTTTTGAGACTCAGATCTGATTTTGAATAGCGCTGCCTTCAAAGTTTGTTCTAAAATTATTGCTGCTCTTATTAATTAGGTGTTACAGAAATATTTGTGCTACAATGGTGACAATGGCATTAGGCTAGAGCCTAGTCCTAATCGTGAATTCATATTTCTTTAATTTAGATTTACTGATACATCCCATCCGTATAATAAATAAAAAGACTCAACACTTTCTAATAGTGAGGTTTTCCCTGTTTAGTTTAATGATATTCAAAATTGATATAAATACAAAAATGTTTCAAAATTTCAGATAAACAAAATTGCTGATCAGTTGCAGCTATCAGTTTTTGCAGCTATCAGAAATTTTTTTCACCCCAATAGGAATTTGGCCCTTTCAGGGTAAAGAAAAAACA
Source organism: Styela plicata (assembly GCA_963675895.2). Lineage (NCBI taxonomy): Eukaryota > Metazoa > Chordata > Ascidiacea > Stolidobranchia > Styelidae > Styela > Styela plicata. The sequence continues at coordinate 17,434,042 of OZ023140.1, forward strand.
AGGTCCATTTGCCCAGATTCAGAATTTTTCCATCGATAGCCATAGTTTTATAAAAAAAAAGTAACATAGTAAAAAAGTAAAATAAAAGCTTTCAGATATTGATTTGCAATGAAAATTCAGGCACTTTGTAGGAATGCCGGCAGTTTCGCAGAGATGCGGCAGCCGACCATTGAACAAACCATGAAAATTTTTATCAACCTTTAGCGGGGTAGAAAAAAATTCTAAAAATTACATCATAAAATTTCAAATATTGTCTGGGGTTACACAAAATTGTATGCTACAGCCAGGTTTCATAGATATCTATGACTTAATAATGTACGATGAAATTCAATGTAACAATAAAAAACTAATTTTCTGAAATTTGTGTTTTTACACCTGGTTACTATACTCGCTGACATGTGAGAGACTAAATTACAATTTTTTGGTTTGATTGAGACTTGGTAGCCCAAATACCAGGAATACATATCGTCACATTTCATTTGGTCGAAAAACCTGAAAAAAAAGCCAGGTTGTTTTAGGCTATGCTGAAAATAGAACCAACCAGCAGACCAGTGCATTCTCAGGCCTGAGAATGGCAGATTCAGAAAATAATACAATTCTAATATGGCCTGTACCCCACTGTATAATAACGATAAAATCTTGGAGAGGACTATGGCAAGCTGCAAGTATTAAGTTACCGTACGTCACCAGGTCACAATACAGAATAGCCAGTCGGCCTATAGACAGATACTGGATAGGCCCAGATACCTACTCCATGTAAGCTAGGCGTAGGCTATTGTGCAGTATACTGTACCTATACCGGTAGCAGGTAGGATACAATTTCATTTTATCCCACAGTAGGTGAGGGCCAAGAATACAGCTAATCATATGGCGCACCACAACCTTTCGTGTAGATACCAGTTTTGAATCGGGGTGAAGGTTTTTTGGCTTATCATTACCGGTACCTGGTTGGAAGCCGTAAGCAGTTCTTACGTCAACTACGGTACCGTACACAAACGGCACATCAAGCTTACCGTACCTCTCGCATATAATCATCACCCCTCCTGAGATTCGAACCTACATAATCAGTAATGACGATCAGAGCTCTGAAGTTCTGAGCGTATTCCAACGCTTTACTGATTGAGATGACCCCGCACCCAATCTGCAATATGAATACTGAATACATACCAGTACAGAGTAGGCTATGTCATTATCTGTTACATACTGCATACTCACTGTTTGTTATTTCATTCACCGTACCGAACTGCCTAATCTGTCATTTCAGATTTGCATGTCGCTATGGGACAATCAGTTTTTTTCTGAGAGTTCAGAGTTTAAGAGACAAATTTCTTTTCCATCTGCCCACCAAAAAAAGTAAAGCCTAAGTTAACTAGCCCAATGCTCTGTGGTAATGTGCAACTGACAAACTGAGTAATAAAACTAACTATAACTAAGGCAGAAGGTATAACTATAATAATAACATGATACCGGTAGATATTGCTGTCATACTCGGCTCCGCATGCACGGATGCGTACGGTTAACTTACGGTACCCGCTTACAGCTTACTCTATTTAGCGAGCCGAGTTCTAAGTTAGGATCATGTCTTATATATAGTGTTTTTACTACACATTATGCTAAAACCAAACAACTCAATTCACTCGAATCCATCTCGCTTAAATCGAAAGCATCGCCAATAATAAAATCTACGTTACATCAAAATCAATGACCACAATGACTGATGGAGTCGAACAAGGACAAATGATCAGAACACGCTTTCCAGTCGGCAACACCCGACTACCACAAATTCAAACGTCCGAGTGTTTTTCCTCACACCCCATCGCACAAAAAAAAAGATAATAAAAGCTTCTCTCAAATAACGCCATCGTACCCACTCCATTCAAAACAATCTGGCTTGTTTGCTTTTGCCATTGATTCACGTACGACGCGGTTATTTTAAATGCCACAACAGAAGCCTTGGATGATAAGCCAGTATCCACACTGAAGTGAAAAGAACCGGATGTTATATACAGGTTTAAATAGTGGGCAATCCCAGTCAGGAATATTTCGAACACATTATGTTTTGGTAAGATTGAGTCACCGACGGTTCGCGCTCGACAAAATAAAAAATTATGACCGGGACGAGCTTAAAACAAAAAGATCAATGACTAATACGCCCTTACCAAACTCTTTATTGCTTTGCTCTCATCCCTTATCAAATATAAATGAAGTGCAAGACAAATAAAAGAAATTTTTTATTTCAATTCTTTAATTATGATAAATACACGAATTAGGGGGTGGAGTAAATTTCATATTAATCTGTGATAAGCAGAAATGTTAGTTTAATCAAACTACAACCAACGGAAAAAATAATAATAATACAAGCAATGTAATATGAAGGCGGTCATACAAGAAATGAGGAACACAACAAAAGCGCAATGATATGCCAGGAGAGGTTAAGACGTTTTGGTTAACAATGCCCCAATAACTCTGTAACATCACTTGGGTGCCAAATGAAATTTTGCAACATATAGATTAATGCCAGATTTTTACAACAAGCTGTGATCTTGTTCCACAATGAACGAATTAAAAATCATTGAAAATAGATTAGCCATAATAGTTAGAATTCCACAATAATCGAACCATTCAAAAAAAAATTAAACACTGATAAATCTGGCAGCGGGAGATAACACGAATGTTTCATGCCTAGCATGAGCCACATAAGGACTATGCCTCTTGGCCCAAGTTTAAACATGCTTTCTGACTGGGTTGCTCGAATGTTAATTGCCTAAAGAATGCGAGTGAGAGTGACAGTCAAATGACAAGAACTACAAGGTCTAAAACATGGTAATTATGAGTTGTGTAGTTTTTCTGACACCCAATGGCTTTATTCGTAAAAAAATAACAATGTGGCTGTAATACTCTATGCAATTCGAATCTTTGATATATTTGATCTGATGTACCAACACCTTATCCAAATGATTAGTATAACTGCCTCCTTTTCCAAAAAAGAAAAAATACTGACAAAACGTGTACAGTCCAATAATATCATAAGTTGCTTATAAGGTGTGATTTATCGCTAGCTATAGCGAAACAGAAATTCTTTTTAAACCTTCTTTTTAGATCAGTGAAAGAGCACTGTTAGCTACTGAAAATGGAGCCCACAACTAGAAATCACACCATAAGCAGAAAACATTTCATCAGAATGATATTCAAAACTGAACTGCTATCATAGGCATACAGTGAATTTGTGTCTTAACATTGTCAGACAAGCTTGGGACACTAATAAATCACATAACGAAGATCCATCTGCGACCCATGCTTGACAATATTCACATTTCTGAGGTTAATATGAAACTATATTACTATTACTACTCTTATATTACCGCTCAACACAAGATTTCATATTGTCGAGTGTATGTCAGTGTGGACTACATCCATACTAAACCAAATTCAACGATCAGATTTAACGAAGATCCATCTGCGACCCATGCTTGACAATATTCACATTTCTGAGGTTAATATGAAACTATATTACTATTACTACTCTTATATTACCGCTGAACACAAGATTTCATATTGTCGAGTGTATGTCAGTGTGGACTACATCCATACTAAACCAAACTCAACGATCAGATTTTTGCCGGAATCCTTGTAAACAAATCAGTTGAACAGTTGATCAATTTGCTAACGCACGCAAAGGAAAACCGAACCAAATTTCATACTGGTTATCTCAACCAAACAGTAATCCAAAATGTACAGACATGTTTAGCGCACAAATAAATGGCTTAGTAATATTTTCAAAGTAGGTAAATAAAAGCGCATCATTCCCGTAGTGATATACACGCCAATAAAACAGGCTTGAATAACGGTCGTTATAAAAACAAATAATGGAATTTGGAATCAAATACAAACAGAAATATTTCACCAAACTCGCACAGAAACATTTAAGACATATATTCTGTTAAGTATGGGTCACTGATGTACTATAACCGCTGACGCATGGTATATCTGTGGATCATGCTCAACAAAATAAAATATCTTATAGGGATTACTCTTTGTTAAGCTTGGGTCACTGATTATGCATGCCACTCAAATACGGTTAGTCTTTAGCTCATGCTTAAAAAAAAATTCTATTCGGGAAGCGAATAAATGTGGGCCAAAGAAAACAGAGATCAGATTATTTTATGTACATTTTAGTAATCATCATGCCATACTTGGCAAAAGAAAAACGCAATGCCAAATGTGGTCTTGCTAAATGTGGTCTTGCAAAAGAGAGGAGCGAACAATTAATTAATATTTCAGTTTTGAATCTGAAACAATTTTATACACTAAAATAGAGTTTTTTATGTTTCTTATACATACAAACAAAATTATTGAGAAAAAAATTAAAATTTAACAATAATAATAATGATAATGAAAAAATTAAAATCCCTAAAGTTTTTAAAGAGTACCATTTTTCTTCATATAATTTTCAGAATATTTGGTAAACTATCGAATTACACAAAGCACAATCGGGAAGATAGAATTGCCAATATTCTATCGAATATAGATGGCCAATGCTTGAACATTTCTGGCAGTATTATACTTTGAGCTTGCAGATATATCAAATCGAACCTTTCCGAATCGATTAGGTTTCAAAAACGAATAGTAAAATTTAAAAAAAGCATTTTTTAATATCTTGACAATCTAATCATACCAAGTCAGAGAAGTGAGGATGCGAATCATCTTGAATCAAAAGTGTCAACTTTAATTACTCTGAAAAATTTCCATGATGTAATCAAGCAATTAGCCTTTGTCTATTCATATCAAAATGAGTGAAGTGATTATTTGAATCATCCAAACCAAACAAGACAGCTTGAGTGAGAGGAAAATTCACCATAAAGAGTAGAATACAATTTTAAGATCATTAAAATGTCAGTTTTTCAGTCAATGATGATGATTTCAAAGTCGTTTGATCTATCCAATATATAAAAATAATCTTACATCTTTGGAGAACTGAATTGAGACAAGATCTGACCAGCATGTTTTATTAAATTTTCCATCTTTCATGCCTATATTCAACATTCAGGTTTTTATAAGCTCGTGTAAACGCTATGAATATGGTAGGATAATCAGTCACTCAGGTTTGGACAACATGAATGTGAAACAAGATTTGGTTAATCTGTGCACATTTGAATTTCCTTGCTATTCCTTGTGTTCAACCTTTTTTATAAGCGCACAAAAAGACTAATGTGGAATGATAAGCCACTCGATTATGATAAGTTGTGGAAAAGTTTTTGTCCAGTGCATGGAAGAATTGATTTAATCGACGCCTTCAAATCCTTGAGAACTCTCGATAGCCAGGTGCAGTTTTTTACGAAGTTCTTCCAAAGATGTATATGGCGGGAGGTCAAGACGGTTAAAACTGAAAAAAGATGTAAATAAAAATACATTTCATTTTTACTTAAAAAAAATAAAATCATGAAATTCTATTTGATTCGACAATATATTTTTGTGTTTATAATATTATTGATACATACTTGTGATTCACATAAACCATATTTAATAGGATTATCCCAGAGAAAATTGAAACCTTATTATTCAATAACCAATGGCAGCAATCTTTAATGCAGATTCAGAAAATTTAAATACTAAGCTTATACATTTTAACTTACCATGTGTGTGCTCTTGGTAATTTCTCTGGTGTTCCCCACTTTTCTATTGTGAACAACTGAGGTCCGTTACTGCCCCATAGTTCAGCGAAACCATTCATGGGAACACGAGATGTACCGGTTACAAATTGCAAGAATCGTACTCTTGATTCAGGATCCATTAACAACACAGCCTGTAAAAACGATATTTATTGTAAGCGTTTAATAATAATAGAAGTGTGAATTGCGAAACACATCATTTTTACAATCATTTATTGAACCTCAAAATCATCTAAATGATTTTTAAACTACAAAAGCAAAAGGTCATCAGGTCGGACAACTCCTATTTTTCAAGAATTTCATTCCATTTAGAAAAACAAAACACAGGAAAGTCATCGCTGTGTGACATTCCGTTGACATGGTACAAAATATGTGAAATGTGTTTCTCGCAAATTTTTGTGGTTTGAATAGCACATAACCAGCTAATAATTTTCTGTTACTAATATATATGATGATGTGGGACAGGTTGAGAGAATCTTGTTTTTTCGGGTATCCGAAATGTTCACGTCCATTGTCTTTGGATGAGCCAAAAGCCAAATGACGATTTTAAACTTTTTTTACAGTTTGGTTGCTACCAAACACTCAAAGAAACATTTTAACTTCTAGAAAAGATTTATCACAAAGTATTGGCACTTTGCTACATTTTCTTCTGGTGGGTGCAATATTCTTCGGAAGTCTGGGTAGCAAAGTAACTGACATTTTGCCTGTCTGATGTGGAGTATTTGAATATGATTAAAAACGACTTAGGGCACAGATAAACAGATTACCACCTTCTCACATCCATCAATACACCATCAAAACTAATCAGAATAAAGCTGTCAAATCAATATAATTTGCGTAGATTTTAATCAGTACATGATTATGATTCAAAATCAATAAAATAATACAGGAACAATTCACAACTATGGGATACAAAACAGGAAAAGACAATTTTCAATATGTTAAGGTTGTCCTAGGCTGTTGAAAGTATTAAAACCAGAATACTCAGTTGTTTTGAAATTAAGCAACTCGATTATTTCAAACCCTCTTTCCAAGTAGTTGTATTTATTTATTACGAATGTACAAATTTATTATGTAGGAAAATAGGCCGAATAAAACTATCTCCAAACTATATCGGCAGAATCTTGTTTCCCTTCAAGTGTTTGAACTTGCAACACAATATGTTCAGGTGAATTTATACAGAAGGCTTTGGTATTAATTTATTGTGACCAGACCCATAAACTCAAAACTGACATGAATATCATCAGAATATTTTTCAGATAAATTTTTTTCTTCAAAATAAGCCACCCTCAAACGCATGCTGCAGTGTGATATATACAAAGATACTAAAAAAACAAGAGAGGCATTGTTGAGTATAATACATTGTACTTTTACAAAAGCCTATTATTATATGACCTTGGCTTAGCTATTGTTCATCGTATGTTCCAGATATTGAGGTATGATATACCATACCGTATGCCAATATTGATCAAAAATAAAGCGTTGTTGGCTATTTGGCCAACGTTAAGACACGGTCAACTTTGGCTCATAACAGCAAATTTATAACAGGATTGAAAAAGGCTTGTCACTTTAGTTCAGTCTAGGCTTAATTGAAAATTCACTATATACTGGTAAATAGAACATATTGTACCACGATTTACAACAAAGCCGTTGCTGCGAAATGAATAAAATTATTAACAATGAAATTCGAAATTACTTTCAATTAAAATGTTAGAATATCTGACTATTCGTATGAAGACAACACTAGATTGAACATACCTTCCAAAACCATTGAATGACAATGTGATTCGCACTGTAATCTCCCTTGTATGTTGTATTATTTCTCCAGTCATTTACGTCAACGTCCCCCAATCCGCACATGAGAAGTTCCAATTCATTTTCATCGAATATTTTCAATAAATTCGTCGGAATCAACTCGTTAAAACCCTGGAATGGAATTTATTTATTTAAAAATTTATCAAGCTCAATGGCCAAGTAGTTAACACGCTGGCATCGTAGGTTGAAATCTTGGGTCATGGCTTCACGTCCTGCCAAATTTCCACCACTAAACCAAGAAAGTAATAACGTTCGTAACTAGATTGAACAGGAAAAACCATTTCTTCCCTTAACTCAAATTGTGTTTACAATTGAAGAAGCTGTATATGTTGCTTTCTGCTGGAGTATGTCAAAATGTTCATGAAGCTACTGGTCAAGTTTTTCAACTTGGTTTCATGACACAATGAAATAATTTTGAAATACTTTCAAAATCGCAAAATGAATCAACGAAATGAAAATTTATCATCTAAAACCAAAGGTTCCAAAAAACCCAGCACCAGTCTACTATACCAACAACAGTATAATTCTTTTGTACCACAAAACAATGCAGACAAACAAAAGCGGTTAGAAATTAAGAAAACAAAGGCATTGTCCTACAGGCCTCGGTTACCATAGTGGAAATAATTGTAAACAATTATCAATGTTTTGACAATAGTGTTCATTACTTCAAGGCGTGGTTGTTATTATTCAATGAGATAAAGTAAGCACTGGTATTGTCCCATGAAAATAGGAAAATCCAAACGAGCCGAGCATGGGTTACAGATAAATTTCCCAATTTATCCACAGCTCATGTTCGGCCCAGTCATACCTTAATAAAAATGTTTTTTTAATAACTTTAATTGATGGAGTCAAACCCCAGAGGTCAGATGCTCCAAGTACAAATGCTATAGTTATGCTATTAATAAATTGATTAAACTGATATGTGACGCCAGAATAATACCGAAACTAACTCCAGTAAATCATTTCAATGATACTGATGCAGGTAGAATTCAGAACTATTTTGTCGTTTGTGTAGCTGATTTGTTTCAATTTTTCGAAGTCGGAAATATTGTTTTATTGGACATAGACAAAAACCAACCATACTTTATATTGCGAATCCACTTTACAGCAATAATATTGAAAACCTGAGCAAGACTCTTAAATCATCAAATTATTTTTTACATTTAATGAAGTCTACTGATCACTGCATATTTTTAAAGTTATCAATAAAAATCGAAATAACCACTTACTTCCAAAAATGATTTCATTTGCTCCTGCACTCGTGATACAAATCTCCATCTTATGACCAATCTAGAAGATAATAACATATCATAGAAATTATTGTAAAAGAATTCATTTTAAATCATATTCCATTTAAATAAAATACAACATTCTTGATAGAATATTCCATAAAATCGTTTACTGCATACGGAACCATTAATAAAAGATTTGATAAATTTTACCAGGATAAAGAGTTCTTAAAAATATATAAGACATCACATTTGCACCCTCCCCCTCCCATGTTACATTTCTTAACCCCAAAAAGTGTGTGTTGGTCAAGTAAAACAGACATTTTTTGTACAGTATGCTGAATGATTTATCAATATGCCCAAGACTGGAGGAAGTAGGAAAAAAACCTGTACTCATTTGGTCCGCAATATAGTTTTGTTTTTTGTGAAGTCTTAGGACTGTTAAACACTTGAAAGTTCATTTCACCTACTTATAACACCTAGATATCTCAGTGCATTATATGATTTAGCAGTTGCTTGATATGACTATTTACTACGTTTATCTTTCATTTTGTGGGCATCATCACAAAACACATTTCCATGCACTGATAATTGACAGAATCATGAATAACAGAATTTCCGAACTTACTGAATATATTCTTTCTTGTTTTCATTTGTAACTGCAATTTCATCTCCGTTAGGCTTTAAATTTCTTGAATTTGTGCTTCCAAATAATTCTTCATCGACAGTGAAATTTAATTCCAGATCGCTGGGATCATTTTCAAGAATCCAACGTAGAGAATTATAATACTCTGAATCCTGAATCACAAAATAAAACAGAATTAGACTTGTTATTGACAATAATCTAAAACAGGGGCTCTTGTGTAAAGTCCAACTCAGCAGATTACTTTTACAAACTTAAAAAATTAAATTTAATATTTATTTTCTAACTCTATTTTCTTTCAAAAATACAATTCAGACAATTCAACCAAATTAAGAATCACCAAGAAAAAATTCAGATTTGTTTAATTATCATAATATACTATGTTTTGGAATATTGTCAAGTCACATTCCTTTTCGTACCATTATCGACTTTCCTCTCCTGCATAATAAAAATAATATCCCATTCTATCACATTTTTAAAATGCTTGCCTGAAGAAGGTCTCACTTTGGTGAGACGAAGCGTTACAGAAATAATTTTTGTGAGGTGTAAAGTGTGAAGCAAGAATTTGAACCTCTCTACTTAGTCACAATTACTCTTGCGAATGTATCCTTGCATGTACTGCATACGGATCCGCAAACACAAAGGCACAGAGGAAGGAAAAGTAATTTGTCCACGTCCCCCAGACCAACAGCTATCCTATCACATTACAAAATTGTAGAGAAAAACTAAAAGATGAGTCACACATGGATCGCATGGGCCGTCTCAATCCAGTAGGAATTCACAATGCGATCGTATATATATCTTTTGAACAAATTTTGGGTGATTTTGTAATTTCCATATTTAATCGTATTTAAAATTGAAATTATGGGTGGTTTGTTCTAATATATTATGATATATCAATCGGGACCCGACATAATTGGACGAATCTTGTTGAGAGGTGTTTTATAGTTGCAATCCATCAATGACTCTTATTTGACAAAATAAAATTTTCTACCGGGGTGTAATGGAATATTAAATATGAATCCTAATTTACAATTTTTTTTAATTATAACTTTCTAAATTCTTTATTTTTGCTCGTTTCCGATTATAAGTCTATTTCAATTTTCCCTATTTAGAAACCTCAGAAATAACACTTGAAGAATTCTTTTTAACAAAGAATACCCTGCACAGTTATGAAATTCACCATGAAATCTTACCACTGATTCCATATCATGTAGTGTGATCGGTTTACTCAACATCATCTTGTAGAAAGGTCGAATGAAAAATGCTGGAATTAAAAAAAATATTAAGTCAGTTTAAGCCAATAAAATCCCCATGTAATTTATGTAGGTATTTAAACAATTAGGTGCGAACCAATCATAGAGATTTAATCATGGTATATTTTATATAGCCATGTTTGGACAGGGTATAGTATGAACTTTTAACCTAACATTTTTTAGCATAGGTCCATATGACACAAGCATAATCCCATTTTGTGATGTTAATCCATATCCATGATAACATCATCTGTTTTGAGAAAGAGACTATCAAATAAAAAGATGGAATATTGTGTCAAACAATTTTTCATGGTTCGAAAAACATATATTTTAAGGACAATAGCAAAATTCCAAATTGTTTATGTATGGTAAAATTTGCACAATTTATATATTAACAAAAATTTCAATCATCACCGATACTGTTCCGTTTTATTGAGCATATAACTGCACTCTAGGGGGAAAACATTCCAAACAAAACTGAACTACTATGATAAACTGCAGTGTGTGGTACCTGCCCTGGGCTAAGGTCATACAATACCATCTACAACTTCTTTTTTTCCTTTTAGTCGTCTCTTACAGCACACAGGAGATACATTGGAACTAGTCTAAAACCCGTCCCATTATAGATCTTCGCTATTGAATGAATGTACCATATATTAGTCTTAGAATAAGTGTTCCACAAATCACATTTGAATGCTCAGCAAAAGATTTTTGGAAGAAATTTTCTGACTGGGAAGTCTCCGTAGCCTTCAAATCTTAACTTACCAAAGCAACCATTATATGGTATATTATAACACATCTTACCATCCAATAATTTTCCATGGAAAACTGCCATTCCAGCGACACGTCCGATAAACTTGAACCATTGCAAATGACTTTCATTACACATTCCAGAATTTGGATTGATTTGCAAAGTGTAATTGTCTCTGAAATTCGATAAAAAATGAATTTAGATAAAATCACCAAAAATATGCAGGTATGTTAAAAATGGAAATCAAGATTATGATGTTCAGAATTCCCTACTATACAAATAGTTATACCTAATAAAAATGTAGTTATACCTAATAAAAATCACAAATTGTGCGTGCTCTATGCTCAAAATATTTTAAACAATTTATTTGTGGACTAGAACGCTATAAGTTAACCTTCAGTGAACAAATTTTGGGTTGTCATTTCTTGTTTACATTCCCAAGGATGAGTGAAATGCCCTTGAAAGTGATATTCATCACGAATCGTCCTTCAAGTAGCTTAGAATACCACGATTTAGATTCAGATTTAGACATTTATTTCTGGCAGTAAAAAAAAATTTTTTTACAGTATGACAAACGTGACTATGAATAATATAACATACTGCAATAGATGCGGGTGGGGGGCATAATGAGACTATATGAGTCATTCAGTCAGCAACACCTAATTGTTGTCGATACTTGATAATAATAATCGTGATAAACTATAGCCAACCAATGTAATTGCAATCTTAAGCCAAAATTTAACTGGAAAAACAAGACAATGTAAATAGAGAAGTGCAGTGAAATGAAAAAAAATGGCACTTTACTGCCAGCTAGCGATTTTGAAAAAATCACGTTTGTAGATAAGCTCCAATGACAAGCATGTATGCAGAAAAAGGAAGGAAATGTGTTTTCATACTTTATGAGCTGAATCTGTAAGGAATGATTTATGGGAGTATATTGCAGAGCACATTGCCAATGCAATTACACAACTGCTGGCGTCCTGTACTAACCATATCCCTGTACAGGAAAATCAGCAAACTCTTTGACAAAAAAACCCTCATCCTCATTTTGAATGCAATTGTTAACTGCACAAGAGATCGTGGTTCGCTATATCACTGAGCCGTATTCTCAGCTTTCCTCTTCCAGGATGAAATCTTCTACTTTTTGCTGATTATGGCAATCTAGATAATTTGATGAAAAAATTTGACTATATTAAGTAAAATTTAAAGTTTGCTTCTTATCGCATATTGTGTAAAGCAATTGTTGTGAGATGATGTGAGTTCAGGTCCCATATCCTCCACCACCCCTACTTACGTTGATGAATATTCAAATAGTCCATAATAGGGATTAAACATTTCTTTAGAGATGAGGTAGAACCATTCTCGAGCAACACCACCATAATCTAAGCCTTTTTCTCCAATAAATTCAATCCATAATCTGGATTTCAATAAGTCAGTCTTTTTAACAACAGAAATTGCACGGAATGAATCGTTCAATATACTGTTTCGATGCATCTTCATTTCAAAACGATTAGGGATGTCTCTCTGAAAATAATAACGTTGAAAGTGGTTACCATTAGATAAGGCTGGTAATGTTTTATTGAATGCTGAATATATTTATATTTCACTTTTTGGTACAAGAATCCAGTTCAATTCGGATACATGTTAGTCTGTTGATTCAACAACAGTTTCAAGCAAACATTGTGTCAAATTTGCTGCAATTTTTCCCTTGATGGCCATGTCCTAATGACTCATATTTAACAAAACATTCGATATGAGAGGAAAATATGGCTGTGATTTCGAAATCAAAATAGGTAATCAAAAATTTTGTCATATTTTGAAAATCGATTCAAAACTAAAGTAAATTTTACTTTTCATGTATTTGAGAATTTTTTAGAAAGATGTCTGTTTGTTTGTTTACTTATTAAAAATTTTGATCGAATTTGAATACTCGATTAGAATAAAAAAACATTTCTCCTAGTTTCGAGTGATATCATTTTTCCAGTACCAGCCTAGCACAGGTTATGTGGTTCATCCTCAAAAGTTATGGTTAATGATAGTAGATTTCTTATATTTATATTCAAAGGTAGATTCTCACTTTCTTCAAAATCAAACTCAAATCATTAATTTGAGTCATTGTTCTGTTAGATAATTGTTTAGGTACAAATTATTAATCCACTTTAGCAAAAGCAAATCAACACTTACCGGTGTTGATTTGTGTAACTTCAATCTGAAGAATTCATATTTCTGTTTATAGTCTCTGGAATATGGAACAGCCTGAATGCAAACAACACAAAATTATAAAAAAAATTGTGCAACAAATATATAGCAAAAAAAAAAAAATTCGAAAATATCGACCATTCGGAAACTATATAAACCGATATCGTGACCACCAGATTAAATAAACCGAGCTCCAGGGAAGCAGAATCTTGTTTTTTCTGGGTGTCCAGTATGTTCAGATCATTTTCTTCGGATCGACAAAAAAACTTCAAGGCCATCACACTGCTATTCACACTGCTATTTCATAGCAGTAATGATGTTTTGAAGTTTTTTATTCAGTTTGTTTAGCCACAGAACTGCCAAATTTTTCTCTGATGGATTAAATTTCTTTTTTCAAGTTTTGAGGAGCAGAGTGGCTTGCATTCTGTAATCTCCCCTGCTCCTTAAACTTTTCAAAGTAAGAAATTTACTGTATAGAACCATTTAAATAGCCATAAGTTATCGTTCTAATAATTCTAAAAAAGCTACGTTTTTTTCTTCTCAACAATAACATTGAATGATATTAGAAAAAATACCCAATAATAAGTAATTCGAAGCACATTGAGTGAATTCACATACACACATCTGATCCTCAACACTGACTCACACATTCTATACTAACGAAACTTTCTAATTTCTTTCAATTAAACTTGTTACTTTTACCCACAGCTGACAGATAATGGCAGATATCCCCACCCTACATATCCCCTGTAGAGGTAGCTGTAGCACCATGATCTAAAAACGTTCTTTTTCAAACATAATCCTAATCAGAGAAATCTCAGCGAAGCCCGTATTATCATTTTATCATGTGCCGCCAAGTTACGGTCCATCTGTTGTGGTATGGGCTCGGTGAAAAAAATTTCTGATTTGGAAAGGGTGTAAGCCATGCATGAACAAGTTGTTTTTGAGCAATGTTTTGAAACTTAATGAATGGCCAATTTGTTTTGTAGCGTTGGAAATTCTCAAAATATACTCAGAATCCTATCGAATACAAAGAAATCTTAGCTCAAACCAAGCAATCAGAAACATGCTTGAGAAATTGATGGGTCGTGCTGCAAAGGTGTGGTTTGCCTGTGCCACATGCTTGACTAAATAACGGTTGTGAAAAACCCTTGTTAAATTTTTCTTATCAGAATGTAATCAAATCCTGAATCTAAGTGGCATCTCTATGCATGATACTGCGATATATTTATCCATACAGATAATAATTCTAAGAAAGCTACTCTACGTTCTAATATTTATTGTCCCTTTTCTCATATATTGAGGGTTTCAGTCGCACATTGGTTTATTTGATCAAGCAGGGCTTAAGCAATTATGCATTGATTCTGCTTCACATGATAATTTACATGAATTCCACTGTGCTCAAACATTACCGTGCATGCTTTGAGACAAGGAAACATACATGCACACACACACATACTCCGCTTCTGAAACATCCAAATAATCTAGGTGTCATCTAAAGAAAAGATTTCACAACACACTTCACTTTCTATGACTCAAATAAAACTTAGCCAGCATTTCTATCCATAAAATTTTATAGCAGTAGTGTTTGGATGCTACCTGAAGTCGATCTGTCTCCTATTTTAGATTAATATACACTATATCATCAATGTAATAGAAAAGAAGATTTCAAGAAAAATGACTTTGAATACCCTTATTCATGTAACTTACTATTCCAAAGGTATTTTTGAAAACAGCCATCGCCATTTTCTAAATATTCTAAATAACATTTGATACGAATCAGTAACGTGGATACCGCTATACAAATGGCCAATAAAGACAAAAAGTCAAATTGATATAATTTAATAAATAAATCAAATACAGCAGCTACCCAGAAGCAACACTTTCTTTTCAAAATACTTACAATCACAATAGTTACAATGGTCGACACTAAAAGCATGGTAATATGAACTTACTGGGCCTGTGATCTCAGGACTCTGCAGACGTGGATCTTCCCATTGCGTTCTTCGATTCACTGTGTAAGAAAGATCATACATTTGCAAATTTTAAATTAAGCAAACTGTGTCAACGTGCCAACATCTATATTTGGATTAAAACGGTATTCGAAAATCATAAAAAAAAGTACAATGTTTCAACATTTCAGGTAACCAAAATTGATATATCTGAACTTATTTTGTCCATTTTGAAGCAAAGTCATGAGTTGTGTCTAATTTTACAACCCAAAGTTTAGCAAATATCACTATCTCAAAATCAAGTTGAAAAAAAAAACTACTTGACAATGAAAATTTTAGAAGACCTGACGATTCGGATAAGGACATCCCTAATTAAAAGATAAGTTCCATCGTATATCTATTATGAATGCTACCCTGCAAAAAATTGTGCTCGGAAGTATAGGGGGAATTTCAGACACCTAAACAAAACAATTCATCATACCATGGTCAACATAAAACACTCTGCCATCTGAATGAACTCTTTCTTCCCATCCATCCTGTACAAACAAATAATAATAAATAAAGTTAGCATTAAATGCAATTGCCTCTGAAGATATGTGTTTAACATTATTCTCATTACACCTCTTCCGGAATATTATTCACTGTGAATGTATTCAGAAGAAATTATTACTTACAGGCAGATGTCCTAAATCATCAGCGCTCTTTAAATTTCCGCGATTAGCAGGAGGCCGAGATGATCTCGGATCATTCCATGTCGTTGATTTCGTATTGTGATCAATAAAAAATATTTTTCCTCCTGGCGCTTTTCTGAAATACAAATTAATAATATAAAGAACCCATTTAATTCAAATATTCTAATATCCATATAGTTTAACAAAGGTGTGCCAGGTTTAACCCAGAAAAGAAAATATAACTATTAGACAAAAGGGAATTGACGTGGGTTATTAGCAAGCAATTGTACGATCACTAGACAGCATTTTCATCAGTAATAATTGTACGATTAATTGTATGTAAGCAATGCTTACAAAAGAGAATCATTTGTGAATATTCGTTTGTTACCTCACAAGATTTTCCCACAAATTCTATTTATTACACATTTAAATGGAGTTTTCAAAATAATTCAGTTAATACAAACATTGAAAATAAAATTTACTTAAATTCCTGAGTAAAGTTAATCGAATCAAATTAAAAAATAATTGAATTAAAATCAAATTCTCTAAAATAGTTGATGTCGATGAGAGAATTCTTTTAATATGGGATATATCAGATGCATGATATGCAATCTGGGGAGTTCCAGAAACTGAACCTTTTAAAAGATGCAGAATATTATACTGTTCAGATGGGAACAATTGTCCATTACGACAAATTTTACTCCCGTTGTGCATGAATCACTGATGGATCATGCCGACAAGGTAAGATCCATGTGTGGTTCATGCATAACGAAACAAAAGTTGAAATTATAGGCACAATAAATTACACAGAAATATATCTCTTGAGTTCTGTAAGAATTGGAGCTTCGATTATAGGAATATAATAATTTTGAAAAGCCTTTGTTAGACAGGTTAGAATCAACCCATCTCAAAAGCTTAAAGTAGATTATGTTTGTCGAACTATCACTGCAAGCACACAAAGAGTAGCTTGAACATGAACTTAACTAGATATATATTGTATGTATTCAAGTGACAATTGCTTTAAAAAAAAGATTTAACCAGCATAAATCATGAAATATATTTACACTGCATTTAAATGGGAATATTTTTAAAACCCGAATATTTGGAAATTAGCATGCGATTCTCTCGCGTAAGTTTGGATTCGATCTCTGGACCCGTACCCGACGCGACAAACATTAATGAAATGTTCTGAATAGCATCAATAGCAATCAAATAGCAACATGCAATAGCCATGTTGATGATTTTGAAAGCTAAGAAGGGGCATGATCTAATGACGATTTAAGGCCAAGAAAAAGCACGTTCTAATTAATTATGTCTAACATTTAAAGTTAGGTAATAGGAAAAATATAAAGTTGAAATTCGTACCTCATTTCCCATCCTTTAGGTAAATATGAATTGGTTGGTTTTGGGGAACCCTGTAATGACAGAAAAACAAATTAACAAAACACAGTTTATATTTCAAGCTTGAATACTTCATGTCGACAGCGAGTGTGAATCATTCACAGACCATGCCAGCAAGATCTGCACTTCTTCAAATCATTTTCGATAAAATAAAAAACTCAATTTTACTGTATAAAACAATCACAATGCACAACATCAGACTTAAACAAGGAAATAAGCTCTTATTTAACTTTAGCGCAACAATTGAAACAATTTATAACACATATCGCTCTAGAGTGAGACAAAAAATGAAAATTTACTCTTACCAAATTGTTAAATACTTACATTGGCAGATGGACGTTTCCATGACGTTTTCTTACTGATATGATCAACGTAATATTTTTTATTTGTTTTTGGATCCGTTCTTTCTTCCCAGCCTCTTGGTAAATCGTCTGGTGTAAAAAGAAAAATTTCATTGAGAATTACTGTTAGGCTCACAGAAAAATCAATCACAAGATCAGACATTTGACAAAATGGTAAATAATATTAAAGAATAATTTATATTATCCAGAGAACTTTATGAGCCACTGACAATATATAGAATATTTGTACTATATTGTACATAGTCAACATCAATACATATATTGGACAATTTGGAAGAGTTAATTTCAATTCAGATTGTTTCAAAAGCATGGCCCAAATCTGATCCTGATCTGATCATAAAAATCATAAAGTACTCTAGTATAACTATTAACCAACAGTGACAGAATCTCATCTTTCTCCAGGTTTCGGAACTTCCATATGATTTCCTTGTTTATAAACCAAAACATTAAATACATAGATTTCTGACCGATATCAGGATTCTTTATTTTAAAAAACTTTATTAAAGATCATTGGGTCGGAAAATTGTTATTTTGATCAGAGCAAAATACTCAAATAAAGGGCCAGCAACATGCTACTTTCAATAAAGAGTGTCTTCTACCAGGGAAAGTCATAATAGAACAAAACTGCGTGACAAGTATATCATTATATTGGTAATATTATTGTTTTATATTGCAACGATCGAACAACTCTGCACAACGTTGGAGAGGCAAAATTTCCTAGGCAAGCTCAAAAAATTATTTAATGTAGGCAGATAGCAAAAGGTTCACAGAATATAATTATGTAAAAATAAAATTAGTATCTACAAGTCAATTAAAGAATTATTGTTATTATCTAATTTCATACATTTGATTTCTACTATTAGGAAGTATAAAGTTAATTAGTTATATCATTTGTTAATGTTCATTCCGTACTTTACATCTATATAAGACAAGTAATACAATTTTGACTCCAGCTTGTTTGACCAAGTACGAGGCACTGATGAATCCCGCCGTCAAGGCGGGATCTATCTGTGAGTCATGGATGGCTAAATATCTTTAAAATCAAAGGTTCTGTTCATAAAAAACGAAAAACATATTGTGAAAACAATTAAATATATCACTATCCTAACTATGAAGCATGCTTGATTTTACCTGGACAACAATCAATTGGTTAGTAGTGGTTTGAGGTCTAGGATGACATTCAAAGTTAAGAAAAACAGGTATGATGTTGAAGGATATTGCACATTTATAATTAAAAACTTAATAGTTTCTTATATGTATCAATTTCGGATGAGTTTCACTGGTATAATTTGACAAATGCGATCAAAACTAAAAAATCCATCATATTTTATGCAATTTTACATTTAATGTGAGAGTGCTAAATCAACCGATAAACTAATTTATCGACTTATGTCATCAGAATATATTCTAAATTAGACCTATATAAATCTGAAGATAGCAACCCCATATGCTAATGAGTTATGATATGATGACAAGAATGATTTAGGAATCTGGCAATAATTTTAATTGAATTGATTATACCCATTCAAGCTGAACATGGTCTCCATGTCCTTAATATTGTAATAAGCTGAAGTTAAAGTAAAAATAAAATTAGTACTGCAGATGCAATGTGAAGATTTGAAAACTGTAGATGATTTTTCTAATGGTAAAGCCAAATGAAGATTATGTTTCTAGCTATAATGACAGATCAGATGTTCATTCACAGTTAGTTATAAGCACAAAACATATAAAATTTGTAGACGAGATGGACAAGAGATCTCGAAAGAAATTATTCTGAAAAATATTTTGAAGTAACTTAAGATTGTAGAATTTGTTTCCCAACTTCTGACAAACAATATCCCTGAGATTGTTTTTAGAATACTTATTTCTTGAATATTTCAAGACAATTCTGCTTTAAAAAAAAAGAGCCGCCTGAGGCAAACACTATAAAAAAAATCGGGTGCACATCAAAAAACTTTCTAAATGTTGGTGGAAAGTTATTTCGTAACGTTGCAAAAGTTTAAATGACCCAAAGTTAATGAGCCGAAGGCTCCTTATTTTAATTACTTAACGCGATGTTGCATCGATCTGTAATCATTTTAGGCGGCATGTCATAAGTGTCACAGAAAATCGTCATTGAGAAAATTAGCACAAAGTATTTTTGAAAAAGTAATACCAGCACTTACAGTCATGCCGCCCAGCTAAGACATCACTAGCACTGTAGAATATTAAGGCGACAGAATGTTGTTTTCCTTCAATTGATCCAAACTGGTTTTATATTTACCAGACTTTAATTTTTACCATGCTGCCAGAATTTCAATTATCTGTTGGATAATACTGCATATTTACTTTCAATGAAACTCACTTCTGTCGAATGTCTGAGCAGCAGAAGAACTGAATTTCTGTCAACTGTTTAATCTATTTTCAAAAATCTCTCTTTTTCCATACACTATTGTTCAATTATAGGTTTAAATTTGCCCTCATTTTTGCATTATAGGTAGTATCATACTGAGAATAATTACTTGTTTTTATGAACATGTGAGGGTTTAAAAATATTTCAGCAGCATTATGGAGTTAAGATTCATTACACTGTCAAATAACTACATACAATAATTAAAGGTCAAATAACTACTTAATTAATTATTCAATAAATCAAGGTGAGACCGATCATAAAAGAGAGTCAAGCAAAGAAAGATTAGAAATATTATTAAGCAGGCTTTGGTATTTTAAACTCATACTCATTTCAAAACTGAAATTTAACGTTTTAGTTCTACAATAAAATATCTATGATTTCAAGAAAGCAACAATGCTAACAACGGCCAGTTTGACTGCAAAAAACAATATGGCGCCGATTCAAAGAGATAAAATGCAAAGCATGAGCCATCGTTGACTACTTGCTTGTTGACTATTTCATTTGGGCACACCATTAGGGTGGCAGAAACAGAATACTTTTTCTCCCAAGCCAAAATGTATTAAATATCATGGTTGTGCTGCATAATTAGGGATTGCAAAAATTGATCATCCTTAGGTTTCAGAATCAAATCAATCATTTTCCAGAATTGAATCGCAAGTCATATATTAAACAAACCCAGAGATTGAAACTTATTTTTGAACAAAAATTTATAATTATCATTCTGTTGATGTTGAATAGCAGAAATTGAATCGAATAATTTGTGATTCAAATATTTCAAATCGAATCCAATATTTTAGACAGCTTTATGCATAATTTACAGATTACTGTTAAAACGATTTCCAGACTGTCTTTATTCTCATGATAAGGTTGATATTATATGCTAAATTTTGAATTTATCTGAACCTGATTTATCAAAAAGACAAAACAAAGGCCCCAAGGCTACTCACATACCATCAAAATGGATATAAATAAATTTATTATTAGAGCGCACTGCCACTAAATACAATGGGGAAGGGGGCGTCTACTGTATTGTGCTGATCCAGTTAAAGTTACGTTGATACTGCCGCATAGTTTTCTTGTACCTCGGCTCAGGCTAACTTGGAAAGAATTACTCTTGCGAAGAAAGGCTAAAATTGATTCATCGAATAGAATTGCACAAGTCAGCTACTAGCACAGCAAAAAGAGCAAATGATTCCATGCTAAATACTGAGAGTAAAAGTTCAATAACTCGTAAGTGCAAATTATCGATTTAGTCTATCTTTGTTAATTTGTACAGTATCTTCGATATCTGTGCAATATCATTGATTTGTTGTACACAAGCCATTGAAGGATCGCGTCTCACAGACGCAATCCATTAATGGTTAGTGTCCAATAATAA
Organism: Styela plicata; assembly: GCA_963675895.2. Taxonomy (NCBI): domain Eukaryota; kingdom Metazoa; phylum Chordata; class Ascidiacea; order Stolidobranchia; family Styelidae; genus Styela; species Styela plicata. The sequence goes on from OZ023140.1 coordinate 17,455,760, forward strand.
GACGAATATGTCTTCAGTTTGATCTTTACACTTAGACGAGTATTTGAACTTTTAATTTCTATTAAATATAATTGAACACCATCGGAAGGAAAGATGGTTTTGAGAAAAGCAATTTGCAAATTATCACAAATTATAATGTACTTGATTCGGACGTTGAATGAGTCTTTCTTCTGTTTGGTCTTGTAGAAGGTCGTAAGCCACGTACTGAAGCGAAATTATAGAAATAATGCAAGAATATAAAGTGATTGCTCCTAAAAATACCATCCTAGAGCAAGTGGATTGGATTTGTAAAGGTGTAAGTTGTAAAACAATACAAATGAAACTACCAGCATAAACTCATTGAAAAACAGTGTTTGGGCATGAGAGAATGCTGCGGAATAATGTTTTACAGCTTACTCATAAAGCATGGTCTATAATCAACAAGAAAATAACATAGTTATGGCTTTCATCTTTATCATATGTTCGCTAATAAATATAATTATACGGATGAAGATTAGGCAGAAAAATGTAGCAATCAAAATAATTGATAGTTAAACATCAATATAATGGAAATACAATAAAAAATGATTTAATAGAAACGAGGATCTAAAAATGGTAAATGGCATTCCATCACATTTACTACACTATTCGAAGACTTTTTTCATGTATCCTGGTATTTACCTGAATATATTCATTCTGCAACAACGCAATCGGCCTACAGAATTGATAGTATCTGGCATACTGATTTCAAATTAATATTCTTAAAATTGACCCATTGGTGAGTATGTAAAATGACTTTTAATAGAGATCAGGCAATTATCTTCCAATATTTTGAGTAATAAAAACTGTTCAATGACACAAATACAAAACTAACAATACTATTACAGCCAGTGAATAAATAAATCTAACAATATTTGTGAGGTAGTGATTAAATTTGTTTAGTCAACTCAACAAAAAGTGTCTGAGTCATGGTAGAAGCTGATAAAAACGAAACTAAACTATGTAACTCTATTAAATGAGTCAATGCCATTTTGAGCTTTTCTCAATACAATACCAATTATTTGTACCCCTGGTAACTGGGCATTTTGAAACCAAATTAAATATAAGTGAAGAAATTTAAAAACAGTCAGTTGAGACTGGCAGAATACAAGACACATCGGAAAAATCCCATTAATGTGCTATTTTGTGATGGCTTAACTTATGCAAAATTCATATGCAAAATAAGAAGTTGTGGAAACAGCTTCGTAATCATCAACAATGCTATGAAATAGCATGAAGTCTTTTGATTCATCCAAAGAAAAATAATATTCTAGTCACCATAAATCAGTTTAGAATATATTTCTATGTTTGCAGAAAATAAACATGAATCTGTCCGAAATTGATGATGAAATTTGAAATATTGAAATATATAACATTGTGGTAGTGATTGAAAAAAAACATTTGATTTCAATTTGAATTACGTCTGATTAGAATTTTCAATGCAAGGCTCCCAAATATACTCTAAAACACCCAATATATTTAGTTACAACATGCTTGCGGGCAACAACAGCGCGAGGTGAGCGAGAATAGCTGGTAAAACATAAGTCATAGATAGAGAGCAATAAGAATTCTAACTCCAACAAATAATGAAGATTGATGAATAAAAAAGATTACAAAAAAGCAATACACGTGGAGAAAACATTGTTTACAACATGTTTGGTAAGATGTTCAATAACCCTACTGGTTTCTCTCAGTGAAGTTCACTGCAGTTGAATCGCCATTGCAGAAAAAACAAATTATTACTATTGAAAAATTATATTAAAAAAGGTAATTAATATAATACCAGCGATGATAAAAAAAATGAAAACGAAAGCCGTTGAAACTAACTAAATGGAAAAAGAAGTCAAAACTAAGAGGCACAATGCTCAAAAATTGTCTAAAAATCATTGATAACTCCTGAGAAATGATGAACTATAAAATTGACTAAGATGAATTACATTTTAAATTAGAAGATAAAATGAAGTACAAAACGAACAAGGTTATTTCCTTAAAAAACATGGCCGAATAGGCATGATGCATTGACGAGTCTAGTTATCACATTTTTTTATTGGCTTGTCAATCAATACTTATATGCTTTTAATTTGACGCATTATATATACTTCATTTACCAATATGGCTCTAATCTAGTAAACTGCCACTTACATGTTACATTTGGTTTATCGTAATAGTTTGATTGAATATTTAATCAAATATTTCTGAATTAGATTCAAACCCAAATTCATTAGAAAATTGACTTGATACTTGACACAATCAAAAAATTATTTTTGAATTCGACCATAAAGAACTTTTTTGACTTACGGGCAAAACTTTTAAAGAAAATGAAAAATTGAAAAATTGGAACAACACCAATGTCGAATCATGTCAGAAATTCGCTTTGGCTGAATCACAAACATATTCGAATGTTGGAGACTATTAGTGCAATATAAAGTACACAAAAAAACTTACTTTGTGGGACACTTGATGATCGAGTTCGTGGAGTTCTCGAATCCACAGATTCTTCTGTATTATTTGCGGTTGTTGTAGACGGGGAAGGACTGTCCGTTTCCATTGCCGACGACTCATTTTCTTCCTCTTCAATTGTCGGAGGTGAAGTGCTATTTTCCGGAATTCTGGAATCAAAGCAAATGACATAATCTCATGGATGTTCAAAATCAAACAACTCTCGCATTCAAGTTTGAAAACAATTGAATACTCTATATAAGATACCTTTCTACTCACATATTCAAATTTATTTTTGAAATGTTCTGTCTGGTCGCACCAAGGTTAAATGACATGATACAGAAATGATTTTTTTTATTTTCATTAAATGTAAGCATTCTAGGTTCTTCTGATTTCAGATCCCCGAAAACTCAAAGTCTCTGAAAAGCCTTATCATCACCATTATTAATTGTATTTCCAATATGTAAAGCAGAAATAATATAAATAGAAATCAGAAAAATGATACCAACAACAGAATGCTAATGTTAGAAACCTCATTTGCACAATTGTTTTCGTAAGTATTGTGATGTTATAAAATCAGTGCGGGGGTATTTTTGAGTACTGGAGGAAGATAATATTTATTGATGAATCTTATCGCAATTCAAACGGAAATCATTCGAATCTAACCTAATGTGGTAAGAGAATTTGGCTAAATGAAGTGACATAGGAAATACTTAGATAACTTACGCATCGACATCCATTGACTGCTCGGGAGGGGGAGAATTGTCAGAGTCACTGCCATGAAGAACTATCCACTAAAAAAACAATAATGAATAAAGGAATAAGTTAAATGGAATAATTTCAATTAAACGAAATAAACCATCCTTTCATGAATGAATAAAATGTTAACAGGAGTGGGAAACTAAAAGTATTACAATTAGAAACAACAATATATTTCAAAACCAAAATTATTATATATCTACGAAAATAAATATTTAATTGATTAATCAACAGAGAATCCGACCAGAGACTAGATTTGAAACATTATGATTCGATTCTTGATTCAATAATAGATATACATATATATTTGAAAGTGTTATTCCTGAATATGATCCATGATTTATTTTAATGCAATTTCCCAAAAAATTAAAAATCTGTCTGGAAAAAGTCAGAAAAACGTTATCAAACATCTTTCGTTAAGCTTGAGACACTGATGGATCGTGCCATAGAGACGCGGTCCATCTGTGGCTCATGCTTGACAAAATAAAATTACTGCTTCGAACTTAAATCATAGTTAGTTAAAAAAAATATACATATATATTTTATTTAAACCCCACCCGTATCAATGAAAATATAACAAAGGCAACCTGATCATCAGCATCTTGTCCTCTGGGACTTCGAGACAAATCTTCACTAATATGTCGCCTTTGTCGAAAATGAGCTGCTGCCGTATTCGTGGGAATGGGATCAGTTGCTGGTGTACTGGGGCTATCTGTAGATGCGGAGGGACCTGCTCTCTGAGATGATCTTGTACCGTTGCTCATACTTCCACTGGATGATGACGTCGACATACTGAGAAAAAAAATCAATATTGTTAATTGAATTAGAACTTTTTTCATTGTAACTCACTCCTGAGCAAGGCCGGAAGCGATGCCTAAAAAGTACTAAAATGCCACAGTAAAGTGCAGTGAGTGATATCTGCATTGGACGATGGCAAAACCACCTATCACTTCTTTGCATCCTTTTATTCACATCCTACGACAAGAGGGAAATACGTTAGAACTATTCTTATTTTATAATTGGGATAAGCCATATTGGCAGAATGTCAACTACTCGAGCACCAGAAGAGAATGGTTCTAATCAGAATATTATTTACATTAAACTCGAAATTTGCGATCTTGCTCTTTATGCCAAAATAGGACTTTTAGTCACTGGGACAAAAAAAATGCATAAAAAGTATATAGAGATTAAGAATTTTCAGAAAACTTTGAATACTAATGTTATATTTCAATACTTACGCAACAGGCCTATGCCATTGAGTTGTTCTAGTTGTATGATTCACATAATAAGTTCTACCGAGATGATCTTGTCTCTCTTCCCATCCTGATGGCATTGAAGCCTCACTGCCTTCAACCATTTCCCAGTCATTCTGAAATAAGAAATTTCGGAATATTTGAATGATTAGTTACTGTGGCTAGACTGGGAATAAATTGAATTGAGTGCTAAGTTATTGGTCTAGAAGAATTTACAAAGTGCTATCACAATAAAAACAGTGAATGAAAGTGGAATGTCAGCTAGTATGGTCAAACACACTAACCCAGTAAGCTTTATTTATTTTTACTATAATGGCCTAGCGGTAAGCATCACAGGCTGAATATTACGGGTTTGAGTCCAGGCAAGTCTGACTTATGTATCCATACCCAACACTCAATCCAGCGTGTAAAAACTCAGGCATACTTGGCCAAACCAGAAAGATCTTATCATTCCAACAACACTACAACATAGCTCCATTATGAACAAGGCTTCAAAATTACTAGCTTTGATGTCAAATGGTCTCTTTATCTATCCAGAGAGAAGCAATATTTGATCACCCAGACATGGTTCAATGTGGCATGTATAAATTGTAAGAAATATTGAAAGGAAATGAAATTATTTTGAAAAACATTAATCACTTGTACCTCTTGCTGCGGAACTTCTTCTTGCGGCCTTGTCCAATTTTCATCAAGTATATAAGTTAACTTCAATCTGAGATGACCTTTCACACGTGACTTCGAACTGGAAAATTTGCACTCGATATTAATTGAATAAAACTTGAAATATTTAGATTGGAACACAACATCGAATGTAAAAAAATCCACCATATCAATCAGAAATTTACTTTTAGAAGCATGAGATAAAGATAACTCTGCCTATGCAACACAGCCCTTCAGTCACCTTGACTCGACAAAAACATGTTTCGACAATATCTAACAATAGCCTCACGTACCTTATTTAGTTCAATATGGATTAAAAATACCAATTTGAAATTTTCCAAAAAGGAGTTATGCAGGACAGAAATTAGTAGTTGTTGAGAGTGCTGAAAACCCTTAATCGTGGACATGTTGTACAAGGACTGCCTATTACAGGAGACTGTGTACAGTAAGAATAACCTTGGTTTCAGAAAACCCCTAACCTATCTCTAATGATATCCACGTCCATATAAAAATACTCGCTTAAAATACCTGTTATTCTACGGCAAAATTATGATTTAGATCAACTCTAGGCATCAGATTTTGATATTGCATAATGCATATTATATTTATAATTTGATAATACCTAATTTAGGACAAATACTATTTTCCTTTGTCAGACAGACACAAGGCAAATTATTCCATGAATCCAAAAGTCCATCATTATCAACATTGCTATCAAATACCAACATAATTGTTGTTGAAGCTTATAGAATATTGGAACAAGACACTCAAAGGTAGGAATTTTGGTAGTTTTGTTAGTTTAACATAGAATATTTTTTTTAATGTGTTCCCTTATCCCTTATGAGAGTTTTGTTCTTTTATTCAGAAAAGCTTTATCGTGGCATGGTTAAAAAAAGAGTCAGCGCAATTTATATACAGTATACTACTATTACTATATAAGTTGCACTGCTTTTCTTTTTAGCCATGGCCCTGACAAAGCTTCTCTGAATAAAAGAACGAAATGTCAACAAACTACAACGTTTTCCCTTTCACTGGTTGTGCTCTATATACCTGATAATTCTACTATAATGATCCAACTATTCAAAGGCTTCCCAGGCATCAAAAATAAAAAAAAGTTTACTATGCAAAAATAATTTCAAGCAATATAAAAGTTCTAAATTATTCCAAACCTTCTCGGACGAAGAGGGAATTCCCTGAAAGGTGAATTTTCACTGTTGGAATCTTCGAGCTGTGTATTGAATATGATCAAATGTATATTAAATAATGTTTCACATGATATTACTTGAGTTTTCATTTAGAATACATATTAAATGTAGTAGATTTTTTAATACAAACACTTCAAATTAAAATTGTCTGAATCGACCCAAAATACTTGTGGCGCAGATTTATTTTTGGAATCAAAATACCTCTTTTTGAACAAACTATCTCTCTACCAGTTTGAATAAAAAACTGCCAGGGAAGAATGGCAAATATTATAGTTTCTGTAATAGTGAATAAATTTTCCAAATAAGTAGAACACCACAATTCTATCAAATTTTCAGTTGATTGTATAAAAATTCAGAAATAAGGCAATTTCCTAATAACTCTCAAAATGTACAATTTTTTGCACAGAACAAATGTGAAGCAAAAGTGTAAAATGTCTTTATTCAGTTTGAAACATTAAATTTATTATGTAACATAATACCATGATCATAACCAGATACAAAATTAGTATTAATACCATGGAAAAATGACGCACAAGTTGCTTGAAATAAAAGTCATGAACTATGTGGATAAAACCTCAGTAATCATTATACTAGCAGTTTGAATCAATACATTTTTGTAACGGTTAAAATGTGATTAGTCGCAATCAATCTCAATTCACAGTCGTGCGGTCTATCAGCTGTTTTAGTATTGTCAGAAAGAAAATGTAAATTACCATTTACGCAATTTTGAAAAAAAAATTGTCTATCCACATTATAAAATGTCATAGACTCTTAATAATTTTCATCATGCAGACTAAATTGATCACAGAGCTTGATGAATTCTCTTGCATGTTAATCTATTCAAAATACTTTGGCCAAGCATATATCACAGGTAACACAATTTGGTCAATCTCAAAGTAATGTCTAACAAACTCTTCAGCAAACAATATCTAATTGGATAATATGTTATGAAAGTGCAAAATCCACCCAATGGTTACACAAGTCAAAATATCTCACCGTTATGTAACTTTGATTAACAGGAATGTCAACCTGTCCCAGAAAGTCATCCCTTGTCTGAAATGTAAAATAAAAGGTAAATAAGCTATAGCATTTATTTATTTGATAGTGCCTGGGCTCAAAATAAATATTGCCACTGTTATTAAAATTACAATTTCAGTTCTGAAAATGACTAACATTTTGTACGAACATTATTGGCATTAATTAACGTTATCGAGTATCTCATTCAAGAGTTTAGAGTTTTCTTATGTAGGAAGATTGATTTGGATATTTCAAATCCCTAATTAAAACATAGTCACCTTCAGCTAGTCCCTATCCATGTGACCGACCAACTTTCAAGCGAATGATTGAATTAAATGAATGAGTTAGTTTGTCTCAAAAACATTGAGTCTCTGTCTACATAAAATTATTACTTGGCATGGATTCATAACCAGACTTGCATACAGGGCTTACACGAAAATTTTTCACTCATGAATACCAACATCACCTCAACAAAGCATACCTAATATGGTTTGTGAGTATGATGCACAAGTAGGATGTCAAGGACTCATTACCAGAGAAACTCAGATAAAACTAATGAACTACAAGCTGCTGAACGAAATGGAAGGTCAGAATTTACAATTCTAAAAAGTAGAGTTATCCTCATCATTTGGGCTTAACGGTGTTCGGAATTAACTTTACAAAAAGAATATGTTAAAAATTCAGGTAAACGAAATTACTGATGAAAAAACTAATTTGCCCATTTTATAGCAAAGTCATATGTTATGTCAATATATTTGGCCTATATGATTTCACAGCAAAATGAATAGAATGAGTTGTAATCGAAGAACAAAACTGCTGTTAATCAGATTCCTAGAATACCCAACAATAACTATTTAAATGACTAATAAGCTTAAAACATATCCACAGATATTATCTGTCTGCTTCAAAGTTGGTAATCATCCCTCTAACAGCATCATTTTGTATTATCTGCTATAATATGAAATTGTGAGTGGCCCTACCAACTGGTCAAAAATGGCCAATTTATAAACTTTCGCTACGGTGTATAAAGTTACTGTTATGCTCCAAGATATATAAAATATATAAATTCACTTTTAAACTTCTTAACTGAGAGTTAATAGAACTTGGTAAACCAGTTTTGTGGGAAAGATGTGGAGTATTCGAAGCTCAAAAAATCTCAAACTTGATCATGATTAACGACCTCAATATTGCATCCACAAAATAACATATTTAATGCATTTTTTACCCTTTGCTGTATACGGAGCGAAATTGGCAAGATTCCAGGCAGAATAAATAATTAATGTGGGTTTCAGTAAGACTTTGTGCAATGAAATCTGATAGCTTTCAGAGATCATCATTGTATAAAGCAAAAAGCTAAAATGGCATTTTATGTGAAAACAATTTCCAAGTAAAGATCAAAAGTGCAATACAAACATGACCCATTATTAATGTAGAAAATAAATCAAAAAATTCGCAACAAAAATTGTTTTGGCATTATCTGCATTAAGCTTTATCATGTCAAACATAAGCATACATGTCTGAATTAGATTGTGTTATATTTAAAAATCACACTTTGACCTAACTAAAGGTAAATTGTGGTGTGGTAATAGTAAAACCAGAGTGACAAAATCTTGTTTTTCTTCGGGCACCCAAAATGTTCATATCATTTTCTTCCAATATACTAAAACGCTTCAAGCCATCAACACGGTTATATGATAGCAGTATCGATATTTTGAACAGTTTTCTTCTGTTTGCTTGTTACCAGACAATCAGAAAAGACATTTGAATCTTCTAGCAAAAAATTTATCATGAAATATTGCTCATTTGCTAAAAGTTCCTCTGATGATAGATAGCTGCTTCCGTGTTTGAGAGAACAGTAGATGCCATTCAGTCAGCACAAATGATTACGCTTGGATATAGAATTAAAAAAAATCAAAGATGCTTTTGAGGTAAGATCTGTGTAATTTTAAAATCAACATGCTCCAAGACTACAAAAATTGGAACAATGCGTTAATCTAATCAGTAAACATAGCCAAACTGAAATTTTCTGTTGTCTACGGACATTAAAACAAAATAAATTTTGAATAAACATCTCCGATCAAAAACTACTATTATAATCCTCTACAGCAGATCAAAAATGTTTGGTACATAATTAATCATATTATATCAGATTAGCTAATATTGAGAACAATTTTCCTCAGCTGATTTACAAGCTTCAACATCACATCAATGGGCGCAATGGCCTAGTGGTTACGGTAATCCATGTCGGCATCGTAAGTTGAAGATCTCGGCTTCAAGTCCAGGCGATTAATGACATTTGAACTTTAATGAGCTTTTTGACAGATGAAATCAGTGTAATACACATACTCTAAGGTCAATTTTTACTGTTTTGTCTTTGAGAATAGATATCACAGAATATTTGCCTCTGAAGTATGCATTTTCTTTGGGTGTGCCAGACTCCGAGTAGCGAAGTAGCTTTTCACTCTAAACATACTACTTGAGGGTTTGCTGCAATGGATGATGACAAACAGAACTGCCGGAATATTCGAGGCTCACACTGATAAAAGTTCTGATAGGATGGCGGGTGACTTTTGAACATGTTTGCTTCAAAGTTGGCAATTAACCCTCAGTAAGCTTCATTTTGTATTGATATAAGGTTTCAAAATTGTCAAAACTAAACATGTTCCAATATTATAACAAAGTAACCATCAGTCCAGGGCATTAAAATACTACTCACTGTATAGTTTTGTGCAAACAAAACGTTGTTGCACAACTATTATTTCTTCTTCAAATATTTATAAATAGGTTTCCAGAGTTCACAGGCTTGCACAGTAAGCAAATGTATGATTTGTATTATGATGTTGGTAAACTGTATAAAGACATGAGGAAAGTCTTATGTCGGAGTGCAGAATATCGAACACTTCATTGCTCTCTGACGAAAATATTTTTTTTATCCCCTGCAGTGACCAATTTCAAAACCTTTCGATTTGATTTGGAAAAGTTTTGAGCCTCAAGAAAGTTTTTACAGTAGCAAGCCTGAATTCAATCCTGAATGTTTAATAAAACCGCAAATGACAATTTGGGTAAAAATGTTACACAGATTTTAACTTTCACTCCCAACACAATATGATATTGGGTTCAACAAGTCACGATATATCCACGATCAAGAACCTCTTCAATCAGCCGAACGTACACAAAAATATCCACACGTTAGTACAACACACAAAGGCAAATCGAGCAACTGGAACAAAGCAAAAATCCTATTTGTTCGAAGCCATGGGTTTGGTCAGTTTAAACAAGACGGCCCTATCGTCTAAGTGAACAAAACTTATTAAGAAGTAAATAATGCAATGCGCTAGAAATATTAGTTTGAATATGATCCCGCGGCATAATATACTCACCACGAGTCACGACATAAGTAGAGATGACCAAAATCGAATATCTGATGAATTCAGAATCAAATCAAATGATTTTCCCGAATCAAATCGAATCAAAAGTCACAAAGACATTCTTTGATAGTTTCATTAAATTAAATGAATCTTAAATAATATCTGTTAAAATTCACGCCTATTTATAAAAAAAATTTAAAATTATCATTTTGTTGATTCCAAATTGTTGTTAATATCAAATCGAAAAATTTGAAATTCGAAATACTTGAAAGTTCTAATCAAATATTTTGGACAGCCCTGGAACCAAGTAAAATTGAATCAAATTTTGTCAGATTTGTGGTGATTTCGCAATTCTCACTAAAATTTCACCTACAAATCACTTTACCTTGCATGCTTGAAGAAAAAAATATTTTTTGTTTTCGACCAGGAAGGAATAAAAGGTCACTTTCCAAATTTTGTGACCAATTGTTGAGACCGAATCAAATTCACAAGGATTCGATCAGAAATGTTTTGATTAGAGATTTGAAAAATACCGTATCTGAAACCTGAAGCATAAGCCACTGACAAACAGCACCTTGACGGTGCGTCCCACGTTTAACACTAAGTGTTTAGGCAACATTTTGTGATACCCAAATGTAAGAGCCTATGACTGCTACAGCGGCTATTAATTTCAAGATTACGGCTATTTTATAGCAAAGCTGATGATTTTTAAGACTATGTAAATTATATCACACAAAGCATTCAAAAAAGCATATTCTGAATCTGGGTGTTATTTCTTGTTGGATGTTTTTTGAAAACATCGAACAGTTTCAAAATAATCGACACTGTTATGTAAAGTTATGCAAATTCCACAATATATAGTACATAAAATTATTAAGCTAAAGTTTGGAAATTTCACTTTGATGGTAACCATTTTCTCTATGGGAGCTGACATTCTTTAATTTTGTGTACACAAACATTGGGAAAAGGATTCTAAAATGATTGATTATAGCAAACTATGTTCAAACTCAAGCAAAATGGATATTTCAATCATGAATGCCTTAGATGGCTCAGTCAAAGTCCTAAGTTTTCACTACTATAATACTAAGTCTTTTAAATTATTCAAAGTGGTGATTAGATACAAAATGTTGTGCCATGGATGAATTGAAAGTATTCCTACTATACTGTGGCTTCAGCCTCCTTATTCCAATAAAGCCCTTGAAATCTTATTTTGAAAAATTATATTAAAAAATTTGTCAGTGTCAATATTTTTTTACGTGCTATCTTGAATTTTATTTATTATACATACATGTATTACATATGTTAGACACTCTTATTATTCTGTTATACTATCTTAAATGATGTTTTTCAGTGCTGGATCATTGATGTTCGATTTAGTAATAAAATAATCCCAATTTGCCAAACTCCAATATCATTTGAATATTGAATTTTAATACCTGTCTAGAATTAAATAAATTCCAATAAATTACATCGAACAAGAGTTTGTGGTGATACGTACTAGTATGATAATTATTGTCATTGTTGATAATAATAATTTCTTAAAAATGTGTTTGTACTTCCTGTTCGCTAATTTTGAAATAAATGAAAAATATAATATAATACATGGTATTTATTATAGTAATTAAATGTACTGTAAATATTTTCTGCATATAGCAAATTGTCAGGCAAATTACTCTGCTACTCTGAAATCCCCCAAAAATCTCTTGCGGCATACATAAATGGAGTCAGTATATATTTAAAAAGACAGCTTCTTTTTAGTTAACCAAATGGCCTGAGTTGGTAGGAATAAAAGGATTAATGTCATGCTGTTTTTGGGTTTAAGCCTATTAAATCAAAAAAGGATGCCGTGTTTAAGACAGCAGCATAGGAAAATAACTACCACCACCCTGGCGCATACAAAGTCAGGTAAATATAAGTGTGTTGTGATTTACGGTCACACAAAATTCATTTTAAACTTTGCATTATTTACAATAACATCGATCTGCCGAATCCCATCCCATGAGGCTAATAAAAAAGGATTTTTTCAAAAGTCAATATTAAACCAATTACAGGATTTCCTTTGTTTTGGCAATTTGAAAAAATAGTATGTTATGTGTCTGAAAAATGAGTTTGGAAAAAATATAATATGTATATAGGTAATAAGTCATCAAGCATAAACCACTAAAGGCCTAAACATCCTATCATGAGTCCACTTTCATGGACAAACTCGATTTTTAAATCACTACTCGTGTATTATATTAGAATATAATCAAAGTAATCAATGATAAATGCGTCAAATCCGGCAAAATATTCAAGCATATCCGATGACGTTACATGCAGAAAGATTAAGCATGATCAATTAAAAAGAGCAGTCTGTTGACCTATGAATGAGAATGACATATTTTAAAGGGAAATACCCAACCTGCATTTAAGCTACCGTATCTCTAATAAAACAAGATCACATAACATGGTAAAGCAAATCTAGTACTCAACTACTAAATCAAGACAAAATATATTTACAAAAAGTTATATCATTGCCATTGAGGTCACAGAAAAAATGGTATTTATACTCAGTAACATAAGGCATTTGCTCTCAAATCAAAAAATCATTTAAAAGGGTTTATGATGATCAGAAATGAATTTTAATTTGTGCTGATAACTTTGAATCTAATATTTAGATTATATTGTCATTGTTTGAATCGATTTGCTCAGTCATGTTCTCTGAATTTGCTAAATCCCATCGAAAATAATACCTATGAAATGAGTTTTATTTAATATTGACCATTCACTGCGTTGATTGGTTGCAGTTCATCTATGTATGCATTAATAATTGTTAATAAATCATACGATTAGAAGACTGAAAACATTCATTGATCAAGTGACTTATAGGGAGAAATAATACATGTATAAGCCATACAAAAGGCTCCTAGTACTCAGCCCACTAAAACCATACTTATTACTTAATTTATGCTTATTCGACCATCAGTGTAAAAAATTGTTGATATTGTAGTAAAATCCATTTATCCATTTCGCAATTTATTATATGCAAGCCAGAGCTTGTATGTTTGGAACTAATCGGAACATTCATGGGAAGAAAAAAACATATGTTTTCAATATACCAGTATACATTCTAGAGAACTTATGAAGAACAGATAGCCAAAATATAGTATAATTCATCATAATCATTGAGTATTGTGGTTGTGCATGAGGTTATACAAGAATAGAAAATTAAGCCAGACACAAAACAATTCTGAGAATGCCAAAACAGATTAGTACTTGGTCATAAATGGCCCACAAATCATTGAATACCATAACCTTGTGCCATAACTGAAATATGATTTAATGGTTTCATAGCGACTGAAAAAAAACATTCCATCAAGGGGAAGGTGATCATTACATTTTAAACATATTTATCTAATCAAAACAACTTGAAAAGATGAGATGATCTCCATGGTCATGGTTATGTTTGATTGGAATAATATTACAAAAAATAGTAGAGGGTCAGAAAAACTATTTTCCAAGCAATGTTTAATCAGGATTAAGCGAAATACTTTCAAGTATAATTTATAAAGATTTAAGGAAATTCGAAAATATTATGAGTACATTTTCATTTAGATATACTCTGTAACGTAACAAATAACATAAAATAAATCAGACTCAACAAATGGAGTTGTCTTGAATAGTTACAGGAAAAAAAGGGTGGGCTTGAAGAATCAGGCTCTTGTAATGTTAGTATGATAACCAGCTCAACCATCAAGCGAAGCATCAACTTTAAACTGTGAATATCATGATGTGACAAATTAGTAATTAATTATGAAAATGATTGCATCATAAATAACAATATAGGAATGTTTCTCCATCTTGTTTTCAAATTAAATCTTACAGCATCATGTCTCATGGATCTGTAACTATATTCATGATATTTATCTGTTTACCAAATTATGTCCTGTGCAATAGGTACATTTACTTACTACATGACAAGTCCAAGTTACTATTGCACAGGAAAAATACTGCAGTAATTCCATCGCCCCAATTCACGTGAGATGAAATCACAATGGATCAAGTCTCCGTCACACAATGATGACATATTGACACACGTGATACAAACAAACGTGACGTAGCCAATCACATAACAAAAGAAACAAATACGCCTTTAAATCGTTGAATCTCTCAGGGGAAAATATTAGTGAGATAATAATCAATCAGGCATGAATGAAAGGGCATTTGTGGAGAGAACCATCAAAAACACATTTTATCTATGGCACATGCTTAATGAAGTTTTTCTATAATAAAACATTGGATGGGTGCCTAGCAGACTGTCATGGCTCTTTCCAATCAGAAATTTTTATTTTCCAATCATAAACCACAGATGGACCGTGCCTAAACTACATGATCCATCAGTGACTTTTGCTTAACAAAGCATGCAGAATAGATCCTGTGTGGAAGAAGACTTTTGCCATTATGTTTATTTTGAACCAACGCATAATACGGGTGACTGGTTACTGTGGTTAGTAGGTATTGTGCTGTGGTCACTGACTCAACAATATTATAACAAGCCTTGGTGTTAATAATAAATCTGAGAGAAGTATTAACTTCTGTAAAGTGGAACGCCCATAAAATAGCAGACCCAATCTAAACGAGAGACTTCAACAAAAATATTTTCAAGTGTGGAAATTTTTCAAGTTTTTGTGAAACTACTTGGCTAATTACACCAAACAGACATATTATATCACTCAAACAATATTTATAGTGAATGAAAAACTTAAAACATAAATTATTAGAATACTAATTGTAACTTGTTGTAATAAATGCATGATTTAGAGGTTTTCATGAAATCCTAACTACTCTGATATGGCTGAGAATTGAATTTAATATTATGCCTGATTGATACATGGCCTATTAAAACAATTGCTTAGGCCCTCAGAATGCTGTAGAGTAAATTTTCACAACAGTTTATCTTTTATTACTGAAAATTCGGAAGTCGAAAAAAATATCAATCACTTGATAGAAAGCCATCAGGTATCAAAAAATTCATACTTTGAAGTTTCAATATCTGCATAAGTATAATTTACAGTTTTTTAATGCTACAACAAGTTATCCAAAAGTGAATTCTCAAAGCGGGGAATTCACCAAAATAAAATGTATTAATCCATTTTTTCCAAACTTGCAAATTTATAGTTTAACTGAAAAGGATAAGAATAATTCATGATGTCTCTTAGGATTTTATAATAGCAAATTATGCCCTCAAGGTAAAAGCCACCTCACAGGCACATGATGTACCTAAATGCTAAATTAGATTTCGGAAAAAATATAGGTAAAGGCTATATTATAGGCAATGACATTGATTCTCAATTTTAAAAAATTCAAAATATTTGGACAATTGGGCCAGTGATGAACCATGCCATTATGATACCGCCTACATGCATCTCACATTTTACATGGCATTTTTTATTAGAAGATATTATAAAATATTCATTTTTGTCAAATTGAACTGGTTCCAAAAAATAGTACAAGACTGAAGCAAACGACGATATTTAAGAAGCAAAACTAAATAATAACCAACATAAAGGGTAATCTTTTGTAACTATTCATGGACATACCAGTACTGCTAATTGTTGAAAACATTTATTTTAACAAAATTTTATTGAAATTATAAAATTTCATATTACTAAAAGCACAAATTTTTTGGTTATGTTCGAGATAGCAGATTATTTTCTAGACCCAATGGAGTCAAAAAAATTTACTTTCAGGCTACAAGAGTAAGGCTCCATCCTTCATCTCAAAAACAGGGTAAAACAGTTATAATGTGCAGAACATCGAACTTTTTGTTGTAATAAAATATAGAAATTTTAAACTAAATCCAAATAACATAATATACTCTTGAATGGAAAAAAAATGAAAGCAGTAACAGTTTGTTCAATATCACACTAATTCTTGCTCCTTATTTATATGTGCAAAATACCACAAAGAAATATACAGAGTAAGGAAATAAATAAATAATACATACCACTCTGTTTTCATCAAATACTTCAAACAGAAGTCTGTTCTCTCTTGGTATAACCTGAAAACAACCTTTTGTTATGTTCGAGTCATGGCATAATATTATTAAACTAAAATTTTTCACTTACTGTTACTCAATATCTAGATACAACAAGAACAATGAGCTGTAAATAGCATCACAATATTTGGCAACGTTTATGCAAATTCAATAGCGCTTGTTAGGGCAAATCCCTATTTTGATCTTAATAAATACAGAATACGTCTAAAGCATGGCTATATATCTGAAAATTTATGTGTTTCCGAACCAAAGCAAAGATATTTAATTAACATTTAAGCTTTGTCTCCTATGGCCCGGTGAAGTGCTTCCAATCATCTCCGCATATGGAGATAAGCTTAAAAAGAGTTGGATTTCTCACACAAAGACGAAATGCAAAGTAATTTCCCTGAATTTCTACTACAACTCACCCTGAATGTGAATTCTTCATCCCATTTTGGATTCAGAGTCTGAAAGATAAATATTACCATTTGACAAATTAATTATAAATATTCTCCTATCATTCAATAAAGATGTCAGGATTGAGCTCTGGTTTGATTGATTGGTGAACATTCCAACATTCAACCAACGGCCAAGAAAGTTGGGCAGGCAATCATGCTCAGAGTTGAAAAAAAATCTTGAAGACGACTATTAGACACATTAATATCACAATCCCATTGATACTTGGTTTTAGACATTAGATAGGCGCATAAAAAATGCAGCACCAGCGACTGCTCTAATAGTGGGAAACATTGCAAACGGAACTGAACCAGAATACTGAAGTGCAGTCAGTGAAATTGTAAAAGCAAAATAATTAAAAATAATACGAACTGCAGAACGAGCAGGCAAAAAGCAATGACTAGTGAGTCTTCATTAAACTCCAAGCTGGATACTATAATTCCTACAGATTCACTTGCATCATTATGTAGTTGGAGATACAATTGTTAGTGTGACAAACAGAAACATATTTGCATCTAACTAAAGTGCATTGCACATTCAGTGGGGATCAGTGGAGGAATAACCATTTATTGTTGGACAACACTTGAGCTAATATTGAGCATTTATGTTTATCGGTGATCAGAATGATTTCTATAATTTCCAACAATTTAACTTTTTATGTAGGATGTACATGCGGCATATTTTATTGTAGTTGGTCGCTTTTTTCTTATCGAAAGTAACTCAGGGCAAAGTTAGAACTCCATGGCAGAGAATTTCCCACACTACTAAAAGGCTATGAGCTACATGGTAAAAACTCTATGACTGATGATGACCATGAATCGACGAGATAACAATTAATCAGAGAATTGACTCAAACTCAAAGCTTGAATTCAAAAAAGTTCAATTACGAAATCCTAAATTCCTGCAGTTTATCAACTTATGAAAGAGATACCTACGATACATCATTGGGACAAAATCCTATTTCCTTTCAGGTTGCCAAAACTTTCATGTTATCAATTTTGACTGAATAAGAAGTTCCCTCAGCAACTTGGCTAAGTAAAAAGTGACGCCCGCAGATCCCCAGAAAGCGTCATTTTGGGCTTGTCATTTAGGATGGCAATTACCAGTGTCATGTTCAAAACAAGTTAAAAACTTCCAGTGACAACAGCCCCATCACTATTTTTAATAGTGCATGTAATATAACGTTTATCAATTGTAAGATACTTCAAAAATCGGGTACCTTTTTCTTAGTCTTCGTTGACGCTGTTCCATAATTTTCATAAGACTGATTAAGTGATACACGTTTTGGTCGGTAGAGTGATACTCTTACATAGGGATCGCTGAAAAAAGAAGACAATTTTAACACCTTAAACAAAAATTTAGAAAAAAAACGTAAAAAGGACTTTTTAAAAAAAATTATGGATACAAGACACCGATATATTAAGATAATATAAATTATTTAGTGAGTTGTCAAATCATTCAAAATAGAAAAAATAAATTAAAAAAACCTAATGCATCACTTGACCCGATAACACTCTTAATCTAGAACTTATCTAGGAAAGAATTCCACCAAAACAAAACCTGACATACCTGGCACCAAAAATATCTTTTTTCGCAAGGTTGTGACCGGATAAAACTTTGACTCTCACCAGTCTATGAACATTTGGCTGCAATAAAAATTCAAATATAAAACTTCACATACAATAAGTCGAAACAACTAGACATACTAAATTGGCAGAATGTCAGTTACTCCGCTACTCAGACACTCGAAGAAAATGGTTTTTACCAGAAAAGAATTCTGCAAAAGGGCAATATTTCATGGTATATCTATGGCTAGAAGAATTGCACGCCTCTTTTTGAGTGCCTGGTAGTAAAAACTAAACTCTATAGAAAGATTGAAAATTATCAATGCTGGTATGAAAAAGCAGTATTGGTGCTCTAAGCTTTTTTGTCTATCCGACATATTATTATAATAACTTTAATGCCATGTTCTAAATTTAACAAATTCAAGAATTCTGACACTGTAAGCAAAATGTATGAAAACATAAAATTCAACTAGTTGACCATGTTTTAGCTGAGTGAGTGTCAAAATTCAAGCAAATTATTATCAGACAACTATCTAGATAATATGCATTAATTACCAAAGTAATTCTTTATACCGTAATTAATATTAATTAATTACCGTAGCCACTGTCTTTCTAAAAAATAGCTGAAAAAGGGAAGATTGGACACCCCGTATCGCATATTACAAGTAATCTACTCATCTAATTTCTATTACAGACTTACTGATAAATTGCAATAAACCATTGCACATACCTGGTGACTTTTGTGCCCGTATATCTGAGAATCAGCTGAGGCCATACGAAGATGATAACCGACAAAGTTGCACACTTAACTAGTGCAATGTCGGATCACAACCTACAAAATAGTGCTTTATGTATAAATCCCTTTTTCACCAAACGTGATAGATATCTCAAGCGTATGAATCAGCAATCTGCAGTAAAACTACACTATATTATATATTCACTGATATTATTTTAACTGTGAAACGAAACAGTCAAAATGCGCTGAAATATAAAAAGATGATTGTTTGTTAAATATATAATGGAACTAGCAGCTTGACAAGAATTTGATCTCAATTACAATTTGTTCATATTCACATTTTCCCCAATTTTATTTATTAGGTATGTTTCAGACGTCATTGAGCAAAAGAGAAAAGATTTTCATGTTAGATCATTGAAATTAGGTGGTAGCTATGCATTTTTAATTGAATAAATATTAATATCACTTTAACGGTAACAGAAAAGACAACAGAAAATTAGACCAATTGAGAATGGCAAGTTTTTTTCATTACAATGGCAAAAATTTTAGAAAATATGTCTGAATTCAGACCATAACTGATGGAAGGATATCCTCGAAACCTTTCCTTGAATTACTAGCACATAGAAACAAGTAATAAAATCATCCGAATCGAACAAGTATCAAAATTAAACTCATATTTGGAATTTGAAAGTGGTGTGTTTGATCTGAACAATTACCTCCAATAAAATAAATATTATTTATTTCACATGTGATACATGCTACATGGCCAATTATGAGATGGAATATCGTAGTAAGACAGATATTCAGCTAACATTCTTGAGATTAAAAGAGAACCCTTGGAAATCTGAATTTTCCAGTCATAAACATTCACTTGGAAGTATCGGTATGTCAATTCTTCATCAAGCTGCTATTGTTGGCCCATGGCCAAAATTGCCCACATGGTATGCAAATAATTGGAATGTTGAATTATTAAATGAAACAATTCCCAGAAAACAATTAAACCTCTCCTAGCAACAACCGAATTAAAAAATTATTTGGAGTCCAGGCATGATTTATTTAATCCAGCGCTAGAACACTAAAGAGTTTGATAGAAAGAAACCAACCAGAAATTTTTTTTCAAAGCATACTAGGCTCATCACAATTGTCATGCATTTGGGACACAATTCATTCATGGCCACCTGGTACTTGAAAAGCAAATGCAATGTAATGACCATCATCACCAATCTATTGTTCATTAGACAAGTGACAATTGGCACCATTCTTTTATGAATTACATACTTTTTACCCCTATAATGAATATGATGGAATAAACAAAACAAAAAACGATTCAACGTTAACATTTTTTACAAATGCTAACAACTATTATGAAGCATCAATACAAAGCATTTTCAATGAATGAGAAGCAAGACTATACGAAAAACCCTAAGACAAAATAGGAAACTTCATTTTGAGATGAGAAAAATAATGTACGATCAGAGTGTCAGCCAAAACCATCTTACTTACAGTACACTATAAGTGAAGGAAACAACATTTAAATTTTCACGGAATGTGACATATAAAGCAGAATTATCTAAACAACCTACTTTTTAAATACAGTTCACACAAAATCCTCTTAACATCTACACTGTACAATATTTTCAGAATCTTGCATTTTGAGAATATTATATCTTGTACAGAGTAAGTCTCTAATAACGAGCTACTAACCTAATCATTAGCTTGATTTTGGCAAATAAGGAAAAATATATAAATATTGAAAAACAAAAGTTTGTGTCAGCAGTGTTGTCATTTTAAAGTAAGACATCGCTCAATCAGAAAATTAGAACTTGATGAAGACGAAATACATCGCCAGTGCCCTTCGATCGCTCATGCTCAGAAAAATGAAGTTTTCGATAGTATAGGGATTTAAATATTTATCAAGAGTCCAAGAGAATTGCAAATTGCGAAGAAAGAACAGTATTACAAATTGGAAAATAACATAAAAAAATTTTGTGTACTTCCAAGCGTCATGTTAGTTCCTATCGCTTTTTCTTAAAGTCACAGTGAAAGTACCCAAGTTATTTCTCGAGCAGGTGCCATGAAATGTGTTTGCCTCTCCCAGGTATGTTTTTCCAAGTCATATGTTTCAACTGGTTCTCCAAGGTTGGTTCCCCATATCCCAGACACAGCAAATATTTTATTTTCTTGTACAAATGCATGAAAGTAATTTCGCGGCATTGTCATACACAATATTTCAGTCCAAATACAATTGATAGTATCAAAGCATTCAACATTTGCGAGGACAGTGGTATTTTCACCTCCCAGGACATAGATTTTATCACCTAAAGAAACTGCAGCAGCACCATATCTTGCCAACTTCATAGGTGCAACATCTTGCCAATGCATGCCCTTCAGATTGAGCTTTTCAACAGTCTTCAAAGCAGTCTTCCTTAGCAACCCTCCACAGCTGTATATACTGTGACCTACAGCAGCAAGAGCATTCATATCCTTTTCCTCGGACATGTCTGGCAGAGGCATCCAACGATCATCAGTGACTGAATATTTTTCTCCAGATGCAGTAGTTTTTCCAGGTGTTTCATTCCCTAGGCCAATGACATAAATTGCGCCATCATGAGCTATAGCTGGTGGTCTTGCTCCATGATCTTTTAACATGCTGGATACTTTTATCCAAACATCACTAGTATGGCTTGTATACTTGAGTCGATAAACAGACTTATCATCTGATAAAATGAAGATATACGGATTTAAATACACAGCACTGAAATTTTCACAATTTCCTATTGTGTCGTTATTCACAATTTCTGTTTCCTCCCATGCTCGTCTCTGAGTATCGAACTCTCTCAAAAATTCCGGTGAACCATCCAAAACCACTATTTTGTTTTGAGTATATGGAATAATTGACTGATCACAATTCTTAGATTCGACTCGCAAATGGGATTTGAACAAAGATAACGCAGTTTTTGCTAAACTCTTTGAACATGAACTTATCAAAGCTTCGTTCTCCAGTAAATGTTTTCTGTAAGGCAATGACATAAGATTCAAATTAACCAATTGTAACAGCTCAGGGAAAAACTCTTTCCGGGTCTTGAAATCATATTCAACCCACTTTATTATCGCATCACAGACCTGTTCTTCACGAGTATCCTTGTTTTTCTGGGAAGAAACCAGGAATATTAAGTAATCTCGTTCTAGAGACAAAAATGCAGTGGTTTTCATGATTGAAACAAAATGATCCACAGCATATTTATCACATTTCTCATCCAAGTCTTTGAAATCATACTTCCTTGCTAATTGTTTGGAAATAAAAACAGTTTCTTTACTCATGTCATCGACTAAGTGTTTCAAAATACTACTCACAAGTCGGTGAAGTTGAAATACATCTGCAGTGTGGTAAACTTCCAATATATCATCATTTTCAAACGTCACAATACCAGTGTAAATATATGCAATGCATATTCTAACAGCTTTTATTTCAACGTCCTGAATCTCAACAGTGCCTTCTATACTCTCTTTTGTATCATGGCTGAGCATAGCACGAAAATATTCAGAATTGGCAGCTACAATATTCTTGTGAACAGGAAGCTTTTCTCCATCAACAACAATAATGAAATCACAATATAAGCCATATTCTCTCAAATTATTAATCCTTCCTAATGAAGAGGACTGGTACTCTGTATCTGATATTACGATTTCCATGTTTGCTTTTTTATCACAATTACTGGATTAGAATTAAAAATGTATCAATGATACATTTAGCCATTGGAATTGAAACCAAGAATATATACATATAATCTTATAATATAAGATTCTTATGTAGTGTAGTGTAAATGATTGTTGTAAAGACCGACCAATAATACTTTTTTGGATTTCTGATACCAACACCGATATTTTAGACAATTGACACCAATAGCCAATACCGATAACTGGTATTCTATATTTAAGCCTAATTTCCTATTTTAAAATAATATTATATTAATGAATTTCAATCAATTAGTTGAAATATGTTAATGGTATTTTTGTTGTACGTTATCCTACTATTAAAATTGGCCTTATGTTGTGGAAGGCCATATTTTTGTTGTTCTATGTATTATAGGAACGACAATTTTCCAAATCCAAGTCGTTTGTTTGTGGTGGTGAGACGGAAAAAATTCACAGCCTGTGACGGCGGAATGGGCAAAATTTTCTGGTGTCATTTCACTCGACCTGGTGGTAGTTATTGCCTTGGATAGATACGAGCACAATTTTAAACAATTTCGATTTGTTTTTATTTTCTTTCTGTATGCGGAGTGTTAACAAATCATTAGATTTAGAATCAGAAGGGAACTTAAGAAAAACTTTATTTATCCAATGGTAGTGATTATGATTTTGTATAACCACATCACCTTGGAATACTACCTCTATCCTCAGTTATTCACTTATTCTGAAATACTGCTTTCCTTATGAAATTTTGATTTAATTTTCTTTGATGCACACGAGCTATCAACAGTTTTCATCCATTACAGATAATATATTTCACATTTTCTCAAGATAATTACTGATAATACAATTGTGTGAAAATTATTAAAAATCAACTTTCTAACCATGTCGATATTCAATATTCAATCTAACGATTAGTACTTTTATTGTTCTGCGGCTAAAAATTAAAAAAAATATAGTATAAAATTACACGCCACTAACAAGTAACAACTAATACCAGGTGACGAGAAATGATAACAGAAAATCCCGACCCTTTCAATGTCAATGCTACTGTGAATTTCCAATGGCTTAACTATACCTATACGACGAACATGGTTTAAATCGGACAGGTACCTTTTTTGCCAAATAAAAACCAATGCCAAACTGATTTTTTCTTATTCATTTTGATCAAGCAAATTATAGCGTAATTATCCAAAATCACATCAGAATGAAAAAGCAAACATATTTATTTTGCCAAATAGGTATACAATATTACGGATAATTAACATTAAGAATCAGGGAGATGCACAAACAAGAACAAAAAATAAATAAAAAAAAAAATACATAAAATGTGATAATAAATTTTACCCTTTACATGTATGTTTACACAAACGATTATTGATGATAACAAGTGAGAATGTGATCAAGAGATCATGCTAAAATCCAATCCTAACCAAGGGGAGTGGGAATTGCTGCTACCTTACCATACCGCATTGCTTCTCCAAAATACTTGCTACTACCCGACTTTGAATAAACCGTTAATGACCAGCCAAATACCACTGTGGCGCCTCTCTGGTACATTTTCACTACTACATAGTCGTTTCTGTAGTTTTCGGTTGATTCGGTAAATATAGCAACCGCTCCCTGCGTCCAACACTAGCTGACTGGCATAAAAAGTGATCAGGTGATATCTCCCCCATGATGCAATGTTGTTCTCGTTCTTCAGTCTGTGTTAAAGACGTAGACGTAGGGTATTTTGAAATCCCCAAAAGCATTAATTTGTTTACTAACTGCATTTGGTTGCTTTTTATTTTATCACATGCTATTCAAATAAACTCACTAACTTAGTTAACGCATATAGACCTACCGGTACTGTCTGAGTGCATAACTTAATGCCAATCCAGATTTTTTTTATGTATAATATTGATGATGCCAAATGTTTATGCCCAAATTCGGTTCTATTAGTTCAACAACAAGCCCAATAATAAATAGAATAAAATTTAAAAGCACACTAATATTGAACCCAAATTTATTAACGTTATTGATGAGTTATTACCATTCGATGAGGTTGTTACATTGAATTTTTGATGTTCGTATATTCCATCCATTGTTGTGTCCAAGTATCCAGTTTTACAATGATTTAGTTACCGTATTATTTTAGTTTAAACATATGGAAAAACAAGATTTTACCAATTAGATAAATAACTGATTCTATCAGACCTAGTATGGGGGCTTGCCATATTCCATACCATTCCTTATCCATATAACTTAATACAAGATAATTCAATCTTTGTAATTTAACAGCTTTACATGAACCATCGATATGACCGGGACATGATTGGCATGATTCATCTGCGGCCCAAAGGATTATAAAGCAATTTGTATTGGAAAAAAATTTGATTTGCATATTTTCTAAATTAGCACATAATTGAATAGTTTAGGACATCGTTAAACTGTTCATAAGTCACAGGCAACCTAACAGATTACACTTAAACAGTGCTCTCCTACCGCTTTCATTTTGGGTACATCATCATATTTCACTGAATTACGATATTGCCATTTTACAGCTTTTCCACATACTACGGTCAATAGTATTGCTTTTTTGTCAACGCTATTGGCTATGATCTGCTCGGGACCATAAGAACTCATGTATAGCCAATTCCACGAATCTTTAGCCCATTCTCAAAAAGATGTAAGCAAGTCTCCTCAATGTTTACATCACATATAACACATACACATGATTCGTCATCAAACCAGTATTTCATTTTGTCTGCTGTCGGCAGTCCATTATGGATAATTTTCCAACAAAGTTCTTTATATTTATTGTTAATTTTAGATTCCCAAATATTTTCCCATTGAATTGGTTGTAGGAGATGCAGTTTGTTTGCCATAATTACTATGAATTGTTACTTGTTTATTATTCTGATTAGACCCGATACGTTTATAAATAATTTTGTTGGGCAATTCATCAGAAAGCATGTATCGATCAATCTCCCTTCTATCTATCTATTAATTGGCCAATTTTTATAACTTCTGCCTGAATCCAATGAATTTCAAAACCAAGATATGTTTCCAGTTATAAAGCTGAATTAAACCGTATGCTTTCTAATTTGATTTCATCTAAAGTGATTAGAGGTTTTCGCTAAAACTCAAGTTCTTTGAAAGTATTCACTATGCTTGTATGAAATTTTGATATACTAGTGTTTGTTGTACAATAAACATTTAAATAGAGACATTCCATATCACCGTTTGAAATAAAAGACTAATAGTTATTAATATAAAATCCAGCCCTACTACTCCAAGGTTTTTGCTCGTCATACAGTAGCTTTATGAACCATTTAACTTGTATTGCTTTAGTCTGGCTTTTTAAATCTGTCATTTTAATGCCACTTTCCCCTACGGTATTTCTACATACATCACATTTTGTTTAATTAATTGAGGTTTTCCATTCCATACAAAATTAAAAAGCATTGAATTTAATTTTTTATAAAGACTTCCAGCATTATCTCAAATCCTATTAAATACCACATTTTTGAAAGCATGAAGGTTTTAATGAGCAAAATCCTACGCATTATAGTCAGTAGTCAGGTTCCGGGCTTTCCACATAATTTTTTTCCGGTTCATATCCAAACACTTAAATGTTCAATTTCATCTCCACTACCTTCAATTCCTTCATATTCTTGTCCTATATTCCAGACAAGTGCACTTCCACTTAATAAAATTTGACTCTTGGACTTATTTATTTTCAATCCAGTGGCATTTTCATAACGTTTCATTAGGACCACAGTTTCCGTAATTGATGCCATCTTTGTTACCATTACTGTTTAATCATCTATGTATCATTTATATACCTCTATATACCCGTACAATTTTTAAACCCCACTATTTTCCTGTTACATTTGATATTAGATGCCAGTAATTCAGCCAAAAATAAATAAAAATACTGAATATCGGGCCAATGGACACTGGACATCCCTGCCTAATGCCAAGAGTTCAGAGTTAATATAAATGCTTGTGATAAATGTCCGTTTGTAAAAAATGTTATATCTGGTATTACTTATTATTTTAGATCTGCTAGTACTGAATAATTAGGGTATAGTGTTTTGATGCATCTCATGATATATTCCCTGAAGCCTAATTTTCTCAGTATTTTAAAAAGCAGTTCCCGATCAACGGAATCATATGTCTTTTCTTGATCTATGGAAAACACAGCCAAAGGTTAATTTATACTGTTCGCCAAAATATATATCTCGGACTACAAGTAAATTTTCATGAATTACCCTATTAGGCACGAAACCAATCTGATCTGGTGAAATCAAATCCAATAATACAATCTTCAGTCTATTCTCTATTAATTTTGTTATTAGCTCATATTCAAAATTTAAAAGCGTGATTGGACGCCAATTCAGAATTTAGTGTTTCATTTCTTTCTCCTGTTTTATGAAATAAAGTTAATACTCCTAATATTCAAGTCTTGAGACATTCCTCCTAGTTTGTGATAACTTCTATATATCTTAACTAAATATGTCTAAGTGGATTCCATAAAAATAAAACTTCTTTGTCAAGCTATCTATGCCACACTGCACAGGCCAGGTGATTTGTTTTCTTTTGTGTCCTTAAACAGTACTGTAAATGCTTGATCTAATTTTACCAAAGTAATTCCGTAATCAAGTAAAATTTGTTGCTCATTTCCTAATTTTTTGCTAAATTTATCCATAAAATCATCTCGTAAAGGCTCGTTTATATCAGTTTTCATCATATTACGGTATAGGTTTTAGAAAGGGTCTTATGAAGTTTGAATTTCTTTTAACGAATAAACCAAAGTGCCATCTTTCTTTTTCGAAACTCTCGAAAAATATGCGATTTTCCCCTTTCTAGATTTAAAAAGTATTTCGTAGATCTTTCCCCTTCTTCAAATCTATAGGCCTGAGACAGCGGAATAACGTTACAGGCTACACAGCACAGGAGGACTTCGAAACAAACGCAGAACTCGAACTTTACAGAATGAACAAGAACTAACCACTAGAAGCGCCACTGTGCTTTTTTAACTGCAGGAAACTTTACATGACAAAGCTCAGATCAGTCCAGAAGAAGATATTGTACGGAACGATCTTTGATTTTGGATTGGTTGCTAACAATAGATGTGAGTTTTATAAATTTTGCAAAGTGGAACTAAAAACAATAGAGCACTTATTTTTTGACTGTCATAATATCAGATTATTTTGGCAAATGATAAATAGTTGGTGGTCCACAACAATTTTCTGGAATATTTGCTAATAGTTCGTGATATGGAGGGAAGAATAGCAATTAATAATGGAAAACAAAAATTTCACGATGAGAAATCAAAAGAACGCATTTACTGATATTCCATGTGCACATATAACATTTTTATACTTTATTGGATAAGTTGCTATATTCTACATTTATAATGAAAAGGAGAAAAAAATGTACCAATACATTATCTAAGGACTATTGAAAGCTTCAAGTAGAAGATTTTGCTTAACATATGTAACTTTTTGAATGTAATTCAATATCTGCTATTATTGTATGTGTTTTTGTTGGTAATAAATAAATAAAAGAAAAGGAGAAATAGGCCTATTGGTCTCGGTCATTCTTTTCTGAGAAGTTAAAACCCATTGTTATAGGAAACACCCGTCATTTTTTCTCCAATTCAACATTCGGTATTTTAGTAATGTATAGTATGCTGGAGGCACGGTATTTCTTCCTCACCAAGATTCAACATGAACAGGTCGAATCACTTTACCTAATATGTGCTTGGAAGCTGAACAGACATTTAGCTAAAGATATATGGTGGGATCGCCTTTAAATATTGTTTTTAGATATAGAATTCTATACGTTACTGGGAGATACTTAGGTATATCACTTCCAAACCTTGCAAAATTTATATTCCACCCAGCGCTGCGATTTCAAAATTTTCGTCAATCTCATAGATCAAACTAAATATTTTTACTACTTCTGATCGCGCATGAAAATACTAACGTTATGTAAACTTTTTGTGAAATGTGCCTTAACGCCTTGTAAAGGAATGTATTTTCTATGTCAGATCAGTATTCTTACGGACATATTGGTGTCTGTGTTGAATTTCAGAATCCGAACACCCATATGCTTGGATGCTATGTGGCAAATGAGAGTGTTAAAATAATTTCTTGGAAAGTGTCATCATTTGGCAGGAATGGGTGATGGTGGACTTTGATGACCAACTGGTCGTATCGCCATTTCCCAGTCTATACCGAAATACGTGTGCTGTGTACCTACATACAATTTAATGTATTGTGTATTGCATTTCTGGTTGACAAAATAATAAATTCCCACTCTCTTTCAGCGCTGAAAATATTCTTTCATTCATTTGTTCTCTAGTCGCTTTTGCAGTTGGTCACAGACGCTACATAAGACGGGATGTGCAATTTAGCGAAGGTCAAAATCTAGTCTAGGTAGATCAAGGAAGTCTTGCAGTTGTATACTTTCAACAATCATTTCAAATCAAAGTATCAATATCATGCCATAAAGCCACAATGATGAATACATTTATAGGGTGGTTAATCAACTGAATGGAGTTCGGATATAAGAAGTAACGGAGATAGACGGTAACATTGCGACGTCGCCTTATCCAGCCTCCGGGCACGCATGGGACGTCAGTGACGGAATGTATATTTCGTGTAAACATTTGTAATATCCAAACCGCCCACTGACGTTTCTATCTAATGGTGGTCTGAAATCTTAGCTGACATAAACGATCCGCGCCTATTTACTGGTGCTCTATTCTTCCGAACCCAATATACGCACACAATACGGACACACCTAAAAAAACAGTGGTTCAACAAAAGTTTCTATTGAAAACAACAAAACACTGGTATGTGCCAGAAAATGTCTTATAACTTGCAGCAAGAGTTGAAATAAACAGCAAACCTGAGAAAATACATTTCCAGCAAATTCTTCGGCTACGAGCCTCAAAGTTACACCCACACAAATTATGTTATGGTGAACGCGAGGATAAATTGTGACAACCTTTCACGCAGCGAATGGATATTGGTATGCCTGGGTGCAAATTACACTCTTGGTTCTTTACACCCACTTTGCGTGCTTTCTGAAAAGAGACAATCGTATGACGTGTTCACACGGCCAGGCCGACCAGAGCGACAAATGGTCAAGTGCCAAACAAGCCCGGACCATGCCCGATCCTGTGGTAATTTCCTAGTTCAAGGAGAATCAAGTCTAACTCATTATTAGGTTAAATACAGCTCTATATGACATAACCCGCGCAGTCGAAACAAGAGTAGTCGATAATTCAACTAAAAACTTTTGTTTCGCCCAGCGTAATCATGTTTGGATCGTGCACTATAAAAAACCTGAAAATGTCATTAGCATTTTGCTATCGTCTAAAGGAATAAATTAGACCAAAAAATTGATTAACTCAATATATTGGGCAGTTAGGGACAATACAAGTGCGGTGTTCAAATCACGCTGACGGAAGATTATACACGAGAAGATTCTTGGACCCCACGCGTGTTCACGTATCCCGATGATTACGGCTTTCTCCGCCAACCAGGGACCAAACATAGGAAAAATCTGTAAACGGTTGGGCACAAATCGTGGCCGTGGTTCGCCATATGGTTAAGCCGTATTATCGACTTTCGTCTCCCGCAAGATATAATTGAAATAATTGAATAATAATAATTGAAAATACCCAAAGACGCCGAACCAGCAATGCCAAGATGATAGGCCATCGCAGGTCGCTAGGCCATCGTACACAAATCAATTCTATGATCCCATCAGAATTTTCCAATAATTCAAAATCAACAAAATAAAAAATTAATATTCGATACATTTCGAATCCAAGAAAATATCAGAGAATGGCCACCCCTATTGGTCAGCAAAAGGATCCCTACCTGGCATCAGACTTACAATCGCCGGGATATCGCTTTTTCCATTATATAATATTACAAAATCTTTGGAGACTGTGACCCGTCCTTGCTCCATTATAACTCGATAATTCTTGAAGACGATATCGTGTATAACAAAACTTGACATATCTTTGGAACCGTACGTGACAGCAAGCACATTATGCAGAAAATTTTCTTTTTTCATATTTATTACAAATGTTACATTAAAATTATACTCTTTGTGTAAGTGTTAGTCTTCTCCCGAGTGTTGTTTTTAGTTGCATTATCTTCTCTTCCCCCAGCAGAGACAGCATACAATAACGAAGATTACTAGTAGAACTGTATGAATGATATTAGAGTCGTTTTTATGGTTGATTTATAGCGAACGTCATTCTGGCTCAAAGTTCAAATCTTTCGCAATTAAACTTTTAGAAAATTTTAGTTGATTGCTGAAGCGTGGCGCAGGCCATCGGAGACTTGTGCTTAGACTTTGTAATGTTTGTGTAAAATGAGTGTGCAAATAAGAGATATCTTTGATATTGTTAAAATATCCTTATATGCCTCACGAAAATATTATCATTAACCACTTCTTTACTTACTAAAAATCATATTATAATACGAAATATATATTATTCATAAATATTATAAAATGTATATAATATTTTTGGGTTACTTACAATATAAATTTTCTACTCCCGGCCGGTAAACCTTATTATATTAACTGATAATTATAACATGCAGCGCGCATCAGAAAAAATGGAAAGCGATTAGTTTTACTTACCGACCCCTCCTATTAGTCCTCCTACGAAATACCAGAATTTATCTATGAAACAAAAAATATCAATAATTAAAGTGGCCATCGCCTATCTCTAAAACCTCGAAGGCAAGTGTTATGGTTGTTCAATATATATCATAAGATCTCAACACCTTCTTTCAGGTTATCCGGACAATGGTTACCCGGCGTTTGCATTTGGAATGTTACGCTGTCGAACGTATTCGGTAATCCGATTTTAGAACTTATCTCATGAGCAATATAAAAATTATGTTTTAACAACGAAATCAAACTTATACCCGTTTTCAAAATGTCAAGCCAACAAAGTCAGTCCCAAGGCAAGACAAAGAAATAAGTAACATTTCTCTTTATTTAGGATAATATCCTCTGTAAAGTACATCTCCCTATTCTGGCATCTCAATCAGAAATCTTATTTCGTCAAGCATACGCCACAGATGGATCGCGTCGATCCATATCAAAACGTGATTTAATAAATTATCCCTATAGATAATCTGTACAATTTCATATTGACGGAAAAAAACAATCGTACCTCCGAAAGGTAAAGTTGACTCTGGAGGAATGGTGGGTATCGGTGGAGGCTCGATGAAAAAAACGGTTGATGCAATATTGGATATTTCAGCAGAGTTGTTTACTTCGTCGTAAGCACGTATGGCCAATGAAATTCTGAGAAAGATTGTAGATAATGTAACCTTTGCATAATGGTTGATCTTACTGGCTCGGTGGTTGTCGTGTGACATGACAAATAAAGAAAACCTAGGGTTCAAATCTCGGAAACGTTGAATCGTTTGCAACCAATCATTTTCATAAATTTTTATGACGTTGTTGATCTGCACGGCTTCAAATCTCTGGTCGATAGATAGTTATTAGCGGAGACGATTCTTCAGTTTCCCTTTCTTCACGTAATTCTTGAGCATTACCAAATTTCTTTAAACCTTGCTTTCATGATTTTATATATAAAAAGAATTTCATCTAAAAACAGCGAAAAATTGAATACCAAAATATCGTAAAAAACAAATGAACGATTTTGAATTTTCACACACTTGGAAAGTGAGTATATCATATATATAATATACATAATACTATATTAATAATATAATACATATAATAATATATTAAGTCACATTTCCAAACTCAATGGAGTGTATTTTGTATTTAACAAATGTTATTATTCAGCGACGATTTTGAAATATTTCAGACTTGTAAATTGTTTTATTCTCAGCAATCGTGGCTTACCTACAAGGCTTTTACCGACATGTTTTTCATGATTTCAATATTGAACATTAAGTACCCTTGCCAAACTGGTTACTCATGTTAAACCCTGTCCCACTATTGTCTATAGAAGCTACTATGCCAGGTTTATATTAGCAAATGTCCCAAAAACACTGTGTACATTCCTTTTTTTTCTAATATTACTTCAATTCTCTTACAGCCTTGCCGTGAGCGAATAAGGAATATTACTTACCGAACTGAATTTGTGTCATTTGGAAAGGAGAGAAGTGTAATTGTGAAGTTCTCCGTTTCCATCGCGGGTTTGAGATTGCTCAAATTTCCTTCAGTGACGTATTCATCGGTTACTAATGATTGCTTTGAAAATTCGGTGATTAAATCATAGGAATTATTGAAAGTGAATCTCATTTCGTACATCGATGCTAAATTTGAAATAAAATAAGAATGTTGACCTAGAGATGAGTGAATGATAGGTGGTGACGCGAGTATGGAGAAACAAACCAAACAAGGTTTTCGTTGGCCAAACAATCTGTTGACGTGTTCATTCAAATAAGATATTCCATGATACCTGTTGTTTTTGTTAATTACCCCAGGCTAGGGCTGGGCAATTCGATTCGAAGCACAGATTATTTGAATCAGTCGCGAATCGGTCACAGGAACAAAAACTTGCTCTCAATGACCACGAGCGAAAATTTTCATTTTTAAAGACAACATACAATCGATTTTGATCAATTCGACCAAAATCGATAGTGTTTTATCGTTAAAAATGAAAATTTACACTCGTGGTCATTGCGCGCAATTGAAATTATATTACTTTTATGTCTGTTTTCCCTATTTTTCATGAAAGAGATAATGAGCAAAAGTGAAAAATGGGATATTTGGTATTTTTACAGAATCAGCGATTCAATCCGATTGGAAAAAATTATCTGAATCAGATTAGAATTCCATATAATTTGGTTTTGCCCAGCCCCATCCAAGTCATAGTTTCTTTTTAATTTAGATTCACTTTGAAAAGGGTTGGAAGCAGCGACGGTGATAGTAATCAAATAGCGACCAATAATATGTCGAGAGCTGAAATAAAACAGTAACTAGAATGTTGGCATTGTCCAGTTTGCCGTAGACTCATTAAAACTCACAGTCCCCCATGTTGTATCAGTAACATTATAGCAACCAGAAACATTCCACGGTAGTGGTGATGTTCAGCCAGGGCATTGGTATTCTGTTTCCAACTTTTAAACTTATGAATGAAATTTTTAGAAATACAAAAGACTAAATTTTACCGCGTCTTTTTTACCTCTACCAAAATCGAAATCATCTCCTGGTGACGTGAATGTGATCGTTATTCCAGCGCTTGCATCATCCAAATCCACCTGTTCAACGCCCAGGTCAGTTATTTTACTCGGCGGCCATATGTCTTGTGATGAAATTTGTCTGCAATATGAATAATAGTATCCACGAACCATGGATGCAAGTATTATTAGATTCTAATGATAGCAACAAAGGTCCGAGATATACACAAAACACCAAAAGTTTTATATTGGTTGGTTAGCATGAATTATATAGGCCTAAGCTGGAAGACAGGCGTGGGGGATCATTGCGTTAATTCCGTTGCTTGAATCCTCGCCGCGAGATATTTTCTCAATGACTCATGTGACATTCCATCCATTCATCTAATAAATCTCCCTCGTTTCTATATCATGTTCTTGTGCTGTCCTATGCAATATAGTTTTCACACACGTAGCCCTTTGCATTGCAGTGGATGTTCGAAAGCTTTTTCTTAGACTCTATTGAGGAGTTCCGCTCACCTTGATTTGAACCAGGTTCAATACCAATAAATAATTTAAATAATAATTGAACGATAGATGTGGCGTCGAGGAGAGCATTATTAATTGCAAAAAATAAATATTCATATAAGACTTTCATATAAATTACTAAACTAATAATTTACCCAGTATACGCCAATCCTGTGGTGGAAACGGTTCGTTGTAGAGCTCCATCAATTGCCACTCCAGTTCTGTCAACCGACCTTATAATATTTTCCGCGCGAGGATTTGGTATAAAAGTTCCTGAAGAAAACCATGTTGTATAAGTGTGCTCCATCAACAGTTCATATTAAGCAAGCATTTTTTTTTAAATACCGTCAAGTAAAATTACTGTAAAATAATTTGCAGAATTCTTTGCAGTGTAGTAAAAACTAAGTATAGATTGTTATGGTAACGCACTCAGCGCTGCATAGATTACGAAGCCTATCATAAAAAACTAATTTTACCGTACCCAAATGTTAGAACTCTGGCTAGAAATGCTACTGGCTAGAAAATGGAGTATATCCTTGCTACCAGTATTCGAATTCCTGTAGCCTACTATGGGTAATACGATTACTTTTAAGCATTTTAAAAAACAAGTTCATGAAAT
The DNA here is from genome assembly GCA_963675895.2 of Styela plicata. NCBI lineage: Eukaryota > Metazoa > Chordata > Ascidiacea > Stolidobranchia > Styelidae > Styela > Styela plicata. Next base: position 17,491,257 of record OZ023140.1, read on the forward strand.
TTTCAAACAACAAACTATTATTTCCCAACACTTGTACTCACCGTCTCCCGATATGTACCCTGGATCAATATCAGATCCAGAAACCGATCCAACAACTCCTGCTGGTTCTTTCCCGTCTTTAAAAACATCAACCTACAAAAGATAACGGAATCGTGCGGAATGGTTTTTAAAGATTTAAACGCGCATGTATTCTGATCATCAATTGGAATGTGTTAGTAAATGTTAGAAATTCACAAACTTAAATATGAACTTTTGGATGATACCTCTGATATGAATCTTGTTCGGAAGTGTCATTATTTCAATTTATCGTATGATAAAAATGTTATATTTTGTTCAAACTTTCATATCGTTTTTTGTAAGTACAATACTAATAAAATATTGTTTTATAAAAACCTTGACAAAGTATCTTCCTCGTTGGTCAAAGTCAAAGAAATATCTGGAATATACTCCGTCCCCATCTTCAAGGTCACTACCTGAAGAAGAGATATGTGAGAATAAACAAGTGAAAAATAATGCGGTAGATAATTTACCATCGTCTAGAGAAGATACCACTTACTGCACTTTATTATAGCAATCCAACTCTGTTCGTTTTTTTCCGCTTAAAGTGCAGTTGCTAATTGGTAGTATTTGGTAGTAACTCTTTGCGATATAATTTGATCGTTAGTTGCTTATTTTGGGTACTGCTCTCGTCTCTTGCTCAAAGCGAATTCCAATAAAAAATGAACGGCCAATTCGCTGTACTGTTAAGAAGTGAAAGTTCAACTATACTTGCTCCGTTGTCGAGTAGCGTTATTTCTGAAACTGTTCCGGTTGGTCTTATAACGGTGGCTGTTACTGATGCTCCGAGTACAGGTTGCGAATTTTGAAAAACCTGTGAGTTGCAAAATTATTATGATTTAGAGACTGAGTACCTTGATTGAATGTTTAAGCTAAAGCATACTTTCAACAAATCTAGATATAAATTACTAGAAGAGTAATCAACTAAACTTGATCACTATAACATGAATACATACAACAATATACTGAATGCATGGTTTAAGTAGCAGCATTTCACTTTTTAAAATTTTCTTTTAAATACGCCACTGCAAAACCTATTCACAATACATGATACTTCGAAACATTAGGCTATATAATGAACATTTTTAAATTAAAAGTGTTTTGGATCATCATTTCGCTCTTAACATGCGCTGATTGATTGGATTGTCTACGTTTCGAACAATGAAAGTGTATATTTCTGTTTTCTGCAAGCGCATATTAGGTGAGAAATCGAATCTGGATGATGAGCAAGTATTGTCAATTTTTTGTGATACATGTACTATTTTACTATCAGCAAATATTTCCTGTTGATAGTAATCAATGTCATAAGCAAATTTGTTGAAGGTAGTTTGTCTTGAATCTTACAAAAAATAATTCTTTATACCAAAACTTTCTTCAATAAAATATGGATTCGAAAAAACCTACAGAAAAATAGCATTCTGTCGTTTGTTCGTGTTTCTTCTAAAAGTTATTTTTAAAAATAAAAGCTGGAAAAGTGATTACGATAAAAAAAATCAGTCTCTTGGGAAACGAAATTTAAATATGCACCAATAAAAGAAGATAATATTATACAATGCACATACATTCATCCAGTATATATAGGTAGGGTTGTCCTTATATATTAGTTAAAACGGTATTGGAAATTACTACATTAATAGAATAATGTTTCAATAGTTCAGATAAACGAAAAACTGCAGACAATTGACCATATTTTGCCCATTGTGCAGCAAGGTCATGATTTAGTGCAAAGCGAATGAATTTGAAAACAAAGGAATTTATTTTATTAAATGTTTAAAGAACCAGATTATTTGGATACTAACATTCCTAAATATAACAATCATTAAAAAAACTCACTTTTGCAAAAATAACATCCCTAAATATAACCATCATTGAGACTCACTTTTGCGATCACAACGGCGGTTTGAATTCCCGAAACGTTCAATAACGTAGATTCCGCTTCGATCGTAATTGGGTATACATTTATGTCGGATGGGAAGGATGTAACTGAAATTGTTATGATATCTTCGAAAGCGCTTGTAATGCTATACTTCCAGATTCCAGCCTTCAAAAATGATAAGGATTAATAAATCAAATGCTCGTGAACACTACTAAATTATTAATTTGTGCTGTACTGGACAATGGATAAGGGCCATTGGTGACTGCGGCTAAGACTTTGCGTATTGTATCAATAGTCGTTAACGATAAATTCCAACATCACTAGCCTAAGATAAGTGGAGAAACGTAGAGTGCGCATTCGTTCACAAAATTGACAAAAAGGTACCATTTAACGAGCCATTTTGGACCGATTTCGATACAAAGGTACGTTACGACTTCATTAGAAATATTTATATCGCCATTGTCAAGGATACTGGTGCACTTTCGTGTACTCTACGGAGATTGTGGTAAGATTCGGCAAGTAGAGATAATGAAAACAAAATAACAATGTATAAAATGAACGGACATGACATCACAAAAAAGGCCCTTGTGAAACACAATACCTTTGCTTTTCCAGGAATCGTGAAAGTTATGGTACCAAAACTTCGATCGACATCATGCAAGTCATTGTTAGCACAATATGTTTTTCCTGGAACAATTTTATTGGAAAAAATGCAGATCGATTCTGGAGATTCTAATTCGATTCTCGGCTCTATCTCTGACCAACTAAATATGAAAAGTGTACGTAGGCCGACTGATCCATCAATAGCTACTGTAGATGAATATGTTACGTCTGGGAAAGTTTCCCACGAACGGCTTAATATCTGAAAATGTATTAACAATAATTATAACATAAAAAGCGATTTGAAAAATAAGTTGTATCTAAATTCAACATCAAAGCCAGTTTTGAAGATTTTACACAAGATATGTATAGCGGTATATCGTTGCAGCCTACTGTTATATCTTCAAGAATAACAGTAAAATTTATGTCATCATACGCATTTTGATTTTCTAAAATTTGCGTCACCAATAGAATTTGTACGCTGAAAAGAACTAGTATGTGTTGTTTGTTTATGAATGTGAAGGTTGGTTAACAGTGGTGAAACTTAATGACATAATGAAAGATCGTGGATTTTTTTTGCAATGATAACGACTGAGCGATGTACACACACCTCAACGAAAGTAGAGTAAATTGTTTTTCAATTGCACTAGATGTTAAATTCCAAAACTCGAAATCTTTGTTGATAGAGTTTATGCCAAGCGCATTAAGGTATACTTGACCAAAAGAGGAATATGATTAATTTTATTTTAACAGGCAAACTTACTGTCAAAATAACGATTTCACTTCATTTTTATTACAGTGTACCTGTACCAACTCTTTTCCAATGTCGCCATCGTCAGAACTAGCTAAAGTGAGGAAAATGTTGCTCAACCCAGAACCAGAGTTGACTTGGTCGCTTGCAAAATACCAATCTCCTCCAGAACTTGAACTTAATTGCACCAACGATGCATCGGTATTAACATCGGTCAATCCGAAAAATATAGTTTGTAATTTTACACCCTGAAAACAATGATGAATCGTCTTGGACGTGTAACTTGTACAAACAAACAATTTATAAATTTTTTTCGAATTCGCCTTTTGAAGCAGTCAAAAGCGCGGCCGTTTTGTTAGAATTTGCACTGGACAGTATTCAGATAGCTACAATAGTGCAAAGAATGAGAGGAATATAAATATACACAGATAAAATAACAGTGTAATCCCAGAAAAAACTGCATTCGCTAAAAAATATGTCATGTATTTTTTCAATGTATTTTTTTCTTTGTGCTGGTTGATGTGATATTTTTATAATGTATAATATACATTATCACTTCCTCGAATAGAGGAAGAAGGCAATCATCGAAAAAATGCGTTATGCACTATATTAAGGAAGAGTCCACGACACGATTCAAATTGCCGGATGCTTTTCTAGTTCAGTTTTACTGCAGTGTTAATTGTTGTCAGGTTGCACTGAGTCAGCGGGGAAAATCAGCGACAATTGGCGGAAAATAATTGTCAAGCGTGATTTAGTCGCATTCGATAGACCAGCATTTTTATTGCTTTAAAGCAATGAAAAACAACAAGGGCAATTCCCATCACATTCAAAATTTTTGCTTCACAATTTTGCTGTCCTGAACTTTTAACGTTACCTTTTTCAATGCATCTTCAGCGACTTCGTCGACAAATGGTTCAACGTTCTCTTCACCATCAGTAAGAACAAGTATTTGTCCACCTTTTGGGTCTTGACCGTTGTTACTGAGTACCTATGAAAATGCAAAACCTGTTGTAAAACCAACCATCTATTTTTTATATTATATTATGGTTCTTCTTTCCTCCTTACTAACTATAAACGTCTGCTCAGACAAGTTTGTTACGTTATGTATGGGTTATTTACGAATCGCGCCGTCAGGGAAAGATCTGTGACGCATATTTGGCAAAATAAAATTTCTAGTCGGTAAAGTAAAATTTCTAGATATGTTGTACAAAATGAGTCTTGCTTGAGAAGGTAGTGGATTAGTGTCAGATGGATTCACTTGTGCCATCTTTATGAGAGCATTGTTTCAATTTAAAAGCATGATAATATAGTAATTGCACTTCTTGAATTGAGATTCAACTCCACTCATTTACATATCAAATCATGTAATTCTCATTTCAGCTTGTTCGATATATTTCGTTATTGAGCAACGTTTTAATAATATTTTGCGATTCCACATGTATTTGTGAAATTCATACCGATACAATGCAAAGTTGACCGTTTATTGAATATTCCTACATATATTCCGAGTTTTTTTAAATGTCGAGATTAAAAAAGATTTAAATTTGAAATATTCGATTCGGAAATAAATGTATTTGGAAATAGCATAGAATAGTAGATGATTGAAATGGTCTTGCTCTTCCTAATCAAAAAAATGAGTGGTTTTCCACAAAAAGCTCATAATTCGTGAACTTTTCGAAACGGTACTACATGATCAATTTTTGCTTTAGTTTAGCATTGAAATTGGACCCATCAAAACTCGCTTAAATTTTTAAAATGTGAGCTGAACACGCACTATTTTGACACTCTGCGCTTAATTTAAATCCAAAACATGAAAAAAATTATTCTTTTAACCTCAATATTTCGATAGGGTTGGTAACCTCATGTTACCAGGGATGCGGATTTGTCACAACTCATGAGTATCCTTATGTCACCGGGGATGCGGATTTGTCACAAGGCATGAGTATTCCTACGTCACCAGGGATGCGGATTTGTCACAACCCATGAGTATTTATGTGTCACCGGGAATGCGGATTAATCAAAACTCATGAGTATTGCAAGCTATTGGGGGTGCCGATTTGTCACTAGGGATGCACCGATACCACTTTTTTCGCCAATACCGATATTTTGAAATGTGCCGATGCTGATAATGCTGATGCTTAAATTATCCAATACCGGTCGATACCGGCCTTTACCGATACTTCAAAACGAGCCGATTTCGATACCGCCGATACTCTAAATTTCCGATACCGACCGATAAAGAATATTTAAATTTGTCCGATACCGATACTACCGATACTCTAAATTTCCGATACCGACCGATAAAGAATATTTAAATTTGTCCGATACCGATACTACCGATAATCAAAATTGCCGTTACCGGTCGATACTGATACTTCGAAATGAGTTGATACCGATACTGCCGATACTCGGAATAACTGATACGGCTCAACTTTACAGCGAAAAAGACACTAGAAGACAGTGGCCCAACAATCTCCGACAAATTTATTGATACTATGACGTTACTATTCGCATTTAAACAAAATGTGGCAGATTGTGCTACATTGAAATGTTATTTTGCATATTTTAAGGGCATATTTCACAATACTCTATTAATTTTGTTTTACAACACTATTATTATAGGAAAATTCAAGGTTTGCAAAATTCAATGTTGAGAAAAAAACATAAATTAAAATCGATACATATTTTTATTAATGCGACTATGGTTAAGTCTTCACGAAAAAACACAAAGCTCCCCAAAATTCATTTATGACAATGATTTGCAATATTTTCACTACTTGACAAATGAAATTTATATTTTATATTTGTCTCACACGTGATATATTTTTCGCAAGATTACAATACTCATGCCGATTGCTATGTCACCCAAGATGCGGATTTGTCAGTACTCCTAAGTATTTCTATTTCTTGTCACTTGGGATGCACCGATACAACTTTTTTCTTTCTCCACCGATGAGGCGATTGAAATGATCTCATACTGATATTGCCGATGATCAAATCTGCCAATACAGGCCGATACTAATACTTCAAAATGAGCCGAAGCCGATACCCTGAAGTATCGATGCCGGCAAAAATTTAAATTTTCGATACCGGTCGATACAGATTATTTAAATTAAATCAATACCGATACTGCCGATAATCAAATTGCCGATTCCGGTGGATACCGATACTTTAAATGAGCTGAAACCCATACTGTCGATACTCAAAGGTAAGGTATTAGTAATTCTCAAAAAAATTTCTTAGAGCATAGTGGCCCAACAATCTCCGTTGGCATTCAAGAGGATGTGGCAGATTGCACTACAATGAAATGTGATCAGTCGGCTCAGTATCATCAAACATAAAATGTAATGTCGTGAAGTCGATTTGGGGATGGATTGTTAAACTTATGTTCCTTTCCTTTTACCTCCGGTTCTTTAATTTTGATTACTGAAAAAGTTATTATCACGCCTATGGATACCATTTCCAAATTCAGGGTGGGAATTGATTTCGGGCAACATACTTGGAAAAAAATCAAATATATACTCGTATTTGTGACTTGGCAAATTCTTTTTTATTTTGTATTTTTATTTTTTGTTGTCTTTTATTTTGTTTATTTACTAATTTGATAAAATGTTGTTCTTCATTGGGTCTTATTGATGACGTTAATTTTGGATGTTGTTTTTGAATATATCTTTTTGTATGAAGTTCTCCAATATTCTTTGTTTCTCGTGTTGTTGCTTCCGTGCATGACATCCCTTATTGGTGTGTTTCCTTGCTATAAGTTCTTTTACAGATAATTTTAGTGACGTTTTTTGGAAAATTTCGATTTTAAGGATGTACTTTAGGCATATTTGAAGGCATTTGGGATGAGTATTATTATCCGCCGGTTTCGGTAATGTTGAGTATTGGTGGCATCGGTATCGACAGAAAAGTGGCATCGATACATCCCTAATGACAAACCGATATCCCCAATGACATGCAATACTCATAAATTGTGATAATTCTGCATCCCCGGTGACATAGAAATACTCATGGATTGTGACAAGTCCGCATCCCCGGTGACATGGAAATACTCATGAGTTGTGACATATCCGCATCCCCGAGTGACATAGGAATACTCATGAGTTGTGACAAATCCGCATCCCCGGTGACATAGGAATACTCATGAGTTGTGAGAAATCAGCATCCCCGGTGACATAGAAATAATACTCATGAGTTGTGACATATCCGCATCCCCGGTGACATAGGAATAGTCATGAGTTGTGACACGTCCGCATCCCCGGTGACATAGAAATACTCATGAGTTGTGACAAATCCGCATCCTCGGTGACATAGGAATACTCATGAGTTGGAACTAATCCACATCCCCGGTGACATAGAAACAGTCATGAGATGTGACAAATCGGCATCACGGGTGGCATAGGAGTACTCATAAGGTATGACAAATCCGCATCCCCGGCGACATAGGAATACCCATAAGTTGTGACAAATCCGCATTCCCGGCTACATAGGAATGCTCATGAGTTTTGACACATCCGCATCTCCGGTGACATAGAAATACTCACGAGTTGTGACAAATCCACATCCCCGGTGACAAGGAAATACTCATGAGTTGTGACAAATCCGCATCCCCGGTGATATGGGAATACTCATGAGTTGTGACAAATCCGCATCCCTGGTGACATAGAAATACTCATGAGTTGTGACAAATCCGCATCCCTGGTGACATGAGGTTACCAACCCTTCTCCAATATTTTGCAAAAGAATTAAAAAAAGCGGAGGAGCCCAAACAATGAGCGAACTTCAGCGCTACTTCGCCGCATTGTTTTAAATGTCTATGACCTATGTAGAAATGATAATACACTACCTGTATACCGGCAAGAATTCCTCGCCCAATAGCAGTATTGCCTCCAACAGAGGTAGAAAGTAAACTTATTAGGGAATCTCTGCTTCCATCTGCATCATTAACTTCTGTTAGCTGTTTCACGATAGATGCTCCAGACGCAAACCTTACAAGACCAACTGATGTACCGCTGCTGATAGTCAACAAGTACGAGCGAGCTGCCTTCCGAAGAGCATTCAGTTTTCCATCCTAAAACAACGACATAAAAATAATTTGTGTCATAAATAGGACGCAACAGATTTGAAAAGATTCGGATCCATGTCTTCTTCTGGTGATTCGTATACACGTGTTTTCTTCCGGTCTGATATTTTCTTTGTCTAGCATATGTACGACTCAGACAGTCCTTCCTATTTGTGTCTCAAGCTTAATGAAACATGCATGCTCAAAATATTCCAGCCTAGATTGATTGAAAATATCATTGGATTCGTTACGGTTTTAAGTATACATAGAAATCGCAACTCATCGAATATTAGATTTCGAAAATTCCAACCAAAATAATGAAGGAAATTGGCCATTTATTTACGGATTGCAATTAATTTTTGCAAGAATTGATTTCGGAAAGACTTCATTTAAAATAATCTGATTAGATATTCAATTCTAAAATAAAAGTATTTAAAAGTGGAAACGTTTGCAAAATCGAGATATTATTCCATTAGGATGTCGGCCTCGAATAACCTCCGGACTTTGTTAAAACGAACAGACTATTTTCAACATAGGTATAGTATTCCAGTATATTGCTGCAAACGAATTTGTCATAGAAATTACTCCATGATAAATTTTTAAATCCAAGGTAAACCGATGTGGTTTAAAATATGACACTTACCGAACCCATGCTCCCAGATGAGTCCATTACAAGTACTACTCTCTTTTTTTGTGACGTTAAAACTTTGAAAGTTGGGACGGTGCTGGCTATAAATGGATTAGGTTTGTTGATGCTATCTTGGAGAAAATCGGGAGAATCCATGATAACTGACCACGTGCTTCTTCCATTACATAATCTATTATGTCTATTTTTTGCTTCTTTGTTGTGATTATTCAGGGGGTCATTCGGTTCGTCATTACAAAAGGTTTCTACCTACAAGTAAAACAAAAGCCTGAGAAGCCTGTTCCAAAGTACTTAGTGACATAATCCTAACTGTTTTCGCTTACCATACGGACAGGGTTGAGCAACTCCGTGATTCGAATCGATTCCAATCAGTCGTGATAGGTCAGAGGGACAAAAGCTTGCAAAATTAACTAAAAATTTCACGTTCACTGACAAAATAAAATCGGAATATATTTTTGGGAATGTGAGTATGAAATAAAAGTATATTATGTCATTATTTGAAGCTATAAATTTTCGTTGTTTTAATAAGAGGGCAGATTGTTATGGTGGAAAAAGTTCATTGGTAATATATATGGATTCAGTGAGTTGTCCAGCCCTACTTATAAACTGGCTCGACGTGTTAGTTTATATCTGAAAAGTCCAATACGTGGCATTGATTTCTGGTAACACGATTAAATTAAAGCTTTTTACCTCGTTGATGAATTGCCTATACATCATCGAAGTTTTGACGCCAATAGGTTGCGTTACGCCATTTGTTACAAAAAGGCAGCCTGGCCCAGGTAGACGTGTCTTTTTATCTGGGATACATTCTTCCCAGGTTGAACGTTCACGGAGTACTCCTTGAATACCGAGAGAGCATCTATTTTTAGTAATAGAAATAAATAAGTAATATTACACAGCCAGGAAATTTCTACCCAGGTTTCTAAACAGGTTTTGGTGTGCGGTGCATCTGTGGCACATGCTTGAGTAAATAAAATTTCCGATTGGGTCTTAAGTAAAATTATAAATTCAATATGATTAACCAATCAATTACGTAGCGTGCCATTTTACTATTCAAGATTCGAATCGACTCGAATATATGATTGTTCCGGGTGATGTGAATACTCATTTCTGTGATTTGATGCTCTTCGACAAAGGTTTTCCCAATCAGAAATTTCATTGAGTGTGAGAAAATAAAATAAACCTGACTAGCTTAAGGCAAAAAAAAATGTATGGTGCGTGGTAAATATACGTATACAACAATACATTTTACCACAGCGGCTCGGTTCCATTTGGGATGTTATTCGCTTAGAGTGTAGTTGATAATACTAAATTTCATGAGATGTAGATAAGATGCGCATCTTAGCTCTTTGCCATTAAGTGGGCGTTAGTTAGTTCCTTTGAGACATGCTCAATATGAATTTTAATAAAAATTTTCAGCATGCATATCGGAAAGACGTAACCATTCATTAAATCGCTTCGTGTATTATAAAGTAAAATAGATGGCATTAACTTGTGTAAGCTCGTATGTTTGCAGTGGCTACTAGCATAAGACCTTGCTAAAGCTGAAGTATTACAGCTACAAAACATAATAAATATGACTATGGTAATAACGATCTTTGTTGCTATACTCTTTGCCAGGCTTTTCAATGAAAATTGCATCAAATTAATATTTTACCAATAAGTAACTTCTATCTACTAAATATTTCACACTACCAGGGTGACCCAAAATAAAATAGAACCCATAAAAATGTTTATTATTCCTACATGGGTTCATCGAATTTAAGCCGTATTCCCGGCTTTCTGTTTCCGAAAGATAAAAATATAACCCTGCGCTATCCCAAATTTTAAGGAGGGGAGATTTTAGAATTGCATTTCAAAAAAGTATTAAGAAGCGAGCAAAATTTTTTTACGCTTTTGGCGTAGGGGTTATGACTGAACTAAGTATTCAGGCATTTTTATGACTTTCTTGAGTTTTCAAAGTGAATCTAAAAAAAATGAATACTATACTGCAACTAGGGCTGGGCAAAACCGAATCATTTGGAATTTGAATCTGATTCGAAAAATTTTTTCGAATCAATAATTCTTTGTAAATAAAAAATATCACATTTTTAATATTATTTTAATTTTAATATTTAACTTGTCTCCGTCGTTAAAATGAAGTAATTTATAGTTCATAGTGTATTTCCAATACACACTAAGAGTAACAATTTTCATATTTTAACGTCGAAATATTATCGCTTTTGGTTAAATTTGACCAAAATCGATTACATTTCGTCGTTCAAAATGAAAATCCTGTTCACTTAACAAGTTTTTGTTCCTATGAACGATTCACGATTAATTCGAATTGATCGACCTTCGAATCGATTCGAATCACCGAATCGAATCGCCTAGCCCAAATTGTAACCTGCCCACCTTGTGGCTTGAATAGTTCCCTTTGAATCCAAATAAAACTGTTTGTCGTTGGTATCATTGTAGGGATATTCGTCAAACAATCCCCACCTGCAATGGCCCCATTCGTGAACAAGAGTTTTACCTGTAGGGAAATTAAAGTCAACTCATTTTATGGATAATAACAATGATTGTTAATCTTAAAATGCATTTAACATCAATATTGATACCCCTGGCTGCTAATCATGACTTAATCTTACCCCTATCTCCATAATCGCTGGCTACATCTATATCTAGCATATACGCTTCCGTTAACTGGATGTGAGTTCCACCAAGTCCGCATCCTTGATATTGAAAACATACGGGTGTGTCATCACCGCCATGTACAATTCGTATATCAGCCTAAACAGTTTTGAATAAGTTTTCAACTACCACAAAATCATAAAAAACTCCTTTGTTTAGCATAGTTTTCATAAAGGTGTGGAAAACTTACCGCTTTAAAATTTTCATCTGTCGCTGATGGATAATTTGTTTCGGTCCATGTCTTGGGTACCAGTATTGTAACCTCTTTAAAGTAGGCTCGCTTTTTTGTAGCTCGATACAACGCAGCCGATGCATCAATCATCATGTTCTTAAAAGAGAATAATCGTGTACAAAAGATTGCGTATTCTGATATTGTTACAAAATGTTGAGAAGCGATGGGATAGAGCTTAATATCCGAGAAAGATGGGAGTTTTAAGAAGTGGCTTTTTTAACTCTTATTGCTCAGAAGCATATTTTCTCCCACCCTCAATATCGAGGATATTATTGGTCACTGGCCCTGCGACGAATGCGATCAGCAAAATATGCTAGTTACCAATCAGTCAGCTTGACTCCACATAAGCGTGTCACTCACTGACCCGCAGCAGGCCAAGCAAATGATGGGCTATTTACCGCGCACTCATTATTCTACTGAAATAGGTGTCCGCTTCGGAGGATTTGAATACTCAAATTAGAATCGAAATAATATGATTCCAAAATAAATGTATCTGGAAGTGGAAACCCTAGCACTCACCTTAATAGATTGGACAAGATCAGCAGTTTCTGGGACATCTGGATGAATGCCAACAACGACATTAGTGAACCCATTGTTTAGGAACTTAATCAATTTTTTGTTGCTCGACACTAGTGACACAGTAAGGAGCAGAAAAAATACGTGCTTCAAATCAAACATAACCAACAGCCCACGACACAAAAAGCAAACCAATAAAATAGCTAAGAGATAACGTATTTGAAGAAATTATCGAATTCAAATCAAAATACGGAAAACAAGGACGATCATTAAACCTCACCGACCACTTTAAGATAAAGGTACGTAAATACCATTGTTTTCACTGTATTTTTGGCATAAAGCCGGCTCTCTGCGCTCAAAGCCAAATATTGGAGAGGACCGGGTCGATATTTAACCAAAAGCATGATAAAAATGGCCAAAACTTCCCTAAATGATACTTCTATTTTAATTTTTAGAATATACTTTTCAGCTAAATTTTTTATTGTTTTCCCAAATGATTCGGACATTTCTTGCGCTCATTCCGCAGGTATATTTGTTAGTATAGTTGTAAGGCAAACCCTTAAAATATCCCCACGTTCTGTAAGCTTATATGATTATGACATAATCTCCGCTAATCAATGATTATGAAGCTCTACGTCCCATTCTAATAAAACCAGTCAAAACTTTTCATTGAAGTACTTTTCACTTTGCTGTTGTTAAATATATTTTCGTAAATCGACTGAAACACGATAGTTGTTAGCGAGTTCCGTATTGAACTACACGCCAAACTATGTGGATGTTTTTAGAAATGAGCTCAAACAATGTCCTAGATCCTGCCAACGTAAAACAGAATGTGTACGTCGCACGAATGGGAACATTTTGAGTGAAACCATGAGAACCAGAAAGGCATTCAAGCAGAAGGCGTTCAAAATAAGAAAATAGAATTAATTTGGGAGGTGAGACAGCTTTTCGTTTCTCTTTCAAAATATATTTTCAAGAACTGAAATACAAATACCGTTGAGAATTTGCATTCCACGTCAAACCAACCAGAAAGAGAAAGAACCTTCCGTAGCAAAAGTACGCAAAACAAATTTCGATAGTGTTGTATGATAGACTTTACAACATACTTCATGGTCATGGTAGCGTTTAGAAATTTAATCTTTTTATAAACCTTGTTACCCGTTTTTTGCTTTTCAAGGATGAATGAGAAATGGGATCATGTTCGGTAAAGCAATGTTCCCAATGATTTTATTTTGTTCCGTAATCATATTTTGTAAGATATGGGCCACTGAACATGCGACATGGTCATATGATGTGATAGAAACGTTTTATCTTAATTCAAACACAATTTATATCACTGTATTTAGCTGCACTGAACTTTCAATTATATGGTTCTAGAATAATAGCAAATATATTGACTTTATTTAAACCGCAATATTTCTAATATGAAGCGAGAATACCTTTTGATTAATTAATATGTTACTTGAACATTTGAAAAAAACAATAATATCCATTAGCGCTGATGTCAAACCTTGGGGTGAACTCAAAATTTAAATAATCAGGTTAAGCGTAACTTTCCTTTAAAAGGCGGTTCTACGCAATCGGCGATAGAATTTGTTGTTCATTTTTCATTTAAAAAAATCAACATTTTGGGGCAAAAACAACAAAGGTGGGTATTATGGATGGGCGAAATCGAATAATTTGGAATTGGAATCTGATTGGATAAGGAAACCCGGTTTTTAATTTCAACAAGAACGAAAAACTTTTTATCGAAGCAATTTCAACTTCTTTATTAGTAGTAGTTGTTAGGGAATTCTGTATTCGACTGTCTGCCAAATTGTATAATAAATTTTAAAAATGCGCTCAAAGAATTCCTCGGTTCTAGATCCAGTCGGCATCGTACCGAATTGGAATAGGATCGACTTGAGTGAATCAAGCAGAACAGAGGCGTTCAAAATAAAATTCCATTTGGGGCTGAGGCCACTTTTCTCTTTCAAAATATATATTTAGCAAATAAGATGGAAATATTGTTGATAATTCGCAACTCATGTCAAATCAACCAGAACGAGGAAGAACCTTCCGTAGAAAAAGGATACAAAACAAACTTCAATAGTGTTGTACGATAGACTTTCCAACACCCTTCATGGTCATGGTAGCGTTTAGAAATTCAATCATGTATAAAACTTGTGACTTGTTTTTTGCTTTTCAAAGATAGATGAGAAATGGGATCATATTTGGTAAAGCAATGTTCCCAATGATTTTATTTTGTTCCGTAATCATATTTTGTAAGATATGGGCCACTGAGCATGCGAAATATGATGTGATAGAAGCGTTTTATCTTAATTCAAACACGATTTATATCACTGTATTTAGTTGCACTGAACTTTCAATTATATGGTTCTAGAATAATAGCAAACATATTGACTTTTTTTAATAAAGTCAATACATTCAGTGATGTGCTAGAACTGTTATCGATGAAACAAATCGATGCGCTTTTTGATTTTCTTTTACATTGCATAATTTGTACGTATCCTACTCGATAGCTGTTCTGCTAAAACTATCTCACTAATTTCAACAACATTAAAGCGACGAAAACACTCTGCACGCAGCTAATAAAGTACCAAGCTTTTGCTCTTTCATTTTTTATTCGGAATTTGAAACGCAATATTTCTAATCTGAATCGAGTATACTTTTCGATTAATTGATATGTTACGTGAACGTTTGAGAAAAAAAAAACAATAATTGCCATTAGCGCTGATGTCAAATCTTGCAGTGAACTTAAAGCTTAAATAATCAGGTTAAGCGCAACTTTCCCTCAAAAGACGGTTCTACGCAATCAGCGATAAAATTTGATGTTGGTTTTTCATTTAAAAAAATCAACATTTTGGTCCAAAAACAACAATGATAGTTCTTATGGATGGGTAAACCTGAATCATTTGATATTGGAGTGTTATCGGAATTATTTTTTCGAATCAGATCGAATCAATAATTACATATAAATAGTAAATACGCCATTTTACTATAAAAGTTTACAAGAAATTTATTGTTACGAATTCTGATATGAACATAAACGACTTAAAAGCAATGGATTTTCAGTAATGTCTTTTTCAGCAAAACAATGTATTGATTCAAATAATTTGTAATTCTGATCGATTTAAATCATTGAATTAAATTGCCCAACCCTAATGAGTATGCGTGCCGAAGAAATTTTTACATAAAACTTCTGATGGAAACCCCAAAAGTAGGAGACTGTTGTCACTTGTCAAAGTTGTGTGCGGTTATCCCACCCCACCCACCCCAATGAAAATAGAAAAGTGCAGTGAACGTATAAAATGCAAGAAGCTATATGTTATAATAACATAAGCATGGCTAATTAGGTTTGGATCCAAATGTATAAAATCGAGTGATCGTGAGTGAGTGATTGTTAAAGGAAGCTTTTTACCCTCGCTTCTTGGAAACCTTGGAACACACCGACTTGTCATCTCACTGCTTTCCTGATCGTGCTAATCTGTACAACTCGCTTCGATAGATATCTGTTTAGGTGATGAAGAACAGGGTGGAGCGAAAAAGGTCAAATATTATTTTGTTGAATTAAAAATATATACTTCTCCACGTATAACCCATAGATAATTACAGAATATCTGTTATCTATCTCTGTAACTAGGGCTGGGCCATTCGATTCGGTGATTCGAAGCACAATTTATTCGAATCAACCGTGGATCGTTCATAGGAACAAAAACTTGCTAAATAAACTAAAATTTTTAATTTTAAAGACAAAATGCAATCGATTTTGGTCAAATTTGACAAAACAAAAGTCGATTGCATTTTGTCGTTAAAATGTGAAAATTGGTAGTCTTAGACATGTAGTGTGAATTGAAAATACGCTATAAACTAAAAAATTCTTGCTTTTCACAGTGGCGACACATTATAATAGTAATAATGGGATATTAGTTATTTACATGGAATTAGCGATTCGATCCGATTCGGAAATATTATTCGAATCAGATTCGAATTCCGAATGATTTGGTTTTGCCCAGCCCCATCTGTAACCCGATTTAAGCCCAGACTCCTGTAATTCATAATATCGCAACATATTGTCACATTATTGTAATATTATGAATTCAGTACAGTACTGGAATTGTGAAGGACGCGCAAGGTGATCGAATTAGCAACCCTTCAATTTGAGACTGATCGAAGCGCCGGACCAGACAGTCCTATAATCCTTGCATGTGAATGGCAAAGATGCATTACACCACATCATTTCGATTTTTTGGATCAAAAAATGGCAGTAACCGAGGGATTTGGGGAACAAAGTATTTACTTTTTATATCGAATGCATAAAGAGGATCTAATGACATATACTTTTATCGGTAAGGTTGTTAAGGGGCACTTTATAGGGGATCGAAACCGATGCGTAACCGAGTAGATATAGCCCACATTACAATATGGGTACCGGGTTTATCATAACAAATATCTCATCAAATCGCACCCATCAACAACACGAGAATGCGACAAAACAAACAAAAGCGAATGTACTCGAGAATGCATGTGAAAATCGCCACGAGAGAGGAACAAATGCTCTCTCGTCGCAATACCCAAGCTATTGCCGTCCTTATTGGAGTGTGGTTAAGCAGGTCAAAGTTGTATTGTGAGTGAATTTAGATGCGTGTTCCTGTCAATAAGAGTTTAGTGGTTAACCCTTATCTCACTTTTTACTATATGAGGTTAGGTCCCAATATTTCAGCTGCGTAATGGCACCTTCCCGTACCCTGCCGATGAAATAAAACTTAATGAAAATTTCTGGGTTTCAACCATATGTCTCTGACAGCCTTGCAGATTTTATTGCAAAAATGCCGATTTTTTCATATTGATGAACATTTCCAAAAAAATGCTTAAAATCGCATTATATTTAATGAAAAGGACTCAGACCTGCAAAAATATTTTTCTACGCCAGTCTTTGGCAAGATCGGGTTACTGATATATCGCGCCGCCGAAGTACAGTACTTTTCAAAACACAGGAAATTTTGTTTCAGTATGTTCATCCTGTGTTTTTCGCTGTGCAGACAAGATTATTACTTTAATGAGTCGAAACAAATTGTTCTCAACACGATAATCGCCATGGAAGTGGTAAGTGTTTCAAAATAATGCATAATGCGCCTCCTCATATTAAGGCCGAATTCAACTTTGCTCAGATTCAATGTGTTCTGGAAGCGGTGATTCTGAAGCGGTGCTTATCTTTTTTAGACAGTCTATGTTAAGTTATCTCTGGTTATACTTTCTCCTTCTCTGGTTCAAGTTGCGTTTTTGGTTCCACTTGACATGAGGATATGTTCGCGTTGTTGATGATACTTGTTCATCAAGCTTCTTGAGCGGATGTAGGTAAAAAGCAAATTTTGATTAAAGAGTATACTTCAATCTGATAAACAGAGCGTTTTGATGAAACGAAATGAACGGATGGATGAAGGTGATTATCTGTGGCACCAGTATAACGCCACTCATTCATGGTATCTGTTTCACGCCAGTGGCATCTGTGTTCTTCATACAATAGAATTGTTGCTTTATGTATAGACTGTATCCTAAAAAATAGAATTGTTATAAACCGGAACACTTTTAACAATGTCTTCTCAAAGCTTGATGAATCACCTAAACCAGTTACGCTCAGAAAAACTCAATACTTCGTTGGAAGTTCTGTGTGGGTTTCTATCCACTGTGATTAAGAATAACAGGTAAGAGATATAATTGCTTCTAACATTTTTGCTATGTAATGTTTTGGAGAAAATTGGGGAAAAATTCCAAAAAGTGCATATTTTTGCACGCCAGCAAACTGACAAATATTGGGTTATGGCTTTCAATCTACCTGCTATTCGGCAGATAACTTGAATTGCAGATTAACTCTGGGTAAGCTGTAAACAGGTATGGTAAAGCAGCAAAAAGTATACAATTTTTAATTTGTATCGCTATACCTTGATTGCCCTGGACTGTGCAGTTATTAGTTGTTTACTGTCTGTTTCCAGCAACCATCATCAGATCGTCAAACTGCAGGTTGGGTGTTGCTGGATCAACTGTGTAATAATGTCCTTGAATCTTTCCATCAAAAAATCAGTTCATAATTTTGTTTTTAGTGATGCTTTCACTCCTGCATGCCAATATGAAATTCTCTTACACCAAGCTGATGTTAAATTCAAGAAAAAACATTTCAGAATAGCAGAATCAATTTACCGGCAAGCTATAAATGTGAGAAAAAATGGCCTAAAACATAATCAGAAGAATGTTGTTTCAAGTTTCAACAAATTGCCGTCAGAAGTCGATGTAAAATACAAGTAATTTTTTTTTATTTTTGTATAAATTAATATACAAATAGTTAATTGATCTGGTGAAAAAATTATGTTTCTTAGAGATCCTTTTCAATTGTATTATCATTGATTCTGTTGTTTACTATTTGATTAGAATTCTGCTCAAAATCATCTAATTTTTTGATTATTTTTTTTACTGTAAAATTGTGATTTACTGTTTATGCTAAATTTCAAGTTGTGAAATCTGAATGACTTTTCTGGGAAAATATGATCAATAAGTATCAGCAACTTTATTTATCAGAAATCTTGAAACATTCTTTTATTTATATAGATCTTCTAAAGCCTGTTAACTGATCCTTCACATACAAAATAAAGTTAATTTTTTCATCCGCATTTAATAATGCACTCTGTGAATATTATTCGAAATACACATTTTTGGGAAATATATGCTGCATTTCATCTGTAGTTGGTAAGATAATTGAATAGAGATGCAATGGACCAGGAAAGCATAGTACATTCTTAGATCAAACAATAATTAAATGCCACTGCAAATTTATTATTACTCTATTTATTTGTTTTTACTATATAATTTTTTTACAGAATTCATGTTTGTTGCCACAGCTCTGGCAATGATCATAATGCGGTCAGCATTTTAGAGAGTATTCCGATCAAATACAGAACTGTGAAAATAAATTATGCTCTTGCCAAAATTCATCATAAACTTGGACGAAAAAGGTGAAAGAATAAATTGTATCATATTTAACAAAGTTATATCTGGCCTCATGGACTTCTCACAGAAATCTAATGAGGTGAAATGAATTGAATGTAGATACCACTCGTTTCACTTTACTGGAGAAGTTCAGTTCTGTAAAGAAATGTAACACTTAGGGTGCAGTTTTGTCTAAACATCTTGTTAAGTATGACTGATGAATCGTTGATGAGACACTGTCCATCTGTGGTTCATGCTTGACAAAACACAAAACAAAGTTTCTGGATGGTGAAGTTTAACATTATTCAAAATCAAAGAATGCTTCATTTTTAGATCTGCTATATTATCTTATAAAGATGTTCTGAAGAAAACACCTCTTGCTCTCGATGTAATATTCAGTCTCCTCTCACTCGGTGAAAGTATAAATGAAATTCTTCCAATTATTTCCAATGCCGCCCAAGGGGTAGACTGGATTATTCCGCTGATAAAAGCCCATGCTTTTTTACACAATAAGGTATGAGTTGTACAGTTATTTCTTGTTTTTCCCTCTGGTATTAGTACTACATTGTACTTATGAAAAGTGGACATGGATATAGAGAGCAGATTGGCAGAATGTAACTTATGCCTGCTATATTACTCATACATCCTAATAAAATGGTAGCATTTCATATTAAATCGATCCCTATATTGGAATGTCTGTTTGGCACAGAACTCTACAAAATGATTTTGTCCATCTGAACAAAAATTGATATTTACATAAAGTTTTGGACACCTGAAGTAAAATATGGCCATTGCCTACCCCACTCAGAGCATATTAACTTGGTTTGCTCGGCTTGGGCGAACTAAAAAGCACATCGCTTTTCAACAACACTAAATCTGTTTGGTTATAAATGGACCTGGTACAATTCCTTGTTCAGTGTTTTCTGATTTGTTCACTTGTATCTCATTGCACTAGGATATATAGCATGTTACGAATTTTGATACTTTTTTATCAAGGAATACAACAATTGCTTCTCCAATCTTAATGTGGTGATGAAAAAATCAGCAATAGCTGGTGACGCACAACTCCATTGCTCTCTTGCAAAGCTTCGAGCTCGAACAGGGAACAATAAGTCTGCAATTGTTTATTTTGAAAGTGCAAGAATGAATGACCCATTCTTGCTCGATGGTATGGATATGTAAGTATAAAGATGTCCAAGTTGATTTTGTCACGCATGCGCCCCAGATGGACCGTGTTTCATCGATGCGACCCATCATTGACCAATATATAACAAAACTGAAAACATGTTTCTTCAAAGTATTTGTTACTGGGTAGTGACTTTAGCATAGTAGAATGAGTATATAAGAAAGTCTTATAAGTTGGAGTCTGAGGTTCCTTGAGTCAGGGTCGTAGAGTCATTTAAATATTTCTGACTTCAGCATGCAGATTCTCTATTTTTCTGTGTAAGATATTTGCGACCATTGCACAATGACCTAGCATTAATGTTTATATTCGATGTTACATCACTTGACTTTGTCTTAAGAGTAAAATTTGCCCTTGAAATAGCAAATAGATGATAATTCTCTAAAAAACGAAATTCCTTAATTTCTACATAAGCGTGGCATTTATTTGGTGTATGCTGGATTAAAAGGAAATTTATAATTAAGACCTATCAAGGCCTGTAGTTCACTCGGAGTATTTCAGTGTAAATTATGTTTTGACATATATTACTTTCAGTAGCTCTTTGCTATAAAGTGGCTGTTAGTTGGTTCCTTCCGGCTCTGATTCCGGCCTTGCTCAGAGTGAATTTCAAATGGAAAAAGAAGTTACTCGAAAATTTTCCGATTGTCTGTTCATATTGATATTGTTACTATTTACGATCCAGATACGCATATCTGTTATATGAAGAAGATGAACATGAAAAATTAGACAAAGTAGCCTGTGAATTATTCTCTATCACAGAACAGCACCCAGCACCCTGGGTTACTCTTGGATATCGAGCGTTGTCGAAAGGAGATTATAAGCGTGTTATTTATCTTGCAGTACAAGCTACAAAACTTGATCCTGTATGTGTACAGGTTCGTATTGAAACAACAATCCATTACCAGTTATGAATGTCATAATCGAAATGAACTTTTTGTTGCTTGTCTGAACTGGCCAGAAATTTTATTTCGCTATTTATGAATGATAAGAAGACTTGCATGTTTCCAGCAGCTATCAGACTATCTTTCAACGCAGATAGGATTAGACATTTATCTTTAGCCTTTTATGTTTCTTTTTTTATCTTTTGTTTACTAGCCTATTTTACAACCTCTTTTCAGTATATAGTATTGTCGATAACTTAACCTTTCCATTACCCTAACGAAGAACGTCTGTATGGCCATTCGAAACGTTCGCAGATAGAAAACATCGTTTGCATATCACCAGCAATTAGATTTACTATCAACAGTTAATCTTGTATATTTTGTTTTGTGACAAATTACTGCACACTTGTATTTGTAAAATAACATCTCTAACAAAATTTTTTTTTAAGGGTTATGATAATTTTGTTTGGTTGAAAAGCTCACTGTGTATTTTACTCATTTGATTTGACCAATCCTTTTCAGGCCCTGGTATTGAAAGGTTGTGCATTACGAGCAATAGAAGAAACCAAAG
This sequence comes from Styela plicata, assembly GCA_963675895.2. Classification (NCBI taxonomy): domain Eukaryota; kingdom Metazoa; phylum Chordata; class Ascidiacea; order Stolidobranchia; family Styelidae; genus Styela; species Styela plicata. Next base: position 17,513,286 of record OZ023140.1, read on the forward strand.
ATGCAACTGCACATTTTCGAGAAGCTTCTAGAATTGACCCAAATTGGTAAGATAAGCAAATTTCAATGGAAAAAATTTTCAGTTCATCGTCTGACAACAAATCCACAAATGGTTTTTCTTGTACAATATATTTTTCCTGTATTTTCATCCCGCATAACTTCGTCGTAATAACACCACTGTTCACCACTTTCAATTTGGTAATGTATTTGTCTGCTTGAAAAATAATTCAGGGTAAATTATGCAGAACTATTTGACTATTCTGGTTCTACTTTTTGGTGTGAGACTAGACGTCATAAAAGTTTCTTCTGCGATGCAAGTCTAGGGTGAAATTACTGGGCAGATTGGGAGGGCAGCACATACATAAAATATTTCCTATTTTTAGGATTCATTTTCGCAAAAAAACAATGACATAACACGGTTTTTAGTGGGGTTTTCATATAGTAAATATGCTTGGGAAATATTGGGAAAATAGTTTTTTTTTGGCTGAACTTACAAAAATGAGCTTTGTGTAATAATATTGTATCAACCTCCTGGGCGCCATGACTATGGATTGAAAGGAATATTTTCAACCACTGTTGATACTGTTTAGGTTCGTTTGTTATAAAGAACTTGCCGAGACACAACTGCAGAATGGAAGAACCAATGAAGCTGTTGCAGTCGCTCACAGTGCACTGAATACAATTGGATATTTACCAAGTTGCTTAGTACTTTGTGCTTCTGTACACATGTGCGATCAAAATGGAAAAGTAATTGAAAAAGTTTGGTCTAGCATGAAGAATTAATAGTCAAACCGATGGTCGATATATACTTATTTTCTGGTTCACTAGTACAAGTTAAACAAAAGGTTTTTGCAAGTAAAAATAAATTCTCTGCATACGAAGGAGGTCATTGGGGCATTGACCTGTTGCAGGTGTTTCGATTTAGCTAAGGTGGTACACATGAAAATGATTGCAATAAATAAAAGTATATTATATCCTCATGAGAAACACATTACATCTGAAACAAAGATACGAGACTTTTGATGAATCATTACACAGCCGGATATTATCTCTTGAATAAAAATTGCCTCCTGAGGGTCTCCCATTTTCAGAATATCTTCGCACTAACCATCGTGGCCCTCCAGCACCCTTGATATTTCCTATTTTTCTTGAGGTTAAGTCCAAGTGCTGCAACCTCTGATATTTTTGCATGCAGGACAAAGCATTGAATTATGTGAACAAGGCATTAGTTTTGGAACCAAACAACCAATATGCGATCATTGTAAAAGCCAATGTTTTATACAAGTATGAAAAGTACACAGAAGCCATCAAATTTCTGTCACATTCTGTAGAATATTTTTCCAGCAGTCCAATGCATACCATTCTTGGAAACTGTTATCAAGAAGTCAAAAACTTTACGAAAGCTGTTGACCATTACACAATAGCATTAAGGTGGGGCTTGTTATGTATTAAATATTATAAAATTTTTGTAACTTCGAGCAGGCCACTTCCCAATTACAAGGATATAATTAAGGATTTCTGTGTGTGGGTATATTTTCTCCATCAGAGAATGTAGGAGTCACAGATGTTGCGCTCACCTTATGACACAAATCCATCAGTGATGCACATTCAACGGAACGTGTATGGGCATTAGTTTTCTGACCGGGTGCTCTCATGTTTTAGAATATGCAAGTATTTCTGAGATTAATCCAAACTTATAGATAATATCCAAATTTTTCTTAAGAACTCACATGGTAAGTTCTGTTGATTTGGGGCAATCTCAAATTTTTTTAAATATTAGAAATTATGATACTAATATATTGAATATTTCAGTTTGAATTCAAACAATAAAGAAGCAGCAGAGGGTTTGAATAAAATTTCAAATCAGCAACAAGATATGAATTATGAAAATGTGAGTAAAATGTATATAATTCTTTTTTCACTGTTCTGTATTCCTTTTCAGCTCATTTGTGTTATGTTGGTTGAACGTTATCTAATGCACTTATCAGCGACCAGTTTAATTTAGAAAAACTTAGTTACTATTTTGATTCAGGGTCCTTTTTCGCAAAATAAAATCGGATTCTAAATCAAATTCGGCATGGCTCTTTAGCTCGGTATGCAAAGTTAGGTCATTTGTTTGAAAATCTGTATTTGAGTCGCCTAACTTTGTCAAGCCATCAATATTGGTATATTGAATTACAATATGTTGTACAAATAATATGTTATTGAAATTTTATTTCAATTTCTGTTAAACTAAGTCGAAATTCTTGTTAAAAAAACATCTTCCGTTCTAAGGATGCTGTTGACACAGGGCAACATGGAATAGATGGTGAAGAAGGGAACAGTGATAGTGATGTCATGTATACTGAATGAGTCAATGCCGGGATCCATAAGCCTCAAATATGAGATGTAAAAGATGGGATTTTTTATTGAAGTCTCTGAAGCGCTGTACTGCTGTGGTTTATATTCAACATTTATTTTCTTCCCAACTATGACATTTATAAAAACAAGTCTTAATCCAAGATGTGTATGTCCAAGAACTTGAAATTATTGAGTGGGGACCTTCATTGGATACCTAGTTTGTAACTGGTGCTGGATGTCCTGTGTTTTTCATTACCTATGATCCAATCTTTATCTTGTCGAGAATGAGTCACAGATCGATGAATTCATGCTCGAAATAAGATTTCATTTTTATTCTGCGGGTGAGGAAAGCTGAGAATATGGCCTGGACATATGGCGAACCACAACATCTTGCATCGTGCAGATATCAGTTTCAAGTCCAAAATGAGGTTTCTGCCCAGCTGCTTACAGACTTTTCCTATGCATGGACATTGATGGAGGAAGCCGTACATTGCATATGAACCATAATGTATCGATGAGATGTGCAGCGATCCTCTCTCAAAACAAAAGATTTTGGAAAAGCGTTCCGACTGGAATGGAACGTTTTGAAAAACCATGAGCACTTTCCAGCGATAGGATGATCCCACAGCAAGTCTTTTCCGAATTCTCTCCCTATGATATATGTCCTTTCAAAATACGATATTGTAGAGCGATTAGAATTGCATCAATTTTTTTCATTAAAATTTTTTGAGTCTTGTGAACGGTGTGTTTTAGCAGGGTTACATAGCTACCGGAAAGCTTTTTTTACACGATTTTTAGTTGAAAATTCTCAAAGTGACATGATCGGGGCACCAAACCCCCCAAATTTTTTATGACCATGAGGAATAAAGATCTTCGGACATGTATAATCTGAAACCGCCTGTGATACACTTTCCCTCAAATTACATTTCGCACAAATTGTATAATTTTGTAAACTCTCTTTAAAAAATTTTGATATCTTTCGCTGCCACTATGGTGAATATGCCACTCAGTGCAGTACATTCCTGTTTGTGTTTAGATTACGTCCTCTAATAGTGTATTCAATGAACAACAGATTTTTTGTGGCGCTCTCCCAGCAGAATCCTTGTTGTGTTGTGTCAGATAGTGCGTTTAAAATTAGGTTCTTTCGAAGAATTTGACCATACCGAGCAAATCTTACTTAAATCTAAGCGTGATTTTCACCTATAGTATTAATGTATTTCGTCATCAATGTAATTGTGCATGCTGGCAAAATAAAGTTCAGTTTGTCCAACATTCATCACCAAAAATAAGATTTTGATTTGTCATTGGATATTTTATAGTGTAACAAAGATATAATCAAATAAGGTGCTGCATCCAGCCTTTCATTAGGGAAAACTTGATAAAACAGTAGGACCATATGATCATCATGGAACCTCAACAGATATGTATGCATGCACACTTCTACTGGAATTGAATACAAATTGAGACCTTACCAGAGGATTGGCAATCACTGAAAATTCTACTTATTTTCTAAAACTATGCGGGTGCCATGGTCCAGAGGTTAACAAGTTGGCATCGTAGGTCCAATATCCCCGTGCGAGTCTGGCTACACCATTCTACCCAGGGTGTAATAACTTGGGAAGGCCAAGCTGAATGGGAAAAAATCATTCTAGGGGTGTCCGGTTAGCTCAGTCGGTAAAAGTGTTGGGGAATACGCTTCAGAACTGGTATCTGCACGAGAGGTCATGGTCCGCCATATGATTAAGCTGTATTCTCGGCTTTCTTCTCCCACAGGACAAAAATAAAATCCTATACTAAGCCCAACCTTCTTTAAGTGGCCGCTAGTACCGGGCCATGGTCAAGGTGATACACTCACAAGTGGCTATATACATTTATTTCGTCTTACCAACTTTTTCAGGGACATAGCCATGGCAAGATTTGAACCAATCCAAACGATTTTTATCACTTCATTCTGGGATTAAGAATGATGTTAAAAAGCTTTTGATCAAAAATTAGGATTCCACATGAAAAAATTTCTAATGGTATGAGAAGATTGTTCATTGAATTTACTATATAGAATCAGACTCGTGTTTGAAAATAAGTGCATCTGGAAGTGACATCCAAAGAAAACGGATCCCATTATTTTAAAAATGGGCAGTCTTTCATATATCTTATTTTGTGCTATGAGATAAGGAGCATTGGTGATTTTTACACCTGTTCGTTCATCCCAATACCACACACAATGATGCAATAGTATCAAAGAACAAAAACATCAGAAAAGGACAAAAGCCCATCAGAAAAATTTTGTCAAATACAAGTCATTTGATGGATTGCGCCGACTGGGCGTGGGCCATCTGTGGCTAGTGCTTCACAAAAAGTTCTTTTTTATTGGTAAGATTTGAAATATCAGGTAAAAAAGAAAAAAAATCTTCGAAATAACAGTAAATAAAAATAACATAGTTCTCATATTTCCAATGAATTCTTTTATTACTGTTATAATTAGATAAAAATAGCAATGCACAGAAAGTAAAGTAGTTTACAATGAAAAAAGGTATGATTAAAAGGTGCAATCAGCATTTGACATTGACCTATACTCATATTGGAGAGGGAATGCTGTCTGTTCCTGGACTTAAATCGTTTTTTTGAACATTTTGTAATGTATTCTGATTTCTCATTTTCTCTATCGATTTGATGTTTTGCGTTGATAGCAATGTTTTTATTTCTTCTAAAGTGAGTGTTTCGTATTTCACAAGGCCTTTAGCTAGTAACTTATGTTGATGGGAGTGTTTTGTCAGCAAATCTTTCGCTTTAGAATGAGATGCTTTCAGAATCCTGTTTACTTCAGCTTCTATTCTCAACTTAGTTTCTGGACTTGAATCCTCGTATGAATATTGCATAAAACCAAGGTTTTCAGACATTCCCATTGAACAAACAAGTTGATAAGCAATCTTTGTTGCATTTTGCAAGTCTGATGACGCTCCAGTAGTCACATGATCTTTTCCCTTCAGTATTTCTTCTGCCGCTCTTCCACCCATTGCAACATCGATTGCAGCTAAAAGCTTTGCTTTAGTGTAACCAGTTTCATCTTCTTGTGATTTAATAAAAGAAACATGTCCCAGCGCAGCTCCACGTTGGCCAATAGTAGCTTTGTAGATGGGGAGTGTATCGCTGCTATAATAGGCGACAAGTGCATGCCCAGCTTCATGAAATGCAGTCATTTCCAATTCTGCATCAGTTCGAATTCGACTTTTCAACTCTGGTCCCAAGTGGAGCTTGTCGAGAGCAAATTCAAAATCGCACTGTTCAGCAAATGACTTTTTGAGCTGTGCTGCTCTTAATGCTGCTTGATTTACAAGGTTAGATAAAGCAGCTCCAGTCATACCTCCTGTCAGACGCGCAATTTTTTCTAGGTCAAGATCATCACCATGAACTATTCTCGAAGCATACAGTTCAAGAATTTCTTTTCTGCCTTTGATATCTGGTGGCAATATATTTACTTCAGTGTCGAATCGTCCAGGCCTTGTGAGAGCTTTATCCAATGCATCAGACATGTTTGTTGCAGCCAAGACAATGACACCTTCAGACTCACTGTACCCGTCCATTTCTTGCAAAAGTTGATTTATTGTTTGTCTTGCATAGGGTTGAATGGGTGATGATGTTCTTGTGCTACCGCAAGCATCAATTTCATCAATAAATATAATGCATGGTGCATTTTCACGAGCTTCGTTAAATAATTTCCTTATTCTTGCACTCCCCACCCCAACGAATACTTCATCAAACTCTGACCCAGAGGCAAAATAAAAAGGCACATTTGCTTCGCCAGCAATTGCTCGAGCTAGAAGAGTTTTCCCCGTACCTGGAGGCCCAACTAACAAGAGTCCTTTAGGTAGCTTCCCACCAAGATTTGTGAATCTATCGGGATCTCGTAAAAATTCTACGACATCTTGAAGTTCATTTTTAACCTCATCAATACCTTTGACATCGTCAAATGAAACATCCGGTATCTCAGCTCTGTAATCCTTTTTACCGAGACTTCCTTCCATACCCTCAGTCTTATTCAAGTCCTTGGACATAAATAGATTATAAACCACGTATGCTATAATTCCAGTAAAGAACATTGCTCCGACCCTTTTCCACCTTGAAGAACCAGCCGCTTCATCCGGTGGCTTCAACCTGATTCCTTCTTTTAGTCCCAAAGAAAAGCTCATCGCTTCTCTAGAATTCAGATTCAACGATTTTGTCATATTCTTAACAGCATCATCCATAACTTTATCCTGAGCATATTGTTCCTGTCCAATCTGATGACTTGAAACATCTGTGGCTCTAGCCTTGAATGTTCTTACAAACATATGCTGTGAAGAGTGTGATACCTGTAACAAGTTATTTGCATAAGTTCTAGGAGTAAGAGCTTCCACAGATAGCTGGCAGTCAGAATCCAACTTAGCAATAATTGGCACAAGTCTGTCAATGATGGAGTGCTGAATTTCAATTTGCTGATAAGAGAGATTCACTGTCGATTGATTGGTTAAGTGTTCATTTTCTCTTTTATTTTTCTGTCTAGGAACACTTGAATCCCGAAGAAATTTCTCCTGTGCCTTTACTATAGATTTATGGTGATGTTGCATGAATGCACTCCAAGCCCATGGTATAGCTGGTGAAGTGTTCAGGCTTAACATTATGTTACCTACTTCAACTAAAACACTGAAAAATAAAAAAATTGTGTGGTAGTTTGCACTTGCCCAAACCGACAAAACAAATAAACTCAAACACTCTGCGAAGGAAACTATAAAAAAGTGTGACTGGTGATGCTTTTATCGCATGGACATTCTTTCATAATACAGAAAAGTTAACAGCGATGCCCAATTAGCCTAATCTGTAAAGCGTTGGGAAAACGCTTCAGTCGCAGGTTCTAATCATGTGAGGAATGTTGAGTATATGCAAGAGGTCTGCTCGACTCCTAGTCAGTTCATGGAAGCACCGCTTACGGCTTCCTTCACCAACCATATCCATGCACATGAAAAATATATTAAGCCAAAAAACTTTCACTCCAATTCGGAACTGGTATCTGCACATGAGGTCGTGGTTTGCCATATGATTAAGATGCATTCTCGGCTTATCTCTCGTGCAGGATAAAAATGAAACCCTATGCTAAATCTGAATATGCCGGGCCTTACCCGGCATCAGAATAAAAAAGTTGCATCTCTTTCAGTTAACAGACTGTGCTTGAAGATATGTGTGAAGATATAATTATCAGTGGATTATTTTTAAACGATTCACAGTCCATTCATAGTATATATTGCTCTAATATTCAATTATACGTTTCATGCATAAAATAATACCTAAAACAAGTTTGAAAAAAAACAAATTGAATAAACAAATAAATTGTTGAATCAGTAGAAATAATAGACCAAGACATATTATATAGCCTAACCATACAGCATATCCAGATTATCATCGAAATAGGGTGAGTACGAATGTTCATACTAACCCATGGGTCAAATACAGTTAACACGTTAGGATGAGAATACTCTGCCAGTTAATTTTGATGACATTCAGGAATATGATGGACTTACAGAACTAAAATTATCAAACCTATGAGGCAATGGACCTTTGTCCGCGACAATTTTTGACCTTGCCCTACACCTCAGAAATCCAAAACAGGGTATTTCGACTAGCATCTTCCAGAGTCTTATTAAAACTCTCACTTGTGCGGGTTCTCTTGTTTGCAATATGGAAGAATACTTAAAATGAATTTCTTTTGAGTTTTGACAATGTATTTTTCATATTCATAAGCGTCGAACCTAAACAAGGATGCTTGAATCACTGAGTAATTTGAATACTTATCAATTTGACTTCTTCTTGTAAAAGGGCGATTCCACGAAACAGGGTGAAAAAAAGTGTATTTTCGAAATTGGTGTTATCAAAATATTTCCTTATAATATATTATGGCATATATTTCGATGAAAAAAAAAAATCAACATAGATTGAACCAAAGCAACAAAATTTTCACACTAAATCTCAGACATTGGGAAAGTTGTGTCGCGTAGCAAAAATGCACATAAGTTTGAATTCTCAATAATATAGGGCTGTACTTATACTATATATTCATCTCGATAATGTTTTGTCTGAATAAACTCCATCTGTTAGATATAAAATTAATGACTTGAATTATAAGATCGAAAAAATGCTCAAACCTTGGCGTATTCATCCCACAATTCATTTGTCTCGTACTACATGATCTTTTGGGGGGTAATGGATAAAACAAAATATATATAAAATATTTACCCACAATATTTAGGTATCTGGTTACTTGAATAAATAAGTATGTCCTGTAAAAGATATATGAAAAAAAATCAGAAAAGTCCCGCATGACATAGCAAAAAAATGCTATGGTAATATCTTAAAGTGCATAAACAGCATTATCATAGTGACATCACTGTGTCCGATAAATTAGTATGATTTCACCAGTGAATTTTATGTCACCTGATTTTTTTCTCCTGTTCCCATCTCCTTTTTAAATATTGGTAATAGGGTTGTCAATATAGTTAGGTATATTGAACAGTATTCAGAATAAATTTACTGCATAAAGGGAACAATGTTTCAATACAAATTGCTCATATTTAACAATATTTTGTCCAGCATATAAATTGGCACACAACACTGTGCAACAAAATAAATCAAGTTAAAATTAAGCAAAAAATGAAAATTATTTTTAATCAGAAATTGATTCTAGAACACGGATTCGAATAAGAATATCTATGCAGGGTGCAATGTCCCTCTTGATGACTGGAAAAAATTTTCGTCTGATTTTTAATGATGAACAATAAAAACCCTATTTTTTGGAAAAAAAATTTCTGTCTATGACGCCTATTATAAAGTCATAATGAAAGAACATGCCTATTGCATGAAAAGGGCAAATGAACATATAACATTTTGATGTGTTACTAAGCAATTTTTGCGGATGGAGGGTGGAATAAGATTACATGTTTAAACCAGACTTGCAGCAGGTTTAACTTTCAATCATTACAACTCGAGTTTGATCCAGTTCAACCTATAATCAGACTTTTTGGACTCCAATTTCATACTTTAAAATTGAGTCAACTTGACTCAAACTTGATTAGACTTTTTGCTCATCACAATATATTGCCAATTTGTGGACTTATTTACCACATAATGAAATTATTAATTCGACCATACAGATCAGACATAGACATAGTGAACTTAGACCTGTAGACATAGTTTATTTCGACACCTCTTCCAGCAAAAAAGCGATACAATACAAAGTACCATACAAATAAAGATATCAAATTACAGAGTTATCAGGAAAGCAAACGAATTTAAAACATACCAGAGAAAGAGTTTTAAAAAGAAGATTCAACAATGAAAGTAACAAAGTAACATGCGTTGTTGAGTAACGTAGTGCGGTTCAATATATAAAAAAGACATCCAATTTAGCCCATCATGGAATTCAACATTGTCTATAAAACATGCCAAATTTGTCTCATAATAGCCTTTATTAACACCACACTTTCACTTTGGCCCAGTCTATTTCTCAGTAGGCCTATTTCCCATCCACAAAACTGACATAAATTGGCCCATGAAGGCAATAATTCATCTCGGTAATTGTCATCATAAATAAAATTGTTAGAATTAATAATAGAAAAATCAATTTAACTTATCCCTCTATGTACAATTGCAAAAAAACAGCATCTGAAATTTCAGAATCCTCATTCAAAGTCTTGTCCCTTCTGCCTTAGTTGTAACCTATTGTGAAATTCACAAATTTAAACTGTTCAAAATGTAATAGGTATATCCTAAAAGCAGGAAGCATCAATATTTTGATTCCCCGATTACCGGTACCGTACTGTACTGTGTATATCAAATTTGAAAACGAAGGAATTATAATAATTCCTATCAGTAACACTGAACAAGAAATAGCAGATATTATATTATATACAATTTGGCTGTTTCGGACAATAGACTAGATAGTCCATGTGAGAATTTGCCAAAGTCACACTGTATTTAATTTGGCAGAAGCACCATTGCCCATCATAAAAATTGGATCCTCATTCTTTCAGCAATGCTGAATGTTTTATTTTGGGGAGGGGCATTTCTTTCCACTATTTTATTTTTTTTATATTTTATTTTTTTTTATATTTGGAAGCAATTTTTGTGAGTGATTGGTCAATTAGTACATATAAAAATCACCAGTGGTCAATCACTACGGTACCCTCCGCCCGTGTCAGCTCGTCGAATCTTCTTTTTTTTTGCCAAAATTAAATACCAAGGTTACTCCAGCCCACCAAGGTTACTAATGCAAAAAACCCTCCTACTATCGGCAATTCGAGCCGGAACGCCAAAAGCGTGGGCTGGCGTAACCCAGAACCAAAGTGTGGCTGGAGTAGAAGAATTGTGGGCTGGCGTAACCCAGAACCAAAGTGTGGGCTGGCATAACCTCCACTCATACGTTGAATTTACGAGTCTAATGATACTCTAAATACATTTCCGACACATAAAACAAGTTGACCTACATAGTTTGCAAGCAACAATACATTATTAAACTCAAATTCTGACACTGAATTTCCTCTTTCATATTCTGTATTCAGTATTGTTGTCGGGTAGCCATTCAAGGGTAGTTGAACTGGTTGCCAGATTATAGCGTCCAGAATTTTTTTTAAACATGACGAGCACACAAATTAAACGAAAAAATATCGAAATACATTTCCAACATTTTGCGGATTTACATAATACATTTTAACACCATAGAAAAATCTTGGCAGTAAGCAAAAACATAAAAAGTGGGGCCCAAAATGAGACCCGAAAGCAAATTGTTTGTGTTTATCTAAACCGCAAATTAAAAGCAAATTTTAGATTTTAAGTTTTTAATTTTTTTCTGGCCTTCAGATTTAGATGTATAATTAGTTGATTTAAGGTATCTTTTCGGAAATTATCCAGCTTTTAAACAATATCTCGAAACGTTCCTCCATCCTAATGAATCTATTATTCGTATATTTGCGTATTAACCTACATATTTTCCGTTGATTAATAGCTTATGTATGTCATTGGTTCACTGCCAAAAACTTTATTAGTCCATTCTAAAATGATAAGATATGGTTGTCTTTTTTAAATGAGAATTGTAGTATGCTTAGCTATATTTTACAAGCCGATCCAATTAACTTCTCCGCCAGGAAGGTGCGTACTTTTAAAATCGTTAAATCGCATTTGCTGCGTATCGTAAGAGCAAGGCCGTAATCAACTATGAGCGAAAAAGTGCATTTCAGGAACACTACTGTTACGGACTGTTTGTTATTGTTCATTTTGTTTACTACGCGAAGTCCATACACGAGCTACAGCGTGCGTGACGTCATATTGCTGTTCTTGGGCACGTTCAGTAATTTACCCACAAACGCATCTGTGTCGATTCTGGAAGCGCTTTTTTATCAACTTGCGTTTTGATTTTTGTATTGTGAGACAGCTTTCGCCCATATTTAGTGTTTAATGAGTGCGACTTCTTGTTAGTTAGGAATTTGTTATCGGTTAGACATCTTTTTATTGTGTTTACAGGTTAGAATGTTTATTATTATTTACTGGTTAGACTTTCTGGAAACACTTTACCTAAATTAATATTTTGATATTTAGAACTTTATCTAATCGATTCTCGGTTGTTCAATTTTGGGAAACCCACTTCCCGCTTTCCACTAGGCCAACTTCCCGCTTTCCACAAGGCCCACTTCCCGCTTTCCACTAGGCCCACTTTCCACTTAGACCACTAGGCCAACTATTCACTAGCATACCTACTTCGCTCTACTACCCGCTTCGGTAGTCATTTAATTTCACTAACAACTTGGAACTATTACTGCTGGATTTATTGTTTGCAGCACTGCTGTTTACTCGCAACGAATTCACCTTTATTTTCACCGTTTTGATGCCTCATCATTTGTAATATAACACCTTTCAAGAACAATTTTGACTGTATTTCATTGACTATTTTGAGATAGACAGTGGGATTTCCCAACAAACAACTTATGATTTTATGTGGACAAAAAGCAAAAGGCTTGGAGTCTATGGTTTTATCCTAAACATTTTTACTGCTGTAACGCACCCTCAAGTCTCCAATAACTACTACCCTACTTTATCATTCACTCGGTAATCTGTGAATAATTTGTGGGTGCAATGTGTACATCGTGACAGTTCAGAATCATTTATTTATTATGACATGACTAACAAAATAGTTCAACGTATGATTTTACGAAATCTATGTACGGTACGTAATAGGCGCAAACATAGTAAAAACTAAAACCTTTGGGATGCTTTTAATGGAATGTACAAATGCTTCTTTTATTCTTATTCTGCGGAACAAGTGGCGCATCTAAAATATTTTTGAGAGGACACTAATTTTTGTCAACAGTCAAATGATTTATTCTTAATCATGACAGCATAATTCTCATTTTCAAGTACCTAATGTGGTGAAACACATAAGCTCTCCAGAATTTTAATTAAATCACCATTCAAAATTACTATTTTATTTTGTTTTTATACGTTCTTTATACACGGTCTATTTTTCAGAGAAGCGTTGGCACTTTACTCGGTGTCCTCTGGTGCGTAAAACAACCGGTTGTGGATAATAACATAATGAGGTCCGGCTCACAGTTAAAACAAAAAAAAATTGGCACTTCTATACCGGCAAAATTCGGGTTTTAGGTGGTTCTTTGCCATAAAAGACAAAAATTACATTTTGAAACCCTGCATTTTGTCTGAAAGTGAAGAAAACGGGTCAGAGAAAACTGCGTCGGAGGATGTAGAACATTTTGCATTGCAGCTGTCTGGATTATTCTGAAAATCCCCTTTTTATTAATATTCTGGAATGAAGTGAAGATATTTTCAGTATAGAAAGAAGGCTTTGCCCCCGCCCCCTAGTTTCGGGCCTGCGTGAAAGGGGAGTAAAATAAAACAGAAGAGCGTGGGCGGTAGCCTATATGGTTCTATTTATATACATTGCCTACAATATTCCCTACGTTTAATAAAAGATTCTGTTTACATTTCACACTTTATTGATTGATCAGCAAATATATATCAAATAACAACAACAACTCATGAACGGAAAATAAAAGTATTTGAAATGATATATTTTTCATTATTACGTCCAAATGCAACATCTTTTATATCCCTGCTTTCATTTGGCGCAGATGTCAATCCAATGCTATAGTAGGATCGGCGTTGCATGTAAATTATAAAATCTAAAAAGGTAAGCGATTTATCTTTTAAAAAACCTATTCGTCAGAAATACTATTGAATATAAAAGTATTAATATACGGAATATGACATTAAAAAGGAAAGGAAGGGAGGGGACGAAAACTCAAATGAATGATTACGTCAATATTTATTCATCATGTTTTTTAATGCAGATATCGCATCGCCACGACTTTTTTAAATCCTTTATCGATATCATTCTTCACTGTACCAACTGTAGCAGTGAGTACATTCTGAGATATTATTGACTGTGTTTAATACATAGAGTTTAAAACATACTAAAGTGACATACGAACACAGATCATGAATGCAAAATATAATTATTAAAAATTTAGAAACAAGCCCACAAGTTGTGGATTTTATCATTCCTTTGAAATACACAAACAATTTAGTAATTTGAGCCCTTGTATCTTAAGTGGATAGAACGCACGTTTTCAACTCTAAAAGAACATATCTGTAACTTCGGTAATTAACGTGGATTTTGTGCAGTGATTCTACATACGAACCAAACGTTGCAAATCAAAACTATGATAAAAGCGACAACAGTTTTCTTTATGATTAATAAGCATTTATTACAAGAACATTGTTGATAATCCTTTATGCCATCTGGTTAACTATCACTTTGGCGATGTTGCACCAAACCAATCCAACATTCAATGTTGATGTAATGATCTTCATAGGTGGGAGGTCTTGTCTTTATTCAGTAAAGTGATTAAATAAAGAAATCAAATAAAAGCCACTGGTGTGTGTAAATCATTGTTTTGTTTTACATCAAATTAATTAAAGAATACCTGTCATTAATAATTTGTGACTTATCGGGATACAAGTGTATCATCAGTTTTGAATTTGGCAGAATCTTGCGAAATTCGCGTGTCTTTTCTACTTCTCATATCATAATCTGGAGTGAAGTGGAGTTTTCATTTTGGGGTAAAAGTATCGAACGTGGCCAGTAGCGGGTCGCGCTCTCAAAGGAGCTGATCATTGTTAATTCAGACTCGACAAAATTATATTTCGGATAGGGAAAGAATAATAACATTTGGATAAAATTAGTAACTGTAGGCCTGATATAAACACAGAGGGGGTTCAAAAAAATGTTGTTTACCTACTTCTGTCAAAATAAGCTTTTATGATATTATGCGTCATATTCTATCTGATACTCTTTTTTAGTAATATTTGAAACCAACCGATGTATATTTATGTATACTGGATAACGTAGTCGATAAAATTGAACAATGCCTTTACACTAAATTCCTTTGCGATCAATTTACCAAATCCATAATTTATTGCTAATTACGATAAACGTGAAATTTTTGGGTCTAAAGTGGCTAAAGTGACATGGTAATATGGTAATTTTTTTGGTCAACGGTGGGGAAGGGTTATAGAAAACGCAGTAACACAAAACTAACCATTGTAACGGTTCTATGTTCCCTTTTAACCTGAATACATTATGGTGTGTGAGGTATTCAAACAGATTTAGCAAAATTAAGGTGTAACAATGAATTCTATGAAAGCAGGAGTGCGGGATAGTTGTAACACGTCATAAATGACATTGGTAGGTTGTGGCTTCCATTCCACGTTGTGTTCAATTTAAATTCCCTTTCAACATGGTTATAAGCAGCGTCCTGAAAAGTTAATTAGCGACCAGTCTAGGGCTGTAATAAATTGAAGCACAAATACATTTTATAGCCCCTTCTTGAAGTGGATCACCCTGCCCAATACCCTGTACTAGCGACCATTTATAGACAGGTAGGGCTAGAATTGCTGGGAAAATACGATCTTGTTCTCTTCGGCTTAGCCTACTCAAGTTATTATACCCTGGTTGAGTGGTGGTCATGGATTTACGAGCCGGACTCGACCCCGAGACCTACAACCTGCGATGCCAACATGTTTAACCACCACGCCACGAAAAGAAGCCAGGAACAGAAATATTCGTCTATTTACTTCAATATTATTTCACATACTCTTCTCTTTCATTGCCGACAATTCATTACAGACAACTATTAAGATATAACTATTGCACAATTTTAGATATAATTTTACAATTTAACAATAGGATTATAACACAATAAGCAGCCAGGGTTTTCCAAAGCCTAATATTTCAAAGCAGATGTTTTCTATTCAAAGGCCCTTCTTGTGTTAAGTGCCTCGCTGCGTGATATCGGGCATTCGGACTTAACAAAGCGTTCAGTGATGGATATTCAGTTTATTCCATATTACTAAAGTTTCACTACGAACAACCGTAATAATCGTAATGAAAACACACACCAGAACAAAGAAAGTGAAACTAGCAACTGGGTATAAGATTTCCCCTATTTTGCGATGAATAGGAAATGTTTTCATTTTGACACACCTAAGAAACTAAACCGCCCTAAACAATAGTATCGCTGGTGTCAACAACAAAAAAAAGGTCATAAATAAAATCTGAGGAATATCTCTTTTTGCTCAGTTCTATGCCACGAACGGAAGGTACTCTGGCCTCCATACCAAAAACATGAATCCTATAATCAAAGTTATTATCTGTTTTCAAATGGCAGTGCTGCAATTATCTGAAAAAGCAGAGTCCTGCACTTCAGACACCGTCCTCATCGATAATGGATATCGAGGAATCGTCGTAGCGATTAATCCATTGGTTCCTGAGAGTCCAACTATGATCGATGATATAAAGGTCAGAATTAATAATAAAAATGTACCGTTTTACTTGCTGATTGACTAGCCTCATTTTTTGTTGACGAAACTCCAGTTAGAAGAAAAATTGAATGAAAAATCTTGTGTCGGAAATGGGACACTAATGGATCGCACTATAAAGGCGCGGGTCATCTGTAACTTGTGCTTAGGAAAATATAATTTTTGATTATTGGGGATAGGCGGAAGCTTCATTGCGCCAAAATTCGGTTAAAGTCATATTTCTTAACGTACAATGAGTTAGCTACTAAGAAACTTCGGTCATATTGTGGGATTATTAATTTTGATTGATCTATATCTGCCCTTATTCAAAATATATAATGAAATCATTCTTATCACTATAAGCAGTGGACACAGAAAAATATTATTCAGTGTCACTAGGGATAAAATTATTTGCAGCAGGCGAGCGTGGATCAAACGAAGCGTAAATTAAAAATATCAAAGTTGAATTGCTGTAGTTTTCTTCAGCAACAATAGAGTACATTAGAGTTAAGAGTACATTGATTAGTATTTAAAATGAACAAAGATTAAATCGCCTACCACTTTGCTTCTTTTTATACCCCTATGATAAATGCGTGATACGATGGAAGCTAAATCATCTCAGGTAAGGCTTATCCCCCTACCCCAGGTCAAAACTATAAGCACATTGTGAAATAAATTCTACGCGGAATTTTTTGCACGAACAACCACTCCATGAGAGTATCTGTCACCGGACGGCTTTTGGGATCGTATCAATATCAATCGTATCAATCAATTGAATAATTTTTTTTTTTAAATTTTAAACATGCAGACTTAGTAGCAGCAGTGCAGTCTGTTTCATGTTTTGGGCATTTTGGTGAAAAAGACAATATATTACATATGAATAAGTTATTGTACCCCTGATGCAAACTTGGCCTGAATACCTGAAAAATATATTTTCAAACCCGTAAAATTGCCAGGGACAAGTCCCCTCTTTTTCCTCAGGTCATGGACGTCAATTTGTATTATTGCCCAGTTTTTTAATGATTTAACCTAACTATAAAATATCGTAAATCGGTTTTGTCTCCTTTATGCACATAACACTAGATACTTTGTATTTTGCAATAGAACATGATGACAGATGGATCCTCTGCTATGTTTGAAGCAACACACAAAAGAGCTTACATAAAAGAGGTGACGATTTTGGTTCCTGCGAGCTGGAACAGTGGTAGTTATGGAAGCGCTACCACCGAGACATATTCCTTGGTGAGCAAACAACAAAGGAGTATATCAAATTTCTGTAAAGTTTCAGTATATTTTTACTCAATTGTGGCCAAATATATCTTGCCAGGGACACAGTCAGTTTTTGTTTGATTATCCATGCTTCGTTTGCCAGGACCATTTTATAATAAATTGGGACAAATATGCCCATGAACGACACTATCGTTTAGACGTAAATCGTACAGGGAGCCGTCGATATTAAGACTTGTTGGTTGATTTTCTAATTGTTGCATCTATTATTGAATACGTTCTGTTGACTAAAAGAACTATATAGTTGACTAGTTTTTAATGGATTAGTCTGGTGCAAAAGACCTTAGTTGTTAAAAGCACCAAGTTTACTTATAAATACTTACATATCAAGGTTACGCTTTACTTCTGCGTCTTTAGAGCTTGACAAAATAATATTTCTTGTTGGTGAATGACAATAGCAGCGACTGGAATCTCGTCATTGTTATACTTTTATTTCCTCGCGTGGCCCCACGTGAACCTAAAAACACCTTCATATAAATACTGTGACTTTAAGTCATTTTTCTTGGTGATTTTTTTTTTTTGACCAATTATGTGCTGTTAATAGAATGTATCTACCAAAACGCGATTTATGAACAGCTTTTACTTGACGTAAATATCGCCAATAAGGCGTGTCGAACTTTGCAAATATACTACGGTAAAACTGCACTAGGTCACGGTGTGGTGCAATTACGCTAGGGCTAGGATGTAAACAATAAATCTTGAAGACGAAATGTTCATGATATCGATTCAACTTCGAGTTGGTAAAGAATACGTAATGATATCGCGTATTTTCTATTTCTATCAGGCTGACATAAGAATATCTGAATCGCCTTTTGGAACTGACACGCCCTATGCATGGACATACACTGCCTGTGGTTATGGAGGGGAATACATCAACCTCACGCCGAATTACGTTACTTTCGATTCGGTGGCGGATAACTATGGACCTAGAGGTAAAAGGCATAAAATTCATTTTTTAATTTTGAAATTTACTTTAATAAGCAAAGCCGGGAGCAGTGCTTACGCTTTGCTAATATGCTACGTATTTTGTAGAAGTTCTTTGCATTTTGGACTGTATTTGAAGAAAATTTCAGTAACAAACTAATACCAGCATGTTCATTTTTTAATTTTATGTCATAATTGTATTTTTTAATAAAATAGAAATTTTTTTATAAAATAGAA
Organism: Styela plicata; assembly: GCA_963675895.2. NCBI lineage: Eukaryota > Metazoa > Chordata > Ascidiacea > Stolidobranchia > Styelidae > Styela > Styela plicata. Next base: position 17,531,966 of record OZ023140.1, read on the forward strand.
ATTCAGAGAAATTGGTTTTGAGGTAAAACAATTAAGAAATAATCACTACAAACAACGGCAGATGATGATACCGATGGTCCAAGTTTAGTAAACCAAAATTAAGTATTTATGTGTACAACAAAGTAGCATATTTTTATTTTGTTAAGATTGTTTCTTTTACTTATTCTTTACTATGATGATATAAGCACACAACATAAAGGATTTTTTCAGGGAAATGTATTATTCTCTTTTCACTTCACATTAATCATTTCGCTTTTTACAAGATATATGCTAATTGCATTAAATCAGTAATAAATAAATTTAATGATCAATTATCAGATACACAGAATATAAACGAAGCGGAGCCTTTACAAATAATGCCTGAAAAATTTCCATTTTTCTCTCTTGCCTCGCAAACTATAGTTGTGGGCCTGGAGCGCCAATGCATCAAGTGTTTTCATTTTAAATCATTACCGGTTCCTAATGACCATCTACGGACTTTTATTAGTAAAAATATATAAACCTGCTCCTTGTCACGTTGGCAATTTTTTTAAGTCAATTGTCTCAGTGGATCACCCTCCTAAGCAAGGTCTGTATCAGTGGTCACTGATTAAGGATAGGTTGGCGTTTTTGTAAAGATTATTTGGTTCGGTCGAGCCTACCAAAAGTATTACTTCCGGAGTATTGCGTTGGACGTGGGTTAACGAGTCGAACATTCTGGGAACCCTATATTTTCAACCTGCAATGTCAACATGATACCTACTAGGCCAGGAAACCAATATTCCAATCGTCAGAAATAAAAATCTGACGTTCCATATGTTTGCAACATAATGTTAATTTAACAGGTTCCAAGTTGCAATTATAGATCGGAACTTATGTCTTGAATTTACATCTATCAATGCGCAAAACATCATTTAACGGATATGTAACATTCATAAAGCGGTTTTAAACCCTTAAATGTGTCTTGAATCTTTCCCACATGTACAAAACTAGAAATTCAACTTGATAGATGTATGAATATAAAAATATTATTTTGCAACATTCATAAATTCGGCCTCACGCTCCCGCCATGTGTCTCGATATCGTCAGATGGGATTTTTATCTGTTTATCAGTTTATATAAATCGGACAGTGTTCGATGACAGAAATCGTGGGTGGACAGATCAGAAACCTTTGAGGTCTATTTTGAAAAAAACAAACGCAAGACAAACTGATCTTACCAATATAATATACACCAATTTTGTCAAACACGTACGCTACAGATACGTAAAAGAGGTAAAGTGATACATATAAGGATTACTAGAAAAAAGAAATGACTCTAATTTTTATTCGAACAAACCAATCAAGGCAGCATGGTCAAATTTCATAATATGAGAATGTTCATTAAAAAAGTGGTGCTTATGGACAATAGGGTCATTTGAATGAAATTTTTTATTATTCAGGTGCCACTATTGTGCATGAATGGGGTCATTATAGATGGGGAGTATTTGATGAATATCCGACTGATGTTTCTGATAATTTTTACCTGGATGCAAGTGGAAACGCAGAAGCCACTCGGTATAATTTTTTATTGTCATTTTTGTTTGTTTATCATTAAAAAAATAACATGGGTATATTGATAATATCGCTCCGTATTTAAAACATACGAGTTCATGGGAGGAGGCAACCTAGTTCCTACTTTCTTTGTTTTTTCATTTCATTCTAAGGAAGATTGTAGGGAAAAAAGTTAAATTTTGCAATAAATAAAAATTTTCGTTTATCTCCAATAACATAGTTTAACAGAGTAACGACACTTGCTTGTAACCATTTGTCTTTTCAAAAAGCTGCACTCGTGTATACTTTTATCAACTTACAAAATCTTTTTACATCAATATTTGAAAACAAATTATTTCAGTAGTATTGGGCAAGATTTACTGGACATAACATCTGATATCTAGTGGCGTTGCCCAGTATCAGGGATCCGTTTAATTTGGCTTCGAGTAATTGGTACGATAACACGCATTTTCTAAGTTTGGGCGGTATTTTGTAACTATAAATGTTGTTACGTTGCAGTTGCGCAGGTGCCATCACAGGTAGACTTGCAAATCCATTGACAGGAAAATGGAATTGTTCATTTGATCCAGTAACCCGCTTACCTTCACAAGCATGCGTATTTGTTGATGATCAAAACCAACCCACCGGATTAAAAACTTCCATGATGTACAAACAGTTTGTTGATAAGGTATGCTATGTTTCCGACATTGACTTATTGAGATAGGATTTTTACCATGCCCAATGCACTTATCATGCCTACTAGAAAAGTTCACAATGGCTCTTTGAAACGTAGGATATTCCGCAATTGTGGACGTCTTCGACGTGTTTTTTTAATATTTATTCGGTAGGATCTCGAAATTTCATGCTTTCGCGCAGACGCGAATTCTGAGCTGTTATACACCACGATTTCAATAGTTCTATATCAATATCACAGAGTAACTTTTTATTACCGGCGAATTCACCGCAATTTTGTTTTAGTGTAACCTGAAGATTTATTGCGATTTTCAAGTCAATTGAATAAAAATTACATATTGTTCAATGAGAGACTGATCAAGTCCAAAATACACGATTAATTATCTTTTTTCTAGGTTTTGTTTTCTTCTATACTTGCGTTTTACGCTGGTCGCTGCACATGACGCGCGAAAAATTTAGCAATTTTTCACAGTTTCATCATCATTTTGCTGACTCTGCCTCCAGTGTCTATTATTAAGAATTTACTTGAGCAAATTAATGATCGTAATGGTCGGTAACCACCACTTGTCCCTGTTTCCCTAAATATTACGTAAAATCTGCTAATGGACCTATATCTACTGATAGTTGCAGAAAAACATCAGAGTTAAAATTTTTTAATTAATTTCGTGAAAAATTACCGAGCTGCCATAAGGGATTTGAAGGTTTTTACCACCGAATGTTGAGAATCGGGTATTGTTCACAATTTTTTCAATGATCATTGTATTTGACAGGTGTCGACATTTTGCCACAGCGACTCTTCGGATCCGACAAATCTTCACAACGAGGAAGCACCTAACAATCAGAACCGACGCTGCGACTATGAAAGTACTTGGGATGTCATCATGAAATCCCCTGATTTTAAAAACGGGGCAAATCTACCGAACCCGACGATAACTGACACCACTCCAGACTTCAATGTCGTGAGGTCATCGCAAAAAAGAATAGTTTTTGTAATGGATGTTTCTGGAAGCATGGGATTAAATGTAAGTGACGTTTATTTGAATTCGCCATTATAGATTCGCCATGGAAAATATCTTTATCCAGCTTAGCCTTTTAAATTTACTGTTATGTAGATAAGTATAAGTAGTAAACAAAATGCGTTGCGGCCAACAGTTTGAAATATTACGTATAACCCACAATGTCCTATGTGCAGGTGGAACTGAGGCAATTATAGTCAATATTATAGAAATGTAGATAGCTATTCCCACGTTATTGGTCCACCATAGGCACAGTTGGACTGAAATGGTCAACTGATTTTATTTTGCAGTAATATATGAGGGACTTCGACCAACATATTATGGCGTATCGCACACGCCCATTGTTTTAATTTCCCTTTTTTAAAATTTGAAAAAGCATTCAACTGTAAGTCAATTGCGTCGACTTGATTTGTCCAGAAACTGACATTTTTCATATATTTATATATTCACAGAGAAAGTTGGAGAATATGATACTCGCTACAAATCACGCCATTAAAAATATTGTTGCAGATGGTGCATATGTTGGACTTATTTCATTCTCCTCCAGTTCTACAATTCTTTCACATCTTGTCGAAATTGTCAATATAACCAGCCGAGTAAAACTGGCAGCTAGTCTTCCAACTGAAGCTAATGGTGGTACTGGGATTGGAAGTGGCATTCTAGCTGCAATAGATGTATGTTTACTAACAAATAGTGAATTCGAGTAACATTCATATTTTTTTTTATGAAATGCTTTATTGAAATGAAATTTAATTCAGATCTTGAGTGCTGGAGGACTACAACCAGCAGGTGGATCGATAGTGGTTCTGACGGACGGAGAAGAAAATATCCAACCAATGGTAACAGATATTACAAAGGATGCTATTTCGAAAGTATGTCATACTTTAAAATATTTAATTTAGTCCCCCAGAGTATACCACGGGTTAAACAACATATATTACAATGAATGGAATAGAGAGTATGATATCATTTTCATTCTGTGGGAGAAGAATGTCGCAATAATCAAGACGATTTTCGCGCAACTATAGTTGCAATACAGGGATAGGGGTTTCACCTAAAGACCAACGCTCAGTCCTTTACTTATATTTATTGGGGATGAGTAATGGACATGCTTGGTGGAAGCAGTGTTATTATGTCGTTACGTAAACTATCGTTTACCGGTTAGGTGTCTAGCAATTTTCTCACCCTTAATTACCTGCCAGGAGATTCTCGCGCTTGTCATCCCCTGTACTTTACATATTGAGCTAACAGGGCGATTATAATTTCATCTCAGTCGTTAAGCGGTCTAGTCGAATGTTTGCAAATATGTCGTGTAATACAGGGTAGTTGATTTATCTTTATTTTGTTAAAAAAGTTAATCAATATTATACGCAGAATGTTGTTGTCAGTGCTGTCTTCATTGGTCTATCCGGTGTAAATGCAAACCATCCACTGGTAACACTGACAAAACAAACATGTGGGACTTGGTCATACGTAGATGGCGTTTTTGACACAACTACGCAGTTGAACAATCTTCTTGCTTCTTTATCTCAATCAACTAATGGCGACTCATCATCGCAACCTATTCAGGTTGGATTGTTTTTGTTCTATAATATATTTTTAAATATCCGAATGCTATTTGGTTATCGCAAAAAATATAAACCACGGGCCCGGATTTGTGTCCCACTCGACATAGAGTTAGATAGAATATAATTTATTAAACATATGCTTACATTATATTGATCTGTGCCTCGTCCGCTCTTCTTGAATTTTGTTGGGAAACTGGTATCAGTGCTTGCAACGGACGACCTATCGTCGCAATCTATAAAGATTGTATTTGTAAGGGTAGGAATTTTAACTAGCACTTTTATACTGCTATTAAAACGTATTAAAACGTTATGGAATATTATTATTTGATAAAATAGTTTCCATATTACAAACAGATGTTGGATGGACTTCAGCTTTCAAATAAATGCAGGACTTATTTCTCATATAAAATCGACATATTATCCATTTGTTTTACAACAGATTTCAAACAAGAACGAAAAACTGACTGCGGGTTCAACAACTTTTTCCTCGGTGGCAGTGGATGACTCGTTGGGAAAACAAACTGCGTTTTCTTTTACATGGGTTATCGAAGAACCAACCATAGAACTAACTCCGCCAAATAAAACATGCATTTATTCAAACCGTAACTTTGTTGGTAAGACGTATTGCACTGGCGAATCAATTCATGCCTTAGATGATCGAACAAAATCTGTCACGTTCACCATACCTGACATGGCAACCGTAAGTTATATGTAGGAAAAATAAGAAATAGCAGCCACTGATGAGGGAACCGGGGCAGACAGCCTTGATGGTGCATTTCCTCATTAACATACCAAAAAAATGTTTGCACTACATTTTGTCTTGGAGAATTTTGCCTTCATTTTTTATGTTCCCCTCAAGATTTTATCCGATCCGCCGCCGCTAACAAGAACAAAATACTCCTATTGCTTCTCAGAATACTCAATTACTGGTTTAGCTTAACGGCAAGTTTACAAAATTGCTTAATTTAATAAATGCACTTTTATTTTATTGCTTTTGATAGCGATATCATGCCTGGCTAATGATTTCGAATACCGTTGAATCTTTTGTCTTTTGAATAATGAATCTCTTTGCTCGATGAAATCAACTCCAATCAATACAGCCTTGTTTGGCTTATAGTGTCATTGATTATGTGGAAACAACGAGGAATCTAAATCTGAATTGACAATGACATGCTTTAATGTCTTACTTTACTGGGTCTGTTTGAAGATCACTTCCATCCTGAGAAAATAAATAAAATTTGATCAATAACAGCCTGGTATATGGGAATATGCTATAACAAGCAACGTGTCGGACAATTCAACTGCAACAGTCACTTCAATATCGTCAGATGGACAACCTGTAACAGTTGAAGCACAATTATTATCAGACAGCGTAGCAGACAATGAAGCCGCTACTATATTTGCAAAAGTAAATATGAAATTGAATGTAATAAATTAATCCCTGAAGGACCGCACCTTAGCGACGAAAAAATAATATCACGTCTTCCCGATATTAAATTGATTTGCATCGGGTTATTTTACACCCCTGGAACTCAATATATCAAAGTGTTGGTACAGAAACATTTGCGATTATTTGCTGGCAAAGTGCTCTACACTTTTCATCATATGTTATGTAAAGAATAGCCTTTTGAGTGCTTTATTTACAACGTTTTAATGCTTTTTCGGGGAGCAGCAGTAGTTATTTTCATTATTTAGTCACTTTTACGCTTTAAAATCCTGCATAAATATCTGCTTGCCTCACCACAATTGTGAATTGTACACATGGCTTGGTAAATGAGATAAGAGTACAAAAGTATCATATGAAGAAAATTTTTATTCCTCTTATATTTTAGTCAAATTCCGATCGCTGACCTAACTTTTTCCACTAACGTGGTAGAATCAGAATAAAATACAACCTGTATTATAGCACAGAAAGATATTTAGTAATGCTATTTCCATTCGCTGTTCAGGTGTTAAAAGGTGGAAGGGGAATTTTGAAAGCATCGGTTAATGCTACGATACTTCGTCCCGACAGCTCTACGGTGAAAATTGAACTATTTGACAACGGGAAAGGTTCGTCAATCTCAGTGGCATCTAGGGTTGTCACTAGGACTGGACAATTGAATTTGGTGATTCGAACCCACTTGAATCACAAATGATTCGAATTAGTCGCGAATCGGTCATACCGAATCAGAATTTATTTCTTTAAACAATAAACACGGATGCCCCATGCTTGACAAAAAATTTTCCATCAGATTTTTCTGACTGAACAAAAACTACTAGTCAAATAAAGAAAGATTTTCAAGTTTGGCCGAAAGAATACACTAAGCAAATATTAATAGCAAAAACGTCATGATATTTGGACATAAATTCGCTTCAATTTAAAAAATTATCCGAATCAGATTCTAATTCTGAATGATTCTGTTTTGCCCTGCTCTGTCTGCCACCTCTATAAACCTTTAATAATTTTGAATCAAATATCGATTCATACAATCATGGACCTAATCTAATCTTTATTTGAAAAATTAAGTGAAAATTTTCGAAATATATTCGTATAAAAGTTTGACTAAAACAACCCATACGTGACTCACACTAAAAAAAATATAAATTTATAAAATTTTTGACTGGGAATGATCTCATGATATATGATATGATTTGATCTGGCCGTTTATCCGAATCGATTAGAATCTTAAAAATTAAAAGTGACATCCGCAGTAGCAACATCAATGTTGACAAACTAGTAAAGTGACCAAATTATGATGTTCTTCTTTATCGCATTGTACAAATTGTTATTACTGTACATATTTTTGAAGGTGCCGATATAAAGAAAAACGACGGAGTTTATTCTCGATATTTTGCCAACTTCACCCAACAAGGGAGATACTCCGTTGAGGTAATTCGTTTCATAGTTGATCGATAAGTAGAACTGTCAAATAGATACCGCATGCATGTGAACACAACAACGGCAAATTCAAATCTCCGAATTGGTCGTGCAATTATGGCGTCATAATCGGCGCCACAGACGGAATGATTTTTTGTGTCTCCCCATTAAATAGCCAGAAAATCGCGGCGAAGGCGCGAAGATTTTTCGTGGAATGAGATTTACAGCATAGGGTTTAGAACTAAAAGGATGTAGTTAAGGGGAAATCATTCTGTACGCCGCGAGCGCGCATAAAAGCTTGAGATTTCCTACGTTTAAGGCGCTTAATGAGCCATTCTAGGATTATTTTCGGTCGTCGAGAAGGGGCCATCGCGCAATACCCCCTCAATATACTAGTGATTGCAGTTGCTGGTACCACATCTTGTAGAGTTCTTTGCCATGAAGTGGCCGTAAGTTGATTCGATTTAGACAAAGTTCTCGGCGTTGCTTAGAGTGAATTTCAATAAAAAAATCCTGATTTTTTAGGAGAAACAATATTTAAAGGTTGAATAAGGTGAGAAATTCGTTGAATTTCTTTGATGCATTAAAACTGTTGCAAATAATAACTACTATCTGGCGCGTGAAATGCTTTTTGCGATTCAAATATATTTTGGTTTCATGGGAGCTGGGGAGAGGGGATGTATCCTCACATATCCGCGCCTGTTGTCAAGACAGTCGATTTCACAGGCGCAACTGAACCGTTTATTAATTAATCATATTGAGTGCTCATTTCGTTGCGCAGGTTTGTGCGTTGCATGTATTTTACTACTATTAACGCAAAGTAATGGAGAAGTCTTTTTGTTTCGTTGCGTGTAACGCATTGAAATGAATAGCTCAATAAACAACTTAGTGTATTGTGGCATGAACAGTTTAAAATTACCGATGCGGCCTGAATTTACAAACAAACGTTTTCTTTCAGTTTTGAAAATTGCTTGAATTCTGCAGGTTGTTGTATATAAAGATGACAACGACGAAGATACCATTGCAAATGATGATGGAGTACTTGTTCCTCCCTCTTCTGCCGTCAGAGATGTGAAAGCAAACGAAGATGGTAAAACCTCGACATAATTTAATTTACTGCATAATAAAATATACGAAATCACTGCTGCCTTTGTTCCCGAGTGACCAGTGCTTAGGTTGTTCTATTATATCCTATAGAATGATAATTTTAATGTTGGTTCGTAAACTTTGACAGATTTTTATTTTGGACCATATAGTTTATCAGAACTAGGGTCTATATCGATGGCTTTGCCTGGGTAATTTTCTCCCCTTCTGCCTTGTATATCATACAGAACATCCTAAAAAAAAACTTTTTCCTTCTGAAAATATAAAAATTGGTATTCAGGAACAATGGAAATTATTCAAGCAGTTAGAAACAATGCCAGTGCCAGTCCTAGTATCAAAGGTCCTTTGCAACGGGTTGCAGCGAGTGCTGGTCTCGCCTACACAGGGTATGTTGCACATTTTAAAAGTGAATTCTTTAAACATTAGATTCGGATATATTAAACATTCAGATTTGGATATACCGAAGATAGCTGCCAAGGTTGTAATGAGTGACGAAGAATCGAACCCGGCATGGTCAAAATCGAATATTGATCAAAAATCGAAATTGATCGAAAATTGGCTTCAATGAGTAATGCATGTAGGTGTTCCCTGAACTCAGCCTTGGGACTATGCACATTGTTAGTTGCATACTGTGAAATAAAGATAATTTCACTTTAAAACAGATCCATAGGGAAATTTTAGAGCGTGTTAAGAGGCAATTCACCACACTGTTGTATTCTATTATTCAGATCAACTGTTACAGGCGACAATGTTCCACCAAATAAAATAAGTGATCTTCAAGCCCATCAACTAGATTTAGACGAGGCAAGTGCAGGTGTTCAACTTAGTTTTAGTGCACCTGGAGATGATTACGATTCTGGAACTGGTGAGTCAGTAACAATGTCAGAGTTGCAATGTCGTCCTCTGTAGTTAAGCATAACATAATAGTCAGTGGCCCCATTTAGTTATTCCTTCAACTGCTATAAACGAACACATGCCAACCGGAAAAGCGTTCCAAATTGATAGTAAAATACATGCGATAACGATTTCAATACCTAAAAATGCTGATATCCGTTCCGAAACCACTGAGACTGCAAACTATTTTTGACAATGCGACCTCGGCGTCCACTGCGCGTTGGCAACTATAGTATTTTTATGTCACTCATCTGAGTGAATCCCTCTGAGCAAAACCCTATACAAGCGGTCATTATAGGCGAACAGTGAAAAAATATCTATGTTGGAAAGTTATGAACTTCCCAGTTCGACCGAGCCTCAACTCAAGTTATCACGACGTGGGTTGAGTGGTAGAAACAGATTCACGAGCTGTATTTGCCATTATGATAACCGCTAAAATTATAGCTTTTTTGTATTTTCTAGAACATTATTGAAAAAATTTCTGTTTATTTGAAAAAAAACTAGGCATCAGATGCAAGCTCCCAATCATCGGCGGAACGATCCTTCATTAATGCATATTTAAAATGATAGAAACTGCTTAATAATGTTATCTGTCTACTAACTTAACATATGAAAGGATTTCTTATGTCCTATTCTCTATTCCAGCCTCTAGGTATGAAATAAGATTTACATACAAGAGTTTTAAGGTGATGGCATCAGAGTATGAAACACATACAATCGTTTCTGAAGAAAATATCATAATAGGAAATTTAACGCAGCCCAAACCAGCCATGACTTCAGAGGACATACATCTTCGACTCGTGGACTTGCCGGAAAACACTAATTCTGTTCGGTAAGGTTTGCCAGTTTAATGTTACAACATGACATTAAAAGTGCCTGCTGGTATCCAGAATACTTTGACACCACTATATGCATCTCTACATGCAGCACTCTATCATGAAGTCCCTCATTTAGGCTTGCGTGTTGACGTGGAGATTTACTTTTAAATTTCTGTTGCACAAATTTACTTGACAATTTAGCCAGTTTTAGGATTGTTTTTACTTGATAAACAATAATATTGATATTCTGCGACTTTTTTCTATGGTACTCATGGAGACGCTACAATTTGTTCAATGATATTTTTTTCAAATTTTGTCCCGCTCTCCCAAGTTCAAGGTTCTAATTATGTCACCGATAACGTATAAAAGTCTTTCAATTTGTAAATATTTCAGTGTTTCATTTGCAATGCGTGCATATGATGAGAAAGATAATCCTTCAGAGATATCGAACATTGCGATATTGACATTTTTCATTGTTCCACCACCAATACCGCAGAGAATTGCATCAACTACTGCCACCTCTAGTTCGACAGAAGCCGAAGTAACAACCGCAGTGTTAATTATTCCACCACAAGGTCAGAAATTTGAAAAAAAAAGATTTTTTTGTGTTTGTTTTGTTAAGCATGCGCGACTGATGGATCGCGTCGTCGAGGCGCGGTCTATCTGTGTATCGTGCTAGACACGGTTTCTGAATGAGATAACATACCAAAAAGTATTGCAAAAGATTAAATAGAACAAATATATAGAATAGTATTATTACTATTTTTCTTCTTTAGTTTGAATTGAAAATATTTCAATATTGTCCTTTATCCATTTCTTTGGAATAAATTTTCATATCGATTCCACGCTACTCAAAATAACAAAGTACTCAGTGATATCTATTATGCTTCAAATCAATAATAACGAACTGTAAACTAAATTTCAAAATTGTTATGAAGGGATCAATCATAACTTGCAGCAAACACGTTACCAACCATGTAAGCATTGATGTTTTATTTCTTGAAATTAAAAAAGCTAAAATTTCAAAAACAATTGTTTTGAATTTTTTTGATTTTTAAAATTGGATCGCCCAGCTTGAATATTATTACGTTTTCTTATTTGCCAGATGTACATCTCGGAATAATTCTTGGAGCAATATTCGGAATAGCAGGTAAATCATGTTTTTCAATCAGGCTACAACTTGCATGAATCTGCGCGGATAAGAATTACCGCATGTCTGCGCGATACTTAATATTTTCCCCGCGTATCCATCCCTTGTTCTCGTTAATCGAATTTGTTGACACCGTGTCTGTGACCGAAAATGTTTATTTTTCCAGGAAGACTTTCATTGCGCTCTATGAATGTAGCGCAATAATGGAATGTTTTCCACTGCGAGTGCAGTTTCTGATACTAAATCTCACTTTTTTTCGTATTTGTGGTCGTTAATTGGATCTTTTCTGCTTGAGTACTACTTTGACCATTTCTTCAATTATGTAAATTGCGTCAATGGTGTAAGGCTATAATAAGAGCAAAATTTAAAGATGTTTATAGATTATCAAAATTCTATATGTCTACATCGCTAAGATTTGACTGACTGTTGTTACTGCAAAATTTTATCGTCAATGGCAAAATCTATACACATACATTGGCACGTCTGAATCTGCACAATCATATTGCCAAAAATTCCCATGGTCACATCAGCTTGCACATTATGCTAAAATGTGCCAGTAAAAAAACTTTAACATCTAAACATCTTTTGTCAAGCATGAGTCACTGATAGATCGCGCCACCGAGGCAAAATTTCGTCCTCGCGGTCACCACAACCAATAGTATTATCCCAAGTCCTCACACCCTGATTTTGCCTTTATATGCCTTACACTCCATGTTATTTTATACAAAATTCAGCAATCGCCACCTTGATCATAGTAGCTCTGGTGATATACTGTCGAAGACGAAGATCTCTTGCAAAACAGAAGAAAGATGCTTTGGAGCAAACCTACGATAATCCATATCAAATTTAAAAAGGAGAAGAAACTTGTTGGTGTACAAAAGAATGATGATATTCAACTTTTCCATTTAATTTTACAATTACTTTCATCACATTAATTTTGTGATTTTGTTTAGCTTTCTAAATGTTTTTTAGTTTTCTAAATTTTGATAGCACATGTATATATATTATGTAAAAATAGGGCTTTCGACTGGAGTTGCCACTTTTGGGTACTGATTTTTTCAATTCGTATATAGAATCTAATATTTTAGAATCTGATTTTATTTTGGAATAAACAAGAAGATTAAAATGCTAACTTTTCCTTTACATATACAGAAATTTTTGAATAATTTGCACATGGGCGCGACGTATCCAATGACTGCAATTTTCTTAAGATTGATACATTAATGAATCACGCCGCCGAGACGAGGTCGGTCTGTGCCGTATGCCCTACAAAAAAATTCCGATTGATTTTTATTTCTGATCGAAGCATAAAAAGAACGAGTATTCAAATTACTTGATTTGGACATGTATTCGAATATTAAAGTTGAAAGATGCACTCACTATTTATGGTCTTTTGCATTTGATTACGTAATAGGTGTACGGCGATCTGATAAAATAGACACCTAATCAGGCCTGATGCACAACAACCCCTATTACAAAGTCGGAAAATGAGAAATGGTATATTTCAACTGGCTTCTATTTTATCGGGGATATTTAAGCAGTTGGATACCCTTCCGCATTCAGCCGCTGGTAGTTCGGGCTATCTGCTTTGGACGTCAGCGTTTGCGCTGCGACTCTAGGTTTAGATTTTTACTTTGAGCATGATCCATTGATCGATTCAGTGTCTCGGGATTTATCACATTTGCAATCAGGTTTATATTTGATATTGAATGGTTCATTTACTTGTAGAGGAGTGTCCGATTACCTCAAACGGCAAAGGCGCTTGGATCTACGGATCTCGATCTGAACCGACCTGGATTCGATATGCGAATGTAACGCTTTCCAAACATAGCCCAGTACCGTACTTTTACCGCGATATAGCCATTGGCCTATAATCAATATCCAATACATACAATTTATGAAGCATTTGTGTTTTTTTAACAGCTGGTCCGTTAAATGTCCACCATTGTTTTTTCTGCAGTGTTAAAAACATTGTCGATTACTGAGGTATAAAATACCACGATGCTCTTTCACTCAATTCACATTTCGCACGCAAAACAGCATTGACCTCAATAATTTATAGTGCTAATTCTATTCAAACTTTTTGTGCAAATTTAATAAAATATTCTTTAATGAAAGGACACAGTCGCTCACAGTCGACGAAACACTCAATTTACACCGACAAATATAACTGGTGACACAGCAAGCCTGTCATTACTTCAATAGCAACACAAAAGAGAGATTTCATAATAACACATCATGTCCAAGGGATTTGAATTTACAAAAATGAAGGCTATTTGTCAGAAGCAAATTGAATAGAGTTTCAAATCCAATTAATTCAATATACATATTGATATTCTAAAAATAACGCACCCTATGTATCTATCATATTAACCCATCAGAAATTTTTCACGGTGCAACAACGTTCGCTTTGGCTCATCTAATACATAACTAATCAGTCTTGGAAAGTTCTTTTGCTCGAGATGTTGTCGTTGGGCGTTTAATTTAAAATTATTGTCTCTGAGTGCCAGCATCTTTTTAGAATGTCGCCGAGATCGTATACTGGTTTCCTGATGGTGTTGATCTGCATGACTTTAAAATTACATTCAATAGACATCTGTCAGGGATGGGGATTCCTTAATTCCTGCTATTAGTTTCAAGAGACTTTTCAAGCATTGTTAGTATGTCTGTTGCAGATTGGACAAATGAAATATTACATTCAGAAAACCAACGTTAAATAGCGACAAATGTACAGTAAATTGACCTGTTCATTTGCAGTAATTCCATATCTTCCAGATTTAAAACTACTTGGATTTGGTGGGATTTATGCCGAGTATGGGCTGTTGATGGGCCGCACCTCGGCGGTCGTAAAAGTCGAATTAACAGTTTTATTTCTATTTCACGGAGTGAAGAGAGGCGACTTTTGTTACAGTGATGCTTTGATATATATTTTTTTCAAATATATATTTTGGGGAGGAATATTCTCAAATTATATACCCATTTTTTCTATGGTAGTTTCAATTCCCATAAATAACTGAAAATGAGTTTGCTATATGTATATATATATATATATATATATATATATATATATATATATATATGCCATATTCGCAATTTTGAAATTACTAATTAGAAAAATATTTCTATATTTTCTGACTTATCTAAGAAAATCAAAAAGCCACGCGGTCAGTGAAATTCAAAATGTGGATATGCTTCTTGTCAACTCTGGCGTACCTTTTAAAAATTGATTATTGCGAATCTGAGGCAACATTAATCGACAATGGGTATACGCGTGTTCTTATAGCAATAGATCCAGTTGTTCCAGAAGATGAAAACTTGATAAAATCTATCAAGGTGAGTAGATATTAACATTCGATCAGTATATTACTTTTCTTAAGAATCCTTCACATAGCGCCTACGCCCAAAGGATTGAAAGATATGCTTTGTAAAACTAAATATCGAGAACATGGTTAGTATATTTTGTTCGTTATGTGAACTTTTTTGCAAAACCAAACATTTAACATAAAAGCGCAGTAACGAGTTTAAACATTTCGGAAGAATAAAAATAGCAGCTCCTGGAACTTTTTTTTACCAAAATTAATTTCCAGTCCGGGCTTGTGCGGAATATGGGTCCAAGCAAATGTACAAAACGTCAAGAACAGACTGAGTTTTATGTTAAGCCCTAACCCAAGTAATAAACTACTAACCACATGTGGTGAAAGGTATTCTTGTGCACGTTTCATCATGAATTCAAACGTATTAAAAGGTAAATGCGTGGAAAGGCATTGATTGATAGAGGCATTGTCCACAGAGAACCTAAAATTTATATATATCACTGATTTATATAAAAAAAAAAATTAAGACTCACACGTTCACACGGTATATTTGTTGATGAATCCTAGATAAAAGAGCAATTTTTAGTCAGAATGTATAAAAATTCCTATCTAATTACCAATGTGAATTCGACTCGACAAGGCTAAATCCTCTCAATCAAAAATGGGCGAAAACGTAAAACGTCAACATTGTAATATTTAACAAATCTTTTAATAGAGTATGATGACGAATGCTTCGGCGGACTTGTTCACGGCAACAAACAAGAGGGCATATTTTAAGGAAATCACCATTCTTGTGCCAAAGAGTTGGACCTCTGGCACATATGCTTCATCAAACAGCGAGATTTACAAGTTGGTAAGATTTCTAATCAAAAATTGCAATTTTCGAAAATATTTTAAGCATGTTACAAGTCTTCAGAGACTGGTAAGATGTACATATGCTTGCCATACACTGCACTGTGATAACAACAGTTACCTTTCATTTGCGGTAATTGCATATTGCCAAAATTCGAAACCGCGCATTGTTCATGATATTTATGCCAAGTATGGCATTTTGATAGACACATCTCGGTATAGTGAGTTTCATTAACAACAGCGAAAACTACATTTCCTGTTTCATTTTAACAAGCCGTTTGGCTTATTTGAATAAAACCAACAATTTTACTGCATTTTATACCTGTGTAATAAATAAAAATCACAGTGTGCCTCCTCGATGGCAAGTTATATGGTTACATACATGACCAAAGTAGGAAGCTCGGTCTTTTCTTTCAGCTTGTCTATTTTTTTTTAACTTTCTTAGGCAGATATCAGAATTGCGCCACCTCATCCCGCCTTGCAACACAATCCCTATGCTCTGACTTGGTCTACATGTGGAGAAAAGGGAGGTGGCGAACAATACATCCATTTGACTCCTGATTATATTACGAATCCAAACTTTTTGAGATCGTATGGATCAAGAGGTATTTATTTAAATACTGATGATCTTTCAAAAATACCGAGCGGTAGAATTTTTCGAATATTGTTGTTGTGTGAGATACCACGGTATATATGATAAATATAGCCTTCAATATTAAATTGAAAAGCTTCCGAGCTAATATATTCTTGGACAACTTAGTCAAGAAATAGCTGCAGGGTCAAAAAAGTTGTCGCGTGTCCCCACCTCACCCGCTTATAAAAACGTATTTGTGGCCCTCTCAAGAGTGGAGAAAGTAAAGTCCTTAAATTTTTAGGAATTGAAATATTCAAATAAAAATTCGTTAATTTTCACGAAAACTATTTCTGATAATTTTTTCTACAAATTCTCCATTCACCCTTCCAATACTTGGTAACTTTAATGCCTGAAAGCTCTTTTTGACCATCAGCGTATATTTTCCGTCAAAGACCTTTCGTCTGCATCGCTAATTATCAGGACATATCTTGACCTTCGAGATTTTTACAACATAGTTTTGGAATACATCTCTGTTTATTACATATATTTAGGAAAAGTTGTTGTTCATGAGTGGGGTCATTATCGATGGGGAGTGAAGGATGAGTATCCAACGAATAAGAACGACAAATTTTACCTTTCGTCATCGGGATATGCAAGACCAACTGGGTGATCCAACATATTTTTGAATTTTAATATAAATTTTGTATAATAAGGGTCACAAATCGAAGACGGTGCTCAAAGTCTGAGCAGCTATATCCTGTCACTGACTTGAATAGCGAAAGAAGGATACTATATTACACTCTATGCGATAAAGCGTATGTTGGAAATATTCTTATAACATTCGCGTGCATCTTGATAGCGTCGAGGAACATGAGAACGTCGTCAGAATGAATTTATAATGTGTGATTTTGCTTAAAATTCTAAGTCGTCGTCGCCAATTTCGCCACCCTTATTTACTCTACCGATGTGGCATTGACAACGACCAATCGCACTCAATCAAATAATTCGCAAAATTTTTTTGGTGCAAAAAACGAATCTTCTACCTCATCGATTTGTTGGTGTTGATTCCAATAATTCGACAGCTTATTCAATATTTCATTTCAGTTTAAAGACAACTGACGTCATAAGTTTTTTCATATGATATCTTTATAAATAATTTTAGATGCTCGGGACACATTGCCGGGAAAATTATCGATTCAAACGGAAATACATGTGAGGCCGAAGAAGGATCCCGGTTGCCATCAACAAGTAGATGTAATTTCGTTCGTTATTCTGCTCAACCAGATGGAATAAAATCATCAATGATGTACAAACAGTTTATTGGCCAAGTATGAAATTATGTCCATCAATATCAAGTATTGAATGTAGTATTGTTCCAATAGCTGTTAACGCCATACTTGCAAAAATATCAGTCAAACAGACGTACCGACTCTCTATGGGAATTTACAACATATGCTTGGACAGCATTTTTGAATAGGATTTTATTGTTATTCTGAGACAGGAAAGTCTAGAGCTTGGCTCAACCATGACCTTTTGTGTTGATGCCGGTTAAGATTTTTCCCAGGCGAGGAGTGCAACAATTGTCTCGCATAAAATCGGTGCGTTTCATCAGAAAATTTTTTCTGTCAAAGTAACTTTAATAATTTATTTTAATATTTCGTGTGATCTTTAAATCTATTAAAATTCAGGAACCAAAATTTTATCACAGCGATTCGTCTAAACCATTTAATATAAATAACACATAAGCCTTATGCCATGATTTTTCACCATTTTTATAATTGTGGTAATCATGTAGCTGAGAACGTCTAAGATTTTTTTGGCTTTTATAGTATCATAAACCACCATCTTTTCCAATCAAAGTAATATTTATTTATTTCAATATATCACGCAACCCCATTAACAGATATCTACATTTTGTCACAACGATTCCTCTGATCCATTAAACATGCATAACTCAGAAGCTATGAACAATCAGAACAGAAAGTGTAATCATCAGAGCACATGGGAGGTTATATTTAATTCAGACGATTTTCAAAATGGAGCAGTGAATGTTCCGAATACCACAATACAGAACACAATTCCTGTTTTCAAAGTAGTCAGACCAGGAGCAAAACGAATAGTTCTAATTATGGATGTATCGGGCAGTATGTATGGAGTAAGTTTTCGAATGCGGAGTTTTTGCTATTACTTATATATCGATGTTTAAGACGATACATAGATATATTTGCCGTTAAGAAGTAAAAATGTTTTGCTTAGTATGAGTCTCTGATGCCTTGTGCCGCTGAGGTCAGTTCGTCTGTAACTCACATTTGGCAAAAAATCGATCTTACGCACGGGATTCAACATTGAAGATAATTTTGCTCTTATGGCTTGAACAATGGAGAATTCGGCATGTGAAGTAAACGAAGAATACCTGAATTTAAATTTTTACTCCGATATATATCGAATTAGCCCAATATCAACAAAGATTTTTAGCGATTTTGGCAAGCTTCTGTCGCCACTCCGGCAATTCAGTGCAACCTCCAAAAAGAATATTTTATTGTTTTCCAGTTCTTATACCATTGCTCTTATATTTTGAGAATCGTGTTGCTGTTAGTGGTGATTTGTTCATCATATAAGTTTGTAAGATTGGCTTTGGTATTGATATATAAACTATTAGAAAACATTTGTAATTTTTGATTGTGGACGAATTATGTAATTCCAGAAAAGGCTAGATGATCTCAGAAGTGCTTCCGCAAATCTTATTTCAAATCTAATTGGTGACGGTACAATGGTTGGAATTGTTGCGTTTTCTGAATCAGCTGTCGTACTTCAACCTTTGACTATGATTGGATTTAATGACGACAGTAGGGAAAATGTTATCAATTCTCTCCCATCATCTGTAAATGGGAGCACAGGCATCGGTGCAGGAATCCTGAAAGGAATAGAGGTATGCCAAGGAATGCATTTCGCGTTATACAACGCGTTATACAACGCATTTTGCATGTTGGGTTTTGCTTTTTCTGCTTCAAGTGTTGTTTTTGGCAGTACATTTTGTAGTAGCTCTTTGCTATATGGACGTTAGTTGTTTCTTATGCGCTGCTTAGCGCAAGTTTTCATTTTAAGGAAGAAAATGCTTCCTAAATATGCTTCAAATGTTTCTGCAGGTTTTGATGGGAAACGGCGAGAGTCCTGAAGGTGGCAGATTGATAGTGCTCACAGATGGGGAAGAAAATACTAGACCGTATGTTGAAAACATAGCTACTGAGGTTCTAGAAACGGTAATATTCGGTCTCACTATGCGGTATTTAATTATTTTAATTGAAGAAACTGGCGACGCCATCCATCGTTGACTCTTATATAGCAAAACATGTTTGGGCTGTGTAGGGCAATATCATGGTTAAAGCATTTGCTATATTAAATAACGATCTTAACTCCATTGCTGATTCATTCAATTGTCTACAGGGTGTAGTTGTCGAATCTATTTTCTTTGGACTTGTTGACGCAACAGAAGACGCCTCATTAGCTGAAATGAGTATACAAACTGGAGGAAAATGGTATTATGCAAGTACATCCGACAAGTCAATATCACAACTAAGTGGCATATTTGCAGCTCTTTCGGAATCGGACGATGGGGATGTGCAGAATAAATCAGTACAGGTGTTCATTCATCTGAAATTTAGTATTACCACAATTCACTTGCTATAATTTATTATAACTGAGCTAAATAATCGTATCCTTAATTATTGCGAATCACGATGTGCAGTTCTTTTTCAAGCTAACATCACCACGAGTGTCTGTTTATCAAGATAATATTGTATTTTACATTTAAATTTTGTCACGTATAAGGCCGTAATACACGTTTGCGTAGTTCCCAGGTTTATTTTATTCTAGCTTTGCGTGCCACGCTAGCGTAACGTCGAGCTTGCTTTCCTTTATGCATTCAAAACTGGAGACAACCGAACAATCCGCTGAGCAAGCTAACAAAGAATGCTCGTTTCATTGCTTGTATTTGAGCCTTGAAGACATGTGGTTGTTATCAGAGCAATGCCGACGTGTATTATCGTTTTTGTTTTGTTACTTGTAACCAAGGGTGGTAGTACGGTACAATACGAAATTTTTTTCGTACTTCAAACCAGCAAAATTATTTTGTACCGAACTTTGTACCACAACTTTCAAAAAAAATTTTTACCGTACTGTACGATATTATTTTTTCGTACATCTTATCGAACTTCGAACCAGTACGAAAATAAGTTCAAATAATATTTTTCATTTATCGTACGTAGCAATTTTGAAACGTACCAAATACCAATTCCAAAACAGCCTTTTTGTAAAATCTGGCCCGCGCGAGAAACATCACCAACATCTTGGATCAAAGTGATACAGTTTTATGCTATCTGGTTTAAAATCCAGGACAGTAAAATCGATGTACGACAGCTCATCTAATCAGCTTAAGTGAATCAGTTACGTATTTTATTTTACCGCCTGCGCCGCTTTAAATCATTTTAAAATCGCTCTTGAGTATAAAAAACTCTTTGATAGACACAATCTATATTATTTACGCCACGTTATGAAATATTATTTTTTTTAAATTCATTTAAGAATACTGTGTAATCCGTAGGTACGAAAAAGAGTACGGCACTGTACGAAATGATTATCGAACTTCGTACCGTACCAAGTACGAAATTGAATCGTACCGTACTAGCTCATTGGAAAATTCAATCGCACCGTACCGAATTTCGTACCGTACTACCTACCAGTCTTATATGCAACGCAATGCATAGGTAAGACAACTTTACCTGTGGACCACCGTGACCATAACATGCCATTTGGGCGTTGACATAGGTGATATTAGATAAAGCAAACTTTCTGATTTACTCGATGGGATATTATTATTACGTTTTGATTTTTGGATTCGGTATAGTTAATTGTTATTTTCTTCCTCTATTTTTATAGATATCCAATAAAATTTTGGATTTGGAGGCAGGGAAGCCAGAAACCTCAGCTGTTGCACTAGACAGTTCAGTCGGGAGTAGAACCATTTTCTTTTTTGCATGGACTGGGGACGAACCAATCGTTGCGTTAAAACCACCCAGTACAGATTGTATTTATTCGAACTTCGAAGCCGCAGGGAAAACGAATGAATACTGTAATGACGGTCCAATACATAAAGTTTACAAAAGTTCAAAAACAATTAAATTTTCCATTCCGGGAATTGCTAACGTGAGTTGCATGCCTATTACTGAATGTTTTTCACGTAACAAAGGCATGAACAGGGCCAGAGTTGAAGGTTTCCTAATGTTTCATTTCAACCTCCACAGGTCTTTCGAAGATTTGTTTACTTACCGGGGAAGTCAATAAATGAGCATTATTGACTGACTATAAGCGCGTGGAACACGAGCCATATACGAATGCGGCATCATCCAACAGGCGGATGCTATTTAAATCTTTGAAATTATTTTTTCTGGTTGATGAAATAATTGGTAAATTAGTATAGTTCAGCTATCAATCAACGTACGCCTTCGACTGGGTAGAATATATCGACCGAATGAGCTTGCTGTGTTCATAGTTCATCAAAAATAGATATTTCATACTTGTTTGACAAAGGTTTCATTGCTTAAATAATGATTTTTTGGCGAGCATTGGAAAAGTTGAGCCCAACATCCCCATCTAGAAGTGGTTTTTATTTTCTGATGTGTTTTCCTTTTTGAAAAGTTTACTGTTCTTCGTGTACTTTGTTATAGTTTGGTATATGGGAATACAGTGTACTGGATGAGTCATCAGATAACCAAGTCACATGTTCTGTAAGCTCTGCACCATCAGATCCAACTGTATATCCAATTACTGTTTCAACTGAGTTAAAGATTGTCGATCCATCAGGGAAACAGCCTCCTGTTGTGACTGCAAGGGTGCGTTCATGTATTCTACTGTTTACTACAGAATTTCGCAGAACCAATCCTTTTTAAACATGCTACATTGTTCTGTATATTAGTTAAAACCCATGAACAGCATTTCCTGCATCACTCGAGTTTTCCAAGTTGCGATATTGGCTTCCAGAAGAAGAGTTGGATGAGAGATGAGTGAGAAATACCTTTTGCCCCGGAAAGCGACAGGTTTTTATTACATTTCCCAATGTCATATCAATCTCTGCCCACGCTGCAGAAGTTAATCGGTCACATTTCCGCCCAAACGTTTGACCAAACTTTTTTCAAATCTGCCAAAGATTTCACATGATGTTGGTAATGCAAATCGTTATTCTGTCCATAGGCGTTTCAAAACTTATTGCCAGTTCTTGGAGCAACTGTCGAAGCCTCTATTACACGACCTGACGACAAAAATATTGTTCTGGAATTGCTTGACAACGGATCAGGTATGTTTCAATGCTTATTTTATCTAATTTGGCAGATTAAAAAAAAGTTTGGTCAAACTTTTGGGCATAACTATGACCTACTAACGAAAAATAAGCGCAGACTCGCTCTTCTAGGTCCAGTCCTGACTAACATTTATTAAACAATCGATATCACGTACAAAGTTTTATTTGAAAGGGACAGAAAATATAGTCTCATAAATTTTGCGCACCATAACGAATTTAATTATTTGAATACCTTCAACTGAAAAGATGCTTAGTTAGTAATAACTCAATGAATGAATAGCACCGCCTGGGTGTCATTAATGACTTGTGTATGTATAACGAAATTATAGCGACAAGCTTTAAGCTATGGTAATCAGATAAAAAAAAAATTATAGGCTGATATTGATGAATCCTCAATTTTGGATATTTTAAACCTTGACTTCGAATTATGCATTTCCGTATATTGATTCTGGGATTTATTAGGATTTTTGGGTGACCTTAAAAATAGTTGATAATTGTTGTCCTACAGGTGCCGACGCGGAGAAGAACGACGGAGTTTATTCACGCTATTTCACCCAGTTTTCTCTTCAAGGACGACATGCAGTAGAAGTATGATTTTTTTTTTGTTGAAATCAGTCTATTCAAGATCGGAAATTGCACCCAAAACAAAACGTACTGCCGACCAACAATATGACGAAGAGCAGTATAGAATGTAAAGCCAGTGACTGCCCCAGTCAGAGATTTTTATTTGGTCAAATATGAGCCACAGATGGACCGCGTCTCCGTGACGCGATCATCAGTGTCTCATACATGACAAATATGCGTGAATAAGATTTTTTTGACTTGGATATTTTATGTGAAAACCATAATCTATTAAGGACTGAATTGCTAGAGTTTAGTGCGGTAATGTTATCTTTTTAGTTCACGGTCGGCATTAGACACCCATTTTACGGTGGAAATCGTACGAAATATTAGGCATCTGACCTGATCTAAAACCTGTTTATGCCTCTTTCAAAAACCTGATTGGCCTCTGAGCATCAAGTACCCATTGGGACCCATTATTTTTTAATATTATTAACTATTATTAATAATCCTGTTTTGAGGTGCACGTTACTAGGAAGGGCAAAGACGTTTCTTCCTCAGTTCCGAAAACATCTGCAACAGATTTTGATGCCGGTGTTATCCTGGAAGACGGTATTATTTTGTTCCCACTAAAATTGATACTTGTAAATAAACATTGACCTCATACTTCTACTATCCAAAAAGTTTCCCAATATAAACATGAAAGGCGTGTTCGGGAATAATCTCAATCAGTCAATTTGCAAACCACATTAGTATGATATAACGGAATGGTTTGTAAAGCAGTGTTCCAATTAGGCAACGCTACGTAAAACTAAACTTTTCGTTCAAAACATTTGGAGAAGAGGAACGCATTTGTTGTAAATTTTGAACAACATGATCGTATGTAGACAAATAAAAAGGATTTACAGTGTAGATTTTCATTTTCTTTATTACCCACAAATATTCCCATCACATGTTCATTTAACTACCTACAACTACCATGTTTTATGCCAGGTAACTTGTTGTTGTATTTATGATCATTTCAGGAACATACCTCCAAAATCCTGATTCGTCTACGACAGGTTACATTGGAGTGAACGTAGAAGGAGTCATTGAACGAAGTTCATCTTGTCCAGGATTCGCTTACACCGGGTATGAAAAAAGGCTAAAACAATTGTTAAATGTATGTAAGTTGGTGATGTACATCGCCGATTTACCAGTATCAGTAATATCCATTGTATGGTTATTCACATTACATTTCACAAAAGAATCGCACTGCTTAACGTAGGAAGCAGTGGCGGTTCCAGAAGGGGCACGGGGGGCACGAGCGCCCTCCGTGAAAATTTTTTTTGGAAAAACTAGGAGTGGGTAGATACGCAATAAAACAAAAATAAAATGCTAATTCCGAATGGTTATTTAAATTCAATTACAAAAATAGCACAATTCTCTCGCGTCTTTGGCGCGCAATTACGCTAATATGAGTAAAATTGTGTAACTGTTGTCCTTATGCTTTTAATACCAGTGATAGAATTTTTACTTCATTTTCATAAAATTTTTGCTCGCTTCTGGCGCCTAATTATTTTTTACTGATTAATTTTGCGTATTTCTCGCCGAAAGTTATAGAAAGTTTGCGTATAAGTTACGTTTTTTAAGGTTTGTTTTAATTTAACCCTGCGATTTACCTTGCATTGTTCTGCATGCATTTCCTGGCGTTTTCCAACGCAACCGAACGGTTTGCAGAGCAAGCTAACGGAGAGGGCTGTATTCGTTGCGCGCGTTTGTGTTTTGTAGGCATGGGAAATGTGAATACGATTAACGCAAAGCAATGCCGGCATATGTTGCGGTTTTTATTTTGTCACCAGAAACCAACGACTAACAACGCTAAGACAACTTTACGTGTATTGTGACTTTAATTCTTCCATTTCGCTCTCAAAAAGAGTGTTTTGGTTCCGTTCTTGTATTTTTTTTTATTTCGTATGCAATATTGTTCAAATGTTAAAAAAAATTGTGTCCCCCAAATTTTTTTTCTGGATACGTCATTAGGAGGAAAGCAGGTATTTTAAATATTTATGCAGTCTCAGACACCGAATTAACATGTTTGCATGACTTTGTTCTAATGCAAGAAAATAGGATAAGTTTTCACAATTTCTAGGCGTTCATACCGTCATTATTTAATATTTGATTTTCCTAGCCACCTCTGTTTTCAAAATTTCATATTTAACACTACCTATAACAGTTTCTAATGGTTGATTATCAGAAATAGTCGAACTTTGTTTCATAGGGCAACTGCGTAACGTTGTATAGTCAGGTGTATTTTTGTCCTGTTTAGCCCGAAATGCGTTACTCTACCAAACCTCAAAATACAACAAAATAAAATTGAGCAGAATATTTCGACTGAAAAAATTGAATTCGGAAAAGAGTTGAAATGTTAGTGAATGAACATGGTGCCACAATACAACATATAGTCGTCTACAACTATTGAGAAACAAAAGTTGTGAAAATTGGCAATCTTTGCTATAATTTTAAAATAATTTTATTTTTTTTCAGACCTTCCACCGCGGTCGATATATTTCCACCAAATAAAATCACGGATTTGGTGGCGCATCAGATTGATTTGGATGATGCTGCAGCTGGGATATTTTTGGAGTTCACGGCACCTGGAGATGATTACGATAACGGGAATGGTATGATTTGTTGTTACATTGATGAGCGCTTTTATGTTTTTTTTTGACTGAAATTAAACCGAACCAGAACCCAAATAGAACCAACTAAGCATCACCAATATGGAAATAATTCACATGAAATGTAAATCCAGCATAGAAATACGGCTGGGAAATTGAATTCTGTGCGAGGCATTTTCTTATTTCAATACTATAAAAATTCCTCCGAGTGCTTAAATTTGTTTGCGCCCTTAGAGATAACGTGAGTATAGAAGTAAATTACTTTATACGATTCGTTTATATTATCAGTATTATTGATAATTGCATCTGCGGATTTATTGTTTTTCAATGGAGCAAATTACGATAAGAACATTTTTTCATATATAGTAGGTGATTTAATCAAAAAATATATCCGATTCGATTTCCAAATGATTCGCTTTTGCCCGGTCCTACTCCAAAGCAGGAAACATTCTATAAATACTTTAAATATGACTCTAGTATATATTTTAAGAACAAACTATTGACTAATTCACCCTGTGTATAGTTATCGATAGTTTTCTAGTTAGTTCTATGTGTTCTGTTATTAAACCCATTTAACAGGCGCGAATCACTAATGGATTCCGGCTACGAGGGGCGGTCCATCAATGGCTCGTGCTTGACAAAATAAAATTTCTGATTGGAAAGATGGAGTGGATATGGAGTATAATTTCCAGTAGTCTGAGGCAACTTTTTCTTTTTTTTTTTCACTCAAGCTTCTAGCTACGAGATTCGTTATACGTTCGACTCGCTCAAGCCTCTCTTGCCGAATTTCGAAGATCAGATTTTGATAAAAGATGAATGGTTAACTGAAGGAAATCTAACTCAATCAAAGGGTTTGCTGTTGAAAGAGAATATTTCATTTGTAATACCTGATCTTCCAAAGAATGAGACCATCAGGTTTGATTTTTTTTAACAGAATGTTAACATTGGAACTTGTTGCTTGTTCAGCCACCTTTTCTCCCTGTATACATACAAAAATGACTAATGTTCTCGAACCGTTTCTCTGCATTTTTATGTACAAACTTTGACAGTAAAAAAACAGGCTAAAGAAATATTATCCATTGTTCTGAATCAATGCCCGGCTAGTTCATTCTGCTAAATGTTGGAACATTAGGCTATATATATAAATATGCGTATAGAAACACAGGTAGCCTGATGGTTATTAAAAATCACTCTGCCTGAACCCCTAACTGGTTATGTTACGAGATGCCTTAGTTTGCATACGGTTAAGCGCATCATCGGCTTTCATTAAAGAAGGATATTATGAGATCCCATACCAAATAATAATTTTTTTCAATATCTGGAGAAAATTGATCTTTTTTAAAATACCCTGCTGCACACAATGGGAATAGTAATGCTGATTTACCTATTAAATTTCGTTAGTAAACCAAAGGGGGCAGTCTGTACATTAAAAGTAGAAAGCGGGCATGGATTTTGAATAATTAGCTTCTAGCTACTATATGGTAACTTATGACCTAATACAACTTCTATCATCGCTCATCTACCATTCGATCTGTTTTCCTGTGGACTAAGTTAACAATTAGGACATGTTAGCGATTAAACTCCAATGAAGGAAAGCTTGCGTCGCAAACACTTCTTTGAACTCATGTATTAAAATAACAAATATTATTCATTTAAAAAACTTAAAATTGTTTTCAGGATAGCTTTTTCAATGAGAGCATATGACGAGGTGAAAAATCCATCTGAGACATCCAATATTGCGATGACAACTTTCTTTACTAAACCTCCACCAATACCAGAGAAAATAGGTACCCAATCATTTAAAAACTTAAAATTATTTTCAGGATAGCTTTTTCAATGAGAGCATATGACGAACTTTCTTTACTAAACCTCCACCAATACCAGAGAAAATAGGTACCCAATCAGAAACTTTATTTATTGCGTCATCGACGCGATCTATCGGTGGTACATACATAACTACTTTGAACTTTTTTTTCGATTATTCCGATTTTAGCTGATTATGTTAACATGAACAAAACAGGAGTAATTTGTTGAATAGTTTTAAAATTTTATCGGTACCAAAAATATCTTATGGACAGTCTAACTCTTATATTTATTTTGTTCAGAATCAAACCTCAAATGGATCATCATCGGAGTGGCTGTCGGAGCAGTTGGTGAGCATTAATTTATAAGCATACGATTCATCTTTGGAGGTTTGCGAAATTGCCTTTCATTGTTACAAACTTGAAAAAATTAAAATAAAATATTGGAATAATATTGAGAAATAAAAAAGTAAAACATGCCACTCAAGTTTTAAACACTAGTTTAAAATCGTTTTCGCGTGCAAAAATATTCGAGAGAAATATATTCAATTTTATTAAGTAAGTAGGCCAAATAAGTTCTATACAAAATTAAAAAAAAATCTCCATATGTTCCTCATAAAAATTATTTCAAAATTCAACGGACACTTATATATCAATGAGCTACAAAAAATTGTTGAACCAGCAACTGCATTCTGAACGGAAAACATCCTGAACATAACTGCACTGCTATTTTCGTTGGACCTAAAGCGTACGTTATTAGTTTTAATCATTTTCTGTTAAAGTTCCTCGTGATAAAAAGGTGTATTATTTTTTATTTCAGCTCTTGCGGCTATGGTGGTTCTTTTAGTCTACTTTGTCGTTTGTCGTAGACGTTCAAAGCAGAGACGGAAAGAGGACGAATGATATAGCGATGAACCTGACAGCAACAGTTTTTTTTACAACAATAAATTTTATTTTGTTAAACATGAGTTAAAGATGGACCACGCCATGTCGACGCGATCCATCAGTCCCCATATTTGACAAAACATTAATTAAGTCATTCTTTATTTTGTCAAGTAATTGTTTGAAATTGGGAATGTGGTAATCCATGGCAAATTTAGAACCTTGAATGGGAGGGGTTGAAAAATTCGTGCTGTCAAAATATGACGTCATAATGAGCGCCACAGGCAAATATTTTTTCAAATAACGTTATTATCGGATAAAAAGTTAGTTGTTATTGTTCTTAAGGCAATATACAATTTTAGTAAGTTCTATAAATTGCCACTAACATCGATTTAATTAAAATATTTGTCCAAAATATAAATTAAAATAAATACCTCATAAAATCATTTCAAATGCCTTGTGTTTTATAGCAGTAATCTTATATTAGAGAGGAAAGTTGAAACTCCATGTATATGCAAAATTTGTTTTCCATAATGTGTCCGGTATTCTACTAGTCGCAGCAAGTTATAACATTGTCGAACACATGTTGCTGATTGCCTGCGTTACGGTGCCAAAACCAACAAAATATCTATACCACCGTGGAGTGCCAACTATGAAATGATTCATAGCTTTGTTGATATTGCGTGTGTAGACCTACTGAATGTTATGGGTGTCGAGTGAGGTCTATTAGAAATTCAATTTTAACAATTTGTCAAGTTAACAAAATGGCTATAGGCTAGTTCAGACCTGGGGGAATTTGACAAATCCCTGAAAAATGCTTAATTTCTGCAAATCGACCTAATGAAGATAATGCCCTAAGCTGACGAGATTCGAACCCAGGACTTTATATATAGATGCGTAGCTCGAAGTGAAATCCTAACGCCGATTGAGCTGAAAAATTGCATCCTATACAATAATATTGGATGAAATATCGAAGAAGAGTAATATAATGTCAATATTTCTAGGGAAATTGGATTCTTTGAATTTTACATTACGCAGAAATTCATATTCGATATTTCGATAACGTTGCAATTTTATGAGAATACGGAATCAAAAATCTTAGAAGTTATCATCATTAATATCGATATTTGGTTTCAATAAACGTAAGTTACAGGAGGAAGCGACTCATCCTCATCCCGAGTGACCATGCTATATGTTTGCAGCATTGTTATCCTCTTGTTAGAAGTTAGAATGAGTTTATTTGCGAACTCCAATTACCCTAGCACTATTGACATAATAATGTCATCTCACGGGCTTCGAACCCTGGACTTTAGAGATGCGTAGGTCAAGTGTTATTCTGACGCCGAGTGAGCTATAAAATAAGATTCTATCCAATAATATATGGATATAATATCGGAGACAATATAATGTCAATAATGCCTGAGAACTTGGGGTTCGGAATACAACGGTAAACAAATAATATTATTAGTTTTGGATCCACGATGAATAGTCAAGTGGTACGGCCCATAAGTTAAAGAACCAACCCCTTGTTTTATTAGCTACCAACCTACCGTAGACTATGTGTTTCACTCAGATTTGGAAGTTGGTTATTTGCTTCAGGGGGCCATCAAATTTAGGTTTTGTATTTTTCATGCAATCTGGCATGTCTTCGAAGATTGTAAAAATGGTTAAATGTTTTAAATAATTGTAAAAAAAATAAAATTTGAAAAAATCTCCGGCCCTATAATGTGGTGTTTTCAATTTGCCCCCCAGACTGGGTCTGAAAGGGTTAAAATATTTTTTGGTAATCTTGTGTGACAATCAATACCACAAGATGGCGCTACTGGTTCGACATAAAATGATATAATTTCTGTAGACTTGCGTTTTCGTATTTTTATTTCCATGTTATTTGGATTTTATATTGCGCAGACACTGCTTTTCGATAACGATGCAATTCCATGGAACTACGGAATCAACAATCTTGGAATTCATCATCATTATCGTCGATAAAGACTGAGTGATTGCCACCAGGGAAATTCATAGTGAATCTAATTGCTCAACTGGTGATGTGCAAACGATATTTTTATATTTTGCAAACGTTTCGAATGTCTATACAGACCAGACGTTTTTCATCGGGGCAATAGTATTGTCGATGACTTAACCATTCCATTGCCCTGATGAAGAACGTCTGTATAGACATTCGAAACGTTGGCAAAATATAAAAATATGGTTTGCACATCACCGGTTGAGCAATTAGATTCACTATTATTGTCGATATTTGGTTTCAGTAAACGTAAACGTCTATTTGGCTGCCGGGGGAGAGACTCGTCCTCTGTCCTAATCCGGGAGACAATGCCATATGCTTGTAGCATTGGTACCCTCAGGATGAGGTTATTCTGCTAGTTTTAATTTTAATAACATTCTGCATTTGGGAATATGCTAGATAACGGTACTAAACTTCACTAGATTCGGCTACTATTGGTAGTAGGCCTACTGAACTGCTGAATACAGAATATGAATTGTAGACTATAGTCTAGAATTCATATTCCATTAGGCTAAGAAGCACAATACACGTGTAGTGAGAAATGCCCCCAAACACGGCCCCCAGTTACACTTGGCTGGCCATTGGTACGGTAATTAGGCTAATCTAAAAACGGAGTTTCAAAGTGGTCCCACCAACCTTTCTTCTCCAGGGTGCAAATTTAGAATCAGTGATTATAAATAAAACTTAGAACAATAACATCACACTGATGACAGATAATAATAAGGTGTATCACAATGTTTTGCTTGGCCAAACTGAATTCTCATAACATAATTGTTATGCACCCGTTATCCATTAATCATAAAAGTTTTTTTTCTTTTTTGTTGTTTAAGTTATGTGTCTAGAAAAATCCAATGCCAAATCGGATTTGTTTATTATTTTGATGATGCCAAATATTGATGTCCAAATTCAGATTGATTGATGATATCAAACAAGCCCAATAATAAATAAAATTTATAAACAAAATATTATGCAAGCACAAAAAAGTGTCACTTGTCACATGGTCGATAACTATGCGGCAAAAATTGTTGCGAGCTACATTCATGCCTTTTTGTATGTAAAAACGCTCGCGTCTTAATTAAGAATTAATCTTAAGAATTAACCAGTTAGTGAAAACAGATTTATTTTGTTGGCCGAAAATGAAGAAATATCAAAGTTGCCCAGTTCTAAGATAACTCTACACTTTACATACTTGTACTGTATATTTTTTATCTTATTTAAAGTTTATTACTGAAACTTCAAAATATGTAACATTTATTTCAATAAAATCGCAATCTTATGGAAATACAGAATCAACAATCTCGGAATTCATCTTCAGCATCGATATCCTATTCATAATTGGTTTGAGTAAACATAATATGGATTGTACTTTTTTGGTTTAGTTTCATTTACTCTGTAATATATTGTTGCTGATACTGCCTCCCCTTAAGAGTTTAAGAATCAAGTCGGCTTTAGACGTCTTTAACATAGAAAGGAAAGCATTTTGAAATGACAAAATCAAGATCAATAGTTGCGATATATGACAAATGTTTAAACGAGTAAGAAGGATGTTGCTGTATCCCTGGTTATTTGACACCATTGTGACTTTGTGTGCTTAGCTTAATTTAAGGTTTGCTCAAATTTTATTAATATTCTCTCACAAGGCGACCATTATTGGTATCGGTAAGTGTTTCACTTGTGTTGGCTTACTTGATGATGTTATATTTATGAATGGAATATCTTGCTTCCCCAAAGCAAAATTTAGTTCTGCCTCTGATTCTACCCATAAATGTTCAGAGATTACACCCAATGGTGGTACATTTACTTTAACTTACACCCGAATTTCAGGACAAAATCAGTATTTTAAGAATATAAATTGAAAGAAATGACTTGGGTTGCTATTCGAGCAGTGTTAATAATTTTTTATCTTATTTGAAAGTTCATTACTGACAGACAGGGTGGCCAATACTGTATAGTATAGTCTATTTACTCATTCATATACATTCTGAAAAAATAATTGAATATGAAATATTGAATGTATTCTAATTTTTTTCAAGGTTCTGGTGAAAAATAGCTTATTTGCTTTTCCATGAAGAAAAATAGCATAATATACCAATCGATTAAAAAGGCATCACTAACAGTACCAGTATTTAGTTTTTGTCTCGTTTCATGAAAATTCTTTCATTGTTTAAAGAAAAATGTGTGTATTGATGAATTTGCAAATATTCATGAATTATAGCAAACTGACATTTTTCTCTGGTAACTACTAACCATGCTGAAATATAATTACTACTAAAATCAAACTTATTACGTATGTACATTTTCAAATGTATTCGAATGTTCGATTCGTTTTGAGCACCTCACCAATCAGAAATTTGAAAGCATGTGCCACAGATGGCCCGCGCCTTGAAGGCACGTTCCATCAGTGGCTCAAATTCTGAAAAATATGTTTTGATGAATATTTTCTGACTTCGTCTGATCTCTGGTGGCATAAAATATTGAATTAGTCAATTCATCATTTGCTATTCAGTTCAATCTTTTTCTGATGTGTAGTAAGTTATTTTCTTTTTTTGTTATTGGAATAGCTGGCATTCTGCCAGCTTGAAGGTGGGTTGTCAAAATTTGTTTTGTTGTAATAAGGGCATGTTAAACATGACATGCATGTTTGATGAAATCAATTTTTAGAGGTGATGCGTTTTTATTATACCCAAATTTCCATATCCAATGGAATATTCTCCATCCACCCAACAATAATTACCATTCCTTTGCTTTACAGTGATGTGGCAATTTTACAGATAATTGTGTGAATGAACAATATAATTATACATTATTATGAGTCCACTTGCCATTGTATTTTCTCTCTCTCTTGCTTTAAAACATGCTTCATTGATTATGAATAGTCTTTGTTTGTATTCTGATTTTTTTTGTGTTTTAATTTACTTTACCCCGAATGTCTCTGTAGTATAATAAAATCTATTCTGGCGAGATGCTATATTGGTCTTTTCTTTATGAGCCATTGTGTGCTTCTTGTTGATCACCTGGACGGATGAATTTTTTTCTAAGATTGAGGAATGAGGCCTTGATAGATTATGCTGTAGTCAAGCTTTATTATGCAATTAATCTTTTATGCAGATTAAGTAGTGACTAGACCTCTCTTTAAAAGACGCAAGACGCTGTATAGTTTTTTTGGACTATCATACATGTGGTTGTAAAATAAAATTGGGTAATTCTTTATTTTCTTGTGTTCAAATTTGCTACTTCATATACTATTGTATATTATTATATACTATTATATTTTAAATAAAGCCTTGGTTGTATGTTGAGTGTGCTGTATATTTGAACGTTATCTTATTTGATTCATACAGACTTAATTTTACCTTATCATAAACTATAATTTTGAATTGTTTTTTCCTTTAGCACTTCATTATCATTTAATATAGACCATGACTGTTTGGCCTTGGTATATTGTTAGTTGGTTACTCCACAAAACCACATGTTCAATAAGCTTATTTTGAAATGCTTAAAACAAGGCAAGGCTGCATAGTTTGTTAATTATTACATTGGCAGTATTTTGTCTCACAAGGTGTTATTACTGACATGATTGTCCCTCAGGGAAAACAAGACTTTTTATGACTCCCTGAGGACTGTTGTGAAGTTTAATTGCACTTCAAAGTGAATTTATGGCTGGATCATATCTCTATTCCTGCAATCTATAATTGATTGCAGCTCAGGGGCAATTATAGTCAATCGGCTTTCAGGTCCTTTACTCCTTAAGAGGATTTGATTACCCTCATATACATAGACAGGAATGTTTTGGAATGAATATTTAGGCTTGAGTTCCACTTGTTGCTTTAATCAATGTTTTAAGGTTGATATGAGTACTAGTTTTTTTTCAATCTTTAGCTAACAATGGTTACTTACCATGAGGCCCAAAGTCGACTCGGGCTTAAAAGAAGCTTTAATATAATGAAGTCAAGTAAAATAGTAGAAGAACTTAACTTGATCATTTCTATCTTCTAGATATTAGACATAGTATGGATACATCACCTACATCTGCTCCTGTATATGTAAGTATTGGTTGATATTCCTCGTTTTTTTATTCCATAATATTGAATATATTTAATGTTTTTGTTATTTTTCGTTGATACTTCGTATTAAAGGGCCTTCCCCTTCTTGTTTCCTTTTTGTGTATCCATGTGTGAGAGAAGTCGCATTAATGATATACAATATTTTAAGTTTAATAGATCTTACAGACAGTGAATAATTTTTATACCAAACAAACCTGACTCATGAGCATAATACGGTATTCATTTTACAGGGTGGTGGACTAGTCGAAGTTGGGATATACGCTGATATTGAAATACCAGAATATTCCAGATTATTTCTTGTGTTTGATGGATCTAAACAGAGACAAGTTACAGAAGCAAGATTGATTGAAGGTGGAAGAAGATTGCAGGCAGTTATACCTGGTAAATAATTTAGATAGCACACTTTCCTTTTTCATCCAAATATGAAAAAAATTGTGTGAAATACAGAAAATAAAGCTTTTGGTTAAAGAAATTTAAGTCTTGCTGTTCAATAACATTGCTTTTTATCCGTTTTCAATCATTCAATTGGGAGAAAATATGATATTGCATTCGAAATAATCAATTATTTGAATAGGCCTAATTCTGATTATGATGTTACTGCACAGTGCATATTCAGAAGATTTGATTCAGTTGTGAATTAATAAGAATATGTCTGTATGTTACCTTCTGCTTAGACAGACAATTTCGTGTTGTCTGCTTGAGTGCAAAACAACTTTCACTCTAGCTCAACCCTGTACTTCATATTGCAGCTGCTGTGTTTCTAAGTGTGAAAATATGTAGTGAGTTGGCCTACAAGGCCACAACTATTTTGACAATATTGTTTTTTGAATTACTTGGTTAGGGATTTCCAGTAATAGTGAAGTACAAACAATTTTGGGATATGCACTGGGTGGGAAATTCCTTATTGAAGGAAATTAAAATAAGTGTTTAGCGTAGTGCACGACATAATTTTGATACAGTTCAGAAGTGAGATTTTCAAATAGAATAAGTGTACAATTTCTTTGAGGTTTATGAAGTTAATTGCTTCAAGAGTACTTATGATTATCATTTTTATTGTGATAATTTTAAAAGGCAAATGCATCTTGTAATTTGGGTTGCTGTCAGACAATTTGTGTGAGATTTCAAAGAATGTTGTTCCGGATTAGGAATTGATAGTGAGATTTCTTACCTGCTCGACACAACAGTTACATGTTTATGTTTGCTTCCAGAATTTAGATACTGGTCCTTCATTTTATTTTTGGGAGTTTGTAGAACTCTAATTTGGGAAAAATAAATAAAAATAAGGTCTGGAAGTTTTGATTTAGAGTCTGAAGTCATTGTCATTATAGGAATCGACTTTGTATGGTTTTTGAATAGTAACCAGTACATTGAATTTAGTTAATATGATTAGAAAAATTGTTCTTCAGTGTTAAAAAAAAACTATAAAAATACCAAAAATTAAATTACTCTTATTAAAAACTGCATGGCAGGGTTGCAGAATCTTGTTTTTCTTTGGGTTCTGTTTTCCTCAGGTGGCGAAAAAGCGTAGAACCATCAACACTCCTATCTTACAGCAGTATTGATGATTTTGGAACTTCTCGGACCCTTTGGTAGCTGCCAGACACTTAAAAATAATATTTTAATCCTCTAATCATGAAATATTACCAATTTAATGAATTTTCTTCTGATGAAACCCTATTTTCTTCGAGTGTCTTAGTAGCAGAGTAGCTGATAATTTGTCAGTATTCTGCATGGTCTAACTATGACTCATTATGTTCAACAAAATAACGGCACACGCGCCATCCCAAATCACATTTATTCAATTCCTTTTGAGATGAGTTTTACTTATCTTTCCAAACTTTTTCATGTCTTTCTAGTATCATTAGCAACAACAAGTGAAATAGTGTTGTAGTTTCTTTTCAACTATGATATAACTTAAATTACAACCAAGTATTGAGTTTAATTTTGGATTTATAAGGCATTCGGGCATGTAGAGACCTATCGACATTGATTAAATAAATATTTGCAGGAACACTGTGTAGATTAGCACATTTTTCACTGCTATACCTCTATTTTTTGGACAGCTAATTCTACTATCGTAGTTCATGTTACTACGGTATTAAGTAGCACCAGCAAAAACCTCTTGTTATATATATAAAACAAAGTTAATGATGTTTGACAACTGCCATTCTAAAGTTCAAGTTGATATTTAGTTTTACCACATTTTACAACGTCAACTTTTACAACATGCCGGAGGCTTGGAAGTTGAAATAAGTTGATATGATTCAGTACTTGTGGTCGTGGCAGATTTAGTTTTAAGTCATTCTTATACACTATACAGCAGATTATTATTTGACAGTATTATATTTGTTACTTGGCTAGATACAGGAATGAAATTGTATTAAAACGGTTAAATTACCGTACATATTACTTGAGGGTAAATGTTAGTTGGTAAGTGTTGTGCAGCTCCAACTGGTAATTATGGTTTGATAATTGGTTTGCTAGGAATTTTGACGAAACATTTGCACACCATACATATTGTACAACACATCTTTCATTGCATTTTTCATTGTTCTGAATCTTGCTCTGATGAACTTCTATTCATGATGATTTTTTGCTTTATATCTCATATGAAATATTGGTATCGGTACTGATGATTTGTATGCTTGTATGTCTAATTTAAAAGTACAAAAATTTTCATAGGATCAAGTGTCTACAGATATGACAAATGACTATGTAATCTGGAAAACCAGCAACTGTGTTATGTGTGGAAAATATTCCATGCAGAATTGGAATGCTAGTACAGTGCAGTTGGTGCAGAATTGTTGCAATGCTGTAGCTTCAGATTGACAGAATGCCAATATTTCATAATAAATTTGTGGCTGTGAATTTGAGCATCTCTTTTTAAGTGACTCGTAGTAACCAAACCAAAAAAAGTTCAATAAAATAGCAGTGTTGATGGCTTGAAGCTTCTTTGTCCAAACTTTTCGAACACCTGAAGAAAACCAAGACACTGCCATCCTGTTTAGCTGATGTATAGCCTTTGTGCCAGAGCTTTTTATTTTCGAAAATGATAATGAAATGGAATATGTCTTGGTTTTTCTGCCAAATAAATCAATCTATTCTGCCAAATAAATCAATCTAGAGCAATTGAGAAGTGCAAACTTTACACCGATTCAGTGTTACCAGAATTAAAACTGGAATAGCTTACAGACTATATTAGTTTTGTAGAGTTCGTTTAATCAAATTATTCCTGTCACCATCTTTTGATCATACATGATAGCTTGCCATTTTATCAATCCTGTACTATGTAACTGTTGTCTAGACTAACTATTTATTGAGCTCTTGAGCTGGTAGTAATATTGATATTTGGTGTTGATTTAATATGAGAGGCTTGTAATCCCAGGATCATGACAAGAAAGGAGATATTCTTTAGAATACCAGTACAAGTACATGTAATATTATGCTAATCATATACATACAGTTTGTTTTTACAAAAGTGTTTCGACATTCATATTTTAAATAGAATGGCATCATTTTTATAGTAAGATATTTCTTTTGTTGCAAAGCAGGACTTTTTATCTGAGAGAGATACTCGTGTTTAGCCAAAAAATATTTTGTTGTATTTTAGCAGACCAATGTGAATTGCTTAGATTACAGATATACAAATAAGCATCCATTAGTCTTCTATTTGAAATCATGAAATTGCAAACAGAATTAATTAATTACCGATTGAGAGAATACTGTGATGGATTCATTTGTTTAATGTACCATGTACTGGTAGACAATAGCTTTTGTGTTGACGAATAAAAACGTGTTTATGTTCAGATGTTTGCCTATTATAATATTTTATATTTTTTTAAGTACCTATGTGATTTTTTTAATTTTTGATTTTTAGTGATATACGAAGTTCAAAATAAATTAAACTATCTGAAGATCGTGCTCACTTATGTGTGCACGAATCTCCATGGGAATGGTGATGTGAGGAAATATTTGAGCTTTTGGACTTATTCATTCTAGTATTATGACTCTAAACAATGATTAACATGGTCTACCTTGGGCTGACTTTATGGTTGAATGCCTTTCTTTCAATTTCTTTAATCACTCAACCATTTCTATCGTGGGAAGGCTGTGATAACATGATTTAAATTTATATTGGGCCAGTCGTTTGCTCTTGTATTCAATATGAAAACTCATTCTTTTAATCGAGTCATGTGGGATTTTACTCTTCATACATTTCAACCATATTTCAAAGTGATTACACACAAAGAATTTGTACCAAGCCTCTAACAGCTCTGTAAACTATGCATTCCACTTAGAATTAAATACAGCCTATGATTAGATTCAATTCATTTTGGTTGTGATGTCGTCACCATCGCTTAGAGCCCACAGTAGATTTAAAACCACAATTCACATTACTTGTTAGACTTGCTGAGATATCACGTCTGTCTTCTTAACTCGAGGGCAATAAATCGACGTCGATGTCACCACAAGTTGAATTGATGAGTCTAGTACAAAGGTCGAAGTTTCTTTCAAGTTCAATTAATTTTTTCCACACCTTCATTGTTTAGTTGACCTTGAAAAATCCAATTTCACAAAATGTTTAAAACAAAGTTAAAAATGTTAAGGTTTATTAAATTTTATGCAATTTGCTTTTTATCTGCGATAATACGTCTTACATTGTGATTAATAATGCAGGTTAACCTTTTGTGGTTACTGTATTTGAACTGTTTTAAACTTGCAAAGCAACTTCATACATTAATCCATACTTCGTAACATCAGATTGTTATTTTTCTGGCGGTGTTTTCTTTGTGCAATTTTCTGATCGATCCACATTTAACTAAACCTATTGGCAATTTTATTATAAGGGTAGGTAGCCACACATTCCTTGCTATGTGAAGAACGTATCATGCTTGGTAGAACATAAGAAAAAAAAATTTTTTTCTTCTGGCAACATAACATACACTTATGAATATAACACAAAGCAAACTTTATCTGTTTCAATCTCATGACGTTCTCTTTTTGTTGTTTTAGAACCTTAGAATGGTTTGGTGCATCCTGTTCAAATATCAGGAGTGGATTTAGTGAGTGGTTAAATGGATATGGCCGCAACGATATGGCAGATTGGCTGTAGTGGTTATGAGGTTTTGGTTCAAAAATAAATGGAAAATTTGTCACATTCGGATAATATAAGAGTAGAATTTCCCAATTTCGAACAAACTGCTAGGTCAATTCTCACTGAAAAGCCCATCAAATTCATAGATATTTTAATCAAATTCATGTGGGTCTTTTTTGGTGTCTTAGTAAATCCTAGCAGTCTGAAATTATGTACTGGTAGTCTTGGCTACAATATGCATATGTTGAATGCAAAATTTTATGAAACATCTTCATGTTCATGTAGTTAATAATATGTTAAAGTTTGAAGCTGTTTTCTTGAAAAACAGATCAACAGCTTGCTCTTGTCAAGAAATGTAGCGAATTAGTAAGCTCAGGCCAATGCAGTCGTACATTTGAAATAAGGTACCGTAATAAGTGTATTGTACGCTTAAGAGATTTTATTTTATTTCCAATTGGGCGAATTAATGAGTTTTCTAACTGTAATTTATTTATCAATGCTCGTTGCTCACTCCAGTCAATAATTCAATTCTCCACATCAAAATTAAAACATCTTTTTTATTTACTTTTTTGTTGTAATTTGAATATCCCAATAAGCTGAATTATTAAAGAACAGTTTTCTGATGAAATATACATATTAAGTAAAATCTTGTTTTACCAAATTAGTTTTAGTCACAGATGGTTTGCTCTGCAAAGGTGTTGTATGGATCAAACTCATCATCATCAGACAAAATATAATTTCTAATAGAGTTGCACATCTGTTTAGAACTTTAATCTCAACTATTCCACAGTCTATCGAATATTCAAATCAAAAGTATTATAGTACCGGTGAGCAAAAGGAATCTTTCCAGAAACAATCAGTCGATTCAGAAATCGCATTATTTTCTCCAAATATGTAAATTGTTGATTGTGTTGATTTCTAATAAAGGGATAATTTATGATTCGGCAGTCCAGTTCTACTCGTTAAAAATGATTTATCGAAACAGTATTTGCCAAACTTAAAGAACATCCATCTAGCAAACAACATTTGTAAGTCATATTTGGCAAAATATAGACTCAGATTGAGATCTGAAAAATTCTATTTTGGTCCTTAACCAATCACTTGAGGTCATATCGAAGCAGCTGCCTATAAACTCGAGAGTGTTATTTTTACCGCTTCAGTTATTTGCTCAAGAGGTGAAATATTTGTGTATTATTCTGTTAATCAATTATTACCAATTCTCTTGTGCACAAGGGGGTCTTATTATCATTGTTATATTTGTGCTGAATATTCATAATTAAATGTTAAGAGTCTGGAGACAGAGCAGGTGTGCCTATTGTGATGGTCGAATATACTATCTTAACTTATTGTTGAGGTTTGAGAGTTTTATTTCATGAGATATTTTATCTATTGTAATTGAATAGTAAATATTTTCCTGGCCAGCTGGTTGATTATTTCATGAAGTTTGATCATAAAAGGGATTTAATATGGTTGTTATGTCAGATTATCAGAATTATTACTGAGCCACCTGAAGTAAATATTTCTCAGCTTATGGAAGGAAATTTGTCGAACAGCTCTATTTCAAAATGACTTTCTAAATAACTTTTGGCTGTCTGATAATATACGGTGCAAAAAACACTTGAAAACTGTCCATTTTGATTTGCCAAACTGAATTAGAATGGCTTCAAAATCATCAATATTGCTATAGCGGTGTAGCGGTGTTGATGTTTTTTTCTAATATCTAAAGAATTCATTTGTTTTCTTTTGTCCTGCTGGAAATGTATGCCGTTAACAAAATAGTGCAATCTCTATACTTGTGAAGAATAGCTGGTTCGAAGGATTCCAAATTGAATTTTCCATAATATACTACAGTATATAAAATCTGAATGATCATTTCATTCTGTGAGCACCGATGTAATTTTCTTCTGATGTACAAGAAAGCTTGGAAACCGTAAAATCTGCTTTTTCAGGACAGTTTTGCCGATTTTGAACTTTTCTCTACAGTTTAGTTGCTACTGGGCACCCAAAAAACCATTGTATTCTTATGGCAAGATATAGCTACAAAAACTTCTGATGAAATCCATGTTTTTCGGGTCTCTGAATAGTCGAGTAACTGACATTCTGCCTGTCCAGGCGACAGAGTCATCATTTCATTGAGCAGTGTTGATTTTATTCAGAATTTTATCGCTATTTGATAAGTTTTGACAGACATTTCCATTTTATAATAATCATATCTGGTGCATTAAATGTTTTACATTAATTATAGGTATTTTCTTCTGTTGTTTTGTGTAGAAGCTTAGGAGATGGGAATAGGTATCCTACTTTCTATCAGTGTCTACATTTAAACCAGAAAATATATTTTTAGTCCAGGAAAATTGTTTGTTTATATTTCAAAATTAGTAGATGTTCAACTTGAACAGCAGTAAACTCAGTGTTATCATTTTCTTGTACGTTATTTGTGTTTTTGTATGTACCGGTGTATATATATATATATATATATATATAAACATTTTTATATTC
The DNA here is from genome assembly GCA_963675895.2 of Styela plicata. Taxonomy (NCBI): domain Eukaryota; kingdom Metazoa; phylum Chordata; class Ascidiacea; order Stolidobranchia; family Styelidae; genus Styela; species Styela plicata. The sequence goes on from OZ023140.1 coordinate 17,574,258, forward strand.
TTTTTACAGATCATGAACCTCCAGAAATTGTTGCTCTAAGTTTAATTATAAAACTACACAGTGGAGGTTGCAGAACTCTTGCCCAGGAACCATTTACCTATTTTCTTGATCAAACTTGTTACTTGGCTCGATATCTTGCTGACAGGTTAGTTTTTTTATTCATTCCTCATGTTTTAACTACCGTACTTTTTGACACAAAAGTTTTTTACGAATAAGACATAGATAGATCATACTTGACAACGCTTCATTAGATATTAAATATTTTTCGCTTGAATTGAATGTTTATGGTCGACTGCAACTCAATGTGGGTGGTTTTAAATATCATTTGTGCCATTGGCTGCCTGAATTCTAAAATGGTACAAAAATAATTATCATCTTACTAGTGAGGAGGCATGGTTTATTATCAAAATATGATTTTTTGAAAAATGTGTTTGCTTTCATTATTTTCTTTATAATGAATATTCAGTAGAATGTACATAGAATTCCAAATTGATAGTATGATTGATAATTGCCCTAGTAATATATACGGGCTCCCATAATATACAATATATGAAACTTTTTCCAAAACTAAACAAGGCAGTACAATCATTATTTTAAATTCTCTTATTCTGCATTCTTCTGCCTCTGTCTTGTTCGGCTTACCATTATTTCTTACCACGAAAGTGCAATTAAAAAGACTCCCTGCTGTCCCCTTCAATGAAGAAATTTTAGGATTTGAAGAGATTAAAATTTAATTAGGCTTCCTATGTTCAGCATTTACTCACTATTGCATTTGATATTATTCATTTAATATTTCTTAAAATAATCATTGGTTATTGCCTATTGGCATGTGCCACAACTGTTAATGTATAAAACCGCAAATATTCTTAAATAGTTTTGTCTAGCATAAGCCACATGGTAAAGTTTATCAGTCACCCATACTTGATCGAACATAGCAAAGTGTTCACCAAGCCTGTAAAAAATTATGGAATCATGTATTTTTGAGACGTAGACCATCAGTGGCTTATTCTTGACCAAATAAATTTTGTGATAGGTATTTTTGGTCAGCTATTCAAAATTGTTATGTGACATTAAATTTGAATGATTAAATTGTTAAAATCAATATTCTAATTCTTACTCAAAAAGTTCGCAAAGATTCCTATTAGCCCCGCTAATTAGGTGAATGCCTACCGTAAATGTTCTTGCTGAAACTGAATTAGTAACTTATCATTTTCTTCAATTCTTACGGTAATCATTTTAAGATTTGATATATACTATTTTGCAAGGCTGTTCCTCACCTTACTCTGCAAATTTATGAATTACCTTTGCTAAATTTTGAACAAATAGTAGAATACAATATCTAGGTCTTCAAAGTGTAAAATTGAATCACTTTTACTTACAATCACTCGGTTTTTTAGTGGATTATCTCAAGTAAGGTCTTATATCAGTGGCCACTTTTAAATGGACAAGCTTAGTATGAAGAGTAAGTTTGGCCATGGCTACCTAAGTTATTACATCCTGGGTTTTGAGTGATGGCAATTTGTTTTAGTGGCTTGATTTGCATAAACTCAAACCAAAGTCCTTTTTATTAGAGTCTATTGCATTTGACAGTTCTTGAAGGTATTAAATTGAAAATATAATTTTTTAGATTTTTGTTCTAATAAGAAGACTGGCTTAATGAGGGTAATTTTTTTGTTTGTTTTCAGTGTCCATGACTTGGAGGCTTTAGAAGATTGGGATTATATTAGAGGTCCACAGTTTTCACTTGCCAACGAAGATTTTCCAACGCTCGATGAAAGGTTAACAAGTGCTTTTCAACATCTTATTCTTCCACCTACTTGGAATTTATTGGGAGATCCATCCACTGGTTAGTATTACTAGTATATTAAATTGTTCTTGTTTACCATCTATGCAACACTTTTAGGTCAATAATGCACAATGCACGGTAATTTATATGTCAAGATGTAAGAGAAATTTATGCTTTTACCTGATTTTGATAAGAAATAAGCTGTGAGTACCATTGGCTAGGAATCAATTTTTGACCAACACTGGTCAACCGTGGCTAAATATGTGATGTGTTTGGACCTGAAACCACTTGACAAGAATAAAATAAAATGAAGTATCATTCTATATCATAGTAATCTTCATAAAGCTGATGTATCAAGATATTTTCTTTTCAATTTTAGTTGATATTCCACGAGAGACGTTATTTCATTTTGCTGCTCGACTCGGATTATCAAGTTTTGTTACGTTGCTGCTAGAGAAGAACGGAGCTGCTGAATGTTTACAAATTCGAAACAAACATGATGAACTCGCTAAAAATATTGCGCGCAGCAAAAGCTACGACGGGCTTGCGGATTTAATAACCGAGTAAGTTTTGTTGGTAGTATTTGAGTTTTTGCGCAAATGAAATATTATCATTCTCCTAAAAAAAATCCTAATTATGTGGAGGTAAAAGTGGAGAACTCTCTTATGTCGGAAAGTTTTCAGCACTAGGATATCAAAATAATATCTGTATTATGGCTAGCACACAAGTCTCAAGTTAAAGAACTATAAAAACTTCTTGGCTGTCTGATTGCAACAAAACTGTGGAAAAATTTTCAAAATTATCAATTATAATTCTAATCAATTATAAAATAGCAGTATTGATGGTTTTGATGCTTTTTTGTTCATCCGAAGCAAACGGCATGAATATTTCACCTGAAGGATTCTTGACTATTTTCTATAATAATCTGTCATAATTAGTCATACAATGATATTAAGCAATTGATCGCTTCCTGTATAACTTCCTGATTAGTCCATACAATTTTTAGTATCGGTATCAGTATTTCATGGTGAACTTACCATTCATTATTAGATTAAATTGTGAAGAATAATTGAAAATCGTGAATATATATAGTATTGTATGCTCAATGATAAATAATAATTTAACACAAACCAATTAAATCAATTTATTTCATTTTTTTTTATTTTAGTCCTCATGCTCATGGTGTGATACGTTGGGAAAGTACACATCGTATGACACAGTCAACTACAATAAAACGCCATAGCTTCGGAACTGTAACAACATCGACTGAAATGCACAACGGAGATTTTCCCCCTATAGGTGAGTTCAAATTTTATTTGGAGTTTACGGTGTTTAGAAAAAAGCCATGAGGTGTGAATGATCGAATGAAATCGAGATTTGGTTCAAGAATAAATGTATCTAAAAAAGCCATCCCTAGATGTCAATAACTAAGTACTGATATCTATATGAAAAATGGATTACGGTAACCTAAAAATACTAAAATAATTTTGTAGAGGATGAAATCAACACTATAATTCGAGATCATCCACCTCCAACACCTGACAAACCAGAGTTGATAAAAGAAGTCGAAGAAGAATATAATATCAGTACTGAACACACTGAAGAACAAGATTTCGATATTCCAACTGGTTTGGAAATTACCAACACTACAAACGCTACCTGGGGATCTGAAGAGGTATCAGTGGATTTTGTCGAAGTTCCACCTCCTGTACCTCCAAAACCCAAAGACTTATATATGGATTATGAATATGATAGCATTGAAAATGGAGATCATTCGGAATACACACAGAATGAAAGCAGTTCTTATTTATCCCCAAATTCCATCGACTATTCTGAAGGTGATGCTGTAATATTCCAAGGTCCTAATGTCAGGCCAGAAGAGGGTCTAGAAGATGAAATATTAGGTGAGATATTTTTTGTCATTCAATATTCAAATTTTTATTTTCAGAATTTATTAATCAAGCATCGCTAACTAATTCTTGATAATGTAATTTCTCAATTGAATTTAATTGGGGCATCCATCATCATTGCTGGTATTTTTTATTGATCAAACTTGATGCTCCATTCATCACATGTGATGATTCTGCAAAAATTTTTAACCTACATATTTGCATTTTATTTTCAAGTCCTTTTTTGTGTTTATAAAATTATCTGTTTACTAAGCTTACCAACCCAAAATAGATTCCCAAAAAGTTTATGCATATCATGGGACAAAGTGAATTTTAGGCTGTAACCTACACCCTACACCACGTTTTAAAAAATGGATGGGCTAATTCATTGAAGCTTCAGGTTCACCCTTGTTGATATTGGGCAGTACTGTTTAATATCAGAACTAAAAATTCATAACGTTTATGAGAATAATACTGTTATGCCTATTTTATTACTATTTTTTTATCAACCATCTTTTATATATTTATAGAAGGAAATCTTCGACATCTACAAAAGATCAGCACGGATATTCATTACATTAGACAGAAAGATATTGCAAGATTAAAGCAAAGTAGTCCTACCGATGCTGGTCGACTCAGTAATTCATGCCCAAATCTCGGTCAAGATTCTTCCTTTATATCCAACGGTGAGGAACTATTTTTAAACATCAGTCTCGTCTACTCATATCTTGCGATTAGTGATTGTCACCACACAAACTCATAAACCTTGTTTTCATTGTACTGGTTTTGCATATCATACAAATTATGTCTAGTCACAGTTTGAAACAAATTTATGATACATTTCTAATTTTGAATTGCTCAATTCGAGGTGAGTTGTGACTTTTTTACACAGTGAACATAAATTTGGATTGTCAAATATAATTCTTCCATGTTTATGATTCAAAAACTTCAGCAATATTTTGAGCCCGATATTAATACAAAGGATTAGCATTGTTTCATTTCTCACTTCCATAATCTTTTGGATTAACTTTTGTATATTGTATAAATATAGCATGCAGGTAAATAATCGTTATTCGTCAATGCGAGTTTTGAGAAAATTTGAACTGATCATTCTTCGTTAAATAAGCTAATTCTAGAGGATCTGTTATTCGAAACAAGATGGTATAAAATATTTTTCAAAGATTATACAACGTTGCAAACATTATTAAACACAAGATGGTATAAAATATTTTTCAAAGATTATACAACACTAAACATTATACAGTTCCCCAATAACAACCACAATAGTTTATATTTCACACAATTCCCAAATTCCTTTGACAAAAGAATTGTTGTTTTTGCTACCTTAAGCAGAACTTTTTTCTTTTCTATTCTATGACATAGTGTTTAGTGTTTGATAAATTTCAAAGAATGAATAGAATATATCAGTAGATCTTTTAAGTTCAATCAGGTCCCGGTGTTTCTTTAAAAGTCCATTTATCTGTTCATTACCTATTGTGTACTATTATGTTCTCGTTCCATGAAAGCTGAAATATTATGAATGGCCATGCTTGATCTGTAAATCATGTTAAAATAACTTTATTCAATTAAAAACATTGTTATAACATTGATCCAGAATTAGACTGTTGCAATGTTAATAAACAGTTGAATCATACAAGCTTGTTGAAATCTTTTTGAATTTTAATTCATTCAACCAAGCTTGACTTACCTGTAGTCTAATCGCAATTTTTATGAGGTCAAATTACCCAATAGGAGTTTTTTGTCAAGCATGTGCCACAGATGGACCGCATCTCATCGACGCGTTCCATCAGTGACACATACTTAACAAAACATATTTTGAAAATTGGAAATTTTGAATAAATTTTCCCAATTAGGTATGGCCCATTTGTAGTTCATGCCCATCTAAACCAAATATCTGATAGGGTTGATGCTAAATATCAAAGTAATGTTTTACGGATTACTCATTTCTTCATGTGTGGTTTTTGAGACAAAGCCCAAACTAACTTCAAAGTGAGGCAAGAAAATCCTCATTGCCCAAACCTGATACAAAGAAATCAGTGTCAGCATTCAATCACCCGCTTTTGATAAGGAATTCATGTCGTCTGGTAAACTATTGAGACTTTCTAAACAATACATCGAACCATATCGGAATATCGATTTCATTCTTTCTACCTTTATTTTGGGTTTTTAAAAGGGTAATGTTACACCCCAGTCTTGGTGTGCGGGTGGGTTTTATTAACAAAATTCGTTCAGGTCACTAAGCCACATGATAGTAAGAGTAATAATAAATGATATGTCCCTTCTAGTTGAATGATAGATTAATTTGGTCAATGAGATATTAGATTAATAAAAAATTTTGTTGTAAAAATACTCTTTAGCAATTTTATATTTTCTGCAATCTACAGAAGATCCAATGAAACTTTTACTATGAGTCATGTTTGGCAATAATTGAAATTGAACTGCAAGCTTCCCAATTGCAATTCAACCTGACATTGTTATTAATAACTTGTCATAATCATAGAATACCAGTTTTAAAAATTCCATTCTAAAAATATATCATTCAAGTATGAACCTTCGATGTGTTATGGTACACCACTAAAGCATATTCATCTTTCTCCCATGCTCAACAAAATAAAGTCCAAATGATAGGAATGCTCTTGTGTTTATAGTACGTTGTTGATTGTTACTATACACCAGCTCTTGACGTAGATTCTCACTCATTGTGGAATAGTTTTACGTACTTCTACCGCTTATGTGTGTTTGTACACACATAACACAACTTGAGGTATTCCAACCAGACATGTTTCTTTTGACCATATCTTGTTAAGTATGAGGCACTGGTAGACCAGTGCAAAGTGAGATCTATCTATGGCCCATGCTTCACAAAATAAGATTTCTGATAGGGCTGGGAATGTGGTGTTCATTTGTGCAATGTTATTCTATTCAATTCCACTATTTAATGGTGCTTGTAAACATATCGTCGAGTGTTCTTGACTTTCAGTCGAAGTTAGTTTTGTTTTTATTCTTTTTAACTAGTTGGTGAATTACACAGTAAAAACATGATATATATCAAATATGTTGTAATACTACATAATGTCAAAATAGTGTGCTGAATAACTGTATTCTGTTATCTTGAAACATGGGATATAAAGATTAGGGATTTTTTGAGGAGGAAAGGTCAATAGTGATCAAGGACTAGAGGTTAGTCCTTATTCGAATTGGGGAGCTTAGAGAAATTTTTGAGTTTTGATTAATAATAATTTCATTTTTCAATTATTTTTGAATTGATTACTCTTGCAGTGAAATCATGACATATTAAAATTATATTTACAAAATTTTATGTTGTAAAATCATGAATTTACTGCAAAATGGACCATGTAATTATGGTCTAATATCAGTCATATTGTATATCTGAAATGTTGAAACTTTGTTTTATTTATATAGTGAATGAATACCTTTCAACCAAATTATTTATAAGGGCAATTCTACCCTCTCTCTAATCAACTTTGCATACTCTTCCAAATCATAAGGCATGAGACATTAGTAATCATTGGCAACAAATGGGTTAACGTGTTCTGCCTACTGTTTTGTTTAATTTTAAGCTTAGCACGTTGTTGCTACCGAATTCTTTCCTGTTAAATTGTAATTATAAATTTCTGTAGTATACACTTAACATTCCATTTCCTATTTTGAAGAAGTCTCAAGTTTAGATTTCCCATCACTTTTATCTTATAATATTGATTATTATTAGAAGCCAATTGGAAATTTTTTTGTTTAGTATTCGTCACTGATGGATTGTGTCCATTAGCCCGTCCGCCCGTCTGTGGCTGATGCTTGACAAAATAAAATCATAGATTGGGATTATCAAGAGAATGCAAAAATAGATGTAATTTCTTTTACTAGTATCCGTACCCTAATTAGATGAATTATCTCAAAATCAATTTATCAAAATATAATATATGGTAATATTATTAATCAAAAATTAAAATGGTTAGTTTAAAAAATTGTGAAAATATGAAACTGAAAGTATATATATAATACAGTATATAAGGAGTGATAGAATGCCTGTTACTCTGCTACTTAGGCACCTGGACAAAATGGATTCCACTAGAAGAAAATTTGTCAATTGGGCAATATTTCATCAATTATCTGTGCCTAAAAGAGTACTGCTATGAAATAGCAGTGTTGGTGATTTTAGAAAAATGACATTCAAACATTTCTGATCCTCAAAGAAAACCAAGATTCTGCTACCCTGGTGTAATACACAGTACACAGTGTAAGGAGTGAGAACTTATAATATTTTTGCATACATCCATCACCCAAAATTTCTTGGTTTGTAATAATTAAAATATTATCATGTCATCCTAAATTTGGAAATTAAGTTCAGTCTTTCTGACTGCTCTTTGTCAACTTATTATTACATTAAATTATTTAACATGTCAAAGATCCGATTCTACCAGACCTTGTGAATGCCAATGCTAATTCGATTGTGTACCGTAAACGAATATTATTGATAGCTGTTATATAAGATGTCAATAATTATAAGAGTGCTCTGCCAGGGTACTAGCAATTTTGGGAAGAACTTATGCTCAATCATTCGAATTGCTTTAGACAGATTTTTTTTTATTTTCTGTCTTATTGAATGGTTCTGGTGGAGTGGAAAGGCAAACATAATATTTTGTTAGGAGTGGGTTATAACCTGATTTGAAGTTCGATACTTCAAAATGATTTAACGCAGCTCTAATTTATTAAACAATGTCATATTATAGAGTATAAATATTGCTAAAAAAGATGATCTGATGATCTAGGTAAGATTGATTGACAAGTGAGTGAAATTTTTACTCAAAGAAATTGGAAATAGTTTTCTCCTACGCTATCATCCTTATTTAGTTGTGTGTAATCCTTTTTAATGCATATCAACATAATATTAAAATTATTTTCCTGAAATAAATATGCCACCAATGTATTTTTGGAATTAAATATTATTTATGCACCTCCATGAGGAATAAGCTGAAAATGTTTATTCTTTGTATTCTTTGGAACAACAATATCCAATTTTTTAATGCTCTAGCACCATCTTCTGGACATGCTTATTAAAAATAGTTTTGATAGGTTCATCACTTTTGACCCTGTTTGACACCTTCAATCTCTTAAATTATTTCGTAACATACCTAAATATATTTTACAAAAAACACAAGTGGCACGACACAATGTACGTTTACTGAATTTAACCAAGAGAACTCTTCCAAGCATGACACATTGATATGCCAAGCTTAGCAGCTTGATATATCGATGTCTCATGCTTAAACCTAAATTCTGGAATAAGCTATGTGCGTTAATCAGTCGAGGGCCTGAAAGCTCTTATGTCCCACTTCAACATGGGCGACAAAGTCAGTTCTTTTCAAGTTTCTAAAATCGATTGTCTTTGGACTACTGCTTTGTAACTAGCTTCTACCTATTATATATAACTTTAATACCTTCGTATACTTTGGTCTGGTGTGGTTGCATTTCTGAATATTATTTATGCAAAATTGGATAGAAATAGTCATTGCTAGAAAATGTCCAGATGTAGAAGGTTTAGATATTCAAAGAGAGGCAAGACATTGCCCGTATCGCATAGTTTGAATGCTCTAGGTAAGTTGAAACTGGAAATATGATATTACTGGGTAAATTGATTCCATCATTCGACCCAAGTCACTCGACATTTCTACAGACAGATTGTAAGCAAAGTTGAAAATAAGAAAACTGGTTCTCATATTAATGGCTTCAGTTTGACACATTTTTAGTCATTTTCACTCTCTGTGATTAATTTGATTTTGTTGTGCTAGATATTCTCACATGAAAAGTTGGAATCTAGATGTGTTTGACTTGATAGGTATTTTTTATATTCTGTTGCAAATTGCAATTGCATTGTAAAAGCATATAGTTTTAGTTCATCATCATGGTTTCTCCCTGAAAATATTGATAACTAAACAAGTAAATGAAGCAAGCTAAGCTGTTAAGTATACGATTTATAAGTTTTAATATACCGCCACTAGGAATGTTATATTAATTTATGCAGTTGAACATATTTAGGTCTTTATTGAAATGTAATGTGAAACTTCAATTTTTGGTATTTTCATATATTATTGAATTTATATTCTGGACTATTTGGTAAATTGTGTGCAAAAAATGCCCAACATTGTTTTAGAGACGAAACTTTTTATGGTATATACATGATTGAAAAATATGCATAGCTAACTAACTGAATATAGATAAATAGGACACTTCTAAGATTCGATTGATTTACAGGAATAAAATTTTTTTTTCTTTTCAGACACTGACTACCTTGAATCTTTTGATTCTCCAGCAGCTGCAAGAAGTAGACAAGCAATATCATCTGGTATTGGGTTGCAACATTTTGATGCGGAGGTAGGTATCTGTGATATGGTATATGCAACTATGCATGACCAATTGATTTTTTATACTAGTAACCAGACTGGCAAAATATCATCGACCATTATACTCAAACACTCGATGGAGGGAAATATGTCCCACCAAAAGAATATTTTGTATGGTCAATATTTCATGATAAATCTCCTGCTAGAGTAGAAGATTGAAATGTCTGTTTTTGATTGATTGGTGATCATCAATATTGATTGGATTAAAACTTTTTTTTCCATCCAAAGAAAAAGACATACAATAACCATTTCTGTCACACGAAGAAAACCAAGATTCCAGCACTCCAAGACTCTTCTGCGAGGAATTAAATTTTTCCCTATTCATTGAAATACTTTAAAAATTATGACAGATTCGAAATACTATGTGCGTAATGTTTAAGTATGTAAATTTCTTTCCTAAGTTTCGAGTTTATGTTGATTAATCGTTATAAGTTTTTTGTTATATTGTTTTCATTCTTGTATTCTAGTTCCCATCACCGGTTGACACGTATGGTAGTGCAGATGATTTGTTATCAAAACCACATAATAGATCTCCGTTATATATTCCTGACCCTCTTCCTCCCCCTCCCCCTCATCTAATTACAGTGGACCAGAATCATTTAGAGGTGTGTGAAATGTTACTCTATGTCTTTCATTGATACCGGCTTCACTAATACAGCAGACATGCAAATTCATTGCAATTTGGGAGATTTCATTTATTTTTATCTTCCCATAGGGAGCGTAATATGCCTGTGGTAGATTAGAATTAATGGATACTGGATTGGAAATTGACGAAAATTTCTCATCCTTGAAAATATATTTAAAAATACCATCATGGCTTCATAAAAGTTTTACAATAGTCATGCGAGATTCTAGAATCCCGTAATCCCACAAATTTGCAAGCCTGTTAATATCATGTTTACATTGTGGTTATTATTTCAAGTTGGATCTTCGAGAACCTTATTTTTTACTTAGCAAGCATAATGTCATATTATGATAAAACAACAAAATTCGCTTTCGATCAGATCGAAAATTTACCTAAAATTTTTTGAAAGGTTTGATTTTTTTCGCATAATCTTTCGCATCTGGTTCTCATATTATGTGTTAAAACAATTTTTTATTAAAATTAACTCTAAGCTGGCTACGAGCAGCACCTGAAGGAAACCGACTATCAGCTACTTATTTGTCCGATACATAGATTTTTACATAAAAAAAGTAGTCACACTTTAAAGGAACAATATCCCAAGCGTGACAATAGTGTGAATTGGGGGATCTGCCTGCAATGGTTAAGCCATCTACCAGTTTTTCCACTCAGAAAATATGTCAAATTGCTAATGCATGTCTTCTGATCTAGTGTTTCATTACATTTTGCAATAGACATGTCACTTTTTAAGTCTTAATTACCGGTAGTAATTAGAATTTATTCAAATATTCAGGTGCCTCTTGAACAGGAACAATATCTTGAGGATGAGGATCAAGATGAGGAAGATGAAGAGAGAGAAAATAGATCCTCATCACCAACCAAAAGACCTCATAGTTGGAATTCTGTTGAAAAATTAAATGAGTTGAAACCTAACATCAAAGCAAAAGAAATAATTCATTCCCATAAACGAAGGTACTGCACCCCCGATTTTTCTTTCCTTTTTGAAAATGGTTGCGTTTAACTTCCGTTGGAATGACAGTGCCATGAATAAATGGTAAAACATTGTTCTTTCAAATTTATCAAAATCTAATTACAGGTAATATGCCTACTGATTCTCAGAAATTTAGTTTTGTCAAGTATGAGCCACAGATTCAAGGTCATCTGTGATACAAACTTGCAAAAATATACTACGGCAACTTTTTTCTCATAGGGAATAACATAGCATTAATCAATTCCGATAACACCATAATATTTTCATCTAGTCAAAGTTATCAAGGCGATGAATTTATAACCAAAGAATCAATGACTGAATTGACACCAGAGGAAAAAGCTGAACAGGCGGTATGTTTTGAAGTTTTGATTCTTGTAATTTATATTCATAACAGTACATTGAATCTACAAATGCAACTACTGCAATATTAGGAACTCCCCTACTCTAATTCTCAACAAAGAATTACCAAAATAGCAATATTTTATGGTAATTATTGACAATCGTTCGCTAACAGATTGAATGTCTTTTTCCTAGGCATCCAATAGTACTCTGAAAATATGCTTTAAAATCTGCAAAAATGGTTTCAAACATGGTCGGCATTGCTATTTATTTCATAGCAATGTTGAAGACCCTTGTTTAAACCTATTACTGTTAGACTCCTAATAAACTTCTATAACCTCCTAGCAAGTACTATATCATGGAACATATTGCAGTATTGTCTGTCGGCTGTTGGAAGCCATCTTCAAAAATTTAATCTTTTGTTCTCTGTATATTTTTTGATACCTGCACTTCCTTTATTACAATTCGAACCCTACTATGCTCTACATAATTTATAAATTTTGTTGATTGTACTATTCGAAGTCCGAGATTTTATAGATATTTCATATACATATTTGGTACACCATATAACTATATAAAATAATCTATATCTGACCCTGTGCCAGGAATAATCAATTTTTCAAAATAAATTAAATTATTCCTGAATTCCAAAACAATGACTCATGATCTCATTATATCACCTTTTCTCTTCCTACCTATGCATTACATACAATCATTTAGGTTTTTGTTTCATTTCATTGTACATCATTTCGATAAAACAATGATGTCATCACTTCCACGTGTACATGTATTATTAGTATGGCATTCATGTATGATCAGGATTGGCCGTATTTTTTTAAACCCTTTTTGAAGTATAGAACATGGAAATCCTTTGTCTATCACACATTTTAAGACACCGTCTTTGTATCATACTATTAAGTTTTTTTTTTTATTATTGTCCACATTGTGAACTATCACTAAATCATGCTTAAATAAAAACGATATAAAATAAATACAATCCCTGTATGCGCCGATTGCGACTATGGATGCAAGTCACAATATACTACAATGAATAATGAATGTAGATTTCAAACCTGTTTCTTTTCTAACTTAGGACACCATCACATCACCGTCCGTAAGAAGAGTACGTCGTCACAACAATAATGCTTTTGCTGTAGTAGGTAGGCAGCGATTAATTTTTAATGTTTATGGAATAGGGATTGTACTTGAGGATGTAGCACTGTGTTTTGTCAAGCTGAAATAGATGCTAAGCATTAAGCAAGTGTTATTTAGCTGTGGTAGATTGTTGAATCTTGGTTTATGTAAATGAAATTTTGAAGTGAAATAATTGAATAAAAAATGAGCAACTATGCAATAAACTACAGTAATCAGTACAATGACTTCAATCAACATAATATGTTGATTGAAGTCATTGTACTGACTGCTGTAGTTTATCGTATATAAGATTGTGATTTTAAGCAGAGTATTGGCTTTGTTTTCGAAGGTATTCTGAATTATGAATTGGGTTATGTTTTATGGAAGCTTTTTAGGTTGGTTTGTTTAATATATTTTTGTTTTCCATTATTTACCAGATTTCAAATAAATTCTTAATTTATTCAAAATTGAAGTCATTTTGTTAAGATTTGACGAAATATTAGGATGTTTTACTCAGAAAAATTTGATTCAATTCATTGTTTTTGAAATCGTTGTAAACGATTAATCGTAATGCGGCTCTTAATTAAACTGAGTTTCTCAAATTGTCCTTTACTTACACAGGAGAAATATATGCTTTGGCTGAAAGATAGATAAACTTAAGAACAGTTTTGATTTTATAAGCCACTTACCACAAATATTGATCTTAGATGATTAAATATGATTATTGGTTGTAACTGTTTCACAGAAATCATGAAAATTAATGTATTTTTCTGTTTATTCTTTTGCAGGTCCAGATTCGGTAAGTTTGTTTATGTATTTTGTTAAAATGCAGAATAATAAAACCATAGAGTTTTTTAAACTTTAAAAAATTATTTTTAAAAGTCTATCCATCTGTGACTCATAGTTAACTGAAAAAAAAACTGGTTTATTGGGAATGGAATTTGTGTATTTTTTGGTGTATTACAAAGCCTATTTTTCTATAAGTGTTTAAGTTTTATGGATATTATATTTCTATAAGGGGGATTTTTTTTCTTTTACAGAGAGATGTCAAATCACGTTCTGTCAGTCTCAGTGTCAATAATAACAATAATGCTATAAGTGAAGCAGGTTAGTATCTTGCATGTGTAAAACTGATGGTATATATTTTTTCATGTCCTAATTTATTGTGTGTTCCAAGTTGTCTTTTGAGTTCTAAAAGTATTCAGGCGATACTATTCGAGGCAAGTTTAGAGAAATCTTCAGGCCCACAGATAGATTATATTACAAATCTTGTTTCAATTTAATCTCGATATGGTGACTTGAATCTGATGTTTTACCTCTATTTTGATTCGATTCCTCATAAATTTTTGTGGCGAGAATACCGGTATTCAGAATTGCCCTGTTGCAGGGTGGCATAATCTTTGTTTATTCAGGTGTCCGAAATGTTTATGCCGTTTCCACCGGATAAACAAAAAAGCTTCAAAACCATCAATACGGTTATTTCATAAAGAGACATTTAAATCTTCTAGCCTCAGATATAATCATGCACTCACTGCACTTTACCATGCTGGTTCAGTTTCATTTGGAATGTTTCCCGCTTAGAGTGTAGTAGCTGGTACTACATCTTTTGGTAGCTCTTTTCTATTGAGTGTCGATTAATGGGTTCCTTTTGAAAGCTGTTTCATGTCTTGCTTAGAGTGAATTTCGATGAAAAAAAATTTTCCAGGTGTCTTGATTAACAGAGCATTCTGCCAGTAGTTCTTTATGGATTATTTTACTCGTGGGTTAGTCACAGATGCTAGTATTGCATTTTATGTAGCTCTTGGCCAAACTGGTAATCATTGGTTGGTTCCTTTTTTATTCTACTTCTGATCTTGATTGGACTAAAAGTATGATAATACTGATAATATGAAAAGAGACATAACCTATTACATCAGTGGCACAAAGCAATTTATGATTCCCTCCTATTAGCGTATATCATTTTGTTTATCAATACCATTTTTAGATCGAAGATTTACTATCAGTGAAGGGGTAATTTCTGAGTAAGTCCTTATTTTTTATGTTCAATGTCAAATCTACAAATTGTTCGTGAGTAGGGATGTCTGAACTGATATTTCATTATTTGGAGTTCTTCCATTCTTATTTCGCTTTTTGATTTTTCAAAATCTACTCTTGAGAAATTTCCCACTGGCGAAGTTGACAACAATCGATATGCACACTGTACACCTGATAACGTTTATGATTTTCTATGGTTTTAAAATTGAGTTTCTGGAATTACTGAATTTGGATTTTCTTTTAAAGTAAACTTGAAGCCAGGCATCCCTACTTATTCTGCTTTTTGCTTTGGTTGGATTGCTGCATAACATTGGTGCTATTACTACTATAGTTTTTCATTCCACGTAGATTTTATGAATGTGTGCAGCTTTTTGCAACATTGGTGTTTTTTGGTATTTTTCAAAAGCATTCTGTAAATAGGGATGCATCTTTGCCTTAATATCCCAGTAGCATTTTCTGTAGAATTCTGATTTCTGATATGTCCACTACATTTCGTAAAGTGAGAAAACTAGTTTCTGTTGTTTTTTCTTCAATCATGACTCTTGGATGACTCATGTTCAAATTTCCCATCTGTAGTTCACGCTGATGTGAAAGAATTTTTTCTTTGATGTCTTGCATTGTTGATGTCATTTTCCTCGGCTGACCAAAATGCTTCAAAACCATCAACACTGCTATTTCATAGCAGTGTTGATGATTTAGAAGTTTCAGGTACAGGTAGTTGCTAAAGGGGGCTTCCAATCCTCTGCCAAGATATATATCATGAAATATTGCCTATTTTTCATTTTTTCTGAAGGAACCCATTTTCTTAGGTGTCTGTTCACCAATCTAGTTCATGCTTAAAAAAAATCTGGTAAATGCGAAGTGTTAGGGGTCTATTTTACAGATAATAACTGTTTTAAAAATCGTTTGATTTCTTTCTGTGTGTGCAATATTGAAATCTCCAAATTATTGCTGTTTTGAAACCTAATTGTCGATTTTGTGCTACAATTCTTCTAACACTGGTTGTGTAATATTTTCATGGAATAATTTAAAAAAAAAAGTTGAGGTACAAATTTGATTCTCTGTTTTGTTTTTAATTTTCTTTCAAATATTTTTTATCGCTAACATGAATGTATTAAATATCTGGGTCTTTCCTATATTTCCTGGAAACACGTTAAGAAATTCTTCAATTTTTGAACCTTTTAATATGTAAATAAGATTTTTGTTCATGGTAGCGAAAATTTATAGACGGATGTTTTTAAATGGTTTCATCTACTCAATAGAAAACGTGTAATAGTATGTTACATGTTTTCAAATTACATGGTCAACTTTTTCTAAACATTTCATCATTTTTCAATCTGTCCAACACAGAAAACAACGTAATTCTCTGCTGGCATTACAAGAACTCATTCGTCAACATGAGTATGTTATTAGAAATATAATATTCACATTGTTGCAAATTTAATATCAATAATAATCACGTCAAATTATCGCACACTTGATTCACAGTGCATGGCATGTTTTATGCTTCACATTCACACATAATCGGAATGACAACAAGATCTAACATAATATGTATAATGTAGGTACTGCAATCTCCGTGCATGGAATAGTGATAAGAAAATTGACAGAATCTTGTTTTTCTCCGGGGGAAGCCAAAATGCGCTTGTCATTTTCTTCGGATGAACTGAAAGCTTCAAAACCATCAACACTGCTATTTCATACAGTATTGATGATTTTGAAGCTTTTCTACATTTTTGTTGCTGCCAAACAGTCAAAACGAGACCGTTTATTTTTCTAGCAAGAGCTACATCATAAAAATATTGCCCATTTTGCAATAATTGTCTCCTGGTAGAATTCATTTTTTGTGTGTGTCTGTGTAGCAGAGTAGCGCCCATTCTGCCAATCTGAAGAGAACAAAGTATTAGTAATGGAGCACATTGTATCTTGTGGTTTCTCACTCATTATTGGTCGGATTCTGTCCATCTGACTGATAATGGATACGTCGTAACATTTTCTCTATGTTTCATCTTTATTCTGACTCCTGGTTATTGGCTATTTCACTACAAATTGTTCATTGATCTGCATCATTTTGAGTACTCAGCGTATGTCTGTTGATTGGCATTGTAGAATATTATGATCAATTGTAAATTTCTTAGTGAACCGCCACTGTATTGAATGGAATATTGCCTTTTGTCATAGCGGCCCAAAACACCGACTTACCTCCCTACTTCCATTGAAATATCTTTTATTATTAAAGTTTTAAGCACGATTGTATGAGACTATTTCTTCTGAGCACTATTAAAATGATAATGCCTCTGGGATGAATGAATTGATTTCTAGGATTTCAAGTGTTACAATTCTTTCCACATTTTGATTATTCTGAACTTATTCATCAATATAAATATCATTCAGATGCATAAAAATCCTTTGTGTAGTGCAAACTATGGATGATCTTATTTGTATACATTGCATGTACTTGACACAAATTTCATCATTCTTTTCAAAACATGTTTTGGCAGTATTTGTCCGATTTTGAATTGTGATGTGTTCAAGAACCAATGTTATATTGACATTGCATAAGTTTCTTGTTTGTCCCATGGTTGCCTCACCTATTATCTATAATACTCTGTGGAAATCTCATTATTGCTGGGATAATTTGGATTATGCATCATAAGGTTGCATCACTTTCAGAATTAGAGCTATACTATATTCAGGCAAAACGGAGTATATGTGTTACATAAAATATTACAATATGGAAGTTATCACAAACGTGCATGTATGTGACACCAATGATTATATTTTTCTTTCAACCTGACACTTGTCTTGGAATTTTCTTCTGTTTCATTTTGCTTTTGTTGTGTGCATGTTGGATCTATCTTAAAAAATTATCTATCTTGCATCATACTGTGTTCTTTGATGGTTCTTTGGATTTGGTCATCATTATATATCTCTTCTTTATCTTTAATCTCCAAACTGATATAATAATTATAAATATTTTTGCTCACTGCTGCCATTGTTGCATGAACAACAGCGAATTGATCAACAAAGACAATAATAATTCATTGGATGATGTCGTTGATGATGATGATGCTTTTCCTAGTGGTCCAAGACAAATGTCGCTTGCAGAGTTTTTGTCTGAGTAAGTTGTCACAATTGACAAAATATCTTGTTTTATCATGCCGAGGTTTCCCCACTATTTGTTAAGTGCGCAATCCTAAACAACGATTTTTTTTATATTGTCAAGCATGGCGCACTGATCAATGTGACTTCAACAGTGTCCAGAACTCACTGGACTTGACTGTTTCCAAATGGGGAACATTGGATCTTTCTGTCGCTCAGTTGTTCATCATTGATCCATGTGAGCTGTACAGTCGATCAGCAACCTATGTTTGACAAAATGATAGTTATTTTTTTCTTTGGAATATTTCCCAATTTTCATTGTTTTCGATTAATAACAGTGAATAAAAATATTTGTAGTTTGTGTTACCTTTAATTTGCTATAACGGACAGTAGTTATATTGTAGTATGTATCATTCATTGAAAATAATATGACTGGCCCATTGTATATGCTTTTAATGATAATTCCGGCTACCAACATACATTTAGTAGCATTGGAACAGTTTGGTTATGTCATGTTTCATAATACTTGTTTAATTGAATACGATAATGAAGAGTTGCATGGGTGATTTAAAATTCTTTGTAATTGTTCGGTGAAGTCCCGAAGTCCGGACTGCAATTCTCAGATCATAATATTATTACAAAGAGATTTTTTGTCGAGTATGGATCACTGGTGGATCACGCCACCCGGGCATGGTCCATCTGTGGTTCTTACTTGTCAAAGTGATATATAATTGTTATTTGTTTTTCTCTTCATTCTAATACTGCATTGTGGTTTGTTTCGCTGTTTGAGTTTTTAGCAATTGCTAGACCAGTAGATTTTTACAATTGCATCTTCTAATCCTAGCTAATACATGGTATGGATAATTTTCACACAAACAATGTTTGACCATGACATGGTATGCTAGAAATGTGCTGGATACTTTACGCTTGGTGACTTGGTGCTGCTTGCTTCAAAGTAATCTGCTTGATTCATTTCATTATAATAATGCTCTTTTGCCTCATCAGGAAATTTGTTTTGTCAAGCGTGAGCCACACATGATTTGTGTCTAGATGACACGAACTGTCTGGTCCATATTTGGCAATATAAGTTGCGATGAATTTCATGGTTGAGATTCATCATTATGATGTCACAACCTTTACTTCCAGTCCAGCTAACTTTGAAACCGATGCTGAAACTCCTCCACCTCCTCGTAAGCCTGACATCACGACTGGCTATGCTGCAAAACCTTTTGTTCCTCCGAGACCACCAGATGCCGGACCATCCAGAAACATAGTCTCAAGAAAACTCAGCTTTTTGTCGAAAATGAGAAGCAGTACAAGAACAAAAACAGCTGGAGGCAAGGACAGGGTGAGTAAAAATTTTCTATTTTAGGGTATCTTGATGGAATGAATTCTTCATCAAGATGAGCAAGGATGCTTGTTTTGCATTCAAAATGTGAATTGATTCGGATATGTGTTATTGGTGGTTTCATCCACTTTATTTCGCATGTGGCCTTATCAGTGCTATTTGTCAATGTCTCTATTTGCTTGCTTATAGTTTTTCTCTTAGTAGCTGTGTTCAATTTCACTAGGTGTGATCAAGTTTGGAATTGCAAATTTTCGGAAAATTTTCCTGTCATAGTGTAATAAGTGTAACCCATTGTGTGATTGTCCATTTTTTCGCATTTTACAATAATAAAACTCTTTACAGACGAAAAAAGTTCCAGATATGAAGGCAAACTCTAATCTGAAACCTGCAGTCGATGGTGGTGAGTTTTTTTTAATATGTACTGTTAATTTATTGTTTGAGATACCATTTATTGAGAGATGGCGTTGGGCTAGGAATAGTTTTAACTCTGTAACGACGTTACAGATCTCACTGGGATGTAATTGGTTCACTGAACTTCTCACTTGTTTGTGTTGTGTTCTCTTTTTCGTAACAATAAACTGTAATTTGAGAAAACTTGAGCTTATGAAATTACGAATTACGCCAGGGTTTCTCGCTGTCTCCTGGTGTAAGAACTAGTATTTGTGCTCATATACCATCGGTTCAGTCGTGGATAATAGTTTCATCAATGATAACACATTTAGTTATTTTCTGTTCACTTTCGGCGTTTGTCTATCTGTAAATAGTTTTCCATATATATTCCAATACCTAATAATGGGTCACAAATACGTTTACAGTCGGTAAAAGCGTAAGGAATACGCCTCCCGAACCCCGTGAGGAACGATTATAAAGCAGACGATTCCTCGACAGCACAGGCAAAATCTGCGGGCAAGCCTCATCGCAATGTCTTTCCTCTCACACAGGCTATAACAGTAATCCTATCTTGCTACCACTAGACATTATTCTAAAATGTAGTAGATCGACCGCACGAAGGAGCTCTGGCGTCGCGAGGAAAAATCATAGTAAGACTTAACAATGGACCTCGCCTTGGCGAGGTGCCCTATGCATGACAATGATTCTTTGACAAATATCTTTGATTAGAAGGTTATTATTGTAGGTAGTACCTTAATATTTATACTAAAATCTCTGTTCGGCGGTAATAACATCATACCGTAGGTCTTCGCGTGCGGGATTAATGTGGAATAAATCAAACAATAAATTGTATAGTCGGTGCAGACGTAGACGTTCAACGACAAAATAGTATACATTATAATATAACTTTTCTGTGTGGGGGGTTGCTGATATAATACATGATCATAATATATTTTGGCTAAATGTCTTTTGCTACTGGACAATACGTTGACAAATTTGATATAATTTAAAAGGTTGTGGATTCACAAACTGATTGTAATTTAAGTTTTCTTTGGCTATTTTTATTGGCTGAGTAGTTTATCCCACGCATTCTTTGTAATCCCAGATCGCTTTGACTATTCCTATTGGTTGTACAACGTACCTCTAGCGTTGGATTAAGCGTTAGTAGACAAGTAACAATGTAACATGTAATTGTATTTCCACTTCAATGTACGATGGGATTGTACTCCGCCATACATGGTCGACCATTATATTGTTTCACGATATAAAATCAGAGCAAACCTTTTTTGTCAAGCAGGAGTCACTGATGGATCACGCCGTCGAGGCGTGGTCCATCTGTGACTCATGATTGACAAATTGTAAGTGTTGCCATTTGAATGAGCATTTCCATTTGAATTCTATTTTTTAGGCGAAACAACTGATTTTGCCGTTAAAGCACAATATTTTTTAACGACTCACTCAGTGTCGTCAATTTCTGGCCACTCCTCTTATATCCGCCGCCTTGTCGCCTGCGTGACGTCACATGCGACGATTTTTCCAACAAGTACATTGAAGCATGACGAAAATTGTTTTGTGAAAGTTTTGCAACAGTAATTGTTAACGTGTGAATATTGCAAATATTTCGTTATTGTTTTTAAATTGCAGTCTCGTAATAGACGTGAGAAGTAGATTAGTTTGACCTTGAGGTTGAAAACAGAAAGAGTTTTAATATGATGTTTAACTTTGGTATTATCAGCGAGGCGGCCATATTCGGACTGCGTTTAATTACACGCGACAAGGGATGACGGAAATCGAATATGTTTTTATTTCAGCATCGATTCGATCCATTTTTTCGAATCGAATCAAAAGTCGTTTAAGATTTAGAACAAGTTCAAATTTAGTAATAATAGCGTGACAGTCCGATGTAGTACCTTTTATTTATTTAATTTGAATCAAAAATCTTATAATATGCAACCAAAGACGATTCTCGAGAAGATTGTAAATTACTTTAAGAAGCTATTTTTACCTAAAATTTGTTTGATTTTTGATTCTAATTACTTCGAATTGTTCCGTTTATCGAATATAAAATCGAATCACTAATAGATTAGATTGGAGTTTGGTCGTTTCTGAACAATCACATTTCTTGAAAAAGTCGGTTTTCGATTTCTATGTTAACTGGTGAAACACGTTGTCATCAAAACTATTATTTCAATTACCACGCGACCTCTTTTGTTCAGTACCACGTTACGCCATTCACATTTCTAGAATAATTTCGCTTCAGTGCTCCCATTGTCAAAGGCCAATAATATGCTAATACATTTATTATGCGTTGAAAGAATAACGTCGTTTAAAGGGGCATTGTATAGAGCTATATTGTAGTAAGCAAAGTGAAAAATTGGTGTCATCCTTCGGGCGTTTGGTACATGAAGATATTCCATGTTCCTTGGGCGATTCAAAAAGCTTCAACAACATCAACACTGCTATTAAATAGCAGTGTTGATGATGTTGATACTTCTAGACAGATGCTATTAGCGCAAGACGTACGAAGGTTCTTACTCAACTTTTAGCCCCGTTGATACGGGGCCTCGGCGGCGCGGCGGCGCGTACCATCAGTTACTCGTGTAAATTATTTCTTTAACAAGTGCGATCAAGCTTCGTTCCTGATTTAGAGTATTCAATAATAGTTGGAGTGTCGGTGCAATATACTATAGTTATTGATCATAACATCTCCAACGTTTTAACGTATTCCCATTGACTATGTTACATTCCGGCTAAATCCAGGATAATATATCACGAACGTCTATTCCCATCGCCTGGCGTCCACGCCGTTTTGTCTACTATGAATTTGAGCTTTATACTCAGTTTTACTCGTATGTCCATGCTCTGTTTCCCGTGATATCGATTGTTGTTTCAAATGATTTATTATATGTTGAAAAACCATGTTTTATTATGGCTTCATTTTTTGCCAATGTGCTGTATAATAGCGTCAAGCAATTTAGATTTAGTAATTTCATTCAAACTTTTTTAGACCGGTTTACCATCCCGTATGCGCGCTTGCGAAAACCTTTTTCGATTTTATTTCATGCAAATGCAGACAATATGGGATCGTGCCCGTGATAAAGTAAAGTATCAATTTGCTGAAAGAGTTTATTTTAAATATAAATTACCTATGGCGAGCTCGAGTAAAGTAAATTTCGAGTCAATCTGAGACAGATAAAAGGACTGCGGCTACTCTGTTACTTGGACATACAGGAAAAAGACAACATTCGGGATAGATATCTATTGTATTTTGATTCGCATATAAATACAACAAAGTTTCAAAAACGAAACTGTTGATATTTGGCCATTTTGCTCATTTTGCAGAAAAAATCATGATTCATGGCAAATTTCACGATGTAAAATTTGGCATATATCATGATTTCACTGCTAACTGAATCAGTTTAAAAGTATTACCAAGGCTTCTGATTCTGATCCAACAAAAAACATTATTCTCAATCTATAATAAACATAATTATATCAATGTTTAATCCAACGGTCAGTTATTAATAGACATCATGATATATTTTTCCAATACCGCAACTTGCAACAGTTATCGAACGCTATAGAAACAACTATTCTATCCGTTGGCCACACTCGCCAAAACATGAAATGCAAATTATTTTTTAATGAATATATCAATGGCCTAGTGATTATGAGCTATTATGTAATATATTCCCGGCTATATGCCAATATGCCGCACATAGTTTAATATGTCATCGTTATTCTATAGATTAATTAATGTTTGAAACCTAAAACGATTACGTCATATCCGAATCAATTGTTGAACATCGAGAGCTCCATTTTTTTATTTGTAAATTTCAAACCTCAATGTTGACGCTTTGTTTCTTTAATATTTCCAACTGGTCAGCAATCATTGTTGATAACTCGTAATATCATAAAAAAAATCTCGACGAACACGTTTTGTCGAGCATGGGACACTGATGGAGCGCACCGTCCAATTTCTGATTTGATAAACGCTCTGAGAAATGTTTTTTCCACTAATATAAGTTACAACTCTCCGCTCACATCGACTTGCATTAATTATCACTCGCGTAGTTGACTGGTGGGCCTCGATCGACCAACCCACAATGCCACCCTACTCTTGACAGAAAATTAAAATTGTGACAACTTACGTTATATCCTTATGTAATTCCTGGTTACTCATCTATTATTCATAATGTTTTGTTGTTTATTTTTTGAGTTTGCTGACCCGATTGTTTGATTCGATTTCGACATTTTATCGTATCCTCCTAAACAATATTTTGGTATTGCAAATATATTATTGTTTTGTTACAATATTGGAATATATTTCCGAGGAGTCATTTTTGTCCAAATAAATGGCAATGCTTTCAACTTTTATGTCTGTTAATTGATGCGTCCTGCTTTCTCAGAAAATTGTGTGTATTTCACCTGAATAACGCTTGCAGAACATGCTTTCACGTCATTTATGACGTCAACGTCGCCCACTCAAAATCACGTAATCGATTTGTCTTTCGTTTCCACGCGATAACGAGTTGGAAAACTTCCCGAAATGAATGTTGAGTCGACAACATACGATCTTCGCATAAAAGAACAATGGAAGTCAGATTCGTAATGTAAATACCGTAACAAAAAAATCCGTTCCAATCTACCCACGGTTGAGGCCTAGCCTTGAATTAATTTCAAAAAATGGTCCATGGATGGGCCGCGCCCTAATGGCGCGATCCAACCATGGACCATTTTTCACAAAACGTCATAGCTCCGTGACTTAAGTTGTTTTGTCAGACCATCTAGCACTCTTCAATTTTTTAAGCAGGTGTTTGTACTATCTTAGGCGGAGGGGTTTAACCCTAGAGAGTGCTTAATAAAAGTCGAGATACGCATTTGATTAATTGATGAGTAATGAATGAATTGACAGCCAAAAGAATCACTGGTGAAACACCAAGGTTGTTTCAATTCTGCGAAGGGGCTGATAAAGAGGAGTGAGGGGGGTGCTATGGCATGAGGGAAGTGTTTAGATTCCTTGCATCAGTAAATTTGTCAATAAGCTCAATATCTTAATTCGAAGGAGAGGCTTTACTTTTATTCCAGATTTGAGAGGTTTAATCTCATATAGATGATAGCGTACTGCACAACTGGTGCGACGTGGATTGCCGGAGCTGGCACTTTTTTATTCGATTCTGGCACCGTCTTTCGAGACAACGGGGTGATATGCGGGTGTTCAAATCAGACAAAAAATGTCTTGTGTAATATACATATACATATATTTAAATTGGTTTAGACGTTTGGCAATATTGTCACTTCCGGCTGTTGGACGAAGGTAGCCAGTATCCAGTTTTTGATATTTGATTGACACTTTTTGTACAGTTAATAGACTAAATCATAACACAACAGAAGACATATATTATTACGTCGACACTCGACAAGTGAAAAGTGTAACTTGAAAGTTATGGCCACGTTTTAAGGCTAATTTAATTAATTTCAGTTGTAAATCGACCACCAAGCGTGGTTCATAAATATCTAATCTGGTACAGTTTTAAAATTTATTTTGTCAAGCATGGGCCACCGATGGATTGCGCCAGTATTGTGCGAGCCATCAGTGACTCTTACTTGACAAGGTATCGAAATAAACGTGCCGTGCTTCATCGACTTTAGAAGTCTTTCTGAAATATAATGTATTGATATGTGCACGTATTTTCTATTCGAGTGCATGCAACATATTAATCTACGCTAAAATATGGAATCGATTACTTAAACCACCTGTATCATCTATAACCGGCATCTCGGTTTAGTTTGTCGCTTTTTGTAAATTGTATGGTAGTATCATTTAGGTGTTACCATATGCTGCCTATTAGTCGAGTATAGGGTGTGTTCTGTTTGTAAGGCAAGGATTGGTTTATCATATATTTGACTTTGTGTCTTCAAGGACTTTGGAAATATGACAATGCCGGTACTAATAACGAAAGTTTGGGAGTTTTCAGATTTAAATGAGAATTTAACAGTTTATTTCACAGTTCTTATTTATTGTTCATAATTTTTACAGCGAAAATACGAGATTTCCGTCAGTCCGCGTATTTTTAACCGAATTAAATCTAGTCCCTTGCCATTAGCAATCCGCATATTTTAATATCTTGCGAATATACAGTATACTAACTGGGGAGTCTGATCATAAACTCACACAAAACATGTTACCAAAAGTTCGTCAGTTAACGTATTGATGCTATCAATTTCGTATCGCAATTAATTATTGTTCGCCAATCTCAAATCGAATTGAATATTGCCGATACCGGTACCGGTAACTACTGGGTCGCTCTATTTTACAGTGTAAGGTGTTTAGCGATCAATTGTCCATTATGTTCTTACGCTTTCAAATTTCGTTTGTAAGGTACGTAGCTCAAGGACGTTAAAAAAACTCCTTTCTATATTTATCCCATCATAAAACATTCATAAGACGGTAATTTTCGCCGGAGATCAAAACAAGATTTCAGGAAGATACTGTACAGGAAAGAGGTCCGACCAATTATATCGTCCAATACATCGCCGCTCATGGACGTCGGGCGTTTCCCCAGGATAGGATTAAACGCTCTTGCATTCTTTGTGCCAGACTTGATCAGTGATACTCGCTTTTTCCACTAATTTTGTGGATGTCACCGCAAGACCTTTTAAAATCATTGATATTGCTTTAGTTGATTTGGGGAAAATTATGGTTTGCCTTAAATGTTATGTAAGTTGCCAACAAGGGAGTGTAAATAGACAGCGGAAGGGTTTTATAGAATCATTGATATTGCCTGAGTTGAATTGACAAAAATTAGGGTTTGCCTTAAAATTGTTAACTAAGTTGCCAGTCATGGATGTAGTTAATATGGAAAGGGTTAAAAAGTTACCCAATTTCAAGCAAAATTCATACTGTTCAAGTCTGAATTTGGTGTGGAATTTGTGTAGTTTTTGCCAGAACTTTCTGTGATCAGGTATTTCCAACCCACAAATTGTAGACCTGTGCTTATGTTCAGAAGTGTGTGACGAACGCACTATACCTAATACCTATATTTTGTAATAGTTCAGCTGCGCTCGATTCATTTCTCAGAAAATGGACTCTTATTTGTTGTATTCTCATATACAAAGCATTCTTGATCATAACAAATATACATAGCGAAATTTAGTCGAGGCTAACGTTGAATGAGTAGAGCGAAAGTTTATTTGAACGGAAAAGAACTTGAATAACAACTTGATCTTTAACAATGGAGTGATGTTAAGTCTGATCAATCAGTAAGGATTGTCAGCCAAGCAGTCGATGAAACGTTTTTGTGTTTAGTTTACTTTGAAAAAGACTCAATGTTATTATGATTGTTAAATGAATTGCTGTACCGTGAAGAAAGCAAGTTTAACACAGACCCCCTCTACCGTTTTTCTGCAAACCGAGACGGTTAAGTTGCGAGTATCGTAAGGTTAGATGGGGAGTTATTTGCGAGAATAAAGTGGATAACACTGAGCTGGTTTCAAGAAAGCGGTTATATGATATAATTTTTCCTAGATGGGACTTTTATGTAGTTTGTGGGAGAATCTTTTTTCATTTCATTTGCTTCTTGTCTGCAAAAAAGCTGCTATTTCATAGCAGTATTGATGAATTTGAACCCTTTCCTACAGTTTATTTGCTACCAAGCGCTTTTAGTCGCAGGTATATCATGAAATATTGCTGTTTGCTTGCTTTTCCCCCTCATGGCATCCATTTTTTTACAGATATCTGAATAGCAGAGTAGCTGGTATTTTGCCATTCTGGTTTGTCGTTAGTTTTGTATCTAGGCGTCACATTTATATATTATTATCCTTGCTGCTGTTGCTGAACTTTTTCTTAAAATAGGAATGAAGAGTTGATATAAGTTGGCAAAGAAAGCCAATCACTCATAATAGTCCGATCTTCGTTTTTTTTAATTAGCACTGAACTTGAGAGTTTTTATATTTAATCCATTTAAGCTGATAATATTTAACAAGTGTTATGTTTCAACTAGCAAGTGTATTTATCTTAATTAGCGAACTTCACATTGCAACACCCTACTCTTCGTTTAGGCGGCTCAGAAGCGATACCTCAATTTGTCATCATAATCCCAGGTTGCTTCAGGGATTCACATAAATTTTTCTAGTTAAGTTGATAGCCAGTTTTCAATCATAGGAATTTTGTTCACGAAAATGTTAATTATTCATTGCCTTACAGTTTGAAAATACTGATGGTGTGAAGTATTAATAATTCTTCAATGAGTATTGTTTGTTCGGGATCATTTGGTAAATCTGGTATAAGGCAATTAAACATATTGAACATTTTCAGCGGCAACATTCTTTTTAGTTTATTCTGTCAAACACGAAGCACAGATTCAGCGAGATCTGTGAGTGACCTACATCAACAATTTCCCTTTTGGAGTGAAAAATTAAATCGATTAGGTTAAAGTATACTCATTTCTGTGCTTCGACGGCAGCCAAATTCTGTTCTACTTAGAAAAGTTTTGGTCAACATTTAAAAACTTTCAACATTTGGAAAAGATTAGGTTTGGAACGATATGTTTCCCGATTTTTTAATTCTGAAGTAGCTGGTGTATGTAGTTTAGCATCTCCACACGGACATACATAACAGAATGTGTTGAGATGCAGAGCAAAATTTGCTGACTAAGACGGTAGGAATGGGGGTTAGTCTAAACTTTGTGGGCGTTTCCTACGAAATTATATCAACGTAAATTCCAGTCGCTCTTAGCGTATTAGATACAAGTTTTCGATCTGTTTGTCCCGTGTGCATTTAATTTGTATCGATCGTTTAATCGAATTACTCAATTTTCCAGACGATATAGTGATATTGCTGAAAGGTCAAGGTCGAAGTCTGGCTTTTTATTAGGCACAGGAAACGTACAGAACCGGAAAAAGTTGAAGTTCGACTATTTTCGTATTCGTTCTTTTGGTATTTGGTGTTGCTTTTTGTGTTCGCAGAAATATTTCGGCAAAGCTTGTTATGTCAAGTATGAATCACTGATGGATCGCGCCGACGTCTTCTTTTTGGAAACATTCATTTCTTATTATCACAATTTTTTATAAGGAATAGCCTTGCAGATTACCATGCAACTTTGTTGGCTTCCATTCACGGTTGTTGCAAGAGATTATCCCCGCTTGCTTTTGATTGCAGCAAAATGCAAACCTTGTCAACTCGAGAGTTTAGTTAGCTTATATTATTATCATAGACTCGTTTGGGGGATTTAAACACGTAATCCCAGTCTATCATCTTACGTATAAAACTGACGTCATAACATGCGTAAACTCGATTCACCTTTAGCCTAAGTTTTGTGTTTTGTGATGTAAAACCAAACATGGCCGTTACGAACGAAAATGAACTCAGGCAATGTATTGTTTCATCGATTTACCTCTAGAACCAATCAGAAATTTTATTTTGTCAAGCATGAGCCAGTAGTGGAATGCTCAACGAAAAGCATATGCGCGTAAAATATTTCTGATCGGGATTAGTGTATGGACAGCGCAGTTTATCAGAGACTCGGACACGGTCGTCTGAACCTCAGTTTTCTGTGGTCCGCAGTTGAATGTATGCGATAATTGCTGACATCAATTTATCCTTAAGCCAGTATTCCGCATGGCTTAACAAAGCGTGATTGATATGGAGTGTTCGTGCCAATGAATCTTTTATGGGTTTCTGCGTACTGCATTCTGCATTATAATATATCGCTACATTATATACGGTATCGATTTTACAATCACGCTTTTGTGCGTTAAAGTACATGTTCTACGTAATGCAGGTAGGGTTGTCAGTTTTTTTATGATATATTTATTTTTGAAAACGATTCAAAACATTTTGGACTGATATACTTTTTACTGAATAAGGTTGGAAAACAAAAATGGACAAAGTAATAAATTTTTTTCGGTTTTAATTCACATTTTCTGAGTGATTTAGATATTCAATCAGAGGAATGGCGTACTTACTGTATAGAGACCTGCTATAGGTAAACAAATTATATCGGACGAAATTATATTCGGAATTTGGTAAATAGAAAAAAATATGCTGCAGCATCAGAGATAATCGAAATAACTGTTTCGGGATATCTCTACCATTTTACTACAGTATTATAATATATGCCAAAATTTTCCCGTACAATTTGACATTTGTCACGATTTTGCTGCAAAATCATACGTTTTAGGATAATCAGGTCATAGAATATACCTTTTTAGTGACTCTAGAATAGAATCAACTATTTCCAATTTGTATATATTGTATATTTAAGCTATGTCTACACGTAAGAGGTAATAGGTGCGGGAATAAGTTGGGATATAATTTTTGTCGTTTTGCGTTAAGAAGGCGGGGAAAGGAAAATGAATAAACAGAGCTAGGTTTTGATTGAGGTTATCCAACCAATTACAAAATTGGTGATTCTAGTTGATGCGTTATATTATTCATGTTGTTAGGATTCTAAAATCAACAGATTCAAAGGTGTTCAATGAGCATTAAGTTAAACAGAAATTGGCCGTTTTTGTAGTTTCATTTTTTATCTATTTGCGAGGAAACAATCAAACAATTGAAACAAATTTTATAAAGATTGACCCAGCTTACGAATATTATAGCGTTGGTGACTTTTGAAGCTATTTTTTATCCTCTATATTCTTTTGGTGATATTCATTTTCCTCTCAAGTCTTGAGTAACTACCCAATCAGAAAAATTCCATAAAAGCATTATTTGTTATGTATGAGTCACTGATGGATCGCGTCGATGAGACGCGGTCCATCTGTGGCGCACACTTGACAGAAGCAAATGTCTGATTGGGTTAGTAGCTGCCTGTAGGACAATGTTTGAAACCTATTTATCTTTTTATATATTTAACCTAATATTCCACAATTGTAATATCTGGGGATTTTTTTCAAGAGGTTCCAGTCGCCTGTGCAATATTCATGCATACGTAATTATGTTTTTGCTATTTGTCAACGTCCAAAACGTTTTAAAATAAAGAAATGAGCAGTCCGTTTAAAAATAAAAATATGGAATTTCCTCCGGTAGAAAAGTGAGTGAAATGTTAGGGACGCGTCTATTGACGCGTATTTTTATCGATTACGTGGTGGCAACCTTGTTGCTCGATGCTATTAATCTCGTGTCGATTTTGTGATTGAATATGTATTTTTTAATTAATATTAATAGCTGCAATGGGGTTTTTCTGCGCGTGATGTAATGGTTTAGATGAATGATGACGCTGTGTAGCGCTGGAATGTATGTAGTGCCTAACGGTGCATTTCTGCAATGCAATATCTTGCTTTGATAAATATGACCAAATATTATCGGAACATTTCCATTTATGAATTGGATTTGGATATAAATACAATTGTGTATCTGGTTTGACAGCAATAATGGAATGACCGTCTATTTTTCTAATTCTTTCTCTAATCCTTGAACAAAACATATGTCAAATTAAGCATATTCCCATCACGTGTATGTGCAGTGCAGTCTTGGTGTAGTCGCACCCAATCAGAGCCTTTATTTAATTAGTTCGGAATCGATTCGAGTCGTGGATTCGAAATGACATCACAATTCTTCGTATTTTCTGCCAAAATCTCATTATCATTGTCATACATTCAAATTTTAAAAAAAATTCCTATCCACCATCAAAATGACGTTTCCTTTTATTGCTCACATAAACTCCAAATGTAATAAGTATTTTTACTTCCCTCTCGAAAACCACAGTTTTAGCGAAACTATTTCGAACGTTGATTCATCTTAATTTCACGTTGATTTTCAACTCACCTGCCGCACAGTTAAAACCTAATCGCTCAATTTTTTTCTTGTTTCTGAAACCATTTCCAGCTCGTCGTTCAAAAATTTTTGCGGTCTGGTAAACAGGATTTGCCACTGAGAGTAAGAGAAATGCGGTAGGTGTACTCGTTACTCATTCAAAAATGAGAATTTCGAAATATTTTTGGTCAAGTATGGGTCATTGATGGATCGCGCCTCACAGGCGCGGTCCATCTGTGACCCATGCTTGAGATATAATTTTTATTGAGATGCACTTTTCACCATTTCGATATGATTTATGGAAGGTTTTAAAATTATTTTGGTGTGATGTCGAAAATTCGTGTGGATGATATTTATCATCACGCGGATGGAATAGAAATAAGAATCAATTTTAGCATAGACAAAAGAAATTTAGCTAAAGCAAACAGAGTTGTTTCAAATGTATTGTTCTAGTTTGGCGAGTGTAAATTTAGTTTCAATTTAGTTTTGTATAAACGAAAATACGCGTCGAAGGCGAGTGAGAAGTTTCGGTTTATTGGAAAGAACAGCAACTTTTAGGTGGAAAAATAAACATTTTTATTATGCTTTAGTATAAACGATGGAAAAGGAAGATCGCGCTCAAAAATTTGGTCATTTCTAGAAAGTCAATATTTCAGTTTAAATCGGAATGACGTACCTCATTTTGCTATAGAAAGTTATGAAAAATGTTAAGAAGCGCTTGACTTCAAAAAGAAAAGGGAGATTACAGATTTGAACACATTTACAACCAAATGTGCAACAATATAATTATTTGTGTCAAGATAAATCTTTTAAGAATTTTCAAACAAAAATAAACAGAATTTATTTTCATCAGCAATCTAGAATACCGATATCCTTTTTATTTGGAAAAGAACATATCCAGTTGTGACATTCACAGTAGCTTGTATGTCGGTTTCCAATACATTTTGAAATCCAAATCCTACAACATTTTTTTATTAACGAATATACTTAGCTTCAGTTTATCAATCCTCTTTTAAAACGCCTATTCATTGCTCGATTGTGTAACAGTTTAAAAGAAAATATGAATATGCAATTTCGATGTATATACCACTACAATATCTGGTGTCACGTAGCAATTGTTATTTTGGTTTGCCCAAATATATTCCATGTTAAGGCACCTTCCGTTTATTGCTATTACCGAGGTCACGATGGCTCAGCCGGTCACCATACATTTCACGGAAATGTTGTCCAAAGATGTTTTGTTATGTATGAGCCACTGAAGAAGCGCGCCGCTTAGGCGCGGTTCATCTGTGGCACGTACTTGACAAAATAAAATTTCCCATCGGGTTATATCTCAGTCTATTTACAGTAAAAGGATTCTATCGATCGGGCGAAGCGACAGAATTACTTGAATTTATTTATGTATTTACAATAAAATTGGTTTACTGAATTTAGCATAGTACAAGATAAAGGGGAAATAGATTTAAGAAAATTGATTTTGAATACTAGTAATGTTCATTTATAGTAAATTTTGTATTATAAACTAGTGCGAATCTCCTGGTCTTTTGTCTCGTTTATCGCTATCTATGGCAGATCGCATCTATGGTAGTCGTACGTAACAGGTTGGCAGTTAGATAACCAGTGACGGCTTCATTCGAGTAATGAATTGGTTCGTTTTATAAAATCGTAATTAATTTATTTTCTCGATAATTTATTAATCGGTTTACTGTGCAGATAAATTATAATGTATGTCAATTTACTGCGAGAAATTGTTACAAAACCTTACACCCGAACAGAATTCTTTATCAAATATGAGCCACAGGTCGCCCGTGATTTTGCGATGCAATCCATCAGTGACATACGTTTACTAAAATATTTCTGACATAATTTTTCCTATTGGGTTTCAATGCACGAAAATGGGGCGGAGCTGATGTAGTTGCTGACCCATTACCCATGTTGGACAAAATAACATTTCATATTTAGTATAGTCTTATACTCATGGCAAAAGGTTGTTTCCCTCATTTAGATTTCGCACCTATTGCTGTCGCCTTTGGCAAAATTACGCTGGTACATCTGTTACTAATCTGCACATGACAGACGGTTCAATTCTATTTATTTTGATTACCTTGTACTTTTTGTTGAGATGTCTATGCTATATGTCAATTATTGCGTCAAAAGAACTTCACACGCCAATGTTTCGAGGAATGAATTTTCTTGTAATTGTTCGGGTCGTGAGTTTGCAAATTTAGATGAAACTTAACAGAAGTTATTTTATTTTGTTACCCGATCAAAAATTGTCAAGATATGTTATTTATGTTGAGTATGGGTCACTGATGGATCGCATTGGGAGCGCGAGACTTTTGATTTTGCATGGATAATCAGTCAGCACCCAAGTCTTTACAGTGCTATTAAAACGTATCAATTCATGGAAACTATGATATTCTTGATAGTGAAAGGGGTGGGTCGCAGCTTGAGATTGAACCTTGCAATTAATCTCGGTCTCGGGATTTATTTTTTATGGCAAATTTTACTTGAAAATTGGTTTGGGGACTATCGCTGGATTTAATTTCTCTCCATTTTCCTAATTGTCATACTGAAGTAAATGCGTGGATAGTTAGCCGAACATCTGGTCTCAAAATAACCCTGCTTAACAAACTTATCAACCTTCAGCACGTAAATTAGCATGGCTATAACATATTTTTGGCGTATCGAACCACAAATTATTGAAATTTGATCATCATTTTTGCCAAATTAGATC
Source organism: Styela plicata (assembly GCA_963675895.2). Taxonomy (NCBI): domain Eukaryota; kingdom Metazoa; phylum Chordata; class Ascidiacea; order Stolidobranchia; family Styelidae; genus Styela; species Styela plicata. The sequence continues at coordinate 17,608,828 of OZ023140.1, forward strand.
CAAAATATTAGCTTTTAGTGACTTGTTGCTTGGTTAATCTTCCCAAAGCCTAAATGATTACACATAGAACCGCAAAATGTCGCCCACGGGATTTTTTTGGAAATCGTCTGTGTAATTTTGGAATAATAGATTCTTGTTCAAGGACTTCGTTAATTAATTCGAACATGAAATTTGCGTTGCGTGGATATTCACCACGTTCAATTTTTTTCGAACAGTGAAGTTGTGTCCAAACATTATTTCTCAGGTATGGACCAGCTGTAGATCCCGATGTCGAGATTTGCTCCATCTATGGTACATAGCCGACAAAAGGCGCTATGTGACGTATATACTTAGTTGGCTATGGTCGTCGTCCTTTGTGCGATTTGCAAAATTTATTTCGTCAAGCATAAGCCACAGATGGACCGCGTTCTTTCGACGCAATACGTCAACAACTCACCCTTAACAAAAGATGCTTTTACCAGAATATTGCGATTGGGATTTAATTCCCTACTTTGCGATTGCCACCTAATCGTGGGAATATTTTATCAAATATTATTAATCTTCTCTTTCTAAGTGGACAAAAGTTATTGCAATCCAGTTTTCACAGTTAGTGATACTTATTACTTTGATCTGAAGTATATTGCGTATCCGAGTTTTATTCGCTTTCAAGTGGATGTCATTGGCCAAATTATTCTTTGATAATCACATATTTCGCCTACCTGCTCCAATAAGGTTTGAATGCCCTTGGGCTTGACGTTTGTAGTAGTACACCGGTCATTAGAACGTAAGTACGCCACAGCGACATCCGCTACTTGTGCAAACGTAAAATAAGGAACTATGAAAGATTAGAGTTCAGGGTAGCTTGAGGTATGTTGATCTTCCACTGAACGTCGTGTTAAGGATGTGATTTAGTTTAAGTTCGCAGTATTCGAGTCAGCGGAATTGCTCATATATTATGAGAAGGGATGTTTTTTAATTTGAACTTGTATTGTATGTCACAAATACACATGAGTTTTTCCGGTATATAATAATGAACAGCGCCATTGCCTGCGATTTCACAGTAGACGGGATTAATGTTATAGAATCCTCACGTAAGTATGTCTTATGAATGCTATTTAACTTAATTCAATCGACAGCATGATCTGTCATGGCTAAATCAAGCATTTTATTTTGACAAGCATGAGCCACAGACTTACCACATTTCGGGATGCGATCAATTTCCCATAGACAATGCATTTGGATTTTGCATCAGAAATTTTATTTTATCGTACTTTGGCCGCAGACCTTGGGACGAATTCATTTCTGATTAAGGGGACAATCGTGCTTGATCTCAGATATCTCCCTTCGTTGGTGGTTTGATATGTTATGTTGGTAGAAAGCATTATCTTTTAGACTTCCTGGCATTCACACTAGTTCACAGAATTCTGGATCTTCCCTATCATACACGTTAGTCAACCTATATAATCGCCGTGGCAACTCGTTAGTGTAATATCTACAAAACTTAACGAGATTTTGCTTAGACGATATAATCCATAAATAATCCATTCTAATCCAAACTTACCAAGTCGTGAACAAAAGGTAGTTGCGAAAATCCGTCTTTACGTAAACATATTGTAGGGAACCAATCGGTGCAAGTATCCCATCGCATTGTGTAAAAGTTCAAATATATATGCTAAAGTGGTATTTGACAGCAATTGAATCAGCCGAGGTCTGTTCAGGAAAGTTCTATATTTTGTTACAGGATTAGGATTACATTAGGTCTAGGCAATTCAGTGGTTCGAAGTACAGATTACTCGAATCGATCAAGAATCGGTCGTTGGAACAAAAACTGGCTAAAAGAAGTGGGATTTTCTATTCCCAGGCATTCAAGCCTGTTTATGCTAATATTTGTAATTCGTGAACTGTATATTCATTGATTATCTTAATGGAGACAATGATACTAATAGTAAAAAAGGGTTTTTTCCATGAATATGGTATAGTTGATTTGTATAGTTTCCTAGATAGGCTTGAAGGTATAAAAAAGATTATTACTGGATGTGTTTATAACCAAGAACGTAAGATCAATGCGTCCGATGGCTGACTGTAGCTAGAAACTGTTTAAATAATTTATATTGTGTAGCCGTAGATTTTAGATTCATATTTGAACATGATTTTTTATTTTGTGTTGTGAATGATAATTTCTATTATGTCTGTACCAAGTTGATACAAAATCAAGTTTAAATATCTTTCACATTGCGTCAATGTGACGTACTAACTTCGTATTTTCAATTATCCACTTCGTCAATTTAATTTTATGCTTCCGAAACGCTAAGTGTAGGTTCTTCGCGAGGTATAATAATCAATTCTTACAAGAAACCTGGGTATCATAGTACCAACGTTACCCTATGCTTGAATGTGTTTTGCTTTTAAAATAAAAGTCTAACCGCTTTGTTGACTCTGCTCCCTATCATATAAGACTGAATGACCTTTTTCAATCGAAATTTTTATTTTGTCAAGCATGTGCCTCAGATGAACCGCGCCTCGACGGCGCGATCCATCGGTGACCCATATTTAACAAAAAACCGTATCATTTAGATTTTGAATCTGATTCGAATAATTTTTCCGAATCGGATCGTATCATTAATTCTATATAAATAACAAGTATCCCATTTTTACAAATTGTCTCCGTCATGAAAATTATAAAATTCGTAGTAACGAATTACCGACATAAACATTAAAAACTCAATTCAATTCAATGAAAAACAAACCAAAAGTCTCATATTTTGACAACATATTAATACAATCGATTTTGGTCAAATTTTACCAAAATCGATTGCATTTTGTCCTTAAAATTGAAAATCCCACTTCATTAGGAAGTTTTTGCTCCTATGAACATGATTGGTTCGAATCGATTCAACATTTTTTTCCTATGAAAATCCTCCAAACACAACGTTCAATTATTTTGCATTCATAAATAGCTTTTGTTCAAGAATGTGCCACGGACAGAACATTGTTTCGAGCTTCAATCTTTAAGAATAAGAATTTGCGTCCTATATTCATGATTAACGAATTTCCATCCATGATAACGTCATCAAAACATTGTTAAACTGTATTATTTTTCGTACTCAATTTGATGTTTCACTATGTTTGCTTGAGATCGCGAAATAGCCAATTTAAATAAAATTGTGTTGTCCTACTGAAAATGATCAACTGACCTTTATGGTCACCAATCGGTCTCAATTTTATTTTCGGGTCTTCCTCGTGGGTGACCATTAAAGTATTCGGTTGCGAAGATACATTATGGATCACTATTACTTGGAAACATTTATGGTGCCATTGAACCGTATCTTTCCAATTACAATAAATTCTACTGGTCAATATTATCATGGAAAATGGTAGTTTAGTTAAATCAAGATCTTGATTTCGATGAAATTCATGCGAATTTTATCAGATATTTGCATCAGGTTGAATGATTTTATATTATATTGTGTAGGATTTCTCATCGATTTAGGATTCCTCATCGATCGGATTCCGCAACGCGTCCTATTGGTCATCATTTTGTTATCGCAGGTTAAAGATCTCGGATTTGTGTCCCGGCGAGTCCGACTGGTTAATCTATGAACACCGCTCAACCCAGGGTGTAATAATTTCGGGTAGACACGACCGGTCCGCAGGTATCATATTATCTTTCCAACAACACTTACTCTGCTTGCTAATAAGTGTCTTCTGGCACACCAAATCAGAAGTTTTGTTTTGTCAAACATGGGACAGAGATTGCCTACGCCTCTAAGGCGCGATCCATCAGTGACTCATACTTAGCATGATTTAGCCAAATTTTCTTGACTGGACAGAAAACTCGGAAATCTCGGTTAAAGATATTTTACTACGTTTTCTGTTTCATTCGACTATTTCAATCCACAAAATAATGTGAATTTCAACCCTATGTTAATAAATTTCCATATTCAAGCGTCGCACGCTTGACAATTTGGATTCGGGAGAGAATGATACAAAATGAGATCTAGTTCAATACTATTTGAACTGTTTGGACTGGATGTTGCTTCAAATATGTTACCGTTTAGAAATTTATCTGACTTCCGGCAGTAGGTCGAGACATTTCGTTATTTTCTTGTCATCATCGACCGGGCATTGGTATTTCAATTTGACTCACGTAAAGTGACGTAACTTCATTCATTCTTTTACCATGTGTTTGCTTTCGAACCTTACGCAAAGTTACTTTACCTATATGTTTTTCGCCGTTTTTGTGACGTATCACTCGATTTAGTTATACTCGAATTGACCTAGTGAACATGCGTGTTGCTGATTCATCTCAGTCAAAAAACGTGGAAAATATTAGCAAAGCATCGTTTGTTAACAAGTATGAGCCGCACATGGATATCGTCATAGTGGTGTATCTCAGTCTGAAAAATATTAGCAAAGCATCGTTTGTCAACAAGTATGAGCCACACATGGATCTTCGCCTCGTCTATGGCTCATGCTTGACAAAGGTCTCAATTGGACGTTTAAACTGAGGTTCCGTTGCTATTTACTGTAATAGATTTAAATTAGACATAAAATAGGATTTAGTCGCATGCCCTTGAGCATATTGAAGTTGTTTGGATATTGCATGTTTCTTATGTGTAGCACATGATCATGTATTTTGCTTAGCTGGCGTGTATTTGTCAAGGCTTTTCACAATTAAATTTGTAGGTTTCAGAATTGCCGTCTCCGAGAGAGTGGTACCTGTATCCCCTCGATTGGGTAGCGTTTCATTCCGGAGAAATCCCTGCTCAAGCAGAAATATTTGTCTAAAGTGTCTTTTGTGATGTACGTGTCACTGATGGATCGCGTCGACGAGACGTGGTCCATCTGTGGCGCATACTTGACAAAATAAAATCCGCTAATCTGGTGACAGCTAGCTTAGTACAAGAAAAATGTAGAACATTTTCATCGCATTTAGTAATTGCAGGACCTATATCTAGTTAATATGAATTGAATGAATTTGCAGCAGCTTATTTGCTGCTTGTTAGTCCAGGCTGCAGGACCGGAGAATAAGATGTTATGTAACAATCCTCAAAATCTGAAAATGTTGTTAAAGGTTTAAATTAGCAGTTCAGAGCAGACAAAGTTTGATTCATAATACCGAGAGTAGCTATTTCAGTATGTGATGCTCCTGGATTGTTGTCTTTATCTCTGTATGACATGACTTTATGGCCAGACGTGGCTACAATTTCAGAGTTATATTACCAAGCATAATCTACGTAGGTAAGCTCCGTCTTGGTTATGCCTTGGTGACGGAATTTTGTTTTTATGGTATCCGGAGTGTTCAAGTTATTTAAAAAAACACGAACACGGCTTGCTACTTCATAGCAGTAAAAACTTTTTCGAACTATTTTTTACAGTTTGGTTGCTACCAGAGACATTTTATTGTCCTAGCAAGAGATATATCATGAAAAGCTGCCCATATACTCAAATTTTTCTCTGGTGGAATCCGCTTTCTTCGGGTTTCTGAGAAGCAGTGTAGCTGGCAGGTTGCCTACGATGTTACGTAAAATATTCAAAGTAGTTGACACCAGACCAATGTCACACTTACATAACCCATGTTGGTTACGCATCTACACCATTTAACCGATCAATGAATGCTTAGATCTGCTTTCAAGATTTCGAAGATTAAAACCATCAAGCTGAACTGCGTATGTATATTTCGCCGCAAATTCCCTTGGCGCAACATAAAAATGTAAACAAACGTACAGTATCGCTTTTATATGTACATATATATTCCCCGGTTAGTCATTTTTCTATATTAATGTTTTATAGAGCTTGAGATAGTGGTGGATCGCGTTGCCAAGAAGCGGTCCATCAGTGGCTCATGTTTAGCATAATAAATTTTCGATTGTGTGCTAGTGTAAGCGAGGCCCATGGTCGATTGAACGAGCGCAATTAGTTCGATGTATACCTACGATCAATGTTAAAACGAATTTGCAGATTAACCACGGAGTAAGGATTTGGGAGTAACCACTACAGGGGATAGGTAGTGAGTGGTATATGGCGCATCAGATGTTCCAAATATAAGTTTAATGAAATGCTCAATTTTGCCCAGTAACGTGTTGTACTCGTATTGCTGTACATTCTTGTTTTTGTGTCAATCGATGCGAGAAGGCGCATGGTGGGTCATTGTGGTGTCTTATCGGAGTTCAGTGATGATATGCTTGCTCAGTAAGGATAGTACACTTGGATTTAACTTAGAATATGACTTAAATTAGATTTTAACTCAGATAAAGTGATGTGTTTATTCTGCGCGTGTCATTATTATCTTGAGGAACCCATAATTTCTTGTTCCTTGTTTCGACGTAAAATTGAAGCAGGCTATTGCGACATATAATATGAAAACAAAGAATTTATTTTTTACCCCCAGGGCTTAGATATGAAATGAACTCGAACTTATGAAGTTACCCGATTTTAGACCTCATTCGACCTTTGCTATGAGAAATATTCAGATACATTTCTGGCATTTTTAATTACATAACCAGTGGCGAAGGCGGGCGAAAAGGTGGATTGGAGTTTTTTTTACCAACTAAAATGCGCGTCGAAGGCGCACGGCAAAATTTCGGCTGAAAATACATTTAAATGATAGTATATAATTTAGTCGTAAAAAGCCGAAAAGGGGATAATGGCTAATCGTGGTTCTTAAATATTTTTTCATAATTTTGCTGATTTAGGGGCGATCATTCCTCCCCAGTATATTTCATTGCGTTTCCGGATCCCCCCTCCTTCATTGGCACGGTCCATTATTTTCTTATGCTCCACGAAGGAACTCCAGATCAATGATTCTACGCAAATTCAACATCTTTCAAGGCTTTAAATATTCGATAGTTTGCAAGCCGACTAAATAGAAGTCGCATTTTTCTTGGTTCATCAGCGGTTTGTTATTTACGTCAGTTCATCAATCAACCTGTCCCATTTTGTCGTGAGTGGTCGGCTAGACTTACTACGTAAAGGCTTTTGTACATGTCGTCCAATGTGCTGTGACTAGACAACAAACCGTGTTAGTATTCATGTAAATAAACAATTATTGTAGTGAGAAACACCAATTTTCTGTTTTTTGCATGTAGTAAAGTTTAATAAAATATGTAACAATAACTATTCGCGATAACTATTGGTCAGTTGGGCATTTTTGCACGGTTAGGATGAGAAGGTAAATAATAAGCTCGCTTACCACATTTGGATATAAAACTTGGTTCTCGGTTCGTAAGTATTTGTAGGTTCAACACATCTGACAAACGAAGGGATCTTTTGAATACATTTTTTTCATTTTACATATACTTTTAAGCTCTTTAGAGTAATTACTTTCATACGTCAAATCGTCGTATTGTTTATTTTTTGTGATATTGGGTTGTCGCCCACACAGTGACAAAACTGCAGTAATTGCATATTTCAAAAATTCGATGAGATTGATGCCAAGTATGGGGTGTTGATTGGCGCACCTCAGAGGTACGTTCCATCAACAGCCCATAATCAGTCAAGAAAGTCGATTTCATTGTTTTGTTTCAATACTGAATTTTGGTACATATATATATATATACACGTATAGGTTGATTGTGTATGTTCAGATTTCTCAAGCTATTTGTGCTATAAATGCTTTATTCATAAATATCAGCCATTAGTGAGTGATATCAACCTCTGCTTCAATATTGCTATTCTTGTTTCTATTCAAAAATAATATAGTGGTATCCTAGTGAAAGCGTCCCGTGTAATAAATATTGCTCATAGGAGGTTGTTTTAACACGTAAAATATGGATTTATCTCGAAAATATCCTACTGTTGCTGTCTGAAGTGATTCCTGTACAAATATTTTTGCAACCAGAACAATAGACTATTGTGATGTCTACTACCGCCGTGGAACATAAAAAGCCTACAAGGCGAGTTTCGATATCAGGATTTTTTAACAGAAAAGCTGAACGCAAGGTGTCAGTAGTGACGCGGCAACATGTTGATCCGGTAGACGTGATTATCGAAGAAGCCGGTGTGTTTTCGTGTGATGTGGAAACTGCCAAGCCTAAGGTTGATCATACACATATTGTAAGAGACAAAAAAGTGGAAGCTATCAACAAGATAACAATTCCGAAGGAGGATATTGCACGAAATGCGCTAAACAGAGAAATTAGATCAAAGCAAAGTCATAAACTTCAACGTAAAAAAGGTACAACGGAGGCACCATATCGCACTGGTATATTCGACAGTTTCAGAAACAATCGAAAGCCTGCAAAATACTCTGTTAAAACTAAGGAATCGGCGAAAACCGTTACTAAAGCAAACAATAAAAACAAATCATTGAAATCTGGATTAGATTCTCCAACTGGTAGTATATTTGGTTATCCTGATGGTTCACCAGCCTCGCCTTTGTACGAGTATGCGAGAGCAAGAAATCTGCAACTTTTTGATGATGAATCTCCAACGTGCGACAGACGTTCCAATAAGTCGCTTTCTCCCGAAGAGTCGCCACGTTCGGGTTCGTTCGGGCGTTTCTCAATCAACAGTCAGCCAACGACAGACGACGAGTCTGATTCAGCTCCCACCAGAAAAGTGCAAGATCTCTCAACGATAAAAGTTGTCAATGATGGAAGAGCAATCAAAAACGGTATATTGAAAATTGATCGATCCCCTGTGTCTGAAGACGATGGAATCGGTTCAGGTTCTACGACACCTATTTCTGTCTTGGTTACTCCATGTTCCAATTCATCTGATAGTGATTCCTATGCTCGAAACGGCCGTACGACTAGTGAATCTACAGTTCCAACAAGCCCTGATGAAGACGTAGACTCGACAGGTCTTTATACTTCATCAACAGTATCGGTCGACATGTCCACCTTTCCTCGTTCTCCAAAGAAGAAAGCTAATGGCGTTGATAAAACCAAGTCTCGGTCACAAGAAAGTTTACTTTCTACAATTGTTAATGCTGTAACTGGACGTATTAGTAAAGAAGGTGAATCAGATACTGATTTAGAAGGGGCCTTGTTTTCAACTGCGCACGTAAGAAGTGTACCTATGTTTAAAATTGGTTCAACATCATCAATAAATAAGGACGTGAGTATCGTTGATGTTACCACCACTGATAAGTCTGATGACGACGTGTTTAATTCCGAATTCACGACATGGGAAGGAAGAGGAGTCTTAACATTACCGAGACCGAAACACCGGAAAATCGGGAAAATTGGTATGTGTTTGTTTAATAATAATCCAACATGTTGCTTGCCAGCAAGTGTCGTGAAATTTATCCCCTTTCCTGCTTAATCTGTCGCGGGAGGGCGCTGGTGTGCAGTATTTCATAGAGAAAACAAGGGTCACGTAAAGCCACGTTGTTTTATATTCGAATTGGCCACGTTGAATTTTGTTGCATATAAGCCATATATATTTCCCTTGGTAAGATCTAGATCCGTCATTGTCACATGCATGTCAAAAAGTTGATATTTTGTGTTTTCGACGAGCTGTGCGATATGTAAAATGATAGAAAATATTGGAGTTTGCACATGGCCTCATGAGAAATTAGAAACGAATAATATCATTTTAATTATGGTACGTTATCGAATGCCGACTACACACCACTAATAGATAGCGTTACTGAATTCACTGAGTACACAAGGGAAATTTATTCCGACGGTTAAATTATATTTTTATCTTGAAATGACGTCGACATGACCGTTTGTTCACCGCATTAGGCTGATGATTGATATTTCTCTCAACGATTTGATACCATGACATGCATCATACCTCAATCAGAAATTTTATTTTATCAAGCGTGACCCACAGATGAAGAGCGCCTTGGCGCCGCTATCCATCAGTGCCTCACACTTAACAAAAGAAGTTTAGTCAAAATTCTTTCTGACTGGCACTGCCATCTACTTTTGTCTCGCCAATCGCTTAACAATTCCATATTTGGATGTTATATGATACTACTCTCCCGCATTTTTGTTTTTGTGTACATAGTAATGCATTTGTAGCTGACGACAGTAAATATTGCAAATATTTAAAATCATTGCGGCAATATTTGCGGTTTCTATTGCTGCATTGTCGTGTCACAGATTTCTTGGGATAGCTTAATTATTAGCAGAGGTCATCATAGCACATGATCAAAAATGACGTAATTTTATAGTCCATAATGTGCGATCTTTCTATTGTTAGTTTGGCTTTGTGCTGAGCCCAATATTAGATAACTATATTTGCCAAAATTTGTTTTTTGCCTTGTGTCCCATGCCAAAGTTTCGCCCAAATTCTTCTTGCCAGTCACGATTTCTTAATCAGCGCGATTTTTGCTGATTCATTTTTCTGAATCACGTGACCCCATAGTGTTTAAAACTGAAATAGATCTATTAACACATCATGTTTTTGAGATTGGAAGTTACCGTATGTGAAATGTAAGGGGACTAATTACTTTCTAAATTAATGGAAATTGGTAAATAATTCAAAATTGATTTCTATTGAGACTATTTGCTAAGTTACACTGTATGGGGCATTTTTATCTTGAAACAATAACTGCAACATGTACTTGACAACTGCTGTTAAAATGTCCATGGTTTGATCGTCTTTTATACTGCTGTGTTAATGGGTCATAGCCGAGGTTAATGGATCGGGTGTTGCATAGCTTATGGCACATAGTAACTGATTGAGTATAATTACAATTGTTTAATGTGATAATATACTTTCATATTCTCATTAGTGCTTTCTGTGAATCGTAAAATACAATATTCAAGTGTATTAAAAACCTCTTCCGGAAACGACATCCTCTCTTTAAAAACTTATAAGATTTTCCATTGTTTCAATAAACCACTAATTTATAATTGTCTTAGGATAAGCATCAAAACTAGACACTTTCTATCTCCGCGGTATCATTAAGCCTTCTAGAACATAAAATTTTCCACCATAAACGCAATTAAATATCCTCGACCTCGCATTATAAAGGTACTAATTGTTACCATCTAACCACATTGTCTAGTAGGCTAAGTACGCTTGAGGTTTCATCGTAATGTCTATAATATTTTTACATTCTATGAATTAAATGCTGCCTTTACTTGACCGTTGTCGCCGGATCGTCACTGATAGGATTACCTTCTAGTATACTTTAATTGAAACAATATTCCAAATCCGTAATATGTATTGAATAATGTTTCAACATTTCAGATGAAAGAAATTGATGATATTTTTGTTCATATTTGTTACAGCAAAATCATGATATATGTTAAGTTTTACAGCGTAAAATTTGGCATATATCAGGGTTTTGCTGCAGAATCGATCACTTTATTAGGAATTCAAAAACGAAATTACTTTCAATGAGAATTCTAGAATACCTAATAATTTGGATAAAGACAGTCTCGGTTAAAAAATAAGAAGTTTTTAACACGATACCTAAACTGACAATTATGCCAGTTCAATACCATTATTATATGTAAAATGCCAAGTGCGCTTGTTCGTTATCTCTGTTGGGGGCCAACGCATCGCCATTCATCGATAAATAAAACATTTTAGTGGATACAAAGTTATTTAGGGAGAATTTGTTCTTTTGTTGTTTAACTGTTTCTATTACGACGGGTAATGTGTGGGCTATTATTGCCAACGTTGTCGGAATAACATCCTAAAAATCTAACGTAATTTTAATTCAAGATGGAAGAAAATTAATTGAAATATTCAAATTATCGACACAGACTTTCGCCACAGACGTCGAAGCATTTGTCATTTTTCTCAAATTCATCTTTAACTGGTTAACTGGTTTTTTCGAAGCCAAACTCTCGTCTGTTTCGGAACTGAGTGCTATGTGAAGCATTTTCTCAAAACATACTTTGTTATTTCATGAACCCTAATCTCCCAAACGTAATCCCTATCTTTAAATTGTTGTTGTTGCATGTTTTGCGGAACCAATGTAATGATTTAGCTGAATTCTATAGTTGTTGAAAAGTCATTGATCGAGCAGTATTGGTGAGCAAATCTCACAAATTCTGTATCTCGGATGGAATGCGTCCTTATCAGTGACCCATACTTAACAAAAGATTATTTGACAATTTTTTTTTTCATTGGGAACGAATAAGCAAAACATTTGCCGTGTACAATGGGCCGTCTAATTTTCGAAGTATGACGAAATAAAAATGCTTATTTTGTCAAGTATACACCACCGATAAACCGTGCCTGTTCGGCACGATCCATCAGTGTCCCATACTTGGTGAAACTGTGACGAGATTTCTGACTGGGTGATGAATATCGCCAAATGGCCTTTGACTGTGGCTTATGATTTGTAGATCAGTTTATCTATCGCATAGTAATAATGTTTCTAACAGTGTTGTATTCTTCACGTTCCACTTCACTTAGCCTAGCCCACTGTGTGAACGTCACCAATGTCCCACTTGGTTAAAATTAAATCCTATTATTGCGTGTGTGTTCGCCAGTTAAGCCGGACATTTGTTGACCTGGCCATTGTAGCGCTTTATTCCATATTTATATTATTAACAGTCGACAATAAAAGGCCTACACTGAGATTGTATTCGTGATCCCAGCTAAGCTTTGTAACAAAAACAACTTTCTAAAAATAATTTAACAAATATTAGCATGGGAATTCTTCGTTAAACGATTGAAATAATAGTAAAAATGATTGTTACGGTTCGCTACCATCAATATGTTTGTTTGGAGTTTTTAAAGTGGTGGACTTGAAATATTTGTTTTGCTATATTCTGGTTTGTCCTTTCAAAAATTATTATTGTTTGAAAGTTATAGGAAATTTAGGAGCTTGCTCGTTTAATGCCGCAAATTGTATGGTTGTGCGTATTTTTTCATCTATCTATATATATATCTATTTTATATGAAGTTTATGTTGGTGTCCATCCGACATTGCCACCTAAATCACTATGACCATTGTAAGTAGCAGGCTAGCAGTCACTACGTACTCACAACGTTAGAAACAAAATTACAACATGTTATGTAATTCAATGCTGAGAAAGAAATTACGTTATTGCATCTGAGGCATCCTAAATAAATAAATTCCTTCAATACCGTACATTTTGCTGAATTGACGATCATGTGTCGAGCATTGTGTGTTCGATGGGTATTTATAACTGGGGAATTTTGTTATCACATCGAAATTCCTAGGAATTCAATAAAATATTAACCAATCTGTCAACAAACGTCACGATCTTATATGTGGAAGATCCATAGTTGCATCAACTAGAGAAACGATGTATGTTACTTCGCATACAGAGCCGTCTAAATAGAAATCTAGGTATTCTAGAATTTTTCTTATTCTTTAATTAATTTATTTTGCAGTGAAATCATGATATATATCAAATATTTCGATAAATCACGACTCATCTGGGCAAATATGGTCAAATAAAAGCAATTTCTTAATATTTTTCTAATTATATAGGGAATTTCGTTTAAACTAAACCTTTAAACTAAACTATAAAAATAAACTAAAAAAAACAGTCCCAGCCTCAACTCTCTGATGCAATCTATCTGCGGACTGTAGTAGACGATGCAACAAAGCAAATGTATGTTTTTTATCTAGAATTACTTGGCGTAAGAAGATTGAAAATGTTTTTTTATATTTGATTTAAAAAATCGGAGATATTTATATGGATGCGTTATATTTTCTGCATCGTTATTTACATTGCTTTACCCGCACACTGGTTAGTTTATAGGAATTGAACATCTGGCCACCGTCTAGTTCCAGTTACCTTCTCGTAATTACTGACATCTTGGCGTTTTTATTCAATATTTACTCTGACAACTGGACACTAATGTGCAGTTGTACGCCATTTTTGGCATATGTTTAAACCTGTGACGTAATTCCTAGTCATATTATGTACAATATCCATCTACCTTTCACGCAAATCATCTTCACAAAGCATATTTGAGAAAGAATCAAAAATTTCTCCTTGTTATTTTTTTTTACCGTCATTACTCAATTACTTCTCCTATTACGAAGTTGTGTTCTGTTGAGTATGTACCAGATATTGTCGTGAATATGAGGCACAATGTAGCGGTGGTCCGTACTCGGACATAACATATTCAGGCAAAACGAATTCTAACGAATAAATTATTGCCAACGATCTAGTTACTGCCAAAGTCAAACAAATATGACTGTGTTTGGATGGCAACGGATGACTCGTTCCCAAGGACTTAGCTTTATATCACTAATACTCGATCAACTTTAGTATGACATTATATAAATCAGCTGATTGATCACAATTCATATGAGCTTAATGTAATCTTCTTTTTGTAACAGAATATGTAAAGCAAATATTATAAAATGATGGTTTTATTAGTCATAGAAAGTATTCAAACGTATGTCTTTTCTTTAAACCGGTGAATAATTACCCTAAACTTTATAAGAGAACAATTAGTTCATCATAAGTACAAACATTTTGGTTCTAGACAACCTTATGCGTGGGTTGCCCTCATGTATTTTTAAATCAAAGATTAAGTCTTTCGATCGGAGTGGGGTCGTATTTATTGCTTTCTAATAGGAAATTTATGTTTTGCTAATATCAGTTAGTTCATTCTTGATAAAATGAAAATTTGTGATTATGGGTAGTTTGTGGGTATTAGTAAAACGAACGAAAGAAAGGGGAAAGAAGCGCGAAACCGTTGATGAGTCGGAGCGAATTACTGAAATGCGTATTCGAACCATCAGCATCGGACATGCATCTAAATCGATTCTAGTCTTGAATCTAAAACTGGAATTTTAGTGGGGCATTGTTAGGCCGCTGTCTCTTGGGGTAAAGTTAACCAGTTGGAATCCTATGATAATTGGACCTTGCAGGGGTCTGTTGTTGATTTTTTTTTGTTGTGGAAAGAAATGTTTCAACTAGACGGCTTGAGTCAAATCTTACCTCAAGGGTTATTGTATTAGATCGACCCATGAGTTTTCCAAGGCACGTACAGGCAACCGACAAATGTGTTTTTAAGGCACGTACATGCAACACGCAAATAAGCGTCCTTTTTATATGGCTTGATTTCAAAAGGGGGTTGTTGGCACCCCGTTGGATTATTTTTCCTATATTTATTCCCCTCGAAGCCCCGCCTACTGCACATCTGTGCTGGACACCTGAACCATGGGTAACGATTGCACCGCCATTGTTTGATTACTCTAGCGCGGCCCTATGCGTCATATCAAGGAAGGGTAGTTCTATTTTCAGTTCCGTTAGCGATGCTATTTCTGTATTCTGTCAAGTGTCTTCATTGATTTAAACAATACATTGCACGGTACGTTTGTTGACAATCCCAATTATGACTCAGAATAATAGTACGAGATGATGGGAATGGCGCTCGACACAGTAGGCAGAAGATCTCGTTTTCATCGGGTATGGTTCACTATGTGAAACCGCCTTTGTGACTCACTCATTTTCGACCGAACAAAAATGTAGTGCGTTCTGCTTTAGATCGACCGAATTTATTAATCATAAATTTGTAGGAATTCAAGTTTCGTTGGATCGATGCTCTATTTAGATTATATTCTTTCGATGAATATCCATCCATCAATTTTCAGTAACTATATATGTATTGTTTTACACAGACGTCGAAAAATTCAAAAGTTATTAACGAAGTTCCGTTAATGTCCTTGCGTTTGCGTAGTTTTCCGCGTAAAAGTCAAGTACCTGGTTGCTATTAATGATCATCGAGGCGAAAACCGACCAGTTCGACCGTTTGTTTAGTTGTTTTTACGATTCACTCAACCACGATCTTACGAGATGGTTCGGGACCTTTAATTATTTATGAACTTTTGTAATGAAGATATACTGTTACTTAAAACGAACGTCGTCCCCGATTTACGCTTGTCAAATCCAAACTAGGCTAAATTGCTATGTTATATAAGTGAATTAAATTCAATAATAATTGCTTTTCAACTTGAGATTCGATTGTTTTGATAGTCGCCAAGTCGTGCTCAACTGCCTACAATTATTATTATCTTTTTTATAGCCGCTTCTCGGAGTGAGTCACCCTGACCAAGGCCCAGCGTTCACATATAGATGGGCAGGGTTAAAGTTGTTGGGAAGATATGATCTTTCCTTGTTCGGCTTAGCCTACCAAAGTTATTACACCCCGGCTTGATTTATTGTGATACTGGCATAGAGAGGTCTTATGCTGGGTTTCTGCCAGGGAAACAAGGCCCAATCGGAAAAAAAATTATCAAAGCATCGTTTGTTAAGTATGAGCACTGTTGGATCGTGTCGACGAGACAAGGTTCATCCGTGGCCTACTTTTCACCAAATAACATTCCTTAAAGGGGTATTCGGCGCACATCTTCAACCTATCAATCCCTATATGTTCCTTCCTGTGCAATATTTTCACCGATTCTATTAGATGATATGAATTATTAAATATACCAAACAATGCCGATTTGAGTCCTTGAAAGTCAACATAGTTTAAAATAGCCAACATGTTATTAATGGTAGATTGATGGACTTGATTCGACCTATTTTCATCATTCTCTGAACAATCATATCTTATCTTCTATTATATCGTCCCCCCTGGTTTGGGTATTGAACCTATTGTATTCTAGGTCGCGATTCGTTTTTGAACTAACACGCAAATTGGCTACTGCCTGTCAAAAAGAAATATTCAAAGGATTTAAAATAAGCATATTATAAATGGGAATTGATGAACAGCAACCATCTTATTTGTTTCGTGATCATGCTACATAAATGTGTTAAATTGAATCATTAAAAATCCGAGTTGGTCACCTACATATTTTCGGAAAATGAATTTTTTGTATATCATAATCATACCTAATCTCGTTAACAACATTGCGACCAAAGTTCGCGCGACAATTTTGCAATAGCTTGCGCAGTGTATTTAACATTGGATATGTTTTCATTGAGTTCCAATTTCTTTGCAAATCCAGCGGATGACTATTATTTGAACACGTGTTTTGACTTTTGCGTGAACTTTCTTAACAAAGGAGTTACATAAGTTTTTGTTAGATGTTCACCAAAATACCCTTGACCTAGTGGTTCGCAGCGCGCGATGTTCGTTTGCTTATGGATTATAGCTTAGTTTTGTCTCTTTATATCATTATTTGGTTTTGCTTCGACCGAAAATGGTAAATATTGTTTTATCTTAGCCTTTTCATTTTCGAGGGATTAGTATATTAAACATACCATTAACGAGACGTGCCAGGTGTGAGCGTTTACGTCGGAATGATAGATTTTTACGATTCAATTTTGCGGTATCGTCTAATAAGAGCTCTGTTGTAATTATCCTTCCCTAACGCGAAATCTTATTTTACCAAAACGTGCCATTGCGCGATCCATTATCGGCCCATGCTTAACAAATGTGCTTCGTCTAAAATTTTCTGGTTTGGTTGGCTTAGAATTTCTCTACATGGCCAAGCGTGTACTGATGATGGAAAGTCCAGTACCGGTGTGAAACGTATGTAAACCGTACTTGGCTGCTGAATAATCCAACCGGCGATTTTATTCGTTCCAGTCTTCCACGGTGCGTTCCATGCAAGACAAAACACGTTTTGAAGCAATTTTCCGTGTTGGAAAGCAATGTACCGATTTGCAAAAGAAGCAATTGCCTTAAAATTCTACTAAATTTATCATCTTTTTTCACAGTATAATAACGCATAAATTAAATTGTCACAATTTCCCTCTTGATTACATACCTTTTCAAATTGTGACGTCGGAAGGACACGATCTCGTATATGTCAATGTTAAATTCCGTTTCAAAATTTCATTGGTTTTGATATTAAAATATTGACTCGGTGGAGCAATTATAGCCGCAATGTAACATTTTTTGTTGAATTTTTGGGTTATAATAAGTAACTTTGCGCAAATGAGGTGTGAGCGGGCAAATAAAATTTTTAATTAGTCCATTAAGTAAACGAATAAGAATATTTTTGCTTGGGTGTGTTGTCCGAATTTTATCACGAAGTTATTTGCGGCCAGGAAAACGAAAATAACGCGCCGCAGAAGTGCGGTCCATCCGTGGCGCGTGCTTGACAAAATAGAATTTCTGATTGGGATGCGTTTTTACGCACATTTTATATATAATATGCTTGATTGCTATAGTAGAAAGTTAATGCAAGACATGATTTCTGCGCATGGGCGTATGGATTACGCTGGTTAAAGCTTCCCTTAACAAACGCGTATTGTTTTGCTTAAAAATTTTTCGTATTCTTTACTTTCCTCCCATACAAGATAAAAATAATATCCTATCCCAATTTTTTTTTTCGATTTGGTCTATACCCGGACAATGCGTATGCAACATAGTTAGCCTTTTTCCTAGTTAGTTGGTTTATATCATAACTATAGTTATGATAGTTCGCCTTTTTCTTGTTCAAAATTATTTTCCTAGTCTTGATGCTCGATAAAATAAAATGTTTTACGGGGACATTTCCTAGTTCGACCGAGGACATATTACATTCTTTCAAGTGTCGCGACTCACGAGACTGTGGTTTGAAAAGGAATTTTGAATAAAACCCATACCTCAGGTGTAAAAACACTTGACAATACAATGCGAAGTGCTACCTGCAACCAATTATTTTATCCGACGTAGAAAACAACTTTCCGTGAGCGAAATTGTAATTAGATCCACGTGGTATACAGCAACAAACTAGTGGACAACACGAATTGAATTTCGCACGCGACTGGGCCAGCCTTAGTTGCGCCTTTGTGTGTTTGTTATACGGATTTCTTTAAGTAATTTTACGTTGTCGACTATACGTCCCTATCGCGCCGTTCGCTCAGAGCTTTGCTTAAACTTTTCCCGACTGAATAAAAAAGATTTGTGTTCAAAGTATTCAAAATCGGAGCGTGTGTGAAACAAGGTACATAGATGCATCACAGCCGTGCATCTCCATCCATGTGGATGAGATTTTATCATCGTAAATCTACGATGATTAGAAATTTAGGAGCTCGTCTGTTTGTTGTCAACCTCGTGGTTGTCGCCGAATTAGTGGTAAAAGGTCGCTTGTGGCACCGTGGGAATGACGCTGTTGCAGGCGCCGCGCTGCGCCAAATTTAGACTTTGGGAACAATTGGATGGAATGTTAAACCTGCAAACTAACACTCCACTGGTGGCACATCATTATCTCAGCTGGCTGTTTACACATGATCGGGGGATAAAAAGCATAACTGGAATATGCTCGCATTTCTCCAAGTTTAGTGTTTGCATCTGTGTTTCAGATGAAATGTATTATCAAATTTGGAGTGCTTTACAGTAGATGCAAATACTAGATCCCACGGTCATCGGAGAAGAGAGCCCTTAAATTGAATTCCCAACTTATAAAAATAGGCGATGCTCAATAGTTGCTAATCCACATCGGTATTTTGAAATTACCGTTGTGTTTTGCTTGTTGTGCCGAACATTATTGTCCTAATACAAAGCAGGGCAAATGGATCCATCCTCTGGAAATGTTTTTTTTTTCAATGACCTGATTCCTGGTTCTTGCTTTTCTTTAATATCTCAATCTTTTATAGTGACTGGCACCTTTCTTCAGTATATTTGTTATATGCAAAAAAAAAATGGTATAGGCAAATACTGCGCAGTTTCAAATGTCCTTTATTACTTCTCTGAAATTTCGTTAAGTATTCGATCCCTTTAAGAGTTGTTCGTAATTTGTTATTTCAATAGGATAGCTTTTTGTGCAAATATGACTCTGCACACTTTCGTTTTCGATCGGATTAATTTATTACTTTCTGCTCTAACCTCTTCATAAAATAGACCGAGTTGTGTAGTGACTTTTAAGCATGAACCACTAATGAATGGCGCCGCCGAGGCGCGGTCCATCTGTGGTTCATTTTCTGGCGCGGAGGGGGAAAGCCAACATATTCGGCTGATCACGTCATTGTCCCGCTTGATTTCGTATTGTTTGTTTGCTCAAATTCACGTATTGGGTTTCCCTATGCCTCGAACTGTGATAATGCTATGGATTTTTTTACTCGGGACATAGATCGTTCGCGCTTGAATGTTTGGTGAGACTGCCACATGCTTGGTTGTTGAGTTTTCACGTTAAATGTTACATTTTTGACAAATGGGAGAAATGTTTGGCCTCGGTAACAGATCTTTCCAGAAATTCCTACCTCGTAATGTAATGTTGAACCAATCGATTGGGAATGCTTACGACATGTTTGTTTAACATTGCAGATTTGTAATGTAATTTGAAATGTATCTGTTGATGTGGTGTTTACATCGGAATGCTCGGGCTTCCTCCATGGACTAGTCAATTTTGCTTCGGATTTCGGTCACTATGATTATTCTTTCCCATCAAATGCCATTCACTCTAAAAAAAAATGCTTGACAAACCAAATTTTTTTAATGGGGCTGGGTGTTTGAGGAGAATTTCTAGTCATAATGATTAATTACGACAAATTATCAACGCTCTGGTCATATCTACTTACTCACCTTGCTGAATTACCCACTTTGACTATTATACCCGTTTCTGACTTTAGTTCCGCTTCCGAGAAGCTCGATTCATATCACTCGATTTTATATATTATTGAAACTAATAGAAATTTCGATAATAGCATAGAGTTCTGGGCTTTTATGGCTATTGTACTATTTTAGTAAAGTTTATTAGTACGTTGTTAATTTCTCATTATGTAAGTTTCATCGCGGAATATGTGTCGCGGCAAAATGTTCCGTTAGTGCTTACGTACCGGTATCTGATCATTTAACTTATCAAGACTTAGTTTTTTATAAGTATTTCTTGGAAGTTAACCTTTTATGCTGACGTTTTTTATTGGCGTGAAATGCGTGCGTCGTACGTAACGTTGCGTCAAACGTTTTATGAAAAAGGGATCTAATCTAAAATGGATATTTGTTAAATAGGCGTATAAAGGTCAGCAAATAAATTATACTCGGCTTTTATACTGGCATTTAGATACAAGTTATTGCAAATTTCATATGAATATTTTCTGCGATGATCCATCTTTTGTATCCATGTGTGTAAGGTAAAAGTATTTGCTGGAACACCATATACCTACATGAAATCGACATATATTACTGGCACATGACGGTGCCTATCACCATAGCACATCCATGGCAATTATTCGTTGTTTTGGTTTTCAATCGCCACATCTTAACTATTCAGTAAATTACTTTCCTTGAAACCTCTTTATGCTGATGATGTACCGGTGTTTGCCAACTCTTATTTAATGTCATTAATCTGGGATTGATACCATGCAGTCACTAGACGTTGAAATAATGAACGGAAATAAAACTATTGCGCATCATTTTCCGTTATTACATCTTTCGTACTTAGCACACTCGTTTTAACCGGTCCACTTGCCACGACCATTTGATGGACATTAATCTACATTTCGCGTTCACGTCTATCGCTAAACCAACATTTCCACCCTTAGTGACGCAAATGCCAATTTAAGTACACCTGGGACACCTTATTGTGGGTTTTGCCCCCGGATTTGCACAGGATTATCAAGCCTGGATCTTTTAGACTCGATAGGGACCTTTGATATTTTGAAGACCAATGCTGAGAAGGACATTCTTTTACTGTTCAAGTGTGTGTTTGTTAGTTCTGCATGGTTTCGAATTTGTTTCAAGTGGTACATCGTATTACTTGTGTGGTAAAAATTTTTATGGACCGAGTTTGCTGATATTCACAGTAACTTTTTTTGTATTTTTGATTATGTTGATTCCCAATCTCTAGAAATATCGAACAATTTATGGTTTCACGATTCGAATATTTTCGCATTTCTAATTGTAATAGATAAAACTATTATTAATGATGTTCATGCTTGGCGTAATAATATTTCTTCCAACAGCGATTGGAAAAACTCCATTCACGTAAAATGTTTAAAACTTTGACGCACCAGTACCTCGGTCTTGAAATGTCATTTCTGCATTCTCAATCCAGTAGTATTTACTCCAATATTCTTTATATAGGTGACTATTTACACGAAATAGCAATGGGCGTTTACTTATGCAGTTTTTCTTTTTGTCGTTTTTTTTTTTTTACTTTCGCTGCAATATTTGCCTAATGCGTGACTGACGCAAAGCGTCTTTTTCAAATTCAAATAAAAATACGGGCTATCATTCCAATCGAGTTCCATATTATATGACGGCAGCCAATAGAAAAAAAAAGTTTTATAAATGACGAATTCATTTTAATCGAAAGTACGCGCCCAGTAAACCAACAATGTAAAACAACTTAATAACATGAAGTAGAATTTACAATTGGGTGGATACTGGATATACTTCGATATCATTTCCGTACAACGTATCCACTTTCTATTATTCCTGTTATTGTAGATGATGGAGAATAATAATTCTTCTATGTGCCGCATGAAGCAAAATAAAAATTAACATCTCCACTTTTTTTCTAATGATCATGAACAGGGCGAAAGATCGCAAAAATTCGAAATTTGTTTTATTCGAAGTTTTTCCCGAGAAAACGATTTAGATCAAAACATCTTTTTTCATGATAATTTGTAAATATATTTTAGTCCTCAATTTATTATCACGCCGTAAATATATTTGCGTCGAAATGGTTTTTAGTTTTAATTTGAAGGTAAATAGGCACTTAGCTTGTTTTTGTTAGTTTACCATTCGTTTTTCAATTCGCCTCCATTAAATTTTTTTGTCCCTTGTGGTCTCGTGGGTGCAATTTGCTCACAAGACAATCAACGGTGATTTTACATAATTCTTGTAAATGGAATCAAAATTGAGCGGCTATAAAAAATCTGTTTTGATCATTTCCCACAGAAAACGTTATTTTTATGCTGTTATGCGGAAATGAGGTGGACTGAATGTATTGGTCAAATATTTATCTATGATTTCATTGATAATATTCATTGTACACTCTATCCTTCGAGGAAAACACCCATTTTTGTAGTTTCATTCAATTTTTTTGATCAATCTTGGGGTATAGATGGATCACGCAGTTTCTGCGCGTTCCATCTATACCCCATGTTTGAACAAGCATAATCTGTCTACATTGATATCTATTATGTCGAAGGAAGAACGAAGAGTCGTGTTGATCGTATCCCAATGTTGTTTTCTGCTATCCTTAAATTTTTGTTTTAGGAAATCTTTGTTTTTACAAAATTCCAATTTCAAAGCTCCGGTCGTGCCAACCTAATCTTTTTAAATTGGTCAACTTGAGATCTTGAAGGGCAGATTGCCAACGTTATCCGAAGATTAAATGATCAAGATAGAATGGATGTGTTTATTCAAATTTGATAATAGAAAATGGGTAGGCTGGAGGATAGTTATTACAAGGTGTTGTTTTAGGTATTTGATGGGAGAGATTTTATATTCGCTGTCGCTCGCACTGATTGAACTTAGGGCTGTCTGAAATATTCTTGTTGTGATTTAGTTGGTTGGATTTCTCAATTAGGAATCAATAGGGTAAAAAAATAATATATTTTCGAAAAATAAATGTGCAATCAATTATTTTCTGGGGAGATATCTTTGTTCGGTTATTATAATACTTCTTGATTTAAATGTCGATCGGATCACTGGAAATTGTTCGATTCTATATGCTTTTTAAAAGATACTCAATTTTAGCCACCTCTAACTATTACCACGATGAAATATAGGGTGTTGAATGCTTGATTTGTATATCCCAGGTAAAATATCCCACTTTACAACATGCTCGACAACATGTTGGATATAAATACCCCGTGGACCGTATACTGAATATCGTGAATGACTTAACTTCATAATTTGAAGTTAACTAAATACAAAACGTATAGCGGATCAGCAGATTCTTGGACGGTTAACAAGATGCACACATAAGCATCGTCTGTATTCATCGCATATTTTGGCAAAATATCCTGTGATTGGAATGCGGCCGTTACATTTTCAAATCCTCAGCGGACACTTGTGTGGTTAATATTTCATACTTTTAATCATAATACTGTGCGCGCATTTTATTGAGTGCCAACTTGAAACAAATCCCACTTTGATATTTACAGTTACCAAACATTGAACGTGGATGAAACGGGCCTTTCACGCCTGATGGGCGTCTCATGTTGGTCGAAAATGAAATTTATTGGCTAGCAATGTTACTAACGTGTCGGGTTTTTTTTTCTCCTGTAACAAGTACCAACGCGAAGCAAGCTAACACGTGTTATACGTTTTCGGGCTCAACATGAAATACCCGTACCGTTATGTTCTAAAGTGATAAATGCATTCGTGCTGGGAATATTTTGCCTGTGTAGCTACTGTATACTCGAAATCGGTTTCTTCTTGGTGGTTATTTTGATACATAGACCACCTCAACGGTCAGTTGGCAAGGGTCAGCATAGGAAATGTTAGATGAGTGAGTACTTTGTGATATATGTTTTTTGTGTTTTGGTCATGTGGATGTATAATTTTAGATTCGAGATTGATATAATATGGGGAATCCAAGGAGATTATGCCTCTGAAAATGGATAGGGTTTTTGATGAACCGTGTCGAAAGCACCTTCTAGTATTAATTCTCTTTTATCAAGTTTTGAAAATAGTTTACTCACTTGAAATAAAATACAAGTTCACAAGTCGTGTTTGCGCATCTGTTATCACGGGCTAATTTGAGTGGCTCTACTGTGTCAAAACAGAGTTTTCTGTTTATTTGAAATTTGTGAAGTCCTTATTACAATAAGTAGATTTCAGTTTTTAGATAATAGGTGTTATATAATAGGTGTTATTCGTTTTGCATTTCAGATGTCGTGTTCGCGCTACTTATTTAATGAATTTATCGCACCTGTTACCAGGGGCTAATTTTTGGCGTAACGACAATAAATCACCATAGCGATGCATAACATCAGACGCGTGGACCCAATTTACCGATGTCGAACCATCTCAAGTGATCTCGACATACCAGACTGGAGCCACGTAGAATTCTTTACTTTAGTTAAAGTTTAGTAGTTTTTCGCATTAGGTTTTTTATTTTGCCAAGCATGGCTCACAGGTGGACCGCGCCTCGACGAAACTCCATCAGTGACCCATACTTGGCAAAATATATTCCGGCAGAGCTTTTTTCAACTTGGTTAAGAGAATATTACTTAACCTGCTTGTGTAACCGTTAGGTACTGTTTTGATTTTGTATCCTGGTAGTAGAGTACTAATTTAAATTTTTCTTCAAGATTTAAACACCAACATGTGTACTTAGAATGCGGTCGTTGATTATTGCGTAAGATCACGTACAGTTTCTACATTTTATATTGTAGCTAGCTACGATGGTGGAAAGGTGTACTGCGAGCGTGGGGGCATAATTTTGATTGTCTGCAGGTTTCTACAGTTTATATTGTAGCTAGCTACAAAGGTGGAAAGGTGTACTGCGAGCGTGGAGGCATAATTTTGATTGTCTACAGGTGTATAATGTTAGACTTCAATGTCGTTTTTTTCGAATGAGGAAAAATATTTTTGTACAGTTTTGCCCTTTACAGGTGGTTAGGGAGTAGTACAACTGACGTTTTGTAAATCTGTGAAAGAGTGAAGCAAAGACGCCTGAAATATATAATGGAGTATACTTGTTTGCCCCGGTCAAAAATTCATTTTGTTAAGCATGGTCCGCAGGCTGCCACCGCGCGATCCATAGGTGGCGCATACTTGACAAAAAATGCGCACGCAATATTTTTCTTTACTGGAACATCACCAAGGCGTGTCAGTTTTCATATATTACGTTCTATAAGGCTTGGAAATATACTATATAACTCCATATATATTCAGTTCCACTCGTGTTTTTTCACAAAATTACAGCATTGCGAAACTAACACGAAATTGATGAGCTGTGTATTATACCCGAACCAAAAATTTTATTTTGCATGGGCCATGGATGAATCGTACGTATGGCTCCCGATTCCTCAGTGACCAACACTACACAAAAAATTTTTGAGATAATATATTTGATTGACATGCAGTAGTTGTAAATATCATAAGACCTATCGTGGTTAGTGGTAAAAATAAAGTGGAATCTCCCCATTAGGTTTTACCGTGATAGTTTGTTTCTCATTGGAATATTCGATCATGAACACAGTCTTCGTGAAAGAATTTGCCAGACAGCGGTGAAGCGTTTCTTTGGAATCTGTCACCCGTTTCGCTATTAAATAAAAAAATAAGAAAGTATAATATACAAATGGTATTATTCGATGCCTGAAAGTTTTTTGTATAAATGCCTCAATTATTCATGTTTGACGAACATGGCTGACAAGACAACCACAACATTCTTTGGCTATATGGTATTTATGTTCAAAAATATTTTTGATATAGCTTCTTGTGGGCTACTGGAACTTTCGGGTAAATCATTTTGGGTGTTTCGACGAGTCTAAAACGTCAACGTCAATCCATTTATACAACTACCCCTGCTGGGCACTAAAACAAAAACAGATTTCTTCAATTATAGTACATATTTAATTAGTGCAATTTTTGTATTTTCCGCCCAGGCAGTTTTGTATGTCTATTTGGATACATATAACGACAACTGCATTTTTCGACATTGGACTACTATTAATTAGCATTCTGACATTGTCATGATCCTTATTTGATATTCTCTCGATTTTCGACTTGTGGGTCCAGAATAATTGCAATTTAAACCTAATATTTGGCATAAAATGAAATTTCAGGTTTTAGCATTTTCACCGAAATCATTTAAGGTAATGTGTAAACATTCGCGGCGAATATGACTTTAACTCATTTGAAATAAATCAAACAAATTAACCGGAATGACATTGCCACATGTAATTAGTTCTACAAAACGAAACGTTAGTCATTGGGTTTGGGTCAAACAATTGGACAATTATAAATTAGTCATCAGGTTTTTATTAGAAATATTCCAATAATTGTCCTCGCAATACAGATTTAATCACACTTGGAAGAAGAACGCAAGTACAATGTGAGTTCTGTAGTTTCAGGTTTATAAATCGCTATAGAATTTCGCACGAATCGTGTAATATTTGTGCAAAAATATATTCTCCCAAGTGAGCGTTTAATGCATTTGTTCAATGCCACTGCACTTTGACTGAAAATTTATCGAAGCCATTTTTATTGTATCTTTTCAGTTGGCCAGAAAAATCAATTTGCATAATTTATATAGTAAACATTATCCATTTTTATTTTTCTAATCGGTTAGCCAAACGACTTTGGAGAAAGGTTCTATATTTAGACTACGTAGCCTATAACAAACCGTCGTCATCAAGTATTCATCAATATCATCTCTATTTATAAATAACCGCGTAATCATAATGATTCCATGTGATTTTGAGTAACTAGATGGAAATTGTTGCTATGGCAATTGCGTCACCAGCGATGCACCTCGATTTGGCCACCAATTAGCGCTGAAGTGATCAACAACGTCAAGTGCGTGTCATCGATAAAACGCGACGTTAGGCGCGATTATTCATTGGCTCATGCTTGTGACATACTGTAATATTATTGCAAAAGTGTCCTATTTTATGCTGGATTTTGCCAGATGAAAGTCATTGCCGAAAATTGAGTAATTTTCTATAATCTAAACACATAAACAGACTTTTTAGCGACCTAATTTCACGTGTAAACCAATATAGCCGATCATGACTCTTAGTCACATCAAATTAGACGGAAGAGCCATTTCGCAAAAACACATTAATATTTTTGATACTTTCACGAAATTTGTCTTAAGAGAAATTTCTTCTAATTTAGAATTATAAATCTGTCTATACGCCATAAGTGGCATTAAATTAAAAACTGTGAAAATGCGAAACGGTAACGTTTTAAGTCTTGCTTGGCCATTACACCCCCTTTTCCCGTATTAATAATTGCGAACCCTAACCTATCAAAAGGTTTTCGCCAAGTATGAGCCATATATGGGTCATGCCATCGCAACGTTTGCTCAACCAGACAAGCTAACGCAATTTTTCTGACTGGGCTCCCAAGCGAATCGGGATTTCAGGCATTTCGTGTTTATCTGTCATGAACCACTTATGATCCGTACCGTGAAGGCCACCTGTCGTTCATATTCGAATCTTATTAAGCGCAGTAAACGTCAGTTAACAAGACCTTCATTTGACATGTTCTTAGCAACCGAATATCGTGGTGCGAACGAACGAGGTTTACTTTGTTTACTCTGCGGTTATTTTGGTTTGTGACGTCATATTTTTTTTTATCGTTAGACGACGTTGCGGAATGTCGCCTTCGCCCTTGTTCAGATTTTTATTGAGCTAACTCTTACTGTGAGGTCTTCAAAGGTTATATTAATAACGAAGATTAACGATTTGTACACTGAAGGGTGATGAAATCGGAATGTCGGAATATTTTCCCGCTAATTGCAATTAAATGGCCCCCACTTGGCGTAACATCTTTCGGCAAATTTTTTATGATTGTGATTGGCAGTAACTGCGCATGCATGAGCAGTAAATATAGTTTGATTTGAATGGTTTATTCTTGGTTCTTGCATGCATCCCCGTTTTAGACAAATTTCATTAATCATCATCATCTGCAATTTGTCCGATATTTCGTTGTTTCAAGCTTAAAATGGTTTTGCCAAGGAGGGATGAAAAGTTTAGAAGTTTCGTTGCTAAAAATCTTTCACCATTGTCTCATTTTCGTCAAAGCAAGTATTTGACTGCGTTGCTTTGATATTTTAGAATATTTCTTACTTAAATCACCTGAATAGTATTTGCATGGAAGTGAATTCATCTGTCTCCATATTGTAATAACTGGTTGGGTATGTCGTCGCCATTGCAACCACTTTACAAAGCTTCCCACTGGAGCGTGGAAAAGAAAAATACCCCATTCCGGAATACTGCTGTTCTTCAAAGGTATTTCCAACGACATACCGCGATAATTTTTTTTTTTTTCTTTCGAAATGTCTGAGAAACGACGTTTGCGACCGCAATACCTTTCAAGTTCGCGTTGAAGCGATAATATTGTCTGGAATCGAGAGATCAAGCGATTTATTTATGATTTGACAATAAAATTTGTATTGTTGATTATTTCTTGTTTATAAATGAGAATGTCGGGCAAAGTTTCTATGCCGACTCGTTGCGATCCACATAAAACAATATATATATGCATATAACATACAGACAAACGAAAATACGATGGGCCATATTTGCTTTACTTCTTCAAGTTCCGCATTATGTAATTCAGGTTCATAATATTAAATATACGTCGTAGATGAAATACAAAATTATGGTCAGTCTTATCGCTTGTATTTAATCTTTCTCGTTTCCCTCAATCGAAATTTGCTGCGACATCCATTCGTTACTTTATTGTACTTTCAGAAATGTTTTTGTTTCACTTTGTTTTATACCTCACACAAAAAGTGTTAGGCTTTCTACGTGTTCAATGTTCATATCTCGTATAATTATCAATCCTTTATTGTCCGTCGCATCATATTCCGACCTTTTAACACGCGTCGTCGTTGCAATTGACGTACGAAATCCGATACTCCGCCACATCAAAGCAGCACAGTGTTGGCTTTTCCCGTCCAAGAAAATCACAATAATATGATAATTGCATTGATACTATATATGCAAAAAGCAAAATTGATAGCCTCAGTCAAGCATGATCCATGACTGATATGCATTTGATAACGCAGGTCAGTCAAGGCCTATGCTTCACTGAGGTATTTGATGACGTCACTTGTAAAATCGTTCGCCGCGAAAACAATGTCGCAACGGGTTGACATATGGCCACTTTGTCTTTATGCATTGCGAGTTGGCCGTTGTTTGGAAGTGGTATCGATTTTCAATGGGTGATTAGCATACGATAATGCGAAGTTAACTGTCCTTAATGAAAGCAATTAATTTGAAGTTTATGATCTTGCTACTTCGGGTATATGAAAAATTAAACATGGAATTTGAAAAATGAAAAAGGGTGACCAAAAAACGAAAAATTTCGAAACGTTACAGAAAAAAAATTGCGAAGCAAGACTTTAAATCTTTCTACATTATCCTGTTTTGAATTTGGCTCATATGTGTTTCATGAAAATTCTTTAAGCTTTTTTGGTCGCGAATTTCAACTATTCATTTTAAAGTACAAGCATTTGTGATTAATTGCTCTCATCGTTAAATAGTTGAAATGCCGAATAATTGTCGATAGTCCTTACAAAAGCTGCCTGGGTTCAAGCGCCCTTCAGTTATAGATGGATGGCATTTTATGGCGACATGTATATTCTATTTCAAATATCTCGTAAGCCACACAGTACACATCGTTACGCCTTTTGTCGACAATTTTGCCCTTAAATTTATGATAAATAATTATATGAAGGCTTTTTTAATGGACTTGTTGATTTCAAAAAGGTGAACAAACATTGTTTGTTCCTTGGAAAGTATCGTAAAAATTATGGAACCATTGCCATGTCGTTCTCACGCCCTTTTTTTTTGTCTGTTTATCTATAGGCTTGGTAGGGCAGGTTGAGTATTGTGCATGTTACATATCTGGCCAACGTTACTGGAACCCCTAAACTACCTTTAACAAATATGTCACTTTCGTTTCATTTCCAAAATTTAAATTGCAGTCCTGGCGGCTATAAATTTGGTTTTGTTGTAATTTCTTTGTCCGAAGAATTGAAATCGTTCAAACTTGAACAGTTGACGTTGGCGCTGGGTTGAGTTTGACTATCAGAATTTTTATCGCCAAGCATGAGCCACTGATGGATTGCGCCTCAGGATGCAATCCATCAATGCCCCTTACTTGATCAAATTCTTTACTGAAACTTTTTAGGTTGGGTTATATGGAAATAAAATATAATTGCAACGCGGCTAGTTTAACGTTGCGAAACCATAAACCAAGACGAGAGAAGACATTTGGCGGCGACGAAAAACGCGTAGACGTCGAACTCGCTTAGCCCCAAACTGTCTCGTTTCGCGCCGTCGCACCTGCCTGCCTTTGCGGCAGTTTCGCCAGGGCCCGTCGAGCAAACATCGTTATATTTTTGGGTTTTGGGAAACGTATTTTGTGCAAAAATTGTGTTCAGCATAGATATTAATATTTATGAGAAATTTTCTGACGACGAGGGGAGGCATAGCTGAGACATTTTGATAGATAACTTATGACTATACGATAGCATTATCGAGATTTGATTTAAAATTTGTAGCGAATCTCAAGGGAGTATAGTAGAAATGTTCTTCAAAATATTTAACCTGTAAAATATATAAATGAAGAGAATACCACCTCCGTGGAAAATTAGTTTTTCAACAAACCAGTCATTCTTACTCAAGCTAATTACAGTATTAAATTTTTGCTCCCTCGTGATTCTGACCTATTTTTTTCAAATGAATCGATTCTAAATTGGCGTTCATCATAACCTTATTTTCACGCTAATTTGTTTACAACATTTTCGTACATCTCGATTACCAGTACTAAAAAAATTGTTCAAGGGATTGTGTGTCAAAATATATATAAATTATAAGTCCCCTTGTATAATTTATTTTACAGGTTTATTTCATTTTTACCAAGGTATATTAATTTCATGGCATACTTTTTGTGAGAATTACTTTATTACGAAATTGAAACCTGTAGTTATTGCGCCATATGTGGACAGTCTCATCCATCAGTGGTCCATATATTTATATTTTGTTAAAAGTGTTTTTAATAACTTTACAAAATCGCGGGGCTGTGACTAATTTTTAAAATTTTAATGAAAATTACTTGTAGCCAATCATTTTGTACGTAAGTCGCAGGATTGAGTTACGAATTGCACGCTAAAATTATAGAGATTTGATATCGAAAACGTAATATTAAATTATTATTCACTATTGGATATAGTTTCTGTTAACATAAATCATACCATTGTCTATCTAGTATGGGCCTATAGTGAATATCGCTTGAAAAGAGAGGTTTATCATTGGGCCATGCTAGATAGATATCGATTTTAGTGTGAGAAAGTTTTGACTCTAAAGACATTTGTTGACAAAATTATGTTTTATCTATTCTTATTTTGTCGGAAATTGTTGTTTTTGTGAGTCGCTCTCTCCTAAAATTTCGTCGTATAAAACGAAATCTCATCGACTAAGCGATGTCAGTTAATTTTAGGCTTTGAGATAAGCAAGGCGCTTCTCAGCGTCGCGTGATTTCGAGTTGTCTTCGTACGTACGGTTACAGGTATAACATAATCTGCGGTATATTTAGATTAGTTAATGAAATGATTTTTATTCATTAGCCTTGTTGGTTTTGAAACGTTATTAAAATGGAAAAGGGTGTGTTTATTATTTACCGTATCATGAAAGCCTGGTTTCCCATGTGTATGTGATCGTTCACGAGCAGTAGTGCGTGGGCAGATGGGTTGCGGTTACCAAATGATCCGTATACTCTGTACTGTAGTCTGGTCTGGAAATCTGGATAGATTGTTATGAAGATATTACCCAGCCCAAATAGAATGGAGCGCGTTTTGTGAAGTATTGTTCGCTAATGTATCATCGTCAAGGAAGGCGTGGCGTGATCTATGCTTTTAAAGAATTAGTTGTCTAATTTAATACCCACTTTATTATATTGACTTTCTGAATGTGTGTTCGGTCTTGTAGGAGAATAAATTATATACTTTTTCATTTCGTTACTGTCGTATGGTGTTTTATCATATAAATCGAATCGGGGAAAAGTTGATCAAAATATATTTTGTTACTCGTATAAGGTTATTTAGTAAAATATAAAAAAAACTGATTGGGATATGTTTTTCGTAGCATTACCGAAAGTTTTGAATACCTGACTCCGAATGAACGAATCGTAAAAAGATTAGTTAGAATTTAGAAATACGCACGTTTTTAATTCACAAAATCATCGCAATTGCTGATAGTGACACCTGGCAAAATCCAATATAATAGCTGTTCGGCGGCTTTGTGTTAGATCCAGGATATAAGGGGATATCCATATAATTATTTTTTTCTTAAGTTTTACTGCTTTCCTACCAGTGCAAGAGGAATTAACACGCAGAGAAAACAAACATAACTGCGAAATGTTTGCTTTCTAGCATCATTCCCCTGTTGAAAGTATTCACACCTACGCTCTTATCAGCTTTTTATCTCAACTGTTTAATAGTTAGCCGCCGCTTTCGGTCATAATTTAACCCCCAACCACTCTTCACTCTCTCTATCGCACTGAAAGCACAAAAACAAACAGGAAGTGGCGTTTGATCTTCAGCGCAAAAGGTTAATCTTGGACGAGTACACGCGTCCGCAGCTATTTGTTAACTCGAGCTGAACTTAGACTAAGAAAATAATTTATTATGTTATATATTACAACGAGCAGGCAAGATTGTGTATTAGTTGAGCTATGAGCGTTATGCGTAACGCATCATTAGGCAGCCGTGATTTCTCCGAGTTATGCAAATTGTTAAAGATTTTCTTCATATTTTTGTATTCTAATTAACCAGTTACTGCAATTAGCATCAATCACAATGGGTCATTCAATTATTAGGGACAATGCGGATTATGTTATACAGAAATGTAGTTTGAGAGAAAGAGAGTTTAGTATGGACGATTTCAAAAATTAAATATACTTGAAAAAATCGTGCTTTTTTAAATTCAAAAAGTTTTATTGCTTGAACTTCTTTAGATTCGCTGTGCAGCAATATCAGGATTTATGACGCATATTTTGTTTTTACTGCAAAATAACTCGATTTATAATAAGCAATTGTCTTACAATTTAATTCATTTATGATTTGTATATAATTTCAGTATTTATTGATAGAAAATAGGCGTTGAGTTTATATAGGATTTATTTTTCAAGAAAAGCGATATAAAACTGAAATATTCCTTTGGATTTATATTATGATTGTTTAGCAAGGTAAGATTGTGATTGGATTTTGATTTCCAATATTGCGTTTATGGCGATATAAATGGAAGGATAGGATTTGGCTAATGGCAAACTGCTTGTGTTTTGCATGTCAGGATGATAGTCCAAGATAAATTTGCCCGCCATTTGTCATTTTAGGTGTGAAGATCGTCAAAGACGTCATTTCTCTAATTTTCTAGCTCATGTGCGCACCTATAAAATATTTTTAAAATATAATATCAAGAATAACTGGTATCACGTTTCATAACTTGAGTCATCCGCGGAATCGCCCGCAATTACTCACGATTTATCCAACTTATTTGTTTACCTGGATTTCTGTAACTATTGATTGACATATGTTTCTGATTTGTTGTAGGCGCTGCTTGATTTCGACTCCCTATTAGAATATAATTTTTTTAGTAGTAAATGTAGCTTTAGTCTTGGCCGCTTTCTAGAAAATTATAAATTTTGCTAAAATTTGCACTCATTCATTTTAAATTTTGTTGATTTTGAATCGCTAAAGAAGTAGGATGAAATATTTGATACATCCCAGTCGGAAAAAGATTTTCCTGAGTATTGTAGTAAATGGCAATACGGACATATTATTTTTACGTAGTCAACGACATGCTTGTGTCACTGAAGTCAAAACTTGCTATTTACGTTCCATTCATTTTTACTTTCACCAAATGGTACGTAACCTGCTTGTTAAGTTTGAGACTCGTGTCTACCTACGTAAAAGACGACAACCGAATAACATGACATTTTGCAATCAGACGATAATAACCACGGTGACTCAGCCGTACAAACACTGGGCGGTTTTCGTCGATCCCTCTAGCCAGGCAAAACGACATTAAATTTGAAAATGGTCCGGAAACCGTCGTTGTCTATCTGCGCTACGTAAGCCGCAAGTTTATACGCCACGTGAAATTTTCATCACTGATGTTCATAATTTTTTCAATCAATTATGCTTCAACATAACCTACCAACAAACATGTCATGCGTGAGCCATAGGCAAAACCTGTTTTCAAAGCGCTGTCTGCCTTCAACTATACATAAAAATAGAAAATTTATAATGCACTGAAGTTCAACTTTCATTAATCGAAGAGGTTCGCATCCTTCAACTTTGCGAGTAGTATAGTAGCCCTTGGCGACGCCATAAAATACATACAGGCGACAGTCGCGTGCCAATCAAATCTGTTTTTCCCAGACTGGTTTATAGTTTATTTGCTTAGCCAAACAAATATACTTATTCCAAAAGGTTGTTTTCTAATACAAATATAATTTTTCTTATTACAGATAACCTCATAGAAGCGAATAACAAGGAAGTTCTCAGAGATCTACCTTGGCATACAGTAAAAAGCAAAAATAAGGTAAACTACTTTTTTCTCAATATTTCTCAATATTAGTATGATGGCAGAAATTGTTGACAAAATGCCATTTTTGGTTGGTTCTTCGCATGCCACATGTTTCATGTAATTCCAAAATCACTTAGCTAGAGCTTCACGACCATCGGCTTCAAATCCTTACGTGCCCGCTGACGGACATATACTAATGCCCAACACCGATTTCTGTGAATAATATCGCTATAAATTACGCTGCGCAATTAAGGTACATTATTTACCATACGAAAATGTTTTTTAAGCATGGACCTATGATGGATCGCGCCTGACTGCAATCCATCATTGGCTCATACTAAATAAAATGGAATTACTCGGAATATCTAGCTTTCATTGTTCCAGCTAATGTGCATGACTCAATAAACAGACAGTTCGATGCATCACATTATCGCACACTCAGTGAAGTCACATCATGCGTTAGAAGTGACAGCAGCAGCTCTGCATAGAGCCGTCGCTTCCAGACAGCTTCCTGTACGGTTTAAAAATCATATTGTAAAGCGATATTGTGCCCACACGCGGTGCGGTAATACCGTTAACGTTAGGGTGTGCTTGAAAATAGCGATAAGGTTGCGTTGTGACAGTGTTATGCGCTGTGGTAAGTAAATTAAATTTTCAATTACGTATGCTATCAATTTAGTGTGCACAGTATTGGAATATGCGTATTCGAATTAGGCCTACTTCAGAAAGAATTGCTATCACCGATAGAAGCGAAGAAGAAGACTATTGCTAATGCAGTTTTTGTATGGGATCGACTTATGCCAATTTATCGGAACAGAATTCAAAATCATTTCACATACAAATTTGCTTTTAAAAAGTATCTGATAAGATTTTAATTGAGGCTTCATTCAGGTTATGTCGTGATATGCTCAGTGAAACATAGGCTATAGATTGAGTAAAACCATCTGAGATCATTTAAAGACTAGACTTATGCATATATCATAATAACGTAATACGATATACGGTATAACTGTATATATTTTGACTGTACACGTCTAAATTGTCCACGACACGCATTCTACACACGTTCACTGCTAAATGCAACCTGCATTGTTTATAATATTGTGAATGCGTTGCATTATGCAAATGACGGCATTGGATGTAAGTAATACTGTGCTACTCACTGCCAGAGGGATTAAAATCGATCTAGTATTTTATTTTGTCACTAATGAGCCATCGTTGGATCGCGCTTCGACGGCGCGATCCATCAGTGACTCATATCTGACAAAATGTGTTGGTACCATTTTCCCTGAGTCAAAGAAGGATTTTCATTCATAAAATTGTTCACGTTCATCTTGACAGCCTGGACTGGGTAATGAGGAATTATTGCCTATTTCCAAGCCATGACTGACCTTATATATTCCAAGCAGAAAATTGTTATTTAAGCAATTTTTTAAATATAGGATAATGATGGTGTAGCCCATCTTTGCCTCATACTTGATAAATCGTTATTGCTCATATATTTAAATGCTGAATTAGAAAAATACGATGACGCATGAAAATTTTGCTTACAATTTTACCCAGGTAGAAATAGAATATGTTAGCTTTTTGTTGCGATCAGACAGTGGAGTGAAGGAATAAAGGTGGAATATTCTCGTTCGTTGAAACCAAACGATTTTGAACATCGTTTGCTCACAGCGTTTCACCTAATTCCAGTGTTTACTGAAATGGGACTGACTGGCACAGGCTAATCTAACCTATTCAATACGAATGTTATATACAGCAGTACGATAGGGCTACAAATAAAGGAAAGTTTTTTGTAGGGGAGATTTATGAAAACAGCATTCGGAAACACCGGATTTATTTATTACTGGGAAAAATTGACAACAGTCTGGAATGGATTATTCGGGATCTTCTTTGACTGTCAAAGGACAATTCCGGGAAAAGCGAAGCAACAGCCTTGTCAGCGTCAAACGCAAACACAGTTTTGCTGCTTTAACAAGGCGATCTTTTCTTCCAACTGGATCTTCTAACTCGCCCCAGGCAAGCCCTAACAAGGATACCAACAGCAAAACTGACCCACCGAAAAGTCCTAAATCTGATAGATTAAAATACAAACTACAACAAGAAAGGTCGTCTTCAAAATGGTACGCTTACACCCCCGCGCCATTTCGAAGCGAAGAACGTACTATGTCCCATGTGGAAGTCCCAAAAGAAGTAAGATATACTAATGTATTTCGTGAAGGGAATGTGTTGTTGGACTTATTAGTAAAAATATGAATTAACGTTTTGAGTATTTTCCGTCAGAAATAAATATTTTCGAACGCGGTCACATAAACATTGAGTGGCCCCCCGACAGATCACATCTCAAGGTACCTATGGTATCTATGGTTCATATATAACAAAACTTAATTACAGATTGGTATGGCAATCATTTTATTTTTAACCAATAGGTAATAATATGTGGTAAGTGACCAGTGAATTACATGTATATAATCACACGCTTCATAGTCGTTAGGCGCCAATCGTTCGTTAATTGGTAATAGTTTGTATTTGAAAATAGTTGAAAAGTTTTTTCCAAATTTCGCCATAAATGTTTGATCCTCTTCCTAGGAATGTTATCCATCTTTCAATTATCTACCTGTTTCAAAAGAGTTGTAGAACGCATCCCGAAAATAGCATTTTATAACGTGAACAACAAGCGTTCAAAAATATTCGTAGCATTTTTAGTTTCAGCTGCGACTATGACGTCACAAAGATAGAGTTGATTTATTGCTCCCCGTTTTATGACTCATCACCGGCGTTGATGACTCGACGCTTCATCCGTATCCACTTAACTATCGCCGGTAGTCCCATCTCCTATTGCATTATCGCTATGCCGCGAATTGTTTTTTTTTTCTTCATCATAATAAACTTCTATTGGGAGTTTTTGTCGCTGTGGTTTCGCCGGAATTCAGAAGTTGGGTGTGTTGTTTGTAGATTTCTCTGAGAATTATGCTTTTGTCAAGCATGCGTCACTGATTTCCGCGCCTGGAGGGCGCGGTATATCGGTGACCCATGCTTATCAAAATATATATTTCAAATAACATTTTTCTTATGGAAATAATAGTCGCTGATTATTTGGATTATCCTCGAACACGTCTGGCACCACCAATACCAAATAAATTAAAATTCATGCCCTTTTCGACCCTATGTCGATACGACATTCTGTTTGGTTGAGCATGGGCCATAGAAGGACCGCGCCTCATCAGAGAGACAGAATAGTTTGGAACATGGTTTCTATCATTATTACAGTTTTTAGCTGATTTAACGACCCCTGTTATGTTATTTTGAACCAAGCAACTGCAATCACATCACGCTATTAATTTGTCCTTATATTACCCCGGTTCAATCGTTCAAATTGATCATTAACATACCAAAACTACGCTTCTTGTGTGTAATTTGGTTTTTAATTTTTTATTTTATTTTTTCGTCATCTTAAATATGACGTCATTATACGCATTGGAAATATAAAGTACACGATGTCGCTATAATGTTAACCAGCAACAATTGTCGAAAATATTTTATTTTTCTACAATAAGGGAGTTTGTTATCACCCGAGAGTGCTTTGTGATAATATAGACAGCTTTCTTACTTGGAATGAAATTACTATTCTTATGCGGATAAAATCAGTGTTCAATTGTTGCACAAATTGACAAGGGGAACACTTTTCTTGTATTTTTATTGATCAGGCTGCACTATATTGTTAAAAGAACGTGACTCAACGTTTATGGAAATAGTCACAAAATAATGATTCGATATACCAAAAAAAATTAACCAAGTGTGGGCGACGAATAATTCAAAAGAGTTATCTGGCGCACAC
Organism: Styela plicata; assembly: GCA_963675895.2. NCBI lineage: Eukaryota > Metazoa > Chordata > Ascidiacea > Stolidobranchia > Styelidae > Styela > Styela plicata. Next base: position 17,647,657 of record OZ023140.1, read on the forward strand.
ACTTGATCAATTGTCATTATATAAGCCAGCATGTAAAAACACAACCACTTGCGACCCAGCAATTTCTATATTTTGGCTTTTACCATTGCGCAAAGCGCTTGTGCCAGACGCTATATTTCTTGGTAGATGACCGTCATTTTCAAGAAGTTTGTTCCGCATTTAATGTTAAATTAGAGCTGTGGGATGCACATGGAATACTGGCGACATATTTTTATTGATTAAGGCTTAATTTTTAAGGCAGTATATCAGCGTTATATATTGAGTTAATAAAATATTGTGTTATGTAGTTTATATCAAATCAGTATTATATTGAAAGGACGCTTAGTGTAAGCGGTATTCAGTTTATTTCGGAACGTCGTCTGGCATATATGACAGTAAAGTTGACTTGTCAAGTTGACCTGACACATTTTTTTTTAGTTTTATGCCCATAAACGCAATAAAACTCGACTATAGAATGAGACTAGAGTCCAGTTTTCGCACACTGAATTATTCTGCTTTTGTGACATTCCTCAAAAAAATATTATACTTAAAAATTTAGTTGAAATTGAAATTGTTGAGATTGAAAAAGTTATTTTACAACACTCCTTTCGCTTCACGTTGAAAAATGTCATGTTTCTATGTACCGCGCGTCAATTTCCTCGTGTCAGTTTGTTTGTTTTGCTTCCTGCACAATGATTTTGCGTGGTTGTTTTACGTATCGGTTTCAACTAGGCCGATCGGCACCTTTCACTCTCCCAGTGAGAAAACCGAATGCGAACATGTTTTTCAAGTATGGGTCACTGATGATTGGATACTGGGCTCGAAAACAATAAAGTTGATAATTGGATTGTTTTCTGTATTATTTGCTGTGAGGGCTAACGAAATCCAGTTGTAACCATACGTTGATCACTCTATATGGACACACACACAATCTATCACCCTTACTTGGTAACCTATATTTGATCAATAATATTTTCCTGAAAGGAGAAACTTTCGCTTGAACCGACGGGAACACTCGAGCGCAATAATTAATTAATATTCATGGATTTTACCTTGTTATTCTGGCTTAATGAAGAAAACAACAATCCCATATGCGGATTATCGTCGGTCGAGCATAAAAATTGAGAACAGCAAAAAGTAACAACAGCCTAATTAAAATTTGATATGTCTTGTTTTTATGCATCCTATAATAATATTTCATTGCGGTCCAAAAGTTATATATATATAAAAGATACTGCGCCCCCCTATCAACCGCATTTGAGAACAGCTGATCGAAACCACAACATAGCGGATATTAGCTTGTAGAGTTTCAGTATGTGTGCTGATTGTACTGCATCATGGCATGGTAGAAAGCGGCTTATAGTTGAATTCGGGAAATTCTATTACGTTAGCCCAATTAGGAACTTGGATCTTGTTAAGCATGAGCTACTGATGGACCGCGCTTCGACAGCGCCGTCCATCGGCGACTCACGCTTAATAAAGCAGGCTTCGAAAATTTTCTTTGGCCGAGTGCAGTTTGTCGACGATTGTTGAAATCGGGCTGTGCTCTTAGTGCATGATGGTTAACCTATTGAGAGAAATGTCTCCGAAAACTGTCCCTTTGTCATAAATCTGTCATTTTGTCCTTATTTTGTTAGGATTGTAAATAGGCTACATATAGTAATTTTATTTTAATATTACAAATATATGCAATTGTATTGTGATCTATTTCAAAAATGTTTTCCGGCGATGTTAAATTACGTAGAAAGGTAATTTTGAATTATAATTACAAATATAAATTATTTGTATAATACCGTTTTGTTTTATTATCGTTTTTGTCAATGAATATTATAAACTCTTTGCGTTCGTTCATAAATTATTGTTCATTTGAATTTTCTAAGGTACAACCAATATATATGTGGCCTGTATAGATAATAGATAGTCTAACTTCTTCAGACAAGATTAAAGTGACTTTAATCTTGTCTGGAGGAGTTAGACTATATTGTAACGAAAGCTTACAATAAACTTATATTTCTGTGGAATGAGAACATGATATTTTTGTATATATGCTTGATATTATCTCATTCGTGTATCCTTGTGAATTCTCTCACACATGGATCCGGGATCCGGGGAGGAGGAGGATAGGTAGTTCATTGCAAGATTCAACGAATCGCGCAATTATGATTAGAAGAGTAACTTTTCACTTCTCGCAATTTTATGTTTCCTTAAAGTAACCCACTTCTTGTTTTCTACGTTTCAGAAAGGGGTAAACCTGAACGCACAAAGACCTCAAAGTATGATGATCAGTAAGCTTCCTGCTACTTATAGCAGTTCATGTATGTATCTTTTTCATGAATTCAGCCCTGAAATTTCCCTTTTCAATTTTTTTTTGGTCGTAAAACACCAGATTCGTGGAATTGGTTTTATCTAGTAACTGGTAAGCGTAAAATGATTTATAGGAAATATTCTTCAAATTACAGTTTGTTATAATTAGTACCTAAATGCTAATTAGGAATATACGATGAAAATACGTCTTGCCAAGGTGTGCTGTGTGGTACAGTTCGGGCTCTGACTTTCAAGTCCTCAATAGGTTTTTTTTTTCACCAACTCTATAACCGATATTTCAATGTCAATGCCTTTGCTTATTATACTCCATTCATTATACCATGTAATGCATTATTAATAGGAATATAAGAAATCCTTAAATATATTACAGTGTAATTCTACAGATAAAACTACAGTGTATATTCTCCGTATGATATACGCCTAATCAATATGTCACGTTTACAGCAGAATATAGTCTCTTTAATCGACGCCGAAAGGTGTATTGTCAATTGAATATAAAATTTAAATGGGTTATTATTATATAACTGGCTTACTAGTTTTACTAGGTATATTTCTATTATTGTAATGCATTGATTTAGGTTGGTATCATTTTAGTATTTATCATGTTATTTCTATGTGTGGGTCTTTCATCGAATATGACATTTGAATTGGCTGAATCAGTTTTCTTGGCTTGCTATGTTCAGTTTATATAGTTTTTGTTCTTTTTAATACATATCATTCATACATGGGTCATTGATGGACTGTGTCTTTCATAAATGCCCCATGTTTGAATGGTGTATTTTTATTGTTTGGTTTTGTATGTTACAAAAATTGTTCGTTTTTTCAGTGACGAACAATGGTTCTTACGTATACACAGACAGAGTACATAATCTTCCCACACGAAACTTCACAAGACCGATATCGGTAAGAAACCGTTAACATTGTAATTCATATTTTAACGACTTCGTCATGCATTGCAAACCAGTACCTTGGTCTCTTCATGTTTCGCATGTTATTTCGAGGACTATTGTTAGTAATTATATTTCCAGGTGTTTATTGTCAATTACATTAAAAAATAAAGTATTTATGATTTTAAGTAAATTGCTTTGTATTGCACAGATGCACTTGAAATGAAATTAGTTGAAGTTAGTTGGAAATGAAATTAGTTTGTGATATTATTATTTGTTGCATTCTCTTTTACAGACGAACTTCGAAAGTGCGAAGTCACTCGAACCTTCTGTAATTGATAGCAAGTTGAGCAGGTATGTCTCTTGTTTTAATCATATTTTCATATTCCATCCAGCATTAAACTATTGAATCATCTCAATCAGGATTATAACTTGTGCCAATGTATATTAATTTTGTCATTTTTTAACAAATCTTTTTTGTGTTGTAACAGAAATTCTTATAAAGATGATGGAGATTCAACATCATTGCATTCTGGTTCAAGAACACCTCCTCACATGTCTCAATATAATAAGTGAGTACATTTTACATATTGAGTGAAATTCACAAATTGTGAGATTTAGTATGACAAGACTTAAAATATTAGAAGTTGCTGTTTGCTTCAATTAATAATGTGTAATCGACCCTGAAGTGGTCGTTTGATATATCTGGTACCAAACATATCTTTGTTTAAGGCTTTGATCACTTATAAATGATAAGTTTCATTAATAGCCCATACTTGAGTTGGTGATAAAATGTTGACTTGCATATATCTATATCATTCTGTTGGATTTGACCAACTAGAATATATACCTAATATTGGGTTATTTATTTCTACCCACAGAGAGCAAATGATGATATTTTTGCTTCAAGAAATGCCATTAAAAGCTTTTTATAAGAATCAAAAATCTATATGACCCTGCGTTTGTTCTTATATTCCACATGGTCACACAAGTTTAATGATTATCGGTTACGAGAATTTATTGTGTGAATGTGGGAAAGACAAACATTATATATTTAGCTCTGACATTTACATTGAAACCCAGATGTGTAGATATCATTGTCATTTCATTAAATTCTTTTTCAATAGGCTGTAAGCATCTTAAGGCACAAGATAAAATTTCCTTTCATTATTATGACTGTAAACAACAATTTAAAGAATTTAATTTATGTATTCTGTTATTTTTTCAGCATCTCTGGTTCAATGGAATCTCTGGATGAGAGTAAGTTTCATTTTAATTTTCTACTCATATCAACTCTGTCAAAAAATTCATGTCGAATCATATTTTGTAAGACATGAGTCACTGATTCCATCTGTGACTCGTGCTTGACAATATGAAATTTTTGGTCATCTTCATCTTTTCAGTTTGCTTGAAAACTCTACTCATCTTGAGCACAAAACTCTCATCTAACCACTCATATTCTTTTCCACAGCTGATGTTAACCTAGAAGAACTCAATAATGACCCAGATCTCATTTTGAGAGAAAATGAGCCGGAGGCATGGAGTGTCACAGTCGAGAAAAAAATGTTGAAAAAGATGGACAAAAAGGACATCAAAAGACAGGATAATATATTTGGTAGGTTTGAAATATGCCTTACAGACATTTTTGCAGTTTTATTATTAATAATATTTCTCAAATCTTGTTTATTTTGATTATCTTTAAAACTTTCAATATTTTCTTCCACAGAATTCATACAAAAGGAAAGAAATTTCTTAACGACATTAAAAATAATGCAAAAAATTTTTGCCAACGGAATGTCGCGTGAACTTCAATGCGATCAAGACGTTATCGATAAAATGTTCCCACAAATCGATGAATTTGTCGAATTTACTTCCAATTTTGTTCAAAAGCTAGACGACAGACAACACAAAGAGCAGGTGAGATTTTGTAATGAATTTAAAAAATGAAAAAAAGATAAAAAAAAAATATACACGCCAACGGTTTGATGCAAACGATGTGCTACATTGTTTGCATCAAAGCGATTTTGGATATTTTAATATTTGTTCTTTGCAGTATTTCAAGCATGAAGATTGACTTATGACCTGCTTTTATTTTCCCAGGTCGTTTCCCGCATTGGAGACATCCTAGTAAATCAATGGAAAGCAGAAAGCGGAAGACAAATGTTGTGGTTATTCAGTGAATTCTGCAGCAAACAAAAAGAAATTGTTTCATTGTATAAAGATATGTTGAAAAATGACAAGAAATTTCATGACTTCACAGGGGTAAGAATCACGTTCACAACGCATTCATAAAACGTTAACCACCATTAAGCTTTCAATAAGTGGCCTAGTGGTTGAACATGTTGGCATCGTGTTTTGACTATCTCGGGTTTGTCCCCGCGAGTCCGGCTCGCTTATCCATGCCCATCACTTAACCCAGGGTGTAATAAATAACTTGGGTAGGCTGAGCCGAACAGGTAAAGATCATATCATTCCAGCAATAGTAACCCTGTCCGTCTATAAGTCGCTGGGTTATAGGGCCTTGGATAGGGTGATCTACTCTAAAAGTGGCTATAAAATAAAAATAAATACTTTTCAAGAACAAGCAGGTCATTAGCTTTGTGTTTTCTTTATATTGGCGTGTCATTCTGTCAGCCTTGTGATTATGACTCAAAATTCCTTAAATAGATTAACTGCCGCATATACAAGTACTTATGAAAATATGACTGCGACGATTCTTCATAGGACTATTTTTACTTGTTACAGAGATGTCATAAGAATCCCCTGACAAGACGACGAGACATTCCAGGATGTATTTTACTTGTCACACAAAGAATAACAAAATATCCGGTTATTTTGAAGACTCTCATTGACAATTCGAAGGGCAAAGGTTAGTTGAATGTTTCTGTAGAACCAATTTGTATTCTGAAATATTTGGTAAAGTCGTAATTAGTAATGGGATCAAGCATAAATCTTGTTTAATAGCTGTCATTCCACTTCCATATTTCTACATTTTTTGAAAAAGATTCACTGCTCAACTTGAGGTTTCATACACATCGTGTAAATATTCCTGGAACCACTGAAGTGCTAAGAGTAACTGTCACAAAGCTTTATATAACCTCATGCAATTGAAACCTTCTGCAGATCACAAGTTGGATTGTGTGAATCTCAACACAGCTCTGGAATTGATAACCGATATCATAAAGAAAGTCGATAAACAAGTGTTAGAGTACGAAAAATTACAGAAGGCTAAGGATATCTACCAAAAAATGGAAGGAAAGGGTCATGCTGCTTACAAAGGTTCGTATAAAATTGTGTTTTATTCTATCAGAAATTGGATTTGGTCAAGCATCAGCCACAAATGGGTCACACCTAATCGGTGTGACCCATTAGTAACCCATGCTTGACCAAACCTAGTCATCTGAAATATTTTTACTGACTGAGACACATTTTCACATTTTTGATAAATTTTCTAAAAACATTAGATGCCTACCTCTGGGTGACGTTTCCAACCCAGCTCAGAATGAGTTATCAATAAAAATACCAATTTCACTGTTTTTCGACTTCACTCTTTGGGTCTTTATAAGCATAAAATTATTTCCTTATCATATGTCCTCGCGTTTCTGTTTTTTGGATATTTATTTAGTAGGAATTGACTTAGATTGATAATCGGTTAACCCATCATGAATACCCCAATGTTCTAGATACAGTCCGTAGTTGAATATAGTTGATGTTGTTGACTACCCTTTGTCAAGTTTTGTTTCATTGAAAATGAGTCATGAATGAAACTGGGTGCCTATTCTCTTAATGGCTTGATAGCTCAAGTCTAAAAATTGACTAATGTGGTTCACAACTTTATTTCCCATTCATATTTAGATGGCAGAAAATTCACTCGTGATGACTTCAATCATTCTCTCGAAAACAATAAGTTATTGCAAGTTGGTACTTTACAGTGGAAACCAAATACAATGAAACGCCCTACAGGTCAGTATGGATTTTAATGTTGAGTTGTCATATGAATATTCAATTTGCTTCAATCAGTCGTGTCTTCTCTAATATTTGCTTGAGTGAGTTTAATACAAAAATAATAATGCAGACAATATATTCAGTTTATGCAATCTAATTTTTATATATGGTTTGGAGTCATTTTCAAACTTCAAAACTCCATGTAGGGAGGGACCATATTCTTTCCATTTCACTCCTGCTTATAATTGTGTTCGAATCAATCTTATACTGTTCATATTTAACTCTTATATACTATATTTCAGACGTAACTGTACTACTCTTCAAAGACTCACTCGTATTCTTGCAAGAAAACAATCAACGGTATTCATTCGCATCTGTCGGTCAACCAGCCGCAGTTCCTTTGCACAAATTAATCGTACGAGAAAAGGCTGGCGAAGACAGTGCACTTTTTCTCTTGAGCGCGAGCAGCAACATGCCTGAAATGTACGAGCTTATTTGTCAGTCTGCCTCTGACAGTAAAAATTGGATGCAGTGGATTCGAGCAGCTGCTGACGAATGCCCAGAAGAAGGTAAGAGTTTTTTTATTAATAGATTTTTATCAAGCACGAGTTTAAGTCAACATATAATGTAGTGAATTAGTATAGTGTTTTGATCCATACGACACGGAGGGGATTCTTTTAGCAAGCATGGGTCATTGATGAGTCGTGCCGCCAAGGTAGCTGGCTGATAATTAAGATAGATTTTTTAAATACATCTTTTGTTATCCTAAGTAAATCCTGCAATACTTATCATCAACAATCCTATTTTATTTTTTTTCTACAGACGAAGGTGTTTCAGACCAAGATATCGAAGTACAAAAGAGATTGGGAGAGAAATGGGTTCGAGCGAATCAATTGATATCAGATTTAGAAGAAAGAGATCAGAAAGTGAATGAATTATTGAAAGAAAAAATGATGAAATTTAAACTTTTGGTGGAAGTTTTGGAAAAGCCTGAACTTACAGGTAAGAGTTGTAATTTGTTTAATATTCCACGTTAAATATGATAGAAATAATTTTGGATTAGAAAAAAAATAATGAATGTTGTTTTTGAAAAGTTTCGTTATCAATCAGATCAAAATGTTTTTTCATCTACTTGTCTTTTATTTCATCAGTGGCATGAAAAAATTCACCCATTTTCGCACTATTCACCAATGGAATTCGACTAATATTTATACTTTATTTTTACAGCGAATATGAAGTTCGGTTATCCCAACTACGTTCTCAATGTCAATGACCCCAAGAACACAAAAGCCCCAGAAGGAGCTCCAACTCTTCATAAAGCAATTGAGCAAGTGAACAAACTCTCACATGCTATATGTGGTCCTGGTGGTCTCAATCGCAACCCTTCAAGTGTGGGTGAACATGACAGCGGTACATACCCCACCCCTGCGTTGCCAAAACGTTCAGAAACTTTTGGCGGATTTGACAATGGAAAAGAGCCTCCATCGCCGAGATCAAAATGGTCGTCAAGTTTGTCACGAATGGGACATAAACAGGATAGTGTGACTTCGTCAGAAGACTCTAGACGAGATTCCGGTCTCATGGAGAGTGACATGTCACATGCCGGAAGTGAGCAACGACTCGGAGGATATGCAGAGGGTTCTGAATCTTCTTCACTGGCAACTGGTCAGGGATTGTTATTACCACCTACTCCAGACCAGATTTCAGCATTAGCTCAACTTACTCATCTATTGAATGAGTATTTATCTGTAGCCACTCAACAAGATACTCAAGTTCAAAAGTGAGTGATTTTTATTGTTTTTCCTCTCATATCTTTCAAGTCAAAGTGATGAATAGTAGAAATATTATTTACCAAATATCAAACTTGAGCATCTACTCAAAATAAGTTTGTTCATCTTTCTAAGCAACAATTCGAGGTTTTAAAATGTCAGTAAATTTTTCTTAGGTGACTCAACGATACTTAACAAAGTATGTTTCGAACAAACCTATTAAAAATATTATAGTGTTCAGTCTATAGGTAATCATCATCGCATAATAATAGTTAATCATCATCACACCTTTATAAACCCGAAATTTCTTGTTTTTCCTAGAATGACAGTGAAAATGATGCAAGCACAAACACAAAGCAGAAGAAGAAATGGCAACCAATTTCAAGAAATGGAAGCTAGAAGAAATCAGGCTAAACATTCAGAATTGGAACAAGATTTGGCTAAGAGAGAGGTATGTTGACAATAATATGGTCGATGGTTTTTATCATGATGACCGGTTTATTTAAATAATATGTTTTTTCTCCATATATTATGCAAGATTTTTTCTTGAATTCAGCGTATCATTGAAAACACCCGTGATCTTGTTCAATTTTAGGAATTTTAAATATTCTCTCTTTTCAACAGGAGCAATTAAAGAATGAACGAGAACAGTTCGACAAAAGGTATCGTCGCTTCCAAGCGTCGATGGATATCGATATGAAGGAATTTGATAAAAACCAAGCGAAATTGAAAAGAGACGAAATCGAGGTACAGCGTCGCGAGGACGAAGTCCGCCGACAAAAAGAGGAGTATCAACGAGAAATGGTCAGATTGAGGGAATTACAGAGACAAGCTGGATCGAGAATTACGCATTCAGTGACGTATCCTAACTCCCTATCAAATAAGAATAACAGTAATAACGCTTTTGAGGAAGAGGACTATGCTGAAGATAGTAGTGCATTATCGAAACAGCATAAAAATGCTCCATTTGGACAAAATTTGGCATCACTGCCATCGGCACTTAGCAAATCACATTCCAGCCTTGAAGGCGAACTATCTTCCGGTGACGGCGTGCTTCCAAAAGAGTCGTCAAATTCGCCGACTTATTCATCAGCGGGTGATTATCCAAAAACATTCCCTGGAATGGGAAAACGAGATCAACAATCCAACTTTTTACCAAACCAGCACCATCAACCTGTGCAACCTCCAATCCCGACTGCAGGTCAAGCGGGAGCTCAGAAACCAATACATCTACAATACAGCGCCACCAATCAAGTTATGGGACATGTGGTAAGTTAATGTTTTATTTGCGCAACTTCTATCACTTATTAACTCTCTTTTTGCAGTGTTCTCATTTTGTCCCTTTGTCAAGCTTACATAGTAACTTTTTTCATGTTTGGGATGGCAGCCTACTGTTTTTTTTAAGTATCTGAATGTTGAATGTCATTTTTTTCTTTGAACTAATCTACGAATCAAAATTATCATTTAAACGGCATTGTATGTTTTTAATACCTTTTGTGTGCAGTTTTATCACCGTCAGACTTTCTCGGTTCTTCATCTTCTTTTTGTTCATATTTAGGTTGTTTCAGCCTGTGATAAAAATCTAGTTCGCCCAGCTTTCTGAATGATAATTTTTAGGCTTTACCACACATATTAACTTATGCACTGGTATTTTACAGGCTCCACCCCGACACAGCGTAATTCCAAGTAATCTGTCATCATCGTCAAAAGCTCCGAAACATGGAGGTGGCGGACAACAAGTCATTCCAACTAAGTTAACGAAGTTGGGAAGTTTGTCATCAAATTCGCAATCTAATCATCAAAGTTCTTCTAAACAAAGTAAGTTGAATTTTGTCCAATTCTGGTTCAACTTTTTCGCCAACAAGTTTTGCTGATCCATCTTCCTGACAAATAAAATATCCTGTTCAGTTATTTAAGAATCACGAATTAAGTCGTGAATGTGATGTAAAGTTTATCGTTTTTTAATTTTAAAATACAAATGTTGGCGAATGAAGGGATTTTTGTTACATTCATCATATTCACTATAATAAACAAGTTACTCTCATCTAAATTATGAATATAATTATTGTAATATTTCTTTTCTCTGGAAGATAAAAAAACTTACAGTTTGATAATCTATTTTCTCTTTGTTTTCTCAGCATTCACAGATGGCTTGAAAAGCAAACTGCCTTTTTCCCATCACAAGAAAACACCTCGTTCCACAAACAGTTCTTCAGATCTTATTGAATCAAAGTCAAGTAGAAGTAACACATTATCTGTGCCGAACAATCTGAAACATTCCAAATCAGAAGCAAATATGGACGTTGCGAGTTCGAACAACCGTGGTAGATCAACTTCTTCGCCTAGTCCAGCAACGAGTAGCTTAAATCTACCAGATTCAGAGTCTGGACTAGAAAGATCCAACTCCGCGTCATCAAGCTCGTCAAAAGAGGGTACAGAGAAGAAAAAGAAAAATAAGAGAGGTTCCTGGGGATCGAACAGTGAAAAACCAAATGCGACCGAGATTTACTTTTAGATGAAGTAAACACGCTTATGCTTTGCATTAAAGGTGAAAATTCAGATCATGGGAATTAGCGAAAGCGCGAGGTGTATCGCTTGCTGGCTTGGCTCAGTGGTCACACCACACACAAAGGTGGAAATCACAATGTTCAATATCCTAGTGCATATGAAAGACAAAGTCGAATTTTCATGGATTCATCAGAAGATCAAAATTATCAACAATATCAATTGTAGTTTTCTGTCACTCAGAATTCTGATAATCTCTTTCTGCCATGATGCCAAGGAAAAATTGTTTTGGATTTCAGTGTGATATTTTTCAATAAGAAAATCCGAATTTAAGCTCGTTTCTGGATACATTTCGCAATATTTGCAAAATAAAACTGCTATCTGATCAAACTTCAACCAACCATAGCATAAAAGAATTTGGGGGTTTGTGTTGTTTTTTCTTTGCTCATTCTCACCAACCGATTACTTTTTCAACGGCGAAAATGTCTGCATTAAATAGACCTAATTTCCTAAAATAAAATGACTTTATCGGACAACCTCCCATGATATCGAATGAAATTATAAAAAAAATATAAACTTTTCAATATCAATATCATTTTATGATTATCTTGTTTTTTATTCTCTTTTTTTTATATAAATTTTGATTCTTTCTCCATTTTTAGCACATTTATTCACCAACGCCTTTATTAAGAGGATTGTGTTCAAAATCAAACTGTTTTTTTTTTTTTATCTGGTTTAATTGTTGCGTTGGATAAAATTGGAAAAGTTGAAATTATTCGCTTTTATTTTATTGACAAAATCGTCTTGCAAACTGTTTTGAAATCAAATACTAAGTTATGCTGTTGTGCGCAACTAAATGCTACCCAATCACAAATCTAATTTTGTCACGCATGCGCCACAGATGGACCCCGACTGTGACTCATACTTACAAAAGATTTTTCACTCCATTTTTAGTTTTGGGGACAAATTCGCCTATTGGAAAAATACCCAAAATTTTAGAAAAGAAACAGTTTTGTTGTCTACTTTGTTTTAAAATAATCAACAAGCAGCGCGCAGGGAAATACATTGATAGCCTTTGCTGGGCAAATGGTTCTTAGTCAGTTATTTCTCTGCGCCTGATTGTGTGGTTCGGGTAATGAATTAATAGTTAGTATTCAAAACATTAAAATCAAAGATTGTTATTTCGGACGATTGCTTTTTTGCTTATTTTTTCTCATTATTCTTGATGATTTTTACTACCGTTTATTATTATTATTATTGTTATTAGTATTAATAATTATAATTTCTTACGATCGATTCATGATTCCCGACTTTTTTCTTTCTCTCTCTCTGCTATTTTGCGTTCTTCTTGTTCTCTCGGCTTATTATTATTATTATTATCAACTTTTTCTGTTTTTTTTTTTTGTTATCTACTTTTTTCTCGTACATCGCTTCATTCGAACGATTTACTATCGTAAGTTTCAGCAATAAATTTGCAGCATAAAAATGATGTCATGGCTTGTTCCTGTCTCGAGTGGGGGGACGTAGGTATAGTTAGCCATTACGCGTACATTTGTACAAATTTCGTCAACTGTAATTTGTATCGCGAAAACATAGTCAACTCCCGATTTCAATATTCTTTTAAATCTCGCGCAAGACATATTCCGCTTGCTGTAACTCGTTGAGAATATATTGATGTCTGCGTTCATAAACTGAAGGAAAACTCTTCTGAACTATAAGTATATATTCGTACGATCGAGGCTTTTGGGAGAGCTGTGGGATGTTTCAGTTCCGTTATGAAGATGCAGTTGCTGTTTCCAAAACTTTAGATTAGAGGAAACCAAATGTATATTAATGTTTAAAATAGTTTGTTCTGATTTAAACTGTACGGATTACTAGTGCTCCATTTTGAAGTCGTTCTTTAGCCCTTCTTGGTCATTGGTTAGTTGGTTTATATTCTGCCTTCGGCCTTGCTTAGAGCAAATTTAAAAACAAAATTTTCATAATATCGTATTTCCTAGGTATCGTACAAGGCGACTAGAAAGAAAAAATTAGAGATTGAGGCTCAGCCACGGTTTGATATCATTCACTGCAGTTTATTATAAAGGTTCATACCTCTTTGCAATGCTTTCTACTTAATATCATTTGCACAACTTTTCTGCCACTTGAGTAAACGTTATTTATTTTTGTAGTCGCTGCCTCCAGCATAGATAGAAATCACAATGAATTTCATTGAGCTTTTAATTTTATTTATCATATCTTAATTTCATCTACAAGAATTACTCTTTTGAATTATGTTTCGATATTCATTATGATTCGCAAAAATCTTTTGAATTTGATATGATTTAGTTTATCCTAATTATCACATCCGCGCTGTTTTCGAACTTTGAAGTTTATTTAACCAGATTAAAGAAAGACTATAAACAAGTCTTTGATTTATTTCTGGACTCAACGTTTTTTTTTTTTTTTTTTATCAAGCACATACAACAGATGGCCCTAGCCTTGATGACGCGAACCAGCAGTGGAACATACTAAACAAAATGGGATTTGACCACTTCCTGGTAGACGTGGACTTACCTATCTCCATTGATCACGCTTCTGTCCTGGGCATCATCCTCGTCCGAACATTCGAGCTCCATAATATCCTCTGCTGTTTTGCCTCATTTGAGATGTTGAGATGCACAGAGAGATGAGTAAAAACATGCACACGCATATGCGTGATGCCATTTCAAATACCGAATGTAATGAAATTCTGACGTAATAAAAATATTTTTTTAAAATGTGTGAAGAATATTTTTCAGAACATGTTTAGTCGAGTATGCGTCACTGATGGGTCGCGCCTCCGAGACGTGGCTCATTTGTGACGCAAGCTACTCGAAATTTAAGCATTGTTTATTTTTACTGGCCTTGGTGTCTTCATGATGGTATCAAAGTCCTGACACGAGTCGGGCTCGTTATTCCATGACCAACCCGGGGTTTAATAACTTGGGTAGGTTGAACCGAAGCAGAAAGATAATATCTTTTCAACAGCTTTAGCCGCGGGTCCTTTTTTATGTGGTTGCTAGTACAGGGTCAAAGGAATGACCATAAAAGAAAAAAGGTTAAAGGAAAAGCAACTGCGACTGAGTAGAAAACATTAACAATGAACTGCGATGTCGCACCATCATTGAAAGATATCTCCCTACTTAAAATATGAGAACGAAGTCAGTTACAACATTTTTCGATCTACCATTTATCTATTATGACGAAATATTTTATTGCAAAATCTTCGAGTTTTCTCATTTTATTGAAACTACTTCTCAAATTATTATACACTCATTATGCATCACAAGGCTAAAGATGCAGACATAATTAGCTATAATTATTCGAAATGTTTAATTGTTTAATCTTTATTCGAAATTATTAATTCGAAATGATTGTAATGATGGGAGAGGGGGGAGGTATTTATGTATTGCGAGTTCCATTTTTGTACACAATAATTCAATATCGGTAAAAAAAATTCACTCTAAACAAGGCTGGGAGAATCGCCTGAAGGAATCAACTAATGGCAACTTAATCGCGAAGAGCTGTTACAAGACTGCAACAACTGCGCTCTAAAAAAACACATCCCGAACGGAACCACTATGGATGACGTGCAGTGAGTGGTATCTGTCCTGGGTGGTGGTGTCAATTATCAATAAATGTATTACAGAAAAATTACAACAACAACAAGAAATTTTATAGCATTGCACTGCAACCTACACAAGAAGATCATAGCATTTTCCAATCCGGAAATTTTATTTTGACAAGCATGTGCTATTCATTCATAGCTTATGAAAACCATTAATCTGGATTAACTTGACATTTATTTCTTTACTACTTCACACTACTTTTGGAGTTTCTTAAAACAATACTGCAACCAAACACTATAAACCTCAGGCGGAATATCTGAAATATTCAATTTTTGGGTTCCCATAGTTTTTTTTTCATATTTGCAACCGTTTTGTGCTGGTGTCTTAGTAACATTAGAGTATAGCTTTCTTTACCGTTTCCCCCACGTGATTATTCCACAAAGTTATTTCATTTCAGATCGACGAATGTTAGTTTGAGTGAAGATTTCTCAGATTTGTAGGTTACTTTTGCAATTGATTTCAGTTTACCCTCCTGTCTTCCGACAATCAATTCCACAGTGATGACGTATTTTGCTGTAGACAATTGTGTAATTGTGACGCAATAATCGGAAGGATTGGGAGTTGTTGTTTCTTGAATGCTGATATTTGGTGTCTCGGTAAGGAGGATTTTTACGTTCGTATCCTTAATGGCAGTGTCCATTTGCAAATCCTGCAATGACAATGATGTCCATTTCATATTCACTTTTTGGATTGTTGCCAATTTGGTTGTTATTTGAAAATTATTGATTCATTGCCTTTGCCCCAATGCTATTCAATATATTCAAACATATTTTTGTGTTAGTAAAAAGGATTCGAAAGAAAAGTTGAAGTGCGGAAAGAAAACTCGAAATTGAATCATTTTTACCCTCAACCGTATTAGTGTCATTTGTCAATTTATATTGGCGGTACATTGGTTATTATCAGGTGCATTTAATGAACAAAAATTATGGATCAGAAAATAGAAACTTAACAAGGAACAAAAGTGTTGAGGCAATAAATACCGATAGCTGCAGTGATTGTAGGAATCCAAAGTTATGATTAGTTTGTTTCCACATAATATCTATAGCTGATGTAGAACAGTTGAAAAGGATACCTAATGGAGAAAATAAAAAAAATGGTATTTTTGAGAAAAAAGTTTTGGAACCACAAAATTCGAAAAATTTTCTAATTGTCACATAACCGAATCTGCTTTTTAAAAAAACAACATTTTCTCGCACGTGGAAAAACTGAATCCTATTTGTGCTATTGTCCTATGTCCTATTATCGTTTAAACTTCCTTTCAAACAAGGTTTAAATAAAATAGGAGCAAACCTATTTTATATATAAAGCATTTTCTGCTCTGGGCCAAATTTTATTTTAATCAGTCGTGACTCGGCCCAGGGAACAAAAACTTGTGAAACGTAGTGGAAATATCTTACTTCAATGATAAAATTTATCATAAAGCGGGAAAATAATGGCGTATAATCGTAGCTACCTTTATATTTTACTTGAGTCTGAGAAATTTGGTATAGTAAGGTATAGTAAGGACGGAACAAGCGTCATGCATGATGGGGAATTATTGATTCGATCAGATACCAAAAAATAGCCGAATTACATTCGAATTCCCAATGTATCAGTTTCGCCCAGCCCTCATTTTGACGCATTTTAAAAATTCCACTTGTTTCTAGGAATCCTATAAAAATTGTTTGAGTCAAATAAAAATTTTGTTTTTCCCTAAACGATATATATATATATATATATATATATATATATATATATATATTTATCTAATTTCTGCATTTGGGTGACAAAGTAGGGTTATTTTTGCTGTATTTGGAGGACCATATTTTTTCGGTAGACATTTTCGCGTCCCCCAAATAATTTGAAGGTCATTTTCTCCGTGAACGAATAAAGCTGAGTTGTCATGATTGCAGTTACAGATAGATAGTCCACGATTTTACGCCCTTACAAGGTGTCAACGACCAGCCGACAGAAAAAGTCTTTCATTTAGGCTACCAAAAATTTGTGGGCTATAAGTGCTGTGCTAGTTTTTTGATGATTTCGGGGACTTTTGTTCACACCACATTTTTAGTGCCGTGCACCGTTTATATCTTGACCAAACTTGGTCAGATGAAATACGAAATTTTTATTTATGTATTGACACCCTAAAAATCCAGCGGAAATTAATCTGGCATGGCCTTTTCACTAACAACGTAAAATCAGAAAGATATAACTTTTATGACTGGTCACGTGATCTCGAATTCCCATTGTAAACAATTCAAGTTGTTTCCTGCGCTTTGTTTGGTTGGCGTTTGATGCGGCGTTGGGTGGGGTGTTGGTTGCTGTGTTTGGTGGCGGATCTAGCGTATATTCAAGAAGAGGGGGGGTGTAAAAGTTGATTATAGGAAGAAGCTATTAATTATTATAGGTGAAGATGCTGGTCGGGACGTTGATAGACACCAAGCTATGAGGTGTTTTGATCCAGGATATGCTGATGGCTGTGGGACATACCGAATGCAGGCACAAGTACGGTGCTGTAGTGTTACAGGTTTTTCCTTGTTTCTCTGTAGGGCAATGTATATTACCAGTATCAATTTGCCGAAAGCTTAAGATAAGATTCCAATTTTATATTTTTGTACTCACATTTTTCCCTTCGATTTGGTTATGAACTTGGCATGAATCGCTAATCATCGAGTGGGAATTGGTCTTTCAAGAATGGCCAGACATAAGCAATTATCTACAATTCCAAATTACAACGCTAACCAAAAATTTAAATCATTTCGAAAAGTATTTTCAAAACAAAATAGTTAATTATGGGAAGCGAATTTTTTCTTGCCTCCTCTTGAAATATGCGAACTTGGCAATGTTATCTTGTGCTTAATTGATGGATTTTAGGATATCTAGACGATGCCCATAAAACTTTAAAAGCAAACAACAAAAAAAATAATATTTCAAAAAGTTGCAGCAACTCTGAACTATACTGTATAGTCGAATCAAAACCTCTTCTACGCATTCGAATTAGTCCTGTTAGCCCATGCCAAAATGCAACAGTTAAGTCTTGCTCTAGAGGGGATTGCAGGAATAGTTGTGAGATTTACAGCACTGCTCTATTCTGTGTTGGAAAGACTCTAGTCACCGTGTTCAATCACGTGAAATCACCTTTCAAAAATCATGTTGTCTGCCGAATGCCGCTGCATGTCTCCATCAGGGAAGAAAATGCGCCCCATAAGGCTACAACACATGTCATGCAATGTAATTTGCCGTGACTTCTGTGTTCATCGACCCAATAATGATTCTAAGTAGATGCTAATAAAAGGCAAATTAACTTGTCATTGCTGTTGAATGGATTTAGTAATCGACTTGTGATTCTTAAATATGTGACTCAACTTGTGACTGGAAAGTACAATGCAAGACTTTAAATATCGGTAAGTCTTGGACTCGCAACTTATGTGTTTTTCGACTTGGGACTCAAGCTCCCAACACTGGATATATTCGCTTAACAGTCAGGGTGGGCAGATGAGTCGAATAATAAGTTGGCTCAATTAGTAAGAGTGTTACCCTTCTTATTGTCATAACGCATGAATAACGGCAGTCTTGCATGATCAGAAGTGTATGCAAGATGGTTTTTTTAGCTGTATTCCTAGTGTTTATCTGCCAAAAGGACAAAATCTTGCTTTCTTTGGGCGCCCGAATCCAGATACAAAGTGCAGCAAGGCAGCCAAAAAGTATTGCAATGCAGTTGATTCAGTATAGGTTTTTATTAAAACCAAACATCGAAAACAGAAATTTCGATATTCCAACTTTACTGATTTATGATGAATTATTGTGCTTTTGTCAATGTTCTTTTTCTCTATGTATACTCATTTTCTTGAGGGGGGAACAGCAGAGTACCGATACATGACATAATAATATAACTATGAAAAGTCAGAAAGATCAATTGCCCATTTATAACTAACTTGGTTCTGAATGATACTAAATTTTGTAAATGATTTCCAGCTTTTCTAGTATCATGTAGAATGCTATGTAGTATTTTGCGGTTGAATATCATGCAAAACTTTTCTAGTGCTTTTCACATCAAATCAATCTACAATGTTCCAAAATGACTATTAGCAAGTCATTAGTATGGCCGAAACCTTGACAGGTGAGTTTTGAGTAGGTTTAGGAATGACAGGTTTTTAGAATTAAATTGGTTTCGTAAAATTCATTGATTTGGATGATACCTTAGTTTACCATTGTTGGAGGGACTCGAGTCATCTTTTTAAATGACTTGACTGTCACCGTCTTGGCTAAATACCACTACTCGTACTTGACAAAATGCAGGAGGAGGAATGAGGATTTGTCTTTAGACTTAAAAATTTAGCCTGGAATTATCCTCCTGAAAAAGCAGATCGTCTGCTGTTGTGTTAATGATCAGAGAAGAAAAGGCGCCTCCCAGAAGTGTATAATGCATCACCTCAAACCTGCTGTGAAATCCGCGTTGGTCAACAATTTGTCATTGTTGTTAAATGGATTTAGAAATCGGCACATGGCTCGACTTGCGACTCGTAAATGTATGACGCGACTTGACTTGTGACTCGGAAATTTAAATTTTGTTAAAACCTGGGACTCGTAACTCGTGTTCTTTAACTTGACTCGAAGTGAAGTGACTCATGCCCAACACTGATAAAGTGGCATACATCATTCGTAGGGGTAGTCATAACCGGGGCCGACATTAACATCTACCTAAAGCTCCTATTAAGCAGCCATTATGTCCAGCAATCCTCGTGCGTAATCATACCACTTTGAAACTGAACCTGGTAGCTGGATCATCAAAAATCACAGGTTGAAACATATTCTGCATTGATTTTTACTGACTGTGCTGACCAGAAACTGTTTGATTCGCCCAGTCCAAGGAACAATGTTTATTTCAATTAATTTCTGTCTGATATTTGAGCATGTTCAACTTATTTGCGCGAGAAACTGAATTACTGCAACTAGAAGTTCTCTTATTGTTCAGCATTCCATCATCATGGGTGTTTGACATTCACTTTTACATGGCTCTATGTTGCATAAAAAGAATCTTAAGAAAGTCTGAATCATCAATATGTATTTTCTCAGATTTCCTGTTGTGCTTATTGAAGAATAATGATTACATTGGGTGTATTGGTTACATTACATCAGTTTGCACAAACGCTCTGAGATTCTCCTATTCTGACTGAGGATTCGTCAGATGAAAGGGATTATGCGCTTAGTTCATCAGGTTACATCATCATTGGTGTAGTGCTCTATGGCTATTATTATAGAACTACAGACCTACATATAGCAAATAGAGAAGGATTATAATGGCATTCTTACATGGTACGTTTTTTACTCTGATCTTCAACAATTATTTATTCAGTGTTTTTGCATTCTGTATATTAAACAGGTCATTTCCCCTCATTCTGGTATTCAAACATATCTGTTTTGTTGGTAATAGACGCATCATTTTTTCGCAATATATTTACGCTACCTCCAAGAGTACCAGTAGCTTGAAATATTGAATGAAAATATTATAATTAGATCAATTTATACATTATAAGGATTTCATCTCGTTTTTATAGAACCTATTTATTACATCTAGGTTCATTTATTTTGAATATTCATTAATATTTTGACAGGTCTAAACAGCAATGGGGTTGTATGATTATGATGGTACAGATATTCCTGATAAAGAATAATGATATCTATGTTCTTCACAATCTACATACAAATCTTCAACATTGCCGCAAGAGATCTGAGAATGATCACTCACGAAAAGAGACAATTTTCAAATATATTACGGAGGATAGCTATTTCTCATAAAAGCAAATGTGTTGATCGAAGGGGATACAATAAGGTCTGCCTATTCAACTTGGTCAGAAACATTGAAAAGCACAAACGATTTAATTTCACTACATTTCGAATGTCTGAAAATCTCCAGATCAGCTCTATCCTTTTTCGAAAGCTCAGCAAACTACATTGCTTGTATTTCATCAGTTGAGCATATCAAAATAGAACTACGAGTCTACCTGGTGACAACCATTGATTATTGAAAAGCACATAAGTTTACAAACATAACTGGTTTTAGTTAAAGTCAAATAGATGAGTGTTGACTCATAGAGAAAGTAAAACCCAATTCTATGTTTCCATTCATAAAAGAATTGTATGAGAGCGTGCTGTTGTTTTTTGCGAAGTACTGATCACTAAGCATGGATGTCTGCCTTTAATTCATCAAGGCCTTGGACTCAAAACCATTTGTCGAACTGACTGACTGCTTTTTTGCGCAATTTCGCATGATCTAACAACCAGACTGGCAGAATATCACCTACTCTAATACTTATACACCCAAGAGGAAAGGTTTCTATCAGAAGTAAACTTAGCAAATGCGCAAATTTAGGTAGCAACGAAACTAAATTAGGAGCTTTGAAATTGGCAATACTGCCATGAAATAGCAGTGTTTTTGGCTTTGAAGCTTTTATAGCCATATGAGGAAAATGATATAAACATTTTATTTCGTCCACCCGAAGAAAATCAAGACTCTGCCACCCTGCCAACAACTATATCCGAAGTCCGAAAATAGAAATAGGAACTTAATCGAGGATTAGTTGCATATAAACATATGTTGATTTTGTCACTTAATCCTGAAGATAATTGACAATTGTATTTCCTCGAAATAAAGGAAATTTTTTCTATAATCGAAAATTTCAGGACATTGGGATTTATATTTTTCTTAACAAAGTTGGAATGCTGCTTTTCATCAAATTATTGCCGAGTTCAAAATGTTAGAATTTAGAAGAATTTTAGACGAATATTTCTTATCCAAATTTTTTTCTTAGAATGTATGCAAGATAGTAAATATTCGCTTTTGGCAATCCCGATTAGCCAGTTTATTTTCATATTGAATCATTTTGAGTAATTAGTCGACTACTTTTTTATGCGAATTTAATTCACTCTAAGCAAGGTCGGAAGCCTCACTTAAAAGGAACCAATTAATGACTACTGATATGGCAAAGAGCTACTACAAAAACTTCAGAATCAACATTCAAAACAGAACTGAGCAATTATAAAATATACAGTGAATGGTGGATGATACTAAAACCATTTGCTACTTTTTGAATCAAGAATTTTAATACCTCTTATATGGACATGAAATATGTAAGGTATATTCTGAACCTGGCTCCCAACCAGCAAACATGTTATAAGTTTTTTTAATCATGCTAAAAATAAAAATGCGAATCACTGTTATGGATTCTTGAATATTCAACAGACTTCACTAAATGTGGGTATGGTATTTGTTTGAGAAATACGAGTTTTTCATTAAGCCCAATGTTGAATCCATCACGAAATATATATCCAAATTAATATATAAATATTTAATCGCATTTGTGTTTTCAATGCATATAATTTTTTTTAAATATTTGCATTTGATTTATAATTTACTTTTTTTCAATCAACACGTCCAGGCTGTCGCAAAATCTTAATATTCATCCCGAAATTAGTGTCGATATTTACCATATAAAAATCAAACTAATTCAGTAATTAGTCCAGTCAAACTACATATCGACCCTTGAAAAATTGTCTAAAGCTGATTTTTGCATATTATGTAGCCAAAGGCTTGTTTTCCAACATAACAAAAGTTTACTAAAATCAAACTTACGGAAACTCACTAAAATGATCAGCTGGGGTTAGCATATAACTATATGAAAAACAATCATGATACTACTTGTGAACACGAAATGCCCCTTATTGTTACGTTATGCAGTTAACAGCATATTCAGGCAACATACAATCCCATGACCAGCTTTGTAAATGCTCTATATCACGAAATTTGTGAATGAAAAGTCTCCTTCCTTCTTATTATGACGTCATCATTTCGGGGTGCTTTAGACCATTTTTTGGCGATTTTTGGGCTTTCCGCAGTATTTTGACTGGACTAGCTAGATGTTTAAATTATCATCAGTACTTATCATAAATATTTATCAGTCGATATTATGAAATCTAACCGTAATCATTTTTTTTTTATTCCACTGTATAGTGTAATATTATGCAGCGGCGGTGGAAACATTTTTCGCCCTTTTTAATCATAAAGCCATCATTTTGCAAATAAAAAAAAACAAGAAACTTATACAAAAGCAATTTCGTGCCAGATGTGCATGAAAATTTCGCCTCATATGGTGAAATTTTTGATTTTGCTTATCGCGAATCGAAGCAAATATTTTGGAGCCTCACTTTTAGGCGTGGAAAATTCTCAAAAATTTGCGCACAACTTTAGAACGCATCAGTTATTCATGGCTGTTTTACATTTTTTCATTCTGCCTGTAGCGAAAATATGACAATAAAATCGAATTTTTTATTTTTATTTTCTCTGATCGTTTTTCGGGAAGCGCTTAAAATTGGTATACAATAGGATTTTGATGTTTATCTTGTAGAAAAAAGCAGAGAATACATTTATGACTGAACAGAAGTAGTTGATCCCTAAAAACATCTTTTGGAGTCATCCCATTTCACTCTCCAGTTTGCGAGAGGTGGAACTCACCTCTCACCAGCCTCTTGACAGCGTCCCCCAAATGCGGACAATGTCGCCCAAATGCAGAAATTAGAAAATAACATTGAAATATAGAAATCGAAAATATTTGGGCGACTTCATTTGGCAGACATTCAGATTATATTTTTTGTTAAGCCGTATATCTAGCCGTGACTCCAGCCTGACGTCTGACGGTGTTAAATAAGGACATTGGAGTGGTCTAAATAGCTATATATGCTGTAGAAAAAAAGTCTCCCAAATGAAGAAAAAAATATCATGTACGCCAAGTACAGCAAATAGATGTATATATATATATATATATATATATATATATATATATATACCAACCTTGAACGCACTCATACTGTGGAACTTCCCATGCAGCGTAACGCCCACAAGTAACATGCATATTATTCACGTATCTACTGTTATCTAATAAACGATTTCCTGACGAGCATTTTACGCTGTATCTTCCGTAAGGATATTGTTGAGATGTATTTGAGCCGATGAGTTGTAGATTGTTTGGTAGATTCTCTACTTCGCAATCTTAATAAATGAAGAAGATTAAATGATAGCAAATAGTAGAAAAGCACTCCGGCAGGCACACTGTACCAAAAATGTACCAAATAAAATTATAAAATCGAAATTTTTGACCAATTATGATCTGTTGATGAAACGCCGACTTGCAAGTAGGCTGAAAAAAACGAATAATTTAAAATTCGAATCTGGTTTGGATAAATAAATCGAATCGGATCGAATCGATAATTCTGAATAAACAGCAAGCGTGGAAAAACTGAATGTAACGTTTTTTATCATTGGCGCGGTCCATCTGTGGCTCATTCTTGAAAATTAACGAATCACTGACTCATGCTATCCAAAAATTTTTGAATAGATGTTTTATTTAATTCTATATGGGATGTTTTTTGCTCAGAGTCGAATCAATGTTAATTCGAATCGATTCTAAGCATTTTAAAAAAATCGCTGTGATTCTAATCTAATGGATTTCTATTAAGTCGCGTATGTGAATTCTTGACGTTGTCGAACCTTAAAAGCAAACATTATACGATTATTTGGCCTTTTGGTGATCTTATAGGATAACTTTTTGCCAATATTATTGTGCACAATCGTAAAAGTAATAAACATCTATTTTGTTTCTGTTCAGTGTTGCTCAAATATGTAATTTTATTTAAAAAAACAACTAATACAATATCTTAAGACGTTTGTTCATGATCTTTTAAATATCATCAAAATATATACATATTTTAGTTCTATTTTGTCATTGAAATCCTTTTTTTATTTAACAAGTTTTTATTTTTATAAACCAGTAACGCTTGATTCGGATATTTTTGCGTTTCGAGTCGAGAACACAAATGAATTTGACAAAATAACACATAATTTAGTCTTGTTTTGTCATTGAAATGCTTCATTAAAAAAGTTTTCATTTCTATATTTCATTATAACTTGATTCGGATATTTTGAGTTTCGAGTCGATTCGAATTATCGAATTCAATACCCAGCCTTACTTGCGAATTGCTATTGTGACCATTGCTGCTTTCAGAAAAAGACAATAGAAGTTAGGGAATAAAAATGGCATTAAAAAACTGCTCTTACATTTCAGAATAACTGGTTGAGTCTGAAAAATCGAACTCCATCTTGGGTGATTAATAATCACAAATGTAGAAGCATTCTGGCTCATCGTCAAATCCTTCATCACGAAACGAATTGTCATCGTGGTATCTCTAATACTACACGATTCAACGTACGTCTTCTCTGTATTGTGTTTGCCAACCCCGCAACCAGCTCTGTAGTGCGCATATAATTCCACAAAATGCGATGTGGTACTGAGGCTGTCACCGTCATGAAAATAAAATATCTTGTAACGGTCATCAAATCTTACGTGACATTGTATAATGACATCTATTTCTATCTTCGGAACACCCACGGCCCATACATAAGATGTATTTGTTTCGGAAACAAGATTCGCCGTTCCATTTGAACCATAAGTTCCCCAACCACACGCTGAAAAAACATGTTTTTTTTGTTTTAATTTGTAAATGTCATTAGGGATTGAGATCAGTTTCATCTTTGTCACTCTATTCCGTTATAAATGTTGATAATTAATGATATTTGGTGAAGCATAAGCCACAGATGGACCTCGCCTCGGCGGGCGATCCCTCTACGACTCCCACTTCACAAAAGAAGTGTTGACAGGAATCGGGTCGATCGGGTTTGTTTCCACCATGTCATTACAACAGGTTAAATGTCTCGGGTTCATTCACAAATTCCAAAGGAGAAGTTAACACGCTAAAAGCAGAAGATATTCTTAACACGTGGTTCCTACATGGCATTAAAATCTTGAGGAATTTGAGTTTATACGGCAAAAAAAAAAATTGAAACCGGCCAGATTTATAAAATGACTTTGTTCTGCAATTGATAGCGAATATGCGACTTCAGGTTTAAACAGTTGTTCCGCCGCACCAATTTTGGATGCCTCACTACATGCGACCAATCTAACTCGGTGCCCGGTATATTATAATAAAGTTTAATATAGATGCACGATTCCATAATTGTTGAATTGCATTTTTCTATTTTTACAAATGTTATTCTTTGTGATTCATAATGGCAGAATGAAATCCCTCCAGTACATAGAAACGAACATACATGAATTATCAAGATTTATCTTGAACTCATCTAAAGCGGAGACAAAAACCTTTCTCCAGAAAATTAGTCTAATCTTCAAATCCCCATAAAAACACAGATGGTTTAAGGATAATTAAATTCATATTCGCCTTTTACTCAAGTCATATTATAGTTTTAAAGACTAATTCAAACATAGATAGATTTGATAGGAAAAAAACGAAAATATACTCACTGCATTCTGACGAAGGCAAAAAAGCAAAGATGAGCAAAAAAATTCGGATCATCATATCACGAAATTAAAGACGTTACCTCTCCCATCCACTAGTGAGACGGAACAGATGAACTGTTTGACAACAAGGCGTTGGTTTTATATACGTTTATTAGATGAGGAAGTAATTATGCAGTGCTTTGTTTTTTAGTATTTCTCAAAAAGTATTTTGAAAGCGTTAGATAATGTGTAACTCAATTTGTAAGCCTGTCTATTGACTCATTCTACTTGCTGTTTTTGTTCAACACACAAACCACTAAAAGAATTAATATGCTAGATTCAATGCAACAATTTAATCATTTATAAGGTTAGACATTTTAAATCGGTGATTCGAATGGATCTGGAGCAGATATTATTCAAATCAATCAAGAATCGTGCGCAGAAAAAGAATTTCTAAGTGAAGCAGAATTTTTATCTTTTAACGACAAAATGATATTGATTGTATTTTTTCCTCAAAATATGAAAGTTTCTGATAAATTATGATTCGAAAATAGTATCCAAATCAGATACGAATTCCCAATAATTCGGTTTTGCCAAACACTAATCATTTACGCAGTCAATCCTTTGCAATTCTTCAGTACTGCATATTCAATCATAAATATTTCGACTATATCGCTTGCTAGGCATTGGCCACTGATGGACTGCGTCATTCAAGCGCGGTACATCTTTGGCTCATGCTTGGCAAAATTAAAAAAAGACAATTTCTAATTGGGAATCACCAATTGTGTAAAAAATCTGTTCTTTAAAAATCTTTCAAATAGATTTTTCTGGCGGCGAAAGTTCATCTGTGGATCATGCTGTGCAGAATAAAAAATCTTGATTAGTAATCTACCCCTGGTTATAAACCTTTTTATGTTTGATTTATTTTTATTTGAAATAATTGTCACTGCCGTATCAGAAGATGCTGTCACCTATTTTTTCAAAAATTATCAAATATCGAGTAATATAAATATTAAATTTAGAATGTCGAATCAAGTAACAGATACTGTTTTTTGCGATTTAAGCCTTTAAATTTATTAATAGCACCATGAACATAAGCAAATTTTGATCAGCGATCTAATCTAGTTTTAATTAAAGTCCTACATAATTTTAAAAGTGAATTTGGGTTACCTGGCAATAGGCTTTTTTATCTAGCTCAAACAATATTCGCCACTGACTAAAATACGTGCAAGTAGTAGTAAGTATCTCTTTCAGACAGTAAAAAAGTTCTACCATCAGTTCTATGCTTTCTCTCATTTATACACCATACATTCATGAACAGAACCAAGACAATAACACGTTGCCCACGACTTGTCAAAGAAAAGAAATCCTTGCTGAACAAGGTGTCGTAATTCATTATTGAAACTGCATTGGCTCCGTTTCCGAAGTTTTCCTGAACAAAACGTCATAAAAGGAGGACAATCGAGAAGCGAAAAGAAAAATAACCGAGTATGTGTCACTGATTGATCGCGACGCCGAGGCGTGGTCCATCAGTGGCTTATACTTGACAAAATGAAATTTCTGATTGGGTTGGTATACGGCTGCTAATGCTAGCATATCATTTTAATACATTATCTCAGCATATTTCAATATTTTCCGATATTTTTCTGAGAAACCATTAAGACTCACCAATCTATATGCAAATTACCTCATAAATATGAATAAAGGTGTATATTTTAATTGCTTACAACAGAGTGACGGAGCAAAGAGTTGCGACGCCCGTGCAAAAGCTTATGCTTGGTCAGATGTAATTTCGAATATTTAGCTATTCCACAATTTGATTAAAAGTATTTTTTTATTATTATCGCTCCAATCAATTTTGCAGTGAAACCATGTAATACGCCTACTTTTACGTTGTGAAATTGGATGTAAATCATGATTTTTATGCAAAATGAACAACATACGGTGAATATTGACAATTCCGTGTATCTGAAAGGACGAAACATTATATTCCATATCTATATAGCGAATTTCGAACACCTTATTTACCAAACTTTAAGGATAACCGTACAAGAAAATACAATCGAATCGAAGCTTTATTTAATAATATACCTGATCTCATTAGTGTAGTTTTGAATGGATAAATATGGCAGAAATGAACTTCTGAATGTGTGTAATGCAACCTGGTTTACACATTTTGCTATAACTATACACCGTGAAAAATGTACAGTAAATTTACTGGTCTTCTGCAGTAACCACCTTACTGGTGAGATTTATGTCAAGGATGAACGGTTGATGGAAAGCACCTTGGCGGCGCGATTAATCAAGGGCCCACCATTCACCTAGAGAGTAGATTTTATAGCTTCGTTTGAATATCGCGAACTAAAATTACTGTCAAAGACCAGCGATTTCACTGTATTTTTGTTACAGTACTAACATTGAGTTTGTCACTTGTGGATTAACAAATGACAAAATTTTGATCGCAAAAAGTTGAATAAAAACGACGGCGTTGGAAATTGCAAAATACTAAGAGTGGGCGAAAATTACTATAAAATTAGTTTTGTCAGGCATGAGACAATGATGGATCGCGCCGCCGAGGCGTGGTCTATCTGTGGCTCGTGGTTAACAAAATAAAATATTCTGATTCAAATGTTATATGAAAATGTTTTGCTATTCTACCAATCTTTAGTCAAATTGCGTAAAAATCCGGTCACAAGAATGCAGAGCTTTTATGATGTTCATTATATTAAAACATCATAAGCGTATGCATTGATGAAAAATTCAAACTGTTGCAAATCTATACGATATACAAATTATCAGCCGCGTGTCCGGTGATTTCAGCTTGAGCTAATCTCTCTTTAATTTGATCAACAATACGAAGAAGTTTGTTTGCAGATCTGTTTGGTTCATTTGACGATGACGCACATGTTGCTCTGAATTCTGCAAGAAAAAATAACAAATGAGTTTTGCATAGACATGAAAAGACTGCAGCTGTAATGACAATGAGTCAGTGATTCTTGACCATTTAACACTAAAGGATCGGTAAAAACGACAACTGTCGTTTGCAGGATCGGCAACTAAAGATGACGGCATCAGGTTTAATTTTTGGAGCAATACCAATAGGGATTTGGTAAATACGTGTATTTGAAACACAGGTTCTATGTGATGGAGCTAAAACACGACGATATTTCTAAATATTCAAGCCCAAAATGTCCCCATGAAAATCAGAACAAGTCGTGTATGAGGCATGACAATAAAAAAGAAACTTTCGTGGACTGGCAAAAAAATTGCCGCGAACCGGTGAGGGTCGAAGATTTGAGATCTTCGGTTGCCACTGATAAATGATGACCCGTGTTGTTTGAACATGTTTTTTGGTGAATATGTATTAAATAAGACGTTTTTGTTGATCCTATCATTAACTGTCCTTTCGTACGATATTGTCTCAATCAGAAAATATGGGTAAGTTTAGTGCTCGAAACGCAGAATCAAGAAACTCGTTCTACCAGACAGATCAGACAGTCACAGATTGAGGCCAACCTTGACCTCGAACAAACGGAAAATCATTTACCTTTAAAATGTTCCAATTCATCTCCAGTATGATGATCAACACAAGCAGAAGCATAAAACAGATGGATTTTATCCAATCTTGCCTCTAAACAAGAATCATGACATCCTGGTTGTAAGACATCATTGTCATCAACACGAGTTTCTAACAAGACTTTCCAAAGAGAATAAAGCTGAAAAGAGGTGATGTGGAGTAGTATATTAAATCTCGAATATATAATCAAATTCCGATTCTATCCTTTGAATTATATTAATGAGTAAAATAAACCTAATTTTCCATATCCTGAATAATAATACTTCGTTGAACACAACTCAGAGATAAAACATAAAATCCAAAATAGGAAAAACGGCCAAATTTTTTACTTAAAAATGAAAAAACTATTTATAGGAAAATTTTTTAAAAAGATTATTTTACTGCTCAATTTTTCACTCGTAATATCGTGTTTCTGGACATGGCCATGTTTATATCCAATAACGGATGAATAAAGAGATAAAAACAAGATTTTTCCACTGTATTCTTCTCACCTTGAATACTACGGCTGAGTTGTATTGTTGGAGACAAGACATGATGGCGCTGATATGATGATGAACTAAATCTGAAGTCTGGAGAATTACAAAATATTTATTATAGAGTTTGAAACAGTTACAGTACGTATTTTTTTATCACGCGAAGTACTTTGATAAAGTCACGTTTACGGCTTCCACAGAAAACAATATACAACAATAGATGCATAATTCGTTACTACCGGCAGAACGATCGCACTCAAGCAATTGCGCTATTTTCGTTTCCTGTTTCTTCATATTATAATTTTTAAGTATGAGAAACAAGGGCAAATTCGTCAAATATAAAAAAAACGAAATGGAAAAAGAAAACGACTGTACTTTGTAAATGAATAAAACGGACGTAGGAAAAGAGGTCACCTAGAAAAAAGTCGCCTATAAAACTTCACCCTTTTTTGCCAATACATTTCGGTATGTTTCCGGCATATTGAATTAAATTTTTTTTTTAATGTAATAGCGTGCATTAAGATTATTCATCTTAAAATAGATAAATAAATTATTGAAATTAGAGATAACGTGCACTGAACTGTCGGCCCATTTTCCTCGGTCTATTACAGTTTCGTATGTAGACAACTATACAAAGATGCTTGAATAAAATAATATTAGATTAATAAAACAATAAAACAATGGCAAGATCTTATTCCACGAAAGTGTAAGTTTATTGTTCACAATAAACTTACATTTTCGTGGAATAAGATCTTTTCAGTCTGTTATATAGAACTTACCGAATTATTGTGCTGTAATAGTAATAGTATACTGGATGTTACTCTGCTCCAGAACTCCATAACAAGTGTACTTGGGGGATTTTGATCCCATCCTAACACTGATCCTCCTTGTATTGCAGCATTCGATGATGACAGCAAGTAGGATAGTTCATCACAATACAATGTCCAAAGCTGTATGAAAAACGGAAGAAAATACGCCAATATTTTGCATGGTTAATTCTTGTAACTATTATGTTGTTGTTGTTTATTGTGCAGTTAATTGTGACTCACAGGTTTATTTCTAAAATACTTTTCCTATAGGTATACCAATATATGATTTACTTAGTTGAATTTTTACCTGATTTTGTTTTGGAAAATATGTAATTTAACCAAATTTCAGTTTATAAATTTATTAAAAATATCTCAGACGAAGTCAAACAAATGACACTAGTATGTTACAAAGTATAAAAACACCCTCAATTATTTTATTTATATTAAAAAAAATTCAAATATGATATTCAAGTAATAATAACCAAGCTACCTGGCAGAAAACGAAGACGTAGAAGAGCGATGATACACTTGTGAGCGAATCCTGAATAAAAAGCAAAATAGTAAATTTATGATCAATTGAATAAAAAACAAACTTCAGGAAATGCCACTTTCAAATATTTTTATAATATTTAAAATATTTTCAAATCAAATCGAATTCGAATAACAAATCATGTCATTTCAAATAAAAATTGTTTTAAATGTTTGTAATGTTGCAACATAGATAATAAATGCGTTTTGTTCAAACTCTTTGCCGAAGCCAAATTGCAGAAATGTCTTTAAGCGAATTTACCATTTATTCAAATCAATTCTGATTTTGATTCTAAAAGTGTTATTTCTATAAATCAGAGCACGTTGTTTTGAAAAAGGAAGGGACAGCATCAGGGTGTGTACGTGGTAATTCTCTACCATATATTTTGTTCGTTCAAGAATGATGTATAAAAAGAGACCTATATTTGGCAGTTCAGCAGTGACCGATACCGATGAAAATAAACATGCATGGCGAAACATTAACCATACTGAACGGGCGTGTCATTTTTTGGTATTTGACAAAAATTGGACCAACCGGAAAAATTTTGTTGAATCATTTTTTGTTAAGCAAGGGTCACTGATGGATCGCGTCGATGAGACGCGGTCCATCTGTGGCCCATGCCTAGCAAAAGAAAATATACAACTAGGATTGCTCAACCAATATCTTGAAATATAACTTACTGTATATTGGCCAGGGAATCCAGTCAAAATGACTTGAACAATGCTTGCTAGATGTGGTGATAACTCGACGGGTAATGGTTGCCATGTTGGTGAGATATCGGAGTAAAATAATCCGATATGAGTGAGAGATCCGAGTAAAATCCAGGAAAGTTGTCGTATATGTGAAACACAATCAACGTAATCTTTTGGCCTATAAAATAATAACATTTTCTTTTTAGAATATGCTAAAAAATTCTCAAAGGTCAAAGACGATGATAGGGATCAGTAGTTTGGGAACCCAGTGGGACCTGTGGGTGTGAGTGATATGCGATTAAAAATGCCCAGGGCTGATACCACTCATTGCGCTTAATTATAGCGGTTCAGTACTGTTCGAGGTGGTTTTCACTTGTTCCTGGTACTACGTAGCTCTTTCTATGTAACTAACTGTTTATTGGTTTCTTTTTTGAAGCTGATACCAGCCATGTGCAGAGTGAACCTCAATAAATAAAAATTGAAGCAGAGCGAAAAACTGGCACGCAAAATCAAATTAGTGCTGGAGTTAGCCATTCAGAAGACCAGCATCACTGAGATGTCATCCATCTGTGGGTCCCTATTGAGAAAGGGATAAAATTTTGTGAATGAATAAACGACATTTTGTATATTGTGTCGCTCCTTGAATGGCATTAGCTTATTTACACATGTAAAAAAAAGCAATATTCCTGCTTGTTATGATATATCCAATTTGGGATGTCTATTTACTTGTAATCTTCAAAAATGGGTTTTTGTTGTAGTTTTCAAGTGCAAAGAAGATCATCGGACCAAGGTCCTGCACCAACAGTCATTTATAGGCGGACAAAGTTAAAGTTGTTGAAAAGAAATAATCTTTTTGTTCGGCTTAGCCCACCCAAATTATTACATCCTGGGTTGAGTGGTGGGCATGAATTAACGAGCCCGACTCGAACCCGAAATCTTCCGGCGATGCCATCATGATAACCACTAATCCGTCCGACTTACCCTTGCTGTACACTAGACGGCATTTCATAAATCCACGGAAGTAAAGATTGTAATGTTTTATCTTGTTGTGTTGTTTGGGATAATTCCATACAAACAAGCTGAGAAATTGATACTTTGATATCAGCACATGCAGAACCATGTAACAACTCATTTTGATTGCTGAGAATGTGTTCCTGGATGCGAAACACAATGAATGTATTTGTAAGGGTATATGAAACGTTTGCGAATTTGTATGTACGAAGGCACATACAATTCAAAAAACACTATCGGGACAATTGATAAAACGACCTGTTATCTAAAACAAAAATGTGCGTTGGGCATTAACTGCTACCTGCAATCGATATAATCGTTATTTAGAAGAGAAGCCATATGTATGTGCGCAAAATATCTTAATTTTATACAATGACACGTAGGGGTAGATTTCTTCGATTGGAGCTCTATCCCAGTCAAAAATGTATTAACAAAGCACTCTTGATAAAATATAATCCATGCTTATTAGTGGCGGCTAGACACTAACACAGTCTGTGTTGTCGAGGGACCAGCTTTCGGAATTTGATAACTCATCAAGTTATTATACACTGGTAAGTTGACATAGGTTGATCAACCGAACATGCCCAAATGAATCACGCAAAAAAGATACAACATTAACATAAAATAAACAAATCCTTTAATAGAATCACATCTAAATTATACTGCTATTCACAGTTTCATACAAACCTACCTTCAAGTTGTTCAAGAAATCAGCATCCAGTATTATCTCTAGACAATCAGGAAGATACGATCGAATACATTCAGTAACATAACAAGGAAGCTAAGAGATAAATATTAAAAAAATCGTTATGAATCGCAGAAATTATCAAAAAACGTATATTTCTCCTATACGCGTGTTTCAATTTAGTATGTTTTCAGAATCTATATCGCCCAAGCCTAAATCTGAGATGAATCCTTAGCTCACAACGGTATATATTTTTCAACATAGGAAGGGATTATGGAATTGGTATTAGTGAGAATTCAAATGTAATTACCAAAGTTTACGTAAAATTGAAAAAAAAAACGATATTTAAAAAAGATACATACATACATACGTGCAATTTTAGCTAATATTAACAAGAATTTACTATACAAACCACATTCATCTTAATGAGTGTGAATTTTTTTGCATCCAAACTTTGATAAGCGCATGGATTGAGACATGTTCCGATGTCAACCAGCATAAACTAAAAAAAAATGAAAAGAAATATTGTGAGACAAAGGTACAGTAAATGTACCCCTCATTTACAGTTTTTGTATATATTTCGAAAATACGAAATAGCCCCAACCCACACGTCTGAAGATTGCATAAATTCCATATTAGATGGGGTTTATCATCAAGAAAATTTATAGTATTTTTTTAAAAAGGGCCATTAGTTGACCGCTGACAAACACTTTGCAAAAAAGACAAGTACGTGCCTTAATTGACCGTTCTGTTTATTAGTTCAATTTGATTCCGTTAAACTATTCGACACGTTCTTCAAAACGATATCGCTATCAGTAACTCGTACTTTATCGGAACCAAGGAGGCAGAACTTTTCGGAATAAAAGAATACTACAATATACCTGCAGTAACATGACAACATTTTCGTGAAGAAATTTATTTTTCAACTTTAAGCACGAGAGAATTTCAGAAACAACATATCGTATCAGAAAGAATTTGTCCTTAGTCTGGAAAAAAAACAGTGAAAAGTTCATTGTAATATTTTCTCTGCAAGAACAACCTGCAAACCGTATACGGTGTGTGTCATAACAAAAATGAGGTTGACGTTCCAAATCTGGAAAATGTATGTAAAAGGATGACATTGATGGCGTCATAATACCACTTTTTACTGGTAATTCGTCGCAATTTCAATAGTAAATTTTCATCGAAATTGCATTCCAGTTCAATTCCTGTTTATGACGTATTAATTATAGCAATAATTTTTTCCATTAATGAAAATGATGTCACTAATGACGTCATCTCGACTATTTTTGTTCTTATTTATCAAAGCATTTTATGTATAGAATATTCTACAGGTTAATCTAATTCATCCCATATTTTTTGTATTAGATGTAGGTACGATATGATCTGAATTCTAAAAAGAATAAATGCTTGGTGAAGCTGAATTTTTTCCTGTTTTTGGCACAGTCACAGTTTCAATCTTCCGAAAACATTTTAAAACACAATTTTATTTCCCTATTTACTTAGCATAATGTGAACAAATTCAATGATGTATTACTATTTGTTTTACATTTACATTACATTTCTTCGCTGTGCAATTAGGGCTGGGCAAAACCGAATAATTTGTTCGAATCGGATCAAATCCCTAATTTAACGTAAATAAAAAATATTCCTTTTCCACTAATATAACTTTTCTTGTTGTAACACTAAGAGCTACAATTTTTATATTTTAACGAAGAGATATGATGGATTTTGATCAAATTTGACCAAAATCGATTGCATTTCGTCGCAAAAATGAAAATCCTAGTTTATTTAATTTAAGTTTTTGTTCCTACGAACGATTAACGATTGATTCGAATAAATCTTGCTTCAATTCGATTCGAATCACCGAATCAAATTGCCCAGCCCTATATGCAATTTCATGTTTCAGAATAAATACGTCCGATAACAAATAATATCCTTACCCTGGTAAATACTTTGCAGCTTGAGCAGCACAATGCGTATAATGATTTAACTGTGAAGCAACATTTTTGTAGAACGGCAACCAACAGTTTTGAGAATGTCTCTAATAATGCTTGCTAAAAATAAAAATAAAAACTAGTCATTATATTGTATTTACATTGTTTCGCAGGCAGTCATTTTCCGTGCTCTGTAGTCTTAGTTTATGATACGATTTTGTGTTATCATGTTAAAAGTCCTAATAATATATTTTCAGTGTCGTCGCCGGTTACATAATAAAATTTATACTTTGTTATGAGTATGTATACGAGGAAGTTCATTAAATTGCTGACTCATACTCGATAAGTATAATTTAATTAAACTTCTTGATGAGTCATGGCGAAGGGTTTGTCAAGCATAGACCATATATTGACCGCGCCTCAACGGAAATTTTTATTTATGATCATGCTCAAAAACATGATTACAAACCAATTTTGATTTAGCCATATAAATTGTTTTGACGCACATGAGCCCACTGTGGGCCGCACTTTTCCTGTCACAAATCTGACAAGTTTTGTTAAGTATGAATCACTGATGAATCGCGCCGCCTAGACGCGATTCATCAGTGGCGCATGCTTGACAAAATATTTTTACTAGGTTGGTAGACTAGTCTATCAATGACCCAGTTTTCCAATGGACAAGACAATTCCCGTTCGCAATTGCGAAGTTTATTGCGGTGTATCCGTGGCACATGCTTAGCAAAAGAATTTTTTCGATTCGATAGTTTTGATTTGCCAGATAATATGACTAAAAAATTTAAAAAATTTACCTTGGCAGAAGTAGGGGCGTGTGCTTTCAGTAATACAACTATGATGCTGAATAGGCCATCTGCATTGCACTAAAACCAGAAAAAAAAAAAAAAAAAGAACATTCCATCGGATGTATGGAAACTTCACATATATATATACTATATTTTTTTTCTAGCCCGTGATAGTTTTTTTTTGTAAATTTTTCTTAAATAGAATCAGGTTCAGATAGTTTTGAAATGATATGATTCGAGTTGTACTTCATCAAGGCATGGATGTAATTGTCGAGATTACCATAAGTTGGCGAACCTCAAATTCACTGAAAAAAGAGGGGATCCAACTTATACCAAAATCAATAAAAAAAAAAAACATCGATAGAATTTGAGAATAATCTAGTTAAAATTGAGTGAAAGTTTGAATTTGAGTAACAGATAATCTATAAATAAGGTACACTTACCTGCTCCCTTACTGCTACAACACTCAAAACTTTATTACAAAATACTCCATAACTAGTTATCACTTGTTGCCATTGTTGACTTGAAGATGAATCTTGAGTTAAACAAGACATGTAGATCGATAAATTATCGAGAAGGCTGTTGAACTCGGCATATGATAATGTTTTCAGATCTCCTGGAAGTCCCTGGAAATATACACAAATTTCGTAAAATTACTGCCGTTGCAGTTGTCTAGGATTTTAAAATGACTTTCCATAAATATCGGTTTTATTTTTCACATCTTTAGATTTTATTCAGAACGACCTGTTGTTAGAAAAACAGTGAACCAAAAAACTACCAAATCATAAAACTTGAATGAAAGTACGATAAAGCCGAATAATTTAGAATTCGAATATAACTCGGAAAATCTTTTGAACAAAATCACTAATTCCACGTGAACGTGAATGTTCTTTTTATTACTAGCATTATCAAAATCAAAGATTTTGTAGCTGCGATTCCCTCTTGAAAAAGCTACAAAGGTCGATGTAATTTCTACTTTCAAATATATTTATATAAATTTGAAAATCATTCTTATTTTGTCACTGATAATTCCATAAAATTTAACTAAGTTTTACTCCCAAGACCCATCCACAAATGATTTGTGTGCTTTAATCACTAACATGGAACGCTCAGCCCCATCTGTCACACTGATAATTTCTGCAATCTATATGTATTTATCAAATCAGACAACCCACAATTTCATTTCTTACCTCAATAACGTGCTTTACAGCCATCAATGAGTTGAGATTTTGATAATCGCTCAAACATAAAGCAAGTCCATGAAGAAATGCTGGATCTAAATATACAGTATTATTTGTCATCAAACTAGAAAACAAAACAAAAACGGAAACAGAATTTCAGAGTGATATTCTGTTAGGTTGGTCTTGGGGGTGCAGGTTTCTACAATTGCCCTATATCGTATCGTAAAAAGCGACGATAGACAACTATAGCGGTAGTATGGCAGATTGGCACACTGCAACAGAAAATGCAACGAAATCACTGGTCTTTGACTGTAATTTTCCTTGGTGGTATTGAAAAAAATTCAAAGTTGATTTTTTTGGCCAAATATGGGGTGTCGATGGAACGCACCGCGAAGGTGCGGTCCATCAACAGCCCATAAT
The DNA here is from genome assembly GCA_963675895.2 of Styela plicata. Taxonomy (NCBI): domain Eukaryota; kingdom Metazoa; phylum Chordata; class Ascidiacea; order Stolidobranchia; family Styelidae; genus Styela; species Styela plicata. The sequence continues at coordinate 17,686,158 of OZ023140.1, forward strand.
CGGCATAAATCTCATCAACATGGCGTTTTTTAAACTATGCAAATATGCAATTACTGCAAATGACAAGTAAATTTACTGTACTTTTGTTACAGTGCATCAGGTATCAGATACTGCATTGAAGAAAAGCGATTCAGTTCTAACTGGAAGCAGCATAGGATACATTTGCTGGTACTAACTTTTGTAGCAACTCTTTGCCACACGAGTGATCGTCACCTCGATCCGTTTTAAGCCTCACATAGAGTAAATTTTAAGAAGAATATTATTTAATTAAAACTAAATATTTGCTGCACATAATTTTTTATATTTAATTCATGTTAGTCAAAATATATATCTGTTCTAAGCAATAGCAAACCTTCCAAGGGCAGTAGAAATATTTTTGTCAGGAGAAGATTGTTTGTGAGTTGCAGAAGAATACATCTGATAGCTTGTCTTGCAACCTTTGAAACCGTTGAATATACGTAACAGGATGAGGATACAGTCGAAACTTTTAGAGGGACACTTCCCCATTGTCTTTCCTTTGCTCCATCACCAAGCAAGTTCGATATGTATATGAGCTGAAAGATGGACAACAGTTATGGTAGTTTAACATATGTTCGAGTCTCGGCGCGTCCGGCGTCAATCCATTTGCGCCACTCAACCCAGGGTGTGATAATGTGGGTAGGCTGAGCCGAACAGGAACAGGAAATTTAAAGGGTTTTAGAATAGTCCTAACATATTTCTTGTGTGTTTTAAAAACGCGACTGAAGGAACCAAAAAGTGGTAGATGGTTTTACCATAGCCCAGGGTAGATACCACTCACTACACTTTACCATGAAGGTTCAGTTCCGTTTGGGATGTTTTCCGTTCAGAGTGCAGTTGCTGGTACTACGTATTTTAACAGCACTTTGCCGTCATTGAGTGACTCTTGGTTCCCCCTTTGGGAGCTTCTTCCGGCCTTGCTTAGAGTGAATTTCAATATTAAAAACTGTCCGTCTGTAAACTGTCCACTCTATAAAAAATAACTCTAAAGTTGAATGGTATTGCTGCTAAATAATTTGACGAGAGTGGATGAACATATTAACGCATTTAGAAATATCTAGGTATAGATTCGCTCTCAAGAAAAGAGAAAATGAAAAATAACAATGCTGTCACAAAATGACAGTAAAATGACCTCGAAATGGAGTGGTTGGAATGAAGTCATTGTTGTCGAAGTCGTTGAAAATAGAAAATTATTTTTTGCTTTGAGCTAAGATGCACAAAGCATTTTTGAAAATTGTATAAAATTCTGTATATACCCGTTGTATACTTTCAGAAAATTTTATATTTATGAAGGGCGAGGCTGCTATATGTGTGGGTTCGCACATTCATTGCCATCACTAGGGCTTGGCAAAACCGAATCATTAAGAATGGATAGTTTATAGTGTATTTCTATTCATTTTCCTTGTTCAAGAGCAACAATTTTTATGTTCTAACGTCAAAATATAATCGATTTTTGTCAAATTTAACCAAAATCGATTGCATTTTGTCGTTAAAAATAAAAATTATAGTTTATTTGGCAAGTTTTTTCCCTACCGATTGATTCAAATAAATTATGCTTCGAATCGATTCGAATCACCGAAACCAATTGCCCAGCCCTGCACTCAATCCATCTTCTAATACCTTGGAAAGGCTTGGCCGAACCTAGCGTATTCTTTTTCACAAACACAAACCCTGTTGACCGATAAGCAGAAGCTGTTTTATAGCGCTGTTGAGCTGATTTAGAATTGCCAAAAAAACAGCTTCTTACTTGAGTTAGGATCCGTGGTAACAGAGGAGCTGCCATCTCAACATTGAATCTTACAAAGTAGCATATGTTGATAATAGATCCGCTTAAAACTTTCTCAGAAAATCCAAGAACTCGTTCGTTGCATTTATGACATCTGCGGAATTGCAATGAAGAACGTTACTATGTTTGCAAGTAAGTCCTTGGCAGCCAAAAATTACAAAAATGTCATTTTCAATCTCATAATTGTTAAGTACAAGTACGTTCCTATTACAGAAATTGCATCTTTATCTAGCATCACTTTCCACAAAATCACAAGTATATTTGTAGGCTTTCTTTAGGTCATAGCCTATGTGTGGACCATGTGCATTATTTGCTGTTTTACAACTCATACCTTGTTATGTCTGGAGAAGTTTTTTTTATTGAAATCTACTCTGAGCAAGACCAGAAGCAGCGTCCATAAGGACCAACCACCGCCCACTAAGTCGAAAAGAGCTTCTGAAAGATTTATTACCAGAAACTGCACTCTAAACGAACATCCCAAACGGAACTGAGACGCCATATAAATAAAACCACCATCACATCTTTTAGTCGCCTCTTACGACACGTAGGAATAGATTAGGACTATTCTAAAGCCTGCACATACATGGCAAGTTGGGCCATGAGCTAACGAAAACCTACAGATATACTTAATTACAAATATACCTATAATTTTGTTCAAGGATATCATGCTATTTCTGTTCTTGACTTTGATAATATCTCATTCAGTCATCCTTGTGGCAACAGCCACACACAGATCCAAAATCGCAGGTAAGTAAGACGGTTTTACAGTTCACTAAACGATACCTCGGAAGCTTATACGCTTCTATTGTTATATTATACATATGGAAATGCTTTATTCTTTGGGCCCTAATTCAATTCACATTGTGCGCATTCAGCAATTTACTAGAAATACTAGATTTAAAATTCACCTCAAAACTGCAACTTCTTGGTGAAGTGGAATTTGCATCAATTTACTCCATTCTCGAGTTATTTCAGAGTGAGTTCGTCTTCTGTACGGAGATTGAGAACCACATGAGAGTGATATAGAGTGTTTCTTCCGATGATCGAAGTCATCCCCATCCGACGATTCTTCTTTCGAATCCTGAAGGCAATATAAAATTACACGCGAGCTTCTGCTTTATATGAACTTGTCACTTTTATAATAAAAAAGGTCAATCGAATTGGAAAAGACTCTAGAATTGCTCTAACGAATTCGTAACTAATAGGAAAAAAGAAGCTTCAAATTGTATTGCCATCGCACAAGGATGAAAGTTTTGGAAATTCAAAGCAAACCAATTCGAATGGATTTTAAGCCTCTCGAGAAAATTCGCTGTGATTCTTATAGATTCCTGTGGCGTCACGTATGAGGAGTTCTGTCGTTGTCTGAGCTTGACAGCAAACATTTTTAAATTATTTAGTTTTTTGGTGACTTTTTATGATAAATTTTTGCAATTTTATTGTGCCCAGCTGTAGGGTTGGCAAAAACCGAATCATTTGAAATTCGAATCTGATTCGAGTAATTTTTCGAATCGGATCGAATCATAATTTCCATGTAAATAACAAATAACCCATTTGTACTATTACAACTTGTCTCCATTGTGAAAATCGAATATTTCTAGTTTATATTGCATTTTCAATTCACACTCCATGTCTGGGAGCAACAATTTTAAACGACAAAATATAATCGATTTTGGTCAAACTTGACCAAAATCGATTGCATTTTGTCAATAAAAATGAAAATTTTAGTTCCTTTAGTAAGTTTTTGTTCCTATGAACGATTCACGATTATAATTCGATTAATTTGAGCTTCGAATCGATTCGAATCACCGAAGCGGATTGCCCAGTCCTACCCAGCTGCCAAGTGCAGTGTTGCTTGAATTGGAACAATGGACGTGTTTTTCAGTTTGTAACCTAATATAGCAACTCAAAACCTTTGGGAGTGAGTTATTTTATAAATAGAATGATATTCGAAAAGATTCGATTCGAAATTATTTTTCAAGAGATTCGAATCGAAAAAAATATCCGGAACTGCATCCCTACGCATAGGAGATTTACAATTGGCGTTCAGTTATATTAGGAATATTTTCGGTCCATGGCACATCTGCGGGTCTCATATTTTAGATGTCTTTAGTTTCTTTCCGAGTGCTACTTTCAAACGTAGTTTAGATGAAATTTAGAATAATAAAATAGATTCATTGCTTTGCTACATATATACACACTCTAAAAATGCAGTAAATTTACAGTTCCTTCACAGTAACTTCATATTTCTAAAATTTGAAAACACCTTGTTGATGAAAATTAAGATGAACCGCCCCAGATCGGTGCGTTATAACAACAGATACATGCACATAGTTTCTGACTTACATATTATTGCAATATCGCAATTCAAGTTGGTCAACAATTTAATTTTGTCATGACAGTATGGGTCACAGATGGACCGCGTCTTGGCGACGCGATCCATCAGTGAACCATACTTAACAAAACATGGATAAGCAAACAATTACTAACTAAAGTGTGATAAAATTTTGATTAAAAACGAAGCATTAACTTACGTGTTCTACTTCCACCTTCTCTGGACCACTCACAGTTGAACTTCTTAATGATGGAATTCTCTTTGTTTTCTTCGAGTTTTTCACAACATGGATACTGTCCGCTGATGACGATCGGTTCTCCAACTTGAGAGAAAATGAATCATTTATCCTTTATAACACATTATTGCACAAGTAATATATGCAGTTGTTTTGCAGGATACTATAACAAGCAAATCGTTGTCACAGGGAAGCAATAACGGATACCGAAATTTTCGCTGGAAGGGGATACTGTTTAGAATAGAATGTTTGCTATTTTTTTTTCTATATATATATATATTTTTATGTAACTCTTTGTTATTTCAGTAGTTGCCCGCTGGGTCATTTTGGTGCTGTTACCAACCTTGCTCAACCAGAGAACTATGATCTTATTCCACATATTCAAACACGTTTATCACACAGGCTTTCGTTGGATCATAATCCAGCTTCATCAAGCAGAAGCTTGTTTGAAAATGTAGAATAAGATCGTAGTTCTGTGTTCTATACACGTTCTACTTCTTCCTTATCTTTTAAGAATCCTTGGAACAAAGTCACAAGAACAGCGGAACAGGCAGTTCGTCGCACGATCCCACGAAACCTATCTTTCTTATGAAATTCATTTTTATTTGAATGTTCTTCCATAAATAGAGATGAATGGAAATTAAAATTGAATATGTACCTTCAGTATTCCTGACGATGCATTAGTACTGGCTGATACATGAGAATCATGTCTCGAATCTCTTCCAAATATGTGTGACTTTCCTGAAGTAATGAATATTACATTGTATAAAACCCCTACAAAATAAGGGAAAAAAAAAATAAAAATGCCACAGCTGTTACCATTGCTACAAGTGTATTAGATATCACCCCCTACACGGGTGATATTTTAAATACGTTTGATAAAATAGTGACTTGACTCTTTTATAAGGCCAAACGGCAGCACAAACAAACATATTAATACGAACTAGCTTATTGAGAAGAGTTTTTATACTGACCTGTTTTGCTATGAAATGATCGTGACTGTGATTCCATCTTTTCAGAAGAAAGTATCTGTCTTCCTATACTGCGACTAAAACATGTCGGTGAAACTATAAATAACTATAACATAACTCCAGCCAAATTCCGTGGATAGTTAGTTTGAAGGATGCAATTAGTGAATTATGCAAGACTCCAGCAATTTTCTTTGAAACGAACAGTATACCGTAAACATAAATATTTTTTATCTTGTGAATCAGATTTTGTGTTGTATGAAAATGTTTAGGCTGTTCAAAACATAAACTAGATTTTGATGCAAAATCCTTTTTGCATCAAAATCCAATTGTTATTTTTAATCTCCCAATTATATATTGTTAAGTAGTCGTATAATATTATAAAGGTCAATACTTCAATAATTCTTCATCACTGTTTATTTTGATTTTGTCTTATTTTGTTTTTACAATAAATATAAACATCATATGGTAACCACACTTACTTCTTGAATAGAATAGGTAAATAAACAAAAAAGAAATAAATAAATAAATAGAAAATATTACGTCGACTTAGATCTTGTATGTCCTCTTGGACTCATCGCAGGAGGAAGCCAAGCAATTGAGTTAATTGCAAAATGAGACTCACTGTTGTTATCTAAAAACAATTGTGACACAATTGGATCTTGGATAATTAGATTTGATGGATTCCACGTTTAAAAATTCCACACCAAAAATTGAGTATTCAATTTTCGTCGACAACAAACATAGAATCCAAGTGGCTCCGCTATATATTGGGTATCTAGGTCTTAGATAAGTTAAATGGTATGTTCCTCGGGAAAATAAAGAAATTTAGCTTCAGATCTTTATTACTGTGGTTGAAACTACTATTTATCTCAATTCAAATCCATTTTCACTTTTTTAGACATGTACAATTTACAGGTATATCACACGTATATTATGATTAAGCAATATGTTATATGCCCAATCCCAAATTTAATTTTGTCAGGCATAAGGTACAGGTGTAACTTTCGTGCGCGATCCATCAGTGACTAAAGTTTAGCCTAATTATGTGGGCAAAATAATTATGATGCTGTTTGAGTGGTAGGCATGGATTAACGAGCCAAACTCGCCTGGACTCGAAAACGAGATCTTCAACCTGCGATGCCAACACTATAACCACTAGGCCACCACCCCACTAATGTGATTAGGATACTTATTAGGAATCGAATCACTAATTTCATCTTTTAACGAATGCCCCGTTTTCATTTTAATATTTAATCAATCATCAAAAAATTAAAATTTATATTTGGGTAAAATGTGAAAGTTTCTCCCCCTTTGTAAGTTTGTTCCAATTCCTGTCAAAAAAAAAATATGAAAAAATCTTTTGTTAAGCATGGGACGCTGATGGATCTAATTGAGTACGATCGATTTAAGCCTGATTTATTCGAATTATTTGGGCTTCGAATCACCGAATCGAATCGCTGATTTGAGTTAAAAGACATTGTTCTGTAACATACATGAAGTTCAACATAATTTTAACAAACCATCATTATCGGCTCCATGGAATCGCATCAATGTTTGTTCACTCAGACAAAGATGAATTTCAGATTCCAATGTATTAAGACAAACAATGACTAACTGCATCAACTGCATTTGCTGTGAATGATCCGTTACTGAGTGCTGATAATGAATAAAACTTAATATTAGTTAAATTAAATATATATAAAACTGAATGATTCTTTGAAACTTTTACAGTCAACTTAATTCTACCCCTGTGGGGACAGGCTTTGGAATAGTCCTAACGTATTTCATGCTTGTCGCGAGAGGCGACTATAAGGAAGCAAAGAAATTGTAGAGGGCTTCACCAACGACCGAGGCGGATAGCGCTCACTGCACTTTATCATGGCGGTTCAGTTTTGTTCGGGGTATTTTTCGTTTTCAGTGCAGTTGCTGGTACTACATCTTTTAATAGCTCTCTGCTATTGTGTAGCCGTTTGTTGGTTAATTTGGGTACTGCTTCGGGCCTCGCTCAGAGTGAATTTTAATAAAAGAAAAAAACATTAGTAAAACCTGGAGAGGGTTATTATATTGATTGTTAACTCAAGTTTACTCGAAATGATGCCGACAAAACTTTTGGAGAATATGCCTTAAACATCCTATTACGATGGATTCCGCATGTTTAAAAAAAAGTCAGAAGTTTATTGACTCCGAATCGATTCGAATCACCTAATTGAATTACCAAACCCTCGCCACATCTAGGCTTATTATACATTCTGCATTTTCTACCTTGTACAATATAAGAAGAAGCGAAGAAATCCAAGCTTGTTGTAATGATTCCGGCAATAAATGCAATGTCAGTTGATGAGATATTTGCTGACTGTTCATTGAGTATAATTCAGGAAAAGTTGAATATTCAAGAAGTGTTATTGCAGTTGGTAGAAACTTTGTCCCCAAATTAGCATTGCTATCTAGAATCTGGGATGAAATTGGGAACAATGATAGTAAAACAGTTTATAATAGGTCTATAAAAATTTCTGTACCAATATCTCTAATGTTACCTTCACATACATGAGATTAGAAGAGAGAAACACACAAAGTTTGTGAGCAATTTTTTATGAGCAAACAATTTATTGCTAATGTAAATGTTGAAAAAAATCTTGTTGTTTAAATTATGTTTCTTGTCAAGAAAAGGGTTCGTCGGTGACAATTTCCATCAATGCTTCAAATTTCATAAAATATATATATTGTCAATTAAAATCTAAAAATGGCTGATCATGACACTTACTTTTGGAAGATTGAGCATAAATGAAGACAATCCTACACTTTTTCGAACTTCTGTTGGTTTCAACGTAAAATATCCAATCTAGAAATGAAAATCGTTTGACAAGCATTTTTTACAGTTTGAATGTGTAACTTTTACCTAACATGTACGTCAAGTGACAAAACATCCTATCCGCAACTTTTTATGCCATAAAAATTACAAATATTGTGGACTAAGTCTTGTCAAAAATGATCCGGACTTCCAATGGTACGGTTCAAGGTTCTGAAATCTGAGTAATTTTATAGATGCGAAATATGTCAGTAAATTTTAGCTTCATTGCCATATGGATAGATGTTACTAGGTTTTGGTGAAGTAAAAATCATTTCCCCCGTGCGATGATGAAATCATTCACCACTTTGCAAGCGACACGAAAGAAATAGGTTGAGGCAATTTCAACGTCCGCACAATACCTGATCGTTGTATCCAAAATGTATGAAAAAATTTCTCAACATGGATTGGAAGCATTTGGTCTCGGATGACGTACTGTTTGTACTCACTGAATATTCTGTTATGTACTGAAATATATGGAAAATTAAAATATTAGTATTATATTGCAAAACTTATCGGAATATAGACTTTTTTGCTATGGCCTGTCCGCGAATTTATCGGGGGGGCTTATACCCAACAACCGTTAAGCACGGACCTTTGTAGGGACTGTATCTATTCTGTTCTATGTTACAGCTACCCGCGAAGTGCCTTACTGAAGGGCACGCTCGGTGGTGAAACGGTCAAGCATCGAACCATCGGCTTTCCGGACCATACGATCGCGCTTAACCGATTAAGCCACCGAGCCGGCCATATACACCCGAATATACTCTTGTTTTTACAAGTTCACTGATGGATGGCGCCGCCAAGCAAAATTAAATTTCTGATCAGGAGCTAGCTAATGTATTTGCATTTATGGACAAATCATGATTTTGTGAATTTTATCAACAATAAATGGAGAAAAGGGGTTCGAATTGTAAGGCCTCGACTAACCGTGAACATGATAATATTACAAAGGAATATTTCTTAAATCGTTATGTTATATACCTTGCTTATAACATGAATCAACAACTGGACAGTCTCAGGTGCCATTGCAAGGTCTGATGTCCATTTCTGTTGCAAACCAACAATTCCATCTGCTTTAAAAATGCGAACAAAAATATTTCAAATCAGATAGCGAAACAAAATATTAAAGTATATCTCATACGGTACTATACAACGCTTTAATTCCGGGTGGAATATAGAAACACATTATTTCTAATCCATTCCTAATCCGAATATTTAAAAAAAATAATGGGGAAAGGTGCATATAATATTCCAATATTGCGACAAAGCGTAAATCTACGAAGAGTTCTGACTTAATTCCATTTTTCCAGTAATTAAGCCTCTCGCACCCATACCCATATGCCCTCACAATTTTATTCATACCTTGATCTTGACCATATCTCCCCCTTTTAACAACGTACCCCATACATGCTGAATAGAATACTGAGAACAAATTGATGTGGGGTCGTAATCTACTGATAATTTGCATCCGAAGTAAAAGATATGATCGATGCTGTGGATCTGCAGTGAATTCCAACTCTAGACAACTGCAAGCATGCTAGAAATAGAGAAATAAGTGGCAATGGAGAGTAACTTTCGAGAGAAATAATATATATTATCGCGGGTAAGAAAATTATTGTTTTCGAACTTGTTCTGTTAGGTATCAAAAACTAATGATTCTTGGTTAAACGCGTTCGGTCAGGAGAAAGTCAAATTGTTAATGCTTTTGATCTCTAACTAATTACTATCCGGACGAAAAAGGGGTCAATTTAATGTAAGAGAATGTATGTATAATAGTTTTTCAAATGATCCTAACTTTCTTGGAGGTGATGATTTCGGGTGTGAAAACGGTTCAGAAATGCTGTACCTGATAGAGCAAAAATGACTGGAAAAAAGGAACATTTTATTATGAACAAAACAAAGATCATCAATGTGCGAGAAGAATATAGGTTTGACCTATTTTGAAGGGTTGAAATGATGTGAAAGTTACTTATTTTTAACAAGATAACGGTGAGCGGAAGAGGTGCAAAATCAGGTGTCTTAATTTAATTTTATTCAGTTTTAGAGGCTGACAGATTCCATTACTCAAGACAAATACCGCTCACTGCGCGCTACGATAGCTGTTCAGAATAGTTCTGCTTCCAACCTTGACTAGAGCTAATTCCGAATGAAAAAAATGAAGCCAGAATATGCGAGAGAACCTACTGTCAACAGTTAAATTAAGAGTGTAATGATAATATTGACAGACAAATTTATGCACTGTTGGTACGGGTTTTAGGATAGTCCTAACGTACTTCCTACGTGTCCTAAAAGAAATAAAAAAGTGGTAGATAGCTTTAAAAGATACCACTTCATGCACTTAACCATAGCAGCCATCCCAAAGTTCCGTTTGGGATGTTTTCTGCTTAGAGTGCAGTTGCCGGTACTCTATCTTGTACTAGTTCTTTGCGAAAAAGTGGTCATTAGTTGTTTCTTTTTAGATACTGCTTCGGGCTTTGCTTAGAGCGAATTTCAACAAAAAATAGGTTTGTCTAACGCAGGATCTATTTCAGCATCAATATATTACTATACAAAAGCCCCTCTTACCTTCAATGCAGTACCGCTGATATTTTCAAATATATGAGTGCATTTAATCTGAACCTCAAGTTGATCGTCATCCAACATTGATAATATTAAACACAAGCATGATGATATAACTTTAGTAAATGAAGAACGTTTTTGAACATGGTGAGGTTGTATACTTCCCATGAGATGTCCAAGACGATCAGCTTAAAATATCATTATATAGCATAAAGTAAAATTTATCTTCTGCTTGTGTGTCGGGCTGGGAAATTCGAAGCAAAAATTATTCGATTCTATCATGCATCGTTCATAGGAACAAAAACTAAATGAAGTTGAATTTTCCATTTTCAACGGCAAATCCAATCGATTAGTGATTGAATAGAAAGAAACAAAAAATACTGCATGTATAATTTTGCGGAAACAAAAACGACCAACGGTCGCAACAATTTATAAAAATATGTAGGGAGGGGGTATACGTCATACGGTTTTAATGAACGGATCTCATATAAAGTATTCTATTCACAATAGTTAAATAGTTCTATGCAACTTACTTGTATCATATCGAACTGTCCAACTTAATGATGCCAACAATTGTGCAATCCGAGCAATGAATTTTTCAGCAATATCAGCCACCATCAGAGATCGTAGTAATATCGATGTTGCACACTTGAACATATCATAACATCCAAGGGAAAGATTTGTCCAGAGACTATAAAACGATAAAGTCATTTAGAATTATAATCTCATCTCATTCCGATATTTTGTGAAATCGATCTATTACCAATTTAATATTGATAGGAAAAGCCCGTTTTTACCATTACACTTCACACTTCACCAATAAGGGTTCACGTAACACGTAACATTTGTAAAATCTCAAATATTTTGGTGAAAAAATATGAAATCTAATCCATTTTGAAAGTTTTTATCTTTTGGCCGATTTGAGACTGACACGAATAATTAGCGCTTTAAGTCGATTTATGCTTCATTGATGCTCAAAGTGAATTTTAAAAAATCAGGAATAAAAAATCAACGCTGAATATTTGTGCGTCATAATATATAAATTATTCACCAGTACATATCCCCAGACCGAGTCAGGGCATTAGAACAAACAATTGTGTTACTACTATAGCAATACCTATACCGCCCACTGTTCCTATACTACTAAATTATTTATTGATCAGTATAATATTAAAATAACAAACGTTATTGAAACAAATTCAATTTATATTTGCATATACAAATTGCGTTGCCCTAAAGCCTGTTAGAGACAATCGCGTGAACAAAAATAAATTTTATTTTGTCATGCATGGGTCACTGCCTCTGTGGCGCGATCCGTCAGTGAACCACGCTTGGCAAAATGTTCGATCTTTCAATAACTTTTCTGATAGGGCCTTGGAAACTGAGCACCGTGAAACCTGACCTTGGAAACTGAGCACAGAAATTGTCTTCTTTCGTTTCTTCAGATTCCGACGATAAAACGTGTTCAAATATATCACACGATTCGCACAGAAGATGAAGACTTTGCAACGTAACGTATTGCCGTATGGGATCATTTTGTTTTGACAATGCCTGAAAAGTATTTATATTTTTCAAAACTTGTTACACACAGATCAAAAGTTTTCGTCGTCGATAAAAAAGTATTCGTAATCTAAACTACGATGCTTGGTATTTGGTTTGAGAGCAATAATGATAAAGTTGGGATTTTTGCACTGAAAAGTTAAATTCTGAATATACGAAAAGAGCCTGTAGAAACTGTGAATATGTTTATTTAGTAGTATTTATTCTTTCTATTTTCCAGGCGCCCTCGCACACAAAAAATAAATTACAACATAGTCACAAGTATTGGATACACAACTGCTATTCTCGTGACTTACTTCAGTAAACTTATGTGCAAGCTTCGTCGCGGCATCGATATGAAATTCTACAGGTCCTCTCTGTGATTCCATTGATATTCCTGAATTTCGAGGCTGAAACATAAAACATATCAATCCTCATAAACAAACTAACAAATACTGGAGAAACTAGGCAAACGCTTTGACAAATGTTAATAATAACGTAATTATACAATATTATTAACGAAAAAATTTGGTAATAGACATAAAATTTCAACACATCCACGAAGCCATTGCCAAAACCTTAACCGAGTCAAGAAAATGATTATTCAAATCATTAACTGGAATCAAAGGTGTATCAGATGTATCAATTTCGAATATAAAATGTCAGTCATATTCCTTAAATTGCTGCATTCCTTCGCTATAAGGATTTTGAATTACAGACCTTCTTTTCAATTTTGTCAGGTAACGCAAGTTTTAATATGGCGTATGTTTTTCTGAACCAGACAATTAACAGCTCTTCTTGGTAAAATTTTTCATCGTCCAACTGATCTTGTTGAAGAGGAGTTCTATCCAGTGGAGGACTTTCTGAATCTCTTTTGCGCACTTGCTGCTTTTTCATCGTCGCTCGCATTACTCTTCTTCAGACCACAACCTATTTAGTATAAAAAGTGAAGAGTCGAATAGAAAGATGTGAAGACAGTTTTAATTGTCGAAATCCACTCCTGGAAGAATCTTGTTTTTCTTGGGGTATCTCGAATGAAAAAGAGATTTTTATCTTCTATCAAAATATTTATCGAGGAATAATGCTCATTTGCTAAATTTTTTAATTTGTTGGAATCCACTTTCTTCGGTTGTCTGAGTAGCAAAATAATTGACAATTTGCCAGTTTTCTTTGGACAACCTGTGGAATGCTTCGGTGAAGGACACGCTTGTTTATTATTTTATCTTTATTATAGAAATCTATTGATCTAAGCAAGGATAAAACGATCTACCAACTCCATTTTACCAAGCTATTTTTTATGACGCATAAAACAACACAGGGAAGCATGTTGCCTGTGTCACACTTAGGGCTGGGCAATTCGATTCGGTGATTGGAATCAATTCGAAGCACAATTTATTAGAATCAATCATGAAACGTTCATAGGAAAATCTGACCAAAATCGATAGCATTTTGCCGTTGAAATATGTAAATTGTTGCTCTTAAACAATGTAGTGTGAATTGAAAAACACCATAAACTATCAATTTCTTGATAACCATGATGGAGACAAGTTGTAATAGTAAAATGGGATATTTGTTAATTACATGGAATTAGTGATTCGATCCGATTCGAAAAAATTATTCGAGTCAGATTGAATTTCCAAATCAAATAATTCGGTTTAGTCAGCCCTAGCCACCATAGCGATGCTTTGAATAAAATATATTCTTGAGAAAATGATATTTAAATCTTTCCTATTTGTCTATCATATTCTTACTTTCTTTCTGCCCCAAATTTAATTTTTCTTCTTCTCCATTCATAACTTTCTGTTTACAAATCCATGTTAAATTCTCCGTCAATAAACTGAAAAGAATTTTCACCCAACTTGGAAATATCATAGAATTAATGCAAATTTCTTGTAGAAGCATCTAAAATACAATGAAGAGGTAATACATATAACAAAAAAGAAAAATTCAAGACTACGTGTTCATGAGAAAAAAAATATAAGGGAGAAAGATAAAGTTGGATAAGGCATTACTATCTTTAACTTAGTGTTCATTTTAGAACGAGGTAGTAATTTAATACAACAAAAATAAACTAGGGAACTAACCTTAAAAGCATGGGATTAAACTATTTTAGAAGCTGTTTCGTACTGGAAAAATAATTTGCTCTGTTTACTTCGCTGGGTACCCAGTCAGTAATTTCAACTACTTAGTTAACATACCTATTTTCTCATAGTGCTTTTTGCAGAAAATCCGGAAAGATTTAAACTAGATATGTTGTATATTCTAGAAATCAGGTAGTGGTGGGCTCGATGGCCCAGTGGTTAAACATGTTGTCATCGCAGGTTGGGGATCTCGGATCCGAGTCCAGGTCAGTCCGACTAGCTTATCCATGCCCACCACTCAACCCAGGGAGTAATAACTTTCTTTAGGCTAAGCCGAATAGGAAAATATCATATTTTCCAGAAACTACAGGGTCGTCTATAAATGTCCGCTGTTACAGCGCCTTGAACAGGGTGATCCACTCTAAGGAGTGGCTATAGAAAAAAAAAGTATAAGTGTTTGGAAATTTTGTGAACCAGTTTTACTGGGTGAATTCGGTACTTTCAACTGTGGGAGCGACATTAAAGCATAAGAAAAGGAAAGTACATACCTGCTCATGTATTATATTGAGCATAGCGGTGCAGCATTCCAGCAACGCAGTACTATTATTCATCTCGAAGGAAAAAACATCATCTAAAATATTGAGGATTATTTACCACCGTATGATGTCATTTGGAATAGTAATGATTTAAAGTAATTGTTATCAATAGCACGTGTGTGAAATGTATGTATCATTTTTGGTAGCTATGTGCCCATTCAAAGAGCCCTCTTGGCGATGCTGCGATCAAGCGCAGACAGTCGGCTTGTGCAGGATGGTTGTTAATAGTTTATGATAGAGCAAAGTATTGTCCAAAAAATAAATTGTACATATAGACGCTCTGTATTTAATTTGTTCGTATGAAAATTGTTGCCTTCTTACACAAATATTTTCATGATGAATCAGAAAATATCCAAACACTGCGTCAAAAAATATATTATTACATTTTCATAATGCATGAGTCACTGATGGATGGCGCCGGTTAGGCGCGGTCTATCGTGACATTAACATGATACGATACAATTTAAAAATACAGACTTGGGATATACAAAAAAAAACTCTAACGACTTTTGTATACAACAATACTCGAAAAACAATACTTGTTTCCCTTTTGTTATCTGTCCCTCTAAATTCTGTTTTAATTCCATTGTGAAATAAAATGGCATACCTTCTAAATCCAACGAACTTTGGCTTTGAAAAGGGATGTAAAAAGCAGACTGAAATACAAAAAATGCAAAGCCATGAAATCATTAACGATAATTTGGTTTCAATCGTTTTTGACGACTAGAATTTTTTTATAGCCACGATTTCGGATTGATTATGTACAAGCGACCGTTTGGTTGAGTGGTAAATATGGATTAACGAGTCGTACTTGACTGGACTCGAACATGAGATCTTCAACCTGTGATGCCACCGTCATAATCGGTAGGCCATTGCTCCATCTTGCTAACAACCTCTGTTTTTATAATTTAGAAGATCCTAGCTGTTTTTTTAAAACTAGACACTGTTGCTTGGTCTGATCAAGGATGAATTTGGATACGTTTAGAAGTTTTACCAATAAACAGCACTGATTTGCTTCTCCTAATAACCAGTAAATGGTGTTACCATTCCCAGGGAAAATGGGTTTACTGTTCCTAAGAACTGCAAATTAGTGTACTCTACGATAGCGATTCAGTTCTATGTATCTGCTAAAGATGGTTTTTATGAAGCTAGTGGTCGGCGGTTGACTCTTACCATGCAGACGTTGCGTATACCCTTATAAAGAATAGAAATCGGTTTTAAAAATCTTAACGCGACATGAACCATATATATCTATAGTGAATGTATAAACCTCATGAAAGCTAATTTAGGATCGGTTTTAGTTGTTTCTGTGTATTGCAATATCAAACCTTGGCTGTTGAATAGAAAACAAGATATTGACAGTACGTCAGTGGTCAGCGTTATGTCCAACAAACGAATATGAATAATTTTCGTAGTTGTAGGACTTCAGTCCAATATTTAAAACAAACCCTTGGATCCAATGTATCTGTAGAATTTGTGCCGTTCAGCTCTTGTACTGTACTATCATGAAACATTTGTATGAGGGAAGATATTGGAAATATAATCTCCATCTCTGTTAATGTCTAAAAATTAAAAGACGGAATTAAAACAGAAGACAGACATTTCGACAGAATCAAACAATACGTATATGACGATTTTTAGGAATATTAAGATGGAAAAAAGATGAAAGGTTAATGCTTTACCAACTAAAACGTTATTCAATTTGGCATTACTATAACAAAAAAACACCTGTTATCCTCGTTTGATTCTCCGGATATCCAAATTGAAAATTTCATTTTATTAAGCATGAGCCACAGATGGATCGCGGCGCGCGTTCCATCAGTTGCTCACGCCTACCAAAACATTTTCTGGTTGGGATGACCCACCTCGATAACTTAATAAATAGTAGATTAGCTTGATTCCCAAGTAATAATTAGACCAAACATACAAATTATAAATGCTTTTTTCGCCACCAAAAATTGAGTAATTCTTCAACATGCACCAAACTTTCGATCTGGGCTCATATGCCACAAATACAATACAAAATACCTGCAACCAAGAAAGTCCCTTCATTTTTGACTTCAAATTCGAAGATCCAAATAACCTGGTTATAAACTCAAATATGTATTTTGGATCAAACGGTAAAGGAGAAAGATCAACATCAAACAGTTTCCTGTAGAGAAAGTGATGAATGCAGTAATATAGAGAATAATATTGATTAAAAATTATGCCCAAAAATGGATTTTAATAAAAATAATTTATCTACTACCAATGTTATTTTACTTGATTACATAATTTCGCATTTCGCTATTCTCGAATAACATATAGTAAAAAAGGTTGTATGTAAAAATAAACAATTTATAAGCGATATTAGTTGCATAGTTGAATATAATTCGATAAAAAAATTGAATTTGAGACAATTGGTGATTTTGTGATGTAAAAGTATCATTCATTCCGGTAAAGCAAGAACTGTATCGTCAAATCCCTATAAAATCAATTCAGAGTTATAACGTTAATAACAAGAATGATAATCAGTTATATGAATACCAAATCAAAAAAGTTCTACTGAGCATGTTTGTTAAGTATAAGTCACTGATGGATCACACCGACAAGGCGTGGTTCGTCTGTGGCACATGCTTAACCAAACAAAGTAACTGTCATCCATACGTTAAAATTTCTTTTAGTGGCAAACTATTTTTGATGTTTTCGTATTCTTTATTCAACAATTCAATCCACGGAGGCATAATTCTATTCCACATATCCTTCCTGTAATAAAAATTAATGCTCTTTAATGCTGTTACATTTAGGATATCTTTACGCAAAAGTTTTATTGACTATTTTCTATATAAAAGTTCGCTCCGAGCAATTAATGCCGAAAGCAGAGCCTAAAAGGAGTTTAACTACCGGGCACTCAAATGACGGAGAGCTACTACAAGATAAAGTGCCAGAAACTACTTTCAAAGCGAAAAACACCCAATACAGAACTAAACGACGATAGTAAAGTACAGTGAGTGGTATCTGCCCTGTACCACGATAGAACCATTTACCAAAACACTGGTTTTTGCGTATCAGTAACAGCAATGATTGATAAACATAAAATAAATTTTCTCACCATCCTAAATCATTTCCGTAGTACGAGTTGTGATCGAGCTATTGGCACCACAAGCAGTAATCGCATTTTGCTTGGCTGCTCTTTATTTAGTAGTTTCTTATTTATATTCTTTCTTATTTAGTAGTTTAGTAAAATTATTCGAGGAATAAAAATTTTAGTTTTATTCCAAGACTAATATAAGGACCTGTAAGCACTTGGATTATTGGGATTTATGCTAAGTATGAGCGGTTGATGGATCGCACCTCGGCGGTGCGTTCCATCAACAGCCCATAATCGCCCAAAAAGTTAATTTTTATAGTTTTCTTTCAACTCCACCGAATAAAAGTACTGTAAAAAACGATGATTTTACAGGATTTTTGTTAGATTGTACGACAACGTCCAATTACCACTAGTAATGAATTGAAATGTTAATGTTTAAAAATGATAGTCGTGATATAATTTCCTTCTGTCCTAAGAAAGTTAACAATGATAATTCATCTTCTCATAAAGAGCTTATATGGGAGAATAAATCGGTTTGACTATTTTTTCATGTCACTTACTTTATGATGGAGTATGATCCGAGACAAAGAATCAGCTTAAATCCATTACAATAGTATTGCCATTCTGGGCATATTGCATCCCTGAAACAACAAAAATAAAAGGCGATCATGTATATTATAAATCCAATTTTTTGATGAAATCAATTTTTGTTTATAACTGGCATTTTAAAACATTGCTCCTTTCCTAATGACAATCAACTAAAACCGCTTTTCACACTTAATAATAAATTAAGGCCCTAAACTATAGCGATCCATCAGCCAACGTATCATATCAAATATGAGCCACAGATGGACCATACTTAACAAAATCTATATAAGGAATATTTTTATTTTGAATGCCGGAATACCATTGTTCAGAAACTTCTTGGTATTTCTTTCGTGGCAGTAAATGCGACGTGAAGGTTCTAAAATGTAGTGTGCTGACATCTGTCATCCAAGTCTTCATCAGCTAAAAAATAAAATGATAAGTTTTTAGTTGATTAGAGATAAATCATGCCTTCAAGGCGCAAAACATTTGTGGTCCATCCTTGATAAAACAAGGTTTGACAAAACATTGTTGACCTTGTATCCGTTAACATATCATTCTTCAGCAACACAAAAGTAGAGGCAAGAATAATGCTTAAAGGAAATGAGATGGCAGCAGACAATTAAACTGTATTTTTTTTGTCGATATATGTGAAACTGATTAATTGTGCTGCCATGTAGGGCTGGGCGAAACCGAATCTTTTGAAATTCGAATCTGATTCGGGTATTTTTTTCGAATCGCTGATCCTATATTGAGTATCACTAATATTGTGTTCATTATGAAAATTGAAAAATTTACAGTTGAAAATTACAAATACTAACATAAACACTAGAATGCGATGTATTTTCAATTACACTCCAGTGCATGGGTGAAAATTTCCATTTTAACGTTAAAATACAATCGAATTTGGTCAAATTTGACCATAATCGATTGCATTTCGTCGTTAAAAATGAAAAATTGCACTTCCTTTAGCGAGTTTTTGTTCCTATCACCGATTCACGATTGATTCGAATAATCTGTACTTCGAATCGATTCGAATCATCGAATCGAATTGCCCAGCCCTACTGTCATGACTTGTATAAGACAAATATCTGAGGAAATTATACCCCTGTACACCAGTGAAAGTCCCATTATAAGTGCTGAAAAACAATACCGAACAATATCTTGGCTCACGAGTGTTTGAGAAAGAAAAAGTTTGTTACATTCATGCTATGCGATTTATGAGTTAAAGAGGTCATTTCATGTTTAAAGGAGATAACATTTATACGCGATGAACTCTGAGGCCTCTGAATCATATGTCTCTCTCTCTTTATTACTTTCGAAAAACATAGTCAAATGTTTGACGAGAATAATAAAAAGAAGAAAACTTGTTAAAATTAATTACATTTTTTACAAATTATGCGCCATATCGCATGGAAGGGTCACTTCCTGTTTTTATATGTTATTTTCAAAAAAAAAAAAATACAAAGCATTTCGATGTAAAAGTAATAAGTTACCGCAAAAACTATATCAACGCAATTTCAACGTAATTTAAAAAATAAATGCAAAAAATCAAACCTTCAATTTGAGATTCTCTAATTTCCCACCAAATTCGTCTGTAAACAAAACAATAAACGTTAATGTTGATTAATATATATATATATATATATATTACATAGAAAAATAAGTAATTTTTAATTAATTTTACACTTACCACTCGGAAGATAAGTAGCATTAGCACACCATTGAATGGTAGAAGACAGCAATGATTTTAAGTGATTCTTAAAATATAGAATATATATATAATCAGTTTTATCGAAATACTACTCGAAAAATATGACACGACCTTTGCAAACAAATTGCTGCCAAGTATTCGAGCCCTGTAGGTGTAGGTTTGAGAATAACCATAACGTATTTCCTACCAGTCGTAAGCTTCGACTGAAAGTAAACAAAGGAGCGACATTATTCTTACCATCGCCCAGGGTATATACCACTGACTACAATTTTTAGGGTGGGTCAATTCTCTCTGGGATATTTTCCACTTAGAATACAGCTTCTGTAATTGCATTTTAAACTAGGCCTGCGGCTGCTCCCTGTGGCATAATATTATGCAGTGAAAAAGGTTCATTAAAACGATATTGCGAAGAATGCGAACGAAGAAGTTCCTAAAACCGAACTAAGCTCTAAGATGCTTCTAAAGCCTTTCAGAGTTAAATGGGGAGAAAAGCGCTTAGGAGTAGCAAATTAACATCTAGAAATAACAAATGACGTCATCATTCTTTCGTTTAAAATTGTTCGGAGATTTACATGAAAGTTAATTGTGAGCTGCGAATTTTTATAAAAGAAAAATATTAAACATGACTATGAACTATCCTAATCCAAAATTTATCTCGCAAGGCATGTGCCACAGATGGCCCATGCCATTTTGGCTGATATTTTCCAACCAGGATAGACCCAATCGTAAATATTATTTTGTCAAGTATGACCCACAGATTGACTGCGCCTTGGCGGCGCAATGCATCTGTGATCCATACTTAACAAAACCTGCTTTGAAAAAATTTGTAGCAAACCCTTTCACCTCTCCTTCCGGTATATTTTTCCACGCAGGACATAGAGCGATGAGCATCCAGATACCAAATTGACATTGTGGACCACCACCCGTATTCCATAGATTTTCACAACATGTTTTGCAAAGGTAGTGGAAGCTTACTGTATTTGAAAAAATAAAAGATTTGCTTGCGTGTAAAAAATTATAAACACACTCAAAATTATTGCTTGGCGATATAATTAATTAGTTTTTAAATAACTTCATTCTGAAGAATTTTATGGGCTGCTCTTTCTATTTGTCAACACTGCTATGAAATCGCAGTGTTGAGGACTATGTAACAATTTTGACTTAAGAGAACGGATAGAGTTTCAATTTTATTCTGTAGGAGAGTACGATTTTATCACATGGCGAACCATGACCTCTCTTGCAGACATCAGTTTTGAATCGAGAATGAAGGTTTTTTTCGCATTTCTCGCATTTTTCCTGTCGCATTTTTCCTCGCATGACTGGTTTTTGCAGGAAACCGTAAGCAGTGCTTACTTTAACCAACCTGCGCCGACGAGGTGTACAGCGGACCTCTAGCATCTGATGATTCCTCACGGGTACAAACCTACACCGGGACTATCTCAGATGCGTAGCTCGAAGCATAACCCCAAAGCGTTACCGACTGAGTTTACCAGGCATGCTTATGAAGCTCGGATTCAACAGTGAGGATATTGCCTTATCCATTGTCTCGATTTTCGCCGTGACGTATTCTGCTGTCGATAACGTGCACTATGCCATTCGTGCATATGGTCAAATTAAATGAAAAATATTTGTCATTAAAAATTTTCAAACTAAACGATAGTAGGAACCGAATATTGCATTTCTAGTTATACCCATCTTCGCGGTAACTTAAACAAAATTTGAATGATCAAGGATATGCGACCTGCAAAAACCTCTCAGCCAGACTGCATAACAACAGCAGCCCACATCACAGAATTATTATTGTTTCCACTCACCTGGATCAGCAGTACCCGATGTTAAAGATGAATAACTTCCGTCTATCATTGATAAATAAAAGTTGGAGGTTCTTCCGTCATCACATGAGTTTTCAGAATTCCCTGATGCAAAATATCCAGCAGTGGAGTCGTCGAGAAGACTAATAAAATGGTAAACTGGATTAATATTGATAACATTTTATTTTAAAGGAAGGCCAATATGCTATATTCCTATAACTAACTATATCTAAGACGCAAATATTCAGCGGTGGTCGGAAATGTACGACTTTGGGGTGTATGGCTTACACGAAAAATGAAGTTACAGTTCCACACTTAAAAAAATACCATCGAAAGCATGCGCAAAATCTTTGCGTTGCTTCCACAGTTTTATCTTATTTTTTGTGAATTCAGGAATTCAATTTATTCTCTGGGATCAATTTATTGTAGTTTACGTTAAATATAATGAAACATATATTTGAGATTACAACAAAAGAAGCAATGGTATTCAAACCATAGTATCTAATAAAATCATTTACTTTACGATGGCGTCCACCATCACGGTCTTATCTTCAATGCTATTAAGATTCCATAAAACAGCAGGTGAAGTTTGAATCAAAAGTTGATTTTCCTCAAAACATTTTGCAACATTGTTATAGCATTCTTGACAATATCTACTTCGTTGCTTATCCAACAAACGTTCGTTTTGTTTCTCATTTGATGTACAAGACAAGTTATTTCCACAAACAGTGACTGTGGCTATTTTATATTGCGAAAAGCATGTCTGAAAACAATGTTATATTAATAGATTTTTTTCTTATTTAAATTCACTCGAAGCAATATTGGGAGCAACGTGCCTACAGGAAACCAACAAATGGCAATGAGCCACTACACAGAGTGGTAAAATCTTGGCTTTCTTCGGGTGTCTGAAATGTTTATGTCAATTTTTTCGGATGACCAAAAAACTTCAAAACCATCAGCACTGCTATTTCATAGCAGTGTTGATGATTTTGAAACTTTTTCTAAAGTTTTGTTGACGTTCATGAACATTTTAATTCTTTAGCCTCAGATACATCATGAAATATTACTTATGTACTACATTTTCTTCTGATAACAGACATATTCTTCGGGTTTCTGAGCAGCAGAGTAGCTGACATTCTGACAGTTTGCACACTACTGCTTAAAAATATGCATAAAAGTATTGTCGACTATACTATCAGAAACAGCCTAATTATCAACAAGAATTATTTAAATCAAAACATGTCATTTATAGGTCACAGCTGACAACATCCCGATGGTGCGATCCACCTGTGCCTCCTGTATGACAAAAATAAGTTCTTGCTATACAATAACTACATCGGAATAAAAAAGTAGCATGAAATGCACTTTCATTAAAAATGTAGAATTGCCTAATGCTACTGACCTTATTTTCACAAAAGTAACTAATATTCTCTTTTCTCAGAAAAATTTCAAAGAAACATCTGGCATTGCTCTTTTTCCAAGCCGTACTCTGTATCAAAATAAGATTTATTTTATTTCACCTTCCTTGAAGAGGGGTGGCTTCAATATTATCATGTCTTAGTTTGGTTAGTTCGTAACCAATTCTAAAGTGTACCATGGAAACTATATAAAAATGGATATGTGTCAGTATTTATTATTTTATAAGCCGTTAAAAGTCAGGAGTTAGAAGCCGAAAGCCAAATATGAATATTATTGGTGAATACTGTACGATTAAAATTAATTCTTGTTTAAATAAAAAGTCATTTAGTCATGTATGAAGGGTAACATATGTGCAGCGCTGATTCAAAATACACTGGGACAAAAGTGCAGTTCGGTTCATTTGCAGCAATTGTAAATTGCCAAAATTTGAAACAACTCAAATAGGATTTATGAGAAGTTTGGACTCTTGATGGATCGGCGGCACGTTCCATCATACAGCCCATACTTGTTTGAAAAATTTGATTTTATCATTTTGTTTCGATATCGTGAAATGAATTACGAAATAATGCCATACGAAAAAAGCGAAATTACTACACCTTTGTTACAGTGTTAAGTTTATGATAGGTTTATAGCTCACCTTGCAAGCGTCACACAAATATAAAGGAGCATTTTTCCATCCATAATGAGCAGACAACACAGGATCAAACAACGTAGTGGTTGCAACAATGTCATTCTTCGATTTGCAAGATTTGTTTTCACAACTTATCATGGCTGACACTGGATTAAAATAGAAAATCAACGTCGAGATAGATAATAGATTTTTTTATAGCCGCTTCTTTGAGCGGATCACCCTGCACAAGGCCCCGTAACAGCTGCCACTTATAGACGGACAGGGTTACAATTACTGGAAAGATATGATCTTTTCCTGTTCGGCTTAGCCTACCCAAGTTATTACACCCTGGATTGAGTGGTGGGCAAGGATAAGCGAGCCGTTTGCCGGGGCTCGAACCCAAGATCTTCAACCTGCGATGCCAACATGTTTAACCACTAGAATCAAACCGCATGAATCGATATTCTTGCAAATAGTTTCCTAATTGTTCAAATTTTGCTTTGCTCAATACTATGATAGAAAATGTGATATTCAGATATAAAAATCACTACAAAGCTGATCTGTTGTGAAAATCGTGAAAACGATTTGGGAAAATAATTGGCCTTAAAACATCATCAAGTTCTAGTAAAAATATTATCATCTTTCTTAATATTTCCTATAAGTTTTTTAATAAGGGCGAGGTTGTAATTATTATCGATGTCTTCAATACGAGAAACATTATTCAAAAACATTTCGAAACACCAGAAAAATTTTAAGCTTACATGATGTGGTTGGTATCGCGTGGTTTGCAGTTCCATGTGTGTACAGGTGAGGCCAATAATGAAACAAATATTTCACTGCACATATTTTTACCGGTTCTGCACCGTAGGCAATGACCATCAGCAAATCCTACAGATGGAAGTAAAAATGGATAATAACTAAGGGTAGGTGGTCAGTGGTAGCTTGAAAACAATGCTTGCTTTCCCAATCAGAAATTTCATTTTGCCAAGCATGAGTCACAGATAGAACGTGCCTCGATGCCACGGTTCACCAGTAACCCATACTTGACAACACATGTCGAAAATACAAGTTGGCTCACAGAGGATGACTGCCAAACACAGATCTTTATCCCGTATCAGTTTTGTTTATGAACTATTTATATACCGCTGTGGAATTGCCAAACTCCAAGCATATCGTAAATGAGTCTCTACTTGCGTTACAATATATTTTTAAGGCAACATTCTTCCGGTTGGCTATTGGCCCTCCTTCAAAAACTGCAAATTCAAATGGGCATTGTACAAGAGTGACTAAATACCTTCGTTCGTTTGTTACAGAAATTTCGTTTCAAAAATTTACCTTCCATAATTCTGACTTGAAAATCATCAACGTTTCGATCAATTTCATATGAAGAGGAGCGTCAGTTACAAATTCAAACATGATAGTTATTATAGCTGGTACTATTGATGATAGTATTGACGACGCTGGCTCATCGTCGGTTTCTTGAACGTGTACTGGAAACAAAACATGTTGCTGGTTAATTTCCCTGTTCAAGTTTCCGATAGATTTGGCTCTGGTAATTTTCCGCTTATAAAACATCACCCTTGTCATACTCAAAGAATATTTGGAAAATATACTTAGTTAAATATGTGCCAATGATGGATCCACCTGTGGGATATACTTGACAAAATAAATGTACTGATTGGGCTAGTCTGTCAAAAAGTCGTCGAATTTTCCTTTCACAGTCCACCGACGTTACCCTATAATAATATTAGCATAAAGTTATGCTTGGGAAGTATGAGCGACTGATGAGCTGCGCAATCGATATGTACGCCATCTGTGGCTCACGTTTGATGAAGCGTGATTTTTTTATTCGGCTAAACTTTTGAAAACTCCAACAAGGTGCGTTCATACATGAAAAACTTAAATTGTTCACGTATGAATAGGATACAGGGTAACAGGCAATATCTTTTACCCGCATTCCCCATGATATCTATATATATGGTTTTCTGGATTGCAACGTATGATGCACGAGTCTCGAAAATTATACATAACAACAATCACGCCATTTCACAATTATCCTTAACTTATGATTGCTATTAAAATTATTCGTGAAATTATTGGATTCTAAATTCTTTTTACTACTTATAAAATGTCCTCCTTAGGACAAATATCATAAAAACTAGAACTTGAAGTGTTACCGAAGCACATCGGAATGATAGAATCACTCAAATTATCGATGATTAATCCGTGAAAATCGAAATCTCCTTCAGGAAGCAATGAAGCTACTTGTAATGGAAGTTCAACTCGAATTTCTTCTTCCATAAAAGGTAATGTGTGACACAGCATTTCGAGAAGGCAGGCACATACATCTGTAAAGAGAAGAATACTAATGAAATTGAATGAACTGTACTAATTTTGCCTTAGTGACTTAGCGTAAGTTAATAGAATGTGGATTTAATTCACCTATTTTGTTAATTTAATGGTGTTTTTTTTCTAAACAAATAAAAAATATATGACTTGTTTTCAATAAAGCGTATAAGTTTACAACAACACTAACCCTGTTATTCAACAATGCGGCCGCAGACTGGCAGAGTAGATGCTACTCTGCTACTCAGACACCCGAAGTAAATTGGTTCTATCTAAAGACAGTTCAGCACATGGGCCAAATTTTGCGATATATCTCCTTCTAGGAAATTAAAATACACTTTTTTGATTGTCTGGTAGCAACAAAATCTTTCAAAATCATCAATACGGCTATGATCAATAGTGTTGATGGTTTTGAAGCTTTTTGGTCATACAAAGAGGAAGACATGAATGTTTCGGCCCCCCCGAAGAAAACCAAGACCTTGCCACCCTGATGCGGCGTCTTACTTAATGGAATCCCCTCAACTGAGTGGTTTTTAATAGTGATAAACTGGTTGCCACCCTTAAGGAGATTGAAATAAATATTAAAGTAGAATTCGCTAATGAATTCCTAATTATTTATTTTCAGTGTCGTTAATTTGGAGAAGACGTTTCACTCACCTCTAGACTCTGATGTGAAAGGAATGGTTTGTATAATCGACAATGTTAAATCATGAAGACCCGAGTAGTCGAACATAGGAAAAGAAGAAAGGTATTCATCCCATTTTCTATCATTTTCACCATTAAGTGACATAGTTTTGTGAAGGGGCGGCCATAAAAATTCATCGTTGTTGGAAACTTTCTCAGACTGAACACTGAAACGAAAAATAGATTTCTTCAAGCATGGGCTAATGTTGAAACTTTTTAGGACTTTCCGGCGCAATGCGTTTGTGACTCACAAACATCCAAGGGTGGCAGTACGGTACGGTACGAAATTTTTATCGTACTTCGAACCAGCAAAATATTTTCGTACCGAACTTCGTACCGTACCTTTCGAAAATTTTCCGTACCGTACCGTACGATAATATTTTTTTCGTGCATCGTACCGAACTTCGTACCAGTACGAAATTAAGTTCGATTAATATTTTTCCTTTATCGTACTAAATTTCGTACTAGTACGAAAACAGGTACGATTCGCTGGGCAGCAATTTTGTACCGTGCCAACTACCAATGTTCAAAGCAGCTTTATTTGTAAGATCTGGCCACCGCAAGAAACGTCACCAACATCTTACGTCAAAGTGATGCAGTATTATGCTATCTGGTTTAAAATCCAGCACAGTAAAACATGGGCGTAACTGAGCTTATGTCACCCCAATATCATTGTTCATATTGCACATAATATGAGAAGACCGGTGGTGATAAATCGTGGTAGGATAAGCATAGTTTTTGAGAAAAAAATCTGGCATGAAGCAATATTTAACATATTAGCAGGCACAAGAAATTCTCTCTCGACAAAAGAATGTTCGTTGAGCACCACACCCGGGTTTCGTGCGGTCTCATTCGAAGGCATGGTTATAAGAACATTGTCATTGTGCATCATTGCATCTGGTATTTCTGGTGCAATTTACGTTCTCTTCACATTACTGAATAATGCTATTTATTTTTTCATACCAGACAGACGTATTCCCGACATGCCTCGTTGTCTTTATCGTGACTTGGCTGTTTTTTTTACAAAATATATCTTCTAATTAAGATGAGCATCAGCTAACATTCAACTCAAAACACCCCAAATATATCTTTATATTCTGATGTTTCTGCTCTGATAATATACTTCTGCGTGTCAGAGTACAAACAAAACGTAATAGCGGTGGTTACTGGTTAACTTAGTTACACAGTTGGTCAGGGGGAGAGAGTTTTTAATTTAATTTTCATAAAATTTTCGCGCGCCTGCGTTGCGCAAAATTTTTCCCTGATTCATTTTGTATATTTCGTAGCATTTAGCCTTCAAAGTGAGAATTTTTATTCAATTTTACAGAAATTTCAGCGGGCTTCCGGCGCGCAGGTACATTTTCTTGTCTGGTAATGTTTATATCACTCTTAAAACATGTAGTTTTGTTTTGTTCTCAATAAAATTTTGCCTTCGGCATCCTAATCTTTTTGTAAATTTGAAAGCCTATGTTTGCATGTTGGAAAAATGTGCCCCCCCCCCTAAATTTTTTTCTGGATACACCATTGTAGTTGATATATTCGGGCAGTGCTTCCTACGCCATTGTGAATTTTAAATAAAAACCTTTCAAAGCACATCGGCGATGCTAACGATATATTCAGAAACTACACCGTGATTTTTAGTATTATGAATGCTGCTTATCTTGTCGATTTCAATTGGGCTATCACAACTTTCGTTATAACAAAAAAATGCCTTCAGATTAAGACGTCATAAATCGGGCGCAAAACCGATATATGACATAACTCATCTAATCAGCTCAAGTGAATCAGTTGCATTTTTATTACCATACCTGCGCCGCTTTTAATCATTTTAAAATTGCCCTTTAGTTTAAAAAATTCTTTGATAGACACACTTTATATTATCAGCGCCCCGTTATGAAACGGCAAAGATGATAAATGAAATTATTTTTTTCAATCAATTTGAGAAGAATAATGTGTAAATCGAAGGTACGAATAATAGTACGGTACGGTACGAAATAAATACCGAACTTCCCACCGTACCGTACCAAGTACGAAAACTGAAAAATGAAGCTAGCGTACTATCGTATCGGAAAATTCAATCGTACCGTACCGAACATCGTACCGTACCGTACCGTACTACCAGCCTTGCAGACATCAGGACATTATAAGTACCGATGTTTAGGAAACGGATTGTATAAATCTTTTTCGAGTATCGATCCAAAACTGTCTGATATTTTTGGCATTTTTATGGCCTTAAATGATCTATAATTCGGACAATCATTTTAAATTAGTAAATTAGTATTTTTACTGTAGACGGTTAACCCAATTCGAACCGATTAATAAATTGAAATTCCCTCTGCAAATTGAAAGCTGCGTCTGAAAGAACAACTTGCGTATATTGGGATCGGTACATACACTGTAACAAAAACGCGGGAAAATCGTTTTGCACTCCGACAGTAAATTCAGTTGGTAGTATTGAAATAAAGTATAAAATCAGTTTTTTAGACCTACGCGGTGCGCTTCTTCAACGGTGCATAATAGGCATAAATCTTCAATACAAACAGATTCAAATATTGGAAATACACAGTCAGTGGAAATGATCGGTAAATTCAAGGTACTTTTGTTGCAACGTGGAAAATGCGCTTTAACTAAACACATACGTAAAGATTCCTAAAATTTACACCAACCAAAGAAATATACGTGAACGATCGTAATATACCAGTTTTAACAAATTTAGTACAAATATGCGTTGTATCGGCTCATTGTTAAGTATCGATATCGCTTTCGGTGAAAGGATCCGTATCCCTTTATACCTTATATCCCTTTACATCCCTTGGTATCCTAACTATTATAACATACTTCAATATAACTTGTTTGAAATATTTCATCGCACTAATAATCGTCGTGTAATCGTTCGCTGCCACCACTCTGTTGTTTTCTAGTCTTGAAAAGCATGCTTTCAGGTAGCTGAGTTTGAGCGCAACTGTAAAATAAAAGCATATAGTTGTGAAACTAGATTCTTTGCTTAAAAAATGTAAAAAAATTATTAAATAGTTTATTGCAAAAAAGGCGTTCGATCATTGTGATGCACTTTATATGTTAGGACGAACTTTTGATTCTACTACTTTGGAAAATTACTATAATTCATTATTATACTACACAGTAAAAAAATGAATGAAAATATAAAAATAAATTCTGCAAATTAATTTTAAAAAATTCTTTATTATTTATTTCAAGGAAATTTTTTTTAAATACGTTTTAAACTAAGCTACTGGGGCTCCTGCTGAATATCTGATTTATCAGTAGTTTCTTTCTCCTTCATAAATTATTCAAAGTTTGCAATAAGGGCGTCAATTAATGTCGAGCTTCTTCATACAAGTCTAGCCAATTAAACCACGTTGGTTCACATTAATATTCGGAATAGTTATACACTGATGCTACAGAAAAGCGGCGATGCAATCTCTCAGTGGTCCATACTTGACATTGTTGACAAAAATGCAAGGTTAGAAGTAACACATGAAAGGAACCGACTATAGTGACTGATGTGTAATGAGATGTATTTAATGTAAAAACAAAAACTGCACACTATAAGCAGAAAATGTGCCATAACCGACGCGTTAGTCAGTCGTTTCTGTCCCAAATAACTGTAAAACCATAAAAAACTGCTTTGCATCCCACCGATTGAAATCCCTCTCTTACGGCGCGTAAAAAATCTTATCAATTTGGGCGAGAAGAACACACTACAAATGTTTTGTTTAGGTTATATAAATGCATAAACGCTACCGTAAATATATTAAAGATCGACTAATAGTACTCACATTGTTCAACTCTTGTTGCCATCTTTACATTGATAAAACAACAGTCAAAACCTACGTCTATAAATCTCTTGTAGCAAAATTGTAGAAAAAATAACTAAACCTACTTAGTCCAATTTATACATTTGTATCGACAAACATAATATATCTGCGCCGTATAAACAACAGATTGTCTTCAATAAATATGGAAATATACTGTATACAAGGGGAGGGTAATATTTTTTGCTTTTCGTAATCCAATTTTTAACATATCCATTAAATTACACTCGAAACAAAATTATGATTTTATACAAGGTTCACACCTTATGGTCGCCAAGTTGCTGTACCGTCGACACTTGCCTTGCCTAAAATACCTAGTAGTACTGCACAGTGATCTTCTGCGATTGAGACATGCTTTAGCAGTAGTTCATAATTGATTTTGCATATAATGTGTTTGCCTTGATGAAGATTTAAACTTTGATTCCACTCATGAAACACAAGTAGTAACTTACAAAGAACAATTCAATATAACTTCCCCCACTCACTCCACCTCATTCAAAATTATGTCTTTATATAAACGAAAACTTTCGCCAAAGTTCTTTATATAAATGAGCATTGCCCGCAACGGCATGTTTGGTAATTGTAAGTCACTGATGGATCGCGCCGCCTAGGCACGATTCATTAGTAACTCGCAATTACCAAAATAACTGTACACTTGCGTGGAGGTAAACTCCCTAAGTTCTATAATTCACTGTTACCTAACTTAACGCTACAATGGAATACACAAAATAAGAACCACCCACGCTGTCCCTCTGCACGCGAGGTTAAAAGACGCGGGAATATCGATCGCATGCAAATCTCGTCAAGTTATTGATCCAGACCGGCATCTGTTTTTCGCTGCTCAGTCACATAGATTGAATAAACGAATGGCAAAAATATATCATTTGCATAAAACCAATTTAAAATTTGTCTGTATGAGGTAAGGCCGAGCGAACGGAACTCGAGGGCTTTTAAGTCACGTAAATAAACACTGCCCACTATTCAAGCAAGAGTAGGATAACTTGTAAGTTGGATAGGCTCGATGGAACAGGGAAACTTGTGTTCTTTTTTAAAATAAGGCATTCTTTTAGCGCAACGTCGAAATTTTTTGAGCGGTTTGCGACGTGAGTTAACGTGGAGTGCCGCTTTGAAGGCATGTCACTATTATTCACGTAAAGCATTGTAGAAGTGTATTGCCGAGTACGTTTTGCTACCCGTTAAGCAATGCATCGGTAAAATAACTTCACGTGTAATATATTCTGCCTTTAAAGTCATTTGTTTTTATAATTAGTATGAAAGCGTTCATCTCGAATTTTCACACGCTGTGTTTGCTCTTTTGGATGGTGAAGGATAGCCTACAATATCGCTTATAACTATAGACAACTCGGTCTACTCGATCTCGGGCTTGAGTCTCAGTAAATAGGTCTAATGAAATCTTCATACGTACAATTCGAATCTATCGCGTAACTTTAGTAGACTCTACCAACGCAGAAAGCACGTGTATTATCACTGAGTGACTATTGAAAATACTTTTCAATTCGCTAAAATGTCAGGCTGTCCAGTACCTCCAATGAAACAATATGTATTCAATAATTTGATAACCTTGTGAGAGCCGAAGAGTATTTTAGCTCAGAAACATTCAAAAGGTAAAGCATAAGGCAATGTCACAATATCTATATAATATGATCAATAAAAATACAAATTATTCATCTGTGTAATTTTCTTATCCCGCTTTAATGTTTCTCATTCAAAAATCTTGTGTATTAATTACCCAGACATTCACATTTTAAAAGATTCGTATTTACAAGGCGTATCAATTTCTAATCCAATTTATTTGACGATATTGAAAAATATAGCAGGATATTTATCATGTGCCAAATAAAATTAACATTTTTACCTATTTTTCATCGTATTATCACTCAAATATTAGAGAAAGAGAAAAAAGAGAATATGTTTTGTCAAGTCCGGGTCACTGATGGACCTCGCCTGTGCTTGGCAATTTTAATGTTCGAGCGAAAGAAACTTGTAATCTATTCTTTTTACAGATGTATTAGAATAAAATTTTTGACGTCTTTAAGTACACGGTTTGCCGATCCTCCAAGCATCCAAGCACTCCTGACTTTGAATATAGTCGGCCATATCACTAACTTCTTTCCAGTTTTTAGCCATGAAATATTGATGACAACGAGACCCATCGGAAAGAGCCTGTAGGAAAAAGATAGTGAATGAATCTATTATGGCTTATTTCATATTTATAATCGTTGTGAGAAACCAAAATAAGTTTACAGAAAGTAAAATCACTCCCTTCACTTTGACTTAGCGCATGATGGCTCAGCAGTAAACGCGCAAGTAATGTAGGTGGAAGATCCCCAAGCTTGCAAACAAAAGCCAGAAGGTAAGAGTTTTGTACCCACGATTGAATAAACAAAAAAAGTTTCCTCGATGTAACTTTCTCCCGGTGTAACTGAATTTGCTAGCTTGCAAGTAAGCGATCGCTGGTATAGGGCCTTATGGTCAGTGTGATTCGACCGAATGCACAATTGTTAAAAACGAAACGTATTCACCCAATATATTCCAGATGTAAAAACATAATATCCCAGGGTAGATCAAATATTTTAGATTCTTTTTGTTATTGTGACTTAAATACTGCTTTTTGACATATGACAAGGGCTGGGCATAACCGAATCATTTGAAATTCGAATCTGATTCGGAAAGTTTTTTTCAAATCGGGTGGAATCACTAATTCCATGAAATAACAAATATCCCATTTTACTATTACAACCTGTCTATTATGAAAATCAAAAAATTTATGGTTTTACGAATTACTAATATTAGAATATACAAAGGCAATGTATTTTCAAATCACAATCCAAGTATAAGAGCAAAATCTTCATTTTCAAAAATTAAAATTACACTATACTTAGCGACATTTTTGTTCCAATGTCTGACAACTTTTCAGTTCAATACATTTACAGCAATTTAATATATAGCCTTGTTTCTAATTACCCGAATCTTCTCGGTGCATTTGTTGCCTTCCCCTACAAAATAGGATAAGAAAGCAATTTTTTGTTTTTCCAATTTTTTTTGCATATCTTTCATCTGTTGAAGTAATTTTGAATCGTCACCACATTCGTTGCACCTGAAAAAGGACGCACGACTATACCTTCTGAAAATGACAGAGCTCCATTCTTTTTTGAAAATAATCGCGCTTCCACGAGGAAAGAGTGATTTTCCACTAGGAATACTGGACAAGGCTTATCACTAAATACGATGGGCAACTTTTCGATTTTGTGAACCACTCTAATGTATCCTTAGATTCTTAATACAAGTAATTTCTCGTCTCCATTATTCTTGAATTGATTTATTTTATATGAATCACGACCTTTCTGCAAAATGGACAAACTATAGTCAAAAATAACATCAGTTTCGTAAAATTACTAAAAAAATATTTTTGGACACGCTACTTACCCATCAGTTAGAAAAACTACAAGTCTTTCAGTTCCTGGTTCATAAACTCTTGCTCCTCTAGCAGGCGTTATCATGTCTTTTCTTACAAAATCAAGAGTTTTTATGATGCACGTTGCCCCACCTTTGTATCTTGGAAAGAACAATAATTTTTAAAATTTGCTAAATTTTTATATTAAAAGATTGAATAATATGTAATGTTATTGCTCGCCTACTGCCGGGTTGATTATCCTGACGCTTGCGATATTTTTTAGATCTCTGAATGTTGTATAGAAACATGTAAATGAATGTATCATACTCGAAGGTATAGGTTAATTATTGAATAAAGTTCCGCCTCGTTCGCAATGTGAAGTTTCAACAAGCATATGCTACTGATCGATCCACTCGTTGAAGCAATAATTTCGGGCTTTGGAAACCAATTGATTTAAAATTCGAATCAAATTCGTTTAATTTGTGTTTCTACCAGTCGATTCGAATAACAGAATAAATGAATGAAGTTCATGGCAATATTTATTTTAACATCAAATATCTTACTTAATTTTGTCCATTGTCCTTACAATGTTTGGTTTGTCAAAATATTTGTCGAAATTCAGATGCACAGTTTGCCTGTGATCAAATGTCATTATTCCAACTCTGGTTTTCTTCTTTCCAACATCAATGTTTCCACAGAATTCTGAAGAAATTGTCAAATTTTTTATTGAATTTACTCTATATCAGAACTGGAGCAGCGCCTTAGATGAGTCAGCTAAATCACCAGCATACTGCACACTATATTAGAAAACATGGCAAAGTGTATAGTAGGCGCAAGAGCATCCCAGATAGAAAAAAATTCGTTGTTTGCTTTTAATCGTTTTTTACTTACATTAGAGCAACTCTTTACCATGTCCCTACAGGTAGGGTTGGTTGGGCAATGTGATTCGGTGATTTGAATCGATTCGAAAAACAAATTATTCAAATTAATCGTGATTAGGGCTGGAAATTCGATTCGGTTATTCGAATCGATTCGAAGCATGATTAATTCGAATCAATCGAGAATCGTTCATAGGAACGACAACTAGTTAAGCGAACTAGGATTTTCATTTTTAACTACGAAATGCAGTCGCTTTTGGTTAAATTTGACCAAAATCGATTATATTTCGTCGTTAAAATACTAAAATTGTTACCCCCAGTATGAATTTAAAATACACTACAAACTATAAATTTCTTTATTTTCACAATGGGTAAAAATGGGATATTTTTAAGTTGCGAAGAATTATTGATTTGGTCCGATTCGAAAAAATTATTCGAATCAGATTTGAATTCCAAATGATTGATCGGTCGATGATCGGTTTTGCCCAGCCCTACATTATTCATTTGTACAAATCAATAATTCGACCCTGTATAGCTCTAAAACTGGCCTCAATAGACATCATTTGTCGGGATGGGGATTCCTTCCAAAATATTGAAAGTTGTAAAAGTAATGATAAATAAAAACAAACAAAGTAAAATAATAAAAATGGAAATGCTGCAAAAAAATCGTTAAATCGTACTTGATGTCATTGTTTTTGCAAATCTCTTTGCGATGCCGAAATTGGACTTTCCAACACTACTGCTTTCATCAATCAAAAACAAAATATCTCTATTTGCTGTGCTCAATATTTCATGACTGTGCTGGTAATAGAAGGAGAAAAAATATTTTATTACTCAAATTTACACGGTAAATCGTACAAGCAATAGTCACAGATGGACCTCACCTCATCGGTCAGAACCGTCAGATAACTCAACAAAATATTACCTTATTTGGAAATAGCCAGCTTAAATGTTGGTGGCATCTCATTCAGAAATTTATTCTGTAAAGCAAAGGAATACAGATGGACGGCGCCTCGGAGGCGCTATCCAATCAGCGTCCCAAGCTTAACAAAACATGTTTGAGTAATATTTTTTCTGACTGAAAGGTTACACCGTTTACCAATTTGAAAATTTTTATTTGTTTAATAATATATAAGGTAAAATGTTATGATTTGAAATTAGTCTCGGTAAATCTGGTTCTTCAGTTGCTGTAATTCAGTTGATTTTGCATAAATTTTTATCATGTCTTAGTGAAATTTTTAGAGGTCCAAGTTAATTCTCATATTTTTTTAGCATTAGACAATGACACGACTTAGGTAACGAAGAACGAGTTAAAAGTACACGCAGTATATTAAAATGCTGGGATATAAAAGCAACAGCAAAGCAGAGAAATTGACACCATGTTTCCGAAAACCGTATTCTAATTACGTAATTCGATGAATAAAAGATTTTTTTGCACTCTTCCCGAATTTCCAAATTGTGACATCGACTGAAAATATCCTACTCGTTTAGTCCTTGATAGTATAGACGGTGCTGGTTCTTGGTAAGTTTCAATGAATCCTTCCGCGTTCCTTCGTCTTCTTGTAACTCTAACACATTTTCCTCCCATACGTAATGCACCACTTGAACTATAGAATGGAGTTGCACAAGGATTCAACACACTGAGCTGAGTTTTCTATGACAATTTGAAATAAAGTTTTAAATGAATTGAGACACTCTAGTTTAGAAATGTTCACTTTAGTGAAAGAAAGTCTTATATAGTCATTTTTTGCTAAGCGTGGGTCAATGATATAGCCTACTGGTAATACGTCTTTGATTAGGGCTGGGCAAAACCGAATCATTTGTAACTAGAATCTGATTCGGTTATTATTTTTTTTTTTTTAATCGGATGGAATCACTAATTCCATAAAAATAATAAAAAAATTTTACCATCACTGTTACGTCCCTACTATGATACTTAAGACATTTATAATTACAAATTGAAAATATTAGCATGAACAGACTTAAAAGTAATGAATTTCCAAATACACTTCATGACCAAAACCGAAAATTTGCAATTTTTATCGATAAAATACAATCGATCTAATTTGACCGAGATCGATTGCACTTTGTCGTTGAAGATGAAAAATTCCGCTTCATTTAGCAATTTTTTGTTCCTATGACCAATTCAAGATTGATTCGAATAATCTGTTTTTCGAATCGATTCGAATCACCAAATCGAATTGCCCGGCCCTATCTGTGACTCAAGCTCAGAAAATTAAAATTTCTAATTAGGTTTTAGCGACATCAGCGTCGGTAAAACACAGGGTTCATCGATAACAATACAGTAAATTATCGGTTCGTTTGCAGTTTACGTGTATTTTCAAAATTTGAAACATGGTGATTAGAGCCAAGTATGTTTGGTGGTCAATCTAAGGAATATATCCATAATCGGCCGAAAAGTTAAAAAACATATTTATTGGTTATTCGAATTGATGTGTAGCACAAATTATTCAAATTTATCTTTCCTATGGAATAAAATCTTGCTAAATGTAATGGAATTTTCATTTCCGACCAAAATCGATTGTATTTAGTCGTCAAAAATAAAAATGTTCGCTCTTAGACATGGATTGTGAATTGAAAATGCATTGCCTCCAAGTAAGATTATGCTAATATTAGTAATTCGGAACTGTAAATTTCTTGATTTTCATGATAGAAAGAAGAAGTAATAGTGAGATAATAGTTTTTCTTGGAGAAATATTGATTCGATCCGATTCGAAAAAATTAGCCGAGTTAGATTCGAATTCCTCATGGTTCGGTTTTGCCCGGCCCTAGTTCATGTACTATGATTACTATAAATTATTTAGATTCAAAATCGTTGGTATCATTGAACTGGAATATTCAATGAAAATCCGGCAATAATAGCACTGCTAAGTTGTGGGATTTAAAAATTTCCAAAAATGGGGACCCAATTTTCAACAAAGTTCTAATATTCTAAACATGCCGCTTTCTATCTCAGAAACTATACCAGATACCGACATAATTTTTTTAGTTCTGTAATAGGGAAATGCTCAACAATATCCCTGCTGAATATCAGCATAGATGAGTATGGGTAACATTTTCCATTTTTTTGTGAGGATTTGGCATGGAATTACCCTTAAAGCAAAAGACAAATCCAGGGCATGTATTTCAATATTGAAAGATAACATAAAACTATAATTGGGTTGGTGCGCAGTTCCTTAAATGATTTCGTGAGTGGTAAATTTATATTTATCCATTTATTTATTTTTGTATTATTGTCTCGGACGTACTGGGCGGATCTGCAGTCGATCCATGTTCTAACAACCCAATACAACTGCAAGAGAGCATTTATTCAAACCTTTTTCAAGTTTACACACTCAAACGAGTGAATGCAAAATCCAAAAAAGTATTATGAGAAAAAGATTAAAAGAAA
This sequence comes from Styela plicata, assembly GCA_963675895.2. Lineage (NCBI taxonomy): Eukaryota > Metazoa > Chordata > Ascidiacea > Stolidobranchia > Styelidae > Styela > Styela plicata. Next base: position 17,724,900 of record OZ023140.1, read on the forward strand.
ACTTACTTGTCTAAATGATGTGAACTTGAACGAACCCTGATAATAATAATAATAAAAAGTTTTGATATATTTGTAATGCATTTAAAACTCCTTAGTTGGAATGTATAAAAAGGTAGAATTATTCTCCAACCACTTCTTCGGCTTATACCGATGCCCCCAATACCCAAAAATGAGAATACCTACAGATAACGATCTCACCAGATAACATGCCAACAAAATACTCAAATCTCAACTTAAGATAATTAAGACTTGAAAATATTTTTTGTGCAATTTACAGTTGCAATATTTAATCAAAATAGGCTCGGAGTTGTTTGTGCTACTTTTATTTCTCTTCGTTAAATAGTTTAATCTTTTTTAAAGAGCTACAACTATCTTTTTCTGATATGATAAAAGGGGATTTATTGCTACTATTCATCAAATTCTGTGCCTTTAGTAACGGACCTCAATAAAAAGTCCAAGAAGGCCGCTTTGGTTAAACGTTTGGAAAGAATGTATTTGAACTTCAAAACTTTTTTTAATCTCCCTGTAAAATAGCACATATCACATACAAATTGTCTATATTTAAAAAAAAGTTTTGACTGATATCAATTTGTCCGCTATTATTGCTGTTCAAATCATAATTTTAATTACCTTATTTAGGCAAAGAGTAGTTCTCAGGGGATCAACTGATCAACAAAAAGTTAACACAAATTGAAATTTGAGCAATATAATTTTTCAAATCCATAAATATATACCTACATTTCTGAAAGTGGATGATTGCTTTAACAATCCCTAAGGCATATACCAACTCACTGCACTCTACTCTACTTTCGCTGAATTTATATTTATAAACAAATTTCCCGTATCAGTGGCCGTTGGTGATTTCATATTCTTCTCCCAACCTAGCTTAAATTGGAATGGGAAAAATTAAACCAGAAAAACCTCACCAATCCAGAAGAAGAAGAAGAACTTCCAGAACCCGACGGTGACGCAGTTGCAACTGCATCAAAGAAGCCTTGAGCAGTATATTGAACTTCGTTGCAATCTGTCAGCAGCATAGTAATAAAAATTAGCATATTTATTTTTACTTTTTCATTCGTTGATTTATTAAACCATTTAATTTTATACCTATAACTCAGTCTGGGCGTTCCCAATCAAAAATCTTATTTTGTCGAACATGGGACACCGTTTTTTCCGCTCAAAGTGCAAGTAATGGTTTCATTATTGCTTTTCACGTGAAGACGCCCAACTTGCTCAGAGTGAATTTGACTTGAAAAATTGGAATATTCAAGCCCTGTAGGTTCGGGATGTAGGATGATCCTAACGTATTTCCCGAGTCTCATATAAGGCGACTATATTGAAACAAAGAAGAGGTAGATAGATAGTTTTATCATCGCCCAGGACAGATAACATTCAGTGCACTCTACCAAGGTGGTTTAGTTCGGTATCCGATGTTTTCCGCTTAGGGTGCAGTTGCTGGCACATTGTTTAGTAGTATATCTTTAACATTTGACTAGTCGTTAGTAAGTTAAGCGAATCATAAAAAAAGAAAAACATTAATATTTTAAGCTATAAACGGATAGCTACACCAACAAAACTTACTAATATAACGAACGGATGACCCAGTACATTTTTTTCCTCCATGTTTCGCTTCAAATTTTCTTCTAGTTTGTCGTATTCTGAATGATCTTCTCCCCATTTTGATGCACTTGGCTCCTTGCCATTGCGACCATTTACAATCTGTAACGTTGGATGATAACGGGAAAGTGCCATTTAGACAAATTATAAAATTGATATTTTAATTGTGTTCAACAACTGCAATTAAACTGAGTAATTTAGCCGAGGCAAACCGGTAGTAGTAAGGTTGGGAAATTTGATTATTTGACTCGAATCGATCCAATGCACAAATTATTTAAAACTATCGTTAATTGATCATAGAAACAAAAGCTTGGTAAGTGAAATGGAATTTGCATTTTTAACGACAAAATGTAATCGATATTCATTCAATCCGAAGGAAGGTTCTCTGCTGAACAACATGACCAATAGGCTGATCGCGCCTCGCTAAAGCTCTTCACCAGTAATTCCCTATAAGAGATCAGTTTTTTTTTTTAATTTTGATGAGAAAAGTCTGTTCGAAAAACTGATTAAATTAAAAATCTCAACAATCATGTGATATAACATTTCAATCACTTAACTTTTTTGGACGAAATATATTCAAGGGTAGCATAATCATGATCATTGTTTAAAACAAAGAATCTTTTCTGGTTGTTATTTTCTGTTCATTAAGTCTGTTTATGTGCGTTGTACATTGAAATCAAAAGAAACGTTTTGCCGCGAAAAACAAACAATTTCATATGTAAACCATAAACAAAATCCCAATTTGAAAAAAATTTTCGACCCAATAAAATACTTTTTGCCAAGCAAAAATGGAACTCGCCTCTATGTTTGCGTTGATATTCACTGAAAACAAACAAAATCACGCAACAAACGCAAAATATCTATCGTTTAGGATGAGACAATTCAATATGGTTTAGGTAATTCAGGCTTACAATGCTATCGAGTACCATAATTTTAAAGATTGTTATATTTAAAAAAAAAACGTACGAATATTAGTGAGCTTACCTTGCTTGGATTTGGAACTTGGCCACGAGAAAAAGCTGCCCACATCCACGAATAGAACTAACACAAGTAAGAAGTGAAGTCGAACCATCATTTAACTTTAACTTATTGTCAATCAAATTCTTTGCTTCAACTTCAACTGTATTTAATGATATTTGACACCCTTTCATCGCTTATTTATAAAAATATCCGTCGATCTAAATTGAAAAATCTGAAGTAAACAGTTTTGGGTTTTTTTAGCCTCTAGGCAATAGTGTGTGGGGAAAAAAACCTTAATGGTTTATTTATTTCTTAATTTTCCGCATACTAAAACAGAAAAAATTTTCTGGAATGCAATTAAAACGAAAATGGTATTAGCAATATTTCCTCAAAGAGATGTTATACTTCTGTTATTGTCAAAATATCTGCCCGACAAGACAAATAAAACATAATATTATATAGCTGAAATTGGTATATTGCAATCGGGGAAATTCTGCTAAAGCATCTTTTATTCAGTATGGGCCGTTGAGACGCAATCCATCTATGGCTCATGCTTGAGAACAATAATATTTTCGATTGGGGTGAAATAATGGGAGTCACCCGTTTCTTCCTTTTGTGGATAAATTTGCGGACATTTTATTTTTACCTTTTTTGTTCTGCATGCACTTTAGGCAAAGTCAGAAGCAATACTAAAAAACTAACAACCGATCAGTAGAAATAGAGATGATAGAAATAAGATGTGAAAACAAGGAACTTAGACCCGAGAGGAAAATTTTCTATATATGTGTGAATTGTTATAGTAGTAGAGTGACTAGAGTACAGTTGTGTCTGCCCTAGGCGATGATGAACCAAATTACTGCTGCATTGCTTCTGCATTTAATCAATAAAGAATATCATTCCGTCAATCACGAGCCATATATGAACCGCACTGCTTTAAAAAATGCCTGGATATTATTTTTCAGTTTTGGTTCCCGGCTTATAAACACCAAAACATGCTACACACCTCGACGGTGTAATCCATTACTAAGACAGACCGAATACAAACATTTCTGAATAAAGTATATAACCGAGTTTCGGTGTCAGCATGCGGTACAAATCGAGGCTTAGTAAATAGTGATGAAATGACACAAATTTGTGAGGAAGTGGGAAATGTTATGCATACTAATCAGAAATGCTCTTTCTTGAAATATGTTCAAGTAAGAACGCTATTTTTTTAATGCCTGGTTTCACTGATCATTGTAATAGATTAAATTAGGGAAATTAATATCATATTATTATAATTATATATTAATATATGTATAATATATAATTTATACAGGCCTTGTCTCATTTTAGAAGTTGATTGGCTGAGAAAAAATGCAAAAAAATATGTAATTCCATAGCAAGGTGAAAAATTTCAAAAAATATTCCGCTCGTGGGTACTTTCATATTTTGCAGTTTTATGGTTTCTCAATGTTGCTTTAGTTTCGATTACTTGAATGTGTTTATAGGTTTGAGGCATCTTTGTCTGATTACAATATATTATAATATTAAGGTTGTATAACTATTTTAAATAAATGAAAATATTCATTGACAACACTAATAACATAAGATAAAAATCATCTTCAATAAATCGAATAAAAGCAGATTTCATGGAATGTTAATGAAAATTTTGATTTTCGACGCCCCGATGGTAAGCTTGGTTATGTTAAAAATTGATCTCGTTTAAGTATGACTTGGACATGAGTACACTGAACTTTAGCAGGCGCGTTTGCCCATATTGGTTATAAAGGGCGCGATGACCTGGGAGTAGTGAGTTCCATGGCCTAGCCCTCGGGGGTATCATGTTGGCATCACATTTCGAGAATCTCGGATTCGGGTTCAGGTATGTCTGGCTCATTAATCCATGCTCACTACTCTGACCAGGGTGTGAGAGTATTTAATGTTTAGGCTTGGCCAAATCGGGCGGACTATATTCTACTATATATCCAACAGCACTAAACCTCTTTGTCCAGCCGTTGGTACAGGACCAGGTTGATTTACTCAAAATGAGCGTCTATAACAAAAATACCTACTTGATTAGTTCACGCTTAATCAGAAGTTTATTTTGTTAAGTATGCATCACAGACGAACCCCGCCTCGGCGGCGAGATCCATCAGTGATCCATTCTTAACAAAGCGTGTAACGACAAAAATTTCCTTATTGACTCCTCATAAAAATAAAAACTTTGTAATTTTTGGGTTCTGCTATATTTGGCTTAATGTTTCTCATTTATATCTTGTAGTTTTTCAGCACAGTCGACGAATTTACCTTCCTAAAGCAATGTGTTTCTTTATGTCTGTTCAAGAAGTGTTATGCTAACTAATTCGGTTGAATATCGGTTGAGGAGCATTCATCATTATCCGATTGTTTACACCCTAATTTCCTGTTTAAATGAATAAACGAACTGAATGAATTTAATACTGCTGTATATAGCGCCTTGAATTAAAGCAAAACCAATAAGTTGAATGAATATTGAAAAGTTTTTGCAAAAATTTATGAGAAACAATTGCTCGAGTAAAATGGACTCCAGCAAGCTTATTCAAAATGAGTTCGTGTTTTACCACGTAATATATATATATGTATATATGTATATATATGCACAATATAGATTATTAACATTTTTTGGTTATTAAATTTTGAAACCATGTTTTCCTTGGAGATTTCTTTTCTCTATAAAGATTATTTTTGTTTTCAGTAATGAGCAAAAACAATTTTACAGGGCAATTGCCCATACTACATTGCCCATTGCATATGAACACACGAGAAATACATCAAGACAAAATTAGATGAGCTTGTATGTCGTTAAATATAGGCCAATTGTAGAATAATGTTCGGTACAATAAGCTATATGGAGTATGAGGAATCGCGCCATCGTGTGTCAGTGGTTCACGCGTGATATAAACCATGTGACAAACAAATAGTTGAGCACAAAAACACTCTTGAACCAAAGTCACACATAAACAGCACTTTCACGCACTTATTTTTGGCAAGTCTAAGTCACAGATGGCCCGTGCTTCATCGGCGCGATCCATTAGAGACTCATACTTCACAAAACGAGTTTTGACAACATTGCTTTGACTGGGATAGGTGACTTACATCTAACAATACAAAAAGCTTAATATGTCGTCCAATTATGGTCATCTTGCGGTTCTCAAGACAACAACACACGTGAAGTTTTCTAACCGATGCGCTGTGTTTCATGTAAAAAACGTAATACACGCCTGCAGTGCTTTGCGTTACTTGACGTAGTTGTTTTGCATGTTTGATAATTGTACGTATAAAAAGTTAGACTGAGCTGTTCCTTATTTACGATTTTTCCATGTTATCGGAACTTCTACGCCTGCGGCTACCAAAATAGCAGTTGTTTAAACCAAAAAAAAAAAATAGAAATCGCAAATTATCAATAAGCATGGAAAAAAGCACGTTTACACTGAACTATGCAATAATATTTTTATTTCAAATGCCAAAATTCCTTTGTTAACCAATTCTACGTAAATCACCAACAACACACACCTATGTTAACAATAGTGATTTGCTCTACTCGGTTGCTCAATCGGTTAAGCACGGCGCTATTACCAGGAAGGCCGATGGTTCGGTATTTCTCAAACGAATGTGGCCTATATTCTTTCGCGTACAATTGACAAATAAACACGGTCTTTACAAAGATGGCCATCATCGCCAGTGCATTTAAGAAATGCGACCAACTTTTCGAAGAATATTTAAAAATAAAAATTGAAGTAAAAAAAAATAAATACAAAACAATACATATGCATTTGGACTTTTCATTCACAATTTCACGTTGCTAAAAAAATTTTTCTTCATTTGGATATGTTACCGATGGTCGAAATCGATCAGGACCACTTTCAATAAAATAGATCCTGACGGCCGTTGAACTTGCTCACATGTCTAGCACGAATTTGGAAAATCTTATTGTAGGCGCGGACCATCTGTGATTCATACTTCGCAAAATAATACTTTCTCTTATTGGAAAGCCGCATTTTTTCTAACAAATGTTAAAATGGACATGGGCAAGGCACGTATTCATCGACTTGGCGTTTCACATTTAAAAAGTAAGCAATTACTGCAAATGGCCAGTAAATTTACTGTATTTTTGTCACATTGTATCAAAGTTATAAGTCCCTCACATCGCTTCTAATAAACCACTTCTATCAGGCATTTTGTAAGTACTTTCTATATTATGTCAAGAATATTCTTGTAAAATTCTTCAGTTCAAATTATTTAACTTTTTAATTGAATAATATTTTGAACTATTTGTTGATAGTCGATATTTTTTCGATGCAACCATAAATATTGAAGGTTTAACATTAACGCTACATTTGCTATCCGACCATATTCGCTTTTATTTAATACATCAACTGGGTGAGCACAAAGAAATCATGTGAAATTCAAGTCTGATTCGGATAAATTATTCAAATAGGATCGAATCATTTATTTCATGCTTTTTTGCGGTGGATCCATTGTGATGGAACGGAATTCCCCGTATCCGCAAAATTTACCACCCTCAGTTGCCTCTGGCCATAAATTTAATTTAAAAAAAATCAAACAAACTAAATGAATCCTCATCTGAAACACCACTTTCAATATACAGTCTGGTGCTAAATGATCCTTCCACTCCACTTGGATGCGGCAATGTTTTATCACCGATAATACATGTCCAATGTCCATTTTAACATTTGTTATAAAAAAGGTGGCTTCCCGATAAGAGAAAAAATATTTTATGAAGTATGAATCACAGCGGGAGCGCGCCTACATGGCCTAACATCAGTGATTCATACTTGGCAAAGTAAGATTTTTCAAATTTTTTTTTTTTATTTCTTTTTGTCCGAGAGTTTTTTTTTAAATGATGATGTTATTTTTTAAATGATGAAGTGATTCTGATCGATTTCGGCCAACATATCCAAGCTAATAAAATATCAATGTGGAGTTGTAAACCGAGTTGTAATTCCAATGCATTTGTATTGTTTTTTATTTATTTGTTTGTACTTTAATTTTTATTTTTAAATATTTTTTTTTATTTTTAAAATTTGGTAGCTTTTCTTAAAAGCACTGGCGAATGCGACTACCTTTGCAAAGACCGACTGCCAACTTTACCTGAGAAGCATATGTGCCACATTTGGTGGAAAAGTACCGAATCCCCTTCCTGAGCCGTGCTTAACTGTTAACATAGGTTTGTGTTGTTGGTAATTTACGCAGAATTGATAAATAATGATAATTTTTGCCTTTGAAATAAAATATTTTTACCTACTTCAGTGTAAACGTGCTTCTTTCCATGCAAATTGGTAATTTCCGATTTATACTTTTTAATTTTTTTGGTTTAGACAACGGCCATTTTGGTTGCCGCAGGCACAGAGGTTTCAATAACACGAAAAACTCGTAAATAAAAAAAAACCCAGTCTAATTTTTATACGTGCAATCAAACATAAAATACTAGTCAAGTCACTACTACAAGCCACTTCGTATCAGCATTTCAAAATACAGGCTTCCTATTTTTTCGTGTACTGGCGATCTAAAGTGTGAATTTTTTCGATGAACAATCGTTAATGGACTTCAACGATTAAAAAAAATTCAAATATGCGTTTCCGAGCAGATTGCGTTTTCTAGGTTTGTTTTATTTTAAACCTTATGATTTACGCTTGCACAACGCTGCACATACGTTTGTTTCCGTTTTTCAACGCAACCGAACGATTTGGTCTGCAACCTGTAGTCACGTGTCTACAATTAACGCGAAGCAGTGCAGGCGTGTATTACGTTTTTTACATGAAACACAACGCAATGCATCGATTAGAAAACTTCATGTGTGGCGTGGCCTTACGAACTGCAAAATGGCGATAATTGGACGACACATTATACTTTTTGTCTTGTTAGATGTGAGTCACCTATCCCAGTCAAAACCACGTTGTCAAAACACGTTTTGTGAAATATGAGTCTCTGATGGATCGCGCCGATGAATAATGTAACAATTTGATCAAATTCCTGCATAAAGCATTTTTCTTACTATATAAGATATATATATATATAATCACAGAAATAAAATTTCACATCGTTCAAATTTGCATCTAAATCAAAATAAAATTTCATATCGTTCAAATATGCATCTAAATCAATTTTGAATGTTTAATCAGAAAAAGTATTCAAAATATTTTACGACAATTTGAACATACTAGTTTATGATGTTTCTTATTATCGTGTTTGAGGCTAAATTTGACTATTACTTATCACTTTCATTCATATATCACTGTTTTTTATTATCAAAGTTCGCACTAAGCAAGGGCGGAAGAGGCGGCCAAAAGTAGCCGAATAACGACTAAATTGCAGAGAGCCAAAATGAATGTTGTACCAGCAACTGCACTCTGAGGTGATATCATCCCAAACGAAACTGAACCGACATGGTAAAGTGCAGTGAGTTGTATCTGTCAAGGATCATGATAAAATCATTTATACCGCATCTTATTTGAAATGCTTAAAACGCAACACTAACATGGCGAAAAATAACACTTGATGACATTTGTGGGACATGAAATGTCAAACATGTCAGTCAACCAATAATTTAAATTAGTTTATCCGCTTAATATAAAATATTTCCCGAACCTGAAGACATTTTAGAGCGAAAAAACGTAAAATTTCACGTCAGATTCTCCTTCGATAGTGCTTGGGCAGCAAATCATACAAAGGATTCCACTGAAATTATATCAGTAAAAAATGAAAAACTCTTGTCGAAGCCTGTTTTGTTAGATATGAATCACTGATGGATCGCGCTTTGAAAGCACGATTCCTCTGTGGCTAATACTTGACAAAACTAACTTTCTGACTTAGATTAGCAAAAAACATTTGAATGAAAAAAAGTGAACCTTAGTATATTTACACCAATTGTTTAACCCTTTAATGGTATATTGAAATTCACAAAATACATTAAAATCTGTAATTTTTTCCCTAATTTGAATTCATCATAAATTGGTTTAAAACAAATTACATTTGGTGACTGTATTAGTACGATTTGAACTGAATTATTAAATCGCATTGTTAGTATTAAATATCAATATTGCCAGAAGCGTAAAAAATTCCTGATTCATCCAGAAATTGTTTAATGATACATTTTGTTGTTGTATTAAACGCGACTAACGCTTTCGTTTTAAATGTCGAGGTTATTTCTTTGGTTAGGCAACTTAATTAGTACGGTAGCTTAAGTTTTTAGATTTTTTAATTTATTATAATGCAAATGGAATTTTTTTTTTCAAATTTATCACAATCATTTTTTATTGAGTTTGCTCTAAGCACGATGTTAAGTCAAGTGGCAATAAGCTAGTACAAAATGATGTAAAAGCAACTATCTAAGCGGAAAACATTACAGAGAGGAATGAACCACTAAACTAAAGTGAAATTAATGTTAGCTGCCCTGGACAGCAATTTCTCAGATTCCTTCAAGTCGCTTCTTACGACACGCAAACTATACGTTAGGGCAATTCTGAAGCCCGCACTTGTAGGGTCTGTAAATATATGCAGCAGTATACTGAATGAATGAATAAGCAACGTACATTTGTACACTGTAGTAACAAAGGCCTATGTAGATTATGTAGATTATTCAGAAGAAAAATTCGGTTAAAATTTGAAGATTTGTCTTGAATATGTGCTCTTGAGTATGTGCTACTAATCTATCTGTGGTTCATTTTGAGAAGGAAATTAATAATTGGGGTAAGGTAGGGCGAGAAGGAAAGGTAGATATTCTTGGGATTAAGAAAGTTATTCGGTCACAAAGACTAAAAATAAGAAGGGAGGAAGGAAACGGGAAAAAATCTATAGTGCAGATGAATAATATTACCAAAGTTAGAAATACTATCACATTTTTATATAGCCATTCGTTTGAGTGGGTCAGCCTGAACAAAGCACTCCACCAGTGGCCAATTAAAGACAAGGATTAGTGGTGTTGGAAAGATAAGACCATTACGATTCAGCCGAGCCTATTCAAGCTATTACACCCTTGGTCGAGTGTTGGGCATGGATCAACGATTCGGACTCGCCGGGACTCGAAACCGAAATCTTCAACCTGTAATGCCAACCTGATAACGACTAGGCCATCGCGACTACGAAATCAAATAGAATCAAGCAAGCCTATTGATATTCCTTCTCACTTTGAATTTTCGATGTAAATAAGACGTTCACGACCAGGTTTTCAAAATGGATCATCTGATTTTTTCATTGCTTATAATGGGATTGACGAGTTGGTGCATGGGATCAGTACCATTTTGGCCATCCGCAGGTGATGCTAACAAACCGCAAGGTATGTATATTCCAGCTGTATATTTGCTGAATATTGAATAGATAATACGATAAATAAGGTTTGAATAATCCCACAAGAACTTATTGAATTTGGAAGACAAAACACTTTCTCTCGTGACTACTAAAATACCTGAGCAGATAACACATATTTGTAGTGAAAATTCAATGAAAAAATTTTTGTATTCCCTCCTATGGGCATTTGACGTCACGTATGACTGACGTATGTCACGTATGACTGAAGACAGGTAGTTAGGAAACTTGCTAGGGAAATATTTTCAGATAAACTCGATATACTTTCATATTGTACTCAGAGTTGAAAACATTCCATATGGAACTGAGCCGCTATAATCGACTTCCAAAAGTGGTATCTGCCCTGGGCGATTTTAACGCACTTACCCTTACCATTTTATTGGAATCATGCCATGTTGGTATCATACCAGACCCTCAGAGGAAATACTTTAAGATATATCTAAACCCCTCATCTACAGATCTAGTTTTATTTCTTACAAATAATGCCCAATTTCGATAAACATGAACTTAAAAGAATAGTCTCTGATTTGAATCGCTTTCCTCTTTTGTCGTCGAAGTCTTCCAAAGCGGACTTTACGAACTCACAGGCGCAATATCATTCTAGTCGTAAGCGGACAATATAAATAAACATTTGTCCTTCACATCTTTTATAATATTGACGTTCATCTTCATCTTCTATTCGAATCATAGACTGCAAATGGGGACCGTGGTTGGGAACGAAATGTGTGAAGGAAGGAAAAGTTTTCAGAATACATAAAACGAGAATGAAATTTAAGGCAAAGAATGGAGGCAAGGATTGTGAAGGGATATCATCACGCAAAATAGGTAAGTATTTAAAATAAAAACCAGTAAGAGTTATTACAATCTTTGTTGTTCGATAGCATATTCAGTTTGCATATTTTTGTACCCATTCTTCCACGTGGTTACCACGTGATACAAAATCTTTTTATACGATTTTACTCATACGCTGTTACCTCCCAGTCAGAAATTTTATTTTCCCAATAATTTTCTATAGATGGAATGCTTACAAACGTTATTTAGGCAAAAGTTTTACGACTGGTCTTTTAAAACTTATATAACCACGTAATATCAGAAATCCACAAGAGCAACACTCAATTATAAGAATTTTATTAATATTTTCAGCTTGCAGCATTGCAGAATATGTTGCTGAAAGTCTATATCGAACAATTAGTACTGGATCTGAGGTATGTTTGTCAACATTCTAGAAATTTATTCATCAAATTAAAAAAATTCTTGAATGCTTTTATGTCAAATATGGATTTTCGATGATTCACATCGTCGAGACGATGTATATGTGGTCCATACTGATTATTTAAAATTAAGGACTAAAGGGGACCTTTGAATGAAGATACTCTGTAACAAAAGTACAGTACATTTACTGGTCATTTGCAGTAATTACATATTTCCAAAGGTAAACTTTTTGATGATATCAAAATTAAATCTTATGTCGGGCAATTTTGAAACTGTATAGATATATCAATAGTACTGCAGGGCATAATATTGGCATTTGGCAGTGACCCTGGTGTTGTACCAATGTTCGATATACAAATTTAATAAACAAAGATAGCATAATGACGTCAAAAGTATAGTAGTGGTTTATGATATTTCGCTAGTCATTGATAACTTGCTTTAAACAAACGTCCTTAAAAATAATTACTTGCTCCTTCAATATTGAACTTTCGATACAGCTAACCTAATTCGTGCTGTTGGAAAGTATTTCAATGTACACTTTCTCGCTCGCGGTAACTTTGTTACGAGTTACTAATATTAGTATAATAGGCTTGCAGAAAACATATTTTCGATTCACGCTCCATATAAGAGCAAACAGTTTCATATTTTAGCGTCAAAACACAATCGATTTTGGTCAAATTTGACCAAATCGGTTGCATTCCGTCGTTAAAATAAAAATTCTACTTTATTTAGCTAGTTTTTGTACCTATGCATGATTCGCGATTAATCCAAATAATTTATGCTTCGCATCGATTCGAATCACCGAATTGGAGTGCCCAGCATTAATTGACATACTTCTATATTTGTATCTTTCAGTATCTCTTTGCTATTGAGTGGCCGTTGGTTGGTTTCTTTAAGGCACTTCTTCTGGCCTTGTCCAAAGTAAATTTCAATAAAAACAATTTCAAGATAAGCGAACTTTAAATATAATTTATTTTTCCATATTTACTCCCAAAATGGTGTATCTTGTTAATTAAATGCAAAAAACATTACCCTGCGACTTTGCAGTTCTAGTTGTAAAATTTCACTTCCAATTTTGCCCCGGTTTTGACCCCATCTGCCACCAATTTTCTTCACTTTTACCGATCCGGCAGTGTCCAAAAGTTAAGAACCACTCTTTGGAACAAAGAATACTCAATAAGTTGTGAAGTTCAAATAGTTTAAAATAATTTGTGTATTATTAATTTGTTTTGATATTTTTACTCAGTCTTCAGCAAGTGGTAAAGGCGGTGGATCATGGTCATCATGGACTGCATTAGTAAGTTTGAATATAATTTTGTACACAGGACAATTTTTATTGGGATATCAGAAAAATCTGGGGATCCTCGGGAGAGAATGTGCTAACAATTTTCTATTTAGCAGAATAGTTCAAATAAAAATAGCAATTGGTAGAATTGGTAAAGAGGTTAAAAATACGTGAGCTTTAAACGATATTCTAAGATCAAATTGAAAATTCGATAGTTTTTTTAAGTACGTACTATCTTTATGATGCATCTTTGTATTCAAATAATCGAGATTACAAAACTACTTATTTACTGTTACGATCTGTTGGAAGCAGACAGGCAATTAATTCTTTAGTGATAAACTTATTGTTTCGAATCTGTACACGCCTCATATCACTGCCTTGCTCACCAAAGACAACTTGTTGAAGAATATAGATTTGGCATTGGTCTATATTTGCCTTCATATGCATGTCCATAAAAACTTAGCCCAAAATTTCATCGTCAAGCGCGTCCAAGCACAAGCACATCCACTCATGTTCAACAAAGCTTTGGTTTATCTTTAATTTGACAAAATTCAAATAGTAATGTCAGTAATAGTAAAGTCAACCGCAGCCCGGAAAGCAACGTCCTGGACAACCGCAACCCGGAAAGCAACGTCCTGAACCGCCGCCAGATAATAATGAAATTCACAAGTTCAACCCATGTGCTGAGCGACTGTATGATGAACAAGGAGAGTTGAGAATCGCGGGAAAGTGCGAAACGAAGAACAATGTGCGAGGTAGATCAAGGCAAGATAGGCGACGACGAAGAAAACGAGTAAGATTGATTAATTAAAAAAATATTCTTTTCGCAAAAATGGTTACCGATTTGGGCAATCAGGATATTTTAGAAGGAGAATTTTTTTCAGAAAACTGGCTCCATATTTTTATCAGCGTGCAATCTGTTCATCATCGCGTAATACTTGATACGTTTTATTTTAATATCCCATAAGATATTCGATCCACTTGGACGCGAATAAAACTCCTTTTTCCGTAGCAAACTCCGCATCGTAAAAGTAATAGTAGCAAACGACCAAGATATTTTTCTTGGTTAAAACAAAGTAAGAAAGATCGGACAAACAGATATTGTAGTCTAATCCCGTAGATAATGCCGAACTACCCTCAATTGTCATTTTCTTTTGTTAACAATGAGCAATAGGAAGGACCGCGACATCAGTGACTCATACTGCATAAAGTAGGTCTCGTCGAAGAATTTCTTATTGCGACCTCCCATTGTTTAGAAAAGACACTTATCGCAAATATGAAAGCACATGATTACGTATGGAAGCGTAATTGTAGTTCCTAATTTCGTTTAATGGCACATTGCATCAGGACGAAGCAAATTTGCCCAGCGATTTTAATTGTTGGAAGTTTTAAACTTATAAACATGTTGTGTTGATTGAAAAACAGACTATTTTGAGCACAAATACCCGGGATCTTTTGTTTCTAATCGACGGAAGTGGAAGTATTGGAAAAGATAATTACGGAAAAGTACTCGAATTTATAAAAACTATGACATCAAGTACGTTGATATTAGTTATTATACTTGTTTAGCCTGATTTAGGCCCTCGACACATTTTTCACATTTTCAAAATTTTTGGACTGTTTTATCAACAAAAAAATAAAAAAAAAATTCTTTACAGTTTTTGCCCGAGTGTCGAACATGACGTCAGAAATTGACAACAGATTTTTTTTAATTTTGGCCCCATACCCACTTTAAGAATTTAAATACCTCCCTGCTAAGGTGTCATTGTTCAGTGTTCAGAAATAATATTGTCACAGAAGTATCCAAAATAAGAGCAAGCGATGAGCAACCATGGCGCCAATCGAATAAAATAGCACAATTAAATTACGAATAAAAAATACTAATTCGATAATTTTCTGTTATTCATATTATTTTGATCTCAAAAAAGTTTTTAATTGCGATTTATCAGACTGTTTTGATTTGATTTGTGAAAAAATACTACTCTATGTTCAGGATTATTTAAGCAAACTAATCAAAAAGTTTATTTTGTGAAGCATGATCCACAGATGACCCGCGCCTTCATAGATCACGTGATCATTCATAGAATCTCCGCTCCTCGAAAGCATGCAAATATACTACTTGTACAAATGATCAGAAAAATTTTATATTTTTCTGAAAAATTATTCTAATCAATCGTGAATCGGTCGTATATGGAACAAAAAAATGAAAATAGGAGAATTATAATATTTTAATGCAAAAAGTGTATTGCCCTTACTAACATTATTGTCAGAGAATTCGTGACGTTACAAATTCATTAATTTGATAATTGGGACAAATAGTAAAAACGGAAAATTTGCTATTTATATGTAATCAGTGATTCGATCCGATTCGAATATACTAATCAAATTTTTACTGACATATGATTCGGTTTTACTTCGATCGATATATTACTAGAAGTCTGTAAAATTAAATGTTATTGCTAAACTACTTTATAGAATTTTGCGGAGGGATCGACATAGCAAAGAATAAAACAAGAGTCGCTGTAATGACGTTCACACATGAGCAAACACCGAATATTGATTTTGACGATTATTTTGATAAGCCAAATATTATCAAAAACATGGGGAAAATAAAGTAAGTCAAAATATTCGATTTTAAATTAAAGTAATTCCAGTACAAAGAATCTTTCATATCATTGTCCAAATCAGTAATCTTTATCAAGCATGTGCCATAAATCGACCCTAGCCTCAGCACCGCGATCTACCAATAATTCCGACTAAGAACTCCTTTGAAATCAGCCATTGAGATTCCAAGTTTAAAAAGGAAATGGGATTTTAATATTCTGCTTTTCAGCTGTCTCAATCATGAGCAAGAGTCACTGATGGACCACACCTGGTCGGACGCTTTTGACTCAAAATATATTTGTAAAAATATTTGTAAAAATCAGTGACTCAAAATATATTTGTAAAAATATTTCTTACTGAGATGTGAGAAATTTTACTTTGTTGAGCGTCAGCCACAGATGAAAATGTACGAATAGATTTAATCACATAAATAATTTGCCAAGGGAGTGGCACACGATATCATAAGCTACAGCACAATTCACTTTAAGGTATACGGGAGGCGGCACATGCATTATCGATGCTTTGGATTTTACAAGAAAAGACATGATATCACCTGCCAGGGGAGCAAGAAATTTTGAACCAGGAACAGAAAGAGTCGTTGTATTTATTACTGACGGGTAAAACTTTGTTTTTTAAAAGCATCGGTTGCATCCTAGCATTTATTTATTTAATGTAAATATTACAACATAAATTTGAACTTCATTTAAAAATTTTTTTTTAAAGGCCCTTTACGTTGTTGTGGTTTTTAAAAATATTTTAAGGCATTTCCTATTTGCGCTAACAAGCGCCTAAAAAGATAATAGATACCAGCTAATAGAGTGAGTGAGAGTGAGTAATCAAGTGAAAATATCCACTAGGTAAAAGTCTTCCTTTTTGTCAATGTTCACTATGGAAATCAAAAATTCAAATTTTAATATGAATTTTTAAGAATAAATATTCTGTTTACAATCATAATATTCGAAATATTTGGTCATGCACTTGAAAAAAATGAACAAAAAAAAATAATGAAACCTTTAGATGATGTTATTGGATCTTAATCAGATAAAACAATTTTTGTTTACTTTTTACTGCTCGGCTCCTAAATTCATGTTCACAAAGTCACCACTCTCAGGGTATGGTAAGTTGATAACTTAGATAGGCTCCGTCATAATGCAGAAAGTGTTTCCTTTTTTAACAACAATTACCTTGTTCGCCTATCCCCAATCGAAAAACCTCTGTGAAAGCATGTTTGGTTAAGTATATCTCACTGGTGGATCGCGCCAATGAGACTCGGTCCATCTGTGGCGCATACTTGACAAAATAAAGTTTCTGAAAGGGTTATCACTCATGTGAAATATTAAAGTATCTAATGAAGTATGGAATTTTGCAGCTGTGACGAGTGCAGAGGAAATTACAATTTACTTAATAAATTGAAAGAAATGCAGAAAAATTTCGAAAATCAAGAAATTGCTTTTATCTCGCATTTCATCGGAAAAGGCGATAGCTGCACAAAAGAAATTTTGGTAATATGATTTTAAATTCGCAGATTCGACTTTCTATTTACAAATCATTCATGGCATATGATTCAATATCGTTTTTCATTTTCACTGGTTTAGGTTTGTTTGTGCCGACATAATCTATTTAAGCCAAATAAATTTAGTCTATAACACTGTGAAGCAAAAACACGGATCATTGCAGCAAATACGAAGAAGAATAGTGTTATTCTATCCTGGTGCTTAAATGCTTGTAAAATTTATCTTGAATATCAAAAAGTTTATTAAATAATAACTCCTAGCCCTATTACACCTTCATTGCAAATATTTGAAACAAAATGTTTAAATTGAAAATACAAAAGTAGTAATGGTCAACTCTGTTACAAACCTTAAGGGGATTTATTCAAATTTTACCATTGAATTGACTTCGATATCAGCCAGTTGCATTTTTTTATGTTTCCCTAAGTCTCCGCCTTTGTTTTCTATATTGTCCTTGTAGGCTACGCAGGGCTAGGTAAATTCTTACCTCAACAAAAAAGAGCCCGGTAAGTGTGAGTCACTGATGAGCAGCGCCGACGAATAAAATGATTGAGCCATGTCATCTGCCAAGTAGACAAAAAAGATATTTTGAGTTTACATATAGCAAGAAAATTTTAAAGCGAGAGTGGAAAGTCTAAATCATGCTATGTGCTATACACCTTATATTCCGAAATATTGTGGATAATCGTAACTAATGACTTTATTGTATAAATTAGGCACTTGCTGATGGATCTCGTTGCCACCAGTATCACAGAGCTGACAACTGGGTTGAATTTGAGAGTATGACGAATTATATCGCTCAACAGCCTTGCATGGACGCGTGGAGGATTGGTGTACCTTGTACATTATAAACAACAGATCTATAAGTACGACACTAAATTGTACATTATAAACCAAACTAAATAAACGTTGTATCAGAATGCATAGTTAAGATGCAACATCCAATAAATCTAAATTTAATCCAAAATCAAATCTGTCATGCGTGAGCCATAGACGAAGTGGATCTCGATGACGTAATTGACGTTGATTCAGAATACATCGTCGTACGTATTCATTCAAACTGCTTAAAAAATAAATAAATCCAAATTGGAAAAGACTGCAACTTACGACCAATACTTGACTCATTATTGAAACAAGGAATGAAAATCCAAAAAAATGTAGCTAGTTGAATCAGGCTATTTCTGAAAACATTACAGATGCAAAGTGGATATTTGAATAGATTATCCAAGGCATTTTTTTCAAAACTTGTATTATCTTTTCCTCTACAAATATAGTCTGTTTCCTTTTTGCTTTCTGCATGTACAAATGCCACAATAAACTTGAAGTTTTCTTGCCGGGGCACTGTGTTGTGTGGCAGGTAACAAAACTAAAGAATAAACATATGCACTGCTTTGCGTTATTTTAGGAAAGCAAGCAAGCAAGAAAGGTTGAACTGCTCGATATATATATAGTAACGTATGCATTGACAACCGCTTACCCTTTCTTGGAGCGATAAAATCCACATAAAATGATTGAGATGACATTTACAGAGGTAACAAACAATAATTCGCGAATGCCAAAATCACGCTTTTTTATTGCAAAGATTTGACGCAGATGGGTAATATTGAAAATACAAAAGAAAAATACATTTCAACCCATTTAAAAGCTCTAAAAGCCAAGGATTCAAATTTTACCATGAATTAGAGGTGAATTTTCGAAATGGCCTAGTTGCCGATTTTTCGAAGCTCTCGCGTTTGCATTCCTACATCGCCCCCTCTCTGTCAGGACTTATAAATTCTCGTCAATAAGTGGTCCAGATATTTGAATCAGCAGAAAGGGCAAACTAAGTTGTGCTAAATCAACAAAAAAAAAGAAAGTTTTAAAAAGTTACAGTGTGGAAATCAGCTATTCCAAAAAGATATAGTATAGCAGTCTATACCATATTCCAAAATATTTGTTTGTAATTGTAGATAGTGACTTATTTGTATAAACTAGGCACTTGCTGATGAGGCTCCCCCTGTCTGCATCACAGATCGTTCAAGGTATGATGAACTTCTGTGTTAAAGTTTTTATGTATGCGATCGCCATAAGAAACAATGAACCTACAAGCCAATCAGTGTGCTCGTGTTTGACTAGGTTGACTAGATTTATTGTGACTTAAATAGATAGCCCATTTGTGGGACATTTCGAACTGTCTGCCGAGATTGCTATTTTTCTGGTCAATCTGATAGCTGATTCATAATATATCGACGCATGTATTCATTCGATCTATCTAAAAATGAATAAATACAAAATGGAAAAGCAATATTAGACTTATTATTAAAACAAAGAATCAAAAACCAGGAAAAAAAGTAGTAGCAGTTAGTATCTATGGCTATTTTAAACCCAAACAATTTGCCAAAGCAAAGCTCCCAAGGCAAAAGGAACATGTTGGTTTTGTTTGGCAGCTTTGTGGTTCGCAGCCATGTGACTACCGTTCCGGAAATTGCAAGGAAATGTAAACTAATATCTACAAACCATTATAAATTAATAAAACTCTTAATTCCATGTGGCTACTGAAATGCATAGACTTTCACCTAGAAGAATATTATAAGTTATGTATTATCTTGTCATGTACGTGGTGTATTATTTTGATATATCATAGTTATATATAAATATTTTGTCCATACCTGATGAATGCCATTTCAATGCACAAAAGAACTTGGAAGCGCAGTACTTTATATTTTTATTTCCAATTATGCATCAGAAAAAGCCAGTGTTATGAGGGATATAGGTAGACTGACATGAGGCAAAGTGGTGCCACAGTTATCAGTCACTTATTTTATGTAGTATATGCCTTTATATCTGGATGTATGTCTAGCCATAATATAATACTTATTGCCTAAGTTTAAAAATGCATATGTTGTATAGTTGCTATAGTCTATGAATTCCAAGTTATCAACTGCCGTTTTGCAATTTCACAAATGTCTAGCTTAACTAAACCAGTTAGGCACTTAAGTTAATAGGTCACCGTATTTAACTCCTAACTTTATCTGTTTGCTAGCCTATGATACTTTTATCCACGCTAGTTGTAACCCGAACAACAATCCACCTTCATTAAAAAGCTGTGTATTTATCAATGTTGAGGTATTGCTGGTACGATTGTCACACACGTGAGAGAATTTATCCTAGTCCGTGATGTTCGAGATACTTATGATGTCACAGATACGAACTTGGGACAAAATAATCGCACAATTCCGCTCACTTTATTTGATTTGATTTCTATAACTATCAACGTTTTATGTGTGTAATGTATTTGTTTTATGTTCGTGCTGCAAATATTCTACACGTGTATTGTGGAATTTGTACATCTAGAAAGTAATCAAGCTATATCTATAGAAGACGCTACAACATTGCGTGGCGTTGGAAAACGTGGAGCGAGCGCTGCTCTAGAATAACACAAGTTTAAAAAGAGTGCGCAAACGTGTATTACGGCCTTAACCTGGTGGCATCATGTTAAAATTAGCTATGGATCCTTTTAAAGATCGCCTTCCTCCATCCCTCCCCATTCTCGCTAACTTTAGGTAGACTATACTCAAAACTTGAACAGAAATATTTAAGATGCCTGTGACAAAATACCTTACATAAAAGAAACTCTGCAGCAGTAGATTGACTTGCCATTTGAGGCAGCATGAGAATTACAGATAGTTTGCTTTAAAAACCAGGAGCGGCAAGAATTTCATGCATGAGGGTGTAATCGTTATATAAAATCAAATTCAGGCGGATATCAGTGGACAAGACACCTCGACGGGAAGGCAATTTTCTTCTCGACTGCCACCTTCTTGAGTGAATCACCCTGCAGCAGCGACCACTTGTAGGGGAAAAGGCTTAGTGTTGTTGGACAGATGTGATCTTTCCTGTTCGGCCATGCCTATCCAGGCTATACTCCATGTTGAGACTTAAGACCAACACCTTCAACCTGCGATGCCAACATGATTACCATTAAGCCTCCGAACCGACGCAATTAGCATTTCCAACTAGAAAATCCGTTGATATAATTGAGTCCCATGCTTGGACAACCTAATCACCACCCTTCATCGATGATTTTGAAAAGGATAAATACTTCCCGTAATCGATGTTTACACTATTACCTGCAAAGTGCCAGAAAGCGGATGCTTGTGCCGCTGTACAGCATTTTTCAACGGGGAATTTTGTTGATACTAGTGTTTCATGGAGTATAAGCAGAAGTAATGTACCTAATGTAGGATAATTTTTTATTACATAAGAGCTTTACGCTCAACAGATTGTACGTACACCTAAATTTTTACTTATTGGCGGTAATTGGGGACACATATAATGTCTTGTATAAGTTAGTGAAAGACAAACTCAAAACATGTTGACTCTTATATGAGGCCTCCCGTTCAGAAGACTTTTGACCGATTTCGTTAAATATGGCTCAATTATAAATCGATTTGACGAATCAATTTGACGTAATAATGACGCTACACAGAAATGTCCCGACATGGAATAATAGCTACTACGCGGAATTGCCTCCACATGGAATTGTTCTCAAGGAGGCCGCCCTTGTGCAAGATTGGCATCGCTCTCATCGAAGAATTTCTCTCACGCGGAAGGGATATGTCGCATTACCATTACCTGAAAACGTGCTAGAAAGCGGATACTTGTGTTGCTGTGTAGCATTTTTGCGACGGGGAATCTTGTTGATACTACTATTTCGTGGAGTATAAACAGAAGTAATGTACTTAATGGAAGGTAAAGTTTCAAAGGTTGAGTTTTTTTTGAACCAACAGATGTGAAATTAGAGCCCATCGAGCATAAAAATATTGAGATCATCGAATAGCCCTGCAGGTTGTTAAGTCAATTGAAGGACGGTGCAATGGGTATTTACTTTTTATTACAGGTCCAACAACAAAAAGTATAATAAACAGCCATTAAATAGCCAGTAAGTTCGTTTGGTCAATAATAAGATACAGATTGAAATTGTGTTGCAATTTTAGGTAAAGGTACTGAGTTCATTTTTAAAATATTAGTATTTAATGAAAGTACTCAGTACTTATTGAAATCGTCAATCAAAGCACTACCTAGTTTTGAAAGTGAAAATGAGTAAACGGGTAATACATAAATGGGTTAATGGGTAAACGAGTAATATATATATATATTTACCGAAATATTTGGAATGTGAATTCATCAGATGTCCCCGTTGTTTTTGTACAGTCTAATCCGAATAGATTCGGTATTTAATTAAAAAATAAATGGACTTGCAATTACTAACTCCCCTACTTGAAGTAATATTAGAAATATAGCGCGCTACCTTTCAGTCAGATATATTTATCTGCCAAAAATCAGTATTAGGCATGTAAGGTATAAATACCGTAAATTAACATATGAGTTCTCACAGAAAACTGATGAACAGTCAGCTACATCTACTTTTTGTTTTTATATGCAGGATGCCCAATAATCTGTACTAAAAGCAGATGATGTACAGGTGGCGGAAAAAACTTGTGCAGCGAGTAATCAAGTGGTCACTATAGATTTTTAACGACGAACATCCCAATAGAAGAACTAACATTTACTGTTATCTTTTCATGCCATTCAACCCTCTCAACAACCAACTTCACTTAGTACACATCATTACTGATTTCCATTTTAAATTGAAACGAAACATGCAACAATGTTAATTCATTTATCTTAATTTCGATTTTGTTTCTCTTTTTCAATATAATAAGCATAAAATGACAGATAAAGACAGTCAACGACAGACGCTCCTGCCAGGTACACCTCATCTTCTCACAAAGAAAAGATGGTTGATTCTTGCGTTAGTGAGCTTTATAGTTATACTGGATACATTCAGCGCATCATTTTTTGGTTTTATCAACAACATTACGTCAGAATATTTTCGAATAAAGCCGTGGGTGACTGATTTGCTTTCGACCGTAGTAAGAATTGCAAAGAGTTCCGGCGCAATCCTCCTGGCAATATTTGCAAAGAAGTTGAATTTTCGGATTTTGGCTCTCATTTGCACATGCATCATGGCATCAGCTCATGCGATGATACTAACTGGGGTTTCGTCGAGATATAACGTAGTGTTAGTAGCTATGGGTCAGTTGATGGATGGTTTTTGCATGACCATCGCTGCAACATTGTGCCAATTAGTCCCAGCTAACTGGTTTCCAAAGCACGAGAGAGGAAGAGCTATTGCAATCACTTGGTCATTGAGACGTTTTTCACCAGTTCTTTCCAACTTAATTGCAACGCAAAGTATACAACAACCTGGAGAGTTCTTCAATGTCACCGAAAACCAAGTAACTGGGAACAAAAATTTGATGAACAGATTCAAATCCATCTCTCAAATACCTTTCTCATGCCTCGCAATTATAGCAATAATAGAATACGTGTGGACTTATATTTACGTCACGGATTATCCACCAAGATCACGAGATTGCCCGGTGTCACCCAAGATATCGAAACCTTTTAGCGTTATTTCTGGAATAAAAGATATTTTGTGTTTGTTCAAGAATTGTCAATATAATCTTTTGCTGATTATGTATGTGTTGCTGTTATCGATGAGACCATTATTTTCCTGGATGCTATCATCTATAATTTTAACGAGATTTCCTCAATATAAAGACAGTGATGTTGGATTGATGTTTTGCGCATCGTACGGTGTCGGTATGCTTGGTCCATTATCAAGTGGATTACTACTTGACAAGATTGGAAAACCAAAATTGGTTTTTGCAATGGGGACAATTGCATCTATTTTTTCTTTGTGTCTATATGCATCAGCAATGTATTTGCATATATATGAGATGGTTTTTCTTTGTAACATGTCCAGTGTATTTTTTTTAGATTTTTGCCTTCTTTGTGTGTCTCATTCTTTTGATCGGACAATGTATAACGAAAAAGCAGAAAGGAAAGTACGAGCCTTCATTTTATCAGGATCTCTCCCGTGGATGTCGCTAGCAATTCATACTGCTCTTATGCGATACGTTTTGAATGTTGCTGGACCTACTGCTGCAGTATTGGTACCTGTCCCAGCTGTCTGTGTGGGTTGTATACTGTATCTTTGTTTTTACAAAGTTACATAGAGATTTATTTAATATTTATTATAATATACATATCAATTCTCGCCGTCTTATCGATTAAAATAATATATCCCCTCACATAAATACGAAACTTTATCAACAAAGATATGATAAATATTTTTACGATTTATATTTTTTTCTTACCATTTTTTTTAATTATTTAGCACTCTTTCCCAATAAAGTTGGTATGGTGACGTCATAAAATGGTTTCCCTATTCTTCATATCTTGTTTTTCATATAATATGGGACATGGTTTTATGTTGGAAAACTGGTATATATGTGCGATGAGTGTATGCCCGAGATGATACGAAACTTCGGGTATAGTTACATAACTTTTTAGTAATAGCCTACAAAATGTCATTCAAAAAGCAAAAAAGAATATATTGCATTCCCTATGATTGAGACCACACCTCATTGGCTAGCTTTGCGATACCTCACATGATTTCGTACAAACCGAGTATCTGGCTAGCTTTGCGATACCTCACATGATTTCGTACAAACCGAGTATCGGGTTTATTAGAATCTTTCTCTTTACCGTTGATGTTTATGGCCGGTCAGATGCAATACTAAAATTTATACTCTAGGTGGTTGGACAGATATTTGCAGCTCATTCGAAATTGGTTGTATCCGATTGTATGATACCTCATTAAAACTATTTTTCCGAACATTGGGAATTCCGACTGAAAAAGGTAATTTGAAAGATTTGAACTAACGAAAATGCGCGCGCACAAATTTCGGAATAACTTAGTAAAATAGCGTAAACTTTTCTCTAAAAATCCTATTGTAATGACATTATTTGGTCATATCGTGCTGAATGCGCTCAAAAAATTAGTGATATTTTCCAGTTTTTGTCATAATTTTTGCTGATTTAGGGGGTCAGACCCCCTCATTTAGCATTGGTCCTGACCCCGTTTCAATAATGCGTGTTTTTGGTGAACAATATCGAATTTCCGATTGTTATGAACCCAATTCTGCACCTGAGGAAACAGAATTTTGAACTACGCACTACAAGCTGATTTGCCTGATGCTGCCAGTCTGTTTCGGTCAGGGCAGATGACTGGTGGCAGGTGGATGTTTTATCAAGGTATTATTGCTGACGCAACTATTATTCACCACTGTCAGAATATTCACCAAACGAGGAACACACCGTCTGTTGAAGAAATCGAATAGGAGTAACAAGTCAGACTCACAAATAGGTATTTAACTTCCTACTCTACATGCAGTAACATTATAACCCACAGACCAATTTATGATTTTTCTGGTCCATGATTTGACGGCATGACCAAACATATCGGGAAAATTGAAACGATCAGTGTTTGTGATGAGAAACTTTGATGAATTGCATTAATTGAATTAATTTACCACTCATTTTAACTTTGAATCAGATCTATCGCGAAAGTTTTGTCATTTCAACTGTACATATTCCTTTCTCCCGTTTTGATAAATTTAGATAAATTTCCCATTGTATAATGGTTTTAAGCCCATCAGATTGTATGCATACCCAAATTTTTCCTTATTGGCGATAATTAGTGCTTGACCACACATAATATATAATGTCTTGTATACGTTAGGAAAAGACAAACTCAAAACGTGTTGACTCTTATATAAACATCCCAGTCGGAAAAATTTTGACTGATGTTGTTGGGTAATAAATAGCGCCGATGAAGCGCTAATTTTCAATTTAGAATGTATTTAAAATTGTAATCGCTTAATCCAAGGCGTTGTTGTTGCATAGGCTTTAGCAATTATTTATAATCATGTATATTCAGACTAATTTTGGTACACTCGACTTTCAATTTCAGCCATTATTTTTCAGAGTGAGGCTAGATTTTTATATTTTTGACCTATTTAGTTTGAATTTTATCCAATATCCAAAACTCACTATTTATCTATGTGCTTTGTTGATGGGTTGTGAATAAAGATTTGGCGAGTCAATTTGATAAAATATTTCTGAGCATAACGTTATAATGTGTTTATTTTGGTCATCCATAATACAAATAATATTCATACAATGATGAGAATATTGACAATTCGATTAAAAATATGGTTCCATCGATACTGACCCTAGCAATCAAGCACATCAGAATTACACAGATATCGTGTTGATCCCTGAGAGAATTACATCTTCCGCAAAATACCCTCCGTGGGATTGTTCCCATATGGAATTATCCTCACGGAGCCACCCCTGCGCAAGATTGGCATCAGATCCACGAAGGGTCTCCCCCACGAAGAATTTTATTCACGCAGAAGTCATATGTCGCATTACCCAGCTGCGTGGCTCAGTCGGTTAACCGCGATCGTATTGTCCAGACTGCCGATGGTTCGATGCGTTCGATGCCGTGATCGTTCCATCACCGAGCGCGCCCTCTGTTGGGTATAAACCCCCGATAGTTTCACGGACAGGCCATAGAAAATTTATCTAAAAAAAGATATGTTGTATTGCACTCATACTAAACTGCTCTCACGCGGGGATGCCAGTACGCAAAATTGCATTTGCAAGATCGCTTCCAAGCGAGGTTACGGAATTATTATCACACGGCACTGCGCATCCACGTGGCATTAACCACACCGTGCTTGCACACACAGTGATTGCTCCAGTTCGACTTTCGGATCAATCCCCCGTGAACTGCCTCCAAAGCCCTTTAGGCTTGCCCGGCGCAGTATGACCCCCATATAAGAATTGTATCAATTCTAAACATTTGCGTTTTGTGGGGGCAATCATTCAATAGACCAGAATGTAAAAACAGAGATAAATTAAGTCAAGGCCGACGGGGACATTCCGGAATCTAGTAATGCTACATCATCATATCTTATTTCTAACAATTATTGAAAACATTATATCATAATATGTCCGATCCAGATACTACTTTAATATTGTTTTATTGATGAAATACTTTGTATTTGTGTCGGCGAATATATATATGGTTCATTCATACCATGGTCCTTTTAACGAGATTTCCTCAATATAGAGACATTGTGTGGGTGTGGGTATTATGTTTTGCGCATCGTACGGTGTCGGTATGCTTGGCCCACTATAAAGTGCTTTTCTAATTTTGGAAAACCCGAACCAGATCAGATCAGATTCAAGTCTTTCATACTTGATCTTTCTTCTTCCTTAACGCTTTTCCGCTTAATGATGTTGGTTTTTATCGAAAACGTCACATGGTTTTATTCAAAATTCTATCCACCTAATGTGCAAGAAATGAACTACTTTTGTTTGGGTATGCATTTTATCCTTTGAATTGAGGGGAAAAGAACTTGATAGCAAAAAATGAAGCACACTTCGTTACCCTTTTCTTGCAACTAATCAAATCGTTATATTGTGTATCGTACATGGTTTTGTATTAATAATAAATTTTTGAATCGGTTTGTAAAAACATTTCCTCGAAAATTTGTCATTTTCATTGCCTTATCTTCGTTTTAATATTTTGTATAATGAGAAATGTTATTTTGCGCATTTCTTATGAATTTCCTGCAATTTTAAACCGAAATTTATAAAACTACTCAAGATTTGCCAACGAACAGTTTTTGAATTGTGAAACTAGATAATCTGGGGTATCAAAAATTGAGAAAATATGATAATGCCAAATTGTAAGGTAGGCATCCCGGGCGGCCGGACTAATTTATTGGTACGATTCATTTTCTGCTGAATTTGTTTTGCGATTCGAAACAGCCTCACAAAAGTTACTGTGATCAGACGGATAATTAAGATCATTACTTTTTATCGATAATTTTCAAATAGGAAACGAGTTTCCGTCCTAATATCAATCTCAACTGTGAAAACATACGGACGCTGCTACTGCATTGACTACGTTGTTGATACTAGTGTCTAATCAAGTATAAACAAAGGTAATATAAGCAGTGAAATTTCAAGATTTGAAAGTTTTAAGTTAGGATTTTAAAGGGGACAAAACTACTGAGATTCTCAAAAATGAGATTTCGATATCAATTGAGGACAGGCACAATGTGTGCTTATTTTTTATTGCAGTTTAGGTAAAAAAAAGTATAGTAAAGCATCAATAATTTAATTTTTTCAAAAATGGGACACGGATGGAACGCCCTCTGTACAGCGGCGAGACCAGTGATTTTTTTTATTGTTGTAACTAAAATTAAATATAAGCCAAAGGTAACATGTTTCAGAGACAAGGAGGGACAGAGAGTGAATAGAGTGAAAATAACAGTAAAGCAGTGAGCAGTTACAAAAATCTAAATAACTCATATTAGTATATGAAGTATATTGAATATTCTAATCTCTGCGGAGATTCCTTTCGGTGATTGCGAAAGTTTCGAGAAAGTTTGAGCGAACTTTTCACTTGTTTTGTTGCCATTTTAAATATATTTACCGAGATATTATATCAAAAAGGGTAATTTATTTAAATTTTCCGTTGTTTTTCATACGACCCCATCCAAATAGGTTGGATACTGAAATAGATAAATAAAAAAAGTACTTGCAAGTGACCACTCCGCTCTTGAAGTAACCTTAAAAATATTCTGCATTGCTTTGAAAAGGTCAATTCTTCCAATAGAAAGCCTAATTTTTTACTGTTATTTTCATCTGTCTTTAAATCCTCGCCACTACCAACATGTCGTTCACCTCGTGCATAATGGCTGATTTTCCACTTTAAAGTGTCACAGAACATAAAAAAGCAACAATGCCAATTCGTTTATCATAACCCTGCATTTCCGTTTTATCCAATATAGTAAGCTTAGTATTGAAAGTTATGACGAGTAAAGACGGTCAACGGCAGCCGTTGCTGCCAGGTACACATTATCTTCTTACGAAGAAAAGATGGTGGATTCTTGCGTTAGTGAGTTCAATAATGATACTGGATACATTCAGCGCTTCATTTTTTGGTTACATTAACAACATTACGTCAGAATATTTTCGAATAAGGCCGTGGGTGACTGATTGGCTTTCGACTATAATAAGGATTGCAAAGAGTTTCGGCGCAATACTTCTGGCAATATTTGCAGAAAAGTTGAATTTTCGGATTTTGGCTCTTATTTGCACATGCATCATGGCATCAGCTCATGCGATGATATTGACTGGAGTCTCGTCACGATATAATATTGCGTTAGTAGGTATGGGTCAGTTAATGGATGGTTTTTGTATGGCAATAGCTGCAACATTGTGCCAATTAGTTCCAGCTAACTGGTTTCCAAAACACGAAAGAGGAAGAGCTATTGCAATCACTTGGTCATTAAGACGTTTTTCACCAGTTCTTTCAAACTTAGTTGCGACGCAAAGTATTCAACAACCTGGAGAGTTCGTCAATGTCACCAATAACCGAGTTACTGGAAACGAAAATTTGATGGACAGATTTAGATTCATCTCTCAAATACCTTTCTCCTGCCTCGCAATTATTGCAGTAATAGAATATGTGTGGACTTATATATACGTCACGGATTATCCACCAAGATCACATGATCATCCGATTGAAGTAAAGATATCAAAACCCTTCCGTGTTATATCTGGAGTAAAAAAGACTTTGAGTTTGTTCAGGAATCATCAATATAATCTTCTTCTAATCCTATACACGCTGCTGCTATCGATGAGACCATTATTTTCCTGGATGCAATCATCCGTAATTTTAACGAGATTTCCCCAATATAAAGACAGTGATGTGGGTATTATGTTTTGTGCATCGTACGGTGTCGGTATGCTTGGTCCACTATTAAGTGGTTTTCTACTTGATAAGTTTGGGAAACCCAAATTGGTTTTTGCAATTGGAACAATGACATCTATTTTTTCCTTGTGTCTATATGCTTCAGCAATCTATTTGCGTATATATGTGATGGTTTTTCTTTGTAACATGTCAAGTGCATTTTTTCTAGATTTTTGTCTTCTTTGTGTGTCTCATTCTTTTGATAGAACAATGTATAACCAAAAACCAGAAACAAAAGTACGGGCTTTCATCTTATCGGGTTCTCTCCCGTGGATATCATCAGCAGTCCATACTGCTACTATACGATACGTTTTAAATGTTGCTGGGTCTACTGCTGCGGTGCTGGTACCTGTCCCAGCTGTCTTCGTAGCTGCTATACTATATCTTTGTTTTTACAAAGTTACAGAGAGACCAATTTAGTATTTATTCTAATATACATATCAAGTTTTTTCTGTTATGTCGATTAAAATAATATCTCCCTTCACATAAATGCAACACTTAATTATTTTTGTTATTTACCTCACCATTCTTAACAATTTTATTTTTTTTTGTTTGGCACTCTTTCCCAATGAGATTGTGATATTTGAATTCATAAATGATGATGTCTATTCTGCATATCTTGTTTTTCATATAATACACTATATAGTTTAATCAAAGTTCGATTTTTATGTTTTTTCCGAGAATGAACCACAGATGGACAGCGCCCCGGCGGCGCTATACATCAGCGTGTCATGCGTGATAAACTATGATTAGTCGATATTTTTCTGACTGGGATGTAGAAAAAGCAGCTATATACGATTAGCGTACCGGCATGGTGTCACGAAGCTTTGGTTATGTGTTGTAGATATATACTTTCAAAACTAATAGCGCTTATAAAAAGTGTGGTTCAAAATGCAAACAAAAATATATGTTTTATTTCCTTTGATTACCATTCTTAAGCCAGTTTGTGTCCTTTCTGTTTCTAATGAAGCGTCCCATCTGGGTGGCAGATTTATTTATCTGTATCCTACGTGAAAAAGTTAGTTAGGACGGTGTAGGATTTCATTCTTATCATACGGATGAGGAAAAGCGAGCATACGGCTCAACCACATGCCGGACCAGTTCAGAACTAAATACCAGTTCCGTGGGCACTAAAAAATAATAATAAATGCGTTGTGACGTCTTCTAAGTAGCCCAGATTCTACAGACCGAACACAAACAAAATTTTGCACAAACAATCAAAATGAGAACATCAACGTAGATGTGTTTGATAGAAATATGTTGCTCATCAAAAACTAGGATCGTGTACACGTCATGTTCCTCAGCCAGTTCGTTGTTGCACATCAGTAGAAATATGTATTTTTGATTTCATGATTGTAATTTTTTTATAGCCACTTCTCAGAGTTGATCACCCTGCCCAAGGCTCTGTAACAGCGACCATATATAGACGGACGGGGTTACAATTGCTGGAAAGATATGATCTTTTCCTGTTCGGCTTACCCTACCCAAGTTATTACACCCTGGGTTAAGTGGTGGGCATGGATAAGCGAGTCAAACTCGCCTGGACTCGAATCTGAAATCTTCAACCTGTGATGCCATCATGTTTAACCACTAGGCGATCGCGCCCACTAAATATTAATTAATATGAAGTAGCGGATACAGAATATTCGGTGAAGAGGGATGATATTCAAGTTGTAAATTATAATGTATCGTAATGTACGCCACAGGCGATATTGTTTAGAAACACGATTTGCAATTTCACTGCTGAATAAATTTAAAAATAGCGTCCAAGATGCGAAATTTAAAAAAATATATACATTCAGGGACTCGACAAAGGGAAAAATTCGATTTATTGTAAAGTTAACAACGTTATTTTCTTGCGTTAAATACATTTTTTATACTTTAAGACTGTTGGGCTGCATGCCTCACACCCCTCCCGCTGTGTGGTCACCATTACGTATATACGTATCAAGCATTTAATTTACAGGAGCGTTTCTCGAACTGTGCGTCGCACCACCCTGATGCGTCGTTTCGATTTACAAGGGGCGTCGCGCTGCGCATCTTTAAGTTGGATTATATAGATAATATAGATAAATGATTTATACATAAAAACTTGAAAATTACATTTTCAAAATTCCCTAAACGCGGACTTGTTTACTCAAAATAAGTCTGAGAATCCAAACTTGCATTGTTGCATCACCATGACATGCAAACAGACAGCAGATTGGCTAATATATCGGAAGTAAACAAGTTGGTGTTTTACGATTAGTGAAAGTAACCTGTTTTTTCTAAAACTAAGTAAAACGAATTTGCAACAAAACTAAAGTTACGTATTACTAGGTGACATAGTTTTACTTTCAAAATCAAGTAGAATTTTAATAAAAACTAGGTAAACTAGATAATCATTGTTATGCTGCATTTACGAATTTTTCAATAAATTTGATGACTAAAATTATCGAAGTGTCTATTTCAAAAGCTTTTGTTATAAACATAGGATTTATTTAATTTTTCATAGTAGGAACTTTCTTTTTTAAAACAAGTGACAAGGTAAAATCTAGGTAAATTTACCTAATTTACCTAGTGAATTAACTAGGTAAAATATCAAACAGAAAACTCGGTAAAAGTATATCCGATTCTGTGAAACTAGGTAAAAGCATACTTTGATAATAAACTCGGCAAACTAGGAATACTAGGTGAACTCGGTACTTTCATCTATAACTGCCAACACTATTTGCGATTTGAACCAACCGCAGAAGGAAATTTTGGTAAATTCATATTTGCATGTTTGATAGATTTTACTTGCCACCAATGCCATTCTCTGTATTAGCATATATCATTTTAATTTGACGTAAAAATACAATCACTGATTTTTTATCAATAACTTCCGAATGGAAACGAGTCTCAGCCATCCTATCCATCCTAACTGTTGCCGTGTGCGAATGCTGTTATTTCCCTTGTGTAGGAATTTGTCGACGTTGGTGTATTTATTTGGGTTTAGCAGGAGGCATCGTGCACAATGGAGGTCGAAGAGTGATTTTTTTTATAAAAGTATTGTTTTAATACAATGGCGTATGCGGCTTTGGACACTGCGATAGATACCCCGGTGAAATCTGAGAAAATCTAAACGCGAAAATGTTGATCAAACGATTCTGTTAAGCATGGATCACTGATTGATTTTGCCGCTACCGGGAGGTCCGTCTGTGGTGCATGCTTGACAAAATAAATATTTTACTGGGCATTCTGAGGTATATAGGTATATATGGACAAGAAGAATAAATGCTTTAGTGTATCTCACAATAATGAACATTAATTGAAAAAATCCGCATTTAACGGGGCTTGGAATAAACATTTTAAATCAACGGGTGGAAGCCTGTTTCAATTACAATTCTTCTTATTGATAAGGAGGGGAAACCGGCTACGAGCGGAAACCAAAATTGCAAAACTTGCTGACATAAAATTATCGGCTTTATATTCAATCAATTTTGAGCCAGAAATAAACAGCATGAAATTTTTAATTTACGTTCTGTTTTTTGCGCGTTGATAGCGATACGTTGATCTCAACACCCCTTTTGGCTGTGTATTTCTAGCTTTGCGATAAACATATGGTACTTTCGGCATCACATTTTACTTCATCTTGTATATTACCGATTTGATCAGCAAGTTAACATATTGCAAGTTACGTAAATATAGATGGTGAAAGACAGACGCTCCTGTCAGGTACACCGTATCTTCTCACGAAGAAAAGATGGTGGATTCTTGCGCTCGTCTGTTCAATGATGGTGCTCGATTCGTTCAGCGCTGCCTTTTTTGGTTATATCAACAGCATAACGATAATCGCTGCGACATTATGTCAATTAGTCCCAGCTGACTGGTTTCCAAAGCACGAGAGAGGAAGAGCTATAGAACTCACCTGGGCATTGCAACGTTTTTCACCAGTTCTGTCGAACTTAAATGCAACGCAAAGTATACAACAACCCGGAGACTTCGTTAACGGCACTAAAGACCAAGCCACCGAAAATAAATATTTGATGAACAATTCAAATCCATCTCACAATTACCTTTCGCTATACTCACATTTCTTGCGGTAGTGCAATATACGTGTGTACGTATGTATACGTCACAGATTATCCAACGAGATCACGTGATTATCCAGTTGCAGCAAAGATATCAAAGCCTTGGAATATGATTAATGGGGCCAGAGCTGTTTGGAATTTGACCAAAAATCGTCAATATGTTTTTCTATTAATCATGTATGTGTTGCTGTTATCGATGAGACCATTGTTTTCCTGGATGCAATCATCTATAATTTTAGCGACTTTTCCTGAATATAATGACAGTGACGCTGGAGTAATGTTTTCCGCATCGTATTGCGTCGCTATCTTTGGTCCATTAGTAAGTGGATTTTTACTCGATAAGACTGGAAAACCAAAATTAATTGTTACGATAGGAACAATTGCATTAATTTTTTGTGTTTATATGCATTAGCAATCTATTTGCGTATATATGCGATGGTTTTTCTTTGTAACATGTCAAGTGCATTTTTTTTAGATTTTTGTCTTCTTTGTTTGTCACATTCTTTCGATGGGACAATGTATGACGAAAAAACTGTAACAAAAGTACGGGCTTTTTTATCTGGATCTTTCCCGTGGACATCGTTAGCAGGGCACACGGCAATCATACGACACATTTTGAATGTTGATGGTCCCGCTGCTGCAGTGTTGGTACCTGTACCCACCGTCTTCGTGGCTGGGATACTATATTTTTGTTTTTATGAGGTTCCAGAAAGACATATTTAATATATAAGTATTAAGCACAGCAGAAAGGTCTAAAATATGTATGTTTTTTTATTAGTTTCACTCTCTTGCAAGTTTTCGAATTTTTATTAGGCACTTGTAGCACTGTTATGGCATAGTGCCAAATCTTATTCGGATATCAGGATCGATATATCCATAATGCTTTTTGAAATCAATTTCGCATATTCCCTTAATCTCATACGAAACCAGATTTTTTCACAATGTTGATTGATCGAAACGTTATTCTTTCGAGACGTTGTTCGAAACTGTTGCAATATCCGCGTGTTTTTTTATATATCTGTGTATTATCACTGTGGTAGCTTAACTGATTTCTTCGTTTACTTGCAAACATATACAAAAACATTCTTGCTATAGTGTGTACTCTCACGTTTTCTTGTACAAGCACAGGCCTGAAATACACGAATATTTATTTCTCATGTAGTTTATCATAGTCATTGCTGTGAATGTTAAATCCATCCCACTACAATACTATGATTTGTACTGGGAATGGCTAGCCAGGTATTTGCAACTATTGAGCAAATAACCAAACGCTCGTTCAATCTTCTGGTCTGGACATGTTTTGTTAAGCATGCGTCACTAGTGGACCGCGCCGTTTAGGCGCGGGCTATTAGTGGCTCATGCTTGACAAAATAAGTTTTTTAATCTGGATGGCAAATCCTTGGAAACTTTAGTTCTCGATATCAGAGAAAATTGTCGTTTTTAATATTACAAATGCATATTTGTATTACTTCATACGACTTCGATACTCCAGGCGATAGGCGATAAATCGGTACATCTAGGATATTACCCTGTAGCATTTTATTGCTGCTCTTCATGTGTAATTTATTTTTAAAAAATCTCAAAAAACTTCTCAACAAAATTCTGTCATTGTATTTAACAAGAAAACCCGACGGAGTAATGACAAATTGAGAGAATCCACAGGAAACGTAATTTTTACCAATAAAAACAAGAAGTTGCAACTGTGAGAGCAAATGAAATCAAGTATTAAATTTCAATAACTAACAATATTAATTTTTCGTGGTAGATTATTTTATCTTCACCCAGGGGAGATACCACCCACTGCGCTTCATTATTGTTGTTCATTTCTTTTTACGAATGTTTTCTGAGTACAGTTGTCGTTACTACAGTTTGTAGTAACACTTTGCTATAGAAGTGGCCGTTATTTAGCTCCTTACTTGAGCTACTTCAGACTTTGCGTGGTGTGAATTACAATAAAAAACATTTTGAAAGTTTTAATTCTGAGCCTCAGCATATTTTTGAGTAATATGCCGTTTTATGACAGTATTTCCAAACTTTAAAAATAAGTCTTTATAATAAAAATTATAAATTTTAGGTTTTTTTGAATAACCGCGTTTTTAACTTTTTCTGTACGGCCGCAAGACAACTTTTTTTGATACTTTAAAGTCTTGGTTAGTTCTTGACCAATCGGAAAGTTATTTTGTCAAGCATGAGCCACAGATCGATTAACAAAAGATATTTTGGCATTACTCCAATTGGGTGTGGTAATTGCTGATTTAGATGATATTCCTTAATGAATTCAGGCCTATATTGGACGTTGCTTGGTTTGTTTGGAGGCATGTTGTCACACGACCCCATATTGTTTTTGATTTTTCGTCGCAGCTAACTCTGAAAATGTATGAAATACCGATTGATAAATAAAATAAACCTGTCATTCCAATTGCCAAAAACACACTCAGTGTCGATCATTCGTCGAACCCACGCCCTCCAAACCACTTCCATTACGAATTGTATCAAACGGAAGAGTGTTTATATTTGAGAAAGTTTTCAATGGCATTCTATATCTCAGAAACCACTGAAGTACTATGGGCCACTATCACAAAGTTCGAGGAAGACATTCATATACATGGGGAGGTTTAAAATAATTCCATTCGGAAAACAGTTCGATCCTAGAAAATGTAGGTATTCGTAGGAAAATTTGACGTATAATTCTATTTCACATTATGGACTGTAAGCAGTAAAATAATGCCAGTTAGAAGCCAATACTTTCGCTTGAAAAATTTTTTGGTAGAAAGGCAAATACGGATAAACAGACTTCATTAAAATATCCATAGAACTAACAGAGCAGAGCAACATCGCGATGAGCATAACGTGGAAATCAGTAAAATCTTGTTGTTAATTTTTGTAAGGTTGTCGCAAATTTCTGATGGTGAGCAGAGTCAATAACGCAAACTTTTCAAAACCACTTTTCAGTTTTGATACCTGAAGCACACAAATTTCATAAGTTTCAATTACCAATTTCATTTGTCAAAAAACTGGAATCGGTGGAAACATTCGCAACGAACTCGGGTTTCTCAGTGAAGGAGGAACTGGTAGCCGGATCTTCATACTTTTGGCAACATTCCAAAAGGCTAAAAACAATTAAAATGTAAAACATTTGCTGGGAAAATGATCAAAAGTATGCTCGAAGGCCGACTGCTTGCGCTAACGCGAAACCGTCGATCAAACGATCGGAGCTCGTAAGCATTATGGATTCTTTTAAACGCAGAAATCATGATATTGAGCTGTGCCGGTTGAGGAGGTGCTACACACCAAGACTAGTACAACTAAGAGAGCGCTTAGAGTGATTTTGGGTTTTTGAAACTCTACCTTGTGCAAGCATTTTAAACTTTTTGCTTCCCGGCATGTTTGTTATCAAAGTTTTATTGCGTAATATTCTTACGTCTTATTTTCTCAAATTATTCGCTATGCCATAAGTTTTTTCAATTCTGTGACTTTCGTATTTCGGTTGTAAATTCCCCGTTGGTACAGTAGTCGGCATTCAGATATATCACATTCTACTCAAATTTTAAACAGCTTGATGTGGCCTTCAACTCTCCATAAAGAGAGAAAAATATTGCTTGCCTGCACGATTTCAAGTATTATGTACATCAAAAATCTATTTCAACCCCGTTTGTTTAATGATTACGAAGGGAATTCTTAAATACAATACTTTATACAACCTTTAAATATGTAGATTTATTGTTTGTACCGCTCCATACCTCAAATCACTAGAACAAGATTCTGCAGATTCCAACTCATTGTTTGGAAATTGCAATAGCGTGTCCTGAAAACCCGGCTCCACCAATTTTCTGTTTTCCAATGCATTTCCGGTAATAGGTTTACTAGATGTAGAACAAGTAGTATAACCAATTTCCATTATTTTTCTATCTTGTGTTATCCCATTACGAGGACTGCTAATCACCGGTACGTATTGGTACATTAATTCTGCACTCTGTTGGGTAGTGAATGAGTCGCATACGGCACTAAAATTGCTCGGCCCGCTGGTGTGTTGAGGTTCTAAAAATGTTAAAAATATCGACGTGTATTTTATACACTGTAATCAAAATGCAGTATATTCACCGCTCTCTGACAGTAATTTGCTTTCTGATATTTAAATAAAACTATAAAATCAACTTTGGGGACAATTATGGGGTGTTGATGGAACGCACCGCCGAGGTGCTATCCATCAACAACTGAGAATTGGCGTAAATCTTATCCACAAGGCTGTTTTGAACTTTTGAAGTATACAAATGGTGAAAATTAAGAGTAAATTTACTACAATTTTGTTACAGTGTACATTAAATGTATGAGCACAGTGGGTATGTTGATAAAGGTGCTTTTCAGCCAGGTTTTTATGAGAAAATGGGTAATAAGAAAACAAATAATGAAGTACAAATTTACAAGCTGCCCAAATGCTCTATACGTTGGCAATGTTTCACCCTAAACAAATGAAATTCCCGAATGCAGTTTTACGTTTAGCAGTAATCTATTTTTGGATTTATCTGACAGAACAGTAAATTGAAAAGCACAATCCATCAGTCGCGTATCAATGAGACAATACAAAATATTTGAATTTTAACAATTTCACAACAAGTTCGAATTACGTACCCGTTTTGTTCCTAATCGAGAGTATTTTTTACCAATCCCAGTTCTAAAATTGACGATTTTTTTTGTAAAACGTGTACAGAAAACTTAATGAAAATCTTCGTTAGGAAAATTAATTTATCCCGAATTGACGTTCGTTGAATTATTAACACTTGAATTTTTATGAAACTCCTCGCTAAAAACCATAGTCATCATATTAATTGTGAAAGCAGAATATTTCTCACGCATTAAAATGTCATCAGATGTGTTCCAGCATGTTGCAAATGAATCAGAGGTTGGATAACTTTCTAAAGATGTGTAAATTTGATCTCCCACACACACATATGAGTTTGGTGAAGGTTTGCTGTAATGATAACACGGAAAATTAATTCTGCACAATCTTTTTTCTTCGGGTGTCATGTAATTTTCTTCGGATAGACAAAAAGGCTTCAAAATAATCAACACTGCTTTTGTACAGTAAAGAAACATAGTAAAGATTGTAACAGTTCCACTTCGGAAATTTTCTCGTGTTCATACCCATTTCCCAAAGGTGTCTGATTTGGTTGGAAATCAAGTAAACTAAACATAAGGTTTTTTTCTGTTTAGAGTACAGTTGCTGCTACTAAATCTTTTAGTAGGCCTTTGCTATTAAGTGGTCGTTAGTTGGTTCCTTTTAGGCACTGCACTCGACCCTGGTTATAGTGAATTTCAATCAAAAAAATATTTATAACTATGCTTCACAAATATATTCAGAACTCGAATCGAATCAGATTTGAAAAATCATTTTGGTGATTCTATTCGATTCGACTAAAGTTTCTGAGCAAAAAATCCCATTCTATGTTGCAATGTTACCCATATTACGAAAGATAAAATTTCTTTATGTATTTATTGAATTTTATCATGAACTTTTTAAATAGAATCAGATTCCGAAAGTTTCGAACACAAATGATTAAGTTCACGCCCATACAATAATAATAATAATAATTTACTGAATTCCCTGAAAATCGTGTTTGAACTCAACAACACCCAAGATTTTCCGTGTTATGACACGTGTTACCGGCAATCAAGCTGCGATTAAGATATTTCCGATTCAACCTGTCAATTTTTGTTTTAATAAATTACCTCACGCTGGCAGAATATGACATAACGGAAGACGTTGCACAATTTGTCACATGGTTTATTTGGCTTGAGATATCAGACTTCTGATTTTGAAACATAGCAGTCGAAAAAGGATGTGAAATATAAGCTGTGTGCTGAAATTGGAAAATACCAAGGTTTTATGCAATGAGAACACTTGAACTTAATTTGAACTTACGCACCTTGGTGGTGCGTTCCATCAACAGTCAATAACTGCCCAAAAAGCCGATTTTATGATTTAATTTTCATAGTATCAAGTAAAACTACTGTCAAATTACTGTCAACGGTAATTTTACTGCATTTTTATTATTATGTAGTTAAGTCGCATTTTTTTAAATGACACACACTTTTTCTGCGCGCTTTGAGCAGGCATTTTCGTTAGTATATAAATGTCAATTTAATTTAACTTTCCGTCGGCGAATTGAACCCAGTTCTATTAAAAATTTGTGATTCAAATGTGCCTTGGCGTTGCG
The DNA here is from genome assembly GCA_963675895.2 of Styela plicata. Lineage (NCBI taxonomy): Eukaryota > Metazoa > Chordata > Ascidiacea > Stolidobranchia > Styelidae > Styela > Styela plicata. Next base: position 17,765,429 of record OZ023140.1, read on the forward strand.
TTCTATCAACAGTCCATAATTGGCCAGAGAAGTTTCTGTGGCTTTGTTTCAACATCTCCAAGTAAAATTACTGTCAAAAGTGGTAATTTTACGGCAATTTTGTTGGAATGTGGATTTGATCAATTTAGATAATGAAGATCGAATGTTGATTCTTATATAAAAAAAATAACTCAAGTGCATAAGTAAAAAATTACCCTTGGAGCAGGTGGCTGAATATGTGTGAAGAATCCAGGCATCGGCTGTGGATTTGGAAAGGGGGAAGTTGTTGAAGACGAAAATCCTGCGAAGTGCAATAATGAATCGAAAAAATATAATTGAAATATATACATTTGGATTACCAGACTGCTAGAGTTTTCGTATAGAAATCGCGAACTTTGGCTTAGATCTCGAAGATGCGTATCAGGCGAATTAGCTTTCAAATTAAGGCGTTACAAATATTATTACAATGCTGCGCAATGCTATCACAAAGAAAAAAAGTAAAAATTTAAGTTTGGATAAATATTTGGCAGTAAACTGGAAATAAATAAAGTTCGAAATAATATGATATATGTGAATGCGCTGCAAATATTCATCTATTGTTCTTGCTCAACAAAGCAACATATGCTGAATTTTGAAACAGCCAAACGGTATCCGACTGCTGAAAAATAAAATAGCCAGTCAGTATGTAAACACATGGCATAACATGATTGCATGATCATAGAGCAAGACTGGACTTACGTAGACACGGAAAATAAAAACCGACAGCCGTGGTGCTCCACACCTCATAGCAAATTAGTAGGTAATATACTTGCACTTCCGTCATTGATATGACGAAACGGCAACTCACAGCTGAATAGATGCCAATCAAGAAAATATTGTTCTAACATATTTTCTTAAGCATGGGCAACTGATGGATCACGCCGTTAAAGCGTGGTCCATCTGTGGCTCATGTTTGACAAATCAACTTTTGATTAAGTGAATGGCCACATTCAGACATTTTCGGAATTAAAGATGACTTACATATTTCTGATTGTAAATAAGAACTTTTTCGAAAATAATGAAAGTTTCAATAATACCTCGATTTATTACTGTGGGCCTTCCTTGGAAATTATCATCTATGGTTGTTGCAAATGATTGTGTTTCTGTCGGAGAATATTTTCTTTTCAACGGTGATGAATTCAAATTACAATAATGTTGCATGTTAATTTTTGCTTGTCCTTAAAATAGGGGTAGATAAAATTAGAAACATCCATTGTTTAATTTCTTAAATAAAAGCTAGAGAAAGAGGAAGAATTAGAAACACAGATCATTTATTCAAAGCATAATTTTGTAAAAAATAAAAATAAATTCATTCCGAACATTTTCCTTTCCCTTGAACTTGAATGACTTGACTTGAATGATCGTGAATTGTAACAACCCAAAACTAATGTGCATAAAATTTGAATATCCTAGGATTCCGGGTAAAAACTGTACATTGATATTGTATTTTTTATACAATGTCAAAAAATTTGCCAAGAGAAGAATTTTCAACGTATACCATACTTTTAAGATGTTTTTCAACCATCGTTGCTAATTCTTGATCTTTTTCATTATTGAATTGTGTTTCCACTCCAAACAAAATATACTCGTCAAATAACATGCGCAGCACGTGGAAAGAACCTAAAAAGGAAAAATATTTTCAAATCAACGTCTGCATGGATCATGTCAATCACGTCCCCACAGCCAGAAAAATTGTCCATAAGCAAATTTTGTCAAGCTTGAGTTACAGATGGTTCACGTCCATGCTTGACAAAAGAACAAAATAAAACTCGGCACTATTGGCGCTATTGGAAATATGCACTTTCCGATTCGATCGACGGACAGGTATAAAAAACGAGTTGGACTTGAAACTAGCACCCGAGATCTTGTCATGCCATTTACTGAAAAAGTGCTGAACGCCTGCACAGCACTGATGGTGATTCAAGGCTCAAGGCTAAAGAGTCATTGGACATATTATTGTTCATAGGTTCATTGACCTAAGGAAACCGAAACAGCTCAAAGTAAATAAGCTGAATATAGATCGATTTAATTGAAAAAATTTTAATTTTCGCTAAAGTTTATTGTTAAGATGATGGCAATAAAAGTAATACTAGAAAAACTTACCAAATGAGACCGCGTTATTCAAAGTCAGATTATGCATTATTCTTGCTCCAAAGAATGACCATTTCAGTAAGAAATCTTGAGCTCTTTTTTTCGTAGATCGTCCATTTTGTTTACTCGGTTTTATTACCTGAGAAATATATTGAGTTATTGAGTGAAATAATCGAGTTCTATTTCATTTGCCATCTATCTATGACTGAAATTTTCCATTTCCAATTTGATTTGAAAAACAAAAACAAGACATCCTCTTAACGATGAGCAGTCTGGCATCAATCAGCAAATTTATTTTGTCAAGCGTAAGCCACAGATGGAACGCGCCTCTGCGGCGCGCTCCATCAGTGCCTCATGCTTGACAGAACTTTCTTTGACTACAGTTTTCTGCCAGACTGCGGGGTAAAAACTATAAACTCTATAACATGAACGAAGGACACGTTGCAATAACGATCACCTCAACACCTCAAGGCCTTAACTAACTATGTGAAATATTGGCGTTTTTCTCCTATCGCAACGAAGAAAAGTCCTGTTTAAAACATTTGGTATACATGTAACACCGTATCCAGAATTAGATATTTAGATATTCTTATATAACTACTATATAACATCTATAACTTTGGGCTTGACTGCTTCATGATAAGACGGGTATACCTTTTAATTTTTTGGTTTTTGTACTGTAATTACCTTCCTTTCGATGATGCTATCCAGCCATGAAATGTACTGATCCAGAGGTGCATAGCGTTGCAACAAATCTTTAAGATCTTTGAGTACTGAAAACACAAGTGGGTTATGTTGAAAAAATCTCCTGAGACCATTGTCATTTTGGATCTAGTTTGAGGCTTTGAATTTTAAAATAAAACCTGTTTAAACCGCAATGAGAACTATTGTGTTAGAATTGCCCAAGAAGATTTGCTTACAAAGAAGTAGATATTCATCAAATATCAAAATTCAAAACCTCGCTTCAAAAATGCTTAATTTGAAAACCTTGTTTTGTGCTTGCAAATGCTATAATTGCTTCGTTGATTACAATCTCACAGAACGTCTTCATGGCTTCGTATTCCATCAATGGCTCATGTATGGACACGTAACAACTATATGAAAATATTTCCAGAATTTGTGACGTGGCGCAAAAACAACTTGTGTACGTTTACGTGAAATATCGTTAAACTCACGTTCGGCATTTAGTTCATTATCTTGACCTTCACTTTCAGTCGTTGCATAAAATGCCTGTGATCCGATGCTCCCTAAATCTACTCTTGATATATCGTTGATCATTGAAGTCACCTTACTAGAATCCGTCAGTATTCCATTGATATTCTAAATAAAAAATTGCGTTTTTGTTTTCTCTATTTCTTTTGCATTTAGTGATGTCATATTAACCGCAGATTCCTTTTTTATCATCAAGCTATGTAAGAACATGAGTCAATAAGTATTGTACATATTTAAGTCAGAAATCTTTTGTTCAAAGAAGTTTTGATAAGTACGAGTCGCTGATGGATCGCGCTGCCAAAGCGCGGTCCATCAGTGACTCTTGCTTCTCAAAATAAAGTCTCTGAACGGTTGTGTTTTATTTCGAATGCTTGAACTTTGAGGTACAAATATATTTTTCACCTTTTTACTTTCATTTTAAATAGAATAATTTGCATTTCATTTGAATGACAAGTTCTTATTATAAATGGTTATTTTTCGAATTACTCAAAAAAATATTATTTCGGAGTAATTACTGACTTTGGCGAGATGTAGAAATGTGCTTTGTCGTTTAACGGATTGAGCAAATTGATGAGACAAAGTTAATTTCTTTTTCGCTAATGTTTGTGATATTCCTGCCAATGACGTCATCTGCCATTCCTCCCAGTTCTTTGCAATATACCGCATTTCATCAAGTACGCTAAAATTATAAATGCAAATAAATATATTTAAATGTGAAATCACCGCTAGAGTCAGGCTTAAAACTGGAAATACGGATAAAGCATCGGACATCTTTCGATATTGATTAAAACACTCAAATTTCTCAGGAAATAGAACAAGGCATGCCTTGATTTGTTTTTTTGCCGTTAACGAAAACACAAATTTGTAATACAATTCAAGATGATCCTCTTTTCATGTGAATTTCATATCTTTTTGTATATCACATATTTTGTCGAACGTGAATAATATATTTCTACCAATTACAAAAAGCAAATTTCTACAAAGGCAAAATTGAGGCCGATATATTAGATGTTGAACCGAATATTTATACCGTGAAAATTATTTGTAATTTACAAGAACTGAGTTGGTTTATTGATAACGAATTCAACCATATACAACTTACCTTTCTTCTAAGTTTCTACTTGTAGCTGGAATCAAAATATCCGTCAGTTTCTGGGAAAATGTATTTGAGATTATTTTTATTAGAATTTATGTTTTATGTCACAAATTTAAATATTAAAATTTAAATATTTAGCATAGAGCAAATAAACCTATATTATTTTTTCTTAAAATATCGGGAAAGTATTTTTCACTTAAAATCGATGAAATTTACAACCTATTCGATATATTCGAAGTGAATTTTTCAAGATACATTCGAAATAGCAGAATATTTGATATCGTACTCGAATAATACCTCGAACAAATAGTTTAATAGAAATTACCTTGTAGAGTACAGAATCTCCGAGACATATGACGTCGATGATTATTTCGTTTTCCAACAAAACATAATAAGATTGAGGAATTTTTTGCCAGAATGAGACAATTAAAGATTGAACCTAGAACAAATATTGTAGTATTTTGTTCAAAATTTTTGCTATTTTTAAGAAACAACCAGATATTTCAAACTGATTTTCCCAAACCAAGGCCTATCTGTGGCTGATTCTTCACAAGAGAGGGTTTCAGACCAGAAAAATCCCTATGTACCTTCAGAAACAGACTGTCAACAGCTCATTCCACGGAAAAGTAATTTCATACAATAACCAAGGTTATAATTTGCGCTTGTGTCTGATGAAGTTAGGTTATGCTCTGACTAGGGATGGGCACGATTCGAAGCTCGATTATTTCGAATCAATCGTGAATTGTCCATAGGAATAAAATATTTGTGAAGTGAACCAGGATTTTCATTTATTTGACCAAAATCGATTATATTTCGTCGTTAAAATATGAAAATTGTTGTTCTCAGTGTGAATTGAAAATACACTACAAACTATTAATTTCTTTATTTTCAAAATGGGATATTTGTTATTTACAAAGAATTAGTGATTCGATCCAATTCGAAAAAAATTATTTGAATCAGATTCGAATCCCAAATGATTCGGTTTTTGCCCAGCTCTAGCCCTGGCGATAGCTCACAATAAACTTACTTTTTCGTGGAATGGATGTTGTCAGTCTATTTTATTATTGTAATACTATCTTATCCAAGCATCTTTGAAGAGTTATTTACATACGGATCCGAAATTTTAAGAAAACGAGGAAAAGAAGCCGACAATTCACTGCACGTTATCTTTTATTTCAATTCCCTCGGAAGGAATATTTCCACAAACGTGAAACGACATGGCCTTTGTTAAAAAAAGCGTGTGATGAAGATTTGTAAGGGAAAAATATCATATACTTTTGAAATACACTATTAAAAGCGCTTTATTTCACACGCACGCGCACAGCGGCTTGACATGTTTAATATTTATAATTTTAGAACAATTTTTCAAGTATGTTAAAAGATAGAGTACATTAACAGAAATGCTATTGAAAAAGAGTTTTATGTTTGCAAAGTTTTTTTTTATGTATGCAAAGTTTCTTGTAGAAAAAAGTGTGTTTAAGAATTGTAATATTGAAACGATTTCAGACAGTAAAAGGAATTATACACATTTAGGAAAAATTTCAAAAATGCCGGTTCAGACACACATACACACATACGGTTCTTTGTCAAAAATATTGTCATATCTGAGCATTTTCAATAGTAATTGACGTTCTATATTCAATGAACGCTATAAAAAGAGCTTTTTTTCACAAACACGCACACACGTTCCTTAGTTGTAAATACATCTTTCAGGTTCGTAGTATTGAAATGACCTTTACAAGTGTTAGATATTCACATTTATTCCACCACATAAGAGATTCCACTAACCTTTGGAAAATTCTTCTCCTGCAGTGCCTTCACAATCTCTTGGCAATGAGTTTTATGTCGAAATAATAGATCATCAGTCTAAAATATTTTTCAAATATTTATTCAAAATATTTAAAAATAAAAAATAAAAATGTCACTGGGTAAAACTCCTTGTATGATTTTCTACTGTGATGCCTGATTTAGATATATTTAGCCAAACTGAACATTTGCTGGTAATCTAACTATACCAGTGAACTATAAGCCTATGCATGATGCAATAAAAGACATCCGTGTTTTAACAAGATATCAACATTTTAACATTAAGTTCAATGGAAGTTAGGACATTTATATAAAAATTGTATACAATGCACCGTATACAATCGCATACATTGTGTAAGTCCACTAAAATGACGAAAACTTTGTCTGAAAATTAACATTATGTAGTATGTGCCACAGATGATCCACACCTAGCGCTGGGAAAAACCGAATCACTTGGAATTCGAATCTGATTCGAATATTCGAATATTGTAAAAATATAGAAATTTATAGCTTGCTTCAATCCGCACTGAGAACAACAATTTTCATATTTTAACGACGAAATACAATCGATTTCGGTCAAATTTGACCAAAATCGATTGCATTTCGTCGTTAAAAATAAAAATCCTAGTTCACTTCACAAGTTTTTGTTTCTATGAACGATTCACGATCAATACGAATTACTCGTGCTTCGAATCGATTCGAATCACCGAATCGATTTGCCCAGCCCTAATCGTATACAATCGCATGCATTGTGTATGTCTACTAAAACGACAAAACTTTGTCAGAAAATTAACTTTATCTAGTATGTGCCACAAATGATTAGTACCCCTCCGGCACAATTCACCAACCATTCACTCTGCGTCTTTCCTAAATATTCCATTTCTAGCGACACCAACGCCCTTCTTAATTATAGCGTGGCAATATTTTGTTAATTTTTACAATATAACCGGAATCATTAATAAAATCGAATTAATTGAATTATTTGGTTAAAAAATTACTTACGTGATATTTGTCAAACCCAAATGAAGACGATAAATTAACTTTTGAAATGTCTGGATATTCTGTCAGTGAATCTACGTCAAGGCGAATATGTCCGGTCCTAGCAATCTCAAACTGAATAAAAAAGTGAAGTTATTTTTTAGTCTGCATATGTATCAATCGTCCGTGCTTGCCTGGTATTCTTGAAAAAAATCATATATAATTTTTATTTTCATATAGAATTTTTATATTCATAGGATTTTTATTTTCTTCACTCAAAATCGTATCAATTCGTAATAATTTCCTAACACGTAGCTAATTAAATTTTGGCGTCGAATATTAATACATAGTTGTTTGATCTAATATTTGTGAGAACCAAATAAATTTAATAATTGAAAGAAGTCTTCAATGACGGTATTTTCTGACGAAGGGTAGTGTTCATCATCTTTAATATTATATGTAAACGATTTCTGGTTCCAGTCTCGGACCAGGAATTCATGTCCCCCACACAGATTTGGATAGGCTTAACTTAATCCAAGCGATCAAAGTATTTTTACCAATCGGCGGTAACTTGCAGCAGGCTTTGCTCAAAGCTTAACTAGATAACTATAAAAAATTATTTTTCCTTTTATGCAACATGCCACGTAAAGGTGGGCAAAACCGAATCATTTCTAATTCAAATCTGATTTTAATAATTTTTTTCGAATCGAATCGCTGTTTCCATAAAAATAACAAATGTCAAATTGTTACTATTACTATTATGGTCTCCATTATGGTAATTAAAAAATACACAGTTACGAATCACAAATATCAGTGTTTTCAATTACACTCCAAGAGCGAATTACAATTGATTTAAGTCAAATTTGACCAAAATCGATTACGTTTTGTCGTTAAAAATGAAACATTCCATTTCATTTAATATATTTTAGTTTCTATGACCGATTCACGATTGGTTCGAATAATCTCTATTTCGAATTGATTTGCATCACCAGCCCTGCACATGTGGCAATAAATACTTTTCTCGTCAGATATTTTTCCAAGAATGAGAAAGGCCTTTGAATTGAAAATAAAAGACTTCTTGGAGTAACAGGGAATATTGAAATGGTATCTCACTATGAAGTTTACTACTTTCAGATACGTACATATTCAATTTTAATTCATTTCAAGAATGAAAGAAATGGAATTTTAATGAAGGAAGTTTTTAAAATAGGAAAATCGCCACAATATTTTTGCTTAAATCAGTCAGAAATATTTACTTGGTTCTTGTCGGTATGAATAATCTATTAAAAATATTTACTATTAATACTTACTTTTGTGTTTTCTGCTATGGAATTGGTGGAAAACCTGAAAAACGTTTATAGTTATTTGAAACCCGATAGCAAAACTTGTATCGTATTTTGACACCCATGTGTAAAAAGATTTACTTGTCGTGGTTACAATTCTAAAGAATTACTTAAAACAAATAATCTCAAATATTTTCATACTGGTGATATTCTATTCTCCATTTAATATAGGAGATAACATTCTTAATGTCCATTTGTATGTAAACAGCATGGAATAATTGAAAAAAGTCAAAATTCAGCGTTATCAACGATACATACCTTGTCAGACCTTTGCTCGAATAAACTGAATGATAATATTGACTTGTTTCACGAATTCCTATTCCATAGTAATGATATCTAAAAGATAAGAATAATCTTTTTGGCGCAGTAATACATTTCTGGGGAAATCAAAAAGGAATTACAAAATGGCTGAATGAGTGTTCCAAAACAAAGGAAATCCCGAACTCACGCCTCTGGCCCGTTCAATCTTAACGTGATAAAGTTAATGTGTTTAAAGCACTGAAATATCTTTTTTGTAAAAATTTGAGCGCCACTGGCGCTGATATTTGTCTGTTTCAATTTGATTCGTGATAAAGATGCCACATTTAACATTCAAATCCTCTCCCCCGGAAATCTAGGAATGATAGTGAGTCATTTTATCGATGTAAACGAGTCCACCGATGAATGATAGATCGAGTTTATTCCCTCACTGATTTTTTAGTTCTCAAATACCAATTTCTTTTCATCCATTGCCACCACGTCGCAATCACATAAAAAGAAACGATAAAAAAAATAATCTTAGAACGGTATATTAAAGTCACCCCACCCCCTCCGATTTCAAATCAAAGTATATCGTCACGTTCAGTAAATATAGGATCTACATTGTAAATTAACGTGTTTGATCACCTATTCACGCACCTTACATTAAGCAACATCACATATTATATACGCGCCAATTAATACAAATATAATATCTCCATTTTCTAGAATGTCAAAAATTTTTATTCGTTCTTATCAAGGCCGAAAGAGGTTTCACGCCGCGACTGTCTCAACTCACAATTGGTTCAATATCAATTAGTCCAGATTTAGTTTCAAAATCTATATATATTTTTTTAATTTTCGTCTGGTGACTGTCATTTTCTTTGAGTTTCTTTCGTCTGTTTGTACGGAAAACTGACTGAGTCATACAAACCCGAACATTCTTTGAGTTTCTGACCATATACAGTATCAGCAGTAAATGTTTGTACAAGATGGGTAGAAATATTTCAGGGGAGGGGGGGGTGGGGGGGCGGAGGTCGTCAATTCCACATTTAAACATTTTTTGTAAATTTTGGGCTCATGTTCCTAACGCAAATTGCTACATAACCTTTTGGAGGAAATCATCTCGGCTGCAAGTGAATGGAGGTAAACATTTTGATCCCTCACCAAAAACTCCGAGTTTTCAGCTATTTTTTAGCAACGTTTTTATTTCACCATTACACATCTCAGAAAAAGCGCGATGAACCATAAGTTTCAAAAAGCCTTTATAATTAATTTTGAATAAAACAAAAGTAATTCGCATTGACGTTTTGCGTGATCGCACGAAATATACGAACAAATATTAAAAATAGAATCTCACGTTTGTAAGCAAATAACATAGTTAATAAGGTAAATAAATATAAGTAGTATGTAGACCAAACTGCAATAAAAATGCAGTAAAATGATTGTTTTTTGCAAGTAATTTCAATAGGTGATATTCGAATAAACCATATTTTCGGCTTCCGAAAGTGCGCCGTCCGAGGCGTGTTCTATCAACAGCTCATATTTGGCATAAATCTTTTCAAATTTGTGTTTTTTGATTAGTTTGGAATATGCAAGTACTTCTAGTGAAGGTAAATTTACGGGTTTTTTTACAGTGCAGGAAATATTTAATCATTTCCTTAATTCATTTCGGCAATACAATGAAAATGTCTGATGTTGACGTTTAATAATTCGTGTAATTTCTCATCGCATCAGTTGGGCAAACAATTAATATTTGTTCCGTACGAGTTTTTATCCGAAGAAAAATATCGTTCATATATGTAAAATCTTTCAAAGTCACCTTGCGATTTTTTCCGCCAAAATGCGTACCACCTTCAGATAGCAATTTAAATTCATTAAACTTTGGCTCACATGGGCGCGATGGCCTAGTAGTTAAACAAGTTGGCATCGCAGGTTGAAAACCTCGGGTTCGAGTCCCGGCGAGCCCGGCTCATTAATCCATGTCCATCACTCAACCCAGGGTGTAAAAACTGGATAGGCCCGAACAGGAAAATATCATATCTTTCCATCAATTCTAACCATGTTCGTTTATAAGTAGCACCTGGTACAGGCCCTTGGTCAGTGTGATCCACTCTGAAAAGTGGCTTTAAAATATGCCCTTTCCCCACTCCCACTCCTCTCTCTAATTCATGAAAATTCACAAAATTCAACTTACTTAGAATGACCCCGGGTACCAAGTCTCCTTGTCGTTATTTTGGGGAACTTTTGTCGAATCATCTGCATACAAAATAATATTGATATTAATACTTGATATTGTATTAATACTTTAATTTTAAAATTAAAGAATGCACGGTTGTCCTATCGGTTTTGCTCCAGTCAAATTATTAAACTAAGATAAGCAAATTTGAGAATAAGCGTTTATAAATGGTTCATTTATGTAACTTATAGTTTTTTCGTTCTTGTTAGATTTGTAGTTATGGGTTTTAGAATAACCCTAATGTATTTCCTGCGTTTCGTAAGATGCGACCAAAATGAAAAAAAGTGGTAGATAGTTTTGCAATTTGCCCAGGACACTGCTGCGTTGGTCTTTGCCATAGCTCTTCAGTTACGCGTGGAATGTTTGCTGGTACCACATCTTGTAGTAACCCTTAAGTGGTAATTAGTTGGTTCTTTCGCCACTGCTTACTGGTTTGTTTGGAGTTTTGCAACCAGGTAGACTCGTGATTTTATGAGATATGTACGTGTTAGTACTAATCTAATTTGAGTAGCTTGAAGTATTTGAAAAAAACAATATCTACAAGAAATACATAATTTATATTGAAATAAATTGCACAAAAAATAATTCTGGTTGAACTTTATCTACGATAAATATAATTTACTTTTCCAAACGTTGCAGCACATGCCGGCTCCAAACATTCATTTTTGCAAAAGTCAAGGTAATGGCTATATAATATGCATCGTGGTAAACATATTCCTTCCGATATCAGGTAATTCTCATCTAACCTGTTCAAAAAAAAAAGATTGGAAGATTTAATAATCATGAGGCACGAACGAATGTTTGAATTTTTCGGCACTACATGTAGTCTTTGTCAGTGTATCCTAAAGATATTAAATTCTGGCTTCTATAAATGTATAAACAATTCTATTGACAGCTATGTTTACTGAGAAATTGTCATTCGGCAATGTCATTTGCAATCAGGTTTGTCAACATAGTTTATTCTAAACAGTATTTGAAATACACTAACAGAATAATGTTTTTAAACCTCAAATAAACGATATTGCTGATATTTAACCATATTTTGCAGCAAAATCATGATTTATGCCAAATTTTACAACGTAAAATTTGACATATATCACGAATTTACAGCAAAATGAAGCAAATAAAAAACATTCGGGAAGCGTATTTTTTAATCAGGATTTTCGAATACTTGATTTTTGGGATGAATACAACCTATTTTGCAATCGGTAAAATATCGTCTTTGAGTAAAATATTATTTTCAACAAGAGATGAGTAGTATTTATTTATTTAAATATAAACGAAATTATTAAAAACACAAGATGGGAGATGGGTGAAAAGGTATAACGGTGGGGGAAGTAAACGCGAAATAATAAACGAAATTGAGATGATATTTTTGATGCATCGATAACAGTGAATAAAAGATGAGGCTTGTAGGGATTGAATTGCGAGATTGGCTCAATTGCAGTGATTGTCGGTTGTGCTTTCAAACAATTTGGGACAATTTGTATCAGATTCGGATAGATAGCAAGATAGTTCACTTCGTAACATGTGCCATTTACGTCAACCAGTGATCCATGAAGCGTTGAATTGAAAAACACATTTCAAAATATCTCGCTCTAGCAGGTTTTGGCGGTGCGATCTATCAGTGACTCATATTTAACAAAAACATTTTTTAACAAAATTTTTCTGAATGAGTTGCACTAATGCTATGGTTCAAATGATTTTTTGTGTATATGAACATGAACATTTATTTTTATTTTTACCGACAAACTTACCACGACATTGTTCTACTTGTATGTTTCTTATTCTTAGCTTTCGAACTTGGTTCGTATTTTCTTTTTTCTGCAACTTCTTGTACTGTTGGCGCTTGTTGATTGATGATTGGCCAAGTATTATTTTCACGTTCGTGGGGTTGTATGGGTGAAATATATTCAAATTCTGGATAAGTTTTGTTCGTATAGGGTTTGGCATACCCGTGTTGCTCCATATTTTAGTCAAAAATGTATTGAGCCTTTTATACTGTAATACGCATAGGCCATTATTTGATTTTTCATTGAAATTTACTCCGAGCAAGGCCACAAGCAGCGTTCAGAAGAAACCAACCACCGGCCACTCAATAGTAAAAAGCAACTAAAAGATTTAGTATCAGCAACTGCACTCTAAACGGAAAACATTCCAAACCGAACGAAACCACCATGACAAAGTGCAGTAGGTGGTATCTTCCATGGACGATGGCAAAATACCCTACCATTTCTTTGCTTCTTTTTAGTCGCCTCTGACGACACGCAGGAAATAAGTTAGGACTATTCTAAAGCCATACAGGGCATGAAATTGTTTTGATTTGGCGAACAGATGAAGCGTAGCCTAAAGTTACTACATTCAAATATATGTCCATTTCTTATATCATTTTTTTTATAATTATTTATGATTAACAAATTCTCCCGCTGTGAAACTGCTTATTATCCAGTGAAATATTAGCTTAACCGGTCAGATATATTCTGTCCTCACATGTTTTGTTGAGCTTGAGACATTGAGCAGTCCACCTGTGCCAAGTGCTGGACAAAATAAAAGTTCTAATCGGGGAGAACTTTGGCCGAATATCATCGATTCACATCAAATATTGCTTATGCTTATTCGATTCACAACAAATATGGTATGTGTTCGAATCAATCAGAATCTTGAATCTAAACGTGGCATCGCGAATTCTAGTTCCAATCATCTATAGATACTCCATGTTTCCACATCTTTACTCCAACACTTTTATAGTATTAGAATTATTCCTCTTTGGTAGAAAATGATAACTGTCCAATATTTTATACCATACCACAAAACTTATCGCATTACCCAATTTCAAATTTTGTTTTGTCGAGCATGTGTCACCAATGGACCGCGCCGCAATGGTGCGTTCCATCAGTGACCCATACTTAGCAAAAGTTTTTGTAGGAAATTTCTGACTGACTGCATCTTAAATACTAACCATACTTCAACTTATTCAGTGTCGTCCTCACGCACTAATTTCAAAATTCATTTTATATGCCCCACGTTGTTTATAAAAGCTACTGTGTTACCCACACCACGATGGATCTTATTATTACTGCCAAGAAGAAGCAGTATATTAACTGTTAAACAAAGTTGTTACAACTATTGTGTATTTAGGCATTGCCATGTGTGTGCCCTCGATGTCATGTGCCTAAACGCTTATTCATGGGGAAAGTAACTTTAGTGGTTATCCAGGCACACGTGTGTCAGGAGGAAATTAATGGATAAGATTACTTGAAAATCTTAGTTAATTACCTAGATTTAGGTACAAGTAGCAGTGCTGAATCACGAGTAATGTTGCGAATATTAGAGATTGATATTAAGATACAAATACATTTATTTACTCAGTAAACAATCCAATTTACTCGTATCACCTGTCTTTTCTAATTACTTTTCTTTGATGTGAGACATTGCTAATAACTATAGTGTGTGCATTTCAGTTTCATTTTTCTTTTTTTTTTGATTTTCGCAGATTTAATTTTCATGATATTGCCTCAATACGATGCTTTCTGTTTTAGGATTGATCGAAAACCGCTAAATATACGAAAAAATGTGTTTTACGTATCGCTGCAGGTTCGCATTCCGTTGATAAAAGAATGGCTACTTCATCACTTCAATGAAATAGTTGCATTAAAAAAATCCAAGAAAACTTTCATGGGTATCATTTTAAGAATAAAAAAAAAAGGAAGAATAAAAACAATTTCACATTCCAAATATGCCATATAAATGATCTAGGTCCTCATATTTCAATATGCTTCTCTAGAGAACGATCATGGGCCAAATTGATATTATGAGTTATTATTGTTTATTATGTTGATTATTAATCAGGCTACAAGCTAGGTAGCTCAAATTTTGTTCGTGATTTTCATTAGTATTAACACATTTAAAAATGCAGACATTTTATGCAATAAATAGATTTTTTTCAAATGCATGCCCTTCGGATTCACCTGATTCAAACAAGGCCATCATTTTACCCCTTATCTCTATACCAATCGTAAATGATTTTGTTAAATATGAGCCACAGATGGACCGCGCCTCGGCAGCGCCATCCAACAGTGGCCCATATACTTTACAAAATGATTCAAGACAACCTGTTTGCATCGGTTATCGTTGTTTGTCCTAAAAATATGAAAATTCCGTAACATTTCACTTCGTTGTTATATAACCTACTCAGGATCGATTCGAAGCATTTGTCCTCAGATTGATTCGATCGCCAAATTGAACTGCTCATCTCTGCGAAAGGCTTAACAAATGTACATGCCTGTGTTTGAACCTTGAGATTGCTTTTTAATGTTCACATGAACGTAAGTAGGGAAAACGATGCATGTTATGTCTAATATAGTGCACTCGATGCTAGTAAGTCGTCAAAATTTGTATGGTAGACCAAAGCACATATCAATACTGTGACAAAACTGCAATAAATTTCCTGTAAATATGTAGAAATTACATATTTCAAAAATTCGAAATCGCTTTATCGATAATATTTAGGCCAAGTATGGAGTATTGATGGTCCGCACCTGGCTGTGGCCAAAAGAGGTAAAAAAATTGATTTTATAGTTTTATTTCGATATAATCGAGTAAAATACTGCAAAAGAGCGTTTTTTCTGCAGTTTTGTTACGGTGTATAAAATCCACTTTCGTTTATTAGTATTGCGAGATATTTCCTAATATGCAAGGAGGAATTTAGTCAAATATTTTTCAATTATCAATTCGGATTTTAGCATAACATTGTGTCAGACTTCCAAAAAGGACATAATTTGTTGTTGACTTTTCTAATTATCTTTTCAGAAGTAGGAATACTTTGCAAAATTTCATAAATTTACAATCATGTGAGTGTTAGTTGTTAATTTAAACGGTTTGGAAATGGCATATTCGTGCATAGTATCATCATAGTATGTTGTGAATTTCTTGTTAAGATGAGAAGATGTTTCCTCTGGTTATATGTATATTTAATTATTATAAAGATTTGTACTTCCATCTCAAGAATTTTGTCAAATAATCTTTTGTTAAGCATGTGCCACTGATGGATCGCATCGATGAGATGCGGTCCATCTGTGGTACATGTTTGACAGAAAACAATTTTGTCTTGTTTGGCATTGCTGATTAAACGTCTCATGGTAAGAGATCCGTGATCACCCCCCTCCTCATATTGTGCAAGACATTGTTCAGAATAAATCGCTCGAATATGAAATTATAAAACAAAAACAAAAAAATATTAAATAGGTATTATGTTCCATATCATACAATTTTTCACATCGACCAGAAAATCATTTATTATTTTTCATCGCTAATGTTACGTCGATATTACAATCAACTGGATACGGTTGTCACTTTATTGCCCCACTGGGCCATCAAAATATCCTCTTGTCGTATAAACATGGGCCTTTGATAGAACGTGTACTGAGACACAATCTATCTATAAAACAGGCTTGATTGGGTATATGCAATGTTCTAATTAACGAAAAGGTTTAAGAATGTTCACGTAGCATATTCTGTCATTAATATTTCAGTCTATAATTCATGCGTTAGCCTGCTTTCGCCAAATGCCTAATGGGGATATTGATCGACGCGGATGCGTTGAGAAAGCTAGAGAAAGGAGAAAACCAGAAAGAAGGTTGCATTTTTGAAACATGCGCTGTTCACAATACACAAAATTGCCGGCTTGTGGTTACGTTAAGTTAATAATGCAAGGGGTTGTCGACAGCAAAAATATAGATTAATCATGTTTTGTTAAGTGTGGGTCACTGATGGATCGCGCCGCCAAGGCGCGTTCTATCAGTGGCACACAGTTGATAAAGTAAAATTTTTAATAAAGATTTTGGCGTAAATTGATATTTGCATATTGCTATTTTATAGAAGAAGGAGAGTTAGTTATTCGAAATCCAAACCCGATACTGCACTTTACCATGGCTGTTCATTTCCGCTAGAGATGTTTTCTGCTCAGAGTGCAATTGCTGGTTTGAGTGTCCGTTAGTCGGCATTTTAGGCGATGCTTATGGGCTAAAGAAAAGGGATTTAAAGTTTAAGTTGCAACGCTTCGAAATATTCACAGAGAATTTTAATTGCAATTTTAGAAATAACACAGAAAATATAAGAGCGATTTTTAGACAAAAATGTGTTTATCACGTTTATCTAGTTTAAATTGTTTTTAATGAGAGTTTTTTAGGTTATCCGCTCTCTCAAAAATGAGTTTTTATTTTTATTGTACTAACTTTACGTGTATTGTCTATAGTTTGCTGATACCTGTTTATCTCTGTCTTTACGCAATAACCAAATTCTTTTTGAAGCATTGCTATTACACTGGACTATAAAAAAACATTTTATGGAATATGAACTTGGATGGTAGGCAGTAGAACACTTTTCAAATATAATTTTCTAGCTTTACCGATCCAAATTATGAAATTGTAAAAAACTATCTATCCAAGAAATTGTTACTGAACACGTTTAATCAAATTTAGACTGCCTCTGAAATACCTCGCCGACAAGGCGCAGCCCTTCTTTAATCCATGAAATCCAAATTTATCGGAAAAATGAAAATTACTATAGAAAATATTTGCGTTTTTTTTTAATAAGTTTTCATCCAATTTATGAATTAAAATTTGCTCTATTCCAATTTGTTTGTTTCGGCATTTGCCTGTATTGTGGATGAGATTTCTCTTCTTCTGATGTGAGCTGTTAAAGTTTGGGGTCTCGGCATAATCATTTGCATCATTTGCAGTAATCTTGCCATGTCACGTGTGCGCTACAAACGAATCGCACCGTTGAGGCGCGGTCCATCTTTAGCTCACACTGACAGAATGAAATTTTTATTTGGGTCGTGAAATGAAAGGTTTTCAACTTCATGAATTCCATTCCCACAACGACATCATTCTATAGATAAAGAAATTATCTGAAGATGGCTCAGATAAGATAATAAATAACACACATTTCCTAATCTTGTAAATGCAGCTGTTGGCCTAATTTTGAACCATAGAATGCTGACAACAATCTTAGAAAGTGTTCAAAACGGCACCTTGGTGTCAGAAACAGAGGTTTACTACAACCGTATTTCTCAGCATATTCTTGAATAATTTACATTTTTCGTCCTGCGTGTAGAATGCCTCTCCATTTTACATTTCCAAATGATTGAACAAGCGCCTAGCTGGCCTGCGCGTTTTGTATTTAAAGCATATGTGTATGTGAATCATGTGCGTGCTAGGCTCGCCATGTTAGCTGACTTTTGAAGCTTTGATGAATAGACTCATTTAATTCTGTGATCTTCCCAGTTCCCCAGTCGGAGGTTATGGCGTTGTTAGGCCTACTCCAATGTTTTCCATATATCAATTTTTTCGGTTTATGCATGAACCCCATAATAGTAAAAACTCTATATTTATGACACCTATGCGTACGGAATGAGTGCATTTGAATGTTTCACTAATCAGAAATTAAATATTGCTATGCATCAACCAGCCTCGACAGTCGTCAGCTCGATCCATTAGTGAGTTAAGCCCAAAAGATCTTCAAACATAATTTTTATTTTTTATTTTGAGACCCTTGCTAAAATCACTTTTATTAACAAGTGAATTTATTTCCCGATATAACAGCCCTAAGTATGCCATTTTAAGCCTAAATATTTGCGATGATTTGTTGAAATTGGGTCTTGCCTCACTTATATGGCTTCTGGTAAAGTATTGATTCCCGGAATATTTTTATGTACAATCTCAACTGTTGTATTGTTGTGGTCTATGTTGACTGACAAGTGGTTTGTGATCGATGCCTCTGAATACACAATCAAATGCAGGGAGGACAGATTATTGAAGGAAACATACCCTTGGCGTGAAGAACTTGGACTAAACGATGTTAGTAATCCAGCATCAAAAGAACGTGAGGATGATCTTTCGTTCTCTGGGGACAAGAAGGTTGTTTTGCAACAGACTTCCCTAGGAGAAGAACCGCGCTTAAACCGACCAAAATTAGAACGGCCCGCAAATGATTGGCCAGGACTGCCTTTGAAATCAAGAAACGAATTGCACCAGCCAGCACCATTGCTACAGCGTGTGCATCACATCAAGAGGCACACAACGGTGACAAGGAATTTGCTGAGTCGAGTAAAACGAGGGTTGCGAGATACTTTGCAAAAACGCGTGGAAGGTGAACGTGAAGAGGACTCGAAATTAAAAGCATGGAAACAACTTGCAGAAGATTTGCGCATCAATCTGTATGGTTTTGGAGGCCGTGATGTTACGTTTGACAGAAGTGAACATATCGAACCGGTTGGGTCTAAAAATAACGAATGTGTTAACCAACTGAAGAAATCAATCAAGGTATAATAATCAAGTCGAAAGATATTTCTGCACACGCATTTTTGTTAAGCGTGAGCCACTGATGGATCGCGTCGTCGAGGCGCGATCCATCTGTGACTCGCTCATGCTGACAAAATAAAACGTTTTGTTTGGGAAGTGTTCAACTCACTCTGTTAATGCATTATAATTTGGTCACAGATGAATCTCACTACAAGCTACGGTCCATCCATGGCCTATACTTGCTAAAAATACGCTGACATAGTTATTGAAAACTTGAACGTAAATCTCATGTCATTCATAATTGTATGGTGCGATGGGGAAATCAATATTTTAAATTGATATTGACTGATGTACAGCACTCGCCTCGGTGTCTAATATTCTTCATTCATAAGTTACACTTGACGGAATCGTTAATTTAACTAATATTCTCAAATATTCTTATCCTTTTTCATTCTGTGTCGTGTAGGTAGGGTAGATATTACTCACCACACTCAGACTAAGTCATGCGTGGGATGTTTTCTATTCAGGGTATTTTTCAGTACTGCATTTTCTAAAAGCTCTTTGTCATGCAAGCGGGCTTCCGTAGGCTCCTTTTAGGCCCTGCTTATGGCTTGGGGGGAGATCATCAATGAAAAATTAGGGATTTTGTTCGTTTTTTCAAGGCGAGGAACGACAATATTTTGATAGACATGAGAATAAGCGTTTTGGTAATATAATTAAAAGTAACATCTCCAGGACAAAAATACAGTACATTTACCGGCAATGTGGATTTGTACCTACTCGATTATTTTTCTTCAAGTGGCAATAATATATCTCCTTCGTTTTTTAGAAAGACAATATCACCGAACGATGTGCTAACATAATACAAAACCCAGGAAAGAAGTCTTCGACGCCATATATTGTTCCGCAGCGATGCACAAGAAGACAATTTTCGACAAATACTGGGCTATGGCAAACATGCTATGCCGTGGAAAATGGAGACATCCTAGCAAAAATTATAGATAAAGGTTTATTATGAATTTATTTCAAGGGAGGGTTGTTTTTCTATATGATATGGATGATAATCGTGATAAAAATGATTCCATATATATATATCTTTTTTTTAATTAATTGCCATTATAGATAAGCTCTAGGCGAAATAATTACGCTATTTTGGAAAAAGTCTTGACTCTAAAGCATTTGAAGAATAACTTATAATTCCTATCCCAAAACTTGTTTACACACACTAATTTCTTTTTTCCCGTAACTGTTGTTTATGACGACGACAACACTTTTAGTGGGCGTATGACTGTTTTGTCAAATTAATTTCAAGTTTTTGGAATTTCGGGATTTATTGCACTGCGATTTATAGGAGCTTCAGCCAAAGAGGGTAGCTGACGAAGTGCTTAAATGAGCCAAATGATGATTTTTGTAAGCTAGAAAACGATGTTTTATGTGAAATTTGGACGTGAGGCAGTATTGTTCGAAACCGCAATTATGGGTAAGTATGTGTCACTGATGGATCGCGTCGATGAGACGAGGTCCATCTGAGGCGCATACGGGACGAAACAAAATTTTTGACTAGGATGAGTGTCCTCAGTATGAATGTCTATCAGTAAATACTACAAAGGAATATCAAATTTTGTCTATTATATAGAAAATATACAATACAATATATCACTTCACAGGCTCCTAATAAACACAATCAATGCATTTCGTTCTTAGACGACAGAGATAACATTGTTCCCAATTATATTTCTTCAGTAATCAAACATAACCTTTCGACACGGATGTTCATTATTGAAGAAAACAAGATTAAATGTGGTCGGCACTGAATATGAGAACGAAATCGTCTGAATTATTCATTGAGTCGTTGTTTTGTGTTGTACTGGATTTTGGCAGAGATGTCGAATTCTAAGCGCGCTTTGTCGACGATATTTAGCTTGTTTTCAAATGGTTGTCGTTTGAAAGTAAAAATCGGGGAATTTTCAGTTTCATAGAGTTCTAATAGGTTGTTTTATTCTTCATGTGTCACATATATGTATCCGTAAACAAGTCCCAATTACAAAAAAGATCAGACACGTTTTGGTGTGAGTCACTGATAGATTACGGCGCATAGGTCCATCTGTAGCTCGCGCTTAACAAAATAAAATTTTTGATTATGCCGGAACCATGCTTTGCAGTCCATCAGTGACCCATCATATCACAAAATTAGGAATCAAAAATAATTTATATATTTAAGACATATTTTCCAACCTAATTAGTTATGGAATTTTGTCACACGTCACATATATAGACTCCAGCGCAAATTATAAATTAGGATAGAAAAATATACCGTGTTAACAATTCGATAATCAATTTAGAATAATATATTAAAATCTCAAAAAAAAAAAGTTTTCACTATATTATATATCTATACGCTCCTCTGTGTCAAAATTCGCACATCTTTTTTCAAAACTTTCACAACGATCGAAGGAACAACACAAGCAATCCCTATCAGAAATTTCATTTTGCCAAGCATAAGCCACAGCTGAACCGCATCTGGACGACGCGATCCATTAGTGACTCATACCAAAACGAAGATGTTCGAACAGAATTTTTTCGACTAGGATTGTAAACAGCAATTTTTGCCTTCGGAAATTTTGTCCACACTTGGTTTTATGGTTTTAGGCAATTTCAAACATGGATAACTAGCCTAATTTGACCTAAAAATAAATGATTTATAGTTTTATTTAAATATCACTCAGTAAAGTTACAGTCAAAAAGGCAATCTTACCGCTTTTTTAAATCTACCCTTTCAATTTTGTTATTGAACTCCCGGAGTTTGTTTTTCGTTTATAATATATAACGTTCGTATACTATATGTATTCCATTTTAGGAAACCTTGCACGATGTGCTCCCGTGAGATATAAAAATTTGAAGATTGGATCTTTGCCAGCTGGATTGAAGAGTGAAGAAGTGGAAGATGTTTACGATGATGAATGGAAGACTTTGCGTGAGTACTTGAGCTCGTTTTCATTTTTATGGATAGGACGTAAAATCTTTGCATACCGAATTTAAATCTTAAATACTATTTAAAAATGTTAATGCCCATTATGAGGTTATATTTGGATAACCAAAAACCTTCAATTATTTTACCAATTTCAGATTCCTGAATACGCTACTGAGTTTATTAATATTCAAATATTTTCATTTGCAACCTCCACATTGATTACAGAATGCGTATACCGAAGTAGATATATAATAGAAACATAACTCAAGTTATTATTGAAACCATAAAATATGCAGTAAGATACATAATAATTTATTCACTATTGGTTTGTATAAAATATCGATCAATACTTGACGTCTCTCCCGCTTCCCACGGGACGCCTATCACTTGATAATGATGAATTTATTGCTGAAATGTCTTTGCTAGATACAAGAACGCACACCCAGTCAGAAACTGAACAAACATATTTTGTTTAAGTATGAGTCACTGATAGATCGCGCCGCTAAGGCGCGGTCTATCTGCGGCTCATTCTTAACAAAATAAATTTCTAATCACCCATGTATGTACATATTTTCTTATAGTGAATCGTTTCATAATCACACGGTTTGTAAACAAATTGCTATTACTTTTCAAGCAATGCTAAATACAGGCACGCACCAGAGGCAGAGGAAGAGACATTGGGTAATCCGACTCACTGGTCAACGAAAAAATAAAATTGATAGTTATTCACTAACGAAAATAAACGCCGAATGCACGCGAAATTTTTAGCGTATTTGACAAAAAATGCAAACTTTTGCAAAAAATGCAAACTTTTGCAAAAAATGATATGGCGATGACGATTCCGTTTTAGGCGATAAATAAAAGGTAGATCTCGCCGAAAGAGCGCGGAAATTTGTTGCTTTTAACAAATTTCACCTCATTTTTTGCGAATTTAAAGGGGGAGGGATCAGATATTTCTATATTTGAAAAATAAAATTTAATTGAAACCAAACTTTAAATGTAAAATAAAATATTGCCAAGTGCCCACGGTTACAACAAAGCCATTGTAAGCTGGATTCATAATGGTTAAGGCTCCATATGCCTCCATATTCCCATATGCTCATTGTTTTACTTGCATAAATATTATTTTAAATCTATCACTGCGTCTGCAATTTTCCAATTTTTGATATTTTTCAGACCTTCGGAGAATTTTGACATCCTTTTTATGCATGGCTATACCAGTGCAAGTATTTGGATTGATATTAGTCATCGTGGGATGGATAACACAACGTGGATTCACCATTTATTCTGGTGGTCTTGTTCTCGTAATGTCAGGTAGGAATTGCGTTAAAAATAATTTCGAATTGAATCTTTCTGAATATTATTCAATTAACAAAAAAACTTACTTTCAATCGTTCTAAAAATACTATCTTACAAAACATAAAAAACACCTTTGTTCGAACTCGAGAAACTGTAAACAAGAACTAAAATTCTATTTAGTTATTGTATGACTGGGCACAAAAAGATTAGCATAAAAAAATATAAAAAATCACCCATGGTCTAAAAAATACTGAAACGTTTGGTTTCAAGATCTGGCAACGATAGGACTGTATATAAACGACGCAATTAGAATCTATTAAAATTACGATTTATTTTCTTTAAATGGTTAGAACCGATTCGAAGTTCCAAGACTTACATTCACAGGTACGATACCGTTTCAAATCGTATCCCGGTAGGAAATTTATCAAAGCATCGTTTTTTAAGTTTTACTGTAGTATGACACTGATGGATCGCACTGCCGAGGCGCGATCCGTCTATGACTCATGCTTGCCAAAATCAATCTACATTTTTTGAATCACTGGCCTTCTAAAGATATTTCGTGTGGTTTTATAATCAGAAGATTTTGACATGCCAAAATATCAATTTCTTTCATTTTGCTTCAATATTACTTATTTTATTTCAATGTCCCGTTTGTACCGTGATCTATGGACTCAAATTATTTTTCCGGTCAGAAAACATTATTTAGAAAGCTTCGGCCAGTTTGAGTGACGGATGAACAAGAGATCAATTAAATTGTGGTCCATTTCATTTATGCTCAATATTATTTAATTCAAAATATGGATTCGATCAATGTATGTTGGCATCGCAGGTTGAAATCTGATTCGAATCCGGAAATTTCGACTTGTTAGTCCATGCTCACCACTTAACCCATGGTGTAAAACCTTGAGTATGCTGAACCGAATCGGAAAGATTTTATCTTTTCAACTCGAATCTTGCCCGTCTATAAGTGGCCGTCGATGGCCTTGATCAGGATGATCCACTTCAAGGAGCAGTAAAAACGGAAGTTTGAACAATCATAAAAAATGTTCAAACTAAGATTCACATGTCTGTAACAAATTGAGTAAATATGCTTTGCAGTCAATAAATATATTCCATAAATTTATTATTCAATAAAAAGAAGATCAATGTAACATATATTCGTTATATTTTGTATTCTATTATTTGATATTAGTAGGTAAAACCTAGTTGGTTTTCAAGTTTCCAAAATCGAAACCAATACATGGTAACTATACGAAACTAATATATGAATATTCCCGAAATCACTTTTCAGGTTTATTCCAGCTTCTGGCTGTTGGAACTTCAATTTTACTTTTTGACGTCGAACTCAATCGATCACCAGCAGAATTATATCAATTTCCTGAAGGAGTAAATGGAGGGTTTGGAAGATCAGCACATGCAGTTTGGTTTTCAACGGGAAGTGCAATTTTTGCCGGGATGCTTTGTGCGTTAGCGCCGATTTTTCTTCATTCGCATAATCATTCACGTCAACCTATGAATGGAGGAGTTCTTGCTCAACAAATTTGTGGGTATGATCAGAGATATTCCATGCATCATTTAAAAATGAAAAATTTCTTCTCAGGTGCATCTAGACAAGATAAAATTTCTGATTAATCCGTGATATGTTTGCTCTTTCCGAAACTTGCAGTACAAATTTCAGTGAACCTTATTTTTATTCTTTTTAGAGTCAGAAAACCTTTCTTACGCATATGAATCCTATGGAGTTGAATTTTCGTAACACCTGTGACAGGGACATAGCTGTTTTAGGTGATGTCACTGACGTCTAGAAAAAAGGAGTTACTTTTTAGATATCGGCTGTGGAGCATTAATCTATTACTATTTTCAAGTTGACGAATGGTACGATTTCACACAGTGACTCGACCACAGCAGACTTTGACTGTTGTTTATGGCAAATTAAAAAAAAAAGTTTGTTGAAAAATCTTTTAGCGAGTATGCGTCACTTATGGATCGCGCCGACAAGGCGCGGTCCATTTGTGGCGCATACTTAGAAAAATAAGTATTTTAGTTGGACATTGCTGATTTAAGTATATAGTATATGTTTTGTATAATATATTGTCTTGCCACTATGTTGATTTTAAATACTTTATAACTTCATTCCTTGACATGCTACAGATCAGAAGATCCTTACATCGAAGTACAACCAGAACACGACAGAGAATCAATGGTCGATGTTATTGTGAATATAAATGCAGAGTCCTTCGTCACTAAAAAACAACTGCAAGGCCAGGCATATTCGGTTGATACTGGAACAGTTGAAACTAAAACGACAAACTTATCTTCAAAATCCTTTGGAAGAATTGAGAATATACGTAGCGAGAAGAAAACACAAAGCGTCCCAAATCTTCGGAGTGACACTGAAGAACTTCCGTTCTCTAGATCACGCATTGGACGATCGTCATCTCGCCGTAGTTCACGTCGACGCACAGCCCGAGCATTAAGTCCTTTGGCTGTTGTGCGGACACCCCAAGCCGCGATTCTTGCTCTTGAGAGTGAGCAAAAATTGGAAGCTGAAAGAGAAACTGATAAACTAAAACTTAGATCTGCTTCTTTGGACGTTAGTGAGGGACCACGTTATAATCAGTTGAGTAAAACGGCAGATGGGAAGTTACGAAAAGCCGCCACGTTATCCGGACCGGTGGAAGAAGCAGAATATTTACAAAAGGAAAGCGCAACTCAAATGTCGTATTTAACTTCAGTAGACGTTTCGCAGCGACTACGTCACGCACGTTACGCGCGAAGAACGTCACACTCATACGAAGAAACGGCGACACGCATTCGAAATATTCTTCAGCACAGCGCATCTACAGATGATCGCAAAACACGTTCACTTCCGAGACGTAACATGGCACATACTTCACTGAGTGAAATCGCGGCAGAAGCTGGGGGTGCAACCGCTCTTAGAGATCATTGTCAAGTGTTTCTCCAACGCCAAAATGGGTTAGGAGGAATAACTGGTTCAAACCAAGCGTCGCGAGGACGACCAACTTCCTCGATTGTTATTCTGGGTCGTCAGCATAGTGACGATGAAAACTTGCTTCACCCTCGTCCCGTTCACCCCGCTGTATCTCGATGGTGGCAAGATGGTGGTCGTTTCTCACGAAGCCTTGACGAAAGCAGAAGATTCATAAGCCCCACTGTTTCAAGAGAGCTTTCATACGCTGGATCGAGCATCACTCGAGAATGTACGTTGGATAGTGTCCAAGAATGCGTTGAAGTTGTATCTCCAGATGAAACTAGTTTGGATGAAGTGATGGATAATAAAATAGTTGATGATAAGGATGCCATTGGAAGTGAAAAACTAGTAATGAATGGAGCTGATCAGTCGTTTGAATAATTTTCGACTATGTTTTAAATGTATAATGTTCCACAACTCAGGACGTTTATCATAACCGAAATTTTTATCAAATTATCTACTGTCAAGTACGAGTCACTGACGGATCTCGCCGACGAGGCGCGGTCGTCTGTGGCTCATGCTTGACAAGAGTAAATTTCTTTTTGGGAGGCGCGCACATCTAGTCAAAAATATTTTTTAAAAATTAATCTTTGGCTAGTTAAGCGTGAGCCACAGATGGATCGCACTACAATGGTCCGATTCACGACTGATTCGAATAAGTTGTACTTCGGATCGATTCGAATCATTGAATCCGATCCGTCCACGGTCGAAGTCCGAGTCGCAAAATTTATTGAATGTTGTCGATTATGATTATTGCTACATTTTTCAAATCAAGATTTGTACCATTCCGGATACATTTCCGATTCGGGCGATCCCACCACCCATTATATGATTCCACAAGTTCTCTGAACAACTTTCATTGGGAATATGGAAGCTTTTGAATAAATTTCATAGAATATTTTCTATAACTTTTTAAAAATAAACAGAATCGAAAGGATTCAATGTAAAATCATATATAAATAATTTAGAGTCGAATCGAGAGCAAATGTATGCGAAATGAGCAATCGTAATCATAACAGTATATATACAGAATTTTTGACATACAGCAATATTCTGAACTAGTGACTTCGGTAGTGCGTTCCATTAGTGACCCAAACTTAACGAGGGAAGTTTGGGCAGAAATTTATTTTTTATTGGGCCAAATTCGCACGAAGGGCACCACCGAGTCTATATCCACTTATGTCTTGTGTTAAACTTTACATTATAATATTTTGAAAAAATGACCCATTGAACCGCAATATGCACAATCCAATTCCAAATTTCATAACTAATCCAATACATATATACACCCATAATTGATTTTTTTTTTCAGTCAGCAGTTTATATCCCCACATAAAATATTAATGCTTAGAGATGCATATGTATATCTATCTGACAACTTTAAATTTTATCAATTGAAAGAATGATCAAAATTAATAATATATTTGTTCGCTGTAAATTTTGTGAGTCAGAAGAATGAGGATGACTAATATCAGATAAGTTGCGTATTCTGACAACTATTGTAATTAGTGCTGCGCAAGTCTTTCGAAGCACAGAATATCACAGAATAATTTGTGAATCGGCAATAAAAACAAAAAATTGTTCTGTAAAGCGGAAATATCATATTTTCACGATAAAAATGTTGGGCAAATTAATGTGTGCTTCGTAAAATGACGTGTCAAATGATGTAACATCGCCTCCAAAGTTGCTAACATAAATATTAGTTAATTCATGGTTATAGATTCCTTTGATTCTGATACCAGGTATAGGATGGCGTAACTATTGCTATACTTGTGAAATTACATGTTCGAAAATTTTTTTTGAATCAGATTTGAATTTTCAACAATGATTTGCCCAGCCCTCATTGCAAGGCCGGATTGAACAGCGCAATAAAAGTCCTGAAAAAAGACGATTTTTTTGGCCGGAGGGGAGCAGAATTCAGGTGTCAAAATATAAAATACAAAAAGAGGCTGTTTATTTCAGAGTTTTAAAACCGTTTATACTCCGAGGAACCAATATAAACAGATTTTTTTGGTCGTCTACTATATAAATTTTATGTATTTTGACGTGACATGAAAGTCAATTTTGTCATGGCTGAGTTTTCACTCCGCAGAGAAAAGGTTCCAACAAGGCTTTCCGGGCTGAGGAAGGGGCAGGAATTTGCGCAAGAAAACCGGCACTCTTTCATTCGCGGGATTCCACCGAAATGTTATACCCCATTGGAGATGCAGTAGAATTTGAATCCCTTTCAAGATACGATCCTGATTGTTTTTGTGAAGTTTTTTCCACTTTTATTGACAATCCAGTACCGGCCAATTATCCGCCGACTTGGAAGCAGTGATGTACAATGTCCCCGTCAGCCGAAAGATGTTTCTTAGCGTATTCCATTATCAAGTAACGATACACGTTCAGAAATTCTTGCTAACACGATAGGGCCGACCATCTTTGATGACAATATGATTTAATTATTCAAAACTAATTCTAATTATCCGATCAATCGTGAATCAACTATAGGAATGAAAACTTGAAGATTAACGGCGTAATATCCCATTTTAACGATGAAAATTTTAAGCCAAGTGCTTTAAACGAAGAAATATGATTTGATGCTACATTGATTGAAATTATTTTTTTTATACTATATTAGTGAATTCGCAGTCCCCTATTTCCTAATTTTGATAACGCGGATTACACTATAATGGTTATTTGATATTTATGAAGAAGTAGTCATTCAACCGATTCGAAAAATTACTTGAAGCACAGATATCTCTCTAAAAAATTCTATCTGAACTCCATTAATACTTATACTATCGACCATTTTTTATTTAGTCTACGTCTAGGCATGGCGGTCAAGCTTTCGAATTATTCTATTGACAAATGGAAAGGAATTTTACTCAAAAGTACCGCTAAACTTCAAAATGACAAATACCGGTATTAGTGAGATAACGCGGATTAAACTATAATGGTTATTTGATATTCATGAAAAAGTAGTCATTCAACCGATTCGAAAAATTACTTGAAGAACAGATATCTCTCTACAAAAATTCTATCTGAACTCCATTAATACTATTACTATCACCCATTTTTTATTTAGTCTAGGTCTAGGCATGATAGAACGAGTGTAAGGAATATTCAGAGCATCTGAAGTTTTTTTTGAGATGTAATGGCGGTCAAGCTTTCGAATTATTCTATTGACAAATGGAAAGGAATTTTACTCGAGAGTACCGCTAAACTTCAAAATGACAAATACCGGTATTAGTGAGACAAACACACAAAGAAAGTCGTAAAAATGAAATAAACTGTATTCTGAAATGGGGAAACTATGCAATCAAAAATATACATGTATACATATGAGCGATATATAAAAGTTTTCGAACTTAGACATAGTAAATATATCTGGCAGATTTATACATTTTATTAAATATGAGCCAGTGATGGATCGCGTCTCTAAGGCGCGATCCATCATTAGCTTGAATTTAATAAAAAAAATTATTTCCCCAAAAAAAAACTACGAAAGTGAACAAAATATACCATGACCAGTCTAAGATTTGACCCTTGATCTCAGTATTAATGGTGTATACAGTAACAATTAGTTCTGAAACTACAAAGATATCTAAGTAAAATATTCATCGAGATCAATATAAATTTAGGCACAAAAATAATTTTAAAAAATGATATATTTGGACGGAAATGGAACAACGCGAAGAGTTATAGTAAAAAGGGCCCTTAGATGCAATTATTAAAGCCTTTTTGTATCAGATTTTAATTGATTACATTCGGCAATAAAAGACTTGACTAACTTAAAAAATGGTGACATGCATCAGTGTGAAGATTGGGAGGCTCGCCTCATAAAAAAAGTTCGTTTTAAAGAATAAATTATTTTTTTGCCTCCTGAGGCGGTAGCCAGCTGTGACCGGTGCTCGGTCCAAAAAATATGCGATTGACCATCATTTTCCCTGGAACATAGAATATAGTTGAAATCAAAAGATCTACATAAATTAGTTAACGGTTATTCGAGTACGTAAGCATCGTCGCCAAAATAGGCTGAAAAGTACACAAATTCAACGAGTCGAAACTAAAAAAGAATTAGGTAGCAATAACATATACGTATAAACGGAAAATTACAAAAAAATTGTTTATTTGTACTTTGCTTAATTCAAAAGCTGGTATAAATGTTGATCTTAATTCTTACAACAACTTATTTTTATTTCTATCGTATATGGCCGAAATCGAACATTTCCGATTAGAAACTTGACAAAATGTATATAGACGGAAATTTTCTGATTACGATTTTACTCAACGCAAGGAGGATTCGAGGACCTACAAGATTAATCTGAAAGCCAATCTATCCACGCAAGTAATAAACCGGACGAATTGTATTCAAACACTCAGACGAGTAAAGAATCATTGGAATTGAACGTTTATCCGAATATCGAATAAAAAATGGTATTCCCACGCATAATTAACAATACCGGTAATTTTGAATTTCGTCACTCCAAATTCAATGTGGTGAAAGCGGGAATTCGAATATATTCGGATAAATTTGTATTCAATTGAGTTATTCGTGTGGGGATGCTTGCAAGCTGTCAAGTTGAATCCTGGTATACTATTTCCATCTGTCAAACACGGCCGTTAGATGAATCGCGTCTAAGTATCGCTTTCCATTTACCGTACATGTATGGCCGTAACTGCTTCCTTCATAAAAAATTCAATAATATTACTGTTGAATTTTTGTTTTACAAAAGATGGCTTCGATGACGTCATAGTGGTGTTCCCGGGGAAACGTGGTCAGCCAATGAAAAATTGTCAAAAGTTGATGACATCATGGGTTGTACTGTTCTGGTTGAGGTGGAAGTTTGTTTTGAATTTCTTCCTTTCATTTCTTTTTCAGCTGAAAAGAAAAAGTATTAAATTTTTACGTGCACTGTGAAAAAAATTGAGGTAAAATCGATGCAATAGGGGATTTTTAAAGGAAATTCTCTATTATGTCAAAGTCTTGGAAGCAAGCAACTGCCAACTTTGAAAATTCCAAGTGTGTTGCCAAGTGATGTCGCAATACTCTAGACCTATGTCATTTTTATTTTTCGATTTTATTTTTCGAGTCATGATAAACCGCACCTGGGCTGCGCTATCCATCTGTGATTCATGCTTGGCAAAATATTTTTAAGAGAATGTTTCTGATAGTTAATCAACATGAAGCGATATCGACATCGAGCAGAAAATATTGTAGTTCTCCAGTGAACGATTCCATCATACATTGCAATGACCTGATAAATCGTCCAAACATATTTTGTCAAGTATGAGCAACTGTTGGATCGCATCTCAGATATTTTTGGTTGGGATGGAATATTAGAAACATATGAAATTAATTTTAGATAGTATTATTATTCATAGACAAGTAAATCAATAGAATTTGAAACATTGAGCACGGGATAATAAACATTTAATATATTATTGAATTCCCACATTTTCACTTCTTTTCAAAAAAAATATAATTATAACTCATGAACAATAGTTTTACGTATGACGAGCGAGGTAATATTCAACCAGGTAACAATTACCAAGTCCAAGTCTTCGCATTAAATGCCTTTTCATTGAAAGTCATTCATAGCAAGGCCGCAGACAGCAACTAAAAGCCAACTTATACGACCCCTTACATGGACAAAAGCTACATAAAATAAAAGACACAAGCAATTGCACTCTGAGTGTAAAGCATCCTAAACAATAGAACTGCAATAAAATAGAAGTACTAAATTATCAGTGGTATTTGGATGACATTGAACTATCAAGCACTGCTCCTTTTTGAGCATTATTTAATACCAGCACCGATGTCGAATGTAAAACAGGACAGCATACGCAATTAAATTACACATATTCAATTGTTGGTAATTGTTTGGCGAACCGGGTGATAAGTCGCTAGGCTCTATGCTCACAGTATACTTTCAAAAAAGCACGATTTACAAGACACGCATTAAAAACCCTATCAAATAAGTAATTTCAAGTTTTTTTTCAACACAAATCCCGCGTTCGCGGCGCCATCCTTCGGTGAACTATGTCCTTGCATATGATATCCCTAAAGTTTCTTTGACATTCAAATCAAATTTTTCAAAAATTCTTACTTTTTACAACTTGTTGCCACAATTGCTCTGCTTCTGCTTTAACCAACATATCCTTGACAAGATAATGCTCTCGTTTTATCAAATCTCGTAATTTCTTAGGTCTGTCTGGTATGATGTAATCCAGGAATCTTTTCAACAGGAAGACAATATGCTGGAAAAAATAAAATACCAAAGTCTACGTAACAGTGTTTAAGATTATTTCTCACGGTGAGCCATCAAAGTAGCCATGCCGGGCACCAGCGGAGGAACCCGGCGTTTACACAAGATTTTGAAATATCATATATGAAGAACAAAAAACATTTGTGTATTGAAATTAAAAAAAATAATTTTGTACCTCCATTACAATCACGAAAGCCAATCTAGCTGCAACAACATGCCAATATTGCATTGTTAATGCATATTTTGGATCTGCAGATGGTGGTGCTCTATAGTCCCGATACCTAGAATAATGAACAAATGAGTAAACTTAGTTTTCTGGTATTTATTAAACAAAGTCTAAGACCGTAATGATTTGTTGTCGCGTTACAGTAAAACCAAAAAAACTCGTCGGAACCGATACCAATGCAATAACTAGGTCTTTCTCTCCATATCGTTTGGGGGGCGATGGCCTAGTGGTCATCATGTTGGGATCGCAGGTTGAAGATTGCGGGTTCGAGTCTCGGCGAATCTGACTCGTTACTCCACATCCACCACTTGACACAGGGTGTAATAACTTGGGTACGCTAGGCCGAACCGGAAAGATCATATATCTTTCCAACAAGTCTAATCCTGTCCGCCTATGAGTGGGCCTTGTGCGGGGTGATTCACTCGAAGAAGTGGTCATAAAAAACGATAATTGGTCACTGCAAAGGACTCATATCATCACGTGAAATACCATCCTAGGTAAAGTTAATAATGAAGCATCTTTTCAATACCTTTGGTATTCTCGGGCCATTTAGCATATTTTTATGTCATAAGATGATGGCGACCAAGTAACAACAACATAAAATTTTGCACATTCAAAGATATCTGCAAATAGCTAGGATACATCCTACGATACATACCTACAAATCGTGACGTTTCCTGTACCGAATGGATCCGGATTATTCGGCATACTTCTTTCACTGAAATCAGCCGTACTGAATACAGACAAACTGTCATTTGTGTATCCCTGGATAAAAACAATATGGATTAAATATAATGAAAACTGATTTCATTTATTCAAACCAAGTTTTTTAAAACTAAAATATCTGACTAAAATATCTGTTAGCAATTTCAGTTTACTTAGTATTTCTGGCTTGAATTTAATTTCAAAATAGTTTAGATATATCTGATTTAGGTAGTTTTACCAAGCTACCGTTTGAAATTTCACCCAGTAAATTCACAAGATGAAATAGATGAAATTGTGTAATTTTGAATTACGTACTCGGGAGAAGTTATTAAGCACCTGTTGCAAGAAACTAAGTACATAGTCATGTAGATTTTAGGTGCACCATATATTCATCACAAAATAGGTTTTGAAATCATTTTACGGTGATATCAAAAGAAGTGGTAGATGGTTTTGCCATCGCCCAGAGCTGTTTCAGACGTTGCTTATAGTGAATTTCAAAAAAAATCTTCAAATATGTAATGACCTAAATATGTCATAAAACGTTCTCCTTCCTCAGAGAACTACCTAGTTCTGCAAGTGTAATTAAGTTGTCATTACTAGAAGAAGTTATTATAAGATGAAAAAAATACCCGAAGAGTGTTTTCAGTGTATGTTCCGTGTGGATCTTGTGAATAAACATAATAGTAAACCAACTTCGGAATTGTTTCGGATGTTATTGCAATTGTAAATGACTAAAATAAAATAAGGAGTTTAATTATTAGAAGCTAGCCTACTAATATACGCACCAATTGTCAGCTAAGTAAGATATGAAGATTCGAGATTCGACTGGACTCGCAGTGGTCGCCTAGTGACCAATGGCCATATGTTTTTATTAGAGAACCCATCTTCTTGTATTAATATGTCATCATTAACGATGTAACCTTTACATTCATCGGAATGGGCAGAGCTTCAGAAACCATGTTGGGAACAAAAGTCACAACACAAGTTCTAGGGCAGGGCAATTCAATTCGGTGATTCGAATCGATTCGAAGTAGAGATTATTAAAATCAATTGTGAATCGTTCATAGGAACAAAAGCATGCTAAATGAAGTGCATTTTTCCATTTTTAACGACAAAATACAATCGGTTTTGGCCAAATGTGACCAAAATCGGTTGTATTTCGCCGTTAAAATAAAAATTCAGTTTATGATAATATTTGTAACTGTATATAAAAAATTATTCGAATCAGATTCGAATTCCACATGATTCGGTTTTGCCTAGCCCTAAACACAATGATCATGGCTCAAGGCGAAAGGGAACACTAAACAGCAGGTGACTAAAAAGCACATAAGCATAGAAACGATAAATTAGAGGAAAAAATAGATAAACAGAAATAATATTTTTGGGGTCTAACTTGCCCATTTTGCAGTAAAATCATAATATACGCCAGATAGTAGACCCTGAAAGTGTTGTTGTAAACAATAAAAACTTGTACCGATTACCAATTCAATGTTTTAATCTGACCGCTCATACTCACATTAGTAACAACAGAAATAGTTGCGATGAAATCAAGTAAATAATACCAAGCTCCAATATCAGCACATTTCCGTGAAAGAGGTCGTCTGAAAAATACATTTTTTTATTATTATTTGGTCAAAAGATATATAACGTTTGAGATAGTATAATTATATAATATCACTACATTTAGTTTTCCTTTTACCTCCGGATTGAAACATTTCGAAACGAATATTTCCGAAACTGATTAAATCACAAAAATGGATCTGGAAATTCAAAAGGGGGTCAATTTATTCGTCCCAAATGAGAAAATTATGCTTTGTTATAAGTATAAGCGCTGATGAATCGCACCGTCGGTCGGGCGCGGTACATCGTATGATCATGCTTGACCGAACATAATTTCCGTTTTTATATCTGAAATTTTATGAAAGAACTGTAAAATCGCAAAGAATTTGGCAACATTTCTCACAAATCATCCCAATGGGAATAGATAAGCAATAGGTCATCATTAATAGAAAATAGGAATGTGAAATGGTTTTGCAAAATAGGAATGTCAAAATCATCAACACAGGTATATCTGCTACAAAGCTATCGCTGGGCCGTTATGGTCTATGACGATATTTTTTATGAAGTCTTCGGAAATAGGCAAGACCAACTATGAAGACGTTCTCCGAAGGGCTACACAGTCCGTCTGTAGTTTCTTTAAATTCAATAAAAGCATTTCCCCAAACATAATCACAAAAACTATCAAATATTCATACCTCAATTCACAAATAAATTTGTTGGCATCCAGTCTTATTTCTATAATGTTGTTCAATAATGCAAGTAGAGGAGCTAATGGAAAGGCAGCGACAAACAAAGTAACGAATCCAAACTGAATCACTGAAAAACAAATTAAATAACAAATAAATATTTACTTTTAATATAATTTAAAATACAATTGATAAAAGGCTGGGCAATTAGATGGACTCTTCACATACCCCGTCACAAAAATTTTGTCTAGCATATTTAGCCAAGCCTGAGTTACTGATGGATCGCGCCGTCGAGGTGCGGTCCATCTGTAACTCAAGGTTGACAAATTATAAAATTTCTGATTCAAGTCCATGTAACTTCTATTGAACACTACTATTCCTAAGTGCTATATATGCGTTCATACAAAGTTTAGGAAGAACACTGAAGATTTGAATTGACTATACATGTTGATAAAAAGTAGAAGTGGTAGATGGTTTCACCATCGCCCCGGGCAGATACCACTCACTGCACTTTACCACGGCAGTTCAGTTCCCTTTGGAATGTTTCCACTTAGACTGCAGTTACTGGTACTACATCATGCAGGAGCTCTTTGCCTTTGACACCTTTTCAACACCTCTCCCGGCTCAGATTGAAATTTGATAAAAAAATAATAATATTTGTTACGAATCGCATCAATTTGAGTATCGAATCGGACCAGATAACGCTGTGAACAGACAATAGGCCCTTTTATTTCGAACTCAACTTTAATATTTATGTAGATGGCTTTTAAAAGAGACTCACCCATTTCAAGATATTCGTAGAACAATCCCATTTCAGTAGCTTCCTGTAAATCATAATCTTGTTCCCATCTCGTATATTCATTATCTGGCATTTCTTTCATACGCTTAGTTGATTTATATTGCCTGAATGATTATATAAAAAAAACAATATTATATATATCATAACTCGAGGAGGTTCGAAAGCTAGCATTAAAGAGCAAGAGTGGAAGAAGTGGATTCTGAGTCCGTATCAAAATTCGTAGCCAAAAACATTATATTTAAAGGGAATATCTTGAAGAAATTGAAGCGCTTTCGGAGAAGATTCCAAATAAAGCATTATAAATCTTTTTTAAGGATACACCAGATAACGAAGTATTCAATAAACCTGGCCAAACAATTATATTGGATAAATAATTTTTTTTTAATTTTAAAAAAGGAAAATGGCGAGGAATTATCAGAAAAAGGCTTTACTGAAATCCAAAGAAGTATCATCTCTTTAACAGTGCGCATTGTCCGTTTGCGTGATTTTTGTAAGATTTCTCTTTTCCATCAACTATAGAACTACATACAGGTTGGTAAATATTACAACCCAATAGCAAATTTTTTACGCATTTGTGTTAAGTGTGAGTCACTGATGGATCGCGTCGCAGAGACGCGATCCATCTGTGGCTCAAGCTTGACAAAATAAAAGTTCTGATTGGGATTGACCAACCATGTTTTTTGTCTAATATGAGTCACAGATGGATCACGCCCCATAGGTTATCATGCTTGATGAACGTAATGTCTGTTGAGCAAGCTCGATCATTCTGAGCAAGGCGGAAGCAGTGCCAAAAAGAAACCAACTAACGGCCACTTGATAGCAAAAAGCTACTAAAAGATGCAGTACCAGCAACTGCACTTATAATGGAAAATATCCCGAATAGATCTGAACCGCCATGGTGAAATGCAAAGATTTAAACTCAAGTCAATATGCCCAACTAAATATTATTTTTATTATAATCAATATTTTATCGTACCTGTACTTGTTGAGAGCCCAGGGCAGTATAATTTCCAGCGTATTATTCCATAATTGTTTTCCAAGCATGATAATTATAAGTTGAATAGATAATTCGTACATGCAGCCACCAGGATCACACTAATAATAAGTTTTGAAGATATTAAAAAATTATTTGGTGGAAAGTTGTAAAAATGAATAACGCAAATTAGGATTGTCGTTATAGTTAGGTTCATAAGGTATTCGAAATTTACTATATAAAAATAACAATGTTTGAACAACTTAAAATTTGTTATGTATCATGATTTCACTGCAAAATGAATCAAATAAAAAAAACGCAAGAATTCTTCATATAAAGAGTTCTTGAGAGTTTATTAACGTCGAGCAAACTTATGTACGAAAAACGATTTCAATGGACGGACTTCGGTCGGTGACTAGCATTGATTCGATTTCGAATTTACTTTCAATAGGGAGAATTTAATATAATTTCTATATTTACATAAATTTCCCATATTTTACAAATATAATACCTAATATTAACTGTAACTCTCATTCAGTTTTAACCGTACACGTATCTGTGATGCACAATACATTATTTTGTTGAGATAGGATGAACTGGATAGAGTGGGGTATCCTTTTTATTCTGCGAAGGAAAAAGTCGAAAATAACACTTAAACATTTGGCAAATACGACCACTCCAACAATTACTCATTCAAAAGCTGGAATACAGCTTCTTACATATACAGTACGTAATGCATAGACACGACTGGTGGACGAATAAGTAAATCAGTGGTGGCATAGAGAGCGCTGAGTCGTCTAGGTGTCTAGTAATTTTCCTAGTAAATAATTGCGCTCAATTCGTTTTTATATTGAAATTCTCTCCAGGACAAGCCTAAAGCAGTAACTGAAAAGCTCACCTGTTCCCATCGCCAATCTCCCA
Organism: Styela plicata; assembly: GCA_963675895.2. Classification (NCBI taxonomy): domain Eukaryota; kingdom Metazoa; phylum Chordata; class Ascidiacea; order Stolidobranchia; family Styelidae; genus Styela; species Styela plicata. The sequence continues at coordinate 17,804,138 of OZ023140.1, forward strand.
GGTACGTGTAATTGCTTGGATATCCAGCTATTGAGGTTTTGAAGAAAGCGACGTAGAATAAGTACGAATAATAATTGACAAATTGAAAACAAAACATCTTGAATGTAAAACTGTCATCAAACTCGATTTGTGTTCTTGGTAATTCTGTAAACGAAAACGTCTATTGAAAGAAAAAACTATTTACCAAAAAATAAAGTAGAGAAGTTCACAGTCTTGCTTCACACTTACACAGATTTGTGTAAGTGTGAAGCAACAGTCTGAACCTCTTTACTTAGTCAGAGCTACTCAAGGCACGGGGGAAAGATAAGTAGTTAGTCCAGGTCCCACAGACAAATAGCTCAACCGAACAATAAAGTTGTTGTTTTTTAAGAATCTTTCCCTAAAGCAAATTAAGAACTTCCTGGGCGATACTAAAGACATGCTTAACAATTATCCTATTTTACTTAAATACATAATTTTCTTGAATCTTGATCTGATATCCCAATCTCCGTTTATAGAATGCGACAAAAAAAATTTCTGTATGGTAGAAGGATGACTGAACATAATACTTGAGACTTACCCATATGTGTAAGCCATATCGCAACATATTCATAGACCTGTCAAAAAAATAAACAGAAATGTGGTATAAAAGATTATGTGGAAGATGTGGGAGTTAAAATACTGCAAGCGCAGTTATAGGCACTTTCTCCATCTTAATCACGTGTTCCAAAATGGTGCAAAATATTAAATAAAATCACGCTTCATCACGACAGACACGAACAAAATTCCGACCATAATTGAATATTGAATAGAATTGAATATTTTGAATGTACTTTGTACTTGAATATGGAAATATTAGTAACTGAAACATTTTTGTTCTTGTATTGTTCACAAAGCTAACATTCATGACAGACGCTTTTTCACGAACTACTGTGCCTTTGTGTTTGCAGATCCGTATGCAGTAAGTGTGAAGCAAGACTTCGAAACCATCTAAGTATGAATGGTTATAAAAATATTTTCTTGACAAATCCTAAATATTCTTTCTAACAGGTTCAGTCCCCGGTGAGGAAACGGAAAATATCAGTGGACGAAAGTGGCGACTTGCCCCTATCGGCGACGCACTGTAACCCACAACGTTGGAGTAATGCTCGAAAACCTTAGCGGATGGTTCTTCATTATTTCAACATGGATAAAATAGCAAGACACAAAATAAAACCTGCAACTGGATAGAATCGTGAACATTGTCAATTGCACATTGAGAAATAAAGCTCATTCATATTACCTTATTTAAGATCATGATGACGACGAGAGATAGCAGGGAAGCAGTAATGGTTGTCAACATTTGTGGTGTTGCAAATTGTCCGATCAATTCAACATCTTGTACTTGACTAAAATCAACAGTAACAGCGAATATCGCCTTGATAGCAAGTCGGTAAACGATGATGGCAAAAACAGCAGCAAAGATAACAAGAATCTGAAAACCAAAGTGCAAAATTAATATTGAGAGTATACGTTCAGGCCTCAACTAACTTGAAGCTATCCATCTCTAAAACTGTCAAATTTGACTTTGTATCCAAATCAAAGAAGTCCTTATTCTTCAAGTATTCTGGAATTGCGATTAAACGTAATTTTGATATTCGATTATTTTCAAATTAGTTGATTTTGCAATGAAATCATGATATGATGTAAATTTTACTACAAAAATCACCATGCAACACATTGATGGATGGATACGTAACTGAAGAACGGATGTATTGAACTATTATTCAACTTATCATGTGTTGAGCAAGAGCAGTAGATAAACTGCGACTAGGCCGTGTGATCCATGAGTGATTCATATTTGACAATACATAGTTTGATTAAATCCCCATAGGGCCACACTCTGTGTGTTGACTGCCGTACTTGAGTATAATAAAAACTAGGACATACACTGCATAGAACTTTGTACCAGTATCATACTTTATACTTAAATTACTATACTTACCCAGAAGAACACTGTGACCAAAGAGAATGCCGCTCTTGAATATTTTTGTCTTGAATCGAGATAAGGTTCTTTCTGTTGTGTGACCGGATTCAGGCGTTCGTTTTTTACAACTGCTTCGAATTCTGGTCGAACTAGATCTCGTTCTTCGTCGTAGTCAACTAAATCCCATTCGTATGAAAGGCGAAATTGTTGACGCTTCCAGAACTCAAGGAACATAGTAGCTGAGCACAAAGGCATAAAAAGATATAATTCGTCAGGCAATTTTTATACTTATTGTGTGATTTCGAGAGCCAAAAATGGTTTTAGTGGAAATCATCATCATAGTTTTGCTTTTTAAAGGTTAAAAACGATTAACAATTTGAGTGCGAGCATGAAAACCTTTTGTACAGTTGTTACATCACTTAATATATTATTCATGAGGCTATAGTTCTCATACCTCCAACTATTACTCAAAGAAAAAAAAAAACTCACCCCATAAAGACATAAACACCGCAAAGAATATCGTCGAATTGTTGTCAAATAGATGAGTAAACTGGAAAAGAATAGTAAAAAATTTTCTACTTGATTATTTTTAAATATTCATAATAAGTAACTGCCGTACCATATTGTGAAAATCTATTGGGATTTTAAAAAGTTTAAAATGTTTATTGTCATATGATAACTTTAGGAATCATTCATGTAGAATCGCCACTTCTTTTTTCTCATTCTCATTTACCAAATGGGTCAGCAAGCACGAAATGCTTTTCGCACAATGCCTAATCAAAAAAAAATTGATTTTACCAAGCATAAGCCACAGATGGACCGGGTTTCATCGACGCAATCTATCAGTGATTCATACTTAAAAGATGTTTTGGCAATTTTTTTCCAATTGGGTAGTGGTAATATACTAGTTACTCACCCTAGCTGCAAGACACGAAGATGTTAATTTCCAATATGAACAATCAATATCACAAAGGGGACACATAGTTTCATTGCCAACATACGTATCATATGTATCATCACACACTTCTCGACTATAAAAAATAAACTTTTTTGAAGATACAAGCGTCAGGTAAAATGGTTCAAGTTTTTGCCATTCTAAAAATCAATACATTCCATTCCATTAATGTATGCTGTAACAGTGGCCCGTCAGCAACCGGAGTGAAAAAGCGTTTTTAACAATGCGCTGTTCCCTCTAGAAGGGATTTAATGTAGGTATATCCCACCAACAAAAAAATATTAATCTGCATGGTATTCATGCTTGAACGAAATAATTTTGATAGATGGACTCTTTTTTTTCTGAATCAAAAATGAAGATGGTGGTAGAAGAAAGTACCGTGATTTGTTCTCATGATAAATATTTCATAACGAATTACACCATTTTTAACCGCATATAATGTGATAATTCAGAATTCAAAACAAAATTGACTGAAAACTAATTAGGTATAGGATAAAAAATACACTTATAGTGTTTCAGTTTTAGTGAAAAAAAAAATAGTAAAGACGCATGCAAAGATTTTAACAAATGTAAACATATACCCAATATTGACCTTGCGGACAAGACGATCGCGCTTAGCCAACTGGGCCACCGAGCCAAGCACAACTTTTGAGGTGCGATTAGCAAATCGATTGCTAAAATTCGGACGAGTTAAACTTCTGTAATTCTTTACTTCGATAAAAGTACTTTCAATTTCAAAACTACAACAGACTATGGACTAAATGGGTTTGCTTTAATAATATAACAAAATATATATAACAAAATCAATCTACAATTTGCCGAACATGAGCCACAGATGGATCGCGTCGCAGAGGCGCGGTTCATCTGCAGTTCGTATTTAACAAAGCGAAATAATTAACAGGAAAGCCTAAAATTACGATTCAGGAATCAAAATGAATGAAAAAATCAAGAATTAGCGCATCCAAAGCTTGCAGATTTTTTCTTCGGCAATGCAGTTATATTACTCACACATTTACGTTGCCCGAAAGAGTTGCAAGACTGTAGAAGAAAACTATCATCCCAAGTAATGATGGATAGACAAGCATGTGAGTGTAAAAACCAAGCCAGGTGAAGTATAATCCGATATTATCTCCGAAATAATTTCTGAAGGCAAGATATTAGAAGTTGCAAAGCGAAGAATGCATGCATAAAGAATGTGATCATTTATTGATTAATTATTAAAGTAATTTATAAGGAGTAGTAAAAGGAGTAGTAAAATTAAAATCACCAGAAAAAAAAACAAAATGAGTTGTGACTTTCGACTAAAATTTTAAAGATGTGAGTTTCGAAATTTAGAATTGCGGGATTCGATTTAATACGGTTTTAGAATCGATTTGAATCAAGGTTGATGAATCAGTTAATTAGAGATCCAGAATTTTGTGACGACAATGCATATACGAGAATTTGATTGCAGATATAGTGTCGCCTTCGCCTTGTGTTTTAGGAAGTTATCAATAAAATAATGCTCTTCCGATAAAATACAGAAAATTAAGTTAATGAAGATTCGAAACTTGGCGTTCAAATTCGAAAATATATTTGTATGAGACTGGGAGATAAATCTTCGAAAACCATATCCGATTCAAGTAGGCAAAATTTCCTGCATAGGTTTACAGTCCGATACGCCGATTTCCGTATTTTAGAATGCTTATTGATTTTTAACTATACAACGAAAGAAGCAATTTGTTTACATTTTGTATATGCTTATTTTTTTCTTAGCCAGCTTAGTGATCACTGTAAGAAAATTTAACAAAGAGGGAAATAAGTCAAAAAATAATAACATGCACTACTTAGCTGTAAAAGAAATAATCATGAAATAAGAGCCGATTGTATTATTTTAGTTCTGAGTCAGTTGTCAAGCATGAGCTACAGATGAATCGCGTCTAGAAGGCTTGACAAACAAGATTTACGTGCATTTCTACTTTTATTACCATTTTCCGTGCAGGTTAGTGTTTCCGTGCAAATAATGATATACCTAGGGTTTTCGCCGTATACGAGAGTAACAGCTCCGATAATAACTATGATGATACCAACAATAGCAGCAATCAACAACATTTGAGTATAGAAACCAAGAAATGCAAAATACATAGCGGTTTTTTCTCCGAGATACGCTCTGAATCCGATTATAAATAAAATTTAATTTCATTTGTGACTCTATCACGATTTAAATTCATTCTTATTTTTTAATAACAAGAAAAGCAGTTTTCGACAGCCCAAGCCTGTGAATTTTATTTTTATATGGATAATCCAATTAAACGATAGATTCTCTTTACAACTTTTTCTATCTTTAATTCTGGTTTCCAAATGTGGGTAAATGTTCCACAAAGTATTTTGAAGCAAATGTACATTGTACATCTGTTAAATGACGTTAAGAGTTAGCAATTCAGATATAGGATCCGCATAGATTCGGACAAATATCCGTTTCCGATGATATGAATATTATATTCCTTTTATGATTCGTTGTAATTCGACGAAATAAATAAAAAAAAAATGCATCTGAAACATTCCCAGCCATTTATATATTTTTCCAAACCTTTCAACAAAGCTTGGAAAAATTTGGCCATGTATTAGGTGTGGTTATATCATTTTTATCAGATGGAATTCGTAAAAGCAGTATATAATGTATAACAACAATATGTACACGGTACAACGTCGGATGAAACGCGTTTCTAGTTCTTAAAGAACTGATGCGGCGATACTCTACTTTTATAGTTTCCGCATTTAAATACATTTAATTTCGAATCATATATCGACTTTCAATAAGAATCTAATCTATTACAATGTGCTAATTCCATGAAAAAATATGGATATGGATTGAACTTTTGGTACAATATTTTTTGAAATAAATCGTTGTCGAATCATAATGTTATGTAACCGTACATGATTTCAATTGAAAAAAAGCAATATAGATGTATAGGAGGGAAAATATCGCAATATTATGACCACTGATTCACCTGACAGCATCAAGAGGTTGGAATTTGTACCATCTTCCCCACCTCGCCCATTCCCAATATAGCATTCGTCGCATATTACTATTCACAGGTAATTTGGTATCGCTTGATGTGTGTTTGCCCTGAAAACATAATTTATAAATAAAATCAAACCGGGAGGAAAAACAAGAAAAATCAACATTGCAACAATTTACTGAAAACTGTTGTCAAAAGAATCAATTATGAAAGGGGGTGAATGAGTCCACAACACTTAATGTTATAGAAATGAAACAATAGTTGATAATGTGTTTACTAATTTAATAAGAATAAAACGGATCATTAGTATCGTCATTAAGCTGACCCAGTCAGAAATAGTATTTTGTCAAGCATGAGCCACAGATGAATCGCGTCTCATCGACGCAATCCCTCAGTGACTCATACTAGACAATAGGAGCTTCGGTGAGAGAGAGAAAGCAGTAGTTTCACATTTGAAAATGTTAGGGTCAGTGACAATTTATATCGACCCATATTGATAAAGAAAATTTTGTTATCGGGTTTTAGAATTACTGCAGTGGGAATAGAACAAAAGTAGCTTCGGTGAATGAAAGAGAAAGAGAAGTACTTTCACGTTTGAAAATGTTGGGTTTAGTTTTAGTTTATATTGATCCATGATAAACCATGATCCGTTGATACTTTATAAAGAAAATTTTGTTATCGGGTTTTAGAATTACTGCAATGGGGATAGAATTTCACGCAGGGCATTAATTGACTTTAAGTCTAGCAGGGTTCAGACCTGTCCTTAAAAAAACATTAACAATAAAGAATATAAAAAGTTTTTTGAACACGTGTCATGAATGTATTTTAGAGCAAAACGCCATACGTTACGCTGTCAATTATCGTAATGATGCGTCTTGCAATATTTTCTGAAAATTTAATGAACATGACTATCAAAATCGATTTTATTAGCACCATGCAGACGGGGAGACAATTTGGCTCCATAGGTAGCATATGGTGTATCTTGCCTTCTGATGAAATGGCACTAGAGGTGGCCAAAATCGAATATCTTTTAGTTTCAGAATCGAATCGAATAATTTCCCTGATTCGAATCGAATATCCAAATCAGAAGTCAAATAATAAACAAACAATGACATCCTTTTAGTTGCTTATAATTCACACCTATTTTTTGAAAATATTCAAAATTCTCATGTACTTGATTTCGAATTGTTGTCGAAATAGAATAATTTATGATTCGAATATCGCGAATCGAATCAAATATCTTGGACAGCCCTAAATGGCATATGTTCAAAAATCTTCCAAACATTGCAAGGAAATATGTGTGCAATAGTACGCAAGAACGTAAACAACATATCAGAGATTCTGTATACAAATAGCATAGCATATGCCTCAACCCACTATAAAATAACCTTAATTGAACGCACCAAGCAGCTAATGAGCGTAAAACATGTTTAAATGTTCTCATATCAATATCGGATACCAGTACTAAACCTAAATCTTTGAATAAACAATATCCCCATCAAAATTTATTTTAAAGAGATATTATGTTTTGTTAAGCTTGGGTCACTGATGGATCGCGGTGCCGAGGCATGTTCCATCAGTGGTGTTTAACAAAATAAAACTTTTCATTGGGAATCATGGAAAATTAGAAATCTATGACCTACTCGATTTGACTAAAAAAACAAACGGTATGTGATAAAATTATATTGAATTTAAAATTAACAAGGGAAAATATACATCAAAAAACTTAAATTCATATGTAAAAATTGATCTAAATTACAATATATATATATATATATATATATACATATTTTGCTAATTGGGGCTCTGAAAATTGATGATTAACGTGAACATTGTGTAAGCGTAAATATCGCTTGGTGAGACTTGAAAAGATGAATGTCGAAATAATATTCCACTCATTACACAGAAATATAGGAAGCGGTAGAAAGTTTTATCATCGCCCAGGGCAGAGGTCACCCACTGCACTTTATCGTACTTGTTAAGATCTGTATGGGATGTTCTTCGCTTAGGGTGCAATTTCTGAACCTTTATCTTGTGGTAGAAAAAGAATGTCACCATACCTCATGTAGCGGGAATGCAGAATCATAGATATTCTGATTAATAAGTCTTTGTATTCCGAGTTGTAGTTTTCCAGGACCAAATCTTGTTTCACTAAGGATTCGATAAGCCTAAAGAATAAATAAGCATATTACATTAACAATATATAAATATACGTGATGGTCGCGGCGCATTCTTCTACATGACAAAGTAAGATTTCCGATGACGCAGGCATGTCAAAAAAATCAATCATAGTTTAGAAATTAGAATTCTGAATGATAAGGATTGAGCTGACCCTGATTCGAATAACAATTTTTAATTATTTGTACCTTACTTTCCGTTTAGATAAAATTGCGGATGCCCTTTTTCACCTCACCAAATCTCAAAATGAATAAACTGATCAAAGTCAGATTTGAATCATAATAGATTTAAGGTTCCACTTAAATAGAATAGTATTTCCAGTAGTAAAACCTACGTGTAAAAAAATTACAAGATCGAATTCGGGGCCACGTCATGAAATTTGTATATTTGGAAGAATTCAATTTTATTTTTTTTTAATGACGTCAATATGCACGGCACATTAACAAATAATTGAAAACGCGGTAAAGCAACTTCGTATCAAACCCCAGTATGCAAACCCTAATGCCCGATTTCTGGTCACTCCGAATCCGATTGTGTTCAATGAGCTATGGGGAATAGAAATCGGTGATTCGAATCGATTCCAAGTACAAATTATTCGAATCGATCGTGAATTGTTCATAGGAACAAAACAAATGAAGCGAAATTTCCATTTGTAACGACAAAATGCAAATCAATTTTGGTCAAATTTGACCAAAATCGATTGTATTTTGTCGTTAAAGTATTAAAATTGTTGCTTTTAGACATGGAGTGTGAATCGAAAATATACAGTATAAACGAACTATCAATTTCTCGATTTTCACAACGGAGAAAAGTTATATGACTAAAAATGAGATATATGCTATACACGGAATTAGTGATTCGATCCCATTCGAAAAAAATATCCGAATCAGATTCGAATTCCAAATGATTCGGTTTCGCCCAGTTCTAGACTCGTGTTGTTTGTTGTATTGCTATACATTTGTGAAATTATCAGGTGTAACAAATTACATATTATTTCGTCTAACATCGTCTGAAAATTAACAAGCGACCCGTACCGACAAAACGTGCATATGGCCCCATAGACAGCCAGCTCGGATCATTTGTAAAAATATAATTCGGTATTCTGAATTCGATTACACTACACCCTACAAGATAAGATGTAATACTCTGAATTTGCATTTAGGTATAATCGTTTTACGAAAAATAAAAAAAAAAACTTACTATTCTCGATCTTTCAGAGCTAGAAAAAAATGTAGTTCTGTCTTCTATATCGAAAAACGATTGTTTGTCCCTGGAAAATTCGGCGGTATAATAGTTTGGTTCCTCCTAAAATAAAGATGGTTGAGATTAGGGATATTCAAACGCGCAGAATTAGGGGTTGCCAAAATCAAATATCTTTTGAAATCCAATCAATAATTTTCGCAAATCGGAACTGATATTCGAAAAATAGTATTATGATATCATACTTAGATTTTACTTATAGAAAAATTCAAAGATACATCAAAATTAGTATTTATTTTTTGGAATTAGAACATTTTTGATGCTGTTGATTTGGAATAGCTGAAAAAAAAATCAAGTAATTTATGAAATCGTCAATCACGAGAACAGTCCTACTCCCGGATAAAAAAAGAATATATATTTATTTCAAGTTCAATATTAGTATAATGGGTGTGTTCTGTTGTTTTCGGTCTATTGTCTAGAAGTGTGATATTTTTATTTCTCTCATCCGTGCAGTTTTTAATTTGCTCTTTTTATCGTTTCTGGTTTCTGTTCAGATCAGGGAATCATGATATATCAACTCAAAGATACAAAATGATTCTGTTAAATAGTCTATTTCGCTGTTTACTAGGTATATACCAATAAATATTTTATAAAATTATATATTTTGTTCGAGACCACAGAAGACCACTGATTAAATGATCCCATTAAATGAAAGTGCCAACATGTTTGACATACCTGTATTTACTATGCAACAAGATCATGATTTAAGTCAAACAATGTGATATCTGGTAGATATCATGATTTTACTGCATGATAAATTGGTTGAGCATATCGAAATAAGTATATTTAAAAGATGTAACTGATTTGAATAGGAAGTTCAAAATTTTCCGACTAATCCGATAGTTTTTAAGCCAATTCACCTTGTTACTAATTAGATGCACTGTTTACGTTAGAAGGTTAGATACTGCACACTGTAATAAAATAGCAGTAAAATCACTGCTCTTGACAGTAATTTTACTTGATGCTATTCAGATAAAACTATATTAACGACTAGTGTGGCCAATTATGGGATGTTGATGGAACGCGCGACCGAAGTGCGGCCCATCAACAGCCAATACTTGGCGTAAATCTCATCGAGGAGCAATTTCGAATTTTTTAAAATACAAAATTGCTGCGAATAAAACAGTAAATTTACTTCAATTTTGTTACAGTATACAGATACAAAAATAAGTGTCTTTTACAAGACAACGCTTTTATTTAGAATATTGCTTCATTACAACAAACCTGAATGAATCGACTGTCTAATCTACATGGATCCATACAGCATCTCAATTTCGACCACACTGAATAACAGCAAATATCAGCATTTTCGTGTTCTTTGTCTATTTCATCACGCAATTTCGAATTTTCGTCTTCCTTCAACGGCATTTTAATGCGCATAATCTCGGCATATTTCAGTAAAACTGACCACGGAGCATGAATTTTAACAAAACAGGTCTTCTGATCTTGAGACTCCTTCAATAAAAATGTTGATAGTCGACGTCAATTTTAAGTAGCCAAAGTCCGTTTTACTAGTTATGAGACAGTTTCATTCCATTTTGTAAGCTCAGAAAACTGGTTTAGATTATCTTTCTTTGAGGTAAAAATTTACTTCGTGGCAAACTCAATATAAAACATATAACAATCAGTTTGTTCATTTCATTGGAAGCAATTTTAATATTCCGATTTAAATACTAAGATATAATGAGTTGATAGTAATTAACACCCTTTAAAATAACGTATTTTGATGGGTCGTTGATTTTATGTATCAGAATGGATAACAAATACGGCAATGGCACAAGTAAAAAATGGGCCACAGATTCGGCCTGGCACGCGATCCATTGATAACTATTTATAATGTGTAACAGCTTATCCGAATAACAATGATAATGCCAAGTTTACGTTTAAACAGAAACATTTCCCCCAAATTGTCTACTAAGTGACATCTTTTAAAATATTCGTCATTGTCCTGCACGACATGCTAACATGAATTGATAAAACCAGTTGGCAATTCATCTTTTACTGTCAAACACATAAATTGACATTCTTATTTTCCTGCGACTGATAACATACATCTTATATAATGTTTCTTATATTTTTTATTTTTATAAAGCATTCTTGGCCTATTTATGAAATATGCAAACACAAAACCGCAATTCTTACTCAATTGCAGACCATACCTCTCTCGGCTCCCATTCGAGTTGAAGACCGGCTTCCATAAGCCCATTTTCAAATTTCTCTCGCTTGGCTTTCTTTTCGGGATCCAGTTCGTCTGCATCATACGCCAAAACGAAATCTATTCTGCGTTCCCCATCCTTGAAAAACAACGTTGCCTTCGGTTTCTGAAAAAAATAAATAAAACTAGGCTAGTGGAAAACATTGTTCAAACAAAATAAACAAATTTCATGGACTAAGCTATTTAGCAATATTTTGCATTATTTAGGATGTGCAGTTTCTTCGCTCGAAATTTAAATTCCTACAGAAATGCTATAAAAAAAGACAACACCCGCAAAATGATTTTTAAAAAACTCATTTGTAAAACTTTCCATCCCAACTTCGATCGATATTCCACACTGAATGTGGTAATGAACATTGCACACGGACCAATTTCGAGCTTCGGCATAAAAACTGATCACAGCGATGACGTTAGGTCAAGTCAGCATAGGTAACGTATATAATTATCAGGCTCTTCGAGAAACGTACCCCATCATCTTGGAAATAGAATAGATCCCAGCAGCAACAGCAAAGATATTTTTCACAACAGCCGCATGCGCACATTATAAATTTGAAGAACCAGATTTTTAAACTAAGCAGCAAGTGAGAGCTGCTCGGCGCATCACGAACCGATAAGCAACATAGGCCTAGCTCAAGATCCACATACCCCACCTATTATTGTGACGTCACTAACTTAACCTAACTATGATCTACACGTTGCCGTCCAAATTTCAAGTAGAGAATCTATAGTCAAGCTTGAAGCCCCAAATAGTTCGCGTAGCTAACACGCGGACCACCCGTGTCCTTCACTTGACAAAATACATTATGTGACTGGGAAGCTCGGGGGACAGTATTTTTAATATATCACTGCAAATTGCGCCGTTCCATCAATACCCAAGAGAAATAGAGCGCAACATGAATTAGTATAAATTGCGTTCTCTTTCTGACGCTTTTCTATGCTGCCGAACACATTATCTCGTCTTTGCGCTGATAATATCCGGCACATTCAACCTTTGCAGGCTAAGTGAAAGAAATATCGTGACATAGAAAGCAGATACAAACTAAGCAATTTATTTTCTGCCGTCGGCATTGTGAGCATTCACTTTCGTTTCTTATCAATTCGAGGCATTTCATAGCAATAGTTGCATCATAATTAATTTCAATGGTGTTTCTGAAAGAATGTGTCATAATTTCGCAATATATTGCATATCCGGTAATTGTATATCTCATAAACAATCATAATTCCGCTTTTTAAAAGAAGCATCCGAAACCAGACAGCAAGAATTTTCAAAGTGGAAGCCATGTTAGGAGTGACTTCAAGCCTGATGGTCACGCGGATCAAGGACAAGAGGCAGCCCTGCTCACGTGGTCTCTTGGGCCTGTCGCATCATTGTTTGTATAATACCTGATAATATTCCACGGGTAATTCTCGATCGATAGGTTTATATGACCCAGGTCTTACGTGACCAGCAACGTCGTTAGCGCCTGAGCTTAGTTTTGACAGTTCATTCTCCTCCGAAGAAAGATTTCGCTTGCTTGAATTCGAGCGCGAAAAGAACAGTTTCTTCGTAACCTTCATTAATGCTAACGAATTCGCTTTTGGAGTTGTCATCCATCCTATTTATAGAAATTCTGACTTAACAAGCCTTTATGCTGAATAACATTTACAAACGTTTAGGAAACTAGTGAAGTAAATGGACACAAAAATATACAAAAAACATATCACAATCAACTCGCAATTAGTATGCTCTTGTCCGGTGCAGGATGTAGGCGAGTACGGTGCAAATGAAGTGCATCGTGGGCATATAATTATTGGGCACCAGCGTATTTAGAGGAAGGCATTGTGCCATCCCCCTTCACCCCGGACCTTTAGGGGCAATTTTACAGTTTTTCAATGTTATAAGCAATGAAAACGCTAAAGAAAATTTCACGATAAATCCCGAAGTAGCAATTTGAAATTGTATAAATGAATCGTTCCCCTTTAACAACAATCGTATCTCATTTTTGGGTCATCTAAGATGTAGCGTATTCCTCCTTCGTTCAAACGACTAGAGAAAATTGGCGAAATTCCTCTTTCCTATATTTGTAGAAGTTACTCTGAGCTTGTACCAAATTACTGAACTGATACTAACTTTGTGCGCGAACGAATTTGAGTATATTTTATGGTGCTGCACGTTAGGCGGAATGACTATATTTGCCGCAAAGGGTACCGCCAAATTTTTCCATGATACCTTAAACCTTTTGTCTTCGCTATCTGACATTTAGCAAAAGCAACCGATGATCTGACGCATAGGAACAACAAAGATTACTAATAGAATGTTTACTCTGTTCACGTACTCCCACTCGGCAGATGTATGCTTTTTTAATTATCGACTCACACAACATAGTTTGTCCTGAACCTGAACTGACCACCTTCTACTGATGCACTTATTTTCTAGCACTGTTTGTACTTTGAGTAAAATATGCATTAAATAGTAAATATTTTCATTATCCACCATCAATCAATCTATTACGTAAAAATGGGAGTAAAGTTACCGAGTATCGAAACCGCTATCAGGACCTAGTTGGCCTAAGAAATAATAATTAACTTTTGTGGTTATTTCTAGTCATTTTAATCACCTTTGAATAAACACGCGCGGTACTGGATAATAATTCGCAACAACACTTTGATAACATATGGCATACAGTTCATACCAGGGGACGGAGCTTATACCCAACAATCGTTAGGTACGGGATATTGTAGTGACTGTTCTATGTTACAGCTACCCGCGAAGTGCCTTGCTGAAAGGTACGCTCGGTGATGAAACGGTAAAGCATCGAACGATTGGTCCTTTGAATAATATGATCGCGCTTAATCGACTGAGTCACAGACCCAGGCGAAACAAATTGGTTTATTGACACGAATACACTAACGTCCTGTTCATTATACCCTTTTCAACAAAAACGTGTAAAAACGCCATGATTCTGTAAATTCTCATCAAGAAGCATATCGTCGTTTTTTTTCTTTTGCAAACAATACAATATCAGTCCAAGGATACATCGTTGCTTGCTTCGTTATTCTATAAGACTGTGCTTTACGAGTATTCGATGATTCGTTTCGACCAAAGTATACGATTCGATTTTAAAATCAACTATTTTTCAATGAATGTGAGGTCCTCCCCTCGGCCACATTACTCACTTTAACATAAACCTGGAAATATAGCAATTGCCTTTCGTTGATAGGCCTACAAGGAGCAATTACAATATGTGTACCCTCGAGTACTTCCGACTACGCTTCGTACCCGCCGTCGCAGCAAATGCCTGCTATGGTACCTGTTTGTATTGAATACATAGTAAGCGTATTTTGTAAATATCTCCCAGTTAAATAAGTTAATATGTCAGCTGATAAAGAAAACTGTATACACTGCACTATGGGGTACAGTCTACTGTGAGTAGTGGTGTATGTTTTAAAAGTTGTTTCTCAGTCCCAATATTTTTTACCACGATTTTTTAAGTCCACCACTACACATGAAATTGACAAACATGGATCTCAACCATGCGTAGGAGCGAAGTTCACTACAGCCAAATACCATACTTATTATATTTAGATTTGTCAAACTGTATTTTACAGTTCTTCCAATAGAACAATGTGCTCACGAAGTCTAAAAGGCCAAAATCTGACTCTGCGTGTATTTCTAGCTTGGATTTTGAGTCCACCATTATTCCTAGTTTTGCTTTTCCTACGTCAAGACATGTACAGTAATTTTAGCGAGTTAGAACTTACTCGCGTTTGTTTACAAATATCTTGATTCTGGTGACAGTCTTCATACGTGGATCCAACGAAAAGCATAGGGAGGTCTCATTTAAATTTCATTGTAGAATAAATTCGGATACTTGCCGGGTATGATTCAAACATTCATTTTGAAGTAACCAATAGCGCTTTTAACCGCGAGAAAGAGCCATAATGTACATTTTCCAGTAATAAATACGTCATAGATCGATTGTGTTCCCTTCCCTAAGGAATTTTACGATCACTCATGGTTCAGTAGCTTTTGTTTCGAGACGTATTTTCATTAACTCTTGAACCTACTCCAAACGAATGGTTTCCCAATCGGAAAATAATTCAAGAAACATCTTTTGTTAAGCATTTATCACTGATGAATCGCGTCGATGAGACGTGGTCCATCGGTGGCACATATTTGATAAGATAGAAATATTGATTATGTTTCTTACGTAAACAGGAGTAAGGCATGCGCGAATACCTAATACCAATCGTTGATCAAACATGTATCGTTAAACATGGGTCACTCATGGATCGAGCAGCAAGGCGCGGCAACTGGAATAGTAAATATATAACTGTGGTATCCCTATCCAGCAATAGAGAACGGGATTGCGAATGAAGATAAATATTTCGTCTATTCGAGGGATTGATATACAAGCTAGTTTACTTTCCATTTCAAATGTCTTGAATTTTAGATGAAGCCCAAATATGCAGTTATGACAATATTCATCGGTAAACGTCTTCTTACTACTTACATACCCCTCTCAGCCCTCCCGAAAAAACTCGTACAGTGGCCTTTTAAGTGCCTTAAAGTATATGAAATCTCAGATAATTTTGCGTGCTTTTGTTATCCCATTTTAGGCCTTGAAATACCCATTTTTTCGCCACTGGTTACATTCGTGCTGGGCATACCGGTACTTCTCATCTTCCAAAATGGCGTCAATATTGACTGCTTATTTTTTAAACTATGCTAGGCACATTTACAATATTTCAGTGTCATTTGAACCCAGCAAGGCTACTTGCTTTTGGGGGCTTCATCTAATTGCGCGTATTTCATTTAGTTTGCAAAATGGCATTATTGCATCCTGAACCTTTCTGGTTCACTTATATTTGAAGCACCATGATAAGGAATGCACTCCCTAACCTTTGAAACCAACAAATACAATATTCCAAAAAACTCTAATGCAGAAATGATGCAGAAATCGATTTGAGGTGACTCAGTCGTACCGCCTACAGATAATATGTATTAAAATAACGAAATGCGATAGCTAAATAATCTTATCTATGTTTGAATCACACGTTTTATCCCGAGCAGAAATTTTAGTTTGTCAAGCACGAGCCACAGTTCGGTCGCGACTCGACAGCGCGATCCATCAGTGATTCATGCTTAATAAAACATGTTTGGATAAAACTTCTCTCACTGGAATAGACACTCGAATGAGCCGAAAATGTTGTATGGTTGAATATATACGCCATGGGCAAACTGTGTATCGACAGCGCAAACCATCAACCGTGACGGTTCACAGATTAGAATACACCTTAAAACATGAACCTGGCCTGATTACAATAGAATGGAGATAGGATGCGTGATTTTAGTTTGTTCGTCAATCCCCATATATAAAATTCCATACGCATCATGCAGCTATCCCAAAAGATGCTACTAACTAGCACTAATACCCATACTATCGTAACAACCGCGTGTTTGACATTTCAAAAAGATATTTATCTATACACATGGGACTTATTCACATCGTATGAAACAATTTAAACAAATATGTTCCGGTTTAGTTTGTCGGTCAATCCCCATATATAAAATTCCATATGCATCATGCAGATATCCCGAAAGACGCTATTAACTAGCACCAATACCTATACTATCGTGACAACCGCGTGTTTGACTTTTCCAAAAAGATATTTATCTATGCACATGGGACTTATTCACATCTCATGAAACGATTTAAACCAATACGTTCCGGCCGATAAGTCCACTAAGTCCGACGGTAACACAAATTTTACTTGGGGCCCCAAACAATATATATTTTTTTGTTTATTGACTATATATATGACGCCATAATGTAAGCACAGACTTGAAAACTCTACACCTATGAACATATTTACCAAAAGTGGCTCCGGAATATATTAAATCTTATGGTAATGTAATACAATTTCAGTTTTCACAAGTTTTCAGGCTTTTATGAACACTCTTCACCAAAAACAATAACAAGTTATCGTAAATATTATAAAAATTTTGCCTAATTTAAAAGATATTTTTAAATTCCATAGAATATACCGATAAATAATAAATACAAGCCGCAGGCCCGCGAAAAAGTTTTTATGGGCGAAAAGATCCACTTCGTATAGTACTGATTTGTATTTTAGGTTAGTATGGGCTAAGTATGGGAGATGCGTTCTATTGACAGAAAAAAATTGTCAACAAGTGCAAATACTGTCAAAGAACGACGATTTCACTACATTTTTGGTACAGTCCATATATATGTATACACATTATAATACTCAACATAAAAGTATATACCGTATAATATGTATTCTTTTTATCGGCGTTTTCTGCATTGTTTTGCGTTTCCGTAACGCCTTTATTTTCCCTGTCTGCATCTGCTGATTTCTCTGCGTAAAGTGCTGTTTCTTCAGTATATGATAAATTATCCACACCCTTCTAGGAAAAAAGAATATTTGTCACAAAATAAAACAAAGTATAACAAAATGCAATTGGATAACGACTGAAATTTATACGCATAAATTCCAAATTTAGCACAAAATGGTAAGATACTCGGTAAAAAGTTGAATATATACTTATTGCAACCACGTCAATGAATAATGTCTATTGTAGTTTTGGGTTAACCGTGCGCGAATAAAATGTATATTTCTTGCTTCTACTCGAAGGGACATGACTTTGCCACGAAACTAAATAATTATTTTCACTGAGATCACCAATCAGAACTTCTAGGTTGTCAAGCGTGAGTCACAGATGGATTGCGCCGTGATAACACAATCAATCAGTGGCCAATACTTTACAAACTAGTCTGATAAAATACGTTTCTAATTGTGTGTCCTCTATCAGAAATTTTATTTTGTCAAGCATAAGTCACAGATGGTCATCGACCGGTCAACGCGATCCATCAGTGATCCATGCTTCACAAAAAGTACTACTAAAAATAAAAAATATGTTTAATATATTTAATTCGGTTTGAATAATTAAATGATCTTATAGTTAAGTGTGAAATGTTGATTTGAAAAAAAAAGAATTTGATTTTGTCGACGGTACACTGTCGTGGTGGACAGGGATAGTTTTTAATTGCGCCAACCCGCAACTTTAACTTACCTTTTCATCTTCATTTATTGGAGGTAAAAGAACAGCATTACTAGGGTGAGTGGTTTGTTGAATACTGGGAAGAGCTGGAGATGAGGCAACTGTTGAAGCGGAACTTCCAATTGATGTTTTTAAATCGATTGGAGGTAAAGTTCTAGGTGTTGGTTTTAAATAGACAGCTTTAGGAAGGTCCTCTTCTTCTTTTTCATCGGGATGATTATTTGATTCCATATTCCTTGAATCTTCCGGTTTTGAAGTAGAATCTTTAAATAAAAGAAAATTGGAAGATTTTATCAAGTTTCATTTAGCGATCACTGAGTAGCCTGCATTCTCTGATGAATCTGTGACCTAAAACTTAACTTCTAAAATATTCTTTAAAAAAATTAGCCAACTGGAGTGACATGTTAAGAGACCGTCGAAGGTTGCGCAATCACCCGGGACAGATATCATCCGTTGAACTTTTTTTTTCTGTAGGCCTTTGCCATGTCAATGGTCGCTAGCTCTGTTCAGACGCTTTTTTCAATCTCGATTCGGGGGAAATTAAAATTCAAAAAAGATATTTCGGAGGTGGAAATACGATCACGACCGGCAACCACCGACACAGTCATAGCAAAATAAAATTTGATTCACTCGTAAAACGAGTAGTGTTCGATTAACTGTCCGCCATTAAGTATATTTGTAAACTATCTCGAATTTAATGCCATCCTTGCCCTAGGCTTCATTGATACAATCTCATTTCCACGACATTAGTTGTGAGTAAACGTGACAGCATATTGATAAACCGCAAGTTCACGCAAGAAACCATTCCCGAAGAATAGGCGTTTTCTACTGATCTCCCTGATTAAAGCATTGCGTGAGTCGCAAGGTTGATTGGCGTTTACTTTTACCGATAATAAAAAAGAAAATCTTAAAAGTAAATAAATATTGTGAATTGAAGCATCTCTCTAAAAAATCGTCATTGTATAAAAGTACACACGTCGGTGACTATTATGCCTATTAGTCAGAGTTACTTCGGTCTACTGTAATATCAGACTTATAACATTGATCGTAAAATATTGGAGTAAAGCTAAACAGCCAAACTGGCTCTGTCTTGCTTCCAGCATATCAATGAAAAAAGAACATGGCAATGTTCAAATAATAACACCCGAGAGGTATAATTATGTAAAACGTTGTTTTGTTCTGATTACACAAACTACCTTACTTTAAAGTCCTGACATGTGTGTACACTGAGTTCAAATAATACACACTGTCTTATAATTAATGGTATGCTTGACTACTTTAAATACTACTGTATCTATCTAGTCTTGACTCGTGAGAAGCCGATAATATGCGTTAATAATTATATGTTACGTTTTTCCGAACAAAGTAAAAAAATATATTATTTGACTTATAAATGAAAACCACACATAGGATGAATACAAAGGAATAAAATTATTGTGAATTTTAAAAGATATTGTCGCAACTAAAACATATCCACAATATTTAAAGTTGTTCTCAATTCTTGAAACTGCTTGTCTGAGGAAGACTGTTTTTGTCGAAAAAACGTTTCAAGAAATAAATTTGTGTATGTGTGTTGAGAGCCTCTTGAACCTCTTGTCTAGTAATTTATTTTTTTTCTACAGCCATCTTGCTTTTAGCATTCGGATCGTTCAAAGTTGCACAAAGGCATAGAATGAGGATAAGTAGTTGTCCGATTCCGATATAAACCTGACCAAGACATGATAAAAAGGAGGGAGATTTTGATACTCGTTTAGGCTCGATCTTCCTCGACTGCACGGTAAAGCTTCGATGCTTATAAAGAAATAGCGGAATGACCAACTTTTGCCAAAACTGTAAATCATGCCGCAGGAACACTACAGCGGTTCCAGAAGCTTTGCCTTGTATTCTATCTGCTTAATTTTCTGCCGGTCGAAAAAATATTGTCAAAACCACTTTTGTTAAGTATGTGTCACCATGGATCGCGTCGATGAGACGCGGTCCATCTGCGGCGCATGCTTGGCAAAATGAAATATCTGATTGGGTTGCTCTCTAATATCGCAATTTCGCATTCAATCTCGAAATTTACGATAAACTTGAATGATACGTAAAATATTTCTATAGTTTTCAAAAAAAAAAAAAAAAAATCAAAAAGGCTTGCGACTTGTAGACCCCTTTTCAGTATAGAAATGTAAATGCTTGTTTTGGTGTGATTTTATTTAGTTTTTGAGTACGGTCATTGTTCATATAATAAAAGGGTGTGTGTATAAAAGACAAACGATGCGTTTTTATCAGAGCTACCTAACGAAATGTCAAAACTGATATGAAAATCGTGTCAGATGTGCGCACAAATTTGTCGTATCTATACCATTAAATCTAAATTTATTGGGTTGTCCGCAGCAGTACTCTCACATGAAATCATCCCAAAGTTCCCAAAGTGCAGTTCGATCACATACATCGAGCTTTTCGTAGGCTTTCACCGATTTAGCTAACCGGGCACCCCAGATAAACTTCATACTTACAACTTTTTTAATGAACTTGGTTTTCAAATCTACGCGAAATATAGGTATTAATATCTTTAGTTTTGAATCGGTATACATGAAAGTCCCGTTGAAGTTTAATGGAAAAACAATAGGAATATGAAATATATTCTAGTCCGATGTGGGCTAAACTGACATCCGTTAGGATTAAAATAATAGCCACCTGCATTTTCTACATCAACTTTTGAAGATTTCACAATGTTTTTTATCGTTCGCTTTTTCTTCTTGTGCCTGGGTACTGCATGCTTTACTTCTGAATCCAAATTAAAGTTGGTATAATTGGATGCGTTGATAAAGCTTTCCTGATCCTCCATACCTCATCAAAACCATGCTATAGAGCTGTAGCTTGATTGATAATAACCCTTACTCGTTGATCTGTTGTCGAACCTATTACACGAAAGCATGATGGACAAAATTTTGTCATTGTTGTGGTGAGTATTAGAGATTTTGAGTATTTGTTTTAGAACATGATTTCGGATCAGTTGTGTGCTCAACGTCTTACGGCGAGTATATAAATTGAGAGTGTTGACATGGCCTCTACGTTTGTATGCAAAACCATCAGAGCGTGGCGAAGTTATGGTTGTGTAGTGTTAAGCACGGGACTTTGCTATGGTGACGCATCCATTTTAGGTGGTGGTCACTACTGGATGGCGTCACAGTAACAAGTTAAATCGGTGGATTTTTATAGTTTTATGGTTTAGCCGGTTCAAGCGCGATTGTTTGATTTTTGGCATAAAAAATACCTATGCCAATGCATAGAATTCTGCAGTATGGACTCTGGCGTATTTCCCCATGCCCCCCCTCCCCTAGGATGTCGGTTAGCTCAATTCTTAACGCGTTGGGAATACGCTTCTAGCTACGCATACGATTATATGCGAGGGGTTTGCCGTCTGTCTGGACGCCTCGCCTGTACACTTTTGATTGCGTAGTGACTGCTCATGACTTCCCCTACCAACCAGGTTCGTGCACATTAAAAGTACGTCAAGACAAAACCTTTGCCCCGATTCGGAACCGGTGTCTGCACGAGATGTTGGTTCTCCATATGATTAAGCCGTTTTTTTTTATTTCTTCTCCCGCAGGATAAAACTGAAATCCTATGCCTACGTGAAAATTGCTCGATTAGCTAGATCAGCCATTTGCTACATGACCTAGATCATAAATTATTTTCCTGCTGTCCATTTTGTTATAAAAATTAAAAATATTACGTAGGTTCTCGTAAGGGTAAAATTTAGTCTAGCGACATAATGTAGGCATGCTCGAGAAAACCATACGTGTTCT
Source organism: Styela plicata (assembly GCA_963675895.2). Classification (NCBI taxonomy): domain Eukaryota; kingdom Metazoa; phylum Chordata; class Ascidiacea; order Stolidobranchia; family Styelidae; genus Styela; species Styela plicata. The sequence goes on from OZ023140.1 coordinate 17,826,553, forward strand.
CTAAAAATATCCAAGTAAGCTATTTTGAACTTTCGATAATATTCACTCAAAATATTTTAATACTCACCGATAACCTTGGAACTTTTGAAGCAATTCATGATATTTAGCCTTGTGTTTGACAACAGGAACAGAAATAAATCAAATAATTGTAGCAAATGTTACAAGGTATCTCGTCGTACTTGTACAACAATTATTATTTTAATTTAATGCCTACTTAACTATCGTTCTGGAAACTAACATAATGTCTAATTTAGGCAAAATGTATCTGGAACCTGTGTTTGGAAAATATTCATTACTTGCCATATTTTTGCTACAGAAAGATATTATCTTTTTCAATAGTTTCGGTAATTTCTTTGACCTCAATTTAAAATAAAAAGATTCCATGTTGCGAATATCCACAATGATGCAGTTTACACAAAATTTTGCAGGAGATTTATCAACGGCCGCGTGAAAATGCAATAAAAAATCCTCGCTTTTTCAACTTGTTGTGAACCATGGATGTCGTTACATATGAAATATATCTTCCTTAATTTGTTTAAACCGTGTTTACAGCTTTAAATAACATTTGAAGCAACACAAAGCTTTAGAAGTAACATAGAGCAACATATAAGTTTACCTAAAGTACTTCGTCTTGTCTAAAAATTACCGCATTTGAAACGCTGATAGTCACTGTAAATTATCGAAAACCTTTGCGAGGTAGCCCACGCTACTATAAAAATAAAACTCTATTGTAAATACAAGACTCTCCCAGTCCATTCATATGTGTGTGCTATTTTCAAATTCCTTTCAACACAAAGAATTGATTTCGAGTTCTATTGTTCTTTTCTCGTCGCCAGATATGATTTTCTCACTGTTTTGATTGTAGGGTTGCTTATAGGTTTTGTCGAAAAATCGAGGTGAAATATTTTGTTCATTTCGTCACAACAAGCACGTGAGTTGGTGTGATTTGACCCCACTCCTATTCAAGGTTCTAAATACGCCGCCAGGTAAAAGCATAAAATAGTTGGCGTTGCATTAAGCATAGGACTGGGTAATTCGATTCGCAGCCTAATTTATTCGAATCAGTCGTGAATCGTTCATAGGAAACAAAAACTTGTTAGGTGAACTAGGATTTTCCTTTTTAACGACGAAACGCGACGATTATATTTCGTCGTTAAAATATGAAAACTGTTACTCTTAGTATGCATCGAAAATACACTACAAAATTTTATTATTTTCACAATGGGAAAAATTTATAATAGTGAAAAAATGCGATATTTGGTATTTACAAAAAATTAGTGATTCGATCCAATTCGAACTCCAAGGGAATTCGGCTTTGCCCAGCCCTAAATAAGGACCTTGAAATGGACAAAATATGACGTCATAATGGTTGTTGCGAATCAAAAATTCTAATAATATAGCGTTTTCATCGTGAAGAATTTTTGAAAAATGAATGAGTCGAAGACTCGACACCATGGCCTCCTCTAAAATTTGGTATTGGGAACAACTCACTTCACTTTGAGTCCCAAGTGAAGTCGAGTCGAAGGAGACGCGAATTGAATCTAGAAAAAAGTCCTAGTAAAATTTAGAGTCTGAACTAGTCAAATTTTCAAAAAGTTTAGAGTAATGAACTAGTCAAAATAACTCGACAAAATTCAGATGTGACTTGACTCAAGCAAAGTTGGATGTGACCCAAAAAAACGCTCTTCCCAGAAAGATGTATGAAATCCGTACCTAATAATGATCAGTAGGTACTTATAGCGGAAAAGACTCTTGATGGCATCATTTGACTTACGACCGGAAAGTACAGCGACTCCACTAGAGTACCCAAATCTGGCTTTTTTCATGTTATCGTTGTTCCTATGTATTTACAAGCCATTGGACCTCCCCCAAGATTAACCTATAGAAATCAAAACAGCCCCCATTCCGGTAGGCTTGTATATGTATTTTAAACCTTATGGTCTCTTAAAGTGAAAAGAATTCACAGTCGGCTCTATGTGAAACAAGTTTAACGAGCTAGCAAACCGTGCTTTACGATCTGTCTGCTGTCATTCAAGGTGGCTCCTCTATCCTCAATTTGAAGATCCCATGATCGCAACAATGTCTTTTCACCACAGCTAGACCATCCCTTGAATAAGTGTTTTCCAATACCCGATGTCCAACAGAACTACACCAACTTATCAGCTGACCACAAAGACATTCAAACCTTAATTCAACAATAACAACTCACTTGATTTTGGCCTGCCACGACAGCTTCTTGAAGAGTTAATTTCGCTCTCACACTTAAAGATAAAGCGTTACTTGCGGAGTAACGTTGGCCAACGCTTAATATATTTTTTTATTGAAATTCTCTCAAGAGCAAGGCTGGAACAGTGCCTAATAGGAGTGAGCAGTGATATCTGCCCTAGGCGGTCGTAAAACTATCTACCACTTCTTAGCTTCTTTTAGTCGTCTCTAAACAGACAGGTAATACATTAGGGCTATTCCAAATCTGAAAGGATGTTCGAACAACGGCAACATGGAATACTTGGCAAAACACTCCCCACCTGAGTTCTCTGAATCTCGCATGGACTGTACACAATAACAAACAAAATTTTTCTGTGTTATTTATTTAAACATGAGTTTTCACCGATTTCCAGGGCGAGAATCATTGCGTTGTTGTGGTCCGGTATAACTTGGAACTGTGGTTTGCATCAACTGCAGGTTGGGGATCCCAGAGAATTCCTGAAAATATATATATGTTGGTAAATATAAATCAGGGTATTGTGGCAAACAATATCCATGTTAAAATTTTTTATTTATGCACAACGACAAGACTACATTCAACAAGATATCACCACAATCAAAATATTTTTCTATGTAGGGCAAAGATCATATAACTTGCCAAATTCTGAACGCTTTCTGAAGCTCAGGAAAATTTGGGTGGCCTATTAAATTTATGGGGGATCAATTTAAAAACAGTGATTCTCTAACCACAAAAGAATATGGCCTCATTGGAGGTAGTGACAAGGATTTCACCATTGTTTAGTGTCCTGTCATACTTGATTAATCATCGGCCATTCAAGTGAAATCTTTAATATGGCTGTTCAGTTCATTCAACCTAATTTACCCGATTTGCAAATTATTCTAATCCAGGGTGAACCAAAACATATCTCAATAAGGTTGGTAATAACTTATTAATGATTAGTAATAACCATATATAAAGTAGACATGTAGGGTCAAGAGGTAATAAGGCAAAAGCTAACCTATTAAAAATAAAAATGAGCATAATTTTTATTCATAACCCAATATCATTGTTAGATTAGTGTTATATTTTCTAGGATGATGCTCCTATTTAAACGTCAGTTAGTTGCAGAAATTGACATGTCACAGCATTCCTATTCTATAATTCTGATCAAAAGTAATTTTGTCTTTTAAATTATACTTAAATCGACATGTATTGCAGTAAAATACTGTCACCTTTCAGATTTCACAACTTTTGACTTTGCTGCAAAATATGACCTAAACTCAGCCAATTTTGTTTATAAGATTGTTGAAATATCATTCATCTTATGATAAATGTTCAATACAACTTTAAGTACAATCTTAATTAATGCACAACCAGTACAACAGTTAAATCACAATCACATGGAATAAAAATAAAACATGCCGCAAAGCTGTACTGCAGTGAATGAACAACCCATATTAGAGTCATCGGTATATTTTTCTGTGGGCATGAAACCAGACAACTGCACGTTAATTTCGTACCCAGTTCAACATTCAAATTTGAAAATAGAATGTGAAGTAATATTCCACCCTCCAATGCTGGTGTCTTTACAAATTTATCAGACAAATTGAAACAAACTTACCAAAACTTTAAGCATCTCCTTTGTTGTGGCATCAACTTCAATAAATTCTTGATCTAGAGCAGATTGTTCTGGAACGTAATTATCTCTTCTTTCACGTTCCTCCTCTTGCAGCTTGATTGAAATACCACGCACAGGCCCTTGCCTAATACGCTTCATCAAATGCGTAACAAATCTATAATATGATGGAGAAATGATATCACAAACCTGGTTAACACGCATATGCAGTTCAAAATGCTTGCTCTTATTATTTAAAACATAAAAATTGAAAAATTTTAACAATCAAAATAGTTTCATTTAAAAGATAAACCTAGAACTGTATGAAATCTGGCAACAGTCAGACTGATGTATAACTGAACAATATTGGGTGCCCAGTGTATACTGATTGTGTGTGTGCTTTGAACTTCACTAAAATATGCAACAGAAATAGGAAGAACGTTATTTTAGACTTTATATAGGAATGAGACGTAATTTTTTAGACTTTTCCGAGTGCCGCATCCACAGGATAAAGAATAAAATTTTCTTTGGCTACCGTATAGGCTATTGAAAACCAAAATTAAAAACCTCACCCTGCTATTTGATTGCGAAGTTTTTTACTTGGGAATAATTGCAATTTCTTCACATACTCGTTTATTTGTGTGGAAATCCAAAGTCAGGCGGGTATAATACTTCTCAATTATTACCCGTGCCGCCTTTTTGACGGTCTTTGTGCGAACACGGCCCTGTATCAATGCAATTAATAAGAATACAATGAATGAATATTTCCATACATACGAGACAATCAATTACTTACATTTAGTCCTAAAACAAACCTTTCGACCAATTAAAAAGATTTTAGTATATTCTGATCTAAAAAGTTTAATACTTGAAAACATTTAATTCCCTACGATTCTTTGTGATTAAAGAAGATATGATACCAACTAAGCCAAAACCCACCATTTTTGACGTCTCGCAGGAAAGGAAGACTGTACTCGGGTGCTCTGAAGCGAAACCACGGGCAGCCGAGCGTGACAGAGCTCTGAAAAGTCATACACGGAGTCAATAATAAGTTTAACCGCAAAGTTGATAGATCTAAATCATATTTATATTATTTGGCAAAAAAATTCAGTAGACAAATAAATTTTTTATGAAATAATAATGATAATTTATCTGCTGCACTGACATGCTGGGGACGAGTTTAGATTAGACATATTTTATGATGCCCAATTATGGACTCGACAGTAACTTTAAAGTTTCGGGCGTAGGTGAACTAATTCGATAGGATAAAATAGACAATATATAAATATTGTTTATTAGGATAGAATTTCATTTTCATCCTGCATGAGAGAGAAATACAAGTTAAGCATATGGCGAACCACGATCGCTCGTGCAGATACCAGTTCGGAATTTGGCTGAATTATTTTTGCTTATCATATTTCTCATTTTTCTAACCTGGTTGGCGGGTGAAAGTGGACTTGTGAAAGTACTTACGTGAACCACTGTTCACCGGCGAGGCGTCCAGCAGGCCTCTCGCACATAATCATTATCCTTCTCGGGATTCGAACTTGTGGCATGAAATCGATAAATCGAAAAGGTTTAAAAATGCATATTACTATCTTTTGGTCGCAGTGACTTGATCTGATATTTTACTCCGCCGTCTAACATTCGTTCATTTATTTCCAGTTCAAAATCACAATATAAAACACTCTTTTTGCAAATATATATTAGAAAAGACAACATACTGAAGTATATCAACTTATAGCGTCTGACCTCAAAATTGGAAAACAAACTTTGCCAAGCATAAAAAATTCTTTATAAAAAACATTGGTAATTCAATTTTATCTCCCTCGAACAAGAGCTGCAGATTGGATTAATTTGCAATTCAAGTTCTATAATTAAACAAATAGAACGAATATATTTAAAAAAATGCCATGAAAACAGTTTTAATGAAATCGTTGAAAACACTGATCTACACTCGACGAGTCAGAATTATTTTGACATAAGAAAGTTATCAAGAGATCGCTAGGGCATGAGTTATATTTGACCCATGTTAGAATTAACATAACATAATTTGGTTATAGTAAAAAATATTAAAAACACAGTAACTGCTTAAATATGTGTTATCTTTTGCCCTTTACAAAATCAACATAACAGTAATTTAATTATAGTAGAAAAACATTTAAAATATAGTCACTGCTTAGACATGGGTTATTCTAGGTCCACGCCAGAATTAGCATAAAAGAATTTAGTCACAGTAGAAAATCTCTAAAACCGTAGTAACTGTTTATGCATGTGTTATTTTGTCACAATGCATGTGTTATCTGTGTCAGAATTAACATAGCCGAATTTCGTCACAGTAGATAACACTTTAATACGAGTAACTGCCCAGGCATGGGTTATCCTTGGCGCATTTCAGATGAAAATAACAGAATTTAATGACAGTAGAATAATGACATTAAAACATAGCAACGGCTTAAGTAGGGGTTATCTTGGGCCAGACTATCAGAATTAAGATAACAAAATTTAGTGACAATAGAATAACCTCAAAACATAGTAACCGCTTAGGTATGGGTTATCCTGAGCCAAAATATCAGAATTTATGTAGCATAATTTCGTCATGATAGAAAAACCTTAAAAACGCAGTAGTGATGTCTAAAATATGTGAATGTATACATACATAGTTGCCACATAGTAAAATTTAAGGGAAAAAAGGAAGTAGCTAATAAAATATTGATAATTCAATATGATTTTACTCTAGAAAAAGCTACTTAAGAGATTAATTTGCAGTTAAAATCTTAATGAGAGGTAGGGATTAAATACGAACAGCAAAATAGTGAGATAGAATACATGAAGTTGGTTACATTTTTCAGTTTGTTTACTCAAAATTATTAGTGCTCTAATAACAATCAACTCAAAGTAACGAATAACAAACACGAGCGAAGCCAATAAATTAGTATACTCAATTGATGCATAACAGAGAATGTTGTATTGTTTTATTTTGGATTCCTGGACTTAAAGATATTCCTGGAAATGAGAGAGTTGATATTTTAGCAAAGAATGCTACTATTGCTGTAGATATAGTCCCTATGGGTACTGAGAAACGAGAGGCACTATCTCTTATTGTCAGACGTTTGTCATCGTAAATGGAATATTGAGTATAGTGAAAGTCAAGATGCTACCCACTACAAAATGTTTCATCCTGAACTTCCTATATCCCAAAACGTAAATCTCTGTCGCAAATACCAAGTAATGTTGTTTTGTCTAAAATCCGGCCATTGCCGGTTAAATGGTCATTTATATAAAATTGGGTGTCATGAGGATGGACTATGTAATTTTTGTCATATCAAAGAGACTGTTGCCCATTTGATTTGATTTTGTAGATGTTTTAATCGCCAACGATCAATATTACTTCAATTATGTGCTAGTTTGGATGTACCTTTCAGGTTATATTATTTACTTTCTGATGAAAGAATTGTATTACATGTATTAAGATTTGTTGAATCTACTGGTAGACTCGTTTGATACTTTTTTTCCAACTTTTTCTTTTAATATTTGCCTGACTTGACCTGGCACAAAAAGTTTTTGTTTAAGCTATAAGCGCCATTAAATTTTCATCCTCCTCCTCAATGAATTAGGACAAGATTTGGCTGGCTAAATGCGAGCTGTCCGTAAGTCTTTTTTTTAATGAAACGTTTAGATACATTCAGACTGAAAATGTCTTTAAGAGCAGTTTCTAAAGAGTTCTACAAAGTTACGTCTGGCATAAAAAGAGAATGACATTTAGTAGCAGTTCTGCGGGAGAGTCACTGAAAGCGCAATTTTTGTCATGTCACACGACTTGGGTTTTTGAAGCAATAACACAATCAAAAGGTCACTCATTGTGTGGAAGCTACTTTTATTGCCGTTACCTGAATGTATTTGTTACTTCACAGCTTTGTATATGACATTAAAAATTTCGATTCATTCATAACTTTGGACGAATATTTAGCTTTTCGCTTCATCATTGTTATGACTGCATTCATACTGCGTTGGATATTGCTTCTTATTTATATATGCGCTCTGAAATGCGCTAAACTCCCAGCCGATTCTTTTATTACATAAGTTTGGTCATTAATCGATGGGACGTTCGCCGAAATACTTTTCAAAATTTTGACGTTACCGCCTGACACAGATTTTTACATTAAATTTCCGGACATGTCCGGGGATCTCCAGACGTCGGGTAACCCTATTTTAGATAAAAATTAATGCAATACCTGTATCCAATGTAACACTGCTATATGCTCATTATCGCGACAAAAACGGCTCACGTTGAAGGTCTGTTGGGGTACACAATGTACAGCCTCATTTAATTCTTTTTTCACTGCCTATACTTACCTTGAACTGTTTGAAATCGTTTATAATTAGAACATTAGGACGGCAATTGAAAATAAATAATTTCCTCAAAGATTTTTATTGTCGATATTCTGTATCGCTGCTGGCTTGTTTGACATGCAGAGCGTCATGCTAAATTCTGTTAAGTCGAGTGTCATTGGATTTCTGTTAAGTCGTGTGTCATTGGATTTAATTGCCTCTCCACAATTAACCCTTGTTCAATATATATATTTAGTTATAACTTTTATGGACAGGGTAAATCTATAGTGCACGTCGACACCAAAAATGTGGAATGGCCTGCTGCTTATAAGTGCCTTATCTGAAAAAAATCTCTTGATGATTGATTGATTGATTCCAACAGTGATTGAACCTCAGGCTTTAAAATCCTCCTTTTGACAATATTTCTACACCAACATATACCAGAAACAAGGCATAGTCTTGTTTTGTTTAACACAAGTCGGTAATGGATTTCTTAGAGGCGCGGCCCATGATTGCCAGGCTTGACAAAATAAAATATCTGAAAGGAACCTCATATGATGTTGTATTCCCACTTTGGGGAAACGATAAGTGTTTTCGATATAATAATGAGAATTTACCGAGTTATAAATAAAATTGGAACATATTATATTAACTTTCTGTTGAATGCAATAAGAATCTTCAATCGTTTTACTTCGATTGACGATGACAAAGCGACATAATTTTTTTTTCAAATTCTGGCTTTCCCCTTCTCAAATTACAACACCGTGCCAATGTTTAACAAAAAATGTACTGGGTTTTCTGAAGGCCGTTTACTTACGGATTGAAAAGTTGATCAGATCATCGTAATATGACGTTGCCATGAGTAATAGTCAAAATGTAAAATCACGAGACATAAATGTCAAGCTGTGGGTCGATCGGTCGAAATTGTTGCGATTGGGTACCAGTGGATTTCCACAATAATATTTTCTCCTTACTGCTTAGTGAGGCATGTTTTCTCTCTGATGAAGTCATTTGTTGACGTATTTCGATCATGACTGGGTCAAGCATGTAGGACATACGTCATTTCTCACGCGCATTGATGGAGCTTTCTATTCATTGGTTTGGTTTCTGCGAATGAGAGTGGCGTTCGCGGGCTGGTGTAATGCCGCCAGGCTGTATTTATAGGTATTTATTTGCAGTGTTGTGAAGGTTTATGAAGACTTCGCTTCTGCGACAGTGCTAGGTAATAGGCAGTTGCAGCATATCTTTTTATCTAAACGCTCTATACACAGTACATGGTACGGTACACAGGTAACTTATTTTTTTAGTATATACTATACTCTGTACTGTATATCGAGTACCTGCTGCCTCTAAGATATACACAGTACAGTATACGGTACAGTTAAAGTTCCGAGTTACTCGGTACACAGGCAGCACTGAGCAGGTACACTGTACAGTCTGAGAATCCAATGCAGCAACTAATAACTTACTACCGACTCTGGACTAAAGTAGAGTTTGCCTAATTAAGTACGGTAGGCCTAACCTAATTTAATTATAGATTTTTTGCTTTCCCAGTTTCTATCCCCTCTGTCGGAATTCTGTATTTGTCAATGTTTTTTTACGAATCCTCTGACAGTCTGATCATATATGTACAGTGTATATTTTTTTGTCTCGAATAACTATGCAGCATGACAACATGATACTCTACTGTGTAATATATAGCCTAGCCTAGTGCATATCAAATGTCTGTGCAATGTCCTCAATCATCTTATTATACTTTGTAATTCTGAATTATGCATAATACATAAATCTAGGCCTAAACTGATTACATTCTGTGATTCTGACATTTCCACAACGGTCAGACGGTAGGACATTTTGAGAGACATTTGCTTGCTGAGTTGCTCTGGTTTTGTTTCTTTATCTCCGTATAAAAAATTCATTGCTGTCATTATTATTTGTTATTTTGCTTATCCTGAAGATATCAGTCAACTTGTATAGAAATGTCTTCGCGATTCAAGGTAAAATATACTTTGCAGTTTAGTGTTGTTGTTATTTTGATACGAGTATATTTTCTTGTTAAAGTGCTGAGTCAGTGCAGCAGTTTCGGACATTTTCATTAGAGGTTATCGATATGAGAAATAAACTATATTAATAATTCCATGCTAGAGTCATCATCGGGTGATCGAATCCAAGATTGACCTACCCAACAAAGCACAACAAAACTCGAGAACCTTTTCATGCGATCGCTTGTTTTTAGACTGCCAGCCTGAAACAAGCCACTAAAATTGCCCTAATGAATCAGCAATTTTCAACGCATCCCTTAAACCATAAAAGGAATTACCTTGTCAGAATGTTGTTTTTGAGCAGGATCCACAGATGGACCAGCCCTGGCATCTTGATCGGTATAATGTCAGATACTCTACTTCTGAGACACTTGAGAGAAAGTTGATCTCAGCGAGAAGAAAATTTACCATAAAATGATTTTCTGTGATAAGATATGCGCAAAACAATATATATATTTCGAAAAAATTTTCCAACAATCGTGCTTAATAAAAGTTATATCGAAGTTTTACTAAGTACCTATATTAATTTTAGTTGTAATTTGTGTATAAATGAAAAGCTAAGTTAGTTTTATTACAGAATTTCAGAGTGCATGATTTTATGTATACAGTTTTGTAGAATAAATCCTAATATTATTGAATATTGGAATTCTCATTTTAGGTACAGAAGGTATCTGAAAGCGATACTGGACAGGATGCCTCAAAACCACCAGGTACAACAACAACTTTTATTTTTTTTCATTTATTTTTTTTTATTGAAATTCACTTTAAGCATGGCCGGAAGAAGTGCCTAAAACGAACCAACTAACGAATGGACTAACGAACTATATCTAAATAGCAGAGTATCTGACATTTTATCAGTTGACATACAGTAGCCAATATTATTTTCATCAGTGAAATGTATTGCTTTTACAGCAAGAGTTAAATTACCGTATACTCTTTTTCAATTAAAAATTCCTTATCAACCATATATCACAATAAACCTAATGGTGCTTACAGAATGATTAAAGAGAGAGATTCAAATCATTAACACTCTTATGTAGTAGCGCAGTTGATGATTTTTTTTCAAATATAATGATGTAAAACAAAGATTCAAAAATTCTGATTCAAACTCTATGCAAATCATACTTGACAGAACATTTTTTGCTAATTTTTCATTGGAATTTATTTTTTTCAGAATCAAGTAGTGCTAAGTTAGTTGATTTGAGTACAGAGAGCGGATCAACAGAAACAAAAGCACTTGTACCGCATGAAAATGGCAGCGAACAAACAATCACTCAAAAAACTGATTCTCCTGTTCATAAAGAAGAGCAATTGCTCCTCACAGAAGAAAGTTCTGCTCAAGCAGAAACAAATATAGAAAAGCCACCTCCGTATGATGGAAAAGAAATAACTGTAAAACCAACTGAACTATCAGAAGGAGGGTTGGTTATGAAGCCTGTTACGCCAGAAAACGAAAATTCTGAGTCTGTAGAGGTATTAGTTTTCACTGATTAAATTTTTTTATTGTACACTTCTGATTGTAAAATGAATCAAATTTATGAAATCTGTATAAAAAATGATGAGTATTTTAGTCGCAGTAAAATTTTAATGTTACATACCATAAATTTTGAAACATGCCTAACAAAAATGTGCATATAAATACCAACAAAAAAAAATTCATTTTCCTTCTAAATTTTCCCTTTTTGAAAGAGAAAAAAACATATTTATGTGTTTTGGGGATTAATTCCCAGTAAGGTTTTAGAGATTACTGAGGCATTCTGTCCTACTAAATAGCATGGAGATCCTAAAACTTAATTCCTAAGATAAAGACATTTTCATGAAAAGATGTAGTAGATGGTTGATATCCTCTTTGGCTGGGAGGAAGATTGGTACAACTTGAATACCAAGAAGGTCTACGCTTGACAAGTCAATAGCACATGCAAGCTTTTGTGAAACTTATTCTTTTCACTCAAACTCCTTAATTTTTTCATCCCTCCATGGCCAATTTTTTATTCAATTGATTATACTACTGCTAGTGTTTCCCCTATACATAACAACGGGAGATATTTGTAGTTTTATAGTTATAAAATGGTATTAATATTTTTCTCTAACTTTCTTTATTGACTTCCATGTTATTTCTAGGAAACTCCTGATAACACACCGCATGAAAAAACAAAAAGTCGTTTCCACGTTGAATTTGTTGAAAGCAAAGATGGTTCGTAATTGCACATACTCAATTTTGGTAGCTCAAGAGTTTTGTGACATTTAGCTATAAAAAGATTTTTGAGACTTCAAGAGACTTGCTTTAAGGGAACTTCTGTAAAAAACATCCAAAATTAGATAATTAGTACTGTTCTGTGGGGTATACCAAATCATTGATCTTTTGTCCTACTGCAATAAAAAGATAATGGAATTATTAATCATAATTCTGATCTGATATGCACAGCCGGTGAAAGCAAATCATTTTGCTTTCACTGGTTGTACATATCAGATCAGAATCATGAATCTACCCAATGACAAAATGTGCTGCATGAGTTATGATGTCACAGATTTTAAATTAAGGACCAACATCCTGCAATTTTTGCATTCATGATTGTTGGAAGAAGCTCTAACCAATTCATAGTTACAATCGCCGATCAATTCACCCTCCTGAAAATTATTTTATGTTAATTATCAAATTGAACTGTACGAAATCATACTGTAATATTTTCATCTTACTTTATTCTAATTTATTACTATAGATGCCGAACCTCATTCTCCCCCCGTGTCACCAAACCATGACAGTATGACCAACTCCATGACTAATAATACGCACAGCAAAACATATTATATGAGAACTTTTGGTCATAATACTCAGGTAAATTTTTATGATACTGTAGTTAAAAATAGTGTTTTTGATTAAGTCATTCTGTCGGAAACAAACTTATGATTCAAAATTTATCAATTCTCAATCAGAAATATATTTTGTTGAGCATGAATCCTTGATGGGCCTTGCCTTAGGACACGATCGGGATATCGACAAAAAAACAAAATTTTATATTTGTTTGACTTTGGAGAAAAAAATCATTTAAACACGCTTATATGTTCTCTAATCACAAATTTTATTTTGTCAAGCATGAGTCATAGATGGACCACGTCTCATCGTCATGATCCATCAGTGACACATTTTTGACATAATTTATCCGATTGGTTTTAAAGTTTCCATTTTTATCACCACTGGGTATGTTGATTTAAATATAAAATAATGGTATGCAACTGTTTATTTGGACAGAATGAAATTTCTGCATTTATTTATTATATATTCCCAATTTTCCAGATTTATAACTGCTATATAATTCTCTAGAAAAAATCCAGATATTTGGCCTGGGTTTATATCATAGCCATAATGCCGAACTGCAAGCCTGTCCCCATGAAAGTGGACCCCAAAATTGTCACCCAATAAATGAATGTGATGTGATTTCTTTTTATTTATATTCATACATACAATACGCACAATTTAATAAGCATATTTTTATCCTAGGAAGCAATTCCCATGGTAGCTTATTATCATAATTCAAGTTCTGTTGCTGGGAAGAAAAGACCAACTTTAGATGAACTTCATGATCACAAGGTACATACATTCAGGAAACATGACAATTTTTCAACCCTAATTTTGCTCTTTTGAGAACAGCTTCTAAATTTATGATTCATAAAATTCATAAAAACTGGCAGATGTTTGTGTTTTTTGGAAATAGAAGGTATTGTGAGACCACTATATGAAAGTTTTATAACATTTTATAAGTCAATTGACTCATAATAAAAATAATATAATATATTAAAAATAATATAATATAATAAAAACTATTTTCAAGGATGAAGTTGAATCACCTGTACATGAACAAAGAATGGAACCTACTTCACAGCCTGATCCCGAAGCTGCTATAACATTGGGTTCTGCTCCTATTAAATTTGGATGGATAAAAGGAGTTCTGGTACATTTAGTTTTATTTATTCTATAAAATGTTGAATTTCTGATATTCTCTTTACTACATCTTTCCAATTCTCTGATTGTACAGCAAAATCTTGAAATTATTGAAAATTTTTGACTAGGTTGTGTTCGTTTAATTGGAACTTTTTATATGTAAATCTGTTGATTCAATTTTTTTACACAATGTAACAAATATGTTGACAGGTACGATGTTTGCTCAATATTTGGGGAGTAATGTTGTTCTTGAGAATGTCGTGGGTTGTTGGACAAGCTGGTATCGGTAAGACAAATATATCATTAACTCAAATTGAAACAGATTTTATGGGGTGCGAGTAGCGTTCATTTAGACTGTGGCTTATCTATGGCTCATAACCCTCAAAAAGATTCTTCTACTAAAAAAGATATAAATTTAATAGTGTCTTCGAGTAAATAATAACGCAAAGAATAAAACTATGTGCCATTGTTTGTCATGCTAGCATTTTTAATACTTTTTTGCTTTTGATATTATGGTTCTCACTTTGATTCAATGTTCACCAGTTTATAAGCTTGCTCATCATTATTATGAGTTGTTGTGTTTGCACTAAAAACGGTTTTTGGTTTGATTAGGTACGGTAATAAAATCGCTATGACCTGAAATACATCACCATTATGAATACTCACTTGATTGAGCGAGTGTATGTGTATTATTTTGATTGTATGGAATGTACTTTGTTTTAAGTGAAAGTATTCTGTGTGCAAGCAGAAGAAATTGAAAGAACACGTGCATTTTCTCTGCTTAAACATCAATGGCTAAACAATTCAGAAAAAAAACTGCACAAATATCCTCACTTCCATGCCATTCTGTTTGGCTTTATACAGTATGTAACAAGACATGCTGCAATTAAGATTTTGTGTTGAAATGAGCAACTACCGATATTAACCAATTTCCAATCTGAAATCTTTGACTTGGATTCAAGTTCAGTTCGTGAAAGTTTGTAAAAGCAGGCATAATCGAGTATGGGCCACTGATGGATCGTAGCATTGATACATGTGTCGTCTACGGCCGGGTCTAGACAAAACTTTAATTTTTGAATCAGAGACTGTTTTAAAAATAAAGTTCAATCTTTAAAATTGTTGGTTAGTATGACTTAACCCACTATTAAGTTTCTTTATTGACATCAAGCAGCTTCATTTTTAGGATTATCTTTGACCTGCAATGTGAAAACTCCCTTACGCCTCCGCAAAAGGTCAAGTTGTACCAAGCGGCAATCATCTGTTACCGGCATATACATGTCATATTGCCTCGAGCAATTATGTCATGTGTTATCATCCGGTATTGTCGTCTCTCCATAATTTATTGTTTACTGTTGGAAAAGAAATTTTCCTCAGTGTTTCTTGCTTTTGAACAATGGAAGTGGAAATCATAATTACAAATTTATGGTTGCTCTCTATATTAAACTAATAATCAAATCAAATAATTTTGTTAAGTGTGAGCTTAATGCGGATGGCACGTCCATCAGTTGTAATATTTTCGAAGAAATAGAAAATGGCAATGGATTTTGCTCAAAACCGAATTATATCGAATTGTCAAATTACCTATATCGATCGTACAAATGAGTATTTAAATCATCTGAATCCTTATCATAAGATGTATCTGAATCGATTTGTGTCTTGAATCTAAAAGTGGTATCCCTAACTCATAAAATACATCTTAAAAATCTTTTTGTAAAGTGATACAAACTATTTTAATTTTAAAATACATTTAAATGCTATTCAAGTTCGGTGATCAAGTCATGATTTGATCACTTTGATATTTTATTCACAAAGAGTTAAGGTCAGCAGTCTGCAATGATTCATTTGTTTTTTTTTAACTTATTTTCAATTATATTTTTTTGCAAAATTAATCTGGGCTTGGCAACTAGCATTGTATGATATCATCATCTAAGCCCATGTTTTTGTTTGGTAATCTATCGCAAAACACCGTTAGGTCATGCAGTTTTAATCAAGGTCATGCTCAACTTTGTATTCCACTAGCAACAATCGAAATTAGAATTCTAATGTTTTGATGATATTTTTATATGTTTTGAAGATAGTAATTGACTTCCGTTTTCTGTTTTTTTTGTGATTCATATCAGTATCACATCATGAAAGTTCAGTTCAGACTAGTTCAGTTTTATATTTTTTAAAAAGATATCGACTAAATCAAATAATATTGATGACACTTTTTTAATACCGGTAAATATATTTTCGAAGTTTTGCTTAGGTAATAAACTGAAAAGAAATACTCGAAATCGCAAACAAGCTCAGAGACATTTGCTTGAACTTTTTTCCTTTGTAGTATTAATAAAATTAATGGTATTTCAATGGGTAACCAATAAGCTTATGAAATATCAGTGTTGATGGTTTTGAAGCTTGTTGGTGATTTTGAAACCTCTGGTACCGGTACGGTTTGCTACCAAGATTCCAAAAATGGAATTTTGATCCTTTTCAAGGGATATATTACAAAATGTCCCACATTTACTGAATTTGCTTCCGATGAAATTCATTTTTTTCGTGTGTCTTGAATAGCAGAGATCTGGACCGAATATTTTCATCTATTTTCTGAATCATTGAAGCATTTTTCAATCAAGTATTTCAAGTTACATGGATTGGCCATATTTCAACATAATGTGCTTGTTAATACTGTACTGAAGTATACCTACATTAAAAAGTTAGCAAAACAAGATCAGTTTGTCATAATACACCCCTAACCTAGTTTGTTCATGTGACATATTTTATGCATCTTAATCCGGATAAGAACTACCTTCCCATTGTTATTAAATTTTGAATTCAGTATCCCGTTAATCTGGAACTGCTATAATCCTATCGATAACCATATTAGCATAATATATGAAGTATTGTGATATATAGTAAATCAATAATCTAGTTATTCATAAAATTATTAAAAAGTACCTTGTAATAATTTTATGATTTATTCTTACTTCTAATAAGGGTAACATATTTCCAACTTTACAAGTTTATTGCTGTGAATGAAGAAATAAGGCTTCAATACCACATCATTTCATATTAGCGCCAGTAATTTATATCCAGACAATAGAAAATGTTCCAGTCTTATAGTCAATGCCTTTTCTTTTATTGAAATTCACACTCAGCAAGGCCGAAAGAAACGCCTAAAACGGAACTGAATCTACGGGGCATTAATTATGAAGAGTTAATTTTTGGAGGCCAATTTGAATTGAATGTTACCTATTCACCTATTCACTATCAATATGTTTTGTTTTTTCTATAAACGATTGTCACCTACCTTAATCTACCTAAAACTTTTCTTTTAAGGTTTGAGCATCGTTATTATTCTACTATCAGCACTAGTCACAGTGATAACAACATTATCAATGTCTGCTATTTGCACGAATGGGCAAGTGCGAGGAGGTATGGAGATTGATATGTATTTTTACACATATTGCTCATAAGTTGTTGTGAATGATTGATGTGTTTTGGTAGGTGGCAAACTCTTGATTTCATATTATCGCCAAAAAAAATATTTATCTATGAAAAACAAGTTCTTTCCTTTGAGTAATACACGAATGCAATTAAATTGAAAATGCAGTTGGAATAAAGATTTAACTTTTATATTTGTGATCGATAAACCCAGCCAGAAGAATGTCCCTGAGAAAAGTTTTTAATTATCAGTTGTTGTCCATTTGTGACTCTTGATGCTTGATGAAATAAAAGTTGGAATATTTGATTTGGAATTACATAGGGAAAGTGTTACCATCCCTGTTTTTTTTTTTATGAGTATAAATTAACAAATTTGCCATGTTTGAATGGATTTTTTTTTTTAGCAAGTATATTGGGAGATATTGTATTTCAATATTTTTTCTTAAAAACAAATTTTTATATCTACTATTATTAGTGGAATCATATTACCTACTTTCGAAAAATGTTAATTTATTTAATTTGGGTGTGTTCACTTTATTAGGTGGTGCGTACTACCTAATTTCAAGAAGTTTAGGTCCTGAGTTTGGAGGAGCAATTGGACTCATATTCTCACTTGCAAATGCTGTGGGTGTTGCAATGTATGTGGTTGGTTTTGCAGAAACAGTCGTTGCATTAATGTGGGTGAGTACCGGTAACAGCTTTCATATTTTTATTTGATGAGTAATGAATATTGTTTTTAGATGTTGATATTTTTTAAAAAGCCGGTTTTTTAGATTTGGATTTTTATTGTAGTTATTTGTTTACTTATTTATTCATTTTGTAAGGTCCTAGGTAAAAATTTCATGTATGCTCTATCGCTAAAATGCTATAAAAAAGAATTTTGTAAAATTTCTAATTCGCCCATATGCAAACCACATAAAGGTTTTGGACACCCAAAGCAGAAGATTTTGTCAATCCTCCGGCTTTCCTACTGCTAACTAGTAAATATCCAAACTGTATTTTGGTTTAAATCAATATCTGACTTTCATATAAACAGAGCCTGACTCTGTGGTTTGATCACACCTTAGGTAAATTCTGTGGTGTGTTCCCTCTAGGGAAAATTAATCTGATCAACCTATAATTGAAGTAATATCATGTATTCATGTGAATGCTATTTATAGAATAGATTAGGTTGAAATTGTAGTATTGATTCAATGTAAGTACTGTACCTTGTACTTTTCCATCAGAAAGGAATCAGAAATGACTAATATGACATTGGTTGGTTTGGTCATAATATGACTAAATATGTCACTGACACCAGGATGGAAGATGTTGTATTTTTCGGATGAACAAAAAAGCTTCAAAATCTTCAACACTGCTATTTCATTGCAGTATTGATGATTTTGAAGCTTTTGTATACAGTTTCGATACTATCAGACACGTCAATTCGACATTTAAATCTTGTAACCACAGATATGTCATGAAATATCGACTATTTATGAAATTTTCTACTGATGGTGCTTCTGGCGTTTCTCTCAAAAGCAAAACTATCTGAACCATAGTTTATGCAAGATCTTAAAATTTGTTATTTAATAAACAAAAGAATAAATGAACATAGGACATTTGCAAGAGTACATTGTAACAAACAATACACTATTACCTTTACCGGTATATGTAAAGCAATACTGAGAAAAAAAACGGCACCAAAATGTCGAATAGAAATCATTATCTCAAATGAAAAGAAAGAAAATTTGTTTCAAAAAATATTCAGTGGAATTTAAGATTTTAGTTTAATTTAAACAATCTTGTAGGGTAAGGGAATCTTGTTTTCTTTCCGTTGTCTAAAATGGTAATGATATTTTTTTTTTCGATAAAGTTTCAAAACCATCAATACTGCTATTTCATAGCAGTATCGATGATTTTAAACTTTTTTGCTACTGTTTTGTTGTTACAAGACAGTCAAAAAGAGATATTTTAATCTTCTAGCAACAGATTTATCATGAAATATCGTACGTTAAATGATTTTTTTTCTGATCACAGCTATTGTCAGATGTCTGAGTAATTGATATCCTGCGACTCTGCTTCCTTATACTAAAAATTTTCCCCCTTTTTTTCGAAAGTATGTTCAGTCAATCTCAATATTTTCGATGATTACTGACTGGTAGCCAACTCTGTAACTTATTCATGATTATAGGCACATGTTAAGCCTAAATGGCACACCTTGTTATTATCTTTGTCTGTGCCTGTTATTGGATTGGATTATGTCATTGTACTCGAAAGAAATTTATTTGTAACGAGCAAAAATTATTTAGATCTTTATGCAAAATTTAAAAAAAATGAACTTTCCTGGATTTTTCAAAGAAGGATATATATATATGATAATATTTCGATGAAATTTCTTTTTGAGTTCAGCTTAAGCCAACTTATTCCCAATCAGGTTAAAATGCTAAAGTTCAAGATAATATGTACTTGAGATGCTCCTGATCAAACTGGCAGAATGCTACTTAGACACCTAAAGAAAATGGTTCAATCAGAAGAAACTTCAGCAAATTTCATGATATGTTTGAGCTTAAAAGATTTAGTAAATTTGAACGAAAGTAGCAAAAGGTTTCTAAATCATCACTACTGCTATGAAATAGCGGTGTTGATGGTTTTGTAACGTTTTTGTCCATCCGAAGAAAATGAAATGGACATTTTAAACATCCTAAGAAAACTAAGATTCTGCCACCCTCTGCTCCTGATCTAATTCAAAAATAAGTTTGGGAATATCTACATGTTAATTTTTTTTTTTAATTTTTTTGCCATAGTTCATTTCCGATATAATATGTATTACAATGATTCGTTACAGGATTTTGATGCTTCTATGACGCAGAATGTACTTCATGATATGAGAATCATTGGAGCAATCACTGTATTATTATTATTAGGAATCACTCAACTTGGAATGGCCTGGGAAGCTAAAGTAATTTTTCGTATTATTATTATTTTCTTCTTGAGATAATGTGTATTAAAGATGAAGGTTTGAAAAAAATTATCACAGGGAAATCATTGTTGTTTTCTTCGGATATATCAGAAGGTTATAAAATTATCAACACTGATATTCCATACAAAAAATGTCTGGATACATTATTTTCGAGTTCTATTTTAGTTTAAATCATTTGGTCTATCATGATGTTGTACTAAGTTCTGTACCTGTACTTACTTATTTCTCTTTTCAGGCCCAACTTGTCTTGTTATTTATACTGATTGTTGCAATTATAAATTTTGTCGTTGGAACATTTATACCCGTCAATGTGGATGATCAATCGTATGGATTCTTCAATTATAAAGGTGAGTTGAGAAATAATATTGGAGCTGTACAAGGAATCATTTAGTTTTGAACATGGTTGCGAAATTATATTTATAATGCAGTGTTATTTAGCTACAGAAGTGTTTTTTTCTAATTTCACAACTAAGAACTGTTACCCAATTATGGTAAACTCAAATACTGATTTCATGATTCGTTTGAGCAATTTTTTGTCAAATTTATAGTCATTTCTCCTATTAAGATTTTACATATAGACAGAAATTTTATTTTCTCAAGCATAAGCCACTGATGCACTGCGCCGTGATGGAGTGAATTTCGAGTGTTTTTTTTTGCAAATCAGTTTCGGAAATATTCAATAGAAATGTTTTGATTAGTGAGTTGACTTGAAACCAAATGTACAGTAGCAATCCTATACACTATGCAATGCATGATCAGGGAAATCTTTATGCCAATTCACTTTTTCATTTGATTCCTCCTAATAAAATAGATATCTAGTTACCAATACAGCTTCATTCTCTTCAGGTACAATTGCAAGCGAGAATTTCGGTCCAGATTTTGAAAGTGATCAAGGATTTTTCTCGGTATTTGCAATCTTTTTTCCTGCTGCTACTGGAATTTTGGCTGGATGTAATATATCTGGTGACTTGAAGGTATTGTGTGATTCTATATCCTTTTCTTTGTGATGCACTGTGACAATGAGGTAGTGATTTCAAACAATTTAAGTGATACATTTGACAGATTTATTTATAGGGGCGGTGAAAAATTGAATATATTTTGATTCTGAAAAAAAAAAAATTTAATATTTCTTCCATGATAAACAAACAAAGATGTCTTTCGGAAAATAAATTATGTGATACATCAAAGTTTACATGACTTATTCTCTGAATGTTATTTTTTGATTCTGTCAATTTCAAATCACTGGAAAAATCAAACATTTAATAGTATAATTAATGTATTGTTGAATGACATATCGAATCAAATAATTTGAACAGTCAATATTTAGTTTTTCTACCCAGGGTACAAAAGTAAGAAAAAACTTTTTTTTTTTTACTCATTGTACAAACACATTCTAATTTAATATGAATTTAATGGCATAAAATTTTGTTTTAATTTTCATGAATTTGTTTTTAATATAAAATAATCAGGAATATTCCTTGTTTAATATCATTTTGAGAAAATGTATAGTTTACTTTATTGAGAGACTGACGTACTCCATGCCTAGTACCATACACTGTTTATTTTATTTTTTTGAATTGATCATTTCATCCTAATTAACAACTTATCCACTTTAACACAGGATGCTCAAAAAGCAATTCCAAAAGGCACATTACTCGCAATTGGCATTACGTCATTGGTGTATTGTTTTATTGTTGTTATGATCGGCTGTGTTGAAGTAAGAGCTGCTTCAGGAAATGTTACAGGTAAGTTGTATATTCAGAACACATTTCAATACTTCTCTCATTAGAATCCATTTCTAAAGCTTTATCTGAGAGGTAAACTGTTGTTTTTCTCCTTTACAAGGAACACAAATTAAAAAAAAAAATGCATAAAGAGACAAATAATTCATTTGCCCAATGAATATCAGGGATATTGGTGATGTTTCTGATAAATAGTTCGATTTTTGAATTGAGATGAAGTTTGAATCGATTTTGTGTTTTTTTTTTGAACTATTGTAATTTTTCGCCAAACATTTGTATCGGAGGCAACTGTGCTCTGCCTTTCATTGTAGAACAATCTTTTCAAGTCCAAGATGATATTCTCAAAAACAGATAAATATAAAGCGTATATTAAAATTATTGGGCTTTCCTTTGCTAGTAAAACAATGTTAAGTACGAAAAACTATTCTTAGGAACAGATGAATAATTAGGCATCTTGCTCACACCCGTTCGGAAAATTTCATCAAAACATTTTTTGCCAAGTCTGAATCACAGATGGATCGCGCCTTATAAGCGCGGTCTAACTGTGAGTCATGTTCATCAAAATAAATTTTTAAGTGGGTACTTATTATCTTATTTTTGTGCAGATTTCTTCGGAGTGGAAAACATCACAGAACTAACGAATTGTACAACAGCAGCTTGTCAGTTGGGTTGGAACTATCAACCTATTTCTAACTGCGGAGGGGATGTTGCTTGTTATCCTGGTGGTCTTCTTTATGATATGCAGGTAATGAAAATTTTTAATTTATCGCAGTTCAGAATCACAAAATCTTGTTTTTGTGATATGAGAGGATATGAAATTTTTGTATAGTTTCTTTTATCATAAATTTTCCTTTGATGCCATTTATTTGATTTAGGCGTCTCGGTTCTCAGTGTTATTATTTCATTGTGATATTCGAGCATAAGATCAAGTGTTAATTTTTTTTATAGATTGATAAGGCCCCCGAGAATGCCCTACACTTTTAATTTTGAATTCCGCCTCTCACGTGAGAAATCACTGCGCTATTTTGATTCTATCAAAGTCATTTTACAGAATTTTCAACTCATGAAACCAAGAGCTATTGTATTGTAAAAAAAACTAATCTTTTTTTCATTTAATTTTTCCAAGCATTAGTTTTTTTTTCATTACAATTTACTTACAATATCTATTCCTTGTATTAATAACAGGCTATGGAGAAGATGAGTGCATTTGGTCCAATAATCACCGCTGGTATATTTGCTGCCACACTTTCGTCTGCTCTGGCAAGTCTTGTCAGTGCACCAAAAATATTTCAGGTAAAATTGATTAAAAACTGTTTTTTAAAAAACATAGATATATTTGAATAGATTGCTATTTTTTTCATCAATTTGAAATATTGATCACTTTGTTCAAAATCCTGTCGAAATTGATACAATCTAACGAGTATAAAAACACACTCAATACAAACTAAATAGAATGCCCCCAAATAATTTGGGGAATCATTTATTGTGAGTTCCTTTATTTTGTCATTCACGAGCCACAGACGGACCATGCCTTAACGCCTTAGCGTGATCTGTCTGTGATTCATACTTAACAAAACAAAATATGTTTTGCCAAAATTTTTAAATCTAGATATTAATGACAACAATATCTTTTTACAGGCTGTATGTAAAGACAAAATCTTTCCTGGAATTTCATTCTTCGCCAAAGGAGCTCCAGGCACTGACGAACCACGCCGAGCATATATTCTAGCTTTTCTGATCGCACTCGGATTTATACTCATCGGCGAACTTAACACCATTGCTCCAATCATTTCTAATTTTTTTCTTGCCTCTTATACATTGATCAATTATTCTTGTTTTGCTGCTTCACTGTCCAAATCACCAGGTAATTTATTTCAATTGTATTATTGTTTTCAATGTAATGGACCTCTTATGAAAAATACCGGTAGTTAATTTAAATATTAGAGATTCAATATATTTTTTGAGATTATCTAAAATGAAGGGGAAAAAAATGTTATAAGAGTTAAATTTCAATCGTTTAGAAATCGTATTTAATCTGGAGTAAAATGCCGTTTTAAATTTTTGTGGCGTAGTTGCACGCTTGTTATAACGGTTAACCTCTTTCTTGAGTCACTGGCTTCTGATGACGGTGCAAGCTATCGCCAATCCTGCATTGCACTATGCTACTACTTTCTGGGTGTTGCACTTGCGATTGTGATTTAGTTGTGTTAAAATGAATTGAATTAAGAAGAGTGATAGATGGCACAGGGCAGACATAATTCCTCAAGCCTTAGCAGCTCTTTTCTATGTGGAAAAAAATGTTTTATTTTTCACCCAATTTTTATTCGTAATAATCCATTTTCTGCTTTTTCCACAGGTTGGCGACCTGCATTCAAGTTTTACAATATGTGGTTGTCATTGTTTGGTGCTGTTGTTTGTTGTGCAATAATGTTTGTTATAGAGTGGTACACTGCACTCATTACTATTGTCATCGTCATGGCTTTGTACAAATTTGTGGATTATAAGAAACCAGGTAAGTAATATGTATCTAAAATAACGGCAATTCTTTAAAATAGAAGTACAAGGCAAATACAACAAAACTGATTTTGTTTTGATAGCATGTGAAACTAAGAAGGTTTGTAAAGATGATAATCTACTTGGACAAAGTCTATTTTGTCTTATTTGTAATACCATTATTCAAGCCAGGTCTAGTGGTAATTTAAAAAACTTGCTTGAGCTATTTTGGAAATTATTCAATTAAAAATGTCTACCTTAAATGTCAATGCAGGAATTTAATTCTATACAATCATTATTATTTGTTTTCCCAAAAATTTCACAAAAGTTTTCAAAATCATCAACACTGCTATTTCATAGCTAACAAGCGAACAACTGATCACATACCGTATTCGATCTAGGAAAAAAAATTAGTGGGTATCATTTTCTTTGGATATCTGTATCTTACATTTTGCCACTCTGATCTGCTTCATCATGTCCCTTTTCAGTCATTTTTATTCTATTGCCATTTTCAGATGTTAACTGGGGATCTTCCACTCAAGCATATCTGTATATTCAAGCACTCAACAGTGCTCTCAAACTACAATCTGTTGAAGATCATGTAAAAAATTTCAGGTTTGTAGCATTATGAATTTTAAAGGGGGTTACGCTCTGATCATAAAATTTGAACAGTATAAAATTGGTTTTGAATCAGTAAGTGAGCATAGTTTTTCCTAAGTATGGTATAAAATGTGCTGATGTGATTGAGATCTTTTTATGTAGTGTGATGTTCGTAGATTGAAATTTTGGGTCGCTTTGATATTTCATACAAACCTATGGCAGAAAAACTGAAATTATTTTTTTTCTCAACCAACAACCACCGCAGGTCTGCCATGCGTCAATGACAACACTCGTGAGCAAAGGCCATCCTTAACAAAATATGCTTCAGCTTTATTAGTTTTGTATAGAACCTTGGGTGATGTAATCAATCTTGTCTTCTATTATTATCAACCAAATTCAATTACTATTGATTTTAATCATTTTATTTTTATATATCCTGTCCAAGGTTGATTACTGACACTCTTCTGATTTATTATAGGCCCATGTTTGGTCAATTATTTTTCTGAAGTAACCCATTTTATATTAAATTCCTTTAATCAAAATTTCAGGCCACAAACAATCGTGCTTACAGGACAGCCATCTCATCGACCTGCTCTCGTTCAATTTGCGTCACAATTCACTAAAAATGTTGCACTGATGACTTGTGCCAATATAATTGAGGTATTGAAATTAAGTTGACTTGATTAATAATTTGCATATGACACTGGCGTCTCGTTATTTTGTCGAGCATGCGTCACTGATGCCTTCCTGGTGTGATCCAGGGTGACATAATCTTGCTTTCCTTCGGATGTCTGAAACATTGATGTCATTTTCTTCGGGTGGCCAAAAATCTTTAAAAGCATCAACACTGCTATTTCATAGCAGTGTTGATGATTTTAAAACTTTTTATACAGCTTAGTTGCTAAAAGGCACTCGAAACCGGCATTTTAATCTTCTAGCAAGAGGTATGTCATTAAATATTTTACCCATTTACCAAATTTTCTTCTGAAGCCCATTTTCTTCGAGTGTCTGAGTAGCAGAGTAGCTGACATTCTGCCAGCCTGGTATGATTCATCAGTGGCATATATATCTTGATTTTATGGCGGTATGCTAAAGCCGTTTGCATTTAGTGTCACTATTATTTTGCTTCAATTTGAAGTCATTTTCACTGATTTTTGGATAAGTTGAAGATTCCATACACACTCAACCAACCCGACTAGTTTATGATGAGACAGCTTTTAAATCTGATATTTTCACTTTCAGCCACAAGGTAAAAATCCATACAGAACTTTCATTAAACAGAGATCAGCAAGTCAGTACTGGTTGAAACAGCAAAGAATCAAATCATTTTATAATAGTCTGGTGGCACCAAGTGTGAAGGCTGGTGCAGCATCTCTGATGCAGGTATGCAGAAACTTATGTAATTTTTTACCAGAGATGATAAGAAATTTAAATTAATCATACATGGGCCATGGATGGATCACACTTATTGCCGATTATGAGGGATGGTAGTAATATTTTTCAATTCTATTCAATTCTATTTCAATCACATTCTCAAAAATCAATTGATTATAGAATATTGAATACATTCTAAATTCAGTCAAGATTGGTGTGAAATATACCCTTTCAGATATTTTGAGAAAAGAAATTGAAACATGAAACTTAATGACAAACCATAAAATATGTCATTATTTCTTGAGCTCTGTTTAAACTATTTAAATTTGTACGAAGATTTGTAATTTTTGTGATGGTGATACACAGATTTATTTTGTAAAATCATGGATTCGCGAATTCACAAATTATTCTATCTGATTCTCCAGTGAATTAAAATGAGAAATGTATAAATTTTCACAAAATGTATATGAATCTTGGTATATTTTACAATTTTTTGAAAAGACTTTTTTGTTCATTTCAAACTCATGATTCGAGTCTGTCACAAAAATTGTTCAATTCTGGAATGATATTCGGCGAATATTCTAGGTTTCAAACACACCAGGAAAATACTGGAATAATGTGTTTGGTCAGAGTTATTCATTTGCAAGTCATTCCCGCATGCATTTTTTTCCTGTTGCGATATCTTACTTTCCATGCCCTAGAAACATACGTTCTTAACAATACAAGCCACTTGATTTGTCACAAATTTTTTATTGTTCTGTACCAGTCTCTGTGAGCATGCTGTATCTATTTTCCCAAGCGCGGCGCAGCAATTATCTATAACTTAGGAATAATATTTCTTTCAGGGAGTTGGAATGGGAAAGCTTCGTGCAAATACTATTTTGATGGGTTTTAAGAAAGATTGGAGAGAAGATGCAACTGAAAAATTCATGGAATATATCGACATTATCCAGTATGATTTGTATTATTGATTTTAAAATTAAAAAGTATTGGTAAGAAAATTTTGGTAGGCTCCCTGCAATACTCTACCCTCTGTATCTCACAACAAGTACCGAACCAGAATTTTTTTTGTTAAATAAAGCGACGTGATCCATCAGTGACTCATACTCCACGAATGATGTTTGGACAGTTAAGTTTTTCTGGCAGGGACTAAGCCCGTTTATTGGTATTTTGCTACATTTAAGACTTGAGGTGAATCAGTCAAATGAGAAATTTAAAAACTTAGGTAATTAGATATTTTAGTTATTCAAATTTTACCAAACGTTCGGACACTATTTCGGGATAACTCAATAACCAAGAATGTTCAAGACCAAGAATTCAATTTAATATTCGATTTTGACCACTGCGACTTGTGGATTGTTCAAGAGGGTCACTGATGAGTGATGATGCATTTCAGTAACTCGTATTGGACAGGATTAAAAAAGAAGGTTTGATCTTATTAAACCTTGTTTGTTCAATTTTCTTTTCCAGTGATGCCTTTGATCTGAACTATGGAGTTTGTATTCTAAGACTGAAGGAAGGATTTGATGTTTCACCATACTTGAAAGATTCTCAGACTCCAGAACTGGGTAACTATTGGGAATGTTAAGACTATCAACTCTTTTAGTTCAAGGTTTAATTGAATTTTTTAGGAAACTCATGTAGTTCAATCAACATAAGAAAAGAATGTACCAATTTGTACGTCCATGCAACTGAATCAGAAGCTTAATTTTGTTAAGCATGTGCCACAGATGGACCGCGTCTCATCGACGCGATCCATCACTGGCACATACTTAACAAAAGATGCTTTGTCAGAATTGAAGAATACAGCTACAGTAAATCAAATACCAGGTGTTTTTGACTCAATCAACCTTTGGTCGAGTATGGATCACTGATGATTCATACTACTACTGCATCGTTGACAAGACAGACAAAATGAAATTCTAATGATCTTACAATAACGACTGTTACTTAATATTTGAAATGGATTCATCATGCGATACTGTCATTAATGTTTGGTATAAATCAAGAATTTTTGTTTATTTAATGCTGTAGATTAACAGTTTTTTTCTTTTTGATTAAGATCACAAGCTGTCACATCCGAGTAGTATTTCACTGATTCCTTCAGCATCAGATATGTCTGCGTATTCGAACAGTCCGCAGGAAGGGGAGAGAACTCTGGAAATTGTTCCAGAACAGCCTGAATTGCAATCCGAAATTTCTGAGGCAAAACCTGACATTTCTAGAGATCTCGGATCAAAAGAAAGTTTCAACATGAAACCAATGTCACAAAGTGTACTTAGATCTTCTTCTGAAGCAATGCACATACAAAGGAGTGGATCAAAAATACTTGGGAATAAATTGAAAGGAGAAAATACTGAGGTTTCTTGATTGTTTTATTATTTCCTTCAAAATTTGCCCGGACTTAGGGAATTGCGGTCATTCGCATTGAGTCTCGATGAGGGCAAATGAGGTTACTATTTTGCATTGCTGAGTTTTCTTTATCAATCTGTTTATTCAAATAATGTGTGAAATAATAAGCATAAATCCAATAATTACTGTAGGTATATTAATAAGTTGTATTTGTTGTTTTTTGCAAATATTTATAAAATAAAATCTTTATTTCCTTAGCATTTACTTATCCAAATTTGATCATATTATATAAGGATTTGTCAGTTTATTCTTCAATTGTGAAAAAATTGTCGCTTTAATTGTCCCGTCTCACAAATAATTATTTTTCATATTTAGGATGTAAATCCGCAAATATTGAAGGAAATGAATAAATTCCAAGGAAAACAAGACAAAGGAAAAACGATCGATGTTTGGTGGTTGTTTGACGATGGAGGTTTGTTTTCTAGGTCTATAAACACATATTTAACTCATTCAGGGATTTTAATAAACTAAATTTTTAAGCACTCTTATCTTTATTATATTCTCTATTTATTGTTAGAAGAGTCAGATATCATTGACTCCTGTTGTAAAAAGGTAATCAATTCATGTCAGATCTGATACAAGTTGTTAATCAAATGCTCCATAGTGGGCTGAGGACCAATTTATCTGTATTTAATTTAATGCTGGACAGAATGATAATTCGTAATCATTCTTCGGGTTCTTCGAAATTTTATTTTTGTCAGGCATGAGCCACAAATATATATATACGAATTATACTATACAAGAAACTTAGTTTCACATTTGCTCATGTCTTAGTTGTAAGTTTTCATGTTTTTCATTAAGTTGACATATAATCGATTGTGCGAGCAACAGAATGAATTTTTCTCAAAAATCCGTTCCTCAGCATTTATAGAAACTTGAATTTCACTCTCTGTTTCATAGGGAATTTCTTCTGTGAGGTTATGTCTCTCAGGACTTTCATTACGACATTTAACTCTTCTTCTCAACTATTTCTAGATTCCGGAAGAACATTTTTTTATTGAACTTTGCTCGAAAGCTAGGCAGGAAAGCAGCCCCTAAAA
This sequence comes from Styela plicata, assembly GCA_963675895.2. Classification (NCBI taxonomy): domain Eukaryota; kingdom Metazoa; phylum Chordata; class Ascidiacea; order Stolidobranchia; family Styelidae; genus Styela; species Styela plicata. Next base: position 17,856,734 of record OZ023140.1, read on the forward strand.
CTAACAGCCTATATTAGGTACCTCAATGGCAAAACATACCATTCCAAAAACTCTAGTTCTAATTTTCAACGTTATGTTTTTGCAGGACTAACAATATTATTACCGTATCTTCTATCGATGAAACAACAATGGGCCGGATGTCATCTCAGAGTATTTACTGGTGGAAAACAAAGTAGAATTGATCAAGAAAAACGAACGTAAGAATTATTGTTTTTTGATGGTTTCTGGTTTAACTAATCATCAGCAACAGACTACACAACTATATATATGATGTATGCTTTTTTTGAGGCGTTGTGACAAGTTTCATGCTTATGTCAGACCACCCAGACCTAAATTAATATTTTTATGGATTTTCCGACAGAGTGGATATATATGATTGGATGTAATGGTAATGATTTAACAAAACAAAAAGAAAACAATAATTCAGAATCATCTTTATAAATAACCAGACTAAAAAAATTATATTGATTTGAAAAGTGAGGGCAGCCAAACTGCAGGCTTTTGAGAATAAAAAAAATTGGTAGTGATGATCTGGAGTACAGACTTGAACTTTAATTCAATTAAAAACAATGATCGGGATTATGGTATCAAAATTTAGTCCTTGACTAGCCCAGGCTGGCAGAATGTAAGCTAATGGCTGCTATCAGAAGGATGGATAGTATTTCATGATAAATCTTTTGTTAGAAGATTAAAATGTCTCATTTTCAGTGTCTGGTAGCAACAAAACTGTAGCAAGAGATTCAAAATCATCAATACTGCTATGAAATAGCAGTCTTGATATTTTTGGAAGCTTTTTTGTAAGTTTGAAGAAAATGACTGGAACATTTTGGACACCCGTAAAAAAAATAATATTCTATCGTCCTGGACTAGCCTGTGATATTTGTGAAAAACATTTATACACATATTTCAAAAAAACTGACTGTGGTTGGTGCTTCCTAAGATTGCATTTGTTCTTTGATTTCAAAGCATATTTTTTTTCAGAATGGCTCAACTTCTGAGCAAATTCCGAATTGATTTCAAAGATGTTATTGTTATTGGAGATATTGGACACAAACCAAGAAAATCGAGGTAAATAGCTAGAATGCTTGAACTTTGGAGCAATTATAAACACCTGGCAGTATTAGGATTAACTTCTGCTCTTCAACACCTGTCATGATACACAACTCAAAAGAAATCAAAGGAGTGATGGCTCCATGTGGCAGAAACCACTCATATTGCTATGCTTCTGTTTACTTTTTCACAGTGTACAATTACTGGTGCTTCATTTTGTTATACCTTTTTGCGATAAAGTGATTTATCAGTTGGTACATAACTTTATTAACTGTTATAGCCTTGTTTAAAGTGAATTTTCATAAAAAGAAAAAGAGTGTCCGGAATTGGGCATTCCTCAGAACAAGTCACCCTAGTAATGCCATGGGCAACAATCTAATCTGCTCAACTAACTTTTCTGTTGTCCTTTTTTTGATTGCTCATTTTTCATATTCAGTATAAATAATTTTGAAGAAATGATCAAACCTTTGAGGATGTTTGATGGTGAAATGTCTGATGAAGATAGACAGATTGCTAGAAAACAAGACCCATGGAAAATAACTGATGATGAATTGGAAGTTTTGAAAGAAAAGGTCAGTGATTTATTCAAGGCTGTCCAATACGTGTGATTCTCTAATTCGTAATTTTGAGTTGAGTTAGTTTGATTTTCCAGCGTGTTAAAATTGACAATAAGTAATTTTAATTTTCTAGAAAATACACTTAAATTTTGCTTGTTAAAAAATGCTCATGGTTTGTTTTTTGTCAACACCTCTGACCTTTTAATATTTATTCTTGTTTTAGACAAATAGACAGATTCGTCTCAGAGAATTGTTGGAAAAGCACTCCATGGACGCTGCTCTTGTTGTAATGTGAGTAAAGTTCATATTTTCAAATTTATTCTTAAAATAAAATGTTAATAATGATGTTGCGTTCAAATCGTCACATTTTCTATTGGATATTTATATACACTGATTACCATTTTAAAATTAAAAAAAAATTATTTGCCAGATTCATTTTTATTGGTTTTTGAAAGAGTGATAATTTGTTTCCCGAGTAGAAATGTATATCAATCAGTTTGATATTTTGTTAAACATGCCAGATCTAGTTTAAACATTTATAGCATTTCTTTCCTGTAGCGTTTGGTCTCAATTCGTTTGAATTGAATGTACAAGTTATTGGATAATATGATTATTCATACTTGAATATTATTTAAATTATTCAATTAATCGTTATTTTACATTTTAAATTGCTTACAGGACGCTTCCAATGGCAAGAAAAGGTACTTGTTCTGCTGGATTATACATGTCATGGCTTGAAGAACTTTCTCGAGACATGCCACCGATGTTACTAATGAGAGGAAATCAAACTAGTGTACTCACCTTTTACTCATGAGAAGATACCGAGAAAAACCCTTTTTACCTATATGCAATACAAAAAAAATTATGTTTGGGTACTATTTTTGTAGATCCCGTTTTTGCTTGTTTTGTACTCTTCCAGAGTTTGAGAAGAAAAGTGAGGTAAAAAGTGTGTCTAAAAGCCTGCATATACGAGCCTGCACGAGTTGCAGATGGGGCGCGTCTCATTGGCATCACCATCAATGACCAATAATTATATAAAAAATTTTCTAATTGGGAAGGCAATAGAAATAGTACCACAGTTTATAACAATCACTCTCTGATTATCCAAGAGTAAAGGAGTGAAGCAGTTACTAACATTGTACAAAGTATGTTGCTGATGAAAGATGCACTGATGTGAACAGTTAAAACAGAAAAAAAGTTGAAAAATATCAACCCAAAAATATTTAATGCTAATGGACCCCAGTCAGATGAAAATTGCCCTTTATAAATCAGGAATAGCAGTCTTCGTGCTTTGAAATAAGCCAGTTTTAAAGTAAATATTCGCAGGCACTAGAAAATTTTTTATTTTTTTCATCCAGAAAATTTGCTTCTGCATTTTTTTTTTAATTTCAATAGTCCTGTGGGAATGGTGTTGAGAATTGTCCTGGCATATGTTACATGTGTGCTGCCAGATGAGACGTGGTTAATTTAACAATCACCCAAGGCAGTTCCTCACTGGTGGCACAACCAGGGGAGGATCTTAGAATATTCCAAATTGGCTCATTTTAATGAAAGTTGATAAATCCAGACATTGCTGCTAAAAAATGCAAATTGATTTCTGTTGGAAATTTTGAATCCTAGTTCTATTTTGTTTAAGACTCGCTGCTATGAGAAGTCATGATAAGAATTATCTCGAGTTGAAAATTTGACTCCTGTGTTTTGACATTTAATTTTGCACAATTTCACTTTGTAGTATGGAGTTTCATGTTTCGGTGCTTGTATGTTGTTATCTGTTATATTTTGTATTTCTATTGGTATTGATTTTGGTTGCATTGTCATGTCATCCATCTTTTCAACAAAAGAAGCAACCTTTTGATCAAATATATAATTATTTATATGTTCTTGTCATCATTGAGGGATTGAATGTATGAGTCATCCTGAGAAAGTGGCAGAAAGACAATAAGATTTTCTAGTTTAGTGGATGATTATGTCTGGTCTGTGATTCAACAATTACTTTGTATCACGAGATATGTTTTACAAGCAGACGTTTCATATTACACCATGCTACCCTACATTCACCTTCCGTCGCTGTGCATCACCTATATGGTGTACCCTTCGGTATGACCAGTCATGAAGCCTTTAGATATGTATTGTGAAATAATTGGTTTTGAATGAAAATTTCCAATATAAACATTGGATTATATTTTAGGTGCATAGCACTATATTTTGACTGAATTGTTAACCTGATATTTTGATTTACCTACCTCAGTTTTGAAAAAAATAGATCTTTGTTTGTCTAGTTCCATGACTGATTCAAAATTTTTTCATTTGAGTTTATATATATTTTGGGAGGTAAAATTTTGCAGCTTGATCTTATTTTTGCCCAAATATGTCACTGCCATATATTTACATGTAGATTTTACAAACTGTTACAATTCGCAAATACAAGTAAAACAAAATATGAGTATATTTCTTAACTCACATTGCTGTTGAAGAAAATTTTCGAGTCTTTCATCTAAACAAAAACACTGATATTTCAGTTGAATATTATGGATATATATGGAGTGCCTGTATCTTAAATGGCTTAATTTGAGCGGCATTTTTAAAAGCTGTTTTTTCGAAATTAATTTATCTTGTGTTATTAAATTTTGTGTCCAGTATTAAAAATGTATTTATTTGCTGATCATGTTGTCATATATGGTGGATTTTGCTTTTTCATTATAATAATTTACAATTTTTTTTCCTCAATCATTGCTTGAGTAGTGGATTTATAAAACATACATACACATTGTGTCGTTTTGTGCCAAGTGTTTTCATGAATTAAAAAAGTAAGTGCCTTGTGCAATTTCAGTTCTGCTTTTTAATTTATTACATGAAAAACTGATGAACCCATGCTTGTCAGAACGTGTTTTGAGATAAAAATTTCTGTCAAGTGTATGATCCAAATGGTCCGCATGCAGTGAAATCACGATATATTTAAATCATGTGTTTATATGTACATCAACATTTAGTGGATAGAGGTCGCTGTTTAAAGTCGGCCCACACCATATGTTTTCTTACTTCTTTTATTCCTTTTATTCAAAAACTTAACCGAGCTATGGCAATAAATGAATTTTGATGACAATTTTGATAGAACTGTGTCGTCCCCTCTCAAGTTTCGATGTCCGTATGATATGACTTCATCTTATATTCCATAATTATTTATCATAGAATCTGTATAGCTAATTATCCTGTAGAGATCTCTTTATGTGTTTATTTAAGTCTGCATATTATCCACACTATAACTAACTCTCGATACGATTAGATTTGTTCAAGAAAAACAACGTTATTATGCGGAAAATGTTTTGTTAGGTATGAGTCGCTGATGGATCACCATGCTTGACCAAGCTGGATTTCTGGCTGGTTATTAATTAAAATTCGACTTGCTATTCTGCTAATATTCAAATCGAGTTCAGGATGGATGTACCATAAACGTAGAAGAAAACACACCTAATTATCTATGTTGAGTGCACTTTTAATTTTCTTGAAATAAACAATTTAGTTATACATAATGTTATTATTTAATATATACAGCTGAAGCATTAGTGATATTCTTGCAAGACCACAGTTTGATTGACATTACCCGCAGGGATCATTGCTCTGATTAATGAAGACTGTTATAAAAAAAATGCACAAAATGCACCTGATACTACAACTGCATTGGTAATATTTTGTACTGGCGTACCGCCGCCACCTTGCCACTATCACCTGTATGTCGTATCATTTTCTGCTATTAGAAAATATAATATTGTGTTGTTTAGAGCTGCGAGAGGTGCAGCAAACTCGGAAAATGTGGGCGGGCGGGCTGTTGTTTCATAACATTACAAAAGTTCAACATGTGAGTGGGCCAAAGGCCAGTTTTCAGTTGTTTCTTGACCCAATATTATATCAACCCTTTTGGGCAGTATGTCACTTTAAACCGGCATTGCGATGATAAACTTTACATTTTTTTTTGGAAAACCCATGCAAAAGCAGTATTAGCAAAATGCTGCAAAAACAAAGAAATATTGCTTTTCATCCCCCCCATTTTGCCTCGGTCGTTACTTTAAGCAAACATGTCAACTATTGATCATTATCATTGATAACATGGTATGCTCTTTTGTGAAGTGTGTAAGATAAAGCTTGACTTTGAGCAGGGACAATATACCTAATATTTGGAGAGGTTTCTGTACAAGATACAGTAACTGATACGTTCGATACATTAGTTTGTGACATGCTTTGTTCCAAATAAACTTCCTGTTCAGATGACCGATTTGTTGCAACTGGGAATATTGATTGCGAATGATGGTTATAAGGAGAAATCTGGAAATTCGCAAATGACGTTGGGTTTTGAATTGGCTGAGTCAGTGGTTGTGATGGTAAATTTTGAACAGCTGTAGGAAGAAAAATTGCTGGCAGAATATGTTGAGTATCTTTGTTTTCTTCAGACTTCGTGATATCTGCACTACACACAGCCTCCATTATAATGTCTCCGTCTGATGTTTCAGATTTTTCCTGTTGTTGGATTCCTTTCTTTCCAATTTGCTGCTTTTCATTACGGTATTCATCAGAATTTATGTGCATTTTAAAAGAAGCATTCATGCGTGGGAGATGAACATTGAACGTGTTTTCATTTTTGTCATCTTTGCTCATGTCAGCATATTCCTTTTTTTGTTTTCTGAGTCTTATGGGTCTTTTACCTTCGTGTATCAACATATGCTGTCTCAAATTACCACTTTGCGTGAAACTTTTTCCACATTTGTTGCATGTGAAAGGTTTTATACCAGCATGCATTCTTACATGAGATTTCAAATTACCTTTCTGTCTGAAGCTTTTCTTACAAACGTCACATTGGAAAGGCTTATAATTCGTGTGGATTTTAATGTGCCGTTCCAAGTTGCTTTTGGTCAGAAATCTTGATTGGCATTGTATACACTTGAATTTTTTTTCATTAGTGTGCGTTGTGATATGGCGATCAAGTATTTTTTTATGGGCAAATATCTTATGACAATGTGGACAAGGCAAATTTTGATCACTATGTCTTCTCATATGATTATTCAAAACTCCTTTTCTAACAAAAAATTTCCCACATAGTTCACAGTGATAATTTTTCGGGAGAGGGATACCGGTATGTTTTGTCATATGTTTACGTAATGTGACCCTTTCAGAAAAGCGTTCTCCACATTCATCACATTTATATGGTTTTTCACCTTCATGTATTATCCTAATGTGTCTGTTAAGACAAGATTTACTTGAAAATTGCTTCTTACAAACATGGCAGCCAAGTTCACTTTTACCATTCTTCACTGGTGATTTGACTTGAAACTTTTTTGTATTCGTCTTATTTGTCTCTTTTCTACATTTTAATTTATTTTTAATTCTACTTTTGATTCTCGATTTTAAAGAAAGCTCCAATAGAGGGATAGTTTTGAAACTTTTCCTTTTTTTAACAGAGTCATGAGATTTGAAATGCATTCTATATGATAGAACACTTCCGTAAAATTTAGAACAAACTCTGCAAATTACAAGTAGCTTTGAGTTCTTCCAGTTTTCCTTCGCAAAATCGGACGTGATCCCAGATCTCAGAATGCATTTAATCTTCAGCAATGGATGGCAAGCGTGATGTTTTCCTAAATACATATCACTAGTTCTTTTCAAATTATTATGCCCTGTTCTGCCACGTGCATCAGAATAATGTCTCAATATAAACTTGCATAAATGTTTTGCCAACTGTTGTCTCTTCCTCTGTGGTATATGTCTGGTCAAATGACAGAAGAAATTCTCTGCATGAAAAAATGGTTTATCACATTTTCTGCATTTCAAAACACCACCTTGTCCTAAATTTACTAAAATGTTTTTGTAAAATTTCTTTTGAGATGCTTTTTGTGTCACAATTTCGCCCATTTTCAATTGATTGAAAAATTTCTGAGGTAAGTGCCTGCTGCAGTTTCTGCAAATCAAAACAACCTTTTTTATATTTTTTTGGCCAGATGTTAAACGTTGTCTTGGTCTTTTGCAGATTAAGCAAACTCCAAACGTTGACTGATGAAATGAAGTGGAAGCATTTTGCTTTCTGTTGTCGCATTCCATTGCTTTCATCAAAAAATCATTCTAGTGACGACAATGTAGTTAAACTGCTCTGGTAAAAGTAAAAAATAATAAGTTCTACATGTAACAAATAATGTTATACAGTATATGTAACACATACCAAAGTAGAACACTAAATATTGAGAGCAGAGGATGTAAAACAGCTGAACATAATGTATTTCATTTTGCCATATTATGAGCCAACAAACCAGAGCAACTAACAAGATATATAAAATAGTTCTGCCTCCAGGTAGAAAAATGGGGTCCCATGAAGTTAATGAAGACAATGTCGTATGGTTGAAGTGTAAGCTCCCTGCCTCTCAGATACAGGATTTGTTTTTATTATCACAGTGCTTGGTTAGCTCAATCGGTACATGCGTACATCGGAATACGCTTCTAGCTACGCGTATATCTGTTTGTCCTGACAAAGGTTCCGATCATGTGATGTGGTGATTACCTATATGAGAGAGGTTTGCTGGACACATCCTCGATGTTGCATGTTCCTCTGATTTAAAATTGGTGTCAGCGCGAGTCATGGTTAAGCCATATTTTCAGCTTTCCTCTGCCACAAATGAAAAAAATGCCCTGAAAAATTCTTTATAAATATTTTAACGCAATCATCTCTAATCATACCAACAAGTAGTTTTTACATAATTTTCGGTTCCTGTAACCCAAGATTTTTTCAATACCGGTATAGATTATTAGATTTATAATTACAAAATTATTAAATAACGTCCCCCGGAAACTATGTTTTTATGACTAATATGACATATTCCGCGATGCTTCGCCTTTAATAAGCTTTTATCTAAGGTTTTTATCTCATTTTCATAAAATTTTCGTGCAATTTCCTCTCCCTGATTAATTTTATTTATTTTGCCCTTAAAGTAAGAGTTTTTATTCAAATTTTATAAAAAAAAATTTGGATCTGCCCCTGATATTACTTGCATACATACGGTATCATAGCTATTTTCTGATGAAAAAGTTTCTACCCTGCTGGAGAGGGAAGGGCAATGGTCGATCTCCCTCCCAGAGATCAGCTCAGTTACATTAAGTATTAACCTTTTTGAATATTTCAGTATGTTACACTGGTGTAGTATCATATCAAAACACTCAGTACTTCGCGCAGTGTTTGTCTGCCCTAGTTTAGAATCGGGACTTTCAATAAAAAGACGGGGATCCCCCAAGGCACTCTTGACAACTGAAAAAGGGAGGACGATGGTATCGGTTGACGATTGCTGAATCACCAGCGCGCTCTACCGGGCATGGCGATATTACAGTTGGTTGTTGCAATAAGTGAAGATATATATTATTGCATAAAAATATTTTTGTATCACATTTAAAATATGATGAACTTACTATAGACGAATATTACAAACAAATGCAAGACTTCGTGTATACACTGGGGAGCAGTAGAGTACAACTTCGGAAATAAACGTTTGGCCCGCGAACTTCAAAACGTTGGGTTTTCGACCAGTCGTGTCCCATTATAGTTTTGTATAAATTAGTTGAAAGTTAGCAAAAATGAACGAAAGCAGCGCTTTGCTAAACGGTGACAGTGATGGTTCGCCAATTCCGCCTATAAGCCACAGATTGGCGCAACTTCGTCCGTCAAGGGAATTGTTGGAATATTACCGCAAAAAAGTTGCAGATTTTGACGAGGAAAATAACGAGCTACAAAAAACTCTTGATCAGTACAAAAGTACATACGAAGATCAACATCGTTTAGAAAGTGAATTGCATCATCGAGAAAATGAAATTGCTGATCTGCAAAAAGCAGTTAGTGATATGCAAGTGTGTATAATGCAAGAAAGGGAACAAGTTCTTCGGCTTTATGCAGAGAATGATCGTTTGAAAATTCGTGAGGTTGAAAACCAAAAAAAAATTCAACACTTGCTAGCGATTGCCGGACCAGCTGCATCAGAAGTTTCTTATTTTCATAAGGATCCTCCTTCGAAAATTATTGTTCCACAGAAGCTTCCTAAGCCTAATTTCCCAAATGGGGATGGCAGGCAGCAGCGAGCATCATCAGCAATGCCAACTAAATCTTCAGTGGTCGAGAGCCATAAAAAAACTAAAATCTTCGAACAATAAGTCAGCATCTGGTGATCTGGTAAAAGATAATCAAACTCTTTGTCTTCAAGTAGAAGCTTTGCAAGCCCAGTTGGAGGAGCAAACAAGACTTTCGCGAGATCAGATCAACTCCTTGTTGGATGATCGACAAATCTTGCGTGAAGAAGCAGATCTTTGCAGGGAAAGAGATAAAGATAGATTACAGCGTGTGGAGCTCAAAATGAAAAATGCTCAATCTATGCTTTATGAGAGCACAAAGGATATGTTGAATTTGAAACTTGAACATAGAAATAAAGAGAAAGAATGGATGGGGGAGAAAGATCAGCTCCTACAAGAATTAGACATGGCGAGAGATCTTGCATCTAGACATGGTGAATCTAAGAAGTCTCAAAATGTGCCAGCAACTGCATATCTCGTTGACTATGAGGCACAACAACAGATGGAAGCTGAAATTCAAGCACTCAATTCACAATTGGAACAGGCAGCGAAGCTTGCAGACATGTACCGAGAGCAATGTATCCAGGCTGAAGACCAATTGGCAAGACTAAGAGAGGAAACCGATGTTCACAAAAATGTTTTCAAGGAAAGAACCGATAAAATGGCACAGCGATTGCAACTGATGACACAGCGATATGAAGCTTTAGAAAAGCGACGAGGCTCTGAAGTGGAAGGATTCAAAAATGACATCAAAATTCTACGAAAGCGCCTCAAGGATGTTGAAAAACAGTTATACAAGGTCACTGTTGGCGGCACGGTGTCTGATGTTGAAGTCTTACAAACCGTACGCAACACTGCCGGGCGATCAAGAGTGATTCAAGGTGACCTGAAAAATCTCAAGGCAAAGTTGTATTCACTTGAAAGTGATTTAAGAAAAATGTATTAGATTGGAATAATCTTGGACCCGATAAGACTGAAAAGACATTGAAACAGGAACGAGCAGATATACTGTGATTCTATTTTTCTTAGAATCTGCATCTGAACCCTGTATATCAGTAATGTAGAATAAATTTCAATATGCTGTTGAAAACGTTTAACCAGATAAAAATTATTTTAATGCAACCAATTATTTTAACGCAATCCTTCATTGGAATCGAAACTCTTTAAAATTGCAGGATGATGTAGATAGTTTTATGTTCTTTTGATGAGACATTCATGAAAGTGCAATTCCATGCCCATAATTAGAATTTATGCGTTGATAAACAAGTCATAGCATCCAAATTTTTTATGTATTACTGTAACATAATCTGTTTTGACCAAATGCTACTAAATATTACCAGACATTTGAGTGTTTGTGTATATTCTTATTATAAACGGCAACAATGAATCAAGGTCAACCTGTTTTACAAAGCACAATTTGCATAAAAATCATGCAATATCAATGAACTGGAAATAAGGTCCAACAATAACACCAATGCTCCACTAAAACCAGCAGTGAAATGGTGTGATACATAGATGTCACGTTATGTAATCCAAATCTTCTGGAATTCCAAACTGTTTATTGATCTGATTTTCGTCGATAGGAAATTTTCTTTTGATCCAAGATTTGAGTGAGAACATATTGTCAGTCCATCTATTCGCTGCATCTTTCGCAACACTTATTTCTTCCTCTGTAAATAAATAAACATTTTTCATAAACACAAAGTGAAAATATTTATTTAATGTCGACTGCAATTGCAAGGTGAAAATGTTTTCCACCACTGATGGCTGACAGCAGACTGGATGAATGCCAGCTACTATGCTACTCAGACTCCTGAAGAAAATGGTTTCGATCAGAATAAAATTTAGCAAAGGGCAATATTTCATGATACAACTAACACATTTAAAAGTCACTTTTGGAAAGTCTGGTAGCTAAACTGTAGGAAAACGTTCAAAATTATCAATACTGCTATGAAATAAGCCTTTTTGAAGCCTTTTATACATCCGAAGAAAATGATATATATATATATACTTCAGACAGTTGAAGAAACTCAACATTCTGCCATCCTGGTCAGCAGCTAGTGACATGATCCACCATGTCCTGTTCAACGAAATATAAATAAAAAAACATATACAGATTAGTGATGTTTGCCATCTGTACTCACGCATTTGCTTTATGGTTTCTGGGTCACAGTCTTTCAATCGAGCCAATTCTGCAGAAAACTTCTCTTTATCTGCTTGTAATGATGACAGTTCTTTCAACAAACTGTTTCGTTCATCCTGTATGTAAGAGATATTCATTAGTAGCCATATGCTCAAAATTATCCCAACTAGAGTATATTTCTACGCCAGGTAAAGGCGATAAAAAGATGGGTATGATCCTTCAATAATAGTTGAATAAAGCATAGAAAATTCCACATCGGATATGTCAATCTCACCGAGTCAGTACGGCTCTTCTTCGCTCTTTCAACTTCGTCTTTAGTACTTGCAAGTTCTTTCTCATTTTCCTGAAAGGATTTTTGTAAATTCTTCAATTTTCTTTTTCTTGCATTTATAGCTTTGCTCGGGAAAGCCCAATAGAAGCTACTTGTTCCCACTTTTTCACTCTCAACCAAGTCATCATCCACTAAACTCTGAAGTATTTCTTTAACGCTCATGGGAGCTAGGTCAAAAGAATAAATGAACTTCAGAAATTTTGTTGATTATTATCCAAGTAGTAAAATTTAACAGAAATCATGAAATTGGTAAAAAAAATTGCCATATTTTAACAATTCCGTTTATCTGGATTGCTAGACCGTTATTCGATTTATATAGTGAATTCTATATAATATTCAATAAACAAAACAGGACAGCCCTAATTGCAAGCAGATAGTTATTTACCATTCTGCACAGCACTTTTTTTCAACCAAGCTGTCATGGGAGGAAAAGATGTAACATTTGGTGAAGGCAAAGTGTCTTTTTATATTGGAACCAATAAAAATTTATTTTATTTTTTAAACACATAGTGGCTTACTAATTCCTTTTAGTTTTGGAGCTATTTTTTCCATTTCTTTGATGTGGAAGAATTCCTTTTTTTCGAAAAAAATATCCATCATTCTTTTACGTTTTTCCTCATAGCTCAATCCCCTCTTTTTTGACTGAAAAGCGAAAAATATGAGACATTTTTTTCTCAGTTATTAATTGTCACAAATTACATTCAAGATAAATGTACTGTCGATTTGAACTATTAATACTATTATTGAGCAACAAAAAGTGTTTGTATAAAAAAACATACTGCGGTACTCCTATTTGGGTTCAAAAAATCAGATGAAACTTTTTTGAGTTGACATTACTTGGTTTCTGTATTCATTCGGATAAATTCGAATTTGAGGTACAATGTCACAGATAATGTTATATTTAAATTACTGGGGTATTTGAAAACATTGTCTATACAAAGTTTTAAGCCTAGTTTCATGCTTCAAAGAACTGATAGAATAAAATTGCTTGCATGCAACTAGCGTGGCTTTATTAACCCTAGTGTGCCCTTTTTGTTTTGCCGTCCCTCTGCTTTTTACCTTTATATTACAGAGTTATCAGGAAAGCAAACAAAACCAAAAAGAAAGTTTGAAAATGTGCCACGGAATAAGTTTCAAGAAAACATTAGAAGAAAGAAACACACGTTTGCTTACCTCAAAAAAAATTAAATTCGACCAAGCACATCATACCGACCCCCTCCCTCACAAAACAAAAAATAAAGGGGCGCCGAACACACACACACACACTATAAATTAAAACACGAGCGAAAAGGAAATTGGACTGTACTGGAGAAACTGCACACGAGAAAAAAATACGTTGTAACATTAAAAGAAAAAAAAAATTAAAGTAAAACAAAAGATGGGTAAAATAGAAATGAAAGTAAATGAATGCCCAAAAAAATATAATTGTTAGAAGGATGGCCCTTCATAACAGACAATGGTGTTTGTGCCAAATTAAATACAACGTAAGAGTGGCAAATTCTTACATGCATTACTTGATTTATTGTCCCAGACTTCCAAATTACAATACTAACTTATTGTGACATTGCGTTCTAGTAGTGATTAAAGTGCCAACTCACCATAATGACTGAACTCTGTATCCCGATGAGAAGAGACGATGAGCACAACACAAGTTTCGGGTTACAAAAATTCACCGACCCGCAGCTGCAGCACGCAAGTTTGCTGCAATCCAGAATTTTGGAGGTAACTTGCACTGTATCCGATTTCGTGCCGGATTATGTACCGGAGTGAGCCTATGATATGGTGTCAAGCAATCGTATTTTCTGCAAATATTTCTCAAATGAATGAACGAATTATATGTTTTCAAATGAAATTATATGGCATAGTTATCTTGTATATATCACTGAAAATTTGTGACAATTTCAGATCAGAACTCTACTCACCACCGCTTTCATGGGAATTCCCGATTGTCTCACTGCAAAACTCGAAATTTCTGTCTTCCGCATTTTCTGTTCCGGCGAATTTCGACTGATTTGTGATAAACCGCATGCCTATTTGATTTCCACAATTGTGCCGTACTTCTTCACGAAGCTATGTCTTTGAAACAAAGTTCGCTCCGTGCGGCTTTTGGTCTATTCTTGTCGGCATGTGGGTTGAGTCTTTCAATCTATGCCAATTATGTTGGAAAAATAAAGAAATCGTCAAATGATTACGAAGCTTTCTGTGACATCAGTGAAAGTATAAGCTGCTCTAAGATATTTACATCAGAGTAAGTTGTAAATGACTGTGTGTGGTTAGCCTACTATACGGTACCGTATGTTAAATGGAACTTCAATCTTTAGTTAAATGGAACTGTCAATGATGTCTAATGGGTTCTAGGAATGACGTTGACAATGGCGAGGCACTGTAAAAAGTATTTTAAACAAAAGCTAACAACCCTTCTTAACTATCTTACATTAAAAAAATACCTCAACGTTTCTACAAACTTATTCTCAGGTATGGGACTGGTTTTGGATTTCTTCATCATATTTTTGGAAAAGATAGTTCACTCAATGTTTCAAATTCTGTGTTTGGAATTATATATTACTGTTTACAGATTGTTGGTAAGAATATCATATTTATCTTTCAAATAATTATCAATTTGTGGCATATACTAGAGATGCATTTTGTATAGGAGAGTGACTGGATGATTGATTTTGATCTAGTGTTAGGTCAGCTAACACTTGATATGAATCCTTATTTAATAATTTAATTGATAAAATTAGAGGACCAATGTTATCAGTAAAATAATATGTAAAGTAGAAATTACTCAAACACTCTTTCAAATTTATTCTACTAAATTAGAGATTGTTTGAAATTATTAAAATTTTCCACTTATTGAGGGCATATTTTGCCCATTGTGCAGAAAAATCATGATTCATATTTTATAACAATAAGTTTGTGTATATATTTAATTGGATGAAATATTAATCAAGCCGGAATATATATCTATTCAGATGAAGAAATCACAAGCACTAACATTATTTACCATTTTAAATATGGTAGCTGTAGATGATTTTACCAAAACTACAATGCACTCTACTATAGCTTGTTGGTACTTTGTGCAATAGTTTGTACTCAGGCCATTAGTTTATCGTTAGATATATAGGTCTTTACCAATTAATTAAATTGAAAAATCAAATTGAAGTGTAAATTTGGGTCAATTATCTCACATTTTTCATGAAATACACGAGCAATTCGCAAGTCAAATTTTGTTCCATTTTGCCAGAAGAAAAAGCATGAGAAAAATAGCAATATTTGATTTAATACTTGATTTTAGAATCAAATTGAATTTCGATCACCATTTATACTTAATTTTCCTTGTGTTTCTGGCCTTATATGAATTTTTGTATTCAATGTTATATAAACTTAACCCCTGTATTTTGTTTTATCTTGTGTCTTCCTACCATTTCCGTTTTTATTCCAGGAATACTACAGAACAACATTGTACTCAACAGAGTCATACTTTCTTTATCGATCATATCGGTTATGATGTGTTTCTATCTAGGTTACATTCTTGCTTACGTTTTACATGATTTTTGTGTTGTCTGTGTTACAACTTATATCATTAACTTTTGCCTTCTTATGCTGAATTTGTACCAAAACCAGCAATCAAAATCGCATCGAGCCCGAAAAGAAAGGAGGAAAGCGGATTAGTACAAATAAATAAAATAAATTTGATTTAATAGGTTAGCAAACTGATGCAATCAATTTTTTTCAATTTATACGTTATGTGACTGGGAAGTAATTCTCTTGAGTGCTATATATATCCAAGTTGCGATGTTATATATTACTCATATGGTTAATTGGCGGCATGGGTTAAAGAGAGGGACTGCGGACAAGACTGTAACCTGAAATCTTCAACCAATGTGATAACTACTAGGCCATCGTGGCCATGAAGTGAAAGTTTATGATTTGAGTCACCCACTAAAGATAATAAACCACTTCTGCTGTTGAATTGCTGGGCAACTTAGCAGTAAAGGCAAATATAGGTTTAGAGTCAAAATACTGCACTGCGCTCATCAGTACGTTGCCCACAAGATGGTAGTCTATGTTATAACAAAATTTCCATTTAATTTAAAATATATTTCTGCGATTACTTTTTTGAACTTTAATGTTAATATTTCTAATTGGGACTTACCCCATACCCGTTACGGAACTGGTTGAAAAGCCACCGCATGTTTCATTATAGAAAAGAGCGCAATATAGCGGTATTTTAGCAGTGCTCATGCTGGAATCATTTGTGCCGTTTAAATTCTTGAGATATGTATTCGTTATTCATCAGTCTGTCAACTCAAATGTATTTGACATGTGTTGAGAAGGTTTATTCCATATAGCCTAAAATTCGTTGTAGATTTATTTTATTTCTTAAATTAGCATTGGTGCTACATCGTGTGGCAACGTCAAATCTGTGTTATAGCCAAATTGACATAAAATATATTCCTATATATTTACTATATATTCCTATATATAATATATTTACTCTTTAAAATATTTCTAATATATTTGAAAATGGTCTATATTTATTATGATTTTTATTGTATGCCATTCCCAATATCATTTTGCCAAGGATAAGCCACTGACTACCCTTGCCTTGTTAAGGGATCTTATCTGTTTTCTGATAGAACAATTTTTCTTTTGATTATTTTTATAATTCTGAATCATGACTTCTGCAAAATGAGTAAGATATGTTAAACTAGCTAAGATTTCATTCATCTCAATTGTCGAAACATCATATTCTATTTATATAGTGATTGTTTAGTTTAAAGTTAACTATAATGCCAGCACCAGCATTAAGTTCATGATGCATTAATGGCTACACTCAAACAAAATTTTTCTGATTAGGTGAAACGAGTGTTTTCAGAATGTTTTTTCTCGAAGTAGGCTGATATGCTCAATTAAATTTCATTTTACTCATTAGATGTTCTCATTGGATAGGAAAACGGTCATATTATCACAGTCTGAAATTTTTATGATAGAACAGGTTATTTATTGCATGTGTCTCAACCCCTTTCTGAAAATTTATTTTGTCAAGCATGCGCCACAGATGTACCGCGCCGTATCGACGTGATCCATTAGTGAGATGTGCTTAGCAGAAGATGCTTTAACAAAATTTATCCTATTGGTACTGATGGATCAAACCACCATTGCCCTGTCCATCTGCGACTCGATGCTTGAAAATATATAATTTTTTTATTGGAATATTTTTTCATTGTTATCCCAAGCTCCCCAATGCTATTATCTTGTGATTTTATCAAAGTTGTTTGTTTGCCTTTTATGATCAAAAATATTTTAATAAAGAGCGCGCAGTTACAAAATCTTATCTCACCATGGCCAACAACCACCAAACCAAGTATAAATTTACAAGATTTTGAATAACAATGACCAGTTTTTCGACAATCACTCATCTGGGTGGATCGTACTGAGCAAGACCTCATTGGTGATTTATAAAGAGAAAGAGTGTTAGCTTTATTGGAAATATACTTTTAACAGTTTTACACTTCAAGTTGAATGGTTAGAATACTGTGACTCTTAAATTAGCAATCTTCGACCATTTCACTTGAATATACGGATTGTATGAAAACATCTATGTAAAGACTGCGCAATTATATGTTACTTATATTTACCATCTGCAATACCACTGTCATTGTGATATGCTTCAATTGTATTTGAGGAAATAAAACAAATTGACTGTTTAGTATCTGTGCTGATAATTATTTTTACCTTGCAGTTCTGGTTACCTTAGTCTGTGAGGACATGGTCACAAGTTTATTTTGATGAAAAGAAGGTGTTTTTGTTTAATACACTTGCTAATATAATATGGGGGGATACAACACTAATTTTATGGTTATCTCCTCTTGTGTGCACAGTTGCGCTTCATTTTAGCTTGTTGCGTCCGTACCAGTGGGAAATGAAAACTCGCCATACTTATTCTTTTCTCGTAGTGGGATATCTATGACGGCGTTTATTGAGATCGAAATCCCACTTGCCGACGGAAAAAATTGATACGAGAACGTCATTTTTCACAATCCTGCACGGGGTTGCATCATAGCGGTTGAACGACACCCTTAACAACTGAAATATCTTCCTTTATGTGACGCAAAGGATAGAGATTCATTTTTATCATGCGGGAAAGCCGGGAATACTTTATTCATGTGGTAAACCACGACCTCTCGTACACGATTCACTCTCGAATTGTTTTGGAAACGTGGTATTTATGCATTTTATAAGTCGGATGACGTCTGTTGGATTTTGGTATGTATACATGCCATAGGCACGGAAATGGTCAAACGAATGACAAGCGAAAAATAAACCGCTTATTTTACCCACGCAATCTTGCTACGGGTTTTCATTGATATTCTCATTTTACTGTAATTCTCACAGCAGGTGAGCAGTGATATAGCCAGTGTTGCGGAGACTCGAGCCTCCTTTTTTACATAACTTGACTCTGGTCGTCTTGGCAAACTAACTCGACTCTTACTTGACTTGACAAAATGCAGATGCGATTTGAATTGATAAAACTGAGTCCGAGGCAATCAGTCGTTGCATGTTTAACAAAGAAATAACGTGCCCTGCAATGTAGCCTGCTGTAAAATCCGTGTTCGCCTACCCAATAATGATTAACGTTAGATGTTGATTCGAGGTGGATACTTATAAAGTAAGAAGTAGCAAATTAATCTTCCATTGCTGTGATGCAGACTTGGGAATCGACTCGTGACCAAGGGTGGTAGTACGGTACGAATTGTACCGAACTTCGTACCAGTGCGAAATTAAGTTCGATTAATATTTTTCCTTTATCGTACTAAATTTTGTACCAGTACGAAAACAGGTACGAGTCGCTAGGCAGAAATTTCGTACAGTACCAATGTCCAAAACAGCCTTATTTGTAATACCTGACCACCGTAAAAAACATCACCAACACCTTAGATCAAAGTGATGCAGTTTTATGCTATCTTGTTTAAAATCCAGGAAAGCGGGGTGAGCACCGTCTTCGCAGAAAAAGCTGGCACGTAGCATTGTTTATTAGCAAATGCATATTAGCAGCATTGTGTCGTCACAAATAGTTCTTTAACGACAAAAGAATGTCCGTTGAGCGCCATACATGGGGTTTCATGTAGTCTCATTCGAATGCGTGCATGTGAAAACATTTCCATTGCGCATTTTGGCATCTGGTATTTCTGATACAATTTAAGTTCTCTTCAGATTACTGAATAATGCTATTCATTTGTTAACATCAAACAGACGTATTTCCGACAGGTTCATTATATAGTGACTTGGGTGTTTTTTTACAAAATATAACTTCTAATTGAAATGAACATCAGCTAACATTCAACTCCAAACAGCCTAAATATATCATTATATCCTAATATTTTGCTCTGATAATATACTTCTACGTGTCAGAGTGCAAACAAAACGTAATAGTGGTGGTTACTGGTTAACTTAGTTGCATAGTTGGTCATTTCGCTCTTAAAACATGCATTTTGTTTCGCTCTCAAAAAAATTTTCGCGACTCCGGCACGCTAATCCTTTTTTTCTATTTGAGAGCCTATGTTTGCATGATTGAAAAAATGTGCTCTCCCCTAATTTTTTTTCCGGATTCGCCATTGTAGTATATATATTCGGGTTCCGCTGTCTACGCCATTGTGAATTTTAGATAAAACAGGTCAAAGCACATCGGCGATGCTAACGATATATTCTGAAACTACACCTTGGTTTTTGATATTATGAATGTTTGTTATCTTGTCGAATTTAATTTAGCTATCAGAACTTTTGCAATTACAGAAAAATGCATTCAGATCATGACGTTATAAATCAGCGGCCTATATGTATTTCCACGCAATCACAAAGTTTTACGCCACTGCAGTAAAACCGATATACGACATAGCTCATCTAATCAAATCAAGTGATTCAATTGCATTTCTTATTGCCATACTTGTGCTGCTTTAAATCGTTTTAAAATAGTCTTTTCGTTTAAAAAATTCTTTAATAGACACAATTTATAGTATTTGCGCCCCGTTATGAAACGATATGGATGTTAAATGAAATTATTTTTTTGAATTCATTTGAGAAGAATAAAAGCGTAATGCGAAGGTACGAAAAAGAGTACGGTACGGTACGAAATATATATCGAACTTCGTACCGTACCGTACCAAGTACGAAAATTGAAAAATAAATCGTACTGTCATACCGGAAAATTCTATCGTACCGTACTACCAGCCTTGCTCGTGACTCGTAAATGTATGACTCGATTTGACTCGAGACTCTAAATTTGAATTTTGGCGAGACTTGGACTCGGCACACACCTCGTGTGCTTATTGACACGACTTAACTTGGGGACTCGAAGTGCAGTGACTCGTTCCCAAGGCTGGATATAACCAATAAAAAGCATTGCATATTCCTTGAAAACTCATTTATTGAAATATCAAGTAGACACAATATATTGTTGGAATTTATTCATTTCGAAAGTGTATACAGCTCGTTATTCAGCAAAAGCAACATAAAGACTTGTCCAAGCATGTATGAAACTCACGCCCGTTTGTTAATGTCTATTCATTCAAAAACCTCCGATGAAAAAGCTTACTGGCATAACATCGGCCGATTTAAAGCTTCATGGCTAGCCATACATTCGCTATTCTTGTGTCTATTTTTCCAAATGCAATAATTTCTTCTCTACATTTTGAAGACTATCTACTAAACTTTCCAGAAATACCCTAAAACAAATTTTTGGTAATAAAGTTATTT
Source organism: Styela plicata (assembly GCA_963675895.2). NCBI lineage: Eukaryota > Metazoa > Chordata > Ascidiacea > Stolidobranchia > Styelidae > Styela > Styela plicata. The sequence goes on from OZ023140.1 coordinate 17,877,666, forward strand.
TAAAGGTATTTTTTCAAAATACGAATGTCTGTAGAACATGAACATAACCTGTTTCGGAAAATAGTATTATAAAATTTCATGGTATTTCTACTCGTTTCTATTTATATAATAAAATAAGTACAATAAAAAAAAATACTTCGAGATAGTACAGAAAAAAAAAGATTAAACTTATCTTGGTCCTAATTCTCGACAAAGGGTGTAATCATCAAAATTTGTATTTTGTCAATTATAGGTCACTGTTAAAATGCACCTATATGGCGACGCTATATATCGATGCTCATAATTAACAGAACATATTTGACAAAGGTTTTTGTGAAATAGTCTTGTAAGCTTCCACAATCAAAATAATTTTAGAATGATAAGTCCATCTCTATTCGAAGACAAAAAAACAAGGAATATATATGGAAATTTGAACAAGAAAGTCAAATTAAATGTATCAGAAGTTTGAGATCATCCTGGTGAAAGAGAAGATTAGCCCGATGTTTACTGCGACTAAATATTTTGAAATGGAAGCAATTTCAAAACCAGATTTTGTGGTTCCATCGCTTGCTTCTGTCACGTTGGACGAGGGTGCTGCTGTGGTACTGGCATCTTGAATCGGCGCTTGAGTATCACCTAGAAATACAAAACAAAACATCAATCTATTGATTGCAAGTCCATATTCAGACATTTTTGTTGACTATGAGTCACTGATAGATCGTACCGCTGAGGCATGGTGCATCTTTGTCCCATGCTTTGCAAAATAAAATTTCTGATTGGGTATTTACCATTTTTAACACTTAAAATATTTGGGCTAAATGAGGTTGCTGATCTAACGATTAATTGATTTGATTCGATCGATTGATTTTGAAAAAGCCGTCAATCATTTTCGTAGGATACTCTTTACTGTTTGCATCTGCACAATTGATGAATTTCGATTAATCGCCGCCTGGTTTTTGATACTAAGAGTAGAATGTTAAATTTCCAGCCAATCTAAGCAAAGGCGAGTCGTGAGTAAAGGCCTATACAAATCAGGAATAAAAGTTTTTTTTATTCCCTTACGTTTCTCCGTGAGGAAAATTAACTCACCTCCTGACATGGTATTATTTGCTGCCGCCGCAGTAGCTGCCGCTGTGTTTGCTAAGTCAGTAGCGGGTGTGGTTGCTTCACTTGTATTTGACGCAGCGTCAGTTGTGTTTTGTCCCATGACGCTTGAGAAAGCAAGAGACAGAACTACAAACGGAAAAAATCATAGTTGGTGAATTGTTAAGTCATAGTTAAGAGTATGCATGTTCCATATTTCGCAGGCGGCTATCATTTCATTACTTTTTAAAAGCATGTGGAATAAATTAGGGGTGAAGTTAAATTTAAACACACAGTGCAAATATTGAATATAGGTCGAGTCTTGACTATAGATATGGAAGTTAATATTCTCAGAAATCCCATTAATTTATATTCATTCCATTCATTTCAAAATAATTCTATACTATTATTTCGCAATATCAAGAAAAAAAAAACGATAAACTCACCGATAGTAACGATTATGAATTTCATGGAAGCCATTTCTAAATATTTTTGATTGATGGACGAGATGCCACGTAAAATAGTAATAATAATAGTAAATGACAACTGTAAGTAAAATAGTTTATGTATATTGAAAAAAATCATTATTTAGAGAACCTGCCACAGTAGAGAGACGCACTAAGGGGGAGGGGTGGGAGACAATCCCCATGCTCGTATTTGTAACTAACCCATCTATCTACGTGCTCGGAAAGGACCTGTGATTTTTAATTCAAATCGAGTCGCAGATAACGCAGATTGGATGCCATTCTTTTTTTCATAGCCACTTCTTTGAGTGAATCACCCTTACATCCTTGCTCTACGTAATATGTTCTGACTAATGGCGCATAGTCGGTGCCAAAACTTATATATACCGATTTTAATAAAATATTTATATCACTGATCTGCGGAAATTCTGCTAAATCCTTGGCAGCAGGGTGCTAAAACGTACCACGCGTAACACGGCGGTCCCGTAGGAAAAGTAATTACACAAGTTTATTACGGACTTGACCTTTTATCGGTCACATGATTCCATTTCCGTATTTGGAAAATTAACGCCGACTTGATAAGAAATGCGAATGCTTGCATTACAAACACGTACTTCACTCCAGTTGGAAGAGGCGAATTTGGAACCTAGAAAAGGGATAGAGCTGAAATTTGAAAATTCTCATTTATCAATATTATCCATGGGAAAAATGTTGGCATCTGGTACGTAAAAGGTAATGGTGCAATTTTTTGGCCGACGGAGGGGGCCATAACACAATGCCCTAACCCCTATATACGCTTGTGGATATGTTATTCTAGCAACCCTTTTAATCAGAGTAAACAGATTACCCAATAAGAAAATCGGTAAGATTATTTTTGTTGAATGTGGGCCATAATGGATTACACTGGCGGAAAAACTTCGACTTGACATTGAATTTTCTGTTAATCAGTTATTTCAGTTAATAATCTGAATAACTTTGTCTCAAGACAAGACCTTTCAGATATGCTTCACAGATTAATCACCCCCCATGTGCATTTGTGCCCCATTTCTGAAAAATAAAGTTTGCTCTTACGAAGAATTATAATTTAATATTATGCAAACTGGGCAAAGTGTTTTTTTTTATTTTTGTCAAAATTTGCCATGGCTTGAAATTGCAATTTCTATTTTGCAGCCGCTCTTTTTCCTATTAATTTTTCAATAACTTACTTCACATTCATTTATTCTCCATATAATATAGAAAGCAAAGAACAACACCTAAACGCGAAACATTTATAGAGAAAAAAGTGAAACTAAAATACGATCTATATAATGCACGCGATTAGATGTTCTCTGGCACCATTAAAAGCTTAGCAGTAGATGTCGCTAAAGAATACAAAAAGTGAATGATGAAACGGATGTCATAGAGTCGATTTTCCTACACTGTTTGCAGAAACTTTCAATTGTAATGTTTCTGCTCAAATTTCATCGTCATTTAGAAAATAAGGACATGGGTAATCAAAATCTACAGTGAATATAAAAAAGGAAATAGAAGACCCGCTTTACCAATATTAACATGGATCTAATAGTGTATGTTTCTACACCAAACTGACTTAACTACTCTCAATCAGAAAAATGTTCTGGTTGTATGCTTTAGTTAGGCGCAAATCACTGGTGCATCGTGTCGACGAGGCACGGTCCATCTGTGGCTGAAGCTTGGCAAAATAGAAGTTTTGACTAGAGTAGCTGATGATTAAGCGGACCCATGTACTAGGAAATGCCAATAAATATAATTATATATTACGACCTTCTGTCATTGATCAGAGAAAATACAGCCAACGATTGAATGAGGACATGAATAATTCAGCAAGTAATTATAGCCGCGAAAAGAACGAATATGACGGTATAAGAAAACCAATTAAAAAGCAACTAACTCAAGCACGAAAACGCGAAGATTAACTCAAAACTGGAAAGGGTATGATCAGCGCAGAAACTACGTATAAACCATGGCCCAAACGCGTTAAAGTGCTTTATACATACCGTACGCACAAAATTTTCCCGTTCTTACTGAAACATCTTATTTTCATGAATCGTTTCCTCCCTTTATTGACTTATTATATATTCATAGTTAGGAACGGTTCTTTTGGTGTCTTATGCACCTGGCTGTTTTAACCCCATTGACAGCAAATTGCCCCCAATTGTTTATAATTTTTATTTAAATAATTCACGTCTGCGTTGTGGAGCTTTTTGGGATTTAAAACAAGCAGGTCGATTTTGAGAACCATAAAAAAATTGTCAGAAATATATGATTGATTATTGTGAAGCTCGAGGCACAAGTTAACAAAAAACAAAAAACGTGCGTGCTTTAGATTGGGGTATCATGTTTTCACTCAATGTAATAAATCAAAGAATTTCATATACTTTATTATAAAAGAATTTTTTGATATATCGTAATCAATTAACAAGAAACATAATATCTACAGTTTTCTTCATCTTCACACAATCATTATTCCAACCGAAAGTTTATCTCCTGGACATTTTTGTCAAGCACATGCGACGGTTGGAAAGAGCCGCGGATCGTCTATGGTACATGTTCGACAAAATTAAAGTTCGGATTGGGATTAGTCAGTAGTTTATATCACTGCTTGGTTATTTACTCGAGTTTATTGCGCTTGTCTCTAATATTTTGTAAGAGGCATAAATATGATGGAGTATTGATTCAATTAATCAAAAGTATGATACAACTACATCATATTTTAATAATTTAAGTGGGCTCTCTCAATAAATCAATAAATCACAAGTTAACCGTAAGAATAATAGAAAGAACTGATAAAGTTCTTCGCGACATCAATATGCAAGCCTTTCCAGAGAAGAAACGTTTTATTTAAACTATTTTATCCAAGGTGTTTGAAATATTAATGTGATTCTTCCGAAGGAAGTTTAAACTAGACAAATTTCAAAGAAACAATTTATCCGAAAGTCGCAAACTTCGTGTTCTTATTTTTATTTCATAAATGAATTATCAGTTTCATTTGGATGTACTGATATCAATATTTTTTCCGATAACGATATTCTATTCGCAACACATGAGCAGTGACTTTCGTCGCCAATGAACCTGAACTGTCGAGCACGGTGCGTTTCAGATGCAACACGATGTTTTTATTTCGGATCAATTTTTGCTTGGTTCAAACTGGAAAGCATTTATTTTTGCCTTTTTGTTGGATAAAAAAACGATCCAACGAATCTGAATATAAAAGTAATAAGATGCGACAGAGTTTTTTGTTAATATTATATCGAAAATTAAAACTAGAATCACTCGACTAGAACGTATCCAAATCGATTACAATCTTAATACCAGGAAGGATTTTCATAATTTATCACATCAATTTTTTATATTTTAAATTCAATATTCAGTTATGTATTCCCGATCGAATCATCTACCTCTACACAAAAACAAAAGACCTCTCCTTTACAGGCTACTAGAAGCAGTTTAATAAATCACTGAGCTTTTTTACATTAGGTAAAGGCCATAAGCATATTTTATATCACCTCAATTTTATCTATAAAATCGCTGAAAGAAATAGATCTCCCGGTCAGAAATTTTATTTGGTATAGCATGCGACACAGACGTACCACGCTTCATCGACGCGATCCATAGGTGACTCATGCTCCAAAAAAACATGTAGGCACAAAATATTTCTGACTGGATTGAGATGCGAGTACTGTCTTGGATTAGTTTCGACAAAACTATGAATCGACAACGTTTGTCGCGGGTTTAAAAACCAAATAACTAAAAAAAGCAAATCGTTGCTAACAAATATTTTTCGCTTTTAAGCGTATCCAAATATCAAGCTTAATGATTTTCAAATTTCCTTGGCAACAGAAGAGTTAGACAAAACCTCAAAGGTAGACAAAAATCTCAAAGCCATTGTTAAGTTTCATTGTTGAAGTGCGAATACATTATTATTCAACGATAAAAATCTTCTCGAAAGACACATATACAATAAAAAACCGCATCCTGGATCTCAAGTTTTTGTCCATGCCAAATCTGTAGCATCAATTTTAAACTCAGTTTCTATTCAAAACCCGAAAATATTAAAACCTCGCCCATTCCAGTCGTCTCAAACTTGTCACCGGTGAAGTGCGGTTTGTCTGCGCAAAATCGAAATATAAATGGGAGTCTTGTTACCATAGTAATGTTCAATAACGAAATTCGTTGCTAACATCTCTCGCTTTTAATCGACACAAAAGTATTTTTCTAGACACAAAACATGTTCTTGGCTAAAAACCGAATTCTGGTACAACGGAAAACAATTCCAATAAAAAAACGTGGTTTTACAAACCAATGGTCTATACCTGACGATTAAATCAATCTAAAAATCGCTACTCAGGGTTGTCTTTTTGATTAAATTTAATCGATATCCAAAATTTAATGTATAATAAATAGAATCTAATAAATAGAATAATGTTCCAACATTTCAGATAAACGAATACTAGATTTCCTATCCATTTGGGATAAGCACAAACCTAAAGTCGCACCAACCGCAAAAGACATTTCCCCATCCTCTTATCATCTAGGTGATGTCGAAGTTTATTGGGTTATCTAAAGTATTTATGATTGGTAGGAAAGGCTCTACCTTGACTTACGAACAAGTAGTGGGTCAATCTCAAGCTTGATACAAATAATATTACATATTACGACTCTTTTAATTACACAAAAATTATAGTTAACTTACAGTTACGGCCATGAATCGAAAATAATTGAAATTGATAAAGTATTAACGATCGGCACTCCCTTCTCTTTTTCCATCGTTTTAAGGAAAAATTGGATTTTTGGCAATTCAAACAACATTCTTATTCATATAATACAACGTTATGTCTAAATACATCATGCGTTCCACGATATCACTAAGGAGACAAAAACCAGATCTTTGCCGTTCTTCAAATATCTTCAAATATTGTTTACTCACTGTATAGCTAATATAAACATGTCTCAATTTCAATATTATATCAATTTTGATTTATTTTGCGTGACTAAAATTTTTTAATGTAAATTTTCACTCACAGACTTAAATGTGTACTTGAAAGAAACCAACAAGTTAGTGATACCTGATATACAAATAGCTACATAAAATAAAACAAGAACCGACTGTACTATAGGGGGGAACATTCCACACAGAACTGAAGCAGTACAATGTTCATATTTCGTAACGATACTGCCTTACTTGGTATTATGTCTGGTATTATGTTGCATCCAAACCCAACTATTTTGTTATGTTTGAGTCACTGATGGATCGCGTCGACCGGACACGGTCCATGTTTGGCTCATTCTTGACAAAACAAAATTTCAGGGCATTCTCGATTCGGAAATGCGGTAAGGCTTTCGTAAAGCTTCACTAAAACACTGCACGATCAAAGTCGAATTCATGGATATCGATCCGGTGTTTAACAACACAATTATTTTCTTGGTTTGGAGCAAGATAAAAAAGAGAATACTGTACCGTACGGTTGCTCTTGGATTCGATATCGATGTTTCGAACCTTCGTCAATATTTACTAACACATGTTATAACCTAGTTTCCGTAAATCCGTTGCATTGCAATATCCTAAAATAACATACCAAAATTGAAACATTCTTAACAAATATATTTTATCAAATGTCCCGGTCAGCAACAATTTGTCTAATCATGTTTGTTAAGCATAGGTCAACGATGGATCGCGCCTCCGATTCGCAGTCCACAAGTGACTCGTGGTTTGCAAAATTAAATTTCCGAAGAGACGCGGAGTATGTGAAGCTTATGCTCGGTCAAATATAACTTTAGAGTGGGATTCGCATCTCAAAATAAAAAAATAATAGATTGTTGATGTTCAAAAACATTGTGAAGTATCAGGATCGTTTGGTTCGCCATATTACAAATGGTTCAATAATAGAAATGCAAACTGATACTTATGTACTCTTTTATCGCTCAATAATAGGTATCGATTATACGCCATTTTGATACCAATACTTAATTTATAGAACATATTTTGTCTTACGTGTAAGTTTAAAATAGTTGAACGATTTTCCTGAACGGGTTTATGAGCAAGAAGTATTAATAATAAGTAGATATTTAATAATATTTATACGATATTTCTTCAAAGTAACTAACAAGCGTTTATGATAGATCCGAATAGTATGATGATCCAAACACTACTTTTTCCCGCTGTTGAATTTATCGTAACCTAGTAGTCAATTGTTACTTACGGCGCTGCTGCCGATACATTCACTAACAAAGGCGTGGTTCGCGAGACTGTCATAAAAAGTGATGTGACATGTCGTAGACGTGCATTTGCGTCATCAAAACACCGGAAAGGTGACGCACTACCCAAAATGACTGCAGCCAGACGCAGGGTAGTACTTTCCTCGAGTTCAACCGCGCGCAGGGTAGGACGAGACTTGCTTGAACGAAGGCCATCTGTTGGCCACCCTTTTCCTTAGGTGACCAATAAATGACGTCGCTAGGGGTGGTAGATATGAGCCCATCAAGTGATGACTTAGTCTATTCGCTGTCGATTGCAATATTCAAAAATGCGATGTTGCTGACTGAACGCTCTTACTCAGCCATATTTTGCGAACGCTTCGTCGACATTAAATGACACGAGATAGAGAATAAGCAAATCGCGCTTTCCTGTTGTCAATTACATCATAGATCTCAATAACAACCTTGAAATCGACAAATTTTGAGGTTTCAATAACTAAATTAGTAAGTCAAAAGTACTAAAATCCTTTTCTAATTATAATTCTACTATTGAAGTGGGTAAATACCTAAAATCGATATTTATTTATTATATATTCTTTTCACGGCGAATATTGATGTTTGTTGTAATGGTGTGATAATAAATAGATAACTGAATAAATCTGTCAAAACTTTGAAGATGGCATCCGTAAAAATTGACTTGTAACCTTTCTTATACGTTAAAATGATAATTTTATAATGATAATATATAAATTATCTAACGTCACTCGACGAGCATGAGTCACAGATGGACCGCGCCTCATCGATGCGTCCCGTAAGTGACCCACACTCATCAAAACGTAGTTGGTTAACAAAATTCAGATTGGGAAACAAAGTTTATGGAATACCTCTGAGAATTAAAAGGAATATTCCAAACACAACTAAATTGTTATTACCGTTCCCAAAATTTGTCGCTAGGCTGCTGGTCGTTGGTTGATTCATTTCCCATGCTATTTGCATGCATTTTGCGTGAATTTTGAAAAAAGAGTGTTGCTAGTTTTTCAGAGTGTGGATTTGACTGAGCTTGGGCACATTTTTGGTTGAAATTTTTATTTCACCAAAAATATTTTGTATATTTTGTTATGCATGTCTGCCTGTGACTCATATCATGCATGACAAAATAAAATTTCAGATTGGGGTCAATAAGCGGTAGAAATTTTCCAAGAAAGGTCGGTATTTTTACTTTGAACTACCAACACTATATCGAAACCAATTTTACTTATTTATTCTTTTGGGAATTTGCTTGCTTTAACAAACATTGGCCTAATTTATTTATAGAAAGTAAAGATAATCAATGAACAATATTGCCATTGTGTATTCCCAACTTAATAAAAAAGGGAATCAATTTGTAGTAATCCTTGCACCAAACATTGATTAATACCACAAGCGTATTCAGGAGGTGTGATTGCTCGTCACTTTTCATTGTTAATTCCAGAAGGTAACTCTCTCCGTCGGTAAAATTAGTCAGCAAAAGTTTAGGTGCAAATATATCGAATTTTAATGACTTGCCACCTTTTGTGACATATGGACGTCAAAGTTCTTGTTTTGGATTTGATCTACGTATTTTGAAAAGTCAATTTTTGGCGCGGATTTCTTAATCATTTCGGTATACCAACGCCCGCTAGTTTATTAGATTCAGTGATTGCGACATGCTGAAAAAACACGGAGTTTACTGGTAGCACTTCAAAGCGAGGTAATGCGGCGGCAAAAATATTTCACTTCCCCTGTTTGATGTCTCTGGTTAAACCAAGCTGTCATGTGCCACACCCATATTATCGGAATTAGGCCACAGTCGTGAACGTCCTCGCTGTTTACTGCAAGCATCACTGTAATCTTTGTGTTCTACACAACCTATATGATTTTTTCTAATTACCCGCTGATCAAAAGTGCTTTTATACATACACCGACAGTTATCACGTTCTGGTCTAGATTTTGGTTTTCTTTCTAAACTTGGACTTTCTAAAATATTGTCCAATTTCCTAACCTGCACTGAGAATTAATTAAATTTTACTGAATCTCCGCTATTTGTGAGCATTGTAGCTTGTCTGTTTGACATCTCGAATTTAATTTTAATAATTTAATCAATCGGCGCCCTTCGACCATGAAAATGTATTTTTCCTGCTTAATAAGAGCAAAAATGATTCGCTGGATTTAAACCTAAAAAACTGCACTTTTAAGAAATTCTATTTATATTGATTTTGAAACAGTCGCAATATTTAACGCCGGAATCACCATTAGCATAATATAATAAAGATTAGGTCTTAAAGAAACGGATTGTGTCGAAAAATAGAGCGAATGGTCACAGGATATCCAGGCACGTACGACACGAATCTAGCCCATATGGTGAATGAAGATTTCAGTTATTTCCACCTTTCTAATGTTTGACTCAGTTCACGGATTTCCTATCATAAAGGTTATGGAACGCGTGAAATGATTACGTCCACGCGAACTGAATTTTATAACACATTAGACCCCGATCAGAAATTTTATTTCATCAAGCTTGAGCCACAGATGAACCGCGTCTCATCGACGCGATCCATCAGTAACTTATACTTAACAAAAAGTGTTTCGTGATAGGCATCGAAAACTATTCGCAACCAAACTAGCTCATCCGCATCCGCATCCGCAGTCAGAAGTGTTTTGTAGAGTTTTGATGGGGCTCGGTTTATTGATCAATACTTGGCAAATTAAAATCTCTGATTTGGTAGTATTCCGGGCTATTTATTAAATTAAAGCCTCCCACCGAAGACTGTCGACATTTGATTGCAAATGCTAAATAATTTTCGAGTTTCTGTACCTTTCTTAAGTTATGTAGAAGTTTAGTCAATTCGATTTGTCACCCAAAATAACGATCGCATGCTTGGGATTTTATTACCGCAGCTATAAAGGCCACAATGCGCGTGAAGTTGTCTTGCCGATACGTTGCCTTCCGTTTCGGGTAATAAAATAAAAACGGCAATACACGCCTGCATTGCTTTGCTTTATTCGTGTTCACATGCCAACAAAGCACAAACGTTAAATGCGTCAGCCTGCAACCCTGCGTTAACTTTCGCAACAAACCGTTCTGTTTCATTGAAAAACGTAAGTAAACGCATGCAGAGCATTGCGCTAGCGTAAAACGCAAGGGTAAAATAAAACAAACCAATAAAAAAGGCAACCTACGCAAATGTGTAGTGCGACTTTAAGTTCGCTCAAACATACGAGAACGAACTTACCGAACCAATGTTTTTGTCACTGTGTCGGGTTGGTTCCTGGTTGTTCGCACGCATTTTGCTTTTATCATACCCTCATGACTTCCACTGAATCGTAAACACATCTGACGAAATTTTTGTGCTCAAATGGCCTTTTTGTGAACGCGGCCTTTTTTCTTGCAGTTACACTCAACGATGTTTACGACTAATAATAACGTTTCTGTACAGCTTATTTTTGCCACGCACTGCAATTTGCCATGCACGGGCGAATAATAAACTAATTTGCATATAGTTATTACTTTTACTTCAAACATGAGGTAATTGAAGAGGGGTGTGCCTTCATTCGCTATTGCCGTTTTTGTTCGCCCTTTGCCGTAAAAAGTCGTAAAATAGACAAATCGGCAACTTTGATATTCGCCATGCGTGTCATGTTGTAATCAAATAAAACGGCTGGTTAAATCATGATTTGCGACATCCTATCAATTTTACTGGAGATACTGGAACGTTCATAAAGAAATCTTGATTTTCACAAGCATAAATCGCAAATAGTGGTCTGGGTTTGACAATATGAAAGTGGGTAAATGTTTTCTGATTGGGGTGAGCATTGCCTGTCCAAAATGGGAAAAGATACAAACAGTAAAATGAGAATTTTGTTCATTATTTTATTTAGTATGGGGTTAGGTCGATCGTAGTTGATAAAATAAATTTTTTAATATGGTTAGGCACTCAATGCTTAATAAGCAGATTACCCTGGGATGTGTATTTTTAAACGCGGGTCACGAATAAGCCAAGAATATTCAGATAAACGATCGTTTTGCATTTCGATTGATATGACCCAAATCTAAGATCGCAAAATTTAGGTGAAAAAAAACGCAATGAAAAAACGCTACAAATTTGTATTTGGGCTTGTGTTTTACTGTTCCATGCCCCTCATATTTCTGAACAATCTTTGTTTCTCCTTATATAACTTTGGAAGGTATGAACGGCACTAACTTTGTGAAAGAAATATACAAAATAGGGCGGGAATCAGGCATATTTGCGATAAATATTCTTTCATTGATAGTTGATATACCTTAGTCATGACAGCCATATTACAATTGATTGATCACAAACAAAATCAACAAACTTGAGTAGTTTGTAGGTGAATTCGGAAAAACAACTTTCATTCATAATTTCGTTGGTTGTGATCAATTACCTGTCGTCTTGTAACCATAATTTATGGCAAGGAAATTTTTGTGAGAAAGAAATAATTTTAGCGCAGAATATTCAAATGAATAGAAACTGGCCAAAAAAGGAATTCTGTTCCGTCAGACATAAACCACCAAAGATAGACCACACCTCGGCGTGATGCGTGATTGTAAAATAATAATATTAAAGCTTGAAAATTTATGTACACAAATACACTCCATATCTCCCAATCAAAAGCATTCAAATTTTAGTTATTTATGAGTCACTGATAGATCGCTCCGCCGAGGCGCGGTCTATCTGTGGCTCATACTTGACAATTTTTTTTTAAATTGTTGAGTTCTACTGGAATAGATACTACTTTTATACTTTTAAAAAAATGTACCTGTCGTCTTGTAACCATAATTTATGGCAGGAAAATTTTTCTGAGAAAGAGGTGTTTCTGGCGCGAAATATTCAAATGAATAGAAACTGGCCAAAAAAGGAGTTCTGTTCCGTCAGGCATAAACCGCAGATAGACCACACCTCGGCGTGATGTGTGATTGTAAAGTAATAATATCAAAGCTTGAAGATTTATGATTTTTCTTCCCTGAAGTACACGAATACACTCCATATTTCCCAATCAAAAGCTTTCACATTCTAGTTAATTATGAGTCACTGTTGGAAAACCATATGCCGTATCGGACTGTGGAATTTTTTGTAATTTTAGTTGAATACCAAAGGTTTTTCACGTGGCTTGCATATGTGGTATATGATAATTCAATAGAAAAATAAAACAAGACCATTAGTCGGTCCCTCTTAGGTACTGCTTCTGAGCTTGTTATGAGTGAATTTTGATGAAATAAAATCGCTTGTCCACAGCGCAATGAACTGTAGCAAAAAAACGAATAAAACAATATTCAGCAATACTCTTCTTGTTTCTTAACCTCACACCAAATCATTTTATCATCATTGCTACCTAGCCCAATGTGATAGTGTTGGTAGTGAAACAGGAAACTCATTGGCCCTAATCTAGGACACGATCTGCTGTTCTAATTGTAGAATCCCTATGCTTTCCGCGTTTTATAGGAATTCATCGCTGAACGTGGATGATATCATCTTCAATATCTAATAACATAATGAAGGTATGAAAATAGTAGTTTGCCATACCTGATTATATCAGAACATTGTCACTTACAACTCCAAATTATCGATGGATCATGCATAATCAATGAGTAAATCTATTTATGTAGTTCAGTGACTTCATGTGACTTCCGTAAATATCATACCCAATCACGCAACTCTGCAAAAACAACAACCTGAATGTTGAGTGAACCTAGTGGTGTGTACTGCAATGGATCAAATTTGATGTTGTATTTAAAGCTGATTTATCGACTAGTTTATGTATAACCCTTTTTTGAAAACCGCACATTGAGATTGTTTTCACATTGTTTCACAATAGTGGGGCACAAAAATATTCTGAAATCATCGTATAATTCTATAGCTTTTAGTAATATCTAGACAGGGTACTGAACATTATATTCAACCACTGTAAACATTGCTGATTCGCAGAGGTAATTCTACGAAAGACAAGTGTTTAAAAATAAGCTTATTTTGAAGAAAATCTCCCATTTTTATGATTTTTTCGTTGGCAGAATGACGATAAGCTATATTTTGCGAATTATTTTCTATTGCTATTCATTTTTTGCTATCTGAGTAAGGAAGAAAGGTAAAGTCATAGTCCAACATTACAAATTCTATTTTATCAAACATTATTCACATATGGATCAACCCTGAACGGTCCAATTCTTCATTAACTAATGCTTAACAAAACATGATGTTCAAAATTTATCGGGGTGGGTCGTTTTATCAGCAGACTTACATTCACAGTTTAGCGTCCGCAAACTCATTGGCCCTAATCTAGGACACGATCTGCTGTTCTAATTGTAGAATCCCTATGCTTTCCGCGTTTTATAGGAATTCATCGCTGATCTAATAACATAATGAAGGTATGAAAATAGTAGTTTGCCATACCTGATTATATCAGAACATTGTCACTTACAACTCCAAATTATCGATGGATCATGCATAATCAATGAGTAAATCTATTTATGTAGTTCAGTGACTTCATGTGACTTCCGTAAATATCATACCCAATCACGCAACTCTGCAAAAACAACAACCTGAATGTTGAGTGAACTTAGTGGTTTGTACTGCAATGGATCAAATTTGATGTTGTATTTAAAGCTGATTTATCGACTAGTTTATGTATAACCCTTTTTTTGAAAACCGCACATTGAGATTGTTTTCACATTGTTTCACAATAGTGGGGCACAAAAATATTCTGAAATCATCGTATAATTCTATAGCTTTTAGTAATATCTAGACAGGGTACTGAACATTATATTCAACCACTGTAAACATTGCTGATTCGCAGAGGTAATTCTACGAAAGACAAGTGTTTAAAAATAAGCTTATTTGAAGAAATCTCCCATTTTTATGATTTTTCGTTGGCAGAATGACGATAAGCTATATTTTGCGAATTATTTTCTATTGCTATTCATTTTTTGCTATCTGAGTAAGGAAGAAAGGTAAAGTCATAGTCCAACATTACAAATTCTATTTTATCAAACATTATTCACATATGGATCAACCCTGAACGGTCCAATTCTTCATTAACTAATGCTTAACAAAACATGATGTTCAAAATTTATCGGGGTGGGTCGTTTTATCAGCAGACTCACATTCACAGTTTAGCGTCCGCAAGCGCTTAATTTTGTTCCTTCATTTTTAGCTTTTAGCTGGGCTCATATCCGTCGAAAAATTTGTCAAGGACGAGTCACTGATGAATCGCGTCGTCTAGGCGCGTTCTATCTGTGAATCGTGATTGAAAAAATTTGTGAGTTGTATTTGATATGTTTTCAATTTAATATGATTTTCCATAGGAATAGGCGATATTCCACGGGTGTTTCTCTATTTTTCGCTCACTTGAACGTTGTTTGATTGCGGTTCGCAATACGACCATAAAAACCTACTTTGTGATTTCAACAACTTCAAAATGGCTGTGGTGTATAAGTTTTTGTTGTTTCTTTGAAGTGATTCACTACCAGTTTACGTCATTTCCTAAAATTCTGTTTTTCATTGGTCATAGTCATTCGGGGTTTCATATTATAAGAAAGCACGCTTCCAGGGAAAAGAATGAATGTATTTTAACCCAATGATGATATGTCCCAATATGACACGAATGCGAGATGTATGTGTAACTCAAACTTAGCGAGAGCATTGTTGTGCACTTTTCGGAATAAAGAAAAAGATTAACGCATAATATTTAAAAAAATTTGGCCATCGTTTAATGACATTATGTCACTTCAAAATAAGCACCGCTTTAAAAGTGACTTGATTTATTATTAACTTTTATTTCAAAACTAATCGCCATGTCATTGATTCAGAAAAGCGCGACTAATCGCCATTTTGACTACCGCCTTTTCCCCATGGCAACAGAAAGAGAACCGTCTCGAATCTAACACGAATCACTATTTTTATGTCGTTTTTGATTTATAAGAATTTATCCACTGAAATATTTTCGTTTTTTTTTAATATTTTACGTGAAAAACATATTTGTAAAAACTTGAAAGATTGATGAATTGTCACAAGTATGGTCGAATGATTTAGAAAATAGTTTCAAATATTTTTTGCGCGAACCTTGAGCTGAATATTGCTTTGCTTTATAATAAAAAATAATAATAATAGGTTTAAAAGCATGCTATAAAGTGGATTTTTACAATAATAGATCGTTAAATAGTATTAATAACAATTAGACCGGCAGTTTACAGGATAAATAAATTATTTTCGTTCAAAATTTATGATTCTATAGAAATTGTTTCAGTTCGAGTTACCACTCCCAGGCCATAACGCTACAATGTTGTAGTTTTTTCTTGTTGAAACTAGTTATCATCATAAAAGTAATCCCGTTAGTTCAAGGATATTTTTCACTGGCTTTGTTTTCGCGGATTGTGGCATTTTCTAAAATATACAATCAATCGTCAATAAAGGATTGTGAATCAACTTCTGCATTTTAATCGAACGATCTCGTTTTTACAAGCAGTTGTTGCTTTTAGCTTTTTGTTCAATAAAACACCAGTAAAAACAACGCAGTCTATCCCAGGCTATTTACAATTTTGGGTTTGTTTAAACCTGTTTTTGCTGAATTTAAACATACTTTGTTTAAATATGGAAACGTTGGATATTATCGACTATGTATGTTCTCTGAATAAAGATACATGTCCAAACTAGTCTGCGGAATATGTTGTAGTATATGGATGGAATATTGAATTACAATAATCACACTAAGTCACAGACGTAATTTCTCAAGTATATTTTGTTAAGCAAGAGTCATTGATAGATCGCGCCGCATAGGCGCGGTCTATCTGTGGCTCATTCTTCGAAATATAGATGTTCAGATTACGTGCAACGCATTAATCCCCGCGTAGATTGGTTAACGTGGGTTGGGCCATGTTCGATCAATTAATATTACCCTCAATTCGCGTCCGTGTGGTTTTCGTATACTACTAGAAATATTTTTAAGCAAAAGTTCAACTAAGCCCGAGTCGGGTACCGTGGCGGTTTGAAATCCGCGAGCAGTTGCGTACCTAAAAGATTGGAAGGGAATCAAAATTTGAAACTCTTGACATCAATTCAGGACGCAATAATGATTTCTGATCTTTAAGGAACATAAAAAATAATGATAAAAAGCACATAGCAAAATCAATATAGACCATCCTGTGAAGAGAATATTCAAGAACCTTGGATGGGGCCGTCCCTCTTCTCAAAACGCAGGGGAACATGTCCCACAGCCCTCCCACTCCCGGTCTCGCCGCAAGCGGCGTTGTAAAACCACAAGGTTGGACCAGTGCCCATCGATATGCATGTCACCGTGTGGACTATCAATTATACAACAATAAAATACAGACACTGGTTTTGAATTTTATTTACTGCCAAGATCAAATATCTACCGCATTAAATAATAGCTCGAATATTGCACAGCATGGCGAGTAGAATATGAAAGAATACTTTAACAATAAAATCGAGTAGAAAGACAGGCAGTTGTGCAAAATGTAAGAATGTCCCTTAACAAGACAATTGACTTATTAAATATGGGCCACTGATTAATCGCACAGGAGGCAGAGGCATAACAATACAAATTTTTACGGTTTCTTTCTCGAGTCAATTCGGAGCGGAAAAAGGTCAAAATCACAAAAAAATTATGTGTTAAGATGGAGAAATATCAAATAATAAGAATCTGTGAGATATTACGGTTGACAATATAGATATATTTATGAATTTACACGACTTTGACAGCAAGGGCCTTATTCCAGTCGGCTGTGACCTACTTTTTTTCAATTTGGTCGACCGCATACTTACGAGTTATAAACCCGTGCGCTCGGCATCGCGATCCATCAACAACTCAAACTCCACAAAACATGTTTTGATTAACTTTTCTGACTGGGAAAGTATTTCGGAAAACAGCGATAAACCGCACCACTGAGGCGTGCTCCATTTTTGACTTATGCTTGATAAATTATTATTTATCAAAAAAACACTTATAAGCAGAGAAGTATGGAAATACAAGAACAAAAAAAAAGTAAGACTAGTCTAATGTTAGCAATAAACAGTTGCGTATGTAATCCAGTTGTATTGGCTATGGGTTATTTTTTTTTGGCTTTCTTCTTTTTTCTTTGTCCTCCAGATGCGCCAACAACAATTTGACCACTCTGTTAGAAGTTCAAAGTATAACAAATCATAGTAAAAATAAATCGTACCTCTGTTCTCAAATTGTACACTGGTGAAAAATGATACTTTTCGCAGAAAACATTTTGCCAGAACGAAAAATGCATTGTGTACATTAAAGAGTATGAAAACTGGAGTGGGCGCGATGGCCTTGTGGTTAAACATGTTGGCATCGCAGGTTGAATATCTCGGGTTCGAGTCCCGACGAGTTCGGCTCGCTTATCCATGCCCACCACTCAACTCAAGGTGTAATAACTTGGGTACCGGTAGGCTAAGCCGAACAGGAAAAGATCATATCTTCCCAGCAATTGTAGCCCTGTACGCCCATAAGCGGCCGCAGTTACAGGGCCTCGGACAGGGTGATCCACTCTAAGTGGCTGTAACAAAAAAAAGGAAAAAAAGGATTTTGTACTGTTTTGAGCACTAGGGCAAATGAGGTAATCAACTGGCACACTGACGCAGTTATTCTGTACATATGTGGCACAGAGTACATATGTGGCACAGAATTTGAGGCACAAGGTGTCTAGAATTACATTCCCCTTTCAATTTTCAAACATATCATCTGCGCTAGTAGCTAAGTGTTTAAGTGTTTTTTGTCCGACTGACTGAATGCTAGCTACACTTCTACTCAGACACCAGTAATAAATGGGTTCCATCAGAAAAAGAGAGAGTGGGGTATATTTTATAATATATTTCCGAAAATGTCTTTTTTTCAGTGTCTGGTAGCAACAAAATTGTAGAAAAAGATTGAGATTACCAATACTGCAATGATATAGGATAGAATTTTATTTTTATCCTGCAGAGTAGGAAAGCCGAGATAACAGCAAAATCATATGGCAAAACACGACCTCTTGTGCAGGCACTAGTTTTGAATCTGGGTGAAGGTTTTTTTCAGCTCATCGTATTTTCTCATTTTTCCTGTGGATGGAAGTGGTTGGTGTAGGAAGCTGCAAGCAGAGCTCACTGAACCACCGTGCTCCAGCGAGGTGTCCAGCATACCTCTCACATATAATCATCAGCTCTCGTGGTATGACGATGTCAGGTGATCAGAGATGCATATGTCCAAGAGTACTCCCAATGCTTTAATGATTCACATGGTTTTAAAGCTTTTTTGTTCACCCGAAAAAAGACATGAAAATTTCAAGCACACAAAGAAAATAATATTCTGCCACCATGGTTTCTGGGATGCTTGTAGAAAGCCTACAAGAACTCATGTTGGGCAAATAATGGAAAATTCAGTTCACCTGGATTTCATCTCTTGTATTGGCATCAGCGTCTTCCAATGTTTTCTGAGCTTCGATATAAAACATGACATCTCTCAGTTGCTCTTTTAATTCTTCTATTTCACTTTGTTGTGATGTTGACAACTTTTCCAATTTCTCCACTTTTACTCGCCACTCCTCCTGCAATAGTTACATAACAATGGATACGGATGAGTTATATAACAAAACCATAGTATTCAGTAATAGTACTATTATTTAGTACTGGTAATATGAAATAGAAATACCTGATTTTTCGCCAGCCCTTTATTTAGTTCTTTCTCTGTTGTTAGATCTCTGAGTGAAGATGCGTATTTTGTGGACAATTGTTGATTCTTCTTTTCCAGCAGAACCTTTTCTTTACCCAAATTTACAACCTAAAATATTTGACATGATCGAAATATAATATATCTCATTTTGCAGGAAGTTGAAGTAATTGAAACCAACAATGAGCAAAATATCTTTAGAGACAAGCAAACTAGCAGCCACTCAAACACCCAAAAAGATTCCAACATGGGCAACATTTCGTGCTATATCGGTGGTGAGAAAGTTTACAGATCTATCTTTTTGAGTGTCTAGTAGAAACCCAATATGTATAAAAAGGTTCACAATCATCAATACTGCTGTAAGAGAGCAGTGTTGCTAATTTTGAAGATTTTTTTGTTCCACCAAAAATGACTAGAACATTCCGGACATCTGAATGAAACCAAGACACTGCAACTTTGACAAGTGCATTCATATTTAGGCCTTAGGGTCGGAAAAAAAAAACGTAATAAAAACGTTTTGTTCAGTATGTAAGTATGAAAGACAAATTTGTGCATTTCAAAGGTTTTCTGCTGATGTAATGAAAAAAGCACCCAATAAACTAAAAAAACAGAAAAAGGAAGACATATGTTGAAATACAAAAATTTGATCTGAATAGTTTTTTATCAGGCCGAGAACACACATATATATTCAAAGATATTTCCCTTTAAGTTCACAATTCTAAGTTAATATTTATACAATGTTTATATTGGAATGCAATATCAATAATCATTAATTTAGCGAAATTAGCGCAGATTTCAAGAAAGAATACCTTCTTCTCGAGATCGTTGCACTTAACAACAGTTTCTGATAGTTGTTTGTGAGCAGCGTTCCGATCAGCCTCAGCTATTTCTTCAACTTTCGATAGTTTTTCCTCCCAATATTTACGTTGCGAATCAAGTTGACTCGTCAAAAGATACATACACTGAAAGATGCAATAATATTCACTTAACCAACAGGCCTTTCAATGCATTCTTTTCGATGGAAATATTGTATCGAGACATTCTATTTATATATATAGGTATGAGCCACTGATGAACCATGGCGCTTTAATGCAGTTCAACAGATGCTCATGCTTGGAAAAACGAGACCAATTTCAATGGCAAAATTTCTTGATAAAATTTTATATCACAAATTTTGAAATTTAGCTAAACCGCTGCCTAATCATACCAAGTGAGCGACAGGATTATTCTAATCGCTCGAATTTTGATCCATGGTGGATTCATTTAGAGGGACATGAATATCCTTCAAGAAACAGAAAATTTGACTCCTAACGCTGTCTTCACCTTTCTATCATCAGATATGTAGATGATCGGCACCTAATTTATTCATTGACAGAAGCAGCAGATGGTTTAAACATCATCCATGGCAAACACAATCCACTTTGATTCATACTGTAGTGGTTGAGTTCTTTATGGAAGGTTTTTCACTTCACCACATCTTGTAACCCTTTAAATTACTGATGGTTTCATCCTTTTAGGTGCTGCTTTTGGCGTTGTAGAATTTCCATAATAATAAATAACATGACTTTAGGAATATTTAATGTTAATTTAAAAAACATATTCAAATAATAAGAATTTCATTAGCAGCAAGAGCCAGATTGGGATGAAAGTTTTACCTCAAGTTGTATGGCTTCGATTTTAGCTTCTCTTTCTTCAGAATCGCAATTTTGTTTCTGCTCTACTAATTTACCGTCATCTTTGTTTTGGAATAATCTATGTACAAAATAATCTGAAATAAAAATACATAACAGGGTAATAATTCCAAATGGTTATGGGATTAGTCATGATTCGCAGTCTCATGAACTATGCAACATTGTCTAGTCTAGGCATTGATTAATGCTTTCGATTTTAGCTTCTCTTTCTTCAGAATTACAATTTTGTTTCTGCTCTACTAATTTACCGTCATCTTTGTTTTGGAATAAACTATGTACAAAATAATCTGAAATAAAAATACATAACAGGGTAATAATTCCAAATGGTTATGGGATTAGTCATGATTCGCAGTCTCATGAACTATGCAACATTGTCTAGTCTAGGCATTGATCAATGCTTTCGATTTTAGTTTCTCTTTCTTCAGAATCACAATTTTGTTTCCGCTCTACTAATTTACCGTCATTTTTGTTTTGGAATAATCTATGTACAAAAATAATCTGAAATAAGAATACACAACAGGGTAATTCCAAATGAGTGATAATGGTTATGGGATTAGTCATGATTCGCAGTCTCGCGAACTACGCAACATTTTCTAGTCTAGGCATTGATTAATGCTTTCTCATATATTAATTAAGTCTTGGCATAGAAGTGCGACTTGGCCCTCACCAGATACTACCCTCAATCTGGAGTTATAATGAAGCTATACTGATGAACTAAGTGAGTTCATAATTTCAATGCAGAATGAACAAGATCAATGCTTTATAGGATTACCAGCATGTTATCATTTTGTTAGTTTTATGATTATCGTACCCGTTTTCGCTTTCGATGTCTGCTTCCTTTCACATATATTTGAAAAGTTGTTACTTTTTTAATGAAACCAAAAGCATTAGAACAATCAACACTTGTATTGCATAGCGGTGTCGATAATTTTTAAGCATTTTATTAATTTTTTCCTGGGGTCAAACACTCAAAATGGAAGCCGTCTTTATCATAAACCAAATATCTGGCATATTATTTTTTTGTCATGGGTCCCTAGAAAAAGTATATAGACAAACCTCCAGCATAGTCCCAAACTCTGTTATCATTTAAAGCCATCGCATAATTATGATGGGTTTCTAGATAATGTCGTTGAGCATGTTCTGTTGTATATCTTCCGCAACCAACATGTCCACAAATTAAACAAATCCATAAATCTTCCAAACTACCACAAACTAAACATTTGTTGTCAGTACGAGGTTCCGGAGTCTGAATGTATCTGCATACAGGACAACTGGAAATAAGGAATAGTTTGAATATATTTAGATATAAAGTTAATTAACAGGCAACGAATATTGCTGTCCACAGGGAGAAAGACTATGACGACAGAATCTTGCTTTTCTTTTGGATTTCTTTAGATGGACAAAAAAGCTTCAAAACCATCAACCTAGCTATTTCACAGTAGTCATGAAGATTTTGAACCCTTTTCAACAGTTTGGTTGCTATCAGACGACACTCAAAAATAGGCATTTTATTTTCTAGCAAGAGACATATTATGAATTATTATCGAGTTGCTAAATTTGCTTCTGATGACAGTCATTTTCTGCGGGTATCTGAGTGTAACTGACATTCTGCCAGATCGTGACAGACTCGTGTTTTCCTGCAAATGCCTAAAATTTCGACATGTCATTTTCTTCAGCATTATTATTCTCAAACCCATGATCAGTATACACCACTATATTTGAATCAAAATTGGTGATTTTGAAGTATTTTATAAAATTTTATTACGATAAGCAGATAAAAATAAGTTGCATATCTTTGAACCTAAAAAGGTGATTTCTCACCCAACGCTTTTTTGAATGTCTGAAAAATGGAGTGGCTATAATCTCCTATCATTCAGTTTTAAGGTTTTTGTTTCAACACCTTAGAAACCTAAATGGGGTTATTCTAATTTCGAAACAGTTTTATATCTTAAACAAAATTCTGTATTGAATATTTACGGTTCAGCAGAATTGCGATTTCATGTTCGGCCTTAATGTCACCATGCAATAGAGAATATGCACTAAAAACAAATTATTTGGGACTATCCAAAACTTAAACTATAGCAAGGTATAATTATAGTTTTTCTTCGCATCCTAAACTCTTACCAAAGATCTTCCCACTTTTGTAAGCAAGCTCCATGAAATGAATGATTACATAGAATAGTCAGAACTCCACGAACAGATTCATCCATCCTTTCCAAACATAACACACAATCTGGCAACTCTGTAGACTCTGAAATCGGCAACAAGCCCGTAGACTCGCTGGCAGGTTTATTTGTGTCGTGAATAGCTGGCATGGCTTCCACAGAAGCAACAAATGCTAGATGACATATTTCATCTTCCGTAAGAGAGCTGGAAATAGCGGAAAAGATAGAACTGGTAATTGAAAAAAAAGCTGTATTACTTGGTTATGATTTCATATTATGCAATATTTTTATGATAAATCATCCAACATATGATTGAAAAAAGATCTTCTTTTGTGTGTATAGTAGTAATAAAAGTGCACAAAAAGTTTCAAAGGCATCAACACTTCTATGAAATAGCAGTGTAACACTGCTATTTGATAGAAGTCTTTTTGCCAATTTGAGGAAGATTCTAAAATTTAAAATTCTGTTGCCCTGTTCTGGGTAATACTACTAAGTTTTTTAAATAACAAAAACACAAAATATATATACGAAATAATCTCACTTGAAAGGAACATTGTTGTAAGTGAGATAGAAATCAGCAGCTGCTCTTTTACTTGAAAAAGTAAGTAACGCCATATACTGGCTTGGCGTTCGATCTCTTATTATTCGAAGACGTTTTATTGTATCACAGAAACCAGCAGTGAATTCAAGAATAGCATGAGCATCCACAGTTGCAGGAACAGCCAGCATACACAGTGTATTAGTAGGAGGGGAGAGGTCCTCGCCTACTGTCATCATATAGCTAAAAATAAAGTTTGGGATGTATTTATTTTTTATTGAAATTCATTCTATACAAGACAGAAAGTAGTAAGTAATTCGATTTGGCAAGTTTCTAGCCCCAGTGCGAACTTTATGAATTAGTAAGAGAGTGCAATTGGCTAAAATTAAACAGAGTTCGAATATTTGATTTTTTTCATAACAATATTTTTAATATCATGCATTCGTATTTGGCTAAGACAGATTATTTTGACCTTCACTTGCCAGGAATGTGAAAATTTAAAATCTTGGCCAAAAAGTCCTAAAACGATATTGTACATGACAGACCCTGCCCCACCCAGATAAAACAACTTCGAGGATACATGCTTTGTTAAGTATAGGTCCATCTGAGGCTTATTTTTCACATAATGAAATATCTGAGCTGATTTGACATTGGCAGATAAAAGCATAATGAAATATTTATAAATTAACCACAAATTATACCATACTTTGCCTTATATAAATGAATAATCCCATGAGTTAATTCCACAGCAGGGTTTCCGGAAAAGAATGGCAGATTAGTAATTTGGATTGCTGGTGATAAACATTGTGGAATATCGGAGATATTTCTGAAAAGCAAAATTCCATGTAGTTGAAAACTGACTGTATTGTTGTTTGCTGAGGACTGATCCAAGCAACATTAAGGACCAAAGTTCTTTCAAGTATTGCGGTGAGCCACATTGTAAAAAATCTATAATAGAAGGGATTTGTTGATCATGATCCATCAATGGTGCACACATAACAAAAAGATATTTTTTGATTGGAAAGAATAAATTGGCTGCTTATTTAATACTTCGAACAATTTATGTGATTGAATAAGATCTAAAAAAATTCAATGATTTTCATTGATTCATGTATATCGTAAAACTATTTGGGCAAAATATGGCAGAAGAGAATTAATTTTGATTACATAAAATTCATATATTTCATGCAAGGTTTTTGCGGATTTTAAAATACTGAAATCTTCTTAATGTCTTTAACCATCGCTGCTGACTACCTGAATCCTATAAATATATATTTAATTTGTTCAAGCAACACAAACTCAACTTACCTATTGGACGGTGCATATCTCTCTTGACTTGAAGATGGTCTCGAACTGGTTGCCGTTGCTATGATATCACTCATTTGCAAAATTTCTGTTAACTGATGAAAAAATGTGATATGTTATTAGTGGTTGCAAGGAGACATGAGTATTCGAGACAGCTATTGATGGGGCACTGTTTTTATGTCCATACACTAAAATATTCATGACTTAACCTGTTTTGAATGCAAAGAGCTCTGATAAATATGGAATTGTAGAATTTTTTAGGATATTTGTAGAATATTATAGGATGTTGATTTTCTAGTCAAAGTTTCTTCTGATGGTGGCTATATTCCTCTAGTTTCAGCTTAATCACATGGCCAACCATGACCTCTTCTAAGTTAGGGAAAAGGTTTTGGCTTAAATATTTCTCCTTTTTCCTGTGCATGGACTTGAGAGCGATGTAAGCGGTGCTTACATGAACCAACAAGCGCCGACATCCACCAGACCTCTCGTATATAATCAACCCTCACAGGATTCGAACAATCGCCAGGACGATTAGCGTAGCTCAAAGTGTATTTTCAATGTTTTACCGATTGAGCTAACCTGGGAACCAGTTAGCTGATATTAAACAGTGTTCTTCACATTTTACAAAAAATTTATGGCAAATTTACAACATAAACTTTACATAAATATTGATTTCGCAACAAAATGAATTTATTTCTGTGAAATCAAAAAATGAGATTCCTTTCAATTAGAATCCTAGAACAGTCTAAAAAGAGGATAAGGACAGAGAACACAAAACTTGGGTTTCCTAAAAATATTTCCTTGGTGGACAGAACATGAACACAACCTTAACTTCTCAAATCATTAACTTACCTCATTGTCATCTTTAGAACTGGAAACAGAGTTCGAAGATCTTCTCAATAATTCTCTGGTTGTCTCAGTCACAATTTCAGCATAAAGTTTTCTTTTATCACTAGTTTCTTTGGCAACAGGTGGCACTTTAATATTTGTCTTGTTTTCTAAATATTGTTTCGCTGATTTCCCTATTCTAGTATCTGTGTCAGTTTCTATAATTTCTTCTGTAGATTCTTCACTTGTTTTCCGTGATTCTAAAGAGGGGGTAAAAAGTTAATACAATTAAGCATGAATTAGAAGATTGCTTTTTGTCAGTATACCCAAAGCTTAATAAAACACAGTTGAGAGATTTGATTTCATATGCAGTATAAATCATTCTGGATGCAGGGTGCCACACTGCACAAGAAAAAAATGAGACATATGAAAACCCAAAAACCTTCACTCGATTTTTGGAAGTGGTGTCTGCACGAGAGGTCGTGGTTTGCCATATGGTCAAGTCGTATTCTCTGCTGTCCTCTCATGAATAAAAATGGAATCCTAGCCTATCATGGCTGTAAATCATACCCTTAGATTTTTCAGTCCCCTCATAGGTTTCAACATGAATCTCATTTGGAATTCGACGACCAATAAACTTATTGGCAACTTCCTTTCGTTCTGAATCAGATACTCCATCTAGAATAATATCTTTAGGTTGTTCGGCTTTATTCTTGCTTGGCTCTGGAATAGGATAAAGAGTGTAATACATGTAACTTGAAATAGTACTGATTTGAAGGCGTTAGCAAAATTTCAACATAATCACAATTTGGACATTTAATTCTTTTTACAAGTCAGTTATATTTACAATATTGATTTTTAAAAATCTATGGAATGCGAGGCATTGCCTTCATACATTTTGTCATCGATCGATCGATCGATCTGGCCTGTAATGTAATATCGATAATTGAGACTTCACCCTTTAAAAAAAAATCGGGCATTCTATTCTAAATTGTACCACTGGTCCTTTCCCATTCTAAACTTTTAAGTTCGTAATTGATTATCCTTGGGCCATGAACATCCTTTCTAGCGAAACTGTTGATCATCATTGAACAAGCTGCCTCATCAAACAATGTTTATCGTAGTTTATAAGTATTACTACCAAGTCCAAAGCTCTAATTCCACCAACACTACTATTATATGCCACAATGTGTGTTCTACTTCAACGAATACAGTTGCCATCAAAAGAAATATTTCATAAAGCATTTCAAAATTATTGCAATCAATTTCATTTCGAAAAAACTTTCACAAGAAGATTAAATTGGAATCTTTTCAGTCCATCCTAAGAAAATTTCGGGCTCCTGAAAAATAAAACAAGATTCTGTCACCCTGTATGACGATACCAAAAGTTTAGACTTATTTTGAGACAATTACACATATCACTCAATAAACAAGTACAAGATGTTTCAACAATGATAAAATATAGCCAATACTCACTCATGGGCGATATATTATTATACTCCATTCCTGCTAATGCTGTCACATGGAGTTCAGCAAGACTGCTGAAATTCTGAATCGTTTCTTTGTCAGTTTTATGAAGCTCAGCTAAAAACAAATATAACACATATTATAGACCAGTACCCCATATCTAATGTTGGAAAGATGACAAAGAACAATGAAGTCTTGTTCTTCTATGGTCCATGCACGAATTCTAAAATTTCTTGTTTGCATCAAAGTATTTTGTGAGGCTTTTCAAAAAAGTTCCAGAATCAAAATGAAAAAGAAAATCTCAAAACTTTATGTTCCTGTTTGGTTCAGTGCTGATGGATATACTAGGGAGACTGCAGACTGTCAAAATGTCAGGTACTCAGCTATTGAACCACCTGAAAAAAATTGGTTTTTTCTAGAAGATTAAAATGCCTATTGGCATTCAGATGGTCAATTAATTGTACAGCATTTATAATTATCATATTTTTTATATTACCGATATATCATTTCACTTCTCCTCTAATTTCTCCTTAAAAAGTCCTTGACAAAATCATTCCGATGATGGTTGTTATGGTTAAAATTAAACCAAGTTTCGACAGTAATTAGAAACAAGATCGCTATGGGCACATAAAACTGCACAAGAATAGGAATGGCGGGGACGTTATTTCAGACTTTTTAAGAATGGGAGACACGTTCTTAAGCATGCAGGGAAAAATAGCATTAAAAAATCT
This sequence comes from Styela plicata, assembly GCA_963675895.2. NCBI lineage: Eukaryota > Metazoa > Chordata > Ascidiacea > Stolidobranchia > Styelidae > Styela > Styela plicata. The sequence continues at coordinate 17,905,833 of OZ023140.1, forward strand.
TGCTCGCTCACGCAATTGTCATGGTTTCCACACTAGAGGCGAACTAGGGTATGAGAATGAGTGTATGTTTTCACGAACATATTTAGGGAGGAAATTTAAGAATTTCGAATTCAATCAACGTTAATTCCGATAGAATTTAAGCATTCCATGAAAATTCGTTGCGATTCTAATAGCTTCATGTTGCGTCGTGTATGTGAAGTTCTGTCACTGTTGGACCTTTAAAGTAAACATTTTAATATTATTTAGCTATTTGGTGACTATTTCACAATAAATTGTTGCCAATTTTATTGTGTCCAGTAGTGAAATCAATACACAGCTATTTTGTTCTTATTCACAGCTATTTTGCTCTAATTTAGACAACAGATGTTTTTTTTGGTTTGGAAAACTAGTATAGCATTGCAAAACAGTTCAGAATTAGCCATCAATTTGAACAAGTGATGTGCCCAGATTTGGTTAAAATAGATGGTCCGTGAAAATCAATTTTCCTTTTTTCGCACGTATTCTTTTGTATTGTAACTCAGGAACTTCCATCATTTTGTTTGGTTAATGTGTTTTTATTGGTGATCAGACGCTCCAGCAATTTGTTTTCCTGATAAAACTGTACCTAATATGTTGCAGTAAATTCTGTAACCTCAAGGGCACCACAATTAAGGTACGTAAGTTAGCAGCATATTCTCGATTAGAAAATTCTACCAAGTCCTCAAGGCGCGGTCCGCCATTTGCGCATGCATGAAAAAATAAATTTCTGAACGGTTTGTATGGACGGAGGTGTCGAAAAAAAAGAAAAAAAAAACTTACATTCGAATCCTATGTTTGGAACTCTATAACCTGGAGTCACACTGATTCGAATATGCACCGGGCAGACGATCACATTCATCGGAGAAGGTCAGCGTTACCCTCTTATCAAAGTCACCGTATGTAAGTAACAGGACGTGCACGGGCAGCGGCGTTTCCCCGTAAAGTCATCCAAATTTTAAATTTCCGTCTCTTTCGAAAAAATATTTAATGGGCTAAGCTTATCAGTGGGCCGCAGTCTCTCTGGGTATTGACTTTTTTGTAACATTTCATTTTTGATCATGTTCGTTAAAAAAAACCCACTATGATAAATTTTTATTTTTAGCCGTAATTTAAATGATTTTTATGGCCATTTCAAATTTAAGTTGATATGAATACTAATACAAATAGCAAGGAAAATCGACCACACGAGGGCGTAGATGAGTTTTTAGTTTAACTATAGAGTGTTACAATATTCTTCACGCCTGGCTGGCGCTGCCCATTGTCGCGAGATGCGATCGTCTTCGCTAAACGCAGTACGTATACCGTATACGCCAATGTGCAATGGAAGTGGGTCATTGTTTTGGAGGGCAGTCAGCGCTTGGAGTAGTGTTGCCAATTCTAGGTAGAAGTACCTAACTTAGTATACTTAGTTTACCGAGTTTATTTTCGAAGTACCTAGTTTTAAGAATATATAAGTTAACATAACTTAGGTACCTAGCTTAACAGTATGCTGTTGAAATTTTGGGTCTAACTTAGTGAAGTTTAGTACCATATTCCCGAATGTCATAAATATAAAAACTGGCAGAATATTCTCATCCCAACTAGGGGGCGCCAATGCTGCAAGTATATGGCATTGTCTCCCGGGTTAGGATGAGTCGTGTCCAATATGGGAAATGTTTATGATAATCAGATACATGCTGTATGGTACGGCACTAAACTTTATGAGACCCGAAATTTTTACACAATAACGTTAAATTTACATCACCAACAGGACATGAAAATCGATGTACGACATAGCTCATGTAATCAGCGCAAGTCGGTCAGTCGCATTTATAATGTCATACCTGCACCGCTTCAAATCATTTTAAATTGTCTTTTAGTTCTCTGAATTTATGTTAGGCTATCTGTGCCTCGCTATTAAATGGCATAGGCTACCTGTAGATGCTAAATGAAATTATTTTTTTTAATTTCGTTTGAGAAGAAAGTGGTGTAATGCGAAGGTACAAAAAAGAGTACCGTACTGAACGGTACAAAATAAATGCTGAACATCGTACCATACCGAGTACGAAAATTGAAAAAAATGAATCGTACCGTACTACCATCCTTGCCCTACACTCACGAAGGCCGCACAGTTTTGGTACATGTAACATTTGGAGAGAGTGGTTTTTGAATACCTTTCAGAATTTTCACGAATCTACAGAGTGAATTGGTTAATAGAATGACAGCAAAATATTTTCATGTGCTTGTGACTGACGCTCTTTCTGTAATTATATTAGCATTTCACCGCTCAACAGCGTTCTATCAATATTGTATGCAATGGAAGTGCATCCATGTGGATTTACACTCAATAAAATTGCACCCAATGGAATCACACTCAGTACTCCCAATCTGCGATATATTTGATGAACTCGATGGAATTGTTCCCAGTTGAAATACACCCTGTACTGTAATACTATCAAATCACCAGATGAATGGTGTTTCATTGGTGTTTCATGTGCACAATATTTCATTTATAGCTTCCTTTGTACTCTGTAATGCTTATGTGCAATTTCAGAATTGCCGAATGCAAGACCACAGTTTTCAAAGTTAATTCGATTTTTAAAAATTATATTTAATGTTAAAAAATAATGAAGAAAACGTTGCAAGAACGCATTAACGGTCAGAAACTGTCATCACATGGACCTACTGGGAATTGCCACGTATTTATTTTTATCTCCGTTCCACTAATGTCAAATGTGTCACTACTTTTTACAAAAGTCAACAGTATAATATAATTAATATTCAATATGACTTCAAGCTGCTAACTTTTCTGTTGCAACCACTTGTTATGAGTGACATGATGAAATTTTTATAAAAATACCATTGTCACAAATTATTTTGTTCTGCTAGTTCTAATATTAATGACATTCGGGAAGATGTTTGATGAGCATGTACCAAACACAGTATTATCTCAGCAAAAAAAATATTAAATTTGAACCATGTTTCTTAACTTGCCACAATGAAGTATATTTAAACTAAAGCGAAATGTATCATGTGAAATGTGTCTACCAAGAAAAGTATCAGCCAACTTCAAACTGCTTAAGCAATATAATTTTTTTTGAAAATTTTAATCATACATAAAAGGAAAATAAGGAAAAGCTGAAATGCAGCGAAAGGTATAAAGCCAAGACATTGACTCAAATTTGTGATATTTTTGGCAAAGTTCTGGCAAAGGTATTTTCCCTTCACTCATTATAGTGGATAATAATTCCCTATGAATATACCGTATGTGAAATAACGAATAAACAAACCACGAGCCTCCACAATTGGATACTCAAATGCTAGGTTCTAAAATTCCCTTTCCCGAAGAAACCATGACTTGTGAAGTTAATGAAGATATCATTTGTGAATTTAGTTATATCCCAATCAAAAGCATAAAACTTGCACATCTTTTATATCCTATTCTTATAAAAATTACTGACAAAATAGGCGAATAAGCAGTCAATCCTCATGTACCGCAGTTAAATCGACTAAGTTGTGCCAAATCCAAACATAATTATATCTCAAATTGCTAAAGTTTACATCTAGTTTATATAGTCACTTCTGATTTTTGCAAAATCACGTACTTTGAGGGAAACCCATTCGAGTTTTTCAATAATGAAATTGAAAGAAGAAAAATGGAAAAGGGAAGAATAATAGTTGTTTGCTATATCTATAATTTTTGGATCTTATCAAAGCTTTCGACACTGCAGATACCCGCGCAATATTAATCAACAAAACGAATCAGTCATATGGAATTCATGTCTTTAAAACAGTATGATAAATTTTTTGCATGCAAATATGATACTCAAGTAGACAAGAATCGAAAACATGAAGTTCTCTGGGAAACAAAGAGCGGTAGATGGTTTTATCATCACCCAAGGCATATACCATCCACTACACTTTACCATGGTGGTTCAGTTAGGTACAGGATGTTTTTCCAGTGGCCGTAAGTTGGTACCTTCCAGACACTGCTTTTAGCCTTGCTTGGAGCGAACTTCTATAATATAAAAATGATGAATGGTTGTTGTTGAATTGATACACAAAAGAGGATCTGATAAATTTTGCAAGGATTAGAAAGTATCCCGAAAAGAGGCACTGAATGACTTGGGGAATGATATTTTTTGTTTTCCAAAATGTAATTCACCCCCGATCACTTCTTGCAGCTGTAAGCATAAAGAACCTAAAAATTATGGATATGCAGGAAAGGCACGACGACATAAGATCATTAACTTTGAAAGAGATTTGAGAAGTATCAAGTTTCAACCATAAGAAATTAGTGATTGGCGTAGAATTCTTCATCTTAAAGCACAAAGAATTTTTCCAAAGTCATTCTGCAACTCATATGAAGCCCTTTGAATCCTTTTTTGCATATTGTTATATTCCCTTTAAAGCTAGCATACCAAATTGATTGTTTGTCTATGGCATACATGGGCAAACATTTTCTGATTCTGTTCTGCATTGGGATTGACATTAAAATAGCGTTAGCTGAACTATATATTACATTTACATAAAAAATATACTGGCAATGTGGTACTACTAAAATTCAGTAGTTAGTAGATCTAGTGGAAATTGATGAACGCTTGTAATCACATATCAGTGGTCTTGATAATTTGCACTAGTACCAAGTACAGGGCGTCTGTCCACATTTACAAATTGATGCAATATCGCACCAAAGAACGAAAACTGGCATACTCCAGCTTATATGGCCGATTTGAACTGCAATCTGGTAGTGCCATGAAACAACAACCCTCCCACATTTAGAGAGGTTTTTTTTATATAGCCACTTCTTAGAGTGGATCACCCTGCCCAAGGCCCTGTAAGAGCAGCCACCTATAGACAGACAAGGTTACAACTGTTGGAAAGATATGATCTGTTCGACATAGTCTACCCAAGGTATTACATCCTGGGTTGAGTGGTGGGCATGGATAAGCAAGCCGGACTCGCCAGGGCTCGATTCCGAGAGCTTCAACCTGCGATGCCGACACGTTTAACCACTAGGCCATCGCGCCCCACAATAATAATAATATGTACCTGGTTCTTCAATTATGGTGTGCCTTACACAGCTCTTTGAAATGACATATTAGCATGCTTTTTGGTGCGTGTAACCTATATATAACCCGGTTCTATTTGCAACCTTGATTCATTGAAAGCATTGATTACAAGCTTAATTTTACTCATTTTATTATGGATTTTTTGTGGTTGACTTGGTTGATGTGATAGTAATGGCCTAGTGGTTATTATGCTGTTATCACAGGTTGAGGATCTCGGGTTCGAATCTTGGCGAGTCCGACTCGTTAAGCCATGTCCACTACTCAACTAAGGGTGTAATAACTTGGGTAGGCAAAGCTGACACAGAAAGATAATATCTTTCTAACAACTCTAACTTTGTCCATCTATAAGTGGCCTCTGGGGTACAAGGCCTTGATAAGGGTGATTCACTCCATGAAATGGCTATGGGGAAAATTTTTTATCAAGAGTGTTTTTCATTGAATTGCATTCTACTTGTATACTCTAATGCTTTATAATATTCAGATTTAATTTATACCTTGTGCTGCTATAATAATAGGTTTTATTGACTGTTGATTATCCTCTGAATTGAAGGTGATAGAATGGACACAAGATCAAGAACTTCGGTCAAAACGGTTCAAAGTGGAAGTTCCTCTTCATATGCAGGTAATGGGTATAAGTAGTATTTATTTTTAATATATTTTTCAATACTTGCATTTCCAATGACTTCAATCAGGCCTTGAATTGACAGGTTTAAAAGTTAATATTAAACCTGAACAATAGATATTTGGACCCTTGCTTGCAGCATTTTCATATAACTGGCATATTATGGTTAAAACCCCAATATGAACAAAACCCTGACTTCTGTGATTGAATTTAAACTCTGCTTCAATTGCGTTTGCACGAGCACTGATAGATAGATGAAATAATGGATTTTTGCACCATATATGCTGGTCAACTATTCTATATCCTCAGCACATACACAACTACGGAAAAAAACATAATGCAGTGGCCCACTTTTTACAGAGACACGACATTGCTGTGACTAGTATTACTGTACTGGACTAGTATTACTAGTACTGGCATTGCATTACTGTGTATTCAAACAAATTATACACACGATGTCTCAGATTTTCTTCAGAATCAGCATTCTGATAGGGTTTGTCAGGACGTTCTAAAAATGTGAATTTCATGGTCAAAAACTTAAAAGGTCCAATTAGTTACCAATGCCTGTAGTGGAAAAATAATACTTCCATGGTACCTATGATTTTCATTTACATTCTGTGCGGATTCTGTCAAAAATATTATTGAAATTGTCTGTTTAGAATTGTTGAGCTTATGATAGGAGAGAATGTGAAAAAGGCTAACGACAGCTGATATGATTACTAAGCATTGATTTATTTGTGCAGATAAACAAGAGTGATATCTTTTTTTAATTTGTTTTTCGAAGTTTATGGACTTTGTTACTCAGGGAATGAGACTTTGCCCTTTCAATGTTTTAACAAGAGCGATTGTGTAAGAATACTTTGTAATGCCTTCAATAGCTACCAGTAAATAGACGATAGTAAAATTCAGGACTTGTAGTAGCTTATATTTGTAAACCAGTGTCTCCTGATGAAGTTAGTTTCTCAGCAAAATCACTGTTGCAATGGCAGAGAATTTTAGCATTCTTGGAAACTTTATAAAAGTTATGAACGTACATGAGAGGTTGTGATCTTCAAATTTTTGGGGATGATATTGGTTGATGTGATTTAATATCTACTTAATGGCCACTTGTGATTTTTAGACAAAATGGTCCCAAAATTGAGTGTGCCAGACATAATTGTTTCACATAAGTTAAAACTCAGCATGCTATTTTTTTTCAAGTTATGATGATTAGTTTATTTGCCTCATTCTGAGATCCAAGTAAAGTTTTTTTTTATCCCCACACAAAACTGGGAACATGGAGTATGGACGTAGTTTACTAGTTCAGCTTAGAAGGAAATATTGGCGACCAAAAACTCCTATCCTACCAATTCATGCCAGTCCAGAAAAACTGGATAAGAACGCTAATATGCAGGATGATTACAAACTTTTGATGGAAAGTAGTGATACAACAACTCTGAAGAGACAAAGGTCACGAGCTTTAGAAAATGGTACAGTGTTTTCTGGTTCGAATGAAATCAATTGTTAAAAAATCTCACTGTCCCTATGATAAATTACTCATATCACTCAGGCATATTTGAAGTAGGAATGTTTTCATATTTTTAGTCACAAAATTTTGATTAAAGGTTGTTTCATTTTACGCTTATTGATTCATTTTGCAATGAAATTGTCATTTTATGTTGAAAAATTGGACATAAGCATTGCTACAAAATAGGCAAAATATGGCCAGTCAGCAATTTCGTTCATCTTGAATGTTTATGAAAAAATTTAATTTTTTCTGTTTAACATGAACAAAATTTTTCTCAAAATGTCGATTCCTGGAGGGTTATAGAAAATTGTTTTACCTTTCATTGTAGCTTTGGCTTTCATCAACCCAAAGATGATAAACCAATTTAACAGAACATTATAACATCATACACATCTTTTAGGATTAAATTGTTTTTTCATGTACGCATTGCTGAGTTAATGATCTGCATGGCTGCAAGCGGAAAATTTAATATGATAAGTTTTTGGCTATTAGCCATCACGGCATGTCCGTCTGTTGTTCACAAAGATAAGCGGAGGTGCCATATTATATCATAACTATCATGTAACAGATTCTTGCTTTTTCAAACCATACAGAACCTAAAAAGTGATATTATATTTAGATATCGACTGATATCACTTTTCTGGGGCCGATCAATATTTTAGACATTTGCCGCCGATAACCGATATTTAAAAGTCTAATTTACCAATTTTAAAATACTGGAAACACATTTATAGATCTTAATCAACTACGTAGTTACAACATGGTAGCAGTATTTTAATAGTTATAACTTATACCACATAAGCGAGAAGCAGTGTTCGTTTCCCCAGTGCATGACATACTCCCACCAATGAGGTAATTAAATAAAACGCCAAAACCGAGAAAATAACTGTTGCCTTGGCTCACCAAAAAATACAGCTAGTCTCATAACACAGTTCTTTTTTTCAATCGATATATATTGGCCAAAGGTGACTGATATATAATATCTGCTTTGTTCAATACACAGGAAATTTGGACTTTCAGCTTCAGAACGACACCATTGTTGAGCAAAAGCAAAAGGAAAGAGAAGCGAGAAAACACCTTGTTTTATGGAAGAAACCACTGACCACGCTTAAATATTTTTTCTTAGAATGTATTCTTCAGGCAAAGAATTGGGTTGTCAGGTATACTAGTATTACTGATTTTCTAGAATGTTACTCTTATTAAGGCACATCATTATAATTTTAAGTAATAGGGACTGTGTTCAGTTTGTATCAATCACAGATGTAGCACATTTGAAGAAAGTTACCTTTTTGTGTTTCATAGCATCGCACAAGGTGGTTTAGCAGCATCAAATAAGAGAATAACATGCTTTTTGTTTTCTACAGGTTACGGACCAAAAAACGTACAATTGCTGCATTTTCAATATTTTCTGTTATATTTTTATTTTTATATTACTCCGATGGACCTCATATGACAGTAAGTAAACTTGTAGTTTATCTCTAGTCATGTTACATACATATGAAGTCATCCTTTAATCCATTCAAACAGAAAATTTTCATTTAGTGAAAACAAGATTCTGTAGCTCAGTTTCAAGGATGCATCCTTACAATTGTATTGCTTCAGGCGTGATACATGACGCCAGTTATCCATATGTCAGGCAAGAGCCAATAAGGGTGGTAATTCCTAAACAAGATTATTTAGTAAATGTAGAATCGATTGGATTTGTTTTGTGCTATTATTGATCTAAATTTGTTATTTGTTGCTGGATGACTTTGCATTGTTAATGATATAGATCCTTTTTTATGCAATCTTACCATCACGAGGCACTTGAGACATTTCAATCCTGTCCATACTTTTTAGGGAATTTGCAATGAAATAATCTTTTTCATTATAACATCTGTGAATAGCTTCATCTTGAGTCGGCGAAGGTAGATTCATTTTATATTATTCTGTGCTTGAGATTCTTCAACTAATGCGACATGTTATAGTACTGGTACTCAAATCATAAAGTGAGAAAAATGTGTGCTCCAAAAGACAGCTATGCCACCCTAATGCCTAATGTCAGTACCAGTACAGTATATGTATTATTTTTCACAAAATTATTTTTTGTATTTTGCAGTATTTTCACAAATGGCAAAAGACGATACTGTGGTGTGGATATTGGATAGGATTAGGTATTTTATCTTCAGTTGGCCTTGGTACTGGTCTTCATACATTCCTTTTATATCTTGGACCTCATATTGCTGCAGTGACATTAGCAGCATTTGAGTGCATGTCTGTCAGCTTTCCAGAACCTCCATATCCAGATCAGTAAGTGCAATTGTTTTGATGATCCATTGTGATTTGTGCAGAATATTTCCATTCAGTCTATAGTCAGCCACAGTCGTTGAATATAAAATTATCCTAATCCTGTTTTAAATTGAATTTATGGTTCAGGAAAATTATTTTGTCTTCACATAATTCAAAGTTAGAAAAATTATATGTGTATGTATATAATTTTTCCTAGTATGAGTAACGCTACCAAAGCATGATCCATCTGTAGCTCTTGCTTGATAAAATGAATTTTTTTGATAGAGTATATAAAAATATCAGCCATTCAAAGTTCTATCACTTTTGAAAATGAAATTAGTTTCCGAAAGAACAATAGTTTGGAGATAATAATTTGTTTAATTATATCTGTGGAATTTGATATTGAATTTGATATAATGAAGTCAACTTTTAAAATTGGAAGGGTCTATGTTTCAGGGTGTTCTTTGGGGAAAGTATGCCACCACTTACAGCTAGCTAGACATAATAATCATGCTAACTTTACTAATTTCAATTAACTAAGAGTGATGTCCTTATTTGATTAGTCAGGTATTCTAGAAACTTTATAATTAAATGATATAAAAGTAGACAAAACATTTTTCAATTTTAGAATAGTTTGTCCAGACATAGCAGAGGAGTCGATGACAATATGGACTATAATAAGCAAAGTCAGATTGGAAGCTTTTATGTGGGTATGTATTTTTTCTATGATAATAAAGTCTGATTTTTCATTTTTTCATTGTGAATATGTTAATGGTCAAAATGCAGTTTGACCAAGTTAGAAAACTACAGGGTGACACCCATAATAATGTTTGTTATACCCACTGAGGTTAATAATGATTCCTGAAAGTTTTGTGAATTGCAGCTTTAACATATGGACGAAGTTAACTGCAAAGTTTCGGTAATAGTCTGCGGTTGAATGTCCATTTGAGTGTTGGTAATACGCTCATGATCGTCATGACATATATTGTTGTCTCGGTTTACCTAGTGGTTGAGGATTGTTTTTGTCTTGACATACCCTCACAGAAAATGCAATCGTATGGGATTTCTGGTCAAGTTTTTCAATTGTCGAATCTTTCTTATCCAATCGCAAGATTAATGTTGTTTTGGACGGACAACGTTCAGGAAATTATTCCATTTCACTCAGTGTCACTCAGGGGTCGATCCTTGGTCCAACTTTGTTCTTGATATATATTAATAACCTGCCCGATAATTTGATATGTGATTTGGTAATTTACGCTGATGATACAACTGTATATTCTTGTCTCAACGAAAAATCCATCCCGGAACAACGTCTAGCTCTGGCAAAATTGCTTGAGTGTGATGTGGCCACAGTATCTAATTGGGGTAACACTTGGCAGGTAACTCTTAACTCGGAGAAGACTAAAGTTTTATCAAGTAATCGTTACACTAATACGAATGCAACTCACATTTCATTATCTGGTACTGTTCTGGAGGAATCCTTAAATATTCGTCTTGTTGGACTGAGTTGGAATGAATATGGCACTAGTATTGCTAAACAAGCCTTGATGAAAGTCGGTTCTCTATATCGAGCTCGCCTTTATCTCACTCCCCTTTATCTCACTCCCGAAGTCATTCTCCATTTGTACAAATCATTGATTCGACCCTGTATGGCGTATTGCTGTCACATTTGGGGCAGTTCCGCTGCCACTGTTCTTAGCATGCTCGATCGTCTTCAACGGCGTGGGATCAATATGATTGGCCTTAAACTTTCTTATGGTCTGCAAAGTTTGACACACCGCCGCAACGTTGCCTCACTATGTTTCTTTTACAGATATTATAATGGTCTTTGTTCAAGGGGGCTTTCTGCTCTCATTCCTCCGAACAAAATTTTTAATCGGTCAACATGATTGGCTACCAATTCGCACCTATTCACTGTGAAGGTTCCACAATGTCAAACAGTTTAATGCAGAAAGCTTTTCTCCAAAAATATCTAAACTTTGGAATTCCTTGCCTTCTTGCTGCTTTCCTGATCGTGTTGATCCACAAGGCTTTAAAACTCGCGTTAATAGACATCTATCAGAAATGGTTGTTCCTTAGTTCCCGTTCCTGCATTTCATGTTGCTCTTTGCACTTTAGTGGCTCCAGGAGAATTTTTAAGTTTGATTCGACTCATGTGGCCTTGGTCTGAGCGAATTTCAATAAAAAAAAAAAATGATAATGAAAAAATGGGAGATGGTGTTTGCAATCTGGTGAATGAAGTGCCCATTCCACGTCACACATGCGGCTGTTGAGATGGTCATCATTCTCTCGTAGCCAAGCTAAAGACATATCTGATGTGTGACAAAAGGTCCCATCTGGTTGGAACAATTGTTCAACTCTATCAAAACCTCAGCATCTCAAACCAGCCCCAGCGATACCTGCAACTTTCTTAGTACTGCCAAATAGCAGCCAAACCGGAGAATATCGCTCAAACTATGCAATTACAATTACAGTCTACAATATTTGAAGACTTGTGATGGAGCTATGTAGGGATAATAAACTAATTTATGGGTTCTGATTTCTTTTGGGTCACCCTGTATCATACTTTTTTTTCATATTTCTCCAACTTGCACTGCTGAACTTTATTTTGTTGTTAATGAACCGTTTACAGATGGATCAGTGCTTCTTTGAAATCTATAGCTACGCAAATAACACAAAAAGCGAGAGATCCTTTACTCATGAAAATGAAAATTTTTAGTCTCAATATTTTCACAAGGATAACAATTTTTGTGAAAGTAACATTTTTTATAAAAATATAAATACTTGAATTTCATTATTAATCTATCATAATTGAGAAGTGACAACAAAGTTTTGTTGTGCCGTTGATGTGGCTAAGCAGTAATTTCAATTACCGGTATCCACAAGTTTGTGTATAATGAAATATAGTGGTCTGAAATATTTTTGTCCACTATAGCACTATGGTAGAAAAACCACTAACAGTGGCAATGTGGCCAAAATTTAATTGGTTACTTCGTGAGTTACAGCACCTCTTAAAGTTCAAATAGCTTCATATTTGTTTGTTTTTTTTTGGTTGTTTTTTTCGAGGGGACGATATCAGTTCTATTTTATGACAATGTTATAATTAGTAACTAATGATAACGAATTTTCCATCAGTATTTTGAAAAAAGTTTGTTTCTGTCTCAGGGTTTTGGGACAGCAATTGGGGAACTCCCTCCTTATTTTATGGCAAGAGCAGCTCGACTCACAGGAGTAGATCCAGATGATGAGGACTATGAGGAGGCACTTGCTCAAGAAGATGATGAGAATCCGGATTCACTCAGTTCTAGAGCAAAACTTGCAGTCAAAAATTTGATACAAAGGGCAGGCTTTTTAGGAATAATGCTGTGTGCATCAGTGAGTTCATTATAAACTGTAGAAAATACTTGGATAATATATTTGGGTTTGGAACCCTTACAACAATCCAGTATTTCACTTTGAGGCAAATGATAGATGGTTTTATCATCGTCCATGACACATACCACTCATTGCACTTTACCATTTGAAGCGTTTCGCGTTTAGAGTGTAGTTGCTGGTACTACATCTTTTAGTAGATCTTTGCTTTAAAGTGGCCATTAGTTGGTTCCTTTTAGGCACTGCTTTCACTAATAAAAAAAATCCAATTTTTATAGCAACCTCAATGTACCCACTTGAAAATAACTGTAAATATTGGAGGCCTATTTATTATCCAAAATAAATATTTTTCACTTTGAAAAAATTGCGAATATTATTCTGTTTCTAAAAACATATAGCATTCTGTGTTTAAAAAAACCCCAGTAAAAAATTTGCCCTGTGTGATAATCCAACAGGAACACAGTCGAGACTTTTTTTGGAAGTATAATCACTGAATATCATATTATTCATGTGTCATTATTGCCTCCTAGTCTCTTTACAAATAATATACTTACATGTTATGATTTATATTTGAACTGTCAGCTTTTAAATGTGCTACCCAATACTGTTTTTAGATCCCCAATCCACTGTTTGATCTTGCGGGAATAACATGTGGTCACTTTCTTGTGCCTTTTTCAACATTTTTTGGTGCCACTGTCATTGGAAAAGCAGTTATTAAAATGCACATCCAGAAGATATTTGTAGTTTTGACATTCAGTGAACATCATGTTGATGCTCTTGTGGACTGGATGGGATATTTCCCCAAATTTGGTCCTTCATTACAAGCACCATTCAGAGAATTTTTAAGGAAACAAAAAGCTAATTTGCATCGTCCAGTTGGAGCCCATGTAGAAACTGTAAGTATTTTTTTTTAATTTTTTCCATAAACAATTCAATTTGCTGTCATCTCTTTCAATTCTTCAAAAATAACAAATGTGCAATATTAGTACTCCATCCCTGATCCAGGTTTGACATGACAACCATCCGTAATCAAGGTTTGCCCTGTACTTGGGATATTTTGCTGTAATGTGTGCATAATGATGGTGGCGCGTGATCCTTCGATAATTTTTATGACCAGGATTGTGTTCAATATAAAGAAAAGTTGGGCAATATTTTATTTTATATCTTCTGCTAGAAGATTCAAACAGTTGTTTTGAGCACCTGGTAGCAACTAAATTGTTCAAAAGTTTCAAGTTTTGAAACATTTTTGTCCATTCTAAGAAAATGCCATGAACATTTCGGACAACTGACGAAAACCGAAATTCTACCACGTCCTATGTAAAATGTATTCTGACATTCTTTTTTTAGTCTCAAAGTTGGTTGCAATGGGTGTTTGAGAAGTTGGTTGTCGTCATGATTTTATATTTTGTATTGTCAATCATAAATTCAACTGCACAATCATTTATGGCAAGATTGCAACGATTAAAGAGAGAAGAAAAAGATAAAAAGTGAAAAAGTAAATAAAAATACACTGTTGTAGGAAAATTGTGAATATTTTTTGTTAAATTTTAAAGAAAAGAAAGACCATATCCCAATCGGAATTTTTTTTATCAAGCTTGGTCGCCGATAGATCGCACCTACACAGCGCTATCCATCAGGGACTCATTCTTGGCAAAATATGTTTTTACAAAAATTTTTAGACTGAGATATGTCTACTTCCTATTCAGTCTGAAAATTTCCATGTTGTTTCCATCTGATGATTAAAAAGATTCCCTTAACAATTTACACTGCTATTACATAAAGCTAAATTACTGATATTGGACCATAATTTCTTGTCCATTTTGCAGCAATGTCATGATTTATGGCAGATTTTACAGAGTAAAAATTGGCATATATCATGACTTCACCTGCAAAATGAATCAATTTTAAAATGATTGAAAAACAAGCTTACTTTTATTGAGAATTCTAGAATATCATATGAGACTATTCCGATTGAGACACTTGAAACTTCAAATTGTTCTCTGTCACATAATGATGCTAAATTATAGGACAAAATTTTTTTTTAGCTCTGATTGGTGTATCATGTAACTATTTTAGGCTAATTGAAATTCACTTGGTCTTCATCCTCTTTTTTTTCATCCATTCCATTTATTGTTGATAAAAATGTTGCTGCTTTTGATTGCTGGTGGATTAAGTGTGTTTAATTAAATATCAAAGATTTTACGTTTTATCCCACATTAATAGAAAATATTTTGGAAAGACCCTTCTGATTTATATATACATTCCGAAAATTTTGGACTGGATCTTTAAAAGATCGATGTTTATAATACATGTTTCGGAGCAGCTGCAGAAGTTTTTTTAGGATTGCGGTCAATAGTGTTTTTGTTGAATTTACTCACAATTTGTACAAAGTGATGTATTTTCTCTAATTAGAAGCAATATTTTCATTGTATTTTGTTATTAATGACCGATTTGGGACGTTTTACTGTGTGGTTAAACTGACAGTATTATCGAATATTGGAAACATTGAAATATTATCAATATTAGCTGGAAAAATAATATCAGCCCTGGTAATTTGCATGCAGTAATATTACACTAAAAAACAGTCATAATTATCTCTTTAGTTTGTTTGCTGTTAAAATTATCAATAACAACTACCATTTATGATTTTTTATTGCGAAAAGGTACTTGACACCATGTTCATTTTGTAATCTATTTATTCAGAAAATTGTTCAATATTATTTCAGATTAAACTGTTTTCAATTTCATATTTAAATTAAGATTAATTCTTCACATTGGGTTAATTTGAATAATTCTGCATTCGAGACTAAACATTAACAATACTCGATCACAAATTTTATTTTGTCAGGCATGAGCCACAGATCGATCACGTGACTCATACTTAACAAATGAACAAATGATGGCAAAACTTTGATTGGTGTATGTGTCTTTGAAAACCAGGGAATAAGTTCACATTTTCCTCAGTGTTACTTGTTTTTGAAAGCTGTGACAAACATGAAAAAAAATAATTCCGTGTGTAGGTTATTGGACAATAAATCTGAGATCCTAAAAATTGAGTTTCTTTTGTTTGCCATGTGCCATACCTATTTAACAAATATAATATATTTTCGTTGTTGTTATGTGGATTGTTACATCTGTATGCAGAAAACATGTAAACTAACATTGTGCAACACAAAAATAATGATAATATACCAGGTTGACGTGATATCATTTTCCTTTTGGGTGAATAAAACTTGTAATTTTTTTTGATGTATGAAGACTTCAAATATTCACTATTTTATTAAAAGACTTTTATAATTATCTATTCACTCCAGCAATTTATCTTTACCCAATGAAAAAAATTTATTTTGTCAAGAAGTGGGCCACAGATGGACCGTGCCTTAGCGGCGCGATCCGACAGTGACGCAGTTTAACTAAAGATGTTCCTAAAATTTATTTCCGAGAGTCGTTTTTCACAGGATTTGTACAGGAGACAGAGTAAATGACATTCTAATTCAACCGCTCTTGACGTTTCAAATCAAATAAATCTGATAGGTGACTAATTATATCACAATCCCACTAAATGTGAAAGTACAGGTTTTATTGTTGGTGGTAATAATTTATTTTTCGAATGGAGAGATACCAAGTCATAGTATAAATAAAATTAATCTGGTTGTATATTTCAAAATAATTTACAAGATTTGCTCAAATAAGAGGAAATTAAACTTCAAAAGTGGATACTTATAAATGTTGTCATATAACGTTCAAACAAATTATTTTTTATCATTTGCCATTGTTATCCCGTCTGAGTGAGCACCTGCTTTTTAGTAGCATTATCGGTGACGAATTTACTTGAAAATATGCTTTGGATTTAGTTTCTGGTTCTTTATTACATTTTAACAACTTTTAGTGCTCTAGACGTCTTGTCAAGAATCTTTGACACCTTTGAACAAACTCGTGTAAAAACCAAATACCCTATATATTTAAAATGTTCTTTTCAAATTTTGCTAATTTTCACCGGGCCTGTTTTCTTTTTTACTGTAATAAACTGCAGGCAGGTAAGGCCGGAAAATAGCCTAAAAACGTCACTAACGGCCGTTTTAAAGGCAAACTCTTTGAACAACCCGATATTAACCCTGTATGTTGCATTACTGGTTTAAAATAAGTTTTAAAACATTCGATTAAAATGCCCAGTCTAAGCCAATCGTGAATCTGCCGTCAAGGCGCAGATCTTCTGTGACGTGTATATAAAAACGATTTATGTGGTTATGCGTTCACCTCTGCCTATGCATATATTTATGTCTTCGAATCGTGGCGTTTATGTTCCACTGCTAAAGACCTGTTCTTTGTTTAAGACCATACATGTGTATTGCTGTTAATTTAAATTTTATGTGTGTTCCATGTGAGCCATAAGATAAATAAAATCGTATAAAACAGTTTGATAGTCATTTTATTCTTCAGTTGTATGATATGCGTGCGCGCACGTTGTTTGTGGAGTGCTCGATGGGTAAAAGCGTTAGGAATAGGCTTAGAGCTGCGCGTATCTAATGGTCCAACGCAGGTCATGAGGCGGATCGTGATTTTGTTCGATATGCCGCGAGCAGGACATGTTTCCGACGCATGCTGGTTCACGTCACCGATGGGCACGACTTTCTTTGCCGAACGGTCACGGAAAATGTTTAGGAAAAAATTTTCCTCCCGTTTCCCTGATAAAATAAAACTCTAACTAAATAATTTATGATTTTTTATTACGAAAAGGTACTTGACACCATGTTCATTTTGTAATCTATTTATTCAGAAAATTGTTCAATATTATTTCAGATTAAACTGTTTTCAATTTCATATTTAAATTAAGATTAATTCTTCACATTGGGTTAATTTGAATAATTTTGCATTCGAGACTAAACATTAACAATACTCGATCACAAATTTTATTTTGTCAGGCATGAGCCACAGATCGATCACGTCTTGTCGAAGCGATACATCAGTGACTCATACTTAACAAATGAACAAATGATGGCAAAACTTTGATTGGTGTATGTGTCTTTGAAAACCAGGGAATAAGTTCACATTTTCCTCAGTGTTACTTGTTTTTGAAAGCTGTGACGAACATGAAAAAAAATAATTTCTTGTGTAGGTTATTGGACAATAAATCTGAGATCCTAAATATTGAGTTTCTTTTGTTTGCCATGTGCCATACCTATTTAACAAATATAATATATTTTCGTTGTTGTTATGTGGATTATGTTACATCCGTATGCAGAAAACATGTAAACTAACATTGTGCAACACAGTATAATGATAATATACCAGGTTGACGTGATATCATTTTCCTTTTCGGTGAATAAAACTTGTAATTTTTTTTGATGTATGAAGACTTCAAATATTCACTATTTTATTAAAGACTTTTATAATTATCTATTCACTCCAGCAATTTATCTTTACTCAATGAAAAAAATTTATTTTGTCAAGAAGTGGGCCACAGATGGACCGTGCCTTAGCGGCGCGATCCGACAGTGACGCAGTTTAACTAAAGATGTTCCTAAAATTTATTTCCGAGAGTCGTTTTTCACAGGATTTGTACAGGAGACAGAGTAAATGACATTCTAATTCAACCGCTCTTGATGTTTCAAATCAAATAAATCTGATAGGTGACTAATTATATCACAATCCCACTAAATGTGAAAGTACAGGTTTTATTGTTGGTGGTAATAATTTATTTTTCGAATGGAGAGATACCAAGTCATAGTATAAATAAAATTAATCTGGTTGTATATTACAAAATGATTTACAAGATTTGCTCAAAAAAGAGGAAATTAAACTTCAAAAGTGGATACTTATAAATGTTGTCATATAACGTTCAAACAAATTATTTTTTATCATTTGCCATTGTTATCCCGTCTGAGTGAGCACCTGCTTTTTAGTAGCATTATCGGTGACGAATTTACTTGAAAATATGCTTTGGATTTAGTTTCTGGTTCTTTATTACATTTTAACAACTTTTAGTGCTCTAGACGCCTTGTCAAGAATCTTTGACACCTTTGAACAAACTCGTGTAAAAACCAAATACGCTATATATTTAAAATGTTCTTTTCAAATTTTGCTGTTTTTCACCGAGCCTGTTTTCTTTTTTACTGTAATAAACTGCAGGCAGGTAAGACCGGAAAATAGCCTAAAAACGTCACTAACGGCCGTTTTAAAGGCAAACTCTTGGAACAACCCGATATTAACCCTGTATGTTGCATTACTGGTTTAAAATAAGTTATTTAAAACATTCGATTAAAATGCCCGGTCTAAGCCAATCGTGAATCTGCCGTCAAGGCGCGGATCTTCCGTGACGTGTATATAAAAACGATTTATGTGGTTATGCGTTCACCTCTGCCTATGCATATATTTATGTCTTCGAATCGTGGCGTTTATGTTCCACTGCTAAAGACCTGTTCTTTGTTTAAGACCATACATGTGTATTGCTGTTAATTTAAATTTTATGTGTGTTCCATGTGAGCCACAAGATAAATAAAATCGTATAAAACAGTTTGATAGTCATTTTATTCTTCAGTTGTATGATATGCGTGCGCGCACGTTGTTTGTGGAGTGCTCGATGGGTAAAAGCGTTAGGAATAGGCTTAGAGCTGCGCGTATCTAATGGTCCAACGCAGGTCATGAGGCGGATCGTGATTTTGTTCGATATGCCGCGAGCAGGACATGTTTCCGACGCATGCTGGTTCACGTCACCGATGGGCACGACTTTCTTTGCCGACCGGTCACGGAAAATGTTTAGGAAAAAATTTTCCTCCCGTTTCCCTGATAAAATAAAACTCGATGTCTTATTTTGTAGGAATTTCAGAAGAATATTCAAATCTTGGGGGACTGTCCTTCTGAAAATTTGAGAGAGACATCCTCTGCGCGAAAGACCGTGTTTCGCCGAACGATCAAGTTAAATTCCCGGCTTTCTCCGCCTTCAGATAAAAAAGGATAAATCGTCCTAACTAGGGTCAAGAATACAAAAAAATCAAAATGTTAAGTAGGAGTCTTCAATAGATCGAGGCGCGATGGCAGCCATTCTTCCCTCTTTCTCTCGATTGAAATGATATCAATTATATTCAAACGAATTTCATATTCTGAACTATACACATATCATGACTGGTCATATCATCTCCCTTTCTCTCGAACAAATGATATCAATTATAACCAAACGAGTTTAATATTTTGAACTATAAACGTGTGTTGCCATAGATAGGTGAATATAGGTTCTCATGATTGGTATCATCGCTCTGCAATGAATAATTACTATTTCCTGTCCACAATTCATCGACCTGATTTGAGTGCTTTTTGTTGGAAAATGTAATTTTCATCGATTTAAAACATAAACCAGCTGCAAGTAGACACAAAACTCCCCCGGCTACAAGAAAAAACAAACCAGGTGTAAACGTGTCTGATTTTCCAGGAGCAGTGCCTATCACCGCCATTGCAATTCCATTGAGAAGAAATATAAATCCAGCTACAAATATGAAAAGTCCACACGAGCGATAAAGACGGCTCCGAAACATGTTGCTCTGGTAAGTATATTCCCCGATTGGCCAATCTAAAGCAATTGATAAAAAACAATCTATGTTTACATTATAATAAATCGAACGGTGTATTTCGTCGTTGAATCCACATTTATGTGAACCAGAGACAAAACTTTAAGGAATTTTCCAAGTCAGCCAGCCAGAAACACGCAAAAATATTTTGCGGGTATTCTAGAAGGACATCAACGAATTTCATCAATCTGCTCTGTAGATTCGTGAAAGATATTAAAAAATGCACTTCCAAGCTGTCACCCCCGCCCTCGCTAGTGTAAGGAAGCCCCTGCAGACTAAGCGCTCTTGAACGTAAGCAGGTATTAAAAATCTTACACGGGAGAAAGAACGTTCGTGTATAGGTACCGTATCTATTAAGTCAGAGATCGAATCGATTTTGGCCGAATACTTTTTAATTACGCAAAATAATCTTCAAATATCAAGGTCGAATAAGATTTCATATTTACTATTCTTGTATCTCCGCATTTGAGATATAAAATTTAATTTTCATTCTGTGATTTATTCGACTACTTGGGTGGATGAGCTATAGTTCTGATCCCAGATACCCCAATCAAACTATCAATGTAACGGAAACAATAACAAACTGATATTTCGGCCAAAACAACCAAAACATGTTAAAAAACTAAATTGCACGGTTCAAACCACGCACCAGCGAACAGTTAAATCACCTATTTCACCCACGCCCTCATCTGACCAGTTTTGCTTGCTATCCCCATTAAATTAGTTTTGAAAAAAACATAAAACTTTTACCACGCCTATATTAGTCATTTAAGCTTTTATATAAATATTGTTTAAAATTGAAATCTGAAATATAATTCCTACCTCCTGATTTCGCGATTGCGGCTTCTGACGTTGTTCCAAGTTTGACAAAGTTTTCTGTGTTAAAATTTGAACTACACTGATCATCTTCAGTATAATTAATGCCCGGCAGTCTCTCTTGCGAACAACCCATATCTTTAATATCTAGGAGATGCAATAACACAAACTTGCTTCTATATTTCAATTTATTAGTTGAGCATTCAGTAACGCAGCGACACTGAGAAAAAGTTTTAAGAACAATCAATTGAATCTAAGCTAATGAAATCAGTCATGTAGAAAATTCAATTCAAATGTGTAATTGAAAAGTGTGTTGAAGTCCCATTAGATTTGCAAGGCAACGCAGTTGCTGAAACACATACTAAGTTATTTCATTCGTTCGTCCGCCGTTTTTGTCAGATGAAAACTTCTGAAAAAGTTCAAAATGACTATACTTGAAATATGGGTATAACTAAGACTTTGTTTCCTTTTTTGCTTTTCGTAAAAATATATTATTGTACCACAATCTACGAAATGTTGCCGAAATATTGTCTCTATTGTCAAATCTAATTGTTTCTATTATCTTGAATACGCATAAAGTCATTTATTGAATGAAACTTTCAATGTACCAGTGAGAAACAAAAATGCCACTAGATTCAAGGCCCGAATCCTTTCCGACAGGTATGACTAGATATAATTTGACGACTCTGATTTGAAAATGGACAAATTTGTCCCATTTTCGAATTTCTTTCAAAATATATGTACGCTCAATCAGAAATTTTATTTTGTCAAACACCAGCAAAGTAGTGGGACGCATATCAACGACTGATAGTACCAGCCCTAAATATAAAAATTGAACATCCTTTTTTTCGGGGCGAAACAACCGTACTTCCCCACTTGCTAGACTTTTTTCACAGGAGGCAATAAAAGTGCATTTTCTATATAGATATTTTTCTTGTCTGAATTATTATCCCTTTCATTGAAAGTTCTTGCAGACACGAAAGCTCGTGTCATTATACAATTAACTTCACGTAATAGGGGAGGATTTTATAAATTATATTTGGCGGAGGATTCAACCTGAAGGGAAAAGAAAATGCGTGTATGTAAATGTTATTTCTTTTATTAGACCGGTATTTGTACAACAGTGTATTTCAATATAATGCAGTTTTCGTCAGGGTGACACGGCAGCAATGTCTTCAGCATCATCGTCACCGTTACGTGCATAATAGTTACATCTTGTACATGCATAAACGCATGATAGCACGGAACCAAAAAAGAGAAAGTTGGATCCAACTGCTAAAAATTCCGCAGATGTTTCAGTCCCTCTTCCTACTATTATCACAATTATTCCAGCCAAAATTATCGTTGAACACAAGAATATGCATAAAATTTCTTGCCAGCGACGAGACGATAAACATGCACTATTCTTCGCCCCACAGCATACTGAAAATCAAGAAAATTGGTGAATTATGTACCGTAGTAAATTCAATACAATAGGAACTGTGCTCAGGGCTGTTGATTAGTCTCAACGGGGAGAGGTAAGAGGTATCATATCGCCTAAATAATCACAATCACAATAAATAATGAACGGTTGCCACCATGTAAACTCACTGTTTTATTGGATATGTTCGACGGATGAAAAACAAACAACACAATTTGACAAATATCAATAAAATAATATTTAACTCATAATAATTATTTTCTCTCTTTTTATAAATTACATCTTGGCTGATTTTGCTTTTTATTTTTTACATTCTATCTCTGATATTGAGAAAAAATGCCAAAAATATTGAAAAGCATTGAATTGTGATTCCTAAAGCGCTGGGAGTATTTTTCACCATTTGCTTGTTTAATGTAACCGGAGCAATTATTCCTATCAGTATTACTTTAATTTTGTGACGATTGAATATTTAATTAAAGTTGTTACAACGAATAATGTTGCTGCAGCAAACTTTTCAAATATCGACTTCAGATTCGTGATAAAAAGTGGTACATTTTCTGTTAACGAGAATATTTCTAACTAAATAACTAACTAACAAGTCTAGTACGTTCGTTCGGTATCGATTCAAAACAAATGGGCATAATTGGTTAAAAAGAGTTTCATTATTCAGGTAAAATATCATATCCTATTATTATGGAAACCATTATGATAAAAAAACTTACTCCCTTTTGACCTTCGATAAATTCTGCCGGAGGATGGAATATTGCGCGGTTTAGAAATATCACTTTGAATAATTTCATTTTGTTTGGGTGAAAAATAACATTGTTTCATTATGTTTTTCAGATTCCATTTCCTCGTCTT
Source organism: Styela plicata (assembly GCA_963675895.2). Taxonomy (NCBI): domain Eukaryota; kingdom Metazoa; phylum Chordata; class Ascidiacea; order Stolidobranchia; family Styelidae; genus Styela; species Styela plicata. Next base: position 17,929,330 of record OZ023140.1, read on the forward strand.
CGTTGTCGTCATTGTAGCCCTTGTTACCCATAGTTGATTGTATATAAAAAATTTCTGATAACACTAATCAACAAATCAATTTTTTCTCGAGAGAACGAAAATTGTGTTATTGTGATTACTTAGATATATTGCTGCCAGAAAGATGTTTTAAAAATATGAACGAGTTAGGAGTCGGCTGAAAAAAAGCTGGAAAGACTTCTGACTATCGGTTAACTTGGATAAAACCTTCTACAAAATATTATAGAATTCGAATCAGAAATGTATTCATTATTTTGTCATAGATAAGCTACAGATATAAACCGCGCCTTCAGTCCTCAGTCCAATATTTTCTTACACACACCAATGTCATGTCATAGTTCCGAAATATCGCATTTTGGAGTATTTCAACATTAAAAAATATATTTATCAATTTATTCGTAATAACCAATATCTGCGCTTTCACTTGCTTAATATTATATTCCCCACTGCTTCATGGTGGATTCTCTCTGAATTATCTCTTTTCTCTGGCGTATTCATTAATAGGTCATACGAGGAATGAATGACTGACTGAAAACATTTTTAAAATGGTCGTAATACACTGATACACCCTTTATGATTCTTTACAAAAATATTAGGAAATATGAGAGAAGGTATTTTCTTTTTTTTCATCTATTGAAAGTTCCGCAATATTCGACAATGCTTGGAAGTACTAAAACAGGCTCTCTTTTTCTGTGACCCAATCCGAAATTTTATTTTGTCAAGCGTTAGTCACAGATAAACCATGCCTCAGCGGCGCGATCAGTGACTCATACATAAAAAAACATGCTGGGACGAACTTTTTTTGATTTATACTTAGTTGATGGTAGAAAACAACAATACATCCCAAGAGATACAAATCTATAAAATTAAATTATGATCGTTTTTCGCGTTCCTATAGTGATTCACAGAATTTTTAATATAATCAACTCTCGTGATAAAATATTGATTAACGATCAATCAACTCGGAATCTGCCAATAGCTTCATTTCTTACGATACTGATTCTCCAAAATGAGCCGATACCAAAGCCAACCACAATTAAAAAGGTCGATGCTATCCGATAATAATGCTCTCCCGACATCATGAAACTCACCTGGAAGGACTTAAATCGAGTCAATTGTTTAACTTGACTATTTTCACAATGACTTAAATCGAATTTAATGCATACAGGCGCGACTTGATTGGTGATACGATAAGAATTTGCGACCGAATACGAGTAAATCTACAAATGCAAATTTCTTTAGAACTATTTATCTGCTGCTAATAAATTCCATTTTTTCGATCACAATTTCTCTCATACACAAATCCCATGTTAGTATATCAGGTTATAACTTATGAAAATTATGACATATCGAGAAATGTCGAGTTAGACTGCCATTACCGTGACATAAATTCAGTGATAGACTCGTTCAGGCTTTCCAACGGCGGAAGAAACCTTCTTCAAAGAGTCGAGACATTGCTCCAGTCCCAAAATGTATATTTGTGTTCGCAATATTTACAAAAATATATCGTACAGTACAGAAACTTGAAAAGATCAAACTTGTGAAATATTAGTCAATCATGAGCAATTGGCGCAATATGCAACTGGCAGAGGCAGTTTTATTTTTAGTCGGAAAAATGTTTAAGCGCTCCATCTGTGACTCATGCTTGATAAAATAAATTTTTGAACTGGGAAATTGCGATCATGTTTACCAAAATGATAATAACTTCGAATCTTGCGCGGCAAGAACTAAAACAATAGAAATTAAAATGTTCGCCTCTTCATATTTAGGGTGACGGTACATGTGGCAATACATATAAAATAGAGTTAATGTAATGTAAAATACAGTTTATGTAAAGGTGTTTAGAATCGATAATACTCCAAACAAGTCGTTTGCATAATGCTGAGGTAATAGGCAAGGTGAATCATGTTCTATCAATCAAGTTAAAAACTTAGAAACTGTGAAGTGAAATGAGTTTTGCATAGCCGATGATAGACTGAACATCGAGTCATAACAAGAAAGCTTTTAAAGCTTTTTTATCACATAAAAATGTTACATATGTGCAAAAGTTAGATCCCGCTGCGCTAGGACAAAACAACAGCACAGGCATCATCTTCTGTTAATACCTCCCTGACGCACTAATTCATAGCCTTGAATACCGAAATCAAGTAGGACTGAGGGCAGTAGTGATAAAATGGTGACTTCGAAAGTATAAAAAAGAGCACGCCACAAACCCAAAAATTTTCTAGTTTGCATCTTTCAAAGTTATGGTAAAGGTTTTTCATCGCCCCAGTAAAGTAAAATTGAATCATATTATTTAATGGAAAAAGAATAACGGCAAATAAGCGGGATATAGGCATACTGAATAAAAAGTGAATTTTAATTAACGTGATTCGTTGATATCTTGCAATACACGAATGAGATAATATCAAGCAAATATTTTCAGATTCATTGCACTTTAATCTTGTCTGAAGAAGTTAGACTATGTTCTAACGAAAGCTTACAATAAACTTATATTTCTGTGGAATGAGAACATGATATTTTTGTATTTAAGTCCGAAAGAGTACTAAATATGCTGGTGAAAGTTGTCTCCGTGCTTTTGGTGTCCTTGGTCATAACTTAGTTGGAAATCGTTTATTTGACCTTCTTCTTGAACTCCAACATTGGTCAGTTCTTGAATTGTCCAATGTTGGCTTGCCTTGATGTGACGAACAGCTGTTGCGAAAAGCGTCTGTATTCAATGGAAAAGCGAGATAGATGTAATTTTTAGGGTTATATCACTGATTAAAAATTGCATTGAATTGCATTCAGTAAGGAATCATTCAGAAATATTTCGGAAGAGGAAATGAAATGAGATTAAAATGAACTTTATTTGACAGTATGGAATCAACAATGTTTACAATCATATCTGGTTACGAGATTTATCTTGCGTCTTGGTATTCCATCCAGGGTGGAACCAATGATGAACTGCTGAGGTTATCGAGCATCGTCCCAAGGCAAAAATATGTTGAATTAATATCCGCGTTTACGCGTTAGCGCTTTTTATTGTGTAACGCGCTGAGATGCTTGAAACGTGGACCGCGTTTTGAAAAGTTTTTGTTAGCGTTCTATTGTTCGGAATTTCGTTGTTATCACGAACGAACAAAACAAATATAGTCATCCGACTAAGGCTCACGATGTAGTTTATTGAAATCGAATTTCAATGAAAGAGTATATCGATTATGTAAGTATCTTATATAAATGGTGAACTTAAGGTATAATTCGTAGGTAAGTGATCGGGCAGATTGCAGTCAACATTTTGTAAGTGACAAAAACGTACACTGCGCAGTAAAGATTTCTTGACGTATTTTTTGCAACATTGCCCAAATTCTGAATGTAAAATAAGAGAGCGAGGTTAGTGAAGCAAACACAGATGCAACTTCTGAAACCTGTATGTCTGTCGATTTCTTTCGTACAACTTTCTCTAAAAAGAGACGTGTCTAAATGTCCGATATAAGCATTTTCTGGAATGATACGTTTAAGCAATTATCTGTGTTGGTTTTCCACAACTAGACAAGAAAAACCTCTTCTTACAACCAAAATGTTATATTCTGGTTCGAAATAGTACTGTTATCATTGTTCAGGGCTACAAGTCGATCGCGAAGAACCCGAATTATTCACAGAATTCGAATATCATTCCAATGTCGAACAGTGGGTATGTAAATAATATATTTATGAAAGCATTACATTTATGTTTAAGTATTATTACATGGAATAGGAGTAGATTTCATTGTTGTTTAGTATGACAGGATAGCCCGATGACGCGACTCAGATATCACCTATCCAGTTTCCGCACTGTCGGCGGAAGGTAAGATGTCCGGGATCCAGGCCCTCCCAATGCCAAATATTGGGCGTCCGACGTCATAAATCAGCAAAAAACTGTTCGCTTTTACGTAATATTGGTCCAATATTTTATCAACTTTGATATTCGAAAAACCCGAAAATATATTCCCTTTAAATTCTTTTTTGGGGTTTTTTTTTCAATACGTTTTATGCCAAGATGTATCACACATATTATTTTACGAGTTTTTTTTACATCGATTTAGCAGCTTTGAATATTAATTTTACAGCCCAGAGAGCAATATTTTACGAGATATGGGGAGGAAGATTCGTGATGGTTGGAATATTGACAGTAATAATTGGTTTCAGCATTGCCATTGGTGGTTTCACAGAACAAAACTACATAGGATATATAGCTATAGCAAGTGGAGGAACGATGTGTATTTTTGGATATATCTCTGCATCTAAAGGAAGATCGATGCGGACCCTAAATCACATTGCACCTTCGTTACAAACTGTATCAGGCACAGCCGTTCCCGACATTCCCCCGCCATACAACCCTCAATGGAGTGCAGCTAGAACAGCAGAGACAACCTTATCAAACCTGAATATTCAAGATAATTATTCCACCATTGTACCTCCGCCGGCAACATACAACAGTCGACCTCCAAGTGCAGCACCGCCAACCTACGAAGAAGCAATTATTTTTAGTTCTTCTTGAACACGAATTCAACTAATTTCATCTTTTCCAATAAGTTTTGCTGAAATGTAAGAACGTGCCTCAATTAAAGGCGGAACCAAAGAGAGGGCATATATATATATTGTTCTTCACAATTTCGATGAGAATTTCTGAAAAAAAACAACTAATTGCTAAAGTGTCGTTTATAAAAAAAAATACAACCTCACTATGAGGATTCCATTTACACTTTTCAAATTCGTTGAACTTCATTCCAAACAAAGTCGGAGCAGCATCAGCAGGATACTTATATGGGATACATAAAATCTAGTACCCTCAACTACACTTCGAGTTGACATCCTAAACAGAACTGAACCACTATAACAGAAAACCGTACAAATAACATCATGCAGAAAACACTTATGCAATTCCAAACCCCACACCTACAGGTTAAACATTTTGTGCCATTACGTTCTATCGGCTACGTTTTGATTCACTGTGAACCTCTTTTTTGCTTTTTCAATATTGCACATCATGTAGCCTATGTAGCAATAATAATCATGAAGCTTATCAGTGATTATATAAACTTAATTTAGTAAATGTTGATAGAAAGTGTGTGCGTTCTACGTAAATGTAAAATCAACAAAGTAATAAGAGGTTTCTGTTTAAATCAGCCTGATCCAGTCAACATCGCAGTGGCAAACGTTGCATATTCGAAATGTTCGTAGAAGAAACTTCCTGTCTGTACTGAGCGTTATACGCTAGAAAAGTATAGTGACAGTGTATTTTTTAATTCTTGGTTCAAAACCACGGTTGTTTTTCACAATGCGTTAGTTTAATCAACCAATATGCATATATATTTAAATATTTTTCTTTTTTTATTTATTTATAAATATAATTTTGTATGTCTTATAGTGAATTGATATTTGTTTCATTTTAGTTTACAGCTATTTTCTATTTTAAACTCGTATTAGAGTAAACTTAGAGGTTTGAATTAACTATGAGATTATTTATTTGTCGTTATTTTTATTGTCATAAATCAAAGTGTCAATATTATACTATTGAGTATGTGTCTGTTATATATGCGTATAAAATTCCTTATGATAAAGTTTAATTAGGCAAAATTATTCCCTGACAAATCTCCTCTTCAAAAAGTTTTGACAAGAAAACCTGATTCCAGTTAAAGCCTATAGTATACTTTGGAGTATGTGTATTACATTACACGTCCTATCAGCTGCTTTAGTCAAATTCTGATCTCGATTCTTCTATCACGTACTATTTGATTTTAATAGTCAAGAATAAAAAGAAAATAAACACAGGAACAATTGTTAAACTTTTCTAGCGTTTCTAGGGACATAAAGTTGAACGAAAGTAATCCTTTATTTCGGTCAAATTTCTCCCTAAATGGCCAAAGTTTCGTTATTTTGAAGGACAGGCAAAATGTTTATTTTATGTCCCTGCTACATCTGTCCATGTCCATCTTTGTTTGTATGGTAACCAATAATGGAACATACAAAGTGCGCAACAAGTCGCATGACGTCATAAACGTAAAAAAATCTGTTATAAATGATGATATCTCGGAAATATAGCAACATTTTATGAGTTTACCTTATAGTAGAGTTTAAACGGTATTCGCGCCACACTGTATAGATGGAATATTGTTCCAGATTTTCTGTTAATCGAAATTGTTGATGTTTGATTATATTTTTCTCAGTTTCCAGCAATGGCATAACTTATGTCAAATATTGCAACATAAAATTTGCTATATATCACGATTTCACTGGAATATAAATTATTTAGGAATAATAATTGTATAAAGAATCGGAAATTTTATGTTGCTAAACATGTTGCATGCTAAGCTGCATGAGCAATCAGTGGCGAATAATTTAACATGTTTGAAGAAAATATTTGAACCGAAGGTTAAAATCAGCGTTTCGATCTCACTCCGACATTTATTTCAACTCCCATTTTCGGACTCCTATTAACTCAAATACCCAAACCTTTTCCCTTCAAATTGTTGATATATACAAAGAGGGAAATTATAAATACTGGGATTTTTACTGCACTTTACAGTGAAACAAACGTGATATCGAACTGTAGTGTAAACAATAAACATATTACATGATGCTAACAATTCAGTTTTATCGTGTTCCATGTTGGTTTCAAAAACAAAAAGTTTTCAAATAACGTGACGTCAGCAAGCTTGGGCAACCGAAATAAAACCTGAAGTTTGTTTTACAAGTATTGCCATGATCGGCCTGCCTAATTTGTGGCGCATTTATCATTGAGGTATAGTCAAAACAAATTACTTTCACACCGGATTTGATATTTAACTTCTTTCCTTCATTTTAAGAGATCAATACATTCGATAATTAATGCGGAGTTCGTCAACACGGGTTGAACAGGCACGGAAAGATTAGTATTTTAAGATTCTCAGTGATGTCGCACATCAACCTGGGGAAGTAAAGGTGTTTTGTCAACATATTTTTGCCAGTAAAAATACTAAATGCAAAGGAATTTTAACTTTCAAACATGGTTAGCTGAAACGTAATGGAAATATGACAAGCTTCGCGAGAGATTGACGCTTGTTGGTGGTCGCAAAATTGCTCTTGAAAGCAGTTTTTGCCAATTTGGCCGCCTCTTAAATTATTGGCGGTATCGGCGATAAACATTTCGTGTAATATACAGGTATCTATACTCAAAAAGTCCCCGATATACTTGTCGATAAATTTGCGAATACTTTATTTGCCTGTAAGCGAGGATGGTAGTAGGGTACGGTACGAAATTTTTATCGTACTTCGAACCAGCAAAATAATTTCTTACTGAACTTCGTACCGTACCTTTCGACAATTTTCGTACCGTACTGTACGATATTATTTTTTTTCTACATTTTACCGAACTTCGTACCAGTACGAAACGAAGTTTGAATATTATTTTTCATTTATTGTTCCAGTACGGAAACAGGTATGGTTCGCCAGGCAGCAATTTCGAACAGTACCCATTGACAATGTCAAAAGCAGCCTTATTTGTAAAATTTGGCCCCCGCGAGGAACATCACCAACGTTTTAGATCAAAGTGTTATTCTATCTGGTTTGAAATTCAAGACAGTAAAACCGATATACGACATAGCTCAGCTCATCAGCTCAAGTGAATCGGTCGCATTTTTATTGCCCCACTTGCGCCGCTTCAAATCATTTTAAAATTCTCCTTTAGTTTAAAAAATGCTTTGATAGACACAATCTATATTATGTGCGCCCCGTTATGAAGCGGCATAGTGAAATTATTATTTTCTTAATTCATTCGAGAAGAATATGTTGTCGACTTTCCTCTCCCGCAGGATAAAAATGATATCCTATCCTACCCTAATGCGAAGGTACGAAAAAGAGTACGATACTATACGAAATAAATATCGAACTTCGTATCGTACAGTACTACCAGCCTTGCATGTAAGTGCCTCCTGCTATAGGTCATTGCCCAAGGTGATCCACTGAATAGAAAGATGGTAAGAATGCTATATTTTCTATCCCGTAACTATATAGATCTTTGAGAAAGTTTTAATTTCCCGAAACATTTACAACCCTGGCCAGGAACGATAAAACAATTTTTACTTTTTTATCTTACTTTTTATAGTTCATGTAACATATTTACGAATATGAATACTGTAGTTTTTTTGATCGTCATTATTGTCATGCAGCATTCGTTTTCCTCGGGTAGGTAAACTATACTAAATTACTGCTTGTCAAGTGAACAGCAGGCGATCATGTACAATTGACCAATAAATTTAATACAATTTAAGAAGTTGACGTTAAAATCGTAGTCAATGTTATAATCTGAACCTTTAAATTGTTTTTAATATTTACTATAGTTTTGAACTCAAATCTTGAAATTCTCTATAGAAAAATGTCCTGACAGGTATATGTGCTGCTAATGATGCAATATGTCGAAGACTTGCGCTAATATTCGTGGAATAATTGCCCCAATTATCTTACAATATAATATCAGCGCGCCACGCGTCTCCAGTATCAATGTTTTACTTGGTCCTATCATCGGCTGCCATGTAAATGAACTATAAAATTTTATTTTTGCATCGAACATGTACAGGTGACAATGTAATCACTGGGACGTACTGCGAAGGTTGGGATGCTCATATATTCTGTGGAAAAGAGCGAATATATATCGAGAGTGCCTATTTTGGAAGGGAAGAGTTAGAAACTGCACCAACGTGAGTTTATTTTAAGTGAATGTTTTTGAGACGGTTTAGTCGGTCATCAGAATATGACAGCAATATGAGCACCAGCTAAAATGCTAAATTTCAGGTTTGTGCTACGAAGCGATTGTTAAGTACAGTTTTTCGCGTGGCAATATACGCCCGAGTGGTACTGGTAGTGTTGGCTATATTCCATATCGGTCGTGTGCTCCATAACGTGAGTAGCAAATCCTATTTCAACAGGTACACTTGCCTCAGCAATGGTGAAACGAGAGATCAAACCACGACATGCAAGGCCGGAAAAAGTGAGGAAAAAATCCGAGAAAAATGCGAGGGGCGGAGAAGTTGTTCTTTTGTTGTCGATGCAGAAACACTCGGTGTACAAGATCCATGTCCTGGAGTTGAAAAATATGCCCGTGTTGTGTACAGATGTGTTTAGATATTTACATTATATAACAATTATGAACAAAACTAATTCGAATATATCTACTTCACAAAGAATATATCATAGAAAAAATATAGATCAATTTCAAGCGCCCTCGGCACTATTTATTTACTCATTCCGAGTCGTGACCGATTATTTTGACATCTTCGATATTTGAAAGGCTTATTTTGAGAGTGAACTAGAGATGATATATTCTTTCACGCAAGGCATGGAATCATTTCGTTTAAACAATAATTTTTGGATACATTGTCAAACCCAGGCTTCACCAGTCTATTCTAACAACAACAGCGACAACCAAACCAGATGTTTAATTTTATAGCTTAAGTTTTATGATAAATTAAATATTTCCATATTAATGTTACTAATATTTATCATGCTCAAAATAAACCGTGAACGTTGATTACTTCGAATTAGTTAGTCAATTTTACATTAGTGTCTTCGATACACTCTCCAACGTAAACATGAAAAAAAATCTCTACACCGGTATTCCCAGTTGAGCTAAATAATTAATAAACAAATAAAAATTTCGGAAAAATCTGTGCAAGTATAGCCTATATATTAAGAAATACTATGTTGAAGTGGAAACGAATTGTTGTACTAACGCCTCTGTAGATACGAACAAAATGAAACCTCATTGTAGAAAAGTACAGGAAATATATTTTCCAGCTATAGTAATCGCATGTTTGCAAAATTTGAAACCACAATTCGTCCCGTCTATTATTGGCCGAAAAAGTAGAGTTGGCGGGTTTCTTTCAATCTTACCAAATTCAAGCTACTGTCAATATTATATATATATATTATGTATATAGTACATTCTTACATTCAATTTATGAAGTTATCGATACTGGAGGTTACGACAAGATTTGAGTTTTTCCATCTTAGTTCCATTTAAAAAATCAACTAGCTTGGCATATATGGAAAATACCTGTTCAGAATGTAGCACCAGCAACTGTTTTCTAAGATGAAAATATGCGCTTCTAAATTGACTTACTTCCCTGGTGCTTCAGAACATGTAGATTTTATATATTTCCCACCAAAACTTTTCTTCGTCATAGTAAAATGGAAGTACCAGGTATGTATTAGAAACATCACTTGCGATCGGTGCGTACCAAATTAACATAGAGTTAGCATGTGGGTGAAAACATCAAACATCGATGTGAGGATGTTAACGAATTTTAGGTTTCCCTAGTTTCATGTCAATTGTTTTCATCACTTGCGATCGGTGCGTACCAAATTAACATAGAGTTAGCATGTGGGTGAAAACATCAAACATCGATGTGAGGATGTTAACGAATTTTAGGTTTCCCTAGTTTCATGTCAATTGTTTTCAAATAGCATACCACCGTTAGATATTTCAATGTTCTGTATTCCCCGACATGGTACCTTTTTTCCTAGTACGAAAATCAGCTGCTTACACGACAATCAGCATTTGGCTGGTTAATAAACTGTATATTTCGACATCAATCTTGACTGCATCCCGTGACCCAGCCTAATCTGAGTGGACAACTACTTTTACGGCAACCAAAAAAGTGTGTTTTTTTTCGAAGGAAAGATTCCCCAACTAGACGTTTTTGATAAAAATATTGTATTAGGCGTCCCCAGACACAACTCTCAATTTATGTTTTTGATAAAAATAATTTACAAAATAAGTTTTATTTTTTCAAAAACATACGTTAGGTTAGCTCTAATGTATGACATAATTTGACAAAAGCTTACAATAAACTAATATTCACGGGGAGAGCATGCTTTTATGTATCTTTGTGTCATAACTAATACCTTGATTGGGAGAGCAAAGATAAAAGGACACTCAGGTGAATTCATTGCAAGATATCAAAACTTCTTCGACGTACTTTTGGATTGTAATAGTCAAGTGCTAAGTTACTCCAGTTGCAAAAACTCATGCTAGATAAAATCCGAATATTGATCGGAGTATGGATTCAAAACAAAATTTGACCCCGTATTAACATTAGTATAATGGTGAGCAAAATGTTTTATATATGTGCAAAATTTGACCAAAATCGATTGCATTTCGTCAGCTGAAGTGAGTTTGAAAAAATTTATTGAAGGAAACAAAACCTTGGACTTTGATAGCTAAATTTTAGGACAACCAATATGCCGGCAATGAAAATCTTAGAACTAAAAACATGGAAGGTCTCTCAATATTCCCAATCTTTCAGTGCTTGTAAAATGTTTGAAAGAACTTAATATGTTACAAAGATGTGTTCCCAATTATCTGGAATATTGGAGGAAGATTTATGATAGAATCCGTTCATTGATGCTTGAATGTGATATGAATTGATTTATTCAGCCAATATATCGACAAAATGGCATTTATCAACAAATAAAGAAACTTTATTCATGGCCAGGATATGGATCCTAAGTTCCACGGCTGGTTGGATTAAAATCAGAGAAAATGAAACCCACAAAATAATATTGACTCAAAATACCAGCGGATGTGAAATAAATTTTGATCGGAAACCACAATAGATATAACCCAAACTTGCCATTTGCGGAAAATGTCACGGAAATATATAAAATAGCAAATCCTTATACTAGAGTATTATACAAAATATCATTCCTGATAACAACAAAATGGAAAACTATCATGGAAAATCCTATGCATTGCTTTTTCTTCTGACAACAGACTGAAACATTGTTTTGAGAATGAAGGTGGTGAATGTGCATCATGTAATTTGGTAATATGGAAGATATTATGAGACTTTTTTTAATTGCTTTATAATCGAAAGCTTTTGGAATTGGGGTGTAGTTTTTTTTTTTCAAACTAAAGACTATTCACCAGAATGCATGAATGCAATATACTTACTCTGAAATGTATTATCCAGACTGCAAAATCTGCTAATCGTTAATTTAGAAATCTTGTCAAATATGAAAATATCAATGATATAGTGTGTAGCTTAAGGGTTACAAATGTAAAGTAATTGATTCGTTAAACACTGTGAATGTCAATGAAGAGCAACAATTTCTTGCAGTAGAGGGCTCCAGGCGTCGAGGGCTAAGGGAAAGCGTCGAGTGCTAAGGGGGAAGCGTCGAGGGCTAAGGGGAAGCATCGAGGGCTAAGGGAAAGCGTCAAGGGCTAAGGGAAATCGTCGAGGGCTAAGAGAGAGCGTCGTGGGCTAAGTGAAAGCGTCGAGAGCTAACAAAGCGCGTTTGGACTAAGGGATTGTTGAGAGTTAAGGGGAAACGTAAAAGTCTTAGTGGAGGTGTGTAAACCATGGGGAGTCCAGCTTGCAGACCTGCAGCTCAAAATCTATAATTCTTATTAATGATATTTCAAATTTTTTTCATATTTCCATATTTCAGAGTTTTTCAAATTCTTGTTAAACAAGTATTTGTCATATGTCATGCTGAAATTGACCATATCTAGTGCAGTAATTCTACTCAAAACACATGCTCTATTATTCTTTCAGCACTCATTGCATTTTTCAATCAACAACCCATATTTCATTTCCTGTCAAGACAACATGATTACATGCTAAGCTGCTTAAATCATCGGGAGCCACAGAAAATAATAATCAGGCCGACAGTGGAACACTGGTTGCAGACGCTCATGGCAATTGTTTTAAATCAGAGAAGAGATTAATGTTGAATGAATGAATTTATTTCGTTTCATAGGTATATATATATATTGCATGCATGGTATAAAAGATGAAGTTTTCGTGAAAATTATGGTGATTGTGGGCCGAATTGTTACCAGTGGCCAGCCACATGGGACACTGCTATTCTTATTTACGAACACATCCCCGTGTAGTACGAAATGCTTAGATATATTTGTCAGGTGCGGATAGAATGATTTATTTATTAGCCGTCGAGCAGCAATAGGATTCGAATTATTGCCTCTGGATGGAGAACATACTTGTTCTTCAGTTTTGCGTAAGGACAACAACGTCTTGTTGTTGCGCATAAATCAAATTAAAAAGTACCGCTAAACCCAATTTAGTTGCAATAAGGTAATAAAAGGCTGTAAGTTCTGTATACTTACTTTACCATGTGATAAGCCTGGTTTGTTACGAGTAACTTTTCATAGCTCGGTGGCAAACGTACATATATTAATCTTCTCACTATTTTCAAACTCCTTATAAAAACAGATGTTATATTTGGCTCGTCTGAAATCGTGTTTACAATTTAATCGTCCTCCGACGAAAATCTTCTGACTCAATTATTCGAAATGCTTCGTTTATTATTGGAGTTTCGCAACACTGCATCGAAGGTTGTCACAATTTTATCTATGCGTTCACCATAACATGATTTATGTGGGCGCAACTTTGAGGCTCGTAGTCGAAGAATTTGCTGCAATTGTATTTTCTCATGTTTGCTGTTTATTTCAACTCTTGCTGCAACTTATAATGCATTTTCTGGTACATACCAGTGTTCTGTTGTTTTCAAATATGAACTTGGTGGTGAAAATCCTTTTTACCCTAATTTCGTTCAGAGTTCATATGACAACACGGACTTTGCGTGACATTATCCCAAAAAATTCATGATGGAAAACTGACGTAAATGCACACATTTCAATGATATGTCAAATATGGGTAATAGATGCTCAAAACATCCTAAAAACTCGAGAAGAGAAGCCGATAGTAGCAGTAGAGTTTATTTACCAACATGCGAAAAACAATAAACACAATCTAACAATAACATTGTAAAATCGCATATTCAATAACAAATGGAGGAGGCACAGAGAAACTGATAGGGTTATCTAGCTGTGACACCTTTGAATGGCTCGATACTATAAGGTAGTTTTGGCGAAAAATATTTATCGTTTTCAAAAACAAAAAAGTGTTAAGAAAAAATAATAATAAGGCTTTAAGAGGTGCAGACAGAGTGCCTCAGACTTATCGGAAAATAGTGTCGAAAAACCAATAACTTACTATGGACTTGTATGTTGAGAGGGGGTTCGGAGTGTTCTTATAAAGCGAATGCAACCAGATCATCAAGGTACAACAGTTATCTATCAGGGTTTAGTGTTTGCCCATAGTATAAAGTCAACAATACTTGTCCGAGAGAAAAATTGATCCTTAGCGATCAATATGATTATTAATAGGCACATAGAGAGAAAATGTAACATAGAGGTACATAGAGAGAAAATGTAACAAAACAGAGTTCCAGGTGATGTTCCCCTATTACCATGAACCAACTATTAACGTTATATATCTTTGCATTATAAAAATCTGTAAGCATGATTTTTAAATCTACCTTTACATATTAAAGTCAAAAAATATAAACTGCGCAATCAACTCGGTACTATTTTGCACTACGACTCCGAGTTACAGGGTGTAACTGAAATCGCGTTCTATTTTCTAGAATGTGCGAGATGGTCTTCAATCTATGCGGCTTTAAACCCTCTCAAACTACTGTTGCCTGTAAACGCAGCACACTCGAATATTCAATGAACATACAGTTGGGTTGAAAGAAACTTTATTATGTTCACAGTCCACAAGCTGTGGATGATGCAGTTGAAATTGAGTCACAAAATGCAGGTTTAATTACAACTAGTACGATTGAGCCTTGTGTATGAATTTAAAGAACGATAAATTAACTGTGTTTGACCACGGACTAGAAAATAGTCATAACAAATGCTAAACAATAAAAATACGGAGATTAACAATAATCCTACAGAGCATAAATAACACTCAATATGTGATCCTTACAGGAATCGCGCCTCAAAAGCTCACATCATGTGCGGCCCATAAATCTCTTGATATATTCAAGTATCAATCCCTGATTCTAAATTATTAGTTGAGCTATCCCTAAGTTCAAAACAATCTTTTATATAACTACCTGATGTGTCTGACAAACTACTCGATGCAAAGACGAAATACTGCCGGCAGGCTTCAACATGCCTGTGACTGTACAACAAAACACGGGAGTCATTAAAGAAGCGTCCTATGACATCACACACAAGATAAGACAGTCGTAAATTCTAATCTGTTTTGCAATAGTAGCAATTGTGATAAACCAAAATAAAACATAGAGGTAAAATCAACCAATATTGATGAGTAATACCAAGGTAGCAAACATTCCTAACATAAACACACATTTATAAAGAGGAAGTAGATAGCTTATTTTGGAAATGAATACAAGAATACTAAGATTGGATGTAATATTCAGTGTATATATCCATCAATCATGTTATCTTTTAAACAGCGAGTGAATCTTGCAAAATTGGAGTCCTTTGTATAAGGAGATATCCGTAACCAGTTTTCAATGCCCTCTCATTTCAAAGATTTCTTTAAGGTTTGCGTAGAAAACTGAGGAGTGAAAAACAAACTGATAACCGTGCTAGAGGTTGAGTAGTTATGAATATATGAAATTCTGGTGAAATAGTTCTTGAAGACTGTTGGTAGCAATTCATTCTCGAATCTATACATAAAATTTGCAACCTCACAGAAATAAATGTCATTGAGTTGCAGAACCCCACATTGCTGATAGAGGAGGGATGGTGACATATTCCTGGGTTCCGCAAATAGCATACACTTTATTATTTTTATGATGGGAGAAATGCAATGGGTTAAGACTAGTTTTATCAGCTGAACCCCCGTAATACATAAGCGCAAACTCGTTTTAAAATATACTACCAATGTGGTAGGAAAATTGCATCCACTAATGTCACAGAAGTTCAGAAGTAATTTCAAAAGGCCAAAATTATTTTTCACTTAAAAGTTTCACAGGATGATACTGTGATCAATTAGGTAAAAGAAAAGGTTCCAATCTGAAAGTTTCAGAAACTTTCGAATGTCAGTAAAAATGTTCCGCAGTGTCAGTATGAATGACTTATAGCCTCCAATCTCCTCACTATCCCGCAATGCTTTTCATCAGCCCACCATCTGGACCTCAGGTCCTCCACGATAGTCTTTAGGTCATCCACGCTTCCGCGTAGACCCCCACGTTTCCTCTTTGCGTTCCCCGCTTTCTCGTATCCCTCTAAGCCTTCCTTTAGCCCCCGACGCTTTCTCTTATCCCTTGACGATTTTCTTTAACTCACTACACTTCTTCTTATACTACGGCGCTTCGCTTTAGTCCCCGAGGCTTCCCTAAGCCGCCGAAGGTATCCTTCAGCCCCCAACGCTTTCCCTTAGCCCCCGGCGATTCCTCTTAGCCTCCCACGCCTTCCCTTAGCCCTCAGCGCTTCCCCTTAGCCTCCGATGCTTTCCCTCAGGCTCCGACGCTTCCTCTTAGCCTCCGACGCTATCCTTAGCCCCCAACGCTTCCCCTTAGCCCTCTCCGCCCTCCACGCGCCCGACGACAATTTAGTACTACCGGGGATCTATGGTTCTTGGCACTGCTCAGTGCTAATATTATTGCAGTGTTACGATCTTTGTAATGCTTTTAAATTTTTATGAATTTGTGCATCAATGGCATGAACTTATGGATGCAATGTTTTAGTAGTGTGGTGAATACTTGAATTATTCTTCTTTTCATGTCTACCGATAATTAAATTTGATGTAAAAAATAAAATAAATATATATATATATAAGCTTTGAATATTATAAAAAACGATATATGGATGAAAATGGAACTGCATGGATATTACCCAATGATATGAATATCAATTTTATCAGCTTATCGTAAATCTTTTTCAAACTTTTACTGTGATGCATTTAATTCGGCATTAAAAAAATTGCGCTTTAAACTAAAAAACTGTGTAATTTGAAAGCACCTATAGCTTTTTTGAATAATATGGTCTAACATTATGAATAACACTGACCATCTAACTTTATTTCTAATGCTTAATGGGTGTGGTAAGAACAGGTAGCTTTTTTCATCTCTGGATCTTTACTAGTGATAGTCAATGAGGGAAGAAGTGAACACGGGAGAATTGAAGTACTGAGGTTGCACGGTTCGTGACGCATTCGTTTGTCCGTGGTGCAGCATGACTTCTATGAGAATGGATACCGCAGCTCTGAAGCAGAATATATCACAGGAAAAGCGTGGATGCAAGCAGGATGAGTGAGTTTGGCAAATAAAACACTACTTACACATAGCACAGCTTGGTTGTGGTGTCTGGTTAGCTCAATCAATCTGTTGAGGAATTGAGAATATCTAAATTTGAATCCTGTCTGGATTATTACCTATATGCGAGTATGGCACTCCAATTCGCAATTGATGTCTGCATGAGAAGTTGTGGTTCGCCCTATGGTTCAGCCGAATAATAGGATTTCCTCTCCCGCAGAATGAAAATGAAATCATATTCTTCGTAACCCTACTGCTGACTGGTACTAGGTTCAAAGTTGGTTTTCTTCCCAAACTCTCAACTTTCCTGCCCTGTGCTGCTGTTCCATTTAATGGCATAATATTAGCCCATACGGTACTGGTACTTGCGGTAGGAGCCTATATACAGTATACATTCTGTATGTCAACTGTATTGTGTTCTGGCACCATTCCAGCGACTATAAGTTTCCCTGTATCGGCACATTTACTGCTGTTGGTACGGTAGCCTTGCATCGCATTGTGTAGCCTGATCGTGTAACCTATTCATGCATTTGATTAACTTTATTTTCAAGGGCAAGCTTATTTTCAATAAAGTATGAATATGGCCATAAACTGATAACTTAAATTCGGAACTGTCCTATGCATTAAGGCATGGGTATTTTAGGATACCGATATCGTGTTTCCTATCATTTCTTTATCACTATTCGCTGATTACCTAAGTTCATGGTTCCCTCGCTACAATTTCTTTTCAAGGAAGTTCAAACAAAGTCATTACAGGCGTTTTTTGTTTGTCTTGACGCCTTTTTCATATACAAGGTTTTTTGGAGATATGACAATATCCAAATTTCATGATTTTGCTTCTATTTCAATAAGATATTAATTAAACCAAGTAAGTAGGTACTGAACTTCACTAGACCCATTATTTCAACCATAGATTTTGCACAGCGCTTTTGCTTCTGTGTAGGAATTTTTATAAATTTGCAATGTATTAAATGCAAGAACCGCATTCTAATTCTTGTTCTTCATGAGATAAAAATCACTATAAAATGAGATAATGCTGATTGAAAAACGTTCGGAGAGTTGATCAGTAACAAATAGGAATGAAAGAATTTCATAATTTTGGTTAGACTAGATTCTAAGCCTTTGAGGAAGATGAAATGTGATTCTAATAGCTTCTCATTTCAGCTACAGTGTATAGATATTTGTAAATTTATGTTTTTCAATTTCTCTTCAACTACAGAGGCTTTTCTTTATAAATGTATTCGATATTTTTGTCTTTTGGTGGTTGTCTCTTGTAATGTCTCTCTTGTAATGGGTATTTTGCACTGTTGTGAACTGGTGTTGTAAATTGAAATAATTTCGAATTAGTTTTTGCAAATAGAAATCATGTTTTAAAAAATGTATTCGTTCAAAAATATACAGTTCAAACAAATATTTGAAATTTGCATCTCTAAATTATTTAACCTTCTTATATTTATTATACAGGATCCCAGAAATTGCAGAGACCAGCCAGGATGAGCTTCTTGGTCATAATGTGGAAGCAGACAAAAGTATTACAAATGTGAAATGTCAATTTATGATATTCACACTTAGTATATTGTGTTCTGTAAGCTCATATTCTGGTTTGATGGATTTGCAGTCTAGCATCAATATAACTGATGGATTAGGTGAGAATGATACCACTGTTGAATTATCACTTCATAGCACGCATATATATTAACATTGTTGATGTTATAATTAATATTAAGCAAATGTGATAAAAAGGTTACTATACATGTTCAAAAATAAAGATTGCAGAGAGACGCACTGATATTTTCTATAAATTTGATTTGAGTAACCCAAAATTAGAGCTGAACGTTTGGTTAGAAATGAACTTTATTTCACAGCATGTAATTAACAATGTTTAGAATTATTTCTGGTTACGAGATTTTTCTTGCAGCTTCCCATTCCATCCCGTGTGGAACATATGAGGAACCGGTGAAGTTATCGAGCATAGTCTCAAGGCTGTGGGTTACAGTGCCTCGCCCAGGGGCACCCCGCATGTATTGCTCATTGAAGCCTTTTTTGTTCGATCGGGTGTACCCCTGACATTCGTTAAGTGTTATGTTCGAGAGCTGTCATTGATTCATCACCCCCCCACGGCCCACAAATAGATTCAATCTTTAAATATCCGAATCCAAAATGTATATTTGAACATGATAATTCGAGTGCACTCTGACAGCATATGAATTCTTGGGATTGCCAAGACACACCTGGCAGCAAAAGTAACTTGATTTTGGCCAGAGTACAACAATGGTGTTTTAGCTCATATGTGGCGTCTTATGACGAGTGAGTGAGAAGTCCTCATTCTGAATTTTTTAGATAGCCTGTTTAGCATTTTGGCAGAATATTAAGTGAGGAATGATGAGCTTCGAAATTTAATTTAGAAATAGGATTTGATCTTCTGAATTTGATTTTACTATATTTTGAAACAATTCCGAAATAGTAAAGTATCCAAAAATGCCCATCCCTAATTTTGGTGTCAATGTTTCAAAACACCTTTAATGTTTGACTCAAATCTATTCGGGAAAATCATCCAGATAAATTGTTGCAGTGAGAATGTTATGAACCACATCACCATTCGCTGAAATGTTGCTGACATTTCTGATGCTTGAGGTTGAAATTTCCAGTTCCATTCATCTTCTCACTTCTTTTATTCTCATTCGATACAGTATCTACATAAGAGTCTAGATATGGCCAATTCAGAAGAATTAACTAGATATTATTGATTTATCCCGGAATAGTGGAATCCAGAATGTGGGATTATATTTATAATTTCCAGACAATTGGGCAGTTTCACCTTATGTGCAGTGAAGCATATGAAACCTAGAGTTAAGGCATCCAATTTTTAATACAGAATTCCATACATTATATGAGCAACAACTAAGTATAAATAAAACATTCGAATCAATGTCCATATATGAAAAATCTTTTTTCAAAAGATTTTTATGTCTCCTATTTGCACTTTTGTGACATTGAAATAGAATCCTATTGCTCCTATAAAACTGCAATATTGAATTGTAATGCTGTACCATTTCTAATCCTTCTGATAAGATCTGAATCCAAAACTGAAATTTGATAGGGCTAGTAGTATTAGATTCTAATGCCAAAATGGCATCAAATATTTAAGGACATATCAACATATTTCGTGCTTGAATAGGCATTTTTCATATATCGCGATAATTGAATCCTGATTGATTGAATCGAATGCTACTCTTGTTGTGTTATTGAAGACCTCTGTAGCTAACCTGCATCTTTAATTCTCTTTTTTATGTACAATTGCTCATTTTAATACAATTTATCACTATGCTATAAGGAATTTGGGAATAGAATTCAATTTTAAGTCTATTCGGGTATGATAATTCTGGAATAGTTAGGTATTTTGAATTGCCAATTCCTAATTTCTCCCACATGAAAAAAAAGTGTATTTGGATACTTATAGGGGCATATGTTTGATTCTCTTCACAATAGTACTGTTGGTTCCGGGCCTCATTTTGCACATAATATTCAATAGGATTTATTCCAACGTGTCAGGCTAGTATGAATGCAAATGACCAAAAGAGTTAAGGTTACAATCAGGGATGTCCAAAATGAATCAAATATTCAAATACTTTCGGAAATCAACATATTCGATATAGTAAAAATTTTGATTTTTTGATTTCAGAATAGTGGCCTATAAGAAGTATGATTAAGTATGATTCTATTGAGCATTAGGTATTCTATATGCACTATAGTAACATTAAAAATTTTCATAATGTATTGTGGGATCTTTTTAATATATATTCAACTAATGATATTCATTTCAGTAGTAACAAATGTTCCTTTATCATAGGCAACAAGTCTCTTGCTCTGATGTCTGTATCCACTATTGTGTGTTGCATGTTTTTCACTCCAGTAATTATTTCAGCATTTGGAGCCAAAGTAACAATTCACATATGCCAAACTTGTTATGTTGTGTATGTTCTCGCTAATTTTTATCCATGTGAGTATTTTCTTATTGACTCTATTAGAAGCATGCCGGTATGTCGGTGCAAATTCATTGGGTGCGAATATACTTGGTGCATGCGAATGCAAGTCTTTATGTATATACGTGCAATATGCAAGAACATGTTGGTGCAAAGATAATAAATATATGTATTTAAATCATTAGCTCGCTACGTCTTGCCATCGATGTGTGAAACCATCTCTTGAAGGGTCTATAGAATTCGCATTGAAATATGTTAAGATATAGATCAAAATATTCTCAGAAGAAGCCAGTAGAAAAATATTCAATCTCTCCTAATTCCAAGTTGCAGCCTTGAAGCCAGCTCTTGAAGGGTCTATAATATTTGCATTGGAATATGTCAAGATATAGGTCAAAATGTTTTCAGAAGAAATCAGAAGAAAAATATTCAATCCCTCCTAATTCCAGGGTAATGATTGGCAATTTTGCAAACCTTGTCAATTACTCGAATCGCATAACGATTTACTAAAAAGCCTATTTACAGCAACACTTTTTCTTAAATTGTTTAAATACAGCTACAAGTTTGGTCCTCAATCCTAGAACTCAACTCTTCAAAAATTCTGATGTGCTACTCAACTCAGGGACTGTTTAATCAAAATGTTAGTAACTATACCTTGCTGCTGCTGCTCAAGCTTCCTGGATCATAAAAAAACTCATAGGGGCTTGACTGTTCGAACCACTCACTGGCATGGCATATTGACACATTATCATAGTTTCATTGCTAATTTTAGTCATTATAGTAGATGCTTCTCTTTCCGATTCATATATGCACCATTTTCGATCCTTTTTAATTTAATTTTTTTCTAAGCACGGTCTGAAACAATGCTCAAAAGGAGCCAACTGTTGAGAGTTCGCAGAACACATCTGCAGAACACATCTTATTACTGTATGCGAAATGATTCTTAACACTTGCTTGTTTTCTTTCATCTAATCAAGATTTTTTAAAGCAATTGGCAGATGAAGTATATTTTCTACAAATTTAATTATGTCACCATACGGGAAATTTAAATTGAATCCATAATATCGAATATCTTATTTCCAAATACCTGGTAGCATTATGGAAGAGGGCAATAGCAAATTGAACTCAACATGACATAATTGCTGTATTTAGCCCAGTTTTTTAATCTTTCTGTTGAGCTTATTTATTCAAAAAGAACCGTCTCCTATGTTGTGTCCACCGATTCTACCAAATGGGCAAATATCATAAGTTTCATTTATCTCAAATATGTACACATTACCTATTCTATTCACCGTTATACAGGGAATTTCGAATAATTATAATTATTTGATTGCAGCTACCTATACTCTTTTTCCTGGCAGTGTGGTGTTTGGAATAGCAGAAGCGTTACTTTACACACCAGCACTTATGTATTGCACTCATTATGGCAGGCTTGTTGCAAATGCACGTTCTAAGAACACTAAAAACAAAATTAATTTATTTGTTGGATATTTTTGGGGAGTTTACCAAATGAATGAGGTAATAAAGTTGATATTTTGATCGAGTGTGGTAGACATATTAGAAAAAAAATACATTGAGTGGAAGATTTAAATAATAGTATATTGTATGCTACTATCTATATTACTGACCAAGGAATGTAGTAATGACTGAGTTGTTAAATTCAATTCAACAAAAAGCAATTTTGCAATCCATGGGCGATTAGAATTTTTTGATATTGATATTATAGCAAAGAAC
This sequence comes from Styela plicata, assembly GCA_963675895.2. Classification (NCBI taxonomy): domain Eukaryota; kingdom Metazoa; phylum Chordata; class Ascidiacea; order Stolidobranchia; family Styelidae; genus Styela; species Styela plicata. The sequence continues at coordinate 17,952,159 of OZ023140.1, forward strand.
TTGTCTTTGAACAATATATTAACACGTTCATGGTTTAAAGACTTTCCTAATATTCATGATAACATATGCTTATTTTCTCATACACTATCCACGAGTGGTAAAAGCAGAATAAATATCCTCTGTTAAATTATTTTATCTACCAGACACTCAAACTAATTATTTTATGCATATCACGCTGAAATGTCTGAAAATAAAGGTTATTTAATTATATTTCTACCTGTTAGAATATTTATTCAATTTACATATAAATTTATACATTTCAGGTATTCAGTAATTTGATTTCAACAATCGTTCTCAGCATTGGGAAGCGGACAGCGGAAGAACTTCAAGTTCCTCAATATAATAGAATAGCAGAAATGAAATATGCTGATGGTCTTTTTGACATGAACCAAAGTGCCACAAGCCTCTTAAAAACTGAAGCATCAATACTAAATGAATCTGAACAAAATACTAGTGACAATGCTAGATTTAATACAACTGTAAATCTTGGCAACGTTACTCAAGTAGCAAAAATTTTTTTTATGTGTGGAGCAAATGACTGCTATGATGAGAAACAGTTTAGTACTGTTATCGAACAATATGTTCCAATATCAACAACTGCTTATTTTATAATGACAGGTGTTTATACATTCCTAGCTGTTATTGCCATTCCAATGATGATGTATATTCCAGCACTTCCAAGTACCGGTAATGGTGAAGGTAATTATTTTATTTAATAAACTGGATGAAACAGCAGGCACATGGAATGGAGAATTTTGTTTATGATGAATTGCAGTCTGTGAAATAGGGTGGGAATTCATTTTTATCTCAAGAGAGACTAGGCAAAATCAGAAGTCTGTCAATATTTTTTTGCTTTTAAATTTATACCAATTCAACCCTGGAAGCTGATAAATCTGTGAGCTAAATGTTCTAAAATGTACATACTTGAAATTAAATTTTTACTCTTAGGAAATAAATTGATTCTTAAATTAACTAAAAATTCAATGTGCTGTAAGTTGGACACTCATGATAATGACAGGCACTGATAAGCGTATTATATATCAAAATTTATGTAATTTTTGTTTTATGTAGACCCAGAGGATGAAAAAGTCAAAGTAAGGAAGGTAGGTATAAATATATTAGACTGAACGCATGGAATTTTTATGGGAGATAATTTACCATTGGGAATTTTGGTAAAAAACCGGAATCAACGGGAATTTTTAGGAACTATCGATAAATTTTATGTTGATAAAGACCAATAAGGCTTTTTTTCTGTATTGTTGCTGTAGTCTGACATTTAATATTATACCACAAAACAACGATAAAATAGCACAAAGTGAGACATTCGAATGAAACGCTTCTGGAAAAAATTTACGAGACCGTTCTAGGTTCAAGCATATTTGGAGAAAAGCTTCATTGGTTTTGCATCTATCCCAATGAACATCGCTTGCTTCATTGATATCAACTTGAGTCAATTTATCATTTGCCTGTTAACTTAAGATTAGGGCTGAATCATTTGGAATTCTACTCGGATTCGGATATTTTTTTTTGAATCTCCACTTCTGTATAAAGAACAAATATACCATTTTTACTATTACAAATTGTCTCTATTATGAAATTCAAAAAACTATAGTTATAAATTACTAATATTAACATCAAGAATCATGAAGGGAATGTATTTTCAATTCCCAAAGAGGAAAAAGTTTCATATTTGAACGACAAAATGCAATCGATTTTGTTTAACTTAGACCAAAGTTTATTGCGTTTTGTCATTGAAAAAGAAAATTCACTTACGTCATCTTTTTTTCATTCACGTTTTTGTTCCTATGAATGATTCATGATTAAGTTAAATAGTTTATGCTTCGTATCGATTCAAATCACCGAATCAAATTGCCCAGCCCTACTCGTAATAAAGTTATCTTGGACTTGTTCAAGGTTGACTAACTATTCATAGTCTGAAACCCAGAATTGCTGTCTTATTATGAGATCTGATTATATAAGGGAGTAACATATAGATGGTTTAAAATATCTTTTAGGGTGATTGAAATCTAAAAAAGCAATTATACGAAAATTCTCAATGTTTTCAATATTCCCGATCTTTTGAAAATTTCCGCAAACTTTCCACCCTCAGGTTTGAGCAAGCTCTGCGCATTTGTTACCTTTCAATTTGCAAAATGAATCCAATCGTGAAATTGAGATGACGTTTGTGAATAATTTGGCAAAAAACTGCAGTGAGTGAAAATATCTACTTTGGAGTTAATTTATCTCATAATGAACATTATCTGTCGTTCAGTATAATAGTTCATCATAATGACTGAACAATAGGTATTGTCAGTTTAAAGCCCCATTCCTATTTTCCCTTTTTGCTGGATTAAAAATATCCTATTATATTCTTTTAACACCCGCTGGCAAACATCATCATTTCATCCATGCTGTCATCATTCTCAAATGATGGTTGTTTGATTTCCAGATGTCAAATTTCAGATTTCTGCAGCAAGGTATTGTAGAATGATAAAGAATAACTTTATAGAGATGATAGCTCATTTTGTGGATGTTCAACAATTACTACTAACTCCACTGACCCTCTATCATGGCCTGTATGTCGCTTTCATATCATCAGAAATTAATAGAGCATATGTTTCGTGTACTGTCGGGGTGGAAAAGGTATGCATTTATATTATTTTTCAATATGGCCCAGGCTGTCCAAATTTTAATAACTAAGATAAACAGATAAACTCTACTGTTCTTTGGTGTGATTTATAACATGTGAAGTGAATTTTTTCAAACCCTGTGCTATTTGAAGACACTACATAAAAAGTATATTGAAGGATGGTGGTTGTCGAGCTTTGTCTCCACCTTGCAGACACACAGTTTGTCTGAAATGTTTCAAAGCCTAGATTAAAGTATGAAACATGCAAAATGACACCTGAATACAGACCTGGCAAAGTTATTAAAAATTCAGTTTTTAATAAATATAAATTTAAATTCACTCAAAGCAAGGTTGGAAGCGAGCATTGAGCAACATGCTATGTAATAATTTTCTGATATTTGAGGGTCTACAACATTTAAATAATTTATACAATGCAGTACTGTACTGACTCTGGTTGGAAAAAAAATTGAGGAATTTATTATATATTGAGCTATAATAATTAATTATTTCCAGGTTGGAATTGGAATGATGCTTGGCGGAATAATGAATGTTACCGTTTCTTTTATATACGGATCTTTGGCTGGAAACAGTTTATTACGTAATGTAATGCTAATCACTGTAGTACTTCTTGACTTGCTTCTATACTTCTTCTGTCTTTTTTGGATTCCCACTGAAGATACAGCATGGATGTCTTATATTATATGTTTTCTATTTGGTGCCACTGATGGCGTTTGGTCTCCGTTTTTAGATGGTGAGCATTAGAACTTTCAATAGAAGATAATTTTACTTTTGCTGGAGGTTAGATTTAGAGATTTGATAGATCTTTTTATGTAGGCATTAAAAAGAGAAGAATATCAATTCTATTGTCAAGACTTTCACGGTTGTGGCATTTTCCGAAGGGCTCTTAGACCTAATTTTGGTGGAATAAGAATGTGAGCAAGTCTTACGTTTGCTTACATAACATTATTATTATATGTTAAAAAATATAAATATGTACAACATAGTTCCAATAGGACTATATATTACGATTTACTATTCTAATTAAAATACAATGGCTTTTCCATTCTAAAATTAAACGGACTGATATGTGAAAAAGGTCAAGTAATAAATCTTGTAGTATGTCAAAGCTGCACATTCTGCAAAAAGTAATTATCACAGTTGGTCATCTCTTATAATTATGTTGACTCTAATTTGTTTTGCTATGCTACAAGTTTAAAGTACTCAATCACAGAGACCTGTCACCTACACCCGGTCAGGGGTCAATTTTGTTGACACGATAACAACTTTTGATCGATGTCGAATGAATCAATCATCAACCTGTTTTATCCCTTACTTACGCTTTATTTGGACAGAAATTTGTTAGCATAATATGAAATGCATTCTATGCACAGGTAAAAACCTAACTATGTCATTTGGGTATCCCTAAATTAGTAAAATATGTCTTGCCACTGATGGACCTATCCATTAGGAGCTCATTTGTTTCATAGTTTTGTTAAATGTTTTTTAGATTTCAATCCTATTTTGGTGTAAAGCCTCTGGGCATTACTAAGATGCTCAGTCCCAAGTAGAAGATTCATTTCCAGCCAAAAAGATTTGTTAAATGTGTCACTGATCAATTGGGGTCTTGATAAAAGGGCTATTCCATTTATATCAAGCATGGGTGGATAAGTGTCGAAATGAAATCTAGGTAGTTTCATGTTGTGGCAAGGATTGTGTTAGTTAAATATAAAATCACATAATTTTGAATCAATACTTCAAATTTTTTCCTAATCTTGTCAGCGGGGTTAGAAGAGTTTATAATCCCATATTACCACATTTGACTAAATGAAGTTTCACCATTGAAGCTTTTTTACATTTCCAGGAAAATATGCAAAATATTTCCATGATAAAGAAAAAATTGCTTACACTGTGCAAACAATATGGAGTTGCGTCGGATTCACACTGATGTATGGATGGACTTCACTACTTTGCGTTCGTCAGAAGATTTATGTTGTAATTTCATTCCTCTTGTCTGGAATTGTTTTCAGTGGTACGTGGTATAATACAAATATGATTATGATAACCAGATGGCCTGAGACACCAGCAATGCTTGGTCTGGGCAAGTGCACTGAAGTGGGAGAAGGTCAGCTACTCGGACACCCAGAAAATATGCCCCAGGGCCATATAATGAATTGTAATTGCCATTGTAATGAATAGTGCAGAAATTTTGCTTGTGATGGAACACCTGAAAGAAAAGATTTTGCCAATTTTATCCAGACCAGAGCAGTCCGGTGTTCATCAACCTAATATTTTCAGCCTCCTGTTGGTCCTGGCAACTTCATAACCAGCATATATGACAGTCTGTCTGTTGTGATAAGGATAACCTAACACGGATACATTACCCTATATAATCCATAGATCGTAAATTGAGAGCCATAAAATTAACCCCAAAATCATGCAGACATCTGCGTTCTGCAACTCATTATAAATCCCACATGACAGATGATTTTTCGTTTCTGTCCGATTTCATTAGCTGTTGCTAACTTTGGCATAGTAAATTGCTAACTTTGGGCATAGTAAAGCATTTAACTGTCAGCTTCTTTGTAGACTTTATATATTCAATAACTATGACCTGATATTTTTCAGCTGGTGCCGAATGTTTGCAGAAGAGGAAGAATAAGGTTTAATTCAGTTTTGAATATATCTTTACAATGGGATACTGTTATTCCATCCGCATTTCAGTCGATTCAGCTGTTTCTAGACTTCTAAACATGATGTGACTTTCATTACTATGTAACTCCTTAATTGTTATTTTTGTATTTTATATTTTCTTAAAATGCTGTAATGCGACTATAGCACTTTATCTGTTTATACGTTGAACTGGATTTACCTACTGATGGCCCCCACAAGCTTTATTGCACCCACAAGATTTATTCATGACAATATCATTTTATGTTTCATACATGTATATTTTAACTATCCGAATGATATCTTGATTACCGTATTTATTTTGCTGATCTATTACCTATAATTGATGATTAATAAAAGTTTAAAATGCACTATTCACACTTGTTGAATGAACCTTTGTATCATGAGGGTGCTTATGTAATTTGAGTTTAAATACACATGGTAAAACTTTTTTCCAACTAGCAAACATTTAAAAATCACAACCATTACACCAATTTCCTATTGCAGAAAGAGTACCATACCAGCGGTGAAGGGTATTGATTCTATGATCAGAACCGACAAAGGCCAGACGGCAAAATACAAGCCGATCTTTCGATTTAAAGTGTGAAACATCTGGTCCTAATTTGTTTCATAGCGTTATCTAGGAGTGCAAAGGTTTAAGAACAATGATATTTTGGTATGGAAACTGAATTTCATATGACACTAGGCTCCCTAAGTTGATTGCTCTCTTTAAAAAGTATGAGGGCTTGTTGGGGAATCTTGCTTTTATAAAAGATCTTTTGGGTATTTTTATATCATAATAAGAGAAAACAATTTTTTCGCACCACCTGTAGTTTCACTATGAAATTTCACCTACAATACCGACTGAAATGTCAATATTTAATTGTGGCTACCTTTGGAGTTTCTTTCAGACTTTTGTGTCTAGACCAATCAGAATCTGCAACATCATTAAACAAAGTCTCATTTACTTGCCACACTTATATATTAAAAGTATTACGATGTCTAGGAATCATGCATTGTCGTAGTGCTTTTTGTAGGTATATAACAATGTTGTATATATGGTGATGAACGCTATTTTAGGCAAGTGTATAAGTTACCAAACTGGCATTTCTGAATCCTGCAAATAAAGCTTTTCCATCTTTTGAGAATCGTACAGATGAAATTCTGTCTCTCTGTTTGAGGCTGCTCTGTAACAAGTTACCTTTCCTCGTATCATAAATGTGTAAACAGTTGTCATCTCCCGATGATGCTATAAACTTTCCACAAGGGCTCATATCAAACGAACCATTGCATGCGTCTGGATGTGATTGGTACTTAGCAACGCAGCTCATTGACCTTATGTCCCATAATTTTATACCATCAGTGGGGGCAGTTGTGGTGAAAAGGTTGTAATTATCGGGCTGGAAGAAAGATGAACCAGTGTTTAGGACGAGTTGGTGCACTGGTCTTGTATGTGCGTTTTTCAAACAAAAAGCCAATGATGCACTGTTCATGTCATATACTTGGACGCTTTTGTCGGATCCACAAACCAACACAGCGTAGGAATATATATTATTGGGTGCCGCTATACACGTGATTGACTGACAATCCATTGCAGAAAAAAGTTTAACAAGTTTGTACTTGTTTTTTTCCAAATAGCGTTTTACATCAGACTTTGGGCTGTCGTCAATATAATAGGAGTAAACACCGAAAGTATTACCAAAACTAAGAAGCATGAATCTGTCTACATAATAAAATTGTGCATGTGTGACATCATTCGGTATCATATCAGGCTTTTTACAGACACTACCATTTAACAAACAAACATCTAGTATTGGTTTTCCTGGATGTTCAATAGCCCACATTTTTGTTGTACGATCTTTGGAGTATGTGAGCAATCGAGAAGATGCATGGCTCCAGTTACTTCCCAAAACTGATTCATTGTGTCCATTTAATGTAGATTTATGTCGATTTGTTTTGCAGTCAAATATCATAGCTACACTGTTGGGAAAAGAACATGTCAAGTAATGGTTGCATTCCGAGAGAGAAATATGATTGATATTATGAGATCCAACTGATGAATAACTTGGTTTCTCGAGTGGAACAGACCAATCAGTTGAGAAGGAATGTGTGTCATTTATACATAGTTTTCTTGTTCCAGTTTTTGGCTTCTGATTACTATGGTTGCTATTCCGTGTAATTGGTTGAAACATTTTGCGATTTTGGGTTATTTTTGTTATATCCTGAACTACTGATTCTAGTGTGGAATGTCAGTGACTTTTGTTCAGTTTTTTTTGGTTTTTGCGAAACTCTGTTTGGTATGAGTACTTCTTGCAAAATTGAACCATCTATAATTGGAGAAGCTGGTAATATGGTGATAGAATTTTGATTTGTTTCAATTTTTTCCATAAGATTCAGTTGTAGCATCATTATTTCTTCTCCAAGCATTGAATTTGCAAGACAAAATACGGATCCTTCTTTACTTTGACTGAAGCGAGCTTCAATGAGGGGGCTCAATCCAAATTTTAGTAGATGTAAAATTTCAACAACTTGTGTAAAGTAATCTATGATAAAAATAGCTTCATTGGTAGCACAGATTACCTTGTATCCACACTGATTATTTTCATCCTTCGTTTTCCTGAATCTGGCCAAGAAGATAGAAATAATATTATTGTTATTATTATTGTTTGATTCCTCCAACGATTTTGTGACCTTACAGTGGTACATTTCCCTGTCAAGGTCAATTTCAAACTTTTTTTGACAAAGGAATACTTCACTGCTGGCATTGACAATGTAACAATTTATTTTATTGTTAGAGCAAGCAGCAGTGAATGTATAAGCTTTAACAGTTATTTGTGATATTGAACTCTCGAATTGTGAGGAAGTCCAGCTTAGTATATCATCCTCAATGTCCCAGATCTCAATCTTGTTATTTTTGACAAGTATTAGCAATTTTTCTGTAAAAAAGGATGCATTTGAATATCTACCATCTTTACAAAACATGATTTTTGAGTCTTTGCAACCATAAATTATAACTTCATTTGGCAGTATTGTGCACAATTTCGATGCAGTTTCGGATAAGGATAATAATTTGGGAGCAATTCCTTCCAACTGTGTGACAACTTTGCCACGTATTTGAGTCCCCTTTTTAAAACATTCTTCTATTTCACCAATATTCCACAGGATAATATAATGAGACCCAGCTGATGCAAGGTATGTTGAATTATTACCCTCAAAGCACATGGCGGAGATGTCTGAATGATGCCCAGAAAGTCGAATATGCTCATCATGTTCGTTTTTAAACACGTTGACAAATATATCTTTGTTGCTACTGATGGCAAAATATACACCATGAAGAGCTATTTGATATTTTCCATGTCTCTTAAATGGGCACTGTTGAATTACATTTACAGTCGACATTCTGTAAAAATATAATATATTTACAAAATAGACATAACACAACGTGTATAACGGATGAAATTTCATTATAGCAAACTTGCCTTTTAGCCCAACGGCATAGACAAACAATAATGAAACTGACTTTTGAAGTTAAAGTTCTGGCAAAAGTAATGTTTCAATATCTTGAAACATATCTAAAATTTAGGCATGAAGGAATAAAAATTTCACGACTGCTGTTCGCAGTGGGGTTCGGCTGAATTGACATATTACCTCTACAAGTACTCTGGACAAATCTAGTCACCAAAACGCCTTGTCAAAGGTTTTTTTTATGCAGGAAACTTAAATGGACCACTGTTAAGCATTCATGATCAATTCTAAACCCATACACAAAAGGCTATTAACTCCTTTTGACAAGCATGGGCCACAAATGGGTGACAGAATACAAGTTTCAATTGAAAATGCTAAATAAATGAATTTCTAAATAGTTTTCTCTCCTTAAATATATATAGGCATCATGTGAAAGGTTTCCCCACACAGTCATACATATTCTTGATTACATACCCAACTCATTCCAAGTAAAGTAGTTGTTGTTCTTATAAAAACTTAATCAAATTAACAAATAAATAAATATTAGTTATATAAACTAATTAAGAAAATGCACACACCGGAATAAATAACAAAACCAGTAAACAAAAAAAAATAACCAAGCATTTGAAAAATGCAATTCGCACAAAAATGAAAGGTCTAATAAAATTGAGATTATCTGTAGAAAAGAGATATTGGTACTTTGCTAATTCAAAATATATGATTGCCAGAATCTAAGTTCCTTATGATGTACAATGAATAATAATCGCAATATATGGGTGCGTAAATTTGGTGGATGCTGAATATAGTATATTTGTTTAACTAGCGTGTTTTTAAATTCTAACTTTCAAATATCCTCAGACTACAAACATTTAGTCAGTATCATTGCCTATTTCGATGTTATTAAATAGCACACAATTTAATCTTTTTCTACTTCATTTTACTAGTCTGAACTTGGAAACCTAGCAAATGATTAAAATTCTTTACGTGTTTAGCTTGTTCTACATCTAATCGTTAGTATAGATATACTAGTGATATATGAATATTTATAAACACCTGAAATAAAATTAAAACAAATGTTTTTTCTATTCATATCTAAGTTCAACACTTTGTACTGACTGTATAATCCATGATCTATAGAATCTGAGATCTGTGTAAACACCTGGCATACGTGGCTCTCCACATCCAATGCCCCAACTGACCAATCCAGGCAAATAGAATTGATTATCTGGTTGCCGAGTACATGACAATGGACCTCCAGAGTCTCCTTGACAGGCATCCATGCTTCCATCTTCTGTTCCAGCGCAAATCTGCAACTTAGATACAAGACCCATCAGCCAAGTGTCAGCATTACACACTGACAGATCGATAATGCGGACTGTTGCTTCCTGAAGTCTGTTTGGCATTTTACCACCCTCCGACAAAGCTCCCCATCCAGAGATCAAGCATTCTTCACCAGCTGTTATAACCTCTTCAGAGTCTGGAAGACAAATGGGGCGAATATGATCATTCATAGTCAAATGGTATTCCATCCTCATCAGAGCAACATCATTATCATATGTAGTTCGATCAAATTCTGGATGAGAAACAACATCTGTAACTGATAATAGTTTTGTCAAATTGGCCACTTCTTCCATTTCTGATAAAAAAGTTGCTCCAGCATAAACCGTCCAATTCTCTGGAGCAGGGTAAGGTTCTGTACAGTGAGCAGCTGTGAGTATCCAATTAGAGGAAATAATGCTTCCTCCACAAGTGTGACGATTTTTTGTCCATAATGACACTTGCCATGGAAAATTATTCAACGAAGCAGAACTACCTCCCACAATTCTTTTTCCACGATAAAATGTATCTTCAGAATATCTTCGAAATCTTTCTTTGCCTAACTTTCCACATTGTGGAGAATCAATTCCAATTCGTTTGGATTCTCTTACTGTTTCTGATGTTTCAAGATTGATAAAATCTGAGCTGTTGTCTGTTTGAATCTCCATGTCTGCTAGAGGTAAGTCATCAACTTCATCTACTTGATTGTTACTAAAAACGTTTGCATACATAAGATATCCAGCACCGAAACCAGCACCTATGGCGACAAATATGCTCAAAAAAACAGATAATATGCAAAGTTTTCTGCCTGCGCATTTGGGAGACGTTCGCACATGTGTCTGCGCCACATTTACGCTTTGCTGACGTGGAGTAGTGGAACGGCGTCTTCTTCCAGTACCATGATCAACTGAACGTCTGTGATCTTCCATAAGTAGATAGAATTAATAAGCAATAAGGTGTATACTGTAAGAAAAGCTTCATTGCAAAAAACATTGGATGGAAAAAGAATACAGTATATATAAAAAAATATTGATATTGCTGAGTAACTGCCACCAGCCCGAAGACTAAGATTTTGAGTAAATGCAGTTAGCCCACACTGCGCTGAATACCAACAATGTCAAATGCTTACAACTTTCACCAGGAATTCAGGAATTTGAAACTGATATGGATATTTTCATTGGAGAACTAAAAAATATTCATTCTGTTCACTTGCCTCGATCATGTATAATTACACCTTTTTATCAAGCATGGCTGTTTTCAACCTAGAATTACACAATTATCAGATAAGTTTGGGAAAAAATAACCAAAATCTCCTACCTAAAGTCTAGGGGGTCATAAACAAATAATATTAAAATTGCACAAAACGCTCGCAGGAATTTTTCAACATTTTTTGGTTAAATATACACCATTTTGGGGGAAAACACTAACCAATATGTATAATATGTGATTGTGTGCCAAAGGTACGTAAATTTAAATCTTACAGTAAGGCCTGTCCCTCTCTATTAAAGTCTTGGGAGGGAAACATGTACCGTCGCCCTCCTGGTTTTTATAACCCTTTACGCATTAACTCCGTTTTTCACTTTCCCTAAAATGGTTTTCCGGAATTAAATTTCAGACTTAAAGAGAACTGAAAAATATGGATAGCTATTTTAAAAGTTTTAAATTTGTATCATGAACTATGGCTGTCCAAAATATTCGATTCGCGATATTTGAATCATAAATGATTCGAATCAATTTTATTATATAATACTCTGATTTGATTATTCGATTTTGGATACTCCTATAGGCAACAAATACTATCAAAAATAGTGATAAACTATTTGGTATCTAATATTATCAAAGTCGCCTGCCAACGAGTCCACATTCCCATTTTTTTAGGTCAAAAGCGCTCACAACTCCTTAATTTTTTTTTTAGAGACATGCCATTGTTTATGGAGTAGCCTATTAGTATTGCGCAAAAATCAACCGTTTAATTAAAGCAGATTTATTTTCTTAGCCTCAAATTAGGAAATATTTATCAAAGTTGCCTGGTTTCATCGTTACAGTGATTATTTGAATGTTTATACTATACGTCTAATGTTACTACTTTTTTTTGAGGGGGGGTGCTCCTTCCTCACTATTATCTGAAAGAAGGCAATCGATCCCCTGATTCCCTCGCCTATGGACATCGTGTAGTGTTGATTTGCAGTTGGATGTATGTTATTATTTTGACATTTAATTGCGTATTTTATGTATGAAATAATAACGGATAAAGTTTGCGAAAACAAGTCGATCTAAAAGTCTCTGGAGATTATTGACCTGAGGTTGAGGTTCACCACATGCTGGTTATATGATAACTATTCTTAAGCCTAAACTATCAGGGGTGAAACGGCTATTGGTATCACATTTATGACCATCTCTGCGACTTTTATCTGTTTGCTTTAAGCTACGGACAGACAGATTACAAAAGGACCTAACTAAATTACAGACAAGATGACCAACATTGGATATAGGCTATCGGTATAACAATTCCGCAATTTCTTCGATGGTGGCCTTGTTACCACTGCCATGGTACCAGTACTGTGTTTTAGCAGAGAAATATCCTATTTAGAACGAACATAGCCTTTTTAGTATGGATCTCAGGCTAGTCTATTTAGTAGGGACAAATCCAAACTATAATCACCAGTGCTATCTGCATTTACAGTTTAGTGGGGACAAAGCCAAACTATAATCTTTTTTTTTTGTGCCAAATAAAATCCAATGCCAAATGTTTATGTCCAAATTCAGATTGATTAATCCAACCACAAGCCCAATAATAAACCGAATAAAATTTAAAAGCACAATATTATTAAACACAAATTTATTACCATTATCGATGAGTTATTACCATTCCATATGAAGTTGTTACATTGAATTTTTGATGTTCATATAATCCATCCATTGTTGTGTCCAAGTATCCAGTTTTACAATGATTCAATTATTGTATTATTTTAGTTTAAACATGGAAAAACAAGATTTCACTAATTAGATAAAATAAACGATTCTATCAGACCTGGTATGCTGTATGGGGGCTTGCCATGTTCCATACCATTCCTGATCCAAAACCTTATACAATACTATTTAGGGGTCTAGTGAAGTTTAGTACCATAATACCTTTAAAAGGCAGCACAATCATGAAATTTGGATATATTGTTAGGCACCCCAAAAAAACCTCGCATACCAAAAATGACGTCACTGCGACGTCATATGACGTCATAACAAGCCAAAAAAAACGCTCGCACACGCCCTCAGTGACGTCCTAAACAACACTGCGATAACGCTATGGCGTTAGCGCTCATTCTCCGTTTACGCACTCGCTCAATTACTTTCTTTTGTTCTCTCCTTTTTAACCTTCGGTCATTCATCAAATGGGTAAACGATTTAACACCTAACGCCATATATGAACCGCGCTAAGGCCGATTCAAACCATATAAAGACCATACGTGACATATTACGGAAGCGATAAAAGTGAACTCCACATGAACATGATGGACTGGCCATGCGTGTCGCTAATTCCCTAATGAACTTTTTTAATGACCTGAAAAAGCTAATATGCCCAGCATGAAGATTAGTGCCACAGCCATAATTCCCCTAAAAATGCCAATACCCCAGCATGAAGATTAGTTCCACAGCCATAATTTCTCTAAAAAGGCCAATACCCCTTCATAAAGATGAGAACTAAAGCCATGAAGTCCTTAAATACGCTAATACCACCTTATGAAGTTGAATGCCACGGCCATAACGGCTCTATAAATGCTAATATCCCCTCATGAAGTTTAGTACCACGGCCATATTGACTCTAAATATGCTAATATCTCCTCATAAATTTGAGTACCACGGCCATATTGGCTCAAAAAATTGCTAATATTCCCTCATGAAGTTGAGTACCACGACCATAATGGCTCAAAAAATGCTAGTATCCCTCATGAAGTTGAGTACCACGGCCATATTGACCCTAAATACGCTAATAAGTCCTCATGAAGTTTAGTACCACGGCCATATTGACTCTAAAAATGCTAATATCCCCTCATGAATTAAAATTGATTTGGTGAATAAAAATATACATATATACTGCCTGGTGATTAGGTTCAAATACGTCGTATTGTATCATTTGTGGTTCGTCGTAGAACTAGAAAGCATAATAGAACAGTGGTGTGGAACACAGCCTCCCCATATTCTATAAGACTACACTTGCGGATTGCGTGAAAATGGAAAAAATTTAATCCCCTGAAAGGAAGATTGTTGCTACTTACTTGGAGATAAAATAATTTAATTTTGTTCACAAATCCCGTTAATAAGGCACAAATTAATGTTTAGTTTGACATTTGCGGATTTTGAGATTGTGCACACTAAGCAAATTTTCCCGCGCGTTATTGAATCGTTTATTCATGTCATGGACGATAAAATTTTGAATGCAAGCTTTTAACATGAAAAGTGCTCCATATATACATTGCAAAATAGAAATAAATTATATCATAATTCGATATTTGTTGAATTATCAACAATTTCTAGAGTGGTTTTCTTGGGTGCATGACTATTTGATTAATATACGAAGGCTACATTCCGTTTTCAGATCATACAGTTTGGAATTGGTCGAAATGGAATGCTTTTTCATCCTCAAGAACAAATTCAAATATGCAGCACATTCTTCTTTAAGTTTGACATAAACCAAGAATCCTGTGCTGATCGCACAGAGGCGCTATAAAAACGTGTGAGTACCAGACGAAAAGGTTTGTTTTGCCCATAATTCAAAATTTTAAAGCTGGTTTCCCATCCAGAATGTTTTATAAACACAGCTGGCGATATTTGAACAAAGAATGGTGAAAATTTTTCGAGGATTCGGCTCATTTGACGAAATACTGCTGGAATACTCTGTGGCAGTCTTTCACATATTTTCATTTAAAAATGGATGATGCTCTTGCTTACGTTAAAAAATATCCAAAACCGTTTGATACTGGAAACTGGTGGAAAAGACACTTTCATTTATTCATAGATTTCCAATGGGTGCACAATAGAGGTATATGATATGAAAGTGATGTAATAAAAGACAAACAATACCAATATATATAAAGATATAAGTCTGAAGACTTAATTATCGTTGACTCCCTTTACTGATCTCGCTTCTCCGAACAAAGTTTTTTGAATGGGCTAAGTGGAGATGACTGGCTACCTTATTCCCACTGACATTGTCAGTTCCACCACAGCACTACAATCAATTTTATGTAAGAGGTTTTTTCACGAATTCTGTGAACCGGGTAAGTTTGTGATGAAGATACCTTAGTGTTACTTCAGCGATTATATAGCTCTTTGTACTATAGGGAGAATCTGAACGAATCTGGATAGGAAAAAATCAATTTGCTGGAGTACAATGGAAAGTACCTAAAGTACTACCAGCTTAACCAATCGATAACTATTGTTCATAGACATCATACACATTTTGATCTAATAATTATATTATTAGGGACTCTATCCGCGCAATCCATTGCTCGAGTCAAACATGGTCCATGCTTAAACGACAGAACTCAAACGTGACATGCATAAACGATATCTACAACGTTCGGAAAATTTTTTACTAAAATTAAATTATTTTATTCCAACATTCTATGTAGTAAAAATACCTGTCAGGGATTAATATTTTTTCATTTTTCAAAAAATGTTTCTTACATAATCAGCAACTGTAGTCTTGTGCATGTATCTGATTGAATTTTGAAAAAAAGTAATCGAAATATCGCGATAAATGTAAACGAAACTTCACGATTAATCTTTTTAGACCCATTAGGGTCGTTTCACTGAATTTCATGAGGGAATATTAGCATTTTAAGGCCATTCTGACCATGTTACTCAAATTCGAGAGGGAATATTAATGTATTTGTGGTCAATTTGACCGTGATACTCAAATTCATGAAGGGATATTCACATTTTTAAAGTCAATATGGCCGTGGTACTAAACTTTATGAGGGGATATTAGCATCTATAGAGCCTTTATGGCCGTGGCACTCAACTTCATGAGGGGATATTAGCATTTTTAAAGTCAATATGGCCGTGGTACTAAACTTCATCAGAGGATATTTGCGTATTTAGAGTCATTATGGCCGTGGTACTAAACTTCATGAGGAGTTATTAGCGTATTTAAGGCCATTATGGTCGTGGTACTCAACTTCATGAAGGGATTTTAGCGTATTCAGAGTCATTATGGCCGTGGTACTAAACCTCATGAGGAGGTATTAGCGTATTTAGGGTCAATATGGCCGTGGTACTAAACTTCATGAGGACTTATTAGCGTATTTAGGGTCAATATGGCCGTGGTACTAAACTTCATGAGGGGATATTAGCATTTATAGAGCCGTTATGGCCGTGGTACTCAACTTTATAAGGAGATATTGGCGTATTTAAAGTCATTATGGCCGTGGTACTCAACTTCATGAGGGGCTATTCACATTTTCAGGGCCATTATGGCCGTGGTACTCAACTTCATGAAGGGCTATTCACATTTTCAGGACCATTATGGCCGTGGTACTAAACTTCATGAGGAGATATTAGTATTTTCAGGGCCATAATGGCCGTGGTACTCAACTTCATGAAGGGATATTCGCATTTTTAGAGTCAATATGGCCGTGGTACTCAACTTCATGAAGGGCTATTCACATTTTCAGGACCATTATGGCCGTGGTACTAAACTTCATGAGGAGATATTAGTATTTTCAGGGCCATAATGGCCGTGGTACTCAACTTCATGAGGGGCTATTCACATTTTCAGGGCCAATATGGCCGTGGTACTCAACTTCATGAAGGGCTATTCACATTTTCAGGACCATTATGGCCGTGGTACTAAACTTCATGAGGAGATATTTAGTATTTTCAGGGCCATAATGGCCGTGGTACTCAACTTCATGAGGGGCTATTCACATTTTCAGGGCCAATATGGCCGTGGTACTCAACTTCATGAAGGGCTATTCACATTTTCAGGACCATTATGGCCGTGGTACTAAACTTCATGAGGAGATATTAGTATTTTCAGGGCCATAATGGCCGTGGTACTCAACTTCATGAAGGGATATTCGCATTTTTAGAGTCAATATGGCCGTGGTACTCAACTTCATGAAGGGCTATTCACATTTTCAGGACCATTATGGCCGTGGTACTAAACTTCATGAGGAGATATTAGTATTTTCAGGGCCATAATGGCCGTGGTACTCAACTTCATGAGGGGCTATTCACATTTTCAGGGCCATTATGGCCGTGGTACTCAACTTCATGAAGGGCTATTCACATTTTCAGGACCATTATGGCCGTGGTACTAAACTTCATGAGGAGATATTAGTATTTTCAGGGCCATAATGGCCGTGTTACTCAACTTCATGAAGGGATATTCGCATTTTTAGAGTCAATATGGCCGTGGTACTCAACTTCATGAAGGGCTATTCACATTTTCAGGACCATTATGGCCGTGGTACTAAACTTCATGAGGAGATATTAGTATTTTCAGGGCCATAATGGCCGTGGTACTCAACTTCATGAGGGGCTATTCACATTTTCAGGGCCATTATGGCCGTGGTACTCAACTTCATGAGGGATACTAGCATTTTTTGATCCAATATGGCCGTGGTACTCAACTTCATAAGGGGATATTAGCTTATTTAGAATCATTATGCCCGTGGTACTCAACTTCATGAGGGGCTATTCACATTTTCAGGACCATTATGGCCGTGGTACTCAACTTCATGAAGACTTATTAGCGTATTTAGGGTCAATATGGCCGTGGTACTCAACTTCATGAGGAGTTATTAGCGTATTTAGGGTCAATATGGCCGTGGTACTCAACTTCATGAGGAGTTATTAGCGTATTTAGGGTCAATATGGCCGTGGTACTCAACTTCATGAGGAGTTATTAGCGTATTTAGGGTCAATATGGCCGTGGTACTCAACTTCATGAGGGATACTAGCATTTTTTGATCCAATATGGCCGTGGTACTCAACTTCATAAGGGGATATTAGCTTTTTTAGAATCATTATGCCCGTGGTACACAACTTCATGAGGGGCTATTCACATTTTCAGGGCCAATATGGCCGTGGTACTCAAATTCATGAGGGGATATTAGCATATTTAGAGTCAATATGGCCGTGGTACTAAACTTCATGAGGGGATATTAGCATTTATAGAGCCGGTATGGCCGTGGCATTCAACTTCATAAGGTGATATTAGCGTATTTAAGGACTTCATGGCTTTAGTTCTCATCTTTAAGAAGGGGGGTATTGGCCTTTTTAGGGGAATTATGGCTGTGGCACTAATCTTCATGCTGGGGTATTGGCATTTTTAGGGGAATTATGGCTGTGGCACTAATCTTCATGCTGGGCATATTAGCTTTTTCAGGTCATTAAAAAAGTTCATTGGGGAATTAGCGACACGCATGGCCAGTCCATCATGTTCATGTGGAGTTCACTTTTATCGCTTCCGTAATATGTCACGTATGGTCTTTATATGGTTTGAATCGGCCTTAGCGCGGTTCATATATGGCGTTAGGTGTTAAATCGTTTACCCGTTTGATGAATGACCGAAGGTTAAAAAGGAGAGAACAAAAGAAAGTAATTGAGCGAGTGCGTAAACGGAGAATGAGCGCTAACGCCATAGCGTTATCGCAGTGTTATTTAGGACGTCACTGAGGGCGTGTGCGAGCGGTCGTTTTTGGATTGTTATGACGTCATATGACGTCGCAGTGACGTAATTTTTGGTATGCGAGGTTTTTTAGGGGGTGCCTAACAATATATCCAAATTTCGGGTCTAGTGAAGTTTAGTACCATAATACCTTTAAAAGGTAGCACAATCATGAAATTTGGATATATTGTTAGGCACCCCTAAAAAAACCCGCATACCAAAAATGACGTCACTGCGACATCATATGACGTCATAACAAGCCAAAAACGACCGCTCGCACACGCCCTCAGTGACGTCCTAAACAACACTGCGATAACGCTATGGCGTTAGCGCTCATTCTCCGTTTACGCACTCGATCAATTACTTTCTTTTGTTCTCTCCTTTTTAACCTTCGGTCATTCATCAAATGGGTAAACGATTTAACACCTAACGCCATATATGAACCGCGCTAAGGCCGATTCAAACCATATAAAGACCATACGTGACATATTACGGAAGCGATAAAAGTGAACTCCACATGAACATGATGGACTGGACATGCGTGTCGCTAATTCCCCAATGAACTTTTTTAATGACCTGAAAAAGCTAATATGCCCAGCATGAAGATTAGTGCCACAGCCATAATTCCCCTAAAAATGCCAATACCCTAGCATGAAGATTAGTGCCACAGCCATAATTCCCCCAAAAAGGCCAATACCCCTTCATAAAGATGAGAACTAAAGCCATGAAGTCCTTAAATACGCTAATATCACCTCATGAAGTTGAGTACCACGGCCATATTGGCTAAAAAAAATGCAAATATCCCCTCATGAAGTTGAGTACCACGGCCATATTGGCTCAAAAAATGCAAATATCCCCTCATGAAGTTGAGTACCACGGCCATATTGGCTCAAAAAAATGCAAATATCCCCTCATGAATTGGAGTACCACGGCCATATTGGCTTAAAAAATGCAAATATCCCCTCATGAATTGGAGTACCACGGCCATAATGGCCCTGAAAATGTGAATAGCCCCTCATGAAGTTGAGTACCACGGCCATAACGACTTTAAATACGCTAATATCCCCTCATGAAGTTGAGTACCACGACCATAATGGCCCTAAATACGCTAATAAGTCCTCATGAAGTTTAGTACCACGGCCATATTGACTCTAAAAATGCGAATATCCCTTCATGAAGTTGAGTACCACGGCCATAATGGCCCTGAAAAGGCTAATATCCCATCATGAAGTTGAGTACCACGACCATAATGGCCCTAAATACGCTAATAAGTCCTCATGAAGTTGAGTACCACGGCCATATTGGCTCAAAAAATGCAAATATCCCCTCATGAAGTTGAGTACCACGGCCATATTGGCTCAAAAAATGCAAATATCCCCTCATGAATTGGAGTACCACGGCCATATTGGCTTAAAAAATGCAAATATCCCCTCATGAATTGGAGTACCACGGCCATAATGGCCCTGAAAATGTGAATAGCCCCTCATGAAGTTGAGTACCACGGCCATAACGACTTTAAATACGCTAATATCCCCTCATGAAGTTGAGTACCACGACCATAATGGGGATGTGATAATGGCCCTAAATACGCTAATAAGTCCTCATGAAGTTTAGTACCACGGCCATATTGACTCTAAAAATGCGAATATCCCTTCATGAAGTTGAGTACCACGGCCATAATGGCCCTGAAAAGGCTAATATCCCATCATGAAGTTGAGTACCACGACCATAATGGCCCTAAATACGCTAATAAGTCCTCATGAAGTTTAGTACCACGGCCATATTGACTCTAAAAATGCGAATATCCCTTCATGAAATTGAGTACCACGACCATAATGGCCCTAAATACGCTAATAACTCCTCATGAAGTTTAGTACCACGGCCATATTAACTCTAAATACGCTAATAACTCCTCATGAAGTTTAGTACCACGGCCATAATGACTCTGAATACGCTAATATCCCCTAATGAAATTGAGTACCACGGCCATGACGGCTCTATAAATGCGAATATCCCCTCATGAAGTTTAGTACCACGGCCATATTGGCCCTAAATAGGCTAATAACTCCTCGTGAAGTTAAGTACCACGGCCATATTGACTCTAAAAATGCGAATATCCCTTCATGAAGTTGAGTACCACGACCATAATGGCCCTAAATACGCTAATAAGTCCTCATGAAGTTTAGTACCACGGCCATATTGACTCTAAAAAATGCGAATATCCCTTCATGAAGTTGAGTACCACGGCCATAATGGCCCTGAAAAGGCTAATATCCCATCATGAAGTTGAGTACCACGACCATAATGGCCCTAAATACGCTAATAAGTCCTCATGAAGTTTAGTACCACGGCCATATTGACTCTAAAAATGCGAATATCCCTTCATGAAATTGAGTACCACGACCATAATGATTCTAAATACGCTAATATTCCCTTATGAAGTTGAGTACCACGGCCATAGCGGCTCTATAAATGCTAATATCCCCCTCATGAAGTTTAGTACCACGGCCATATTGACCCAATTTTCCCGCGTGTTATTTATTGAAATCGTTTATTCATGTCACGCACGTGTACCGGTCAGTCTGAGATCTTTTCGGTCGCGGAGGGGAGACATGACACTATGACAACAAATGCCAACAACCAAAGGATAAAATTTTGAATGCAAGCTTTTAACATGAAAAGTGCTCCATATATACATTGCAAAATAGAAATGAATTATATCATAATTAGATATTTGTTGAATTATCAACGATTTTAAGAGTGACTTTCGTTGGTGCATGACTATTTGATTAATATACGAAGGCTACATTCTGTTTTCAGATCATACAGTTTGAAATTGGTCGAAATGGAATGCTTTTTCATCCTCAAGAACAAATTCAATTTTCAAATATGCATATGCTTCTTTAAGTTTGACATAAACCATGATTCCTCTGCTAATCGGACAGAGGCGTTATAAAAACGTGAGTACCAGACGAAAAGGTTTGTTTTGCCCATAAGTCAAAATTTTGAAGCTGGTTTTCCATCCAGAATGTTTTAGAAACACAGCTGACGATATTTAAACAAAGAATGGTGAAATTTTTCGAGGATTCGGCTCATTTGACGAAATACTGCTGGAATACTCTGTGGCAGTCTTTTACATATTTTCATTTAAAAAATGGATGATGCTCTTGTGCTTTAATTTAGGAGTAATGTTTCAGATCATACAGTTTGAAATTGGTCAAAATGGAATGCTATTTCATCCTCAAGAACAAATTCAATTTTCAAATATGCAGCGCATTCTTCTTTAAGTTTGACATGAACCATGATTCCTCTGCTAATCGGACAGAGGCGCTATAAAAACGTGAGTACCAGACGAAAAGGTTTGTTTTGCCCATAAGTCAAAATTTGAAAGCTGGTTTTCCATCAAGAATGTTTTAGAAACACAGCTGACGATATTTAAACAAAGAATGGTGAAATTTTTCGAGTATTCGGCTCATTTGACGAAATACTGCTGGAATACTCTGTGGCAGTCTTTTACATATTTTCATTTAAAAATGGATGATGCTCTTGTGCTTTAATTTAGGAGTAATGAGATGAAATGTGATCTCAAAACTAGAAAATCGAAATATCGTCTATCGTACTATATCTGTATCTATAATTTGTATTTGAAGAGGTATATTAAATTATGAAATTTCCAAATCCGACACGTTTATATGAAACTCGGGAGTTCTTATTTTGTATTCTGTCCCCTTTGTTTTTAAACAGAGGGTGTAGTCTTGCAACTGTAGTCTTGTGCATGTATCTGATTGAATTAAAAAAAAAAAACTAATCGAAAGTTCACGATAAATGTAAATGAAACTTCAAGCTTAATCTTTTTAGACCCATTAGGGTCGTTTCACTGAATTTCATTAGGGGATATTAGCGTATTTATAGTCATTATGGCCGTGGTACTGAACTCCATGAGGGGATATATAGCATTTATAAAGCGCTATGGCCGTGGTATTCAACTTCATAGGGGGATTTTTGCGTATTTAGAGTCATTATGGCCGTGGTACTCAACTTCATGAGGAGTTATTACCGTATTTAGGGTCAATATGGCTGTGGTACTAAACTTTATGAGGGGATATTCGCATTTATAGAGCCGTCATGGCCGTGGTACTCAACTTCATAAGGGGATATTAGCTTATTTAGAATCATTATGCCCGCGGTACGCAACTTCATAAGGGGATATTAGCTTATTTAGAATCATTATGCCCGCGGTACGCAACTTCATAAGGGGATATTAGCTTATTTAGAATCATTATGCCCGCGGTACGCAACTTCATAAGGGGATATTAGCTTATTTAGAATCATTATGCCCGTGGTATTCAACTTCATGAAGACTTATTAGCGTATTTAGGGTCAATATGGCCGTGGTACTCCAATTCATGAGGGGATATTTGCATTTTTTGAGCCAATATGGCCGTGGTACTCAACTTCATGAGGGGATATTTGCATTTTTGAGCCAATATGGCCGTGGCACTCGACTTCATGAGGGATACTGGCATTTTTTGAGCCAATATGGCCGTGGTACTAAACTTCATGAGGGGATATTAGCATTTTCAGGGCCATTATGGTCGTGGTACTCAACTTCATAAAGGGATATTAGCGTATTCAGAGTCATTATGGCCGTGGTACTAAACTTCATGAGGACTTATTAGCGTATTTAGGGTCAATATGACCGCGGTACTAAACTTCATGCGGGGATATTAGCATTTATAGATCCGTTATGCCCGTGGTACTCAACTTCATAAGGGGATATTAGCGTATTTAAAGTCATTATGGCCGTGGTACTAAACTTCATGAGGACTTATTAGCGTATTTAGGGCCATTATGGTCGTGGTACTCAACTTCATGAGGGGATATTAGCATTCTCTGTGCCATTATGGCCGTGGAACTCAAATTCATGGGGGGATATTAGCATATTTAGAGTCAATATGGCCGTGGTACTTAACTTCACGAGGAGTTATTAGCCTATTTAGGGCCAATATGGCCGTGGTACTAAACTTCATGAGGGGATATTCGCATTTATAGAGCCGTCATGGCCGTGGTACTCAATTTCATTAGGGGATATTAGCGTATTCAGAGTCATTATGGCCGTGGTACTAAACTTCATGAGGAGTTTATTAGCGTATTTAGAGTTAATATGGCCGTGGTACTAAACTTCATGAGGAGTTATTAGCGTATTTAGGGCCATTATGGTCGTGGTACTCAATTTCATGAAGGGATATTCGCATTTTTAGAGTCAATATGGCCGTGGTACTAAACTTCATGAGGACTTATTAGCGTATTTAGGGCCATTATGGTCGTGGTACTCAACTTCATGATGGGATATTAGCCTTTTCAGGGCCATTATGGCCGTGGTACTCAACTTCATGAAGGGATATTCGCATTTTTAGAGTCAATATGGCCGTGGTACTAAACTTCATGAGGACTTATTAGCGTATTTAGGGCCATTATGGTCGTGGTACTCAACTTCATGAGGGGATATTAGCATTCTCTGTGCCATTATGGCCGTGGAACTCAAATTCATGGGGGGATATTAGCATATTTAGAGTCAATATGGCCGTGGTACTTAACTTCACGAGGAGTTATTAGCCTATTTAGGGCCAATATGGCCGTGGTACTAAACTTCATGAGGGGATATTCGCATTTATAGAGCCGTCATGGCCGTGGTACTCAATTTCATTAGGGGATATTAGCGTATTCAGAGTCATTATGGCCGTGGTACTAAACTTCATGAGGAGTTATTAGCGTATTTAGAGTTAATATGGCCGTGGTACTAAACTTCATGAGGAGTTATTAGCGTATTTAGGGCCATTATGGTCGTGGTACTCAATTTCATGAAGGGATATTCGCATTTTTAGAGTCAATATGGCCGTGGTACTAAACTTCATGAGGACTTATTAGCGTATTTAGGGCCATTATGGTCGTGGTACTCAACTTCATGATGGGATATTAGCCTTTTCAGGGCCATTATGGCCGTGGTACTCAACTTCATGAAGGGATATTCGCATTTTTAGAGTCAATATGGCCGTGGTACTAAACTTCATGAGGACTTATTAGCGTATTTAGGGCCATTATGGTCGTGGTACTCAACTTCATGAGGGGATATTAGCATTCTCTGTGCCATTATGGCCGTGGAACTCAAATTCATGGGGGGATATTAGCATATTTAGAGTCAATATGGCCGTGGTACTTAACTTCACGAGGAGTTATTAGCCTATTTAGGGCCAATATGGCCGTGGTACTAAACTTCATGAGGGGATATTCGCATTTATAGAGCCGTCATGGCCGTGGGTACTCAATTTCATTAGGGGATATTAGCGTATTCAGAGTCATTATGGCCGTGGTACTAAACTTCATGAGGAGTTATTAGCGTATTTAGAGTTAATATGGCCGTGGTACTAAACTTCATGAGGAGTTATTAGCGTATTTAGGGCCATTATGGTCGTGGTACTCAATTTCATGAAGGGATATTCGCATTTTTAGAGTCAATATGGCCGTGGTACTAAACTTCATGAGGACTTATTAGCGTATTTAGGGCCATTATGGTCGTGGTACTCAACTTCATGAGGGGCTATTCACATTTTCAGGGCCATTATGGCCGTGGTACTCCAATTCATGAGGGGATATTTGCATTTTTTAAGCCAATATGGCCGTGGTACTCCAATTCATGAGGGGATATTTGCATTTTTTGAGCCAATATGGCCGTGGTACTCAACTTCATGAGGGGATATTTGCATTTTTTGAGCCAATATGGCCGTGGTACTCAACTTCATGAGGGGATATTTGCATTTTTTTAGCCAATATGGCCGTGGTACTCAACTTCATGAGGTGATATTAGCGTATTTAAGGACTTCATGGCTTTAGTTCTCATCTTTATGAAGGGGTATTGGCCTTTTTTGGGGGAATTATGGCTGTGGCACTAATCTTCATGCTAGGGTATTGGCATTTTTAGGGGAATTATGGCTGTGGCACTAATCTTCATGCTGGGCATATTAGCTTTTTCAGGTCATTAAAAAAGTTCATTGGGGAATTAGCGACACGCATGTCCAGTCCATCATGTTCATGTGGAGTTCACTTTTATCGCTTCCGTAATATGTCACGTATGGTCTTTATATGGTTTGAATCGGCCTTAGCGCGGTTCATATATGGCGTTAGGTGTTAAATCGTTTACCCATTTGATGAATGACCGAAGGTTAAAAAGGAGAGAACAAAAGAAAGTAATTGAGCGAGTGCGTAAACGGAGAATGAGCGCTAACGCCATAGCGTTATCGCAGTGTTGTTTAGGACGTCACTGAGGGCGTGTGCGAGCGGTCGTTTTTGGCTTGTTATGACGTCATATGACGTCGAAGTGACGTCATTTTTTGGTATGCGAGGTTTTTTAGGGGTGCCTGACAATATATCCAAATTTCATGATTGTGCTACCTTTTAAAGGTATTATGGTACTAAACTTCACTAGACCCCAAATTTCATGATTGTGCTGCCTTTTAAAGGTATTATGGTACTAAACTTCACTAGACCCCTATTTAGTCTGTCCCATGATATAATATTATACTCAGTACTTCAAGTACATTCAACAAAAAACATAGGTTACTGATGTCATTTTATGTGGTAAATACATCTTCTATCACAAAAAAAGCCAAACTATAATCACCCCTGTTATCTGCATCCGTGTATACAGAACTATAATCACCCCTGTTATCTGCATCCGTGTATACAGAACTATAATCACCCCTGTTATCTGCATCCGTGTATACAGTAGTATATTTCATAAGGTGAACTATGGTTGATTCCGCGCATTTTTCGACACACATGATTGATTGTCTCCATAGAGACTGCCTCATACAAATGGTTGATCACCCATGCAATATCTTTCTTTTTTCATTTTCTTGGGAGTAATTTATAACATAAATTTAAGTTCAATATTTTTCAGATAATAAGTCAACATGACTTCGAACGAACAAGTTTGAAACGTATAATTTGGAATGAATTGCAGTCAAGCGTATCTGCCTTGGTAGTAGCGTCGTTGAAAACTAGTCAAGCGCGCTATTTCTGAATCTTGCTTAGTTCTCCGTTTGCAACTGCGTATTGCAGTCAAGTTCTGGCGCTTTTAAATTTGTGTGTGATAGCAACTTTATATAGAATGGTAATAATAACTCATTGATATTGGTAATAAATTTGTGTTTAATTATATTTTGTTTTTAAATTTTATTCTGTTGATTATTGGGCTTTTGCAGTGTAGCGGGCAGGCTGGGTTAACACGGAACAGGTTAGGATATGGGTTACCGGTAACACTGAACAAGTCATTCATAAGAAATCATTTTTGTCCTGCAGGAGAAGAAAGCTGAGCATACGGCTTAATTATATGGCGAACCATGGCTTCTCAAGCAGATACCAATTGTGAATCGCGGGTGAAGGCTTAACTTCATCATTAGTCTATTCCTATGCTCAGTGCTGTATGTGCTCGTGCATGGACATATGTTGGAGGAACTTGTGATTAAAATTATCAATATCAAGTAACTCAGCGAAATGAAATTATATTTATGCAAAACTATCAAGATTTATTTCTTACAGCTTAAATACTCTGTACTAGTGTGAAGAAAACATGAAAGTATGGCATACTCTTGATTAGGAATCCTTATTCGCACACCTTTATACATCGGCTACCTGTCCAGTGTCTATAGAGGTGTGTTCGGTTTCTACAGATAGATTTTTCCTCCTCTTACTACTGAAAATGTTAGTTTTGTTTCATAAAAATGTGCCATTGATAAGGCTGAATTGCTGAATTAGCATTTACGTTAAATTGATTCAAAGTATGACAAGATTATTTTTGATTCACATATGAGTGGGCGATTTTCAAATCACATTTACGTCTCTCCTTTTCATTTTTGACTGCGGTGGTTGGATTTGAAGGCAACTACCTATCAACTTAACCACTGACTTATTCTTATGCTAAAAATGAATATTTTTCGTTTTGTGATATGTTTTCTAATGATTCAATTTTTCCCTTTTGGAAGTGTAAATTTTATTTTTATTAACGCATGTCATCAAGTCCATTTTCATGCTGGAATAAATATAAAACATAGAACAAAAACAAGTGCGTATGAGATTTGCAAAATCACATTATTAAAGTCATTAGACTTTTCAGGAGGGCAGCACTTCCAAGATTTTGAAATACAAAAATGCTGTATCCCAGAAGTTTGCCTAATTTTTGCTCGACTTCCACAAGTATTGCCTATTAACTATAGATCGTTTACAAATTAAAAAAATGAAAAAACTTTGTGTCCGAATTAGTCATGGCAACTAGGCAAAGCAAAACGAATATACCGAAAAACTAGCTAAAGCATTATTAGGTAACACAATATTTACTTTCAGAACTAGGTAGTAGGTACCTAGATTAGAAATTGGGCAAACTAGGTAATCGTCACTTTGCTTTATTTAAGATATTTTTTATTATATTTGAAGATCACCGAATTGTCTATTTCTAAATCATTTTCATAATGGATATATGATTTGCTTAGTTTTTCATACTATATAATATACCTACTTGTTGGAAGTGAGGTATCTGGTTAATTGTTTTAAGTAGCTAGTAAAAAATTAGGTAAAGTTACCTAGTTTAGATGAGAATTAAATCGCTGAAAACTTCAAACAAAAAACTGTTAAAAGTAAAACTACGGGTAGATAAATCAGATATCCAAGAAAATAGGTAAAAGTACTTTAAAAGTAAACTAGGTATATCAGGTAAAGCTGGTAGTTTTACCTTAAATTTACAACACTAGTCCAAATTTTGAATCAAAATTTTTCCTCCCATTCTTTATGGTCCTTTTTTCAGTTTGAAACCTTCTGTCTTCACTTTCTCGCAATAAATATTTTTGCTTGTAAAAATATGAGTAAACTTGCACTAAATTGTGACACTTAATGCAAAAAGAGGGCCAAAATTTATATAATGAATAGGCCTATTCATCTACGGTACTTTCTAAAATATGAATTTTTGGCTTGTTTTTCCGATTAGAATGACTGCTTCCTTGGAATATTTATTGGAGTTTTTAATTTTAAATAACTAAGGTATGAGTCTCCTGTCTCGTCGAGCAACTAGCATCGTTCACGTTTGAAAGAAATACAAGATATTTAACCACATATTTACTGATGATTTGAAATTTTATGAATATAAAAATATATTTAGTCAAGAAGACCAGATAAATATTTAATAATTCAAATCAAGGACAATGAAAACGTAAGGGTGAGAGCAACCTTATCGTGATTTTGAAGCTTGCAATTCAAGACTACCTAATGTGCAAGCTGCACAATCTTTCTTGTGCAAATTTTTGACCAATTTGTGAATGCGAATCAAGTTTTAAAATGCATCTAAATTTTTTTATTATCGGAAGAGGTCTAAAAATCTATTTGTAGAGACAGAATCCACTAAAATCTATGCATGAAAGCGAGTGTAATAGCTCGTTGAAACCCGGCTCTATATGAGCCTTCCCATTATAATGTGCAAGAGATATCGACATGTTGCGTGCAAGACAGAGTTTTGTGACTTTTAAGAACGCTTGGCAAAATATCATTTTTACCGCTTTGCTAAAGCAGAATTTTTTGGCTCTAAATGATGAAATAACCATGAAAGCTCACATCTACAACACTAAATAAACTTCATGATACCCAAAAATTATGAGTGTCCGATAGCATTTTTAAAAATGTATTTGGTAACTTCAGCAGCTCAATATCATATGCTGCATGTCTACAAGGGCTCATATTCGGTTTGGAGGAGTTGCAGTCATTTCAAAATAGGTCACAATAGGCTTAACTGAATGATATTTCAAAATGGTTCATTGATGAGCGGCTTTTATTATATTACTTTTTACAAAATAAACATGTTCAAGTTTCTAAGAACAAATTTAAGATCTTGACTAAACTTCGATGTTTACAATATATGTACGCTTCTAGAGGGTAATTATGCTTAAGTATTTTTTAATATTGATAGATGTTTGCTACATCGAGATGTAGTTTCAAATCGAATTCGCCCTTTGGTCATTGGCATGTCCATGCTTATGATCACCTGGTCCATACTACTGCTTGATAACAATTTGGTTCTTTTATATTAAGATATATAAATATTGAAATCATTAATGATAAATACTAAATATTGAATGATGAATCACAGAACTCAAAACAGACTGAAGAGTGAATTAGGTGAGAAAGCTTTAAAACAAAGAACACAATCTGCCGATAAAAAGAATTTGTCGAAACTGATGCCAGTGCCAAGGAAAAGTATAATGAAGCGTAAAGTTGTGTCTAGAAAAAAATCTGAATTCGATTCAGAAAAAATATCTGATGTGGGGAGCAAGCAACGTGGAGTGAAAACCTATCACATTTCATCCACTCCTCTAAACACACCTTCAAAAGTAGAAAAACTAAAAAGTCTACAAAATCATGACATGGATGCTATTTCTGATATTTCCAAATCATCTTCAAAGTCAAGTGTTTGTTCTTCTGTATCCAGTGGTTTGATCGAACTTCTATGTAATTACAATTCCACCAATCGAATTTCTGCGTCAAAGGCTAAGATTTCGATACAAGATGGTGGGTTATCTGATCAGGACGAAACTTTGAAGACTGGAACAAAATATTCATTTGTAATTCCAACAGACCAACCAAACTGTGATGGACGTTTAAAATTATTATCTGGATTGTTGGAAAAACTCAAAGTCACATCCAAATCCATTGTTAGTAGTGGTGATACTAAAAATATGAAGAGATTAGAAAAATTGATTGAAACTATGGAAAAAGAGTTTTCAGGATTACAAGCCGAATTACCAGCTATTTGGTCTTCAAATCGAAACTTTCTTGCAGAACTTGAGTCTGCAACTGCTCCTTTGAAAGAGGAAAATGCCGCTCTTCAAAGAAAACTAAGAATATTGAACCAAACTCAAGTAGCAAAGGAGCAAAAAAGTAATGAAAAGGACATAAATCTCGAACTTGAAACTGTTCAATGCATGAATAACACACTGATGGATCAAATAAAAAAGTTATCATCCTTACTACAGCAATTGCAAGATGAAAAGAATAAGCAGGAAGATGTCATTGTAAATTTAAAGAGGGATAACAAGAAACTGAATGAAGATTTATTATACAAGAATGCTGAATTCACAAAAAGTCAAGAAATATTTTCTACAGAAGCAGGGACAATAAAAATTGAAGTTGCGAATGCTTTGCAAAAAGTAAATGCCTTGAAAACGCAACTTCGGGAAGCAGAAACAGGGGGTGAATTGATGAAAGTTTCCATTCAAGAAAAAGACGATGAAATATCAAGGTTAAATGATTTAAACAAAGGGCTTCAAAGTAGTGTATCTAGGCTTTTGGAAGATCTACATAGAGCCTCAACGCGACCACAATCTAAAACACGCAGTGCTCCGTCAAATGATGTTTCATCAGCATTTCTTAAGAACTTGCAAAATGTTTTAAATACACCTCAAAACACTAAAAATGTCCAAGGTGACGCAAGCTTCTTACAAAAATCAATGTCATATCATCAACAGTCATATCCATTAACAAAATCATTTCCTCCCCGTCATTATAATAAAGAAAATTTCATATCTCCCCATCAAGACTACATTAAAGGTAGCTGTGCAACTGACGAGTTTCTGCAATCCAATAACTTTGAAGTTTTAGAAAGTAGTCGTTTGTCTTCTATGCCAACTACTTCTGCAGGAACATCACCAAAATCTTCTAATTTCCAACATTTTAGAACTCCTGACATGATTAGTGATTCTCTTTTATCAAAATCCTCTAAGCCTACATTATGGGAACAAAACTCTGTTGCCTCGTCTTTTATTTCTTTCACAACAAGAGATGAAAATGACTTTGCAAATGGACTTGCAATATTAGATGCAGATATTCAGCGGCTTCAGGAAAGTTTGCTCGATACTTCTTCAAAAACTCACTAACGAAATTACACGGTTTAACACTATTTAAAAACAAAACTATCTCAGTTCAACTTTTTAACAATATCACATAGTTTGAAAATTTAGAATCATTTTTCTAACTGGAATCAGATTCAACCGGACGGAAATTCAGCAAATGGGCAATATTTCTTGATATGTTTCTTGCTAGGGGAATATAATGTCTGTTTTCTAGCAACAAAACTGTAAAAAAAAGTTTAAAATCATCAATACCGCTATGAAATAGCAATGTTGATGATTTTTAAGCTTTTGTGCACCTGAAAGAAATGGTGGAAAAATTCCTACTTTGAGTCATATCTGGATAAAATATTAAACCTTTTCCAGTGAGCGTGATAGTCAAGTTTTTAATATTGGCATCACAGATTAAATAGTCCCAGCAAGTTTGGCTTGCCATTCCATGTCCACCACTCAGCCCAAGGTGTAATAACTTGGGTAGGTTCATCCCAACCTGGGAAAAATTTCTGAAAGCTATAACCCTGTTCCTCCATAAGTGGCCGCATGTACAGGGCATTGGTCAGGGTGATCTACTTGAATGAGTGGCCATAAAAAAGTTCTCAGCTAATTACGGTTAGGAATATTTTTAATGAACCTATTTTAGTAAGCATGGGTCACTAATGGATCAGGCGTGGTCCATCTGTAGTTCATGCTTGACAAAATAAAATTTAGTTCGGGAGATTGTATTTTATATCCACCTCAGTTATATAAATATTTGCAAAGCTCTTGCAAACTGTTTTACAGATAGTTATTTCTGTGTAGAATCCTTGTCAAAATCATTTTTGAAATTTGATTTTTCAACTATGGTCCACTGAGCCTGCAAGCCTCGGTCCATTGTGTAATATTCTTGAGGAAACGGTTAATATTTGATGGAAATGAACATTTATATACTGTTTTAAGTTTGTTTGCATAACAGTAGTAGAAATGTTTTTTGAGATTTGAACAGGATATTGTTACTGTTGTGTAAAGCAATGTATGCGCTGTAAGATTTTCCAGATAAGTGTTTCATTTTTTTTTTTTTGTTCAATTTTATACATGTTGTGGAGTAGGCATATTACTGAGCATCTGTAACTGGTTATTCAAAATTATGAAATGATTTTTTTCATTTCCAAATCCTAACATGTGCATTGAATGATTGAGGTACTCTTAATATTATTTGAGTATGTTTCAGGTACACCGGATATATACTTTATCAATTTTTGTCCGGTAATATTTGCTTTTTATATTTTTGTGTAGTATTTTAATATGTGAATTGAGCATTTCTAATCTCTGGCAATTTTGAAATTGACTCTAAAATCCTAAATCCATTTGAGTCAATTTCATTAAAAAAGCCCATAGTTTTTTAGGGGATCCCATCTAGGATTTCCACATTTAGAGATAATTATTTTTATAATCGAAATTGTGTTGTTTCAGATAAAATATTTCTGAACCTGATTCTGTTTTATGGAAATCAAATTATATTTTTGTATACTTCAATACTGTATTACTCAAAATCATTTACTTTATTTAGTATTGTATGACAGAAAATGTAAACTAATATTCCATGCCATGGCTAAGAATACCTACAAAGGATGATGCTTGAAGATGAAAACAACTAAATGTCTATAAGAAAGGATGGAACAAAAGTTTTTGACACTTTGATGTGGTTGCACTCTAAAAAATAGAGATAAAAATGGTGGGATGTTCTTATTTTTTCTTTATCCCTTTTGCATTTTTATGTCTTGTCCATGTCATTTTCTTTGAATGGTCGAAAAAGCTTCAGAGCCATCAACACTGGTATTACATAAATATATTTTTTCTAGTCTATCTTTTTACACTACCTGACATTTTTGATTCTAGTAAGAGATGTGTTATGCGATATTGTCTATTTCCTAATTTTTTCTTTTAAAGAACCTGTTTTCTTCTGGTGTGTACGTACGGAGTAGCTGGAATTCTGCCAGCCTGTTTAACATATCCCCAGTTTTCAAATTTTTTTTATTGGGGTCAAATTACTCAAATAATATTTACAAATTTGTATCAGTAAAGCTGTTTTGTTTTCAGAATGTTCCAGATGAGATTTTGCAAGCTCTTCGTGAGCATGGAATCTTGGATTATAATTCCAACAGCTCTGGATCATCTAATTCAAATAAACGTACGGAGATAAATGTCCAGATAATGTGGGAGTTGTACAAGAAAGTTGTTGCAGACTTTGATATGATGAAAAATATTCAGAACAAAGAAATGAATGAGGTAAATTGAACAGTTTCGCACCAGTGTAGAGGTTATGTTGTCATGAACTTTGCTGCTAAATGGGCAAAATATGGTTAAATATCAGTAATTTTGTTTGTCCCAAATATTGGAAAAAATTTTTAAGATTATGAATAATGAATACTGTTCAAGTTAAACGACCTTATCACCGACTTTTATTCACTCATAATGGATGATAATAGATTACCCATATTTATTTGGTATTTTTGTGTGCTGTGTATACTAGGAAATATTAGAATGTAAATGTTCTGAATATCATAACTGAAAGTCTGTATCTGTATGTAGTAAATCTATAATCATTCTAATCATGATGATTTTCAGAGCCAGATTTGACTTTCGAAGTTTTTTATTGATTATACCACAGTTCAAATATTAATATGCCTATCCATTTTGTTGAAGTCACTCATATCCTTGTGAAAAATTAATGAATATTTTGGTATTTTTGCATGGTTATTTCTGGAAAATTGGCCACTAAAAATAGAAGTTCCACCAAGGTCAACTCATGTGTTTTCCCAGGCTGCTACCTAATATATTTTTTTAACCATTACTTTTTAAATTGCTCAGATTTAATAGCATTTTCAAACTAGGAACATTAGAACACTGCTATCACTGTAATTTATTTTAAATTGGGTTGTGGTGGCCATTAAAAAGTGAGCGTTGTTGAAAACCTTTTATCAATATTCATTTTGATACTGATCGTGTTTTTTAGTTACAGCGATATGTAGAAAATGTTCGTGGTTTGAGCGAAGAAAGAGATCGGTTAACTTCAGAATTTGATCAGGAAAATGAGGATTTAAAGAACCAATTGAAGAAGATCAAAGATATTCAATGTAATGTAATGCTTTCTCTCTTTGGATGTCTTGTGTTTTTAGTATTTGTCAAAACCTTCAACATCATCAACACTGCTATTTAATAGTAATGTTGATGACGTTGAAGCTTTTTGAATTACAAGTGGAAACTGAATTGTATGTCCCAGACACCTGCAGGAAAACAATATCCTGCCACCCACCCTGGAGCAACCTTTGTATACGGTAGTAATTTACAAAACCTGCTTCGATAAAAACGCTAATTTTGTTCTGTTGATAAGAAATCGATACTTTTTTAAATTAAGATCAGCATCGAACAACTGTTGCTATTCATTTATGACTTGTACTTTGTGTGTATTTATTTAATTTGAGGCATTTCTGCAATAGTTTCAATGTGAAAATTTGATAATTGTGTTCTGAAGGGCATAAAATAACTTTGTCAAATTGAACTGCATGCAGAATTTTGATTTTCTGTCTCATCCTAAACATCAAGTCTTTTCTAGGGATTCAAAAAGTTTTTTGATATCAGCATGTAATAGCAGTGTTGATGATTTTGAAACGTTTGGTTGATGGATGATGGCCCTAGACATTTGAATATTTTGTTTGTGATGTATCACAGAATAATAATGTTGGGCAGAAATTTCTCTGATGGTCACAATATTTTCTATGTCTTTGTGTAGTTGACTCGCGCTACTGCCAGCCTATGAAATCTATTGTATTTCTTGAAATGCCTAAAATTGTATGCCTATACATTATCTCATCTTTAAAAATTTTTGAACCGGCTTTTGTATAGCATGGCAACTAAACCATGAAGAAGAATTTAAATCATGCCAAATCAATTTATTGTCTGCTTGAATTAATCTTAACACAAATGTGTCACTTCATTGTAATATTAAACCATTCATCAACCGTCTTGTTTATTTATATTTGAGATATCAGCGAATGAATCAATGGAGTCTATTTTTTGATGCCATTGACTAAATATGTTAATCAATCATGTTCGTACGTTGAGTCAATATCTAAAAGCTATGATTAATTAAATTGAAAAAAATTAACTTGCTCTTTAATACAGTAAAATCAGCATAGGCATTTATTAATTTCATGTGATGCCCTTGTGGTATATTGAACAAACTCCAATATAGAATCGAAATACTATTATTTTTACGAAATGAAAAGATTGGTTTGCAATAAATCTGAGATTTTAGTCTCATTTCTCATTCTTCAACTCAGTTATTCAGCCAAACTAACGTCAGGTTCAAATTGGAAGATTTCATACTATTTCACATTGTTCATCATGCATTTTACAGCTGCAGAAAATGCTAGAATTACAGAAATGTGTCATGAAGAGAAAATGCCTGAACTCATCGGAAATACGAGAACTGAACAGGTGATGGCGTTAGAGAGTTGCATTAGTTAATCAAAACTTTTCTAATTCATACCTACCATATTACAAATCTTTATTTCGAAGATCATTGATTTTCTCAGTATCTATCGGTTTTGTGTGGTCCATTGACAGCCCATACTTGAAAAATTGGATGACTGACTATGCAGAGCATTATCTATAGATACAGAAGCCCTTTACATAACAAATATTTAAAAACAATAATATAAAAACAATATACACCAGTATTAAATATTTTTTATTTAGATTGCATATCTTTTGCTTGTACGATCAAATCTTCTGGAAAAGTTAGAAGTTACAGAAAAGGTGAAAACAAAGCATTTCGATCTAGAGAAACAATTGCATGTACGTTAAATAATTTGCATGAACTTTCTGTAAGATGATGCTCTTAAATATTTCATCTAACTTGTCAAAGTCAGACATATCAAATTGAATATTTAGGTTCTACTGAATCAAATACTGGAACAAGTCTGAACACTTCTTTGTTTGTATTGGGTTGTTCTATTGAATTAGGTTTTTTGACATTCGGAGATTTCACACAAACAATATATTTATTTGGATACGTGAACACCCAAGTATTTAGAGATGCAGGATCTAATTTTGCTTTAGTGTAGTTAAATAACTTGGTCGCAATATTTTAATTAAATTATCTATTTGCCAAGCATGGGTGATTAATAAAAAGGGGAAATTGAAGAAATGAAAAGATCACTTCTCTTTTCCATAAAACTATCTTTGTTTAAAAATTTTAGTACTGTAGTTACAGTCCTTATATTTGCTTTTGATATGATTTCCCGTATGTGTAATAACAATTCAGTTAATTTCAAGGAATGATTTCTAATTAATTATTAGGCTGTAGCTACTGTTTTTTCTCTTTTTATTTTGCTTTGCATATCCGTGGTAGCGTGTTGGTTTCTTTCAGATGCTGCTTCCGAATGTTAATTGTTTCAATGA
Organism: Styela plicata; assembly: GCA_963675895.2. NCBI lineage: Eukaryota > Metazoa > Chordata > Ascidiacea > Stolidobranchia > Styelidae > Styela > Styela plicata. Next base: position 17,989,294 of record OZ023140.1, read on the forward strand.
GATTCTTGGAGAACTTTTTTTTGCTTGGCATTTCAAACACACAAACTTTATACTTATAATATTAGAAGTTTCCTGTGATAGCCATAATTTTATGATTGAAGCAAATGTATCCCCCCATTTTAGGCCTTATCCTGATATATTAAATGGTTTTAGTCACCAGGGGAGATATTTGGAACAATATACTCCATTGATATCTATGCCATTTTAACACCATCGCTATTGGTTGTTGTAAGTTCGGTTATAGCTATTGTGTGAGTGCTCCCCCCATACCACTATGTTTCTGCAACAATAGCTGAAGCATGACTGTCCAGCAGACACCTCATATAATGAAGTGGATATTCGGTAGCATGAATAATAGATGGGCTATTTTTATCCAGTTTTATTTTATTGTCAAGTTAAAACATTTGTCCTGTTTTTGTTTTCTTTATTGAATAATATTGTGCCCAGTATTGACAATGATAGTGTATCAATGTGCCACTTTAAGGTTCATTGAATCTATTCGCTGTGTTACCCAATCAGAAATAATATTTTTGTCAAGCATCAACCACAGATGGACGGCACCTTGACGCTGTGGTCCATCAGTGACTAAATATGTTTAACCAAAAATGACAATGTGAATGGAATTTTAGATGTTTGGAATATTACTACCTTTAGTTGGCCCAAGTTTGTTACGAATTATATTATTTCAAATCTTTTTAACATATATTTCAAATCTCGACAAAATCCTGTTTTCAAAATATTATATACTTGCGATCGAATTTATACACATTTTGCAAAAATTAAGATAATGTTTGAATGTCTAATATTCCATTGCTGATATCCACATCAGACAATAACATTCTACTTTGTATCATATATTTTCCACTCCACTGATTTTTATGCTTTTGCTCACATTCCTGTATTTTCCCCAAATATTTTTCACATTCCAATTGCATGCTGCTTATTCATACGCTACGTCAAGCAAGAGCATTACGGTATTTGGATATATGAAAAAAAGTTTTACTTGATCATCAGATCCATCTAAATTATTGAATGAAAAGTAACCGCAGATATGTCTGTTGAGGTAGGAAACATGATGTACCAAGTGTATTTTTAAACAGTATTTCAAATAATATATGTAATTTTGGTAAATGCTTTTAAATATAGGGTGATTGCTTCTGCTGTATTGACAACAACTTATTTTTGTAAAATGGAGTTGTTTTTTTGAGTAAAATTGAGCGTGTTTTCAAGAAGTAGGTAGGTTTTATCACTGCCCAGACAGATACCACTCACTGCACTTTATCATAGCAGTTCAGTTCCGTTGGGAATGTTTTCTGCTTAGAGGGCAGTCACTGGTACCACATCTTGTAGTAGCTCTTTGCTATTGAGTGACTGTTAGTTGATTCCTTTTAGGCACTGCTTCTGGCTGTGCTCAGCGTTATTTTCAATAAAAAAATATTATTTACTGGAATTGTATCAATTGTAGCAATTATTTACTAACCCTATCGAAAAATTAAGTATGAGTCACTGATGGATCGTGACGATGAAACATAGCCCATCTGTGGTGCATACTTGGTAAAATAAATTTTTTTTTAATGATTGGAATGACCACTCACTAAATAGGTACTACTAGTGCCTTGAATTTTGCAGATTTAAAATGTTGCTTTTCTACTCTGTAGGATCTTCGTAGTGAAGACAGTGAACTGAGGGATAGAATGAATACAGCAATGGCTGAAATGGGAGGAATGGCAAATAAACTAACAGAAGCTACTCAAGAAAGAGACAGATTAAAAAGAGAGGTATCTAAATCTTTGGTAACTAATTAAATTCTGTACTGGACCATTCATTTAAATTAAATTTAATCAGGGCATCACAATCTTGTTTTTCTTCTGGTGTTCGAAATGTTCTTGTCTTTACTCGGATAGTCAAAAAGATCCAAAATCATCAACACTGCTTATTTCATAGCAATATTGATGATTTTGAACATTTTTATATAGTTCGGTTGCTGCCAGATACTCAAAAATGTGCATTTAAATCTTTTAGTTGCAGATTCATCATAAATATTTCCTATTTGCTAAATTTTCTTCCGATGAAATCCATTTTGTTCGGGTGTCTGATTAGCTGGATGGCATCATTTTCAATTATTTCAAATTGTTTTAATTTTGAACCAGAATTTTTGTTTAAATTTAGTTATATTATATTCTTAAGTGCGCTAGTTTAATTAATTAAGCACTTTTTGTTGGTCTCTTATTCTAATTAATTACTTCGCTTGTTTATTAATTTTAACTTGATTTTTAACTGCTTTTGATATCTTTTTTATTATAATCTCATACTTTGAATACTTATTGCATTTAATAAAATTGATCTAGGTTGTTTTGAAACTAGTCACTATTTTTTCCAGGTAGCGAATCTCAACCAAACTCTTGCCTTAGTAAATGGACTGCCAAGCAACAATGTGAACAACATGGAGGCAAAAACCCAAATACTTGCTTTAGAGGTATGCCCAGTCATTCATGTTATTAAAATGGTTGATTAAAAAGATGAATTTTAATTAGCAGAACTAATTTGGAAATATGACGACGACAGAATATCATGTTCCTGATAACCTATTCGTACTTGCTCTCAATATTTTAATATATATTTCAATTATAATTCTTTAGAAAACGTGATTCTTTTTCTTCTCCATTTTATTATAAACTATGTTCTACTCTAATACGCTACAATATTTTTGTTCAAATTTTAGAATTCTGTAAATTATTATGTTGGACAAATTGAACGATTAACAATTGAATTGGAAAATTGTAAATCATCAAACAGAACCAGGGAAGCTGAATTGATGGCTGAGTTGGAAGGTTTGTAATCTTGTTAAGGTTCGATTATTATTAACCAACGATAACAGTATTAATAGAACAGCTGGAGGAGTATATTGATACTTATCCGAATCGAATCATCGATTGCAAAATAACCAAAAAACATCAGCAATTTTGTTTACAGTATTTATAATGTTGAAATATTGTCTTATAATCCTACATTGGAGTTCGTAAACTGTTTAAACTGATTTATAACTTAGAAGTCCTAGTTAATACAATTTGTTGATATCTTCACTCTTCAATCGCATCCAAAATTGTGAAAGATATTCTCTGAAGATGGTATGTTTATTTCAATTTAGCAATTCAATAACAAAGAGAAACATAATTATTGCATTTTTGCCCAAAGTTGTTACCATATTTACAACTCCTACATATTCTGGTTGGCCTCTTACATTCTTTTTCACCTAATAATGCAATTTTTGTTCGTAGAATTGAAAGAAATGAATGCAAGATTTAGAGATGTGAACAAAGAATTGAACAAAAGATTAAATGTCGAAGACATTCAACCTGTTGTTTCAACAGGCAAGACATGTTTATTATTTTGAATACAGTTCAAATTAAATTATAAGAATAATGATGCTTGAACTTGATTAAGCATTTGGATTTAGACAGTTATATTGCAAAGGGACAGATTTTTTTCGGGTGTCTGGAATTTTCATGTTATTTTCTTCGATTATTTCATAGCAGTATTGATAATTTAGAACCTTTTTCTACATTTTGGTTTCTACCAGATACCTAATAGGATATATTTTTATCCTCTAGCGGGATATTCATCTTTAGATATTGCCCGTTTGTTAAATTTCTTCTTGTGGCTACCATTTTCTTTGGGTGTCTAATTAGTAGAGTAGCTGAATTTCTGCCAGTCTGTTGTATTACACACAAAATTTGCGCAATATTGCACACTAAGTTGTTTTTTTTATAAAAACATACCAATTTGTTTCGTTTCATGTCTACATCTATCATCATTATTGCGTTATGAGGATATGCTCTGGTGGAGTTTGTTGAAAATAAGTAGGAAACCTTCTCTTTATATTGAGATTTAAAGGTTGGGCAATTGGTAAAAAGTGTCATTTTGCAGTTATACATTTTATGTGGCAGACTGGAAGGAGTGGTTCGAAAACTTTTTATTTCAGTAGTCTAGAAAAGATTTGTTTAATTGACATTCACTCTAGCTAAGGTTAGAAGTAGCATTAAGATTAAAAGTTATATCGACCGCCAGGCTTTTATTTTTACAAAGGGCTACATAAATTTTTAATGGCCATCCATGGGGATAGGGAATTTACCCAGATTTCTAATTATTGTATATTATGGAATGAAACTTTTTCATTTAAATATTTTGTGTTTTAAGGCATGGTATATATAGGTAAAATCTTTAAGTATATTTTCGAAGAAAGTACAAAAGCTTGGTGAGGAAATTGTACAATCTTCCCATTGTTGCTGATACCTTGTGTGTATTTTAGGAATATTGCAACCTTTGTGTATCGCAATTTTTTATCAACATCAGCTATCTAGAAATTTATGGTAATTTGCAAGTGATATTTGCGAATGAAATTTTGAATTTAGGATTTTTTCTATGCACAATATTTATACATCTGGACTGCACACAGTTAAAAAAAAAATTTTCATGCTTTTTCTACATAATTTTTTTTTTTTTTTTACAATTTTCCATTCCTGCTCAATTAGTTAACATGCTTTAGTTCTTCGTCATAGCAACAGCCATACTTTGTTTTTTGGTTGCCATGGCAGCTGACATATACAGTGGAAATTTACGATGTGTCAGAAGCATTTTATCAGATAAAAAATTTCAAAAATGTGCAGTATTTATGATACATTTTAAAGTTGGCTGTTTTCAATAAAAACTATCGTAGTCTACAAGGTGCAGAAGATTAAATATTAATTATATAGTGCAGTACCAGTACAGTTACAGGTTCCGATCAAATATCTTCAAAACAGCATTTGTTTTCTAATTCTTTAATTGTAGACTATGTTAAACTTATTAAGAGAAAGCTTATTAAGAAATTAGCATAAATATCATATATTCTAATTAAGATATATTGAATATCATAGTGCTGGATGTATGTTGAGTTACGTTCAGAATTTAAAAACAATATGTTGTTAATTAAAATAGGAGATTTGCAAGTTGTAATAATTTAATTTCTAATGATTGAATCAATTACAGTAAAATGAATTTTTGAAAGAATTCTTAAAAATATATCAGTTCATTTTCCGTCCAATCAGAATTCTTATTTTGTCAAGCATGAGACACAGATGGATCGCGCCTCAACGGCGCGATCCATCAGTGACTCATGCTCAACAAAAACATATGTGAACAAAATATATCTGACTGGGAGAAGATTTCGTCCCTGGCATATAAATACCGGTAATAATTATTTAGATTTCATTGACTCTTTTGGTACTCAACGTCACTAAATGACGGCTGATAATTGACATTCCCCATCCCGAAAAAATTTTGTTAAAACGACTTTTGTTAAGTATGTGTCACTGATGGATCGCATCAACCAGACTCTATTAAGGGTGGCCACAATCGAATATCTTTTTGTTTCAGAATGAAATTGAATAATTTTCCCTACTCGAATATTCGAATCAGAAGTCATATAATCAACAACTTAAGACATCTTTTATCAGCTTATAATTACTTGAAAATGCACTCTTGTTTATGAAAAAAAAATTCAAAATTATCATTTTGTTGGTTTCCAATTTGTTACAGAACGTAATAAATCTGTGACGCGTGCTTGACAAAATAAAATTTCTGATTGGGTCTGACCCATTATCACTATTATTTATTCTGCGACTTTTTGTAAAACTTTATTACTACATTATTCTTACTGTACACCATTGGGATTTACTTGTAAATGGTCATAAAATACTGTTTCTAGTAGTTTTCTTCATACAATAGTTCTTCCTTTGGATACTTGGGTGGAAAAATAACTTTTTCAATCACTTTATAGGAATACCGTTTGCAAAACGTTCAACATCAGTGGATAGTTATTTATTAGCTGAATCGCAAGAAAAATTACAAGTCAAATCAAAGAAGTTGATCAGTGAAATGGAGTAAGTCACATTGTTATAGAATTGTTTTATAGTTGCTTATCTAAGTAGCTCTTTGCTATTGAGTGTAAGTTAGTTGATTTCTTTCAGGCACTGTACCCGGCCTTGCTCATAATGAATTTCAAGAAAAAAATAAAGAAAAATTCTCAATAGAGAAAAGGATTTTCATGGGCAACAAAATAATGGATACCTTCATTATTGCTTACAATAAATCTGATAGCATTCCCGATATTTTCTCAGGGCTGAGAAGCAGCGTAGCTGACATTTTTCCTGTTAGAATTTGGATTAGTATTAAATGGATATTCTAGTTTACTACTTCAGAATGACATCACAACTTTTTTTTTATTTCTTTTATCATCTGTACCGGTAATTTTTCTGGCTAGTTCTAACTTGAATATTCTGAGACTTATATGATAGGGTAGATAATGGAAGTTTTCAGCCATACAAAATGTAAGATATCCGATAATGAATTGCTGCAAATGCATTATATTATCATTAGCTTGAAATATGTGGTAAACTTCTAAGCTACCATAAATTTATGCTCTGCATTTCAAACTCTGTAAAAGTTTAGATTTTATAAGAATTTCGGTTTTGTTACTCTTGTGATGTCACAAAGCTTTCGGTTGAACTGTGATGTCACAAAACCATTGTTTATTTATATGCCTGTGGAAAAACCATGAAAAAAAAGAGTGAATTACACACACAATAAATATTCTTTAGTTAGAAAAAAACCATAAGATAACAATTATGATTGTAGGAACCAAAACAATCTCTTGCGGAATCAATCAGCCTGTCATAATTAAAAAATTACATATTTCTATGATATGCTTGGAAAAACCATTAATTCACTACAAGTGGGGGCGGTTTGACATTACATCAGCTGGTGCAACGATAAAGACCTATTTCTGGTTGTTACTAAAACCAGCATTGAAAAGAATTTTGCAATTATGTATTTTAGAAGCTGCCACGAGCAATGGATCAAAATTTTTACATACAAATAATAAAAATAAAAATGCCTAGTTTCGTTGTTTTCGGATCTCTAAATAAACTGGTGTGCTACCTTTACAGACCGACATATGGTAGCAATTCATTTTTCATTTCTAACTTACCAGAGCGGCATTAGCTTCAGAAGGAAAACAAGCACAACAGAGAGACCGGGAACATCAGGAAGAAATGTCCCGAATGGAAGAAAGAATTAAAGAATTGGAGGAAATTATTAGAAGAAAATGAAGGAAAGAATAAGGTATGTTCCTAACAGGCAGTGTCATAATTAGTGTGAATCAGGGACTAATTTATTTAGTCATCAACTTATGATGTAACTGCTCTATTTGTTCACAGAATTTTATTCAAAATTAAATGTTATTCATTATTGTATTCAAATATACACCGGTAGTTAAAATATTGACATAAATTTTCAACAACTTTTCGCGAGTTGGTTCTCTGTCATACAAGTCTTGTTTTCTTAATTTCAATTTTTTTTCTTATCACCATTGAAAACCGAGCACCCACTTGTAGTCCAATATTTAATGGGATCTCATCTTATGTATTCCACAGATCAATGAAAATATTGCTGCGGCTCGGTGATTTTCGATTCTTGTAAAATATATGCCCAATAGCAACTTTCCCCAGATTATCACTCGTTGACTATTGTTATTTAAACTATTTGTAGCATGAATCCAAAGAATACTCCTCGACAGAAATTCAGGAATTACGAGCACAACTTGCTGAAACAAACAGACAATACAAGGTAACTTATTATAATTTGCCAACTTCTGTTTAATAAATTTTTTTCTTTTTTTCATGCCTTCATTAAAATGAGATTTTGGATACCCAGATGGGAAATTCATGTATGAATTTTTCCCATCTTGACCCGAAATTCGAAGTTTAAATTGTTTACACCAAGATATCCAATAAATCTGTTTCTTTTTCTGGTATTCCAATATTGACTATTGTGAATTGTGTGGTTTGGTATAATTTTTGGTGGTGGTGAAGTGCAGGGAGTAGTATCTTCCCTGGGTGATGGCTCAACCATTTACCACTTCTTTGCATCCTTTTAGTTGGCACATTAGGAATATTCAGAAGCTCATACATACAGGGCTTAAAATTCTTCACTTCATAATGGTTTGTATACTTTATATCTTATATTCACATAGTTTTTATATGGTATATAAAAAAATTATATTATTTATATATACATGGTACATATATTATATATATATATATATATTTGTAAATATTTATAAATTATAGAGTGCCAAGGCAGAAGAAGCTGAATACAAGGAAAAATATCATAAAATCGAGAGAGAATTAGCAAAATCAGAAGCTGGATGGAAACATTGCGAAAAACAATTAGGAACACAATCAGATATTAATTATGGATTGAAGCAAAGAAATGATGAACTTGAAATTGAATTATCCAAGGTTTAATTTGAGCTTCTCTTTCTTTTTTCATTAATCTGTACAAAAGTGTTAAGAAAGCAGCACCATATAAATCACGCTGGAAGGGTCTTTAGGCAAATATATCGCAGCACATTGTCCATTTAGTTATCTTATAATTACGGTTGCAAAGGGATGGAAAGTTTCTCGAAAAGTTTCCAGGAATTTTCAAAAGCCCGGTAATATTGGAAATATTCGGAATTTTTCAATGACAAAATGTACCGTAATCAACTTTGGTCAAAGTTGAACAAAATCGATTGCATTTTGTTGTTCAAGTATGGAACTTTTTCCCCTTCGACATGGAGTGTGAATTGAAAATACATTCCCTTCATGATTCTTTATGTTGATTTTTGGAATTTCATAATAGGGACAAATTTGTATTATTAACTATGGTATGGTTTCATTTATACAGAAGTGGAGATTCTATCAGATTTGAAAAAATTATTCGAATCCGATTAACATTCCTAATGATTCAGTTTTGCCCAGCCCTAGTCAGTTAACAGGCAAATGACAAATCAACTCAAGTTGATACCAATGAAGCAAGCGATGAAGTCGTCATCCGCTCATCAGTCCCCAAATATACTTGAACCTGGAACAGTCAGTAAATTTTTTACAGATGTGTTTCGTTCTAATTTTTAACTTTTAGCTGCATTCATTCATCGTTTATCAGTATCAGTATGTTGTATTTTCATTTTTGGAACTAATGTACACGATGCAAAATATCATCAGGTCATGATGCATACTTGTTTTATAGTATTTAATGCCAGGCCACAGCAACAATACAAAAAAGAAGCCCTATTGGCCTTGGTCTCTATTGGTTTATCAACACAAAATTTAAAATTTATCGAAAATTTCTGGAAAATTCCAAAGTTCCTGGAAATTCCCTTTTTTTTGCCAAAATTGCTAATGGTAAATAGCCTCCTATGAAAATTCCTGGAATTTTGCACCCTACTAATAATACAAAATGGTCCTGTTTATTATTTATGTAAGTAAAATTTGACCTTTGACCTTTTTGTATTTTCAGTATATTTTAACAACGTTGATTTTGAGTTTAAAGTTCATGCACAAATTGAAAATTCTTTATTGAACACAAGTCATAGTTATACTGTGTCTATACCACACCATGCATATCAGCTACTGAATACTACCATGAGAAGAAAACGTACCAAAAAGGCATTATCGTAAAATAAATCACTTACGAAATAATCTGAAATGTCCCATTCTGTCATCTTCGGTATATGACACAATCAGAGGTTTATTTCTACCAAAGTGAAAATTACAAAATGCCATTCGACCGCTTTTTCATAGCAATTTTGGATTTACTTGATTTACTTAATTATTCACAGATTCTGACTGAGCTGCAGTCATCGAATGAAAAGCAATCAAGAATTGACACTGAACGAAGAAGATTAGAAATGGAAGTAGAAAAGAGAGATGAGAATATTAAAGAAATGGAAAAACATGTTAGTATAGAAAATGAATATATATTCCTGGAAGTCTAATATTTTTTAGTTATAAGGACAAGAAATGCTACAATTAATAAATTGACCAGGGTAACGTACCCACTCAGAAGTTGGATGTATAAATCGGTAATTAATCTAATACAAAAGTTCGTAACAGCTCCACACCATCATATCGAATATGTTTGATGCCACGATCCTAAATAATGGGAATCCATATTCAACAAAATATATCTGTTATTCATACACAACAAAACAATAAAGTGACAGATTGATTATAGTTTTTATGACTAACAAGACACTGACAATAAACGATGAATGTCAGAAATTGTGCAATGATTGAATTATAATAGGTTAATCGCGCAAATATATTTTTTCTAATGTCATCTGCTTTTTTATATTTTCAGTCTAATGTTCTGTTTTTACTGTAATTTAATTTTTGATATTCTTGATTTATACCTCGTCCCAGTCTGAGAGTTTATTTTGTCCAGCTTGAGTCACTGATGGTCCGTCCATCAGTGACTCATACTCAACATGTTTTGACTTTTGACACTTTTTTCTGGATCCCCAGTTGAGGCTAGGTCCGTTTCTATGTCTCAAGTTCGACGAAATTAAATTTTTTAATTGGGTAGAGCAAGATCATAGCCAATGTTTTCTTTGAAACTATTTTTGATTTTGATTTCGATTTAAATAAAGAACAACCGGTATATAGTTTACACTTTTTGTTTTAATTTTTATCTCTCATTTCCAGATCATAGAACTAAAGCGAGATTATGACAAAGAAATCAAAGAACTTAAACAATTGAAAGATCAAAGTACAAAAATGAAAAGCTATGTATCGACGGACAATAAACATGTATCAGATATTAAAATTCAACTGACGCAAGCACAGACCCATCTGGAAGTTGAAAAGGGCAAAAGGTAATAATTGACCTCTTTATTGCCCATCATGGTCATCAGGGATACCAATTTTGGATTGAATATTCAGATTCAATACATATCTGATTCCTTTTAATTATATACTATTTGTGTGATTTGAAATAATTTAACAAAGGTTTTCCCCAATCAGAAATTTTAATTTGTTGCATGATGCACAGATATTATCATATAAGTTTGAGATCTTAATGGGTACACTTCCCATCCCTGACATCCAGGTAAGCAGTGGGCAGGCAAGGAATTTCAAAGTTTAGCGGTGCTTGGAAAAAACTTCTTACCTGAACTGTTTGGCAGCCTGTGAAACTTCCATACTGACTAGGTGTGTACTGGAAGCCAATCGAGTAGACTGGTTTAATATTTTGTTTAGAGGAACGAAAGCAGAAAGCTCCCTCGAACAAAAACCCGAATATAATATCTGTTAAAATAAATAAAGTGAGGCAACATTGCGAAGATATGACAAGCTCAGCAGACGGGAGAATCATTTTGATCAAAGGGTATAGTTCTTACAGGGTTTTAAATATCGAACTCATAAGCCAATTGTGCGAAATTTGTACATTCATATCTTCTGAACTAAAAAAAGATAAAAGTCATATTCGCTTACTGCAGATTTACTGCCGAAGAGCAACTAGAATCTGTCCGAATGGAATTGGAGTCATCGATTAGAAAAAAGAACGAATTGGTTCAAGAAATTGATGAAATGAAGTTGAGAAATGAAAGTTTACATCAGAAATTGATTTTGATGTCTGGAAAATATGAGGATATAAATGGAGAGGTATGCATGTATATAGCAATTATATTATAACTGAACATTCAAGTGCCTACATGATTGCAGGATATGCATGCTGGTCAATTCTAATGAATGTATTTTTAATAATAATAAAGGAAACGAACTAGTAGCAGAACAATTATGTATTTATTGCTAAATATCTTGTATCGCTTTTTGTGTTTTTCTTTTATGATTTATCTTGTGGTCAACTGCAGTTTGTTTTTACACACACTTATTTTGTCCAAGCTAGTTTATCCCATTAATTTTGCTTCACTTCCAAAATCTTAAATTTTGTTTCATTTTTTACATAGAAAATGGTTGAAGAAATGTCCAGGGAGCAGCTGGAGGATATTACTAATGTTATGAGGGTAAAATTGTTGGCTGCTCTTGATAAATCACATGATTCTACTGAAAAATATCGAAGTTTGAAACAAAAACATAAGATAAAGATCAGAAAAATAAGGTGATGAGAGCAATCAAAATATATTCTTTTAAATCATTCTGTGAAATATGTTTTTCAGTCTTGAAATAGATTTTTCACGATGTCAGAGTGAGGCATTATTTTTCTGTTTGTATGTGTGCTCTGAGACTATGTCATTTTCTTCAGATGAATCAAAAGACTTTAAAAATAACAACAAAAATTGCATAACATTGATCATTCCTAACACCGCCACCTCACAGGATTATCTCTGCAGCCCCAAAAAGCTGTAAAAGTTATTCAATTCTCACCACAAGGCCGATAATTTTGATTGCAGGGAAAAACTGTGAAAGCGAATCTGTAAAATTTTCTCCCTGATATATTTCAGTTCACATATTTGACTGCAGGACTTTATTCTCAGCTAAGGCTGGTCAATTCAATTCGCTGATTTGAATCATTTCGAGCACAACCTTTTTAAATCTGTTAAAAGAATCAAAAATGAACTAATTTATCCCACATTTTTCTTAATATTTAATTTTCCTTTATAAATCCAGGGACTTGTTCATGTTGGAACGTCGTGCAACAGCAGAGGAAGTTGAAAAATTAGAATTGAGAGTCATGATTGCTGAGTCAGCACTTGAGCAAGAGTTGTCATGGAAACAAGAAGCGATCAATGAAGTTAGACGAGCAGAGGAAGATCATCGGAAAGCAATCAGGAGAGAGAATGAGGCAAGAAAAAATGCAGAGGATAGGTATGAATGTTATTTCAAATTTACTATAAAAATAGAATGTTTCAAAATTTCAAATAAATTGCTGATATTTGATCATATTTTACCAGTTTTGCAGCAAAATAAATAAATTTAAGAATAATCGAAAGACGAAATTACTTTTATACACAATTCCAAAATACCTGACTAATCCAATAAGGATATTCCTTAATTAAAACACACATAAATTTAGTATCCTCAGCTACATTTTCTTTGACACCTAAATTATACCAGCTCGAATTTGAGCTTTTTTAATCGAATTCCGTATGAATAACTGATCGAAATACTTCAATAAATAGGCCATTTCTTATGATGATATCTATCAAATTATTATTTGTGTATATTTCTACCCATCTCTTTTTCCTTGTAATCATTTTTCATCATAAGAATAAATGAAATGGCTATCGAGGATAGTTTTATACAGAAATATTTATGAACCCCCTTTTCAAATCAATGCCTTCGACGCCTAAACATCTGAGACAATGTTCTTTATCAGTTCCTTTGCAATCGAAAAACACAAATTTCAATCTGGAAATTACACCATTGTCTCTCAATTTCATAACCAGAATGTAAGATAAAAATATCTGTATTGAAGTAGATATCACATAATATTTTTTACAGAAGTATCGAGTTGGACAAAGCTCTTGATAAGAACAAAGATTTGAGCGATGAAAACATGAAGTTGCAGGTATTTACTTATCAAATATGATATGAATAAATCAAGTAGCAAGTGAGATGAATTGAAAATATAGGGAACTGTGATGGTTTAGTGCTCTCATTTAGTGGCCTCTTACAACCCCAGAAAATAATATTTAGGACACTTTTTTCCCAATTAGCAACATTTAGTCGAATCATCTGTTGTTAAGTATGTGTCACTGATCGGTTGTGTCGATGAGACACTGTCTATCAGTGGCGCATGCTTGACAAAATTAAATTTTTGATGGTTTTGGAACATTGCGAATACTGAATAAGATATTGGATAAGATGTTTCAAAATCATTTTAGTCTCACTGATCCTTTTATGCATAGATTACATAGATTTGAAGATTGACTCTCCATTTAACGATGATCTGTTGAGTCTAAATTTGTATCTAAAATATTTTTTCATTTGTGTATCTATATTGCAGTCCCAGCTTGAACATCTAGAAAGTCAGAAAATGGAAATAGAGAGACTGGTTCGGAAGGAACATCAGAAACAGGTTAATTATTTTTTTTGTTTCAACATGTTTTTCGAATGTATTTCAACTATGTCACTATTTTTAGTCTGACTTATTTTTGTAACGAAAATTCCTCTTGTCACTGTCTAGAAATGTCAAGCGATTATTTAATTGTATAAACTCTAGAAATTACTCGAATTTATTTTCAAGATAAATTTGGAAGGTTATGTGTGAAAGTAAATAAATAATATTAATTTTATCGTGCCTAATACCACTTCATAACTTGATTATATGAAAGTTCCATCAGTTAGAAACCAACACATACGCTTTATATGGTAAATGTTAAAGAAAATTCATCAAAACCAATTAATATCATATGTATCCTCTCATTTTAATAAGTATTTGTCGACTCTCCCAGATGTCTGTGCGCAAGTACGGACAAGAACAAAAACCTCGTATCCTGTCCTGTTATTCGCATCCCTGATTTAAAAATTTCACATTAGGGGAATATTTCTGAACCTCGTAGGTTTCTATATTTGAACATTTAGTTGGTTGACAACAGACTCATTGTTTCTCAGGAACTTAATACTTTACTCAGTAGCCTCAGTCTGAGTGGAAGTCTACCTCAAAATATTAAAAAGAAAATGAATCATGAAGAAACAATGGGATTAGATGAAAGTGGTAGGTAGTTGTTCTGTTTTATGTTTTTAAACTATTGGGGATTGTTAAATTTGACAACATTCTCAAGGTTTATACGATTTTGAAATATGGACTGGAGCTTTATTGGTATGCTTTTTGCGGTCTGTTCTGATACAATTAAAGGCAAAACCTCTTATCAGTCTATAGTATTTTGCCAAAGAATGGTTACTGATGCCCAACCTGAAAAACCATCATATACACTTACATGTATTTTCTGCATGTCGTAAGAATTGTCTAAAGAGATTCAGAGAAATGGTAGATGGTTTTACCATTGTCCAGGGCAGATACCCACAACTGCACCTCAATGTGGCGGTTCAGTTCCGTTTGGGATGTTTTCCGTTCAGAGTGCAGTTGCTGGTACCACATGTCTTGGTATGTAGCTCTTTGCTATTAAGTGACCTTTATTTTGTTCTATTTAGGCACCATTTCCTTGCCATGCTCGGAGTGAATTTCGATAAAAAATTGTAGTTGTTCAATCCTCCCTAGGATATTTTCAACGTAGTTTGCAGTTGCCGGTACTACATTCTGAAGTAGTTCTTCACTGTTCATGTGGCCAATGAGTGCATGCTTGCTTCGATGCATCCTTTATTTTTATTAATAATGCGTCGTCATTGGTATCGTACCTTACCTTAATTCAGGAGGTTCAGAATTTCTTCTCTTGAAACGTCATGTCGTTAATAATAGTTATGTAATATTTTTTCTTATTTTCAGGTTTTAATGAAACACCATCTATGTATTTAGAAGAAAGTGGAGCGGGAGAGAAATTCTCAAGATTTCCAGTCAGGAACATAAAGTCATGAAAACCTTGTTCGTCTGATGTCTTGCCAATCAAACAATAAATAGGAATGTTCTTTATTGGAGCTGGAGTTGCTGGTTGCATATAAATATGTTTCCGAATTGGTGCTATGTGACATCCCTAGACACAGTATGGAATGTAGATAAATATTAATGATTTTTCTATTTCCTTTTTAACTGAAGTTTCAAAACATGGCTAAAACAATTTAGTAGGGATTGTTTTAATGTTTTTTCCCTTCTTTAGGTTGCCCTTTAGTGCTTGTGTTTAACTTTTGTGACTTCTCAGTTTTTTTACTGTTACTGACATTTCTATTTCTTGATGGTGTTGTTTGAAATTCGCACTTCAAATTTATTCAGTATTACACAAAACCTTTTTCATATCATTTTTCGAAAATATTTTTACACAGTTCCGTTCAAATAATTTTATGAAATTTTTTTTACGCAGTTCCGTTACTCTTGTATGTTTTCGATACGTTTTTATGTTGTTCTTCATCAGTGTGCGTTTGGTTTGCAGTCTCTTATTCTTAGTTTTTGTCTTATTGAAATAACTTTTTTCAACAACTGTCCACTGTTAAAACATACCATGAAAACATGATAATTCAACGACAAGAAAAGTTGGAAAGGTTTCGTTTGCGCAGGTTTGGATCATTTTCAATTATCAAGCCTTATATCCAAAATGGGAGAGGAGTCTGAAAAAATTCCAATTCTGAATTTTCCAAGCGTATATTGTCTAGTATGAATTACTATTGTTTTCGCCCCATCAAGGTGCAGGCCATCTGAGACTCATGCTTGACACAATAAAATTTCTGATTAGAGTAATTCTTTTTTTTTTTTTTTGCACCTAGCTTGTTCCATGTACATTAGCAGTATAACATGTATTATGATATATCTAATTTTATCATCGTTCAGGGCAGATTCCACTCAATGCACTTAACCATAGTCGTTCAGTGCCATTTGGGAGGTTTTCCACACTGCATTTGCTGGTACTATATATTGTAGTAGATCTATGCTTTTCAATGGCCGTTAGTTAGTTCTTTTTAGGCACCGTTTTCGACCTTGAATTTCAGTAAAAGTGAAAAAAGATACAAAATACTAAAAATATGTTTCTGATTAATTATTGCATTGTGATGCAAAATAATATAATTTTCCATTGCATTTTAGGTAATTATATCAAATTTAATTGAATAAATATTAATTTTGCATTAGCAAGAGCTTTAAGAAACTTGTCTTCAACTTTGACCACTGTATTTACAGCTACATAGCAGCATTTTTCTAGCTTTTCTATTTTTAAGCGGTTTTCTCGCATCTCTATGATTTGATCTGTTCGTATTTTTCTACTAATGTTGTGCGGTTTCATATAATTTTACCAAAGCATTATTTTTATACAATACATGACTATTATTGAATATATGATCATATAATTTAATGCGAATTGCAGTGAGTAATAGGGGTATGTATGTATGAGTGCGCAGGAATTGCTGAGAAGAGGTTGGGGGGAAATTTGGTAATTCATTTTTTCTTGTATTTTGTGAGGTGATCGAAATTTCTCGTCATTCAGCATATCATTTCCATAGACTGACGCGTTTGGTTCTGCATTTGATTGGTATTGGAAAGTTTTCAACATTGCGCAGCGGTGGTTCGATGCCTGATGCTAAGCACATTTACATTCTCCAGCAGGCGATAGTTCAAACCTGACCGTTTGACTACCAAGCTACATATGCAACCACTATGAGGGTCCCTGCGCAGTAGTGTTGTGTATATTACAACACGATCACAATCGTGACTACTAAACCAGCGACCAGACAAAATAGTAGTCTGTTAGGTGATTGGTGATTTGGGGTGACATGCCGGATTGAAGCATGAAATTTGGACCATGATTCCATGACGCGGTGAGAAACAAGATTAGGGTCGGCCCCATGAATCATGACGTCATAATGGTGGGAATTTTGTTTATTTAGTATAGTCAGGATATCCGTAATAACAAAGTGAGTAGTAGGATCATATCTACTTGAAAAAATATTCGGTTACCAGCCGACATCGGGGCATTTGACTTGAATGTGACGTCACAAGGACGTGATAAAACACCGTTTTAATGTTCTTTAATGGCACATATTGTGTCTAAACATTTTAACTATCACGTTGTACGTATTACGAATAAAAGGAAGTTCAACAACAGCATGGCTCAACGGAAATGACGCGGGTAAAGTGTTTACCAATTCCACGTACGCTAGTAGCAACCGACTCATGATATATTTTTTACTCCTAGAACGGCCGATGTGGTGTCCTCAAATAGCGAAGCTAGGACAAAATGCAAAGAGTGATTCTTTTCTTCCAAGATATTCACAACCGGACCGCCTTCGGCGCGATTTTCGTTTTTTCAATGTTTTACGGCAAATCATATCATTAAAAAATGTATTTCAGCTTAAAATTTTCCGGGTATTTGCAAAACGACTCGCAAATCTTAACTGTCATATGTTCCGCCGCCGCTGGTTATAGGACAAAATTTTTTTTCATGTTTGAAAAAGTGACAGGCGATGTGCATCGAGAAAATATAGAAACACCATCTTCAAAGTATAGTAATTTTTTTGGCTCGTGGATGAATTTTGAAAGATTACACAATACTGTTACATGGAGCTTGTTGCATTTCTTTCTCATTGCTTCACACGTCATCTCAGATTCTAACTGTGAGAGGCTAATACAAAAGCAGTGGGTGAAACACCGCGTATATCCGTGTGTTTATATTTATTTTTTGACAGTTCGCAAAAAGAAAGAAACCTAACGCCATAGCAACTAGCTTTTTATAGAATTAATATTATTGTTAATGTCGAATGCAAACAAGCGTTTTTTTAAACCTAACTTTCAATTCGGAGTATCGGAAATGGGAAATTTCATTCTCTAGACAGTTTTAATATTACATGTATTAATATTGTTATATAGGCGGCCATTATTTGGGTTCTTTTAATTGCTGCTTCCAACTTCGCATATAGAGTGAATTTCAAAAAATCCATTGCCGACATTGGGCTGTTTCTTCACGATTCACGATAAAAATAGGTATGTTATGACGTCAATATCCAAGTAAATTTGCCATGAGAATTGGGTCTTACAACCAAGCAACCCATATTAATACTTTGATCATGTTGTGCTAAAATATGAATATCTCTAACCAATTTGTCACAAAATATACAGCTATTTTTGCTGTGGCGTATTCCTGGCGACTCCGACAATCGTTTTCTATTTAATTTACGGGAGAATTTTCTGTAATCGATAATTGGGGAATAATAACTTGATTTTTCATTTACAGCCAAAAATCGTAATAATTATTACTTATTCAACCCATTATGACGTCATGGTGACGATACCTTGTTTTCAAATGAGAAGATCTGACTTTTTCATAATTTAGCAAGTCATGAAGGACAACTTTTCTCCTCTCCTCATCTGGTGTTGGTATATCACTCTGAATCGCGGAAAACCCGTCTTCCTAGGAAAAGCCATTATGACGTCATATTGTGGCGTCAAACCTTGGGACCTACAAAAATCGTTAATTTCGATACCTAAAGTATCAAATCCCAAAATATGGTGTTGTAATCCGCCAAGTTCGGAAAAAGCCAATTTTTGTCGACTAAACAAACCGTGCAATAAACTACAGAAAGCTACTCTGCATTTGGGATATTACGTTTCTTCTTAGGCGCACGCCTTATTCAAGCATTCATCTTGGGAATTTATTCAATGATTTTTACGTACAATTAACTGGCAAAACTGTCTAACCGAAAGTATCATGTTTGGTTCTAGCATGGACCACTGATGTATCGCGCAAACAATTAGCGAACTTTGTTTGAAAAGATGAAATGTTTGATTAAATTTGTTTGCAAGTCACAATTGTTATAGGTTAATATCAGTGAAATTATCCTTCAATTAATTTTATATTACAATAAACAAAGAACTATTTCAAAATAAAATAGTTTTGTCTCTTCTTGGTAGAGTCGCAGTATACATTTCATTCCCGTCTTTTCCATCTAACATGGTGATTCTCATGCTTGTTCTATCGACATCAGCTCGTGCAAAACATCCAGTTAAAAGATCCATCCATGAAGCAAATCTGAAAAATAAAATATCTCATTTTAGATTGAGTTTCTAGCAAGATTGCGTCTTTTGACCAATCAGAAATATTTGGCCGAGCATGTTTTGTTGAGATGGGTCACTGATGAATCTTGTCGCTTAGCACGGTCCATATGTGACGCATGTTTGAAAAAACGGAATTTATGTTTGGGTGAGCAGCCACATCACAAGTTTCTACTCGAGTGCAATAAAAAGATAATTATAAATTACGTCCTTCGGTTAAATTGTTCATTCGACTTTTTTTTGTCTTACTTTCTATTTACACTCAATTAGTTACCCTTCAATGTGGAAGTTCCACAGTGTCAAAGACAATTTTAGGCAAGAAATTTTCCACGAACTTCTGTGATTTGGTATTCATTGCCTTCACAATGCTTTCCCGACCGTCTGAATTTGCAAGCTTTCAAAGCTCGAGTCAATAAGTGTGTTTTGGGAATGGAGGTTCTTTAGCCTTTGTTTCTGCCCTAATGTAAATAAAACCTTGCTCTGAGTGAATTCAGATAAGAAAAAATCACGCCAAAATAGTGTAATACACGATTTCCAAAATATTGTATATAGAGCCACAAGATATGCACCTAACGCGAAAACATAGAGCAAAAAAATTCCACCCACCCGGGATCACACCTTTTCCCGTATTCGGGAAAATTTTTCCCAATATTGCCAATCTAATTTTGAAGAAAATTTGAAAAAGTTTTATTGAGAGAGGGTTAGAGAAGGTTTTCGTTTAAGATGAATGATGGTACGCCTACATAAAAACTCGATTCATATCGCTGAGAAAGTAAGTTTGCTTCCGGAAATAGAAAGAAAAGCTTTATGTTACTTTTCGATGAACATTACTAAATATATACTTTTTCTCTTCTAAGAGAGTCAGCAAGATTAATTAGTAATTGCAAACGTCTTACAAAAATTTCGCTGTGAAGTATTCACTCTTCTCATTCGCAAACCACGGTGTTACAAAGTTACTGCATCCAACAACGATGTAATGAACATCGGATCCATCAGTTGGAATCAAATGCTGAGAAAAAAATAAATCTTTCATTCCAATCAGTAATATTTTATATGATTCCGCACGTTCGTTCAATGCAACTAAAAATTGGGTATCAAGTATAAATGAACTTATTTGTCCTTCTGTGTTTTCTGAACATTTTTTTTTAAATCAGCAAAACGAAGTTATATTAGCGCTTCCGCAATGATATTCTCGTTAATTATTTTTGCTATCAAAAAAAGAATGATGCAATACAAAAATGATCTGATTTCAATATTGAGATAAATACCAAATTGTTCGAGCCCCTAAGGAGTCACGCGATCTGTCAAAGTGACTTAGGCTACTTGATTGTAAAAAAAGTATACAGACAGAGAGATAGAGAATTCGTTCACGAATAATGTGAGTATAATAACGGCATAAACAAAACAATAAATGATAATCCGTATAATTAGGCACTCTCATAACTGACAAGGAGGGTAGGAGTGACCACACGGTCGTAAAAGAGCACCTTTTAAGAAGTGGAATCTTGACCAACACTGTCGAGAGAAATAGAAATAACACTTACCTGGGCATCATGATCATGGCCGGAGATATACGCTGATACTCGATATGTGTCCAATAAGGGTTCAAGTCTATCGTACAAACATGAAATATACGGCCCGGCGTTGCCTGCACTGTATACTGGGTAATGGCCGGTCACAATTAAATAGTCGGCACTGTAAAAACGTCATCGGATATGAGGTGGTATAAAATAGTTTTCGAATAACTTTGCATAATTTTGTTTGTTTTTTGTTGAAACTGATGGGAGTATACGGAAAACTATATTTCATACAGTTTCAGTTCATTCAATAAAGCGTTAAGAATACACTACGGCCTACTCTAGCTGCACTGTTCTGGAGACGAGGGTTCGAATCCCGTGGAGAAATCGCTGTGTATCTTTGCTAGAGCACGGTGACTTATAGAACTGTTGGTTGCGGATTTCTCCGCCGAACTTAAATGTTTGGAAAAACGAGTGAAAGTTGGGTAAAAACTTCACTGCGATTCAGAAGTCCTTCAAAATGTACAGGCGGAACAGGGTGTTTCGCCATACGGCCCAGTCGTACTCTCGACTTCGGATAAAAATGCTATACTATCCTAATAATGAAAATTAAGTTAAAATGATGATTCCAAAATTTAAAAAATGTAGTTATGGCGCATAATTGTTGACAAGAAATATGACAAAATGGAAGTCGCACTTGGTGTAATTGTTATCGCTTGGAATCGAACGTAACATATAATGCAATTTGTAATTTTGATGAATGTGGACAGGGTTATTGGCATTTTTTGAAAACGTTAAAGTTTTAATATGAAAAATAAAAAATATTCTTACTCTTGTCCTTCTTGTAACTCTTTTTCTAACCACGCCCACTCTTCCTCAGCCATCACGTCGTCAATAGGAACACCATCCGGAGCACCTCCGATTCCACAAGGTATAGTCGTTTCGAACATAATAATGCGAAGTTTAACACCAATGTCTGGGAGAGTGAAATCCAGTGTATACCAATACCATGGCATATTCCTGTGAAAATAAATGAAAAACAATTTGCTGAAAAATGAGTGTTCAAAGAGAAACTTCCTATGAAGGATATGTTCATTTTAGTTCAGAACAATATGACTCATCTCTTTACTGTTTACCTATCTTTTCAAGTATAATTGCAAATAAGTCTTACTCAATTTTCTGCCTCAAGTTTACCTAATGAATTTAATACGTAGGTAAAATAGGAATCTTCGTCTTCGACAAGGTACTCATAAAATACTACTTACCTAGTATTATTTAGTTTTGAATGTATAACTAGTTTACATGTTTACCGGGTGTATTTTATTTACTGGCAAAACTCAGTTTTACCTAGCTCAAGTAACTGGGTTGTCATCCAAGCTTTAATTGAAATCGAAAATTGAAAAACGTATTAAGGGATTTTTGCTACAGTTAAATTTTTGTTTATAATATTAGATTATATTCTCGTCTTAAAGTTGATATCACATCTTTTTCGGTCTTTGAAAGAACAAATTACCAAAATGGAAACAAAATTTGACATCGACAAATTTATGTAAAAAAAAGAAATAAATCTGGTCACTAGCCATCTTGTTGATATCTTGCTGTAATCAATTTGTGCTTGAACGCTTCCATGCCAATCATGATTCCCGGTAGTGATATACCATGGGATGTAAAGTGCTGGATCGTTATAAACATCTTCGAATGTCCCCTAAAAAACGAATAAGTAAAATCATTCCCACAGTTAGGACTGGGAAATAAAATTCGGTTTATCAAATCGATTCGAAACACAATTTATTTAAATAAATAATTCTCTTAAGATTTTAAGATAAAATGCTGGCATTGTTTGTTTACCGATTATGCTTCGTCGATCGCAGCTAAGAGAGCATCTGTGCACTAAAAGTCGAAGCTCATAACAATAGTCGTAGTCATCTCAAGTAGCTAATCTTTCTATATTATGTGTGGGTTCCCCTATGCTATCATAAATAAAATCACCTTCCATCTCTTATCATAAATATCTTT
Organism: Styela plicata; assembly: GCA_963675895.2. Classification (NCBI taxonomy): domain Eukaryota; kingdom Metazoa; phylum Chordata; class Ascidiacea; order Stolidobranchia; family Styelidae; genus Styela; species Styela plicata. The sequence goes on from OZ023140.1 coordinate 18,012,297, forward strand.
CACTCCAAGAAAATAAAAGTTATCTCCGAGTTCCAAGATAAATTTACAATCCTTATCTTTTGATTCTTTTGCCATCAGAGCAGCAACATTTCTCTGTAGTTTGGTCGAATAGAAAGGCTCCGGAAATCCTCCATTGTCTCCAGCAATAAGAAAGCTTATGCTGTCACCGGAAAACTCACCTGATACAAATTTATCAAAAAAAAAACATTTGAAGTTCAATAATCGGTAACTGTAATCGTCAGTCTGGAATACTTTTAGAAGTTTTGTTAGCATCGAGGGCTTCAATATGCGCTGGCGTATGCTCAGAGGGCGAAAACATGGGTAAGTTAAAAACCTACGGAATTTTTCAAAATCGCAACAATCTATTAAAAATAGGAATTGAAATATTAGGGATTGTGAAAATCACCCAAACGTATATTCTAAGTTTGCTCCTTTGGACACGAATAAAAGCGATTGGATGTACTGTTGCTAAGATGACATCCTTCTGTGACCTGTGTTGAACTATTTTTATGGGTTTAAAATATATTATATATTCTGTCGATAAGAACTTTATTTCACAGTATGTAAGTAACAAAGTTTACAATTTTATTTGGCTATAAGATATATTTCGCGTCTTCCCCTCAATAAAAGCACTATAGTAGCCCTTCTGCTATTCCAATCATAAATTTTACTTTGTCAAGCATAAGCCACGGTTGAAACGCGCCTGGGTGGCGCGATCCAACAGTGGCTCATCCTTACCAAAACCTGTTTAGACGAATTTATTCTGATTGAAATACTCAATTACAGGAGTGCCCACGAAATAAATATTATACCTGTACCCACAAGCGTTTAATGCCATCCTCCCCTCGCGAATTAAAAAAAAATTGTGCAGTGATCTTTAATGTGCATTAAAACGAAGTAAAACTCGAAGATTTGGCACACTTTGGGTACGTATTGGCGTATTTTGATACAATGAAATCGTTTTTTGCTCCACTGGCGTGAGGTTTTGTTGTTTTCCGCCATTCCAAATTGTAAGTTAGTCAACACTTCCAAAGAAATATTCTGTGTTTGCTACATACAATTGCCTATTTCATATACTTTTGTTGTTTTTTGTACTTGACATTGATGGGAATTTATATTACTCCTCACTTTGTATACGAGTGTTTGGTTCAGATTCCAGCCGGATCGCTTCTGGCTTTCCTTTCATTGATCTGCTTTCAATGCATGTAATCACCATCACGAAGATCAAGACAAATCGATACATCACAGATTATTCCTTAGTTATCCAATTTCTAGAAACTCCCAACAAGATAATATTCTCACTTAGAACAGAGAAACCTGAATCAGCTAGCTATAAACGCTATGATTCAAAATTGATACATTTTTCAATAAAATGAAATTTCAATTAAATAAAATTTTTCACTAAATTTACTGCAAAATATTCAGATAAAAGCAATTTCGTTTATCTGAAATGATGAAACGTTATTCTTTTGATAATACAGAGTTTCGAACACCACCAAAACTAAAATAAAAGGTCAGTGCTAACTAATCGATAGTGTTCTACCTTGTAGTAATGGACCTCAGACTAATATTAAGGAGCAAACTGTTAAAGCAATTAAAAGCAGTCCTTATTCAAAAGTTCTCGTTTTTCTTTGTTGGGCATAATGCGAATGTTTTGCTCAAAAATTGTGGCGTGCTTAATTATTTCCTAATAAAAACTACTAAATAGCATCATTCTGATAATAATATTCAATAACAGATCTGCCAGCATTTCTTTCACCTGTGGGAATGTGAGCACCTGTTTCAACTTACGTACGTTACGTATTCATCGTGTTACTTGCGACGTGTTTATTTGTGGCGGAATGAAGATCACACAAGAGTGTGATAATTATACAAACATGATAATAAAGATGGTCAGTTTGCTCGAAATGAATTCCAATTTAAAAACGTATTCATAAAAAATATCTTTTCGACACGTTAAGTGCACGAACGGCACGCAATTGGTGATAAAATGTCTCATCAAATTTGGAGAATATGGGATCGAATTAGTCTTGTAAAATTCCAAACTTTGAAGACGTCACTCAAAGGACCATGCTACTTAAAATATATCAAAAATCTATAGTTAAGACATTTTAAAGTCAAGAGCAAGCATTATGTACAAGTATTAGGGAATTTATATTTGACTAACAACTCTATCGATGACCCACAGGTCTAGGTATAATGACGTAGTTGCGAGTATCATGATTTCAATTACAATATAAATCCAATGCTCCAAAGTTTAAGAGCAATTAACGATTAGCGATGTATATTATTCGTTAAAATCGATAATTTGTTTCAATCATAGAATATTACAAAGTATCATATTCACGCCATCGGAATTTCTGGAATTTCTGTAGATAATTTTTTGCTTGACTTTGGAGCACGAGTCCTCCTCCCTTTATCATCACTTGATATGCAATGTAAAGTTCGGAATCAATAACAACAACACAAAAAAATACAGGACTGGCATTTTGCACGAAAAAGCTTAGGCAATCCGAGGAACTCTTGAAGCGGTTGAAGTATTAAAAACAAATATAGAGGTAAAAGTTTGAATATGACTGAAATTCTGATATTCTAAAACAGCTTTCTATTCCCTGCAAAATCTTGGGTTTGAATGTTGGGCAGTTTGGTTAAAACTGTGGAAATAGTTCGGTGGTTTGGTGTCTGATTGAAGATGCTGATTGCGTTGGAGATGCAAATTTCGAAGTTAAGGGATTTTTTTTACAAATATCGCATTGGAAATATCTGTAAAATAATCAGTCGAAAAAGCATGGCGTCGATGAGACAAGCTTGAAGTGATTATTTGTCGTTTGAGAATGAAAGTTCTACTTCCTGCATTGGCGCTAGAGCATTTCCATAGTGATTTTTTTTTTGTGCGTGACGAGGGAACAATTTATTTTAACAGAGCCCAAGTTTTTTCACATAAACTATTTTAAATTTTCTCTCATAGAACTTTATTTACTCACTCTTTCATCATCGGGCAGTATACACCCAGAGTCAAGATGGACGGATAAGCCTTTTTACGCCATTTACTAGCAGTTTGTCTGAGGTTCAAAGACGCGTTGTATAATTCTTCAACATAATCTTCAAATGTTTCAGGCAAGATTGCCCTGTTACTATTGGTTTTCTGTAAATTTATGAAATGTTATTGGGAAGAAAATTTGATCAATTTACTTTCCCACATATCCCATTGACTAGAGTTGCAAAAATTTCGGAAATTTTAATTTGAGATAATATGCCATCGGGAATTTTGGTAAAAAACGGGAATCAACGGGAATTTTCGGAAACTTTGGGAATTTTCAGGAACTATCGATGAATATTGAATTTTATCTTTGTAGGGCTTCTTTTTCGGTATTGTTGATGTGGCCTGACATTTAATATTATAAAACAAGTATGCATCATGACCTTGTGATATTTTGTTTCGTGTACAACGAAACGCTTCTGGAAAAAATTTACGAGACCGTTAAGGGTGCAAGCATATTTGGAGAAGATCTCTAGTGGGTTTGCATCTATTCCGATGAGCGTATTACGACTTCATTGCTTGTTTCATTGATATCAACTTAAGCTAATTTGTCATTTGCCTATACATTTGTGATTAGGTCTTGGTAAAACTGAATCATTTGAAATTCCACTCGGTTTCGGATATTTTTTCGAATCTGATCGAAAGTCCACTTGTATAAATAACAAATATACCATTTTTACTCAATGCCAAAGAGGAAAAAGTTTCATATTTGAACGACAGAATGCAATCGATTTTGTTTAACTTTGACCAAAGTTTATTGCATTTTGTCTTTGAAAAAAATATCACTTCATTTAGCAAGTTTTTGTTCCTATGAAGGATTCATGATTATTTTCAATAATTCATGCTTCGTATCGTTTCAAAGCAGCGAATCAAATTGCCCAGCCCTACTTTTGATATAGTTAGCTGGGACTTGTTCAAGGTTGACTAACTATTCATAGTTTGAAACCCCTAATTGATATCTAATTATGAGATTTGATTATATAAGGGGTAACATATACATATGTTTTAAAATATCATTCCCGGTTCCTTGAAAATTTCCAAAACTTTCCGGGACACTTGCCAAAATTCCCGGAAACTTCCCATCTCTTTGCAACCCTACCAATGACGTCGTATTTTAGCTGAGTCCAGGTTATTGTGGCTGAAACCTAGTTGTTGTAAAAAATATTATGTTGAATAAATAACTCAAATCTTTTGATTCCGAGACATTCCTGGTGGATTTTCTGTAATTCGGCCAAGCATGATCTACATTCGAAAAGTCACCGTCCCGCTTTGAAGCGCCACTTTGATCGAAATGGACTGTTTAGTATCAAAAGATGGAAGAGTGACAGTTATCTTTGTGATATTGGAGAAAATATGCTGATTTGAATAATTTCTATATTATCGTACCGACTTCTGCTGAAATATCACAGCAGATGGACATAGGAAGCAACAATATATGAAATTAATATTGAAGAGTTAAAAATCAAACATTTGCTGAAGGTTGTGAAAAAATTAAAAAAACAATCTATGCCAACGAGGAGAAATATTTATGCTAATCCAACTTCAACTGCCGCAACGCCGATTTTACAATTTTCGAATTTGATGTTTTAGAGCCTATTCACGAAGCTCATTTAAGCAATAATCTTGTCGCAAAGCACTAAAATTCTTATAAACAAGGAAACAGCTATTCGCGAGAGTCGTTAACGAAAATGAGAGAATTCGTTTTTCGCGAGAAATGCGAGTAGAAATTGCCCTTTTTCCCTTTCTGAACACGCAAAAATCCTATTGTCGAACATCCGCTAACAAACTCGAGGTCGCTGATTAAGGACTTATCGATTAAGGATTAAGTCTCTACTGCAAACCGACTGGCTACAAAATTTGTGAGTTTGACAAAACCATTTTTGCTGGATACGTTTTTGTTTGTAACATCAATTAAGTGCTGACATGCTCAAGTGTTTTACTGCAGCGATATCACAATAACGCTTGAATCGTCATACGTTTTCAATCGCAGTTGCAAATAACCTGAACAAACCTTTTTTGGATTTGCTGCATGTAGATTTGCTTTTGGATTTGCGTGTCGATGTCGCGGGACCAATGCCTTCGCCGCCCAAGTTAAGGAGTTCATGGGAAAACATCATAGAGATTTAAAAGATTGACCATTTTAAGATTTGGGTTTTTATGACACTGGTGTACACATTCATGTTGAATTTCATCAGAAGGCTATAATATCATTGGTAAGTTATGACCAAATCCCCCTACAACACGTAAGAGCTTGGAAGATGTAGGGAGAAGCATTGATAAAAAGACTGCTTCGAAATGCACAAGGGATTCCAGAATTGTCATATATGAAGCATGGGGTCGGTTCAAAACTGATTCTGAACCCCTGTAATTTAGAAATAATTTCATTGCAGGTTCAGGCAAACCTTATTAGTCTAAGCTATTGTGAGTATATTATTATATTGGACATCTCATTCCCTGTGTATACTGCTCGTATTCACGGTTGTTATAAGTTGTTCACCAAAAGTAAATATATGAACCGATAACGTTGTTAAAAAACTGCAATATAGCCGCACGCAGTTCTTTGTGACATAGAACTAATTGAGCTTTCGCGGTGATAGCCAGCGCGTTTCACCAAACGTACGCATGTCATGGCGTAGACTTTGACAGCGCGACCCATTAGTGGCCCAGGCTTAAGAGAACATGTTTTAATAAAACTTTTTTTGGTGGTATAGCCTACATTTTGTGGCACCACTATACCGTGCGCTGGTCGAAGGTAATTAAGCCGTTAAATTTAACGTTTTTAGTTATTTGTTAAAGGTACGTTTGTTGTTTCAACGACTTGTTAACGCGCTGTAACCAAAATGTATTGAATCGACGTTTTTAACAGTATTCCTCGTTGGTATTGAAATGAAACGTTAGGCCAAGGTACGGTCCATCAATAGTCTGCACTTGGCTCAAATCTTATCAAAAAGATGGTTTCGAATTTTGGAAATAAACAATTATTGCGGAATGCACGGTAAATTTACTGTATTATTCGCTGTTCTAGTTGTTACGTCACTGAACAAGAACCAAAAACGTAGGTGCTTGACATAATACTCGCTATAATTCATGGCCGGGATTTGAAAGATGTTGTTTCATTGCATATGTGCTATTTATCTTTTGCGGGCTTTTTGTATTTCATTTACACATATTGAAGTACTCAATATGAAGTTCTTTCGGCGAACGCGATAAACTCCCCCATCCTATTATATTTTGTGCTCACCACTTGAACATAGTCAGATAGTGCCCTGTGCGCGGGATCGCATAAAATGAGCCATAATTTTGCTTGTGGAACGTCTCGATGAAGGACTTGAAATATCTTAGTGTCTTCTCCATCACTTTTTCATATTCCGTTACATTGGGCATAAGACTCCTAATTGAATTTATCATTGATATTTTTAACGACGCTTGGAAGATGTTGGTTACAGAGAATATGGTAGAAAACATTTAAAAGTATTTGAGGTATCGTTCGATTTTGAACTGACATATACCTGGGCAGAAAGGGTGTCATGTATATTTGATTTTTCTTCAATACGTGATTGTTGCGTGATTTGTATGCAGATGATACAAATAAGTGAGCGCACTTTTTCTTTTTTATTATATTCTGAATAATTAACAATTACCATATTCAAATCCGAAACTCTTAAACAAATATTCGGGTCATTTCTGTCTTCGCAAAATTTGTAATATATCGTAAAGAGCACTTCTTTTCAAGAAGTGGAAGATGCTTTTTTCATCACCCAGAGCAGAAACCACCATACTCTACCATTGCAGTTTACTTCCGTTTGAAATGTTTTTCGCTTAAAGTACAGTTGCTTGTGTGATTTTAGTAGTGGATTCATTCACTCTTAGTTGCTGTTAGCTGGCTCATTTGTTTAGACTTTAGAGCAAACATCGGCTTGGGGATCACAAGCTGCTGTTAAACGATAATAGGCAAATCGACTCCGGGAGAGATCACACCTTTCCAACAACACTAATTCTGCTCGCTCCTAAGTGGTGTTGTTCCATGTTGTTCAACATATTTAATTGCGCACAATTTTACAAAAACCAATAAATTTACCTCTAATAATTGATCCCCAATTTGTCATTGCGATAAATATTGAAAAAATTGACCTTATGCTTATTAATTTTTATGAGTGGATATGAGTGCCTCAACATGGCATGCTGTAGCCAACTTGTGCCGCATTTTCCAACCCTATTGCCAATTATATCTGGCAAAGTTGTTTGCAGGTTTTCGACAGCTTGGATTTCTTGTGATATTTCAAAAGATATTCATTTCGTTCCCTGGCCGCTTTCAAAAGTCTCGAGTTTGTAAAAATCAACAACAAATCACTCAACTCTTAGATTTTTTCAACAAAAGAAGAAAAAGAAAAAAAAATTAATATCTAGTTAAACAGGATAAGAGGTAGACGCAAAATAGTTTCATTAGCTGACATAAAACTGAAAACATTTGGATCTTTCGATACCCCTTGCTCTGCTCGTTAGTATTAAAATTCACAAAGATCTATCATTGGCAATTTTCTGCGTGAGAGATACTCATCTGACCTTTTTTTGCTGTTTTTTTATGAAAAAATGGCCGATAAATATCGGCTCGGAACTAAGAATTTTCATTCTACTTGGCTGGAGGCTACGTATTAATATTATAATGCCGAAAGGCGTTTTACACAATACACTAATAACAGATTGTTTACACAAAGATAAAAAAAATTAAAAAAAATAGTTTCAATAGTTGGCCTTGGGCTGTCAACTAGTGCAGGGGACTTCCGCCATTGACTATGATGTACAAATCTATAGTATGTAACTCACCAAAGAAAAGTCTGAAATAGCAGATATTAGATAGATTGACAATTTCACAGTTTGAAACCGTTGTTAGTCGATGGACGCTAATTGACTTACAAAGCTCGCTGGACGACTGTCGGAAGTGATTTTCGCGCACAAGCTATTCCAGGCTTACTTTACAATCTCTCAAATGCCTTATGGGAGTGGCCAATAAACTTTACCTGTCGATTTATGCTCATATGGCATATTTTTGGACAAAATTTGTTCGGAAATGGGGAAAATGGCGCCAACGGTGCCTTTTGCATCGGAGGCAATTGTATGAACTCATCCCACTCACCATGCTTGGTTTCAGTCATGATACTAATTTCCAATAAGAGTTTTTATCAAATGGACGTTCATTAACTTACTATTTTCTTTTTTTTTTTTTTTGGGGGGGGGGGGGGTTCGAATTGTTTGCAAACAGTATTAATACATTTACATAGTACATGATGAATGCAGGAATCATGACTTAAAAAGTCTATGCTGTTAAAGTAAGTACTGATATACGACAAGTTATAGACTTCTACTGTGTCAAGATTTCTATTTAGTTATTTTTATTAATTCATTTGAAATTTGCTAGAGGCAATAAAAAATTTTACGTGGAGCTGCACTACTATAGTAGCACTGATTGGTGTCTGCCATGGGCGATGATTAATCATCTGTCACGCATGATATGCGTCGGGGCAATTCTAAAGCAAACACCTTCATGGCCGGATATTATATTAATGAATATAAAGATGAAAATATCATTGAAAAAGATATTACAAATGGAGTTTTGCATGATTTTCTTCAAATTTGCAGGTACTCATGAGATGTATTGATATACTATTGCATGTCTTTCTTTTACAATATCGTGAAATATAATATGCTAGCTTGTATGATAAAAATGCATGATGGCATTAAATTAATGCAAATTAATGTTGGCAGTTACGTACGTTTTATATCCATTATAGTTTTTAAAATTTTACCACAATCTTCGATCAAGCAATTGGAATAGCTTTTCGTCATACGGTTGAAAAAAAGATTTGAGTTTTTGAAGTGACATTTTTATGGATAATTTTTTACTTGACATTGGAGCACGGGTTCTTCCCTTCTCATTTTCTGACATACAATTCATTGGGATTTTGTAAAGTTCGGAATCAATAACAACAGTTGGTGAAATACAAAAAAATCCAGTGCTGGCATTTCGCACAAAATCTTCTGCAAGGATAAGCTTAGGCAATCCGAGGAACTCTTGAAGCTGTTGAAATATTAAAAGTAAATGCATTGATGGATGATAAAATGCTAAAAAACTCCACTATTCAAAAACAGACACTCCGATCTCTATTCTTCATGGAGTGCTATATTTTAGCGTTTGGCAGTGGTCAATAATCAATAATAATTTCTGTATCTTGAGTCTTCAAAGACGCGACTTTGTTGTTAGTAAACACAAAAGTCAACATTGGCTCAAAACGATGGGTAAACACTGGCCAAGTCCTGAGTAGTGCAGTGTGCCAAAATAACTATTGAAATAATTACCGAGGATAATTTACCTTCTCCACTATTTCACCCGGGTTCTTTATCATCTCTTCCCCACTTATAATGTGAAGGTTTTCTTCTGTGTAATACTTCATCCACCTAAATGATCAGTAACAAACAACCCAAACATTATCCGATTCTACAGCAATACAATGGAAAATCTTGACCCCAAAAGGCCAAGACAGAGGAACAAGAATAACAACAAATTTGATGTTCTTTGTTATAAATCACAATGAATATGATTCGAGTTACAAATAAAACACAGATTCTCTTTAAAAAAAATGCACTGCATTATATACATTTTGCTTGACCATTAAGGTTAGCCTCGCGCTAAATTTCCGAATTAGTTTTATTCGGGCAATTACGAGTAAGGCTCGAGTTAAGGTAACAAGGTTCTAAACAGTAATAAATTTGGGCTTGTTTTTTTTAATATTAACAGAGCTTCCGTCATAAAGGTTTTATGACAAGAGCTGCGATATAAAATTGTGGGCTTGGGGGCGAAATTATTTTGTAGGTTACTAATAATTCCAAGTTGTGAAAACATGAAACTTGTTTTAGAATTGCGCAGCCAAATTTAAATAGAAAACGAGTTAAGTGTGTGTTCGAACTCGATTAACCTGATATCTTAAATGCCAAATTCTCCTAGTGGTCATTTTTTTACTAAAATGCTATCAAATTCACATCTAGAACATAATTTTTATATGAAGGAAAATATCGATAATACAAGTTTGAGAGACCAGGTTTGAGAATTGGCGCTTTATTTAATTAACAAATCGATTTGACCGATTTAGCAATTTTCGAATCCAATATATTTCGTTCCACAATAAATAGCTTCTACGTTTATCAAGTAAAATAATGTGGCATCGTTTGGCTTCGTAGTTGTATTAGTCTTTGCCATCTTTGGTCTTTGTAGATATAAAAAAATAGGGTTTTGGGTTAATCTGTGTGCGCGATGGCCTAATGGTTAAACATGTTGGCATCGCGGGTTTCAGTCCCGGTAAGCCAGGTTCGTTAAATCATGCCCACTACTCACTCCAGAGTGTAATAACATGGTACACACAGACCATACCTTCCCAACATTCTAATCCTGTGCGTCGATAAGTGGCAGCTAATACAAGGCATTAGTTGGGGTGATCCACTCCAACAAACGGCTATAAAAATACTGACTTTTTGCGAATACATCTTCATAACTCTTCATTATCAACGTTTAATCTATTCAACAAAAACTATTTGTTTGTATCTGTCACTCTCAATTAATTTGGTTCGAAACGGTAAATTGATGTCACCAAAAGTAACATCAAATGTACAATCAATGTACAATGGAGATTATTGCAATGTTAAAATATCATTTCGAGCAATTTCTTTAAGAAATTAATAAGCCGAGTTTTAACGCCATAAAAGAAAAGAAGGAAAATACCTGAAGCAGTTTTTCAAAAAAAAAAATAAATTCTAAATTTTTGTAACTGTGGAATTAACATGATAACGGCAAAAAATAAAAACACAACATAATTCATTATAAATTTGGCATCAGAGCACTGCCTATTTATTTAATCTCATTTTCATAAATGCTACACAGCAATTTCTTATTTATTTTCAATGTCACTAGAAAATAATTCATTCCCATTCCTAGGAAAAGATATGACATCTTTTTCGAGATTTTACCGAATCGCTATTAAGGAGCCCGCCTCTGTTTTATCGCACTTGAATGAATTCAAACGTGGGTTTGTTACAGTGGCGATGCGAAGCTGAAGAATATCATCTTTGGCGTGACAGCGTTTGAGTGGCTTATGAGAGGAAATAATATTTTTGCGTACGTCACATATAAGTAATTCAATGTACATAAGTTTTTTCGCATAAACTTTTTTAAAGTTCCTCTCGTAGAACTTTATTTACTTACTCTTTCATCATCGGGTAGTATACTCCCAGGGTCAAGATAATTGATGCAAAATCTATTTTTTGCCATTCCATAGCAATTTGTCTAAGGTTCACAGACGCGTTGTATACTTTTTGTGCCTGCGGTAAATATTCTTCGACATAGTTCTCGAATGTCTCTGGTAATATGACGTTGACCTTGGTAGATGTTTTCTGTAATTATATAGAACATGAAAAAGCGTGTGAGGAGATATTGCATTCGATCAATTTATATTCCCAGATAGAATAAAATGATGCGGTGTTTTGGTTAAAATCATTTTTAATGAAATCTAGTTATCGTAGAAAATAATAAGTTAGATCAAGCTTGAAATGAGTTTGAGCGAATAACCCAAATATTTTGATGTCCCTCGCTAAACGTTTATAAAAATAGATCTCATACTAGATTTGATTAAATTTAGTTGTCTAGCAAACGTCGATTTGTTGCGTTCAACATTATCAAAATGTAACATTGACGTAAAAGCTATTTACGCCTGTAACTTCATTTTTTGTCTCCAACTCGATTCCAGAAGCGCCGAATGAAAGTTGTCGTCACAGTCCTCTACCGCAATTTGGTTGGTAAAACACTGCTTTCAACGTAAATGTGCTATCTGTCTTGATCAAGTGTTGTGTATATACACCTAACTATATTCAAACATTTAATTTCAGGAATATGCTTGCGATGAAATCAGGCAATAATGTCCCCAACTTATCGTATTTTGTTCCCACCACATGAATATAGTCGGACAGTGCCCTGTGTGTGGGATCGCATAAAATGAGCCACAATTTTGCATTTGGAACGTCTCGGTGAATGACTTCAGGCAGATTGATATCCCATCTGGGGAAGTTGAAATATGTCGGTGTTTTCTCCATCACTTTCTCATATTTCGTCAAGGAGGGCATTAAGCTCCTAATTGCAAGATGGGGAGTTAGTTGCTGTTCAGACATATTCAATACAATTAACAAATATTTAGAATTTGTAAGTTTGCAGTTATCAATGAGTAAAATGCTTCATTTCTCGCTCTAGTTTAGGAAAAATAAATTGATGATACTTCGTGTCCGATTAGCTCAGTCGGCGAAAGCGTTAGGAATACCGCTTTGAGCTGCGCATTCGCTAACGTCCTGGGGTCGAGCCCCGCGTGGCGTAGGGTGATTATTTGCGAAAGGACTGCCTGACACCTCGCGCATGAGTGGTGCACGTAACCATGGTTACGGCTTCCTTCACCAAACATGTTCATGCACAGTAGAAACCTGTAAACGATTAGGCAAAAACCTCATCCCCGACTTCGTGGAACGGTTCGCCATATAGTTAAGTCGTATACTCGGTTTTTCTCTGCCGCTAGATAAAAATGGAATCCTACCCGACGTATCCTTCTTTTCTAAAATCGTGAAACTCACTTTTACTCTAAGCTGCTACATGGGAAAACGTTCTCATCGCAAGTTGAATACCTAGAGTTTGAGTCCGTATAAGTTTAACTCCTAGGTCCCTACCTACAATTCAAGCCATGGGAGAATTATTTGGCTATGCTCGGCCAGACGACGGGTCCAAAGACTTTCCAACGACACTAATCCTTCTCCGAGTAATCCACCGATGTACGATTATTACGCTATCTCTACAAATACTTAAACATTCAATTTCTTGCACCTTAATGAAAACTAATACACTTACCTATAATAATTGATCCCCAACTTATAATTGTGATAAAGAGTAAAATATTCGACTTCCTTCTTATTAATTTTGATGAGTGGATGCATCAACATAGCATGCTGTAGCCAACCTGTACCACATTTTCGGACCCCAATGCCAATTATATCTGGTAAACGTTGTTTGGAGGTATTCGACTGTTTTGTTGATTTCTTGTGATATTCTAAGAGATACTTATTTCGTTCTCTGACCGTTTTCGAAAGTTCCGTGTCTGTAAAAATTAACCATCAATAATCCTATGTCATCATTCATTCGACACTTTATTTGAGGTCATTTTCGAATATCAATAGTCTTTTTATTACCAAATATTTATGCCTTTCGCAAAAAAGCATTTCATGAAATATTTGAAAATAATTTTCACAAGTTTCGCGAAATATTCATAAAAACCTAACTAAATAAATAATGATGCGCTACTAAGCCACCACATGTTCGAAACGGTTAAAATTCGATTTACCGATGTATCGTTATCGGCGAGGTTATTTTAGTGTATTGGTGAAGGCCAGAAAATGGTTGTATAGATGCCGTGATGGTGCTTATTATAGTTTACTGAACATTTATAATTTTTGATATGGTTGGTGTGAAACAAGATTTTGGGGTAACGGGAAACTCACCCATAAACTTTTGGCGCGTCCCTTTTATTATAAGCATTTTTAAATTTAAGGCGTCTCAACATTTCTATTTGAATACAGATGACAGTTTACAACTGAACGTTTTCAGAGGCAAAAAGCATAGTGTTGAGTAGTGAGTACCAATGTTGGTAAAGTTTCATAACCGTATGAAAAAAATGTTTTGTTCATCATTTACTCAGTACTTAGCTTAACATGTTTTGTTTGGTCAAAAATACGAGGTAACCAAGATAAAGAATTCTGACGTTTTTTTTTTGGTGCAGCATAGCGTTCACAAAATCACACACAAAATGACAATTTAAACATTACTATCAGGGAAAGGCAGACATTTGATTTTCTCGAAAACGTTTTATGCCCTTATTCTTATTTCGAGATACTCACCAACTACTTTAGTAAAGCATTTTTTGCACGCGTCTTTAATTTTTAAATTGATTCCTTTGTATCTGTAACATCTCCGGCAAATATCTGTGAAAGAGTGAATAGTAAAAGAAACAATATATTTTAGCTTAGACCATGTCTTGCGTATGGTATCAACATAATTTGAAATATTTTATGATTAAATAATTACCTCAGAATTTCTTCTGAAAATTGTTGCTACAGTAATTTTATCGTAAAAGAGAGTAAAGAAATAATGACGTATCGGTATCGCCGAATACGTGTATGACCCAGGAGGTAGTCAGTCAATCGCAGCGATACTACACAAATTGTGCCCTTCACGTGATGAATTTAAAATTATTCATCATAACCTTTTGCCCATTTGACATCAAGATTCAATAACATATACCCGCGAATAGCAGCAATATATAAATAACAGCTTAGGGAAACTTTTGTGTAATCGTTTCAACTAACATTGCGCATAAGACAATGCCATAGGCCTGCAAATATTTTAAGCTGATAACTGTAAAAGTTATTTTGGAAAGCACATCAATGGCATCCGAGGATAAGGTTTGAATCAACCCTCCTCGATGAGATGAACTTCCTGTCAATCTGTAAGCCTGACAAACCCGTAAAAATGCCTATCGTTTTTTATTTATATATCTTGTGATAATTTAGTAGCTTTAAATTCATCTTGGATATTTTTTCAAAAATTTTGCATTTTGTCTTGCGGTCCCGTGTCGCGAAACACTCTGAAGGTATAAGGTTAATGAGCGATCTTGTGTTGAACGGTGTGGGATATGTCACATCAGAATCCTTTAAATGCACTATTTAAATCTCACTTGTTTCTCCCGACGATTGAGAATCTTTAATATTGTACTTAAGATCGTACTCAGTGTTTTTCAACAAAGACAATGCGAGTGTCAACAAACCCAACAACAGCAATAATTTGAAGAAAAATTTGCGAAAGTAACTGAGCGTAATCAAACAGTTCTTGTCACAGCCAAACACCATATCTGTGGCTTTTACAAGCCTGCATTAAGGCAAATATAAAATGAATTCATCCAAGATGTGGATCTGGAAATTGAAGATTTTAAAGAAGATATAAAGCGTAAAATGAGCAGTCAAAAATACTATTGTACTTACGAGACAAAAAAAAAACAGCGTTTTTAAATTTACTCTGGGCAAGGCTGTTTCTAAAGCAAGAAGCAACTATCAGCCACCAAATGTCAAAGAGTGCACTACAAGGCGTAGCACTACTCCTCTTTCCACCTACTAGCAAAATTTTCTACCGAATAGTCTTGAGGGATATTGGTTTATCTGAGCACGAAAAATTACTCTTGAAACTCAGGAGAACTGACTTTGATGTTGGTATGTTCGTATCCTTCACTCGCGATCAGTACCGAAATATTGTGCTCAAACTATGCACCATATATTGTGCCAATTTACTGGACGACAAATCAATTAAATATTACTCTCTCTTAAATAACTTGGTTGTAACCTGCATATTAATATTTCTATATTGAAAAGCGCTTCGCACGTCTATATTTTCCCCAAATAGAGTTTTAAATATGCTCAAGCATAATCATTTAGCAGTGAAATTCAATCTTCGCATTCTCTCGTTAAACTGTCATGAGAGACACCCAGCATAATGCCGAAAATTTAATAGAATTTGATAACCTTGTATTCGGATAGTTGGCCTCAGGCAGTCAACAAGTACTGGGAACTTTGCTTGCCTCACCTTTGACTGTGATTTACGAATCCATAGCATCTAACTTCACCAAGTAGAATCTGAAGTAGCAGATATTGCCGCAGTCCGACGATAGACAATTTTATGGTGCTAAAAAGCTAGTGTAGGCAATACTGCATAGCCTTTCACTTACTGACTCACAACGCTGAACGATTGTCAGAAAGTGGTGCGCTTGAATGAGGCCTATGAAGTATTTTTACGAGAAGATTCCCATTGATCGTGCGTGCATCGGATCGAAATGTGGCGGAGAGATAAATAAGTTCTTCGCATACTGACAGGTGAATAATACCAGTATCACCCACGTAACATACCAGACTATGACAGCAATAAGTTTTCTTCGTAAACATTGCTTTTTTGTAGAACAATTTTCACAAATGAGGGAAAATCGATTGCCATTTATAATAATTGCACTAGGATTTCCAATTCAATTTTAAAAAAAAGTAAATAACTAGAAATGCAAAGCAAGACTACAAATTCCCCAAGCAACAAATCTTACCAGAATAAGATGATAAATCTGCGACGCGGTTACCTAAAACTAAATGTACGACCAAAGAAAAGGTAAATAAGATATCATCGACACAATGTTGACGTCGATACGAATAATAAATTTAAAAAAATGAATGAAACCCATTGCGCATTGTCTTGTAGGCACCTTTCATCAGTCACGTATGTCCAATATATTATTCAATAAAGTAAGGATTGTAAAATATCGCCGAAAAAGTTATCTCATATACCCGGATTTCCACTTTTATCTCACTATTTAACATAATCTACGACCTAATAATTTGAATAATTGTTCATCATAAGGTCGAAAAAAGATTATAGTTTCTGAAGTGCCTTTTCAGTGGATAAAGTTTTTTTTTTAAACTTCGGAACACGCGTTTTCCCTTTCACAGTTTCTGACATGCATTGCATTGGAATTTTGTAAAGTTCAGAATCAATAACAACTATCGGTGAAATACAGTAAAATCCAGTGTTAGTATTTTTAACAAAATTTTCGGCAAGGATAAGTTTGGGCAATACGAGGAACTCTTGAAAAGTTGAAACAATATTTATAACTAGGGCCGGGTAATTCGATTCGATCTTAAGCACAAACTATTCGAAGCATTCGCGAATCGTTTATCGGGGCAATTGGTCGCTAAGTGAGGGGAAATTTTTATTTTAATGAAGAATGCAATCGATTTTGGTCAAATCTGACCCAAATCGATTGTATTTTTTCCAGTAAAATAGGTAGACTCCTGCTTTTAGACATGGAATAGGTATTCGATACGGTCCAAAAAAATATTTCGAGCCCGATTCGAATTTTAAATGATTCGGTTTTGCCCAGCAGCCCTATTTATACCAAGCAATTTTTATTAATATTGAAACATATTACCTTTTCTACCACTTTTCCTGGATTCGTAATCATTTCTTCACCACTTAGATTTTTTTCGTGTAATGCTTCGTCCATCTATATATTTATAATATTATAATTGTTTACATATTTATGGTATTTTGGGTTTGGTCTCTATAATTTCTGTGTTATAGTATTTTCTGCAGCCAATAGTAGCTTTTTTTGGGAACGTTTTCCGTCGATGCAGGTTCTGGTGCTATTTTGATGCGTTTTTCGCTACAGCTATAGTTTTTTCAATTGTTTTAGAGTAGATTAGATTTGCAAAATAAAATGAAGCTTTTTCATCAAGAGATGTTAACGCCACTGGGAAAATATAGAATAGGGTGCAATGCTTGGTGGAGGCGAGGTGCTCAACAGTGCTCCCTTACAGACTCCACAGTATATTTAAGCTCAAAGATCTCGGATGATTACGATGTTTCGGATGGTTTCATTGATTCCATTTCAAAAGCATTTTTTTGCCTTTCTAAAAACACACAAATGCTTAAAGCATATTTTTTGTAGATTTCTAGCTTTGAATATTTGGTTGATAAGCTCCATAATTTTTTACTTACTCCTTCATCATTGGATAGTATATCCCAACAGATAAGATAATGAATATAAAATCCATTTTACACCACTTTGTCGCAATTCCTCTGAGATCCAGAGATGTGTTGTACACTTTTTGCGCTTGTGGCAAATATTGGCCGTTGACGCTTTTCGTCAGCTGAACATTTTAAAAACCATGAAAGCAAATGCGTTCAATTTGCCGGGGATTATGTGCAGTCTTCGTAAAACTTGTGATTATTTACCCACTTCATTGCGTTTTATCTGATCAAAAATATCAACCGACTATTTTTCTGCATACCACTTCAACATAGTCAGACAGTGCCCTGTGTGCAGGTTCGCATGAAATGAGCCACAGTTTTGCATTTGGTACATCTCGATGAATAACTTCGGGCAGATTGACATCCCATCTAGGGAAGTTGAAATATTCAGGTGTTTTCTCTATCACTTTCTCGTATTCCGTTACGTTGGGCATTAGATTCATGGAAAGTGACGGCAACATAGTTATTTCTTAAACTAGGTAAAGTAAAACGAATTTACCACAAAGCCAGGTTCAGTATTACTAGGTTATCTAGTTTCATTTAGATACCTAGTAGCACCTACATTGAAAACCAGGTAAACTATAGGTAACTGTCATTTGGCTCCATTTAAAAGATTAAATAAAGTTTTAACTACTTGAAATACTTAAATATATTGAAACTCGTTTTATAATGAAAATACTTTTTATCTAGTTTTTGAACCGGTTACCTATAGTTAAGAATCAGGCAAATTTACCTATTTAATCTAGTAAATTCCATGTGGTAAAATTTCAATCTGGAAACTTAGTAAAAGTTAAACTAGGTAAGATATATATTTTTGAAAATAGGCAAAAGTATTTGGAAAATAATCTCGGTTTGGTAAACTAGGTACTCTTACAATTGCCAACACTTCTCCTGAATGTAATTATTATAATTCTAAATTTTAGTCCACGACCGGGGTCTATTTAGACATTTTGCACTGGCTCTCAGATCTTCACACTTATTGTGATTGAGATTTTCTACACAATTCTGTTTGGTGATCTTGAAAACTGTTGATATTACACACAAATGTTATTTTTCATGGTATGGCATTATTACACTCAACTATATAAACGATATAAGTAAATAAAATCACGCTCAGATTGGCACATCTTAAGAAATCCAAAACAAACCTGTAATAATTAATTCCCAACTTGTACTTTTTGTAAAGATTGAAATAATGTGTTTTTTTTCATATCAATACTCATATTCAGAAAGGATGTCTCAACAAAACATGCTGAAGCCATCCTGTGCCGCATTTTCGATCTCCTATGCCAATTACATCTGGCAAACGTTGCTTGAAAGTTTCAGAGAGTTTTGATTTCTTGTGATATTGTAAAAGATATTCATTCCGTTCTCTGGTAGCTTTCGAAACTTCTGAGTCTATAGAGAATATTTCTCACTGTATATGGCTTACAGCTTATTCGATAGATATGATTTTGGAATGTTTGTAATCGATTCCTTATCCAAGCGTGTTGGATCAAAATAGGCAACTATTCGTGGAGAGTGGTTTCGTGATGGCAACTTACTAGCACTTATGCTGGAAGGCTATGGCCCGAATACTTATTATATAATGATTAAATAATTATAACTTGCACTTTTACTGTTTGAACGTAAATGTATACAACTAGCAGGCGGAAATTGTGAACTAGAAAATTAATGCTAAAATAAAATACCAGGAATTATGTAGCTCATCCAGTCAGAAAAATATTGTCAAAGCATAAGTATGAGTCGCATACGTGCGCTCCATATTTATCAAACCGGGAAAATCATAACCTTTCTATTGTTATACTTGGCGGTCTTAGTCAGGGTGGCTATAAAAATCGTGTGTTAGATTTCGTATGCTGTACATCGCTCAATAAATAGATCTATATATCTAATAAATGCAACTGATTGAAAAATGTAAAATCAGTTTTAAGATAAGGTACAGAAAGAGCGATATCATGAATCATGGTAAAAATTCAAATTTTCCATTATGAAACTGTTAACATTTGTTGACCTTGAAAACTATTGATATTGAAATGCAATATCTTTTTTATCTTATGTTTATTTGAACGTATTCTGACTAAAACATCTATATTGGTTCGAAAAACAAATAAAAACATATTTAAAATTTAAAACTGCAACTTAAATGTACGATATGCCTTGAATAAGTTTGGTTTTGCTATTCCAGTATCTAACAAAAAGGGACATCGAATCCACGCTGACATGATTCCTTTAAGCATAAGCCACAGAAGAACCGTACTGACTTCAGTGACTCAGGTAAATAGTTTCGGCTAATTTGTCTTTCCTATTGTACTTTTTATAACCCGTGTACCTTCTCTGGCTTTGCTCTATTAAAAACTTACCTATTTGCTGACGATTAAGAATCTTTAATAATATGTTTGTCATTATCATACGTCGTGTTGGTTTTCGTTAAGAAGCAGGCGAGTGCTAACAAACACAAAATCAGCAAGTGCTTGAAACGAAGTTAACGCAAATAACCACTCTTTTTCACTCGTTTCTTGTTGTACTCGATCATATCTATATGTTTTTATTAACAAAGTGATACGTAATAAAAAAAATTGTAGAGTAATAAACAGTGAATTCAAGGCTTTAGATAAAAATGTGTAATGTGATGGAAATCGTTTTAGAGCCTTTATTAAACAATTCGTTATCACAAAAATGTTTACAGACATATGCGTTGAAGTGCTGAATCCAATCTGAAGAAAGAAATTACCAATATTACACCGGTGTCAGGGCAACCTTACTAAACCAATTTTCCAATATTCAACCGCGCTTCCACTTTTCTACGCCAAACTCAAACAGTATAAATCTGTCGACAAAATATGATTGTATTTTACGCATAAGATTTTAATTTTAAAACTTTCTGTTATTTAAATCTTTCTGTTATATTCCAGACTATCATATTCCTGAAAATTGAATGAAATAAGAAATCATCCTGCTTAGCCAATTGACCTCAGGCAATCGACTTGAGATGATTTCCCAGTAAGAAATTCAATGAGCCACTAATAAGTCGGCCTCGGTGGCGCGTTTCCTTAGTGATCCAAGCTTAACAAAACATTTTTCGATCCCATGAGTAGAGCTTGGCGAAACCGAAACGTTCGTATGTCAAATTATATTCGGATAATAGAGTACCAATAATCCAAGGGTTTTATTAATAATTTATATACAGAAACCGATAGCTTCGTTAGCACAATTTCAATGAAAGTTGTTTGTCCCTTTGTCTTGATAATGCATATCATTGCATCTTTTGAAGCCAAAATTCATTTATTGCAATTGCAGAAGTCAGTGAACGATAGAAATGTGAAACATTAAAATGCGCGGACTGTAAAACGAATTAAAACTTGGCAGAATTGTGATATTTCATTTGTTTCTACAGTTTCCATTATAGTGTGTTATGAATACTTTGAAAAAATCTCCATATTTTACGTGCATTTTTCATTGAATTCGCTCTAAGCAAGGTCGGAAGCAGCGCCTAAAACAAACCACCCAACAGACACTGAAGTGACAAAGTACAAAATGTTGAATCAGCAACTGCACTGTGAGTTGGAAGCTTCCACGCGAAGGCTGAACCACTATAATAAAGTTAAGTAACTCGCAGTGGCGTAACTGGTATGGTGGGGGCATACATTTTAGCTAAATCATATGATAGCTAAATAAAAATGACAAGATGAGGAGAGTTCCTAATGAAAGTCACTGTGTAAATCCAGAATATTGCGTTAGCAGCGGCGATGTGTTTTTGACCTGTTTTTTTTTATTGAAAATTTAGGTAGGAAGCAATGCCAGAAATATACCAACTATTTAACTAACCAGTCACCACCACTGTAACGTTTTGTTTGGGCAATCATATTCTAACACATAGAAGTAAATTATCAGAAAAGGAACCTCAGGATATTATGATATTATTAGGGCTAATGCTCATCTCAATTAGAAGTTATATTTTGTGAAAAAAAGAAACGATATAGGCTGCAATAAAGACGCGTCGGGAATACGTCTGTCTGGTTCAACAAATCAATAGCAACATTCAGTGATAATAAATTGCGCTAGAAATGTCAGATGCAAAAATGCGCAATCAAAACGTTCTGATATACATGCCTTCGAATAAAGGCCACCATATACGTGAAGTTGTCTTACCGATGCGTTGCATTACGTTTTGGTTACAAGATAAAAACAGCAATACACGCCGGCATTTCTTTGTATTTGTTCAGTCCGTGATTTTTAAGCCACAAGTCTAAAATGGGTACCACGTACATTCTTTAGTTTTTATATTCTTTTCATAGTGTAATGGTCATAGTGCGATGGTTCTATAGCCATAGCGCAAAAAACTAGGGGCAGCTGTCTTCGAAATGCACGAGATGAGGCAGCAATTGCCGCCCTCAGACGTGCTGAATTTTACCTAAAATAAAAAAAAAATTGAAGGTATGCAGATATAAATAAGTGAGCTCACTTTTTCTTTTTTATTATATTCTGAATGACTAACAATTACCATAAACAAATTTCCGAGTCATTTCTGTCTTTGCAAAATTTTGTAATATATATATATATGTATATATATATACATGAATACATTTATTGAGACGTTGTATTCGAAAATATTCGCACTTTACTGAAATCGTAAAGCGCACTTTTCAAGAAGTGGAAGATGCTTTTTTCATCACCCAAAGCAGAAATCACCACACTCTACCAAGACAGTTTATTTCCGTTTGGAATGTTTTCAGCTTAGAGTGCAGTTCCTTGTTGCGTATTTTGTAGTAGCTCCATGGAACTTTGGGGGAAAAATCACAACCTGCTGTCGAACGATATTAAACAAATCGATTTCGGGATATGAGGCCACCCCTTTCCAACAAAACTAATTCTGTTCGCTTCTAAGTGGTCTTGCTCCATGTTGTTCAACATATTTAATTGCGCACAATTTTATGAAAACCAATAAAGTTGCCTGTAATAATTGATCCCCAATTTGTAATTGTGATAAATATTGCGAAAATTGATTTCATGCTTATTAATTTTTATGAGTGGATGCCTCAACATAGCACTCTGTGGCCAACTTGTGCCGCATTTTCGAATCCTAAACATTTGAATCTTTCGATGCCTCTTGGTCTGTTCGTTAGTATTAAAGTTTACAAAGATCTATTTTTGGCAATTTTCCGTGTTAAATATACCCATCTGTTTTTTATGTTGTTGTTTTTTATATGAAAAAATGACCGATGAATATCAGCTCGTTTTGGCTGATAACGATATTCATAAAATGCCTAAAAAACGAGACCGATCTATTAGTCTCGCCCTAATGATGATTCTAATCCACGCCTACCGCTTCAGTCGGTAAATCGGAATTTGAATACGCTTAGGATTGATCTTTAATATTGTATTTGATATCATACGCGATAATTTTGGACAGAGACGATGCGAGTGCCAATAAGCCCAACAACAGCAATATTTTAAAACAAAATTTGCGAAAATAACTGAGCGTCATCAAACATTTCTTGTCACAGTCAATCATATCTATGTTTTTGACAAAAGTGACGTTATAGCAAATATAGAATGGGATTCTTCAAGATGAAGATCAGGCAGTTAATGTACCTCAAACAACAATAATTAACGCTTGAAATGCGTACATATTACCCAAGTATTCTCTTATACTTTTGAGACAAAAAGCAAACAGTTATTTAATAGATAAGCTAGTCGATCATCCTTCTGCCAACCCTACTTCTGTCTTCTTACTTATTCCAGAACTTGGCTGCCTAGGAATTTTCATTCTACTCGGCTGAAGGCTACATATTCATATTATAATTGCTAAAAGGCGTTCTACACAGTACACCAAGTGGTTATATTCCTCTCGAAGCATAGACAATTTATATAATTGAGATTTTAGCATATGCAAATAGTATAACATTCGCATATTGTATCTTTGTATGATGCAAGCTTGAATCTCTATAACTTAAATTGATCTGTACTGGTGACGCAAACATTCGTCATACAATATATGTTATAGGGTTTAAATTAGGCAAACAATATTAATACATTTACATAGTACATGATATATACAGGAATCATTAATTATAAAGTCTATGCTATCAAAGTAAGCACTGATGTACCAGTACTTACTTTGTACTTTGTATACTCCTACTGTATCAAGATTTCAATTTATTTATATATTTCTATTACTTCATTTGAAATTTGCTAGAAGCAATAATATCAGAAACATAAAAAAGAGCCAACTATCGACCCGAAAAAGGAAAGAACCAATGCAAAATGTAAAATCAGGAACTGCACACTAGCGGGAAAATTCCACGTGAAGCTGCACTACTATAGTAGCACTGACTGGTATCTATCTGCCATGGGCGATGATTAATCATCTGTCACGCACGATCTGCGCCAGGACAATTCTAAAGCAAACACCTTCATTGCCAGATATTATATTAATGAATTATAAAGATGAAAATATCATTGAAAAAGATATTACAAATGGAGTTTTGCATTATTTTCTTCAAATTTGCGGGTACTCATGAGATGTATTGACATACTACTGCATGTCTTTCCCTTACAATATCGTATCTTAAAACATGATATGCTAGCTTTTATGATAACAAATGCGTGAAAGTAATATTTAAATATACTTGGCATTACGCCATCCGCAGCAAATTAATGTTGGCAGTTACGTTTTATATCCATAATAGTTTTTAAAATTTTACCATAATCTTCGATCAAGCAATTGGAATAGCTTTTCGTCATACGGTTGAAAGAAAGATTTGAGTTTTTGAAGTGAAATTTTTGTGGATAATTTTTTACTTAACATTGGAGCACGGGTTTTTCCTTTCACATTATCTGACATACAATTCATTGGGATTTTGTAAAGTTCGGAATCAATAACAACAGTTGGTGAAATACAAAAAAATCCAGTGCTGGCATTTCGCACAAAATCTTCTGCAAGGATAAGCTTGGGCAATCCGAGGAACTCTTGAAGCTGTTGAAATATTAAAAGTAAATGCATTAATGGATGATTAAATGCAAAAAAACGCCACTATTTAAAAACAGACATTCCGATCTCTATTGTTCACGGAGTGCTATATTTTAGCGTATGGCAGTGGAAATGGGATCAATAATAATTTATGTATCTTGTTGAGTCTTCAAAGACGCGACTTCATATTGTTGGTAAACACAAAAGTCAACATTGGCTCAAAACAGAAGGTAAACACTGGTTGTTATATTTGGCACACCTGAAATCATGTTTACAATTTAATCGTCCTCCTACGAAAATCTTCTAACTCAATTATTCGAAATACTTTGTTCATTATTGGAGATGCGCATTTCTAAATCGGTTTGTTTTGAGTGGTGACCGTATTGGTAAAGGCTGCCACTAGATGAAAGAGTTAGTCACGTTGAACTTTCGACCCATTAGTACACTTCTGTTTGACTCGGTAGCCTTTGAAGTGTGTTGTTTTATGTTGGTTATTCGATGTTAGGGAAATGGTTGAATTTGGTTTAGCTGACTTCTATTTGTACTATGAATCTAAAAACTTTCCCTAACAGTCCAGGTTACGTGGTTAATTAATTTTTTTTTGGTCTAATAGTCTAATAATAGTAGTTTTTCAGACAGTAGCAAACTGCTGGTGACTTTTTCACGTTAGTTTATAGTGCACGATCCATGAGCTGTTAGTTGTATTATCGCTTACTCTTGCTTTGACCGTGCGGATTGTATCATATATAGCCGTATTTAACCTGTTTATGGGTATGGGTTAGACTTGATTCTCCTCCCCCCAGAGTATTGCCACAGAGTCTGGCATGGTCTGGGCTTGTTTGGCACTTGACCGTTTGTCGCGGTTTTGAGGCTGTCAGGCTCGGCCTTTGGCTGACGCTCCGGCAGCTAAGGCCGTGTGAGCACGTTATACGATTTTTCAGTTTTTTTTCAGACAATAAAATCTATAGTGTGCACTCACAGTTAACTCAAAATCGCACGCAAGCACGCAGAGTGGGCGTACAGAACCAAGAGTGTAATTTGCGTCCAAGCATACGAATATTCATACGCTGCATCAAAGGTTGTCACAATTTATCCTTGCGTTCACCGTAACATAATTTGTGTGGGCGCAACTTTGAGGCTGGTAGTCGAAGAATTTGCTGCAATCGTATTTTCCAATGTTTGCTGTTTATTTCAACGAGTTATAAGACATTTTCTGGCACATACCAGTGTTTTTTTGTTTTCAATATAATCTTTTGTTAAACCGCTGGTTTTGTAAGGTGTGTCCGTATTGTGTGCGCATATTGAATTCAGAAGAATAGAGCACTAGGAAATAGGCGCGGATCGCTTTTTTCAGCTGAGAATTCAGGCCACCATTAGATAAAACATCAGTGGGCGGTTTGGATCTTACACTGGTCAAGTCCCTGAGTAGTGCAGTGTGTCTAAATAACTATCGAAATAATTACCGACAAATTTACCTTCTCCACTATTTCACCCGGGTTCTTTATCATCTCTTCTCCACTTATAATATGAAGGTTTTCTTCTGTGTAATACTTCATCCATCTAAATGATCAGTAACAACCCGAACATTACTCGTTTCTACAGCAATACGATTGAAAATATGATTCGAGATGCAAATAAAACTCAGATTTTCAGTTAAAAAGGCACTGCATTGTATAGATTTTGCTTGACCATTAAGGTTGGCCTTGGGCTAAGTTTCCGAATCGGTTTTATTCGCGCAATTACGAGTAATGCTCGAGTTAAGGCAATTAATTAAGGTAAATTAATCGGTCGTTCTTATCTATAATAAATTTAGACTTGTCGCTTTTTGCAGCGTATACGATTCGATTAAATTCATCTTTTAACTCTTCATTATCAACGTTAAATGTATTCAACAAAAACTATTTGTTCGCATCTGTCACTCTCAATTAATTTTAATTAATTTAATTATTGGTTCAAAAATATAATTTGCAGATACCAAAGGTAACATCCTATGTACAATCAATGGATCAGAGAGATTATTGCAATATCAAAATATCATTTTGACAAAACGCAATTCAGTGTACATAAGTTTTTTCGTATAAACTATTTTAAATTTGCTCTCGTAGAACTTTAATTACTTACTCTTTCATCATCGGGTAGTATACTCCCAGGGTCAAGATGATTGATGCGAAATCCTTTTTTTGCCATTCTTTAGCAGTTTGTCTAAGGTTCACAGACGCGTTGTATACTTTTTGTGCCTGCGGTAAATATTCTTCCACATAGTTCTCGAATGTCTCTGGTAATATGACCTTCTTAGTATATGTTTTCTGTGAGGAGATATTGCATTCGATCAATTTATATTCCCAGATAGAATAAAATGATGCGGTGTTTTGGTTAATTTCATTTTGAATAAAATCTAGTTGTCGTAGAAAATAATTAGTTAAATCAAGCTCGAAATGATACCCAAATACTTTGATGTCCCTCGCTAAACGTTTAAAAAAAAAGATGTCATGTTAGATTTGATTGAATTTAGTTGATTAGCAAACGTCGATTTGTTGCGTGCAACATCATCATTTGAAAACAAGATGTAACATTGATGTAAAAGCTATTTACGCCTGTAACTGCACTTGTTGTCTCCAACTGGATTCCAGAAGCGCCCAATGAAAGTTCTCGGCACTGTTCTCTACCGCAATTTGGTTGGTAAAACACAGCTTTCAACGTAAATGTGCTATCTGTCTTGATCAAGTGATGTGTATATACACCGAACTATATTCAAACATTTACTTTCAGAAATATGCTTGCGATAAAATCAGGCATTAATGTCCCCAACTTATCGTATTTTGTTCTTACCACTTGAATATAGTCGGACAGTGCCCTGTGTGTGGGATCACATAAAATGAGCCACAATTTTGCATTTGGAACCTCTCGGCGAATGACTTCAGGCAGATTGATATCCCATCTGGGGAAGTTGAAATATGTCGGTGTTTTCTCCATCACTTTTTCATATTTCGTCACGGAGGGCATTAAGCTCCTAATTGCAAGATGAGGATTTAGTTGCTGTTCAAACATGTTCAATACAATTAACAAATCTTTAGAATTTCCATGTTTGCAGTTATCAATAAGTAAAATGCTTCATTTCTCGCTCTAATTTAGAAAAAAGAAATTAATGATACGTTAGCTCAGTTGGTGAAGGCCTTAGGAATACCGGTTTGAGCTACGCTTTCACTAACGTCCTGGGCTCGAGTTCCACGTAGCGTAGGGTGATTGTTTGCGACAGTACTGCTCGACACCTCGCACAAGGAGGGTGCACGTAACCATAGTTCATTCACCAACCATTTCCATGCATAGCAAAAATCTCTAAACGGTTAGGCAAAAACCTCATCCCCGACTTGGTGGAACGGTTGGCCATATGGTTAAGTGGTATTCTCGGTTTTTCTTCACCACTCGATAAAAATGAAATACTACCCGACATATCCTTCTTTTCTAAAATCGTAAAATGCACTCTTACTCCAAGCCGCTGTCGAGCGATGGGCTAAATGAAAAAACGTTCGCATCGCAAGTTGAATACCTCGAGTTTGAGTCCGTATAAGTTTAACTCACAGGTCCCTCCCTACCTACAATTCAAGGGATAGTTAATTTGGTATTCTCGGCCAGACGACGGGTCCCATGACATTCCAACGACATTAATTCTTCTCCGAGTGATCCACCTACGTACGATTATTACGCTATCTCTATAAATACTTATACATTCAATTGCTTACACCTTAATGAAAACTAATACACTCACCTATAATAATTGATCCCCAACTTATAATTGTGATAAAGAGTAAAATAATGGACTTCCTGCTTATTAATTTTGATGAGTGGATGCATCAACATAGCATGCTGTAGCCAACCTGTTCCACATTTTCGAACCCCAATGCCAATTATATCTGGTAAACGTTGTTTGGAGGTATTCGACTGTTTTGATTTCTTGTGATATTCCAAAAGATAATTATTCCGTTCTCTGACCATTTTCGAAAGACCCGTGCCTGTAAAAAATTAACCATCAATAATCCTATGACATCATTCGACACTTTATATGAGGTCATTTTCGAATATCAATAGTTTTTCTTATTATTAAATATTTATGCCCTTCGCAAAAAAGTATTTCATGCATTATTTGAAAATAATTTTCACAAGTTTCACGAAATATTCATAAAAACCTAACTTGTGGCCTACATAAATAATGATAATCTACCAACACACCACATGTTCGAAATTCTGGTTAAAATTGGGATTTACCGATGTAGCGTTATCGGCGAGGTTATTGTAGTGTATTGGTATAGGCCAGAAAATGGTTGTGTAGATGCCGTGATGGGCTTATCATAGTTAACTTTACATTTATAATTTATAATACGGTTGGTTTTGTCAACAAGATTTTGGAGTACCGAAAACTCACCCTTAAACTTTCGGCCTGTCCCTATTATTATTATAAGCATTTTTAAATTGTGAGCGTCCCAACATTTGTATCTGTATACAGATTACAGTTTACAACTAAACGTTTTGTGTCAAAAGCATAGTGTTGATTAGTGAGTACCACTGTTGGTAAAGTTTCACAACCGTATGAAAAAAATGTTTTGTTCATCGTTTACTGAGTACTTAGCAAAACATGTTTTGTTTGGTAAAAATACGAGGTAATCAAGATAAAGAATTCTGACGTTTTTTGGTGCAGCATATCGTTCACAAAATCACACACAAAATGACAATTTAAACATTACTATAAGGGAAAGGCAAACATTTGATTTGTTCGAAAACGTTTTATGCCCTTATTCTTATTTTGAGATACTCACCAACTACTTTAGTAAAGCATTGTTTGCACGCGTCTTTCATTTTTAAATTGATTCCTGTGTATCCGTAACATCTCCAGCAAATATCTGTAAAAAAGTGAATAGTAAAAAAAAAACATTATATTTTAGCTTAAATTTAGACCATATCTCGCATACGGTATCAACATAATTTGAAATATTTTATGATTAAATAATTACCTCAAAATGTCTTCAGAAAATTGTTGCTACAGTAATTTTATCGTAAAAGAGAGTAAAGAAATAGCGACGTATCGGTATCGGCGAATAGCGGTATAACCCTGGAGTCAACAGCAGCGATACTTCACAAACTGTGCCTTTCACATGATGAAAAATTATATTAAAATTATTTATCATAACCTTTTGTCCATTTGACATCAAGAAACATAAATAACAACAGGAACAGACTTTAAAGAGACGTGTGCTAGGTTCGATTACGTATTCGCGAATGCGATGGCCTAGTGGTTAAACAGGTTTAGGATCTCGGGTTCGAGTCCCGACGAGTCCGGCTTGCTCATCCATGTCCACCACTCAACCCAGGGTATAATAAATTGGGTAGGCTAGGCCGAACAGGAAAAGATCATATCTTCCCAGCAAGTCCGTCCGTAAGTGGCCGCAATTACAGGGCCTCGGACAGGATGAAATGGCTATAGAAAAAATATATATTCGCGAGTATCAGAAATATATAAATAACAGCTTAGGGTATCTATTGTGTAATCGTTTCAACTAACATTGCACGTTGTACAACGCCATGGGCCTTTAAATATTTTAAGCTGATAACTGTAAAAGTTATTTTGAAAAGCACATTAATGCCATCCGAGGATAAGGTTTGAGTCAACCTTCTTGTCCATCTATAGACCTGACAAGCCCGTAAAAATGCCTATCGTGTTTTAATCGATATTTCTAGTTATAATTTAGTAGCTTCAAGCTCATTCGGCATATTTTTTCAATTTTGTCGAGCAGTCCAGTATTGCGATGTGGCGATGGCGATGTGGGGCATGTCATATTAGAATCCTTTAAATGCTCTATTTAAATCTCACCCGTTTCTCCCAGCGATTGATAATCTTTAATATTGTACTTGAGATCGTACTCATTGTTTTTCAACAAAGACAATGCGAGTGCCAATAAACCCAACAACAGCAATAATTTGACGAAAAATTTACGAAAGTAACTGAACGTCATCAAACATTTCTTGTCATAGCCAATGACCATATCCATGGTTTTTACAAATCTACATTATAGCAAATATAAAATGAAATTATCCAAGATGTGGATCTGGAAATTGAAGATTTTAAACAAGATATGAGGCGTAAAATGTGCAGTCAAGAATACTATTGTACTCATGAGACAAAAAACAGCTTTTTTGAATTTACTCTGGGCGAGGCTGTTTCTAAAGCAGTGCCTAACAAGAAGCAACTATCAGCCACTTAATGTCAAAGAGCGCACTACAAGGCGTTGTATCAACAACTTATGCCAGCTCTACTCCTCTTCTCACTTATTACCAAACTTTTTGACCGAAAAATATTTAGAAATATTGGGTCATCCTCAGCACGACAAAATTGCACTTGAAACTCTGACTTTGATATAGGAATGTTCGTATCCTTCCCTCGCGATCAATACCGAAATATTGGGCTCAAACCATGCACCATATATTGTGTCAATTTTCTGGACAACAAATCAATTAAATGTCTCTATCTCTCTCTTGAATAAATTGGCTGGAAACTGCATATTAATATTCTTATATGAAAAAGAGCTTCGCACGTCTATATAAAGTTTTAAAAATGCTCAACCATGATCATGTGGCAGTGAAATTCAATCTTTGCATTCTCTCGTGAGACTGTCATAAGAGACACCCAGCATAACGCCGACAATTTAATAAATTTGATAACCTTATATTCGGATAGTTGGCCTCAGGCAGTCAACAAGTGCTGGGAACATTGGTCGCCTCGCCATTGACTTTGATATACGAATCCATAGCATCTACCTTCGCCAAGTAAAATGTGAAATTGCCGCAGTCTGACGATAGACAATTTTATGGTGCTAAAAAGCTAGTGTAGGCAATAGTGCATAGCCTTTCACTTTTCATTGACTTACAACACTGAACGATTGTCAGAAAGTGGTGCGCTTGAGTGAGGCCTATGAAGTTATTTTGCGAGGAGATTCCCATCAATCGTGCGTGCATCGGATCGAAATCTGGCGGAGAGGGAAATACGTTCTTCGCATACTGAATAATACCAGCATCACCCACGCATAACACAACAGACTATGACAGCAATTAGTTTGCCCCGTAAACATTGCCTTTTCGTGGAACAATTGTCACAAATGAGGCAATATCAATTGCCATTTATAATAATTGCACAAGGATTTCCAATTCAATATTAAAAAATAGTAAATAACTAACAATGCAAAGCAATACCCCAAGCAACAAATCTTATCAGAATAAAATGATAAATTTTTCGACATGGTTACCCAAAACTAAATGTACGACCAAAGAAAAGGTAAATGAGATTTCGACACAATGTTGACGTCGATACGAATATTAAATAGAAAGAATGAACTAAACCCGTCGCGCATTGTCTTGTAGGCACCTTCCATCAGTCACGTATGTCCAATATATTATCCAATAAAGCAATGGTTGTAAAATATCGCCAAAATAATTAACTTATATACCAAGATTTCCACTTTTATCTCACTATTTTACCATAATCTACGACCTAATATTTTGAATAATTTTTCATCAAAAGGTCGAAAAAAGGATTCTAGTTTCTGAAGTGCCTTTTCAATGGATGAAGTTTTCTTAAACTTCAGAGCACGCGTTTTCCCCTTCACAGTTTCTGACATGCATTGCATTGGAATTTTGTAAAGTTCAGAATCAATAACAACTGTCGGTGAAATACAGTAAAATCCAGTGTTGGTATTTTTAACAAAATCTTCGGCAAGGATAAGCTTGGGCAATCTGAGGAACTCTTGAACCTATTGAATTTGATTCAAAAAGAAATAGGCATAAGTAAATGTTTTGTAAAATTGAAAATCTTCAAATCCAAAAAGTAATCGGGCGCGGAGTTTAATAGGTAAAATTAATGGAGAAAGAAATGGTATTCGATTGAAATTTAACAGTCAAAATTAATAATAATTTATATAATGTATAATTTTATATAATAATAATTCATACAAAATTCATTTTCCAAGCATGAATCACAAATGCACCTCGGAGGCGCGATCCATCTATGACTCATGCTTTGAATACTTGGATAATATCTTGCTCACAGACAATACATACACCTAACGGCAATGCCTCGTGCTGGGGAAAGTTACTTGATCCAACAACAACAGTGTGTTTGTGTGGGACTCTTGGTATACCATATCTAGTTTCCGAGCACGAAAAGTTGAAACAATATTTATAGGGCCGGGTAATTCGATTCGATCTTAAGCACAAATTATTCGAATCATTCGCGAATTGTTTATCGGGCCAATTGGTCGCTAAGTGAGGGGGTATTTTCATTTTAACGAAAAATGCAATCGAATTTGACCCAAATCGATTGTATTTTTTTTTAGTAAATTATGTAGACTCCTGCTCTTAGACATGGAATGTAAATTGAAAATACGTTTCAAGTCTTTTTATTATAATAATTCGTTGCTATGAATTTCTTGATTTTCACATTCAACACGTTGTTGTATTACTAAAAAGGTGTATCGAACGAACCGATGCGAAGAAGTAATTCGAACCCGATTCGAATTTTAAATGGTTCGGTTTTGCCCACCCGCCCTATTTATAGCAAGCAATTTTTATTGATATTAAAATATATTACCTTTTCTACTACTTTTCCTGGATCCGTAATCATTTCTTCGCCACTTATAATATGAAGATTTTCTTCCGTATAATGCTTCATCCATCTACATATTTATGATATTATGATTATTTATATATTTATGGTCTTTTGGGTTTGGTCTTTAGCATTTCTCTGTTATAATATTTCCTGAGCATCACAGGAAGCGCATAAATATAAGTAAAAAACATCCGATTGTTCTAACATCGCCCAGTGCAGATGCAGACTCACCCCACTGCAGCAAACAGCAGCTTTCTTTTGGGAATGTTTTCCGTCGATGGCTCTGGTGCTATTTTAATGTGTTTTTCGCTATAGTTATAGTTTTTCACATTGTTTTAAAGTAGAATTGAATTGCAAAATAAAATGAAGCTTCTTTATCAAGGGATGTTAACGCCACTGGGAAAATATAGAATAGGGTGCAATGCTTGGTGCAGACCCCACAGTATATGTAAGCTCAAAGATCTCGGATGATTACGATGTTTCGGATGGTTCCATTGATTCCATTTCAAAAGCATTTTTTGCCTTTTTAAAGACACACAAATACTTGAAGCATATTTTTTGCAGATTTGTAACTTTGAATAGTTGGTTGATAAGCTCCATAATTTTTTTTACTCACTCTTCCATCATTGGATAGTATATCCCAAGAGATAAGATAATGGATATAAAATCCATTCTACACCACTTTGTCGCAATTTCTTTGAGATCCAGAGATGTGTTGTATACTTTTTGCGCTTGTGGCAAATATTGTTCTACATATTTCTCGAATGTGTCGGGCAAAATATCCTCCTCGCTACTTGATTTCTGTAATTTATTTGAAATTCATTTTGTCTGAGTAAGCTACCAGTAATTTTACAAAGAAATGGTTATTCAATTACAAGGTGACAATTTTAGCATGAATATTTATTGTGACCCAGTGACTAATTTTATCTTATAAAGCATCCCCCATAATCAACGTTTATCTTCTACTTTGAAAAAATCTCTTGACAGATAAAGAATGAATGTTATTATTGAAACAGGCTCAATTAATTGCAACTTTTGCTCCCGCATGTACTGCGAAAAAACAATTGAATGATTTTCCTGCACACAAAGAAAATTAACGCCGTTGACGCTCTTCGCCATCTGAACATTTTAAAAACCATGAAAGCAAATGTGTTTAATTTGTCAGGAATTATGTGCAGTCTTCGTAAAACTTGTGATTATTTACCCATTCCATTGCGTTTTATCTGATCAAAACTATCAACCGACTATTTTACTGCATACCACTTCAACATAGTCAGACAGTGCCCTGTGTGCAGGTTCGCATAAAATGAGCCACAGTTTTGCATTTGGTACATCTCGATGAATAACTTCGGGCAGATTGACATCCCATCTAGGGAAGTTGAAATATCCAGGTGTTTTCTCCATCACTTTCTCATATTCCGTTACGTTGGGCATTAGACTCCTGGAAAGTGACGGCAACATAGTTATTTCTTAAACTAGGTAAAGTAAAACGAATTTACCACAAAACTAGAAAAGTAAAACGAAGTTACCACAAAGCTAGGTTCAGTATTAATAGGTTATCTAGTTTCATTTAGATACCTAGTAGCACCTACATTGAAAACCAGGTAAACTATAGGTAACTGTCATTTGGCTCCATTTAATAGATTAAATAAAGTTTTAACTACTTCAAATACTTAAATGTTTTGAAACTCTTTTTATAATAAAATACTTTTTATCTAGTTTTTTGAACCGGGTACCTAAAGTAAGGTATATATTTTTGAAAATAGGCAGAAGTATTTGGAAAATTATCTTGGTTTGGTAAACTAGGTACTCTTACCCACAATTGCCAATACTTCTCCTGAATGTAATTATTATTATAATTCTAAATTTTAGTCTACGACCGGGGTCTATTTAGACATTTTGCACTGGCTCTCAGATCTTCACACTTATTGTGATTGAGATTTTCTACACAACTCTATTTGGTGATCTTGAAAACTGTTGATATTACACACAAATGTTATTTTTCATGGTATGGCATTATTACACTCAACTATATAAACGATATAAGTAAATAAAATCACGCTCAGATTGGCACATCTCAAGAAATCCAAAACAAACCTGTAATAATTAATTCCCAACTTGTAATTTTTGTAAAGATTGAAATAATGGGTTTCTTTCATATTAATTTTCAGAAAAGGATGTCTCAACAAAACATGCTGAAGCCATCCTGTGCCACATTTTCGAACTCCTATGCCAATTATATCTGGCAAACGTTGCTCGGAAGTTTTAGAGAGTTTTGATTTCTTGTGATATTGTAAAAGATATTCATTCCGTTTTCTGGCAGCTGTCGAAACTTCGGAGTCTGTAAAGATATTCCTCAATGTATATATGGTTTATAGCTTATTTCATAGACATGATTTTGGAATGTTTATATTCGATTCGTTATCCAAGCGTGTTGGATCAAAATAGGCAACGTTTCGTGGTGAGTGGTTTTGTGATGGCCTATTGCTGGCACTTATGCTGGAAGGCTATGGCCCGAATACTTATTATATAATAGTTAAATACTTATAACTTTCACTTTTTCTGTTTGAACGTAAATATATACAACTAAGAGGCGGAAATTGTGAACTAGAAAATTAATGCTAAAATAAATATCAGGAATTATGTAGCTCATCCAGTCAGAAAAATATTATCAAAGCATAAGTATGAGTCGCATATATGTGCTCTATATTTATCAAACCGGAAAAATCATAACCTTTCTATTGTTTTACTTGACCATCTACATAAATGGCCGCTAGTACAGGGTCTTGATCAGGGTGGCTATAAAAATGTGTTGCCGATATGTATCGTAGTGCTATACATCGCCCAATAAATAGATTTATATCTCTAAGACATGCAACTGATTGAAAAATGTAAAATCACTTATAAGATAAGGTACAGAACGAGCGATATCATGAATCATGGTAAAAATTCAAATTTCCTATTATGAAACTACTAACATTTGTTGACCTTGAAAACTATTGATATTGATATGCAATATCGTTTTCATCTTATGTTTATTTGAACGTATTCTGAATAAAACATCTATATTGGTACGAAAAACAAAATGAAAAATTTAAAAAAATTGCTGCTGACGAGTTATATTGGTAACTGCAACATTTAATCATAAGAGATCTGACACAACAACGTAGTTGGCCGCATTTTGAGCTACTCACCTATTACTTTATTATAGCATTGTTTGCAAGCACGATGAACGTTTATACCCATTCCTGAATACCTGTGGCAGCTTCTACACTTTTCTGTAAAAGTATGACAGAAACAATTTGAAACTGCGACTTAAATGTAAGATATGCCTTGAATAAGTTTGGTTTTGCTATTCCAGTAACTAACAAAAAGGGACATCGAATCCACGCTGACATGCTTCCTTTAAGCATAAGCCACAGAAGAACCGTACTGACTTCAGTGACTCAGGTAAACAGTTTCGGCTAATTTGCCTTTCTTATTGTACTTTTTTTAACCCGTGTACCTCCTCTGGGTTTGCTCTATTGAAAACTTACCTATGTTTGGTGACGATTGAAAATCTTTAATAATATGTTTGTCATTATCATACGTCGTGATGGTTTTCGTTAAGAAGCAGGCGAGTGCTAACAAAGACAAAATCAGCAAGTGCTTGAAACGAAGTTTACGCAAATAGCCACTCTTTATCACTAGTTTCTTGTTGTACTCGATCATATCTTTATGTTTTTACTAACAAAGTGATACGTAACAAAAAATCAGAGCGTAATGAACAGTGAATTCAAGGCTTTAGGTAAAAATGGGTAACGTGATGGAAATCGTTTTAGAGCCTTTATTAAACAATTCGTTATCGCAAATATGTTTACAGACATATGCGTTGAAATGATGAACCCAATCTGAAGAGAAAAAAGTTGTACTACTTTTTACCAACATTACATCGGTGTTCAGACGAACTCACTAAACCAATTTTTCCAAGAATCAACTGCGCTCCCACTTTTCTACGCCAAACTCAGGCTGTATATATCTATCTACAAAATATGATTTTATTTTACGTATAATGGTCTTCTGGTCAAGATAGCTTTGAACAGATATTTAAATCTTTGTGGTATATTTCAGACTAATGTGAGATGAAGATATCATATTCCTGAAAATTGAATGATATAGGACAACATCCTGCTTAGCCAACTGACCTCAGGCAATCGACTTCAGATTATTTGCTCGAGGCTATTTCCGAATGAGAAATTCAATGCGCCACAAACAAGCCGGGCTCGACGGCGTTTCATTAGTGATCCAAGCTTAACAAAGCGTCTTTCGATCCCATGAGTAGAGCTTGGCGAAGTCGAAACGTTCGTATATCAAATTATACTTGGATAGTAGACTAACAATAATCTAAGGGTTTTATTATTATATATATAAGAACCGATGGCTACTTTCTACAGCTTCCATTATAGTGTGCTATAAATACTTTTCTCAATATTTTACGTGCATTTTTATATTGAATTTGTTTTAAGCAAGGTCGGAGTACCGCCTAAAATGAATCACCCAACAGTCATTGAAGTTACAAAGAAAGACCTAGTATAAAATGTTGAATCAGCAATTGCACTTTGAGTGAGAAGCATCCAGTCGGAGGCTGAATCACTATAATAAAGTCCAGTAACTTGCAGTGGCGTGACTCAGAACTAGTACTTTGTGATTGGTGGGGGAAATACATTTTAGCTAAATCATATGATAGCTAAATAAAAATGACGAGATGTGCAGAGTTCCTAATGAAATGAGTTGAACCAGATACTACTTGAAGTTTTAAACTATGATAACTATGGTTGAACCTCTTTAAAAATCGGCGATCGTTCTCCACCGCTGGTTATGAGTCACGCATACTAACGTCTCTGCGGGTACTTGGTAACGCCCCTTCTCGAATCTTTCTAGAAAATTACCATATTGTAAAAACGTAGTGTAACAAAATTGTCAATTTGAATGATTATTTAAGAGAAATTTAAAGAAACAGAAAAATTCTCGCAAGTGTGTATTGCATTTTGTACCCTTGGTCGCTCCGGATCATTTGCGGGCCCGTTTCGTTGTGCTCGACAACGAATTATTTTGTAAATAAAACGTTTCGCAGCTACACTGTACAGAACCCGGATTAACCGTGATAACTTATCTATAAAGTTCTCATAATATGATCCAGACCGACTTATTTGGTTGTCTAAATCGTGATGATATTCGCGTAGCTTTATTGTCAGAATGGGACATTGCAGTGTAAAACTCAAAGATGTTTCTTGGGTTTTTCGTTTGCTACACGCGGTTTTGCGCAACCACGGACCTTCGACGCGCCCATACTGCATATCCTGTACCCTCTACCCTGTACCGT
Organism: Styela plicata; assembly: GCA_963675895.2. Taxonomy (NCBI): domain Eukaryota; kingdom Metazoa; phylum Chordata; class Ascidiacea; order Stolidobranchia; family Styelidae; genus Styela; species Styela plicata. The sequence goes on from OZ023140.1 coordinate 18,051,017, forward strand.
AGGTTTGAAGTCATTCGTGATGAAATAGAGAATGCCGGCAATGTGCCCGATTTAGCAACGGTTGGCCAGACTGGAGAAGCTTAGGTGTAAAGCAGACAGACAGGCCCTTTATTCACCATTGATGCAAGTACATCGAAAGTTGAAGTAATGCCATACTGAAATTTATAGACAAATCTGGAGCGACGACAAGGTCTTTAACAGTTAATCGGTCAGCACCCATCAACTGTCAAAAAGTTATTTAGTTGATTAGGATTGGTTTTGCATGAACCAAAATATTATGTTGCAATTACAGATTATTTTTTAAGGCGAAATTTACAATATATCACACAACAACATCGAATTTTAGGCTTTTTATCATGAAAACTACAATTCAGAGCCAATTCAATCAAGGATGCAAAAAAGTGTGAAAAGATGTAACTCTGAACTAATCGCTGGATCATACACCAAATACATACAACAGTTGTGGGGTCTCATGAAGTTTAGTACCATATATCCGATTATCATAAAAATTCCCCCTAGTTGCAAGCGACTCATCCGAACCTGGGCGCCCCTTAGTTCGGATGAGAATATTCTGCCAGTTTTTATTTTGATGACATTCGGGAATATGGTACTAAACTTCGCTAGACCCCAGTTGTGCAGACCAGGTATATGTTCTATAAAACGACGAATGGTGTAATGATACGGAATACTAGGCCTAGTACCCGAGCATAGAGAAAAAAGGATTGCTAGAGAAAAAAACGAGGTCTAGTGAACTTTAGTACCATATTCCCAAAAGTTATCAAAATAAAAACTGGCAGAATATTCTCATCCTAACTAGGGGGTGCCAATGCTGCAAGCCGATTAGAATGAGTCGCTTGCAACATGGGAAATTTTCATGATAGTCAGATATACTGTATATGGTACTGAACTTGGTGAGACCTAGAAAAATGTCTTGGTGCGCTTTGGACAATAGTTTTGGATGTTTCGACTCTATCTAATAATAATTTGATATTTTGTACCCAATACTGACACCAGAGATGGTTAAAACTGAATTTTTCACTACGGTATTATGAAAAACAGCATTAGGCTAGTAACTTGTCTGAAAATCGCACAAAGTAAAAAACAATGAGTATAGTTAACAATTTGTTATTCTTCGTGATGCTATATCAAAATTTAGAGAATTTTTAATACAGAATATATATATATATATATATATATATATATATATATATGCTCCTTTCGGACTTATTACTTATTCAGGTGTTCTGGACAATCCTGCTTGCCACCAGGATTGTGGAAACATGATATCAATGTTAGTATAAAGTCTAGTCTAGAATGGAGACCTATCTGTTCTCAAACAATATCCGAAATATAACAAAATCTGTCTATGTCAGTTGTTTCGGTTTGATTGAATTAAAACTTGGAACGCGTCAAAAAATTTATTAGAAAACCTGCTTTTCTATATCTGTTAGCTCATCATGCAGCAAAACCATGAAATATGCCAAATTTCAAGTAATTTACCAAAAAGAAAACTTAAATTAAAGGAGGAAAAAGGTGGGAATTTGTTAGAGTCTAATTCAAATATACTTCTGTTTGGAATGAAGTATTCTGTAAGATAATCAAGAAGTGGCTACCCCACTACTATTGAAATGGGTGAAAAGAGTCACAAAGAAACAAAATGGTTTCAGAGCTAAGACACTGTGAATTACAGAGTTTACACAAGCTGATAGTCATGAATTGAGCCATGTGATGGTGAAGATGTGTTAAAGCCGATCTTTAAATTGAGTGACGTTGGTGGCAAAATGGTGTTGCACTAGATCAAGTATTATTCACTAAAACTATCGCTTGAATGAGCGAGTAAGAATGCTACATGGCAAACTCGAAAATGGCTGAATGTCTGTCACTCTCGACATGCGAAGAAAATGGGTCCTACAAATTTTTTTCTTCAAGAGATTGGCAGCATTTCATGATGTATCTCATGACAGAAGAGCAAAATATCCCTTCTGATGTCTGTTTGGCGGCAAACAGATAAGTAAAAAAGGCTCAAAACCGCCAACACCACTATGAAATAGCAGTGTCGAAAGTTCTGCAGCCGTGTTGTCAATTCGAGGAAAAAAACATGAATAATTCATACACTCAAAAAAAAATAAAATAAAGTATTGCCACCCAGGACCAATTCACAAAAACAGTACAAATTATAGATGCAGTAAATACATTTGGGGTAATAATTAAATTTTAAATACTGTATAATGGTGAGAGCAAAATACAGTAGATGCAATGAGGCAGTATTTAAATTTTAGATACTGTATAATGGTATATAGGATCACAATGCAAGTTAAATAATAACAAATGTTACCTAATATTTAGATTATTTTTATTCAGTATCAATACTTATTTATTATTGTAATCTCTTTCGGGGTAAACACTTTGATAAATTTTCTGAGTAAGTCCAAAAAATCGCTCACCCACCTATAGATGGAAAATAGACGATATGAGTGAATATTCAATACTTAAAATGTTAATTATTATCACAGTATCATAGTTGGCTAATCACAGTGCTTTGTTGGCTATTCTAAAAATGTTAAATTAAATACAACCACAAAATATTTAACACTCTTCCTCATTAATTTAGCTAATTTTAGAAAACTGGATGGACTTTTCAAGTGTCATATCAAATTGTACAAATTATATAAAACAGTCATCAAATTTTAACGAACCACATTGTGGTTTGTAGATCACATCAACTGAAATCGCACAGTGTTTGATTTGCAATTTTGCAGAAGTTGATACAGGAAAAAAAACAGCAATAGGCATATAAATACAAGGCGATGATCGGAAAAGATGATGATAATACACCTCCTCAGGTTAAAGTAAAACATTTTTGTGATTTTTTTCCTATATGCTAAGGTATACACAAAGGTATACCCGAAAAATAGCACATAGGTTAATTCATCTCATAATGAAGCTTACGATGGAATCATTACTAAAAGTCGGGGATGGCAGATTTTTTTCCATGGGATAAAATTCAATCCTAACCCGAAATTGCAGGCATATTTGGTATATACTCCCTCGCTGCCCACATGAAATCTGGTGTAGTATTGAGAGAACGACAGTCCAACAAGCATTATAATATTAAAAACAGATATTAGTATAGTTGGTATTTTTTTTAGTCTAGATATATTATATAGTAGAGTTAGACTAAAATAAAACAAAAAAAATCAAATTTGACTACCGTCGGATTTCGGGCAGTTCATTTGGCATGGAATTACCCATATGTGAAATGTTAATAGCAAGCCTAATTTTATTCAATGTTATCTCAATATTTCAGCTGTTTTGCAATATTGTATTGTAATTTAAAATATATCAAATGGCTCAACCAGGATATTATGCCGGACAACCCCAACCAGGAGCCCCTTATCCTCCACCTCAACAGGGTGGTTATCCACCCCCACAAGGTTATGCCCAACCTGGATATGGGCCGCCACAGCAAGGTTATGCTCCTCCTCAGCAAGGTTATGCGCCACCACAACAAGGGTATGCACCACCACAACAAGGTTACGCTCCTCCGCAACAACAAGGAGGTCAGTGGATGCAAGCACCAGCTGGAATACCTGGATGTCCACCCGGATTGGAGTATTTAACACAAGTTGATCAAATATTAGTTCACCAGCAAGTCGAATTGCTCGAAGCTTTCACAGGTTGAAAATTCTTTTTTTTTTACATTTACTTGTGGTTCACTAAAATTGAGAAAAAATTGACAACAACAACTTTATATTTTCTTTCAGAGGATATCTGTAAAAAGTCATTACAAGGTTTGGATAACAAAAAGACATGTGGTACTTTGTGCTTTTCCAGAGGTGTTTCCAACTTTGCAGACTGTCCTTTTTATAGTTGTAGTTTTATAGCAAGTCGAATACCAATTTTTTAGGAGTATGATCAATAAACCACCGATGTAGCTACAATGTGCCCAAAAATTACTAACCAGTGCAATTTGCATATTGCAAAAACAAATTGTATAGTTTGTATGGCTCATCATCCAATGGATTGAAAGGTATAAAATGGAATGCCAATGAAATGCCCTCGTTACAGCATGATTATCATTTAAATGCAGGATTCGAAACAGCAAACAAATATGAAATCAAGAACAGTCTTGGACAAAAAGTCTACTTTGCTGCTGAACAAAGTGATTGTTGTACAAGACAGTGTTGCGGACCATGTCGAAATTTTGAGATGAAAATACTTGATAATCACCAGCAGGAAGTTATGCACCTTGAACGACCATTGCGTTGTGCTTCATGTTGGACTCCGTGTTGTCTTCAGCAGATGACCATTACGTCTCCACCTGGTAAATATTTGATAGTTTTTAGTGGGTAATTAATATTTATGGCACGGTTTGTAGTTCGAAACCTTTGATAGTCAATGACTGGTCATTGATTATCTTCTACAATCAAAACTCTGGACAAAACCTACTACGTAATGAATAACAAAATGTAGTGAAAAGTTTGATTCTAATTGGAGAAAAAGTATTGTTTTGATTGATATTGAGCAAATATATATATATTCATTTGAAATGGCAATTGCAGGTAATTGCTGTGATCTGTCAATATATTTGCTGAAAAAATGGAAAATCTTGCATTTTGACTTGTCTCAAAAAATAAAAGATGGCATTCGCATCAAGTAAATTAAATAGGATTGGTAAACTTTTTTTTTTGAGGTGCAAACTTGTATGTTTCTTCATGTTTTTTTCCTTTCCATCGTAAAAGCGTTTGAAAAAAAACTAAAGCAGTGAAAAAAGTAGTAGTACTGATGAAGTTGATAATTGTTTGAGGAATTAATTAATTGAGTAACCGAAATTTCCTGTTTTTCAATGAGTCAGTTCACACTTGTGCTGATGTAAATTCGCAGCTGCAGAACCAGTAATCACAATATATTATAAATGACAGCAACTTTGCTTTAATAGAATAATATCTCTAATATCTCTTTAATATCTCTTTTTTTGACTATCATTATTTCGGAAGTGCAAAAAATCAAGTCTTAAATTGACGGCCGGAGATTACTATCAAATTGTGGAAATTACTGGGCACGATTGCTACCAGTATTTACGAACTCAAGCTGCAATCAATCAGCATTTATTAGTTTTTTTTATCAACATCACAATACATGTGTTCAAAAACATGCTGTTATGCTCTCATCGGTGATATATGTCACAGTGTTACAGCAGAATAATTTGTGATCATAAATATTTTATGAATAATTTTGAATACCGGTACCGTAATTATTTGTCATGTACATTAGTTTCAAAATAATGATCACTGACTCTTTGGACAACAGCTAAGAAAGTTGATATCCAAATGTGATTATGGAATGTGCGATTCTGTTTCCACCACATGGCTGAACAGTTGTTCAAATTTATCAAAATAGTTCACCAAATGCATATTTGAGATGTTACACTAAAGCAGTGGTTCCCAACCTTTTTCAGTTCGCGACCCACTTTTATTGCAATTTTTTTGTGCGACCCACAATGATTAAACGAATGAAAAACAAATAATGATAAAAGAAACAATATATCCACATGCAATTTACTTTTAATGCGAACTCGAGCGACTGTATAAGAAATCAAACAAAGTTAGATAGTTTACATAAATTACATCAATCTATGTAACAAGTTGCCGATCTGACAAAAAACTGTAAAAATTAGAAAAGCTTCGCGATCCACCTGAAATGCCTTCGCGACCCACCAGTGGGTCGCGACCCACCGGTTGAGAAACGCTGCACTAAAGTAATGTTTCTGACGAAAATATGCTTGTGTGGTTTCTTTATAAACAACAACAATTACTTTCCTGATATAATGGCTCCCTTCTTTTATACATGGAAATCTAATTTCATGTTTCAGGCACTGTAATTGGTTCCATCGAACAGACATGGGATATCTTTTTACCGAAGTTTGATGTCAAAAATGAACAAGGTGATACCGTATTGAAAATTGAAGGACCTTGTTTCACTTGTAATTTCTGTGGAGATGTTGAATTTAAGGTATAATATATTCTTTATGAACAATTATGAAATAATAAGCCGGCTACAAGTGAACCTGCATATTGTATGATTCTATGTTCATGGTGTTCTTAACAGGGTTCTCATCCATGGTTGAAGTAAATTTGCTGCTTTTTAAATTCATTAAAAAACTTCTTCAAACAGTATAAATTGGTTCATTTTATTTTAAATATCTCTACCATGAACCTCCCTCCCATTGAATCATTTTCCAGATAACGTTGATTTAGATAGATTCTATCATAGGTTTTCAAACTAACATTTCGAATAATAGCGCTATGCTTAGGGGTTGTCTCAGATGTTCGTATGGCGCTAATAAAACATGAGGAATATAAAATAAGCTCCACTAGTGAAAGCAAATTATGTAAATTGTGGCAATTCGAATGGTCTTAAACGAGATTCTTTCAGATCAGTGATGAATAAAAATGATGTAGCCATTTAAGTATTTATTAAAAAAGAATGTGACTTTATATAGGGTAGGTGCATCTGATTAGATGTAGAAGACATGCATTCTACAGAAGGAAGTGGAGGGTTTTTTAAAATTTTATCCAAACTCCAAATAAAATAGTGGAGATAAATTTGGAAAGGATATAAATATATTATAAGATATGTCAAATATCGTAATAAGATAAACAATATATAGAAATGCATTTAATCGCAGACGAACACTTATTTAAAAAAATAATATGGGTGTTGTAATTTTACTTCAATTGTTTCCTTCTAGTTCTACTTTTCTATTAACTAATATTATTAACAAAAAAGCTTTCAGCCTCCAGTCAAACTCAGAATGCATATTTGTTCATTTGTCAATAGGTTTTAACGAAAGAAGGCAGTGAAATTGGGAAAATTTCAAAGCAGTGGTCAGGTCTGGTGAAAGAATATTTCACTGACGCTGATAATTTTGGCGTTCAATTCCCAATGGATCTTGATGTAAAGATGAAGGGTTGTCTCCTTGGTGCTGTATTTCTCATTGATTTTATGTTCTTCGAGCAAACAAATAATCAAGACAATCAGAGAGTTGGAGTTTGGCAGTAAGCAACTTTCAGTCGTACCCAGTCCCAAAAAGTTTATCGAAAGACCTTTTTTTAAGCTTGACAAAATAAAAATCTAATGGGTTCTGAGATGAATGATTTAAGAGGTGATTTCTTTCTAATTTTAGGCCAATAGCCAAAATTGAAAAACTATGAAGTAGTGATATCCTTTTTATATTGTTTGTATGGAAGCTTGTTTAATGGTTAGCTCTGTCAAATATAAACCTTTAAAATCATCAAGTTTGTCATGATGTGATTTTTGATCTTAACATATGTATATACCTGTCAAATATAAACCTTTAAAATCATCAAGTTTGTCATGCTGTGATTTTTGATCTTAACATATGTATATACATACTAATATTGTATATAGTATGCCTTCACTAACTCTAGGCACCTAAAATGTATTCGATGTTGTGCAATGAACAAAACATAGATTATTAGGTGTTGTGGCAATTGGAAGAAGTGAAATCATTCTGCATCTCTAGAATTGAAATACTGAAACCTGACAGATGTGATCGATTACTTTTGATTAATTTCATTTTCAACTTGGCGTTTGACACATTCTTGACATAATTGATATTTAGCTCATGTTCTTGTACCTATTACACATAGATATTGCTTTTGTCTGCACATAGTGACAAAATTCTCAGCTCGTTACATTTTGTTAAATTTTATCATTTGTATATAGTGTTTCTTTTTATGAGTTTTATATTATTGCATGTTGAATAATTTTTATCATATTGCAAATTGTCAGGAATTTGGATTCATTTCCTAAAGATTACTCACTCTAGTTCTAGATATATTGCAATCAGAGACTGTATGCTACATTTTCACTTGAATATTTAGTATTTGTGATATTATCTTGTTACTCTTAAATTGCTTGATTGTTTTACATGAATCACCACTTTATTAATAGTAAAGACGATCAGAATATACACCATTTGTGCACAATACTGCCTTTATAGAAAATCAGAAATTTTCATTTAAATTTTGTCAAACATAAACCACTAGTGGATAATGTCTCAAATTTTTTCTGATTTATATCCTATGGGGAAATTACAAAATTATCAGTTGGTTATGTATGTAATAATAATTGATCTGATAAGCTCGTTTGGCCAGAGGCAACAAAATTTTTTATTGTGATTCACAGGCACATGAGATCTAGTATGATTTTCCGAAAGAATTTATGAGAGTAATTTCTTATTAGTTTGGGATTTTTAATGCCGACGGGCAACAGTGGTGTTTTCTATTTGACTCCAGACTTGTCTTTGTAGTTTTTTGTGTATTAAAAGAAATAAAATATGAAATTAATCATAATAATTATGTATATTATTTCATGGCAGCAATGGCGACATGGTTGCAATACCAGAACTTCAAAATAAAAATTTATAAAACATTATTGATATTAATGAAACATATTGCAGTATTGCCCAACTCCTGGGCTGACCGTTTAGTTCAAACAGAATGAATTCAAAACATTTAAACAATTTTTTTGATGTAACTGCACTGCAAAATTTTGAATTGGTTCTATTTTTGCTGCCTCTTGGCGGTGTTATATCTGCCATTTATGTTATACTTGATGTAGTTTTAAAACAGAATTTGGTTGTTACAACCGGAAGGAAATGCCTGATTTTAATTCCCAAGTAGAGATCAGATTATACTAAAAAATTTGTTACTCGTTATACTAGTAGTCATATAATACACATATGGTCAGTTTCCTATTTGTATTGCTCATTGTACGTCTGTACTTATTATTAATAGATACATAAATATCAGATTTCGTACAATAGGTATCTTTACCAGTTTTTATTTACCTATCAATAGACCACTTCATGATAATTTCGATTCTTTCTATACACATTCAATCCTGTCTTTGAACTCAAATCAATACCGGTACTAATCGATACAGAACTGATGGAATAGATACTTGGCTGCCTCAAATTGTTTAAATAATTGAAAACTTTTATCTCATTTGTCGTTAGAAACTGCACATTGGTTGCAAGATTAATTCTATAATTAGTTGTTCTATCAACCATGTTTGATCAAATTTCAAACACAAAGAATTAGCATTGAACCAACCTTGTTTCAATATTTTAAATATTTTTTTTATTTAGTTGTTAGATTGTTGCTGTAATCCAGTTATATTTATGACTCATAGCAACCTATTGTAACATGACCCATCACATGATTTAATATATAAGGCATGTGGTCAATTTCTTCCCAGACATGTGGTCAATTTCTTCCCAGAAGGTTTTGTCAAGCATATTCTGTAGATGGATCGCACTTGTGAAAATTTCATTCACAATGGGACATCTTTTGATAACCTTAGTTACGGAAAAGCAGAATGTTATTGAAATTATTATCATAATTGTTTACATTACATTACTCTCTATAATAACAAAAGATCACCAAGTGATTCGTAATAACATTCATTGCCTTTTACTTCCACAGCTTATCTACACGTCCAGAATATTATGCCGTTGCTGATATTGTTATTTTATGAATTTTACCAATATTTTGGGCAGTAGTATTCTGATTTTGTCAAACAAATCAATTTAAATTATAGTTTGCATGCTAGTTTACTAATATTGCAGATACATTGATTGTCGTCTGGAAACTTTTATAATTAAGCTAGTAAATATGAAAAAGAAACAGCTTTACTTCCCTTGCTCAGAACATGTAATATAATTTGTAAAATTGGTTAAAATGTTTTTTTTTTCAATTCACTAGTTTAAGAATGTACTTGAACTATTCGACTAAGCAATGAACTCTTTCTTTGCTAACGGAAATAATATACTTGATAACTCAACTTGATCTGTAATAAATATCAAATTTTTTGCAAAACTTATTTGAAAAAAAAAAAATTCAAGATTTATTTTTTCGTTTCTGTTTCAATGAATGATTTATTAAATTAATTAATTTCGTTTGACACTAGTTTGTAATTTTGTGCAGTTTGGGATGATTTTCTGTTACTACATACTATTAGCATGATAAAGTATTTTTGTAGCATTGGTATCAATAAATAAAAATTAGTCGTTTTATTTGTCTGGTATTGTGTGTTTTAAACCGGCTTTGTTATCATAAAAACATATTGTCACTGTTTCCAGCCTGGGTCACAGATGGAAAGCCCAACTGTTGATAATACTGTGCAAAAGGGGCGTATGTTATTCTTAAAAATGTTGCCGCTTTCAGATGCATTAATTTTGTATAATCGAGTCTTGCCCTAATCAGAAGTTTTATTTTGTTAGGTATGAGCACCGCGCAATGTGGCTAAGAAATCAGAGTTTTGGTTGGTAGATAAATTAGGTTTTGAATTCTTCTGCGTTCAAAGTCCGGTTGGTTTCTAATTTGGACTATCGACTACCGTAGACATGAACCAATGAAAATCCTGGAAAGCTTCGAGTAGCCTACGTTTATCGAAAAATGGGACGATTCCTCAACCCGATCGAGTACAACACAGATTGTAACATTTCATCCATGTTTTTAAAAGTTTGAACAGAAATGCGTTTACTAATGATTTTTTTTAAGTTGTTCTTGGTGGGTACTTTTGTGATAATTCAACGATAATGACAATAGTGATATTTATACCGCCCTTTCCAGGGTTGATGAGGCTACTGGGGTGAGCTGTATAGATAATAATTGCGATTCTCGCTAACCATCAATGTACGTAAAAACTGCAACTGTTCATTATGTCTGATCATTTTATTATTTTACAATGTAAGAAATGCATTATCAGATTTCATTGCAAATGCGAGTTTTATTGACAAAGCAAACAGCGTCACAGAATCTCAACATACGCTTAAAGGTTTTATAGAAATAAAATAAATGTAGTACCAAAAATGTTTTTTGTGAAATAACGTTCGATCACATGTCTTTATGTCACGGTTACGTGCTTGTTTTTGAGTTATTTGTGGATTATGATGAGAAGTTTATGGTGGTTTTGGCGTGTTTCTTTCTTACTACTAGTGGTACATTTGTTGTTTTTTTCCAAACACACAACGCACTTGAGCATATCTATTTTAAAAAATAATATAGGCACAACTTGCGATCTTAACATTCCAATTGTTCTCCAGGAATGTAAGAAAAACGCTGTGTCAACCCCTATCTTCGTTTCAGAATGTTCCTCGCTATCAGAAGATATCTAATTTGACCAAATATGTTTTAGGTATGGGCTACTGTTAGATTGTAAGGCACGGTCCATCAGTGGCCGATGCTTTGTGAAACAAAATTTCTAATTGGGGTAGCCTGAGCCCGTGGCAACTGCAGCTTTAACAATTCATATGTGGCGACATATATATTCAACATACAACAATAGACTTTAGTACATAGGTTTCAGTGGGGTCCTCAATTAATGACTAGCTAGTATTTTTATCATAAACTGAGTAATAAACTTTTTTAAGTACATTTTTGTTGCAATTCGCTATAAGCAAGGCCGGGAGCAGTGCCTAAAATATTATGAAATGGCCTAAAATATAGCTGTTTTGTGTAAATATTTTTTTTACGTTTGGCGCCTCATACTGAAAGGAACTTCGACCTGAAGGGGGATAAAAATCATGTACATAAACTTTAAAAAACATCGAAACAAATTCAACTTGGAACTGCACAAAAAGATGAAAGAGCCAAAGGCCAAGTCATGTATTCGAAATTGCATTCGCCATGTCAGGCTGTTCTTTTTATCATATAGGCAGTGATGTTTATTCCATAGATAAAATCAACGAATGATTACCAATGGTCATTGTCAAAGAAAAATTTTTGATTGGGAGTTGAAATTTTTTGAAAGATGTGTAAAATCGTTATAATTTAGGATAGGAATGGGATTTCATTTTTATTCCGCGGGAGAAAGCCGAAAATACAGCATTATCATATGGCGAACCATGACCTCTAGTACAGATGTAGCGGTTCGCGCTTGCAATCATGAATCAAACCAAGCATTCTTTCACCACTTCTGGATGAGCGTGGAAACACTAACCTTATGTATACTCTCAGTGAAATGAGCATTAACGGAAAGGAAGGAAACCATTTTCTACTTTAAATTAGTCATCTCTCAGCGCTGAAAACATAAGCACATCCTATTTTTCCCTTGTCCTAGAGTCGCCTAAGCAGTTGGACCGAGACGCTTCATAAGACAGTATGTGCAATATAATATGTCACGTCTTCCTCGCCTACCTGTTCCCCGCATTTATATTTTAATCTCTGAAAACAAGACAGGATACACACACACGCACTCAAATTGTTCCGATTCTACTAACCTTAGATTTTTATTTCTATGAATGTTGCAATATGCTAATGAAAGAAAATTGTGTACTGCATAGGATTCTATATAAATATGACTGCATATATTCAGTGGGGTCGAGCAAGGGGCATCAGAGTTATCAACGTCGTTTACTATTTTATGCTGTAAAATTACTTTTAATTTACAATGAGAAAATACTTATGTGATGTTTGTTATGAATATATAGAGAAAAAATTGTCATTGCTCAGTGCCCCTTTCTAAAATTTGAGCTCTGCCCCACTGCATATATTACGCTTACTCAGAGGTGTAAATGAATATAAGATGATATCTAGATGAAATATGATACAGATGATGCACTGGAAAAGCTTGTGTTGCTACATAACATACGGTTTCAAACTCTATGTTTTCATTTGTGTTCACAAAATTGGATGGAATTAATCAAAATTTTATTACCATATAGCTCATAATATTAATCGTTTTGAAATTTGACCTCAACAGTCAGAAAATTTGGCAATACATGTTTTGTTAAGTATGAGTCACTGATGGTTTACATTGCTTAGGCACGAACCATCTATGGCTCATGCTGGAAATAAGAAAATTCATGATTGTGTTAGTTGTACGATGTATTTAGTCAAATTTTTTAACTGTTCTTTACTCAATACAGTATATGAACTGGAATATGAATAGAGTAAAGTTGGGAATTACAAAACATAGTAGGGGGTAAAAATATGATGCCTCTATTCATGCAGATCAAAAAGGTCCACTACCATTTGTCATATAAGCCGTCATCGACATTTCTCTTGTGTAGGCTAGCACATACCCATAATATGGGGTTGCACGTACTATACTAATACTTTTTCGGTATAGAAGAAAGTGCTAAATGAAAATAGGTCTCAATTATAAGAGGTAGTAAAGATATTCCTGGGAAGATGGCATCCTCTCATGGAGTCGTTTGAAAATAGTACATATTTTAATTATTTTCCGATTTATAATAAATAAGAATTGGTGTTGATTACTAATAGTTTTAACCAAAATTGCATTACCATTTTTGAAAAATAATATACTTCGCTCTATGCTTTCGAACTGCTACGCAGTATTGACAGCAAAAAAGTTTTGATTCTTACAGAAGTAATATATTCCTTCTATACCCCTACAGTTCATTTGATTAGCGAAGGTTGAAGTAACCTGGTACTAACTAATTTAAGTTGGTTCAAATTTCAATACGTTTTAGATTTTGGGATAGGGTTTTGTCCACATATATACAAGCATGGTTTACTATTATTCTAGTTTTGCTGTACAAATTTTTTCAGAGTTGCGTCAGATATTACAGATATTCGGTTCCAATAAATTAAATTGAACCACTTGAAACTTTGGACTTCCTCCAAATATGAGTTCATTTCACAGCTTGATGATTTACTAATTTCTTTGCATACCAGCTAATACGAATTGGTTTCTTTTAGCTGCCACTCGTAACCCTCCTTGGAGTAAATTTGAAAAAAAAGTCATGTTACGGATAGTCGGAAATGTAAAAATGGATGACTACTGCTGTTTGTAAATGAGTATCTGCTGGGCAGGAAATTCGAGTAATAGAAATTGGCAGCAAGGCAAGTAGAAAACACAAAACAAAGAGCATGTATACAAGATTTTGGTAACTTCAAGAGTGTCTGAAGCCTCCATTACTAGTTCCTTGCTGTTGATTGTAAGTCTTATTGTTTTTTCTAGTTTAATTTTTCTGCATTTTTCTGAGTTCTTTTTAGTGTCAAGTAGCAGAATAGCAGTGCCAGTCTGAATTATGCACTAATCACAAATCATCATAAGTTATAAAACATAAATCTAGACGATCTTTGGTTTACATGATCTCTGATGAACAACAAGTCTGTCTGGTAAAAATGTTCTCCCACATCTGTCACAAGGTATCAATTGCTTCTGGGAAGCTTCCCAAGCTGCTTGATTGAAAGCTTCAATTGAGTATTGTCCAGAACCGTCTATGGGACGAACTTCAGGCTTCTTTGGTTCTGGTCGTCGTAACTTTCTGGGGAGTTCATCGTTTTCTTTCCTCCACTTTGAAAGACACTGTGGTTCATGAATTGATATGGACTTTGAACCATATTTCCTGCCACAAATATAACATAAAACAAATGGTTGAGAGCGTACGACACTCAATCTTGTTTCATTGGTGGTTGGTTTCGGCTTGAGGGGCTTATGTGGTGGTAGCGCTATACTTTTTTTGCCTGATGTTGGCTTTCTTTTCTGTTCATTCAGTTCTGTTAAAGCTTTTGACATTCGGTCAACTCCATAAGTAGAGGTACGTCTAAGATACACTTTTGATGTGCCAGATTCCTCTTTACTATTTTTTTTAGAATTTTCAGAAATTCGTAACAGTGATGGTTCAGATATCTTTTCATCAATAATGTTTGGTTTTGCACCATTTTTCCCAGCCCCTAAAGATGGTAGCGTTGGATATAACTCCAATGATTGTCTTTGTGAAGGAACTAGTGGCCTCGTAGAACTAACAGTTCGTGTAGTTGGTAATGATCTGCTTGCTAACTGATTTTGTATGCTTCGAAATGACATGCTCGTCTTTGATCGCAATGGAAGTTTCGTTAAAGGCTCTATTGTGGGATTTCTCAGAGTTATTTTTGAGGAATTATTCGGGAGATTGATGCTTTTGGATGTTATTCCTTTATTGGAAGCTGGTATCAATGTGGTTGAGTGTAGCCTATTGCTATTCAAAGTGCTATATCTATATTGTCGCCTGCCAACAAATTTGCCAGCTTGTTGGCTCAAATCAACTGGCGTTTTTCTTGTGGGAGTGTCTGTTTTATATTTCGCATTTGTAACGTTTGCGCTCAATAATATAGATTTGGAAGATTCTGCATCGCTTTCGTTAGATGGACTAAACCTCTTAGATTTTAGTGAACCATTTTGATCGTGCATTTGTGATGAAAGATCAATACTCCTTTTTGGTACTGTCTGGTTCCTTTCATTATCCTGAAGTGGAAGCTTTCCGATTGTGCTACTCTTATATGCTTCAACAGAAGCATATGTATTTTTATCCGTTATGACTGGATGTGCAATGTCATTGGGCCGTGGTCCAGATTTAGCTTGCCGTTTTCTTCCCAATACTACAGTTTGGGGTCTTGCTTTGCCTTTGCAACTCCTCAAGTGAATTTCCAATCGATCTGGAAGGAAGGTTCTTTCACATCTTTCACATGGTACAAGTTGTGCCATTGCACTTTGCCAAGCTAAATCGTTATAATCTTGTACATGTTGCTGTTGGGAAGAAGTAGTAGTGCTACCAGCTTTTGGCATAGGCAGCAATTCAGGCTTCATTGGTGGTTGTCTCCTCATTTTAGGTGGCAGTTTCATGTTTTCGATATGCCATTTTTCCATGCATTTGGGTTCATGGATACTAATTGATTTTGAACCAAATTCGCGACCACAAATATAACATACATGAAATCTTGGAGGGCTCATTTTTGTAATAATTAACGTTACTGGTATAAAATTTCTAGGAAAACATATACGTGACAGTTAGCTCAACTCGTGATAATTATCCGTTAATCGTCAGGAAATGTCTGTGCTAGCCCAACCGGGCAGTCAGCTGTCATGACATGATCACATGGAAAGGTACAGTCGGGTGAGGCTGGTTCCTGGTTTACTAAAGTGGCAATATTACATGAAAGAACTAATGATCATAACACTTTCCTATGAAGTTTCAATGTGTTTTTTTTTTTGCTAAATTGGCTCACAATTTTGTTATCATTAATCACTGTATTAATCATTATACTGTATATGCTTTGAGGTTATAATATAGCTCACTAATGAGAGCTCACTAAAAGATATATTCTGAATTTATTAATAGCCTTGCTTGCATTTTAATAACTGGTAGTGAAAGTCAAGATATCGGCCATGCGGACGGGATCTATTTCGAACCCATTGTATTGGCCTGTGAATCAATTATTAATTACAGCACAAAAACGGTGACGACGATTATATGCAAGCGGTTTGATGGATGCTGCGCTGATGCAGGGTGGTTCACGAAAGCGCTGCTTACGGCTTCCTCTACCAACCAGGTCTATGCACAGGGAAAACATGAGAAATATGATGAAAACGAGAGAGAGAGAATTTATTATTTTGTCAACCAGAAATGCAATACATAATACATTAAATGGTCTGTAGATACACAGCATATGTATTTCGGTACAGACTGGGG
The DNA here is from genome assembly GCA_963675895.2 of Styela plicata. Lineage (NCBI taxonomy): Eukaryota > Metazoa > Chordata > Ascidiacea > Stolidobranchia > Styelidae > Styela > Styela plicata. The sequence continues at coordinate 18,067,527 of OZ023140.1, forward strand.
AATGGCGATAGGACCAGTTGGTCATCAAAGTCTGCCATCACCCATTCCTGCCAAATATATATAAGGAAAAATAAACTATATTAATCTTTGCACTTCAAGAAAATATTTCAACACTCTCATTTACCACATAGCATTTAAGCACATTGGTGTTCGTATTCTAAAATTCAACAGACACCAAGAATGCAGACACCAAAAACCTTGACCCCGATTCTGCACAAGAGGTTGTGGTTCCCCATGATTAAGCTGTATTCTCAGATTTCCTCTCCCGCAGGATACAAATGACAACCAGGCATTGAAACCAACCCGATTATTACCCGTACCCCCTAGGACTGTCAGCATCAGGTCCATGCACACAAAAAATGAGAAATACGATAATCAAAAAAAACCTCCACCCCGATTCAGAACTGGTATATGCACGATAAGTCGTGGTTCGCCATATGTTTAAGCTGTATTTTCGGCTTCCCTCTCGCACAGGATAAAAATGACGTCCTACCCTATCAGACTGCAGAGCGAGGAGCAAAATAGAAATTGATTCTTTCCCTGCGTCACTCGTTGCCGGGCAACCGACATCTGGTGCAAAAAGAAAACACTAAACGAAAACAGCTCATAGCGTCATCTCGTAAACATAACTGTGGGTATTCTTCTGGTTTTTTATGTCAAATTTACCAATCCTTTTTTTCATAAATTTTTTAATTTGATTCAAAAGCAAAATTATCTATGGGTTTGTTTTATGCTTTGCGGAGTTCCATTTCCAAGAAGTTTTATGATTTTGTTATGCATAAACCTTTAGAGAAAATATATATATTGAATAAAACTGTGTTTGTTCCCGTGGAGTGTAGGGGCATGGAATGCTAGGTAGACTTTAGCAAACCACCCTGGCCTATGTACCGAGACCCTACGCTGGGACCAAGACGAGAACACGCGCTGATGAGACGAAACAAGGGATCTATATTTTCGTTAGAATAAGTGCACCATATATAAAAATGTGACAATAACCGGAGGCAAATTAAACTAAAACAAAAACGTTTTGATCTAGCTTTCACGTGATAAAAATTACTTGAAAAGCTAAACGCTTGCTATTTAAAGAAAATGTTCGGGGCAATACAATTGTACCAATTAAAAGATTTTACACGTAAGTGGTTGAAATTATCCAAGGAAAAGATAATTTGCTTTTCAATAAACAGCTTAATATAATGAGATTGCTATACATTCTTTCTTTTTCCATTCTTTTAAATTATTTTGTGTGCTGAGGTACCTTTCATGGCGTGGTAACAGGTCGGTGGACCGACGACTTTGTTGCACTGGTCCGCTCTGTTTGCCACGTGTCATATACTTGTTAATATTTTTGACTTTATTACTTTCATTGGTGAACGAAGAAATAAATATTATATGTCTCTCTGTGCCTGCCTGTTTAGTGATTTTAAAAAATCTGATGACATGAAAATGACGTCACAGTGTGTTTACAAATATATTTTGAAATCCTGATGTTTCTGCTATGACAATTTACTTCTATGTGCTAGAGTGTGATTGTGCAAAAAACGTAATAGTGGAGTTACTGGCTAACTTAGTTTGCTAGTTGGTCAGTAGCGGATCCAGGAGAGGTTTTCTATTTCATTTTTGTAAAATTTTCGTTCGCTTAGAAGCGCAATTTCTTTTACCTGATTAATTTTGTTGCATATAACGCCCCTTAAAACTTGTATTATTGCGCCTCCGGTGCACTGATTTATGTTTTAATTTAAAAGCAAATTTCTGTAAGTTGAAAAAAATGTGCCCTTCCCTAAAATTCTTTTCTGGGCCCGGCAAAAAAGGTCAGAGCACATCACTGATGCCAAAGATATATTCATAAATTACACCGTGGTTTTTATTATGAGGAATTCTGCTTATCTTGTCGATTTTGTTTAAGTTGTCTTCAATTTCGTTATTACAGAAAAATGCACTTATATTATGACATCATAAATGAACGGCTTATATGTATGTCCCTCCCTCCAATCACAAAGTATCAGTGCACCGGCATCATTCAGCTAGTTATAACATAATCATTACCGGTAATGATATTGATGCAGAGTCACAAAAGTTATAATGGCGCAAGTGACGAAACTGTGCATTACACAAAATAAATTGGGGATATCTGGAATCACAATATGGAAATGGAAATATGGACATTAATTATCTGAAATGGGTTACGTGTAAACCACTATTTTATTTTTATCTTTTCATTGTCTTTTTTAATTTATATTCCACTCGTCTGGGGTGGATGCAAAACAAACAACAACATTGTTAACGAAAAAACCTTTTGCAAAGGACTTTATCACGGAGGAACCATTGTGAGTGAGATTCTTGGAAATTTTTCAGGTTTTTGCCACGTTTTGAAGCACTTGAAAGGACATCGGCGATTTTTTCGATCGGCAAACAGGGGCCACATGTAAAGGTAATGCGTAACAAACTAGACTGTCACTAAACTTGTATAACTTGATTGAATTAGCTTCACAGTAACCTATATCTTCGAGATCGCCCATATTCTGTATTCAGAGTAGCAACTTAGTGTAGGTAGCCCTGCCCGCACCTTGAACGTGGATAGGATGAACTTGGAAGATTTCGAACAAGTTTTCAAGAGCATTTGTGAGCATTTTTTTCAAGAGCGTTGTGAGCATTTTTTGCTCTACATAAACTGATAATGTGGGTCTCTTTGGGTGAACTCTGATAAAAGCCTGGATACTGGATAGTTCATCAATATTTTCGATATATACCAACATGAGAATTGAATATTTTTTATTGAAGTCACCTGTCACCCGCATTAGTTGATATTCAAAGTCAAATCAGAATTATGATGTAAGCCAACTTAGTCATCGCCCTAGCCTATACTGTATAAACGCTGACTGCTGTATCCTGGTGCTACTGTAAAATTAAGCAATAAATTTTTTCAATGTATTTATTCTCACACATTATAATATATTGTGTGGTAAAAATTATACAACTACACGGTACAAGCCAGCATATTCTTCAGGCAGTTTCTTATTTCTTCAAATTTGCTATAGTAGATTAAAATATTTTCAGGATAACTAAAATAGGATCAGATAATATAGTATAGACTATTTAGATAAACTATTTGGTATCTAATCGTATCGAAGTCAACCGCCAACGAATCCACCAAAAAAGAGCAACATTTTTTAAGGTCAAAAACGCTCACAGCACCTCAATTTTTTGTTTACAAGCACATGAGACACAGAGTATTAGTATTGATCTTTTTAGTTTGATTAGCCATTTTAAGAGGTACATGACATATTCTAGCCCCCAAATCCCCACAGCCCCGTGCCCTAACCCAAAACCTAGGGAATACTTTACTATTCCTTAATAGTTCCGAGAATACTGAATCCTATTCTCAAATATCACAATTTGGCATTTTATCTGGCAATAAAACACCCAATAGGCAATCCAAATAATTCAGGATTATATCTCCTTACTCGCTTGGTGCTGTGTGTCACAAACATGTCATTTCTTGGTCATTGTACTCCGGCCGTAATCAAGCTATTTTTGTGGCAGTGTTGGTATCACGCTGATTGCAATTTACAAATTACTGGGTTTAAACGTACAGATTACTGAATAATTCCAGGTGCCGACATACTTAATTATGTTTGAATCCTTCTTCAAACAGATGGTGTTTGAAATTTTCAAATAGGCCTACCTACACTTGCTGATACTCACATTTCTATTTACTACCATGTTTTTTATTGATATACACCTGCTTTCAGATCTAGGGATGGGCAATTCATAATACCGAATCCATGTGGATTCCGATACGTTGAAGTACCCGAATCCAAAATGGATATTTGAATCTGAATATAGGATTCGATAGAATGGGCTCGATGACCTAGTTGTTATGATGGGGGCCATTGCAGGTTGAAGATATCTGGTTCGAGTACCGACGTGTCTGGCTCGTTAATTTATGTACACCATTCAACCAGGGTGTAATAACTTGCGTAGGCTAAGCCAAACCGGAAAGACCATAGTCTGTACGTCTGTAAGTGGATGCTGGTACACGGCTTTAGTCAGGGACATGATCCTCCACTCCAAGTGGTTATAAAAATATTAACATTAGCTGAGCACATAGACAAAAACGTTGTAAAAGTGTGAGTTACAGCAAGTGTGCAATTGCGATGACACAGTCTATGGCAAAAGTAGTTTGATTATGACCCTTGCACAATGACTACAAATTAATCTCACCTATGGCGAGTGTGTCATACATCACTGAGCAAGTACAGAGACATTACCCTAAATATTTTGGATAGCCTGTTCGGCATTCTGTTGCCGGATTGAATGCTGAATGATGATATTCTGGATTAGGATTTAGTATTCTGGTTTTAATTTTACTGATCCGGAACAGTAAGGGGTTCTGAAATGCCCATCTCTATTCAGATTGCTGTCTGCTTATCTGTTTACTGATATTCACAGTTCAATTGGGTTTATGGAGTTATGTTTCCTAAATACAAATTGTCAAAATTATTGCTTTGCTTTTTGACCATATTTATTTCATTGCCTATCAAATTCCTAATTTTTGTTGAAATTTAAATGTAATATGGTTTCACAGAAAAATGAGTTAATGAGCTTAATTTAGGTATGAAAATTTGAAGATAATACAAGCGATTATTTCATCAACTGCAAAAAAAGTATCCAAGCAGCGCTAAATTTTTTCGAGGTTGTTTAATTTGCCTATCTCATATTATCTACAGCATATTTAGGATAAATAGGATATTTTTTATTTGATTTGATAAATTGCTAAGTTAAATGGGGAAAATTGTACCTGAACAAGCTGTTGAATATGATAATTCTCAGCCCAATGATGATGTTTGCGAAACTCCAATAGTAGTTGACCAAGAAAAAGTGCATAAACGTAAAAACAATACAAGAAGACACAAAAATTTAGATCGATTGACGCTAGCTGATGTAACTGCAAATTGTACTCTGTCATCGACAGGAAATGGTACAAAAGGAAAGGGAAAACGTCGCCTGCATAGGCTGGAAAATGTTAAATATTTGTTAAGTTTGTGGAATAAGGAAGATGAAGATGATGGTAATTATTATGATGAACCTCTGCAAACAATTTTCACTAAAATTGTAACAGATGAAGATAATAGGAAGATATGGAATGATTTTACATCGCTTTCTGGAGAAGAACAAGATCAATATCTTGCTTTCATTGGGCAGAGTGAAAATCGTAGGAAACAATGGACCAAACTTGTCAACACCAGAAATAACGATGTTACAGAGCCATCGGGAAATCCTGCATATAGAGTTGATATCGTTGATACTACTCTACAAGTAGAAAATTTGAGTGTTCATAACTCATTGGTTGCTGATGCTTGTTATAAAAGAATTGAACGCCGATTGAGAAATGCTCTTAATAACAAGCATGTGCCATTAGGCATGTTGGAAAATTTGGAAACAGAGCTGACTGCATTTTTCATTAAATGGCCTACATCAAAGTACACCTCAGTCTTGTCAAGTAGTTACGAACGACTATTGATGCATGCTTTGTGCCAATATCTTGGTCTTTTGTCACAAAGCATAACTGGTAATGATGGCAATAGATGTACACAAGTTCAAACAAAACCTCAATCATCATTTCATCCTCCATCTATATCACTATGTCAATACATAAAAGAGAGACTGTAATGATAGTGCTAAGTTTCAGAAAATAGTTTTATGAAATTTTGCGAAATGTTTCGTTTAGCCAATTTTTGATCATGATATTGTTGATATATAGATAACGCCAAGACTACAAAATATTAAAAAATATATTGCTAGATAGATCGTTTTCAACCAAATGGGAAAAACCAATTAATGAAATTTAATATATTCCTAATTGTTTGGTGTATAAGATTTTCTTGTCAATGAAAAAATCTAAAATAAATGGTGTCTTAAGGTTCTACAGTACCCATCAAACTTTTCAAATACTCTATTTTAATGGGGCATTGTGATCGTGTTCGGTATTGAACTAATAGAGAAAATATAACAAATTTGGGAAATATATGTGAAATTTTATTTTTTTCTTACTACTTAGTAGTTGAATAATACCAATTTTGGGAAAGCCCATTTTAAAAGTTGTTTTAAGTGTATAATAATTTGTGTTTTATAATATTATAATAATAGTCATAAGTGCCTATCATATAAAAATATTTATCCTTATATATAGATATTATTTGAAAGGTTTTTTTTGTTGCAATTAGAGCTGTCTTTGCATAGCAATGCTAATTAATATGCAACAATTGTTTTGTCTGATGTCCAGTCAACAAATGATGGAAACAGGATATTTGTTTATAAGCTCATGAGTAATCTTTTTGTACTAACAGTATCAGAGAACATAACATTAGAAATATTTTAGCTATTCACTTATTTTGTTAGGTATGAGCCACAGGTGGGTTTGCTCCACCAAGGCGCGATTAACCTGTGGTTTGTGCTTAAGAAAATAAATATCTGATTGGGATGACAGGACAGCTAATATAACATGATATAACCAGTTTAAATTTTACCGCGCTTACTGTTGAAGTTTAACATAGTACTTACTTGACGAAATAAATAAATTTACACAACATTCAGATAGATTTAGAAAAAGGTACTTCGTATTAAAAAATAATTCTATATTGCAATCAGTACACGCGCACGATCGCTGAAGCGGAGTCTTTTAGGCAGACGGAGAATGTCTCCTTCGATTGGGAAATCGAAATGTCCACAATCACCGACGACAGAAAAAACATTTGGAGGCCCTTCCACCTCCCAGGTTTTGAAGAGAGGGAGATTTCTCCCGGGATATTTTATTTCAATTCTAAATTTTATCATGTTATAATAGATATAATTTTTGTTTGAAAACATAATGCTTCAAACAAACTGTCCTAAAACATTTTTCTACCTGTTTTGTTTTAGTTCAATATCCAAAAAGTCTTTTTTAGTATTCAATATATACACATAGACAGACTTGAAAGGGAAAACGAAAGCGCGAAACAACTCGATTTTTATGTTGATTATGCCACCCCCAAAAAGTTGCGCGAAAACAAAAGTGTTAGAAACATAACCCTATGTATCTGTCGGGGTTTTAGAGCTTAAATTCGATTAGTATTTTTTTCAGAATTTTGTGACCTAACTTTACATAAAAAATCTTTAAAAACAGACAAAATTTTCGCTCACCTGGGGAGCGCAATAGCATACTATCTTACCTATCTTCGCCCCAAAATAGTGTATTTTTTCAAGAAAAAACCCGGACAACTGCTTTTTGCGCGCGTATTTTTTTGAAAAAGAGTCAGTCTCATCTTTATGTCCCTCCCAAGATTTACCATATTACGCCACCAATGAACCACTGGTTTATATTTCGTTGATGTGTTAGAAAGGACCGCATGCGTGTGAACACTTCGCTCTTCTATAATATAACCATCGTCCATAATTGGCCTTTTGAATACATTTCGCTTAAATCTTATCTGCAAGGATGATCGAGCAGGCGCAACTGCATGCGCCGCAAACGTTAGCGGATATAAACGTACAAATGCACTTATGTTCATTTGTACACAGTGGCGGCGGAAGATATCAAATCTTTATGGTCCGATTTATACCTGGTACAAATGTATATGGATTCAAAGGGTGCTTATGTACGAGAGTTCTACGCTGCTGCGACCAGATAATCATCATTTTTATGCTACACATAATTTTTCTTGCAAAAAGCGGAAATAAGTTACAGCATTTTCCGCGATTGTGTGTTGGCGACTGTTAACTCAAAGCTTCGCTTCATTTCGATGTTCTTATTTCTTTGATTATTTCTTATCGTTACCGCTCGTTCCCAACTAAAGTTAATATTTCGTTTCTTATTTATTGAACGTTATAAACTTCGCCATAGCTTTATATATACTCACAGAAAAATGAGAACAGAATATATATCTTAACTTCATGCTCAGATGAAAGGCCCAAAATCATAGGATATTGCGTCATGCAACTTCTAAATTGTAGAATGACGGCCTTAAGTGACTCATGAATAGATAGACTGTAAATTACGCTGTTGAAAATTATTTTACTATAATCCGCAGCAGGTCAACACTAGATAGTTGAGAAATAGCTGCAAAAAACCCAATCTGGAAAATATTGTCAAAACATGATCTATCAAGCGTGGTTCACTGTTGGATCGTGCCATCGGAGTGCGGTCCATCTGTGACACATTCTTGATAAAATAATATCAGGCATGAGCTTCGCCTTGTCGCTGAAATCCTTACACAGAAAAGATCATAAATATCGAAAAAAATAAACGATGTAAAATTTATATATTGTGGAGGAAAAAAGAATAATATTGAGTATACAAGTATATACTAATATATATCTTTATGAAGTCGTGTCATCCGATACCAAACAAGATCTTATTTCCAACAAGCATGAGCCACGTTTTTTGTCGATGAGATTCCCCAGTCACTCATACTTGTCATAACTATAATAACATTGGACTTTTTGGAATTTAGTAATCAAATTATTAGCTAATTGATAGCCTGTCCACGTATTAAGTGAAAATTATAGATGGATCGATCACATATTATGTGTCTGCTTGGCAGTTTTCTCTGTCGCAATATAGAATGTCACACAACTGCGTGATAAATATAGTAACCCATTAGCCACGATTAATAATAGCACGAATAAACTGATATTAGTAATTTTGAGTCAATTGTTTTCAGCTAGACAGGGCAAATGCAGAGACGCACCTTAAAATATTTGAAGTTCTTTTTATTTCGTGGTGTTTCGCCTACAATGTATGAAGTTTCTTAGTAACTTATATATACTTGTGAATCGACCAAGAATGAACACACGAGAAAGTGTAAGTGAATTAAGTAATTCATTTCTTAAACGTAAAAGTCAGTGTCTACATCACAGAATATTTTTTTTTTAATTTTTAGTGAGGGGTACTTGCACAAGGAAAGATAAATGGCTTGGGAAAATCGTCCGTAATTTTTTGTACTTATTGTTTGCCATAAACATGCTTCGACTGAAGCATAGACAGATAGACAAGCCTAAAAACAGTCCGATTTTAGTGGCCACTTCCGGGAACTTTTGATCCAAAAAAAATATCCAAATAGGGTCAATGGCTCATACAAGGTACAATTAGCAGGGCAAATTAGACAAAACTGTTTTTCTGTTGTAAGCAGTGGTGAAAAGTGAATACTCTAGGTCTACGACATGAATTGCCATGATGCAGGTAAACTGTAAATATTGCATTGAGAACAATGCTGTTGTTATTGCTACAGAGCAACGTTTGTTTGTAATAAAACTAAATTATCTTGATATTATGTTGCAGCCACCATTTATCGATCCACATCTTGCTGTTCAAATTCAAATGAACAGATGCAGGTCAACATTAACATCAAGCCTGTGGGAGAAAGGTTGGTTCAATAGATTACTCACTTGAAAACAAAATATATTTTTTACTCTTTATATAAGCGTCATGTGGACGAAACCGTCTGGCTTCTCTTAGTAATTGAGAAATAGAGGATTGAGAGGGCAGATATGATAAGAATTAATTTATGCTTTTTTCCTGTAGTTTTTGTAGTTATCTCATATTTGACAGAAAATATATTGGTCAAACAAGTTTTATTACATTAAAATATCTATATAATTCAATAGTTAAAAATCACACAGCCTAATTATTCATACATTTCAAAAATGACCTTTGGACATTTAATATCAACTGTTGATCGTGTTAACCGTTGTTTATGTTGCTCTTTGTGTCCCTTCAAATTGTAGACATGAAAAAATACCATAATAGCAGCCCTAAAATGCCAACAATCCAGTTAATTCAACTGGCAGCTATCTTATGAAGAATGACCACGTTATATATTTCTGTGTACAAATCTCAGTATCTCAAATTTCTTAATGAATTTTTCTATTAACTGCAGCATATTGGGAAAATGTGATATAACTTCTGATATTTTCGAATTGACATCTTAAAAATTGAACAGTGATTTGGATAAGGGTGAAATTCTTGATACGTTTAATAAAACATACATTTAATACTGAAATTGATAGAAGCCACCAGAAACTTTTTGTGAAAGTTGGCCCTCAAATTATTTTAACTGGCGGGTTGTACTTAGTCAAAAGCATGAAATGAATGAAAGCATGTTAATTCTATATAGCACATGCAGTTATCAACCACTTAAAGACTAAATTTTATTTTCAATGCAGAATGTCTAAATCACAACTTACGTTATTTGGATAACAGTTTTTATTACTAACATATTCTCCTATTCAGTTTGGGGCAGTCCAGAATATTTTGTGCAACTGTCCTGTGATGAGGCTGATGGTCCTACAGAATTTTATACAAAACCATTCACAAGACAAAAAGATGTCAAAATTGATGAATTTTTTGCTTTCATACTGCCAAACAAATATGCGACATGCAATGAAGATTTATCTGATCCCATAAAAATCAAGGTTCGAAATTAACTAATAATTGTTTTTGAAAATCAATCTTTTATATTCTAGAATAATTTTCTTAGGATTGATGAGACATTTTTCTGATTTCATACATATTTATGTTGTAACTAGAGACTCATTCCTGTATAGCATTTGATTTGTGTTCCGCAAATAATATCTTATTAATAATATTACTATAGAGTATATACTAACATTGAAATTCTTCTGGAGTGACACATATTTTCATCACACATTGTATTTGTAAAATTTTGACATCCTTCTGTAATTAATCAATTGTATAGGATTGCCGGACAAAATTTCCCACAGAAAAGGTCTGGACAAAATCCCTTGGACAGAATCCCCGCTCGAAAAGTGGACTAAATGTAATTTAATAAATGTACTCATCTTGACATGGCAGGTTGCTCTGGCTGATTCACTCAAATGAGTTGGTATGAAAAAACTCAGTTTGTAACCATGGGAACCTTTGTAACTTGTGATAATTTCTATAATGATTTTTGCGACACACCTAAGTGAGGAGGGAGTTTGTCCACCACCTAATTTGCATATGCCTATAGTTCTACTTCATGATGTCCATAGTTTTTACTTCAATTACTCCTAGTTCATGATAAAAATGCAATAGTTTTGCTCCATTTTCAGCTTGCTATTTACAAGGGTAATCACAAGTTTGGCCGGGATTTTGTTGATATTTCTTATTACAAACTAAGGAAAAATTATGTGTTAACAACAAAATTTGGAAAAGACCAGGTGATGTAGGACAAGTATATATTCATCATAATGATAACAATTCTCTGGGTGTATCAGTAATATATATTCAATATATTATTAATATTCCTTTTCTATCACTCTTTTTCTTTTGTTTAAAGTAATATGCATGAGATGATATAATGGAACTTTTTAAATATATTATAAATAAGTAATGGCAGTAAAGCATTTCTCGATTAACTTATTAAACACAAATCGAAATTATTAATAAATTAAATAATTTTTGATAAATGTTTTATTTTCAGGATATCATCAAACTCGATATAGAAATAAAGAAAATACCAATGTAAGTTTTCATACAAAATGGGACAGAGTAATGTCAAGACAAGAGATTTTCTACACAAAACAGGGATATATAATAAGAATCAGCCAATTGCCTGATGGACATGTTTATTTAGTTAGGATAACCTCATCTTGCTATAGTAGTAGTTATAGTATAGTAGTTGCTATAGTATAGTAGTCAGATCAGCATTAAAAAAAGTATTCAATTAGTACTATAGTAAAAACACCTATTGCATATTGGTTTCATTTTGCATACTGGTGTACATATCGAATATATTGCCCTGATGAATAAGCAACACTTTTTTTATTATTGAATTTTTTTTCTGACAGTTATACCTCCAAAAAAAATTGAGATAACACAAAAACCATACTCACCATGGGTTAGCAATGGTATATCAATTTTTTTGAATTTCATGAAGGTATACAACTTCCAATCTAGTCTATAATTGTGCGCAACACAAATAAATTAAAATTTTTCAAGATCAATATCAAATAATCACTTTCTTGTTATAACCCTGAAATGAAGTGAAGTTGCCATGTAAAAACTGAAATACACCAAACCTGTTATTTCTCCAAAGTCATAGATTGTTTGCTCATTTTATCAGTTGTGGACAAAATCAAATATAATATCTTTTATTGAATGCATCTCTTTAATGACTAAAGTTGTAGATGAATCTGTATGTAAGTCACAAAGGTTGCCTATGGCTACCATAACAAAACGTCTGCCATTTGATTCCAATAACACCGGGGAGAATATTTGAAAATCTTCCCACTAAATTTTTGAATAGCTACCTAATTTGAATATTTCTTAATTAGAAGATCAAGATAGACAAATCCGCAATGTTTCAGAAACTTGGAGGAATAAATAAGAATAAATGCAAAGCTTCATATATCATATGTTGTATATTTTAGTTTTTCAACTATCTTATATTTTTCTAATGGAGCCGCATGATAGCATTTGTGAATGACAGTAATTTATTTTTTATTTTTTTAAGAACCAGTCCGGACTTTCGATTCACTTTTAATATCTGCAAGAGTGAAATTGAAGCTGTTAGGAAAAGGAAAGAATATATATATGAATGCATGCAAACCTTATTGCCTGATTATGGAAAGCCAAAAACATTGTCAGAGGTATCCGTGCTTAGTTATATTATTTTATATCGTTGGTATAAACCATGATAGATTTAATCAACATATGATAATATATTCAAACAACAGTCCAAACTGAAATATATCATAGTAAAATTAGCAAAATAGTTTGCCAAAATAATTTTTTTGTTGAATTGTTAAAAAGAGTGTGTGGCTATCTGCTCTGCTGGTGGATTGCTCTGACAATATCCCTTGATTCTTAAAAGGGAACTAGGAGAAAGAAATGAAGCGGAAGATGGTTTTACCATCAACAACCGGTGCAGATAACACTCATTGCACTCTGTTATATCAGTTTATGTTTGGAATGGTTGCCACTTGCATTTTTTTTGTTTTTGCCACTGAAGGTTCCCACAGTATCAGTGGTGTGTTCTGGTGGAGGTTACCGATCACTCATACAATTTTGTGGTGTCATGGAAGCTTTGACAGAAAGTGGTGTTGCAGATATGGTTTCTTACTTGAGCGGACTTTCCGGAGGTTCTTGGTAAGTAATGTACCAGTGCCAATGATTATTTTATAACCAATGATGCATTATCCTCCTTGGTATGCAATAGCTTCATATATTATTTACCCTTTTACTTATTTTAACTACTTTTAAGACATTGTTTATGAAACATTAATTCCTTCAAAAATATTACAAATTACTGAACTCTCAAACTATGATTATACATGTCCATTCATCCGGCACTAATTATTTCCCCTTATCAAACATCAAAATTAACATTATGAAATAAAGAACCCCACGCAAAAGTGTCAAATACAGTGAAAACAAGTTGATAATACTATATATAATAATCGATCATTATGTTAGGTTCATTATGTGTTTTGACATTAACTGATATAAATCTTTTTTATGGTGGCCCAATTTTAAAAATGTTTAAATTACTGGTCCGACCTTCAGTTCAAGCCTTCTGAAATGAGCAATGTCATCACTTCCCCACACGGAGCAAATACACACTTTAAGTTTGAAAATTATATGTTCGTTTTTTATACTATCGATTCACCCTTGTGCTTAGTATATTTGTTTGTGTGGTGGTATTAAATACAACATTTCTATTTTTGCAGGTACATTCTTCCAGCATATGCCAAACAGGTTCTTGGGGATATAGAAGATCTCAAAGATTTTCATTCTGAACTGAAGGCTTCAGCAAAATCAAGCATAGTTGTAGATACTCTCATTGACTTTTCAAATTTTTTAAAATATAGGTTTGTATTTGTTTATATACCTAACAGTAGCGGTATTCTTAATTACTAATTTTGTTGATTGATTCTAGACCGATCTAAAATTAATCATGCATCGATAATCATTAACAGATCAAGGTGTACCGGTATGTGTAAAAACTATACATAAACAAACTAATTGTAATTGTTGATAAAGACTGAACCATTTCTGTGTCTTCTGTATATCTCTGTTTTCCTGAATGCTTTTGCACATCTATGTGTTCGCTACATATACAGTATATTACAACAAGCCTTTGTTTATATAAAATTGCATTATATGATAATAGTTGACAATAGCTGAAAATTGTTCTACTATTTTTATTTGCCGTTATTGGTGTTTTGGTGGTGAAATATCTTATTAAAATAATGCGACTTGAAAATATAAAGTGGAAAAATGTCACATCTTTATAATCACAGGAAATTTGCCCAAGCAAAAGAAGCAGAAGGGCAACCAGTTACTTTTGTTGATTTTTATGGTTTCACTCTTGGCAAGTCATTTCTAGGATATGAGGTAGAACATAGAAGCTCATTTCAAATATTGATATCAAAATATTTTTGTTCTTTTTATAATAGCTGCAAAATTTATATTCTGTCTACACATGCAAATTTCTTTGAAACAATTTTAAAAATAAGAAGTTATTAATACTTTGCGCGATTTCTGGAATCAAACAAAAAAAAGTTTTACAATAATGTTTTGCTTAGTATGGGTTATAAGGATGGATGAAGACGCTTCCGCACTGTGTGTTCGTGATAATATTTGACATAATAAAATTTCTGACATGGATTACCTGACAGCCACACTATCGATTGATCTCACCTCCATCAGCAACTCATATTTGCTATAATATCGCATCACCGTTCCACTCAATTTTACTAGTGGATTTTTCAATTTCATTTTTGAGGCCACAAAGAGTTGGTGAACCTGAATATAAACTACTTGAAATTTTTTTGTCGTAATTTTAAACAACATTAAGAAAAGCATGACTTGTGTTATAAAAATCTCTGGAAGTATTGAGATTATTTTTTGTACCTACTTGATATTCTTTAGAATGATAGAAATATTCTGTTCGGTATGTCTGCTATAGTACTTCAGTTATGTATGGAATGTTTATGCAAAGAGTGTGTTGGTAAGTTTTATGTGTGTTATGCAATATGAGTGGCTGGTAGCTGGTTACTTTCAAGTATTAGTACTGTTTGCAAGCTTGCTCAGAGTGAACTTCTTAAAAAATATGATATTTAGAAAATGAACATGAAACTCGGAGACTTACGAGGATATGTTGAAAGTGGAGTTGCTCCTATTCCGATCATAACAGCCCTCCATGCTCGTCCTAAGGAATCATCTGCTCAATTCCATGGTAAGATTTTGGTCCATCTTTCCATTTCACTTTGCAAGCACATATGATTAGATGAAATCACACACAAAAAAGAGTGCAGGAAAAGGGCCAAAATATAAAACAAAGTTTAAACATTATGTGCATCCATTCCCCTTATTACTGATCGATTACACAATCCAATAGTAAATTGCTCCATTAAAGCACAATTTGCACTGAAAATTTTCTGAACCCGTACAGAGACATCCAATACATAAACCAATATGAATTATGGTATGAACATTTCAAACATTGAAGATTACAGCAAATTACATACCTATTTAATTCTTTTGTCACTGGTGTTTACGTACTAATGAGCAATAGTGTAGTGTATAGTATCCCATAATCAGACTATGATTAATCAATCCCTCGGTTAAGCTCAAGTAATTTTGATTCGGTTATTTCTTCTATCTGTTCTTGAGGAAATCAACTATTAGTTAGGAATCAATTGAATCTACACATATCTTTAGCCGACTAATGAAATATTTTAGAAGTGAAATATCCATCTTGTTTTGAACAGTATATGGTTAATTTTTTCTTACCTCTTGTTTGTCTGCCAAAATAACATAAACAGTTTAATCATATCTGCATTGGTAGTTGAATTTGGAATTTCAGTATCAGTCATTTAAACTAAAATTTGAAATAAAAAATATTTTGTGTTTTCATTGGAAAAATATACAGTACCGGTACTAAAAAGTTTTGAAACACATTAATAAATCATTATTTTTGAAAGCACTTTTAGAGTGTATATAATGTTTTAAATATTGTTAAATATGCCAATCGTTTTTTTTTTTTTCTTCAATCAAATGCTATAAATTTTTATTGATAATGAAACTTTTATGGTGTCTTTTGTATAAACATCTGAATAACCTGTTTTTTCATTTCAGCAAATCTTGAAATTACCCCATGGGAAGTCACCATGCCAAATTATGCAATGAGTTTGAACACCGAAACATTTGGATCAGAATGGTATAAAGGAAGTTTGATTAGATCATGTCCCGAATTGCCACTTCATTTTTTCCTTGGAATGTCATCCAGTGCTTTTGGAATTTTATTGAAATATTATCTTGGAGGAGAAACTACTGAAACAGATTCATCATTTATTGAAGGAGTCAGTAAGCAGAATTATTTATTGAAATAATGATTGTTCAGTGAAGACTCACTAAGGCTTAAATGAAATTAACATGGATGTGATGTAAAAATGATAATCATTATGAGAGCGTTAGGTCAGTCATAGAAAATTCAATGGCCACCGGCATAGCATGGGCACAGTTCCACAACATGATACAACTATTTTTTCATCCTTCTTGTCAGGAAGACATCAGTTTGGAAGGCACAACACAAAACGATTCAGAATGAGTTTGAAAGAACAAGTATGTTATTAAAATCTTACGTTATTACGCTCCTATTCACTCTCCTTTCTAGCTTTTTATGGAGAATAATACTGACTTTGATGATGTCTGCTATTCTACTGACAAAAAACTTGAATCATAATCAAGTCTTGCTTGTAAATCTAAGGTATGTTGCAACCAAGGTTTATGCTATTCATGCTTGTTGGAATTAAATTACTCAGAGTAATTTGTTTAAATACTTTGTATTAAAATAAGATAGTATATTTACATCTCATTGTCATTTCGCAAAGCTTCTTTATTCTATTAGTACATGACTAGGCGAAGACAGAGTAAAAAAATGTCGTCATCATCAGACAGTGACACAAATATGAAAATTTGGGAAAAACAGCGCAGAAGATCAATAACAAGGAAAAATAGTTCTATTGCAAGGTCTAGTGAAGAAGATTATCAAGATGCCCGATCTGATGGAATGAAGTCTGCATTGGAAAAAACTTTTTCAGGTAATTTTTTTTTTCAATCTTTCTTAATCGAAACTAACAGCAAACACTAATTTATTATTTTAGGGCTTCCATAATACGACTTTTGGATGTCAAGGACACATAACCAACATGCTTGCCATTGGTTAATCTCTTGAAACCGTCAAGAATAAACCTTCCTTGCTTTGTGTGGCTATTAGGTAAAGCAAAATGCATGACATGGGCATTGCAAGAATATCAGTATTGATATTGAAAAAATGACATCACTCATCAGTCATGTAACATAATTTTTTCTGCATTTTTATTAAGCATTCTCTACATTGTCATCAACAAACAATGGGTTTTAAAATTAAAAAATAGCATGCATATTCTACTTTTTTATCAGATACTTCTGAAGTTTATCACAGCGCTGATGAAGATGAATCGGCTTTTTATCGAAAGCTTTCTTCAAGATCATCAATAGTTGCAAATACAAGTCTTCTCACTGTACCAGGTAATAATATATTAATGCCTTTACATTTTTGTATATGTAAAGCATATAGTACAGTCTTTTTTAAATCTTATTTTCGTTTTGTCAAAATAAATTACAAAGACTGTCACTGGCCGAACATAAATCTTAGAACCAGAGATGGCCAAATGAATGTGAAATGTTAAATAAATTCTAAATTCAGCCATGTTTTTGATGAAAGGAATCATTTCCACTTTTTTAAAGAAAAAAAAGGACACAATTTTGTGGAACCATGTCGATCAAACACATGTTTTTCTGTGTATTCTCTCTGGATTTATACTGTAAAAATGGTGTATTTCCATGTCCAACTATTCTGAAACATAGGTACCGGTATCTAAAATCAAGAATTGCACTATATCGAATATGTCCGTTTTCGATGTATTCGAATATTCAATTCGTTTTGGACATCCCTACTTGCAACATGGTGGTATATTATATGATCCAATATTGACAATGAGATAATACATTGTGTAATCGGATCCATACCAGAGACTAATCTTTTTTGTACTCAAATTTCATTGAAATAGTATTATAAATGCTTTAAAATGATGTAGAATATGATGAAAAATTATATGCAATTTCATCATGCATTCAATTCGCTGCTTCATTTATTTGTGAAATATTCCCAGTTACCACCAAAATGACATTTAATTTGTAAAATTAGTTGAAGCTATGGTGGGAATCTCTGAAAAAAGCTTCATTTTCTGGCCTTACATGTTCGGCCATGGCAGCGATGGGTGTAGCACATTCTAAATGTCTTGAAACATTGTAAATTTCATTGGCCCATTCCAATGACTCATAACAGAATGATTCATAACAGAATAAAATTCATGATAGGTATATGATATGTGTGTTTTGCTATTGATATTCATATGCTATCAATTTGTTTTTCAATTTTGACTGAGTTCCTCTATTCAATCTTCATTGGCCTACTCCAATGACTCATTTATAACAGAATAAAATTCCTGATAGGTATATGATATGTGTATTTTGCTATTGATATTCGTATGCTATAAATTTGTTTTTCAATTTTGACCGAGTTCCTCTATTCAATCATCTCCTTTGGCTGAGATTTTTAACACCATTGGTCAATGTGAGTTTTCACCTTTTTGTTAACAATTCATTGCAGAAACTATCAGTGATCGGCGTGACACAGTACCATTTGTTATCGGAATAAAAGAGGAAAATAAGTTAGAACCAAAACAAGAAGCTTATTTGAAGAAAATAATCAAAAGAATCAGGTTGTTAATTATTCCGTTCATCTCATCAAATTACCGCTCTTATTATCTATACTAAATTTTGAAAAATTAATCCAGTTTATTTCATGGCGGAAGAATATTTCATGTACTAAAAATCTGAAAGTTTATCTGCGTTCGCAAGAGGTGACTAAAATACTGATAGATACCCTACATATACAGTTTTTTATCTCGTACTTGTTTTTATATCTCATGTGGCTTTGCCATATTCGTGTTGGATGGTTCTTTTTTGTTTTGCTTCCAATCTTGCTTTAAGTGGATTACGAAAATAAAAAATTTAGTGTTTTTAGAGGTATCAACAATTCGCAGCAGCAATTGCCACATAATACACATACAGTAATAATATTTAAATATTGGTTTCCACAACTTGACATGATTCAATATTTTCCTACTCAATTGGCCGATTATGCATAAAAACATTTTTCAACATCTGAATTGTCAAATCTCGGCGGGTCAATGACTGTTTTTTTAGTATTTTAATTTACTTAGATTAAGAACGCTGTTGCATATTTTTTTCAGCCAACATCCATTCTTCACCGACCGAGAAGCTGTGATAGACCGAACTGCTAAAGTATTGAATTGTGCTCGAGGACTTTCCAGCATTCGATATTATCCACTCAATCCAGAGTTCAGAGATTTTCCTACAAATGGTTAGGTTTATATTCAGTGGTTGAAGATTTATATTTTCAAAATCGAAAAACAATCTGAGATATTATGCAGATTATTTTTTCATTAATCATTTTCAGTAATCTATGGCTTACTTGGACATTTGTAAATAATATTTAACCAAAATATTATTATTGTATGAATCGGAACAAATGGAAAGAGAGAAACTGAAAAATGTGCATATCATACAGGATTTATATAATACCATAATATAGTTAATGTTATATGAAAATCTTGCAATAAACATGGAAACGTCTTTTTCCAATGATAATACTCCCTTTGAATTTCAGATGCAAACTCTATGCTGGTTTCAACAGATGATGACACAATTACATTTATTGATCCAGGTATTTGTATATTGCACTTATATGACACCATTCCTTGTTTATTTTCTCAGTGCTGTTGTGCATATGACATAAATGTAATGTGGCGGCACAATCTTTTAGTTGCAAATACTCAAATATTGCATTGTACTTTTATGATTGTGGAAAGGTTTATGTTGCACATGTACTTTGGGATAATGAACACTGAAGTTTGATATTTATTTCAGCTCATCCCTTTCTTTGTATCTCCACAACCCACCACACCTCGCCTCTATCTAGTAAATAAATTTCACTTAACACAACTGCCTTTTCACTGATGAATTATTAGCCAATTTATCCGATCTTTGATTATACAGTTCGGCAAATAGTGTACGAAATTATTATTAAGAATATGATTAATGAATGATAAAAATTTGTACCATACCTTACTAACAGCCTTTGCCCATCATGCTTACAAAACCATTTTTTCAGCTATAATCAGTAATACCCCTACTGGCTGTGTACTGAGGCCACAGAGAAAAACTGATGTAATGATTGTATTCGATGCAACAGAGTATAAATCTGATACAGATAAAGACTATTTGGTAATTTATTAAGTAATTATCTCACAAAAATGAACTGGAAATGAATTTTTAGTTTAAATAAAAACTTTTTAGTAAAAAATGATAATTTTTTAAACACTTCTAATATGAATTTTTAGTTCTTAATAGTTAGCTTAAAATCGCAAAATCAAACTTGTCAACCTCTTGCATGGTAGCATCAATCAAAAGTAATTTATGTGCATGAAAACACAGGCTCTATAGCACTCATAGCCATTTGTAGAAGGGTGACTCCATAATGTGTGAGTGGTGCACACAAAAACAAATGGTGAACACAAAAACGAGTCGGCTAAAGTTTAGGTCTAACATTAGCTGTCGATATGACATCACAAAGCTAATGCGGTGAGCTATGCTATCTGATGGCAACGTCACAATGCCGTCTCCTCGTTCAGCTCTCTCTTAGTCTGTCGTAACAATGCCTAATATGTTTCAATGGCTATAGTTGTATCAAATCGGGAGTAAGCTACCTCTAATTGGATAGTTATTATATCAATCCAGAAAATCACATCTAGTTAAACCTCATGATATTATCCGCCGCCAGTCCAAACCATAATCTAAGTTTATAGAGTGTTGGAGTGCACTCCACTGTGAAGACACTGTAGGAGACTGACAAATTTGTCAGAGATATACCCACATATACTGATAAATACCGGAAAGTATCATAAGCAAATTTGGGAGGGAGGGGCCGAATGACTTGAAAAATTAACTCTCCATCTCAAACATTGAATTCAACTCCTACTTTCATTTTCACCCAAAGATGGGTAGAATGAACATAAATATCGCAAATATCCTGAAAAGGATTGCCTCTGAAATATTGAGAAACAAAGTAAAGGTTCAAAAAGGACTGAAGGATATGTGACACTTGCACCACTCATTTTTGTGTGCACCACTTCCACAACTCGCATCTGTACATTTCAGAGTCGTTGTTAATTTGGTTAAGTTCAGACCATGAGTGGATGTGATTCAACAATTTTGTTTTGACCGACTTCAGGAACTTTTTATTGCTGAGAGGTTGGCAAAACAACAAGGTTTAAAATTTCCAAAAATTAATCCAAGAAAACTGAAAGACGATCCACGTGGGATTATACATGTGTTTGAGGATAAAGGCGATCCGGAATGTCCAATAGTGATCTGGTTTACTCTATGCAACAAAGAATATAAATTACTCAAAAATGTGAAGAAACCTCCTAGAAGGTGGCTGGATGATGATTGTTAGTATTTTTATTACATTGAAATGCTAACAAATTCTTCAAGCTGATTGAATTTTTTTTTTATATTGGGAGAAAGCAAAATGATCATCCTGAGCAAGGCTTCAGCTAATTTACGCATTTTTGAGCTGAAGCTCTTTTACCTTCAAATATTGTCAATCAATTTCTTTGCTGAATTCCTCTTGCCAATTATGCTCTAGCATTCCTATGCATTTGTTCTTGTGTTGCTAACATTAAGAGGTTAGATGTTTTATTTCGCTGATACAGTTCGCAATTACCAATTATTTCAAAAAGATACAATCAACCTGTCTTGTTTGCAAGCTCACTGAATCAGAGCTGCAGTGCGCTGGTTTATATGCAAGAAATACTGGAGCTTTCCAGATAGGGTTTCTGAACGTTTCCCAAATTAATAAATCAGGGCTTCATATATGATGTATCTCTTTTATTTACTCCTTTGTTCTGAATTATTACAGATAAAGTGCCACCCAAAGAAAAGTTCAATGAGTTTCCAGTGTATGGGCCACAATCTTGCTATACAACACTAAATACTCGATATACTCCTCTGCAATTTGATAGGCTAAGAGAAATGATGAAGTATAACGTTTCTCGCAATATAGAGGTCAGTTTATAATTGCAGCCCTTGCTTTTTCAATTATGCTGCGGATCCGATAATATCAGAAGGTTGTAGAAATATTGTACAATGTGAAAAAAATCCATTTATCTACAGGAATCACTAATGCACTAACAAAATTATTTTATTTTCTAGGTGATAAAGGAGCAGATTATTAAAAAGGTGTTGCAAAAACGCAAGATAATTTGAGAGAACAGTATTAAAAACTACAGAGGATGTACTTGTGTCAAAACCAGCTTATTTCAAATTCTAATTGTTCAAAAACCAATAACAATGCACATCAAGTTCAAGTTCTACGACACTGATGATTCATTTAGGAGGGATATTGTGACTTAAGGCTCATTTACGAAATCATGATGTAGTAGTATAGCCTTTTTCACTACATGCCTCATTTATCTGCTGCTATTTGCACTTTGAGAGAATATAAAACTATGGATATACGTGTTATTTAAATTGTAAGTACCGGTAAATAAAGACTTGGTCATCAACTCGTTGCCTAGACAACTGCCAGCATAGAAATATTTTTTTGTTGCCATATAGATATTTTGATATTTGATATTTTTTTAAAAGCTTATTCAAGTAGATTATAACAGCGGTGTTAACTTGGTATACATATTTGGAGGATTTTCATGGCCTGACGCTACAAAGTTTGCGAAGACCTAATGAAAAAAGTGTCGTAACACACCACCCTTTGCTTTAAGTTTTTGAGCTAAGTCAAATAGAGTTGCATAACCGCTCAACATGGGAATTTAACAACGAGATCGTGATTGATGATTTTGGGAATTTAACAACGAGATCGTGATTGATGATTTGGTGCCTGGCCTATTCTATCTTTCTAGACAGCGAGAAGCAGCAGTTCTAGCAATACAGCAGCATGTCGTCAGAACATACCTATGTTGATTACCTCACCCCCAATCATAAATTCCATTTTATCGGTTATAATGGGAAGGGCAACAAAAACTTTCCCCTTTTTCTATCAGCTGGCTACTTTTTCCAGGAGGGCAACTGTCATAGCAAAAATTGTGCCAATTTCTTTATTGAAATCTTCCTGAAACTGACCTGAGCCCATCTTGACAAAACAACATCTCTCATCCATTATACTGTAGGAAAAAACAAATGAAGAATTGTTTAAGATTGGAATGTTATTCCAAATATTCTGTGGGATTAATGATCAAATTTTTATTTCTAACCAGCATTGTTGCATTAAAAATGATCATTGCATTTTGTGTTGATATAACGTTTTTATTTCTTGTTCTTCCAGAATGTTTCACACTTTTCCCGGTTTGGCACTTTCCATGAACAAATGAGACATAAAAATATCTAACCAGCCAGCCAAACTTTGTTCTGCATTACATTTTGTACACATATATTACGGATCAGCTCCTATTATGCTGAGGAAAAGTATGAATCTTTGAATTAGATTCCAACCATAGAAATAAATTCTCGTGAGACAGTCTGTTAGTATGTACATTAAAACTTGGCCAGATTATTTTGTTTGACATGCATAAATTGCAGACCAGCTACCTTGGGAACAAACTACAACTATTAGGTCTTTGGACTAACTAAATAAAATACCAGAACTATTTCCATGTATCAACTCATATTATTTTCCAACAAGTAGTCCGATAATACCGTAATAAATTTAGATAAAATAAAAAATCAACAGATTTTTAGAAATGATCAGCCTCAAAATTATCAGAAACTTGGTCGATTCCCAGCTGCTCCGGTGTCTTCAGTCCCAAATCATCGAATGTTGGTCCCAACTCTTGGATAACGTAATCATAAATTTCCTTTTTGTTGTAACATTTGACTCGCACCAACTCTAAACATCTGAGTGCAATAGGAAGGTTGTTGAGCCTTCTGCAAGCATAAAGAGCAGATTGAATAATCACAGGTTCTGGTATTGCATCCTCTTGCCATAAATTTTGAAATCCGAGGCAAAAATCAAAATAATCTAGCTCAGGATTGTCAAAATAGTCCACCCATTGCTGGTCTCTCTCTTCATCAGTGAGTGCCACAGCAGTACTAGATGAGTTGCGAACGAAACTGGACACTGCTGGTAGAACACGAAAAGACGTTGTTTGGACTATGGATTTTCGAGTTCCAACTGCAATTCTTGGAAGGATTTGTTGAGCTACCAAGCGAAACATTGTAGTTTTGGAGTTCAACGTTAAACTTAATATTTTTTGGCAACTGTAACAAAAATGATACAAGTTTACTTCCCATGATTGTAAACATATTTCATCCAATTACATAGATATTCATTTACGGTAGTTATTACCAACATTGCAACATAGTTTACACTAATGGACTGATCTCAATTAATCTCAAGGTAGTCATCTGATTTTCTATGACGCAACTACCATATACACAATGGCTTATTGAAAAGCTTTTAAAAGAAAATTCATTCATGCCAATTTTATCATGCTAGGCAATTTGCATCTAACTCAACCCTTGCTGATGGGCAGAAACTCATGAAGTTTTTTAGCATTACAAATATTTATTGGACTATCAGATACAAAAACCAAAAAAAACACAGTAGAAATCCTCAAAAGGGAAATGTAGGCAAATCTAAGATTCTGATTTAATCTTTGTTTTATGGTTCACAGGATTGAATTTGGTTATAGGCCTTCATTCAATAACAAACAAAAAAATTCGAAATTTAATATTTTGGTTTTAATTTGATCATTATCAAATCCTTACTTAGAGCCAACTTTTAAAAAACAAAAAAAAAAAATATTCAAAGATCTGCAGGATTTATTTTGACTTATTCACTTCCATCAACAGTTTTTGTTATATCATAACCTGATAAGTTTACTTTGATTTTATTTTCACTAATTGAGACTTGATTACACTCTTTAAATATTTCACAGTGACAAAATTGCAAGCTGTGTTCAATTTTAAAGATTTTGGATACATCTAATTTCAGATCAACTAATTGCAGATTTCATCGTTTTGAGGGAAGCTTTTTGGCTTCCAAAACCATCCTATAAAAGATTTTTCTTTTTGAACACATTTCGCTAAATCCAACATGTTGTATAGTGAACACCATGTTTTAAATATTTTTTTCTAAATCATGACAAGTGGTGTGATTGTTGCATAATTATAATATCCAGTAAGTATCAATTTACGGTACATGTACAATGAGTCAATAGGGCAACACTGCCGAAGGATGACTGAAGGACGTAGGCGTAAATGAAGCATGGTGTGCAGACAAAACCTGGAGAGCATAGGTGAAGGGTGGAGGGCAAAGACGAAAGCGTAGAGGGCAAAGACAAAAGCGTGAAGACGAAGCTTAAGAGGGCTTGAATGGTTAAAACGAGATTTTTGGGGCGTTGAGGAAGCGTGGTTGGATAAGACGAAGCATGAAGAACAAATCCCTAACTTTAACGTCCTGGGTTTGAATGCAAACAAAAAGCGAAACACCTTGAACGTTTCCATAAGCAACAGATATCTCCAAGAAACAAAACGGAACTATCAAGTGACAAGAAATTACTGGCACAGAAAATCCCAAGCAATGCTGGAAAAAAATTGGTTGAAAGAAGACCAATAAATGAAAGATCTTCAGCCAAACGAAAGTAGAATGATTGTCCTTCAGCAGCTAAAAGGATATATGCACCACTAACGTATTAATAAAGGCTGAGGATGGACATGGTGTGGCGTTTCCCTTTGACGACCCAAAAAAATCTATAATGACCGTTTAAGTGTTTTAAAATATGGGAAATCCCTAAATTTTTCACATGCAGTGGCCAATTCTAGGCCTTGAAATTTTGTTTTCAAAGTATGCTCCGACGAGATGTTTTATACGATTAAAATATGCTTTTTACAATTGAAATGCATTTATTAGGGTTTTTCTGCGAGCGTTGTTATTTTATCTATCCTTTAAAGACTGAAGATTCTAAATACGTCACTGTATCACCGTCATTAGAGGTCTCAGATAGTGTTTCATCATAGCGCTTACTGTTTAAACATTTCGGCATCACAGGTTGAAGATCTCTGTTCATGTCCCAGTGAGTCCGACTCGTTTATCCATGCCTACCTCTCAAACCAGGGTGTAATACTTATAGGTATAGGCCAAGCCGAAAGGAAAAAGATATCTTTCCAGCAATTCTAACCCTACCCGTCTGAGCAGTACAGAGAACACAGTATAAGCTGATAAGTGGCAGTTGGTACAGAGCCTTGGGCAGGGTGATCCACCAAGACAGAAAAAGTAAAGCTAACGTTGGCCTATAAAAAAATTAGCCAAAACAGTTTTTCCTGTGTACTCGGTACCCTACTACCACACTTCACTGCTAACGTTCTGTGTTACCGGTACTTCAGAATTCACAAGCTGCAGGTGCCGGTACGATACCGGTAAGTTTCCGCGAATTTTTGGCAAAGGTACGGTACCATACGAATTGACCAATGATGTTTTTCAAGTATGACTTGACAAGGGTTTGAATTGACCGCCATCCCTGTACAGTGTATGCGTATAACGTTATAATATACCGACCGTATATACTGGTACGGTACCTTCATACTAACTCAGAACTTGAACTGCAAAACTTCACGAGAGCCTGCAAAACTGCGCAAGTGCCAAACTATCAATTATTTCCACTTTCACAGCAGTCGAAGAGAATTATTATTCACTGATCAGTCAAACCACCGTCAAAATTGCCATTATCAAGCAAAGGTACCGGTAGCGAATACCGGTACGGGTCTAGTGAAGTTTAGCACCTACAGCGTAAATTAAGTACCAGTACAGAGTACCAGTATAGAGTAATTGAAAGCAGGGCCTACATAGTATACTGTAAGACAAATCGACAGAGAATCGGGAGAAAGTTTTAAACATCCAAAAACGCTAACTCAGTCGAAATACCCTGACGAGAACATTCCTGGAAAATATCTCAGGTTGCGGTATTTCTACGCGTAACCGACCTTGTACTTGCAGTAGAGGTGAGCAGATATACCGGTACTGAAAATGAATCCGGATCCACCCCTAGTTTTTCACATTGTTTTTGAATCTGTATCGGTACGAATCCGGAAAAATTTGAAAAAAAATTCTGAAAAATCATATTTCCTAATAAAAATCTTAGTATTTTAAATATTTGGATTTTGATTCAAGAAAATTCCTGCTTATTTCACATTTTTGAGTCAAAATCCCCCATCCAATCAAGGTTACCTAACAATCAAAGCCCCAGACATCTTTAGTAGGGAGAACCGTTTAGCTCAGCGGTAAAGCGTTGGGAATGCGCTTCGAGCTAAGTATCTCTGAACGTCATTATGTTATTTCGAATCCCGTCAGGAATGATGATTATATGCGACAGGTCTGCTGGTTCACGTAAGCGCTGCTTACGACTTCCTCCGCCAACCAGGGTCATGTATAGGGAAAATTAGAAATGCGATAACCCAAAAACCTTTACACTGATTCGGAACTGGTTAAACTCTATTCTCGGCTTTCCTCTCCCGCAAGATGTAAAATTAATACCCTATTTTATCCTAAATGCAATAATTACGTGTATTATGGATTATGATTATTGATAACGCTTTTTGCGGATAAGAATTTTGCGACGATATGACTCTAAAATATATAGGTGCAAGCGCGAGTGGTGTGAGTGATGCACACAAAACCGAGTGTCACATATCCTTCGGCTACTTTCAGACTTTTCTCAATATTTCACAGGCGGTTCTTTCCAGGATATTCGCTATTATTCACATATCCTTCGGCTATTTTCAGACCTTACCGTTCTTTCTCAATACTTCACAGGCGGTTTTTTCCAGGATATTCGCTATTTTTTGTTCACTCTATTCATCTTTAGGCGGAAATGAGAAGTCGGAGTTGAATTCTATGTTCTAGAAGAAGAGTTCATTTTTCAAGTCATTCGGCTTCTCCCTGCCACCTGCACGGTGTCTTCAAAGTTTACGACTTACGCTAATCGCGTCAACGAAAAACGCGCTGATTTTTCGCGCTTTTGCGTCATGATCTATAGAAGAAATACAGCCTCAAATTGCTAGAATCGGATTGAAGAATTTTTTCTTATCTAGTTTAACACGCCCATTAGTCTAACGTAGTACTTGGAATTGAGATCGTTTCAAATATAATGCATACAGCAAATTAAACTGATAGATACATTTGATTGAATGACACACGCAATCATATATTCACAATGGTAATTAATACCATGATATCATCAGTGCATACAAAAAACCCATAAATATATAAATTACACGTCGACGATAAAATAACTTAAACAACGGATCAAGAATAATTCCGATGGATATAGATATTCAAGACCTCAATAATTTGATAATTTTAGAAATTGACCTAAAAGGTTCCATTTGCTCTGTTTAAATGATTGGCAAAGCTTGGACTTGGAATGTTAGCAAGGATAAGTACCAGCTCCATATCCAAGACGTTAATACTTGGCAGAATATGCCATTTTAAAATTGACATTTCCTAGTCTTCTTTAGCCAGACGGGACATAGTCAAATGATCATCAACCAAAAGTAACCTCAATGGAATAGGAGCAAAATATAGTTCAGTATTTCGTAACTGAGAGGCTTTCTAAAACAGCTTGACGGCGTTATCGACTATTTAATTCCATTTATTTTGGCAGATTACGGTAATGGACATATATATGAGCTGTCACGGATCCTTTTT
Source organism: Styela plicata (assembly GCA_963675895.2). Taxonomy (NCBI): domain Eukaryota; kingdom Metazoa; phylum Chordata; class Ascidiacea; order Stolidobranchia; family Styelidae; genus Styela; species Styela plicata. The sequence continues at coordinate 18,096,419 of OZ023140.1, forward strand.
ATTCTTTGAATTTAATGTAGATTTCTCAGTTTTCACTCAATGTAATAATGTTTAAAAAATTCTAAATTTGGCTGTTTCAAGACTGTACATGGAATATTATGGGAGGAAACTGGAAAACCATTGAATTACTATTCAATAAAAAACTCAATGGCATACAAAATCTGAACCATTTCACATCGACCCCTAATTCTGTAAATATCTAAAACCCTAACCCAAAGATGGATGTGAAAAATTTTTGGGGCGGGGTGTACAGAAAGTGCATTATTTGGTTTAAATATAATGAAATAAACCAAATGTTTTTTTATCTGTTTAATTTTAACTGTCTTAGATGAAAACTACCAGGCTGAAGTATGTTATCTGGACACTGTGTCACCCGGGTTAGCAGGTGAGTATAAATGGACAATGGCATTTATTCCATATCGTAAATACTAGAAATATACATAAAAATGCACGCTGAATCATTTTAGTAGCCTGTATTAATATGTAGGCTTGGGAAATTAATGAATGCAGAGACGCATTTAACATACAATGAGGGGTTGTGCGTTGTGTTCATGAAAAAGGCAAAGTGCAGGTTTCCTGGTTTAAGTTTAGCTGAAGCATGCTAATTGTCCTGAAATGAAATCATGTTAGTCATGTTACCATGGAAACACAGATTTGTTTTCTGAGCAACTATCCTTCTTTCCTAGAAACAGTTGGCATAGGGACCGGCAACTTAGGCGTACCTCCATTGCTGTTAGCGAACGCATTGACACAGGACGGAGTTAAATAAAACTATAGATATATAATAGCAATTCATTCATAAGACACAGTGCAAATGATGGCCAAGTGAATTATCTTCACATTCATGAATTGAAAATCACATTACCATAAGATAGCATTTGCAGCAAAATTAGAAAAACAATATAGTTATAAATTGCATTGGATCAAAGAAGAGCACACCCACCACTCATTCTCAATGATTGAAAAAGATTTTGTTTATAACAAGTGGCATATATGAATTCTTCAAGTTCCCAATAAATGCCAAATTAGCGGGCTTGTTTAATGGGTAATTATTTTATTCGTGCATGGAAAACCAAACTTGATAAATAAAATTCCACAGTAGGATTGTATGTAAACAGATAAGTTCATATAGTCGTCCGAAGAAAATATGATTACGGTACTAGGAATTAAACAGGATTTCTAATTTCATAGGAATATCTTTATTAATGTAATTATACATACTGGAATTCCAATTGCAATCAAATTTTAAGTCAATCAAAATGCACATACCATTGAGATAGCTCTGTTTATTGGAATTCCGAATGCATATATATATAGCCCTGTAGATTCGGGATTTAAATTAGCCCTAACGTATTTCCTGCGTGTCGTAAGAGGCGGCTAAAAGGAAGCAAAGGAGTGGTATATGTTTTGACTATCGCCCAGAATGTCTTACTCAGTATGTTGAATACGCCTTTCGGTATTCGACCTAGCATACGAGATCAAATCATTCAAGTTTAAGTCAATGTGAAGCCCAAAAAGCATTGTTGCGTCACAGCGTTGGCGTTCCGTTGTAAGGACTCCGCGGTCAGGGACTAAAGTGAAAAATTGTGACAAGAATCTTTTATTGTCGCCGTCTCTCGCATCATAGTTATCTCAACTTTTCTGTTTCTCCTGGTATGTACCAAATGCTGAATGTGCTTTTCTTAGCAAATCGATATGACGCAACAACAAAATGGCGGCTTCGTTTTTGATTTGAGAGAATCCACTCTAGGCTAGTTTACACATTACATTGTCTGTGATCATGTTCTATAGTTACGTCATTCGGACGTATTGCGTAATTTCGAAGGTCACGCTGCTAATTCTAAATTTTATCATTTCTCTGGATTGCAGAACGCGAACGTTATATGGCAGCGTGGTTATATAGTTTGATATTACTACCGATACTAGTTTGACCCGTTTACGAGCATATTCGTCACAAGCAAAAATTTGAAAAGCTATCTTTTATCTTATTTGGTGACTAAAACAGAACATGGTCTGGATATCTTTTGACGAACACGTGTTCCATCATTCGTGGGAAAAAGTTGTTGAAGCCGCACTCCGCAAGTACCCGAATCCCGAAACACCTAATGTTTCAAGTACAGATACTCTTGAAAGAGAAGTTGATGAAAATGGAAACTTGAGGAGTCGTAGAATCATATCGTCTTATTGGCGGAATGTGGGAACAGATATTGTGCGAGGATTAACGGGCATTGACTTGACTAAAACAGTTCATGCTTTGGAAATATCTGTGTTAGATCCCAAGAAGAGAAAATACGAACTTACATCAAAGAATTATAATTTTTTGAATTACATTACAGTAGACGAAAGGTTAACTTACACTCCACATGAAACAGAGCCCGACACAACTCTTTTGAAGCAAGAATGGTGCATCTCTGTGCAAAACCTTGGGTTTCAAAGTTATTTAGAAACTCTAATGGGTACAACTATGAAAGACACAGCTTCAAAAGGCCGGGAAGGCATTGAATATGTCATCAGTCAAATAAAAGAAGAAATGGAAAAATTTACTACTCCCGTTGTTGAAGAAATGCAAAGCTTGGCAGCTACCACGATGAAGGAATTCAATAGTGTTCAGTCAAAGCTTGAAGAAGCGCAGAAACTTTTACAAGAAAAAAAATTACAGGATGAACTAGCAGACTTTATCTCAAAAGCAAATCCTCAGCCAGATGTCAAATCTGGACTTTCATCCAGTTGATCCTTCCCGTACTATGATATATTGTTATTTTTAAAAAAATATTTAATTTAAATACAAAATAGGCAATTTAATAATTGAATATACATCTTCAGATCCCTTATTTCATTTCAGGACAATTAGCATGTTTCAGCTAACCTTAAATCAGGAAACCTGCGCTTAGGATTTTTTCATGAGCACAACCCTTAACTGTATCTTAAATGCGTCCCTGCATTCATGAATTTCCCAAGCCTGCATATTGATACAGACTACTAAAATGATTCAGCGTGGCATATAGTAGCAAAGAAACAGAAAAAAAGAAATTCACATAATATGCAGGGCGTAAATTTTTCTATCTAACTGATGACTGTCAAAGGGTGCTTTGTACTGACCATAGCGTCTTAGCCCCATATGGAACATTTTCAATTTATTGTAATGTTGCTGTGTTTCCATTTTATACGTGGCTCTTTATCAAATCAGTAGGAATTGTTTAATGCTACTTCCCATCTTGATTGGAATGAATTTAGCAATAAATAATGTTCGTTTAACAAATGTTTTAACCAGGCTCCCGATTCAGGCAAATTTTTAGTCTTTATTCTAATAGTATAATTTTGGGGTTGTGACTAGATTTATTTAGCTTCGTTTTTATCGATGCTTTATGCAGCAAAATTATGATTTATCTATAATTTTAAGTTGGGTATAAATTATGATTTCATTGCTTATTGGGCAAAATATGGCACTAACTAACTTTGGCCCAAGAAGAGATTCCTACAAAATAAAACTTGTGCTGTCTTCAATTAGAGGAATATCCTACAAATTATCAGTTTCATATTTTGTAGTTTAACCGAGTTGCAGTAGCCCCACCTAAACAAACACACAAATATTTTGAAGGAAATGTTTTGTGTGCTTGGCAGATCGCATGGCAAGCAAGTTTGGCTTGAATATTTATTTTATATTTGCCTTGCACATGTTATATGCAAGTTTATTACAGTCCTCATGAATTGTGTGTTGTGTACTCATTCTATTATTCTGTTGAAAGTGCCTTGTTTTGTATATTTCTAGTATTTACGGTATGGAATAAATGTCATTGTCCATTATACTCACTTGTCAACCCTCCCACAGTGGCCAGATTACATCCTTCCAGCCTGGTTGTTTACATCGGAGGCAGTTAAAATTAAAAAGGAAAAAAAAATATTTGGATCATTCCATTATATTTAAACTAAAAAAATGCACTTTCTATTCATCCCGTCTCAAAAATCAGAAATTAACATTAAATTTAAAGAACAAAGTATCTGTGACAGCTCATATACATGTCCATTACTATAATCTGCCAAAATAAATGGGATTAAAATAGTAGGTAATGCCGTCGAACAGTTTTAGAAAGCCTCTCGGTTACGAAATACTGAACTATATTTTGTTCCTATTCCATTGAGGTCACTTTTGGTTGATGATTATTTGACTATGTCCCATCTCACTGAAGATGACTAGGAAATATTCATGCTAAAATGACTTAGTCTGGCAAGTATTAACGTCTAGGATCTGGAACTGGTACCTGTCCTTGTTAGCAGTCGAAGTGTAATCATTTAAACAGAGCAAATGGAACAGCCAAATTATGCCTAAAATCTTTTACAGATCAATTGATCTGAAAAGATCAAATTATTGATAATCTATGACATTCTTTTGGTAGAATTCTGAATATTCTGTGGTTGGTGATTAAATTAGACATCCCAGCTGTGAATATAGAAAGAATATCTATATTTGTGTCTGGCTTATTTCTTGTTTAATAAATCTTTAATTTTGTATCTGAATTATTTCTTGTTCTGTTGTTTAAGTTATTTCATCAGCGAATTTTTTTTATATAATAATTATTTATTTGTCATACACTGATGATGACACGGTATTAATCACCATTATGACTATTGGTTTGTGTGTGCTATTTATTCAAATCTATCTGTCAATTCAATTTGCCGTATGATATACTTGACACCATTCTCAATTTCAAGTACTCTGTTAGACTAATGGGTGTGTAAAACTAGATGAGAAAAAAAAATCCTTCAATCCAATTCTAGCAACATGTATTTCCTCAACTAGACCTTTTCATGTGAATATGTAGATTGTTATGACTTCCATATTCAGCGGAACATAAAAGACATAGTTTCAAATCTATCCAGTTTGTCAATTTGTTCTATTTGGCTATTTGTAATCTTTGTGACATCATTAATGGCATCATTAATGGTAGCTTTAATTCTTACAGACTACTTGGTCTGTGTAGTTATTCTAATACTATTAAAATGCTAATGTTGAAAGCAACTCACCGATGTGAAAAAGTAATGTCAGAGGTTCAAGATAACGGCACCCTCCAGCCGTAATAGCATATCCTGCACATATTTTAAAAATTTTAATAAAAAATAAATAAATAAATAAAAGATAATTATGGTACAAGTTTCACCAGACTAATTCTTATATTGAATTTTTAGCAGTGACTGTACAAAATCAAAGCAACTCTTAAAGCATATCTATTTTGCTAAACGAAATATCAGTGGATTTGATTTACGGTATATCTTTACAAAATATTGAATAAGGATAGATATTGTTTGTCAAGGGACATACTCTTTATATGATATGAATATTACTAACATTCGAATATAATATTGCATACGTATGATAATGTTGTTTTACTCTGTCAGATTTATTTCAATTGTATGTATGGCTGAAAGATATTGCCTTATGTTTCGTTGACATTCTGAAAAGGAAATTTTATTAATGCTTTAGTTAAAAATCACTTGCAACCAGACTGGCAGAATGTCCGCTACTTTGTTACTCGTACACCCGGGGAAGATGGGTTCCATCAGATAAACTTTAGCAAATGAACAATATTTCACATGTGTGGTTGGTTAGAAGTGAAAAACATCTCATTCGAGTGACTTGTAGCAATCAAGCCATAGAAAAAAAGTTCCAGATCACCAACACTGCAGTGTTGATGTTTTGCAGTTCTTTTTGTCCATTCGAATAAAATGATGTGAACGTTTTATGCACCCAAATAGAACCCAAGATTCTGCCACTCCGCTTGTAACTTTATAGCACCAAGTATTTGACATAATCCTGCGGTTTCTGTCATCAATAGCTATCCTTGGATCCACCTTGCGACAACATGTGTGTGCTTTGAACACACGTAATGATAGTTCATCCAAAGTACTGATATATTAACTTAATAAGTTGTAGGCATATGCATTTGTACTTATGTTAGTGAACTTTTGTTATGCCTATCATGGTACAGTTACTCTATATGAGCAGTTAATTTTCATGAAGTTAATTTCAAGAATTGACTACAGATGAACTGTACTTTGACGACATCTGTAACAACATGTTATGGTGCAAACTTTTTCCATTTCTGGTGTTTTTTCTGTATTGTCGGCGTCAAATTGATAAATAAAAATGTTTTACTTTACACAGATATATATGATATTCTTAATGTGAACTAATGTAATAATGGCACAGCGCTTGTCCCTGTTCCAGCTTTGTAAAAAATTTGCTCTATCTAATGATATGACAATACAGCAGTTTACTCCAATTATTATTCATTGCGACTCTTCAAGGGGATTGTTAACATTTAATCTGTTCAGCAGGCAAGCGAAAAGATTCAAGAGCACAAAAATTATCTCTGATCTCCATGAAAACAAGGATGCTTACGAGTATGTAAATTCATCATTAATTTTTAGTGTAATGTCTGCGTAGTTTTGATGTTTAAATTATCAGGCAGACTTTACACAGTTTACTGTTTTCTTCAGGTGAATCGTAATGCTTCAAAACTAACTATTGCCTAACTTTCAAAATGGAATCGAATGGCTTTTGCAAAACGAATCTTTCGACCAAAGTCCTTTGATGAACAAACAAAGGCATCTTTCTAGATATTTTTCAAATACGTCTAGATTTTTCAAAATCTACATAAAATTTCTGACAATATATACACAATTCCATTGATTGCAAATCGCTGAGGAAATCAAATTTATTAATACCTGTATATTATTTTGCAAATCCTAGATTTTTTCATCCAATTATCAATTTGGCAATAAAAGAATAAATATAGACTTGTGATTTTATGATGCTAATTTTGACAAGCAAGCATTTTGTTATATCTGAAATACAGGGGAAATACGCTATAAGAAAATTTAATCTTGAATATATACCATTTGCCAATCCAAAAAGAAAAATTGTTCAAACTAACAAAATAGGTTCTTCAATTATATTATACCTAATTTTCTTGACTTGTAGAAAATCATTAAATTTTTACTGGGATTCTGATACTTAGATTTGCTTGAAGTAAATTTTCAAAGACTTTTCAGAAAATTCACTATGTACAAAATGGAATTGGGAACCTGCAACTAGATTTCAATAAACAGAAACCTTCCTCAGGAATTGATTTGCTATTTGTTGCTATTTAATTACAATTATATGTATTAATTCCAAAAAGAAATGTGATAATTATCTGCGAAACAACACTACTTTGTAGGTGTGGCTTTGTTTATACGTACCGAATATAACCTTCAATGTTCAATGATTCATTATTTTTCTTAAGTCTTGATGCTCTCAGATAGCTTTTTATTAATATAGCCATTTGTGTTACCATATGAAACTATGTATATGTCGTCTATTGTTTCAGATTTTCTGAAGATATTGAAGTGGAGGATGACTTTTTCATTGTTCCTGTTACAAAAAAAGGATTATTCCGTTCAGACATGGATAGAGAACAATTGAGATTTCCAAAATTCTCTGAGAGACACCATAACCAATATGAGGGAGACCATGATAAAAAATTTTCACCTAGATTCAAAAATAGTCAGGAATTTCCGCAAAGACAACAGTTCAGGGATGATCGTAGATTGACAAGGTCATCTAGTCGTATAAACTCTTTTCGTGATAATAACCGTATGGATTCAAGACGAGAGTTGGAAGACCTTTGGAATGAGCTTAACAATAAGAAAATTGATTTTAGTGATTCAAGCTTTACGAAAGATATTTATAAAGAACATCCACATGTTACTAATAGAACTGAAGTGAGGATATACATTTGTTATAATAATAATGAGAATCTAAATCCAAAATCATAGCCTCCAAAAACGTTCATTTTCTAGGCTTTCTAGACTGGTTCTCCAATAATTATGAAACGCAACCTTACATGTTGTTCTGTTCTCTGCATCTCCCCTAATACATTTATTTCACAGTTTTCCTTTGAATATCTTCTATTTCTCTTTGGTTCTTCTTGTGTAACTTCCAATGCTTTTTTCGCTCATCTCCTCTTTTTAATGCTACATAATCTTCTGGTGCAATGCAATGCAATGCTTTTCTTTTTCAGTGCTCTCAGCTGATGTTGGTTGATATGTTCAAATCCGAATTATCCAAATTCATATCTGCTTGACATACAAAGCACAATTATTTGTTTTAATATTAGCCATGCATTTCAGGCAGACATCAGGCAATTTTTCGAAGAACACCAAATAACAATTTCTGGTGGTAATCAGAAGAAACCTATCTTAAAATTTTGTGAAACACATTTCTCTGGTATGGTATTATTTTATTGGTTTATTACAGGTTGTAGGTACCATACTAATTATAATACTGTCAATTTATATATATGATTATAGAACATTAGGAAATTTATCATGTTTTTCTCATGATATCAAAATGATGAGCTAGTATAAACTACAGATCTCGAAAGGCAAAATTGATTAGTCCGTTAGTTCGTTTTATTTTGGCTCTGTTCCCAATAACAACACAAGAATGGCAAGGTAACTATAAGAAAAATCAGAACCTGGAAGGTGAACAAATATGTAGGGAAAGGTTTAAGATATATGAGGCACTTCGTCAAGCAGTATTAACATTGTGACTACTGGTGGGTTGCAGGGGCTCATAAAAATGAACAAAACAACTAAAATGTAGGGCATCAGAGTAAATAACATTCAAGTTGAAAGGTGTAGACATTTCAAATGATAACGATACAAAAGTATGATTCGCTAACATTACTATGGCTGGGCGTTTGTATTCAGTGTTCATCAAATAGTACATGGAACCACTTTTACGGGTTCTTTAATTTTATTTACGGAAATATTTAGGTAAAAAATACCAGCTTACTATATATTTAAAGTCAGTTTGTGACAAATATCTCAAGTTTAGATTTTCCGGAGAGCTATTTCAATCCACACCATTGTAAGTACTAAGTACCGTGGTAGTTCTTTAAAATTTATTATTCGTTCAAACTGAACTTGACAATTTTAAGCGATTGGAAGGCTTAAAGATGTCGTATAATAGAATACTGTCATATCGTGACACAAAATACTAAAATATGATCAAGAAAAGTTGAGATAAATAAAACACATTTTTGAATGTGAACCTCATTAGTAATCTTGTCACACTGTTTTGAATTATGCATTATGCAATAATAACATGTTTTGAAGCTATGCCAAAAAAGTTTGAATACTTGATTTTATCTTCGAGCAAATCTTCTTTACGAGCTTGAAAAACTTAACATTTCAACAAGCTTACATTTACGAGCACGAGAAATTATTAATAAATATTTCTCCATGTGACTGAATTTTCTTTACTATTATTGGGTGTCTGACTTGCCCAAGCCATTTTCTTCCAGCAATTAGAGCATTTTGAATCTCAAATGCCATTTCTAGTTTCACGTTTCTGAATGGTCCAAAATTACAGTCTTTTTTTTCCGAATTTGAATAAAACAAAGATTTTTTCAATTAATCTCTATTTAATTTCAGATAAGATAAAAGTTTGTATATGAAATTAACTATTTTGAATAATGCTGGATTAATGCGAAAGTTACAACTTTTCCATATTCTACAGACGACATCACCACATCATTGAAAAGAATGAAATTTGAACAACCAACACCAATCCAATCTGTAGGATGGCCTCATGCATTATCCGGTAATGATATTGTGGGAATTGCCCAAACTGGGTCTGGGAAAACCCTCTCTGTGAGTACAAATTTCCTTAAAGTTAAAGCCGATTGTGACTACATCGCTGTGAATTTGAAAACAATGAAGAATCGAGTGTTATTTTTTGCATCGTTTAAATGTTACTTTTTTAAATCCTGAAAAATATAATTTCAACTGTTTTTTGACATGTACCCATATTTGTGAATAATCTATTGAGCTAGTTTTTTTTATAACTGATATATCAGCAGATCACCAAACGGCCAATAATTTTGACAATTTTTAATGCATGCACATCATCATAGCGATGCATTTCTCTGATTTGAATCTATATTTTACATATATTATAATTCTTTTAAGGTTTTGTTTTGATGTTTATTCGCAGAACGTTATAATTTTTTTTTGAGCAATGTCAATACCCGTATCTAAAAGGAAATCATTATTTTGTGACTACAAGTGTTTTTTGTCGTATTTATTACCTGAGATAATAAAAACTTAAATTTTCTAATGTGATATACGGGAGTTTTTTTCTTCTCAGTTCATCTTACCAGCCATATCACATATTCATGAACAAAGAAAAAAGATAGCAAATGATGGGCCAATTGTAAGTGAATTTTTTACTTCCAATATTGCGATTGTACCATTTCACAACAAAAGATCAGAATGTCATTCCACAAATTACAAGATTTATTTACCAAGCTTTCGCTAGAGCATAACTAAACTACTAAAATTCTGATCTTTTGTTGTTTAACACTCGACCTCCTCTTATTCAAATATCCTTGCGGCCTGAGCCATCCATTTTCGCAAGAGCAGTAGAACAGAGTATAGACAGTTCGTTGCACAACACCCGATGTATACTATTCCTCTTCAAATTTTTGTTATCGATTTTGCAATAATGTAATGATATATGTCACACAATTTCGCATAATGTCTGTTAACGTCTTAATAAGACGAATATAAAAATTGTGCAATGTTTCACTTGTATTAGTTTTTATAAAGTTGCTTTTAATATGCTTTCCAATATATGGCTTTCAAAATTTTCTACTTAAAGATTAAATGTCACTGTCCTTACAAGCCTGAAACTGTTTATCTACAAGTCGAATCCTATTAGAATGTTCACCTGCTTATTTTAGGTCAGTATATCTCAGTCCTGTAGGCACAGGCTTTAGAATAGCCCTAACCTCTTTACTGTGTGTCATAAGAGGCAACTAAAAGAAAACTAGGAAATGGTAGATGGTTTCACCGTCGCCCAGGGCAGATACTGCTCACTGCACTTTGCCATAGCAGTTTGGTTCCATTTGAAATGTTTTGCACTTTCACAGTTGCTTGTGCTAAATCTTGTATTAGCTCTTTGCTATTGAGTGGCCATTAGTTGGTTCTTTTCGGCACTGCATCCCTCCACTGCAAGAGTGAATTTCAATAAAAAAATGAAAAGGTATCTATGGTCATACCGGTCTAGTGTTTTAACCCTCATGGTAGGTTAAGATATTTACTTCAACTTCAGGCCTTGGTTGTTTGTCCTACTCGTGAGCTTGCAATGCAATGCCAAGATGTTGTAAGAAATTTTGGTATGGGGTGCAAAATCAACAGTGTTTGTGTATATGGAGGACAATCAAAACTTATTCAAGAAGACCAACTTATAAGACCGAGTGAGTATATTAAAACCAAACGAATATAATATCAGCGTTTTTTACCATCGTAAGATGTTGGCCTCATTTGCCAATAATGGTTTGGTATAAAAAAAATCCATTTGGTTCTAGAGGCATGGGCATGTTAGGATAGTTTATCAGAGAATGTAACGGCGGCCACTTATAGACTGACAGGGTTACAATTACTGGAAAGATTACACCCTAGGTTAAGTGGTGGGCATGGATAAGCGAGCTGGACTCGCCGGGGCTCGAACCCGAGATCTTCAACCTGTGATGCCACATGTTTAACCACTAGGCCATCACGCCTCACCTAGGCCATTATTGACACAATTATTTGGATTTGAATTTAATATCTATACCTAACATTTCCCAAATCCGAAGAAAAAAAAGATTCTGACATCCTGACCCACAGTGGTACCTTATCTTCTCTTTTACATACATAGCTAATAAACTATCAACTGCAAACTGCTTTTTGCACAGATCTTGATCTAGTCATAGCAACGCCTGGCAGACTACTTGATTTTCTTACCATGGAAGTTATATCACTGCGTCATTGCAGCTTTGTTGTTTTGGATGAAGCAGACAGGATGCTAGATATGGGGTTTGAACCACAAATTAGGAGTGTAATGGGACAAATTAGGGTCAGTATATTCATTTAAATATTAAAGTACCTAAACTAAATTTTTTTTGCATTTTTGGGGATGACATGCTAACTCGGTGAATAAAAACGTCATGAATTCCCTTGTGCTACCCATTTCTCACGTGCAGGATAAATATGAAACCATATCCTATTCCTCACAGATTTAAACATGGATATATGATATTTTTTTCCTAATTTTTTAAATTCATTTAACTTCAACCAAGATTGAAAGCAACAGTTGAAGGAACGAACTGTAACTAGCAACCACTGTCAACTGGTATGGGAAAAACACAAATTGAAATACTAGAACCTGGTCCCAATCAGGAAAAATATTGTTAAATCTTTTGTTTAGACACTTATGGAGACTACCATATATATCATTATTACCAATTGATGAAATTTTATTGATTCAACCATATCTTATAGTCTGAGATTCAATGATTTAAACTTTGCTGTTCACATTCATAAACTGGGATGTTGAAACAAAGTGTTCGATATGAGGCTCCAACTATTTTCACATAGTTTATTCATTATTTCATATACAAATGTTTAAAATTAAACTGGCTCTCATCCTTTCATGTAAATCGTGAGTGATTATTATATATGGGGTTTCTTATGGCATCCTCCATCAACCATGTCCATGCACAGGAAAAATGACTAAATACTCAAACGTTAAAAACCTTCATACCTATTTGGATCTGGATTTTTCGTGGGAAGTTATGGTTGTGATAAAATGATATTCTCATCGAGTTAATTCCATTCAAGACTTTTTGCCATAATGAAACTCTTTCCTATTTTATGGTAATCTATTTTCTACATCCTCATTTCACTGTTTTACTGAACTAATCCTGTAAGTATGTATCATTTTGGTTGAGGAATAAAAGACACTTGTCATCTGGAAAGAAAGATACCGTAGTGTCTTGGAATGTTTTTTATCCTAGCTTTAGGATGGGATCTTTGCAATTGGGTTCTATGTCTTATACAATTTATATGACCTTACACTATTGGTGTTATTTGTTTACCGCTTTGTTTTTGATCACAACTTCTAAATTGGTCTTAACCAGCATGTTCTGATACCATCTTTAGCCAGATCGACAAGTATTGATGTGGAGTGCAACATGGCCTGAAGAAATACAAGACCTAGCTTCTGAATTCCTGAATGACTACATTCATCTTAAAATTGGATCACAGGAATACAGTGTTAATGCTGACATCACACATGAATTTCATTACTGTATGGGTAATGAGAAATTGGATTTGTAAGTAAATTTCGATTTTACCCTCCCGATCCATCGTGTGAGGGCTGATTAATTCATGAAACATGTGTGTTTTCCAATACCAAAGTGAAGTTCAAATTATTGTCGCCTAACATTTCTATCAGTGTTGGAAGGCGTATCGTTAAATGTAAATACCAGTGTTGAGTTTTCCAAAACACAGTATTGCGCTGATCTTGCAATGCCGGTTTGTTGTGGCACTGGTATTTCGTGACATCTGCCTAAAATGGTTGAAGTTTGATGAAACATCGTGTCAAGTAACAACAAAGAGTTTAATAGCCCACTTACACATGCTTATATGCTTCATTTGAACTTTTGCAATGTCATGAAACAGCAACCCGCTCGAATTTAGAGATCTCTTCAAAATCTCTGGTAACAACCAAACTGTTTCAAAATCATTGACTACGAAATAGCAGTGTTGATGGTTTTGATGCTTTTTTCCATGCAAAGATAAGGAAATTGAAATTACGGACATCCAAAGAAAAACAACAACATTCTGTCACCCTGACACTTCTTGTCCAATACCAATGAAATAAATTTGGGGTGAGAAGTAGCATCAAATATTAATAAGAAAACAATGAACTCAAAACATGTCAAATTGTACCAAGGTTGTCTAACAAATCTCTCAATGGTGACGACAGTAGTGATCTCATTATCACCTCAGATACAAAGAATTGAGAATAGGCTCGTTGTTACCAACTGAATAATGCTTTCAATTTTGTATTTAGAGATTTATATCTTATTTAGTGCATCATGTATTTTTGTTTAGCCATCGACTAAGCATGTCCCCTCAAGTTCGCACTTAATTAAATGCATGTACAAAATTTAACACGAACAGCATGATCCTTTTTCATATAGCAGTTCCAAAATAATTTATAAGCTAAAAGGTGAAGGTTATAAATTATATATTGAACAAGTTTCGATTTTGCATTTTATGATGAAATCTACCTCACTCCAAAAGATTTCATTTTTTTAAATATTGTTACCAAACCATAAGATTTAATTAAACTTAATTAAAAAAAATCAGGTGCATATCTCTAAATGTGGGTGGGTTGCTGTTTCATGAGATCAGCGCAATACAGATGTACTCAAGCTATTGATTTCCTAATAGTTTTTATAGAGATGGATTTTTTGACAGAAATTTGATCATCGCCAAGCTAAATGCTAGACACAATCTAACAGCTTTCTATAATTTTTATTCTTATAAATCACTCGTAGATTACTCGATCATCTTGTGGCGAATCGAAATCATAAAAATCCCCGTCACTGTGCTAAAACTCTGGTTTTCTGCTCGACAAAAAGTCAGTGTTCACGTTTGCAAGGTATACTGAGAAGAGAGGGATTTTATGTCGACTCTATTCATGGTGATAAATCACAATTGCAAAGAGACACAGTAATGAGAAGTCAGTATTTTACTTTCATATTTCATTGTCTTAGGATTATTATGGCTAGTACCCATGGTTTATATCCAACGATCTATAAGATTAATTACAATAATTGGCTATTCAGTCAGTTGGAAAGCGAACAACTATCTCAAGCACATTTACCAAAATCCAATATTGTGAGATAAAATATCTGCTGAAAAAAGTTTTTTTTGTCAAATAGCTGACAGTAATAGGGTAATACGAAGCTTGGTGGAAAAATTTGTATAAATATTAACCACCAATAGGGCGTATTTTTTATCTTTCAGAAATTTTAATATGTTATGAATAGGTCTTGGTTGGACCTCGCCTTGGGTTTGGTCCATCAGAGACTCATACTTGACAGTTTTGTGGCAAAGACGTTTTGACCGGGATTATATACCTGTTCCAATTACAATATCAGATAACAGGGAATTACTCTATATCAAAAAAAAAAAGTTTTGAAACTTCTGGAAAATATTGATAATGAAATCGGTGCTTCATTTGTATTTCTGCATAAACACTTGACTATACTATATATTGCACTGCACAAACATATTGGAAAGATGAAATTTTTTACAGATTTCAGGTCTGGTAGAATATCGTTATTGATTGCAAGTGATGTGGCCGCTAGAGGACTTGGTGAGTAATTTTAATTTCATTTATTTTATTCTAAATATGATGTTTGGAAAAACCCTTGAAAAAATCAACGAGTGTGTAACATGAATATGTTTTTTATTGCAATTTCAATAACAGAAATATGGGCAAATCACAAGAACATCTATTTTAAATAAGCGCACATCTCTGCATAACTTATTTCAAAACGATTTTTGAAAATTTTTTACAATTATGATCAATGTTTTCATTATATTTTGTTATTATATTCTAAAGGGTCTGTGTGCCAAAAATGGATAGACATCCATATCGGCTGTGAGAAATGAAATCATTTTTTCAAACTATAGTATGAGTATACTTATTTGCCTTCGCAGATGTTTCTGACATAGAATATGTTGTGAATTATGATCTCCCAAGCAACATTGATAACTACATTCACAGAGTGGGGCGAACGGCACGGGCTGGGAAGAAAGGAAAAGCAGTCAATTTCATGACCATTGTAAGTTGATCTATTTTTGTCTCAATTTTCAACATATGAAAAAAATTAAAACTGTATATATATTTGGGGCTCAAGCTATTGAGGCCAAATTCAATTATGGTTGGTTAATATATGGCAAATATATGAATATTAGTATTGGGGCAAATTTCGGAATTGTACCTAATGAAGCTATGGTCATCTTAGTGGTAGTTTAAAAAAGGAAATTGCGAATAGAATCAACAGAAAATGGAAACTGTTCTCTTAACATAATTATATCAGTGACACAAACGGTTATATATCGGGTCCAGAGCTTTTTGGATAACAAAAAAATGTTTGAATGTAGAAATTTGTGCGGCTGTTGTAACTACTGTTATTTGAAATTATTATCTTGGGTTTCTGATGAGGAACTCGAAAAAGTGGCTGTATCTTTTGGATTGCTCGTATTCAGAGGTTTCGCGGTGGCTTTTCAATTTCCGACTTTAAAGAAGCCACTTGGTGCAGGCTGTATGGTTTTGCGTAATTGATGCCGAAAACAACAGACTGGCCTCACGAGGTCACGGTTTATATTTTTCAAATGCATCATATTCTAACACATGTGCATTGAGAATTGTTTAGAAATTCCAATTTCACTATGGTTAATCGAAAAGAAAGGTTGGGTTTTGTTAGCGTAGTTAGTTTGATTAGAGGGATTCATATTTTACCGTTGATATGTGTTTTGCAATAGCTTCCAAAGAATCTAAATTTGATATGATCATCATTTGATATGATGATGGTATTGGAGGGACATGAATTAGACATTGGCATAAAATTTCATCAAATCCATTGAGACTGAATTGAGATTATTCAACAAAATACACGCCAAGCTTATCATTTTTATGAAATGAGTGTCCAACCATAAATCAGAAACAAAATTTTGCCAGGCGCAGCCGTTATCTTATATTTTCGAGTTGGCCGATAATGTACGTACTCAATCTCGATGTCTGGGAAATATGAGAGAACTATTTTTTGATCTGAAATAAATTAGTTTTATTTTATTGTCACAATAGCTGGGCTGGTAACGGGAAAGGCAATATTTGCAAAAAATAGGGTGATTACCATTTTTTCAAAAAAAATAGTTTTGGGTTCCCCCTCGCATATTTGTCACAAAAAAAAAAATATAATTTTAAAGATAATTGTAGGTTGAAAAATAATGAAGTTCTGACTTGAATATGAATTAAAGATGTTGGAGTTTAGTTTAAAATACTGTTTACTTGATACTTTATATATTTTGCTGCGGCAATGTCATAATTTATGTCATCTGTCGTTAGCTTCAACATACTCTGTGCTTTTTCTCTAATAGTTATGGCGACATTGAACGGCAAAGTTCTTGTCAATTTTAATAAAACCTGAATATAATAAGACATCCATACTTTTATTTTTTAGGATGATTTATACATGACTCAACCTTTAATAAAAGTACTGGAAGATGTGGGGCACGAAATTCCTGATGTTTTGCACAGCCTTAATCAGAAACGAATGAAGCTCAAGTCACTCAGTGAGTCTGTTATTTGGTTTTGTTAATTTAATGATTTCAATCATGGGCGCCTAGAAGGATAACATCGTTGTCAACTGATAATTTTTATTCAGTTTGCTGAAATTTTTTTAAATATTAGTCATTTACAAAATCAACGATTGTGCTTTCAAGCCAGGTATAAGTGGTTTCTGGTCATGGGTTGCTCAAAAGTTACAGCATATTTGGCAGAATGAACATGTTTCAAGATTTTTGTGGTCTGAATCAGTTATTCATGATATTCAAAATTTATTCCAAATAAGCTGCAAACTAAGTTAACTCAACAGCAGTTTTTGGGCAAAATGTGTTTGTTTCCTTTATGCAAAGTCATTCTTCTATCTTGTGCCGTTTGGTTTTATTACTTATCAGCCAAATATTAAGCAATTAAAACAACAGTTATTACATAGAATTTTTTGGGAATCTGTTGTTTTGGGGCATATATGCCAGATAATGGTAGGTTTCAAGAATCAGGATTCCAACAAACGATATACCATATTTAGAGATGGGCCGATGTATCGGTATCGGTGATTTTTGTAGTATCGGTATCGGTACTGGTATCGGAAAATTTTCATCACCAATACCGCCGATACCAAAACCGATACTGATACCGGATACACCTTTTCAACGGAGCATACAAATGCGCTTTATTTACTGATAATAAATGGAAAGACCTCGTATTCCACACAATTTTATTTACACTTTGGTTTTTATTAAATAAAACCCATCAATCCACTCACTACATGCTCTTTTTGATGCAGAGAAGGGCGTGAAGGTCGCACTACACGTTTGCGTAGGTTGCGTTTTTTCCTGGTTTGGTTTACACAAGCGCAATGCTGTACGTGCATCTCCTTACGTTTTCCAATGTAACAGAACGGCTTGCTATGAAAGCTACCGCAGAGTGCTTGTTTCTTTTTTGCATTTGTGCTTTGTACGCATGTGAACAACGCAAAGCAATGCAGGCTTGTATGGGCGGTTTTAAGTTATTGCACTAACTTAATGCAGTGTAGGTAAGACAACTTCATGTGTATTGTGGCCTTGGCCTCAATGAGGTGTCACGTTAGTTGTGTAACCACGAACATTTGTACTCAATCTTTGGACCCATGTATGCTTGAACGCAGCAACAATTCAGTATATTTTCATCCATAAAAGTTTGCACTCAAATGAATGCAAGAGTTCAAGGATACAAATGTACGTAGGCGCGCACATACGTTAGTGCAACTATAACAAGGGCATATGTATGTCGATACAAAAAGGCCTTTGACATATTTAACAAAGTACTCTGTATCGGCGGGATCGGTGTCGGAATATAAATTACGAAGGTGGTATCGGTATCGGCGAAAATTTTGGTATCGGCCCATCTCTAACCATATTCCCCTCCAGTTTTTCGTTTGCTGATAAACTAACTCTTAATTGAGTTGTCGTTGCAGTGTTGTATTGCTTTCGTAGTCTATCTATTTTTTCAGTCATCATTGTAATTAACTCTTTCCAATATCTCACATTTTCAGAAAAGAGGAATAATATTCAAAATAGAAGTCGCCAAATACCTGGACGAAACAAATATCGGTACTAAGAGATGTTGACATGTTCAAACAATTGTGGAGTTTGTTTCTGCGTACTGTTTACAATACGGGAAATATAGATGATCAACAAAAAATGTGGTTATACTACATGAGGTTAAAGGCCAGCAAAATGAGTGCTTTGCCAGTGACTGCCCTTTGAGACAACACAGTATTTCATCATCTCTTAAAAGTCATTCACTTTTAATATGTTTCTTTACAAGTATCTTTCAATGTGGAAAAATAACTTACAAGCTTGATGAAGAATATTATTTCAATTATTTTAAGAGCAGTTAACTGTTGGATAGATAAATTTAAAAATCCTAGTATGTGCTGGAAACTAAAGAATAATAATTAGGGGGAGCACTGGTGTCTATTAACATAGATAGATAGTATTTCATTTTTGGCTTGTGTGAGAGAAGTCTAAAACGCAGCCTACACATCTGCACAACTTCGAGCTTGTTTGTAGATTCCACTAGGATATAAGGGGTGCATAGATTGCAAGTGTCTTAACAGCAGAAGGCCTTATTCATATCTTGGAGAGGAACATCAAAATCAAGATCGCAATTTCTTTTTTTTTTTCAGGAGTGATTGTGCCTGTGAGGCGAGGTGTCTGTCCCCCTACCTACAGTAAACAGTTTTGGCACACCCACTTTGCGGAATGACCTTCAGGAAACTAACATATTGCCATTACCCTAACCAAACTGTAGAATTCTATTTTTGGGATCAAGAGATCACTGGAGTGCTCTAAAGCGTAAATTTCTCCACTCAAAAATATGCCTTTTTTCATTGTATATGAACAATGCTGAGCTTTATTATGACATAGTACAGGGAATCTTTTCGGTTTTTGTGCAAAAAAATTCCCAAGCTAGTCTTTGATTTCCTCTTTCGATTTCAATACCTGTAGCATCCCATGCTATGTCGATATTGCAGTTTATATTGTATCCAAAATATTTAATGAGTAATTTATTATCAATTGGTTATTCATTTTGCAAGGACGTATAGAAATAATTTGCTCTGATATTTAACCGGGAATATCAAAAAAGGTTAGAAACACTTTCCGAACTTAACAATATACTACCCGCCTTCTTCTGCTAATGGGTTGAAGGCAAGGGAAGAGCGTTAGGAATACGCTTGGAGATGCCCATCTCTGTCCGGAGTTCGATCTGACGTCTCTGGTTCGATCACCGGGTGATTATAGGCAAGAGGAATTCTGGAGGTCTCGATGGTTCTCGCGATCATTTTACGGCTTTCTCCACCAACAGTGTATGAACATTGGACATAACCTCATCACCGACTTGGGCCCGGTATATGATTTAAAACCCACATACACAACAAAAAAGGATAAGAATTCATTTTTATCAAGCGGAGAGGAAAGCCAAGAAAACGGCGTAACCATATGGCGAACCACGACCTCTCGTGCACGCCCGTTCCGAATCCAGGGTGAGGGTTTTGGCTCGACATTTTCACTCATTTTTTCCTGTGCATGGGCTGCATTCCTGTAATCTTTTATATTTCTGTAAACTATGTGTACTATTACCATCGACATACACTTGAACTGATTCAGAATGCATACCGTCTAATTTGTTGTCCACACCCGTTGACCTTCATTATTTTCACCTTGATTCGGTACTGGTATCTGCACTATGTGGTACTACTGGCATCTGCACTAGTGGTTGTGGTTCGTCATAGGGTTAATTAAGCTGTATTCTTATCGGATTTATAGTGTCTGATATTTTTATGCTCTTAATTGACATTGATCGGGGTAAAAAATACTTCGAGAAACATGGGTTAAATCCCTATACACGACTTAAATTGGGCTTTGTTTTTGTCAACTATGTGAATCATTATTATTGGCATACTTGATCTGATTTTAAATGTGTATTAACCTGTTATGAAGTGTCTTGGCCTCAGATGCGCGAATGCAAGAAACCTTCATTCATTTCTGGCTCATGTATGAAGGAATTTAAACTGTCAGTTTAACATTTACAGTATTTGATGATATTGCGCTGTCAACTGTTGTGTTTTTATTGAGAAATAAATGCATAAAAGGAGACTTAGGTCGGGTATCTTCACAATGGTTGGTATATTATATAATAGTTAGCATATTATATAGTGACTATTTCTGCACGATATGTCGTGGTTCGTCATTTGGTTAAGCCATATTCTCGGTTTTACTCTGTTTTCTCCCGCAAGATAAAATAAAATCATGTTTTTAGATCTATTTCAGAATTTTTTTTAAGTGGACTCCGATCACCCACATAAGCATGTTAGTTTGGAGTTAAAAAAACGTTTGTTTATCTTTATCAGTTATAGCGGAAAATTCGAATTCCGATGGGCAGATCGGGTCAAGTCGTGAATCTGCAACGAGTTTTCTGCTCTGTTCCTGTTGAAGTGTTCTAGGTTAGTCCGTTAGGTTTCAATTATTATAATAGATGTAGCATCGGATATATTTAAGCCAAAAAGCCCAATGCAGAATGTTATGTTGGCTGAAAGATAGACAAAATTAAAACAGTCGGATTTTTAACGTTAGACAGAAGCCGGTTGTGGCAAATTTTAATCCAAGATGGAAAGATAGCCAAATATAAGTACATTCAGCAGGATAAATTTTCGTGAAAATGCAGGAAATAAGGTACTGCAACGTGTTATGCTGTTCAATGTTATTGGTATGGCGGTTCCTGTAATCGTGGAAATTAGCAGGAAAGTCCCAGATCCTGACGGTTGCTTGGTTTCTACAGAATGTCTTAAAGTACCTGTCCAGCCACTCTGGGACAATTACATTTTAAACAGGTATAAAGAGTGACTCAGGTATCAGGTCATACTCTATAGGTAACGTTAATTGATAAATCACCGGTTGGACTAGTCTAAATGAGCATAACCACAATATATGGGAAGTTATCTTACCTATGCGTTTCATTATATTCGGGTAACAAAACAAAAACTGCGATACGCACCTGCATTGTTTGCGTTGATCGTGTTCGTATGCCTATACCAAGCACTAAGGCAAGAAACAAGCAAGCTATGTTAGCTCAGATAGCAGATCTTTCTGTTTCATTGGAAATGTAAGTAAATGCAGGCAGAGCGTTGTGCTTGCATAGCAACCTACGCGAACAGGTAGTGTTTGGCCTAAGCAGTAAGGGTTACTGTACTCAAATTATCGAAATAACCGAAAAGTATGGTACCGTACAGAATCGACACTGAAAGAAGTAAAAAATGTATCGTACCTGAACGACCCTGTGATCCTTTTGGCCGAGCTAAACTCATGTTGAAATCAAAGTTTTAAAACGACTCCAACTGTTCAGTGGGAAGAAAATATTAAATATAGTCCACACTGCATTGCACCACTTAGCAGCGCAACAATTTTTCGGCGCAACCTCAGCGACAATCTCACCCATGCGTCACTTTTTTGTACTTACTAATAATTTTGAATTTTTTCCTGTTTATTATCGGGCTTGTTTGATGTAATTGGGTCAGTCAAATTGAATTTAAGCATGAACATTTGGACATAAGCATCATCAAAATAAAAAAAATCTGGATTGATTGGCATTGGACTTTATTTTGCACAAAAAAACACTATATGTTCAGTGTTTACTGGATAATATGGAAATAACAGTTATGTTATTTGGATTGAGTTTGGCCAAGTAAGGCATTGTGTTATATCTTATTATTATCTTGGATTTTGTTTGGCCAACCGAAATATTGTGGTATATCTTATTATTATCTATCATCATACTGATATTATTCTTTTAAGTGTTATAATCACTGATCACATATTTCAAATTTCTACCCTGCGAAGGGAAAGGTTGGTGGGACTGCTTTGAAACTTCGTTTTTAGACTAATTATCAATGGCTAAGTAGAAATGAGGGGGGCTGTTCCAGTACATTTCTCTTTTGCTTCATGGTCGTCACTGTAGTTTTCGGTTGATTCTATAATTAGACTAATCGGATGAGCATAATTGTGAGAGTTTGATTGAATGATGTTTTCATCTAGTGTAATAGAAATCACTAAATGATATATTATTCGATATTTCCATTGCACTATTTCACCAAAAACTACTAGATTAGGAAGTTTTCAAATCTATAATACAAAAGATCTTTAGCGTCATCTAATGGATAAGGCCAGATCATGTTAACTATAGTAGTAATGTCACATATGGCCTTGGGATATGTCATAATAATCATCACAACGCCTGAAAATTGCTTTATCTGAATGGGTCCAAGGGGCATATGGGTCCTTTCTGATATGCCAGTGGGTTCATTCCTGTATAAAACCTGTTTGGGTTCGTTCCGATCTGTTGCTGTCGGCTTTGGTAATTACCATGGTATGGAGATCCAAAGAATTTTGTGGTGCCCCAAGTGTGAAATCCTGGAGGGGCATAAAAGAATTGTGGTTGTGCAACGGATATCCCGATATCTGACCTTAAAGGTGGTGGTCAATAGGTCATTTTGTATACCAGTATAAAACTCCTTTAAACGCAATTGGTCAATTCCTATTTCGTTCCCTGAAAAAAATCACAGTTGGTCAATTCGTACCCTCACCGAATGTGCGCGGAAACCTATTGCGAATTTTGATGTAATAGTTCAGCAGTAGCAAGAGTAACAAATAAACATTCATGAAAATAGTCACGCGTTTCAAAGTCCCGTAAATTTTGTTATATGTGGCTCAAAGTAAAATTCGCATAAATGGTCATCATTAACGCGATAGTCATTCCATCGTTGATGCAAGGCACTTGAATTTAAGCCTATTTCCAATTCTAACTAAAATGCCAGATTGGAGGAGCAGGCATTGATGGTTTTCAAGCACTTTTTGGAACTTTTTCGGAAGTTTGGTTATTACTAGACATAACAACCTTCTAGTAAGTGATTTATCATGAATTAATGCACATTTGCTAAATTTCTTCTGATAACAAAAATTTGTTTCGAGGTACGAGTGGTAAAGCAGTTGCTATTCTGTAGTCTCTAGGGCTCTCTAAAATATTCTATTCGATTCGGAATATTCGAATCAAGAATTATTTAATTCGATTTCTGCAACAATTTGAAATCAACAAAAGGATAATAATTTTGAATTTTTCCCTGAATAAGTGTGAAGTTTCACTCAAATTATAAGCTGATAATCTTATGTTATGTTTATATTATGCTAAGGAAATTATGAATCATATTTTTAATAACGTATTATAATTTATTATTTTCATTTATTCATATTTATTATTTATCAATACTGGTTTTCCACATTGTGGGATATATAAAACTAAAAAATATTTTTATTAAAATTCTTCATTATATTCTTCACAGTTTTATGATATTGCCATTCCAGTATTGAGGAAAACTAATTAATAGCCGCTTGAAGACAAAAAAATTCTAATGGCGTCCCAGGCAATGGGACGAGCTGGCATCATGTTGCCACCATCATTACCCACAATTAAGGAGACAACTTTATCATGGCTGGGATCAGAACTAGAAAGCTCACTTTTTTCAACAAATGAGAAAAATATTCATGACTCTGATGCAGCTAATCAAATATCATCTGCAAACGTACAGAGGTATATTGACTTCGATGATCAGTGTTTGAGTTTGAAAAGTGGTGAAGGAAGTACTAGTGATTTTTCAGGAATTCAACCTCTTCCAGCGGGAAGCGATGATACACCACCAATGTGTATTAATGAATTTAATCGTGTCGTAAAGATGGACTTCAAAAGTCTTTTATCTGAGCATGCCAATCGGCCGAAACCTGAAATTGAAAGTGATGATGATGATGATGCAGTGGAACAGAATATTATCGAAACTGATTGCGATGCTTTGGGGGAATACGTTGAACATCAGAATAACAGTGCTGAGTGTAGCACTCAACCAGATTTTGAAAATTTGGTGGAAATGCTCGATGATAAAATGGCAGCAGCAGATATTGGAGCATTAATAGAAGGTGGGGACGATCCAGCTGTAGAAAAATTACAACTGATAAGGTTATGGCAATTAATGCAGCAAGAGGAGTTACGTAGGCGGCAAGAAGCAGAGCTTGCTATGCTCAATGCACAAAGAGAAAGAATGAAAATTGATAGAAAAAGTCAAAATTTAGGATTAGAAAAAGTTGATACTGAAGAAATTCTCACTTATGAAGAGCAAGATCTAAAGAGTTTGGAGAAAGAGGGCATGATTTCAGAAACTGAAGATCCAAACAATTCTGCAATTGAATGCTCTAATAACCCGCACAATAGTATAAACCATGATGAAGTTCCAGTAGATGGCAAAAAAAAGTCATTTGAGCAACTACTGGAAGACGAGTTGAAAAAAGATCAAAGCAAGAAAAAAAGTGAGAGTCAGGAAAATGTTAAAGGTCCTATTAGAAGACCATTTTTGAAAAAAGGTCAAGGGTTGGCAAGATTCAAAGGGCCACCTTCTCGTAAATTGACAAAAGCCACACTTCAAAACGTACCAAAGTCAACAAGTCAGAACACTGAACCAAAGTTAGACAAACTTTCTGAGAAAAAAACGGAAAAAGGTTCAATTCTGGATAAAAAGTCTCCAATCAGTGACGAGTCCGTGCCATGGATACAAAAGTCTCATGGCCAAATAAAAAATTCTGTAGACTTAACAGATATTTCCAAAAATAATTCACGTTTAAAGCATAAAATATCTAAACCAGATGAGAAAATAACTACAGAACCGCAGCATCTTCTTCCTGTTGAAGATGTGGACTTAGAAGAGTTTGAAATGTTGGAGCGGTATGCTGAGGATGATGCATCTTTTTTCAATGAACCTTCACTCATTGTCTCTGTACTCCAGCAAGAAGATGATGTCAATAATGCTGTTAAGCCCGAATCTCAACTATCATTAAGAGAGAGGGTAAGAGAACGGAGGCGATTAAGAGAAGAAGCGAGAGCCAAAATCCAAGATGTAACAAAGTTTAACCAACTCAATGTTGCGAATAAAAGCTGTATGCAGTTACCTAGTAAGTCCCAAGAATATGCAGAGCAGAGTGATGTATTTCATTCCTTATCACCTCCTCAATCATGTTTTAAGTCCCTTGAACATGGAAAAATTAAAATGGTTCACAGAAAGACTGCAAGCTTGGTCAAAAAAGAAAAATTAGTATATCCAGTTGCACAAGCTGGATTTTTACCTCCATGTGCATCAAGTAATGTACCTCCACATGAGAATTTCAACCAAATTTGTTCATCTCCCCACAGTGCATTTTCACCACATCAAAATGCTATCATTACATCAGACCCTCAAAATGCAAAATCGTCATTTGAAAATATTTTATTAAAACATGATGACCAAGGCGACGAATTTCAAGATGAACAAACATGGGGTGATATTGATAATTCTGCTCTTTACACTTCTTTGCCTCCATCTAATGTACCTGAAAATTGTGTAGAAATCTGTAAAACATCTGATGATTCGCCAAAGCTATATAAAGTAGCAGATTACATGGTGCCAGAAAATGAAGATATTGAGAATCCTGTAAGAGACACTGACACTGTAATTCCTACAAATGCTCTATCTCTTTCTCCACCTCCTCCACCGACTTCCTTGATGCAAAAACTCTTCCCTGGCCTTAAACCTCCAAAATCGACATCAATACACAAAGATGCTCAGGACCATTCTGTTTTGCAACGGCAGATTGTGTCACAAACAACCTCTGCGGACGTGGATGCAAATGTACAAGAATCATCTCAAGCTTCTGTTTTGAAGCAAAAACTTTTGGAATTAGAAAGTGAGATTGTTAAGTTCAAGAAGGAAAATATAGCTTTGGAAAATCTTAGAAAAAATCACGAAGAGAACCTGAAGTCATTGGAAAAGGAAATGGTTGAATTCAATAATCAAAAAGAGGAAGAATTAGCAAGACTGGAAGAATATAAGAAAACAGAAATTAAGAAATTGAAAAAAGAAAGAAAATTATTTGAAGAACATGTTCTTGCAACTCGGATGGCTCCCAGAAAGGAAGAAAGGGAAGAAATACTGCAATTGAAAGAAGCGATGGAGTGTCTCAGGTCTGATAATAAGGTAAAAGAACAGAGATGGATTTCTTCTAATAACAGGATGCGAAACCAAGTAGAAAGATTAGAGGCAGAGAATAAGCAATTACAACAAAGAATTGATGAAATGGAAAATCAGCGTTTGAAGGAATGGAATGTTACAAAAACAAACCAGCCTAAACCTCAGTCAATTTGGAAAACTGTCAACAAAATTGTTGAATCGTCCATTCTTCATGCAGAAACAGAAAATGGAGATCAAACTAATATAATTCCTCTCAAATCATCGAACCTAAGCACTGGTAATAGTTCCTCTGGGTCTGTTTCAACTAAGCAAAGAAGGAAGGAAAAGTGCAGAATTGACAACATGGAAAAATCAAAAAGTATATCACCTGAAAGTGCGTATTCAATCCTAAAAGATACAATAGAGCAGTCTTCAAAAAACTCTAATGAAACTGTGCATAAAGATGGAAAAGTTGAAAAAACACTAAAGGATGGAAGCAAAGTTGTAGTTTTTCCTAATGGAACTCAAAAAGAAATTTCCTCTGATGGAAAAACTGTGAAGGTCAGCATTTTGTTGAGATCAATTTATGCCTGGCATGATATTAATTAGTAACAATGCCAACTTCATATTTATTTTTTTTATTTTTTTTAATAGCCACTGCTTTTACCCTGTCCAAGGCCCTATAACAGCGGCCACTTATAGAAGAACAGGGTTACAATTACTGGAAAGATATGATCTTTTCCTGATCGGCTTAGCCTACCCAAGTTATTACATACACTCTGGGTTGAGTGGTGGACATGGACAAGCGAGCCGGTCTCGCCGGGGCTCGAACCCTAGATATTCAACTTGCGATGCCAACATGTTCAACCGCTAGGCCATCGCGCCCACAAAAGATATAAAGTTATGTTTTTGTTACTTATGCACTGTCTAGATACACACACCTAGCTTTGACAGGCCGGTGGAAACAAACTTATTTCTTTTGACTACTCATTGCAGTCTTCATTACAAACTTCATTTAACCGACCTACCGAAGGTCTTAAAAAAACGTAAGACGGCCTTTATTGGGCGGATCTTGTAGTAATAGGAAGAAAACAGAACAGATTTTTTCCCTTCAAATAGGTTCGGTTCGCAAATGGCGATATCAAGCAAATATATGGAGATGGTTCTATCGTTTATTATTATGAGGAAAATGGTACTACACATACAACTCACCACGATGGCCTTCAGGTAACTGAAAATCTAACATTTTTAGAATATTTATCTTATTCATCACAGTACCATGAAATGAAATGTACCATGATGCAATTTGGTTCTAAAACACAATACAAAAATGTATATACCATAGGAGTACTGAATGTGTTCACAGCATGGATAAGTAGCATTTTTGTAAATAAATGTTTTATTAATTTGCCACATCAAACGAAGAGAATGAAATATCAGAACAGAGACCCATAAAGTACATAAATTTAAAATCCGAAAACAAAATGGTTTCTTGTGTAATGATTTGAATATCAAAGGCTTTGTTTCAATCAGACATTTATATTTCATCATGAGCTGGCGTTGTAATAATGGAATCATCCTTTTTTACAAAACATAAGGATATAGAGACAAGTGTAGGTTGTTTTTTTATTTCATTTTTTAAAAAAAAAAACTGATGATTAGTTATTAAGAAAGTTTGTATCCAACCCTATTATATATCCAACCCATTTACTATAGCAACAACTACTTATCGAATCTTGATTACCAGCCTGCGGGAATGTTGTGTGCAACATGATCTGTTACAATTGTCTCCCCATAACAAGAAAAAAGAAAAAAAAAACAGAATTGTTTTTAAGTTTTCCTTTCATCATTTGTGTTCATTTGGCATGTTATTTTTCATTGTGATGCTCAATGACTGCTATCTATTTTTGTTTGAATAGTAAGTCTGAACCCACATAATATGCTACTTCAATATTTCGGTATTGATTGATCAGTATATTTACAAAATAACATGATGAAATGTAGACCCATCTTGACTGGACATCACAAAACTAGTCGGGGACGAACCTGTCTTTAACGTTGAACTACAACTGTGAGCTGAGGGATGTACTTGTTTATGAGATCTCACATACACTTTTAGGTGCTGCTTCTACCATAGAATACAATTACAGTGGCTCAGTTTGTTTAAACTCTTTATGTTTAAAGAATGCCAGCCTTCATTTACTGCTTTGTATATAATTTCAAAAATATCAATATTATGATTTACTACTTTTTTAAGGTCTTTGAGTTTCCGAACAAGCAAGTTGAACATCATTTTCCGGATGGAACAAAACAAATCACTTTTCCAGATCAGACTGTGAAATACCTTCACACAGATGGAACAGAGCAAACAGTATTTTCTGATGGAACTGAAATGCATATTGCTACAAACAAAGATAAAACTATTGTATTTGCAAATGGTCAACGTGAAATTCACACAAATGATTTTAAAAGAAGAGAATATCCAGATGGTACCAGTAAAACAGTTTTCGGAGATGGAAGACAGGAAACCAGGTGAGTCATTCCAAACCACTCTTGAAATTTGTGTTTGTGCATTTGACTACTAATTATGGTAGATTCATTGACATTGCCTGCTTTCGGTATTATCGGTTATTGTTTTGGACTGTTTGCAGTTGATCTATGATGGCATAGTAGATAATAGTGCGAAATCTGCCAACTGGGAACATTTTGTTTTATAGCAATAAATTTCAACGATTGAGGATGTATCTTATCCCACGGTTGAGAAAAATTATAAATGAAAGAATTTATATTCAACAAGAAAAAAAATCATCAAAAAATACTGTTATGACCGTTACATTATAACACAAATTGTTATTGGCGATAACATTTATAAAGGACAACGTTCGTCATGCATACCAGTACATAAAAAATGTCATACAATGTATAAAAATCATTCAACATACGGGCATGTTTCAGTAGGCCATATAAAAAATGATGATTGTTTTATTTGCATTTATGACAAGAGCCATTATGATTTCTTATAATATTGACCTTTTCTCCATACCTTGCATCTGAACAGAGAACTATAGTTTGACATATCAGAAAGCAGAGCATTCGAATTTATTCATTTTTTTGCCTGTTTTCGATTTTGCCTGTTTTCGACTCGATAAATATCAAAAATCATAAAACCTACATCATTTTTTTCCATCATTTGATTAACGTCGCCCTATTAATTGCAATCTTACTTATGCGCTTGTTTTAAACAAAGATTTTTCTACCACCTCCATCTGTCCGGTATCTTATCCATCATCTGTCTGTTTTAACACGAAAATTTTTCACAGATCCAAATGTAGAAGTAACTCCACCTAGATATCTCCATTGCAATCCTCTTTCATATTAAGATAAAGTTTGGAATCCTTTCAAGTGATTCATTTTCATATATCACTGATTGGTTTTGTCCATTCATTACTTTTGGTAAATTGTTCGTCCGTTACTTATCAATTAAATCCTAGTTATGAATTTGATGAAGTGACCTTTGGCATCAAGAAATGTCTAGATGATCTAGTAACTGACATTTATTTTAAAACTATTGCCTAATTGAAGAATATGTGGACGAAAATGGAATAGAAAATTGTAGATTACAAAGTAATGAAGCTCAAATTAAAGTCTGAGGAAAATAATTTTAAGTTTTATGATGCCTATATGACCATGAAATATGAATAAGTAAATACCAATTTCGTCGGACGCGATGGCCTAGCGGATAAACATGTTGGCATCGCAGGTTAAACATCTCGGGTTCGAGCCCGGCTCGATTATCCATGCCCACCACTCAACCCAGGGTGTAATAACTTGGGTAGGCTAAGCCGAACAGGAAAAGATCATATCTTTCCAGTAATTGTAACCCTATCCATCTATAAGTGGCCGCCGTTACAGGGCCTTGGACAGGGTGATCCACTCTAAGAAGTGGCTATAAAAAAATGTAGATGACTCTAGTACAGATAAGACTCAAATTATTCATTTGGTAACAGACGGACATAAAATTGAAACTATTGCATAGATAATACCGATAGGCTGTGGAAAACATATTTTCATAGCAGTAGGTTACATTAGATATAAATAACACCAGCAAAACCCGATGTGTGTGTTTGTTCCAACAATCTGAACTTAAATGCAGTAAAACTTAACAAAAATGCCGGAATTTGTTTGGTAACGGACAGACAGCATTATGAATTTTAAAAAAAGTGAAGAGTGACTAAGAAATACGTTTTTAGGTGGTTTTGTATCACAGAATGTTTAGAAAAATTGACATTACGTGCAAAAACTTTTTCAATCACGGTAAGCTAAGATTGGCATTTTATTTCATATTTAGTTTGTTACGAAACATTAATCAGTGCTTAATGCATTAAACCTATAAAGTGAAATTCTCAACATGTACTTGTCTACAATGCCTTTTACATCAAAGAATAAATTATTGTTTTTAGAAACCCACATCCTTTATTTACCATATCTCATTGAAAATGGCCCTACTCTGAAGGTATCTGGTTCGGTCTGACATTGTCCGTCCGTTACTTTTACGAGCATTAGCAAGACGTAGATAGCAATTTATTTTTACAAATATCAATAATTAGCATTGCCACTAGGAATAATCAATGCATGCCAACAATTCCGAAAAATATTGATCGTTTACAATAATGTGGAGAAAACAAGGATAAACACCTATTCGATTAGATAGAGTCCGTCCGTTACTTTCAAGTATGCTTTTCCAACAGAGGAACTACTTGTCAATCCAACTAAATTTTTTCAATGTTTTATAGAAGTTTGATATGTTTGAGTTTCCATACTGAAAAGATGGCCTGATTGTACTCTTGGCAAATGGATAGAAATTGGAAAATAAGAAAATCAATTTGAATTGAGTAGTTAGATAGAGTCCGTCCATTACCCTTCAAATTTAGGTTTATTTGCCATTTGAAAAAGTCTAAGTCAAGCCGGTTGATGATTATTATGTTGAAAAGACGAGACTTCAAAGTCTATCTAACGTTCGTCCTGTACCACTAAAGCTATTGAAGCATGCCCATATTAGCATGAATATATGGTCACCATGTAGTAATTTGAGCAGGGTAACAAACTATTTACATAATTGTGTCGCAATTGCATTGCTCATTTCGAAGTTGGTTGTAATAATACTAACAGCTTTTCATCTTCACCAGTCTATGTACAGTAAATTTTGTGACAACCAGAGAACATCGCACCCCTCTCATAATTATCTGGCTACCAGTTGTTACATTTGTTCTCACTTTCAGATATTCTTCTGGACGATTGAGAGTAAAAGATGCACATGGCAATGTTATTGTCGACCGAATAAATGTATAGTGATTGTTTTGAGGCACTGTGATATTTGTTATCTGATCATACATGATAAACGTCTGATATGTTGGATTACTCGAACATTGGCATCGTTTCAAATTATGAATTCTTTCCTTGAGCTGGCTTCAACTCGGAAGCCCCGAAAGGTTATGTATGCTTTGGACAAGTAATCAATGAAGTAGAAGTAAATTAAGTATACATTACAGTGGTTCATTTCTTCTAAAGCAAAGAAACATTTCTGCACGATGTGTTGAAGTTTTATGTTTATTATGGAGTTTGATATTCTTTCATTAGATTTTTTAACTTCAGTATACTATAGTTAAGCAAGTTCTGGTTAGAAGCTTTATTAATTTAAGCTTGTTGGCCAATTAATTATTTTGAATTTTGAGAATTACTGTGATCAAACGTTTAATCTTTTTCAACGATCTGAAACTACAAAGATGTCCTTTGAATATTTCCACCAAACTCTGGTAATGGTATTATTAGTGCCAGTACAGAATACCTTTAGTTTGAGTGAATGGGTGGAGAGGTTGACTTGAATTATGCATTCATTGTAGAACATAAACATTCTCCTGCGATAGTTCCTTCTATAATGTAAGATATCACCTCTCACCTAACTTGGAACAGAGATTCACTAAATTCAGTGCACAGTACCCAGGTGCTCCACGTATATGAGCCTGTGATTTATGAGCTTCAAAAACTGGTAATTTGAAAACACTGCTTCAGGTGTTTGAATATTGTGTTAAACTGTTTTAAATGTGTGAAAAAGATGCTGTGGTAGATTTAGATTTTTTAATTTTTATGAAATTTAGTATTCTAGCTGGTGGTAATTTTTATCAATACATATTTAGTATTTTTATACATTATTGATTTTTGTATCTTTATCCTGCCTTGAAATATCAATAGCAGATGTGTGAGCTATAGTTAGAATTTCTAGAGGCCTGGAGACCAAGTGCATGCACAAAAAAGATGAGATTATTCGCAATAAGGATTGTGGGAGATCGGGCATTAAAGCGTGAAAGGTGACTAGTCTTATCTGTGACCCTTTCTTGTCAATAATGTCTTTATATGGGAAGAGCTGGGCAGTATATCGCTACGACTGTAAATACCGGTATTGAGTTTTCCAAAATGTCATATTGCAATAATCTTCACAATGTCGGTTTGCCATGATACCGGTATTTTGTGACATAACGCCTAAAATGGTTATGAGTTTATGCATTATTGAGTCAAGTAATGACAAAACCGGTATTTAGCCAAATAACACCTGCTAATCTGCCTCAACTGGACCTTTGCAACCTCGTGAAACAACAACCCGCCTGCATTCAGATGTGTGCACCTGATTTTTTTTTTAACTAGGTCACGCCTCATTAAAATGACGCAACAGCTCACTTGTTGGTAGCAAAAACTGGCTTGGCACATGGCGTTTTGGTGGCGGTATGCCAGTTCAAAATATATCCAATGCTGCCCAGCTTTGTATATCGGTACGATACTAAAAATAAGCATATCACATCGCCTCTTCAAACAACGGATTGCAAAGTTCCAAGAAAACTTGCAGTCTGTGCTATCTACCTGAACGTTTGTAACCATCTGCCGTCATCTCTGGATGCTGTTTAAACACTGGTTGCACATCTTAAATTTCAAGATCATACACATCTCCGCATTTTTTATCAAAATTCACTCAGAGCAAGGCTGCAGGAGACAATTAGCTATTAATCTCAAAGTACTACTATTTGTATACTAGTTTATTTTCCGAAATCAAAACCACAAAATATAGTGATCTTTACTTTTCACAGGAGACCTGAGTAAATATACTTTAAAATTTATTTTAAAATTACACATGTCTGAAACCATCTGCTTTCACTCGTTTTTAACTTAATTTCGAAACTGTGCCATGCCCCTCCCTTGTGGCCAGGTTTTATAGTGAAGATGATACCTGACACACTGTCCATTTACATTTTGGGAGATGCAATATATAAATAGGGACACTGATAAGCATATGGTTATAAATAAAAATTTTACAAATATTTTTCAAATTTCTGCACATCAACACCATTCAATCTATATCTTGCAAACTTGCGATACTTTGTAATTTATCGGCACAGAACAAGAGTGTTATGTGGGATAATTACACCCTAGTATGAATGCCAAGTTTTGTCAGAATCATAGTATAATATGGTGTAATGAGCAGCTGAAACAATGGTCTAGATTTTACTTGGAAACGAAAAAATAATGAGGAACATTATTAGAAAAAAAATCAATGAATCGAGGTGAGGGTCTTAACTCTTTCAGATTCCAATATATACTTGGCTGTGTACCAGACAACTGCAATGAAAAATCAAAGGCACACGAAGTATTTTATTCCAATGTGATTTTTTAATCGAAAAAAATGATAATTAGTGCCACTAAAATTGGTTCTAAATTGTGTCTAAAAATTTTAAACAGGATCTTTTGACTTGCTGGTATACCCTTTCGAACTCTTCATCATTAGTTGCCTGTGAAGGGAAAAAAATAGTCAATTTAACTATAAGCAAAAGCACCTGGAGATGTACTTGGACCAACTCTATTTGCCAATATTGATACAATGACACCAGAATTGCTGTTGCACGCTTATGTAGTACTTATGGTATTGCATTAACATTGTCTGCTGTGTTACTGAGAAATTGAATCAAATAAAATTTATTTGGTCAAAAGAAGACTAAAACCTCTGACTAATTGAAGAATAATGAATGAATCAATGCCCATTACTTGACACAGTACGAAAAAAGCTTTTCATGCCTAATATCCACATGGTCGCTGCAATAAGGCTCTGCAATCTGTTCAGAACAATTATCACAAGAGCGAAAATGCAAAGTTTTTGGCCGCGAGTTGTGGCACAATCGAATCGGCGAAGTTACAGTAACACTGAGCCCCTTTGTATATTTATCATTTTTCGTAATGAAACAATGGCCCACCGCAAGTAATCGTAATGAAATCACATTGCAGTCAGTCATCAAGAGCGGATAGAGGCTTGATAACTCTAGACAACTTTCTTTACGACCCATTAAACAAAAAATGGTTCCGTAATATATTCCATCAGACCCCATGAAAGGTCCAGTTTTCACAAGTTGTAAAAATTATTTCCCTATTTGAATTCGAATTTCATGGATAAATAAAGGAAAAATGAAATTTGGCACTCTATCCTTTCAGAATGTACTAAACTTGCATCACAGGATGATGTTATTATTACTCACATAATATGGATCTTCTATTGTATTTTTAAATCGTTTATCACAGTCAAAATCTCCAAGTTTCAGTAGTTTCGCTTTATATTCTCCTTTCGGTGCCATTCGCTTTAAATTACTGCAGAAGAATATGTATAGTATAGGACTGATATTATATATTATCAAGAATGTGGATGATATGTGCAAAATGTACACTGCTTAAGAAATGTTATGACACCAAAGTTTGAGCGAGCGCTGCACATTTTTAAGACTACTAACGAATATTACAGAAAAATCAAGGGATGAAAATTTTCACTTGTTTTTATATTCCAAAATATTCTATAGAATTGGAACATTTACTGTTCATTCGATTGCATTAAATAAATAACACAATGAATTATTTGCCTCTTTGACGGCTTGGATGACAAACATATTTCATAGCTCCGAGATTTATCACATCACTAATTCTATTCATCAAAAATTTATAAAAACCCACAGCTGTAAGAAAAGAAATAACTCACGAAAATAAATACCTCAGAAGTTTCAAAGGCGACCGGAAAGCTCCCTCCCTACTTACCTCATATTGCTATCATCCATTCCAAAAATATAATCAAATTTATTGTAGTCATCCTTTGTGATCTGAATAAAAAGTCACATATGCTATATGGTGAAAGGCCCACATTTGGCAATATCTGAGCTAATAAGTTTAAAGCAATTGTAGTAAATGTTTTTTTTGACACAACAAAGTAAAAAATAAAATATTGCCAAACTTCTCGTTAGCCGAGAATTATATAATCCAGCACAATATATTTTAAGAGCTATGGTTGTGTAAGAGAAGGTTCGCAAATTTTTTATGCTCCACAAACAAATTATCGTGTGATGTAACTCATCTTGAAGAGAGAATGTTATTAACAATACGCACTTGCTATGAGTGGATCTCAGCCATTCGTTGCAGCACTTGAAGATTAACTTTGGAAACAAAATGCCCTGGGTGTGCTGCATTATCAGACTTTTACAGTAATTCACAATTTTGATATCCAAATCTGAACAGAGCTCAAAAAATTACATGATCTATGTTGTACCGTAAATTAATTGATAAAAAATGGCTCTACCTCAAAATTCTAGAAGTTTTAAGCAATAAAATACTAAGTAACAAGCCACATTATGCTAGTTTATTCAGTCTGTCAAGCACATTCTTTTCACCTGTCTTGCTCTGTGATTTTCAACATGGCGATAAATATTATGTCTTCTCATGCATGCCTGACCTCTACTATCAGGAGGTTCACCAATCTCATATGTTGAAGTAGCAGCACTATCAACAGTCCACTGTAAAATTCGAATGAATATCATTGAATATTTTTTCCTTGTGATCGGCATTATAGTTAATTAATTGCGGTAAGATTTGACAGATTTCCACATGTTTTTGAGTTGATATTCTCGCAAAATCACCGAGCCAG
The DNA here is from genome assembly GCA_963675895.2 of Styela plicata. Classification (NCBI taxonomy): domain Eukaryota; kingdom Metazoa; phylum Chordata; class Ascidiacea; order Stolidobranchia; family Styelidae; genus Styela; species Styela plicata. The sequence continues at coordinate 18,133,211 of OZ023140.1, forward strand.
ATTTCAAAAATATTTATATTGCATAGGAATAATCCTTGATCAGATAACTTTCAATTAAGCTGACTGAATTCAACAACAGTAGAATACCAAAGTTTCAATCAAACTAGTTCTGGTTTACAATCAACTTTACGAAATTGACATGTGAAACCTGATGACCAAATTGAGACCACTGGGTAATATCTATTCAAGTCCCACTATTTCAAAAATAACTATCCATAACATTCAGAAAATCTTTATATATTATCAAAATACAGTAAATAATAGATTACTTGGCCCTTTTCAGCAACAAGTTCTTTAAAGGTGGCTTCAGCGATAGGTGATCTACAGATGTTGCCTGTTAATAGAAGATACTGGATTGATCATGCCTATAAAAACTGTGAAAATAATAAAAATTAACATTCTCCATAACTTTTTCTGGCTGTTTTTAATATTTTCAAAAGCCCATACAATCAAAGTTTCATCATTGGATGCACAATTTCCCATTTACCAAATCGGGATGGAGGTTTTGGGCCAACCTTTTGCTTATTTTTCCTGTGCACGGAAATAGTAACCAGAGGTCATGTGAGCCGCTACGCGCCGGCTATGAAAAAACTTATAAACAACATATATCAAAATGAGTACGGTAGTCGTGTTTAACTCTATTACTGTATACCAATAACATACACAAATGTAGAATGAAGAAGTGTACAATACAATTAAAAACTTCAGAAAAGTTAAATATAATAAAACCCCTGCCTCCCCCTAAAATCTTGGTACTGGTATCCTATATATCATATAGGATAGGAGTCATCATACCAGTATAAAAATAAGGTTTTTGTCAGTGTCCTTCGCTGAAAAAATACATCATTTTTGGCACAAACACTATAAGACTCTGTGTAATACAAGCAAAATGCAAAAATTTCGCCTATTCCAGAGAAATTTTTGTTAATATTACAAAATCTACCTGGAAGGAATGCCCCTCCCTTCTAAAACCTTGGGGGACATGTCCTATGGTTTTGCTGCTGGATGCACCTTGACCATGTTTTATATTTTCCTTGAAAGGAAGCTAAAAATATGGAAATATACTTCCAATAATTTTGAATTATTTTCTCGAACGAAACGCTATTATGAAAAATAATAAACTATTTGGTATCTAATCTTATCCAAATCAATTGCCACATTCCCAAAATTTTGAAGGTGAAAAGGGCTCACAACTCCATCATTTTTTGTTTTCAAGCTTAGGGATACATACAGTATTAGTACTGGGAAAAAATCATCCATTTAGAAAAAGCAGATCTTTTTTGTTGGCCATGGATAAGGACATATTTATCAAAGTCGCCTGGTTTTACGATACTGGCACTGTGCTTATTCTCCACAAAAGGCTCAAAAAGTTTTATTGCATAAAAATGCGCCATTATGAGCGAATTAACGTTTAAATTCGCAAATATACGTTAAAATAATAGTGCAAAATGTCTGATACGAGTGGCCGATTTTCGGATCACATTTAAGTCACTTTCTGTTTTTTACGGCAGTGATTTGACTGCAATATTTTGACGATGTATTTTTTATGTTTTAAATGTAGATTCTGTACTTGCACATGCGATTCACAAAATCACATTAAAGACGCAGGACTTTTAAAATTAAAAATTCTACTTCCATTTTTGAACCTTCCGTCGTAATTGTCTGACAATCTATATGTAAAAGTGCAGGTGAAACTCGAGAGACATGCAACCCACATTGGGCACATATTTACTAATTCAGAATTATTCCACGTTTTCATGAATATAAAAAATATATTGTCAAGAAGAGGAGATAAATATTTATTTATTCAAGCCCATGAAACTGATGAAGGGAAAACAACTCCACTGTGATTTACAGGCCAGCCACTGCTTACAGGCTTCCTCCACCATGTCCATGCGTCGGAAAAATGAGTGAAATGTCAAGCCAAAAAACGTTCACTCCGATTCTGGTGTCTGCAGGGAGATCATGGTTGAGCCGTATTCTCGGCTTTCCGCTCCCGCAGGATATAAATGAAATCCTATCCCTAAACCCTACCTACTTACCCAGACAAACGAACAATGCTGAATGAGACATCGCTCTGACCTTACAACTTACCCGCGTATTCTGCGTTAGTTCAACATCGCCAGACCGACGTGGATAGCTTGATAGCCTTCTCTGTCGTTCACGCGATCGTCACCGCTCAGTTTGCTAGCAGCGTGCTGTCGTTATACCAATTATACATTACCGAAATTTAAAAGCAGAGATTGTCGGTTCCCTTTTGGAATTGGACGTTTGAAAATAAACTGGACTGTTTCACACCTTTTGGAATGTTTAATTAAAAAAAATAAGCTTGACTGTTGAAGCGTGGTTAGACCATACAAAATGTGTCGCTGTTCGCAACTCGGCGCGCCTTTACAGTTTACTTAAACTTGGGCTTGCCATATCAGTTGTTATTTGTAAGGCTAGACTGTAAGGGAGGAGATATAGTAGGTACCGGTACGGACCTAGGATGACAAAGACGATTGACAGTCAATTGCTACCGCCCCGTATCGGTATTTTTGGCAATGCAAAATATTCCGACAATGGGCATCAACAGTCATATGAGAATGAAATACTGATCATTAATTGGAAATATCTTAAAATAAAATCAATTCTTCGGGGGAAAATGTTCTTATTTTATCTGATTTTAACATTAAAATATTTTTATTTGGATATTTATAGGCTACTATCCTGTATCACGTCAGTTCGTATACGATCTTACTGCGAAAAGTCGGGATGATGAATTTGTAGTTATGATTTCATTTTTATCCTGCAGGAGAGGAAAGACGAGAATACAGCTTAATAATATATCGAACCACGTCCTCCCGTACAGATATATGTTCATGCCGAATTTGCTATGTTTAGATTATTTGACAATTGAGAGAGAGATATATCAAGCAATAAATCATTGCTAATGAAATACTTTTACTATTTTTGCTTGAAAAAAACGGTTAATAAATGCAGAAATATATTCCCCCATTTCCTGAAGAGACGTGTGGATTAGGATTAAAGTTGGAAAATTTTTCTCTTTGTCTTAAATTCGAAGCACATCTCGGTACACCTATAGAAATAATCATGTCCCACACATGACAGGCATATAAATGGTTGGATGTTTAGAAAAGATTATATTACAAAAGTGGTACATAAATTGGCTGCATGCCACTAGTTTTCTAAATGTTATTATTGGGCGCACATGATCGGGGCATCATCAGTTGGGTTTCTTGTGTGGTCGGTTCTCGAACATTAGCAATCAAAAATGTAGAGTATGGGCACATGGTTGAAGGGCATTGGACACTGGACAATACGCAGATTTTGTGAAGTATTTCTGGGTCTAGTGAAGTTTAGTACCATATTCCCGAATGTCATTAAAATAAAAACTGACAGAATATTCTCATCCTAACTAGGGGGCGCCAATGCTGCAAGCATCTGGCATTGTCTCCAGAGTTAGGGTGAGTGCCTTGCAACATGGGAAATTATTATGATAATCGGATATATGGTACTAAATTTCATGAGACCCGTATTTCCTACTAATCTTTCGTTTTTTCTGAAGTTGAGAGTACTTGTGCTCACTTAGTCAACAAGTATATTTTTAAAAAACCTTTCTTCACCATACCGATTTGGGAAGTAAATACATACATTGATGCAAGATATAAATTGGGAATGAAATTATTATTCTTTTTTGATAACATACCCAACAAGCCAATTAGTCCCATTTCCGTATTTCATCTACAGGAAACGTTTTTTTGGATCGGACCGATGACGAGAGAAGTTTCAGAAAAACTCCAATCTGAATCATGCAATTCCATCCGTGGATCATGCATGACCGAGATGTGTTTTTACATATAAATATACAAATTCACTGACGTTTGACCATAAGCAGATTCAATAATTGTGTTATATCTCCCGTAGTTATCTTGCATCAACTGGAATTGATTTTGCCAAATTAATACCGTGTTTTGCATTACCAGTGCTTATACACAGACGTACATACATAAACAAGTCTTGCTAAAACTACATTCGCTAATTCAGCTCTTTGCTAGTTCGACACATGCTATTCCCCTGCTATGCGGATTATCAGACTTTTACCTGTATATAATTTTTCTGTCTGCTCTCTTTTCCACTATACATAGTTGGTTCTACATGCTTCGTCTTGGGCCACCACAAGTTTTAATTAAACATGTGTAAAATAATTTGGTGAGCACTATTGGTTTCCATAAGTAACTTGGGTTCATCATTTTATACCAATATTTTAACAATAGAAATTCATTGCACTGATTACACATTCAGATGGATTTAAATGGCATGATCTATTCATAGTGATCACTTAAAACATTAATGGCTTCTGTCATCAAAGAAACTTGTTCGTAAATTTAGTAGACAGTGTACCAAAGAAGGAAATTTTTCATCTAAAAACTACAATCATTTTTGCATACAACATAGTTGATATGTGATTAAAATAATTTTAGAATTTCATTTAGGGTAATTTTTTCCTGTGCCAAACTCTCGTGACTGTAAGGTTGTATCACTAATAATCAGTCTACTGAAAATGTTTTGCTTTTATGTTTATTTGTATTATATTGTTGTGTTTCCTGGTTGATAAATCTTAAAAAAATTTTCTATGCCGTTGGTAGTAAATGCAATTGTTCCATCATTCTGTATAAATTTCAGAATTTAGACTGTGTATATAATGGATACTAATAAAGCATCATCTAACAAAAGAAGGGCTAAGAGTAGTACGCCAGAGCATGATGGAGACTACAAATGTGATATGAAATTTGCTCCGCATTGTTTCCTTCAATGCCATGATTCTGGAGAAGATGTAAATGATTTCAGCCAACAAGTTTGGTGTTGTGAATTTCTTCCATCATCAAGAGACACTGTTGCCACATGTGGAAGTGAAAGTGTATGCCTCATAGATGCAAATGCAGCAAGAGTAAGAGCTAAATTTTCGAAACCTAACGAAGAGTTTTATACTTTGGCTTGGACGAATTTGGATCTTGGAACTTATTCATCAAATGTACTTGCTTGTGGTGGCTGCTTGGGATTTATTTACTTGATAAGTTCAGAACGTTTTGTTGTCTATAATTTTTTCAAAGCTCATAGCAAACCAGTGCAAACCATGACATTTGTTCCAGGGCATCCCACATTGTTACTTTCTGCTGGAAATGAAAAAAAAATTTACTTGTGGGATATTGGAACACCGTCTTTGCCAGATTACCATTCTTCCCACAAAAAACTGGCTCTGTTTGAAAACCTTAACTTTAGTCCTCTGAAAATGATAGTTCTCAAAGAAGACTATCTTTTTTGTGCTTCTGAAGGTGGATTATTTTGCTGGAAAACACATGGTATTCTTAAAACAAAATCAGATGAAATAAAAGAGTTAAAATTTAAACGTATTAGCGTTGTCACTGAGGTGAAATTTCTTTTTGTCGATGATGAACCGGTTGTAGATGGTCTCACAATTATAGAAGATGACCTTATCGCAACAAAATGTGCACAAGTTGGTGTGATATTTTTGTGGAGACCCAGCTCTATATTGCATAAAGTCAGTGCCGGAAAAGCTACTGTGACTGCCCCAATCATCAAGGAATTGAAATGGTCCAATACCAAACAGTTTTATATTAACATAGCTTCTTGCCAGAAAAACAAAGTGCTTTTTGCTGGGGATGAAAGAGGGAATGTTTGGTTTTATGATTGTAAATCACTTGAAAACAGAAATTCGGCTAAATCAAGAAAAACTGAAAAAGTAGCTCCACTTCCTTCAGGGAACTTGCAGTGTGCCTCTGGACTGATTAAATGGCCTATTTGTACCCGTAACAACCTCCAATCAATATCATCACTGAACAATGGTACTGTACTTAATGACATAAGCTGCAGTGCAGATATGAGCTATGTCGTTGCTGTGGCTGACTATAATTTGGTTTGTGCTTATAAATTATGTAGTTGATCGTACCTGCCTATTCTCAGTCTGATCATCATAGGTTCATTTGGTGATGCAAAGAAATTGCTTATCTGATGACAAGTAATGCTGATAAAGTTCTAAAACTACTAACTTGGAAGATATATAATAAGAGTGGGAGAACTGACCTATTTTCAATTAAGGAATTGAACACTTATTAAAAATCATTTTCGCGTACAATTTACTTTTCTACAGTAATCTGGAATACTATATGATGTATGGAACTTTTCAAATCATAGTTTGCAAGTTATTCAATGGTTGAGGTCCGGTATATATGTTTAATTTATAGTGGAAATATGAAAAATTATTGAGTTTTCTAGGCATTGTTTTTTCTTTTGTGGCAAAAGTTTTAATTTTCAGAGATTCCTTTTTTTGTGTTCTGAAAGTTTATGAAGAAATTGAATGTATTTTGTTCAGATTGCGATTGGCTGGAAAATAGCTTTTGGCATATGACCAAATTTGCCTCTGCAACATCACTCTTTTATGTCCTAGGAGAGGCAGATCAGTTCAGTTAGATTTTTTTAATGTATACCAATAATATAACAGTTCAGGTTTCAGATCATGCAAATGAAATGCTAAAATTTTGTAGCATCCCTAAAACTTAATTACCTATATCTGGTCCAAATCTGATGTAAACAAGATTCGTATTAGAAGAATTCTGATTTATCAAACTCCATTCATTTTGACTTTGAACTTTTTGAATTATTTAAGAAAAACAACGTGACATTTATGTACATCTGAAAAAAAAAATAGTATTTTGCTACTTGTCAAATCATCTACGGAGTTCTTGCCCAGCTCCTGTTTGTTAAGTCCCAAAAATAACTATGTAGAAGTCTTGATGCTAAAATTTGCGGTCTTGTCTATTTTTCCTTGACTTGGACCAGGTAATTTACAACTAATCTCTTTTTTGACTCAGTTAGCTCTATCTAGCTTATAATGGAATTGTTAATCAGGGTAAACTTTTGAGTGAAATAGTATTTGCAGCAAACAGATGGTCTTGTTCAGCAAATAGTGTTTTGTTCTTTGATGATAATGAGTGATATGATCAAAAAAATTATATGCTAGTGCCAACTTTATTTTAATACACTGTAATTGGTTTAATTGGTGTTTATAAATGATAATTCATTGTCTTGTCATTTTTTTAAGTTTTTACTTTTTATTTCTTACCCAGTATATTAATTTTCTCAGTGCTTTAGATTATATTTAATTATAATTCATGGAATTTGAGCAGACTGTCGAACGAAGAGGCTGTTTATCTGTGAAAGAGTTTGAGGAAGGATATCTTGCCAAGGAATGCCCAGTAGTGATAACGGATTGTTTGGCTGATCTTGCCATTTCTCATTGGACAATAAATTATCTACTGTCTAAAGTGGCTGATAATGAAGTAAATGTGAGAGGCAAAACTAATTGTCAAGAATATAAAGTAGGAAAAAATTACACCTTGAGGAAAACCACATTGGGAGAATATATAAAGGATTTACAAAAGTACAATGCTAGAGGTGCGAGCTCCTATATGGCTGTGCAAAATATCAATAAAGTGTTCCCGCAAATTTCAGAAGAATGCAAACTTCCTAAGTACATTCGTAAAATTCACAATGGACCGTTTATGTGGATTGCACAACAAGGTCATTACGAATTTTGTCATTACGATCCAGATGAGGGCATGCTCATGGTCATCGAAGGTAGGAAGCGAGTGAAACTCTACAAGAGCTCTGATCTGGATAAACTCTATCCAAATCCCCTAGGCTCTAAAGGTAAAACCATTCAGTCACAAGTCAATTGTGATAATCCAGACAAAGAGAAGCATTCACAATTCCTTAATTTGCAGAGTTTTGAATGTGTGCTGAATGCTGGAGAAATTTTATACATCCCAGCATTCTGGTGGCATCAAGTGACTTCAGAAACAATATCTGTATCTATCAATGCCTTTTTTGGTGATCTTGGTGCAAATACATTCATTTCTAGACACTTGACCGGATCCTCATGGCCAGCTTTCAAGTATTGGTTGTTGAATATTGTTGAACAAAATAGACAACATGATTCTTTTCAAAGGACACTAGAACGTTTACCACTGTGCATAGAAAATTTATTATTGAAACAATTTCATGAAGTAGCAACAGAGACGCAGTTGACATTCCTTGTAAAAATGATCATGGAGTATTTACAACTAGATGAACTTCCAATATTTTATAAAGGTGGCAAACACCCACCTCCTCTCAAAATAAGGGGATTAAGATGGAGATGACGTATTGAAATTGTGCTAGTTACTGTGCAATTATATGACTATTTGTTGGATAAAAATTAACTTTTTATGATTGACTATAGTATATGACACAATCATTTTCTGCTATCCATCGGCAATAAATTAACTCCATGGTCCGAGTACAGGAATATTGCAAACATCGGTAAAATGCCCACTGCACGAATCTTTAATCAGTTAATATTTTGCACTCCAGGAATTGACTTTTTAGAATATAATAGCTCTTCAGTTCCATCGCAAATTTTTAAAAATGTTACCCATCTTTCCTAACATTTATTGAGTTTAGGTATACTTTGCTAAAAATAAGGTTAGTATAAAGCCATATTGAACGTGACCCATATTTTAGAATAAATTTACTGCATATAGATCGCATGGTGGTTGTCTTCGCCCTATTTGAGGGACAAAACCAATGAACTATTTCAACCCTACTGGTATTCACCACTACTTCATTTTTAATTTTTCCTTATGGCTAATGAAATTCTGTATTTTTAAAAGATCCATGAGGTTCAAGTTCAGTGCTTGGTGAATCGTTTGTTCATGAGATTGGTAGAGTGATTATCAAGCATGCAGAAGACCCCAATACAATCTGCTCTATCACTTCCCGCTGGCCATATTATGGTAAATGCAAGATGGGCCAAATCTGATTTATTGAAATTGTTACAAAGCAAAGTGAGTGTATTATTCTTGGAGACTGCTGAGAGCGTGGTTGACTTTTATCCATCAAGTCAAGCTGGCATTATTTATTTAACAGAAAGTGACATACTATCGGCTGGTGACTCTAAGCGACGAGTTGCCAAGTTGAGAAAAGCCAGAGGAATCACATCCCAAAGAGTATTTTTTTCTAAAACAACTATGACCACACAGTATTTTCCACAATTTCAAAAAATGGTTGTCATAGACTGTGGTATGGATATATTCCCGGTTATGAATCAAAAAGAGGCAAGTGATCTTATCATAAGAATGATGCACCAGGATATCCAAACACCTTCACGGAACCCATTTAAGTCCAGGGGGAATAATCAATATGCTTCAGTAGATGCTGCAATATTACAAACAGTTAATCTTTTTCCGAAAATTGGGGGATGTAAAGCAAAGGCTCTGCTAGAAAAATTTAAAAACATACGTGCCATCACAGAAGCGTCTACTGTACAGCTAAGTTCTGTGATTGGGCTCTCATCTGCGAAACACCTGAAATTATTTCTAGATTCCCAGAAATTGCAGCATAACACTACTGAAGAAAGCTAATCAGATCCTGTTTGTAGCTACTGTTGACATTTAACTAAACGTGTTTTATCTTTTCCAGTGATTTTTGTGATAATGAATGGTCATATTTTACACGAGTTACCAATTGCAGTTGACTATTTCTGTAAATCTACAGAGTCAGAAATCCAACTGTACTTCCTTACACATATGCACGCAGACCACACTGTTGGCTTAACCAAATATTGGAATAAGAAGATATATTGTTCGCTCACAACAGGGAAACTGCTTCAATTCAAACTGGGAATTAATAAGAACTTCATCATACCTCTACAAGAACTACAATCACAGGTGTTTTTCATCAGAGCTGATAAATGCTGGCAGAGACTATGCGTTACAGTTATTCCAGCTCAACACTGTCCTGGCTCAAGTATGTTTCTATTTGAAACCCATACCGTGAAAATTTTGTACACTGGTGACTGTCGACCCAATAAGGGAATATATGAGATTGGTAAAACCTTATGGGGACCTCGAAATCGTGCTATAGATATTTTATATTTAGACAATACTTATTGCGAACCCTCCTGCGTTTTTCCACCAAGAGATCAGGCGATAGAACAGATTGTAAAAATATGTAAACATCACTCTGATTGTACTGTATTCATTGGTATAAATTGGACCGGGCATGAAGATTTACTTGTTCAAGTGGCACTGGAAATGGAACAGAGAATTGGTGTGACTACCAAGCATCTAGAGCTATTGAAGTTATTAGAAATTAAAGATGTTTTCACAAGTGAAATATGTTCAAGTAACATCCGTGTCCTGCCCAGCAATAAAATCAATCCACGTCAATTGTTGGAAATAAATGAGCATGAAGAAAGATGCATTGGGATTCTGCCAACTGCGAAATCTTGTCACACAAGCCCTGCCGAGATGCAAGATTGTTTGATGTACACAGTCCCATATTCGAATCATTCCAGTTTTGCTGAACTTTGGGAATTTGTCAAAAATATTAACCCCAGAAAAATCAGACCTATTGTACCAGGTAGGAAACTAAGTGGAATGGAAAGCTATTTCCGGGCAGATATGAGGCAATTCAGCAGTCTGCTAAATTCTGAGAAAATAATGAGTAAAGAAAAATGTATGCAAGATGAGCTCCCTTTTGCTTTAGCCCAGGCCCCAGCAAAAAATTTGAAGGGATGTTTGAAAAGAAAATATCTGATAACTGCTAACAATACTTCAAAATTGAAACAGCGAAAAAAGAGGCCATGTGGTGTTGTGTTCGATGAAAATGAATGATCAAAAAAGAGAATTTGCGAGCAAACGCCAAATTCTCAGAACTTTTAAAAAAGATTAAGATTGTTGGAGTTTCCACCAGCCGTACGGTCCTTTCAGTGATTACTTAAAGTCTGATTAGGAAAAAAGTATTGCTAAGCCTTATCAGCCTCCGCCTTCCACATGATAAAAACTGATATCCCATCAGTCTTAGCCAATGGGTCATCTTAGAGTGGGTTAGTTCTAAAAGTGCCAGATCCCAAGGTCAATTTTGCAAATAAAGCTTCTATAATAATGTGCCCGTATATATGTTTTTTTATAGCCACTTCTGTGACGGTGCCCTGTGCCGGAGGGAAGGTATGATCTTCTCCTGTCAACACCCTGGGTTGAGTGTTACCGCCCCCCACCCAAACTAATTCGTTAGCCATCCCATTATTCATTGCTGCATCGAATAAAGCCCAAAATGAAAGAGGTTCTAATCGAACTACAAGATTGGCTTACTGTTATTTTTGGAACAAGGTATATTTTGCAAATAAAGCTTTATATTAATCGTGTACATATGTGTTTTTTTTTAGCCCTTTCTTTGCCAGCAGGAAGATATGATCTTTTCCCGGCGCCCCCAGTAGCACATCTTAACTGTGTTATTAGACTTCATCCCAAAACGGTTATTCACAGTTCTCACCCAGAGTACTCCGCTTGGTAATATTAATTCATTCGTTAGCAGAGTCTTTTTGTCTGTTGAAAGTAAAAGATGCACTAGAAATTTTGCATCATTCGGCCCAAAATAAAAGAGATTCTAATCAAACTACAAGACTGGCTTCTAGTCATCATTTTACACATGAGACTTAACATGTTTGATGTCAAATTATGGCTGTATATGACTAGTGCAGGTTTTGCAAAAAATCTGTTAGACTTGTATTAGGGGATTTATGGTCTTCATCCGAGAGAAGTTGAGACAAATGTGATAAACGTTTCTTCTTATTTTTGACATTTGGTGAAGGGCTCCATTTTCTTTCATTTGTTATAGAGGTACTGATGAAACTTTCAATACTTTTACGCTTGAATGAAGACGTATTCTTCCTCAAAAATGATGTTGGAGAGTCTGTTCCTATATGCATTGTAGACGGAAAATACAAGAATAAAAAACATATCTTAAATAGTTGTGCAATAGCACCGTCACATTATCCTAACCAAATGCATGGCATGTGTAAAAGATGGTAGATGATTCAACATCATTTAGGGCAAATACACACTCCAATATCTATATTGGTAGATCGGTCTGTGGCAAGTACCGGTACTAGTTTATTGAATTTAATAGGAAGGTTTTCATTTGTATCCTACAAGGTAGGAAAGCTGAGAATATAGTCCAACCATATACACCAGTTCTAAGTCAACAGTGGAAGGTTTTTGCAACAGCTTTTCTCGCATTGAGCCAACCAACCAATTTCTTCGCAAAACGTGGGATATCATTTTAGCCTATGGGAGAAGAAAGGCATGTTAATAACCACACAAGCCTCAAGTTTACTGAGCTTTCCAAACCCATGATTTTAAACTCGTAGAACTTTTGCATATGATATTGCTTCAACGTAACATAAAACGCACATGACTGAAGTTTATCATAGTGTGCAATTAAACAAAGTATTGATGTCAATCAAGAGTGACATTTTCCAAACACAGAACATAACAAGATCATATTAAAATTAGCAGTTTCTGATCAGAATTTTCTTAAGTTACAAAATCAGCAACAATAGAACCTGAACCACCTTTGTGTTACACAAATTTGAATCAAGCAGATAATTCGAGAATTTACTCACCTATTTTTGTAATTCTTTTCCTCTCTTCATTTTTAAGGATGATAATATCGCTTCTGCTACATGCTTTTATTTGATCGTAATAACCACAACTTTTGCATTTAATTACAAACAAAGATGTTGATTTGATGAACTTATTCAATGTTTTGCTAGTCTTTCTTGAGTTAACCATGTTTAGTCTTTGCCGATGTATTGCTTTTTGCACATTTTGTCCATCTTTTTGTTTTGGTTTTACTCTGTATGTTGTGTTCAATCCAGTTCGAACTGACCCACATCTTTTGCAGAACTTACTCGAAAGATTAGAATCAATGGGCTGCCTAGTAGAACAATCCAGGAGGCTGTGAGAGACGTTTTTTGAGAAACTGTTGTCAATACTGCAAGCAAAGGCAGATTTTATCAAAAACAACCTAGTTTTTTCAATAACTTGAAAACTATCATTATCCATCTTTGATAAGATCTTAATAATCATATGAGCTAATGTTGCAATGGTAAAAATAAATTACAGAAAAATCAAGTTTAGAACTTAGACTTACAGTTTGATGTTTTTAGACCATTTTATTACCACTATCTGGTTATGAAATTCGATTAATTTATTTATCAATTTAATTAACAAGGTCCATGCACAGGAAAAATGAGAAATACGATAATCCAAAAGAACCTCCACGCCGATTCGGTACCGGTGTCGCACGAGAGGTCGTGGTTCGCCATATGGTAAATGATATTCTAAATGCTAAATGATATTCTATCACAACTAACAAAACATCATTGTTGCGGGTCAACGTGATTGAATGAATAGTTATTTTGTGTCCTTCAATATTGAACAATAATGACAGAATCAGTGATCAGTTTCATTTTGTTTCCTCTTCGGGATAATATTATCTGTAAAAAAATAAATCCACACGGAAAAATGAGGATAACGAGAGAGCAAACGGGTCCTAGTAATTCTGAATTACTGAAAACATCGCAAACACCGAACAGGAAAACAGCACAAATAGAGCAAAAGAGACGCAAACAGCACAAAAAAGAGGAAAACAGAGAAAAATCAACCACTATAAATCGGATCCTGAGCAAAATTTCAAGAAATTTTCAAATTCGGCTAAATCAGCACTAAAAAAACGAAACTGAGCAAAAATAGCAAAACATCGCAAACAGAACAAAACAGCGCAGACAGAGCAAAACAGTGCAAACCAATGCAAACGGAGCAAAAAAGAGGAAAACAGAGCAAAATCAACCATTATTAAACCAAGGTCAAATTATTTGAACATTTTTCGTGAATCTACTCGCGAAACTCTATTAGATGAAACAGTCAAACCTTTTGCACCCAAATTGTCGATATCGCAATGGGGTCAGAGGAGGTCCTATTTTCCATCTATAAGACAGGCCTAGTGTGAAGTCTTGAAATTATATTTGCTTCATACATGCCAGGACTGTTTCAAATCAGTCTCAAAGCACATCTTTACTCTCTTATTGATCGATCCAATGGTATGTGTGCGGGCCATACATGAGACAGATACAGTGTTGAGTATTAAAACTATATTTGACGCACTCGTGTCAGGATTTAATCAAATCAGTCTCAAACTTCTTTATACACTTTTTCAAAAAATGAAAATAAATAAATAACTAGAACTGATATAGCAAAAATAAAATTGATATCTGTAATCACGTCAGCGCAGCAAAGCGGACCATCGGGTATAACGCTATGCTGAATATTGTTTGTTCGAGCTAGAATTAATAGTCATAAAATAGATTTTAAACTGACCAATTTGCAGCTACTGCTCATATCGTAAAAAAAGGTATGAATCAAGAATATGTGCAACATAACTTCTTCACTGGCTGTTCGATTATGACCCAACACACACAAAACGCTTTCAAAGTTCCCTTGCAAAATTTCGAATTCCACAAAAAATAATTGATGGAATTTAAATGTGGGATGACTAGTGCGTTTATAATGACCATTTCCATGAATTTTGAAAGTTGACCAATATGAATAGACCATTACCGGAATGTCCGTTGAACCAGACTGTCGCCGATAGTCGATTAGGATGAAAAATTTTCAGAAGTTGATGATACTAAAATCTGTACTGTATCTAGAGATTGTGTGATTGCCACCAGGGATATTCGTGGTAAATATAATTGCTCAACCGGTAATGTGCAAACGATGTTCGAAACGTTGGCAAAATAAAAACATCGTTCGCACATCACCCTTTGAGCAATTAGATCCACTATCTGTACTGTATATTTAACACTGTATGATTATTCGTCATGTAATAATCAATAAAAAGTTTTATAAATACAGAAGAATATAAGACAGGATAGTTTGGCATGGTTACGACCGAAAACTACAAAAGCCACCATGGAACGACTGAAATGTTTATCCCGTGGGAGAGGAAATCCAAGAATACGGCTTAATCCTAAAGTGAACCGCACCCCTTGGCGGTAGTACTAAATTGTCGTCGGGCGCTTGGGGGGTCGTGGGGGGCGTAGAGGGCTAAGGGAAAGCGTCGGGGGCGAATGGAAAGCGTCGGGGACTAAGGGAAAGCGTCGGAGGCTAAGGTAAAGCGTCGGAGGCTAAGGGAAAGCGTCGGAGGCTAAGGGAAAGCGTCGGAGGTTAAGGGAAAGCGTTGTCGGCTAAGGGAAAGCGTCGGGGTCTAAGGGAAAGCGTTGTCGGCTAAGGGAAAGCGTCGGAGGCTAAGGGGAAACTTCGAGGGCTAAGGGGAAGCGTTGTCGGCTAAGGGAAAGCGTCGGGGGCTAAGGGTAAGCGTCGGAGGAGAGTGTCAATTGTATTACGGTTTTTATTTAGCGTAAATTGAAATTAATTTTTTGATATGAGAATTGTGACGGTAAACTTTGCAGTGTGTTAGCTATGGGTGGATTATTTAAATATAACGCGCATTCGTAACTGCAAGCTGGTGGTAACTCTAACTCTAACTGAGAGACCAAATTTGATATACTTTATTGTACTTCAACAGAAAGAATAACTTCAGAATCTCAATTCAATCTAATCTTCTCTTATTAATGGATAAAAAGGCACTCGCTTTTATACACTTTTGTGACCATCCAAGTTAGCCTTAGGTGGGATATTTTAATTTATTTTCGTGATCACAACATAAACATTAAAAGCCTTCCACGTTAAGAGCCCTTAGCCCTCGACGCTTTCCCTTGGCCCTCGACGCTTCCTATTAGCCTCCGACGCTTCTGTTCAGCTCCCGACGCTTTCCCTTAGCTTCCGACGCTTTCCCTTAGCTCGCGACGTTTCCCCTTGACCCTCGACACTTCCCCTTAGCCCCTGACGCTTTCCCTTAGCCTCCGACGCTTTCCTTTAGCCTCCGACGCTTTCCCTTAGCCTCCGAAGCTTTCCCTTAGCCTCCGACGCTTTCCCTTAGCCCCCAACGCTTTACCTCAGCCTCCGACGCTTCCCCTTAGCCCTCGACGCTTCCCCTTAGCCCACGACGCTTTCCCTCAGCCTCCGACGTTTTCCCTTAGCCTACGACGCTTTCCCTTAGCCCTCGACGCTTCCCCTTAGCCCTCGACGCTTCCCCTTAGCCCCTTTAGCTTCCCCTTAGCCCCCGACGCTTTCCCTTAGCCTCCGACGCTTCCACTTAGCCCTCGACGCATCCGACATTTTAGTATTTCCCCTACCCCTTGGTGTCTCCGTCGCCAGAAGCATCGGTATTGGAAGCTTCGTTCTCCAGTGATAACAGAAGAATGCGCTCCTGGCGGTGGGAATTAACGGACTTTGACGACGGAATTTCTACATCTTGCGACATCCTTCTGCCTCCACGACTAGGCTATGTATACAGTACTGAGTATACCCGGGCGGTAGTTATGCAGTATGGCTTGTCTGGCAACTTTTTTTAGTTCTTTCCAAGATTTTTGTTGGTAGAGGACGTGGCGTTAAATTCCGGTTTTCAGAAGCTTCGGCACATTTTTATTAGTACGGTATATCTCAAGCTTTTCGCTACCTGGAGCTGGAGGTAACTTAGTTACCGGTATGGTCTGTCTGACAGAATTGCGCACCGGCTGACCGGTAGCCTGAAGCGTGTTCAGTGTTGTTACTAGCGGTACCGCCTTTATGGATTGAGCATGATAGTATAGGATTTCATTCTTATCCTCCATGCGAACTATGACCTCTCTTTCAGATACCAGTTCCGAATGAAGGTCAGGAATTTTTAATACGGTACGGTAATCCAAAAAACCCTTCACCCCGATTCAGGACTGGTACCGGTATCTGCACAAGGGGTCATGGTTCGCCATATGATTAAGCTGTATTTTCGGCTTTCCTCTTTCAATTTTCATGACATTCAGGTGATACTAAACTTCGCCAAATTAGAGCCTGTATAAGCAGAAATTCAATATACTCAGAATTTTTTTTAAAAAATGTAATTTCATTTTACCTTAATATTCAAAAATCATTTTTGCATAATAAAGAGATATATGGCCGAATTAATAAATAACAATATCGTTGAACTGCCTGTTCTAATCTAATCACTGAAATTTGGTGTCATCTTCACAACACAAATATTTTTATCACACAAAAATGAACCTCAAATACTGAATATTAAAAAGTAAAATTAGATTTATCCTCGGCGCTTTCTTTTCTTATCTATTGAGTTTTGCGAGTAGATTCACGAAAAATGTTCAAATAATTTGACCTTGGTTTAATAATGGTTGATTTTGCTCTGTTTTCCTCTTTTTTGTGCTGTTTCCGTCTCTTTTGCTCTAGGAACCGTTTGCTCTCTCATTATCCTCATTTTTGCGTGTGGATTTATTTTTTACTATTATTATTATCCCGAAGAGAAAACAAAATGAAACTGATCACTGATTCTGTCATCATTGTTCAATATTGAAGGACACAAAATAACTATTCAATCACGTTGACTCGCAACAATGATGTTTTGTTAGTTGTTATAGGATATCATTTAGCTTAACCATATGGGGAACCATGACCTCTCGTGCGATACCGGTTCCGAATAGGCGTGGAGGTTCTTTTGGATTATCGTATTTCTCGTTTTTCCTGTGCATGGACCTTGTTAATTAAATTGATAAATAAATTAATTAAATTTCATAACCAGATAGTGGTAAAAAATGGTCTAAAAACGTCAAACTGTAAGTCTAAGTTCTAAACTTAATTTTTCTGTAATTTATTTTTACCATTGCAACATTAGCTCATATGATTATTAAGATCTTATCAAAGATGGATAATGATAGTTTTCAAGTTATTGAAAAAACTAGGTTGTTTTTAATAAAATCTTCCTCTGCTTGCAATATTGCAGAGTATATTTTTATTCTCAAATACCATGATCGGATTAATAATGATATGGAAACAATAGAAAACAAGCAATAGAAAGGTCTTTGAAGAAAAAGTATGCACCTATGCCTTCATGTGGTGGGTTTTGCTTGCTATATCCATTCATTTTTTCCTATTTACTAGTTCCTGTGGTTCCGGCACGGTTGGTTTGTTGAACCCAGTAGTAGTAAACGACAAATAATTTTATATATTTGTGATATGCCGGTTCATGTATGCCCATTCGTGTCTGATACCCTCCTCCCCAAACATTCATTTTTGTTCCCACTGAGTGTCATCAGGCGATGGGCCCTGCATAGTAATGACTCAACGTAGTCTGGTAGTGGGGTAGTCAAAAATTCGTAATGTAATATGAGAGGTAAGTTTTTGCAAATTTCTGTGGCGTTATTATGGCGTCATAATATACAACTATGGCAATCAGAGTTTGCAGGGTTGTTGACTGGTTTTTAGTGTTGATCATTTTCTAATATTTTAACTAATTTCGTAAATTTTTTTAATAGATCCAAATTGACCTATTGCAATTTTTCAGGGTACAGATTTTATAATCGTACAAAGTATTACCGTCTTCTAATGATACTGATTGAGCTAAGCAGGCGATATTACAATCTATCTATAATACATAGCTTCTATTCATGCAACGAATACCAGAAGTTGTATTGGTTTTTATAGACATAAATAATATGATATATTGTATGATTTCCTTTTCTAGTCTAAATTGCAATAATTAGTAAAAGTGGACTGAAGAAGTTATATGATCATTATGAGGAAAATTCCACTCACTGATGTAGAAGCATTGAAATGTCTTCTGGAAGGACTGAGACTAAGTGGAGACCACGAATTTGTAAATAATACAGTAAACATTTTACAAATTGTGCCTGATCGGAATGATGATGCCGGTACCCATTGTATGACATGCCAATATACTTTTTGCTCTCGAAAGAACCAGGTTGGTCATTACAAATCTGACTGGCACAGATACAATTTGAAATTAAAAGTTATGGGTAAGATGATGGTTACCGAGAAAAAGTTTGAGGAAATCATGGATGAAATTTCGAGTATTTCTGGATCAGAAAGTGATTCCAGTGAAACTCTTGATTCAGATGATGAAATAAAATTACAGAAAGCTCTCTCCAAAGTTCCTTCGGTTAACACTGAATCGGTTAAGACTGAGGTCTTACAATCACCTTTACGGGGCCCAAAAATATATTTTAGAAATTCTAGCGATCAACTTTTTTCTGTGTATAAATGTATATTACCTCATATGCACGATGGAATATTAACATTTTCTAATATGGAAAATATCAATTCACATTTGATGGAACATAAAAAGATCTGTATTATACTGTTAAGTGCAGGGCACTTTGCAGCTGCCGTTCTGCAAGGTGGTGATGTAATAGTTCATAAAACATTTCATCGATATGTCCTGCGTGCTAAGCAGGGCACTGTTCAAAGTCTTAGAGATAAACAGAATGCTGGTTTTAGTGCTCCAAAATCTGGAGGTGCCACTTTGAGACGCTACAATGAAGATGCATTGGCTAGAGATATCCAAAGGCTTTTAAATTCCTGGAAAGACGTGCACATTTCAAGCTGCTCGTATATTTTCCTCAGGGCACCCCATCATAGCAAAGGAATATTCTACAATGGTAAAACAGCACCTCTAGATCGTAAAGATGTTCGGATAAAGGGTATACCATTTCCCACTCGTCGCCCAACTTTCAATGAGTTGAAACGAGTGCACAGTGAATTATTTAGTATTTTCCTGCACGACAACAAGGAATCGCTTAGAGTAGAACAAAAATCTGTCATTAATGAGCAAATGTCACAAGAAAAGGTATTTTCCCACAAGAGTATGCATGTTGAAAGTCCCTGCACAGAAAAAAGAAAACAGAAGAAATTAAAATCCAAAATAGATAAAAGTTTAAGTAATCCAGCAGCTACTGCATCCGGAGAAAGTCAAGACGAGGATTTCCGTTCAAGCATATCAGATGAATTATTCACCGTTTGTAAAACTGCTGATATTGCAGGGTTAAAGGCTGTTATCAGTTCTATTGAATGTGAATTGGAAGATGAGAATAATGAATATCAATCTGATAAGAAGAGTCATTCTTTAGTTAACTTGCTAAACCAACCATTTGGAAAGGAAAATGTAACATTGCTGCATATTGCTGCAAAAGCTGGACATCGTGACATTGTATGGCATCTTTTGCAGTGTGGAGCTGACCCAGCTTTCAAAAACATTTATTCTATGACACCATACTCTGTGAGCTCTGATAAAGCAATGCGTAATACTTTTCGAAGATTTATGGCTGAAAATTCAGAAATGTATGATTACAAAAGTGCATGCATACCAGCGCCATTAACTCAAGACATGGAAGAAGAAAGAAAATTTAAGTTGAATGAAAAAAAGAAGGCACAAAGGTTTGCAAGAAAAGAAAGATTAAAACAGCAAAAGGAGATGAAGACTAGAGAAATGCAGGAGCAGCAAGAAAGAGAAAGGTTCACTTCTCTTTCAGATAGAGAAAAACGAGCAGTTGCCGCAGAGCGCAGATTAGCTCAAAAATTAACTGAAGCTGGCAGTGAAACCACAATTTCAGTGAAACGTTGCTGGTTATGTGGTGAATCTTTGCTTGGCAAGATTCCGTTTGAGTATTATGATTATCAATTTTGTACTGTTGCTTGTTTGAAGAAGCAGAAATCTGAGTATAATATAACCAGATAACGTTTGGCCCAATCAGAAATTTATTTTGTCAAGTCTGACTTGTGAACAACGCATACCTTTAAAAAAGCTGATGTGCTTAATGATATTTTTTTAAAATGTCTTTGGGTTTTATGCAAGCTGCAAATTAAAACATCGCAAAGTAACTGTGAAATCAAGGTTGAAGTTTTATGCATTTGCTGTTTGTAAACAGTTTTGATATAATTTCATTCAAGTGCAATTATCTAAATATAAAATGTATTCATAAAAAATTGACATTAATTAGTTTGTTAATGAATATCTGGACAAGCGAAGGACAAAAGTACTAAATGACAAGTACGGACTTTTTCCGACCATGTTTAATATAGTCGTGCTTTCCATGGCACATGCTTGACAAAAACTCATCACATGGGAAACATTTACAAATAGGATATTGTCTGTATACATAAAATATGTAGATTGTTGAAACTGTGAAGATATAATTCCTTTAATGTTGAGTCATTAAAGATAATCTATGTAGTTTATGTCGCATGCAGGAGGTATAGGTTCAAGGGTGCCCTGTTAGCTCAACCGATAAATCATTGAGAATACGCTTCGAGCTACTCATCTCTGGTCAACAAGACGCGGATTCGAGTCACGTGAGGATGATGACTATATGTGAAAGGTCTGCTGAACACTAGGCCATCGCGCCCATGGAGAGTTGAAGTTCAGAGCCTAATGCCTGTGAAAATAGTTTCTTTAAAGTCTAATGTACTGTAGCTGTATTGGCATGCCTTATAATATTTGCACTTAGCAAGTGATGGAAAGCAATCAGTTTCCAACCAATATTTTCAACCTAATATGTTCTAGTGAGGAAAACTGCCGGCGTAACTGGGGTCCGGCTCCCAATGCTGTATATTTGGTAAATCTTGGCATGAAAATCGCACGGGAAGATGTTTCTGTGACTCATGGAACAGCAATATCAGTTTAATCAGGTAACAGAGTTACCTGCTGCATGAATTCCAATTCGTTTTGTTGGGCCTCGTTGATACATTCTACACCATTGTGTTCAGAAATGTTGATGTTGTCATTAGTTATTTTCGCAAACTGATGAATGTCAACATTCGATAGATGTTAGTTCCGCCAAAGTGTAGTTTGAGTAATAAGAGTAAATTCATTTGCTAGGCTCCGATCAGGAGATTACTTCGACATGTCTTTTAATGTGGAAGACCTACTCAGTGACGGATTAAATAAACTTTGTAGGAGGAGGGGGGGGGGGGTATTTTTTCAAAATTCAAAAATTGCCAGGAGTGCGCGAGAATTTTTTGGACGGGAGTCTCGTGCCCCGGTGACTCCACTGGGTCCGCTAGTGGTCATACTATGAAGTTTTTTACGTAAACTTTTGCCTCAATATAAAAATAGTCATTGTATTGTTTTGTTCTAAAAATGAAATAGAAAAATGCGCGTTTACGAAACAATGTAACTTTTCTTTTGTAAAGCTTATCTAAAACTTCTTGCTTGTCATCGAAACAATTGGTGGGAATGTCAACAATGGGTAGTCATGGGTCTGTAAACAATGGGTCTGGGAATGTATGTCAAAAGTTATTGCACACGTGATAACGAAAAAAAAACTGTTGACGCATCCTATATTGAAATCTATAGTATCGACGAACATAAGGTACAAAAAAAAAATTCGACAATTTTCATACAGATGGTTTTGCGCTGTTCAGATAGTTCAAACACAAGTTGGACCCAGAATATTAAAAAAATCTAGTGAATAATATTCTATTTTGAGGTTTCTTACGTTTCAAATACCAATATGCTATTGTTTTTTGTTCGGGGAGAGGGAGAGGGTATGGCACCAAGCAACCCCCTAAATACGCTAGTGTGAAGGTCTGTTTGGATACGCTTTCAATGATAAAAATTTGATTACCCTTCAAATACGATGTAGAAGAATACTTCTGAAGTATTTCCTACGTGTCATAAGAGACGACTAAAAGGAAACGAATAAGTGGTAGATAGTTTTTTCATCGTCCAGGGCAGTTTAGTTCTGTATGAGATGTTTTCCGTTTAGAGTGCAGTTGGTGGCACCTATCTTGTAGTAGCCCTTTGAGATTTGAGTGCCCTTTATTTAGTTTTTTTAGCACTGCTTTCGGCCTTGCTCAGAGCAAACATCTATAAAGAAATTTTGCAGAAGGCTACATGTATCATCAAGAACTGCCCAAAAAAATTCAGATGTCTTCATTCCTTTTATGAATACTTCTATCCAAAAAAAAGTTTACTAGAGATATTTGTATGGCTCTATTTTTGTCTCTGTATGTTATTCTTTAACATTTATAACAGATTATATTTAATATAATGTTATTACAATAAGTAACTTTTGCGAATTAATATATTCTAACGATAATATAGAATATGCGTCGTTTTATATTGATGTATTTTGTCAGTTTTGTGTTGCTGACCTTTCCACAGCAATACAAATGCCAATGCTCTATGACGGATGCGACTGCAGCATGTATTGATCAACTTGTTGGTAAGTATAATCTCTACATAATTAACAGAGTTAAGCAAACATGGAGCAATCATCTAAAATTTTATTTTTATATTAGACGGGGAGATTTTAACTTATATCTGATACCTCTGATTCGAATTATTTTATGCTCGAAAAAATTACCTGAAAAAGCTTACAATTTATTTTTTTGGCATTTTTTTCCATTGAAGGCTTTAAAAATGTTCGGAGTATCTCACTTCCTCATCTACACAAAGGCCGATATAATTTTCATTTAGTGGTCACTGACTGTCGGTAAGTCGACGGCGAAACAAGCGCTGCACAAACTATACCCTTCTGTAAGATAGTATAGACAGGCAATGCAGGCAGCACCAGAATAAATATTAATATCAAGTTTGTTCGTCACTCGAGATACAACGGTCGGAGGGAATGCACTATGATGTAGATATAGAGGTAGCAGAAACAATTGTTTAAATGTTTTTAAATGATTTTGCAGCCACTATAAAAAAGTCTCGAGTATTGACAGAGTCGTAACCTTTCTTATTTTAAAACTGGATTAATCTTTATTTAATTCTTCAACCGAATGACTGAAATTTTTCACAGAAAATGTTGCTCTGGACGAACCTGATCAGCTGGGCAGTGCAGGCAACTCATGGTCAATTGATCTAGTAGTGGACGTTGCGAAAACTTCTTACAATTGGCTTGAATTATCACGAAGAATGTACAACGGAAAAATTACCGGACCTACATGGACAGTAAAGCGCGGAGATGCTCTCTCTGTGAATTTGGTGAGTAATTGATGTTTGATGTTTATAAAATCTACCTAAAGGTATATAAAAATGTTTCTCGTGCTTAACAAAAATATTTTCATCGAGTACATAAGAATTTGAACACAGCATGGTTAATGGCCTTTCGAAAAGTATGTTGAGTGGAATGACTGGTCATTATCCGAAGTTTGATTTTGTCAAGCATGGGCCGCAGATGAACAGAGCCTCATACTTAAAAAAACATATGCGGAAATAATAAGAGTATGCTGTTTCATAAGTCTGTGCATTTTAATATTAAATTTTCGGTAGTAAAGGTGCAGGCTTCAAGTAGCAAATAATATGAAATGGAATTTGTTCAAACTTGTCCAAGACTGAAAGTACAAAGTTATGCAACATTTTTATTTTGTAGTTTTAAGCTAAGAAAATTATTTTTATCACATATTACACGCATATTACAGGACGTTACTAAATATTATTTTCTTTGGAATAAAAATGATATGAAGTCGCCCGTCCTATATTTACAACTAGTAGGGTTTATAGTTACTGGGAAAACTTTTTTATTTAATACGTTCTCGATATTCGTGACACTATTCAGTGTGATCGCGATGGTATGGTAGTTAAACATGTTGGCATCGCAGTTTAAAGATTTCGGGTTCGAGTCCTGCTCGCTTATCCATGCCCACCACTCAACCCAGGGTATAATAACTTAGGTGGGCTAAGCCGAACAGGAAAAGATTTGTAACCCTGTCCGCCAGTAAGTGGCCGCTCTTTCAGGACCTTCGACAGGGCGATCCACTCTTTTTTTAAAGGGTTGTTAATTATATTTAGACAATTACTTTCAATATACCACCACGTAATTATCGTCATTAGAAATTATCCAACAGGATCAGCGTTGACTGTTTTTACTGATATCTCAATGCTATTTGAATATTTATCATTTTTTCAAAGGATAATAGACTTTCAGCCGAAGGCAATGACTTGGGGAATGCGTTGAATCAACAGAATTATCCGAACACAACTAATCTCCATACTCATGGACTGCACATAAGTTCAGTCGTAAGTTTTACATATAAAAAGTACCCATTGAAAAGATTTAGAACCACGCACGGGGAATATATTTTAGTGCAGTGTTACTACTCCGCCGTGGCAGTTTTTTGTCGGTCCCTTAGAGTTGAGTTCGTTTATTCAGTTGATTCATAGACGTTTTTTCACTCTTGTGTTTTTTCACTCTTCCACCATTTTGCGTCATAGCGAATGCAATCGTGACTCAATAGTTGCATATTATGGAATAATATCCATCGAAAGTCAGGAAGTCAAGTTAAAACAAATTCAAGGTGATAGCAGGTGAAAACCGAATGCATTCTTACGCTAAGTTTTAATTGGAAAATTTTGCTCCAATTTTTGCCCCAAGTTTTGACATCCTGTCCCGTATATCTCGTACAGTTTTCGAGACACCCCCTGTCCCACTATATGCCAACCTAAATGCTCTAGTGAATGTATCTTATTTACCTAACTAATATATTAATTACTAATATATTAAAAAATAAACCTTTTGAAAAAAGCGAAAACGATGTAGTTGAATATCTAGGAATTTGACTTTGGGAGGCAAAATCGGTATAAATACTCGAAAATATCTTATGCATAACAAATATCATTCATTTAATAGTAATCAAATAATGCCCATAATTTTGGTTTCATTGCGCCCACCGGTGCGAAAGGTCGAAAATGGTAGGCTTGCGTTGAAAAGGGACACAAATTTGTTTGATAGCATATCTTTGAACATGGCAAAAATTAAGCAAGCAAGTCATGCTATTATCTTAGAGGGTGGAGTAGGAAGGAAATTAAAAATCGAACTCTACTTGGTAGAACGATACAATATTGTTACCCACAATATTTTTAGGACCCTCAAGATAATGTTCTTCGCCACGTCAATCCCGGAACTCAATATACGTATGAATACCGGATCCATGAAAACAATCCTCCTGGAACTTACTGGTATCATGCACACGTGCACGGATCAACTATGTTTCAGGTATTTTCTGGAGCATTTGGACCCATAATCGTATAAAACCTGTATGCTTGAAATCAAAAATTCATTAAGTTAATTAAATTATCAGGCAAGTCGCAATTCTTCGAAATATGTTTTGTTATATCTGCAGCTGATGGATTGCGCTAAAATGATCAATTGACGCATGGTCGAACAATGCTTGGAGTTTAAAAAAATGGAGAGTGAATTTGGAAATGAAATAAATTTGAAATATAAATCTTGTTATATTACTGGCTATTACCCAATCAGGAAGTTTTGCGGGCACGAGCCATAGATGACTCGCGTCATAGGTGCGATGCATCAGTATTTCATTCCTTGACAAAACATGTTTTATCCGTAATTTTCTGCCTGACTCTCTTGTTAGTGCGTCATGTCAAGCTGTAAATATCATAAATGTTTTAAACCTGAAGGTTCACGGAGGACTATCAGGCATGATAATTGTTGAAGATGCGATTGACGAAATGTCAGAAGAGCTTAAACTAGCGTCATGTCCGAGCAATTGCGACAAAGATATTCAGATGCTTTTCCAACCAATTCTTCAATTTTCCGGTAATAGAGGGTTCGGTGCTTTGCAGGATGGTATTTTCGATTTCAGTGGATTCCAGTGAGTATTTATATGTAGAGTACAAATTTAGAGTTAAATTTTGGTATAGCCACACAGTTGGACAAGTTTGCAACGCGCAATAGTGTTCTCGAGTCTGATAAAGCTGTTCGTTCATCCATCCGTGCCCAAAACTGAGGCCACTAGACCGGGGTAAGATGGGTTTGCACAGCCAAACTGGGAAGCTATGTTTTTTCGAAATTACTGACCGCGTTCATTGATGAGGGGCGCCAGAACCTGCTCAGATGGGTGCTTGTGAAAATATCGGTTTCAATACATCTGTCTATTACCACTCACTGTCATGACGTTATGAATGTCAAACACATACCGTTGAGTAAATGTTTTCTGTTATTTTCTTTTTCTGTGTACAGACACGATCAATATACTTTAACTCAAGGTGGAACATTGACAGAATATCTTTCAAATCATTTGAACCGATTTACTACAAACGGACAACTGGAACCCCAGCTAGCGATGAATCTTGGACAGATGTACAGATTCAGGTTTAGTAGTTATTTTTATTTTTGAAAAAAAAGGTTGAAGGTATCAAAGCGACTTACCAAAGCTTTGAAAATTCGAATCCAATAGCATGAACTTTTTCTGAGGGCCAACAATAATAGAATATTATTACTTTCTCTTTACTTCAATTTAATTTCAAAACTATATCTCATAAATATTTGATTTTTGTAACTCATAACACCAATCTTTTAGAATGGTCAATGCCGGCGGAAGCGACACACTTGAACTGCACATTGTAGATGAATTGAATCAGCCTGCATGCTCCATTCGTGAAATTGCTATTGATGGATTGTATTTGGATACACCAAGAGAAATGCACGATTCGCAATCTTTACTTGTTCCCGCAACACGCGTGGATTGGCTTGTAATATGCAACAGTGCCGGAACGTATTACGTAAGTTCAGTTAAATATTCAAGCTTCGATTTTTTATGATGTTTTTTCATTTGGTCAAATAACTTTTTTTTTACAAAATTCAACTTACGCCCAACTTAGTCGTAGCATGACATTTATTACCTCAATACTGTATAAATATACCTAAAAGTCAAATTGACTATTAGGATTTTTTGTCAAATCTACGTTAGATATTCGAGGCTCCAAAATAACGTGTAGTGCACATACGAGGACCCGATAATGCTAAATATGGGGGAGGGGATTATGACGGAATTGTAAAACATCTTCGACTTTGGGCCCCAATACACGTTGAGTTGTCTTACCGATGCGTTGCATTACGTTTCGGATAACAAAATAAAAACGACAACACAAGCCTGCATTGCTTCGCGTTGGTCGTTTTTACATGCCTACAAAGCACAAACGCACGCAACGAAACGAGCACTCTTCGTTTGCTTCCATAGCAAACTGTTCTGTTTCACTAGAAAACGTAAGTAGATGCATGCACAGAATTGCGCTAGCGTAAAACGCAAGGGTAAAATAAAACAAACCAAGAAAAAAACGCAACCTACGCAAACGTGTCACAAATCTTCCGTCGTCACTTTTTTGGGCTATTCGTCAAAATATCGTGACGAGATATATCCAACGAATTAAATAGTCAAAATTAATACTAACCGAATGATATTGGAACTGAGTCTTCATAAATTGTTGCCATACCTGCGTCTCCATTCCTCTGAAAATTGACTTAATGTTACGTGAAGACATGGACTTTTTCATTACAATATTTTTATTTCCTATTAACCCACTTTCTATTGCTTCATACTCTATATTTTACTTTACTATTTTGTGATTGTGTTACTGCACTAATATGCCCGTTGCTGACTAGTGTTTTTCGTTAATAAAAAAATTTTAAAATTGGAATGAGACTATATATCATCCATGGTTTATGTTTATCCCAATAAGGTGAGAATTCTTCCAAATTCTTTAAACTTTCTTATCAGTGTTGATGACATTTTTATAGTTCGTATGCGTATAATTCGCTAAAAATACACTAATTTGCGTTCCCGTCGCTCCATGACAACAACAATTTTGTGTTAAATAATTCGCCGTGTGTGTAGTATTTGATCTGATTGTTATATATGTCGAAAGAAATATTTTGAATTTCTTATCGAAAGATTGATTATCAGCGAACTATCCTGATTATTTTTTTTTGGTGGAAAAACATGTTTGCGCAATTTTCATTCATACTGGGAAACTACATGCAGACATGACATGTGCATTAAATATACACTGTTTGTATTTTAGCTCAGATCAACCGACATGAATACTCACCGACTCTCTATTGGTGGGATGACTCGCTTCAATGGTATCATGGTCAAACTTTTGGTCTCCGGAACGGCTGTCAGTCCAGAGCAAAATTTCCCAACGACTTTACCAACTCGTCCTGACTTCGTTGAAGATTTGCGATCAGTTGCACAGGAGGATATCGGGGGGCGTTTTGTGGTTGAGTTAGATCCTAGCACACATTTAAATAGAGAACTATGGACTTCGCCACCAGTCTATCGGTAAGTTTCTTATCGCTCCCACCCGAACATCAATTTTTCCGATAGATAATTATTGAGTTGCTGGAGTGTGGTGGACTTATCAACAGTTTTGTAGTTCTTTGAGAAAAAGAGAAACTCGTGAAAATGAACATTAATTTATGTTTTTGAAAAATTGCAATTTCCTGGTTGCCAGAATGAAAATAACTTTTCCAACTTTGTTTAAGTTGATATTGCATTTCTCCATCAATAGAACATTAAAGGCCCTCTTTCCCATTGCTCGCCAGAAAATGCGAAATTTCATTTGAAGTGCTTTAAAATGTAGAGAATATTGATAATTTTGCATGCTCTTTAGAGTCAATTAGGCAGTTTCGGTCCCGGAATTTTAGCGCAAATCTTTGATTATCCTCAGTTAGGGGAAAAGGGACGTTTCTTGGTACCTTCTGACAATTTTTTCGTGTGACGCTTTTTATGACCTCCGAAATTTATCGCCTGAGTTTTCCAGAGTGACCCATAAAAACTGAATCCATGAAAAAGGTTTATTATAGTTCCACCAAATTTTCTCAAATTTGATAGGTTGTAACTACTTAAGTCTATGGACGATCGTCATTCATATAGATCACAGTTTTGTCTATACTTTCAGATACAAAATGGAGGTGGGATCAACACAAGAATGGTATCTTCTGAATGTAAATACAGCAGCGTCGCACCCCTTGCATATTCATGTCAATCATTTTCAGGTAAATTTATGAGAAAACTACGGACAAGAAATCTTATGTGGAGAATACGCCGCAGATTGACCTGGGATTAGGTAGATTGATAGTTCTAGGCAGCGGAATCGCGACAAATTACAAAACCATTGGACGTGAGACTGCGAGACAGCTCAGATACAAGTATCCGCACACCTATTATTAGCGAGTAATTATATATTTTTTCGAGAAAAATATAACCGATAATAATGTTTTGCTTTTACAATGCTTAATAAAGGAAAATATGTCAAGTCGAGCATCCTGTCTTCGTTTTATATTTTCAAAATGACAGTTGCGTTATTATACAAAACAAGACTAATATCGAATTAAATTTTTAGCTGGAATACTCAAACCTGATTGCAAATTTACGAACTTATTTTTATCTCTTTATTATTGTGTAATTTTGCCAAACGTTGCTTGCGATCCAAGAAAAGAATGCATTTTACCCATCTGCCTGCTTGGTTTAGGTAATAAGTTATAACGCCTACACTGGAGGTTATGGATCCGGTGGTGGAGAAAATTGGGAACTTTTTGATGTACTTGATACGTCAACATCTTGCGCACATCAACGGGCTGGATTCACTCCTGCAGGTATATTTTACATTTTGGAGCATTTGATCAATTATTCTTTGAAGATGCATTCCACCACCCATTTGAATTTGTTTGGCAACTCAGTCTAAGTATACTGTTTACAGTGGCGTACTTAGTTCCTTGAAAAAGAGGGCCAAATTTTGAAAAAAAATTCCAAACCTAAATTATGACGCCATAATGGGGTCTGCTGGCAACAATTTTGCTTAAAAATAGCCTCTTATTGCATAGAACAACGATTTGTTCTCGAATTTCTATATTTTGAAGCACTCAAAAGAAAGCTTTGCAATTTTATCGTTTGGCGAAAGGGAGGTGCATGGCATCATGCCCCTCAAATACGGATTTTGACAAAATAATGATTTTGGAGTTGTTGATAATGAAGAAATTAACAAGGTTGAATCCCACTTGTCGAGTGTGGTTCACAGAAGACATGCTCATTGGTGACGGTGCCAGGCGTTGACCACACTCGATGATAATAGCAACAAAAGTAATTTAAAGAAAATTTGACTGTTAAAAAACTAATTATATACCAATTACGATAGTCAATATTTTTATTCAGCATTGCGAGCCTCTTTTTTTAGCTCGAAAAAGACGATCGCTCGAAAAAGATGACGATGAAAGGGACTCTCACAAGAGGGTGAAGCGCCAGGGTGGACCTCCACAACAAAGTAAATATTTTCTAATAAGACTGATTCAAACGCAACGTATTGTAGTTTCAATATTACGTAATTTGAGTTTTCAAAAACGACAAGACGGTTTTTTAATTTCCTAACCGAGTGTCAATTTCTTGTTCCCCAAAGTGTTCTAATAAAGACTCGTATGTTTTTGTTTGTTCCCCCAGATATAAGAGAATTGGAAGAATTAGTTGCTTCGATGTTCAAGCATTTCATAGCTTGAAAGGTTGCTAGGTAATTGTAATTTGATCAGCAATAGATGTTTTTATCATCGCCGCTGTAGATGTATGGCCTATTGTACAATCGATCATTGTAGTTCATTTTTATATGAAATGTTCCCTGTTTGGGCAGCAGTTTCTGGTTTTACATATTATCATCTCTTGTTATATCTGTGGTTGCCGGTTAGTTCACTTTAAATGTTAGTTTCGACCTTGTTTAGAGTGAATTTCAAATAGATAAATATTTCTGATCATAACAGCAGCAGAACCGAATCTTGAATTCCTGGGTCATGAAAGCAGATATGCAGCAGATGATGGCAATACATTAGGTTACTCAAGAGTCGGAGAATGGAAAGATGTTATCTTGGTTCCTCCGCTAGCAAACATTACTGTGAGCATTTCAATTTTTATGTACTTTATTCAATGTTTACTACTCCAGCCATGACCCTTACGTAACTAAAAATCGGCTGAAGAAACTTCAGAATTTTTGAACCAAGCCCTTCGAGTGAGCATGACAATTTTTCAACATCACCATCATCGTGTAACATACAGTGAAAAAGAAAACTGCAATGACCTTGTTTTAGATTAATATTTAATATTTAGTTTTTTTTTAACTGGAATGAAGAATATTCAAATAGGATGTGAGCTGGAAGAATACCGAAGTTTTAAATTTTGTTTTTCAACCTACACCTTTGTAATGCCTAATTTAACTATGTTTTACAGTCGAAAATAAATAGTTGGTATGCCCTTTCTCCCCACTGGAACGACTACAGAATATCTGTCAGGCCCATGCATTCGGTGCTCCCAGTTTGTGGCTTATTTGTCTGAGCAATGGATTGATAAGAGTTTTTATTCTAAATGAGCAAGGGTTACACGATTTAATCAGGAGATATTGCTTCAGATTCGTTTTGTTGCTCACGAACATGTTGGGGATGTTGTAATACACTGTCATATATTGGCGCATGAGGATTCAGGAATGATGATGTTAACGCAGATAGTTTCTCAAGGTATGTAGCATATTTTAATGGAGCATGTTCCCTGCACATTTTTGAATCGTTTATGGTCTTTACAAAACTATTTTTGTGCCTATTCCCAATTAATTTATTGACATCTAGTTTCAGTTTGCTTAATCGGTTTAAGTTTTACGTAATATACGTACGTATATTACGTATATACGTTTAATTGGAAGTAGTGTTTTTTGGATTCAAAGCCTACATGGCACGCCATGAACTTTGTTCAGGACCACTGAAATTTTACAATCCAAACAACCAAGCAAGCTCTTCTTCCTTTATACCATATTCCTAACTTAGTTCAGATGTACTTGCAGATTGGAAAAAAATGGAAAATGGAAAACTTTAACGATGCGCAATTTTTACGGGTATCCCAATATTTACGGGATGTACTGGTGTTACGAGAAGTACTGGGTTTACGAAATGTACTGATGGTGAGGGATGTATTGAATGAAAAACGAATGTGGTAAACGGAAAATTTAGAGCAAATTGTCCTTTGTAGGCTGGGCAATTTGATTCGGTGATTCGAATTGATATGAAGCACAATTTATTCGAATCAACAGTGAATCGTTCACAGGAACAAAAACTTGCTAAATGGACTAGAATTTTCATTTTTAACGGGAAAATACGATCAATTTTGGCCAAATTTGACCAAAATCGAATATATTTTGTCGTTAAAATATGAAAGTTGTTGGCCTTGGACCCTGGGTATGAATTGAAGATGTACAGTAAACTGTAAATATCTTGATTCTCATATTGGGGACAATTTGTAATACTATAAAATGGGATATTTGTTATTTACATGAAATCACTGATTCGATCCGATTCGAAAAAATTATCCGAATAAGATTCGAATTACAAATGATACGGTTTGGCCCAGCCCTATCTTTGAAGCATGGCAAATTGAAATATAGGTCGAAAAGTCTGGAATACTGATTACTAACACCGTAACAAAAATGCAGTGAAATCGCCGTTTTTCGATAGTAATGCTAATCGATGATATTAAAGTGTACATTCCATACATTGGCGTTCACAAGGCGCCAAGGTGAAATATAAAATTGATGCAAATAAACGGTAAATTTACTGCATTTTTTATCAGAGTGTGGCTAACTAAATATTGTAGGCGTGGATTGCACTCAATGGTTTGCAACCAGATGAACTGCAGTCTTGTTATATTAAACCAGGGACAATTTCACCTGCAGCGTATTGCACACACATTTAATTACACCCAGTAGGACTCGGTAGAATTATACCCAGTAATACATATGATTATTGAGTAATATTACCTAGTGAAGTTGTACCCTGGGGATTGCTCGCAGTAAAATTGCACCTTGTAGAATATGAACTATGAGTAACGGGATGTACCGAACGGGATGAATTGAATGTTGTAGAGTATGCTATGCATGGTACAAAATTGCGACACGTTAGGATGATAAATTGCTGATCACTGAACCAAAATATGAATAATTTTGCGCAAAGCCTAAAAATTGAAATATCAACCAATAAGTCCGAAGTATTTATGGCTGTGACAAAAATGCAGTAAAATTAGCGTTTTTCAACAACTATTTTTTTTTTAAAAAATCTTGAGTTGAGTGCAATTCTTCTGAATACAATCATACTTGGTGCAATCCTGCTGGATACAACTCTGGTGCCAGCTTTATGTGTGTAATGTCACTGGGTGCAATCTCACTATGCCCAATCCCTTTGAGTGCACTACCACTGGGTGGAATTATTATCAGCAAAAAGTATATCAAATTTGATCAAATATTCTTCATTAGCAAATATCTCAACGGGTGCAATTATTCTACTATTATAGGTAAGATGGTGCAATTCTGCCGAGTTTAATCGTAATGGACTTATATCCTACAGGATGTAATTCTCCTAGGTGCAATCCTACAGGGTGCAGTTTAGGGGGGTGTATTTCTGCTAGGTGCGGTCCCGCTAAATGCATCATCGATTAAAATTACTTTCACAGTACGGCGATTTCACTGCATTTTGTTACAGTGTAAGTGATAACGATCCGCCGGTCATTAACTTGAAGGGCTTGGGTTGTCGCTTCCCCCTTCTTTTTTAAAGAGTTATTATCAGTAACCCAGTACATCCCTGTACGTACAACCCTTCACTCTGTACGTTGTGCCGTCCCCATGGGCAATATATAGCATCGCATTCATATCGGAAGTTCCAGATCACTTAGCTCCCGTACATCATCTCGTGCATACCGTAGCGTTTATTTGTTGTTTCTAGGTAATCCTTTATATACCATACATTCATTGCACACCGCAAAACGGTTCTGGGTATCCCGTACACGCAGTGCATGCTAAATGCATCCAGTACATGCCAAGCATTCTGCAAAACCCGTGCATACCGTAAATACGGTGCGTGTCACATATCCCATGCATGTCGTACATCTCGTACACTCCGTACATCTTATATATTCTATACATCCAGTACATGCCGCTCATTCCGTAAATTCGGTGCATGCCGTACATCCAGTGCAGCCCGTGCATCCAGTACGCGTCGAGCATACTGTACATCTTTTACACCCTGTGCATCCCATCTGTATCATATATTCCTTACATCCAACTCACCCATAGGATAGGATTTTGCAACTTCAAAACATTCCATTAACACAGTAAACCCAGGATACATCTTGTACATCCAGCACATCCCTCGCAGTTTTCGAGTCACCCGTTTTCACTGTAATTTAAAAAAAAATACTCAAACTTTATCAAATCCATTAGCTTGCGACAAATGGTATATAGTCCCTAAACGTTGTTCAGGTGAAAGCACTTCTGCTAACGTACAGTCAGGTACAGCTTATCCTGGGACCTGTCGAGAGTGTGATCGTTATCCATTCAACAGTCAAACCACTTTGTGTGAAACATCAAACAATGGAAGTTCGCCAAAACCTACGAATCAGATTACAATTTTTCTCAATATACTGTAAGTTCTATTTGTCCTGCTGCTTGTATGCCAACCTCACTACAATAGTCTCTTAGTTAAAGATATGGGCGCGATGGCCCAGTGATTATTATATTGGCACCGCAAGTTTAAAATCTCTGTTCCGAGTTCCAGCGAATCCGACCCGTTATTCCATGTCCGCCACTCGGGGTGTAATAACTTGGCCGAACGAGTCGAGTCGAGCCGAACTGAAAAAATCATATCTTTCCAACAACTCTCTAACCCTGTGTGTCTATTTTTAGTGGCCGCCTATCCGGTGCCTCGGTCAAAGTGATTCACTCCAAAAAGTGTCTATAAAAAGATTTATAACACTCGCTCTTGGGCTGTCCAATGGATTGCTTTGTCCTATCCGTGAACCTTGATAACTGCGAGTAAAACACACCAGGAAATACTTAAAGTGGGCAATAGTAATTTTTCAAGAAGCTTTTGGCGATAGACAAATTAAGGCAAGTATCCTATATTGAATACGTTTCATCTTTCTTTTTTTCAGGAATATCGTCATCGGAATTTTTATATTTGGACGAAGTACATAATTTTTTATATAGTATGTTTATACACCTTGACAGCGCTGTTTTCATTGTAGTTAAATACCCAAATACACTCCAATCTCATCTAATGATCGGCTGAAGACGAAAAGTTCGCCCAAGCGTTATGCTGATGAAGCCATTATGAAATCTTGAATGAAGCAAATCGTTTGCGATCCTACGTACACTGTGATTTATCTTTCCATATCCTTACCGATATGGCCCAACAACTCTGTATTAATGGAGGTCTGTGACATCGTTTTTTGGAATCAGTCCGCCTAGAATAAACTTTTCATGACGTGTTGCTAATATTTGGTAGCACTGACAGAACATTCGGCTGGCACACTCTTTATGTGCCTGCATGTGCTACACCTTATTAGGTGTACGAAAACTAGTATTGTGATAAGGTCTCGTGCTTATATTCAAGATAAATTATATTATATAATTCTATTACATATTCATGTAAATTAAATATAGAAAAAGTTTTGTCGAGTAATTCCCAACCTTTTTCCTGTCGAGTGCCATCTAATTTTTCTACCGTAGCGTATCACCTAGCTTCCCGAAGACTTAATATGCTCGAAAATGCATTTTTACAAAACAGTAGAAACAAAATCCTCGATAAGGTTGGTAACCTTGTGCAACCGCGATGCGGACAACCCATGCATACTGTTATGTTACCAGGGATGCGGATTTGTCACAACCCGTGCGTACTCCTATGTCACCGGGGATGTGGGAAGTCATAATTCATGAATATTTCAATGTCACCAGGAATGTGGATTTCTCGCAACTCATGGGTAATGCAGCGATAACGGGAATGCGTAGCTTATATGTCTCAAACAATAATTATGCCTATGTCACAAGGGATGCATAGCTTATGGTGCGAAAATGACTGAGTACGGGTGGGCGATTTTTAAATCGTTTTCCCTTTTTGTTGTCGTCGGCAGTGATTTTACTAAATAGAATTTCTTCTAGACAAATGTTATGTATTTTTCAAATTCATAAAAATGCGAAATCTTTGATAATCTTGCACTTGACGTTGTCTAAAAAACGAAGCTCGATGCAAAAAGTGATTTGAAGGCAACTACCTATCAACTAAAATACTGACTCCTGTCAAAAATGAATATTTTTTGTTTCTTCCTAGCTAAATTCTAAATGCAAATTTTGATTTCGCGTGCGCAATTTGCAAAATAACATTGCAATCGTCGAACTCTCGAGAAGGAGGATAGGAAATTGCACACTAAACGACGGGAAGGTAGGGAAAGCAGGGAACTACTAAAACTAAAAGTGGTGGTGGGAAGAGCAGAAGCTTTTGTATACAACAAATTAGTCGGAAAATATGTACACTAATCGGACGGAAAGACACAATGTGTTAACAAAGAGACGGGTAGAGTAAGAGTATTTGTATGCATCGACAGATGGCGGGAAACTACATACACTAATCAGCGGGAAGGACATAATATGTGTACAAAGTGGAAGGGCTAAGAAAGCTTTTGTATGCATTAACACATGCACCGCGGAATTTCTACACTAATCGGCGGGAAGGGTACAATATGTGAACAAAATGTCGGGAAGTGCAAGAGCTTTTGTATTCCTCAATACATGAGCGAGAAAAATATGCACAATAATCGGATGCAGAAACACAATATGTGAGTAAACTGATCGGAAGAGCAAGAGCTTTGCATACATCAACACATGGGCAGGAAAATGTATACACTAATTGGCGGGAGGGACAAAATATGTGCACAAAGTGACGGGAAGTGCGAGAGATTATGTATAAATCAACAAATGGGTTAAAATATGCACACTAATCGGCGGGATGGTCACAATATGTGCACAAAGTTGCGGTAAGTGCTAGAGATGTATACCCTAATCATGTGGAAAGACACAATGTGCGAACAAAGTGGCGAGTTTTTGTATACATTACCAGATAGCCGGAAAATATCTAATCTAATCGGCGGGAAGGACACAATATGTGCACAAAGTGTCTGAAAGTGCAAGAGGTTTTGTATCCATCAATACATGAGCGGAAAAATATGTACACTAAACGGCCGGAA
This sequence comes from Styela plicata, assembly GCA_963675895.2. NCBI lineage: Eukaryota > Metazoa > Chordata > Ascidiacea > Stolidobranchia > Styelidae > Styela > Styela plicata. The sequence goes on from OZ023140.1 coordinate 18,170,863, forward strand.
AAACACAATATATGTGTAGTAAGTAACGGGAAATGCGAGAGCTTTTGTATATATCAACACATGGGTAAGAAAATATGCACACTAATCAAGGGGAAAGACACAATATGATATGTGAACTAAGTGGCGAGAAGAGCAAGAGCCTTTTTAAATTAACACATGTGCGGAAAAATATGTACACTAAAAGGCGGCAAGGACACAATATTGGCACAAGGTGACGGGAAGAGCGAGAGCTTTTGTGAACACCTGGGCGGGAAAAAGACAGTCTCTTGCTCTTCCCGACACTTATTCACATGTTGTGTCTCACGTACACGCCCATGTGTTGATGTATGCAGAAGCTCTTGCACTTCCTGTCACTTCGATCATATATTGTGTCCTTCCCGAAGAGCAAGAGCCTTTTTTAAATTAACACATTGGTAGAAAAATATGTACACTAAAATGCGGCAAGGACACAATATTTGCACAAGGTGGCGGGAAGAGCGAGACCTTTTGTGAACAACTGGGCGGGAAAAAGACAGTCTCTTGCTCTTCCCGACACTTATTCACATGTTGTGTCTCACGTACACGCCCATGTGTTGATGTATGCAAAAGCTCTTGCACTTCCTGCCATTTTGATCATTTATTGTGTCCTTCCCGCCGATGTCTGTATATATTTTCCCACCATGTGTTGGTGTACGAAAGCTTGGGAAAGGATGGGGAACGTCTTTCAAGATAGACAACGGTGTTTGTGCCAAATTTCATGGGTCAAATTGAATACACCGTAAGAGTGGCAATGAATATAAAAATATATTGTCAAGAAGGCGAGATAAATATTTAATCATTCAAACTAATGACAATGACAACGAAACGGAAAAAGCAACTCTATATAATTATTTTGAAAATTGGTCTTTGCTATGCATATATGCATAGCAAAAAACTATGCATATATTCTTCATCAGAATTTACTTGGCATTGATGCGACGAAGTAAAATTGGCTGCTTTGTTGCTTTATGAGCACTTATATGATAGCACGACGTTACATAGCACACTAATGTAAAGAGAAAAAGGTGCTTTTAATGGAGATTGAAAATGTGTTGCCTCATTAAATTTTCCATTTTTTTCTGCCATCAAATTCTTGTTTGTGTTTGGGCTTTAAATTTTAAAGTAATCTGCCCGATAGTACCCAGTTCAGATTATCTCTTAAGGTATTTAAATGCGCGTCTCAGGGGCAAAGAAATTGATTCACTTACTCGAAAAATTAAAAGCCTAAAAACATGAACACAACCCCCCACTTATCATTATCATCCGGCAAATTCCGTCACACAAAAGTTAAAAATAGTCTGCAGTGAGTGACCTGATAAAACTCCTTAATAGCAAATGGGGGAAATTTACGACGTATAAACAGTGTACAGCAACGCTTTGCGAGCCTTTTTACAAAGTCACACGTAAAAATGACAAAAATGCTCGGCGGAAATCGTAAAAAACATTTATGTCAGGACATACAAACAGGAGGATCAACACCCCAGACTCCCTTTGCCTGCGCGCGCCACCGGCATAAACCATTTATGATTTCACATTTCTCGTTTTTTATTGTGTATTTCCGTGATTCTCGCATTTGAGTGCATTTATCCCCGTTCTCGTTCACATTTTATATATTTTCCGTCGTCCCAAAATTTTAGAATATTTTCCGCATCTCTTATCTCCAATCCAATTTTGGGGCTTTTATCTCTGTTCTGGTTTGCATTTTTATATAATTCCCGTCGCCCCCACATTTAAAGTATTTCCGTAATACCCACATATTAGGGTACCTCACGTATCCCGGCAGTTTAGTGTGTTTCCTGCAATTCTCGCATTTTTGTAAAGTTAACCCTGTTCCTGTTCGCATTTTTATTCAATTCCCGTCATCCCCACATTTTAAAGTATTTTTCCGTAATTCCCGCATTTTAGGATATCTTCCGCTATCCCCGCATTTTAGTGTGTTTCCCGTAATTCCCGCATTATAGTGCATTTATCCCTGTTCCCGTTTGCATTTTTGTATAATTCCCGTCATCCCCACATTTTAAAGTATTCCCCCAAATCCCGCATCCAAAAAGTATTTCCTGCAACTACCGTATTTCCCATGAGGTATTTCTAGCGTATTTTCCATCATTCTCGTTTTTTAGTTTGTTTTCCGTTTCCCATTCCTGTTTTGTAATATTTTTCCCGCTGTCCCCGTCGATTCCCGTTTTCCGAATTTAGTTTTGTGAATCAGCAGGCTCTTTATAGGCAGTAGGAGTGCGCTTATTACAGTACTGCTGAGTAATTACCGTACAGCATATGCGTTATGGCGGTATGACAGAAATCGCCATCTCATGCGTGATAGTTCTACTACTCAGTGCTAGAGTAACACTTGTCGAAATACCCCATTTTTTCATTTTTAACTTGGGTGGCAATATAGAATAGGATATCATTTTTATCCTGCGGGAGAGGAAAGCCGAGGATACAGCTTAACCATATGCTGTATGGTGACCAAGACCTCTCGGGCAGATACCAGTTCCGAATAGGGGTTTTTGGATTATCGTATATCTCATTTTTCCTGTGCATGGACCTGGTTGGTGGAGGAAGCCGTAAGCAGCGCTTACGTGAACCACCGTGCATCGGCGAGGCTTCCAGCAGACCTCTCTGATTATCATCGCTCACGGGATTCGAATCTGAGTAGTCTGTAGTGGCGATCAGAGATGCTGGACGCGTAGCTCGAAGCGTATTCCCAACCGTTTACTGATTGAACAAACCGGGCACATCATTGAGCTAACGGGGCACCCCTATGACATGACGATACAGTACCGTATACTTCATTTCTGTATTCCCCGACGACAGTACTGAACAATAACTGACAAACTTCACAAGACCCAATTCTCTTTGTTCATCTAGGCTAGGCTATAGATATTTTATTATTCGTTGCCTATACTATGATGTTTTTTTCCTTGTCTGTTTGTCCTAAATATCTAACGTTAGAATTTAAACCTAAGAATGAACAGATAAATTCCCTTGTAGGCTATGGGTCATTTACAGTTTTAATTTTATTGTTTTATACTGCATTATAACTTTTAAGAACTCCACCATTGTTGTGGAATTCATAAATTAACTTAGTGTTACATTTGTGGAAATACTGAATACATAAATATGGAAGATTCAGATAGTGAAACAGAGGGTCAACTCCTCATCGATGAAAGTGAAGAAACATTGAAAAAAACTAGACGAGGAAGAAAACGTGGAGGAATCTCCTCCAACGCAAACAATAAAAAAAATCTGAAATTGGTGGTCAATACTGGTAAAGCACAGGTATTAAATTCAAGTAACCAAATTATTAGTAAACATTGTGTGTCATCAGGAATATAGTGGCAGTTGCTTTGTTGGTTATGTACCATTGTGCAAGTAATGTTTTTTTTTCAACTTGCTCTTCATCGGGCCTATAGAAAAGTGTAGATATGAACACCTGTTTAAAGGTATCTTATTGCAAGCAATCACGTGCAGGGGGATTTCTTAAACTTTTAATTTCCCCGCCCCGCGATTAGAAGCACGTATTTTGAAAAATTTGAAAGAGCAATAAACACAGGTGTATATATTGCTTGTATAGGTCTGTGCTTCGTCGATTCAGTTAGCAATTAGATTAGCTCTCTGATACCTCCACCTACCTTGATACTATTATTTTAAAAAAATGAAATTCGGCTTTACGCTAAGTATCGAGTATGTAACCAGTAACTGCAAATTAAATAAAATATTGCTTACTAGTGATCATGTTTTGTGTGTTAAAGAAATGTTTTGCATTTGCAAATATTTGCATGTTGTTTTATCAGTTTCAAAAGGGTTTTAATGCCATAACAAAACAATTGAATTTTGCTTTGAATATATGCATAATTTTGTTATATACCTTTTCAGAAAAAAAATAATGAATCTTCAGCAGAAGTAGCCTGTACAGAGGAATCAAAAGTTAGGGGTACAAGGACATCATCAAGGGTGAGAAATAGAGTTCGCAAGCATTCACCATCGCCAATCAGCAAGAAAAAAGAACCTCCAAGGAAAAAGTTAAAAGTCAAAATAAAAAATATGCGCAGGTTGAAAAAAGTGCCAGCTTCCAACATTAATGCTAAGGCAATGCAACCTGCGAAGCTGGATGATGGAAATGTGGACATAGAATATGTTAGTGATGATGAACAATTGGATATCCAATATACTTCAACTATGATTGATAAAACACCGGTTGATACTTCAAAACGAGGTGCAAAAAAATTTCGTAAAACTGGAATAAAGTTGAAATTGTCTCTTGGAAAAGTTTTGAGTTCCAAAGTTGCAGATTCTATCATTGAGGAAGCTGCAATAAAAAACATTCTGAGCGATGTGGTTCATTCTCAGAAGTCGCATGAAGTTAAGGAAAATCTTGTGAAACCTTTAATAATATCTACGCGGCAATTCTCTAACGAGACAAAAGAAAAGAATGGAAAATGTGACATCAACTCTTCAGTTCCCGACATGCCTTCATTATCAGAGTGTTCAAGTATTGACAAATCTATTGCTGGTGATTCACAGTACTATTCCTCTGCCCCAGAGGGGCATAAACCTGTCACTCTGAGACTCTCTTCATTGACAGACGAGAGTGTATGTAATGACAAATCTATTGATAGTGAGTCTCAGTACTACTCCTCTACTCCTGAGGGACATAAACCTCTCACTCTAAGACTCTCAGTTGGTAAGCCAAATCTGGTGCACAAACCAGCATCAGAGGCAAAGGGCCTGGGGCATTCCAGCCCTAAAGTGTTTCCTAACATTCGAAGAAGCTGGAGTACTGCTACAATGAAGGGAATGGAAGATGCTGAAGTCAGTTCAGGTATTTCCAAACAACCGACTACCTCTGCCAATCATAACAACGAAAATAAATCGAAAACTGCAGATAAAACAAGCAGCCCATCTCAGTTTTCATCAGCTAAGCCATTTTTTAGCATCGGTTTACAATCCTTGTTGGATGTTGTGTCCGTGGAATTGAATGAACAAAAGAAATCAGATTATTCCTCAACAATCGGCAATTTGTCTCAAGCCAAAACTATCCCAGCCTTAACAACTTCACCTTTGAAACAGACAAAAGTTAAGAATAAACACAGTCCCGCTATAGAGAAAAACATATCAGAGCATGAAGGGCAGTTACCATCACTCACCTTTCCCAAGCCCACATTGCATTTTTCTACAAAGAAACGGGCAAGATCGAAATCTGTAACTCCTAATGTTGGTTCACAACCAGCAATAGTCTATTTTCCCGAAAATCCTTTGGCTGAATTAGAGCAAAGTCATACAGAGGAAATTCTTGCTAGCAGCAATTGTATCCTGACTGATAAAGAGAGAAGGAGACGCGATAAGAAAAAAAAACTAACCTCGGACTTTGTGGATCCGGATGTTGTAATTAAAGATGAGATAGATATAATGAGGAAGCCAAAGAAAAAGCTAGTTGTCCACATGAATTCGCAAATCAACAAAACTGGAGGCCTTTCTTTGGTAATGCCGCAGATGACGTCGACTTTGAAGGACTCAGAAAAAGCGAATGTTTTGAAGATAGGAAGTACATGTAATCTCCCAAGTAAGCTTTCGGTTCCAAAGAAGCCTAGAAAAGGTATGGCAACAGCAAAGCAACGGTTGGCGAACAAGTTGAAGTTAGGAAGAACTCATGCATTCTGAGCATCCCATCGATGCAGGTATCTGTCAGAGACCTCAATGTCATAACATCGGTCATCTTGCATGTTGTGTAATCCTACAACTTATACTTGGTTTTTGACTTGCTGCTTGCGCTTTGCAATTTAAAAAAAATGTACTCAGAAGAGTACAATGCAATCTGCTTTGCACTATAGGTCAAGATTTTTTTTATGAGTTTTTACAAATTTTATCATTTTGTTTTCAAGAAAAGTTTTAAAAGAAATGTTTGTGCTAATACTGGTTTTAATTTTTGACTAATAAAGCCTGTTATTTTTTCCAGAACTATTGTACTATAATGCGCATAGATGAAAGGATCATTCATGATTCAGGGTCTGCACGCGGGATAACGTTAGAGGTTGTCACAAATACATTCCATACAATGAAAGAATGCTGGTGCCACACTCTACAGTTGTTGTTATATACTAATCGGTTACTAATCGGTTATGTTACTTTCATTTAAAATATCGCGCCAGCAAAAACAACTAAATCTCAATAGAACTACAATTGCCAAAATGAGGTCTTGAATGTTTTCTGGTAATACTGATGCGATTAAGGTATTTTCATTAACCACTGTGGAAATGACGATTATAGGTTTGTCCTGGTCAAAAAAAAAACATGCGCCAGGCGGTTGTGTGGCTAGATAAATCAGAATTTCTAGTAGGGATGGGTATCAGGAAAAAGCCCTCTTTGTTACATATTTTCCCATTTAACTGCTTCCTGTTTTTCAGTAGTGGAGTTTACTTAAGATTGGATCAGTGCCCGAAAAGGCTGAGCTGCGAAAATGACGATAAAAGATTTGTCCTGGTTAGAAAAACGTTGCGCCAGCCGGTTGCATGCCCAGATAAATCAGAATCTCTAATACGGATGGGTATCAGGAAAAGGCCTTTTGTGTTAGATAATTTCCCAATTTACTGCTTCCTGTTTTTCAGTAGTGAAGTTTACTTAAGATTGGATCAGCACCTGAAAAGGCTGAAGGTCCAATTGTATGTTAAACAGCTGCATTAAATGTGAAGCCGGCAACTGCTCCATAAGCGAAAAACATTACTGAACTGCCAAAGCAAAGTGCAAGTAGCTGTTTCTCCTCTGAGTGATGATGGTAAGATCGTATACTTTGATTGCCATGTGTCTTGTTGACATGTTCTGATATCGACTGATAAAATCTGTCTACAGGATTCTTGAAATGCGCTTTATAGGAATAAGATGTTTTTAGAATCATCACATAAATTGTGACTATGCAAATACTAAACTGAAATCTACAAAAGGTACCTCCGCTTCATCAAATTTACCATTTTGTAGCCATATCGAACTGGAATTTAGCACTAACGATCTTAGGAGATTGACATAATATCGAGCTAGAGCAAACGTATTTCCTGGATCTGGATTCGACAAAAAGTCGTTTGCAAAAATTGTCATATATTTTTCATTTTCTAAGAGTTCCCAAGTGCATTTGTATGAAATAAATGGTCCCTTTTATTGGGTATATTAGGATTAAGATTAACATAACCTTTTCCGCATCAACAGCTTAAGCAACAGAATAAAGTGCTTCAATGGTTTCCTGAACGTTTGTGGGCGAAATCTCGCAAAATAGCCTCATATTTGTGGTTCACGTTTGACAAATTATTTTGTTTTTTTGTCCATAAAAATTGAGAATTTTGAATAGCATATTGGAATTGCTTACAAATTTATTCTTCGAACAAAAATAAGTGGCGCAGTTTTCGGGAAACTATTAAGATTTAAAAGGTATATTGGAGTTGTGACAGAATCAATAAATGCAGACAAAAAATTAAAAGCAGTAAAATATTGATATTTCGATCATGAAATGTGCCTTTTTCAGAACTTGCATCTATTATGAAACTTTTTTATTAAAATTTTGCTAAAGTTTGCTGAAAACAAGATGTGATCAAATCCTCAGGGCAATAAGCTACAACTCAAAAAAATTCCTTGGTCCAATGAAAAAATGTTATTCTACTTCCTTCTCTAAATACTAAAATTCATACAAATGACAGAGAGATAATAAATGCAAAAACCTAGTAAAGAAAAAGTTACTATGAAATTGCAAGCATAAACAAACAAATAATAACTTGAAAATCATAAATGTCAACATTACCTGTCATTCGACAAGTTTACAATTAACAAACTATTGTATTTTGTACAGATTAGTTGCCAACATACAAATAATTGGCTCCTGTAGGCTAGGATTGTTAGGCGACTTGCGCTACTACTAGCGCATATTTACGTTTATTTCAACTCTGATCATTGGAAGATTGAAGAGGAGGAATATTGACGAAATGATTACAGGTATTCTTGACCTCGCAGCCCATGCCAAGTTCATAAGTGAGAAGAAAGTTCTTCGTCTCATTGATAGAGTCCTGTTAACTGGCCTTCCTGGTGCAAATAAAAATCCGACAGGAGGCAAATATCTTGCCACTGCATAGTATTGTTCCCAAAAATCTTGAACAAAACTCATTATTTATAGTTTCGTATGATTTTAATCCAAAATCAGATAAGCATAATTCTCAGTTATAGAAATGATTTGTTGCTCTAATTCCCAGTTTTTGCCATAGCTGAAGAGTTGCTGTTGATTTCTCACCTAAGTTCCGCATACATTTGCAAATGTCAATCAGTTGATTCATTTGATCAGAATATATATTAAATGTAAGATGAATATAAAAAACACAGTTTAGCTGCATTAAGTTAAGATCCCAATAGGGATAGAAATACGGGATATGTTTCAAAACACTGTCTTACAATTTGAGAATCATTGCTGGTAATGAAAAAATTTAATTTCGACATGAGATAATCAGTAACTACAATTATAGATGATATTTCAAGATATATATATATCAAATTGTAGAGTAGGGGAGGGAAGGTGTGAGTACAAATTTGGTCAGATTTATGGTTTTCTTACCTGACCAGATATCTTCTCATGATAATTCCCACCAATAAAATAAAAATTTGACTTTCAGACTTGGTTAATAAGCCAAATGGTATGCTTGGCCTCTCTCCTGCATCATTTTTCATTAATAGTCGACTTACGCTAATAGGAACATGAAATGGGGGTGATTGCAAAAATTGCCATCTAATGTTTCTAAAAGTAAAGCTTGATTGACTATACTGATATTGAACAATTCACAGATTTAAATTTTATTGTTCAATCACTGTTACATCTTACAGTCTCATAGGTTGAATTTAGAAAAAAATCAACAATTATTTCTTATTTCTGTCAATTCCGGCTGATTAAGAACGCATTTTCTGTTTTATTGTTCCAAATCAAAATGTTAGCAAGGCATATTTTACTGATTTATAGCAAAGTAACACATATTTGAAAGGTTCTCCATTTGGAAGTTTCTGGCTATTTCTTTCAAATACCAGATTCGAAAATTTTGTACTGGAGGAATGCCACAAAAAGACATAATCTTAATTTTTAAATTACCAGCAATTAACTCAATCACAGCAGAATCTTGATTATGCAATGATACGGTATCACTCCTAGGTTTAAATTATTAGACAACATCATAAATACAATATTAAGAATAAAACAAGACACCTTTCTGCTTTTTTCATTACATATTCAGATGATGATTAAACAAAAAAAAAAAATAGCCAAGCAATCTTCAGCAATACAGTGATAATGAGCACTCAACGTTGCCAGGTTGCTAGGGCCTATGAAGTAGCAGTGTCGGTGACACAAATATCACTTGAGAACGGGAAGTACTAAAATGTCGTCGGAGGCGTCGAGGGCTAAGGGGAAGCGTCGGAGGCTGAGGGAAAGCGTCGGGGGCTAAGGGAAAGCGTCGGGGGCTAAGGGAAAGCGTTGGAGGCTAAGGGAAAGCGTCGGAGGGGGGCTAAGGGAAAGCGTCGGAGGCTAAGGGAAAGCATTGGGGCTAAGGGGAAAGGTTGGGGGCTAAGGGGGAGCTTCTGGGGCTAAGGGGAAACGTAGAGGGCTAAGGGAAAGCGTCGGGGGCTAAGGGGAAGCGTCGGTGGCTAAGGAAAAGCGTCGGGGGCTAAGGAAAAGCGTCGGAGGCTAAGGGGAAGCGTCGGGGGCTAAGGGAAAGCGTCGAAGGCTAAGGGAAAGCGTCGAGGGCTAGGGGAAAGCGTCGGAGGCTAAGGGAAAATGTCGGGGGCTGAGGGGAAGCGTTGGGGCTAAGGGGAAGCGTCGAGGGCTAAGGGGAAGCGCCGGAGGCTAAGGGAAAGCGTCGGAGGCTAAGGGAAAGCGTCGGGGGCTATGGGAAAGCGTCGGAGGCTAAGGGAAAGAGTCGGGGGCTAAGAGGAAGCGTCGGGGGCTAAGGGAAAGCGTCGGAGGCTACGGGAAAGCATCAGGGGCTAAGGGACATCGTCGGAAGCTGAGGGGAAGCGTCGAGGGCTAAGGGGAAACTAAGGGACAGCGTCGGGGGGTAATGGGAAGCTTCGGGGGCTAAGGGGAAGCGTCGAGGGCTAAAGGAAGGCGTCGGAGGCTAAGGGAAAGCGTCGGGTGCTGAAAAGAAGTGTCAGAGGCTAAGAGGAAGCGTCGAGGCCTAAGGGCTTTCAACGTGGAATGCTTATGTTTTGATCACGAAAAGAAATTAAAATATCCCGCCTAAGGCTAACTTGGATGGTCACAGAAAGTGTATAAAAGCGAGTGCATTTTTATCAATTGATAAGAGAAGATTAGATTGTATTGAGATTCTGAAATTATTCTTTTTGTTGAAGTATAATAAAGAATATCAAATTTGGTCTCTATCTCGTCTTTCTATCTTGACCCTTCAGGGATAAGACATTATATAAGCCCTATAACCTAGGAAGAATAGTGCCTTCTGAATTCAAGTGGAAGATTGCCGTATCGTTGAAGCACGGGAGTCGGGACAAAATTTCAAATAACAGTTAAGTAACGTTTTTCACGATAATATTAAATAGCGTATAGGGGAAGGTTTTGGACGCTATGAGAATACACCTCACCGCGATTATACAATTGAAATAATTCATTAAATTCTTTTTCTATACCACCTCGTTAAAAACTTCGGCTTATTTGGGTGCAAAAATCTGGCCCAGACAATGTTCCCCAATGTCACGAGAACGGACGGTGACTTTCTTTTTCCCTGAACGCCTTCAAGTGTTGGATATTGCAACCGTTTGTCGGTTTGTATCCACTCACTTGAGGTCCGGTGTTTCGGTAGTTGGAGCGGGACTTTTGATTTAGCCGCAGTGTGTGCTCCGGACTGTTTTACTTTCGATTTCTGATTTTCGTGGTGTCTTCAATTTTGAAGTGTTGTCATATCGATGCTCAGGGAAGTACAGACACAGAGTAAGCTGTCTTCTTTCTGTTCAACTTAGCTAGAATCTATTTAGGCCTATGTCATAAATTTTTCAAGTTCCTGAGTTTCCTGTCATTTTTGTAATTTTCTTTCTTTTATGCGGTTTTGTGTGACCGTATGGACGTGGAAATTTACAAATAAAACTGATTGATTGATTGTCCTTAGGTAGGCAAATGGTGACAAAATCAAGGGTACCTGGTTAGCTCAATCGCTGTAACAGGTAACGTTAAGCTCTATACCTACAGTACCGGTACTGAGCAGTGAGTATAAAGGCCTAAAGAATATAGGCCTAAAAATATTCAAGCTCAATACCGTCAAAGTTGGTAACTTCGGACGTTTTTGCAGTAAATCTGACTCTCGTTCGGCCATTTTTTATCCAAATAACACCAAATTTGGATGATGGAACAATGCCGCCACGACCGAACGATTATAAAAAACCAGAAGGCGTTGCGATGATTTTTTCTTCCTAATTCCCCGTTTTTATTAATTTAACATACCGCACGATAAAAATTGTAACTTCGGATGCCTCGTTCTGTCTCTGTTGACGGGTTACGCAGAGAGAGAATATCGTACGGTACGTCGTGACAGCTGAGTGATCACGTATCTGCGTCGAGTCGCGACGTCATTTACGTATTAATTTGTCTTGCCTCTAGATAACGTAACTTGAGGTCGCATATTATCTTGTTTTATTGAGCATGGGCCACTGATAAAATAACATGTCAAAAATCATGAAACGCAAGAACTTAAAAAATGTCAGCGATAATGAAATTAAAGATAAATGAACCGATAAGTAATAAATGAAAGCACATTTCGGTTGCCATATGTAAATGTGACAAATAAGTTGACAACGGAATTGGTCGCCGGGCATTTGATACTAAATAATAGGTCCATAGCGTTTGATTTCACATTTCAAATGTACATGATGCATTTCTTTACGGAATTATTCAAAAACATATGCTATGTCACCTACTCGGATACGAGAACGGTGGAAAATTGACTATTGGCCGCACAAAGCTTAATTTTTTCCCGGCATAACATCATAAAATTTTCCTAATTATGAAAATATATCATCCTCGGCGTTTATCAAGTATGGCTCGTGGCCATCGGGCAATATTTTCGTGTTGGTCACGGCGAACGACGGCGCCACGGTGTCCGTTTCCGCTAGCGCGGCGAAATCACAGACTGGCGTAAGCATACCGGCGACATCAGAGACTGACGCAGAGCCACGTTGACGCTTCGTAAAGAGAGTGAGAGATAATGAAACGACGTCATGCTGACGTCGATCTTGACGTAACCAGGAATTTGGGAGATTTGAAAGATTTTCCTCAATCTGGAAAGAACACTTTTTCACGGTTCTACGTCGACATCTAACGACCACTCAAATTTTAATTTGACATTGAGTACTCCCTCTAGCGGAATCAACAATTTTGGTGCGGACATTACTTCCGAAGTACCGTTTTGGGCCGTTTGAAACGACGCGCCGTATTTTTAGGAGAAATTGCACGTTTCTAGTGATATAGAAAGACAGGGGTCACGAGTAATGTGTAAATGTTTAGCATAAATTATTATCTACAAGAAAAACATAGACTGACCCAGATACATGGCGTATTTAGTTGTTTATGGCCATTTTAAAAAATCGTCCGAAGTTACAAAGCATCCGAAGTTACCAACTTTGACGGTACTAGTGCGTTTCGTGCTTTGGCTTTCTGAAATGAAAATATTTTTAATTTGCCCACCTTGACTGTCATATTTTGGGGTCTAGTGAAATTTAGTACCATATTCCCGAATGTCATTAAAATAAAAACTGGCAGAATATTCTCATCCTAACTAGGGGGCACCAATGCTGCAACCATCTGGCGTTGTCTTCCGGGTTAGGATGAGTCGCTTGCAACATGCTAAATTATTATGATAGTCGGATATATGCAGTATGGTACTAAACTTCATGAGACCCATATTTTGCAACTTCTTTTTCAATTCCCCGCTTTGCAGACAAATTTGATTTTTTTTAAAGTTATGCATTATACAGTGGCCTAACGTTAGGACTCATCCCAGTCTGCCAAAGTGAAATTCATGCTCTTATCAGTGGTGTAAGAGTCTTGGGAGAGAGAATTTTTCAAAATCATCAACCAGAAAACAGGAGCAAAAATTACAATAACAATAGTTAACAATATAGTTTTTTTTACAGTTTTCAGTGTAGATTTGGAGGTGGTGATCGGTCATCAAAGTCAGCCTCCACCAATAAACGGATTCATTAGAAAAATGTTGCATTTGAATTTAAACAAAATAACTAAAGCAAACATCAACACTGGTTATGTTACCAATATTATCATATATAATTATAAACGAAGATAAGTGGCATATATAAATATATATATATATTTACCAAGATAAATGGAAATGTTATTACAATACCTAAGTGCACAATTCTATTCAGAAATTGAATGATTTGGTTCAATATGCAGTCTTGATTAGTACTCATATTACTTGGGATTTATTACAAGTTACCCTAAGTGTAACTTCTGAAAGGCATTCACAGACCATGATTAAACAGACTATAATAATAATCAAAGTATTTAATTAAATATTGGTTAGGTAATATATAAACGGAGCTAAATATTTCATCACTATTTCAAAAAAATAATATCATGAAAAAGTGAGACCTTGAACATAGTGTATGAGATAAAGATAAACAGCTGCTATAAATGATAATTCTATAATTGGAAATTTTTTAATCATCTTTCAGGACTCAAATGGTTTGATCTAGAGCAGGGTTACCGAATCTTAGTTTTCCCTGTGGGTCTGAAATTTTTGTATCATTTTCATCGGATAGACAAAGAAGCTTCTAATCCATCAAACCCCAACTATTCCAAAGCAAAATTTATAACCCTGAACCTTATTCAATTTGGTTGCTATCATACATTCAATAAGAGACCTAACATAAAAATAATATTTGAATTTTTTGTAAAGAAAATGAAGCATCCAAGGCGTACGAAAATTTTTCGGCTCTTTTTTCGACTCGCCTGGTTTTAATGTATGTTCGTATTGCCTATGTTAGAATTAGTTTTGGCTAATTTGTCGTTCTAAATGAACCTATTATAATCCATGGAAAATATTTGGCTGTGGTATATTTTCATCTTGGATAAAATCGAATTTGAGTATATATTTATTTGAGAATAAAAAATAAACATTTTTGGTGATTTTTTGTCATGTCAATGATTAACATTATTCTTTTAATGAGTCTGGTCAAATTTAGATTTTGCCTGGATATTTTTACTGAAGCATTTTGTTAGAATGTGGGTTGAGAGCTAGAGCATTTTCGACTACTTAACAAACACCGCGGGCGGATGAGAAAGGGGTCACAGATAAATCAGACATACTATAGATTTTTGTTTTTTCGACAAGTGGTAATTTTCTTAAGGAAAGGCTAAAAAATTCAAATTGTTTATCAGGCAACCTCTCAGATTTTTTAGAGACCTGAAAAATTATCAAATTTTTGAAATTTTGGACTAAGTCGGACAAGCTTTCACAAACAGAGATATTATTTTACTTTTATGCAGGCGCAATTCACTACATTATTTATCGCCTGTGTCCATGATCTGATTGTAATATTTCGTGAAGAAGGCATTCATATCAAGATGCATGCATGCCAGGACACCTCAAGAATGAGTAAGTTATAAATTAAGATTTTCAAATGTGTCATCATCTAGCTAGCAATGTGTACTCACAAATAGCACATTTAAATAAATATTTGATATGTGGAAGAAAATTGTAATTGGATTGATATGGAATATGCTCCCAATGCCAATCTATTTGTGTTATTGAAGTTGGATACAGGCTGGCAGAATGACAGCTACTGTGCTACTCAGACACCAGAAGTAAATGGCTATCATCAAAAGAAAATTTAGCAAATATACAGAATTCGGTATAAGATTAGAATGTCTCTTTTTTAGTCTAGTAGCAACCAAACTGAAGAAAAAAGTTTTAAAATCATCAATGCTGCTATGAAAGAGTTTTTGAAGATTTTTTGTCCATCTGAAGGAAGTGACATTATCATTTCAGACATCTGAAGAAAAGCAAGATTCCGTGATCCTGGTTGAATATATGGATATTTTAACCTTCATTTTACCAGTTGCAGATTTGTGTAGATCTATTACGTCAAGGATTTTATTATGGGAGTTTTTCAATTTTGAAATTGCAATTTTCAATTGACTGTAATTGATATATCATTAGATAAGATTTGATTGAAATAGATTTGATAGAAACAAAATCCCTCCCAGATAAAATCAATTTTTTTTTTATCTGCAAATATTTGTCAATTGTTAATGGTTCCGTTGTTTTCAAATTACTTTTCAGTGTGGCAACATCCATTTGTCAATGTCTTCAAGCAATTTAAAGTGGAAAGCTGGAAAAAATCAAGCAAAGAAGGAGATGTTGCATCAGTCATGGATAAACAACTGAAGTGTACAGTCTTCAGAATATTAGGTTTGTTTTCTATTCCTTTTGTCAGTAAACCGTATTTGTCACACTACAGAGTTATCAGGGAAGCAAACGAAATCTTGAATAAAGTTTAAACACGTGCCAGGGAATAAGTTCCAAAGAAACACTCGAAGAGCTGACACATGTTTGTTTATCTCAAAAAAAATTATATAAATATTACTAAATTCGGTCGCACACATCATATGGCGAGACTCTCCTCCCCTACAAAATAAAAATAAAGGGCTCCAAACACACACACAATACAACTAAAGTTAAAACACAAGCAAAAAATGGTCAGGAAGAAACTGTGCATGAGAAAAAAATGCGTAAAAACAATGAAAAAAAAATTAAAGCAAAACAAAAGAGGGGTAAAATAGAAATGAAAAAAAATAAATGCCTCTCAAAAAACAAAGCCCCCAAAAAAAACATTGCTAAAAGAATGACGATCGCCTTTCCTGATAGACAATGGTGTTTGTGCCAAATTTCTGGAGCAAAATTAAATAAACCTTAAGAGTGGCTAATTCTTACATGCATTACTTGATTCATTGTCAGAGACGGCCAAATTACAATACTGATTTTACTTCTTATTGTTGGTGATATTAAGTATTATAATGATTTCATTTAGGTATTTGAGATAAATTTGACAATAATAATTCCAGACGCTATTTTTGGTAATATTGGACATAAGGGATTAACTACTGTCGAAGTTTAATAATCATAACAATTTAATAATGAAGACAAATGCGTAGATAAATTAAAGTCTCATCATATTCATACAAGGTATCAAGGACTCCATAAAATATGGTATTTTGTATGGAAATATGATATCTGTTTGAATAGTCTGTTTGAACATATTTATAGCCACTATATTTTTCTGTATAAGATTATTCTCTTTTTGGAATAGCGATATTCAAAGAGGTAACAGCTAGCTGGTAGTGTCCGATAATATCAAAATTTTATAAAGAAATAAGATCTAGCCTTACCTTGGCTAGATTAAAACCGATGAAACCCATTGTGTGACATAATATTTTTATTAAAGCATCTGGTTTCTGAACACAAATTCCTTGGTGCTGTTATTAAGCTGAGGCTACTTCCGAATTGAATATTCTATTCAGATACAGATCTGATCCGAATACTCATTTTTATGATTCGATACAATTCTTTTATCAATTTCTTTCGAATATTTTACGTACAGATCAAAAGTCATGGTTTTGTGTTTGTGCATTTGTTTTTATAACTTGGTGTTTGGGAGTGGTATATCTACGTCTTGGTTTGCAGTGATCAGACTGGCAGTATGCCAGCTACTCTGATGAGAATGGCTGTAATCAGAAGAAAATTTAGCGAAAAAGCAATATTTCATGATATACCTGTGGCTAGAAGATTAAAATGTCCATTACTCAATGTCTGGTAGCAATGAAACTGTACAAAAAGGTTTATTTCTGCTATGAAATGTTAATGGTTTCGAAGCTTATTTGTCCATCCAAAGAAAATGACATTACATTGAGTGATTGCCACCAGGGAAATTCACTATGACATTACATATTAGAAACTCTAAAAACCAAAATTCTGCCACCCTGGGGGGGGGAGATTAACAAGAAAAAATTTGTCATTGGACTGGTTGTCAATAACCACCAATGATAAATGTTTCACACAGAACTTCCAATTTTCTTTCACAGGTTCAGTACCGGCGGGAAATTATATTCAGATTCCTCGTACAAGTACTCAATCACTCGGTCTGACTGGAAGATATCTGTATATTTTATTGAAGGTTTCAATATTCTTATTGCTTAATTAAATATTTAGATTTTATTCTACTTTTTTCGATATAAGCTGTGTGAATTAGATGACAGAGTTCACTCTTTATTCTATGCAGGGATGGCCTAAACTGAATATGTTACTATTCAATTACACTCTGAAAAAATATTTTCGAATATAAAATATTGAGTACATTTTAATCCTAGCCAAGTGTTGGATGAAAGGTAGTATTCTTACATTTTTGAAGAAGAATTCAATTTGCAAAATCTCTGTGAAATTATATCAATTTGGCGAGCAAAAACGAAAGTTTTTTTGTTCATTCAGTCCGGATTTATGCAATAAAAATGACATGTTTTCATATCCCACTATTTTGAATTTCATCTAAAATAAAAAAAACTTTCCATATTAAATATGTTGATTGAATCGAAGATGAATTGAATGTAGTTGAATATTTGATTTGTTTCAGACTATTTAGGATTCAATGATATAAAAAATCCTTCTTTTTATATCTGCAGAATCCCAGTGAGTTAATTCAACATTATCGTCCTCTTTTTTTGCTTGATTTGCTAAGTTTACTCGGACTAATTTGTCCAAGAATTCAGATTTATGTTCTTCGTTGAGCATTTTTTTGCAGTTGTCATGAACCATAATCTTCTTAATGCTGGATTGAGAGGATTCACATTTCTCAATCAATTATTTTGTTGCAGCCTCTTCCAACAAGATATTTTGTTGTTCATATTGATGCAGCCACAGAGGAAGGACTAACTATACGAATTTCATTCTCAAATTTGTTCAAAGAATTCAAATGCACTTCTACATGGTTACAATTCCCATTCATCTGTCACGCGGCAAGAGGTCGATAAATTAAGATAAATATACAGTATAACGTTTTCTTTAAAATTGTGCAAATTATACAAGAATAATATTTGCAGACTGACAGAATGTCAGCCACTCTGTTACTCAGACACCTGTAGAAAATAGTTTTCATCAGAAGAAAATTTGCTCATTGAACGCCTAGTAATCAGAAAACTATAGAAAAACGTTCAATATCATCAATACTGCTATAAAATAAGGTTTTGGAGCTTTTTTGTAGACCTGAAGAAAATGACATGAATATTTCGCCGTAAAGAAAATCTGCTTCCCTGGATCATTGTTTTAACGTTTTGTCTCTATATTTCAACATGCGCAAGTATGAGAATTGAAAAAGAACATTCTTGATGCTTGAAATTCGTTTTTGTACATTATTGCACTCTCCGATTTAGAAAGTTGATATTTGATTATTTGATTGCAGGGAGTGTAGAGCACCGTGCATCTGAGGGGGCAAAGTCAGATATGGTGGGAGCTGCACCTCTTGCACAAAAGTGGACAATGTTAGTTATGGATATGCAATATATACTGTCTGTGTATATAAACAGGTACTTATTTGGTATATGATATATGACTGGATATTTCTTTGGGCAAATAGTTAGAAGCATTCTGGAATGCTGTCTAAATTCACTAGTTTTTATTGTATCTAGAATTAACAAATATGCCTTTCATAAATCATTATTTCTTGTTCAGGGTGTTCAAAATTGGATATTTTCAAAATTGAATCAAATAATATTATAATAAACAAGCAAAGACATTCTTTTATAGCAATATAATTCACATTAAAATTCATACTTAATTTTGAAAAAACATTCAAAAATATTATTGAATGCTAGTAGAAATCGAGTAGAATATTTTGGATATCTACTACAGAATAAGCTAAATATTATGTTCAAAATTTGTTATGTCGAGGAACTAACTAAGTATATCAAGTGTGTGAAATTCTGAATAATATTTAGAGTTATTTTAACGTGACTAATCACGATGAAGAATTTTACATTGAGGTTAAATCAGACATCATATGAGTAGAACTGTACAAAATATTCTATTCCTTCCTTGATTCGCAAATTTGATAAATGATCTTGATAGAAACTTCACACCTATAGGGCTTAATATTACATTTATATTCATTCTTAATGGCTTTAATACTTTATTTCATACAGAAAGTATTCTCACTTAAAGAATCTTCGTATTTGTGCTAATTTGATGGTCAAGAATTGTTTTACTTCTGACATTGAATATGATCCAAGATTGAGTTTCCGACATGCGAGGGAACTTGGTATTAAATCAACTGAAGATAATTTAGCACCAATGCCTAGAGATATGAACTTCCATGTTCCTAAAAATAAGGTAAATAATGAGCTATTAATATTCAATAATCGAGAAGGTTCAGATAATACTCGGGTACAGTAATTAAAACACTTATTTTTGCTATTCATAAGCAACAATTTCTCCAAAACTATTTTATTTTGGCTTTTTCTTTGTACAAAAATTGTACTTGGAAATTTTGCCAAGCATGATACAGTAGTGGCTTATACTTGTCAAAACAGAATTTGTGGTTGAGAAGTTCAAGTTTTTGTGATCAAAACAGATTTGGTGAGAATTCCAAAAGATCTATGCAATCTATGATTGAACCATTTGTGACTAAGTATGATTTGAAATTTTTTCTGTTGGGGTCATTTTTTTGGATATTTTTCCGACTTTGGGACGAATATTAGTTTTTGAGCAGAAATTAAATATTTTTGTGTTTTAACTTTGAATTGTTTCTGGTTTCTACTACCCTATAAATTAATTGAAGATATTTTTAACCCAACTATGAAGTTTTCTAACTTAAATTTCTAGACAAGAAATGAATTTTTGGTTTTGTTCAGGATTTATTTTCTTATTTTCTGAATGTGTAACCAATATTTGGTCCTAATTAATTTTTTTTTGGTATTTATGCAGTCATGGGATGATATGTTTGATCTTGTACGATTTCCCACGTCACCTGATGCACCTTCACCCACAAAACCCAGTTTACTACCTTTTGATTCAATTCAACGTAATGATAGACAACCCCTAGTTGAAAGATCACGATCTAGGAAGTCGAAGAGAACTACCAATGGACCACCCGGAATTATACACAGTCCTAGACGAGAAGAGGTTTGCTTGATGATAAGAAAATTTGGATATTCTATTTATAGCCACTATATTTTTCTGTATAAGATTATTCTCTTTTTGGAATAGCGATATTCAAAAGTTGGTTTAATTGTAGACCTATTTTGTATATTTGACTGGATTTTATCTCTGATATGGGCAATCTGAACATTGTTTCTGGATCGTATTATGCCATTTTGCATATTAATGTTGATATTATTTAAAAAAAAATGGTATCAATATTGTTATTGTGGGTGGATGTAGACTTACTCAATACTAGCTACCCTGCTACTAATGCCCACCACTCCAACTTCAGATCAAACAGCTATAATATGAGTAGACTTCACATCAGAAAGCATATATCTTTTCAAAAACGCCAACCTAATTCATCTAAGTGGCCTATATAGTGCCTTGATCCACTCGAGATGGCTGATTAGAAAAGAATCAAAAAAATTGTCTATCAGCAGGATTGAACGTTCTGAAGAATTGTGCGAAAATTTCAAATATTTTAATGGAAACATACTGTTTGGATATTTTTTCTAAACTATTTCTGGTAATCAAAGGTTTCAATCATGAAGAAAAATATCACAGAATACAATATTTTTGACTTCAATTTGTTATTTTTGTAGGGCAAAACAATTGATGCATCGAGATATGGTGGTTTTCACACAAGATCACGACATACTGTTTCTGTTGCTACTATTCCAAAGAAACAACCCAAATCCAAACCTATTCCCATTGTATCAGAATTACCTCCTGTTGGATTGAGCATGCTGACTACTACCGATGGGTATATTTTCAAAACCTTTTCATTTTTACTAGCGTTTTTTACTCTGATCCTTCATATATGTTCAGATATCTTTATAAAGCTTTTTATTGCATCTATAAGCCACACTTATGAAAGATGTATTTGCAAATTTTTTTTCTGATTGGGTTTATCACAGCCATGCATATTTATAATCTTGTGGAATACTTTTTATCTCATCGACATTCCTCAGTAAAGATGCCCAGTCCTCATGGTTGAAATATTGTTGAAAAACACTGCTCACCGGTACCTTTGTTCCACCTACAATATTGTTTCTTTTATTCTGGTAATCTACAGCTCTTTATTTTTGCAATCTTGTCTTTTATTATTTTTTTGCCACGAATAACTCGTCAACATGAATATTTTTTTTCGACCAGCAATGGCCTGTGCCTCCTTTGTGGATCATGTTTAGCAAAGATGGCAATAGATGCTTTTAAAACAATAAATGCACAACTGCGGAGAGTGGTATTGTGCATTTATTTTGATAAATATTATGAAACTATCCGATGCCTACCTAGATTCACTGTGATTTTTGTCATAACATAGTCTATTCGATAAAAAAAATCGATCGCAGCATGCTTTTGTTTCGTTGTTTGAATAAATTCCTATTAATTAATATAGCTTATATTTTCTTTAGATTTTATTTTTGTGTCAGAAGAGTTCTAAATTTACAAATTTTTACACTCTATTGAAAGGTCCGAGCCCCAAGATGTCACACTCGTAGAATCAGGAACAGGTGATATCCATATATTTACCGATGGTCTGGATAATCGAGATGTCGAGGTTCATAGACATTTTGCAAAAAATAGTAAATCGTCTACCATAAGAAGTGTTGCAACTGTTGAGCCAAAAATCAAGAAAGCTAGTATCAAAACATCTGCAAGTAAGTTTTGATATATATTGTCCTCATTATGTTTTAATTTATTTGGTCATCAACAGATGCATGTGTGTGGGTGGCACTGGTGGCATGATAGTTATAACTGAGAAGCTATGTGACTCCTTTTCGGCATTGTTTCAAAAGGAAAGATACATTTTTGCAGGGTGATAATTTTTTTTGTTTTTGTCACTTTGTTAAAGGGGACCAAAAAAGCTTCAAAACCATCAACACTGCTATTTCATAGCAGTATTGAAGATTTTGAACCTTTTCCTATTTTTATCTTTTGACAAGAGTTATATCATGAAATAACGTTCGCTTAGTAAATTTCCTACAGAAGGCACCAATTTTCTTCAGGTGCCTTTAGTAACAAAGTAGCTGACATTCTGCCAGTCTGCACTATGGGAAAGCAATATTTGTGAGAATCCTTGACATTTTTTTGGATGAGCAATTGCAGGGAGTCACAGTACATTGCTTGCTTATACTCACGAAATGAGTGAGACTGGGAGAATGCCAACTACTCAGATGCCTGAAGAAAATGGGTTCCATCAAAAAAAAATTTAGCAAATGGGCAATGCATCATGATAAATCTCTTACTGGAAGAAAATATGTTCATTTTTCAGTGTCTAGATGTAACCAAAAGGATATAAAAAAGGTTCGAAATCATCAATATGGCTTTAAAGCTATTTTGTACATCCGAAAAAAATGACCTCAATATTTCATACTTCATACAAGCAAAAATAAAATTCTGCCACCCTGATGGGGCGACATAAGCCTTCTTTTCCTTTTATTTTCTCTTTTTTTTGACCAGGATCAAGCAAAAGTCGGAGTCACACCACAACTCCTCGGTCAACAAGAAGTACAAAATCAACATCACCGTTCCAAGGATTCCATACCACAGAAAAAAATTATGATGATTTGACTTGCCTTCAACCTGATCCTATACTAAAGATAAGGCATATTATTGGATTTGGATCAGGTGTTAGTTCTTCTCGTCCAAATACCCAAGCTTTTAGGTAAGTTGCTGGAAGAGTTAAGTTGATACCTCTTCAATCGGTTGGGATTTTTCAAAATTTCAATATTGTTTCTTTTGAATATCTCGTACCCTTTTTGGAGAATTGTTATTTATGTCTGATTTTATAGAATGCTACTTTTCTACAAAATGGAAAAAAAATATAATAAAATATCAGCAATTTTGTTTACGCGAAATGTTAAAACATTATTTTATGTATAATAGTGAATTTTGAACACCGGTCATCTGTCATACTGAACTATAAAGACAATCCTAGTTGAAATTATACTTGCTTCACCTGCTTGAAATTGTGTAAAACTTCACTTGCAAATGTTTATATGCTCAGATTGTACACAAGGTTTGACATAACACTCAGGCAGGCCATGTATAACTTTCAAAAAGTTTGTTTAAAATCTGATATTGAAATTAAAAAAACTAACATAATTTTGCTTATTAATGAGCTAAAACACATCTCTATTGAGAAATACATAGCATAGTAGAAAATAATTCTATCCTATCCGAATTTTTAGGAATCAAGCACTGTGGCATCCCGCTGGTCATTTGTGTGGTGGAAATGAAGTTGTTGTTTATGCTGTACATGCGGTCATTGTTGCTATGGAGATTGCTAATGGTCATCAACATTTTTTCATTGGGCATACTGACAGTGTAGTGGCTCTTGCATTCAACAATTATAGTGGACGATCGAAAAGTGGGTGCATGTAACTAAGGTTGTCATTATGGGTGCCCAGTTAGCTCAATCGGTAAAGTGCTGAAAATAGGCTTTGGACTGCTCATCTCTTATCATCCGGATGTAGATTTGAATCTCATGAGGGAGATATCTGCTGGACGTGTTATCGGTGTGCGATGGTTCACATGAACGCTGCTCAAGGCTCCCTGCAACAACCAGAACCACCATACACAGGAAAAATGAGAGAAAAGTTCATCATACGGTTATGCCATATTCTCAGCTTTCCTCTCACAGTATAAAAATGGGAATCCTATCATACGATAGTTTTGTTTTTGAAAATAACCATATAAATATATTAATATATATAACATTTCAGATGGATAAAATTTGGGATATTTGGTTATATTTTGCTATTGAGTCATGATTTAAAATTTCGTACTTATCAGGATTTTATTGCAGAATGAAAAATGTAAGAAGAATTAACAGGAAAAATTCATATCGTGAAGCTTAAGTCAGTGAACCACTGATGCTGTATTGTGTGAACCATATGATCTTATTTCTTTAACCCTTCATTTTGTGCATCCAATTGATCAATCATCAACCATCCAGAAGGTGAAAATATCAATAGGATGTTGTTAATTTTATAAGGCTTACTATGTATACATTTTTTTAGCTTTATCATCCTCTATTCTTGCTTCTGCCCAACGAGGTGATGGAGGTGTAGTCAGAGTTTGGAAATTTGATAATAAGAAGTGTTTGGCAATTGTTAAAAATCAACAAGCAAGATGTATGAGCATCCTTTCTTTCTCTACAAGCGGTGCAGTTTTGATTGGATGTGGAAGGTATCTTATAGTCTGAGTGAAACTTATTATTCACTGAAGTTTTGATAGGATGATAGACAAAACCAAGCAATTAATATCTCCTGTTGCTGGCACTTTTACACACATGAGTTTAGCCGGGGGAAGCATACTCATTGTTCTTCCTGTGTCTAAAATATTATGTCATTATTTTGGATGGTCAAAAAAAAGCTTTAAAAACTGTCAACACTACTATAAAATATATTTCATAGCAGTATTGATGATTTTGAACCTTTTGCAACAGTTTTTATGTTTTTATTTTGGATGGTCAAAAAAAGCTTCAAACCATCGACACTGCTATGTCATAGCAGTATTGATGATTTTGAATCTTTTGCTATAGTTTGGTTGCAACCTGACTCTAAAAAGAACCATTTTTTCTCCCTGACAGATGATATACATCATGAAATATTCTCCTTTTGTTAAATTTTCTACTGATAGGAGCTATTTTCTTTGGGTGTCTGAGTGGAAAAGCAGCTGGCATTCGGCCATTCTGTATTTCAGTGTGGTTTCATATAGATAAATCTCTCTAGATAAAACTTGAATTCTTGGCAGGATTATCACCCAGGACTGTGTGTCAACAACAAATTTTGTTTTATATTTGCAGAGATACACATGGAAAAACATTAATAATAGTGTGGGATACAAGTGGTGTTATAAGGCATGGAACTGTTAGTGTTTTGGCCAGGGCAAGAGCTGATGTTGAGGTTTGTTTTCCACTTAACTTCAATAAAATCAACTTAAACATATTTTTTCATGTATGGGTCACTAATTGTGATTACATTCCCAAGTTGATATTCTGCATAATGATTTTACTGGGCTCAATTAGGAGCAGTCTAGAATTGACATCAATTTTTATTAAAACTATAGAACACTTTTTCTTGTGTGTTATGGATCTCTAATGTAATTTAAACCACTTTTTTTAACATTCATATTTCAAACTTGGATTTCAACAAAGCATATTTCCTGAAATTCTAATGCTTTCCATACATTTATATTAAGATAACACGTTTACGTATCTGCCCAACTGATGACACAAGACTAGTTACTTGTGGTCGTGACAACATCAGATTTTGGAGAGTTCGGTCTGGTCAACTTCGGTCTTGCCCAGTTAGTCTAAGTCAACATAAAGTAGGGGAAGTAACTGATGTTACTTTTGCGAAAGTTGGGAAAGGTAAATTTTTTGATAAACTGCCCTTATTTGATCGTTTTTTTTTTTTTTTGAATAAATTTTACGTATAAATTCTCGATTTATATGAATTTTGTGTTTTGCCAACATCAAAAACGGTATTTCAAATCTAGGCCAAGGAAGTTTAAAGTAGTTTGCCTTCTAAGTTTGTCTTGAAAGACCAGGTACCACTTACTACATCCCAATTACCTGTTCTGTTTAGCATGTTTTCTGCTCAAAGTGAGGTTTCTCAAGCTTTTATTTCTGGGGTACCTTTTCGCCACATAAGTGATCGTTTGTTGGTTCTATTTAAGAACTGCTCCCAGGCCTTGTTAAAGTGTATTTTGACATATTTGTCCTGTGCTAGGTAGTTCTTATTCTTAAGGGGGTATTTATGTGATAAGTGAACAGTGGACACCTTGCCGACTCACTATGGTTTCAACCAGCACTGTGGTTGGCTTGTATGGTTTCTGGATTGAACTTCTTTAGTGCCATTTTTGTGATTAAGTAAATAAACTATTCCTACTGTTTTGATGCTTTTGTTTCATCATTAATTTGCTCATATGTTTTCCACTATATTTAAGTTTCTGAGCGGAATCTTTCTATGGATATGTTGAACAAATCAAATCTTCATACTCAACAAGATGTCATGCAACACTCTGTATATGCCTGTACTAAAGGAGGATTCATCATTGAAATTGATTTTCAAAATGTTGCGATTAAAGATATTCACAGATTATTACCAACTCATGAAGATATGGATGTCAGTCAGAAAGGTACGGAAAAGTTTTATTTTTTTACTGGTGATTGGGAATAGGCCTGAAAGAGCCTGAAGTCTTATTCTTTCACTTCCAATTCAACTTGGCTTGGCTGTGTTCTAGAATTGTTGCTTTTAGCAAGAAGAATATTGTAACTGAATATAATATGATATATCAATCAACACATGCAACAACACAAGGATTAAAGTAGATGTTTCAATTATATACCGGTGTTAGTTTTTGTTTCTCATTCCAACAAACTTCCAAATTTTTTAAGGAATTCGATTAAACGCAGTAAGATTTGCAGAGTCATATCTGGCAACTGGATCAGATGATGGATTTCTACGTTTATGGCCTCTTGATTTGTCAACAGTTTTCCTGGAAGCCAAACATGAGGGTTCAGTCGCTGATTTGGATCTCACAAATGGTTTGTCAAATATTTAAAGCCTGACGATTATATCGATTTGCAGATATCTCCCTTAGCTGATATATTTGACATACATGACGTCCTGGCTGCATTATGGGGAGAAAATTTGTTGTTTCTTGGGGTAGCCAGAATCGAGTAAATTTTGGTTTTAGAATCTAATCGAATAATCTTACGAAACCAATATAATATTCGAATCAGAAGTAATATAATAAACAAACTAAAACATCCTTTATCAGCTTATGATTTGAGTTAAATTACAGTTTTGTTGATTTGAAATGTTGCAGAAATAGAATCGAATAGTTGATGATATAAATATCATGAATCGAATAGAATATTTTGACTATATTGTTGGAGTTTTTAAGGTCCGTCGATTGCCTTATATATTATATGTATTGGCCCCAGATTTCAATATTGATTGGAGACATGTAGTCCTGCATCTAGTACAGTTTAAGTATGCATAATCAAAGAAAAGCTAATGATTCACTGATAGATAGATCGATGCTGCTAAGGTATATGTCATCCTTTTTTGTGCTTTACAAAATAATATCTGATTAGTGATTATTGAGTCAAACAACAAGCAGGGTCTAAAATTGTGAAGTGTCTGTATGTTCTAAACTTAGCAAACAATGATTTACCTCGCAAAGAAAACTCAAATAATTTTTTTCAATCTGCATTTCAGATGGAATGAAGGTCTTAGCATCAACTAATGCTGGTACTCTTGGTTATCTTGATGTATCTACTCGACAATATACGACTGTGATGAGATCCCATACCGAAAAGTAAGATACGTTTTGTGGGTGTAACCGAACGAATCAGGTGCAGGTGGTTTACGCGTTGTCATCATAGATCAATATCTTATTCTGGTAACTCTAATACATAAATTCATGCAACCACTCAGTCCAGAGTGATAATTTGAATAGACTCGAATGAACCAAATACTCCATGCTTTTATAGCAGTACCAACCATGTTATGTCACTCATTCAAATAGGTGGCTTTAAACAATCCCAGTGTTGTATATAAAATCATATCATGTTCTTAAATATATAGGAAAATTAACAATAATTGTGAAATAGGTGTTTCCTAAGTTTTGCCGTATTTTTGGTAGAGCAGTTTTTTTTGTATTTAAGCATTGATTTTCAACTATATTATTTATTGCATATAAAAAATGATGCAAGAAAATACTAAATCAATCTGAGATTCCTAAAATTTTTCAATTCCAAATCACTCTTACTTTTTATAATGAATTGTTATAAAAGTTCTCCGTCATTGATTGGCCCACAGGATTACAGATTGTTGTATCGATGGTTTGAGAAGAACAATAGCTACATGTTCAGAAGATGGAAGCATAAGAATATGGGATATATCTACATTAAGACAACTTTATGATTTCACAACACCTGATGATACTCCCACCTCTGTGTCTTGTCATCCTACTTTAGAGGTCAAATTTTTTTGAATAGTTTAACGTTTGGCTTTTTAAAATCTGAGTTATTAACTTTCCTAATTTAAACAAACTGTAACCAATATTGCAGAGAGATCGAATTTTTTCTTTTTATGGATGTCGAAATCAACATCTTCTTTGAATGTGCAAGAAAGCTTCAAAACCATCAACACTGCTATTTCATAGCAGTATTGATGATTTTGAACCTTTCTCTACAGTTTGATTGGTACTAGAAACTCAAATCGAGACATTTCTAGCAAGAGATACATCATGAACGGCAAATGAATAAGAAATTTTCATTACTTTAAAAAAATACCTATCCAAAAGCTAGCAGCCTGTATTGCACTTGCTGGGGTTTTTCCCAGATGAAAGTAGAAAATATTGTGCAGTTCTACCATTTGAACAAAAACACGTCATTTATTATCAGCTGCTTTTGTGATCTGCCGATTTTTCGGTAAATAGCTAAATTAGGCCGGTATATATCGGTTTACTGGTATATCGGCCAGTGTTTGAATAGAGGAGTATATGACATTCTGCTGGTCGGCTGGGAATGCTGATGGTCTTTTGAGGTTCAATACTCACATATTGTTAATTTAAAATAAATGATTTTCATGGTATTTAACTTTCATAGGATTTAATTGTGAAGTTCACACCGTAATAATCTAATTTTTTTCATCAATGTAAAAAAAATTTTACTGTTTACTGTTAATCCATACTAAACATTTCCAATATACTTTTGGCATTTTCGTTTCATTTAATCCAGATATTTGCATGTGGATTTGAAAGTGGATCAGTGAGAGTTTTTCACATCAAAGAAATAACATTGTTATCAGAACATCGAATCCATTCGTCGAAAGTAACTGGAGTTATTTTCGCACCTTCTGGAGAATTTTTATACAGTGCTGAAGTAAAAGGTAATAATGACTTCTAACTTTGAAGCGGATGTGTAGTCTTGTGCAATCCTAGACTCTCACTAATACCCAAGTTAATAATTATTGTTCAATAAATAAATTTTTATGTAATAAGTCATTGATAGTCTATATTCAAAATCTATTGCGATTTGATCTTGTCCAAATAAATTTGACTATGTTCTAGCGAAAGCTACATTGAAATTGGCTATGTGGAATGATAAGATGATATATTTGTATGTACTGTGTAGTAAGCCTCATCCTTTCCATAAATTGTCACCAAGTTTCATTAGACTGATATACATGTACAAATGCAAATTGTTTGTTTTTAAAAAGTCTCTTGTTAGGAATTTTTACACTTCCAATGATAACCCACATATGCAATTTCTTAAATGCTTTTTCATTTTACATGCATTTGTTGTCCCACTGTAATTAACTTCAAGGTGTTTTTCAACTTCAAAGTTCACTACATCAAAACCTAAATAAAGTAGCTCTCATGAAGGGTATCACTAAAATCAGAAGTATTTACTACGAAATAGGAGTGTTGAAGATTGTGAAGGCTTTTGATCACACAAAGACATTTTTGTAAAAATTTCAGAATTCAATTTCACCCTGATATAATTACTTTGCATGTTCAGGAACTGTGACGTTATATGACACATCAGATGTTGAAAGAACAGGATCTGCTGTAATTCGTGCATTACCTCGTGCTATTTCTAGAGGTGATAAGTATGGGCCTCGCAGTATTGCTGTGGCACCAGACTCACGCCGTGTGGCATTTGTTGGACCGACTGAATACACCGTAACTGTGGCAGCTGCGGCAACTCTCGATGAATTGTTAAGAATTGATATTTCTACCGGATTGCATTTGCAACCAGATATTTTAAAACAAAAGTATGTTTTTTTGTGACCTGATCATATTAACTAGGCTGTAGGCATTGGCTGATATGATACCCATGAAATTGAAACAGATATTTATTGTCAGGTCTAATGCTTGATCAAAACTTTATGCCAGACTGCTCTGCTACTCAGACACTCAAAAATAATGGCCTTTATCTGAAAGAATTTTAGCAAAGGCTGAGCATTCTGTGATGCTAAAATATAAAAAGGCCTCTTTGACCATTTGATAGCAACCAAATTGTAGAAAAAGATTCAAAATTATTAACACTAGTATGAAAGAGCAGTATTGATGGTTTTGAAGCCTTTTTTCCTCTTTCTATCCGAAGAAAATGGCATTTTGCTTCATTCATTCTCACTATTTTGTTCATTTATTTATTTAATTGACGATATGTTTTCATTCAAAGTTTTATCCAGTTTAATATTTTTGTTCTCCCGAATCTTGACTTTCTTTTTTTCTTTTTTAGACCTACAGTTGATTGCCCCCTTCGTGTTTGCTTTTCCACATCACCACAACACCACCTACTGGTGGTTACCACAGGCAACAGGCTTTTAAAATTGGGATTGAAGGATGGTTGTTTGCTTTCAGTCACTGAAAATGTTCACAGGTGCATTTAATGTTTTTCTGTCGAAATGTTTGAAAATTGTTGATTATTATTAAACACCTAGTAAGCGCGACTAAGAATTATCCATCAATTTTTCTGTGCGTCTTAAGAGGTGACCAAGAATGAAGGAAAAAGCTATAATAGTGCTAGGTTTGTTGGGCATTTGGGGCTCACATAGAATTTCAATTATGCTTTTTCCTTATCCTCCTGGAAATAAACAATAACGTCCAAATCAATGGAAATATGTCAGCTATCCAGTCACCCGAAGACAATAGGTCACATAAAAAGAAAATTCAGTGAATGAGCAATATTTCATAAAAAACAAAACTAAAATACAGAGAAAGATTCAAAATCATCAATACTGCTATAAAATAGCAGTGTTGATGGTTTTGAAGCGTGTTTGTCCATCCAAAGAAACCGACATGGTTAATTCAGACAACCGAAGAAAAACAAGATTCTGTCACCCTGCTCAGAGGTTTATATTTTAGTACGAGTTTTATATTTATAGATAAAATCCTTTCCTGTTCCACAACTGGATCAGCCATTTATGATATAACCGCATTTTCTTTGTTTCGTTATCTTTTATTTATTACTAATCAGATCCCAAGCAACATCAATGTGTGTCAGTGATGAAGGGAAATATTTTGCAACTGCAGGTGATAACGTTGTGAAAGTTTGGGATTATGGACTTTCCAAAGATATTAATTTTCAGGTGTGTTTTAAGTATTATAATTTTATCCTTCACAGAATGACAGATGAAGAATGTCTGCTAAACTGACCTTGGGATGATGGTCTATAAGCTGACTTGTTCTTCACTGGAAGGAATGAAGAACACCAGAAAGTGGTTGATAGTTTTCACTGTTCAGGGCAGAAACCATTCACTGCACTCTGGTGTAGCACTTCAGTTCATCATAGGTTTACTGTCTGGTACTACAGTTCAACTTTTCTCTAAGCAACCATCAACTGCACTTTTAAGTGGGAAACATTCCCAGAAGGGCAACGTTCCCCAGCATAATAAAGAGCAGTGAGTGCTGAGTGGTGTTCTCTCTAGGTAAACTATCTACCGCATGTTTCCTGTTTGGAAAAAAGTATGCAAAAGGGTGCAGTGCACATATTTTTGTCTTTTTTGTTTTTTCAATTATGTGTTTTAATTTTCACAGGTTTTTATTGGTCATTGTGGTCCAATTAGTCGGGTGATGTTTACTCCTGATCAATTGAGTTTAATATCCTGTGGAGAGGAAGGTGTTTTTCTGTGGGATTTCCTAGGTCAAGCTGCACGACGTTTCGATCCGGATGAAGTTTCAGCAGCAATTTTAGATGATCATTTACAGCATGATCAGGTTGATGAAAATATATTGTCTGTTGGGAGATATCAGAGAAAGGATTTATTATCGATGGCTAGACGGACAAGTGAAGGTACGGTTTGTAACAACATTTTCATAAATATGGGCAATGTGACTAGGGCAAGACTTTATTTTTGGACTAATGTCTCATTATTGAGAAACATATTTTTACTAGAAACGTTTTTTTCAATAAACCAGAATCTGAAGCAGACCTGATACCAACAAGAGATACAGGACTTCATCCACCTACCCCTGATGATGAAACACCACAACCTAGACGTGCTGTACCTAAACCTACTGGTCCTCGAGGTTTGGGAGATTTTTAGTGTTTTGTAAAAAGTGTATTTTTGGAATTCTAAATAATATGATGTTTTCATTCGAAAAAGCTAGATAGCTGTTCAGGTGTTCAACAAGTGTTACTTTTCACTCTAATTATTGTAATGAATCTTAAATATCATTTGCACCGAACCAGGGTGACAGAATACAGCAGCTCTCTTCTGTTCAGGATGTTTTCCACTTCGAGTGCAGTTGCTGGTGCTACATTTTGTAGTAGTTCTTTGCTGTTTTGAATTTCGGTAAAAAAAATCTGGTTAATGATGGTTGAAAAGTCTTGTTGTCGAAATGACCGTGTCGGGTTGTTGCATTTTCATTTTCTTCCATGTTGGTACCATTTTCAGATATCACAAAGAAGAAGAGTCCGGCACGCACTGATAATTCGGGATGGATTCCACCTGATACATTACGTACTGTTGATCTGGACGCTACTGATGTCTCTGAATTTACACTTGATACGAAGATGATGGAAAACTGTAAAATCAAGGGTTCGTATACACTGCTGTCTGTTTTATGCTTGAAAATTTTGCTTATCCTCAGCTTTTTAGTAGAATTATAAAACTTGAAATTTTAAAAACAAAAATTTTTATGTTGCTCTTTGAAAACAAGAATAGATTCCAAGGTTAAATTTTGTCATTGTGGTGTGATGTTCATCTGCTTCCCCTATCTATTTTAATGTTCACAAACATTATATCAATGACTCTACTACTTGGACATCTGACGAGAATCGCCCCCATTAGAAGAAACTATAGAAAATATTATTCTGTGCGATGCTGATGACATCACCTACTGAATAAGACCATATTATTTATTAAAACAAACTTCAACAACCTTCATCAGCAGACAAACCAGAAAAGCCACTAGAAGATGCTGTTCAACAAAATGATCCCATTATATCAATCGCACCAACTTCTACTCTGCAAAGGGAACCAATAAAAGTATTCTGGGGATCCAATACAGTGAAAGGAAGAGAAGCTTTGTCACCAATCAAGAAAGTTCAAGAAGCCGAACCGCTACATAGAAGTGTTCAACCAGCAGTTGTACCTACTGGTATGAAAGGGGTCCTAACTACCAACGCTCTTCGCTTTACCATGTTTATGTCATGAAATATTGTCCATTCACTATATTTTCTTCTGATGGAACCCATTTATCTATTCTATCTATCTATTTTACTTTGGTGTCAGAGTAGCTGGCATTCTGTCTGTCTGCTCTGAATTCCATTTAACTGAGACATTTGTCTAAATAATTTCAATCAACATGTTTTTTGTTCATTTTTCAGGATTCAATGATCGACCAGCAGTTCTAAAGCATTTTAGTGCATCTGAAAACACAAGTACATTATCAGTTCGTAGATATGCACCTAGGAAAGGTGAAGAAGGATTGAAACTTGAATCTGTTATCGGGTAAATATATTGTTATTGGAGTTTATATTGATTGATGATTTGATCTTGTTCAGTGCCGAATACATTAAAATGAACTCACTAATATCATAGCGATCATACTACCAGAACCAACTTACATGTTGTGAGATTTTCAGCCACTGCCATTTTTCGGATCAACAGTAATCTTCATAGAACAGTTTTAATGCTTTCACGAATGAAAATAACTAACTAAATCCATAGGGTACATAAACATTTCTATATTGTGACACATTTACAGTTGGGCGACATCAGTACGACAGCGACTACCCTATTGAGTTTTCCAACATCTCAGTACGACAGCCACTACCCTATTTAGTTTTCCAAATTATTTAGTTCCAACAATTACAGATTGATGAAATAACAATATGTAACGACATAAAACGAGTCTTTGGCTCACTATATGGCCATGTAGATACATGCCCTAGAATAGTCCTAATGTATTTTGTGTGTGTCATAAGAGGTGTCTAAAAGGAAACAAAGATGTGGTAGGGTGGTTTTACCATCGCCCAGGGAAGATAACACTCGCTGCCCCTACCATAGTGGGTCAGTTTTTGGGATGTTTTTCCGCTTCGAGTGCGGTTGCTGGTACTAAATCTCATAGCAGCACCTTGCTATCAAGTGGTCATTAGCGGTAGTTGATTTCTTCTAGGCACTGCTTCCGCTCTTGCTCAGAGTGAATTCCGATGATTAAATAAAAAAACACGAGTTTATATGCCTCATTTGAACTAGTGATGGGCCGATACCGATACAAGTACCGATACCACCTTCTTAATTTATATTCCGATACCGATACCGCCGATACCGAGTACTTTATTAAATATGTTAAAAGCTTTTGTATCCACGTACTTCTGCACTTACTTATGTTTCAGACTACTTACGCTTGCACCGTTGTGCTCTTGGATCTATTAGAGTGCGAACTTTAATGGATGCAAATATACTGATTGAAGCTGCCTTGAGGCATACACGTGTTCAAAGACTGCGTCGGTACGCAATTAATGGGTCACCTGATATATTTTTCTGCCTTAAAAAAAACATGGTCGAAAAGTAGTGATTGTGGAATGATGTATTTTTATTTTAAAAAATCGATAGTGTAAATGAAATCTTCCACGCTAACCCGAACAGACATTTGAGTTTGACAAGCACGAATCACAGGTGGTCCGCGCCTTAGCTGCACGATTCCTCAGTGATCCAAGCTTAAAATAACATGCTTGCACAAAATATTTTTGATTGATGAAAGGAACCCAATACACAAATGCACGTTTTGGTAAAATGGAATGACCCCACAAAAACTTATAGAAACTTTTCTCAGAATAGTGTAAAGTAATCTGTATATGAAAATTCTACTAGTTAAAAATTATTTCCTCATATCGTTGTAAAATCAAGTCCAAATTTATAAGTGTCGAAGTGAAATAGAATCACTAATTGTGAATTAATTATATATTTACATTAAATGTGTGACCTTGTCAGGTCATGAAAAATATTCACTGGTTTTTCACTGGATCATTCTGAGGTTGAAATTCAGAAACATTAAGGCCAGTGTCTGGATTCAATCTGTTTCTATGTGGGGTGTAAACATTTCCGCCAATGCTGAATATTCTTTCACTTTCGAAGAATGAGGGTGGGGCGGATAGGTATTTATTAGCCAGTTCCCCCAAGATAGGGTAAATGGATCTTGTTTTCATTCCACCAACATAGCGGACTTCCACTGTTTGCCAGTCTTTGCATTTCCAGGTACCGCTCAACTTTTGTTCTTATTGTCACATTTTGTTGAAGTTCTCTTGGTGGAAAATGCTCGTCATTGGCCTTCGTTACCTTCGTTTGCCCTACTACTTGCTTGAAGCAAGTATCAAAATCGTAGTCCCTGATATTATCAGGTCCTGTACTTTCAGAGGAGTCGGTGCTTGCTGTGTCACTTTCGCGGGATATTGTTTCCCTTTCTCCAGCCTTCTTTTTGCTCCAAGATTCAAACAAATTTTGCAAAATGCTTTCTTTATCACAAGAAATACCACTTGGGTTGCATATTTCGGAAAAAAAAACTGTTCTTATACCGCGGATTCAGGAAAGTAGCCAAGATTGTATTCGTATCAGTCAAATATCTCATAAATCTAGCCATCATCGATGCATCCACAGCATTTAGCATTCCAGTTATGCCAGAAAATGCCGAGTCGCTTTTTGCTTTTCCGATGAATGTCTTCAGAAATTTAACTTGTGGAATTATTTCGGAGACGGTGCTATCAGCTGCACTCATTTTCACCGTTGTTTGGTGGAAGATTTTAAACAAGCTGGTAACTTTTTCGATCAAATTCCATTGGTTAGCGTCAAAAACTGGCAAGTTTGGCGTTTCAACACAGTAGCTGTTTATTGCCTTTTTCTGTTCAATTATGCGATCCATCATGAGGTACGTGCTATTCCAACGTGTAGGAACATCTTGCAGTATTTTGTGTGGTGGTAGCCCATGCTGCGTCTGGAGACACTCTAGTTTATTACATGCTAATTGCGAGTGGCTGAAGTGACCCGCAATTTTTTTACATAATGAAATGACATTCTTCATGGCTTTTTGTTCCAGTATACAATCATGGACAACTAATTGAAGAGTATGAAGAAAGCACGACAACCCAGCATGACCGGATTCTTTGATACCCTTTGTGACATTTGGGTCGTTATCTCTCAAAAAGATTTTATGGAATGATATATCGAATTCAATGAGAATTTGATTTATCATTTCTGTGATGTTGGTTGCTGTGTGTGAACCAGGAAAGGGATGTACTCTTAATACTGCCGTTTTTTGCACAAAATTTTTATCCAAACAATGTGCCGTTAAACTAATGAACGCGTTCCTCGTTCCATATGTCCAAATATCAGTAGTGAAGCTGATATTCTCAGCGTCTCTAAGAATTCGCTGCACTTTATCCATAACGGATGCATGAATTGTTGGGATTATGTTTTCTTTGAAGTATTTACGACCCGGAATTCCGTACCGCGGTTCTAACTTGTTTACCAATCTACGAAACCCAAGGTCCTCCACAATAGAAAAAGGTTGACAGTCAAGAGCCATCATTTCACCAATTTTAAGATGTATGTCCTTCGCACTTGACGAATTTATATCCCCAATTTTTTTCTTTTCTAATGTCTGCTCAAGCGTTTGAAAATTGTGTTGTATTCTCCTGATTTTTGTGGGCTTCGGCTCCATCAGAATACAGGATTCTTCTAACACTTTTTCTTTCTCATCAAGTTCATTTTTATGCTTACTGGAAATATGCTTTTTCAAATTAGTCGTACTGTAAGATCTTTCTGATGACCCCCCTCTTGCTAGATGCGTTCCGCATAACGTACACATAACTTTGCTTTGGTCATTCTCAAGCTCTTTGAAAAAATGCCAAACTACACTCTGGCGACCTGTAGACAATCCTGATGTTGAGGCCATGTATACTGTCGCTTTGTTATTTACAGCACTACCATAGAAAATCGAGGCAGAATTCAAGTTAATCCGGTAAAAATCTACTTTCGATAAAACATATTAAAATGCCATTTCTGTATGCGAGTGAGGCGAACAACTGTCTTCAAGACTTCAGAAAATCTAAGCAGATAAAACACACAGACTGCTATCAAAATTACTAATGCAATTTTTTCTTGTATATTTCAATGCGGTAAAATTTTATGAATATATTTTATAGTGCACTTGACTAAAAATGGGATATCTTACTAAATATCAATTGGATTAACATAAAAAACATGATGCTTTTTCTAAGTATTTTTCGACTTCGCCAACACGGACACATACTGTGCCTTTCGAACCATTCAAAAATCGAATATAGCATACAGTTGTAAACAGATTTGACCGTGCCTCGGTTGCGAGATCAAGGGTTATGATTTAAGTATCGAGACCTTAACGTAGTTCCACGATCCCCATAAGTTTAATTTGTCCTTCCCAGCTCTCTCACGTTTTTCCGATTATTGTGCGTGTGCTGGTTGAAGAAATCGAACGAAATAGGCTATGTATAACCTAGACATATCCAACGAAATAAGCACTAAGAATATACTTTGTAAGAAGTTATTTTAGCCTACCTTAAGAGCTATCGCTAAATCTTTTGATTTTAGTTTTATTGAAATTAGCTTTAAACAAAGTTGCCAGCAGCTTCTAAAAGGAACCAACTAACAGGCAATCAAATGACAAAGAGCTTCTACAAAATGCAAAAAACCAACTGTACTCCAATGTTAAACGGAAACATTACAGCCATTGGGACAGTAAAAAACATGTACATAATCGAGAATAAACAACATTGCCCTAAAATTTGTTAAAACCTGCCTCGCCTATCATCTACATTTTCCCGAGGGCGTCATAGACCGCGCTGAACAAGTATAGACAAGTCGTGACTTCCCAAAGAGTTTCATTGTTACGTCATAAAACATTTTATTCTTCCCTTCGGTAACACGTAGGGAATGTATCTGCTGCGCTGCGTAAACCACCGTCCTAACTAAGAAGTACCCGGTATCGGCGGTATCGGTGATGAAATTTTCCGATACCGATACCGATACTTGAAAAATCGCCGATACTTGCCGATACCGATACATCGGCCCATCTCTAATTTGAACTTTGGAAATGTTAGGAAACAACAGCTCGGCCATATTTAGAGTGCTTCTACACCTGATTTTTTTTAATTAACATGAGGGTGGGTTTTTGAAACTGTGCACTAGCGTACTTTTTGATAGCAGAAAATAGTGTGAAATAGGAAGCGGTAGATGGTTCTACCATTGCCCAGGGCAGATACTACTCACTGCACTTTATCACGGTGGTTCAGTTCCGTTTGGGATGTTTTCCGCTTACAGTGCAGTTGCTGGTACTTGCTGGTCCAGTATCAGTAATAAAACTATACAAACCGCTTCAAAAGTCATCGACACTGCTGTGTTGATGATTTTGATGACTTTCTGTTCATCTGAAGGAAATAACATGAAGGTTTTGGACACTCTAAACATGACAACTTTTTATTTTCTCTAGTGAACATCTATTATATTTTTTCCCGAGTAACCAAACTATATTGCTTCATCAGTTACAACGGGAATGGTCGAGGAAATATGATATGGAATCCGGATACTGGTGTATTTGCGTATTCCAGCGGATGTATCGTTGTATTGGAAGATCTTGCTGACGGTACCCAGCGGCATTTTACTGGACATTCCGAGGAAATTTCTACGATGGCTCTTCAGCATGATAGTCAAGTAATATTTTTACAAATTGCTTTACTTAGTGGTGTTGTCTTATTTTGACTAAAGAAAAGTACTGTTTATCTTAGATATGATATATATCAGATATATTTGTTAATTATATCATTACATAGTCTATCTCAATGGACAAAAATATTTATAACACAGATTTTGAATATCAATGAAGTAAATTCTATATTCTATCGTTCATTTTTAATTTAATTTCAGAAATAAAAGGAATATAAATTTGAAATATTGAAATTATTTAAAAGGGAAATCATTTGTGAATAACGCTGTGACCAAAACCGTGTATTTATGTTAACTAAGACATTCAGAGTACTTGCATTGTTGATACATTTATAGAATAAATTGGGGTTCATAGTTCCTCAATATTTTTGCAGGTTCTAGCATGTGCATCATGTGAAAATGGAATGATACCCAGTGAGATAGGATTATGGGACGTTGATTCAGGACAATGTCGTGCTGTGTTGAAACATCATGAGCATGACGTCGTGGCAATGGAATATTCGAGAGATGATAGGTTAGTATTTTAAAAATGAAACTTATTCCTTTTGAGTACTCTTGCTATATGAGTCACCTTAATATTTGTATTTTCCCACATTAGGTTCCTGGTATCAATAGGAGATTATCGAGAAAACACAGTTGTTTTATGGAATGGATATGATGGGGAAACCAAACCAACAGTGTTAACGTCGTCTACTTGTAAACATCCTATTCATCATGTAAGTACAAGGAAAACAATTCATCATTTGTAAAACTCACGACAATTTGAGCATTGTGTTGTTGCATTACTATCCAATACTTTATTTTATATTATGAGTGTGGGGAGATTCCCGAAATATTCAGATGTTGTAAATCTGTTGCGAGTCCGATAATGTCACAAAACATCAGTTCGAGAGCCTGACCGATACATCGACCAAGATCTTCCATTCACTGATATATTGGCAAATCACAAAACAGCTGATAGTATCAATATTTTTTAAAGCGCGTGTCACTGTCTCAATTCCATCCGAATGATGCACGGAATGAGACCAATGTTTTAGTTGTATTTCTTTCTAGTTTTGCTTTGCGGTTACTCAATTTTAGCAAAATATCTTTTGTTAAATATGAGCCATTCGTGGATGCGGCCCATCTATGGCGCATGTGTGACAAACAAAAACTTCTGATTTTGTCAAAATTTCTTTCGGATTCTTTCAGATTTCTTTCTTATATTCAGAGGAATTATGTATTTCAGATACATGTTAATATGATCGTTTTATAATCATATACTTTTCCAGGTGACTTGGGATCCAACTGCACCTAATGAGTTTGTAACTGTTGGTCATAACTCAAGTATTATATTTTGGTTGGTGGAGGAGTGTGGTTCTGAGGTACATTTCTATTTTTATTGACAATTCAATTTATTAAGAATTGGGTTGGAACTGAAAATAAAATATTTTATGTAAAATTATTATATAATTTATTATAAGAACTTGATTTTTTTTTTCTTAGTTACTGTTTCATCTGAGATTAGAACGCCTTTTTGAATATTTTAAAATCATATTAGGTGCGTAGAAGCGATGATGATTTGAAGCTTTTTTGATTCATCTGAAAAATAATATGAAAATTTACAACAATATTTTTTTTTTGTTACTATAGTTGGATATGGTTTATGATTACTGATTTTTTAGGTTCAATTACAATTTCACGAAGGCAAGATACCGGACAGTATAAAAGAAGCTTGTGGCTGTGGTGGTATTGATGAAATTCATTTCACCAGTGCTTGTTACGGAACTGACAAAGTATTGTATGCAGGTATTTTTTTTTACATTTATTCATCTGAAAGGAACACCGATACTTTGTAGCGAGATAAATATTACAAGGCTTCTAGGATATTGATACTGCTATTGTATTGTATATTTTATTTTTTATTAAAATGTACATTAGACAAGGCCAGATGTAGCGCCTAAAAGGAAGCAATTTGAAATCACTTATATGACAGAGGTGAAAAGAAGTAGTCTTGCTGATTCACTCAATTGAGGGGAAAACATCCAGAACAAAACTGAATGGCTAGAGAGTGGTATCTGCCCTACCTCGTATCTTTTTTTTACCGTCCATTGTTCAACAAAAACATTTTATATGGTATCTTGGGATTTGAGTTTGTCAAGAAATTTACGAAAGATTTTGCTTCACCATACTATTAAGCTGTGTTCTAAGCTTTCCTATCTTGTAGGTGTGTCATTTTCCTCTGTGTCGGTAATGGGATCACGGAGGGTGACAGAATCTTGTTTTTCCTCAAGTGTCTGAATGTTCATGTCATTTTTTCCAGATGAACAAAAAGACTTCAGAACCATCAACACTGCTGTTTCATAGCAGTATCGATGATTTTGAACGTTTTTCTACAGTTTTGCTGCTACCAGAATCAGAAAAAAAAGACGTTTTAAATTCTTTGGCCACATATATATGATGAAATGATGCTCATTTGATAAATCTTCTTCTGACGGAACCATTTTCTTTGTGTAGCAGTAATTCTACCAGTCTGAAATCCATACACCGAATTGTATTTTACTTTCCCCCAGGTACAAATAAAGGTGTAGTTACCGCATGGGACACACAGACTAATGAATGTTTCTTACATTGGAAAGCTGACTCAGCAGAAATATGTGTTTTGGTATCGAAAGGTGCAAGATTGATTTCAGGCGGTTCATCTAGAAACATTAGATTATGGACATTAACAGCAGTACAAGAAGCTCAACTTGGTAATAAAGAAAGTGATCTTAGATTACGAGGTTTAGTGATGGAAGATGAAATATCATTGCATTCCGAGGTGAGTAATTCTCTTTTCAGCCTTTTGTCACATGAGAGATTTCATGTCTTGGAATTTAGCTTTTTCGATATTTTTTCTGATTTTCTTCTAAAATCGTTTATTTCAGGTGTCTGACAAAATTCCAGTCTGAAAAGTTTTATTATATGTCTTTCCTACAAAATTTTTGGTTGGTTTTATATTCTTTGTTATTGATTATGCCCTTCCCAGTATTTCTAAAGAACTCTAGATATATTTTTCTTATTCTTGAAAATAAGACATCCTTCTTCCTTCCTGTAAGGATCTTTTACTTGGTAATCTTCAGATAACTTCAGCAGTATTTGATGAAACATTGGATCTTGGTATTGTTAGTACGACTGCTGGTACATTGTGGTACGTGGATTGGAATAATCACAATACTGTCAGAATGGTCACTGGTCATAAAGCAAAGGTAGAAATTTTAAGAAATTTTAAAAATATAATTGCAATTAAAATAGAATGAAAAAGTAATTATATATTCTCATTGTATACAAAAATGAATAGCAAAGCTGATTAGTCCTAAACTAGTTTCTGGCAATGCATTTTCTATTTTTGTAGATGTCCTCTATTGTGCCCACTTATATTGCCACTCAATGAACTGCACAGTGTTTTTTCGTAGATGCATTTTACAAAGACATACGCCGAGTCCCAGAAGTGTTCCAAAGTCTGACGCGATCTCGCCTTGAGTAAATAAACATATTGTTCATATGATCTGATCTGATCCATCACTCACACTCGAGAAAAGAGGTTAAGATAAAGATTTTATGATGATTGTGTAAATCTTTGAACAAAAGCAATATGTATGTTTCCTAATAGATTAACGGCATAACATTTGATGATGACCAATATTTTGCAACTTGTAGTGAAGAAGGTTCAGTCAGGTTATGGTCTATTAAAACCTTGGAACTTACTGTGCAATTCCAGGTAAATATTGCTTTCATGTTTCTGATTTAGCATTATTATTTGACTTTTTTCTCAACATCTTTTTTGCAGTTAGTATATCGGTACTACTTTCAATCTGGTTTGTGTGTGATAATGAAATAAGGCAGCAAAATTTTTCAGGGGTTGAAAGTTGAAAATTATCAGTTATTTATGGAAAAAATATTGGACTGTCAGTGTGTCTGGCGAGAGCCATTTTCATCAAGTTTCTCAGTGACAAAGTGGAGACTTTTAGCCTCTGGGTTTAACCATGTTAAACTCTTTGCATCCCCCCGTCTTTATCCTATCCAAATTCGATAATCTCTGATTAAATTTTACTTTCACAATAATTTTGTATCAATCTTCTGGTATTGGATAACCCAGCTATATGTTATTGTGAATTTATCTCCTCAATTATGCATCAACATATCTCATATACAAAAACATTTGTGTTTCAGGTTATTGATCAGCCCTGTGATTGTGTTGTCTTCAGTCATTCTCAGTCTGCTGAGAATTCAATAAATAAAGATTCACAACCTGATTGTATTCCACCAACTGATAAAATGTTGGCGGCAG
The DNA here is from genome assembly GCA_963675895.2 of Styela plicata. NCBI lineage: Eukaryota > Metazoa > Chordata > Ascidiacea > Stolidobranchia > Styelidae > Styela > Styela plicata. Next base: position 18,214,155 of record OZ023140.1, read on the forward strand.
GATACGGAGATGGAACATTGCGAGTATTCGATGTTGACAAGGTAATTGGCAACTGAATAAGGATTTGGTATTTTCATCTGTGGGATAGTGAATAGGAGACCGATGTTTGTTAATAGTAACGTCTTTATTCAACTAGTTGGGTATTCTAGAATTATGGAAAAAGTTGTTTTATTTTTATCATATTCGAAATTTACTCATTTTGCAGTAAAATCATGATATATGTCATGATCATGTTTCACTGCTAAACGAGCCTAATATGTAATCTCAATTAGTCGTAATTGTGGTTTCATATCGAATAATATTGTTTAAACTAGATTGTTACGACCTCTAATATTGCAATCTTGATTCCAATTACTTTCAAAAGAATCGCTAACAGGTTGCACATCATTTATTCAGCATTTGATAATTATTTTGCAGCTAATTTTAATGCTAAAACTGCAACCTCACTCTACCAAAGTAACGGCCGTTGCTTTTTCACCCGATAACTGTACACTCCTATCTGGGAGTTATAGTGGAAGAATTGCAGTCACATCATTGTCTACTGGGGTTACTCTACGTGTGTTGGATGACCATATTGGAACACCAATCACTCAACTGACTGTTTCGACTAGACAGGTTGGAGAGTTATTGAGTACTTGTCACAGAAAATATTAATTTTTGTTTTAAATAACAAGTTTGCCTTATTGGGTTATTTTCTTTTGCCTAGACACTGTAGGGCAGTTTTTATCATACTGTTTTGTGATGCCTTTTTGTTTGTTAGACTTGTGATCTATCAGAAAATATAATTTATTGAGGAAAGGACGACACTTCGCTGTATTCGTATTATCTTTATTGAAATTTGCTTTGAGCAAGGCTGGAACCTGCCGATCAAGCACTCTAATAGCAAGCAAGTAACTGTACTCTTAAGGGGGAAAAACATCCCAAAAGTACAGTGAGCGGTATCTTCTGGACAACACATGTTTTACAGTACCTGAAAATCTTGTCTATGCTGTAGCATCAGCTTGTTATATAGGCTTTGTATTAAATGGAATAAAATTCTAACATTTTGTAATTTAGAAATATTTATTAAAATAGAAAAAAACCTTTCAGGATCATCCAGCTTCAATATCGGCTCATTTAGCTGAAAAGGATTCCAAAAGGGATGGATTGAATTCTACATTATCAGTATGGCTTGCAACTGCTGCCAACAGAAGAGTTAGTGTGTGGGTCAGTTGTTGGAATGCTGATCAATGTGATATGGTCGATTGGTTGACTTTTCCTGCTCCCTGTTTTGCACCTGATGGTACGCAGATTAATAGGACAGATAAAGTAAGTTAATTTATAGAACTTGATTAGGGCCATAGTTAAGTTTAACCTGATTTAGAATTCATTTATAAATAATGTTTCAACATTTCAGATAAACGAAACTGCAGATATTTCACCATGTTTTACCCATTTGGCTGCGAAGTCCCGATATATGTCAAATTTTACCATGTAATTGTCGAATAGTGAAATTACTTTTATCAGAATTCTAGAATATCTGACTAGTCGAACAATTTTTATTTTTAAATCTGACCAGACCTAATGCTTAATGGAATGAGTGGTGTACGTACGGGTACGGGCTTTAGAATAGTCCTAATGTATTTCCTGCATGTCGAAAGGAAGCGAAGAAGTGGTGGATAATTTTGCCATTGTCCAAGGCAGATACTGCTTACTACACTTTTCGATGGCGGTTCAGTTCTCTTCGGGATGTTTTACAGTGCATTTGCTGGTTATACATTATTTAGTAATTCTGCTATAAAGTGGCCGCTAGTTATTTCTTTTAGGTTCTAATTCTGGCCTTGCCCAGAGTGAATATTATAAAAAAAATACTGTCATATGTGCAGAATTTTATGCTGCAAAATTTACAGTACTGTTTTCGGTATTGTGTTTTCAGTAAACGATAAAACAGTACTCTTGAAGACAGTAATTCAAACTAACTGGGGTGCGACCAAGTGGCCTGCCGAAAAATTTAGTCTTTTCCATGGTCAGAATCAAGGTATCCTAAAATTTAGGATTTCCAAAAAAGACCAACCTAGCTAGCTGTTTGTTTTTTATGGCTTTTTGAAAATTGGACCTAAAATAGCCCGTATGTTGCCAAAAATCTGGCCCTCCTCTCAAGTAAAAGACTCCTATTAATAATACTGAATAGCATAGAAATGTTATCATAATGAGCAAGTGACATAGTAAATCATTGATCCATCGTTTATCTACATGGCGCAATGATTGTTAATTGACTCGACAAATTATTAAGAGTATTGAAATGAAATGGCCTTTAAATATTTCAGTCTTCTACATCTCTTCTGCCACCTAGCTGTTGTATATTTCATCCATCAAATCCTGATTTGCTAGTTTATACTGGATATGGAATGGAAAAATTTGTACAACTATACAGTTTGGCCAAGAGGAAGGTAAACGATTCTTTGAATTCATTTTTATGATCCGATAAACTATTTCGGTTATTGCGTGATTAGTAAACATATTAAATACATTTTGTTTAACAATCCATTACTTATCAGATGCCTATAACTCAATACTCTGCCCTGATCATGATTCATGCACAACAGATTGATCGCATCTTATCGAGGCGATCCATCAGTGACACATGCTTAACAAAACAACATCTTTTGACCAAATTTACTGATTGGGTGGTGCTGTGATATATGACTTTGATAGAATATCAAAAATTTGCGAAAAAGTGCATAATGAAATTTTGGGATTTAAAGCACTTAAAAGGCCATTTTATGATTTTACATTGTTTTAATTCTTTCCCCATTCCTAAATTTGCTAGCGAACGCAACCTGTCGCTTATCTGGGAAATCAGCTGTTTATCGTATATTCAAGCATTCTCGTTGTTTATTCTGAGCACTAATAATTTTGGTTTGTTCAAGGTGGTCAAGACTTTCTCAATTCCAAACTGGTCTTTTTGCTTGGATGCATGCAACGCGATTTCTGGTGAAGGCACACGTAAAACAAGTGTTCAACTACTCGCACTCGGCACAGAATCAAGGCTAGTGGAACTCGTAGATGCATGCCATGGGACATTTCAAGATTTCTGCGGACATTTCGGTCCTGTAGATCATGTTAAATTTTCTCCCGATGGTAAGTTCCTGCTAACAGCATCGAGCACTGAATTATTATTTTGGAAAGTAGTTGCTTCTGACAACTAAAAATTTGTGCCTGACAATAAAACAATGAGAAAAATTCACTGATTCATAATTATTATGTATTCTTCAAAACTCGTGACGTTTTTTTTTGCTTCATAAAGAAAATTGGCTAAATTTTGATATTTGTTTATTGAGAGATAATTCCCTAATAACCAATATTTCGGCTGTGGACTTTCTATGTTAAGCATGCACCAGATGGATTGTGCCGCCGAGGTTTAGGCTTGACGAAGTAAGCTTTATTAAATGAAAAAATACTCCACAATATGTGACTATGGAGTTTAAAATTTGATCTTCGCTAATCTAATCTGAAATTTAAAACAAATGAAGGTGGCTGATCCACACATAAACTTGCATCCATATATATGGCTTGTCTATTCTATATCATAGAATTTAACCGAAGTCTCTCGTTCTGCTGCTACCCTCCGAACCAATCATCTATTTGTTATGAAAACTTTATTTTTAAAATAAATATGTATAGTATTGTGTGTCTGACGAGTTAATTTGCTTTTGATATTTTTTTTTCATTTTTTGGTAATATTAGCTGTGATTGAGAAATTGTTTTTATTTTAAATATAATTAGATTATTGTTAACAAAGTTTCTTGGTTACTTTTAAATAGTTAGAATTTGTTCGGGAATGAAGAAATGCTTAAATGTATTTTCCCTCTAATCGTAAAAAAAATTTGTCGACATCTTCTGTTAAGAATGAGTCACTTATGGATCGCGTAAATGAGACGCGACATTTGATTATATACACATCATTAGATTATATATTCCTTGATAGTGTTTTTTGTAGATTGTAGAAAGTTGATCGTATCTTTTACAAAATCATATTTACCACTAATTTATATTTTTTCAATAAACTTGGAAAAAAATTGTCGTTTATAGTTTTTTAATATTGGTTTATTGGTTATTTTGACGTCGCAAGTGAGTATACAGGTTCCAACGAAATCAGTCTGTGACGTGGGATAGACTGACACTGACGCAATTGCAGCGTCAAGGCGTTTTCAGCGCTTGAAACGACGAAAACTTTCTCGATCCATGCCCCATTCAGACAGTTTCTTGTACTGAGATAATATTGTTTGAACATTTTGGCTTTCGCACTATTAAAACGCGAGTTTTAACCAATTTGGCGCCCGTTTTAATTTAATATCAACAATCCACTTTTTGACACTGCGATAGGTACACGAACCCTCATATGTTTTCTAGAACAAAATAATCACACGATTCATTTGTGATATGGCATTATCATTAATAGTACTGTTATCTATAGATTTACGCGAATAATGGGATTGTGCGGGTTGAAACTGTTCGACCATTGAATTCTTCAATTTTTCTATAAGCAATTTACACAGACAGGGCAACGAGTAGTTGCAAGGCTTGCTCAGTTAACGCACTTGATCTATATTTGAAAACTTTCGTCGACAGCTACTTGAATTATAATTCCAATTTTACTCAGTCCTCGAACATCATTAAGTATTTATTTGTTTATATCATTGTTTGAGTATCATTTTAATATCGATTTTACTTCTATGACATAGGCGCCCAAGAGCACTCTAGTGATGTCATGCTTGTGATTTAAACAGTGTCCGCGTTTTAGGGACAGGATATTCCTAAATTTTATTGATCGAATTATACTTGACTTTGAGTTTGCCAGAGCAGCTTTGAAACTGAAGTGTGGGAAGATTAATTTGTTGAATAGAAAAAATAATTTTGCTAGGGGCAGATCAGAATATTTACCATATTGAATTCGACTCGCCTCCATATTGTTGAGCTGTTCACTCAGCTATTTGGACGAACTGTCACGTGTTGGCAAAATTATAATAATAACAATAAGCTTTTCTGTATTCTTACCTAATGCGCAAATATGGGCGTTTAACAGTATCGCAAATTTATGTTTGTCAGAAAAATTGCTAAAAAATCTTTGGTTTAAAATTATGCACATTTTCAAGTTTGGTAATTTACATGGTGTTTGGTAGAAACAATTTGAAAACGAAACAACGACTGAAATACTCAACATGCATCAGATGTTTGAAATACAAAAGAAACAAAAACCCAGGAATACTGACGAATACTCGGGAATGCGACCTAAAACATGCAATGGTCCACTGCGCCATCGTTTCGCGAAACACAACTTTACAAGATCAAAATCTGCAGATAGGATGCAGGGTGAGGAAATAAGATTTTCAGTTTTTTATGTTTATTTAGACTAAAAATATAAATATACTGCGATATAAAGCGAGCGGACTGATATATATTTAAGTAAGTCAAAAGCAATCTGCTTTTAGCCCTCTTTACATATGCAGCAAGGCGATGATAATATCGGTTACCAAATATATTCTGTAGAAACAATTGCCTTTATTAAATGTATATTGCCAAAGTAATAGAAAATAAAATTGGTTTACTCGCGGATTTTGCACTAATTATATGTTTCACAAATGCTGACTGCTATAGAAGTGGTCGTTTTTCTATGATACGATTTTTCTTAATACTTACATAAAACAAATAAATCGATGAAAATGATCAATTAATCACATCAGAAATTCCAATGTTCGATTCCTGAACAAGTTGTATGCGTGCTTGCAATAATAAACCTTGCTTGCCTACACGCTCATTAATATATTTGTATGCCACTGAATAGGTGTCCCCGAAAAGGTTAAAAGAAGATTCGTGTTCAAGAGTCATCCAGATGTGGAAAACTTGAGAAAAAATGAATACATTTTAACAATGAAAAACTGTTCTGAATTTTGTGAGGAGAATGCGGAACAACTTTTAACCGAAGATAACATTGAAAAATACCGGCTGATGGAATTGAATTTTGAAACTGAACTATCTTTTGTTTGGAATGTTAACGATAACATGCAAAATAAAGAGCTAATTCACGAAAAAAGAGCACCGACGCCGTGGATGCACCCAAAGAAATTGTCGCAACGTGAAGCAGAAAGATTCGATGAATACCAGTATGATGTCACAAAGCAATACGTGACGTCATCAGAGTCGTCTCGGGTAAAAGAGGTTATGGCACCTCAGTGTTGTCATGGGCCGAACAATGGAGCCCTCATAAATAATAAAGACAATGTCGAAGATTGGTATTATGAGGATATGGGCATTGTGCGTGAAAAAACAATGTTGATGACAACAATGAGTCCGCCAGTTCCTTCGAAGCGAATAAAGAAACCTGAAACGACTGAGGGCGTTGGGAATAAAACGCAACAGGATACTGTTAGCAGGTGTAATTACAACAATTCATCAAGCGCAAATTTGTCGCCACAAAGGATTGATAAGGATAATTATTACCAGAGTTGTAAATCGAATGCGAGCGAAGGAATATTAACGGGGGTTAATCATAGATCATCTCCTCAAGATTCGTCGTCTGCTTATCCTTCATCTTCTTTTTCCGGGGAAAGTTCTGAATCTGAAGAGGAAGGTGGGGGTTTTACCGAAATATTTGTCCTGGCGGATAATTTAAATCCCATTTTTAATAACAATTTCGGAACTTCCTCACTATCTACAGAAATCTCAGAATTAGAACACCAACCCCAATCTATATCGGACATGGAAGTAGAGCACATAAATCATAAGGTACCGATGGAATTAACGCAAAACAGTACAGAACAAGTCCAGCAAGAACTTTCCGAAAACCGCGGAAATACAGACGATCGTGATATCATCCCTGATGGAAACGTAATTTATTCAGACAGAAATTGCTCTGATCCTGCCGATAATGAAGGCTTTATCTCTGATGATATTTCAATCAGAGACCAGGATGAAAAAGCAATGTCAAGAATATCTGATTCATCAACACCTTCACAAATTTCTCCCCCATCTGCAATGAAAAAACGAAGCAGCTTGAGCAGAAGCGGAAGTGGAAAAAAGCAAAAAGGTAAACTTCATTTAAACATCGCTGACGCATCTTCTGTGTGTCAGTACAGCGCCAAATAGGATTTAACATCTTTGGTGACATTTTAAAAAAGATCTTTCGGCCTTACTTACAACGAACTTATATATAAAAAATCATTCTCCTAAAAAACTCCGCTGTTGTTGTTGGCTCGTGTCGAAATTGGCAGTGGAAGTAAAACGCTATATATTCTGTAATACCTAAAATTTAACATACTGCCCTTTTTGGCATTTCGAAATAATCTCTTTCATCACGATTACGGCGCCGTACTCGTCCGACTATTGTTTTCGTTTTGTCTGTAGTCCATTCTGTCCCGCTCCATTTTTGACTCGGACCACAATACCGCGAATATCTGACGCCTCTTTAATGTCAGCCGATTTACCTATGTTTTCAAATACCATTGAACTTAGCTATGTGGGTTTTGCATTTTTTAAGTTAATCCAAATTTAGTGTCAGAATACTCCTATACCACCAATACATTAAAAAAAATAATTCGGAATACAAATGCACTGTGAATTATAAGGGGGAAATTCATTTTGTTCCATAGTATGCAATTTACTATTATTTGACTAATAATGTTCACAATTTAACGTAATACGGAAAACGCGTATCATAAAAAATATAGCTACAACGCTCACTAGACGCAATTTTATCTCAATTTTTTTTTTTAATTTTTAAAGTGTCGAAAAAAAATGCACATTATCTTTTCCAAATCAAATATCTATTTCCAAACGAATTTGTTGATTCGATTTATTTTGAAAATATGTAAAAACTGAATAATGAAGTTCCTTTTGTCAAGCGTGAGTCACAGTTCTAGTGTTGTCGGCGTCTACAAACAAACAGTTATTTCTGAGAGAATTTTCCAAGTATGTGGCAAAAATTGGACAAGGGTTGGCCAGAGAAGTCTATCGATGTCCTATAACTGATCAGAGATATGGTATAGGAATTAAAATTTACGAAATGTCACGTTATCAAGTTCGCATGCCATCACTAAATACAGCACACGTTGTTGTTTTAACCATCCATATAGGATAACCAATAACCATGGCATCAAAATACCCCATTGTTTATATTGGCGTTCGATCAAAAAATGTGGTTGTCTAATAGCGCTCAGATCCCGTGTTTGGTTTGTCAAGGATCAGCTAAAACCTCTTCGAACTAACCCATTGCTGAATTATGTTTGGAAATATAATTTCATATTCGATCAAAATTCTTTCGATTAGGTGGGTCCAAAGTCTATGTTCTATATCTGAAGCGGTTCTGTCAACATTGATTGAAGTATTGTTAAATCGTCTTCCCTGTGGATTCGCGTTTGATTCAAATGTGATGACCATGCGGTCCATATTTGGAACATTTCTTGAAAAAATAATATTAACATGTTATTATTAAAAACATATCGATTTGGTATTCTATGTTTCCAATTTATTCCAAATGCTAAGATTTCGAACTATTTCTGATAATAACCTCGTCGTCCCATGAAATTTTTCAAAAATACTGAAGGTAAGGTTTCTACTATGGAAGTTTCTTCTAGGTCTTTAACAGAACCGTGCTGTTGCGAAATAAGTTGAAATTCGAAGTTCTTTGTCTTCATTACTAGACCCTTTGCCTTTACATGATATCTATCTATCGCGTTTGCAGTGCAATTCGACATGGATATTGAGGTTCATTTCGTACCACGTGATCAATATGGATCCACTACAGCATCCATAATATCAGAATTAAGTGATTTCAGTGGATATGAAGGAACGGAAAACGAAGAAGATTCATACAGCGAACACTCTAATGATGTAGATGATGACGTCATACATCCACGAGATGCATATGGCCAACTGGACTCTATGAATCGATCTCGAGAGGTTTGTAATTGCTTCCATATTTTCTTCACCCTCGCCTAATTTTTTCATTTATAGTAATCACCTCAATATTGCGTTGCATTGTAGGTAACAAAGCAACAGTGGCTGTAGGTACAGGCTTTAGATTAGTCCTAACGTGTTTCCTGCGTGTCGTAAGAGACGACCAGCAAAGAAGTGGTAGATAGTTTTGCCATCGCCCATTCACTACACTTTACCCTGGCGGCTCAGTTCAGTTTGGGATGTTTCCCGTTTAAAGTGCAATTGCTGCTACTACATCTTTTTTTAGTAGCTCTTTGCTAGTTTCAATAAAAAAAATACGCGTCTGCATTGCTTAGCTCCAACAGTCAGCGTCAGCTTCTTGAATGATAGTCACACTCACATGTCTGCAAAGCGTTAATATATATTTGCCTATATTTTGGGTATTGGGCAGCAAAAAGGAAGCCTCGGAGTGACAAGAAATACCCTTATAGGCAATATATGGAACGCGATATTGATGCAAAATTTACGCTGAGCTTGAATGGACTACTGCAAAAATTAGAAACCTTTTAATATTTAATTCAATGAATATTTAGCACTAATTTTAACGAAACAGGATTGTGCAGATTTTGGTTAGGCTATGTCGAGGTTTGCAAATGTCATTTCATGTGTAGCTAACTTCTAGGCTCAAAGTTTGTTAAAATGTTAACCATCCTAATAAACAAAGTAGCCCAATAATATTTATTCCCTACATAATATCTAGATGTGTGTGGTTCAGTGCAGCATGTTGGTATTTTACTTCTCAATACGAAAGTAAACGCACTTCACCAGTAGCCTACAGTGCAATAGTTTTATAAGCTATGTTCTCACATCATTACCCACAGGCTACCGCAGCAAACGACGATCAGGCGAAAGTGTGTCGCTTGAGCGCTTTTGATGAAGATTTGCTCATAGAAAAATGTGTAAGAGAGATTCTGTCCGATCGTGCGTGGACTCGGAGCGAATTGTTTGGTGAATAGGAAATACGTGATTTCGCACTATGAATATTCCAAGGCGCGTTTATTGGAGAATTTTCGTGAATAGAGCACCAGATTCCGTACCAAACCGCCCAGTTGCCTTCGAATGCCGAAGTAATGCGTATACACTGCGCGGTGTTCAATGTAAAACTAAATGCTAAAATAATGCATATATAAAATCGCAACGTAAGCAAACGTCTATTGTGATCTTAACACTGTGGATTGTATTGAATATTCATATTTTCAGATTGTTTTTTTTAATGGTATGTTTAATACTATAGCAAAATATGTGATTGATGTTCACTACTAACAATATTCTATTCCTTTCAGTCTTATGGTCCAAATGTTCCATTTCGTCTGATCAAACGCGATACTCCTACAGGAAGTGGAGGTCGAAGAGGTAGACGAGATTCATTTGATCTAAAGCAGGTATTTTTATGATTAAATATGTAAATATGAAACAACATGTATGCATTGGTCAGTTTAACGTGAGGTAACTCCTTATCCTTGCTATATACTTTGTGTTCGCGAATCCGTAATGCAATAATCCAAGGATACTGTAGCAAGTGTAACGATGACTAACAAGATAGTTTCACTTCTTAAGTCTTACTTTACACTTACAGAAATTTATTTCTGTATCGTTTCGTCTGATCAAAGTGAGTCCACTTCAGATAAGTTCAAGTCTGACTTTAACTGTAAGTGATATGCAAGACTTTGATCGTCCCCAAAATATATAAGATATATGTCCATTTATATTCTGCGGGAGAAGAGAGTCGAAAATACGGCTTGAGCATATGGCGAACAACTACCTACCGACACCAGTTCCGAATCAAGGGGTAAAGTTTTGACTTAACATCTTTCCGTGCATTGTCCTGGTTGGCTGAGGAGACCATAAGCCATCGTGCGTCGACGAGACGTCAAGCAGTCCTCTCGATTATAATCATCCCACACAGGATTCGAACCAATGTCAGGAGGGTCAGAGATGCGTAGCTCGAAACATATTCCCGACGCTTTATCGATTGACTTCTCCACTGGAGTTAATTCGAAGAATCATACTAAAAGTGCATTCGTTCTTTTACATCCCAGTCAAATACAGTCTGTCGGTTGACGTATTTTCAATCAGCAAACACACTTTGTTAAGTATGGAGCCCTGATAAAACGTGCCATTAAGGAAAGACCCATCTATGACTCATGCTTGACAAAATAAAATTTCTGAATTCCCACATGAGTAAGGGTGCAATAAATGTGCATAATAAAACACAAACATTGCACTAACTAGCTATTCAATTTTCGCTTCCTTGTTATCCAACGAATTCGTACAAATCTCGTATTGACCAAAGATAAATTAAGGTTACAAACGTTATCTTCAAACCTTCATCACAAACGTCATTTTTGTAGCTTTTTACTATTGAGTGGCCGGTGGTTGGTTTCTTCTGGACGCTGCTTCTGGCCTTACACAGAGTGAATTTGAATGAAAAAATATATATTTTGACATCCATGCCATCATTGTTCTTTACTCAATTTCGTTGATCAATTTCATCGATCATTAGGTTCAAAAACTAATGACACAACAAGCCAGAGAGCGAGCGAGCATTGGAAAGAAATTAGGAATTACGGACCACGAAAGAAGATATCTACGACCGCCACGTCCCAGAAGAGGACCGTCACCACCTAGAACTCCCCATAGTTCATATTATCCATCCCGTGAATATCGACGACAATTTGATGATCCAAGAGTACAGATGAGGGCAAATGCAATGTCGCCTGAGCAATATGTAGCTTTTTACACAAGGTATATATATATATACACAGTACGAGAATAATATGCCACCTATAAATAATGGAAATGTTTCAGAATAAATATGAAAAAAATAGTGACGAATGAAGGTGACATCTGTCCTATTTAAAATAATATGTTAAAAAGAAATTAAAAAAAACAAGTTTAAAGGTGATGAGACGTATAGTATAATTTTTAATCGCAATTCACTCCAGGCAAAGCAGGAAGTAGCACCCAAAGGAAATCAATTAATGAAAACCACTATTATAGCAAAGATGTAAGTGTAATCAGCAACTGCGCCTAAATGAGTAATCATTAGATACAAGCCACTATGGGGAATGCAATAATTAGTGTCAGCTCTGGTTGACTACTACCACTTCTTTGCTAGTCGTCTCTACTACATACAGGAAATTTTCAAACCTATACTCCTACATGACAGCGTCTATTTGTTTCCATGTGATGTTTTGCAGGCAACAACAATTAAAGCAATATCTTGATCATGAGAGAAGATTACGCCGTCAACTTTTATTAAATGGAAATATAAAGTACAACGAAGCACACAGAAAACAAGAGAGGTTAGCTTCACAGCTAAATTCATTGTCTTCATAACACCTTCCCATCTATTTGAACTTGAGGAACGAAATTTTTTTTTCAATCAATGTTATGAAGTGTTGGCAATTGTAGGTGAAAGTATTACCAATACCAAGTATACCCAGTCTATTTTCCAAGTACGTTTGCCTACATTTACGAATAATATTTGATTCACCTTGTTTACTTTTTACCGAATTCACGTCCCAAGTTTCAGCAGATGAATTTTTTTTTGAAATATGTAAATTTACCTAATTTTCAATCACGTATTCAAATATATTACTTGGCACCTGGTTCAAGAAACTGGATGCAAGAAACTAAAAATTAGGTGAAGTATTTTAGGGCGATTAAATTTTTAAAATACAGCAACATAAATGAAAAAATGAATATAACATGCGAACAGATCAATGCCGCTGTCCAATGAACGAGACGAAGATGATGATAGTGAATCAGATTCAGGAACAGAAGATGGTCATCTTCCACAGGTTGGTCAAAATTCTCATTCCTTTTGATATTATTTATTAAATTTTGCTTAAATTCGAAAATTGTCAGGGGCAATCTAAAAAGTTCAATGAAGTACTATACCATTTTTACCGCTACAGACTGTCCATATAATGACCGCTCGTATAGTAACTCTGACCTAGATGTCAGGTATTCTACAATTCTGATTAAAAGTAAATTTATTTTTTGATTATTTTTAATATTGATTAACTTTGCAATGAAATCATGATTAATTTTAAATTTTATGTTGTGGAATTTGACATAAATCCTTACTTGTTGTAAAGTGTATTAAATATTGTCAAATATTATATTTTTTGTTTATCTGAAATATTGAAATATTATTTTATTCACATAATGTATTTCGAGTACTGTTTATATCAAACTATAACAACCCTTGAACAATTATTTATTTCACAGTATCTCATTTCATCTTTCGTGACTTATCATGATAATCTGAATATCCAAAATATCACCCACATATATTTAATTATTTTCAAGGTCAAAACTAGAAACTTTGATCGTCTTCCTCAACCTAAGCCGTACGTACGGGGATCAGCACATGGACAAAGAAAAAGCGCTGGTCAAGATGAAGTGTCGAGAATTTCGTCCGGGTATGGCGATAGCGTTTCCGAGTCAGAGTCGTCCTCAATGACGCTTAAAAATGAGGTAAATCTGAAAGATGACCTCTCGTCATTGCCACTTATGACCTCAAATATTTCTGGAACGGTCAGTCAACAACCATTCACTCAGCGACAGGTTGCAGAAGTGATGCGAGCATCTGGCATTAATAAGGCAAATATGACATTTTACAGCGAAAAAAACAGGAGGCGTCAACCTGAAGATGACACAGGATATAAATATTCAGCTAGGCAGAGGCAACGTAGAGTGGAACAAGCACGAGGTAATTTGTTCAAGAATTTCGAGACTTGTGAACTGATTAAGCACGCCCCTATCAGACATGCCTCGACAATTTTTTTCGATTAGGGCATAGCAGCAAGGCTCTTTTGCATATGCGTTAGCTAGAAAGTTTATCTCAGTTTCTTTGATATATATCTAACTTAACTGATTGTTTTCTTGAATTAATGTTCATGACGTTGTGATTGGGTAACTTATTTGTAATGCTTTAACGGGTGGAATGTGAGCTTTTATTGTCTGACATTCAAAGTGACTAAATCTCGAGTTTTCGTGTAAATATGTTAAGTACATGTACAAGAAGATATATATTTAAGGAAATTGTGTTTTTAAACTCTGTATCCATGACTGTGTGCTTCCTGAGAAGCTGCTATCCTTATCAGTGAGCGGAAGTAAATCTTTAGGTGTAATCACCAGCAACGTTATTTGTTTCTTCCGTTGTTGACTAACATTTATTGCATACGCCAGAATTGAACCTTTCTGAAGCAAGTGGAACTTTCTCAAAATTATCACTTAACGCCAGAAAAGCGTTAGAACAAGCACACATCGCATACACATCATCGCTAAACGATATGATGCCTGCAGCAAAACCCTTACCTGATGCTGTTGTGGGAGAGAGATTGGAAGGTACGACTCCAATTGTTATGATGTTCAACTCATCTTTTTGTTGGTTTCAAACGTTTAGATATTTATAGTTGCATAATAGTTGGGAGGTATGAATGTTTTACTTCAGTCGTAGATAAATCGCGCCACGGCGCTTTTATATAGACAAGTTTCTAAAAATACACCTTATAAGAAAAAAGTTTGGTAGCAGGAGTTCTATAATATGCAATTGAGTGGTTTTAAAAAATGCTCCATTTTCTGAAAATGGATACAACATGATATTATAGAAAATGATTAGCATTTGACACTTGAGTTCGTGATATTTAACGTATTTTCATATACATGTGTAGGTATACTATTTTCAACCAATATACGTTTGGCACACTTATATTTTCAGATGATACTTCTCGAGATTCAAAACTTAAAATTGAGATGGTTCCAACAATATCTGGAGAACCCAGGCATTCTATAGGAGTAAGTTTTTTTATCAACCACCCTGTCGAAAGTTTTGTCGAAATATTTGCTGATAAGTATGAATCACTGATAAATAAAAAACGTGGTCCATATTTGACTTGTGTTTGGTGGCATGGAAATAGCATCCATTCCACATATTTATTCTGCGGCCATTAGCTGATGTTTTGCATGATTTTATTCGTGATTGGTCGTTTTCCTATTATGAATATATTTAGATGTATTTTACAAAGACAATTAATTTGTGCTGATCCGTACAGATTTGTATAATTGAAGTGCCCAAATATGAATGGATTGGATAAAAGCAATCAACTAGTTATGAGGTAAAACACACTGATAGAATTTGACAAATGCTTATCGCAAGGACGAAAATTAACACATAAAGTTATATCATGTTGATGATTATTGGTGCAGTATGATAAATAATTTGACAAATATCTTATTGAAGTATGTTATTTCAGAAAGTCGCAAAATAGAGGAAGGCTTGAATATTCGTTACCTGTTGTAGCGGGCAGGTGGGATTGAGAATCGCAAACTCACGTCCCATTCGTGTCCGCAGACTGAATAAGGCGATGTCGCAATACTACCGTCCATATCCGTTACTTCTTATATCTGAACTCAAGCCAGTTGATCATATACTCAATTAATGTGTTTATCCCTGTAGATTTATTGCATGATATTGATACTTTGATACATATTATTGATTTGACTGTTGAAATTAAACAAATACAAGATTTCTTTGTTCCACATAGGCTAGATTTTGACCTTCGCTAAATTGCACATCCTGTCTTATGTAACGTCTGTGACCAATTGCACAGACGACTCTTTAACAAGTGGATAATAGAACATTTTCAGAGAAGACTGATTTGACATAAAAAATGATTTCCGTTACAATGCGTTAGGGCGCATTTCATTGAGAGGTTACCTAACGTTAATATTTCCACGTGTGATCATACGTGGTAAAAGAAGGTTCGATTTATGTTTGGAGCAACGCGAACCGCCACACCTGCTATACCAAAAATATTATCTTCAGCAGAATTATCTCAACGAAGGATCGCAACCTTTTGTTCGGTATCTCCACAGCAACAGTAGGGGGAAAATGCCGGAAAGTTTTGCTAGACAACAAAGTCATGTTCGTGATCCGTTATCGCGTGGTAGACTTAACAGCGGGCGTGCGGCATCTCTGAAAACCTCTTCAACTTTTGGAAACAGCAGACCGGGTACTACAGAGTCCATCACAACAGTTAACATGTTGGGTAAGAATGAACAAGTGAATAAATAGCCAATTACAGGGCCAGTGAAACAATTTATTTAATTTTACCTCTGAACTCATCTTTTATGCATTGATCGGTCCCATTCCTTCGGTGGTCAATAAGCTTCCACCAATCATGATCAACTTGAACATAGTACAGCAATATCACAGTTAGTTCAGAAGTTTGCTTTTTGTATCGTGGTTCATGAAGGTCACACGAAGAGGTCTAGTCGATATTAGGGCGCTGGAGAAATATTCATATGAATGGTGGCTTAGTTACTGGCTGAACCGCAGAGTGTAGCAGTCCCCAGGTGTCTTCGCCAATTTCTGAAACTACTTAAACAATCAAAACTAAAAACTTGCTGATTTTGGACTAGTTGGTTTGTGTAGCCTACAAGCTATGACGTTGTACAACAAATTGTTTAAGTAATATCGTTAAAATGTACTATAATTTGAGCGCAATTTAAAAGACCTGAATTATGTTTTATTTTTTATTCAGGGCTTAGTGCTAGATTGCCCCTCAATTCCAGAAGATCAGCACAGAGTCAAAGAAGCCAGGAACAAAAACAAACAAAAACTAATAGCAAGTCGCCAGGTATGCGAAGAAGATTTATGTGGCTTTTAGAAACTGCACTGCATTGCGCAGACATAGCAGTTCCGTTTGGAATGTTTTACGGTTATAGGGCATTTGCTGCTAGTACTACATCTTGTGATAGCTCTTTGCTATAAAATCGTCATCAGTTGGTTACTTTTCGGCAATGCTTCCGGCCTTGCTCAGAATGCATTTCAATAAAAAATAAATAAAAAAATGCGCTAAAACAGTCATTTTACGGCGGCAATATTAAAATAAAGGCATAGTCGACTTTTGGTTCAACTATGGGCAGCTGATAGCACGGGTCGAGTCTCTCGAGGCGCGATCCATCAACAGTTCATTCTTAAAAGTTTTCATACAAATATACAATTACTGCAAATGAACGGTCAATTTACTTCGCTCGTCAATGTTTGATGCTATATTTTTGGTGCATATTGCATTGAGTTTATTTGATTGCAATGTTGGGACAAAATTCTTTTTGTTTCAATACAATCATTGCTTCATTAAATTATTGTTTATTTTTAGGTGATCCATACAGGCGACTTACGAGCGGAAATAAATCACCGTATTTGAAATCACAATTGCCGGACGAGTTTCTCTCAAGAAATAATCAACCTTCGCTTTCTCACAATGGGACTGATTCGATGAAACTTCGGACTTACTACAATCATGATTCAGCAAATTTCAGGCGACGTAATTTTCGTCACCAAGATTCAGACTTGTTTAGGTCTGGCCCTCCACAGTTGAGAGGAAATCATTACAACTATGCTCATCCTGGTACACAAAATGCAAATCATTCTAAAGGAGCCTCGGTGACTAAAATTTCTGTATGACAAGCAGAGCTCATTCCCAACCTGGGGGAAGAAAATCAAGCATGAGCAAAGATATCCTAATTTTTATGGACAGACGCATACTTGGTGAGAAAGGACATAAATCCACAGGAACTCCCCCGGTCGTCTTTCTCAAACATAAAAAATGTTGTCGGATATATCAGTATAGATTACTGATGAATTGCGCCGTCGAAGCACCGCACTGCGCGCAACTGGTGATGTTTATTATGAAACGTAAAATTTCCGTATATATTTGTTAATATTGCACTTTAAACAGAATTATATATGATTGGTATTGATCATATTTCAGCCTTACATGAATCAATTATTGAACATTAAAATATTAAAAACTGCTTCTGTTCCCTATTTTCATCGGAATAGCTTCTTTTCCAAGTTTATGGCCAAGGACGATGTACTTGCTTTTGACATCATCAGCATGGAGGAGGCTCTAAATGGAAATAAAATGAGAAAACCAAATGCTTGGTATGGAAATAAAATTCAGGCTAGAATTTGTGTTGCTGTAACGTCAGGTAATTCTGAGCTCAAAATCAATTGACAACTAGAATTTTGGAACAAAAATTATTTATCACAGTAGGTGAAGAATTTTGCGTTATATAAATCTTTTAAAATTGAGGTTATCAAAATTTCAAGCATATTGATCATGTGATACTTGATTGCAGTAACAGTCCGTGGTTGGATGAGACGCTGGTGCAGTGCATTTGTGACTGAATGCAAAGTGGTTTAAATAGTGTACTTCGAATAGTGTAAGTTTCGAAAACACATATTACACACGAATATTTCGCCCGACGATTTAAGTTATCTTCAATACAACATTATTTTTTATACCTGGAATGTATTACCATCGTGTCCATGATGACGATGAGCCATTCGTTTATTATTAAATATCAATACATCTCCCGGTTTCAAATCCAGTCTAATCTGTAGTATTAAAATTTATATGAGTTGTTTCCAAAGTATTTAATGAGTCTGACTGAGTATACCTACATCGAACAACAGTCACATAATTTACGAGGCATTTTATATGCAAGTTAAAACTTAATATGCAAGTCGATAGCGAATTTCATGTTATCACCTAGTGGATCATTAACCATTTCGCGTTTCTATGGCTTGTTTACGTGGCAAACTTTAAAGAAATTCCGATTCAAAACAAATTTCGACGACATCTCAACTCCTGCAAAATCAATGACAGATGGTAACGGAATACTTTAAATCTTGGAGGCGCGTAACTAATTAAAAATTGATATCTAAAACTTCCGCATCGACAGCGCCACATGATTTGAATTTCTATTGAAAATTTGGCAGCGAAAACAACTTAGAAGTTCCAGGTCGAGCAGATTTGAGTCATTCATATTTTAGTCATTTTATATCTATATAAAGTTGGACCCGAGATAAAATGTGGTGTGAACGTTAGAATGAAAACTTGTATTGTTACAGTTACTGTTTATGATATACAATACTAATCTGTATACGATACCTGGTTGTCTTTCCGTTTCAGAATTTGATCGAAATAATTATGAGCTTTGCAATATGACATCACGTCCTTTTGATGAATTCGTAGCTTTCCTTCTGAAGCTGGATTCCAATGTACTGCAACAACCTAAATATATGCTCTAGTCTTGAATTTGTTTTTCTGTTTTGAGTAAATTTTATGAACTATTTTTATCAATATTTGACTCAGCACTATTCAAAATTATACGGTTACAATATTGGAGAGTAAACCAATACAAAATTTGATTATGTCAAGCATGAGTCACCGATGGCAGCGCATAAGTGATCCATACTTGTCAATAATGTGTAAGAAATAATTTCTGGCTGTGATACGACGTTGACGGTACAACGTGTGAGAATATACACAATTTGGTCGGTTGTGAACGATCATGATATCTCCAATTAACCATTTCTATAACTAATGGACATTGTCCTGTAATACCTTCCCGAAGTAATCAACTTCAAGGTGAGGTTTCTGAATTTCAAACCATGCTGATTGATCCGACCCATCTCTTTTGTATTGAAATGTGGCAGGGATTCTCGTCAACGAATTGAAATGATCGGGGGATTCTCGACGTAGTATTTCGGCAGCATTCAGAAGATCAGTCAATGTTGTTTGATATTTCTTGTCGCTCGATCTGAAACAAATATATTTTCACCTGAAAAACAAGCATTTGAACACACACCGTTCAACTTTAACTTGTATATGCACTGTAACAAAAGTACAGTAAATTTACTGGTCATTTGCAGTAATTGCAAATTTCCGAAGTCAAAAACCGCCATGTAGATGAAATTTATGCCAAGTATGTCGTATTGTTGCGCCGCACCTAGGCGGTATGTTCCATCAAAGAACAATAATTGGCGAAAAAATCCAATAGCTTTTTTACCACCAAGTAAAATTACTGTCAAAAGGCTATGTGGCGACGCAATCCATCAGTGACTCATACGAGTCATACATATTCGGACGAACGATTTCTGTGACTGTGCTAGGGTGTGAGAAAACTAAAAAATGGGATCGTTTTACAAGGTACAAGATGTCAAATATTAGGGATCGAGGTCTCAATTGAAAGTCAGCTAGTAAAAACATACGAAAAAATAGTTGGAAAACGCGCTACGCTTTTACGCGGTACAAAAAGGCTCGAAATTTTTTATTGGTATGCTGAGCATTGGTATATATACGACATCTGTTTATCATTTTTAATTGAATATGCAATTAAATGATTTTAATAGTAGCATAATATAACTTGGTTAATATTTTCGCCAAAAACAAGACTTTTACCTTCTAGCGTACATAATTTCGACACCCGGAATAACTTCATAGAACGGGTAATCTTGACAAATTCCCTCGTGATTCATATTCCCATCACTTTCCAAAGTAATCTAAAAAAATTAATATGACCTAGAGTGGAGCGACCATGTATCAATGTTAGAAGGTTTTCTAATTTATTTTTTAATGATTTGGCTGTACAAATTTACTCTTTACTTGTGTACAAACCTCTTTAAAACATGTGAAGAACTTGGGTCCAATACGGTCACCGATCTAAAAATAGAATATGAGAATAGTGTAATTGTAAATCATTGCAACCCGGATTGGGGTTATTATTAATAAGTCAACATTTTTGTGATCGTGCGAAGGATATGAAAAAATCGTAGCATAACGCCAACAAATCATTTTATATGGTGTTCGTGTACCGTTACGTGTTGCTTGAAGCATGTTCTTGATACTTCACCGAGTAAGCTAACCACGGGCACCTATAATTTCTCCACGAAGCTGGTAAGAAAGTTTGCTTATATTTTAGTTCTTTGAACCTCAATATTATGAAATGAGCGCACGAATGACACTATATAATTTATTGACTTGAGTATAGCGTCACTTAAACACATCTATTGAGTACATTGTGATAGGTTAAATCAATTTTCATTTTCCCCTCCAATTATAGCATCCTGAAAAATAGCAACTTACCTCAGAAATTACACTCTCCTCGGTTGGAACGTTGTGTATCAAGCAGAAACCGGAATGAACAATTTGACCCAGTAATCTAGATAATGGAAATATTAGTAAGATGATCAAAAGCTAATATAAAATATATCAAAAAATGATGTCTAATCACTCTATACTCCTAATCTGTACAAAACACTTTTTTCGATGAGAGTGCTGTGTTATGTACAAAACTACAATGGTCAGACGATGGCTGATTTTAAATAGAATATTATAGAGCGGATATGAACAGGGCAACATATTGTCGATTTGAACAAATCTTTCCATACATGTGAATAAGTCTGCAAATATCATACTTAAACAGTCCGTTGTCTCCGCCCACGTCTTGGTATTCGATACTTGATATTTTGGTGTTATCAAATTTATTTTCTCTTTCCGATATGAACTTTTTGAAGCATTGATCGCAGTTACAGTGCATTCGGAGCCAATCCAATGGCATGCGTCCGAAATGATTTTCAAAAATCTCATGATCAGTTGTAAATTGCAGTTCCTCATCTGAAAAAAAAACAGATAAACAAATAAAATAAACAAGGAGATAATGCCATTTTTGAAGTATTTGTTCCAGACGATTGTGCCAAAGAGTAACATGTCCAAGCGCTTAAAAATTATTTGAATCTTTACCAGGAAAAGTAATAATGTAAGTTTAGAGGAACGGATGTACTGCTATGTTGCAAGCGTATTCAAAAACTATACGCTGTCTAAAAATACATGAATCTCCTGCCATACACATCAAATCTTGTCGGTCTTATACGTGTTCATTTCGGATTAGAATTTTACATTGACTTCTGATTTACTTTTTAATGCGGAAGAAGAGCATCATATAAAAGATGTAGAGAAAGTGAGGTAGTGTAGAACATGCGGCACAAGAGGGAAAGTGACATAATTTTTTCAGGCTGTATTTTGATGACGTTGGGTGATGCAAAACACATTTTTAAAAACGTCGCAACGTCGCGTATTATTCGAGACTATGGTTACCTATGACTAAGTTGGTTTATCTCTAGGTCTTTGCAAGGTAACATATACAATTGTAAAAAAATTTGCTCCACTGTGCCTGGTCCACCTCTACCATACCTGTTACATTTGCCCATTTGATAAAAAAATTTTCTGGAAATTTCATGGTATCCAATGGGTACATTCCGGAGAAAGACCGAAAACATTTTTCGCATCGACAATGAAACCGGAGCCATTTGACGTGATACCTGAAATGATTTCAATCTTTCAATCTTTCAATCGCGTATTTCGCTATTATTTAGTGGGACGTGCCGTCAACGCGCGGTGTAATTATGGCGCATAATTGCCAAAGAAACATTTCTGATTGGGTTATTTTTTATGTTGAATTCAAGAGGAATCGACTAACGAGTACTTACTGGCAAAGGTCTATTACAAGATGTAACAAAGAACTTGTAGAGAATTTGCACCATGATTCCCTACAAACTTACTACACTCTAAACGGAAAACATTCCAAATGTAACTGAACAGTCATGGTAAAATGCAGGGAGTGGTATCTGCCATGGGCGATTTTAAACCCTTATACCACTACTTTGTTTTTGGTCGACTCTTACGACAAACAGGAAAGACCTTAGGAATATTCTGAACCCCGAATATAAAGGGCTTTAATATTAATTTTACAATCATGTCTCGTAAAAATAGTTTTTCGATAAGTACCCTCAAACGACCGGCAAAATATGCAGATGAAATCAACCAAAAGTTGTCTTTACAATCCATTGGTATTCCAACTAATACCACAGAAGTCGTTGTTTCGTACACTAGTCCGGGTATTGGCCATGCCTGTCATGTTTCCAATAGCGGTTATAAAGCTAATCAATCGATTATCTCTTACTTGCTCACGTGTCCATCTTTCCACGAAATGATAGCATGTTCCTTCTCATTTATGTCAAGAATCCCTGTATTTTCGGCCATTAGATCTTTAGCTCTCAGTGGTGGTTAAAACTTTCAAAGTTGAAATGAAGGAAAATAGGTTATCTACTAAAATTTATACCAAAGTAATACTAAAATTCCGAATCCTAAAGTAACTCATAACTCCACTATATTCGAAACATATACTACTAGAAAGTAGCAAGAACTCATCTCTTATCTGTTATCGTTCCGACATAGCTTACTACTATCCTGGATATAATGTTCCATCAAAAATTCTAAAATGATCATTTTATCTGCTTGTGAGAACGACGAAAGCAAGCAAACAAATTCAGCAAATAATTGTGCAAATATTTAGTACCAATCACATTCAACGTAGAAAGAAGACGTCCCCGGTTAGATATAAATTTGTCCAAGCATGGGTTGTCATGCGTAAATCATCGGTGCATTGCAATGACTTGACGCGGGCATCCGTGGACCATGTCGGACAAGATAAAGTATAATTATGATTGCAAATGTGTGGACTCAAGTTCGAACAAGTTTGCTATTTAGAGCAGCCCGGTTACAAATATGAAATATAAGATAAATATTGTGCATAACGGTGGAGATTGATATGTTATAAAATTAACTAAAATGAGCGAAACTGCCTGTAAATGTGCGAAAACAGGGGGGTAAAATAGAGAGTCAATGTAGAAAAAGCCCATATGAAATCTACCAATAGGGGGTTGTAACAAAAATAGCGATGGTCGCTATAACACTGGTATAGCTCAATGAGCTACTCTGCTATAGCCATTAGTCACCATAGCCCATTGCCCACTGTAGTCCCTCTAATGCAGCCTTGCTAAAGTTATTTGATTGGCATAATTATAATAACCGCGCTTATTAGTGGCGGCGGAACATGCTCAACATTTTGGGTAGAATTCGCGCATGAATGATGTAATCGCTGGAGGCGCGCAATGCAATTTCATCATAAGTTTTGTTGTTAATTCGGTAGATCCCTCCTCCAATGTTTGACAACATTGTTTTGCAGGCCTAGCTGCGCCAGATAATAATTTCGTATTTTGTCAAAATTGTCAAAGCAGTTGCCTTCTAACGATAAATCAAATTTTGTGCACCTAATTCCGGGAATTCCCAAACGCTGGAACTTGACTCTTGAACCCCTGCGTCGATACAGCATTTGAAAATGTTTTTGTGCGCATCTTACATTTTTGGAACCACCATTTTCCTGATTTTTTTACTTCCAACTTGATCTACATTATGTTAAAAATGCGGAAGCCCATTTTTTGACTTCAGATGGATTCTGTATCATGTATTTCCCGTCTTCCATTACTAAACTATAATATAAAAAACGCGTATATACCCGGTCGGAAAATATTAAAAAAATCCTGACCACCATTCACAAATCGAGTCACGTGTTGGTTGGCGGTCAGTGCTATACCGTACTTTCCTATATTCTGGCAGCTGGGGTTGTCTGTCTGCGCGTTTGCGAACTGTGCGGGCCTTCCAAGTCACAAAGGTGCCGGTAGAGATTTATTATATGTGTAGCCGATGGGTTTGTACGCTGTACGTATGGCGTACCGTGATAAGGTGAGTTGTATAAGCCCATGCAGGTATGCTAGATTGGCGGGGTTTCATGATGTGATATCCACAAAACTGAAAAGCAAAGACCTAGGCCTCTACCAGTATCTTGCGCTCATATGCTCAAATACTAAGTTACGGGAAGCGTCGTCTCAACAGCCGCCAACTTAGCATTTTGTTACTATTTCATCTTCAACAGATTTGAAATAACTGCTAATAAAATATAATTATACAGTACAGTATACTTGACATAAAAATGCCTCGCATTCTGCATAATGACAAAACATTCTTGCGCCAACCCACTAGGTGTAACGTTAGAATAAAAGTATCTCTTACATAACCCTATGTAGCAAAAGTCTTGCTTTACCAGTGTTGTTTTTTTATCTTCATTGTATTAAGCATTCTATTTTATCAAATTCTATGGTAATTTTCTAATTGGTAATCTAAGCCTCAGTCTTAAACCATTATTTAATACACCTCAAATATCTCGAATTTGCCATTGTTTATTGAAGTTTCACTGTTGTTTCCACTCCACAATATTGTGCATTCATGGCGTTATCTTGAGCCTCATTTTTGTGACCAATTGTTTTCTCAACTTTTCTTAATTCGAGTTCTCTGAGTAAATTCTAATGAGGGACATAGAGTGTAGATGTAATTTGATACAGAACAATTTTTCATTAAAAAATGCAATATATTAAAGACAAGTAGTGACCGAGTATCGCAATTACTAATTACTGGGTTCATTCACCTCCATTTTTCGATATCATGAGTCATGACTATGTTGCTTTGTCACTGTTTACCATTTTCATTCTTCAAATTCTCTCAGTTTTATGATGCTTACCGCCACCAACAATTGTATTTATATATTTGCTTAAATTTCTATTTATTTCTTCTTTTCTTAGATAATATTAATATAACAACTAGTTGGAGTAAATTTTGTCTGCATACTCCGAAGATGGGTGCATATCTTAGTGCCCCTTCTGTCGAAAAAAAGTCAGACGACTTTTCAGACTCCGACAAATTTTCATTTGGTGTGTCAAGAATGCAAGGATGGAGGATATCAATGGAGGATGCTCATAACTGTGTCCCTTCTCTTGAGAGCAACTCCTCACTTTTTGGAGTTTATGATGGTCATGGTGGTAGTGAGGTAGCTCTGTATTGTGCTCTGCATTTTTCTGATGTTTTGAGAGAACTTCCTTCTTATAAAGAAGGCAAATATGAGGATGCACTCAAAGAGACGTTCATGTCACTGGATAAAGTATTACTTGATCCTGAGACTGTGAGAGAATTAAAAGTTTTAGCGGATAGAGATCCGGATTCTGGTCCACCAACAAAAGCCGACATCCAAGCAGCAGAAGCTCGTGAAGAGGAAGAAGAATGTGAAGAAGATGAAATGAAGCTATTACATGAGGAAGCCACAATGAGTATCGAAGAGCTACTGGAACGATATGGTAAAGCTGCAAATGAAACAAAAGCAACAATTGATGCACAAAGAGCTAAATTAAAAGAAGAGAAACTCTGTGAGGAGGGTGGAAGCAGCAGCAGCTTTGAAGCAGTTTCTTCTTCATCAGCTAGCGATGGTGACAGTGGGGTTGGTAGTTCAAGTACTATTGACTTGAAAGATGAGAAGACTGATTTAGTAACTGATGCACAAGATTCTTCAGTTTCCTCTTCAAGTGATGCTAAAGCTGACTATAGTGGAAGCCAACCTTCATCATCAGTTTCTTCCAGCACTGTAGGTAAAACAGCAAGTAGTTCATCAGCGTTGACGCGTGATTCTGAAGGTTGCACCACAAGTGCAAGTAATACTGCACCAAGTGATAGCTCTGAGATTGTAGATTCTAAAAAGGATTCTGAGGATAATGATGTAGAAGATAATGCCAAAGTGATGAAATCTACTACTAGCGGAAAATTTCAACCCAAGCTTCGATCTGTAAAATTGAAATTGATAACTCCACCGAAAGACGATGAAATTGCAGGTGACTCCGATTCAGAATCTGGTGAGGATGGATTCGATAGTGATGAAGCTGTGGAGGGAAGCAGTGACAGTGAAGAAGATGAAGATGATGATGAGGAGGAGGAAAGTGAAGAAGAGGATGAAGATGATATTGATATTTCTGAGATTCCAACCGTTGCTCCTGTTTCAACAACTATCGAAGAACCAGGTAAAGATAGTGGTACAACTGCAGTTGTCGCTTTGTTAAATGGTTATGAACTGCTTGTTGCAAATGCGGGTGATTCACGTTGTGTTTTGTGTCGCAATGGAGTAGCTGTCGATATGTCTGAAGATCACAAACCCGAAGATGAATCTGAAATCAAGCGAATAAAAGCTGCAGGAGGACACGTTAACATGCAAGGTAGAGTTAATGGTGGTTTAAATCTTTCCCGTGCTATTGGAGATCATTGTTATAAAACAAACAAGACCATTGATTTAGAGAGTCAAATGATAAGTGCTATGCCTGATATTAAAAAGGTTATTCTTGAACCTGGTGATGATTTTATGGTTCTAGCATGTGATGGTATATGGAATGTATTCTCAAGTCAAGAAGTCATCGATTTTGTCCGCGGAAGGTTGCCACCTCCGACCGATACAAAAGAGAATTGCAAGCTTTCATCTATTTGTGAAGAACTGTTAGATGCCTGCCTTGCTCCAGACACTACAGGTGACGGAACTGGATGTGATAATATGACCTGCATTATAGTGAGGTTTAATACTAGTTGGTTGATGAAGTCCAGTTCAGCTGTTTTGGCGATGCGAAAGATATGGACATTAAAACCCAAAAATTAGATGAACATAATAGCACTTCACTTAGAAATGATGTTGATCATCCTGGTGCGGAGACCGATTGTATGAATGTTAAAGTGAATGGTGAAAATAGTAAAACTGTTCAAGAAAATTCAATCACTGGTTGTAAACGACCCAGGACAGAAAATGATGTGCCTGGTAGCACAGAAGATACAGTAGATATAGTAGAACAATCCACTAAAAAGCAAAAAGTTGCATAGCCTAATTCTAAACTTCCACCAATTCCACTTTGCTCAAGTAATAACACTGGAATATCAAAAATGATATTCAAACAGTAGTTTTCATATTAAGTTTGTATTCTTTCCAAATACATTCATGTATATAGATCGAATCATGTGTCGTACTATTTTGAAATTTGAAATATTATGTGGTAAAGATTTTGATTAAATTTCAGGAATGGAACCATTTTTTCCAAAATCATAGCGAATGTGCCCAAAGCCTTGAGTTACATTTATGTGTCTGAATTATCTTTTGATAGTTCTGGTAAATTTTCTTCAATCTAGAAAAAAGCATTCAATGGTTAATTGAAACTCTTGATTGAAACTAGTAGATTTGCCGACAGGAGTGGATCAGAAGTATTGTATTATTTTCCCATTCTCAATTAGGTAGTACTGATGATATAGTTTCATCACCAATTTTTTGTTTTGTGGATGTTGAGAGAAGGACTTAATATTTGTTTCATTCATTAGCAGTGGCAAATCCAGAAAATTTTGAAGGAGGCCTATTTTTTTTCAAAATTGGTGATATACTAATATCTCTCTATTTTTCATGAATATTGTGCTTTCCTGTGGAGCATATGTCCCTTCAAAATGGAAGACGACAAAAGATAGCTAATCAATACAATTATGATGCATCATTCTATTTGCCATTGTGGAATTTCTTGACAATTCTTGACACGCAAGTTGTGGTGCACGATGTATCTGAATAATATACACCTAGATCGCGAGAGGCCCGCCACTGCTAATCTGTAATAGCCAATAAGAACGGTATGAAACTTGTCAGAGGAAAAGATAGATATAGGGGAAGTCTGGGCCCCTGTAACTCATCCTGGGTGCGCCACTGACCATAAGCAACCAATCATCAATTACCTGCAGTAAATATATAACATTCGCTTCAATACAATATGATTTTGCTCATATTCTGGGGTACTTGATAGTTCACAAATAACCTTCAACTATGGGTTATGGCAACTTCCTTTCCTTCGGAAAAGTACTGTTAAAACTTGTTTTGGGAGGTATGTGTTACTGATTGAACGCGTCGATGAGACGCGATCCATCTGTGGTACATTCTTGACAACATAAAAATTTCTGATTGGGTTGACAGCTCACAATTATGGATGAATTGCAAACAAATTAAATGAACAGCACACTTTCATGTAAAACATCACTTTGAGAAATTTCAGCCCACTTGTCGATTGCCTTGCGTATCATTGTGCATATTTTTGCTTAAATCCCAGACCATAGTTATTTAATCTTTTAAATATGAGGTCTTAGTTGAACACTATATGGTTTGATTTGCACTTTATTTGGATAAGCCTCATTTTGAACTTCACACATCAGGTAATATTTGATAATTATCTTGAAAATGCAGTTTCTTGTCGTATTTTGATATTTCTTCATATATAATGGTGTCTGTGGTGCTATCTTTTTGTGGTGTGAGATGAGGTTTGGCGCAAATCCTGTCCAAGTGTTCTAATTGGCCATACTAATAATTATAATTGGAGTGGTATTATAGTACACAATATGGCTATATATTAATACTGTATACCATTATCTGTCAGTAATGGGGCACAAGTTGTTTGAAACCTCCATAGCACAATGAATGCATTGGCTACCGACTTATTCAGTTTTTGCTTGGCAAATATTTGAATGCTTGGATCAAAATATAGAGGTCTATCGTAGGTTTATCCACAGTCTTTGCATAATTCTTGGATAACTCTCTGTCTTGTGTTTAGTATTGTTTTGAAAAGCATGCCTGACCTCACTATGTGATATCAATCCATTTGCCATGAGCAACAGACTACAGTCTGGTTTTTACTTGGATTCTACTTGTGCGATGTACATTGCCATTTTGACACTGATTTTTTTGTCTGTAAAATATTTTTAGCTTGTTAAATATTACTTCTCAGATAATGTTTCAGAGCAGCCTATATTTGGCCTAGATCTCTCTTCAGTGTTCAGGAGTATTTAGCTTTTCTGAAATATTTTTGTATTTTTAACTCTGCCCCACCTCATTATGCTTTGTCTAGTACAATTTAGCTCACAGCACAGTAGAGGATTTCCTGATTTTCAATATTTTTCGTTATGATTCAACATTCATAAAGTTTTCTTTAGGGTGTCAGATCAGCTGGGTTTCACCGCTCTCTGTTTAGAAAAACATGATGCAACAAATGTTTTTTTAGAAGAATATTGTATTTTGGCACAATCATTTCATGAATCTTGTTTGTATTGTAATATAGTGTACAATATCGCTGCCGTTTAATATTGTTTTGCTATAAGAAATAACTCTTCTTTATGAGTTTTTTTCCCTTTTTTTTTTCTTTGCTTTTTAGTTGCATTTACTAATGCCAATTTCATTTTTTGAAGGTTATCCATTAGCTATACTTTCCATTATTGGATATTGACTTTAAAGACTATTGATTCCAACAATTCACAGTTGTCGACAAATGGAAGTATTTCAAGATGAAAAATCTATGTTTCCGATTCAATCTGCTGATGAGTTTGTTCAATATTTTCAATTTCATTTGAAGCATGCCACTGATGAAGAAAGAGAACCTGATCTTGCATTTTTGTCATTATTGCTGGGTATTTTAGAATATCAACTAACCCTGAGCAAAACTTCTGATCAACAGAGCAGTACCGGTAGTAGTGCTGAGTCAGATGCTGAATCATTACATTGGCAAAACCTATCAAAACTACAATCAAAGGTATGTTCATGGGGAGAAAAATCTTATTTATTGCAGTTTAATTCATTATCAGATTGGCGGTATATTTCATTTTTTATTGACAGAGTTCAGCTCAAAAGATTTAAAATGGTGTCACAAGCACTACAGTGCTCTTTTGGTCATGTACGGGATATTGCTGGAATGTTGAAACGTTTCCTATCCATTTTGTGCATTTCGAATACCACTTAAAATTTTTTCTGCCTTGTCGGTACGGGCTTTGGAATAGTATTAATGTATTTTCTGCATGTCCTAGGAGACGACTAAAAGGAAGCAAAGGAGTGGTAGATGGTTTTACTACGCCCAGGGGAGATACCACTCACTGAATGTTTTCCATTTAGATTGCAGTTGCTGGTACTACATCTTTTAGTAGCTTCTTGCTATTAAGTGGTCATTAGTTGGTTTTTTTTTGGCACTGCCCCCAGCCTTGCTCGGAATGAATTTCAATGAAAAAAAAGGAATAACTAGAAAGATGATGCTAATTAGATACAACCTTAAAAAATTTGCTGATTTCTGAAGAATCGTTGAATTGAATATAATTAATTGACATTACAATTGGAGAGAGAGAGATTACAATGAGACGATCCATTTGTGGCGCACACTTGACAAAATAAAATTTCTGATTTGAGCACCTTGCTCATTCTGGGATTTTAATGTTTATTTTCAGAAAGATGTCTTTCAACCAGACAACGAATCCATCACAGATACCGATGTAGATGATTTTCCCGTTATCGAATTCGAAACAATTGAAGCAATGTATTTAAGGTTTAAAATTCTTGTTAAAGGATTTGTTGATAAAAGTTCAACAGAAAATACCACAAGAAGTGGATACGCCACAAAAGAACTTTGCAAGAAAGTAATTTACTTATCCCTTGATAGTGCAAGAATAAAACTATTTAAAGACCTGTACCCAGTCATAAATTTTATTCTGCCAAGAGCTTCATTCATAGATGTACTGCACTGACTGGTTAGCCATGTGCAATTTTCAATTAACAGTCCAATTTTGTATGGAATGTTTGGGTTGGAATTATTCGGCTTTTCTGTATTTTGTGTAGATCTTTCCTTGTTAGTTGTAATTATTTTGTG
The DNA here is from genome assembly GCA_963675895.2 of Styela plicata. Lineage (NCBI taxonomy): Eukaryota > Metazoa > Chordata > Ascidiacea > Stolidobranchia > Styelidae > Styela > Styela plicata. The sequence continues at coordinate 18,245,401 of OZ023140.1, forward strand.
ACTAATAACGAGACACAAGTTTGAAATTACATACGGCGCATCTCTTAGAAATAAATCATTCTGATATTCTTATTTATTTCTCCAGTTTATTAAATTGATGTTCAAAGTCCTGATAATAATTCCAGGTCAGTGATGTGATGTGGAATCGATTAAATCCACATTATCACAAAGACAAAGCTCATATACAGTCGCTGTTCAGTTTTTTAACAGGTACTTAACTATCATAATTTTTTTTTTTTAAATGCATGAGGTATAAATTGACTTCACCTTATTAGCGTAATCCATCAGTGACTTATGCATGGTCAATTAAATCTGTGAACCTTAACTAGATTTCAATATTAAAATAATGAACAAATGCGAACCATCATATAAAATTTGCTGTCTTGCATGACCTCGCCTTGTTATTTATGTGTAGAATGGTAGAGGATCTGTTAATCGACCTTTTTTGCTGTCCACTTACTGAGCAGCCAGCACACATTAGGATCAAATTGGAGGTCACTGCTACAGCAAAGAAATACCGCAAATTGTACTCGAGAGGAATATTTTCCAAAAAGAGTCACTATAGTTAAGTGCCATGAATGGATTTTTTGGATTCTTGTATTTTTTTAAATTTTTATTAGGTCGTCAGCTGGATTGCTTTGGACTTGCATTGGTGGTTGTTGCAGCTTGTCAGATACTCAGATATAACGATGTTCATCTTTCATTAAGTGAAGACCACGCATGGGCTGTGCATGGTGACAATTGCAAGGTTTGCATATACTGTATCTGATAATGGCTAACCGCACCAGGAATATAGCAAAACTTTGAATTGGGATTAAATTCCTATACCGATGTATGTTATTAAACCTTATTTCATACCTGTAAATCTAATCATAATAAGGTTTCCAATGGTTCTGAATTTCAGGATGCCACAGAAATAACATGGCATGGAAAGGGTAATGAAGATAAGCGTGGTTTTTCATTGAAAGAGACGAATACTGAAAAAGTTGAGTATGTTCATTTACTTAATAATACATTTTTTAATGCATATTAGAGAAAGGGGAATCATTGGACTTTGTTTCATAGCCGTTTCAATTAGTCAAATAAAATAAATGTTTGAGTCGATAATCACTGGCAATTTCAAAAGGTCCTTATCGACTAATATAGAATAGGATTTAATTTTTATTCTGTGGGAGAAAAAAGCTTGAAATATGGCTTAAGGCACAATATTCTCACTTGCAAAGGTTGCATTTTTCCGACTCAACCGAATGGTTTGCTATGTAAACTGACGGAGAGTGCGCACTCCGTTAGATACTAGGGTTACAGAATATTGTTTTTCTTTGGGTGTCGTAAATGTCCGTCATGTCTTTGAATGGGCGAATGAGCTTCAACACTATCAACATTGCTATTTCGACGCAGTATTGATGATTTTGAATCTTTTTCTTGCTACCAGATGCTTAAAAAAATACATTTAAATATTCTAGCAAAGGATTCATCATTAATACTGCCTATATACTCATTTTTCATCTGATTCTACCATTTGCTTGGGTAGCAGAGTGGCTTAGCCAATCTGTTACATATGAATGAAATTAACACATTAACACGAAGCAGTGCATCCGTCAGGCAATGCCAATTTTGTTCTTAAACATAACAGTAACACAACTGTATGTGTATTGTGGCCTTCAACCTTATGGCAAACAATGACCTATTGGGCAAATACCAGTTCCAAGTCATAGTTGAGGTTCTCTATTAACTAAACAATTTCACCTTAAATATAGACATAAGAGGCAACGGATGTCCTTAATGCATTTGTTTTTACATTCTCTCTACAATGAAAATGCAGCTTTATTCGTTCTTATCTAGAGCTGGGTGTATCTGCACAACAACAGCGTAATATGTGACAGGATGATGGAAATATCGGCAATGATTGTTTCAATAAATCCATCAATAGATGTTCACAATGACAGTAAAACACTATCTGATATTCAACTCAAGTTACTCAAAATTATGTATCAGAATGGGTCTCTTGATAGGTGATACTTTTTGATGTATACAAAAATTTCTGCTAGACTATCTCTGGTGTCGGCTGCACTGTTAAGGGATTTCATTGAATCAAATTCATACATATGGGTGAATTGAATACCTTTTTCTGAATTTGATGAAGATTTCTTCCAACCGGCAATTGATGCTTGCCAGGACAAAGCTCTTTTGTTGCAGAACAAGTCATTAATCTAAATAACTAATAACTAATTTTGTGTAAGATGATGACGAGTTTTTTAAAAACATTAAGGGATTACTGCTTGAAGTTTGTCAGAAACTCAACCCAATCTGAAAAAATTTTCTCCCACAGAATCCGTTGTTGAGTATGTGTCACTGATGAATTGCGTCGATAAGACGTGGTTCATCTGTGGCACATAATTGATAAAATTTCTGACTGGGATATGCCTCACCTAGATTACACATATTCTGATCAGAGTCTTGATTGTTAAATTACATATGATTGTAAAATTACTTACTTAAATTACATGTCTGTTAAAATGCCTACACTAATTAATTGTTGAATATATTTAAGGTATCCTATGGGTCTAAGCTTTCTCGCTGAGTTGGAGGATACCTCACGTTTGCATGACCAAGCGGTGAAATCGGTCCAACAACATTACAACAATTTCCATGTTTTTCCGTATTGTTCAAAAGGGCATTTTCACTTAAAACACAATGATAGTAGAAAAGCAATCCACTGTTGGTCATTGGCTGCTCAAGTTTTATCTCAGTAAGTTGAGAATTTGTCATTATTTGGAATTTTTCCTGTGCTGTCTATATTATCAGTTATGGGAGAACTAATCTCGAACTATAGTTAATGCTGGTCTGGTATAAATTAAGTTCGAGATTCAATATAATATTTCTTCTTGCTTTCAATCCCAACTGAACAAATCCCTGCTGTGTGGACAGTTATTATGTTTTTGATTACCTAAATGGCTTTGTATTTAGATGACAAAAGGCAAAATGTCAGCTACTGCGCTACTAAGACAACAAAGATCTTTTGCTAGAAGATTAAAATGCCTTTTTATGGTGTCTGGCAGAAACCAAACTGTATGAAAAGTCTCAAAATCATCAATACTGCTATGAAACAGCATTGTTGGTGGTTTCGAAGCTTTTTTGCCACTTAAAAAAAAGATAATGCTATCATGTTTCATGGTTATAATAAATGAGTCTATATTCTAAATCATTACCTGAATTTTATAACAGTGTATTATAAACTTTGACAGAAGCAGTAATTGGCCGATGCTTATATAATTTCAATAGATGTTTTCAAATTCAGTTGCTATATGGGCCAATGTAAAGAGGATTTTAAAGTCCAGAGGAATGTTAGCTCAGAAGTAGTTTTTAATTTTGACCGAGCATGTATATTTCACATATCAACTGCATTTTCTTACGTATTTTCTATAATATAAAATATATAGTATAGGATATATAATCAAGCACGACATACCAAATTAAACAAATTTTTTATTTTCAGTTACAATTATACCAGAGAGGATGAGGAAATTTACAAAGAAATAATGGAAATAGCAGGCGAATCTATACCGCAAGCTATTAAAAATGACCCAAGTGTCTGTGAAAGTAAAGAATGTTTCATGGATTTGATCAGGTGATTTTTTAATGAAAATTGACCATGTAACGATATGATATGTTTTTGAGAATAGTCAGGCTGTTGTTTACCAGTCTTCTCAGAAAAGCTTTTCAGTAATGTTTTTTTGAAAGTGGGCAGCAAAGGGTGGGGTGTGCTACATGCTCAACAAAAAAATTTGATAGGGAATTGGTATATAGCGGCACAATTTGCATATATAAATTGGGAAAGCTATCACAAATTTTGTTAAGGGAAGCCACTGCCCCTTCAGGAAAAATTTCATGCATACGGGTAGGTTTTTGTTAAGCATGACCCACTGATGGGTGGCGCTGCTAAGGCACGGTCCATCTGTGACTCATGCTTGATTTGGTGAGGCAATTAAACAACATGCTTAATAATAAATAACACTTGGAATGGTCCATGTTTGATTCGGGAGTGTCATTAACTCACTTTTAGGTTTTATGATGGAATATGTTTGTGGGAAGAAGACAGTCCAACACCTGTGCTTCATTCATGGTGGGCAAAATATTTCACACATTCGCTTGGTAGATTTTCAACTGAAGTCAGAGAATCTTTCACCGCATGTGATAAAGAGAGGTATGTCAAAATTCTGTCATTGTAGTCAAGTATGGATGATGAGTTGAGTGTTTTATTATCCTTGATTGTTACATATTCACTTAATTGATACAAAAGCGTATTTATGCTAAGTAGGGATGTAAGCATTGGGAAAATTTGTTGCGATTCTAATAGATTCCTGATACATCGCATATGTGAAGTTCTGTCGTTTTCAGACCTTGAAAGCAAACATTTTAAATAACGTTTTGCCAATTTTATTGTGCCTGGTCGTAAAATCAATACACATTGTTTTTTGTTCTTGTTGATAGAAATCGAACCGAGAGTGTTTTTTAGTTTTGTAATACTAACTAATAAAATGCTGTATCCTAAAGCGGTTGGAAATGATGGATTATATTATAGATTTGAAACAAAAACATTTTAATCTTATATCCCTAACAATAAGCTAATGATTGTACACCTTGTTCTAGTCGTTCATTCATTAATTGGCAGATTCCACACATTTTTCAAAATTTTTTTAATTTCAACTTACGCCCCTGGATCGGCGAAATATCTGACTTCCAAACCACCGTAAGATTTAAATTAGTAGATATGTATTATGATTTTGTTTGCATTTTTAAACAGGAACTGTGACCCCAAAGATCAACCACAGGATGAGAAAAAACTCAGTCGTCGTAGTTTGAGACATGAAGAAGAGACCGCACCCAATGCTGCGGAGGATACATCAGTTTTGGGAGTGCGGAGCGTTAAAATGAAAGGACTTGAGGGATTGCTCATTGGAAGTAAAAAATTTAATGCACAAGCTGTAAGTCTTCAGCTCACAGCACAATCACAGACTCACTTTGCTAAAAGACATTCAAACGCAAATGACTATACCACAGGGCAGTCTGGGCGAATTAAAAAACCAAAAAAGTTTTTTGAATGAAGCTACACGATATTTGGTCAAATAAAATAGATTGTTTTTATATGTTGCTCAATGGTATTTGTCCAGAACTGGTAAGAGGAAGGACATTTGAACATCATTCCCCCAATTCCAAGATGTGTCAATAACATGCTAAAACATTCTATGAAAAATAAGTGTTAAGCAGAACGCGGCAGGCGTTATCATGGAAAGAATGTGTTTGGTGCTCTCGGGTTTATTGCTCATAGCAGACTAGTGCAAAAAAAGTAAGATTTATCAGGTATAAAACTCAGCAGTAAGTTTTATTTCATTTTTTAACAATGACATAGCAACAACCACTCATGAAATTTGCTAATTCATTAAAGATGTTGCGTGTAATACTTGTTGTAGTCCAGTAAGAGTAGGAATTGAGCAAGGTGGGGGTTGCATTGCTGGTTACAAACTGCCGATAATGTATGAAATAACAACGAAGATTGACGTTCAAACTCTTTTGCAAGTTGCTGAACTCTATCTTCTATTATTTCTTTGGCTGAAATTGTTCCAGATTGTATAGATGCAGTCACTACCTCACAGAACTGTTGACAAATATCTAGAACACCTGTTAAAGAAAATTAAGAGAAACTTTTACCATTTTTATTGAACAAATACAAAAGATTGAAAAGCAGCTGATGAAGACAAACAATCGACTGTCTCCATGTAGGATTTACTAATACCTGACGGTAAAAATTCGCTCATTAATAATATGTCAATCTGTGGCGCCACTGGCGTGATGAAATAGACGATAGCTGCCTTGTGACCTAAAAAAAACATTTCTTACCTAATAAACTTCTAAAGACTGGTGTTGATAAAATGAAACATTGAGCAAGCAGAGCAGTCAGATAATTATCATGGGCCAAAACAATCTGCTCAAAATCCGTTGATGTTGGATTCTTGATCTTTGAAAGGAGATTAGAAAAATGAGACTCCAGTACATCAGCCTGCAAAATGGTCGGAATGTTAAAACAGAATATATCCATTTTTTGGAAATAGCATACACATTCGTTAATGATCATTAGTTTTAGGTTAGTAGAAATCATGGTAAAGAATATTTTTATTTAAGTTTTAAATTCATAGTATTACCTGCAAATAGTATTGCAAACTATCAACCAGGTGACTCATGTGCATTCTCAGTGTTAAATTTGATATATTTCTTTTAACATCAGCGTCATCATCACCATAAATTAAAGAGCATTTCTGTTGCATCTGGAGAGCCCACAAGTTTTGTAGTGCAAGTTGTGCCCGTCGAACTCGTAACAAGAACTTGAACAGTTTGTTATATTTTGCAAGTACAGTAGGTGTGAAAATAATGTGCAACGGCCATTTGACTTGGAAGGTTATACCTAACAGAGACCATGTGTCATTTGAGTCCATCATTCCTGAAGCGTCGTACGTGTAGCCAGAAACCTTGTCGGCATCTTTGGAATTTTTCGTCTCGATAACAAGCCTAAAATTTTGCAAAGCTCCATCTTCTTCCAATTGAACTTTGACTGCAGACCTTAGAAAAGCCTGATTGACATCATGCTCTGTCGTCTTTGTCGGAGGCTTTCTCATCACGATTGCTGATTCTTCAAGAAATACGAGATAAAGCTCGCCGAGTCCAAGCAAATAAAAATCTTTTAGCATCATAAAATGCGAAACTAGTTTTGCTTTCACCACACATAAATCCCAGAGTTCTTTTGCCACAGTAGATCGTATTTTATCCAATCTCGATTCAAATTCTTCTAGTAAAAATCTATCTTGATTTTGTAGCCATAAAAAATCTTCCATAAATTCCTGTTCTTTCTCTTTTAGAATTCCTTCCATGCGCTTCCCTTCAACATCAGCGGAAAGTCCTTTCAGAGCGACTGTCATGCTGGAACCACCAACATTTAATGCTCGTTGTTTGTGCATGTCTTTTTCGAAAAGATGCAATGAAGAACCAATAAAAAGAATTATGTCTGCATCCCTTGAAGGTAAGTATGTTGGAAGCATGTCGACACGAATATAAAATGTCTCCAGCTGTGTATCTAGTGTTGAAGAGGAAAAAGTGTCTTGAAATGAGGCAATAGAATCATTTGGTCCTTTCTCATGAGATTTTGAGATAAAAAATTCCCCATGTCGGTCTATCAAAAGACCATGCAATAGCCATGTTGAGAGTTGTCTGTACAAGACTAAATGTAATCTTTGTTGGATTTTCAACATTGCTCCAAGCACGATACTATTTCCAGTCTGTGATGCACGATGAACTGTACTGAGAATTTGGCAGCCATGACATTTTCTTGATTTTATAACAGATATTAAATCATACAATGCATCAAAAAGCAAGTGATAGTGTTCTAAAGAATGCAACACGTGCATAAACGTTAGTAGTGGATCTGCAAGTATTTCCTTTTCAATGTCTAAAACAGACTGATGATAAGTTTCTAAGACATCTTCCAGTCCATAGCAGAGAGCTTGAAGATAGCACCCATGCAAGAGTCCATCAGAATGCTTATCTGCCCCCTCAGCATACAAAGTCGAATTGTGTGTATCAATGAATTTCTTGAAAAAGATTATTCGTGTTGAAAGTTTCAAAAGTCTGTTGAGAGATGCTTCTTCTGATGGCGATAAAAATGGCAGACCGGGCACAACTTTAACAATTCCACTTGAAGTCTCTTTGAAAATGCTACCACTATATCCTTGCAACGCAAATATCAGATCATGCAACATCTTTAATAAAATACATGAGACTAGAGTGAAAAAATATGTATATATACCATCATGTTTAAATATAGACCCTTACTAATAATTTACCAGTTCTATAAACAAGCTAAACATGAAGAATGCACAAAAATATCTTTGCAGATGATTCTCTAGACAAGTCACACTTAAAAACAGCATTTATAAATATCAAACTGAACTAATATTCAGAACTACCTAGCAAAATTCATTCTCTATTCCGTGGATGTGACTCAATTATCTGAACCAGTAGTATTCAAACGTGGCATTTTTTGTAGCTTCAAACTACCAACAAAGAGGTACAAATCAAATCAATGGTATTTTGGGAAAGAATTTGGCAATTCACACATAATAGTCCTAAGTTTGTGTTGTGGATGCTCAGAAAAAATTATGGGGTCAGCATGAAGATTGAATCTAGCTAACGTTATTTCAAATTTAACAGGCGGCCCCACCTTCACCCTTATAACATTAATTGACTTTAGCTTTAGCAGAATGTTTGAGTTTCAATTTTTTAACTTCAATCATTTCCGTTGCAGTCATTTTCAACATTCGTATTAAAATAACCAGCAAGTTAATCAACAAAGGAAGTGAATAAACAGCAGATATAAACAATCCGGTAGAGTCAAAGAATTGATGATTAGGCGAAACCCATTTCCAATTTCTTGCAGCTATTTTGTTAATCCATTCTGCACAATAAATTGCAGCACATAGTGTCACAAAATATACGCACATTGCTGATATTTTTTTCCATGTCAAAACTGTCAGTGTGATGCACATACAATATAATGTCAATACTATCCCAAGCAATTTTGTTTCTTCCAACCAGTCAACAGATAAAAATATTTGTGTGAAAATTCCAACATCAGATAGTTGTGCTTTCATTATCAAAATCGAAAATGCTAAATTTCAGATCTTTTATGACTGTATGGTACCGGTAAAGTTTAACAAGATATCTGCAAGAGGATAAATAGCTTATTAATCATAAGACTGAAATTTTAACATTGCTAATCTGTAATAGTGAATATAATTATAACTTTCTGGAAAAATTCACAACTATAAAACAGGTGGATAACAAATCAAATACAGATACTAGACTAATAAAAATACACAGCATTTTCATACTCACATACTAAGTTTAGGGAATTTTCTTTTACAGTATTTCAATTTTCTCAATTTCAGAGATAACATTTGGAATATAATGCAATCTACTCTTTTCAATTCTGGTGTTATATTTATGTGCTTCACTCAGATTTAGAAAGTAATCTACAAAGGCTGTTGGCAAAAGGCCATGTTCAGTGTTGGTAACGATACATAAATTTTGCCACCTCCAGGGTATGCATTTCTGATATTTGCAAGATTTCACACTGTCCATACAATTGGTGATTGCTAGTCTGACTATATTCGGATGGTGTCAGGCACCTTTTTATTTTGCAAAACTTGGGCTGGTTTCAGAGCAGATTGAACGGCTATCATATCATAGTCTAGGAAGAGACTAAAGTAAACAATTTTAAGATTTTCAATGTCAAGGTAATGTCTTGCCTTATAAAACATACCAACAGTTCGTGAGATGACCTTAGTTAGACTGTTCAGTAAGATACTCGATGATTCAAGTTCGCTATATAAAGTATTTTAGTTTCCAATGAAAATATTAATTTCCTCACTTTTAGCTATTTTAGAAGTATTCCCCGAATATTACGGTATATACCAGTTCCAGTATTTAACTTAGTTTTTGTATAATTCAATGACAACTTAAAAGCCTGTTCAGAGTTAGCTCTCAGCCACTCATCAACATTTTTTATTTCACAATTTACTAGGGCGGAGGGACTCAAGTTCACGAACAGACGAGGCAGATTTCAGGAGTGATGTATCATCAGCGAAGAATGTTAAATCAAAGGAGGATGACTCTCTGCTCTGGCAAGTCATTTACATGCAGTTTATATGAATTATATATAACTTAAATATAACTGATAACATTATGAATAAGTACATAATTCCTGTTCACCAGTACCACCATTCATTTCCCAATCAAATTGTGCAGTTGTTTATTTCATTTTTGGTTGCGCCCATTCATTGTTTTCATTTATTCCCAAGTCACAGTAACCCTGAGCCTATGCCCAAAAGCTAAAACTGCAGAGCACTGAGTAAGCAACAGGAAGGGAAACCACGCAAACATAATGGAGGCCGCGCCACTGGCGCGTACACGTGCCGCGACGATTATTTGTCCATTACATTATTTCAGCAAATGTTTTAATTAGTTTTCAAAATTTTTATCAAAAACATTTGATCTATTTTTTTATTATTATTTTGATTATTTTGAATAACGACCTCTTTATTTTAGATAATATACTTTTAGGTGTTTTTCTTTTAATATATGGCGTGGCACCTTAGTTTTTCACGACTCATGTTTTCACCACTCATCATTATTCATTTTCTGTACTGTGCAGTGTGTACCGGTACTGCATTTGCTGTTTGTCGTAGCGTTAGGATTTTGTCGTATTTAGTTTTTTGACGACGTACAGCTTGTTCCATTGTTTAGAGACTAGTTAAAGTATTACATTTATATTTGATAGTATTTATCACCGAAAATAACATCAACAAAAACACTTGAAGATGCCTGTTTTTACTGGTAAGACATTTTATTTTTAATCGAAATTAACTCTAGCATTTGAAACAGCGAAAGCAACTGCCGTGATTCACGATGTGCTAGCAGCCATTCTTGAAGGCTAAAAATGTGTTTAAATGTCAAATTGAATGATCATCCAGCCAACTGTACTTTGTGCATTTTGATGTACAGTTGTAAGTTATTGAAATTATAGTATTGTTTGATAGAAACATGCGTATCTTACTATGTAATGTGTATCTTACTATTACTGATTATAGAGTCTCACGAAGTTTAGTAGTCATCCTAATCCGGGAGACAATGCCAGATGTTTGCAGCATTGGCGCCCCCAAGTTAGGATGAGAATATTCTGCCAGTTTTTATTTTCATGGCATTTAGGAATATGGTACTAAACTTTCCTAGACCCATTCCCGAATGCCTTCGAGGGGTAATTTTTATGATAATCTGATATATGGTACTGAACTTCACAAGACCCTCTATTATATATATATGGACTTCGGAGTCTGAAATATAGATATTCATTCATTAACTCTCTGAATGTATCTGTGCATCCTATCATTTTTACATCACATTTATTTACTCGTTCCATATTTTTTCTTGATGGGTCAAGCATGGCCCATACAATACATGTGCCTGATGTGAATAAACAATTTCTTTTAGTATGATAACATTTGGGAAAACACTTGTGCAAATATTCCATCTTGAGTATTTTGCACAATATTCTGTAGTACTAGCCCTACCAGCTAGCCTATGTCCTTATTTGCTTTACTTCTTTTCAGTCAATGTCAAATGGGGTAAAGAAGTTTACAAAGCTGTAGAATTGTCAACGGATGAATCACCAGAAGTATTCAAGGCTCAATTGTTTACGTTGACAAGTGTTCCTCCTGATCGCCAAAAAGTGATGTTGAAAGGAGCTGTGATAAAAGATGAATGGGGAAAGGCAAAACTCAAAAATGTACGTTTTTGAATTGTATTTGTTATGATATAAATTTTCTGCTTTTACACATTCTGCATTATCATCAACCAACCATTGTCTGCTGAAAAACCATCTGTTTTATTATTGGAACATACTGGTCTCCTTAATACTTGAATTGAAATTAATTGGTGGTTTTTATCTTGCCACAGCAATATGAATGGATTTGTTTTATATTTTAGGGCGTTACTCTTCTCATGATGGGCACAGCAGAAGAACTTCCTCAAGAGCCAGTAGAAAAGACTGTATTCCTTGAAGATATGTCGGAGTCTCAACTTGTATCTGCTGTTAGTTTCATTTTCAGTTTTGGATTTCCTATCAACGCAAATCTTTAGGGTATTTTGAAGATAGGACTCTCTCCCCCGTGTATGACACAGTGATTTTTTTCGTTTGCTATAATGGATGCGCCCGAAAAGAAGGCTTGCTTTCATAGCTTTATTGCATACGCTTCTCTGCCCGGATTATAGTGGATTTAGTCTCTACGGATAGATTTTTTCTTCCTCTTCCTGAAAATGTAAATTTTATTTCATAAAAACACGCCATAAATTGTGTTTAAGTGACTGCTGTTACAGGGCCTTTGACAAGCAATCCACTCTAAGAAGTGGCTATAAAAAAAATGTAATGTATTTTTTGAATTCATGAAAACTGTTGATAATTTTGCACTTCACGTCGAAAAAACGAAGTTTGAATGAGACTACCAATTAATTAAACTATTATGAATATATATGTTTTGTTTGATGGTATGTTTCGAAAGAATTAAATTTTAAATGTTAATTTTATTTTATGCGCGTGCATTTTGCAAAATCACATTGAAGTCGCTCGACTTTTGAGAAGAGAATAGTCTCTGCAACACTTTCAAATTTTATACGAACATATCTTAAGAGAGAAAGTATGTGTAAGTTTTGCTTCAGCGCAGTATTGCCTACAGATCTTTCATGTTTTTACAAAGTTAAAAGCCAAAGAAAAATTTTGCATGGCTTCTGCATGTAAAATCACAAATCAAAATTTCTACTTACATATTTATGATTTTAAACCTTCCACCGCAACTGTCTGACAATCTATATTCTTTACTAGTAAAAGTGCGAGTAAAACTTGAGAGACATTTAACCATATATTTACCAATGATTCCGCGTTTTTATGAATAAAAAACCAATCGCAATGAAACGGAGGAGGGAAAGCAACATCGCTGTGATTTTGAAAATTGTGACTTAGAACTAATGCTCTCGAGCTCTCTCGTGCCAGACTTCATATTTCCAGTCGACTCAAAATCGTGAATTTAGTTTTGTTACCCTGTGTCAATAAATATAAAATTTATATTATGAGAAAGAGGAGAAAAAATCTATCTGTAGAGGGCTGCTTGAGAAGTCGCCATGTCGCTCGCACTAGAGTTTTTCGATTGCTCTCATCGAAATACCCGATTTACTACCAAAGCAGTCCACGTTCATAAGACGTAAATTTGAATCGTAGCCTTACTGCTTGTTTATCCCGAGCTAAATTAGAATGCAAATCCACTATTTCAAATTATATAGATTTTATCGTAAAGAAGCTCACTATATCTGACATTTGATTAATTAATAATAATCCAAGATTTTTTATTTTATTATACCATGGGCCACAGCTGAATCTTACTCAGATGATGTGATCCATCATTTCCACATACCTAACAAAACATGTCTTGCTGAACATTTCCTGGTTGGGAAATTGCTAAATGTGCTGTATTATAAATACCGTACTTGTTGTATATTTAGATGGATCTTTCCACTGGTCTACAAAATCTTGGTAACACTTGTTACATGAATTCAACAGTTCAATTATTGAAAACTGTTCCGGAGTTGAGTGTTGCCCTTAAACAGTAAGTAAAAAGTGTATATTTTTAAATCTATTTCTTATTTTTATAATCAGTACAGCATATGTTGCGTAAGTTTAATAAGATGAACTTTTCGTGTCAAAGAGCTAAAAGCCGTCAAAAAAGTGGTAAGCACTTCAATAGGAAATTGGTTCCATCACACGAAAATTTTGCAAATGGGCAATAATTCAAGATATATCTCTTGTTAGGAGATTAAAATATATTTTTTGACTGTCTGGTAGTAAACAAATTGCATATAGAGTTTCAAAATTATCAATACTGATTTGAAATAGCTGCGTTGAGGGTTTAAACTTTTTGGACATCCGATGAAGATGACATGTATGTTTCAGTCACCCAGAGAAATACAACATTCTATCACCCTGCTATAGACCTTGGTATGAGCTCTACATGAAACTACATATTGTTTGTTAATAAGGTTTCAAGGCCAGTCGTTGCCAAACTTGGGAACGGCATTATCTGGTTCAATCACAGCAAGTTTGAGAGATTTGTATTCACAAATGGAAGAGAAGAAATTTGCTGATATTCCACCCTTGGTTTTACTACAATTACTAAGAATGCAATGTCCCCAGTTTGCTGAAAAGAATAATGAAGGACACTTCATGCAACAGGTTTGATTCATCAGAAATTTAATTTGGTCATGTATGATGGCTCGTTCTATCAGTGACACATACTTAACAAAAAGATATATGGATTATAGTTTCCGACTGGTTTTTGAATCTCAGCAGTGGAAGCAGGGTTCAAAATAAAACTTTACATTAGAAATTTAAACCGATATAAGTAGTACTTTTGTATTACTGGCATATGGTTAAATAAAAATTTGCAACAAAGTAGTAAACTTTAAACCCATACTCCAAATATTCAATTGGAACCCTGGGTGGAAAGTCTTGAACTTCAGAGGATGACAAGACTGGTAAAAAGCCAGCTGCTCTGCTATTCAGAAAACGAAAAAAAGAATCAACACTGTTATGGCAAGTTTTTGACTCCGAATAAATTGATGTGAACATTTGCACGCCTCAAAAAAAAAATGAGGGGTCTGTCACAGAGGGTGGTCCAACCTAGAAACGAAAAAAGTTAAATTGACTATGTATACAAATGCAAGAGAAAATGTAGCTCTGAAGATGAGGTAAAATATTTTGGTCAATTCCAGTTGAAAAAAACTCTAATTTTATCTCAAATCATGATAGAAAGGAACATAGCACTGAATTTGCTGTTTTCCAAAATTTTTCTGATCCGTACCTTCACTAAATCTCTATTAGCATTTTTATTCATATTCATTTAGGATGCTAATGAATGCATGATGGAATTCATGAGAATATTACAAGAAAATTTGAAGTCGACAGGGAAGAGGAAAGATTTGGTGGATCAATATTTTGGAGTTGACTACAGTGTGACGTAAGTGTCGTGTGACGTAAGTGTCGTGAAACTAATGTCGGTATTCACAGGTAATACCCAGGTATTGCTGAAGTAATTCTGAAAGTAATGGTGAAGTATCACTTCGATCTCGATATTCACAACGATTACTCGAAGAATACTTTCAGATATAAATACTTAAGCGAGTGTTTTCTGCTCTCATTCCTTTGAACAAAATATTCAAATGGTCCACTAACATTTGATTTGCAATTAACACCTATTCACTGTGAAGGTTCGTGAGTGTCACAAATAGTTGCAAAAAGTTTTTTCCAAGAACCTCTAAAATTTGAAATTTTGAAATGTCAATTTTTCATTTGTGGAGTTCATGTAGCTCCTTGCACATTAATGGTTTCAGAAGAATCATATGTATCCAGCAGCCTTGCTCGTACAAAATTCTAATAAAAAAATTTGCTTGTAACTGCTTTAATATTTTTGGGTTAAACATTTTCAGTAGAAATATCTGATACGACATGTCCTAATGAAAATATCTTTTCCATCGCAATCACATAATTGGTATGTCTAATATATAAGATGTTTTGTTATAGGAAGGAAAACAACAAAAATATCGTTTTCTTATAGAATGAAATGCAAAGACGAAGAAGCGACTGAGGAACCTGAGACAAAATTTTCTGAATCATCTTTACAAGTTAATTGTTTTATTTCACATGAAGTCAAATATATGATGACTGGAATCAAAAGTAAACTATCTGAAGAATTAACTAAGAATTCGCCTTCTCTTGGAAGAGATGCTAAATACCAAAGGGAGGTAAATAAATACGGCACCTTTCGTTATTTGATCGTTTTGTTCGATGTAAGTCTTCGATGGGAATTATGGGAACTCATCTTTCTCTGAGTGTATAGACACTATTTTCCACTGATAAACCTGAAGATTTAATAAATAGATTTTTAGAGCCTTTTACATTGCTTTAGTATTGTTATAAACCCAAAAAGGACCTTTATTTTTAATCTTTATGCAAGTGATATATTAATGTTCATTTCAATACAGTACTGTTTTTTTTTTTTTTTGATAAATTTTCTTCTGGTGAAAGCCATGCCTTTGTTTGCCTGCGTGGTTGAGTAGCTGTTTTTTGACAGTACTTTTAATACAAGGCTATATTTTCTAGGAAATTCAAATCTGAGATACACAATAACTTTATTCACTCAGCATTCCCAAATTAATCGTGGCGTATTTTTATTTCACTTTTATTATACATCTATACTGATTGACTTTTTGACTCAACTCAAAAAATCTATATTTTCAGAGCAAAATAAGTAGACTGCCATCATATTTATGTATCCAGATGGTGAGATTTTATTTCAAGGAAAAGGGAAATATAAATGCTAAAATTTTAAAGGTTTGTTATTTAAACCTATGCCAACACCCTAATATTGTAATGATAGGGATGTCTTCTGAATAATTAGGTATAATGTAATTCCGATTAGAAGTAATTTATTTTTCGAATATTCTTAAAGTTACTGATTTCGCTGTAAAATCATGAATTTGCTGTCAACTGATCCATCAGCAATCTTGTATTCTATTTTTCTCTTTATCCGGTGTTCAAATGGATATTAATGTTGATTGTCATTTTGTTTCTCTTTCATTTTTCAAAACAGAAAATTAATTTTTATTCAATGGTTTTTCACAAGCCTAGATTAACAGCTAAGTTAAAAAAATAAAAATATGTAATTTTACGTCCTGTAGATACTGGTTACAGAATTGCACATTTCCTGTGTGTCGTAAGCAGTGACTAAAAGGGAGCAAAGAAGTGATGAGATCAAGTGACTGCACATCGTTATTGTGGTTCAGTCTTCTCTAGGATGTTTTCCACTTAATACAGCGCCGTTGCTAGTACCTGATTTAGAAAGCCATTCGCTGTTATCTCTTTTCTTTTTGGCCACTGCCTATAGTGAATTTCAATTAAAAGCTGCAACATTAAACAAATCTTCCATTTTCTTGTGCAATTCCAATAAAAATATGCATTATTTTATATAGGATGTAAAGTTTCCAATGTCATTTGACATGTACGAGTTATGTACTCCTGAGCTACAAAAGAAATTAAGTCCAATGAGGGAGAAATTTCTCGCCGAAGAAGAGAGAAAAAATGAGGAAAAAGCATCCTTGAAATTGAAGGGAGGAGATGCTGCAACAAATAAAAAACTAGAGAAAGAAAACATAGAATATGAAAGATTTGATTTTGAAGATGGTAAATATTTATATTCCTGGTCAAATTTATAATTGCAATCCTAAAAGGGGACGGCCTATTGTATGTTTCAAACACAATAATAATTTTGAATTATAAATATTTTTTACATTAATAACGTCCTGTTTGTTGAACAGTTTTATAATTACCTTGCCTAATTTCAGAAGATTTCCTGCCTGTTTTGTTAACTGAAATCATTAATAGACTTTAATTAATACATATTTTATGTTAAAGTGGTATGACTATGCTATGCCATTTTAGTGTTTGTTATATATATAAGCACTATAGTTCTTTTAGATAGGTTAGGGAAATTTGGGCAAAGAGAGTAATTTAATAACTTGATGTCTTGTTCAGACCCTGGATCCTCAAATAGTGGTTATTATGAACTTCAAGGAATTATAACTCACCAAGGAAGATCAAGTTCATCAGGACATTATGTTGGATGGGTCAAAAATAAAGGAGGTATTTAGTTCTGCTTTTCCAATTTAAAAATTTGGTGCAAATCTTCATCCTAATCAGAACAATAATAATAAACATGCTTCGATATATATCGACTCTTGGTGGAATGTGGCTTTCAGGTGTTTGTATACTTTCTTTGCTTCAAGGCTCGAGTCAATAAAATTAAAGATTTTTTGTTCTAATATATAGTCACTCATAAGATATCGTAGTCCAATTACGTCAATTTATTGTTGCAGATAAATTATGTAACATTCCAAGATTGGATATAAAACCCAATCTTCTTTCATTCAATTCAAGGATTTTTAAAATACAAATCAGTGCCGTTGTAAAAAAGTTTTGATGGTTTTTACTGAAATATTGCGTGGCCTTTTTAGTGGAACTATTCTAATTAAAATGATATCATATTTATCACCATACATAATTATCTCTTTAAGGGAATTGACCCTGCATCACCCATGACCTTATCAGAAATACTATTTTGTCAAGCATGAGCCACAGATTGGCCGCGTCTCGTCATCGCAATTTTTCGGTGGCTCATACCACTGAATACTGAGAATAATATCCCTAATGGTTTTGCTGACTGAGGCAGTCTGGTAGATATAAAGCTGTCTTCTGCCTGGCACAAAATCAAATAAAAAATATTCCTTTCGACAACGTAGCCTGTTACGGTATAATATAAATTTATTTATTTAGATGACTGGCTAAAATGTGATGATGATGTCGTGAGTCCAGTAAAAGGTGAAGATATTTTGAAATTATCTGGTGGAGGAGACTGGCATATTGCGTATGTTTTATTGTACGGGCCTCAAAGATTGGAAATCCATAAACCTGATGAAACTGTTGCGGCATCGTGTACTGTCACTGACACTTCTGCTGTTGCTATGGAAACCGATACAAACTGATGAATGCAAATTTCAAGATGAAAGAGTCTTTAACTGGGGATGTCAGAAAATTTAATTTAGAAGATATTTCAAAGCTAATTGTTATGTTTTCATGTTTATCTTATGTGGCGCAATGAATTAAAACAAGTCATTCTAATTCGAGACAACTATGATAGCCATCGGTTATTGTGGTGAGTATTTCCTAGGTAAATCCGACAATAATACAACTTGAAAGAAATATTTGAATAGAGTGATGTCAAGAGATGTGAACAATCATACCCGCTTCATGTTAAGGAAGAAGTTTGTGTTTGTCTTAATACTGATTACAGGCCCGAATTAGATATAACATTCTTTAATTTAAGATTTTTAACAAAGCTCCGACCAATGAAAAAAGTTATTCTTCAGTCAAAAATCAAACAATTTGCAATTGTAATTTTTGCAACATATTTTGTTGTGTGTTTCTTACTGTTTTCAACTACTCTGTCATTTCTGTTGAAAATTAACACAACAGCCAGCTAGTTTATTGGATTTGATAGGAATAGAATTAGTTTTGTACAAGAGTTTTCATCTATAAAAGTTCAATTCTGGAGCACTTGTTCAATAAACTTTGTCAACTATCTGTTATTTTTGCTGTGTGATATACCTTCTTCATTTCAGAGAGTACAGATCGTCTTCGTAGTTAGGCGCGTGGGTGAATTACCGGTAGTTTTTTGTACAAGATATCAGTTGTGAAACTCGTATCTGATAAAAGTTGTTACCCTATCTGACTTTCCTTATGTAGCATGCTGGACAGCCAATATGCACCATTACCAATTGCAGATATAATTTAAAAATCCATGGTACTTATTGCATTTCCTAATTTCTTATCTTCGAAAATAAAAATATATCCAATGCCGCGACTTCTAAAAAGATTTAAGAGGGGTTCGGCAGAAACATCCCATACGTACCTGAACCACCACAGTAAAGTGCAGGGAGTGGTATCTACTTCCCACTGATGCTTCAACATCAAGCACAGGCTTGCTAATCTGTGCAGTTTATTGTTACTTAAAGAGAGTGACTGATTACTTCTAATCTACAGAATTATGAGATGCCAATGGACAACTTGACAGCGGAAAATAAATACACACGAGCCATTGATATATTTTTGTTTCTATTTTTATATATGCTGTGTCACCTAGGAACATAAAAAGCATATAGCAAAAATGAGATGTCCGCAATGCTGAAATGATAATATATGACTTGCATCAAAAAAACTGACAGTGCATTCGATATCGCAAAAAATTCGATTTATTTTTTCATAGAACCAACACGCGGTCCAAGAAAGGAATGTCGTTTTCAGTAATATGTTTGACAAAGTTCAAAAAATGGGCAATACTTTCGTTATTCAAATTGAACCACAGTTTCATCAATAATGTTATGAAATGAAATGTAATAAGAATAATAATGTCATCTATGTTTGATTAATTGGGTGCTTCCACACCTACCAACATTAAAACTTGCTTAAATTTATATATAAAAAAGACATGTTGACTAAACATAAATGAAGCAGATATTCTTGATTATCTTTTTTTAAAATAAAATATGCTTGTACTGTAATTAGACAAATTTTTAACTCGGCATGAATGGTATGTTAAATATTACCACAAAGCATTC
The DNA here is from genome assembly GCA_963675895.2 of Styela plicata. Lineage (NCBI taxonomy): Eukaryota > Metazoa > Chordata > Ascidiacea > Stolidobranchia > Styelidae > Styela > Styela plicata. The sequence continues at coordinate 18,265,282 of OZ023140.1, forward strand.
GTACACAAAACACACCCCGCAATGTACCGGTCTAAAAGATTGGGCAATTCAATCCATTTTCTATTGTCATGCAGTATTGAGAATTTTCCCAAATACAAGCCGGCTATCCTATTTGTGAGAGATGTGTAATAGTTCAAACGCCTACTCAATACCAGCATGATTCAGCAAAACATATTCGTTAACAATATAGATGATTATATAATGTGGATTCATGTTTGAATGCTGGATATTTTAATTCAACGTAACTTGATATCTTTGGCTTTTATCTTGTACATAATTATAATTAAAACACTTTTGTACACACTTATTGTTGAAGATATCATGTATGAAGGCGACAAACCCCTACCAGAAATTTAATATGTGAAGAGTGAACCTCTGATGGACCCCCTCGGCAGTGCGATCCATCAGTGACTCATACTTGGCAAAACATATTCAAACAAATGACGTTTGACTGGACACATGGCATAGATTAAACCTCTAAAAAGTATATTTGAGCATAAATATGCTGTTAAGCACGGGCAGAATCTTGTTTTCCAGGCGCATGGCACATCCAAGTCATTGTCTGCTGTTAATTCAAAAAGCTTCAAAATATATTAAATAGCAGTGAAAATAAAATTGAAGTTTTTACAGATGTTATTAGCGCAAGCCACTTGACATCATTTTTTGCTTAATTCATTCCAAATATTCCCAAGTATTTCAGTTAACAAGTACGGCAATACTAGTAATACTATCTAATACAGTATAAAACATATGGCAATGACAATCAAAAACAGATCACCTACAGAGCTACAAATGCAAAAAAAGACATTTTGAACAAATCGTCACTTTCAAAGATTTCAGCACATCAACATAATAATAGATGGTTTGAGCAAAAACATTCCATTATAACAAAGTTAAAGGTAAACTAATAAGTTGAAGAATTGCGAACAAAACAGTAGAGCAATATTTCTTGGTAGAAGCTAGAACTAGCTATACACATATTGAAGCCAACAACATAATAAATAAAAGGAACATAGTCACCATTGGAAAATAAGTTTTGGCAGACATTAGCCTAAGGAGGTTTAGGACAATTTAGTTTCAATTGTATTCAAATAGGTGTATATTATTATTATTATTAAAAAGCTGAAATAAACAAAATTCATAGCTTTTTGAACACTCAGATTATTTTGCAGCAAAATTGTGATATAGTATGATTTTCCACAAAATGAAAATGAGTGTTTTAAAATATGAAGCAAATTTTAATAAACGCTAAAATAATCGCTGCATCTCAACCCTTTAGCAAAATTATAAATTTAGCACAACTTGTCACTTTCTTTAATACATTCACTTTGATATATTCATTTTGTCATTAATATATATATATTCCATACCCTGGATGCAACATTACGGTACCGTACCGAATAACATAAAACTCCGATTCTTGCTTTAGAAACAGCTATCGGTAAGATATTGGTCTAATTCAAGACATTTTCATGCCTAGTTTCAGACTAAAATTAAGAAAAGTCTATCATGAGTTGCAATGCTGACAAAATATTGAACAAGATTTCACAACATTAACGAATATAAACAACCATAACCCCTATAATGTAGGTAAGATAATGCTGATAAAAATGAGAGACAAATACAACACAAAAGGCCCCTTAATTTTGAACTAGTATTGGACAGGGATTCAATATCCTAATTGGACAACCCTCAGTCAAAATATTATTTTGTCATGCATGAGCCCCAGACGGACCATGTGCTGTCAGCGTGATCCATCAGTGTCTCATACTCAAGAAAATGTGTGTGAACACAATTTTCTGATTAGGAATACAAACAGGTCAACATTCTTGATATCTATACATAATGATTGGATTGATAAATAATTAATTTTGATACATTGGTAATATTAATTGTAGAATAAAATCATATTACATGCAAAATTTTATGTTTCAGCCATTCCCAGAATTGGATAGAGACTTGATTCAAAACATTTATTTATATAAATAATTGTTTGCAAGTATTGGTGCTGATTGAGAAAAGTCTATGATGTATCACAATGCTGACAAGTTATTGATCAAGACTTCGCAACAAGGACAAATATACACATAACGTGATATAGTCATGCAATACAGAAGCAGACCAAATATCTGAAATGTACTAGAAAGAAAAGCACATGGTTTTATTCCAGTGTCAGGAAAATTTGAATAGTCAGACATTCATCACATAATCACACCCAAATTCATGTTTCGGAAAATGTCACCTTTGGTAAATTAATATGTCACAATGTTTTTGTCTTCACACAATTTCAAAAATGTTTTCTCACAATGAATTCTAATAAGTTCCAGTGTATTCCAATATGTGCTCCAATGACGTGCTTTTACAAAAATATAGACTCATGCATCAAACATTCATTTTCAAGGAGGTAGAATATTCAATATTCTTCTATATTATTAAACAATGGTACCTCCAAAACATATACAATATACATGGAAGACCCCAAGCACATTCGTTTTCTTTTTCTTAATAAGACCCACTTAATCCAAATTAGGTTTCTGTTGGTGGTGGTTAAGGCTGTCCAAAATCCTCAATCCGATTCATGATTCGCAAATAACAATTATTTAATTTGATTTTCTCAGTGATTCGAAATCCATAAATTTAAAAAAGTATACATTTTCCTAAAATTGTCGTACATTTACCGTAGGTGCTTTAACAATTTTCAGATAAAATCTCTTTGTTTGTATTGCCAATTCGTGAAAATTATTCGGTTCAATTCTGAATTAAACAGATATTTGATTTTGGCCACCCCTTGTGGTGGTTATCACTTTCATCATTGGCAGGATCAGTCAAACATACCACCAGATTTTGGAGATCAGATTTAACACTAATAATTTCTACTAAGTGCATAATAAAAAGCTTCCTTTATGTGATACATCACATTAGCTTCACTTTATGTGGCGACAGTTTTATTTTGTTTCAGCCTATGCTCAGTTGCATGAATTCTCATTTGCAAACGATTTTCAAAATCGTAACCTTCATAGCCATCTTTGCAATGTCTCAAAATTTCCAGACCTTTCTGTTTCATTTCAGGTTTTTCAAGCAATATCGATGCTAGTTCATAACAGGCGTATGGTGCAATGTGTCCATCATCAAAATCCCTGTCAGATATTTTCATTGCCGAGCGAAAGCATTCGATAGCTGCTTCTGTATTTCCAAGACTTTTATACAAACCACCAACGACAAGGTTTTTGAGACCATTCAAATTTGCATTCGTGATTTTCGCACATTCGTCAAGCATCTTGTTAAGTGACTCTGGAGTACAATTTGGAAAAGCTCTCCACAAATATAACAACTCAAGAATATAAAGTAATAAGAACTCATATGTTGCAGGAGTTTTTACAAATAAAAGTGCTTTTCGAACAATATATATTTCAAGTTGATTGGATTTTCTTTTCATTGTTTTTGGCACTTCAGCAAAAAGCTTCATGCACTCAACAGTATTACCAGTAATGCCACTCATTAGAGCAGTCAAGTATGTATAATAACACACTGACCATTTTGATTCATTTTTCAACACAATGAAGCACTCAAGTGCTTTTGACCAGTCAAGTTCCATCAAGCTGCACCATCCAATCTCATAAGCACACATGAGCTGAAATTCTCGTTGATCTGCGCCTGCATCAAATGCTGACTGGAAAGACACCAGCGCTGATGCAATGTCACACTTGCAACGTTGTATCCTTCCTTTGAAAAATAATACAAAAGACGATTTCGGATACATAGGTTCATGTTTAGCCATAATAGATTCTGCTGCAGGTATTCCAGAGTCTGATTTATCCCCATCAAGAGCAAAAAATGGCCTGACAACAGTGTGATACCACAATAAAGCCAGCATCGCCAGAGGAGCTTTCATATCTTCACTTTCGCTAGCGTTTTGCAATGCTTCCAATCCAACTTCTCGATCACCGTGGAATCCAATCAGATTAACCACTTTGAGCAACTTTTGAGGAATAAGCGATACACATAAATTGAAAAGTCCAAAACCAAAACTCACAGATCCATACAATCGATCCAATGTCTCCTTTGCCATACTTTCTGCCTGCTCTTTCAATTTCAGATCATTAGCTGATCTTGTTTCTCTCAATGATCCAGACGATTCAGGACGTGATACTTTCCTAAGCAATCTTATCTGTTCATAAGTTTTTTCATATATTTTCCATGCCTTACGTAGGGTCCACCCACCCTTGATATATCCTGCAATATCTTGATGAATGAAAGAAATAAGGGCTAAATAGAGATGACAATCTGCAATAATAATTTTATTTTGAAGAACCTTTGCCAAGGACAATTGTGGCCTTTGAGCTGCCTTTTTAGAGAATTTGGATTTTATAGCATTCAGCGTCTCATCAGGAATATTACAAAGTTTCTGTGTTGCTTTCAAATCATTGGAAGCCTGTGTAAGTTTTTCATCTTCAAACGTCATCATTCCATTTAAGAAGCTGAAAAAACTTGCACCAGCACTCATTTGGGGGCTAGTCGTTTTGAACTTATTGAATAATGCCTCAGACTCTTTAAATCCATTATTCAACATTATTTTTATGCCTTCCAAAGCGATTAGGTGATCATCAATATCGTTCGGCATTGCACATGCACCATTTTCTTGTGAACTATGCATTGAAGCTTCCATGCTGATGAAATAGAATTAGGTATATATAATATCTTCCTTCTTTCCTATTTTATTGAAGTGCAAGAATACTTGTATTGTTGCATAGTTTAGCAATAGGTGAAATCTAGAAAATGAAAATAATAAATTTCGACATATCCCATGATTTTTTCTGTATCATGAAGTTTATGATGACAAGAAAAAGGTAACAAAAAAGTGCCATCGTACAGGGCAGAAACTATTCATTGTACTCTTTTATATATTTGACATGTTTTCCACTTAAAGAGTACAATCGCTAATGATACATTTTGTAATAGTGAAATTTAATAAAAAAAGGTATAATCTCATCAGCTTGTGCATAGACTCAGAAGATAACTACATGAAATGCAAAATAATAACACGTATGATTGCAATAGAATATGATGGTAAGCTAGCAAACGGGCCTGATAGATATTCTTTAACACATCCTCCCAACCCAATAAAAAAGGAACAGATATTACAACCCTGTCAATAAAATTTGGTCACACAACGTATTGTTGAGCATGAGGCACTGATGGACTTGTTCTTAACAAAACATTTTTTTGGATCGGGACACGCCATACCATAACCATTATTAATAATTATCATCATTTTTTGGAATAATTTATGAAATTTCATAAGTTAGACCTATACATTGTTAGTAAGGGATTGAAGTTTTGGATTCTGTTTGAAGTATCAATCATCTAATCAACAATTATTGATGTACATGCAATCGACACACAATTTAGGTGATATTGATCATTTTGGAAAAATCATAAAAATCGATTTCTTCAATTCTAAATCTTCAGGGAAGTAAGCGGGATGCTCATTGGTGAAACTTTCAAGCAACTCAAAACGATATTTTTCACCAAAATTTTTTTCTAGATTTTCTTTATCTATATAATGAGGAGGTCCACTATATTTTGTCATGTCATATGTTGTGGCTTCAAGTAATAATTTTCCATTTGGTTTCAACAAACTGCTCACGAGGTTGGCATACTTCTTCTGATCAGGAACGTTGATAGCGACATAACCTCCTCGATCCCAGATTACATCAAAATAACCACAGATGTCAACATTAAGATCAAACATATCACCTCTGTATATTGATATGTCTTTTTCATTTGCTTTGTAAAGAGAGTAATTTTACCACGTCTGATTTTTCATAAGTCAGCTTGTTCTCTTTAAAAAAACATTCAATGCCAATTTCTGAAAATTCTAGTCCTACAATTTCATGACCTTTATCAGCAAGATAAATCATATCCAAAGATTTACCACATAACGGAACAAATACTTTGCATTTTACATCAGACGCAAACAAAAGATTGTGGTATTTTATCAGTGACGAACTGTAACTTGGTTTATGAAATGGAGGATCATATTCTACACTCCAGTTCCAGTTTCCAATAGGAATTTCTCCAGGGGTGAGATAATCACTATCGTTTTCCATAATGCATATACTGTATATGAAGTTTAATTAAGTTCAAAATCCCAATACTTTTAAACAGAACATGACATTAAAACATCAGCTGATCAAGGTTTTAGTATATCGCAATCTGGTAATACTTAGGTACTGCTGAAGATATGACTGTATGATAGAAAATTATTTCAACAATATGTTACTGCACTGTGCACTAGAAAGATGCACTTTTATCAGTGGTTTAGCAGTTTAACTTAGCATGATAAATGAAATTAAAAGTTATCTAACTAATTAGGATAAGAATTTGAGGATAGGGTAACGACTTGGCCATGAAGCTTGACATACGACAGTAACCACAATATGCTATGTAACTTAGTTCCTAGTCGGGCCAATGCCCGAGAGGCGATAGCCTAGAGTCCTAGACGGATTCAGTTTCTAAAGACAGAATTTTCCTCTGCGAAAATGTCAATTTTATTGCATAGAAACTGGCGTTCTCGGAGTCATAAAACTCTCTCTCTCGTGTGCGACACGACCATTCTGCATACCTGCATAGAACGAATGCTTTCGGCGCGCTATTTTATACTCTTCTCCGCCTGGAGTATAGCGGATTCAGTTTCTACAGATAGATTTCCCCCCCTTGTTTGCGAAAATGTAAATTTTATTGTATAAAAACACGCCATAAAATGTGAAGTAGCGTTTTAAATTGGTTAAATTGGCTTAAAATATGGCGTAAATGCCTGACGCGAGTATGCGATTTTCAAATCGTTGTAAAAGTTTAAATCGCTCTCTCTTTTTTGTGTTTGACGGCAAGGATTTGACTGGATAAAATTTCTTTTCAACTTTTCGACAATGTATTTTTTTTATATTCGTGAAAGAGTTGAATCTAAAAAACAAAAAGTGTTTTGAAAGCGATAAACAGTTGTAAATAATATCTAGTTTTTCAATGAAACTCAATTGACGGACAGGGGTAAAATTGCTGGAAAGAAACGACCTTTTCCGGTTCGGCTTAACCTACCCGAGTTTTTACACCCTGGGTTGAGCGGTGGGCATGATTAAGCGAACCAGATTCGCCGGAACTCGAACTCAGATCTTCAACCTGCGGGCCAACATGTTTACCCAATATTGACACTCGGCATAATGTTTTCAAAAATATCGTCATTCCTTTCTAACCAAATTTTATGTCTAGCCGTGAATAACTGTCATATAATTTTAATTTTTTCTGCACATTAGATAGATTATTATAATATTGATAACTAAAATCCAATAATACAATGGGTATAAGTCATTTCTTAAAACACTATGATTTATCTTTGAAACAACAGAAAACTGTAGTCGTAGATTTGTTGTGTAAAACGACAACTCTGAAACGAAGAAGGGATAGCTGAATATTCTTTCAACTTGCCCCATGTGCTTCATCTAACCTGGTCACGTGTTTGGAGAGTCATGTCGTTTTTTCTTTGAACGGGAAGGTTCAGTGTTCGGGATGTTCTTCTTTTGTGTATATGCGAGATTCAGTTTTAGCGATTTTCATGTAATTCTTTAACAGAATCATGCCTTTAAAGTGGTGGTGGGAATAACGTATTCAGTTGGTTCAGCTAGGTCATGATAATCCTTACTTAACTAAGGATTCGTTAGTGTGAAATATTTTAAAATGTTGAACTATGCTTCGAAATATTACTGGTCAGATATTGCAATGTAGTCTGGGGCAAGACAGAAGATGGGATTTGCAATTTGAGACAAAATGGGTCATGTCCCGATTGCCCCACATGTTTCTGATTTTTTTACGTTTTTTTAGATCACTGGGTTACTTTCTCGATGGATCATTCAGGTAGGCCTTCACAATGGTTTGGAAATATTCGAGAAAAACAAAAGGGCAGACTGGAGCACAGAAGACATGAGTTGAGCAATATCTGACCTCCAAAGTAAAAAAAAACTTTGCGTGAAAGAGGCGCCCCGATCATATGGCATACCAAAATCAACGTTAGAAAGACATTTCAATAACAAAGTTACCATGACAGGAAAAGTTAATGTTTCAGAAAAGAATAATTTCGAGAATCGTTTCGACTAGAAAAACAAAATGGCAGGGAAAGATTGGGTGGAAGGTTTTTTCCCGATCTTCCGCTTCGACAACCAAAAGCTACAAGTCTTTCTCTATCTACAAGTTTCAGGGGGTTAAAAGCTGGAAGATTTTATGACAAGCTGAGGGAAGTTCTCAGAAAAGATGAATTCAGTGCTGAGCGCGTGTACAACATGAACGAAAACGGTATTTCCAGTGTATAAAAACCACAAAAAATTATTTTTTGTAAAGGAACGAAGCAAGTTGAAAGAGAAACAAGTGCCGAGAAAGAGAAAATGTCACAGCCATGTACGCGATGAGTGTATTTGGAAGTTTTTTACCACCAGCTTTCAACGCCTCACGTGGTTTTGTTGGGTATGCTAATCCATCAGGGTGAATAGATTCTGAAATTTTTTGGAATGACTCGAACATTTTAAAACGCATTCTCAGTCCTCTGCATCAGGAAAAGTGATGCTTCTTCTGGACAACCACAGTAGTCACCTGTAGAGGGAGTTCACCTTACAAAACGTCACCCGAGCTATAGCGGGAAGAACACGAAAACAACAGAACAAAACTTCTTACTCAAAAAGTGCAGCATAACCTAGAGATTTCAACTGCATAATATGTGGTGAACGTTACATCGCCTCGTGAAGACTGGATACAATGCTCAGTGTAGTAATTGGTGCCATGAAGATTGCTCTGACTATGTCGGCGAAGGGATTTTGTTTGTGTTATTTGCCAATGAATAATAGTATATTGTAAAACTCTTTCTGAAATATTTTTCTTATTACTCTTGATATCTCTGCACTGAAAATTGAATCTTGGGCTCAGTTTTATTTTTAACGAGTTCCTTAAACCTTTCGTTACAAATCACATTAGGATTTAGGACGCGCAGATACGGAATGCACTGGTCCAGTATTGTTGAATGCTTAATAAACTCGAAAGGGGACTTTTTGGAAATTTTTTTAAACATGCCTGTATATTTGTTTCCCTGAAGGGCCAGAGAGGCCAAAATCAGACGTATTCGGTTGATATTCAACATGAGTCAAAAAACGGGGAGTACTTTTTGTCTCGATACAGCGGCGATTTCCTACCAAAATTGTCCCTTGCTAATACGTTTTGTTTTTGAGAAAATGGAAATATCAGTTTTGCGTCCCACATTACCCACCTTCCACTATCATATGAATTCTGGGTCTATATCACGCGGTACACATATGCAGCCTACACAAGCCTATACAGAGAATAAAAAAAAATACGTTCACCAGTTCACTTTGCAACGAATTATTTACTATATTCTCGTATATATATATTCATCTATGTTTACCGCTTTCTTCCTCATTCCTTCCTTCCTTCAAGGTCTAACGAATTCTGTATTCATGAAGGGAAACGAATGTGGCACAGGGTTCATTACAGGTATTTTGAAGAAAACACTCAATTGTTGACCAGCATTATTTTCGGTGAAAGTATAAATTGTCTGTAACGATCATTAAAATCTTTGATTCTATAACAATAATAATCAAAAGTCGCCATAACATATAAACGCGTGGTAAAAATTGGAATATTAATTATGTCATATCCTCCTATTGATATAGTAATTGGCATTGGAAAATTTTTGCACAAAAAAGGGTGAAATTTTCAAGGCACTTCCCATCATAAAATGAAGGTAATTCTTTCAATAAATTAATGACACTCGTTGCATTGTCTTCGATTTATTTCTCTTGTCTGATTTCCTCTGCATATTGTGTGTCCTAATGGATCGAGTCGACGAAACGGAATCTGCTGTGGTTCACACTAAATACATCAGATCTGGGCGCCTCGTCGGTGCACGACAGTGTGGAATAAAAAACGAATAAAATACGAGATAATAATAAGAGAAATAATAGGCGTATTGGGGCAAAAAATTGGATAAGCTAAAATAGGTGGCGCTAAAATGGTAAAACGGGTGGAGTTAAAAACATGTCCGCTACATGCGAATGCGTCTAATGGGTATACAGTTCTTCATCAGCTAATGGAAAATGAAATCATTTACATTAATATAGTCCTATAGTCTGTTTAAACTTTAAGAATGTTATTAAAATAACTACGCCGTTTCCATATCAGCGGTAAAGCAATTAGAATAGCTGTGAAAATCCCTGGTGGCAATCACTCTTTTCACTGGGTGCAATTCCACTGGATATGGAATCCCGCTGGCTGCGATTTTACTGCTGCATGCAATACACGGGGTGCTCACAAAACACGGGGTGCTTCTGGGTCGGCGTTATGATGCCCAACGGGATTTCATTTTTTAAAATTGAATCCAGCTTGAAAATGTTTACTTTTAATTCTTTGTCGTTTCTTCAATGTCAGTGAAAATTTGTCCTCAGCTCTGCAGCTGCCTAAACTCAGCCGAAAGAGATTAATTTTTTTTGGGTCAAGATAGTAGACATCCGAGAGGTCGCCTGGAAAACAGTCGCCAGAAAAAAAGGTTGCCTGAAAAAATTAATCTTTTTTGTCAAATTTTGAGATGTTCAGGTAAATTTGAATTTGGGCCTTCGGCGTTGGGTAATGATTATGGTATCAATTAATAGCCGGGATGTGGTCTTGAAAGACTTTTTTGACAGATTTTACTTGGCCACATATAATTTAGCCAGTTTCAGGGCCACTGGAGCAAGACGTGTGGTAAATTAGAGAGACATATTAACAAGAAAAATCGCACTTGCTTCTCATAATTTTATACACTCAATTGATGCTACATCTATTTTAGGAGGGATGCTTAGTTTGCAGATATCTCTAACCAACGTTGAATTCTTCTAAAAAAATTCTGATATCTTCTGCCATTTCTTGATATGTCATATTCTTTTCCTCCAGTACGTACATGACCAATCGTAGCACAAAAATCATTCATGAATGGCCGGTCACAATGTATGATATTACGGTCAAAATTTTTTTATTCGGTAATATTCCCGAATGTAGTGGCAAAAAGGGTTAATTTTTTATAGTCTACTTTTTTCCAGGCGACCCTTCGTGAGCCCGACCCACCTTAATCAGCACAACTTATGATAAAATTGCGAAAAATCGCGCCTTCGGTGCGAACTGCCTTTTGCCTGGGTTTTCCTACCAAATCTTGTTATTGGACTTTGTTTTTTTAGCTAAAATTTTGCTGTTTTTTTTGCAAAATGACTCGAAAATTGTGGCATTGTTGTTAGTAGGAAACTGTCAATTTACTTTTTTCGTCAGAGAGTCGGAGATCCCCGCCGCCGATGAGTCAGACCGACCTAACGCAAAGGGAAAGCATGGCAACAAAAAATTATTTTCATTCGCCTAAACTGTTTTTCCTTCAGTTTTTAACGTTTTCATTAGTTTCCATCAGACTTCACTTATTTCCAATTGCTGAAAATGTGTTGTACATCAATACAGTAAAAGGCGAGAAATGACCCACGCTGGCAATAGTACTATAAGCAATTTTGATAGCTGAATGTAAATCTGACAACACGAATAAGTGTGATAAATTACAATCCTTATCATTCAATCTTGGGAAAAAAAGTGCAAAGTTTGTCCGGAAAGGTTTTGATGTGAAATTTATAATATGCACTTTTATTTCTAATGTCTTGATTTCTTGTTTCGGTTGAAAAACTTGTTTGAGGTTGAGGCATACATTTCCGTAATTAAAATTTTATAACTCACGAGTTCGACAATACCAGCTCACTAACAAAGAAGTTCAGTAAGCAAACTTACAAGGTCCTATCGTACACTACGAGAGCTTATATCTATCTTATTTCCGCGTAATATGAGGACAAGCGTGAAATGACGCCCTCAAAGTACGGACACATCCTGAACACTTCTATCCAAAACGCGATTTATTCCTCGCGACCACGATTAGTGGCATCATCGCTGCGTGCCTACCATGGCAGCATTGACTCTCTTGCGAGAGAATAAAGAAACTGTGAGAGCGAGAGAAGAACGCGTCTCGTTTTTTAGGCTCTCAGGAAATGACGTCACGCCTGCGACCCTTCCCCACAACAGATCATATACCAGTCAGCCGGAAGGCAGAGCTACTTCGATATCAAGCGACCAGGACTAGCTCATAGTCATCAGGGTTTGTAGCGCATAAGGTATTAGCCAGAACAAACTGTGAGAGTGTTTTTTCCTTACGATTTTCATGAAAACTAAAGCTTCACTCAGTAATAGATTAAGTTCGTGGATTATACACCGGGCAGATATGCAAGGCACGAAACTAGTTAAATTTCGAGGTTAGTACTCCGAGTAAAAATATACTGAATTCTGCGCACCAGTGTTGATTTATGATGCAAATTGGTTCGGGCGGGAAGGTTCATATTTATCAAAATGATGAGTACATTAGTTGGATTTTGGTTCACGTGGCCAGGCAGATTTGACGAGTACAGATTGACTAATTCCTGTCGGGAAAAAAAACGAATTGGCGCCGCAAGCGAAAAAACGCGCTGAAGGGGCAAAAATAGTGTTAACGTTCGTAGTAAGAGCTGGTACGTCGAATTACGGCCATGTGTCTATACCATTATTTTTTATTCTGAAATGAACAAATACCAATTAACAATATTGATGGCACCAATGTTCAAACAGTAGTGCTCCATTTTCTGGGCACATATTCTGTATTTGTGCCGACATCATTATTCTCCCGTGTTTGGATAATGTTAGTTTCTGCAAACAAGTGTCATCGGAAGAAGCCATTTGAAACATTTATGCGAAAATTTGAATATATCCCCGTCTACTCTTAGCGATAATATCCTGTTTACGTTTTCTCACGTTTTCTCACCTTCCCACTTTCAAATTACAATAGGGGTAACTTGTACAGTGTATATTTAGTTGTTGGAGGTTCGTTTCATCTCGGATTTTGAAAGCTACTGGTTGTCTTGCTTTTGAGTTCACTTGTTGTAGGGGCGGCATTACCGCTACACTTGGATACTAAGAAGTGGACACTCACTCCTACGCAATACGCAAAGCTTGTTTTTCAGTCGAGAATTAGTTTGTTGTATCATTTTCCGAAAACTTGTTGAGGGATTGAGATATTTAAAGAAATACGATTTTCCAGTTTCATTTTGTAATGAAATTATATATGGCAAATTTTACTAAAAATTTGTCATAAATCACGACCCTGTTGCAAAATACGCAAAAATTGGTCAAATACCAGCTATTCCCTCCATTTGAAATGTTGGAACGTTACTTTATTTATATGATAAATGATAGCTAAGATAGTCAAACATGAAACTTCTCCAACATTAAGAAACAAGTGTATCGTATTAAAATTAAACATTCGCTTCAATCAGTTTTACGATCGAATGCGACTAAAATAATGTACACCTTTTTTTCTATTGTCTGAATAATATGATAAAAGAACCATCTTATTGATAAGTTGTTATCGGCGTTAATTTCCTGTTTTGCCACGTTCAGTTTAAAAACTTTGTTGTAACCAAAGCTAACCGAACGCATGTTGAAATTCGCACTTTCAAATATCTCGTAAAACGCCTGGCGCAAGCTGTTTTAGCCTGCATCGCTGTGCGTCAACCAGCTGCATAGCGATTTTGCCACATTTGCCTCGCATTCTCCCGCCATCATTTTATTGCCAATTTGGCAACGGGCCTGACTATGATATACCGAAAAACTGGAATTGCGTAAAAACTGGACTCTCAACACGTTTTTGCGTATTTGATGTCGCAATTTATTATTCACCGACTGGCCGTGGTGACCGTCTTTTCTCCGAGATCTAAAGCACTGGTTGTAAAAGAGCATGTATGGACACATCAAGTAACTAGCTAAATTTGCTCAAATCCACACAATCATACGCAAAGCGTTTTAACAATTTATCTCAGTCGACAACGCATGGGTACTGTTATTCCCAAGAAAGAGTTAGAATTTAAAGTTGTTAGTAATAAAAATATACGTTCTGTAACGACGTCATAAGATGTCTGATAATTTTTATTTTGGCAGAGGATGTATATTGACAACAGAACACAGCGAAGTGAAAATCTAGAGATGTACGAATGTGCAATCATAAAGCTCTGCTAAACTTAGCTTTTCCCAATTTAGAAATAAGAGAAGAGCCACTGATAGATCCTTTTGTACCTTGTACTGTGTTAGTTAGAAATGGCATGAAAGCATAAATGAACAATACGATGTAATAATGTATTGCGTTCAGAGGACATTTCGGTACGATATGTAGATAGTATACCACGTATTAATAAAGGACATCTGCGATTTATTAAAGTGTATAAGTGTATAAGAAATCAAGAGAATATCTTAGTTAAGGCATATGCACATTATTTATACATGTCAGTGTAGATATTTATGTTACTAGGATGGAAGCGTTTCGTTTCATTAAAAATTCGTTATAAACGTTTGCTATGTCCATTATCCCATAGGGAATAATAGTCGCAAAAGTAAATGATACGATTTGATACTTTTCCAAGATTTTGTTTTTTCTACAACCCAAGAAATTTTATTTTGTCAATCATCAGCCACATATGGACCGCGTCTCGGCGACCGCTCACACTTAAAAAAAAAACGTACATAACAAAGATTTTCTAACTGGGAAAGTTATCATAGCCTTTCACAACCACAGCAAACCGTAAAACTTGATATGACAGCTTTAGTAGCTCGAATCAGCAGAATAGTTTTGGCTTTCTTTGATGTTATGTGATAAATATAGCAATATGCCAAGTCAAGTAGTAAACATATGACGTGTTATAGTGGATTGCTGACAATTGTTTTGGAATATATTATAAGCATGAAACCTAGACGAATCGGGCTTCGACAGCGCAGTTCTACCGTAGGCCAACGCTATTCGAAGTGTGAGATGGCAAAATCTCTCTGATTGGGCTGTTAAACGTGGATGAGAAACTCGATGTAAAACGAAATTTTGCTAGTAATGGACCGTTGGATAAATACAGAGTTAACAAGGTCGATCTTTAGTTCATTCAAAAAATATTACGTTTCGTCCAGACGTGATTGGTACATCAGCATTCGATTTTAGTGCCTGGGAAAAATTGCAAATCGACAATGTCTTTTACAATACGATTTCCTGGTTGACAAAGACAATATTGTCTTGTGGCCTGGTCATCAGCATCCCTTGTTCAACCAAGCATGTTAAGTTAATTCTGAATCTGCTTTTATATACGTAGACATCGGACATGCTTTTCCAGTCAGCAATTTTATTTTGTCGAGTTTGATCCACAGATGGATCGCGCCTCAGGGACACGATCCATCAGTGACTCATACTCGACAAAACCTGTTTGGGCAAATATATTTTGATTAGGTTGACAGTAAGAACTATTATTTTGCCTGGCCGCACGATCATTAGTGAATTCTACCTAACGAAACATATTTTGAAAAACATTTTATGATTGGATTTGTTGTACCCTGTCAGAATATATTTGTTTCTGGTTATAAATTGCACCACGATTCTGCCTGTTTTTGAGTTATTTTGTTCTGTCGTACGTCAGGTAGTTCATTTCAAAGTTCAAGTTAGTCCTAAATTTAGCTTATGGTGTGATTGGGGTCTTCTTTATAGCTGAGTTGAACGGTATTCGAACTTCATTTGAAAGAATAATGGTTCATATTTAAGATAAACGAAATTGCCGATGTTTGATCATGTTTTGTCATATTTTAATGCAAAATAAATATGGGTGTATGTGGGATGTGGGTATTATTCCGAGAATCTGATGTGGAAAAGGTCCAAATTCGATAGTCTGATGTGGAAAACGTTGGTTCAAATTCGATTTGGTATGTTTCCCGCTTAGAGTGCAGTTGCTGGTACACATGTTGTAGTAGCACTTGGTCATTTAGTGGCCGGTAATTAGTTCTATTTAGGGACTGCTTCTGACTCTGCTTAGAGTGAATTTTGTAAAAATACCTGTATAGTAAGTTGAACAGATTATTCTCAAAAAATATATCAAAAATTTGTTTCGTTTACTTGTATATAAATATAACATTCATCGTCATTGGATTAAATGAGCCCTTTTTCGAATAGTCAGATATTTCAGAATTTTGATGAAAAGTAATTTATTTAATTTTCCACGAAGTCATCCATGATAGGCGATATGAGCCAAAAAATTACATAAATCATAACTTTGCTGAAAAAGAGGCAAAATATGACCAAAAAGCTCAAATATGAGGAATTTTATTCCTCAGTAAGACAATTTTGCCAATACATTTTTGCTAAGTATAAGTCACTGATGGATCGCGTCGATGAGATGCGGTCCATATGTGGCTCATGCTTGACAAAATAAAATTTCTGATTGGGTTTGTCGGAAATGCTGGAGCGGTATTCTATCTATCTAGTGAATACTGTTTGAAACAACCCTAGTCGCCATATTTCTTTATAACTCTATTTTGAAAATTTACTTCCCACTCTTTCACGAACCCAATTTTTCACAAAGTAGCAACCAAGCTAAATATGACGTTTGTTTGGAAAGTATTTGTCCGTATTCAAAATAATATATTTATGTAAATGTATGCATGTAATGGAAATGTAATACATTATAACTCCTTCGTTAATTTTTGTTAATTATACAAGTCCGTTCATGTGTCTACCACTTGCATTGATTGTCGTGAAGGCTACATAACCAGTGGCCTGGCCCTGTACACAACTGTAACTTATGACATTTGCATTTAATGTCAGTTTGGCACGCCGTTGTGAACTTTAGTGTGTTGGACGTTTTGATGGATATCTCAGTCAGAAATTTTATTTTGTCAAGATTGAACCATAGATAAACCTCGTTTTGGCAGCGAGATCCACCAGTGACTTATGCATGGCGAAAGATATTTGGAAAAGAAATTTCTGTCGGGTTCATAACCAAAATAGAGATTGCCAATTTTCATATTTTTAGGATAAATTTATAGATAAATTACTTTGTACATTGCAGCTTTGCCATGACATTAGCTTGGCCAATAAATTACATTTCGGAGGAGTTGAATTGGTTACAAATATATAGGCGCGTTTGTGCCATTGATAGGCTACGTACGACCCGTCTGACACGTCCTAACTATTTCGTGGTAAAATATGTAATGAATCAATTGTGGATCAATTTGCAAGTTGGCGTCAACACAACCAACTAGTCAATTGAATTGTGTTACTACCGAATCAGAGAAAAATTCTCAAACATGTGTTGCTGAGCGTGATTCACGGCCAGGTCGTGTTGCAGACGAGGTTCATATGCGATCCATGCTTGTCAAAATGCGGGGTCTGATTTTGATTGTATTGCTGCGTCGTTTTATGCTGTAAAGGCGTCAATATCAATTTGACGCGTTTTGAAGTCGTTTATTAAAGGCAGCAGTGGTGTGATAACAATGCACGTTACGATTTTGTCAAGTGCAAATACTTTGTTTACCTGCGGCTCATGTACAAAATATAAATTTGCTGCTTGAGAGTGTAGAGAGGAACAAAAAATCAGGATTCAACGGCGCTCAAATTTTGAAGCGATCATGGAGGTTTGTCACAACGAACTTTTGCGCCGAATGGGCTTCCAGACACCAAGGATCGCCAAGGGAGTTTAGAAGATTTTGGTAAATTGGTGTTTGTGATTTTTTGTAACGAAATGGAGGTTTGTATGAGTCAGGAATATATGACGTATATAAAGCATTTTTGATTTGATTGCAAGAATTTATCTGCATTTCCTTTTTATTTGAAGGATGAGCTCAAACTTGTACTTTTGAGTGACCTCGTCGGAAACACACGTTCAATGGCCCATGTCTGGCGGAAAATATTTCTTCATAATATTTTGTATATTGAAATGAAGCTTGTTCTGTAGATATTTCGCTTCTTCTTGTATTGATGTCGCCATATGGAAAACGACTAATGTTGTCAGACAGAAAACATTAAATTTGCATAGTCGAGCTTGTCCGATGGTAGGCGATTTTGGATTTTTGATTTCATTTGTCGGATTTCACTTTTGGAAATGTGTTGGATTTTCCGCTTCGTATGTTTGTCGATTGTCTGTCGCTTTCTATTATCGGATTGACTTCGTGGGAATAATAATTTCTCGTTTATCACATTAATTCATAATTGACTCTTTAATCAAATTTATATTCCAATGATCACTTGGCTTGTCTGAATCATGTTTTGAGTCAACCTTATTAGTGTATTTTGTTAAGCATGCGACAAAGGTACACCGCTCCGATGTTGAGATCCACCAAGCCGCTCATGCTCCCAGTAAGAATCTCAACAACATTTCACTTTCTGAAAAATTGGAGATAGGTTCCGTTGTTATACTGGCTGAAAGTTCAGGTTAAATGTAACGCCATGAATAATATGTACATAAAAATATATGCTTTACTAATTGAACATATACGCGTATCTTCTTTAGGTAGGTATTACGAAAATGTTATTATTCATATTGCGGAAATATGAAAAATGAGATTGAACTTCTACTTTTCTTCTGTAGAAAAACATTTAGGATTTTTTTCATGAACTACGATTTTGAGTTCACAAATACCACAAATTTTATTACGTCACTGAAAGAATGGAACCTTAAGTAAGCTGCAACATTTCAAATCCGTCATATTCTTCAGGTTTATTTATTTCAGAAAGTGCTGACCTGTGTTCATGCAATATAAAATGATGTTACGTCTTTGCTCGGAGTGCGCGTTGGAAAATAATCAGTCAGCAGGCTATACGAACCTGCCTACGCGCAACCATAACCTATCACGATGACTAAATTTCTTATGAAGACGCAACCGGGCTAGTCATTATTTGTTTTTGTCAAGTATCAGTCATAGATGAACCGCACCTTACAGGCACGATACATGTATGGCTCATGCTTGCCAAAGCAAATATTAAAATTTTACACAAGGAAGTAGTTTATAAATCGAAACGTTGATGGTTTGTATTAGCTTCGTCAATTTTGCAGGTTCTTTCAGAAATAATAGTCCATTGTAGGAACTACCTTTATGAGATATATTCATTTTTTCGCAATGGCGTTGGAACTACTCCTCATTTAACACACTAGGATATTATTACAAGGATCCGCTGTATTGGAAATATTTTGATGAGCTCAAAAATTGTCGGATGAAGGATTTGATATAAATTTTAAACTTGGAAACGAACGTTTGGAAATATGGCGGAACCTACAGAAAAGACGATGCGTATGAGAACGTATGTTTTGAAGGAAATATTTAAAACGGAGAAGGATTACCTGGACACTCTAAAATTTCTGTCCTCCGTAAGTGAATTTTTTAAGTTACATTAAATTTGTTCTCATAAAAAATATTCGACGTTCAGATGGACTTGCTGATATGGCTGTTATGGTTGTTTGGAGGTCCTAGAGTCGGTAAAAGGATTTTTGCCACCCCTTAACCCTGGTTGCTGATAAGAATTTCATGGTGCTACTTTTGAAGAGAGAATTGGTATCATATTGACCCAATGATTTATGCTAGGACAAAACTATTCAATGAACCGGTATGATCTATCACAATATTAGTAAAAAATTATGTACAATACCAAAGAAACAAGTTCAATAGAACGTCCTAAGATATTCATAGCCTATAAATGTCTTGAACTCGCGGAACGTACATATGATATGGCGTGATTTTAAATGCGTTGAAATACAATTCTTATTTCAAAAAAATAAAGATGAAAGTCGATTAAACTTTAAAAGCGTAGGTGTGCCCTCCCCAAACGATCTTTGCTGGTGACGCACCTTAACAATACTGTAACAAAAATAGCAACAGAATCACTGACCTTTGACAGTAATTTTTTCGCGGCGGCCTTTTTGGAAAAATATTTAAAATTGACTTTTTTGGCCAAATATGGGATGTTGATGGAACGCACCGCGAAGGTGCGTTCATCGGTCAGTCTTGCCAAATACCGAACCATAAATCTTTAATCTGTAATGATTATAAGGACTACAATACGGAGGCCGTTGCATGTAGTTTCCAGGCAATGAGGAATTTGATGTAATATAAACTAGCATCATCGTTGCAAATATAATTGATAAATACAGAATTGGCTTTGTTCGAATTATCATCCCCGCAAGTTGTTGATAAAACTAAGTTTATTTCGCAAAGCTTGAGTTCAACACGTTTATATGAAGATCAATGACATGTGATGTGATATATTGATCGAGGAACAAAATGATTGAAACATGACCTATCAGTTACATTTTCGGCAAAGGAGTCAACTTAAAATGGAGAAAACGCTAATGATCTCATCCAGAAATTTCTTATTAAAGATCTTTTGTTAAGTGTTAGTCACCGATGAATCGTACCGTTAAGGTGCGGTTCATCTGTGACTCATACTTAAAAAAATTTCTTCAACACCACTGTCCGCTGATGAAGATGGCTTGTCCGTGCAATTAGGTCTATCCATGCGTATTCAAATATATTTGGACACATTCTACAATTTCAATTTAAACAAAATTTAGAAGTTATCATTTGCTTCGAATATTTTGAACTTATTTGTTCATTTTCATTCATTCAGTATTTATGCCAAACTAGAATATGAAAATAAATCATGATGTTGCTGCATAATAGACAAAATGAGCTAAAAAAACTAAAACTATCCACCACTTCTTTGTTTTCTTTTAGTCGCTTCTTATGACTCACATGAAATACATTAGGACTATTCTAAAGCCGGGCCAAAACTCTATTAACCCATTAACGTCTTATTTGTTATAAAATTATCTATAATCGATATTCAAAAACATCGATCTTAAAACCAAATTGAACCTATATCATTCAACAATGCTATCTCGGGACATTCATTTGATTTTCAACATGACGTCACAGGTTGCGTCATCTAATTCATTTCCGATGACAAATAACAAGCAAGTTGATATCATTGACACTGTTAAATCCAAATAACTTTTAATTGTTATGACAGCCGTCCATAATCTAGTGATAATATTGTAATTAAAAAATACGAATTTATTCACAGCTGTCGTTAAGATTTAGGGACTTAAAAAGCTTAATGTCGTTGATAATATAGGTATATATGACCCAATGACAAATTTAATTTGTCAAGCATGTGCCACAGATGGACCGCGCTTTGGCAGCGCGTCCCATCAGTGACCCATACTTAACAAAAGATGTTTTAGAAGAAAATTTCTTAATATAATGACAATTGTTCGCAATATTTGAAAAAAAATGCCCTTTTTTGGCAAAATAAGGTAGAAAATATTCTTCATGTTTTTGATATCTAAAATAATTTCGAATTACAACTTTTGTTGGATTTGTTTTCAAATCGAATCACCTAATAAGATTAATTAAACCAGATAAAAAGACAATTTGAACAAATAATTTTTTTTACATAATTGATCGAGTTTTGCAATTCCAAATATGTTAAAAATGACCAAATCAGTCAGAAATATGTAATTATACCATTTTTTTATAGATATGAGTTACTGATGGATCGCGCCGTCGAGGCAATCTGTGACGCATGCCCGGCAAAATTAAATTCCTGAAATGGGTAACTCTTAACCGTTTTGATTCCTATTAATCAGTTAACAACTTTCACCTAGTTTCAATGAAATTCTGTTATGCTTTACCAGTTCAAGCAAAAATTAGTTCTTATCATTAGAATGATTTCTTAAAAGACAAGGCTGATAATTTTAAAGTTGAAATCTCATCCTTTTACTTTTATATTCCAGGTTTTTATGGAAAGATTACAAAGTCGAGAGGAAGATGAGAATGATAAATTAATTCCAGAAGGATCAGTTGCAACATTACTGTCCAATGTTGTCGAACTTCGAGAGGTATGTCTTTGTTTTGCTCGAAATTTATCCTATTTAGCGATTTATTGTAAGGATTTCTGAAGTCCGGATCCGGAAGATTTATTTTTAGATTTCGTTGTAACAAAAATGCTGTAAAATGACATAACTCGCTTAAAATGAAACTTTTTCGACCAATTTGAATGCTGATGGAACGCGCCATTATAGTGCGGTCCAGCAACAGTCATCGTCAACAGGACGGTTTGGACTTTTGAAAATATATAATAACTGTGAATAAACATTTAATTGAATCTTTTTTTATTGCTACAATGAAGCTGATAAACAAGAATAACGCTTTTCAAGTGTTCAATTTGTTAATTTAGAACCCCGATCTACTCAATTATTTCATACCATGTTTTTTTTACAAATTTAAGCGTTGTAATTAGTGTTGTCCAAATTATTCGATTATTCGATTTTGAAATCAAAAGATATATTTAACTGCGGTTTTTCATACTGATTCTGGTAATGTGGTGATCGTATTTTGCCCACCGTACACCGTGGTTATTTAATGCAGGGATAACGAAATATTGTGTAATATGTTCGGTGCTGCAAATATGTCTTTATCAAATTGAACACCACATACCTAAGCCGCTAAAACCATAACACTGTCTCAAGAAATGGACTCGATAATTTTCAGTTGTAATCAGCTTTCAGATTTTAAACAAAAATGCGTCATAAAAAATTGCCAGTTATTTTTGGGTTTGAGTTTTTTGCTAGAAATACATTTCTCCTGGCATCTGTATATTAAATGGTGATAAATTGGAATCGTATGATTATGCGAATTTACACTGTGACATAAGTTCAGTAAATTTACCGATTATTTGCAATAATTGTATATTTTCTAAAATTCGAAATCAGCCCTGTTCATATGTTATATGTCAATTATGAGCTGCTGATGGACTCTTCTTGTTCGGTGCGTTCCATCAACAGCTCATAATTTTCCGAAAAGCTAGTTTTATTTCCACGTCAAATGTTTACAATTTTCCTGCTTTGGCGCACAAAACTAGTTGAAAGCAACAGTGATTTCATTGCATTTTTGTTGCAGTATAATTTTAATGAATATTTAGAACCGTTCTTCGTATATAAATCAGACATTTATATTTCTCCGTATTTCACAAATATGGTTTTTCAGTTCCACAACGATTTATATTCATCAATGGAAGCCGCATTACAACCAGAACCCTCATATGAACAATGTATCGGAAAATGTTTCGTTGAACACGTGGGTGTCTTGTTTTTAATTCAATCTGTCTGTATTTCCTAGCTCTGAATGAATTATCAGACAATTTTGTCCAATTATGTTTTCGTACAAACATGTTACGACTCAAGCGAACCCGTTACATGGGATCTTATTTTAGTCAATTGGATATCGCTGATATGAGAATTGTTTAGACATTGAACGTAAATATAGGAATTCATTTTTATCCGCGTAGACCGTGTATGGCTCTTGTACAAAGAAACAACAACAAAATGTCTGATGTGTCAAATTTTCATTATTTGGTTTCATTTTTAGTTTTCTTTAGTCAGACGTGTAAAACATCACTGTGATCAATATTTTTAGTCTTTAGTTTCATGTCCTTATAACCTTATGTTACCAGTCATAGCTTTAGAAAATGCAGTTTATAATGCCGCTTATATATCATTTCAACATAATATCTGTCTAAATTTAAATTATGGTTTTAATCTATTTTATTACGGTGTATTCAAAAATTGAGATGATTGAAAATAGGCTTTGGTATTGTAATTGCCACTTTACTTGCCAAAATCAGTATATCGGTCAAATGTCAAAGTCTTCTTCAACAAAAACGACGTTTGATTAAGCATCGTTTGCGCCATCCATTAGTTATTTGACAAAATTTGACCAGTTTACAGAGAAGTTTTTGTTTGTGTTTGCATATGCTTTGACTCTGCTTTTCCTGGAATGAAGGATTTGCAATCCCAATTTAAAAAATATATGGATTATTTCAATACGCATTTTAAAGCAAGACTCCAATTTTCTTTTTGCAATATAGAAAGAAAGATTCGAAGTATATGCACCATATTGCACTAATCATGAACGGGCACAGAAGAAATTGAACGAATTAACAGAAAATGCTGAATTTCAGGGATTTATTTTGGTGAGAAAAGTAGTAATTTCTTTATTATATCATTCTTTCTTCGGTTACATTGGGGTGAGAATTCCAATAATCGCGCCGCGCCGATCGCGCCGCCAAAGCAAAGCAGTAATTGTGGCTGATGCTGGACAAAAAACTATTTCTGATTCGGTGGTTTACTTAAAAACTATGAAATTTATTTTGTTTATATTCAGGGTTGTCTCATGTTGGGAAACTACGTTAACGATGTTTCAATGGAAGGTTTTCTACTCACTCCAATTCAAAGAATATGCAAATATCCACTTTTACTCAGGGTAAGATTTATCATTAATTTTTATTGTGTATTTATTTTTTGAAAAAGCTAACGTATCTATCTAAATATTCACATAAAATATTTTTTGCGCTTCGTATGAGGCGACTGATACGAAGCAAAGGTATTATTGATGGCCGCGCCATTGCTCGGGGCAGATACCACTGACTGCAGTCTGTTATAAAAGGGGTCCAATTCTGTTTTGGATGTTTTACATTTAATCGCATTTCCTGATATTGTTAACGTATGTTCTGCGCATTGTAGAAATGATACAAAGCGAAGGAGTTACAGATGGTCTCGCCATAGCCCAGGGCCGATATTACTCATCTGCAGTCTATTCAATACAATTCTGTTGTGGATGTCTTACATTTTAGTCCAGTTACTTGTACTGTACTTTATGCAACTATTTGTCATATAAGTGGCCTCAGTCAACTTTATTTAAGTGATACTTCCGGCTTTGCTTTGACTTTCAATAAAAAAAATGATTGAATAATTTCTTTCAAAAAATGTTTATTGAATAGACTCGGGCGTACCATACATTAAGTGCGGCCCATCTTCGATGCATACTTGGAAAAATTAATAGTAATAGTAATATACTCAGATGTTTTTTTTGTTCAGGAATTATCAAAGAAAACTCCTCCCGAACATCCTGATTATCCTAATGTAATGGAAGCATTAGAAATCATGAAAACCGTTTGTAGTAATGTCAATGAAACCAAGAGACAGTTGGAACAATTAGAAAAGTTGGAAGAATTACAAAACACTATTGCCAATTGGGAGGTATCGAGGAAACTTTTTATTACAATTTACGATCGTGTGTATATCGGTTTTCAACGACCAGAGCATAACTAGCTCACAAAAATTCTTCACACCTTATATGTTTTTTGTTAAGAATGAGACACCGATGGATCGCGCCGTCATGGCGCGGTCCTCCAGTTGCTCGTGCTTGACATTTTTTTCGAGGACCCAAGTATAGTAACGATTTTACACCAATAATAAATTAGAAGTAGCCAATTTGTTTGGCTTTATTAATATGTTTATTTTATTTTTAATTGTCTTTCATTCGTACTCTCAATCTTGCGTCTTAAAATGGGTCACAATCATAGAAACAATAAGGAATCATGTAAATACAGTTTTTAAGATATTTTAATCGATATAAGAGAAAATCCTAGTTCAAATTCTTAATCTAGCAGAAGGTGTTTTAGTGAGGTATTTTAGTTCTAAAGAAGTGGAATATTGTCACGAATCTTGCCGAGATGAATTGATCTGTTGTAAATTTCATTCATAGATTCTTTATGTTCGAATATCAATCGACAGAAATAGCGCTTGGTACAACAATCGTTTATTATGTCGCAATTGGGCATTTTTAACATTACTTCGAAGTAGCCATCTTTGAACTGCCCAGCATATTGATATTGAATTCGTTTACTTTACCTACTGCAATGATGTCATATATTCTTAGACCTCGACTTGCCGACTTAACTTAGCTTGCCAATTCTATCCTTTAATAATCTTTTATAATTTAATCATTTATATTACAGGGAGCCAATCTTACCGACACTTGCACAACTTTAATAAAACAAGGAGCATTGTTAAAAATATCTGCAGGGAATATTCAAGAAAGACAATTCTTTTTATTTGATCATTTGCTGGTGTATTGCAAAAAAGCCAACACATTGCCAAGGTTTGTATGTGGTAAATTCATTCAGAGCATTTCTCACTGATGAATCGAGTCACCCTCATCTCAAGCAAGAATGTTTGCTAAATTGTTTGCTAAAAAAGTTCAAAAATGATTTGTCATGCGATCTCCCAATATTCAATAATCACTACTGACTTGTAAAATCACAGTTTATATTTTTTGTTGTTATGCCTCCCTATTTGTTACCTTTTATGCAATATATCAACCTGTGCGGTATTATTAAATCATTGTAAAATAATAAATTATTAAAATAAATATTATTCCAATTTTAAGTAATCATTCCACATATAGGTACTGCCCTGGCGAAGATGGTCGAGACGTGGACCATCAGTGGCCCTTACTTAAAGAAGCACGTATAGACAAAAGTTTTCTGACTCGAACATGACGAACAAATTTGGCAAATTGTGATGTAGTTTGTTTCACCTTGATTGAATTATAGATATTTTAAACAACCCCTTGTCAACAGCAACTGATACTAATAAAGTGCAGCGACCGAGTTCGTATCACCAAGTTCTCCCGAAGCATGATTTTTAACCAGTCCTATATGGATCGTGCCTGTTTCATAAATTGCAGGAATTAAAATATTCACTTACAAACTTGACTAGGTTTTTATCATAAAAATTTTATGTTGTTGGCAAACATGGCCGTGTCAGCTCTTTCACGCCTTTTTGACCTCTTTTAATTTCCGGCTAAAGGATGTATACTATACTAAACATTACAGTAAGCCTATTATAATTCTATACGGTATATACCAGGCCTATGGATCTGTTTTCTGTAAGAGTATTTTCAATGCCCCTTAAGCTTCAGTTAGCGTTTATGTGTGATTAAATTAAATTCCTCTGTATCGTGGTGTTTAAGTTGGGGTGGATATATTATAATCGTTTGCCAGACAAAATTAATTATGCACACATGCTTTTTTTAAGCATAAATCATTGATTTATCACGTTAATAAATGCGGTTATCTGAGGTGCATGCTTGACAACGTTTTAATTTTTGATTTTCTTCACTCTAGGATATATACGCGCAAGGTGGTACCTCCAGATAAACTATGTTGCACTATGTATATGAAAAACACACAAATGGAACGTTTAAGATAAAAAAGTGAACAAAGATGAACAGAAAAAAATGATTTAGTTGCAACACTTTTACAGCCCCTGTAGCATGAAAAAAGAGTACTCAGAGCGGATCTGGGTAGATCTGAATTCTGGTCCATTCAGAAGAATTTAGCTGGGCGACAAGTTGACAAATCTAAGTAGGCAAGTCAAATGAACGCTTGCCAACGGGTCACTTGTCTTGCGTTTTATTAAACCGAATACTAAATTATTCGATTTTTATTTTTCCCAGACTTCAAGCCGCAGAAAACAAAGACAAGACGGCAACTTTACAAAAGAAAAAGACGAAACGAAAAAAGAACGCACAAGATCAAAAGAAATGGCAATTTAAAGGCAGGATATCCACTGAGCTAATGGAAATAGAAAGTGTTGAAGACGGCACATGTAAGAATTTTTATTGCTCTACTCCTCTTTTATGTTTTTAGCATGAAATGGGCTTATGGGATCAAAATATTGTCGTTCTGTTATGACCGCAGAAGTATTTGTTATTTTGTTGCAAGTTACATTAGTAATCCCATACACAATGAATCATAGAGACGCTGTAATGTCATTCCGAAACAAAAAATACTATATTGTCAAGCATGAGCTACGCATGGACTGCTCCTAATCGTCGCGATCCATAGGTGACTCATACCTGACAAAACGAGGTATTTTATGCATGGACGTATACGTACTGTAATACCATCACGCTGTAATTCTGTACCATTAAAATTGTAAATGAAGAAGAAGCCACAGATGGCTGCGCCTTGACCGCGCGATTCACCAGGATCCTATGCCTAACACAAAATTATTGCCATTTTTTGACAAAAATGTTAATAGAAACTTGCAAAATGAAGTGGACTTCCAAATTTTACGGGAAAAAAATACGAACTATAAGTTTCAATACTTTGATACCTGATCAAATATTCAACATAAAAACGGACCGATTGGTAGTTTTGCGGATTTAGTGATTCGATCCTATTCGAAAAATTATCTGAATCGAATTCAAATGCCAAACGACTCGGTTTTGCCTAGCACGCACGTACACACGCAACCACTAGACAAAACAGGTTTCAAATAAATCAAATTGGGGGCTTATAATTAACCCGACGACTAAATTCCTTTCTCTTCACTACAGCGGATTTCCACAGTTGTGGATACACGGTTAATAACGGATGGAAAATATTGAACGCCGCCAAAAACAAGTGGTTTGTACTTCTTGCTAAAGATAAAGAGGAAAAGGATGCTTGGCTAAATGAATTTATTATGGAAAGAGAAAAGAGGCGAAGTAAGTACGAAATGTTTCGACAAGTTAACATTTGAGTGATGATGAGTTATCGTGCCGTCAGAATTTTTTTAAGCATGAGGGATTGATGGATCGTGCCCACGAGGCACGATCCATCTATGACTCATGCTTGACAAGGTGAAACTCTGATCGGACGTAAGACTAAAACAGTCGTTACATCAACGACTTGTAACACATCTGTTATGGACTATTTTACTTACATCTATACATACTTGGAAATATTATTGACCGAGCAGGTATGTATATAAAGCAATGTATAAAGATCGGTTAGTAGTCATTTTTGAACTAAGATAGTCGTGTAATTAATTACTCGAGGTTTTAATCTGCGCAATTATGTAGAATTCAAGGACTATTTATTTGGCTCTCAGTTTTTTGTTTTCTTCGATATCATTTAAGGTTCACCACTTTTGGCCTACTTGATCAATTTTCTATTCATTTCTCAGCATCTGTTCCTTGCTAAGATTGTCTAGAATATCCGCTTCGATTTCTGATTCGTGAACTCATAAATTATCGGATTGTTTTTTTCGGCAATTCGGCAAGTCTAACTAATCAAAAACGTATAATTTTCAAGAAAATATATGTAATTTGCATATACCGTCGTTTATTTGATTATTATTATTTGATTTGATTTGCAAAAATTATTGGGTTCAATTCTGAAATCGAACTATATTTGATTCACCCCTATTAATTTTATATACCAAAACCGAGACGCAAATCATGTGTGGATTATGCTTAATAACAAAATAATTTAAAATTTCTGCTTGGGATTAATTGATAAGTGTATGCTGATGAAAAGTAAAATTGTAGCTTTCCGTAATAAATCTTATTCTTGGTTGATTTTATGACGCGAAATTGAATCGAGATTTTAGTACATTCTTTCACTTGTCAGGTATTCGTTGTCATTTCCGCTCTACTTTTCGTTCGTCCGAACATTTGGCAATATTTATTTACATGTTCTATTCTATTAGTATTTCCCTGTCTGAACATTTCCTCTTCGTGATATTTTGCCAAGCTAAGATTGGTCCTCTATTATCAGCCCATGCTTGGCAGAATTAGATTAGCTTTCTCGATCTCAAAATCTGTTTTTGTCATGATTTGTTAAGCATGGGACACTGATGGGCGCGATCCACCCGTGACTCGTGCTTGACAGAATATAAAATCTGATTTGTGATAGGAAATAAATAATATGTGTTATTGTACACTTAGCTAGACCGAAAACACGGATGTTTTGTCCCAAAAGACTTCAGGGCCTCTATTTCACATATGTTAATGAATTGTACGCGAGACAAATCCCGATTAACAACTGTTCATAACAGGCGTGAAAGCGAAAATAAGAAATTTGAATGCTCGCTAGAGGTTCTTATTACATTTATACTCTTAGTATTGTTGCGAATCCATAATGACATCATTTATAATCGAATCGTTCCTAGTCTTATTTTATTTATGAAATTTATGGAAAAATATTTTTTTGAATGACCAATTTTTCAGATGAACTTGTAATATCCTTTAAAATAGATGTAGAATATCAACATGTACTATGAATTTTCGCTCAAAATCGTTGTCGAATAATACTGAATCACAGTAAGAAGTATTTGAGCCACATATGTAACCGAATCGTTTCGAATCTTGATTCTAACAGTGCCAACCCTATCTTTTAGTCTTAACCCAATCAGAAATTTAATTTTGCCAATCATAAGCCACAGGCGGACCGGCTTTAGACGGCGCGATCCATAAGTGACTCATACTCAAAAGAAACAATTTTCCAACAAACTTTTGGACTGGGTGGTGTCAAAACCAGGCCATTCTCAAAAGATATCCGCACTGTAAAATCATACTTTTAATAAATCTATTTTAGAATCCAATCGGAAACCTTATTTTGTCAAGCATGAGCCATTGATTGACCGCGCCTTGGCAGCGCGATCCATCAGTGACTCATACTTAACAAAACTTGGTTAGACAAAGTATTTTCTCACTGGAAATGTCTTCGTAATTTTAGATGCGTTATTCAAATGAGAAGCATAGTTTACGATGTACCTACATGGGCCAGACCGTTGTTCTACTGGAATGGTAAAATGAATTCAGAGATAAATAGCATTCAACTGACTAAATGTCGTTCCGTGGGTGTGTTTCTATGATTACGTTATGCGTACTTTAGATCCATACCAAACTACATATATTATTACAAATCGAAAATATCAATCGACATTTTATATGAGAACTGATCAATATGTAATTGTAAATTCCAGTTAAATAGTGAAAACGTTATAACGATTTTACCATGTCGGTCGATAAAATCGTGTTAGACATTTACTATATATATATATAAGTTGGTCGTTTTATAATTTCAAGCCTGCCGTTACATTCCAATTGACCTTTCGATACAATTTTTTTAAAAGAATTATGGAAAAATTCGACGTAAGGCTGGCAGATTATTGAAATGAAAAGTTATAAGGTGATGATGCAAAAAATCACGCAATCGCATTAGCGGTCTATGAAAGAAGCAACTCTAAATTTTTAACTGGCCCAGGCTCTTTTTGTGTTTTTACGATGGATCATATATATCTACGATGATCATTTGACCTTGTCAAAGATATAATTATATTTTTCGATTACTGGTGGATATATTTGCACCTTCTTGCGATTTGCGCAACAAGATATATCGAAGAATATTACGAAATATCGTTTATTGATACAGATTACAATTGCTTCAACATGTTTTGTTATGTATGAGTCAATGATGGATCGCGCCGCTTAGGCGCAGTCCATCTGTGGCTCATGCTTGACAAATTAAATTGACTGAAGCCGTAGCATAAAACAGATACAGAGTCATTACTGAAATCCGTGCCCAACGGTCGTTCGGGTATAAGCGGTATAAGAATAGGTTCACGGACATGCCATAGCCTGCAATTCGAAAAAAAGGCCATTGACATGAGAGATCGTAGCCAGTTGACTTGAGGTGAGAGCAATTTTCAAAATATATTCACATTGTGGAGTCTGTGAGAGGACTGCCCAATTGGGATTTTATATACCTCATTTTCTTAAAATTCACAAGAAAGTTTTCATTCCCACAACCAATAAAGCCATAAAAGAATATGAAATGACTATATCTTATACCATATGACTAATATACAAATCAATACAAAACTCTACTATGTATATTCCCCGTTCGCACGAGCGTGATTTAAGCACTATAAAATTACATATAGGCGTGTGTTAACTAATCATTTGTTAACACAAACCAAGTCGGTTCTCCCTACACTTTCGCCATTTGAGTTTGATGATTCAGTTTAGATCTTTATAGCGATTGGACACAAATTAGCTACGTTTAAGCATGGTGTATAAACGATACGCGCCTAAACAGAGTCAATGCATTCAAAATTTGTTTATAGGAACGGGCCATTCCGTTGTATTGAACTGGCATGAGGTTGGTCTATTTAGCTTAAGCTGAACAGCGTGTCATTTGACCTTTCAATTTCGGGGCTTCACTGCTGGTCAATAAGTAGTAATTGTCTGCGGATACGTTCACCGGACAACGGATGTTTTACGAATATAGTCTCAATATTCGAACTATTTTTACGACTGTTAAAAAATATCTATTATCGAATTTTGGGATCTTTCTCATAGAACATGCCCATGCCCAGATTTTTTTTCTAAATATATATTGTTAAGTGTGAGTCAACAATGGACCGCGTCGCCACCGTGCGGTTCATCTGTGGCTTATGCTTGACAAAGTAAAATTTCCGATCGGGTGAAGATTTTTAATATATAAAGTGTGCCAGGCAATGATGAATACAATAGTTCCACGAACAGTCAAACCGAAATTTTTCACACTGTAACAAGAAATATGGTAAAATCGCCATCGTTTGGCAGTAAATTCATTTAGTGATATTTGAATAGAATTAGAAAACCAACCTTCTCAGCCCATACACTGTAACGAAAATGCACTGAATTTACAGTCAATTAGCAGTAATTGTTAATATTCGAAATTTCTAATTGTGTTCAAGATAAGGTTTATACCAAGCTTGAACTGTTGATGGGCCACATCATGGCGGTGTGTTCCATCAACAGTGTATAATTGGCTAAAAAAGTAGTTTCAAAAGTTTAATTTAATCACGAATTAAAGTTACTGTCAGCCAGGAGCGACTTTACTGCATTTTTATTACAGTATACTTGACATCATCAAGAAGGTAATTTCTCACTTCGAAAATATACAACTGTTGCTAATGAACGGCAAATTTACTGTCCTTTTTTTCTATTATATCTGAAGAACTGAAATTGTGAAAATATTTAAATTGGAGAAATTTCGATTCATCAGACGCGTCTGTTTTTGTTTCATATACTCGTTTTATAGGATCTTTAATTTTTATTTACATTATTTTCATTGCAATCAAAAATCAATTTTAAATTAGAAATTACATTTTGCACACTTGCTTACGTTAAATATTAAAAAACATGCTCGAAACACGTTGCTCAAAATACCTTAACTTAAGAATTGAATAAAATAAGATTATTAGTTTAAGTAAGGACACAAATTGTTTTATCATTCACACTCCATATTATATTAAAGAGGTAATGAAAACGACCTGCGTAAAGTATTGATCACAAAAGTGCGTCAAACAAGTTGACGCACCGACACAAATTACGTCACCAAGATATTGAAATGGTTAATTTCTATTCAAGTTGAATAAAGACGAAAGTTACCCATTGTTAGGTGTAATGTCAATTTTTATGTCATGCAAAATTTGTTTTTATTGAACAAATTGGCATTTGAAAATATGATATCATGCCAGTATTTCTATGTATTTCGCACTATGATCGATGAAAGAATGGGGCTTATCTATATTTTCAAAACTAAGCGTGAACGGACATGGGCATCTCTTTGGCCCATGTCCATTCTAGCTTAGTTTTAAAAAGGTGATAATATAAGAATTATTTTATTTTACCGGTAATGACGTTTACAAATGTTGGGCGTATTAATAGTATTTCTAATGTATAAACGTGAAGATTCATGAACGAAAAATTAATTTGTCGCCCTTAAATAACACGGTTGGAAAGTTTTGTGCAATTTGTAGAATTCAATAAACGACCACGACGAGGTACTAATTGTTCGATATACAAACATAAATATATATCACACAATACAAAAGCGGACACATTTTGATACTGTTACTTCATACCGGTGATTATTTCACTGCAATACGTAAAAAGGAATGTTGAGGGGTTAGTGAAATTGAGTAAAAATTGATAACGTGCATAGGCGAGTACGTTACGTGAAGGCTTTATTATTTCCTCCAATACTGGATGTTCAAATTTAGATGCTGGATGCATCTGATCTTTCCAAAAATGAAACGAGTATACTAGTACCGATACTTATATCAATATCAGCGTATGGGAAAGGAGAATACCGATTCTCCGATGATACATTTTCGTTCTCTGCTCTTCTATATCAATATTGCCGCAATCCATTGGTGATTCATACCTAAACAAATGCCTTAATTAAATATAATTCATTGTCATATAGTGCCGCAGTCTATCTATGATTCATACTCGGCAAAATAAGGCTGTGATTCTCTTTTAAACTCAGATCGGTGGTGCATTATTGTACCACCTTCGGGCTTAAGACTTTTGATTAATTTGAATACATATATTTTTCGATATTCTTTTTTAAATGATTACAAAAGGTTAGGAATACAATTTCATCCAATTTTTCATTGTTTTCACATTTGTCTACACTATATTTATATAAAATTGTAAATTTCATCATCTGGTTTGAAAAGCTTCTATTTGAAAATAAATGTATCCAGAGAATGACTTAACATGGAATCAGTCAAAAACGCCCTCTTTGAAAAATAAGTAGTTCTTTTCGTTCAGGCAAAGTCAATATGGATCAACGGGACAGCATCGACGTTTTGCACAGTAGAGGAAAGCGATTGTATTACAAAGCAACTCATCATAATTTGATAAAAGATAGGAAAAGATTGGCTGAGAACTCATCCAAAATCATTAGTTGGAAGGTAGTGTTTCAGTAGATTACTTTTGCAAGCGTGTTAAGGATCTATTTAAAATTTTCGATCAAAATATAAATATGCAATTTTAAAACAATTATAAATTTATTTATTTATATCATTTGTACGTGAACGACTAATTCTGTTTTATTTATGGTATAAGTAAATTGGGATATCTGGCCATCGTTGTCTCTGAATTGAAATTATAACCTGTTTTGTTTATTATGGATTAGAAGAATTGAATAATGAACCAATAAAATGTCAGTGTCTGACGCATGGTTGGAACGGGTTCAGGCAAAACTATAGTATGTTGCTTATCTCATAGATAAAAAAGTGGTAGATGGTTTTGCCATTGTCCAGAATAGATACCACTCACTGCACTTTACCATAGCGGTTCAGTTTCCATTGGGATGTTTTCCGTTTAGAGCGCAGTTGCTGGTACTACATCTTTTAGTGGCTCTTTGTTATAGAATGGCTAGTTGGTTCCTTCCAGGTACTGCTTCCGGCCTTGCTCAGGAGGAGTGAACTTCACTGAAGTGTGTGGCACTCAAATTCAAGTTCCGAAAAGTGGTCTAATAAAATACCATCCGTGCACTACCGATGGCTCATGTTAAAAAAAAAATTCTACGGTCTTATATTATTTCGTATCAAAAGATTTGTTTTGCGACCATGATCCACAGCGAGACAACGCCTGGAAGGTGCTTTAAATCACTGGTCCGTATTCGAGAAACGTAGTGATTCGGTGTTCCTAAATGAATCTGGTATTCCCTTTCCAGTGATTTCGTTCAATGGTTGGTTGAAAACAAGGAATCAAAAAGTGTTGATGAAGCGATCATGCTTGGTCAAGCATTACTGGATTGTGGAATTTTACATCACGGTTAGTAATATAAAATAATTATGTATATAAAATCAATCCAAATATTTATTAATTATTCTCTAAAATTTCTTTTGATTTTCGGTATTCGTCTAAAGCGTCGTCTAAAATGATAAATATGTCAAATTTTATTTACAGTCCAAAATTTGGCATACATCATGATTTTTCTGCAAAATATGCTAAAAAACTAATAATTTTGATTATCTGAAAGAGTAAATCTTGATTCTATGAAGCAAATTGAATTTCCAACTAACGTTTAATTTAAATTCTTATTCAACATTACAAGATTACATAGTAAATGGTATTATCTTTGATTTTGAAGGTTTGAAAACATACTAACTATACTATCCCTTTTAGAAATATTTTGGCAAAATTGGTTTATTAACTTGGAACATACTGTCTCATAACTGGATCATACTTGACAACATTTCTGATCGTCACTAACTAGTTGATATTTTCTTCATTTTAGTTGCTGACAAACATCATTTCAAGAACGAGAATGTTTTATACAGATTTCGATATGACGACGGTACTTTTAAAGCTCGAGGAGAAAGTCAAGATCTAATTGCTAAAGGATTGAGAATATATGCTCGAATTCACTGTTTATTTCAACCTGTTGTCAGGTTCGTTTTTCTCGCGTTTCATTGAAACTGTGTCGATGTAATCGATTCGAGCGATAAATGACCTTTTTTGTATATACTTCTAAATTCACAGCATACGAAGTAGATAGATTGTCACAAATGTGTGCGAATAATCATGGCATCACAATTCATGGTATATCTTCTGTGAATGGGCGCTTGAATATTCGTATTAGTACATCACATATTGACACTTTACTTGTCGGCGCAATGACCTAGTTCCAGTACTTATACTTAATGGTCTATTTATTTTCGAATCGAATACCTAGCGAATCAGATTGTTTCGATTCGAGTCTCTATAAATATTATTTTATTTAAAAAAATGTTTAAACGATTGGTTTCATATATTTTTCATATCCAATATATTTTGGATTTAAATAATGGCCGATCGAATACTTCAAATATTCGATTCCAATCACATCTTGTATATACAAGTAACACTGTGGGATACCGTATATATATTTGTGATGTTATTGTATTGTGTGTGACTGCTTCGTAATGAAGGAAGATTAATCCGATGCATATTTATGAAAAACGTATTGGAGACAACTCAAACCGCATGTTTTAGCTAGTCTTATTTAAACCACCCCGTCTTCTATCGCCTCCTATCCACAGGGATAAAGACCGCAATCTCCGAAGTTACAAACAAGTAGTTGAAGCTAGAAAATTAATAGATTGGATCATTGAACAAGGAGATTGCAAAGGAAGAGATGAAGCCTGTAATCTTGGACAGAGTTTGTGCGAAAATAACATTCTACATCATGGTAAGAACATATTAAAATAAATTATGTAATAAAATTATAATGAGATTCTCTAAATTTAAACCACATGTATATTAGACTACTGGATATGGATAGTGATTTTACCTAAACGGCCATATGGTGTTGTTATCGTTGTTTGTACGATGCCGTTAACATAAATGTTATTTTTTTATAGCGACTTTTTAGAGGGATCACTCTGACCAAGGCCTTCTACCAGCGACCACGGACAGGGTTAGAATTTATCAAGCAAGCTCAACTGAAGGGCCACACTTTGGTTGGCGATAGTGTGCCCATTTTTGCGCATCCTTCTGACGCTTTCATCAATTGTTTGTCTTTTACGCTTACTTAATACATGGGAAATTCTTGTTTTGATGACACAAGAAAACTTATGATTTTGAATTAAAATTAAATGTAAAAATAACTATATATTAATTTAAGTTCATAAAAATTAAACATCAATAACATAGCCACTTGAAGCTCTAGTCAATATTATAAATCACAATGACTATGCTGATTCGAGTATGATCCTTATATTATCATATTTTTATTCCAGCACTTGACAGAACTGACTTCAAAGATGATTCATCCTTATTCAAATTCTGGCCTGACGAAGAACCGAGTGAATCTACCAGTAAACTTAGAGATTTGGTAAAGAAAGCGAATCAAAAGATGGATTTCAGATGTAATGAAAGTTACAAAACAAAAACAGTTCTATTGGTAAGTTTCATTCAAATATAAAAAGATGTTGACCTCAATAAATTGAATATTGAAGACCGATTATAACCAACTGATAGCATGTGAATTCAAACCATCTCCAAGACTTTAATTCATCTCATTTTGACAATCAGAAATTTCTATTTTGTCAAGCATGAGTCACAGATCGACCGCGCCTGAACGGCGCGATCCATCAGTGGCCCATACTACATTAATCATTTGAGTTTTTCTTGTGGGGAATTACATTAGGTTTCCATTTTAACAGTTGTAGCACGGACGGGCAAAAATATAATGCTACTTGTTCGAGTTTGATTCGATTAACAATGTGTAACTAAAAAGTATCAAATCCATCAAATTCTTGCTAATACTTGTTTTGACATGTATGTTTCACTCATGGATCATTCTTTACATCTGAATTGCATCGTAAAAATCCGTTCGTTAGAAATCGTAAATTCGAACAGTCCTGCTCGTTGATCACCCAGAGTGTGATAACTTGGGTGGGTTCAACCACACTTATATTTTTCCAACAACGCTTACCTTTTTGGCGTTTTTAAGTGATTGTAGGTTTAGGAAGCCCCTTGGTCAGGTTAATCTACTCTGATGAGTCAAAATTCTGAAAAACAGAATTCTCATGAGTCTGTTAATGTTTTCAGTTGAATACGGATCCAGAAGAACCATTGGGATTTGAAGCATTATACGTTGACCATCATAATGCTGTTATTATTACAGCAATTATTCGTGCATCACAAGCCCAGGTAATAATAGAAATATACATCCCTTCCTTCATTGTACATACTATTCTTTTAAAAGCAAGTATATTGTACATCATTTTTTACAATTGAAAGTAAAAGTTTCCAGATAGTTGGAACAATTCATGATTCATGATAGTTGGAACAAAGAATTATGGGGGGAAATAGCTTTAATCTATAGTATAAGATAAATTTAGTATCGTTGGTTTGTGATAATTAGGAATGCCATTTTTTAATCAAGATTTGAATCGATTAGGTTACATATGTGATTAATGTGATTCGATTACTCATTACTGTACGATTCGACGAAGATTTCTGCTAAAATTTTATCGGGATATGTTGGAAATTTTAAATACTTTTATTAATTTTTTCCCATATTATTCTCAATTAGAAGCAGATTCAATTCGGAATGATATGCTTCGAGATGTGTTTAGAAAAATATGTGTCCGAGTGTGTCAACCGCAACGATAAAATGACAAAGCCATGATAACTGCTGATCGAGGTTACAACCTAATATCAATTTTAAAAACCAAAGAAGTGTATGCTTTCCTATTATGGAATTTGTAATATTATTACACGGCCTTGATAAATACACATTCTAATAGCTTCCCCACATTTTTCTAGGTTCAAGGTCTTCTACCAGGTCAAGCAATTCTCTGTATAAATTATTCACCATTATTTAAATGCAAATCTCAAGACGATTACGAGGAAATATTGAAGCAAAACTTAGAAAAACACAAACTTCTGTATGTTACTGTAAAAGCTGACGACGACATGTAAGTTACTCCACTATATTATGAATTAATGTTGCCCAATGTACGCAACTACTATCATAAAACTGATTCATCCAACCCGAATTTTTACTTTGCAAAGTATTGGTCACAGATAGACAGCGCCTCGTTGGCGCGATCTACCAGTAACTCATACTGTTTCTAAATTCTGCATGGTTGGAAAGACTGAATGTTACACGATGTCAAGGTTACGCATTTCGTGATTTCGTTTTCGGCATGTCCAGAATGAGGGTCTGCATCTTTGTTGAAACTATTGAATATTTGCCAGATTCCATAACAAAAGTTTGATCAAATAAAGATCACGAGGGCATCAAGCCAGGTTCAAGTGATCACCCTGGCTAGTATAATGTGGCCCTCTGTTGGATCGGGCTTCAACTTGCACTAACATGCATTCTTGCATGTTCAAAATGAAACAAAGAAGTGCTAGATTGTTCAGATACCCCTCATTTCATTTTATTACAATTCAGTATTCTTTGCGATTTTTCCACTTATAGTGCAGTTGTTGTGACTACATTTTGTAGAGTAGCGTTTTGTAATATGTGGCTGTTGGTTTGTTCTTTTTACTTGTATACGCTGTAACAAAAATGCAACAAAATCACTGGTCGTTGAGAGTAATTTTACTTGGCGGTATGGAAGAAATTCAAAATTGACTTTTTTGGCCAAGTGTTGATGGAGCGCACCGCAAAGGTGTGGTCCATCAACAGCCCATAATTGACATAAATTTCATCAACATGGCGTTTTTTAAAATTTTGAAATACGCAATCGCTGAAAATGACCAGTACATTTACTGTACTTTTGTGTATAGAACGTATAGTGTATAAAGAGCTTTGCGAACTTCAAAAAAAAAATGTTATATTTTCTGCTTTTAACAGACATTTTGATATTTTTTTCACAGAACTGTATCAATACCAGTTACAAGAGAGGGAATGGGTTTTCAAATCAGAAGTGCGAATCCATGTGTTGTTCATGCTGTTACTAAGGGTGGAATGGCAATGAATGCTGGATTAGTGAGAGGACAAGCACTGTTAAAAGTAATTTCATTTTAATTTAATTAATTTTTACTTATTACTTTTAATTTGTTTCTGTTAGAACGGGTTGGACAACCATAAATGTCGATAGTTAAATTATTATAAATATCAAAGTGATTTTAGGATAGATGTACTGATAAAATTATGCCACGCACTACTGAACTGCAATATTTAAGCAATAGTACACCATCTATTATATATAATAAGAGCGATCATAACTTTGATGTAAATCAAGTTCTCCCAGTGTCAATCTCGTTTTCATACTTTGTAATTATATTAAAAAAAAAGAATCAGGTTTTTTTCAAGTCTAGGACCCGACGAGGCACCGTTTATTAGGGATTCACAAAATTTTCTTTTGAACATCAAAGCAAAAACCACAAAATATTGCGTATCCTGACCATATACTAATTTTTACCACAGGTGAACAATGTAAACGTGATAGGTTCATCTCACGACGAAGTTGCAGCAGCAATAAGAGATGGGTGTAAAGTTCTTTCTGAAGATGATGAAAATAGGAAAAATAGAGAAGAAAAAGAGAAACCCGTTGTTGAGGTAGAGGAACAACAGCAACAAGTTGATGGGGTAAATAGTTTTCTTTTTTCAAGTTGTGAAGTTTTATGATTATTTAATGTGATTAGTAAGTGTGCAATGGAGTGTCTTACCAATATGGTAAAATGCTATGTTGCACTATTACCAAATATTACCCTCATTCACGAGTAGAATTTATTTTCATTGTAATTCATGATTGCTTGGTCCGAACATTTTTGAATTTTCAGTTCCAATTTTTGAAATGTATAAAAAAATTTAATCTTTCAGTATATTGCATTTACGTACGACGAAGAATATGTTTAAAGTTAAAAAACAAACTACCAATGTCACTAGATGGTAGTTCTAATGAAAGAAAAATGTGGAATGTTTGAAATGCTTTCGAATTATCACGCTTTTTGCAAGTCACCTGTCTTTCCAAGTAACATTCACTTTCTTCAACAGTCAACTGGAAAACTCACTCTCGGAATCCCAGGATCGGGAATAAAAAGATCAAAAAGTGACAGAAGGAAACAAATCGCTATGAAAATCGGAATTCGAACTCCGAATCTTAAGGACAAAAAGTGAGTTTTATGAAAATTCATAAATATCAATGATGGAGGTTAAAATTAAATGATTGGTTTAGGGAAGGCAGACTAACTCCTTCCTCCATACTTTTGTGTTAGTGAATCTGTATGCGTTAAATGAAAAGATACCACCGAGCCATGTGAAGCAAGACTTTGAACCCCTCTAGTTGAAAATAAATGTTTTAAATTGAACAGAACTTTTTATTACGACTTTGTTTAAATTGTTTTCATTTTACTTATTCCTAACTTTTTACTTTAGTGAACCAACACCACTTGGCACTGAAAAGAAAGACGATCCTAATTCTTTGAAGGTGAGTATGCTTAATACCGAATAATATCCGAGTCAAATTTTCACCCTTCTGCGATCTACGGAAAGAAGTGATTTTGAAAATATAAAGGTTAAATTTATAGAGCAGTAACAATATTGAATTCCACAATTAAAGTTTTTCCGATTTGTGCGTTATCCAGTGACATTTACTAATTTGACATATCGAAAGATGGAATTTTTTGTGCCGTCATTATAATTTGCAGTGCTTTTTAGTTTGAATGAAACTTGAATTCGACATGTACCAATTTCCAATACTATAATGGAATAAAATTGGCCATTTAATAAATTCATAAATAGAGTCAGATTGAGAAAAATTCGAATTGAATTCGAATTCCTTCTTCCAGCTCGTTGTTGGTAACAGACACATTGAGAGAATGACCACATATGAATATGATAACGTAAATGGAGTAAGGACTTCGGTAATTGAAAAAATGTCAGAGAGTCCATCGATATTTGATCTCGCTGCAATGGTAAGTCGAATTTGTACATATCTGAAAAAATTTTCGTTTATGCTCAGTTTAAAAATAGTCACTAGTAGACAGTATCGGTGAAATGGTGCCAAACAAAGCAATATGTTTTTTAATTTAAAGAAAATGGTTTTAATCGACAATGTTTTAATATCGAGAAAAATATTGAATACAATTTTATGATATTTTTGCAAGAAACTGACGCTATGTCTTTTTGTAACCACTCCTTAGAGACGAACATGGTAAGAGTTATTGGACAGATATGAATTTTCTGGTTCGTCTTAGCCTACCCAAGCTATTATACCCTAGGTTGAGTGGTGGGCATGGATTAACGAGTCAGACTCCCGGGACTCGCACCTGAGATCATGAAATTACAAAGCCAAAATGGTCACTAGACCACCGTGCCCACGACCAGTCTTAATAAGGTTCGCATAGTTTTATATAAAGTTACTGTCAACTTTCATTTCAGCTCCTAGAAGTTTTAACAGCAGAAGACGAACGCGTTCTTGCTGACGTTCAAGCTCTTGAAAGTGCAGTTTGTCTTATCAGAGAACAACAGCAAGAAATATTTGAGAAAAGAAGAATTTTACGTTATGACGTCATCCATGAAAGATTAGAAAGTTATAAGAGGGTAAATGTTTCAGTTTATATTTTCTTCTTGAATTATTTTGAATGGATTTTCGTTAAAATGCTTTTATTTTATAAATTGTGACCATAGCAATTTATTCTATGTATAGATACACATATTTGCGTATGTGTGTAGAAAGAATCTTTCCA
Source organism: Styela plicata (assembly GCA_963675895.2). Lineage (NCBI taxonomy): Eukaryota > Metazoa > Chordata > Ascidiacea > Stolidobranchia > Styelidae > Styela > Styela plicata. The sequence continues at coordinate 18,307,876 of OZ023140.1, forward strand.
CATGCATACACAAATTTGTGCATTTGTGTGGAAAGTTTTTACAAATTTTTGTCTAATAAAGAAATTGTTATTCATTCCTAATGTTGTTTTATATTTCAGTATAAACGTCATCTCGGATCATACATGTGGCCTTCTTATAAAGAAAGTAAGGATCGACCGGGTACAGGATCAGCAAAAGATTTTTGTCCAACAAATTGCCATATCAACATTATGCAGGTAAATATATCTATGTATAAATATATAGACACCACATATTAGTCGCCCATTCTAGTTTGCATAACTTGTTAAGACAAAACTTCTACTTTCCAATATTCAAATGAACAATAAGTGTACTCACTTTAACAAACCGCAGTAAATTCACTGGTCGTTTACAGTAATTGCATATATTTTCAAAGTTAAAAAACGCAATGTTGATGAGATTCATGCCAATTATCGGCTGTTGATGGACCGCACCTTCGCGGTGTGTTCCATCAACACCCCATATTTAGCCAAAAGAGTCAATTTTTCAAAATTACTGCGAAAGACCAGTGATTTTGTTGAATTTTTTGTTACAGTGTTAAATATCTAATCAAAAATTTCAGTTGAATTCAAATATATTTCATGATACATAAATTCCATCAACGATTGAAAAGAAAGTAAACAAGATTTCAATTAAGTTTACACCAAATATTTTTATGCTTTGAAATTTATCTATCTATTTTATATGTTGAAAAACTGAATGAAAATTATAATAGCCATAATTATTATCAAATGTTAAACTTTTTGCAGGTCTCACATACCACTGAAAAATTTAATTTGCGAGGACTTGGATTACAAAATGCCAAAACTGAAGCAGAAAACAATGAGATAAGTAAGTGTTTATACAGGAACAAAAGTTGTGACGTTTTATTTTAATTGAAATTCCTTCTGTTGCTCGCGTCTACTTAGGTGATAATAACTTTTTATTGCTGCAAAAATTTTTTCTTCAATTCAACCCTCAATTGTCGAACCCTAAAATATTGTTTCACCTGAAATTATTTCCCGTTGTCAAAGCTATTTTTCGTATACTGTTTTTTATCCTCTTCGTCGAATATTCCTGTATCTCTTACCGCCATAACTAATAAACATTTAACTTGATATTTTTGCAGCAAAAAACATCGAAATGGTCAATACAAATGACGTCATTACTTGTATGGCCGCCCCGTCTCATCGTTCTAGAGGTCGTGAAGGTCATGGTCTAATGGCTGTTTTGCGTGGTGTAGAAGGAAACATGGAACTGATGGACCAAATTCGACAATTGATGGTTGCGTTAGATCAAGCTATGTTGGAAGTTAGGCATTGTCAAGATCAATTACTTGAGTAAGTGACCAAGACTGTAACACTAATGCAGTAAAATCGCCGTTCTTTATCAGTAAATTTAATTTTTTGTGGCGTTAAAATGAAGCCATAAAATCTACTTTTCGGCCAATTGTGGATTTTTCATGGATTGCACCGCTGATGTACGATCCATCATCAGTCCATAACTGGCATAAATCTCATCAACAGGGCGATCAAGGAAATTTACAATAATATTCTAAATAAAAGGTAAATTTTCTTCAATTTTTCATGGATATTGTAGTTACGCGAGTAGAGGACACTGAGGGCAAATTTTTTTTATTTTTAAATTTTTTTATCAGCTGATTTTCTGTAAAAACTGTTTCAAGTTAATAATTACAATGAAAAAAATGAAATAAAAATTTTAGGCAATCTTTCGATCCGAAATCTTTATTAGAAAAAATCATGTCAAGTGTGAATTAGTGATGGAACGCGCCGCCGAGGAGTGGTCTATCTGTAGTTCATACTTGACATATTTTAATTTCTGATCCAAAAAAGAAACTACGAATTGACTAGTTAGATGTTTTTTTAGTTCTGATATGTTCACCACATTTTGACTTATAATTCATAACGCGGTTGATTATAACGATTGGTGATTCCGGCTATCCTCAACCAATCATTCCACGTATTTTTCAACAATCCAATTTCGTTTATTTTTTTATTTTTGTAGCGAAACAAAAAAAAATTTTTAATTTTCTCACCAATCTTAACAATATTCGACATTTTATTATTTTTCGATTTTTTTTTATTGTAATTATCCTTTCCTCACTCCAGGATTCTCAATTCCGAACCACGCACTGATGGAAAAAGGAATTCATTTCAACCGACTCCATTGTATGCCAATGTCGGATCAGTGAGCAGCGATATGACACCGACCACACCGGTGTCACCTTCCACATTCTTCGCAAGTGACAAATCATCAAGTCCACCACGTGACAGAGTAAGTTGTCAAAAAATAAATTATTAATTTGAAAACTTGGAAGTAATAAATTTTTGATGCTGCAACGATGTAAAATTGAGATATATATAATATTTGTACTACGCATATAGGATCCTCAGCATCTGTCATTGTAAGCTAGTTCCAGGGTCATAGATCAGAAAAAGTTATATTTTTATAGTCATTACTTGTCGCGGATCAACCTGAGCAAAGTCCTGTACTAGCGGTCACTGATAGACGGACATGGGTCAGCGTTGGAAAGATATATTTTTCCGGTTCAATGTTCGATTTAGCCTGCCCAAGCTATTACACTCTGGGTTGAGCAGGTGGGCATATGTTAAGGAATCGGACTCGCCGGGACTCGAACCCGAGATATTCAACCTGCGGTGCCAAGATAATAACCATTACACCACCTTAATTTTTCTTTTCAGTCAAGTGGAGTGTTCGACACACCATCAAATCGAAATTCAAGAGCAAGTGATTTTGAACCAAGTTCCAATAGAAGTGAGTTTGTTTTAATAAAAAGGAATAGGGTACAATATGCCCAGCCAGAAATTTTTTTCACAAGATCTTTTTTTAATCATGAGTTACCTTATAATCGCCTCCGCCGAGGTGATCCATCTGTGACTCATTCTTTCAAAATTATCTTTTGGGTACGCAAGAAGACATCAGGAATGGCATGTTTAATCAACCTACTGATAATGCAGTATTGATAGTTCGAAGGCTTTTGGTATTTAATTTTTTTTAAGCAAATGCATGTACAAAGTGACTATTTTATTATTCTAACGGGGGATATAGAATCAAAAATTCCATTTCTGATGAAAAAATGAAATGAACTTCATTTCAAAGTTTCCAATTAACAATGTTACCAATTACATCCGGTTACGAGATTTATTATGCGTCTTGCTATTCCATACAGGGTGGAATCAATAAGGAAACCATCAAGCTAGTCTCACCCCAAGACTGTGGTTTACAGTGGTTTACAGCGCCTCGCCCAGGGCTACCCCGCTTTTTGAAAAGTCTTCTTCATTCATCGATCTTAACCATACTTCGCGGTGTTCGAACTGGGGGTCACTCATTAGGGCAGCACTCTCGTTCGGCAGCTATCGTAGGTTTCTTCACGTAACCCACAATAATTGGATTGAAGCAGGCATTTTGCCAGATTGTAAATCGGGATCGAAAAATATACAATGAATGTGTAAGAAGATAAGGAAACAAGCACGGGCTCAAATTGAAAATGCTTAGTCAGAGCAAATTTCCAACGTAATTTTTGCTTTCAGCGTCAGTTTTGTCGCCAACAATAGAAGTCAATACACCGGATATTACGACACCTACTGTGGAAGAACAATTAACAAACGGAAGCAAAACCGGAAATGAGCGGAAGTCAATTTTGGACGATGGTTCACTGGCCGGAAACGATTCTGAATGTGATTCAGGTATTCTATGAAATATATTACTATTGAATTCCGAAAGCTGTCAAAATCGATTTTTAGAATGTTCTTTGCTATGTGTAAAATTTCGAATGTGGTTAGTGACTACACGAACATGTTTGCCTTTGAGCCGCGATCCATCTGAGGTTCAAGCTTGACAAAATAATATTTCTGATTGGTTTAATTAATTAGAAAATTTAGTAAATGGTCAATTTCTCCGCATTAAATTGATGAAAATATTTTATAAAAAAAAAAAAAAATTGCAATATACAATAAAACTGTTTTTGGTCGACGAAATTTAAAATTCTGATATTTTATGAAATCAAAGAAATGACTGATATGAATCCAAGACAATCGACAAACGTACTTGAGAAAGTATTAGAGAAAAAATATTTTGTAGACTGAATTATTGACCATATTTCTATTTTATCAGGAATACACAGCAATCGAGGATCAATGTTGGTGAACGACAAACAACTTATATTCAACTTCCAAACTCCGCCTGCTATTGAGTCGCCCAGTAATACTGCTGAACAGAACGGTATGTAAAAGCGGAAACCCACCTACAAAAAATAATGGCACAATTCATGGTCTCCCAAGTAATCCGAAACGTGGACTATCTCGAATTAATGCATTTAATTTTCTTTATGAATGTTTTTAGGATCGAACAGTGGAAGTAGTACAACATCAGAACCTACAAATAGAATCTCTTTAGCACTTCCAGAAGATAATTCAATAAATGGAGACGGTTCGAAGGGAATAAAGGAGTCGTCTTCGATGCCTTCGCTTTCGTAAGTGTTTTAACAAGTAACAAGGCCGACATGCCGCCACCATTAGTCACAAGACTAAACAAAATGATATTTCCAATTGGGTTGGAAATTGGGATATGACAACTGTTCACTGAGCTCTATTCGAAGTTGTCGTGATGAAATATCACCCTATTTAATTAAGATGATTTTTAATGACCTTAACTTTGTTTAATTTTCCAGAAGTCCAACGATACCAGGAAATGCAACCTCGCCTGTGCGCTTCAGATCAAAACCCAGACCTCATTCAAGAGTGACATTTTCAGGTATACGTCGTCATAACTTTTTTTATCTGTTTTTTATTGAAATTCACTCAAAGTAACGACCACTCACTCATGGAAAAAACAGCAAAAAATCAGGGCAAGCAAATCCGAACAACAGGGTACGATGATATAATCCCCACCCCTGAACTCTCTTTTCTAAATTCTAAATCCCGCATTTAGTATAAGCAACTACTTGGTTTTAACACGTTGTCTCAGACTATTTGAATTCTGTTCATTGTTTAGGACGAGATCGTGTATCTGTGATCAGTAAAACTGAAAGTAATTGTTCGTCTGACGGAGTGGAAAGTATCAACTTTATCGACCTGATTCTATCAAACGATGCATTGGATAAATTACAAGGCACAATGGAACATTTCTTGGGAAAGGTAGTAATGGATTTTTTAAGATTAAATTAAGATTAAATGGATTTTAAGATTAAATTTCATTATTTGATGCAATTTCATTGATAGTGAAATTGTCCAGCATGAGTCTGATGGAGATATATTGAATCACGTCGGCGATATATTATAATAATTAATTAATTTTGTGCATCTCCGTTTTATTTATGTTAAAGCGATGTGTGCGAATAAAAGTTATAGTTTTTCTATAATCCGAATATAGCGAGTTAGGTCCATTTGAGAAAATGCAAATTAATTTTAGTTTAAAAATGGAATTTAGGTTTGTATTTTTTTTTAAATTTTGCCAAACTTGACAAAATCTAAAATGTTGGAAGTGATATTCAGTGATTATGAGAGTAGGAAATTTTATAACAATAAAGTTCTGCAAAGTGTAACATCAATTTCATCAATAGAATTTAGATACATCGTTAGAACATTCCTAGCAAAATAATATACCTTATCGAATTAAGAAAGTGTCAAGTTTATGCGAAAAAAATCTTTGTAAAAAAATGGAATTCAATACAAAGTTTATTTGATTTTAATCTTATCCAGATAAGAAACATCAACGAACTCGTGAGAAATGATGTTGTTAGAAAAGTATTTGATGAAACTCAAGAAGTTACTCCTGAAGTTAAATATGAAGAAATCATTGACACATTGGCAGCCAAGTATATATATTATTTTGATTCTTATAGCCTCGAATTATTAAGTTAATTTTTTCCAAATAAATTTACTCTGGATCGAATACCCTGAAAAACGTTTGAAATCGTATGTTTGCGAACCTAACCGAATCCGATCAATCTCTGGTTTATTTTCAATAATGAATTAGAATTGAAAAATAATATATGAAAAAGTAAAAATGACGACTTTTTCAAGAAAATATAAATTTTGCACTTATCTTATAAGATGTTGAACTCTCACTCTCGATTTGGCGCAATTTCAACTATATTTTAACTTCATGTCATTCTCATAAAATCAAAGCTAAAAAATAAGATACCAAACTATCTATTATCAAATATTTCTTATTTAGAACCAGCGACGACATAGTTAAAATGTCTCTGGCAGTTTGTGAGGATACTGTACAATTTGCCAGTGTAATACATACGTTGATAGACGCGATGAACAAACATATATCACAGATCAGAACTCAACTTGTATTGGCTGTTCTATTGAATGAAGGTAAGTAGTACGTAGCTTCGACACCATGTTGTTATCATACATCCTAAAAATCCTAATTTTTTTTATAGTCGCTCGCCTGAGAGAATCACCCTAATCAAGGCCCTGTACCAGCGGTCACTTACAGGCGAACAGGGTTATATTGAAGAGTTATGAACTTCCGGTTCGCTCGTGCCTACCCAAACTATTACACGTTCAATTGGGTGCGTGGACTGGACATGGATCAACGAGACGATCTTGCCGGGACTCGAACCCGAGATGCTAATATGATAACCACTAGGCAATCGCGCCCACTAATGTGATACGCTAAACCCTAAAGGTTCTGGCAATAGAATTGTTCTGAAATGTTTCCTGCAAGCAGAAAGAGACAATTAAGAGGAAGTGGTAGTGATGGATGTTGCTTTCACCGTAAGCAAGGACAGATACCACTAACTGCACTCTTTTCGACTAGCGGCCCAGTTCCTTATAAAATGTTTCCGCTGAAGGTACAATTACTGGTTCTACATTTATTGCAGAAGCTCTTTGTAGTAGCAGGTAGAATAAGTTGCTTATACTAGTATTCGGATTTGTGAGCGCATTATGATAAGAAATCCTATTGTCCAACGACATTATGAATGTCTGCACTCCAAGCAAAGATCAGACGCAAATCCTAAGACAAACCGACAAATGAATTACATTTTATATGGCAAGCCACTCTAAAAGATTGTCCAATCATGTTTTGTTAAGTATGTATCACTGATGGATCGTGTCGACGAGACGCGATCCATCTGTGGACCATGCTTAACAAAATAAAATTCCTGACTCGGAAAAAACTACTACAAAATATACTACCAGCTACTGCACTAAAAGTAGAAACACCCCAATTTATATTTATTGCTCTAAATTTCAGATCCTAAACTTGTTTCTCGAAGAGATAAAGTATTTTCTCAAGCACTGATCAGCGTAATTACGTCGTTCTCGTCACAATTACGATGTGCTCTGGATGGAGTTTTCAATAACATGAAGGTAAATGACAATTGGTATTTTCTACGAATTCCGTGCAATACTTTCTTATTAAATATTGTTCGTGATATAGAAATAAAAGAAAGATACATCATAGGTAATTAAAATTAGGAAATCCTATGTTTTCAAGCCCGAGATGCAGTTGGGCCGCACCTTGCCGGCGCGATCCATCACTGATAAAACTTTGTTTGACAAAATATGATTCCTAATTGGGGCTAACTACGATGTACGCTAGCGCAATGCTGTGCATGCGTTTATTTACGTTTTCCAACACAATGGAACAGTTTTTCAGGGAAGCTGACCGAGAGTGTTCGTTTCGTTGCGTACTTTTGTGCTTTTTAGGCATGTGAATACAATACTGCAAAGCGATGCACACGTTTTGTAACATAAAACGCAACGCTTTCATGTCTATTTTAGTCTTAATTCAAGTATTTCTTACTCGTCTTTCGGGAGTATGAAAAAAGCAATGACTAAGATATGCCATCAAACGACTCTATGCCGAGACATTCCATCTTTCTTGCTCATGGCCAACAATGCTGAAATTTGCATAATTTAGTCCCGACTTATGAGTTTGGTCATGAGTACGACAGTAATAATAATATAATAATTATATTTATTATAATATAATAAAGTCATAATACGCCAGTAATTTATGTAATATTAAGAGTAATAACAACAACGTGTATTCGTGTTTTTTTTCTTTGAAGGCATATGGAGTAAGGGGAGATGAAGCGAGTAAGAAATGGTTGGAACAAGCAACATCGATCGGGGTTTTGATTTTATTCCAAACACACTTGAATTTGAACATGGTAACATTATATTTACTGCTCTCTGTTATATGCACTGTGCAATTAAAATAAAATATTATATAACACGGCGGCGCGATCAGTTATTTTCTGGCTGGGATTGCCTAGAGTGAATTTATATAAAAAATACACAAAGGCTGGGTTATTGGTAGGATTGGGCAAAACCGGAGCATGTGGAATTCGAATGGTATTCGGATAATTTTTCGAATCGAATCGAATTTCCAATTCGTATAAATACCAAATATGCCATTTTTACCATTACAAATTGTTTCTATTACGAAAATACCTCGATTTATAGTTATGCATTACTAATATTAGCATAAAGAGACATGAAGGGAATGTATTTTCAATTCACAATCCATGTCAAATATAAATGTTCCATATGAGAATACAAACGGTTTTGGTCAACTTTGACCAAAATCAATTGCATTTTGTCGTTGAAATAGAAAAATCACCTCATTTAGCCAGTTTTTATTTCTATGAACGATTCATGATCAATTCGAATAATTTGTGCTTCGGATCGCTTCAAATCATCGAATTAAATTGTTCATCTCTACTTATTGGGTGGCATATATTTTAACTAACGGCCACTTAGTAGCAAAATGCTACTACAAGATGTAGTAGAAGCAACTGCACTCTAAGCGATAAACATTTGAAATAGAAGTGGAACGCTGGCCATGCAATAATAAAACCATCCACCACTTCTTAGTTTCCATTTTAGTCGCCTCTTTTGGCACGCAGAAAATACGTTAGGGCTATTCTAAAGATATATTTTATAACGTAAAAACCTGTTGTTCAGTCAGCAATTTAATTTTTAGCCTGATGAATGCGCGATGTTGGAAGACAGTTATGTTGGAATATATGATCTTGAACGTGTTTCATTCCACTTCAGAGCAATCACAGGAGATGTTGAGCCTAATGGTATGATTTCGGTTTTTAACTTCAAAATAATTTGCTGTAGACTGTGCAGTAGTCAGAAGAGGCTTATCAATGAATATTCAATTTTGAATGCTTGTGATTTGGTTCGAAGGGTTTCTTGCTTTAGTGATGTATATTTTTGCGTGGAATGCGAAACTTTTTAGAATTTTGTTATTATTACTCTTTTTTTTATAAAGCCAAATACTCGCTGTCTATTGTGTAATAAACGGAGGAAGAAATCGAAAATATAGCCTTGACCTTTATTAAATAGCAAGTCATTTACATATATATCATTTACATATAATATATTCTATACAATGCGCCTAAACAATCGCTTTTTGGGATTACAATGGTTTCGCGAAGCAGTGAAACCGTGAAACAAACACATGAGCAATGATTAGCAATAGGATATATGTTGCTTATCGTTAGTTCGTCTACGAGCAACTGTGCATTCGCTTCTCAGTTTTATTCACACTAATACACATTGACACATTTAATACGTTTTGTTTTTATAACGTTTCATGTTTAATAGCTGATCAAGAAGACCACCCTCACATCATAACGCGTCATCTAAAATCGATAATATCTACGCCATATAGAAATCCCAAAAAATATTATCAATCATTTTTTGATATTCCTAAATAAACTTTAATTTTCAATTCGTGAAAAATTTATATAAGCATGCGTTCCAATGTTTGTTTTTCACACCGAAAGTCTGATAGTAGTTTTAGTATGCAAAACGTTCGAATGGAATGTATAGTCAACTATTAATAGGTAATAAAAAATAAAGTAAATTCGCCTCAGATCGCAACCCATTGTCAATTGAGTTTTCAGCAAGTGGTTGCCATCAGATAGACAGACTTATCTACGAGATATTTTGCCAACAAAATAAATACCCAATCTGAAATATTTTCACCAAACTTGTTTTGTTGAGTATGAGTCACTGATGGATCGTGTCCGCATAGGCACGGTCCATATGTGGCTCATGCTTGATAAAATAAAAATTTTTGATTGGGCAAGCTGATCAGCAAAATACCTAATCAGAAATGTTTTCACCAAACTTGTTTTTAAGTATGAGTCTCTGATGCATCGTGCCGCATAGACACGGTCCATCCGTGGTCCGTGCTGGATAAAATATAATTTCTGATTGGGCAAGCTAATCAGTAATGAGCACCGTGCATTTTAGTGGTGATGGGGCCCGTATAGTCAGCTCTCCAACAATTGTGCACACCTAATGAAACTTCCCAAATCTAGTGTGGCGTGTGTTCGAACATGCGCCTGTGTGGATTCAAGTTATTTCGTATTCGGTCAATTTGAAAGTTTTTTTTGTATCAAAAACAATTATAAGATTTAATATATTCAATGATTAAACTTGTTTTTTGTGAATTATGTTTGATTAAGATTGCTTTATCAATTTCTTGTCAGAGAACAGTTATAAACATTTTTTTTATATGAGTCACTGATGTAGCGAGCGGTCCATCTGGACTCATATTTGAAAAAATGGCGTTTTTGATTACATGAAGCATTAGTATATTTTAATTGAAGTAGACCTTGTAGTTCTTTATAATATAATATATATTATATTATTATTTGAATGCGTTTTGTCGGAATGTCCCAAATTTCGATGCCTTTTCTTATTTGGAAATTTGGCATCGGTGTGATTTTGTTTTTTATACTATACTGCAATCAAGCAAGTTTTTAATTAAATGCGTTTTGTTTTTCAAAACCAACTTATAATCTGCACGATATTTTTGTTTCAAATAATTATTAATTATTTTGTTTGTTTTCTTTCTGTTTCCTTTATTTCAACAAAGATTATCCGTCGAACGCAAGAACAAGTTTTATGTCGAATGGTCCGGTACAAGTCGATGGTAAGAAATAAGAAAAAAAAATCATCCCAAAATACAATATAAAATTGATCATCTTGTAAAAAAAAAATTGGAATAAAAAAGTTTGTTTTCGTGAAAAATTGTCGAGGAATGACTGACTGACTCATTATTCTACCAATATTATATTGATTTTGAAGTGCAGGCCATCTGTGGCCCACATTTGGTGAAATTTAATGATAAATATTTCATTCTGAAACAAAATGCATGATGTTTCAAGAAATACCTCATTTCTTTTATTTCTACTATAAAATATTAATTTATATTTTATACATAAGACATTGTAATACTATCTGTAAATTAAACGCGAGTTTTCAAACCTCAATTTGTAACTAAATTTTGGTGTCGCACTCGTCTATTGTAAGTTGCTACTCATCTCTGTCATTATAACTACTACCTTTCATGATGTTGTGTATTAACAATAGAACATTTTTAAATCTTATTATTATGACTCTATCATTGATATGAAATTTAAAATTGAATGTTAGAATGCTTGCAGTTCATTCAACGGTGAATTCAATAATATGCGCCACTGATGGACAGCGCCGGATGTGCGCGGTTCGTCACATACTCATGCAAAAGGAATTTACACTCGCAAATACATTCTTTTACTAAATTCAATTACTCTTTGTTTATAAAAACTATTTGCCCCACTTTTGCACTTGAACAATGACCTTAAATGAAAAAACTAAATAAATTTCTTTATACAGTGAATGGCATAGGATATACGATGGAAGGCAACAGGAGTGCGTTGAAAGTTAATTTTCATCTGGATAAACACATTTTTATCAAACTTCCTCCAAGATTACAAGCAGGAGGTGGAGTTAAAATTGTTCCAGTTATGTTTAATCACGGTAAGACTTATCGCATTATACTATTAGAGAATTATATGAGTTATAACTATCGTTTGTCATAAAAAGCAAAATATATGGCGGAGTTTAACTGTTATTTTGTAACTATACTGTTTATGGATCGACTCTTGGGACATTTCCCATAAAACTCCCCTATACCTTCTCCAAAATAATTGTTGTATTTTTTATGTCAAGTCTTGCAGAACTCTTCTTTATTATTTTCTTGTTTTTTTTCAAGGAATTTATGATTTCAAACTAGGGGTTTAAAATGCGCCTACTACCTATCAGGGGTAAGAAAAATGGGATGCGGTGCACTTCTGCTTACTTTGTCATATTTCCACAGCCCTCGTAGAGAGCTCCACTTTTACTAGATCGTCGCGTTCTATCAGCCTACATCTGACAAAACATACAGGGGCAAAGATTTTCTAATCAAATTGACTGAGACGACGAAACAGTTCAATTAAAGCTAGCTGTTCATAGATACCAAATACTATTATAAAATATTTAATAGGAGCTTTGATTTTTCCTACCATTTCTAAAAGTAATTTATTTGCAGGCCTGGAAGATGTCGGATCTTTTCTTTATAAACAAGGCGTTACGTTACACGAGTTCGTCAATTCTCTGAATGAAAAAGCATTAGAGAAAACTTATGATTATTACAAGAAGTTCAGGGCTTTCCATCTTGATCGATCAAAATTACCACGGGATACAGAAGCCAGAGCTGTTATGATAGACAGAGTGAGTTGTTGAATAAAAAATAAGAATTGAAATTTTGTTTTGTCGTCACGAATAGCACAGATTTCCCGCATGTATTGCTCAAATCTACATCTAAAAGTTTCAGCCTGGCTCATAATGAATTTCAATGAACAAGGCCAATCTGACCATTATATTTTGTGTTTTGTTAAACATTATAAATTGCGGGATTTACAATTACGTTGCGTGAACGACTAAAAGTGAAACAAAGTGGTAAATGTTTTATCATTGCCCAGAATAGATACCACTTTGCTCTATTTTAATGATTTAATTTTCTTTGAGATGTTTTCATTTTGGCGCCCAGTTAATGGTAAACTCGTTCTTTTAAAGTGGTTTCGATTATGGCTAGACCGAATTACCGCAAATCCTAAATACTAACAGTCAATTTGCATTCGCTGGATTAAAGACCGTTGTTTGAGATGTGTCTAACGAACTGATTCTCTCGCTTTCAGCTCTCTCGTCCGTTGAATGCATTGGATGAGGTAATGCAGTTAATTGAATCTCATGTCAAACCAAGACCTAATAAACCCAACCTGAGTAATACTGGTTGTGGAGTGTTGAGTCTTGCTGCTGAGTTTTGTCATCGATTGGGAGGATGCCACATTATAACATGCAATAATGGAGTATACAGGTAAGCCATTTGAAAAATATTTTATCAGGTTTTTGTAAAGTACCTTATGGCGGCAGTTTCCATATTTAGGTTATGATCATTTAAAAAGCTGCTGTCGTATTGTTGAAAAAATTTGAAACTTCAATAACAAGAATCCTAACTAGGGTTGGGCGATTCGATTCCACGATTCTAATCGATACGAAGCACAACTTATTCGACTTATTCGACTATCGCGTTAATCGTTCATAGGAACAAAAACTTGCTGAATAAAGAGGAATTTTCACCTTTAACGACAAAATGCGAACGACATTCATTAAACTTAATCAAAATCGATTTTATTTTGTCTCTAAAATAAAAATTTGCCGTCAAGTCTGTTTATTCGGATATTAGTAGTTCGTACTTATAAATTTATTTTTTTGACAAATTGTAACAGTAAAAATGGGATATTTGTTATTGATGTGGAATTAGTGATTCGTTACGATTATGTTTTTGTTAAATTTCACTAGTTAGTTACCAAAATCTCCGAATATTTTAATAGCCAACCCTCTTGGTTGCTTTTAACTAATAAAACGTTTTAAAAAGTCAACCAATCAATAATATGATTTAAATGTTTTTCCTTTCTTGCAGATCTACAACTGCCTGTTCTTTACAACAAGCTATGATTTTGTCTCGATGTCATGGATTACCACCACGATATTTATCAACTGCTAATAGCTTATTTACATATATCGGAGCAAGATCTATTAATTCAAAGAAAAATCCACAAACGAGAGATACAACTGTGAAGACAGCTCCTAGGTAAGACAGCACTTTTATGGAAAAAGGAATGCATAAGTTTATTGTTATGCAAGATATTAAAAAAAATACCTTATAAAAATCTAATCTTATATTTTATTCCTTTCGCTTAATTATATATTCCAAAACTTCGGATACCTTATAAGTCATTCTTTTGTGCGACTTTGGTGCGTAGTTGCATATTATAAAAAATATCCATTACTTATATTTTATTGAAATAATGCTCACCTTGTTCATTTTTCTGAAGCCTTTTGTTGAGTGTAAAATTTATGTTATTTTTAACACCTTTGTAAAGATCCGCGACGCGATAATTTGTGGACGACATATATTTAGAAAATAGAGCAAACGTTCACAATTTCAAGGACAAAATGTCAGGAAATATACAGAATTTGTCATCAAATGTTAATTTTGAAAATTTGCTATTTTGTTGTTATTTCTCCCAAATAATTATTTAAATCGACATTTGTTGACGAGGATGAAATTGATTTCAGAATCGATCGAGTTATTACTTTTATTGAGACAGATTAAAATGTGAAAATCACGTTTTTACAGATTGTACAAAACAGCTGAAAATCCTGATGAACTACTGATTACTCGTGAAAAGAAAGGCTCAAGAAATGGAGACGAGTAATTGAAGATTACAGACGACAAATAGTCATTTTGAATGAGCATGAGCAGTATTTTGCACTATTTTTGTAAACGAAGTCGCAGGTCAAATATGGAAAACCCGTCCTGCAGAAAGGATGAACTGCATTCTTTGAAACGCTTCCTAGACATTACGAACGCGGTTGTGTATATTCAGATGGGCTCTTATTCAAGAATTCCAAGTTTAACGCATTTCGGTTTTGGACTGTTCGTAAACAAGTTTTGATAAGTATGAGTCACTGATGGATCGCGCTGCCAAAGCGCGGTCCATCAGTGACACATGCTTGTCCAAATTTAAAGTTTGATTTGGTTTTGGGAATTTTCGTCGACATGTGGTAGGGCTGCTCAAAATCGAATATCTTTCAATTTCACAATCGAATCGAATTTTCGAATGATAGTCTTAGAATAAACAAATCAAATGCATTTTCAGAAAAATTTAAGACACGTAAAAATCCACATAATATATTTTGTTGAAAAAATGAAAATTTCTGAATCCGTCGATTTCGAATCGATGGAATAATCGAATCCAATAATGTATGAATTTGAGAATCTTCAATCGAATTGAATGTTTAGGACAGCCCAACACGAGCTGCGAATCATTTGTCGCCTTTTCCAATTTTGGGCGAAAAAAAAAAACATTTTCCATTACTGCGGATTATGTGAATTGTATTTAAATCAAAATTTGTTATAAAAAATTTAGCAGTATCGCGCGGAACGCTTGAATCAAGAATTATTATTAGGATTGGACATAATTAAATAAATATTCAGTATTTTATACGTTCTACTAACTTGGGATTTGCCAATATTAACTGCAGTAAATCACTAAATTGGTTTTATTGATATAAATTCTAGTTGAAATTGTAATATAGTTTTATTAATATTATTGCTAATATCAATTATTATTATTAATCTAGCTTTTAGTGTTTTTCCTTTATTATTTGATATTAATTACTGTTTAGCCTATTTTTTCTATTAATTTTATTATTAATTATTATGAATTGAATTTTATTGTCAAGTATATGTATATATTGGATGTCGCTAATATTTCTTGCCAGTAGTAGTAGTTCTGTGCATTTTGATTTGTTAATTCTCATTATTTTTTTCTTCAAATCATTGATTAGTAGTTTTCTTTATTATTTTTTCTTTATCCTTCTTCGAAAATGTCTCGCCTTCACAAAATAGTTTTTTTGTTGTCGTCCTGCGCTCGTGTTTACTTCGCGAACGCAAGTCGACAACAAAAACTTTCTCTTATGTGGAAGCGAGACACTATCACACCCCATCATTATATTAATGGAAAGAAAAGGTTTGCGGTCTCACAACATTTCAAGCTGCCCAGTAAACTACCCAGTAAGAAAAACCATGCGCACTCACCCCTTAAAATGTTAATGAGTAACCTGAATTAACAATAAAAAAACGTGAAAAACATCCATTATTTTATTTAGTTCCAGCCTTGAAACCTCATTATTGGAAGTTTTTTCCGCGGCTTAGGCGCAAATCTTACTCTTATATACAATGAAAATGTTAGTTTTCAGCATTCTTTGCCCTGTTATTTATGACGTCGTAATTGTTATGACCATCGCAAAACTTTTTTTCAAATTTTGGCCCCATCACGATACACGATTTCATCGCTAAATCGTTACCGGTGTAAGCAGTCACTGGTTTTCGATAATTCATTCAGAAATATTTCTAATTTACATGAAATTTTTATTTAAGAAAATATACTTAAAATACGGAAATAATCATGCCATTTGCACATGCGAACTTTTGTCGTCCATTCTTACTTACCATTAGAGACTTTGTTATTACTTCACCATCGTCATACTTTTACATTCGTGAAATCAGTGCCTCACATCTGAACAACATTTAAACGTTTATTTTATTTGTTTGAGTGTTGTTTTTAAATTCAGTGCCTACTATTTCTATTTTACCCTTGTGCCTTTCGACAAATCATTTCGGATATTTTAAATTACTGAATTTAATATGCTCTGATATCACCATGCATTTGGTATCTATTATATCAGCAGACAACAGTCTTGTACGAATATATTTAAAATAGCATTCGAATCAATTTTTTTTAATAATTTACGTGATTTATCACCAGTTTTTATTTTGTTGAAGTATGAAATCATTGTTGTTGTTTTTGAATTTACACTATAACAAAAATGTAGTAAAATCGCCGTTCTTTAACAGTAATTTCACTTGGCGATAATGAAAAATAATCATGAAACCGAGTTGTCGGCCTATTATCAGATGTGGATGGAACGTATTACCAAGGTGCGAGCTATCAACAGTCCACACTTGCTATAAATCTCAAATGCAAGGCGGTTTCAAATATTGGAAACGTACAATTACTGCAGATGAATGGTAAATTTACTGTACTTTTGTCACAGTGTATTGAATCAAGGTTCTATGCTCAAAACCCTGTTCTTCATTTTCATCGTACTTTTCGATAATTTAGAGTGCGTACTTTTTTCTTCATGTTTTTTAATAGAAATTTCTAATTGCAGTATATATTTCTTCAGCTTTTTTTCATTATAATCGATGTCAAATCAAAATAAATCGAGCTCAATCAATAGAACCGTTTTGTCTAAACACATTTTGTTGAGCATGAGTCGCTGATGGAGCACGTCGGCAAGACGCATTCCATTTGTGGCTCATGCTTGACAAAATTAATTTACTCTCTGATTGGGATATAGTAATCCTTTTTCTGCTCAAACCATAATAGGGGTGAAGTTTCCAAACACCGTAACTGAAAAACATCATTTCAAGATTACCCTTCTGGCGAACATACTCCTCCAAATAGCGTTCATTTTTTGGTTTATGTGTGGCAATCCCATCGCCCAGCGTATTATGCATGGACAAGTTGAAAAAGATCAAAATTTCCCCGTAGGTGGAATTGCACTTTAGAGAAGTGATACAAGCTTTGTGGTTGAGTTTGTTTTGTATACGGTTTATGCGTGATCGAGTGATGGTAATCTTGGAAGGATTATTATCACAAAGAAATCCATTTTCTCTTTTACTTATTTGATTTGATTTCATCAGCATTTTTTTTCTGTCTTACTAACGTTTGATATAAATACACAGACATTGAAAATAGCCGACTCGTTTGATTTTACCACGCCAGATTTGCCTGATACTGGTTTTTAAAAAATTCTTCAATTAGTTGTCAGTATGTAATATTATTAAACAGTCACTCTTCCGGCTGTAGTCAAATTGGAGCTAGTTGCGAATGTACAAGAAATTTTAGTTTAAAAGTTTGATGCCATTCTGTATTCAAAAAATCAGCAAAAATCGTCTATCGTGAACTTTTGATATCTATATTTTATAATGACCGCGTGCGGACTTGGAATGTTCGAGAAATATCGCCCTATATGCTACGAAATATACAATGAGCAGCGACAGCAGGAATGCAAAATTACTTATGTCGAATTACTGACGTTGTTAGCGTTATCAGTTCTGTTTGATGACTTATAATAGGTCATACTCAATTTTTGCCACATTCAGGAACTCTAAGATGTTGCTCTACGATGTATAACTAGGTAGCTCAAAAACAGTTAAGAATATGCTTAGATTCTCTAATCGAATGGTTTCTAATCCCGCGCGGGGTGAATAATGCGAGAAGGTTTTTCACAGACGGACAGTAGTTCACCCTTGCCTGTTGTTTCCATGGTACGAGAGGTCGTGCTTCGCCTTATGGCCAAGCTGTATTGTTGGCTTTTTTCTCCAGTAGAATAAAAAATATACCCTGTTTCATATATTACTTCATCCTGTAGCAAAATTGTAAGCTTTGTTCCAACAAATTTCGTCTACAGCACTCATAATGGCGTCTTAATTTGGTGACTACAATTGTCCTCCTCGCCGAACATTATTTTTTCTCTATTAGTTTGTGGGTAAAAGCTACCCTAGTCAATCAACTGTCCTTTTCCGATTTTTGTAGTTTCTTATTTTAAGACTTTTTAAAATTCGTTTACAGTTTTTAAAATATAGAATGCAAACAAATTTGACCTGGAGCTTCAGATTTCAAATATTTTTCTCCATAATATATATTCAAATTTCGTTCTTTGGAACAATACAATCCAAATAGTTCAAAATTATTGTTAAGTAAATTCGAAAATCCCCGTTATATCTGTGTGCATGTCATAGCCGGTAATTTTGACAAAATCCCATAACTTTTTGAATATTTGTATAAAAACATCTCTTTTGAGCCACACCAACCCTTTAGCGAACAACCGGCATTCAAAAACACCAAATTTTTTTGACGGCCTATTGCCATTTTAGCAGCGCTCAAGATCCTCTCGGTAACTTTTTTTTTTAATATATAAAACAACAATATAGGCTATGATTTGTGTGAAACTACCATTCCATACAGTTTCATAATCTGTTTTACCATATGTCTTCATCCAATTTTATATGTTCAGTAATAAGTTTCTCCTAATTATGTGCGTATATTGTGCTTTTGGTAGAAAAGCAAATAAGTTCTGATAAATTGCTATGGGGATATTACGCGTAAATGCGTAAAATCAAAATTTGCTAATAAAAAAAGGCTCAAGGGTGAGAACGCCACACCCACCTTAAAATTATCAAGAATCAAAATATACAATTTTATATCAAATTTCCAGGTTGACCCTACTTTCTGCTGCTCTATCACATTTGAACCACATTACCTTGATGACGCAATCCATTATTGACTCAAACTTGGCAAAGCATGTTGGCGAAAATTATTCCAGTCTTATTCTCGCTCAGAAAAATGCTGTTCAAACATCTTTTGTCTATTCTTGACCGTGTGATATCTGATTTGTTTGCATGGTTAGTAAATATTGTTTGTGCGGTTCATTGCATAATCAGAAATTTCATTTTTATATCCACGGTTTTGTCAAGCATGGGCCTCGTTGGTGCGATCCATCAGTGCGTCAAGCTTGATATTTCCGACTGAATAGTGTCGGCAAGCAAATTAAAAAAAACTTATTCACTGATGCGTAAATATGCAAACACCTGATGTTTGATATATTTTTCCGGAAAGATTGCAGATTGTAAATTGAAGGAGCAAGTTAGTCAGGTTAGATAGTTACTCGAACTTTATGCCCATTCAGAAAAAAGTTTGTGTAAACCTTTTTTAGGAGTGGGCCACTGATGGATCGCGTCGCTGAGGCTTAGCCCATCTGTGACTTATGCTGGACAAAAATATCTGTTGTTCTAACTGAATCGAAATTTCTCCACATAATCAGAATGCATGAGCGACGTGGTAGATAGATTCAATACTTTTTAAACTGTTTCCGATATATTTGGACTTATGGTAACAACGTCAATATGCAACTTAACTGTGCGAGCTATTTTACAGCGTATGCAATGACCTCATTGCAAATACCGTTATGCAATTACACAAGAATCAGGTCGTTTGCAAAATGATGAGTGGACACTGTCCACTGGACAATGACACATCACAGTATGTTTTAAGGTGAAGAAAAATACTTAAAATTTGATACGCTAGGCTTAGCGGATGAGACAAGAATAATACAAAGTAAAAGTTGGTAAGCCAAACTGCAATACGCCATTCTATGTGGTATATATATTCTCTCCAGCTGATTCCTTAACGCAGATAGCTTAGTGATCGGTGTTTCTCTTCTCCAATACCAATTAAATTGTGGTTGTACTCTTGTCCGGAATTCATTGCTCCCCAACTTTATTAGCGAGTTCAAAACAGTAAATTGGGCGCTATTTCTTAGACCCCACTATTGGTTGACACGTTGGTGTAGCTGATTAAACACCTCAGGTAGGTCTAATATTTGTCCGGTACTCGACATTATTTCGGATTTGCTCCTAACCTCCTCGAGGGAAGCGCGCACGCTTTTTCGATCTTTCCTTGTAAAATCGTCATGGTTTTGGCTCTGCACGCTTTACGAATGTAATTTGAATCGACAAATCGAATCCATCTGAGGCACAAATTATTTGAATTAGTGGTGAATCGTTCAAAAGAACACAAACTTTTTGAATGAGGTGAAATTTCCATTTATAACAAATGCAATCGATTTTGGCTAAATTTGACCAAAATCAACTGTATTTTGTCAAAAAAATAAAAGTTTTAGCCCGTGAATTGAAAACATTTGTCTTCGAGTCTATTTATGCTAATATTAGCAACTCGTATCTACAAAGTTTTTGGTTATCAGTATGGAGACAAGTTGTAATTGTAAATAAGGGGATATTTGTTATATGTATGGAATTAGTAATTCGACTCGATCGGAAAATATTATCCGAATTTGGTTCGATTCGACAGCTTACAGCCTGTTTTGTCGCAGAGCGCAGAGCATAGCGCGGATATATTCGTTATCCGGATAGTCAAATAATCCGAACCAGTCGACCCCTCTATCTATCTAGACAATCAGCATTTAGATCTGATATTATATTCTGCACTTTTTGAAAAAATCTTCGCTTGTATTTTGCTAAGTGTTGAGCGGAATATTTACTTAGAAATGAGAATAATATACAAAAACGGATAGGAATTAATTTTGGGCAAAACATTTTAGTTAAGAAAATGACTCGCAGTAAGAATTATTCACCTTGGAAATCGAAAAAAAAATATTTGAATTTTTGCCAAACGGAATTTTTGCTGAGGAATAAAAATATGCACACAAAATATGAATTGCTTTTTCTTTTTCTGAAATTTGTTATTTTGTTTTTATAAATAGAATGACCTTCTATATAAATCCCCCCAAAAAGGACATGTATCTTGTCTCGAAGCAAAATAAAAAAAATTTCTCAATTTGCCTTGTCTACAGGCCGTTTTGTATTGGTCGTAATTTCCTATCTAAATCATGGCGGAAATGTGTCACAAAATAAACCACGACATAGGAACGTATCCTATCTCTTCCAGTAATTCGATAAAGTAACAATATAGAAAGTCTCTTCAATTTTTTCCAATAACATTCAACTCTACAAGCTGTTTTTATACTGATCGGTATTTCCTATCTAGATCAACACACAATATTTTGCAATAAAGTTTCTTCGTAGCAGTAAAATACATATATACGTTTCCTCCAATAGCTTGTAGTAGCTTACATAATGTTGAGCAATGTTAAGCTGAAGGATTCATGTCAAACATTTCATCTTACTTTATTTATCGCAGAGTTTGTAAATATAAAATTTAGTCATATTATATTACAGCAATATATAGTTTATGCACTTAATTCTAAAAGGGATTTCTTGAATCTGATTATGGGAAATGCTGAGCATGCAAATGAAGTGAATGAAACCCCAATAAAAATAGTTGTTGACGGTGAAGGTGAAATGATAAATCCGTTGATCGATGATAAAAATTCGTTGGGATTATCAAATGAAAAATCAACTGAAACCAACTCCGAAAATCAACGTCATGTTGTTAGACAATCAACATTTCTTGCGGTAGGCGCGATTGGGATTTATGCAGCTTTCTCTGGAGTAACTAATCTGCAATCATCGTTAAATTTCGATGAATCGCTCGGAACAACAAGCTTGGCAATCTGTTTTGCAACAACCATTGTTGTTAACGCAACATTAGTACCAATTCTATTACAAATTCTTGGTGCCAAGTTTTTATTGTTGATGAGTGACATTGCCTTCATAGTATATACATTTGCGAATCTGTATCCAGGTATAATTTTTTATTTTGGTTATACTTTCGAGCCAGGAGAAAGGTGCGGTGGTTTCTCCTTTGGTATGATAGGCTATCCGCCATTCTTCATTAAAAAAAATTTCCTCAACCGTTTTTACATATGCTTAGTGGATAATTTTTTACGAATTTAAACGAATTAGTAAATATCATTTAACAGAAACACTTAATTTCGCTTAAAGGCTTACAGCTATTTGTTATTTGGTCGTCCAATTTCATACACTCGTCTTTATTTCAGAGATTTTTTGTATAATAACGTAATATTATTTGCCTTGCTCTTTATCCCCTTTTCTGTTGTTTGCAGTCAAATACACGTTGTATCCAGCTGCTGTAATATTGGGTATAGGGGAAGCGTTTATATGGCCGGCGATAACAATGTTCAATGCCCAATTTGGAATCCAACATGCTACATATACATATGAAGGTAAAGATAAAAACAGAATAGAACTACCAGTTTCGGCATATCCCGAATTTTCAAAAGTTTGGATTGGTCGATCATTTGGGTCAGGTATAATTGTCAAAGTTAACCGAACCTTTTATACTGAAGTAGGAATACTCTTTATGAAAGCTACAAATAATATTTCGTAATGCATGTGACCAGCGCTGCGTGGCGCAATCCTATAATAAACCACACTAAAGAAATGATATTTTTAACAAAATTTTTGATGACGGGTTTTTGGTTATTATATCTCATTAAAAAAAGATTGGCAAGTTAGAAAGGGAGGTGATAAAGATACATGGCCAAAGATAACTTACAATTAGTGCAGGTTGTTTTTCATTTCATCGTGTTGTTTTAAATTTTGTCCAGAAAACTGCAAAAAGAAAGTTCGCACAGATACGAACCTTGTTGAATTGATTTCAAGTCGGACTCGTTGGTTAACTGGAAGATTTTTTGCTATTTTTGCAATCCATCAGGTATTAAAAGCATGCAAATATGATAATGTGACATGGAAAAATTGGCTGTACTTAAGCTGCATGTGGGAATGCGCGAGTCAGCATCTATTTTTAGACCTTATCAATAGGCCCTGGAAGAACGGTAGGAGGGGAAGTTTCATCCCACACTTTCTATATTGCTTTCTAATATATTCTACGTAATATGCGTCCATTTCTGTAGAATATAACATTTTAAAAGTACTTGTGTATAGAAAACGTTGTCACGTTCAGCATTACTTCAAATTTAACATCGATTATACCCTCCAAGCAGGCGGACCAACCGGCTGTAATTTGTCCCTGACGGATTCAATTGAATCGATACATAAATTTAAGTCCGTTTATTAATTTTATTAAAAGCTTGATAATTTCAAAGAAAATATTTGGCTCATACAACACTTCGTAAAAGCACCTCAACAATAAACGCTATATTACAAAGATGCCATGCGAAATTCGTAAATAAAGCTGTTGTATTAAACCTATAGAAAATGAAAATTCTGAAAGCAACAATATTTTGTAATACGATAGAGATGTATTTCTAGTAGGCATTTGAATATTACTGCAGTTCTTTTTTTTTCTTTCAGATTGCAGGAAACCTCGTAGCATACCTTGTTCTAATGTTTGATGGCGATGAAACGAAAGCCAATGTCACGAATACAAACAATAACACTAGGTAGCTTTTTAATTCATAGATTTCTATAAAAAACAGAACATGCGTCAATAAGTAACACATACTTTCTCGTTTTAGTGACAATTTTACTGACGTTGTAACGTCACATTGCGGGGCACAAGATTGCTACGAATACGAAAGTAATGGTGATGCGACGTCGGATAAATCAACAAGAGACAATTTGAACGTTGAAAATTCTTTGTTGAGAATTTTATTATTTGTGGGATATTTACTGCTGCAAATATTATCTTTGTTTTTTCACAATTTTTTTCCTGAAAGAATCTCATCCTCAGGATAAGGAAGATTCTACAAAACGTATATCAATCCGGGACATTGGAAATTTTCAACTGAAAATATTGCAGCAAGTCACTTCAACACTACAAATACTTCTGGCACCATTGAATATTTACAATGGAATGATAATGGGCTTTATATTCGGAGATATTACACGATCATTTATATCTTGTCCTTTAGGGGTGGAACAGGTCAGTAAATTCTGCATGATGCATGTTAGAAACGAATAATATACAGGCCGTGCCGTGAGTAAATATTAATGATTCGGATGAAATTACTGCTATTCTTGAACAATATTATCAGAAATATAAAACCTTCCAAGATTAAAAATTGACTGAAATCATGAATTTGATGGTCGATGGCTGGTATAGTCAGTCATTCTAGAATTCTGACTAAAAGTAATTTTGTTTCTCATTTATTGATAAATCATTCATTTTGCTGTAATGTCAAATTTTGCGTTGTTAGTTTAACAGAAATACTCACTTTGCTGCATTAGCAATTCAGTTTACTTGAAATGTTAAAAGTATATTTTTTTCGTAGCCACTTCTTGGAGTGGATCTTCCTGACCAAGACGAGCGCCTACTTATAACCTACACGGACAGGGTTGGAGTTGTTTTGAAAGATATGATCTTTCCTGTTCGGCTTATCTTACCCAAATTATTACACCCCGGGTCGAGTAGTAGACATTAACGAGTGGGACTCGAACCCGCGATGCCAACATGTCAACCTCTAGGCCATCATTTATATAGTGAATTCTAAATACCGTTGAAGTAGAATCCTTAACAGTCATATCGAATTAATATATGCGATCGAATTATTTATTCAACATGTTATGCGTTTGTTTCGTCGTTTTAATGATTGCAAGAAAAACTCATCTGATTCATAAATTCTTTTAGATGAATGCCAGAGAATTGACAATATTCGAACATATTTTTCAATCAGAAATTTAATTTTGTCAATCCTGGGACTCGTATCTAAGAAAACATGTTAAGCAAAAAATTTCAGGCTGGGATAAGTAAAACGTCTCGGACGAATGATAATTTTAATTTTATAATTATTTTATTTCTAGGTCGGGTTGGTTATGGCAATTTTTGGCAGTGCGTCAACATTGGGTTGTTTAATATTTCAACAACTATCGACAGTATTGGATAAAAATCCTTTCGTCGGATTTGCATTCGGATTGGAAATGTCGCTGTTGGTGTTTTGTTTATTCTGGACACCATTAGCCGCAAAAGCTTGGCAAATTTACATGTTTGCTGGTCTTTTCGGACTCCCGGATTCTATTAGACAATCTATCG
Source organism: Styela plicata (assembly GCA_963675895.2). Lineage (NCBI taxonomy): Eukaryota > Metazoa > Chordata > Ascidiacea > Stolidobranchia > Styelidae > Styela > Styela plicata. Next base: position 18,333,339 of record OZ023140.1, read on the forward strand.
TCGCAGGTGTGTATAACCCAAAACCGAACTTTACCTGAGTTTTGCCAATTTTTCAGATTAAAAAATTAATTCATTAGATACTTGACGGATATTGATGTCAAGATAGTTTTTTTTTATGATAGTTCGCTCTAAGCAAGGTCGAAAAAGGACTGAAAATGCACCAACTAATGGTAACTTAAATGATAAACAGCGATATTGTCTCAAATGTGAGAGCAATACTCCATGCAGGATCGAACCACTGATTTGCACAAACGAGAAATGATTTCGGGAGAAAGATAATGGCGAGCTCGATAAAGAGAACCGTCTTTCACTTGTTTAGCAATACTAGTGACATATTCATTCCAACTCATGTTCTTAGACAGTGTGAAATCCAGCGAGGCGAATATTTGAGCATTCCTCTAGAACTGTACCGGATAATGAAATTTCAGTTGGATTCGTATTAGTGTAACGATTACTTGATAAAAACTTTGGTCTTCTCCGAGTTAAAAGTTAAGTATTAGTACTATCTCAAGTCTGCCATGTTATGGATTATATTATTTATTTATGTTTAAAAAACTGTCTGTAATTATTATCAATTATCTATCTTTCAGCAACATATCCAGAATATTTTCTAAGAAACAAGAGCGTTGCTTTCAGCATGATGTCATTGTTATCAAGTACTGGATTTACAATCATGTTCGCTATAGGAACTTCAATTTGTGTTATTGCAAAAATCATTTTACTTATTTCCATGTTAGCATTTTCATTACTCTGTTATACAGTTGCTGAAATTTGTTTTTATAAAACGGAAAAACATGCAAAAAGACAACAAACAAGCTGAAGACTCTGCGTCAACACAATCGGAAATCTTACTTTTGCAAGGCATGAGCCACAGTCGGCGCGAACCATCCGTGACTCATCATTGACGAAAAACATGAACAGATGAAGAATTATTGACTGGGAGAATCGCTAAAAGTGAAAACTAGAACGAGAACAGAACCTATGAAAAATGCTGAACATCAGAAGTCCAAACACGATATTTTTATTCTAATTGACGTCATACCAGGCGTTTCCAAACATAATTGAATATATCCATATTAAGTTTATTTTGATTGCTAAATCAATAAATAGTATCACCAATCTCTTACATTATTATTGTACAATTAATAGTGACAAGTGCGACAACTTAACCGTAATTAATATTTTATTATACTTATATTACTTATATATCCATATTAAGTTTATTTTGATTGTCAAATCAATAAATAGTATCACCAATCTCTTACATTATTATTGTACAATTAATAGTGATAAGTGCGACAACTTAACCGTAATTAATATTTTATCATACTTAGCATTAGCATAGCCATCCGGCCATAGTATTCTGCAAGATATTAATAAAAGTTATCACAACAAACTTTGATTTCGACATAGTTTATAAAAAAAGCGAATGCAATGGTGAAATATTTATCAACTGACTAGGGTTCATATATACAGAGATAGAGAGATACCCGAACCCGACCAGTTTGCTTTAAACATCAATGATGAGTACACCCTTAAAGGAAGTCTGAGTCCACTCCTAAAGTGGGCGTTTCTTAGTGAATCTGATTGCTCAACCGGTGATGTGCAAACGATATTATGTGCACCGGTTGAGCAATCAGATTCACTATGAATTTCCCTGGTGGCAACCACTCAATCTTTAGCGGGCGTTTCTTGTCACTGGAAACATCCCATTATTACCACCGTAGCAGCGGTCACAGACCCTACACAAGGCAGGAAGGGCGATTTATGAAGGTCAATATCTAGCCTGGGTGAAACAAACGAATCTATTTAATTCAAAGCTATTGCAAAGGCAGAGAGAGTACGCTTGGCAATATCAAATTGCAAAGTATATGCTAAAATGAAAACTCAAAATCACTCATGCGTCAAACAGTTGAAATGATTCAAATTACGAGGCATATTACAGTGGATTTAAACTCATATCCGCGTCGGTAAAAGGAAACATTACTAATCAGTACGAATCCTGACCCCAATCAGAACATATGCGCGGGTAGTATAAATTGTTTGTTTTAAGCAAACGAGACCGATAAGTATTATATCGATTTGTTGTAATAGTAACCTACGACAGCATGCAACTTAACTGTACAAACTATTTTTGTAGCGTGTACAATGGTTGCGGGTGCAAAGTACGCGATTACAAAAGAGCCGAGTCTTTCACAGAAGTTTGAGTGGACAATAGAGCTGTGAAGTTGAGGATTGGAGCAAAGAATTAGATATTTCAGATGTTTAGATCAAGAATGATACAGGATAGAATTCTGCAAACAGTGCCAGTTGGGTAGATCGGGAAATTTTCGAATTATACAAAAATTCTAAATTTAGAAAGGTCTGTTATCAAAATCCTTCTGACTGATAGCTCTCGTGTTACCTTTTTTTTATTTCATTACTGCGCTCATTCCATCCAATTCGAAAGAAAAATTTATTTTCGAATTGAGGATTGAACCATACAGTGACGGAGGAAGATATTCGACTATAAGTAGTCCGATTCAACAACTAAAAACGAAAGTTCATACTAACGAAATTATGCAACGACTGAGTATGCAGGAAATACTGGAAAATTCGTTCCAACTCCAAAATTTTTGACGAAAAATCTGATGATATTTAAGTTTTAAAATCGCTAAATTTGGAGTTTTTAAATTCTTATTTTTTTAAATTCCTATTTTTTGATGGACTGGGGGAGAATTCTCTCAATTGTTGGATTCTCCCGTTAGTGAGAAACGCAACTATCCAAAATTTACGTGAATTCTAACAGCGAAGAGAAGGACCAAAGGAGTCAGAAATTACTGTGCACACATTTTGTAGTTAAGATTGTGTCACTGCTGAATTGCGATGCCGAGGCGAGGTCCCACGTGTACTTCATGGCTAACAAAATTTTAAAAGCATAATTCCAACATGCGCTAATTTAAAAATTTAACGCCCGCTTCAATTTGGTTCGGCGTCCCTGATCAGATTATCCAATATTTTGTTTCAAACTTTCTTTTATCACTGTCTACAGGCGAGGCGTCCAGCTGCCCTATCGCATATAGTCATCATCCCTCATGGGATTCGGACCTACCTGCGTCTTGCGATCAGATACGCGTAGCTCGGTGCCTATTTCCAACGATTTACCGAACGAATCAATTGGGGACAGGTAGGTTATATTTGAATTGGATTGGCCTACTACGTTGTACTCCGCAATGCTTAAATCATATCCTTGTGTAAAAACCTATAAATTTTGGACAAAAGGACGTACATGTGGATTTTCCTCATTTTAGTAAAAAGGGTTGCAGATTAAAAAAAATTCTGAGCCTGAAATTATACAAATACACATTTTCTGTTAGTTCCATACCAACAAGAGATAGAGCGAGGTTTTTTCCGTGTATATCTATTTTTTATGACATATTTTGTATCAAATATGGAAATGGTATGATTGATGAGGAATTTTTTCAATATGTTTAGCGTGATTTGATTTTTAAGCTTCATATTGGGCGTACTCACGCTACCTTGTAGCGTACGTGTAGACTTCTGCGATCACAAGCCATGTCCCGTTCGTGTGGACGAGAGACGAAAAAGGCGACGTCGCAGTGCTACAGTCTCCGTTACTTTGTTTATTCGTACTCTGATCTGTTGATGAAATTGTTTATTTTTTATATCGTATTGCGTGATAGTGATACGTGAAATCCGTAGACAAAAGTATTAAAATTGTAAAGTTTCCTCGTTCCACACAAGCTAGATTTAATCTTTCATAAATCCCATCATGTATAATATCTGTGATTAACTGCTTAACGAATCGAGAACAGGTGAATAATGTAATGTTTATAGAACTGAGAAATGAATGATTTGACAGAGAAAATGATTTTCTTTTAAGACGTAAGGGCACATTTCACATGCGTAACGTATACGTAGCGTTGATATTTCTACTCACAATCAGGCGTGGTAAAAGATGGTTTGATCTGATTTATGTTTGGAGCAAGAATTTTCAACAGAACTTGTGTATTTACTGTGGAAATAGAAGTTATTAACAAACATGGGTGGTGGGGAGACAAGCAGTGTTGGGGAGACTCGAGTCAAAGATCGGACTCGAATCGCACTGAAGCATTGTGGTCCATCGTTTTCAACATTTTTTTGTACTTTTGAAGACAAATCTCTTTTTTTTGAGAAATAAAAAAAAATTCTCAAAAATTTACAGTAGAATATTAAAAAAAAAACATTGATAACGATTGTCATGTCATGGTCCGCCGTCGTCATCATAAAAAAAATTATGATAACGGTGGGCCACGAGGTCGGACCAACGTTATTATTCCACACAGAATTTTTTCCCGAATTACAATCGATTTTTGTCAACTTTGACCGAAATCGATTATATTTTTTCGTTAAAATATGAAAATTGTTGTTCTTAGTGTGCATTGAAAGTACACTATAAACTATAAATTTCTTGATTTTCACAATGGAGACAAGTTGTAATAGTACAAATGGGATATCTGTAATTTACATGGAATTTATAATTCAATCCGATTCGAAAAAATGATTCGAATCATAAATTCCAAATGATTTGGTTCTGCCCAGCCCTATATATTACCCTCCTTATGGGAACAAAAAAAATTTTGGAATCTCGCAAATTCTAACGAATTTGCAACTCTGAATATATATATTGAATCAAAAATGTTGCTATATCGGATACGTTCATTTTCGAATGTATTTGAGTATATGAATTTGCCGACAACATAAAGACTTTTAATCCAAAAATGAACGCGCATTCGAATCCCATTCCCACATCAACCTTTAATCAGGTAAAATAGTAGAAATATTTAAAAAACCTTTTTTACTTTTAGGCAAATCTTGCATTCATGTCCATAAAATTATTAGTTTTGCATTGATTTATATTTCCTATACAGCTGTATTGTCATCCGTGGTGCAAACAGGACTTGCAGTTTCGTTGCGATGAAGTTCCTTCGTATCAGTTGAATTAGCACAGAAATCTCAATTGTATGTTAAACGCGATTTGTCAGCACTAAATAGAGAAATCGATGGCATGCGAAATGCAGCCAGCTTTCCTGAGCATGACACTAAGATGTTCTGCGCTTCGGTGGCGCGATGCTTCAGTAGCTGAAATGAATTTCCTAGTCAGAAAATGTCGCTGAGAAATATTTTGCTTAGTGCAAGTTATTCAATCAAGAATTTTATTTATTTAAGTATTAGTTACGTGTGAATCGCGCCTCCGAGAGGCGGATTTTGGACGAATGTCTTCCGCCTGGGTATTGCATAAGCCATTTTTTTGTGATGCATGATTCGGGATTTCTCTATTTGCTCAATATTGGATATGGCTTAACCATATGACGAACGTGATCTCTCTTGCAGACACCAGATCCAAATCGGAGATGAGACTTTGGCCTCAACCATTCACCTACTTTCCCGTGGTTGTTGGAGTAAACTGTAACCATTAGTTACGGGAACTGCCGTGCGCCGGCGAGATGCACAGAATAGCTTTCGCACATAAACATCCTTCAGGGCATACGGGGCCCGAAAAGTAAGAGATGCGTAGCTCGAAGAGTATCCGTAACGATTTTACCGGCTGAGCTAACCGGCCACTCAGACGTTCATTGTATTTGATCATAATCAGACTGGAAAGCAAACATTTTAGTTGAAATATTCACCTCAAATACCAATCCATAGATTATTTGCATATATATATATATATATATATATTTCTTGCAGAGTTTAGTTTATATAATATATACGAATATATTGTTTTTTTTTTAAAGCTTAGTTGTAAATTTGGATTTTCTGGAATTCCGATTATGGCCAACGCTGATCTTGCCAATGAACTGGATGAAGTAAAACTTAAATCCGGAGTTCGTAGGGAATCTCATGCAATTGATCCCTTGATCTATCCCAAAGGTTCATTTAAATTATCAAATGAAAACTTAACTAAAACGAACACCGAAAAAAAGAATCTTGTCGTTCGTCAATCTACATTTCTTGCGGTAGGCGCTGTTGGAATTTTTGCCGCTTTCTCTGGAGTAACTAATCTACAATCTTCATTAAATTTTGAGGAATCTCTCGGAACATCAAGTCTGGCAATTTGTTATGCAACAACTATTGTTCTAAACGCAACAATAGTACCCATACTATTGCAAATTCTTGGTGCCAAGTTTTTATTGTTGATGAGTGACTTTGCCTTCATAGTATATACATTTGCTAATCTTTATCCAGGTATAAATATCTTTCATGTTACATGATTTATAATCAGGAAAATGTCGATATCTATCTCGTCGAGTATGTGGCAGATGAATCACGGGCGGCGGCAAGTTATCTGTGGCTCATGCTTGACGATCGAGGGCGGCATGTCTATTTTGTCTGCGTTTGTTGAGATTAAATTACAAACCAGTTTACTGATTTAACTGTATCCTTAACCCCATAACACAAGTCGACTTAGTTAGGATCTGGGCATGTACCGGCGTCGACTCGAAATTTATACTTCATGGTTATTTCATTATCCTCATTTCATTCATGTACAAAAAGCTTGAAAATCATCAACACGGCTATTTTATTTATGCATACAGTTTGGATGCTACGAGATAATTAAAGAAAAAGAAATTAAATCTTCCACAACCATAGATATATCACAAAATATTCCTCATTTGTTAGGTTTTCTATTGATGGAACCCATTTTTTCCGAGTAGCAAAGTATTTTGCCAGTCTGGTCATAAAATGTGTTTTTCCCGATTGAAAATGTTTCTTTTACCAAAATATTTTACGCTATTTAATCGGCATTGGTCGAGTATCGCTATTTGCGAAAATCGGCCGATTTCATCTCCGATTGTTTCTATATCTGTTCACGTTTGGGTATTGGTATGGATGGATATTTGGCGTAGCAACATTTGAAATGCATGGAAGTTTACGAATTCATAAGAAGGCGAAAATACATCATTTCTTATCTTATCTGGTAATATTTTATGCGTTTATTTCAGCACAGTTAGATTCTTGTTATTTTGTCGCCAAACTCAATATAAACGATAGTTTTATCCTCTCAATTGATCTTATATTTTCTTTGCAGTCAAATACACGTTGTACCCAGCTGCTGTAATATTGGGTATAGGGGAAGCATTTGTGTGGCCGGCGATATCGATGTTCAATGCACAGTTCGGAATCCTGCAAGCTACATACATATATGAAGGTAAATAAACAAAAATGACTTCAAAAACTTTTAACTGATTCGGTCAATATTAAGTTCATTATTACCTTTTTGGAATATGGATTGGCAGATTAAAACAGACAATAATAGCAATTTCTTTCAAAAAACTTGAACTGATAAGCTATGAAATCATCTTTTCATACCTGATTGGGCAAAGTATGGCCGTCATCAAAAATAGTCCTCAAGTTATAAAGTATAGAGCTTGTGTGAACTTCTGCTACCCGCGGTGCGTTCTGTAAAAAATTAAAAAAGTTGAGTAAATTTACAGCTCTTTTACAGGAAACATTGAATGAAAAAGTCAGTTTTACTGTTTTAACAGTTTAACTGTTTAACAGTGTATGCACTACTTTTTCCGATCGGTGAACATCAGCGGTTGCGATAAACAAATATAGGTAATGACTATTTAAACACAATATCTTGGCACTTGATCCGGTTCGCGGTCTGAATGATGTATGATATGCAAACGAAATTCGTTGAGTATTATCTTATCCTGTGTTCCCTATGTATGAACGGTATTATTGGTTGCAATAGGTTTTTATCGGTTGAGCTCGTATCTTTAATTTATTTCTGCTTTGCCGTACAAACTTCCGTCGGTTAGTTTTATTTCACAACCGTTCATTCAAAAACAGTTTGACTGTTGCAATCCATTTGAATGTGGAACATCAGTAAAAGTTCTGCAAATATGAATAATGTCTTGTTTTTTTCTATCTATAACTTGTGCGAACAAGGTTTTACGAGACTTTAGGTAAGTATGCCAAAACCACTATTGCGCGTAGAGCTACATAACTGCACAAACAAAGGCCAAATACTTGCAAATATTCAACCTTCCTGATTTTTAATCAATTCCAGAAAATTCTCAAAAGATAGTAAAGACAGACACAAAGTTTGTTGAACTGATATGGAAACGCACTCGCTGGTTTACTGGAAGATTTTTTGCTATTTTTGCTGTCCATCAGGTATAAATTCTATTGTAAAAAGAAAAACACCTTTGAAATCCGAATTTTTTCGATTCAGTGTTTTTGGGGTTAGAATTGAGTGGGATTATCGAGCAAAATGAGCTTTAGAAATATTTTGATTATATTGTATGTGATTTAATAAAATAGTCTGTCACTAGTGTTGTTTTTCAACCATCGCAAATACTGACATTATGTCCCATATGTCAGCTGTGCCATTGCCAAAAAGATGGTTCGGGATGGAGCTAGGCTATGTGCAGTATGGATTAAGTTAGACCATGTCTGCCAATACCATGTCCCTACTTATATGACTGTGTCTACCAGTTTGGCACTGGCAAATGGTAACCACAGAAGTTAATAGTAGGTAATCATTTTCAAAGTAACAATTAGAAGCAACGCGACAGTAATTGCAAACGACGAAGCAAATGCATAATTTACACTGGTGTATTTTCACAGTGTTTAATTGGAGTTTATTTGATCTTTCGATACCATGCATCGAAGGCTTTCATATTTCGTGATAATCTTGATATATGTATATTTTATAAGAAAAGTTCTTCAATAATGACCTATTGTTGTTTTTTTCCAGATTGCAGGAAACCTCGTAGCATATATTATTTTAGTGTTTGATTATGATGAACCGAAAAACAATGTCACAACAGCAAACAATAACACTAGGTAGCCTTTCATTATCAACAGTTTTCTTGAATATGATGCGAATGCATAAATAACTACCGCTAATCTTTTTGTTTCAGTGACATTTTTACTGACGTCAAAACGTCATACTGCGGTGCTAAGGATTGCTACGAATATGAAAGTAACGCGGATATGAAGTCACAAAACTCTGCAAGAGACAATTTGGACGTTGAAAATTCGTTGTTGAGAATCTTGTTGTTTGTGGGCTACGGATTAGTACAAATACTATCATTGATTTTTCATAAATTTTTCCTAAAAGAATCACATGCTCAGGAAAATAAAGATTCCAAATTACGTCCATCTTTTCGCGAAATCGGAAATTTCCAACTAAAAATATTCCATCATATGACGTCAGCACTGCAAATACTTTTGGCACCATTGAATATTTACAGTGGAATGATGATGGGATATATATTCGGAGATGTTACAAGATCATTTATATCTTGTCCATTAGGCGTTGAAAAGGCGAGTAAGTTTATCCCGTGTATATCCAGTGTAGGAGTATAAACTATGTAAGTTTCGGCAAGCATTGCTTAGGGCAATAACTTTATGAGATTTGAAGCCATGGAAATGGAGTTTTGTGGCATCATGGCACCATGACGCGGAATTTTTTGACACATGAAACATAACATCCTCAACCTCTGCAACAATTATCATACCAATTATTTGTTTGAAAAATATTTAGCGCATTTCAACATTTTGAGCACACCCATTTGTTTAATATTTGTTTACATTGAGACTCGAAAAAGTACTTCGTTGTACTTTTATAATGTGTAATGTAGTGTAAGGGATTTATTTCTTCTTTCCAGGTTGGATTGGCTATGGCAATTTTCGGCGTTGCAGCAACATTGGGTTCAGCATTATTTCAGCAACTATCTCCACTATTAGGACGAAATTTTTTCGTGGCACTCGCATTTGTGATTGAAACGTCGCTGTTGGTGTTTTGTTTACTCTGGACACCTTTAGAATCAAAAGCTTGGCAAATTTACATAACTGTTGCTCTCTTCGGACTTCCGGATTCTGTCAGACAAGCCGCCCTCGTAGGTGTGTATTTTCCGAAATAATAACTTTTCATGTTTTCGTCCATTCCCCATATCAAAGAATAATTTGGCATTTGCTAGATACACAATTGATGCATGCACAGATATTACAATATCGAGTTCTTTAAAAAAGACGACAGCAATGTATTCCACCTTGGGCCGGGCAAAATTGAATCATTTGGATTTCGAATCTAATGCGAATAACTTTTTCAAATCGAATCGAATCACTAACTCCATACAAATATCATTTAATACCAAACATTCCAGTTTACTATTACAACTCGTCTTTATTGTGAAAATGAAGAAATTTATAGTTATAGCAGAGACAAAACTTGAAATGGGCAATATATATTTTATTCAATTCAAACTTCGTGTCTAAGAGCAGAATTTTTTATTTTAACGGCAAAATTGGTTTTTGTTGCTAAAAATGAAATTTCAATTTCATTCAATAAGTTTTTGTTCCTCTGGGCGATTTATCAATGGTTCGAATAATTTGTGCTTTTTATCGATTCGAGTCCTCGAATTAAATTGCCCAACCCTAATTCCACTCCATCAATCAGCAACAAAAAGTTGACAGTGTTTTGAAAAAGAGTCAGAAATATATTCTTCAACATGTTTTGTTATAGTATAGCCAAGGGTGTATAGTCTACAGTAAAAACAATTGCCACATTCGGAGTGATGAACTTCTGTTGAATTTTGTTGTTATATATATACAATTTTTTAGGTTATTTGTTTAGCATATTTCAGTAGAAGAATGTAACGTAACTACCTGCAGAAATTTATTATAAATATATATTTTTCAGCAACATATCCAGAGTATTTTGCAAAAAACAAGAGTGTTGCTTTCAGCATGATGTCATTGTTATCAAGTACTGGATTCACGATTATGTTCGCTTTGGGAACTTCGATCTGCGTTTATACTAAAATTAGCATACTTATTTCTGTTCTGTCGTTTTCAATACTTTGCTATGCAGTTGCAGAAATTTATTTTCATAAAATGGTGAAACAAGCGAAATCATCAAGAAACACATTAAAGTCTGAATACGTAGAAGATTCAATAGCGTGAATCTCCCAGTACAGCAATGAATCAACCTAATATTTTCATACTTGTTAAATATCAAATGGTCATGGATCAAGTTGTATAAGCTCTTATTTGTTTTGTTTTTTTTCAAATTTTAATTTACTATCGAATGGATTGCACTTCTGAGCCGCGTTTATTAAAAGTCAATTTTTGATACAAATATATAATGTTGAATTATTTCTACGCAAATTCTAATATATTGGTCGTTATCCGTTTCAACGAGAAAATGATAATTTATATTATATTTTACGAGGTAAAATTATTCAAATTCATACTTTTACTATATTCCAAGTTTTCAGTGAAATATATCTATAGATCAGATTTCATTTAATTTTTGATTGTTTTGTTGACTGTTAATGATTTATGTCTTTTCAAAATGCTTTTCACTGTGCTTGCTTAAATATTGAATAATGAATTATTGTATGCAAATAATTTGCACTAGTACTACATGACATATATCAAGTCATGATTTAAGTTTACAGAGCAAGCTAGGCAAATAAATTTTCCATAAAATCATCACATATTCTATCGTACGTTTTATTCAAATAATTTTATTATTCGACAAAAGCTATAAAAATGTGTGAACACGGAAGACACGCGATAATGCTATTTATCTCACGAAATTTCTGTCTGCCGTCTAGGTCAACCTGATGGAATTTTACCTAGTATGAGTTCTTTCCTGGAGGAGTAGGTGGGGGTTTGACCCAACGATGCTTGGCAAATACCTTTGTAGTTACTGTATATGTAATGTGTGGCATAGCTATCCTCAAGTGCGTGTTGAAGAACATCCTCGGTAGTAAAACGGGCAACATTCGGCCTTCAGAACAATACGACTCGCGCTCAAGCGACGGATTTCATAATAGTTTAGCCTTCAAGTTCCCCAAAGTTCAATTTTAATGGCTTTACATCGCGGAATAACCAGGAGCGTAATTTACCGCAATTTCGATTATTTGAGCGGACCTACGTGCAAGAATATGGCTTCGTGTTTACACTTATCATTTTACTCAAACCTGGCATATTTTTTTGGAACTATGGGTTCACGAAAATGAGTGTAGGTACGTGGGTGGCGACGCCAGGGGCAGTATGCAACTGAATGAAAATAAGCAAAAGATCTCAACGCGAGATACAACGTCAAAATATACGCATATTTGGACTTCTTGGATGGAGAATATAGACTCATTTCAGCAATGGTGGTCAGGAAAGCGAACAAAATACAAAGTAACGAAAACATTGGATTTCCCTAGATACATTGTTTACACAGTTGGATTTCCGGACTGGTTTGTAAACTACAAAGCTAACGAATCTACATGCGCCAGAATGTATTTGAAACAGTTTACTAGCATAATCATTTAAATAATTCAGTTGAAAGTCTAACTACTATAATCTCCTTACTTGATTCTCCTTCAAATGACTGAATTTTTGGACGATATTCTGATCTGAGCTTTAGCATTCGAATAGTTCTTGTGTTCACCTCTATGCTATGAAAATATAGACCTCAAATCGTTCGATTTGCGTAATGGATTTTTGAAGACTTAACGCCCGAATGCATTACATGACATAGCGTTCGAGATTTAATGTACATTTGGCGTTGCAAATTTTGCTCCGATCAATCACCGAATTTAACGTTAGCGTCTAGTTTATTATTTTCGCTCGTTACAGCACGTCTACAATTCAGACACCCTATGTGTTTTCGGCATAATTGGCTCAAATTTGTTTTCCACTTCACTTACACGTAGCAACTAGGTTTAGAAATGATTTTGGAATAGTTCTATAGTTTTGCGCGTTTGACTGTGCGCTTGTTTGCGGGCAGGTGTAGCGCGTAAAATACGTTTAATCCTTCCTGGCTTCTCATTTTCGTTTTGTGTATATGATTATTTACATTGAGAAGTCGAAATAAAGTCGTATTGTACAAGTTATCACAAGAAGAGCAACGCCCGATTTTCATCGTGTATTATGTATCTTGGGTCAATATAATGGTCTCCTTCCCAGTTATTGAACGTGGTTTTCTGGTACGTGTAGCAGACTGCCCATATGCACGTGCAATTGTGTTAATATTATCTAACGCACGAGCCCAAGTTCGCTATTTTATGACACTCGCGTTTTTGATTTATATTATTTGCTTCCTTTTGGCGAGTAGTCGCACATCATTTATTTGATTGTGTTATACCGTTAACATGCTGCTGTCCGGCATATACGCCACCACAGTGGCAATTTCGACAAAGAGAAAACCTTACCATCCCACATCTCGTGAATCAGTTTTATTATTATACAGGAAGTGCACAATTTAAAAGAAATGAATACGAATGTCCACATGATCATGGAAAGTTTAAAAACATAGATGAATAGAAAACCTTCGTCACCAATAACTTTTCATCAGAAAAAGTATGGGTAACCCACTACAGAGAGCTGTGCTCATTAAGTTAAATGTTAGGTAAATATATGAATGGTAAAGCAGAATGCATAACTACCGTTTAAGATACTGAAAGATTTGACGTTGGTAGCATAACATAGCTAAAAAGTAAAATTAATATACCAGTAAAAAGAAATGATTGAATGCTAATTGTGTTATAAAAACAACAAAATAAAACGCTATTAAAAATTCTGATAAAAATTTCAATTGCACCTACTGTTATCAAAATCTGAGCAAAGTCGGAAGTAGAGCCATTTCCATGGTAAAGCACAGTTAGCGGCATCTGCCCTGGGCAATGGTAAAACCATCTACCACGTCTTTGTTTTCTTTTCATCGTCTCATATGAGACGCTGGAAAAGCGAACTATTATCGTACCTGCAAGGCTAAGAAAGATAAGTCAAGCACATTACCATGTCCTGACTTACACGCCAATCTCGTGCGATAATAAAATTTATTTTATCATCAAGCCGCAGCTACACATGGATCCCATCCCGGCAGTACAATCCATCAGTGACACATACTCGACATAAAATATTTTGACACAGGGTAACAGCAACAATTCTGAGTTAACCACAGAGGAACAGTATAGCTATGAAAGTAAGAATACACAAAACCCTAGTCAGTAATATTCTGTTTCTGTCAAAACATGTTTTGTAAAGTACAGTCACTGAAGGATCATGCAACTGGGGCATGGTTCATTCGGGGTGACAGAGTCTTGGCTTTTATTCATGTGACCAAAATGTTCATATCATTTTCTATGGACAAAAAAGCTTCAAAACTATCAACACTGCCATCTCATGGCAGTATCGGTGATTTCGAAACTTTTTCTACAGCTTGCTTATGTCCTGACAGTCGAGAGACATTTTGAATATTCTGGTGACAAGAATATTAAATATTGATCATATGTTAATTTCTCTCCAGATGGAACCCATTTTCTCTGTGTGTCTGAGTAGCAAAGTAGCTGGAATTCTGCTAGTCTGGCTTTGACCCGTATCTAACAAAACTCATTTTCAGATTCAATAATTTTCTAACAGGAATCTCAAAACTTATTGTTTTGATTTTAAGCTTTCCAAATGTGGTTATAGTGAAGAAATTTATTGAAAATATTTATATAAATGGGAAATTTTTCTATATTGAGAAAACTGCAAAATTTCAACATTTCAGGTGAAATTTTTGTTCTAAACCTTTTCAAATCATACCGAATCACAAAAAGAAATTTCCAATCATCCGAGTCAAATTTGTATCCGGATAAATTCGAAGCCTGATTTTAAAAATGGCATGCCTAATTGGAAACAGACTTAACATGGCAGACTTGTTCTACTTGTTAGCCAGTATTATATAAGGTGTTATTTGAGGACTCACCAGACACACTACTCGAGTAATTAATGCCAGAGTTAAATTTATCTCAACATGTGGAAACGTCCACACACGAGTTTAAAAAGAGTTGAAAATTGGGCCCAAACCATATCCCTGTAATGCTGTGGTTTGAGGCATAAGGGCAATTTTATAGATCTGCTCAGCAGCACACCATACACAGAATGAATTTGACTTCACTCAACAAGAAGTTTTCTATCTAATACCTCAACAGATCTCATATTCCCTTTTATCAACTTTCAAATTGTGCTTTGTGAAGTACTTTTAAAAATTCGATCCTGACCTCAGACGCTTTTCTAGGTGATAAAGTTTTGAATTGTGGAAGTAATGACAATAAGAAAAATTCATCTGGATCATTCGCATTATTTACTGTACTTTTAGACCAATGTTGTTCATTCATCTGTGATCTTGTAACTGAACTTAATTCTGCAATTTCTTTGATATCTGAAATCAAGAGAATCTGTTTAATGATGCGAAGCAGGCGAGGGCTGCGCATCTCGAATTGAGCAAATACCAAAATTTTTAAATCGGCTCATATGTCTTCACATTGTATTTAGGTATCAGAAAATGAAGAAAATTTAAACAAAAACAGAAATTCGAAGTAGAGATTCCCTTTAACTAAACTTTTAGATGGTGGTCTGAATTTTATTCAGACAGAGCTCTATGATAGAAATAACAAACTTTTTCAATTCCTTATAAAGTTGAGCAGCTCTTCCAGCTCGATTATTCCAATTGATGCTAGGGTAGCAGTATCTTTTTTTAGTGTTCGACATTTGAGGTATTTTCATTTAATATGATAATTCTAATGTTTTTTTGTGTGTGACAAAATTAATAATTAATTATAATAATTAATTTTAATATTAATTGTTTTGCCATTTTTTCATGTCCGAGTAGCTGACATTCTGCCCCTCACTTATGCAATTGAAAATTAAATACAAACATTCTATTGATTATCGAGGGGGAAAGATTCAGTTTGCCACTTTATATTATTTCAGATAAGAATATAAGATTTCACTTACCATGTCTCGGTGTTAATGGGGGAGGTGTGGAAGTACTGACAATACTTTCATTGTATAATTGTCGGTCTTTTATAGTATTAACTGAATAAAAAGATACACATATTAATAAAGTAGCAGTTTTTCTTTTCTATTACAGTTTTTATATCTTACTCTGATGTGAGCACTCCCACATGCAGCTGCCAGGGTACAAATTGAAGAAATTCATTACTCTGTATTTTTATGTCATGCTCTGGATATTCCAAAAGAATTCGTTTTGCAATAAAATCAAGCTTAAAGAGAAATTTTACTTTGAAGATGACATAAATCAACAAAGTTTTGGCAGAGACCTGAAACACAATTACACAATCACACCAATTAGAAATTTTATTTTGTCAAGCATGAGATAAAGATAGACCGTGCCTTGTCGGCATGATCCATCAGTGACTCAAGCTTAACATGCTTGAGCAAAAACATGTGAGAACATTACATCAATGACTGGGGTTTCGATAAAAAGAATTTTCATTGGCTACCATTAGCAAATGAACTTGTTTTTATTAACAAATGATGCACGAGGATTTTTTATTATTCACAAAACTGTACTTTGATTGCTGCCCTGGATGAGACTTATCCTTGGCTTAATGAATAGAGCATTCATAGTATTTATCACTACTCACAAAACTTCACTCTATAAGTGCCCTAGACAAAACTATGGTAAACAAACGACTATGGGTTTTCCCTCACTATAGTCTTGTTTACAGAGCATACAAAATCCATTATATAAATAGAATAAGATTTCAACATTTCAGAGAAACGAAACTACTGATGCTTGACCATGCTTTGTCTATTCTGCAGAAAAATGGCTAATGTCAAATACTGCAACCCATCATGATTTTACTGTAAAAGTAGCAATTTAGGAATGATCGAAAAACAAAATTACTAATCAGGATAGAATACAAGAAAATTAAGATAAAATTACGCCCAAAAAAATGGCAGAATGCCAGCTACTCCCGACACTCGACGAGAATGGGTTCCATCAGAAGAAAATTTAGCAAATGGACAATATTTATGATATATATGTGGCTAGGAGATTTAAATGTCTCTTTTTAAATGTTCAAAATCATCAACCCATGCTTTTTGGTTACCCGAAGGAAAAAAGAATTGAACATTTCGGATACACGTAGGAAAATCAATATTCTGCCGCCCTGGGTTTTATCATCTTCCAAATAAGATACCACTGACTGCACTTTGCCATTGTGGATATTTTAGCACACCTGCAAACTTACGAGATTATTGGTTCCTAGAATCTCACACAGACTGTTGTAAAACCCTTAAGGCCAAACTGAAACTTTAAAATGGTCATTTTGTGATAAAAAGTAACTTTTGCTGATTTCTTACTGTAATTCAGCATAGATCTCTTCTGATCTACTATAAGATGCTTTCTATGTAAGGATAAAAAGAAATCATAATTTCATAGATTGTAACAGATTTACAAGCCTGGTATTTTATAAGAAGTAATGGTATTCAATTGTGTGATTACAAATATAATAAAAATATACATGAAAACTCACCAGGAACAAAAGATGAATTGTGATCATTTCTTGGACATGTGATATTCGGCAACCCTATGAATATACAAACAAAGCACTGAAAATAATAAAATAAGATATTCAACCTTTCATCGACAAGCCACTTTGCCATGCTTTAATACTAGCCTTATTCAGCAATAAAAATGACTTTATTTTAGGAAGTGTTAGTTTTGTACATAGTATGGCATATATCACTAGATCCTGGTATCGGTGGGTTGATTAAATTTGTTTTACTCCAATCAGAAATTTTATTTTGTCAAGCATGAGCCTAAGCTGGTGCGCTAGTATTAGCACAAAGGACACACATTTTGCATATCGGATCATATTTCAGAATTTTTCTTTTTTGCCCATTTTTTCTTCTTGTTTGCGCTCGTTTTTTGACGAGAATTTCTGAATCAAATATCGTAATAACTATGTTATTTATGACATATAGCATTTATGTTACCAATTAATTTATGTTACCGATTAATCGTACACAATATAATAATATACAATATTTATAAAAAAAAATGATAGAATCTGAATAAGTCATCAATATATAGTTATATATTTATCTACACAAGCGAGGGCTTCTGTGGCTGTTTTACTAATGTACAGCTTTCAGATTCTCACTATATTTAAACTGTTGATGCCTTCATTATCAGATTTCAAAATAAGTACCAGTAGATAAGATGCGACCCTAATCTTGATTACACAAGAGATTATTTCTTGGCACAAACAAAGTAGAGACAAACAATCAAGCAGGTTTTGATTATTCTTATTATTCTTTATTAAATTAAATGGCCAAAACAGTGACTTATAAAATATAATACACGGAATTTGTACGTCATAATTATATGAACTTGCTTTTATACTGATGACAAGAACAGAAACGCTATTTTTCATGAATCATAATATCACACATCTGGAATATGTTTAAGATTTTTTTTTATAGAAGCCATTTTTAGGTATCTGAGTGGCGAGGCAGCTGAAGTTGATACTCTGACACTTTGAATTATGTTATAAAATCAACTGATATATATATTTAATTTTTAACCAATATGAAATTAGGAAAAATTTGCGAAACGTGGTATTGCTCTATTTCATGGCCTGAGGCTCTATTTAAATGAAACAGTTTTTCAGTCATTTGTCAGGCATCAGCCGCCGATGTATAGTGTGGTCATCATAACAATGTACGCAGAAATGCCACTATGACGTCTAATTCGAGTGACTGGCATACTCTTTTCTGTTAATTTATACAATTCAACACAATTTTTTTTATTTAGAATCAGATAAGAGAAGTACTCGTTTCGAATTTGAACATTCAGTGGAAGTTTAGCACCCTGAACAAATTTTCACAATTAAATCTCACCATTAGGAATTTTGGGTGTCGAGGCAGCAGACATATTCTCACTCATAATTTGCTGAGCCAACTCCTCAACGGTATGCGACATTGAAGTTGAAAAATCTTTGTCTTCACTGCTATTGTCATCAGCATTACTGTGCTCATCGTTACTTATAATAACATGACCATCTGCAACTCTTCCTCTCATGTACCTGTCGTTATGTTTTTAGTATATGACATTATAGCCTGGCAAACATTCAAGTTCAGAAGCAATTTATTGAAGCTGAAATTTTAGGAACATTGGAAAACAGACATTTTTTTATGCATAGCGGATTTACTTTGCCGAAGCAGAAAATGATAAAATATGCCTACTCTTGTTCCAGACTAGCTACACACTTAATATTAAAGCATAAGGTCAAATTCAAGGAAGATAAAAAAATGTTCAATTTGAAAATGTTACCATTGAATTGCATCATTCATAGCTCTGTCACCAGTCTTATTGTTGGATGAAATATTCTGAAAAATATGAGAAAATATTTACTCAAAAACATGCAAGATGTTTTAACTACTACAGAGAATGATTTCTCAGAGTTGCGACCAACAAATAAATTGATTTTAAAATGGGATCTTTCTAAATCTGATTCTATTTAAAAGATATATGAAAAAAAACTTCATTTCAACATACACAATTAAAATTTTCCGCTCAAAAGCTATGTTGTATGATACCGAATCATTCAAATTATGAGTAATTGAATGGTCAAAATCTGAGATGTATCCAAATTAATTAAAATTGTCATTGACAAGAACATAGTCGAAGTAGTACAAACTTCACTTACTAAATCAGGATATGGATGTTCGGAATGTGATGAATCGTGAGGTAATTCAATAACATAAGTATGTTTTATTACAAGTTCCGATGGATTTGTTCTCATTATATCATCCAACAAATGTGTCATGCTTCTTCTTTTCTCATGAATATGTGTCTGAATAAAAAGGAAATGAAATTCTGAGAATGAAAGTTAAAAACTTCACAGGCCAATCAGTGTATGTTATGCTTCAGTAAACACCAAACCACCAACTGATGAACCGAGCCAACCAGAATGAATTAACAATAACATCGACTCTTGACCAAGTATTCGATTTTAAAAACATATTCCGCTATAATTTTTCAATTTTGGTTCAATATAAATATCTTAAATACTTACTTTATGAACCTAAATTAATTCCAAACCGTCATTAATTAACGTTGGAACAACTTTACTTTCTAAAAACTTATAATACTCAAGACATGATAATTGAATCAGCACATCAACTTCGTCAGTTTCCAAATTCCCAAAATTTCAACTATTTTGGAAAGTACGAGTCCCCAATGGAGCGCGACACCAAGGCGCGATCCAGCTGTGGATCATGCTTGGCAAAATAAACTTCCTGATTGGAATAAAAAGAATTTAATCCTATCGATACCAGAGTGTTCGTAGTGATATAATATATGCGCAATAGAGTTGCGCAGACCAAAAATTGTAATCTTTTTATTACTATACCTTCAGTGTTGGAAACTTGATGACATACATAATTCGAACTTTAGCTGGACATTGAACATCAGCCATTCCCAGAAAATTTTTCCTTTCTTCAAATATTATTTTTTTCTCATCTTCCTTAAAAATTATATAAACATTTTTAATGTAGTATTTCCCTTTTATCCTATAATGGAAAAGCAGAGGATAAAGCTTAGTATCACATAGCTAACAAAGACCTCTCATACAGATAACAGTTCTAAGTGTCAGGGGTAGTTTTTCACTAAATCAAAATTACTGGTTTTATTACCAGTGCATGGACATGGACTACCAGTACATGGTTGTGGTAACAAAAGGTTACGTGAACCACCATGCATTTTGAAATGTTTTGCAATTTGCATCCTTATAGTATGGGCTTAAGAATAGACCTAACATATTCTGTGCGTGTTGTAAGTGGTAGTTTTAAAAGAAAACAATATATGTTTCACCATCGCCCAGAGCAGATACCACTCACCGTACTTTACCATGGTGGTTCAGTTTCAGTTAGAAAGATTTCCGCTAAATTTTATTTTTGCAAATGCTGGTGCTACATCTGGTAATATATCTTGGCCCTTAAGCGGGTGGCGGTTGTTAAGTTTCTTTTAGGCACTGCTTCAATATGCTTAATAAGTGAGAATTTCAATACCCAAAAAGCTAGACTTACTGACATATTTTCCAGCTCTTTTTCAAGATTTTTCAATTTTCTCGGCCTACTGGGATCCGGCCCATAAAAACAACTATAAATATGTCGCCCTATAGTGACATAAGGCGTATGATCATTTAATGACCTAAGTGGAGCCCAGTTGAGAAACCGAGTTTGATTTGAACTTCTCAAAGTCAGATGCTGTATGGTTTCATATGTGTCAGGACCTAGAAGAAAGTAGAAGTTGTGAGTCAGAGCATTCGTAAATTTATATACATTCTAGACAATTCAAAGTATCTGTACTATAAACAATGAAATCAAAGAGGTGTTCAGAGTTCTTATATTTTACACTTAACAGCTCTTATATGCACCATTGTGCAAAATTTTTGGCTGCGTTAGGGTGTGAGGTGCATGGTATCACACCATCAAAATACATGCTTAGGAATTGCTCTAAACGAGTGTTGTAAGTGGTGACTTGAAGGAAACAAAGGGGAGTAGTACATTTCATTCTAACATCATCCAGGACAGATACCACTGCACAGTCAGCTTTTACACATTAGACATAGAAATAGTTGATTTTGACATTTCTGCAGTTGATCATTTCGTGTCTTTGCTAAAAATTGGATGAAACTTACCTGCTTACGAATGCTGGCAGTGTGGTAGCCGAAAGGGGGATCAAATAGAAATTCTCTGGAATAGTCACATTTCTCAGAATCCCCAAAAAACTTACGTTTTTGCAATCTGTGACCCAAAGCAGACTGGCAGAAAGTCAACTACACTGCTTATCATACACATGAAAAATGTGCTTCATTAAAAGAAGCAGATGGAAGTTATATTATACCCCTTGCTAGAAGACACAAAGATTTTTTTTGAGTGTTCGGTACAAAACAAACTCAGAACTGTAGGAAAAGATTCAGAATCATCAATATTGCCAGTCAATTCGTACCAGTATGTTTTCAGTGGGTAAATCAGTACCAAAAAAAAAATAGCATTTAGGTCAATTCATACCGAGATAAATTTGCGATGAATTTACTGAGAAAAGTCTGTAGTTGTTGATTTATTTCATAGAATGAAATAAAATCCAATCCTAACCTGGTGGAGCAGACATTTTAGTTCAAATCGAAAAAAACAAAACAAATTTCAAGTGTCTAATAATGATGGAATGACTGTCTTATTTATGATGACCATTTCCATGAATTTTATGATAACCTTTTCCATGAATTTTACTTTGAGCCACGGATTACAAAATTTACAGGATTTCGAGCAGTGTGACTGTTTTCTAAAATTTTTATTTGATGCTTTTGCTGCTACTGCATTGCTACACCGAAATACGACTATATTTCAATCTATGGGAGAAGTTGAGAAATCGGCATAGCCTAATAATAAGGCAACTAGGTACAACCTTACTTAAAAAATTTCCTCTTGACTCGACGACTTTAAAATCTATCAATTTTCAGTTTTGCAAACTTGATAAGTTATTCATTACCAGTTGTTTTCAAATTAAATATTAAAACAATACATCCATGTACTACAATGTACAAAGCAGCCTTCCTTGACTCTTCATCAGGGTAGGTATTGACCTACCGGTATTTACTGTGATCCCTACAAGTATCAAATATTTCGCATGCACTGTCAGAAAGAAATATTTTGGCCTATACTGTATCTAAGTATCATAGAATATTTAATAATTTTACATCAAGTTACCTGGTTGAAGAAACAGAGGTCCCCTTGTTTCTATTTTTCTCCATTTGCTTTGTGTTTCAGACTTGTATTCTTCGAATTTATTCATAACCTCCAAAACATTGTCAAACACAAAGACACTTACCGCGCTCATATCGCAGCTTTTTTTACTGCTAAGCCCTACCCTGTACCGTACAACTGTGCAGTGTGGTCCACTCCGCACTCCTTACAAACTCTGTCCGACTATATGAAGCAGCAAACACAGTACAATTTTATTTCGATTCAACTGCCAAACACAAACTAAAAAAGGATTAAACAGAATGAAAGAAATCGCTAAAAAAAATAACCTTACTGCTTAGCTGTCAGGACTGCAAACATTTCAGAGTTCCAAACTCGTAGTTATCAGCGATTGCTCATTGCGACTGCAATAAACTTTGTTGACCTTTGACAGCATAAAATTCCTACCTATAGTGTCGGGTTTGAAACCCATCATTGAATTTTTTATGATAACGTACAATGCAAATTTTGAATCTCGCTCCGATAGACAGGCTGCTTTGTCGCTTCAGTATTTTGATATAATTTGTCTGGTTTTTTGTTTGTAAATAATTTAAAGATATATAAGTCAAGTTGATGTACAGTGATTTCATGATTTTGCTGTAAAATTCGTGAATAGAGGCATTACTAGATCGGGTTTAATTTGTTTTTATTTCAGTTCATTTATTTACATAAAACCTGATTCGCATAGACTTACGCAGCAAAACTCGGTAATATCCTTAAAGCATTCCGTCTTTTCCAATTGGTAGATATGGGCTTTAGTTAGAATATTCCTAACGCATTTCCTGCATATCGTAAAAGACGACTAGGAAAGAACAAAGAAGTAGTACTTTACTATGGCGTCACAAAATAATAGATCAGCTGTTCCCAACGATTGCCAACAAACGAACTCGAAAATGGAAACATGTACTAAAGTGACTTGAAAATGTATAGTGTTCAAAAGTTTATTGATACCATGATTGCCCGGAAATAGAAAATGATTAACATTTTTATGTCGAATCTCGGATTACCTTTCGGTAATTGGCCGTCTTGAGCTTTCTTGATGTTATAATAGTTAGTGTTATGTTACTTGCTATTGATAGAAAATATCTCCTGCAAACCAAAGTTGCCTTGACACTAAATTTTCAGAATATTTTCGACTGGGTGGTTCAGTCGTTCAATCGTGAGCATACTATCCGGAATGTGATGGTTCGATGCTTGGCCATTTCACCACCGTATGTGCCGCTCAGCAAGGCATCGCTACGCAGGTAGCTGGAACAACATTATGTACACAGCCGCCGCAAAGGTCCTTGCCTAGCGGTGTTAGCTATGAGGTTTCTGATTGCACCGACCGTCGAAAAAGAAAAAATAAAGATATGTGGAGTATTTCCATTCCAATAACAAATTATATCGTCTCCTACCCCTTTTCTTCGCGTTCGCCTAATAACATTTTGAACTGGTACACGTCATTAGCTGTGGTCAAAGCAGTGTCCAAGGGTGGCAGTACGGTACGGTACGAAATTTTTATCGTACTTCGAACCAGCAAAATAATTTCGTACCGAACTTCGTACCGTACCCTTCGAAAATTTTCCGTACCGTACCGTACGATATTATTTTTTTCGTACATCGTACCGAACTTCGTACCAGTACGAAATTAAGTTCGATTAATATTTTTCATTTATCGTACTAAATTTCGTACTAGTACGAAAACAGGTACGATTCGCTGGGCAGCAATTTCGTACCGTACCAACTACCAATGTCCAAATCAGCTTTATTTGTAAGATCTGGCCACCGCAAGAAACGTCACCAACATCTTACATCAAAGTGATGCAGTTTTATGCTATCTGGTTTAAAATCCAGCAAGCATATGTCACCCCAATATCATTGTTCACATTGCGCATAATATGAGAATGGTAGAGCGGTGGTGATAAATAGTGGTAGGATGAGCTTAGTTTTCGCGAAAAAATCTGGCATGAACAATATATAGCATATTAGCAGCATTGTGTCGTCACAAGAAATTCTCTCTCGACAAAAGAATGTTCGTAGTGCACCACACATGGGTTTCGTGCGGTCTCATTCGAAGCCAGACGTATTCCCGACATGCCTCGTTGTCTATATCGTGACTTGGCTGGTTTTTTACAAAATATATCTTCTAATTAAGATGAGCATCAGCTAACACTCAACTCAAAACAGCCAAAATATATCTTTATATTCTGATATTTCTGCTCTGATAATATACTTCTGCGTGTCAGAGTACAAACTAAACGTAATAGCGGTAGTTACTAGTTAACTTAGTTGCATAGTTGGTCAGGGGGAGTGAGTTTTTAATTTAATTTTCATAAAATTTTCGCGTGCCTGCGTTGCGCAATATTTTTCCCTGATTAATTTTGTATATTTCGTAGCATTTAGCCTTTAAAGTGAGAATTTTTATTCAATTTTTACAAAACTTTCAGCGGGCTTCCGGCGCTCAGGTACATTTTCCGCTCTGGTAATGTTTATTTCACTCTTAAAACATGTATTTTTGTTTCGTTCTCAATAAAATTTTGCGCGCCTCCGGCACCTCAATCTATTTGCAAATTTGAAAGCTTATGTTTGCATGTTGGTAAAAATGTGCCCTCCCCCCTCATTTTTTTTGTGGATCCGCCACTGGAGTTGGTATATTCGGGTAGTGCTTCCTACGCCATTGTGACGCTTAAATAAAAACCGGTCATCAAGCACATCGGCGATGCTAACGATATATTCAGAAACTACACCGTGATTTTTATTATTATGAATGCTGCTTATCTGTCGATTTTAATTGGGCTGTCACAACTTTCGTTATTTCAGAAAAATGCATTCGGATTAAGACGTCATAAATCAGCGGCCTACATGTATTTCCACGCAATCACAAAGTTTTAAGCCACTGCAGTAAAACCGATATACGACATAGCGCATCTAATCAGCTCAAGTGAATCAGTTGTATTTTTATTACCATACCTGCGCCGCTTTTTTCATTTTAAAATTGCACTTTAGTTAAAAATTCTTTTATAGACACAATTTTTATTATCAGCGCCCCGTTATGAAACGGCGTTGATGTTAAATGAAATTATTTTTTTGAATTAATTTGAGAAGAATGAAGTGTGATGCTAAGGTACGAAAAATAGTACGGTACGGTACGAAATAAATACCGAACTTCGTACCGTACCGTACCAAGTACGAAAATTGAAAAATGAATCGTACCGTACTATCGTACCGGAAAATTCAATCGTACCGTACCGAACTTCGTACCGTACCGTACCGTACTACCAGCCTTGGCAGTGTCATATGGAATTTAATGCAAGAAGTAATCTTCAGTGATCTGGAACTTATAACCTTATGATTTCCAAGGTTTACTGCTCGATCGGCCAGGTACATTTAATAATAAAGATCACTTAGTCTTCATTTCAGCACATTATATAGTTCTTTGCGCAGTAGTTACTGAGAGACTCGGGTTAAAGTTTCTTAAAATCTTGGTTTGAACAAATTTTTATAAAAAAAAAAGAATTAATTTCGCGAAGCGCAATTAACTACGAAAAAGTATTGTTCTCAAGGAACATTTGATATTTGAATATATTTTACTAAAACATATGATTAGATTTGTAACTGTGAATTTAGCTAGCAATAACTGAATAATCTTCAGATGTGGGAGTAATTCTAACTAGCGATCTCACATAGAACTCGTAGAATAGATCCATACTTGGTTCGTGCCCGGAACCTATTCAATTACCATATTGGAAACAGTGGTCGAATAACATCAGAACCGGAGCAAACTGAACATTCCGTTAAACGCATTCATCTATGGGTCAGGCCATTGCGACCTTGTTATTGATCAAAACTTGTCGGACGACGCACGTTTTTGGGGAGTTTAAACTTGATAGCAGAAGCGAAATCGGTTACCTTATACACAGTATAATATGAGGTGTATCTTTGTGATAGTCTGAAAATCCAAATATTGCTGAGAAATAGAAAGTGGTTGCCACCAGGTAGACTCATAGTTCTATTTGATATGCTCAGCCGGTGAAATACAAACGATGTAATTTGCCGTCGACGATCGACGATAAAATAAAGATAAATAAGCTTTTGGATATAATATAATAAGCCCTAATGACAAGGAAAAGTGTATGTTTCCAGAGGCTTATTTATCTTTATTTGATCGTCGATAGTGTGAGCCTCGTCTATTTCCTTTAGTCTGATTATTTGTTTATTGAGTGTTGCATTTATCCTTCACCGTAGTGGTAGATAAGTTTTCGAAATCGCCTTTCTCATTATTTAGGGTAGCCTTTTATTTTATTATTCACTGCGCTGATGAAGCTTGTCTGAATAGACAGACATTCGAAGCGTCGGCAAATTTCGTCGTAAAAAAATCGTTTGTATTTCACCGGTTAAGCGTATTAAATAGATATAAAATAAATACATAAAAAACTATTGCTGAGTGATGTTGTATGGAATGAGGCAGTTAGTTATCAGCTACAATTTTAAGAATCGATTTAAAAATATAGTTGGACAACAATCGTTAAAACAAATCATCTGTCAATATTTTCTTTTTTCATTATTATGGACTAGATATAATTGATTTGTGGACGTATTCTGGGTATTTAAAGGCACGGAGCGATATATACAGTATCAATGGTAAAGAATAATTAATCCAAAAGACACGAAAAGTACGACCAGAATGTCGCTGCCAGAGCTTTGGAGATGTGGATACTTTTTGTTTTTATTAAATATAATGCATGGAATTCACGTCTATTACAGCAGGCAATAGAATTATAGTAATTTTTATTCCAAGAATAGCGTTTGAAACGTTACCATTACACCGCTACACAACATAAATCATAGTGTTTAAAAATTATCCGATTTTGTACAACTGATCAAATCCTCATTTACCTGTTAATTAACGCGTTTTCTTGATAGTTTACTTGCGGTTTTCAGACCGAAATTTCTAAACAAAACTTACAAAAAACGGTTATCGTATTGTAAAATTAGACCATTGGTACTATGAAAAGTCATCTGAATCTATATTGCAAGGTGGTTGACATCCCTAGCGTCCGGGATATAGAACGAAATACGCCACTTCAAACAAGGTTCTTTTGTATACCCTCAGTTGAAGTGTTTTCTTAAAAATTCAAGTCACTCATTTCTTATTGAATTAAACGCGGCTTATGTGGTTGTTTTGCTTAGTTAATGCGAGTGAAGTCGTTTTAATAGTTTGGCAGCGAGAGAAAAGTATAATGGACCTATAATTTCAGTGAACGAAGAGGTACACAATACATTGCGCAGGCATGAGATGCAGATTATAAAATACATCAAAGCTTTGCTTATATTGCTAGCGCTAAACAATGGAGCAAACACTGTTGGATAATTGTACGATTCGGTCATCCCAATTTTGAAATTAATACATGGAAGACCTGTTTGCTTGAAACATACCACTGCTTCCCAGTATAAAATTAAAGAAAAAATTTCGAATTCAATCCAAAGCTACGTACCACGTATCTATGTACTCGTACTATTTTATATATTTTAGCGGATCACCCTACGTGAACATGGCTACCGCTAATGGAAAAAATATGATGATCCGGCTTGAGGTGTTCAACCTTAGATGCCAGCATTATAACTAATATAGGCCAGTGTTTCTCTCACATTTCTGGTTACGAGGCTTTAGAGAAAAATGTTGCATTTGCGACGCACCATTTTTTTCGCCTTCTTGCAAGATGTAAGGCCAACCTCGACTTTAAATTGCAATTTCTTAAGACAGTCGTCTTTAATTTTTTTACTACTGCAGCATTCTTACCAATGACAACTTATTCATTCATATTACCTTATTTCCTGCACATCTGTATTTCAATAGAAGGAAATTAAGATATTTAATTTACTAAGAAAATACGGAGTCGCAGTTATCAGCAATAGGAAATCATAAGATTATTTATCCTATCGTCATATCATATCCTTTGTATAAATGGAATTCCGCTATTCTTATTACTAGCTTTCTCTAATTTTAAGGATTTTGGTATTCAGAGTATTGTGGGTATATTAAAAGTTGTCACTTATTCCAGGTATCAAAAAAGTTTTGTCAACTCTTCTTTTGTGAAATATCGGTCACTGATGGATCGCGTCGAAGAGACGCAGCCCATCTGTGGTGCATATTTCGAAAAATAAAAATCCTGATTGGGGGCACAGTTGGTACACAATTTGAGGACCGTGTTGAATATAGACAATTAGAAAAATGAACAACGACCACTTTTGCAAAGTAGCTTGTCTAAATTTAAAAATTGATTATTGTAGCCCGAGGCGTTCTTTGTCACGCTTGGTACCCGTTTGTGGTGATGCTTGTATCGGAGCGAGTACACAGATAGAAATGCGATTATGGAAAATGGAAGTTTATCACAAATTGGCCGTAATCTACTTGCTCGTGTTTGAAGTTCATTTGTTTTTATATTTGAACGCTGAAAAGATTGAACGAGAAATTGAAGATGTTGGAGGAATATCCAAAGTACCGTCGAGTTGTGTGCAAAAATGCCTTTGTTCAACTGATATGGAAACCATACTTTGCGAGAAACTGCCGCGAGAAAACATTCGAAATTTTCGTAAAAAACTGAATGCTGCGAAGAGGTTGTCAATTCGAAACTCGTTCTTACAAAAGCTTTCTAACGAAACATTCGATAATATGTTTTTGATGCAGGAACTCACGATCACAAGGTATGTTTAGATGATTTCGCAGATATCATAATTATTATTATTTGTTAAACCTCCTTTTAATTCTATATTCCGTTCGATTTAGTAAAAATATGGCCTGTGGGAAAGACAATTTTAGAAAAGTAGCCTATCCACATTCTTTTTTTTAGAGTTTTGTCATTATATTATATTAACTTGTCTCATTATATTAGGTAGATTTCCCTTTTTAATTCTACTGTATTATACGATGATTACATGATTTGAAGAATCTCAGCTTTAATGTTGGAAATTAAATTGTATAGCTATTAGGTATTGTATAGCTATTACACTTACATAGTTTCTTTTATTCCTTATTTACCTACTGCAACTTTTTATCCCGTAAATAAACAAAACAAAAATAGGTAAACTTATCCAATTTGCTTACGTACCTGGCGAAATAAAATTCAAACAGGGATAATATAAAGACGTAACGGTCCTATTTCACTGAATATAATGAATATAAGTTTATTGTATAGGTATTTTTAGATGAAGTCGTAATAGATTTTTTAAACAATGAATGGGGGATTTTTATTATAATGATATCAATTGCACTTTTATATCGTCTGCAAAAATTAAACTATCTGTAGGCGTACATTGTTGAATAAGCCCATGGTATCTTGTTACCCAGGTTATTTGTTTTTTTAAACAATTATTGCCGAGAATGTTGCCATTGGTGCACCATACCGATCGCCGACTGAATTCTAAATTGCCGAATCCTAATTCTCAAAAATGATTTAATACCGTATACCTTTATATAAACCTTCTTCATCGTATTTTTTGCAATGGCAATAATAATACCTTCTGCATATTCAGGTGTAACGTACGCGGGATTGATGAAGCATCATTACAACAACTTCCCGAGCTTACTTTCCTTGATTTATCGTCCAATAGAATTGAAATAGTTGGTGAACCGATCACATTTATAGACAGACATTTCAGCTGGGCTGTCGCATATCTTCCAAGTTTTATGACGTCAAAGTTATTACGTCATATTGATTTATCGGGAAACAATATCAGGTATATAGCGAAAGAACAACTGTACGGAATGAAATATGTTCAGTATTTGAACCTATCAAGTAACAACATACAACATATTGTGTCTGACTATAGTTTATTGATGGGCATCAAACAACTTGATTTGAGTTACAATCGTATTACGGAAGTCAGTAATGAGTTTGGAACATTTCAACTTGTACTTGAAGAATTATATTTGTCACACAATTACATTCGTACACTCCCAATATTAAAGTTTTTTAACTGTGCAAAACTGAAACAAATCGACGTTTCTTTCAACGAATTGAAAACAATTCCGTCAGCTGGTGTTTCACATTGTTTAGAATTAGAACAATTGAACCTACAAAATAACAAGGTATCGTCAATAAATAATTTCGATTTTCGGATGTTAGGTTCTCTTAAAGTGTTGAATGTAGCCCACAACCAAATAGAATATATTGAGAGCGGCAGTTTTGTTTTTAACTCTAACCTCGAAGAGTTGTTCATAAGTGATAATTCAATATCTCGAATACACAATTCAATGTTTGCAAATTTAACTTCATTAACTATACTTGATTTAGCAAGAAATAGTATATCTTATGTAAGCAACAATGCATTCGATAAAAACGTTTGGCTCACTTATCTTTATCTTCAAAGCAACAGAATACTGTACTTTGCACCAAGTATGTTTGCAAATTTACCTCTTCTGCGAATTGTTGATTTGAGTGACAATTTACTAACCGTTCCGCACCCGAGATGGTTTTTCTCTGCCAGTGGCGAGTTCTACGTCAACTCCGCTGCTCGCAAAGTAGAACAGAGAATTCGAATAACTTCAGCAACCTTTTTCCTACACAAAAACAGGTGGATGTGCAACTGTTCTTCTATTGTATTTCATAAATGGGCGTCAGTTCAGACTGATATAATGAATAATAGCTTCCTAAATATAGATTGCTTTTCCCCAATATTCCATCGTGGAAAAAAATTACTAAAACTTGAAATTTCAGAACTAAGTTGTAATACTTCTTTTTACGTCGAACATTTCGTATATTATTATATATGGTTTTTTATACTTATTTTATTTACCGTTATATTTCTACTTATATATATACGGAAAGCCTTTGCAGGTTCAAGAAAACGGTTTCATATATTGTGAAAGTATTACACTGTTTTAACATGTATTCCAATCAGAAAAATTATAACAAAAAAGTTATTGTTAAATAACAGTCACGGATGGATCTCTCCAGAGGCGTGATTTATCTGTGGCTCATGCTTGACAAAATTTATTTATGATTTCTAATTGTACTAATATTTTGCTTTAAACTTTTGTTTCGTGGTATATCTTTGGTTTATTTTTTTATACTTCTGAATTTGATTTGAATTTTATTATTTTCATTTGTATTTTTCAAACACGGGCAGATGATATAGTAGTCAAACAAAATCCACAGATTGAACTATCAGCAGGTCTTTATTTCAGCTCAGATTTAATTTCACGAAGCCTGTAACTTCGAATTGGTAATTCGATTCTGCGATGAGAACCAGTCGTGGATTGTCCATAGAAACAAGAGCTTGCGAAATTAAGTAGAATTATCACATTTCCGCGATAAAAAAATGGGCAAAGTCATTTTGGTCCTGAAATATGTGTAAAATGATGACACATTGCTTCTGACAGTTTGTTTTATTTGTGTTATTTAAATCGTAGATACAAATTTCTTGATTTTGCTAATTCGGCTGAAGTGTAATGAGAAGAGCAGAATATTGGTTATCTATATGGAATTTGGGATTTGAATCAATTCGAAAAAATAATAAATCAGATTCGAATTTTCATTGATTCGTTTTTTTTTTCAGTCTTACCTATAATAATGTGACGGGCTAAATATTATTTTCGTGACTATTACCGGGAACCAAATACGATTCTATCAGTTCCCATACTGTCGACGGAGACGCCGTACGCGTCCACGTTACGTTTTTCTAATGAAAAATCGTTTTAACATGTTTTGTATTTTCAAGTAGGATATATCGACGCGGGGTTTGCCATGGGCTGTGGCATTTCTAAAGTAAAATTGCTCGACTGGCTAAGGGGCAGACAGTGATTTCAATGTGAAGAACAACTCACCTAATTTGCGTCCGTTAACAAACTTTAATACATAGGAGGACCTCATAATAATAATAATAAATGGATACTACAGTAAAACTTCGTATTTATTGCAAGTAGAACAAAGATTGAAACAAAAAAGCTTAAATATGAAAATCAAAAATTAAAGTAAAGTCATATTGCATTTACCTATAATCTAAATATTCTAGACCATTGCTTATTATTGACTGAATCACTTCGCGTTGTTTTTAAAGTAATATATCTCATTCTCTATGCAGTATAATTGTATCTTCCCTCAGCATTTTGCTGAATAATCTTTTGATATCCTTTCTCTTCAACAACTCTTCGTCTGCATTGATAAATAGATCGAGTGATAATTACTATTATCCCGATAAGGATAAAGATTCCAACAACGCCAACGATTGCCAGGATAAATTGAGGCATGAGTTCGTTTTCTGAAAAAGAAATAGCATCATATATGGGGCTGGGCAAAACCGAATCCCTCGGAATTTGATTTTGATTCGAATAATTTTTCCGAATCGAATCGAATCACGAATTTGATGTACATAACACATATCCCATTTTACCATTACAGTTTGTCTTTATTATGAAAATCAAGAAATTTACAGTTTAAAGTGTATTTCCAATGTGAACAATTTTCCTATTTTAACGACAAAACACACCGATTCTGGTCAAATTTGACCATTTGGTAAGCTCCGAATTTTGGACAAAACCGAATTATTAGGAATTCGAATACAATGAAAATTCTAGTTCGTTTAGCAAGTTTTTGTTCCAATAAAAGATTCGCGACTGATACGAAGCAATTGCCCTACCCTAAATAAAAAGATGCTTCTCATTTCTGAATTAACTAACATTTTTTTCTTTATGAAACTTCGAATCATAATTGCTGAATGACTTTTATTAGTTAAAAGTTTTTTGTACACTCTGCCATAATTGGCCGGAGAAGTCGTATCTAAAGGTCGATTCAATATCACGAATCAAAATTACTACCAAAAGCAGTGATTTTACTGCATTTTTAGTTTACATATTAAGAAACATGTTAAACACATTTAGAGTGTAGCATCTATCATCTGTGATACATGATTGTGATACATGATTTAGATAAAAAGTTAATCACACACTTTTAGTATTGCAATTATTGACCCCACAAGACACGCGCCTTGAATCAGTAATAACACTTCAAGTCTAAAATTGCAAATAATTTGTGTCGTGAAAATATCTTATTTCGAAATAAGGTGCAAATGAACGAGATGAATAACTCATATCATCATGAAAATCCTATGGGTATTATTTAAATTAGGATAGAAATGGAAATTAAATTTAACGAATGAGGGATAAATGAGGGATACCCTATTAATTTCAATATTTGGGACTTATATATCGTTATCAAATTTACCTGGAAACTCTACTTCATATGTATATCCCAATTCAGTAGCCGAAATAAACATATCTCTGTTTCTGACTGGAGGGAAGAAAGGCACCATGTTGTAGTCAATATTATGTCCGATTGGGGCAAACCGTTCCGGAAAATCCGATGTTGTTGGGTTTTCCCTGAAAATGAACAGAATCATAAGGAAATGGAGCAAAAGATTTAGTTTTTCCCTCGTTCGGTAGATTAGCCCACAGCTTATCGGTGACACGTGTCCGACAAAGTTGGAATTAAGATACTACACGTTTGATATTTCTTAGATACCTAATATCGTTTTTTTTCCATTCGTTTGATTTGACCTGGCTAAAAAATCATCGATTGTTTGACTTCTTCAATCAGAATAGTTTTCTAGAAGTAGGGTATTTAGTATTGAGAATAAACTCAGGTTGAAGGTAGTGTAGTATTACACTCCATGCTATATAGAATAAAATGTATTTTTGAATTGGTCTACATAAAGATTCTTTCCTCACCTTAACATCCATTCTTCGAATATAGCATCAGTGAAAGCATGTAAAAGAATAAAGATCGGATCATTTGCACTTGCATGAGTTTGTCCCCCGGTGCCGTTCAGGAACAAATGGGCCAAGTTGTGAAGCGTTCTTGCACCTTCAGTGAATTTGCCATCCACTTCGGCATAACCTGAAAATTTTGAATATTTGAAATAAATCGTTCAGTGAACGTAACTTGGAATCTAAAAGTCGATTTTCCAGGGTGACATGCGCTATAAGAAATTATAGTGAAATCGTCGTTTTTTACAGTGATTGTATTCGGTGACATTAAAAAAAAAAAGATCTTTAGTGCCAGTTATGGACTTTTGATGTAACACGCCGACCAAGGGAGTTAAGCAATTAAAAGTAATGGGAAATGTTTTATAATTAAAATCTGTAATGAATACAACCAGTATCACAAGATAGATACTGTTAATAGATTTCTCTTATCTGTGGATATCAATATGTGGAAATGATGAAAAACTCGAAATATTAAATTATTATTAATAAACAACAAGTATTTAAGTAATAAATTATCCAAATTATATCCACCTTCCAATGTATTTCTGAAACTTTGGTCAGAATCTGAGAAAAATGGGAATGTATCATATTTATTGACCCCGAGACATTCCGCAACGTCCGAAGGTTCGGGTAGTTTTTGCACCAAAGGACGTTCGACGTTTCCACCTGGGTTGCGGAAGATTGGTCCTTCATATGTTCCGTTACAAAGCTGAAATATGTTTGAATAAATTGATTAATGGAATAATTAATATTTATAAAAATTTAGATAATTGATTTGAAGTGATCAAACTGTGCAAAAGTGGTGAACTCAGCAATAATCAAAAGCGTTATATGTGGTATCCGACAAATGTCTCTGATTGATTCGTCTCCGACGAAGAAGGCGTGTTTCGTTATGTGCGTGTTCCGTTTTTTTGCTGGGAGAAATATATTCACTCAACCATTTAATTCAACCTTGAATAAATGATTGCCTTTACAGGCTTTTCCATTTGACTGCTGTGCAGCAGGCAAGTCGAGTATTTTTAAAATTTTATTAAGTATTTTTTTTGTCCCTAAAATACTCACCTTAATGTTGTCATCAAACCAATCGAGACTGAGGCAGACAATTTGCCAGTCAGCAAATCTGGAGTTGGGACTGAGTCGGGATGGATCGTTAGGATGTCTTGCACCAAGAAGTTCATCAGTACAAATATCACATTCCGAACCTGCAAAAACATGAATTTTAGTAGACCTACGTGATGCTACTTAGTCTTCCATATTGCCACATGGCTGTGGGCACATTTTAACCCCTGTTGTGGGCACATTTTAACCACTTTACGCAATTGCATAGTAAATACCAAGTGACATATCAGATAATGTTGATGAATGAAAAATACGTTTCAAGCAGCATTGTAGCATTCTAATTTCACTTTGAGATTGTAATAATCAGAAAAGTCATATATTGTTAATACCATAAAAAGAATATCTGTTTCGAACAGAAGGAAAATAAATAAACACACTATTTTTCTATTCAATTACTTTTAATTTTATTAAGTATACATAGCCAATCATAGCTAATCCTGTTAAACGTGACAATTTTCTATTTCCAGAGCTCAAATCAAAATTAAATCGGTTCTTCTAAAATACGAATTTTTTTTATGTCTTACCTCCAATGGCAAAATTCCAATAGGGAATAGCCAGATCTTCAATACCAGTCATTCGTCTCAAATCTTCTTCCAAATTAAGTAGATGCATTCGGTGCCATGTCAAAAAAGCCGGTCCTTCGTGAGAAAAATCGATTCCTACAAATGCCTGACCAGGACCAAGTAAAGTGTCTCTAACACTGTAATAATGAACCCAAACGAAGAGATCATAGATGGAAATATCCACGTAATTTGGTTCGGATGTACCATTTTCTCCAAGAAGGTTTCTGCGAAATAAAATATTTGAGTTAAGTTCCCATTGAACATTTGATCAAAACCAGTTGAAAGTATTCCTTTGAAATTTGCTTTACGATTCAATTTATAATATAATTTTTTGATGTTCCCATCACAAATTTTATAGGTTTAAAAAATCACCTGTAATGGTCTCTCGCAACAACGTAGTCTGGATGAGGTGTGGTTTTCGCTTGGTCCAACGCTTCCAAAAATCTGGTGGCCTCTTCTTGTGGCATCTCCCTGATGTCACGCCTCACTGCAAGAGGACGCCGTTGGTCGCATCTAACACCCCTCCATCCTGGGTTGCAAGTTGAACAATCAAAACCTCCAAAGTTACCGAGGCATTGGCAAGATCTGAAACATGAACAGCAGTTCAAATTTATTTTAGGCCAATGCAAGAATTATGCAAATGCAGCGATTTGCAATGTGTAATACTTTAACTAAGCGCCATACATAGATAACATGAAGTGGTGTCCAATAAATAACTCATCCGCCACTTTGCTTAGATGAGAAACATGTTATCTGAATTACTTCAAAATTTCATATGTACCACACTCCATGCACAAAGCATAATCTTGATAAACTTGTTTTAGAAGCTGTATAGAATACACAGCTGAATTTGACCAATTTCCAAGTGATATATGAACATTCTAGAAGTGTTAAGCTATCTACCTGTTGAAGAACCGTTCGGGCCATCTTTCTCTGTCATCAATTCCAAATAAAACGTATGGGCCACCCCATGGTTGTTCATCAACTATAATATCAGAACAAATTCCTCTTCCCTCTTCTTGTCCACACGGACTACCCGTACCAGACATCAACGGACAACACTCCTTTGAAAGATACGCTTCCATTGTTGCACATGCACGTGGAAACTGCGCACTTGTTTGTGCGGTTAAATAAATCAAAATCAGAACTGCTGTGAAAGTTTTAACAAATAATATTTCTGCAGTTGAATATGTTCTATCCATGGTGAATATGGATGATGTATTTGAAATCCAAATGAATCTGTAGTGAAGGATCAGAACTTAAACGCTTTATATACCCACTTCGAAGAAAAAATACATATTATGATAAACATTATTTGTTAGTTACCCAATTTAATGAGCCAATTAATCTAATCAATAAACCAGTGCTTCCATATCCTATATCCTTTTGGGTGCTGCGATAATTAGTAGTCCCATTGTCGCGTGACACAGTGTGTCATGTCGACGGGCCATGACGTTATGTACACTACAAATCGTATGTGTTATTGGATTGCAGCATTTTCAATGCCGACTTTTCAGTGTTAATTTTTAGCTATGGGTGCGTTGTTTGCAATCGGTACAATACATAAGACGTTTTAAGTGCTCTCAATGCGTAATTCAAATGCCCCAATAATTTAGAATGCTGTAAAATATGAATGTGCCGAGTTTCAAACCATACAAAGCATTTACGTTTGTCAAAGTTTGATTACATAGATATAATAGATATAACATAAAAGACCTTTTTTGCAATTCATACGATATTTAACTCAAAAGTGTTCTTTGCGTCACAATATGACGATAAGGTAGATCTTTTGATGCTGTTTATGCTTGAAAGAGCAGAATTACCTAAAATATTTATGATATGGATAAGTAGCATGCTGTGTGTAAAATACAATATGAAATACACTGTAACAAAAATGCAACAAAATCACTGGTCTTTGACAGTAATTTTACTTGGCCGAATATGGGGTATTGATGGATGATGTACTTTTCTTACAGTGTACTATATATTGGTTCTTGTATATAATATTGCATTAAAGAACAGGTAGTTTATAAAATTTGACAACATAAAATTAGGATCGACCTAGGATTTTATCGATATTCGCAATGGAAAAGAAATCATTATGTAAATTTATTTTAACTATAACGAAAGATGTCAGAGTACGACATTGAAAAAAAAGCACATTCGATTCAATCATCCCAGTCACAAAAGGTTTGTCCCAACGTGTTGTGTTTAGTATGAGTCACTGATGGAGTACGCCGTTGAGACGTGGTCCATTTGTGGCTTATGCTAGATAAAGAGAAAATGAAAATTCTGATTATGGTATAGCATAAAACATGAAATTTTATGTTGGAATATATGAAATATAAAAATCGAAACGTTATGGCGTGTTGCAATATTTTCCCGCGCTTTTTGAAGTTTTTGAAGTTGTATAATATGGCATTTATTTGGGCATTCGAAGTTTGACTACTGCAATTTTTGACCAATACTGCAGTCGGCTAATCTGTGGCTCATGCTTAACAAATTAATTTTCGGCATTGATTCCAGCAAGTCAACAGCAAGACACAGCGTGTTATAATAGCGTGTTCTGATTAGAATCAGAGATCCAACGTCGAAGATTTGGAGGTCACGTTGCTGCTTGTACAAATTGCGCCCAAGCTGCTGACAAATTAGCTGCAAGCAGAATAGTAATGATATTAAAGCATATCACCATCCTAATCTGGTAAGTATTAATATGGATTACCGAATAATGTATTTTTACTAAATTTAATTGCGTTTTTCTCGAACGTTTTGGTGTATATATACGACAGCACAACTTCCATTCCACAATTCGATTTGGTATTCGTATTCAAACAAGGTTGGGGTTGTCTTTGACATCAATAGAAAAACAAAAAACAAATATAATTTGACTGCCAAAGTATTTTGCTATAGGGAATGGGCTCAGTTATTTTGAAGTATTAAAGTAGGCCAACACCCAAGGTATGGTCTAACTCTCTAAATAAAGCTGGTTCAGACCTGTTTGGGAAGTTTGAATATAATAAATTGCTACTATGCATTTTGCAATAGCTTTTTGGCATTAAGTTGTAAAGTTGTATATTAATATCAATCTCATCACAGAGGGCACTATAGTTCATTAAACTTTTCGTTATTTCGTTTTCTAGAAGAATTTTGTCAACAATATGTCTTCACCCTTGCGATTTATTGTCGTCGTAATTTTAATTATATGCTTAAGCGGACATGGAAATGCGCAGTTTCCGCGTGCTTGTGCAACAATGGAAGCGTATCTTTCAAAAGAATGCTGCCCGCTGATGTCTGGTACAGGAAGTCCGTGTGGACAAGAAGAGGGAAGAGGAATTTGTTCCGATATTGTAGTTGATGAACAACCATGGGGTGGTCCATACGTTTTATTTGGAATTGATGATAGAGAAAGATGGCCGGAACGGTTTTTTAATAAGTATGTTACAAAATGTTTATATGAAGATGTATATATGTATATTTTGAATGAGTACCTGACAAAACTGTGATAAAAGCACAGTAAAGTTGTCGTCATTTGTAGCAATTTAAATATATATTCTCAAAATTCTATACCACCTCTGGATGAAATTTATGCCAAATATGAGCTGTTGATGGACCGCGCCTTGAGTGGCGCGTTCCATCAACAGCCTATAATTGGCCGTATGGTGTTGATCCTGTAGCTTTATTTCAAAACCAGCAATAAAAATTACTTACGAAGATCTAAAATTTCCCCGCATTTCGTTGCTGTATATAGATCTTTTTTATGCTTCTTTCATCTTAAAATACCACTACCTGTTTCAGATCTTGCGAATGCTTCGGAAATTTCGGAGGATTTGATTGTTCAAGATGCAAGCCAGGATGGAGAGGAGTTAATTGTGATGTGCGTCGTCCTCTTGCAGTCAGACAAGATATTAGGGAAATGCCTCAAGAAGAAGCTACTAGATTTTTAGAAGCGTTGGATCAAGCTAAAACAACACCACACCCTGATTACGTTGTTGCTAGAGATCATTACAGGTAGAAAATTGGCTTGTAAAAGTTTTGAAACACTCGGAACACGATATTCAAATTGCACATGTTCTATTTAGAGACATATTTTGGGAATAAGTTCCTTCAAAACTGTGGTTACTAATTAGGCCTAAGATTATCATACATCGTCTACTATGGATGTTATTTTTGCAGAAATCTTCTAGGAGAGAACGGAACATCGGAACCAAACTACGTTGATATTTCTATCTACGATCTGTTCGTTTGGGTTCACTATTACAGTGTCAGAGACACTTTACTTGGTCCAGGGCAAGCATTTGTTGGAATCGATTTTTCTCACGAGGGACCGGCTTTTTTGACTTGGCACAGAATGCATCTCCTTAATTTAGAAGAAGATTTGAGACAAATGACTGGTATCGAGGATCTGGCTATTCCTTATTGGAATTTTGCCATCGGAGGTTAGTGTTCAGCCAAAATGATTTATATACAAACAAATCAAATCAACAATACCGCTTACAGATTTAAATAGAAATGGAAGAATTATTGTGAACAGAAATACTAAGAGATTTTTGAAAGAAAAAAAATTAAAATAAAAAATAAAAAATAAAAAAAAAACATAATTTCAATTGAGATTATTGGGACCTGCAAATATTTTAAGAGTCCATTTAGGATAGATGTAATAAACCTAAATTTTTCGTGGCTTTTCGTAGTTTTTCAATTGAAATAAATCGCTCTTATTATTGTTGTTATGCAACATTCATTCAGGTTCAGAATGTGATATTTGTACTGATGAACTTCTTGGTGCAAGACATCCTAACGATCCATCCCGACTCAGTCCCAACTCAAGATTTGCTGATTGGCAAATCGTCTGCCTCAGTCTCGATTGGTTTGATGACAACATTAAGGTTTGATTGAAATATCATTTAAAAGTATATTTTAAGTCTTATCTGTGGCAAAATCCTTCTATATGTCATAATTTGGGCAATATTCTGTAACTTTAAAAACGCAGTTGCCCTTTGAATAGTTCGAAGGAGTCTTTTTACAAAATGAATTCACCTATAAATTCTGAATGTTATATCTATTAATTTGGCGAATATATGCCACTGCAAAATGAATATATGAGTAACCACCCACCCGTATTTTAAGATCCCTACTCACGCAAATATCGATTTTCTGCATTCTATTCAGCTTTGTAACGGAACATACGAAGGACCAATCTTCCGAAATCCAGGTGGAAATGTTGAACGCCCTTTGGTGCAAAAACTACCCGAACCTTCAGACGTTGCGGAATGTCTCGGGGTCAATAAATATGATACATTCCCGTTTTTCTCAGATTCTGATCAAAGTTTTAGAAATACATTAGAAGGTGAGTTCAAAAATTCTATTTGTGGCAATTGAGTTAAAAATTATTTAATCGAATTAATTACTTCTCATAATTTGCAAATGCAATGCAATGTTATGATTTGACAATGGCGGCGAGAGCTGTAATGACACGGGAGATGAATAAAAAAGAAAGCAAAAACTACATCCTTCGCACCAAAGAAAAAAATTGAAAAATGTTGAACTTTTTGGTTGAACACCCCAATACAGTAAATATCCATGAATATTGTACATTACGAAGGTATTCTAGTAAACAATTTTACAATGTTGGAGGTAACTCTCCCACGCAGATTCCTCATGATCATGCTCTCGAAGAAAACGAATTTTCATAATAATATTAAATTTTAGGTTACGCCGAAGTGGATGGCAAATTCACTGAAGGGGCAAGAACGCTCCACAACTTGGCACATTTGTTTTTGAACGGAACTGGAGGACAAACTCATGCAAGTGCTAATGATCCGATCTTTATTCTCTTGCATGCTTTCACTGATGCTATATTCGAAGAATGGATGATTAGGTGAGAAAGCAATTACGTGTAATGATATTAAAGTTGACTTTTGAACAGATATAAGCTACCACTACATTCGATATTTCTAAACGCAAAGATATATCGTTTTGCGAATTTTATATAATTACGATTATTTATCTCTTTCATGGAATGTTTTTAATAATATTTTTCCGCATCAGAAACAA
The DNA here is from genome assembly GCA_963675895.2 of Styela plicata. Classification (NCBI taxonomy): domain Eukaryota; kingdom Metazoa; phylum Chordata; class Ascidiacea; order Stolidobranchia; family Styelidae; genus Styela; species Styela plicata. The sequence goes on from OZ023140.1 coordinate 18,375,420, forward strand.
CCCAACAACATCGGATTTTCCAGAACGCTTCGCGCCAATCGGACACAATATTGACTACAACATGGTGCCTTTCTTCCCCCCAGTCAGAAACAGAGACATGTTTGTTCAAGCAAGCGAGTTGGGATATACTTATGAAACAAAATTTCCAGGTAAACATACATATACATCTGTTTCTCAAATCTTTTTGAGTTTGTGACCCATTTGCTTGTCTGACGATCACAGTCATAAAATACTACAAATACCATTTATTTGTAAGTGGTCTCTTGTACAGGGCCTTGTTCAGGGTGATCCTCAAAATGACTGCTATACAGCAGAAAATGTTATCTAATTATGACGTGAAACGGGAAACGATAACAATAATGATTCACTGCGTGCAATAGCTGCAATAACTTTTTCATGGCCTCCTGGCTGAAAATAGCCGCTCTTTCACATCAGCTAATCTGTCGAGTGCAAATACATATGTGCTAAGGAATGTTTTCTATTATTATTTTTCAGAATCCGATCCAACTTCACAGTTTATTCTGTTTTCGCTCGGATTTGCCGGAATTCTTGCAATTGTTGTAATGTTGGCTCTCATTATTTTGGCCATATGTCGATGCAGGCAACAATTGGTCCAAGTCAGAGGATACCACGAAATAATTGAATCAGACGATGGAGTCGGATATACTGCGTAGATATAAAGAGCCTTCATCATTTAGATTCTTCGCATTCGGCAACTTGTTTTCTGCTTTTCGAATTTTTTTATCTTATTGACGAGGCTAAATTTATAAAATGTCCTCACTTGTGACTGAGCTGTTTAACTCCCCCCTTAGGTGCACGATAACCCGTACGATCAGTCAATATTCCAATCCAAAATTTCTCTGTATCATGTATGTGTCACTGCAGTGACTCATAAATGACAAAACTTGTTTGGACAAAAGATTTGTGACTGGAAAACTGCTCTTATGAATATCCATCAAATATGACTCCAAACATGACCTTACTACATGTGGTGATGAGCTGGTGTACCATGTTGAATATTGGGAGAGTCTATCTCTCCCAAAATTGCATTGCATTTGAAGGCCACATTTCACGCATCTAAATAACGTTTTCTACGCTATTTTAGGACGAAAAAGTAATTAAATATGACTTCAGATTTAATTATCTTTCTTCATTTTAATGGACCACATCCTTTAATGCGAAACACCTTCCGTTGCCATACTTTGTTATTTATGTTTCAATGTTTTTTTTCCAACATTTGCTTAATTATTTATACTACTAATAATAAATCAAAAGTTCGTTTATTGCACCCAACTGGTGATAATTTGTTTGGCCATATTTAAATCTGAGGCGATATAGACCCGGATAGGGACATGGAGTAGATGAACGATAGTTGATATAAGTTCATTATGATTCCCCGGAAAAGCACTGAAATGAGAAAGCGGAGAAGGGTCACAGGGAAGCAACCATACAGCTATGAATATTGAAATGAACACATGAGTATTAAATTCCGATCTGCATGGCGTAGGCACTCAGCTTTTTTGTCTATCACAAATTGCTAGTTCACATTTCTTGGCGATGGGTTGGACTTTTCAATGCCCACGAGATAAAAAGATTTTTAGTAGGTGACCGTACAAATCTCTCATCGTCACAGGTTCCAATCCCACGATAATTGATTTTATGCAAAAGTTTGCTGGAGACTTCGCCAATGTTCACACAGGAAAGTAGGTTAATCCCCGACTGGAAACTACTATTTGGAGGAAGCTTAAGCCGTAAGGTTGAGAAGTATCGCCTCTCCACATTGCAGGATAAAAATAAATTATATCTTTATCCTATCCTAACTCCAAACTGGTTTTTGATCTCCACTGTTTTACCACTTCCTCCGCCAACCATGTCCATGCACATGAAAAAAGAGTGGAAGATTGGGCTACCACCATTCTTGAATTGGAACTGGTATCTGCACGAGAGGTTGTGATTCGTCATATGGTTAGCCGTATTCGCGGTTTTCTGGTTTTAGGTTTGGCCCTTTTCCCGGATTTCCCGTTTTTGTGTTTGTGTATCGCTTCATTTTTATATGACTGTTAACTCTAGCTCAGCGGTGTTGAAATAGTCACAATAAACTCACGAAATTTCAATTAGAACAAAATCATGCAACCTATTCTAATATAAGAAAAAAATGCGAAATTGTGACCAGATATGTCGCGGCAAAAGTCGTTGTCGCCAGAAGTTTGAAAACGATCTTCCCGGCTTTTACACATTTCCCGCAAATGTGTCCTAACGCTGATTCATTTTGCTGACTTTTCTGCATTAGTGGAACTGCTTTTGCCGCTTCGAGTGTGGATTATTAAGCCTCATTGAGCCAATGGAGGATAACATGGATAAATCGCCGACTAGTTCAGCCCCGTCTGCTACTGCTTTGATGCAGGCCGAAATTGCTCTGTCCAAAGATGAATACTCTGAAAAGAAGAAGAGATTTACTGTAAGTACTGTGACATACCGGTAAGCGGACGGTTAACTCGAACGAATTCACCACGAACTCTTGAGCACGATTTTATTCATTGGGGTTGGGTACCGGTACCTTAGACCTGTCTGTTAGGGTTGTCCTTACCTGCTTAGATAAATAGTTTAGTTGAAATAGTATTGGAAATTAACGTTACCTATACAGAGTACAGTATATGTATCGGCTAAATAGTAGACAAAGTCACCTGCCGCCTGGTCACACTCAGTACAAATGTGAAGGCTGCAATAGGCCCTATACACATTTGAGTAGAAAAGTCAAGGGCGCAATGCGCGCGTTTGTGTAGTGTACAGTGTATCGTATGTATGAATATGTTGCATTTTCTATTTTTTACTCTAACATTTACTGTAGCACAACCAGACAAAGCTGCACATGCATTTCCCCACATTTTTAAACTCGACACAACGTTTTGCTATGTATAGATGTAAGCCAACACAGAACAGATGGCGTTTGTTTCCCCAGTTACTCTGATTACCGATTTGACCGAATACTACAGAAATAACAATAAAGCAAGTGAAAAAATGTCTTGCTTGCAGCTTGGCCAAACTCAATTCTCAACATAATAGCGGACATATGTGACATAGCCAAATTATAATCACCCCTATTTTTGGCTAAGTTTTCATCTTGGATAAAAATCTGCCATAAATGGCTTCTCAAAATCCCACTCTTTTCCAACTTTCTCCATCTTTCTGCCCAAGCATGTTTTTGGCAAATAAAAATTAAGGGACAAATTTGCCGTTTTTCCTTTGTAGTAAACATGAAAGTGTCTTTCTTTTTTTTCGGCCACAAAATCCAATGCCAATTTGGATTATTTTGATGTGCTGAATGTTTATGTCCAAATTCAGATGATTGACCCAATAATAAACAGAATACAATTTTAAAACGAAATAATTAAATACAAAAAGCGCCACTTTGTCACGGTACATTTTTCACTTCCTTTGGGGCCATTCTGTACTTTTCTGTTGTTTCGGTAATTAGAATAACCTCTTGTTTCAAATGTGATAATAAAGATTTTTGCCTTTTCTAGGTATACAAGGTGATGGTGAGCATTGGGAAAAATTCATGGTTCATTTTTCGAAGATATGCTGAGTTCGATAAACTTTATCAAACGGTGAGGCGGATATTTGTTGTATAATTTACATTTATAAGTAGTTTTTCATAGAGCTCTTGTACATTGTACACATTATCTACATATAAATAATAAAATGTTAAGACAAAATTTTATTTTTTGAAGGGTTTAACAGTAATAAATTATGTGGCCATTTTTTTTAATTTGGGTCATCAGAAGAAACTTGCATTAAAGCTTTGGACACCTGAATAAAAATCATGCTTTAAGGTAATTAATAGATTTTGCTTTTTGTAACCAAAATGTTCAAAAATGTGAGGCTGTGCTATACAATATCACATAAATATTTTTTGCCTGGTGCTTGCAGATTTAAACAATTGTGATAGATGATGTGATAAAACAATCATAAAACCAAGTTAGCAAAATGTCAGCTAGTGCTCTACTACTCTCTACCCAGAAAGAATGGGTTTCATCATATGAAATTTAGCGAATTGGCAATGTTTCACAAAACTATGTCTTTTTAGAAGATTCAAATGTCTCTTCTTCTTTCTGATAGTATAATCCCCAAATTAACCAAACCATAGAAAAAGGTTCGAAATTGTCAATACTGCTATGAAATAGCAGTGTTCATGAATTTCAAGCTTTTCTGTCCATCTGAAGAAAATACCATGAACATTTTGAACGCCCGGAAAAAACAAGTCTGAATAAAAATAATATATATAAATATAAATATATTTTTCATATTACAGGTGAAGAGACAAGCTCCACAACTTAACTGGAGATTGCCCCCAAAAAGAATTTTTGGAAATAATTTTGATCCTGAATTCATCAGACAGAGAAGAGATGGACTCAATGATTTCATTACGATGCTCGTATCTCATCTTGATGTGTTACAGCAGTAAGTATTTAACTTTGTATATGGGTATGTACCAAATTTAGGGAGAATTTAGTCATTACTGACCATATTTATATTTTACCAGAAGCGTTGGTTAATGTTAATCACTTTTTAATACACCATATACAATTACAAAGAATAACGTTTAAACATTCCACTTATGGTGCCTCTTGTGGTTTTCATCAGCCAAAAATATTGAGCATTTTTTTTATCAAGTTCTTATTCATACATTTTTTTTATTTTAATATAAGAAAAATTACTCTTAAAATGTTATGGATCTTAATCACAATGTTGGGAACAACTGTTTGAGTACGGAATCTTAATCCACATTCTTATAGATCTTTAAGAAAAATTGATTCGTATGTGATTTGAATTATAGTACCAAATATTCTAAATATTCTTGTTGAATTTGACATAAACTATGATCTGGTATACTACTACCCGATCAAAAATTTTGATTTTGTCAAGTATGCTCCTCAGATGAACTATGTCTCGTTGACACACACTGAACAAAAGATGTTTTGATAAATTAATTCTGATTGGTTAGTTTGGTAAACACTTGATCTAAGTGGTTTTGAAATCTTCAGTCAGTGGTGAATGCAATCTAACCAAAGTACCTTTTGGATGACATAAGTAACTTGATTACTTCTTTTCCTTTTTAGGAAGGATTTTAATAAAGCTAAAATATATGCTCGAGAATAATGCGATTTGCCGATTGCCCATCAATAACATTTAAATGCTCAAGAGTCAAACTAATATATTGTCAAACTAATTCTGATTTGGAATAGTGATTCGTGTTCTCACTAGTGTTTTTATGTTTCAGTCCCGATGTCCGTACATTTCTTGCTCTGGATAACCCACGTAATAGAATGTATGACAGTGATGATAGTGACTCACCAACTAGTAGTCTGGTGAGTAGGTGCAATACCGGCGTTTATTATCTCTATTGGTGTAAGCTTATGTCATCCGTGTTACCGAAAGTTGAAAATTGGCTTTTGAGTGAAAACAAGATAGTATGTCAGTGACTGTTGCCTGGGATTATGGAAGCTAAGAGTATCAGGATGGTTTTTCTTTGGTAATCTTTCATGTAATTTTCTCCGAATGAACAAAAAGTCTTTAATACCGTCAAAACTGCCATTTCATAAAATTTGAATGTTCTTGAAGCTTTTTGTCCAATTTTTTGTACCGTAGTTGATATTGAACATTTTCCTTTGGTGTGTACATAGCAGCGTTACAAACATATTGCCAGTTACGATCGCATTACTACCATAGGTCTTTCAATAAGGATGAAGAATCTTTAGCTCTTTAGTGGTTCCAGGAAAGAAAACTTTTATGCACTTACTCTGAACTAATTTTGATGAACCAAAAATAAACAATCTTCTACTTATTTTTTGATGGTTTCATTTGCTGAAAAAATAACTATGTTAGCTTTGATTTTCGTCTTGATTTCCAAGCTTTCAACAGTATTCAATCTTATGGAGTCATTTTAAGTTTTTTTCTTGTTCAATTTAGGTGAATACATAATGCATCATTTTATGGCTCTTTTTCATCAGCTCTACAAAATTTTAAAATATATTTTTGGGACTAAACTTTGTACTTTTAAGTGTATAAGTGTTGGTTATATTTACAGTCAGGATCAGCAACACCAGAAGAAACTAATGTTGAACTTGGACCAACAAATGATCCACAGTGAGTACTGAAATATTTTTACATCCTGGAAAAAAATATTAATTGAAACTTTCTACTTCACCACCAATTTGCAATCCATATGTAGCTCAGGATAGATAAAAAAATTTCTGCTGGGGAACATAGCGGTTGTGTCCTGATCGAGGTTTGCTCTTTTTCATAAAATCTAAATTTTAGCAGGTTTTCAAATTCTGGTTTTCCAGAATTTCACACAGGCTCTCATAAAACTCTTAGGAAATCATGGTAGACTTTTAAATATTCATTTTGTGGATAAGAGATTGATTCCTTAATGTTCCTTTTGCTTAATTTCTGAATAATCTAGTGCTGATTTCTTGTACACCACTATATTAGGCTCACTATGAAAATATAAAAAAAGTTTGTAATCTCGCAAATTGCAATGAGTCTGCAAGCCCGTTTTAGCATCATAACATAAGAGAATTCCATAATATCAAACCACTGTACATGTGAACAATATTGATATTTTGCATTTTTGTATTTCTGTGAATTGATATTTCAAGTTATCCATATGGAATTAATATATGGCACTATTAATGATGTCATAATAATGCATACTTGTTATTCCATGAGTCATAATACCTGTTAAGATGTGTGACGTGGTATGAGTGTTATTGGTATTCTAAACAAGTTTGCGATAATAATAATTGAACGGAAGTTATGAATTGAAGCAATGGAAAATTGCTTACCTGAAATTTATCTTTTATGGCAATATGCTCGAAACAGTCAAAACGGTTTGAAACAAGTTCCCTTTAGTTTCGTTAGATAAAAATGTCCTTAAAATTAATGCTGGCATCTAATAGGTTTTTTACTAATAAATGTTTGTTCGTGTTTATGAAAGTTTTTTTGTCAGAATTCTAAACCTTCATTATAGTACCATGTTAAAAGGATTATGTCATATAATTACAAATCATGGTGGTAGGTGAACACTGGACAGGTGATCTACTTATAGATTCCTGCATTATTATGTACTTAAGTTCAGCTTTTTAACAAGCATGTTTAGTAGAATTTGATTTATGTTCCAGTAACAAATCTGTTTTTTCAAGTATATGTCATATATAAATGCGTGCCTTGTTAACGTGATTTATAATTGGACATACAGAGCAAAAGCATGTTGGACAATTTATTTTGACTGAGATACCATCTAATGTAACTAGTCAAGTAATATATTTTACTATTTGTTCAGTGCAAAGCCAAGTGACTTCGATTTCCTCAAGGTTATTGGAAAAGGAAGTTTTGGAAAAGTAAGCCAATTGTTTTCCTGTTTTTATTTCTTTATCTGGGCTGTTTTTATCAAAGCATGAGCCATTGAATGTTCGTGAATGCTTTATTTTTTGATAAAGAGAACTTAAAATTATTTCACATTCGGATTGTGACTTTTTAGTCCTTAAATTGACATTTACAGACACAATAATTTTTTAATTCGAATCATGATATAGTATTTTAAATAAATTTCAAAACAAAAAATGATAAAAAAAAACTGTTAGAAAGATACAGACTGACAGAATACCAGCTACTCTAAATCTGGCAGAAAATGACATGAACATTTTGGACACCCGAAGAAAACTAAGATTTGCCACCCTGATTTGATAAATACCAAACTAGTGAGAATATTTAAAATAATCTGATCATTTGTGCCCAACACTTTCATCAAATCCTGTTGAATAAATTCAGTTATTCGAATAATCTGCGTGGGCTACATTTTCATTGTATGGAATCGCGAAGCCAAACATATTGTGTTCCATATTCATTCCCAACTCATTTTGGTACAAAATCAAAACTTGCTTTAAATTATACGCTTCACTATGAACCCATTTTATGGTCAAATATCAAGATTGCTAATTTTTCATGTAGGTATTGCTGGCAAAACACAGAAAAGATGAAAATTTTTATGCTGTTAAAGTTTTACAGAAGAAAGCTATTATGAAAAGGAATGAGGTTTGGAATTTTATATTTTCATATAATCATATATAATATTGCGTAAAATAATGACAATAATGATCATAATTTCCGGAATCCATTTCTCTTTTTATGTGGTATATTGGGTGCAGGGTTGACCTTATAGGTTAGTTTGAAATGGTGCTTGAAATCACAAATAGAATATTTCAGCACTTCAGATAAACTAAATTGTTGATATTCAACCTTATTTTTGCTCATTTCACAACGGAGTGCAGATTTATGTTATGTATATCTTATACCATGATCTATAATCATGATTTCACTGCAAAAGGAATCGGAAAAAAAATAGTAGAAGAGGGAAACTACTTCGTTTTCACATTATTCTTAAGTTGATTCATTTTTCAATGATATCTTTATATATGCCAAATTTTACATGAATGTCATTCAAACTTAACTATAAAGTCCTGATATCTTCTTGACTACTGATGCATGTTTAGAATTTTTGATCTATATTCAATACAAGTGTAATTCTCAGCTATGAAGTTGTATTACTATAAAAGTGAGTCACTTCCTCAGTCTTTATATCATGATATTGTTTAAAATAAAACAAACACCCACAGAGCGAGATTGTGCTGAGATTTAATAAAAAATTTTTCTGATTATATATATAGTACCGTGATCGTCTATAACGAGGAATATATTCGTTTTTGAAAGAATAGGATTCAGATTTGAAAGAATTTGAATAATAATTTAATAGCACTAATTGTGATCTTTTTCATCAGAATTGAAAATTGCAGCTTATACCGGGCCTGGGCAATCCACAGGATGCTAGGCTGTTTTCACAAATTTTATAAATTTTAGTATTTGGTGTCCTTCATATTCTGTTCTGTGAAATAAACAAAACGTTGTTTTCCGTATCAAATAGTTTATTGTATTATTGTTATCCATATTTCTCGTTTTTGAACATTATTTCTTAGCTTGCAAATTTTTTATTGCAATCCTATGCCATATATTGACATATAAGGTATAAGTGGTCATTTGGTGCGGTAACTTGTGACGAATGGATAAGTTTCTTTATTAAGGGTTCATTTCTTTTATATGTAAGTCAACATGATCCCCCATGTCTGCATACAACCAGGTTGAAAATTGTCTTATGTGGCTAACTTATATTTCAATTCTCAAAAATAAAATATTATGTAAAGTAAACCCTGCACAAAAACCAATTGAGCATAAATTATTATAGAGGTATTTCGGTATTCTAATATTGAGTTTCGAAAACCAAAAATTGTTATGTCAGCTCTTTGCATAATAATATGTTAATCTTTGTAATTAATTATGTCCATCCATAAATCATATACAGTATATATATCTAGATAATAATATAAAAAATGTTTGATCATTGTGATAGTGATATTCTTTTGCTCTCTACTATACAAAGCCATTATGACCATAAAATTATATCCGGGTATTGCTTTAAAATTGCAAGTTTTGGATTTAGTATTTTTAGTATTAGTATTTCTATTCCTTCTGATAAAGTATTCTAAATGCTTTGTTATATATCCCAGTGTACTCTTCCTACGATTTTTAAAACAATTTTCACTTTTGAATTCCCCTGCCACATGCTTTAAACTTTTGATGATAGTTTACCCAATAAGGCAATATGATAACATACATACACAATCATATTGTGTATTTTCAATTGATTAGAATACCGGCATTTCATTCTATCGATCTAAATATAGACTGATAATTAGTGTAGCGTTGTATTGATTTCTTTCAATAATGAAATCATAAATTGTATTATCCTTTCAATTTACCTGTATTTTTGAAGTTTTACCACATTTGAATGGTTTTAGGGAATGTTGACGAAATTTTCTAGATTTGCTACGGATTTATTTATTTGTCAAAATAATTACGTAAAAGATCATTGCATCAGACTTTTTTCTTCGATTGTGTAAATTTATTTATGATGATTTCATTTGGTTCATTTGAAAGACATATTGTTCAAAAAACTGTCTGAAGTTGATTATACTTTGTCATGTTGCCATGTTATACTGCCTAAATAAAAACCAGCAAAACTAGAATATTATTTGTTTCCCAATCGGCAAATTCTTGTCAAAACATCTTATGTGAAGTATGGGCCATTGATAGATTGTGCCGAGAATGTAAGGCCCATTTGTTGCGCATGCCCGACGAAATAAAAAATTTCATTGGATTACTTACGACTATTTAAGAATTTCCCATCAAACAGCGCTTGTAAGAATCAAAGCATTTTTTGTTTGCTTTGCCCTATTGAATCAAGTTTATTAAGCATACAATATCTTAACCTTACTACTTCTTAAATTCAAAATAAAATTCCAAATCTTTAATAATACCAGCCTATGTTAACATAATACCATTTTTTCAGCAAAAACACATCATGGCTGAAAGAAATGTACTTCTCAAGAATTTGAAACATCCATTTCTTGTTGGTTTGCACTACAGTTTTCAAACACTAGATAAATTATATTTTGTACTTGATTATGTCAACGGTGGGGAATTGTTTTTTCATTTACAAAGAGAAAGAACTTTTGTTGAATCAAGGTAAGGAGCAATGATTTTTTTTCAGCAATTCAGAATCTGGTTGGAACCAACATATGCCTTTGCCACAGTTTATACAACATTGCGATAAACTTGACAGAACATTTTTCTCCAGAATAAATGGATTCAAACCAAAAGTATTACCGTAATCAATACCAAACAAGCTATCCTTTTTTGCAATGAGTATACTTCTTAATTTGTTGGACGAATTATAAGTCTATGGAACAATGTGTGTGTGTCGCGGTCGTTGGTCATATCTGGAATTGTTGTCTTTTTCACAGTAGCTGACAATTTATACCTCAAAAATGGACTGTTCTGAAGATAAATTAAAAAAAAGTAATATCATGGCAGGGAATTCGAGAGTCATAATCGTTTTGAGATGTAATATCTTATTTTACTATTTCATCTTTTTGGTATATTTGTTTCCAATTTTTTGTGGTAGAGTATCTGTCTTCTATCTTACTGCCAATCTGCAAATGCTTAGTTGATTTTTATATTTTTGTATACTATTGTTGATGTTATCTAACTATTCTATTTCAATATTTTCCAGAGCACGATTTTATGCAGCAGAAATAGCAAGTGCAGTCGGTTACATGCATTCATTAAAAATTATATACAGAGATTTGAAGCCTGAAAATATACTGCTTGATTCAAAAGTAAATATCCTCGCGATTTTTTACTACTCACTGCTTTCTATCATAATAGTTTAGCTTTGTTTGATATGTTTGCCATCTTGGAATAAGGTTGCTCGTATGGCATCATGTAGTTGTTCTTTGTCAATAAGTGGCAATTAGATTGTACCTTTTTGGCTCTACTTCCAACCTTGCTCAGAGCGAATTTCAACTGGAAAATTTTTGTTTTGTTAGTAATTCAAAAAAGCATATATTTCATCTGATTCAAATGATTCGGTTCAAAATATTCAGATTTATTCATGAATATGTGTTTAGATAGGTTTTTCATATTTTACGTATGTTCCAGGGTCATATCGTTCTCACTGATTTTGGTCTCTGTAAAGAAGGAATAGAGAGTAATCAAACCACATCAACATTCTGTGGTACACCTGAATATCTTGCTCCTGAGGTACTGAAGAAAAAACCTTACACAAGATCAGTTGATTGGTGGTGTCTCGGAGCAGTATTATATGAAATGTTATATGGATTGGTAAGAAAATTTTTGATGACCTAGCCGAACAGGAAAAGGTCGGATCTTTCCAGTTATTGTAACCCTGTCCGTCTATAAGTGGCCGCTATTACAGGGCCTTGGACAGGGTGATCCACTTTAAGAAGTGGCTATAAAAAAAAATAATAATTAAAATATAATTTTTCAAGCATCAGAAACTAATGGATCGTGCCTATTTGGGATGGCTTGGATCAGCAAATGTTGGACCAATGTGATTTCTGATCGATCGCATGTTTGTATATAATAAACTTTAGTAATAGTTCAAAATGTGGTCTAATGACACCCTCCATTCTATTCTGGAATATGTTTGATTCAAGTTTGAAAACTAATATCAGAGAAAAATATTTTGCCTAGGTCTTGCAGCATATTTTTTATGGGTTTTCATTGCGATCTAAAAAGTACAGATTAGTGATTGATGTAATTTCTTGATTTTGTATAGAACTAGCACCCAATGTCGTAGCCTAAAACTTTATTAGGTTTTAACCAACAAATTATTTGCTAACATTTCCAGTTAAATTAAATAACCAGTATATCCGAAAATATACGAAGATTACCAAAGAAACACTCAAGAAGATAGTACACTATCATCAAAGCTACCCTTAACTAATGACATTCGCGAAAGGACATTCAAACACGCGGATGAAATTATTCAACAAAGCTAAAGGTCGTATGTATAAAAACTGCAATCACCACACCCAACACTACGATCTATTGCACAGATTATCCTATTGATAACTCCGTACATGTATATTTTTTTTTTACAGCCTCCATTCTACAGTCGAGACACCCATGAAATGTATGAAAATATTTTATACAAACCACTGAAATTAAGAACAAACGTATCAGCAGCTGCAAGAATGATACTCGAACAGGTTAGTTGTTGGTTTTAATTCCCATTTAAATGATATTCCTTATGCCTGGACCTGAAATCCAATATTCCTGGTTGGATTTTAGTCCTTATTGAATTTTTTTTCATAAACAATAATCATTCCAACCTGGTGAAAACTTTCAAAAACATTCATTTACTTCATCAACATTGTTATGCGTTAGATGTGTTCTATTGGTGATGTTGAAGATTTGATTTTTCTGGAAATATGATGGAAGAGTTTTCATTATCCAGTAACACTTACTTCATCTGCCTGTAATTTAGAAAATGATGTGATGCCACAGACTGGCTGATTATTGGCCACCCTGCTACTGAAGAAAATGGGTTCCATTAGAAGAAAATTTAGCAATTGTACAATATTCCATGATATATCTCTTGCTAGAAGATTAAAACGCCTTTTTTAGTGTCTTGTACAAAACAAGAAGTTTCAAAATCATCAATACTGCTATTGGGCACCTGAAGAAAATAGCATGAATAGTTTGGACACCTGAACAAAAACAAAATTCTGACACACTGCGGTGCCGCTTTGCCTATTGTAATCTACTCAAATGAGTGAAGAAAATTCTGATCTGCCTAGCAAATGTTTTATCATGAAGTAGTGAATTTTCAGTAAGTTGTCTTCTGATGGAATCGACTTTCCTAAGGTATATGATAAAAAGAGTCGTTTGCATTATGTCAGTCTGGCATGTGGCTCTCAGTCTTTTAACTTTTGTATAACCTGATACTTTTGTGTTTATCTGTGTGGAAAACTTTTTATGTAATGTTTTCATTTAAAATAAATTATCTCATTTTCAGCTTCTGCAGAAAAATCCTGAATTTCGATTGGGTTCAGGAGAACGAGATGTGGTGAGTAAACATCTACGCTTTGTTTTTGAGGTTTTGTTAGATAGAAGCGTTATCTCCTGTGTCTCACAAATACCTGTCAGAATAAGTTCATCAAAACATGTTTTGCAGAGTATGAGTCATTGATGGGTTGTGTCGTGAAGGCGTGGGCCATCTTTAGTTCATGCTTTACAAAATAAAATGTCTGATTGGGTACTATAACTGTTAATATTCTACGAGTCTAGGACAAATTCATCATAGTGCTACTAGATCTATTTCCCTTTTCAATAATGCATATTTCTAGCAATTTTAGCAGATCATGCTCGTTTTTTAGGTTGACATCAAAGAACACACCTTTTTTGCTCTCATTAACTGGGGGGATCTTGAAGCTAAGAGATTGCAAACACCTTATAATCCTAATGTTGTAAGTATCTCACATATTCTACAGATATTTCCAGGTTGACAGAATCTTTTTTCTTTTGGTGTCTGAAATGTTCACATATTTTTCTTGATGAACAAAAGGCTTTATAATTAGCGCGGCTGTTTCGTGGCATTATTGATGATTTTGAACCCACAGTTTAGTGGCTGCCAGACAGCTTTGTTGCAGAATTTTTCTTCTGATAGAAACTTTTTTCTTCGGGTGACTGAGTAGCAAAGTAGATTTAATACACAACATTGATGTAATCTGAATTAAATGTGAAAGACTAAGCAATAACATTCATTGAGACTAATTGATTTTTTTGTTCACTTTTATCAATGGGCGTCGACTGTTGCTACATTGATTTTTAATATTAGTAAAATAGTGTTCAGTTTAATATTTAAGAAGGCAGCCTCTGAGAATAATGTTTGATAAAATCCTTTTTTCCTTTAGGCTGGACCCGAAGATTTAAAACATGTGGATCCTGAATTTGTTCAAGAACCTGTTCCAGAATCACTCGGAGAAAATGATCAAACTGTAAGTTCTTTGCTTTAGATTTGAAAAGTTATTGAAATCTTCCATTTCATCCGAACTGAAATCATGATTTTGCAGTGGTTCATATCACTTTATTGCGACATGTCAATTCCAGAGTTAGTATTTTAACTAAACTCCATAAATTATATATCTTATCCAAGTGATTTTCAGTTTTTGTCATTTCATGCTTAATAAATTTCTCTCAAAAGTTTTTAGTAATATTGTCTGTATTATTTTTTTATTCAAGGTGAATGCAAGTGTTCAAGAAGTGGATGACGCTTTTGTGGGATTCTCATATGCTCCTCCCTCAATACTTGCCAATTCGTAACGCAGAACTTGGTATCGAGAGAATGAAGAACACCAGATTATCAATGATAGACAAGTACTGATGCAAGACGGCAGAATGTCGACTACTGTGCTACTTCAATGCCCAAAGGAAATCGCATCCAGCGGAAAATTTTTTTTTATCAAACTGGATATATTTCTTGATATATCCTTTGCTAAATGAAATGTTTAGTAGCAACTTACCAGTACAGAAAGCTTCAAAATCATCAATACTACCATGAAATAACAGCGTTGATGGTTTCGAAGCTTGATGTTTATCCGAAGAAAGTGATAGAAATATTTCAGCCGCCTTAAGATGCTGACCCATTACTGAGGTGTCAAATTGAAACATCTGAGGTGGTTATTAAGGGATTCCCAATATTTCAGATGCTCGTTTGTCATTAAGTTCGTTTGAAAGTCTTCTTTTCTTAGTAGTAAAAATAATGACTTCAGTATGGGGTGTTGTTGATAGTATTTTGGCATTCCTTGCCATTGTGATAACACAGCCATCTCATGATTTGATATACTTACGTTGAAATTTATCTAACTAAATATTTTTATCTAAAATGTGAATGTATAATTTTTTATCTATGGAATTTGGAATGAAATCTGTCGGTTACTCTTGCCACTTTGAAACCCTAAGAAAATAACTATCATCTGGATAAAATCAAGCGGAAAGGCAATTTTTGGAAAAATTATTTAAACCTCTGTTTTGAGCGAATACCTGTTGTTATGTTCTAAAGGATATTCTGCAAAAATCATCAGCAGTGCTATGTCGAGGCAAAGTTGATAGATTTCAAAGCTTTTGTTTTATTTTGATACCGATAAATTTTATTGTGAAATTTTCAACATATTAAGTCATCTTCCTGCTCGTCAGCATTCATTATCCACTGCTATAGTATAATTAAAGTTCTCTATATTCCGCTCTTCCATGTCAGGAAAAAGATTGATCGTGGAAACTGGTGGGTCCATGTTCAATTAAACTGTTTCTGATTTAGTTTGTCTGAAACACTGAGTACAATTTTGTATTTTGGAATATTCCATAATAGTTCCATTGTGTTCAGAATTGTCCATTCTTATACGTGTGCAACTACCTCCTATTTGCTGAAATTTTGTTTCATTATCATTGTGAATGAATGACCTTCCACAAACTTGCATTTCAGAAATCAAGAACTCATTTTAACTTCTAGTCATCTAGAAATATGTACTTTTCGGTAGACCGTGACCGATATCGATTTTTCTTTTTCCAGAATAGGGAATGAATTCCTAAATATATTGAAAATATTACTTCTAATGGGATTAATTGCATCATTTTGATAGAAATTTTACAGAGATATGCTTTGTTTAGCATATTGGCAGATATTACTATTTATTTTTCTGATATACCAGTATATCAGCGTTGAGAAAATGGCTGATATATCGGTTGGAGTCTACTTTTTAGTCCTTCGACTGGTTTTCAGTTATAGTGCAGTCATCATCACATGGTGAAAGCATCAATACAGTAATCAGATCCTTTTTTTTTTATCAATATTTTTGTCAAATATATCAACTGACTTCTAAAGCTTTAAAGCGGATCACTTTTCTATTCAAGAAAATCGCAAGGGAGGTGTGACCCGATTTAAAGTATATCAATGGCAAATGCAATGAATGGTTTTGTTATAAACAAATATTAGTAATGGGTCCTTATAGGAAATTTCAAAATCCAACCATAGTTTGCCCTGTAATGCCAATGCGGTAATATACTGCTTTTATGTGCCTATACTACAGCTTTATCGCTGCTGCTTTTCAGCATTTCATTTATGCGAATCATATCATCATTCTAACATTCTTTCCTATTCATTCTATTCAATAATTTTTAATATTATATTTACTTATAAAATAACAAAAATCATGCAGTTTTTATATACTCCTTCCATAAAAATCAGTTCTATGCAATGAACACATCCTTGTATGCATATTTCCAAAATATTTTCACCAATAAAATAAATTTATAGAACAATAATGGTCGTGCTTCTTATTGAGTACAATTTTAAAACTATTATTGATAATGATGGTGAACCTACTATTGAGTACAATATATAAAACTATATTATCGGTAATAATGGTCTAACCCGATACTACGAAACAAATTTTGATCTTGTTAGACTTTGCTGGAGTTCTTTATATGTAGGTGTCAACAGATTTTATTCTTTCGGAAGATGAAATTTTTTTATATTAAATTATATTCAAATTATAAAGTCAATGAGGCCTATAATGAATGTAATTGAATCTCAAGCCCGAATGCAAACATTTAATTCAAATTGTGGATCATTTTTAGTCTAGTATTCGGTCCATCTCCATCAGAAATTTTACTTTGTCATGCATGCCTCACAGATGAGCCGCGTCTTGATTATGCGGTCGATCCGTGGCTCATACTCAATAAAATATGTTGAAATATTTCTAATTGGGCCTGCTGCTTGCAACAGCAATATTAATTCTGCTAGTCATGCTAGATGCTTATAGTATTGATAGTATAATGCTCTGCTGATGGTGACTCAATAAAATGCTGCTTGCATAAAACTTTTTACCGGATTCTTTAACATAATATTGCCAAATATTTTTTTGCTTGAACAAAAAGTAATATTCTTTCTTATGCAAAATGCTGATTTATTCTATTAGGTTACCAGTATCTTATCCAAACTTACACATAATGTTATGTTAATTTACAATTGTGTTACTCGTCAAAGAACTTATTTGGCCAATATTCTATATCCGATATATTTATATAACAGAATTAAACCATAATGTTTAAGTGATAAGATTCTTTTTAGCATACTTTTCCAATTATGTACTGTAGTCAATTCATATTGCAACTGAAGTGGTTGATTGTTTATCATCGCCCAGGGCAGATATCACTCACTGCGCTTAATTATAGGGGTTAAGTTTTTTTAAACGGTTTCCACTTGAGTAAAGTTGCTGGTACTTCATTTTGTACTTGCTCTTTTCCACTTTAGTAGCCGTTAGTCAATTTCTTTTTGGCATTCCTTCTCGCCTTGTTTAGACCGAATTTGGCATGGGCGTTTAATGTACTTGTAATGACAGAAATGAAAAATACTCATTTTATCAGCACATTATGAAAGTTGGTTGACTGGAGATCTTGACATAATTTATCGACTCTAAGTAAAACTGCTACGCCTCTTATTAGGAATTTATTCATGTAAACGAATCAACTTCATCTTAAACTATATTGTATGCATTAATTTTGTATCTCATCATTGCTTGTGCATATTCTGCTAATGTTCACAGGCATTAGTTATCACACAAGTCGCATTGTTCAGCACTGACTTCAATTCTTGGCGCTAAAAATGTGTTTATTCTACTTCATCTTCCCCCTGTGTCCATTTAGTGTATATAATATATATATATATAGTAAAGGGGTTCCAATATTTCATGATATATCTGCGGCTATAATATTTATTTGTATGTTTTTATGTGTCTAATCTGTAAAAAAGAAGGTTTGAAATCACCAAAACTGCTATGAAATAGCAGTGTTGAAGGTTTTGAAGTTTTTTGTCCACCTGAAGAAAATCGCATAAACATTTCGGACACCAGAAGAAAGCCAAGATTCTGCCAACCTATGTATGGAATAGGTCTGATAATACTTACAAATTTCAGATTCAATCTCAGTATAGCCAACATTGCATTGTCTTATATTACATCATAGATTCTAGTTCCACCCCATAATTTTGAGATAAATCCCATTTTGATGAGTGTAATAGCAATATTTTTTCATTCCAGAAGAGGGTATTGCTGGTCAAAACATATGTGGTAATACACACATCTGAACAAATATGAACCGTATGGCACAATAGGTTTCATACTTTTGAGAGAATGGAATTACCGGCACCGTAGCCATTTTTTTTATCTAGAAATTGGGTATGATATTTTAGATCTGAATTTTTTTCAGTCTTTGATATAATTATCCATCCATGATTCTTTCTATATAGCTATACTTAACACACCTATCATTCCATATTTGTCATTGTATATAATATAATTTTATCCCATTATTTTCACCAAAATGAAACATTAGCTTTAAAATAATAATTTGAGATATGTGCAATTAGTGCCTTGCTTGCTGTTGAAAATATTACACTTTATTTTATTGCTCGAAAACATTTAAATGACGTGTTCTGTCCAAGGCTTGAGTCACTGATGGATTGCTCCATCTAGGCCCAGCTTTTCTGTGGGTTATGTTTGACCAAATTAATCAAATTTCTGAATGTAATAAAGCTTTCTTGTTAGAACACATTTTTTGTATTTTGACTATGAAATAAGATTCCTGTAATGAATGATTTGATTATTTTTTTTTAAGTTGGTTATATTTTATTTGATTAGCATATCAATTTTAGTGTTATCGTATATAAAATCTGTCGTCAAAAAAACATATCCATTCCTCGTTATTATTATTTTTGTTTATTCATACATGATTTTCTTTGTATGATACGAATAATGGATCTTTTGAATATTATTGTTTGAATTATTTTCTCTTTATTTCAATATCCAGATTTAAATAATTATTGGTGGTGTTATGAATGGTGTTTCGTCATGGCAGAAAAGTATAGCAGAAGTATATTGAGGATCGTCATTGCTCAACTGAGTCAAGCTGTCGGATTTGACACGATTCAATCTTCATCTCTCGATGTTTTAACTAACATACTTGAACGGTATTTACTTGTTTTGGGCAAATCTGTACATGATTTAAGTGAACAATGCTGTCAGACAAAACCTAACTTGTGTGATGTTGAGTTTGCATTGAAAAGAATGCATGTCTCCATTCCAGATTTAATTGAATATATGCAGCAGATGGAACCTGTTGCATTCCCACATAAAGTACCAATGTTTCCTGCACCGAAGGAATCAAATTTGCAATTTCCGTCTGGTAATAATCCTGAAGATTTTGATAGAGGAGAACATATTCCTCTATACATGCCTTCGATGATTGTTGCTCCTCCGAAACCTGCTGAAGAAAAAGAAGAAAATGCTGCTCCCGAGGGTCAAAAAAATAAAAAAGCAAATTTTGTTATTGCTGGAAAAGTACAAGGATCATCTTCTGATGAAGATGATTATTCAGCTGGGGATGCATCAAATGAAGAATATATTTCTGATGATTCATTATCACACAATCCTGTGAAATCTCGTCATTTGACGAAGCCTGAAGATATTCCAACAATAGAAGGAACGGCTCCGAGCAGTATGATGTCTGAGTGGGATGAGTTGCTTGGTAGCATGTCACCGACAAGAAGAAGCAGTTTTGAAACCGGTGGGGAATCGCATGATCGACCACCTCCTAAAGGAAAAAAGGGAATAGATGACCCGTACAAGTACACACCTGCTCGTAAACAATCAAAAGATTTACCATGGCTAAATCCTGATAAACGACACACTCCATCTGTGAGCTTAAGTTCTCGCAAAGACTCCTGGGCATCTCGTACACCGTCAAATAAATCCGATGATCCAAAATGGTTGTCTGACAAAAAGAAACCGGTTGATGTGTATGACACTGATTGGTTACAAGGTGAATCGGCATCTCCGGTTCATCTTGCAAAGCCGCCCACTCCAGATTTATCATTTGGAAGTCCACAGGTTGATAAAAGGCCATGGTTGAACAAACGTAAAGAGCTTTCTTCATCTACACCTGCCAGTAAAAACGCTCCAAGTTCTAAAAAACTATCAACACCCCAAAGTAGCAAGCAAAGATTGACCTCAACCCCCACCAGTTCAAGTCAAAAACATATTGCTAAGCAAAGTATTGAGCGAAAATCGTCACATCACAAACCATATAAGCCGTTCAAAAATTTACCATCTGCTAAAAAGGTTGACCTTAGTGATGAACCTATTAAGGCCAAAATAGAGTTGGCTGAAAAGCTTATCCAAGGACCACCTCTGCCTGCGTACAATCCTACAAGTCCTAAATCTACAAAACGTAAACCAAACTTACAACCTTCAGCCGATTCTCCAGTACGATCCAGTATAGAACGTGCTGAGAAATTACTGAAACATCCTCCAGTTGATAACTTGAATTTTTCATCATCAAGGGAAGCTTCTCCCGCTCCAAAACATGACAAAACACCTGCAAAACGCATAGAAGAAAAAGATCGTTCAAATTTTGCTTCTTCCAAATCTATGTATGATGCAATCGATGCAGTAATCAACAGAGCCCAAGAGGAGACTGTCAAAAAAGATGAGCAAGCGAAGAAAGATGCAGAAGAAGCAGACTTGATGCGATTTTCCCATCTTGTGGAAGATTCCAGTTCATCAGATTCTGAGGCAGATGTCGATCATAAAGTTGAACAAATGTTGCAGCTTGAAGAAAGAGGATTGAGAGATGCGCATCCTCCTACTCCAGGATCTTCTCCTGTTCCTACTCCCTCATCCACAGCAACTCCTCAATCACTTGATATAGATGAGGAAGATGAAGATGTTATTGTTGATACTGACTCTGATGAATCCATAAAGTTGACTCCGAAAATACCACCAATCACTGAAAAAGCAAAATTGAAATCTGAAAAACACAGCAAGAAGGAAAAACATAAAAAGAAAATGAAAAAGAGTTCGAAAGATGATATCGGGAATAAATCACCTCATAAATCACATTCAAAGACTAAAAAAGAGAAACATACACCTAAACCTGCATCTTTTGTAACCACAGAGACAATTTCTGAAGTATCTGTCAAAATGAAAGTCAAGTTGAAACATCTGAAGCATCCTGAGCCTAAACTTTTCGACGTCAATCAAGATCAAGATTTATACAAACCAGCAGAAATAAAACATACACCGAAACCATCCAAAGAAGAAAAACACAAGTCTAAAGAAGGGAAGCATCAAAAGTCAAAAGAACATAAAAAGCATTTGACACCTAAATTACCGGATTTAAAACAGTCATCTGGTGAACATGATATGTCAGTAGAAAAAATAATATTGAAAAAATCGAAGAGCGGAGATGCGAAAGTGGTTAAACCAAAAGTGAAAGAACATACAAGATCTCCTTCTCCTCCGTCTCCTGTACCGATTCGCAACTTACCTCTTCCTAAACTTTCTGCGGCAGTCCCGGTGATGAATGCCACTGCTACGATAAAGGAGAAAGAAAAAAAGAAATCCAAGAAAGAGAAAAAAAAGAAGAAAGATAGGGATAAAGACAGAGATGTCAATATCGAATGGGCCAGTGAAAAAGACCGCCATTCTGAAAAATCAAGAAAGGAAAGTAAGGAAAAGAGCCATTACAAAGATAAGTTTAAAGACCCGGATTTGGATATTGCAATGTCGTCAAGAAGAGATTCATTTGACTCTGACATTCCTTCACCCACGGTACCCAAATTAACATTAAAAATGGGTGCGAGTGAGAAAAAATTTGTGATTAAACAAGGTAGCGGCTCCAATATGAAATCTAGTGGTAAAAAACGGTCTCACTCCTCTGTAGGTGACCGTCCGATTCCTGCTAAAGAAAGAAAGGTGTCTGTGGAAAGTGTCAAAACTGTTTCTGAAAGTTTTGCTGCTGCTGTAGAAAGAAAAGTTATAACTCAAACAATTAGTGCTGGTCCTACTCCCACTCCTGTTGGTGTTTATGAAGACGAAGATGGTAACAAGGTAAAATTAATATTCTTTACTCAATCAGTGGGACGAGTGCTGTACCACATATGTTACTTTTTGGTACTTGTTGCCACTAAAATTGCGGTAAGAACTTTATATCCTAATATTCTCCGAAATAAAAAGCATGTAATTATGACTTTTTGAATATTTGTGGCAAGAGATTTCAAGTAGCTTTCAATCCAATAATGTTGTTAGAATCATCTTTATGTGTGGGTTGTTACATCATAAATGTCATGCATGTGCAATGTTAGAGTAACGTGAAAAGGGATATATATTTTGTGCTAGTATGTAACTGTGATTCATTGCAGTATTTTTTTCATTATAACACTATAGAGTTCGATTTGTGTTATCTATACAAATGGGAAACTAACATTCATGAGGCAGTATCAATTTAGAGTGAGTTGTTCCAATTTCATTTTTATAAATTCATGAATCAACTGCTACTTTTTATGTATATTATCACAGGTTTGGATATGTCCAGGCTGTAATAAACCTGATGATGGAAGCCCAATGATTGGATGTGACACATGTGATGACTGGTATCACTGGCCTTGTGTAAATATTAAAAAAGAACCACCGGATGATGTTGACTGGTACTGTCCTCGTTGTATGAAAAGACAACAGCAAAGTAAACTAAAAGGATCTGCCAAAAAGCGTAAAAAGAAATAAAAATGACTATGACTATAGAAATGGTGTAATTAGGTTAGGTGAGATTGTAGTTAGATGATGAGAATATTGCTATCACAGAGAAAGGAGCCACTACATCTTCCAAGCTCGTGCTCCATAGATTTAACACAACTGCCACAGAGTCAAAGCATGTTGCATTTTCTTCCCTAACCCTATTTTTCCAGGTTATACTTTATGGTCGTGATGACGCCAATATTTTTTTATTTTGTAAATTACGTACTTGTTCCTAAAAATTGAAATCTAAAATTAAATTTGTTTTAAGTGTTTAGTGGCGTCAGTGGGTAACCGTTTTTAGGATATTAGTTAGCTGTACCAGGTTGAGCTTTAAAATGTGATTTTCAAGCATGACAAATGTGCTGTAGCAAATCGTTTGAAGGATACACTTACCGCATATAAATGTGGAAATTCATATATGGTCATGCGCAGACCACTGATGTGGATGATAGATTTTGGTTGTGCAATATTACTCCCTACCAGGGTGGCAGCGACTTGATTTTCAGGCCGCAAAATTCTTGGACTGGACTAAATTTGTACATCCAAGTGCTATATGGGCAAAATCCGCACAATCCCGTTTTTACATTGCGTCTTAAATGAAGGACGTCTTCGTCTTCCATTCGGGCATTTTTATCCTGCTCTCTTGTATTTCTCTGTTCATCAAATTTATGCATTCTGGAGTCTCAACGACATGATACGGTGAGTACCTCGTTGGCTCAATCGGTGAAAGCGTTATGAATACGCATCTCTGATCGTCATGACGCAGGTTCGAGTCCCGTGAGGGAGGATGATCATATGCGAGAGGTTTGCTGGACGTCCCACCGGGCACGGTGGTTCACGAAGGCGCCGCTTACGGCTTCCTCCACCAACCAGGACCATGCACAGTGATAATGAGAAATGCGATAATCAAAAACTTTCTTCCATTGGGAACTGGTATCTGCACAAGAGGTCGTGGTTCGCCAAATGGTTAAGTTGTATTCTCGGCTTTCCTCTCAAGACATGACCCCCCACAAATGTTATATTTCACGATTCTTATATAATGGTTGCTACGATAATGTCATTTAGTTTTTCCATATTTGAAAAGGTAACATGAAAAATATCCATTGCAATTCTGACTATTCCTTTAAAGCAAGGAACTTTATTTTCCGAGCAAATTTATTTTCAAATTATATTTAGGACGAAAACATGGCCATTACAGTTTACGCGGAATATTTTAATGTTTTAATCGAAGACCTATCAAAAAAAAATTCCTCACCGCTCGATAGGGAATTCTATATCCCCAAGTATTGATAGCAACCCAGTTATTTTCTAGGTAAAGTAAAACAAAATTACCACAAAACTGGGTAAAGCATTACTAGGTTAATCAGTTTCACTTTCAAAACTAGGTTGGCTTAAATTTAAAACCTGACAAACTATGTGATCGCAGCATTTAAGGTATTTTAATGGATTTGAAGGTTAAAATGTTCAAATAATCTATTTTGAAAAAAAATCATAGTGAAACTATGGTTTACCTTTTTTTTGTTTATACTAGATTTTTATACCAGATACCTAGTTTTTCAACCAGGTATATTTACCTATTTTACCCAATAAATTTCATTGGTAAATTATCACACTGCAAACTTCATAAAAGTAGGTAACTAAGTAAGTTTTATATTCTTGAAATTAGGTGAAAGTACTTTGAAAACAAACTCGTTATTCTATCCAAAAAACGGCACACGGCTTAGCGAATATAACAGACACCATAAAACGACTGCAACGAAGAATGAAGTCTCGTACTCCGCTATGTAAAGATGGAAATAAAAATCTGTATAATACGCAATACACGTGCTTTTGGGAGAACTTTTTGTATTTGATGTATATTGTAGTTTTATGATTACACGCCATGATCATAGAGACAATTCTGATATTCTGGACAAAAATCACTACCACGTCGAGTCTTTGTTGTAAACAATTAATTTTCTCAATTAACGCTTGTCAAATAACCATTCTACACACGTGGACCATGTTAAATTTTATTGACGCAGGGTTTGGTCGTACTCAGAAGGCTCTGGCGAGATCCGCCTTGGTGTTCAGTAACCAAGGTTTATACTCGGATCAACGATGTTATGGGACGAAGATCAAGATCTGTTACGTATCCTACTGACATCTTGTTAAGTAGGAGAAATAGAAATTTCGCGTGCTATTCCATGTAGGCTACTTTGGTAGGAATTAAATTGCAAAGCTTCAGTGAATATGCGCAAATTTATTAGCGACTTGAGGAAATCGCAAAATATTGAATTTTATTTTCTAATCACTCAATATACCAAACTCGAAATCTATTAGTCTTGATATATGCCTAATTATATGGTTCTGATTGAAAAAACTTTCGCGTTTTACCTAAAAAAGTAATTGAGATATAAATTACTTTTCGATTTTAAATTGATGAATGTCACTTCTCATATTACCCTCATTAACAAATACCGCTACCAGGGCAAAGGTGTATATTTCATAACGAAGACAAAATTCTCAATAAGCCAACATTGAATTCACTTAATATAGCATTAGTCAACAAGCGTTAGGATTCGCTTGCATTTTCTACCGGGATTTTATTAAGAAGTCAACTTATCCCCTAACCTTTGGCGCTCAGGTATAAAGATAAAAAGAGAGATATTTAGTAACAAAGCATTCAAGGTTAACTGATGACGTCATAATGAGCGCCACAAGTAAAAAGATTCCAAAATCAACGCTTTTCTTTATTGCTATCAGTTTGTAAAAGTTTGTTCTTATATTTCCTTTCGCAGATTCCACAATATCTTTTATTCGCCTTTTGAATTGCATATCAGTTTCCCGAAGGGGGGTATTTCGGATTTATTTTTAAAATAAGGGAGCATATTATTGTTACCAAAACATAAAATCATTCAAATGGTATTACCGTATAATTACCAGCATATCCGTATTTCACTTTTTTGTAGTTGTAATTCCATGGCATGACTCATGACACCAATGACTTTTCCGATAGATTGCCAATTTAGCCATCTAAAAATTTATTTTTCTGAGGTTCCACATTATCATGCCGCTCGGCAGCGCTATAAGGCCGCCCCTTTGAAAAATACATGCTGACGTTCTGGTTTGTTACCAGAAAAATATACTATTCCAGATATATTTCATATATTTGTTTTAGATAACAATTTGTTGTTATGTATATTAGCATTACACAAGTTTTCCACGATTTTTTTTTTATTATTGGAAAATTTCATACTTACCCAAAATTATTTAGCTTTTGTAAATATTTTCAAGAAAAAAAAGGCACATGCCTGCCGTACGTATTTTACGACCTGGCAACGGCGTCTTGCTAGAGCTAATGTGGTTTTGAGCGTTTGGTGTTTGAAGTCAGTAGCGACTGCAAGACGAAAGTGGTTCGAGTTGATTATATTCTGCTTACTGCTTAAGGTGGAGGATATTTAATGGCAGCAAAGTATCCAAATTTAGATGAAGTTGAACAAAAGCTTGCAGACGTTTCCTTAAAAACGTCAGCAGACGCAGATGGACAGAAGAGTTCTTCATCAGCACCGATTCCGCCACCCGAACAGTCAACGACAAAAACAAAGAAGAGAAAAAACAGGAAAAAGTCAGGAAAATCAGCTGCCACAGGCGATGGTAGTCAGAATAATATAGTAAAACCTGTTGATATCAAAGAAATCATCAGAGCACAGCAAGAAGAATCTGCAAAAAATAAATGGAAATTTTGGAACACACAGCCTGTACCCAAGCTTGATGAAAAAGTAGAAGACGTTGGAAAAATTGAAGCTGACAAAGAAGTTGTTAAGGAGGAATGCTACTCTTTGCCTACAGGATTTGAATGGGACACTCTTGATCTTAAAAATGAGTCTCAGCTAAAAGAAGTTTATGAATTATTGACCGAAAATTATGTAGAAGATGAAGATAACATGTTTCGATTTGATTATTCAGCAGGATTTTTAAGATGGGCTTTGCAGCCACCAGGCTATTTCACAGAGTGGCATTGTGGAGTTCGAGTTGTAAAAAACAAGAAACTGGTCGGCTTTATCAGTGCTGTTCCTGCAAAAATCAAAGTATATGATGAAATTGAACACATGGTTGAAATTAACTTTTTATGTGTCCACAAAAAACTGCGATCGAAGCGTGTAGCCCCTGTTCTTATTAAAGAAATCACAAGAAGGGTGAATCTTAAAGGAGTTTTTCAAGCAGTTTATACTGCTGGAATCGTTCTCCCAAAACCTATCGCCACATGCCGGTATTATCATCGTTCACTTAATCCAAAAAAACTTGTGGATGTTCAGTTTTCCCACATAGGAAGAAACCAAACTATGCAACGCTTGATCAAACTCATGAGATTGCCTTCGGATACGCAAACCAAAGGTTTACGAGAAATGAAAAAGAAAGATGTTGCAAGATGTCATTCTCTTTATCTTGATTTTGTTCAAAAGTTCAATTTGACACAACTTTTTACTATTGAGGAATTTGAGCATTTCTTTATGCCACGACCAGGCATCGTACAAACTTATGTTGTAGAGAATAGTGAAGGTCAACTGACAGACATGTCAAGCTTTTTCTCATTACCTTCTTCAATCATGAGTCATCCTGAATATACGACTCTGAATGCTGCCTACTCATTCTACACTGTTCACACGGAGACAAATATTATTCAGCTGATGAAAGATATGTTAATTTTAGCAAAACAACAAGGCTATGATGTATTTAATGCGCTTGACTTGATGGACAATCGTCAATTCTTGAAAGATCTTAAATTCGGCATGGGAGATGGGAATCTTAATTATTACCTATTCAATTACAAATGTCCTATTATAGAAAGTGAAAAAGTTGGACTTGTTCTACAATGAAGAGCAATAATTTTTCTAGTTCTAATGTGATGTTATAATTATTTACTAATTTGTTTGTTCTTAATTTTGTGTATTTTGTAGGGATGCCCACACAAATCCCATTAAGAAAAATGTTGGCCAAACATGTTTTGTTAAGCATGAACCACTGAATCGCGCCACCAAGGTGCGGGCCATCAGTGACTCATGTTTGACGTAATAAATTTTTTTACTGGAATTATGGAATGTTGATGTTTTTCATACTTTCTTTAAAAATCCAAACAAATAATCTGGTTTGTTCCATGTACCCATGCTGCGAAGTCATGATTAATAATGCAAAATATTACACCATAAAATTCAACATGTATGGTAGTTTTTTCCTTACAATGTTTTTTTAAAAACAGTTTGAGGTAAATCCAGATGTGTTCCTGTTCACACCTATTCATTTCAAATGGTGTTTTAAATATCATATAGAATCATGTCGTTTATAATAAAATCTGATTCGATCTTCTAAATATATTAAGGAAATTTCTATCAACAGCAGGATTTTATATCAAATCTGTAAAACTTGTAAAAATAAATATGAAAGCGCAACAATGGCAAAAAGTAGTTCAAATAGAAGTCAAAAAAAAAGAATTTTGCATGCTAAATCAATTTAATTCTTTTGATATTCCTGTCCATTACTCATTTATGGATTTTAGCATGTTATTAATTATCAATGATATGTCTATATATTTTGTTTTATAATAATTTATGTTGTAAATTCGGCAATCACCGCAAAGCGACATTGCGAAAATTAATGGTATTCACCACCTGCCCAGCTCGGGCATGATTTTTTAGAACAACCACAGTCTTATTTTTACTGTCATTTCATAAAGTAATATATTAAAACATTGAAAATGTTTTGTGCCGAGAAAGATTTTTTCTTGAATGCTGTTTGTTTATTTATTCTTTTGCACATATGTATGGAAAAATGGGAATGCATATCCAGGATTGACAGAATCTTGTTTTTTTTTGAAGACTCCATAACTTTTACATGGTTTTCTTCAGATGAATTAAAAGGGCATCAAAACCATCAATGTTACTATTCCATGTCAGTTTGATGTTTGTGATGCTTCGCGTACAACTTAGATACTGTTGGACATTTTATTTATTTTGTTATTGGCATTTTATCAGTTATCTAAATAATACCAGACTGGTTGGCGTTGAGTTCGTTTTGAAAAACCCCACGTTTCAATTGATCATTCGATCAATGATTATTGATTTTGTTTTCACTGAATATCTTCTCTTTGACCTTATCCAGCTTTTTAAACTCAATTTCAATGTTATCATCTTTTTTGAAAATAAACATTTGAAAGTAATTCGTGTTATCCTAATGAGTTCTATGTATTATTATTTTTTGCTGTTTTTATACAGTTGATTGTAGGCAATAAATAACATTATTATATAAATTTACTGGTTCTGAGACAGCTTTGCCAAAGGAGGACCAGAACAAGCAATCATACATAATCGATTAAAGGTACTTTTTTCTGTCAAAGGTAATCATGGCAATGAGAGATGGCGATTCCAAAATCTATTTGTTATGCTGAATCGTGTTGACATTTCTGAATGCTTGAAAAGCTCTATTTGATAGAGTAAGCAATGGTCATTTTAGGCTTGCTTTGATGTTTGGGAAATGCTTATAGATTAGTTGTTATTGAAGCTCTTCTGGACTACATGGTCATTTGTTGGCCTCTTGTCGATCGTCTTATAGAGTACATTATGACATATATCACTATTCTACTAACAAATGAATTGAATACAGAATAATCAAAACATAATTTAATCGGAATTCTAGAACTGCAAATTCACTTGATTACAGGTTCCTAGAATCTTGCAAAGACTTGTAAAATTCTTGTGTGAAGCCATGATGAAATTAAATATTTATTTCAAGGATGAGAAATTGATTCCAGTATTGATTATTGATTCCAGTCCAAATTAGCTCCGAATGAGAAGATAAAAAATTTGCAAATTGCATAATTTCTAAGCCTGATATTCCAGATAAGGGCATCTCTGACTGCGTCCATGACTATTATCAACCAATAATTGGTTTTCTATAAAGAAATCAAGTGATCACACACACAGATCATTCAGTTTTGATTATTAAAACTGAATGGTCTGAGATCACTCGATATCTTCATAGAAAATTGTTGAATTCAGGAAAGTGAAACGAATGTACAATACGAAGAAGATGTTTTGAAATTTATTTTATTCAAAAGTGTCAGACCATTGATCAATTGTCTTGTTGTGTAGTAGGATTATGATTCATGCCAAGTCTTACAGGTTTTAACTTGTTTATGCTTTCTCTTAGCATGTTTTTTCTTATCAATAAAAATTATCGCTTTCTAAACAGGTTTAAATTCTTATCCTTATAGACAATGGAATCAACAAAAAAAGAAAATGACGAAGTTGTTAAAAGTGAAGTATTTCTCTTTTTTGTTTGAGCTAATTTTTCAAAATGTGCATCGGGGAACTTCCTTGATTCCAGTTTTCTATAACAAAGTGTTAAGAGTTCTATGAAAATCAACAATTCATTTCAATATTGAAGATTTCATTCGGTTTTGTTTTCATGGTTGTAAGGATCAATCTCATGCTGCGCTATGATAGTTATCACAATTATTTGTCACAATGCAACCAAATTAAAAAGCAATTGTTTGTTATTTCCGCGGCAGTACTTTCAATAAATACACTGAAATGGGGCAAATCTGTTTAAAATCTACTTGTCTTAGTGCTAAATCAAAACAGCACCAAATGATGCTTCTCAGCAGAAATTAGATCCTATGATTTCTGATAGTTTGGTATTCCAAATCTTTCTGATTACCAGGTTGGTATTCTGAAATGACTATCTTTGGTAGTATCGATAGTATAGTAATATGATTTTTAACATTTCAACTTTCACAATTTGCATTTATTTATTTAAAAGATTCTGGTACCAAGAATGAAAAATCAAGTCTTCAACAACAGCAGGAAACTATTACAAACCGAGTGTTTCGTTGGAAAAAACGAATGAGATATCAACCTCAAAATGTCGGGTTCAAGAAAAAGAAAGAAGGTAGGGTTATATTTTCCAGCATTTAACCTCCAATCCAGGATTACCCCGAACATTCAGTCTAAACAGTATTTACTAATTGAAATATGAATATGAAACTCACTTTGTTAATAGAATGTTTCAACATTTCAGATAAAGGAAATTGATCATATCTGACAATTCCTGCCGGTTGTGCCGATTGCAATATTAGGGATATCCTTATTTGAATACTGGCAGTCTGGTATTTTGAAATGTTGACTAAAAGTGATTGATTTTTGCTCAAATTAAATAATTTTTTAGTGCCCTTTGTGATATATCATAATAAAAAAACGAATAACTCCGAATCAGAAATCTAGAATTCATAAGTATACATCCCTGTTTCCAGCTCTTACCATCGTAAACTCATTAATAT
Source organism: Styela plicata (assembly GCA_963675895.2). NCBI lineage: Eukaryota > Metazoa > Chordata > Ascidiacea > Stolidobranchia > Styelidae > Styela > Styela plicata. The sequence continues at coordinate 18,406,845 of OZ023140.1, forward strand.
TGCGAATCAATATGCCTAATCCATCTAAGCCTAATCTTGCCGAAATATAATCTGATCAGACATTCTTTTTTTTTTAGGGATTATTCCCAGATGTCAGGTTCAATACATTTGCCTTAGTAAGAAAAATTTTTTATCTCATGAATTGAATGCAGATGGATCACACAAGGCATGGAATATATTTGGCAAATTTGCCCTAATTAAGAATCTTTACATTTCCAAAATTTGTCAAATTCTTCATGTTAAAGACTTTGCTCCAAATTAACAGCTTGGATGAATATTCTATGTATTTTAGCACTTCGTCATGAATATCACAAGGATCTGGTGAATTCTGAATCTCAAAGTAAAGTGGAACTGCCTAGAGGTGCATCAGGATTTTTATAAATAAGCTGTGACTTTTAATCATCTTTTTCTTTGATTCTTCTATATTTAGAAAATTTTGTTATACATGCTTCATGGGGCAAAAAAATGAATAAATATATCTAATGACAGGGTGACAAAATCTTTTTCTTCAGGTGTCTGAAATGTTCATGTTATCTGCTTTGGATCGACAAAAAGCTTTAAAACCATCAACACTACTATTGCATAAGAGTATTGATGATTTTGGAATTTTTCTTTAGCTTGGTTACTGCTAGACACTTAATGAAGCATTTCAATTTCCTAACAAGAGATACATCATGAAATATCTGTCATTTGCTAAATTCCATTCTGAGGAAAGTCATTTTCTTTGGATGTCTGAATATCGGAAGAACTGGCATTCTGATCTATGAATGAACAGTTTTTACCACAAGATTGGTCAAGATTAGCATAACTCATCATTTTTTTTGTCTCCTTTGGTTTCTTATTGGAAGAATGTGTGATGGTAGCGAATATTTGTCCTAGTTTCAAATTTGAAATTTGTGTTTTTTCGTGAATGGAGAATACTAGAACGAACAATACATTTTTTATCCTGTTTCAAAGGCTGTAATTGCCTTTTTTATGATAGGTCACATTGATGTGGAAATATGCATATAAAAATGAATACTGATATAAAAAAAATTTTTGAATTGTGTGAATGATTGATGGACTCGAGAAGTAAAAATCAGATTGGCAGAATGTGTGCTTCTCTGGTACCGTACTTAGACATCTGAGGAAATTGGTTAATCCGAAAAAAATTGGCATGTCGCCATAATTCATGATATATATCTTTCTAGAAGATATAAAACGTCTATTTTTGCTTTTCTCATAGTAAACAATCGTTAGAAAAGGGTTCAAAATTATCAATACTACTATGAATTAAAGCTTTCTTGTTCATTCGAGCTAAGAACAACGATATTCTATCACTCTTGTAAATACATTATTATTTTTTAGCGATAAGTGTGGCTGACAGAGTAGAAGCATCAGCTAAAGAAATGAAAGCAATGTTACAAGCAGTATCTCAACATACAAGTGACCGATCAGTTCTTCAGGTTTATTTTACTTTGAAGCCTCGTTCTTTGCCATTCGCATGTATTGAATTGTATATTATGCATTGTTATTATGTTTATAACTCATAGGGATTAAAAGGAATCAGAACTTCAGTTAAAAAAATTCTCACATCTCTTGACTGGACTTATAGATTGTCAGCTACTCTGCTACTCAGGCACATGATTAAAATGTGTTCCATCTGAAGAAAATTGAACTAAAGCTATATTTTATAATCTATCTCTTGCTAGGTACTGAAGATGTTTTTTCGAGTGTCATCTGGTATTAACCAAAGTGTAGAAAAGGTTTTGAATCATCAATACTGCTATGGCAGTGTTAATGATTTTGAAGTTTTTTCTGTCCATCTGAAGAAAATGACATGAACATTTGTGACAAACAATATTTTGTCACCCTGCTCTGGACGGATTTTGTTGGTCAGATTGGATATTTTCTATACTAAAATTCAAATTATTTATTATTGGATGCCAACTGTGAAATGAAATGTCTTAAAATGTTAACTCTGGAAGAAATTTTATTTATTAGAGAAAAAAGACTAGTGTCAACACATCGAATTTTATGCGCAGCATGTTCTTCTGTATTGTTATATTCAGTATCAGATTTTAATATATTTATATGGCACGGCTACCTTTCAAATTCGAAGTTCAACTTTTTTTTTTCTTCGGCCTATTAAGAGTGATTTTTCAACAGTGTATTTGGTTTATATTTGTCCAGTCGCATGTTTTTTCAAAAAAAAATAGTTATACACGTGACCTTTCTTGTTTCCTTGAGTCGATCTATCAAAAGCAATTTTTTTTGTCATTTTCATGCAAGATTTTACTAATATAAAGGGTTTATAAACTTTTCAATTTGCATACTTTTCAGAAAATTCCGAGGCACATGAGACGTCGTGCAGCTTCACACAACAGAAAAAGACTTCCACGTCGTTTACATCAGATGGCAGCTGAAATGTCCGCACAGTCACAGGTATACCCAATCTAAGATTATATTTTGTCGAGTAGTAGTCTAGAGCTACAGATGGATCGCGGCAAGGCACCATATACGTACATTTTTTTGATCGGTAATTAGTAATAGGAGTTGAGTTTTGGATGCTTCTGATTCGATGATGTTTGCGAAAATTTGAAAACTGCCACATTTATTGCTATTACCAACTATTATAGGAATACCAGTTTGGAAAGCTTCAGCAAGTTACGGACAAAGTATTTGACTTGACTATGGTAAGATATTAACAGGGGTGCAAAAAATGTGAGTATGAGAGTTTTACTCTCATCAATACTCGTGGGGAGATCTTGATGGAAATCTTCTAATACTGTTATATTATACGCTTTTCATACAAAAGAAGGGAATCTACTGTATTTTGCGGACTATAAGCACATCCTTAGTTATGGTCGCAAGAGATCATTTTTCCGATTAACTTGATTTATCAGCTCTGGTATATTCACACATCAGTACATGTTTCAAACATGTTCATAAATTTCTTTTACAATTGACAATTCTTTAATGCGTTCTGGATGGTCTCCAATGCACTGAACTAATGATGAAATTTTTCAATAGTAAGCGTAGTGATGGAATGAAAGTATGAAGTTGAAATATCACATGTTGAAATTCTGTGAGGAATCCTTGTTTACATTATTCTCCCTTAAACGCGTTATACTAACATGTAATGAATTTACTGATTTTTCATTTAGAATGAACCAGCAGACGGCAAAGTGGCAAAACCAGCAAATCGGAAGAAGCGCAGAAGAAAGAGAGACCTCCAAAATGAATTTTGTAAAAGAGCAGGTAGGTTTAAAATCAATTACCATCCAGTTGAACCGTTATTAGAATTTCCCTATTCCAAAAATGTTGTGGAATAGTGGTGAAATTTAGTTCTGCTATCAGAGCATTCATTGAACATCAAAATCGTCTCAAATCATTCAATTTTGCATTGTGATATTTTTTATTTCCCTTAAATGCATTAAAACTGCAACTTCACTGCCACCAGGTGTTCAAAATCTTACAAGAAATGATATGCTATTTTCTGTGGCTCATTAGAATCAGCTAATGGGGAAGAAAGAAGTATTAGATGATTATAGCATCGTTTAGGGCAGATACCATTTAATGCATTCTATTAAGGTAACAACCATGTTAAGGTAGGCAAACATGTGTTGCTCTCTTTGAATCTTTCTTTAAAACTTATTCTCTGGCACGCTTTCAAACTTTGCTTTAGGTTTTGTTTGCTTTCCTGATAACTCTGTACTGTTATATCTTTATTTGTATCACCTTTTTTGCGTCGACAGAGGTGTCTAACTAAATTATATTTATGTCTATTGGCTTGTTTGGGATGTTTTCCACCAAGTACACTTCCTGGTTATTAATTTTTGAAGTGGCCTTTTGGGTCATGCTTCTGACCTTGAATAGAGTGAAAAAAGTACACTCAGTGTCTTAAATTTCATGTTTTTCTTAAAGTATATTTGTGTTCGTGTATTCCAGGAAAACATGGTTGGTTGGAAACTCATATGTGGCATGCGAAAAGATTTCATATGTCTGAATCAACCGATCCAAGATTCAAATACTGGGGGAATCGTGTTGCGTTGTTTCCGAATGATAAGAGTTTCAGAGCATGCTACAGAGCTGTTGCAAAACATTGTTTAATTCAGGTAAATATTTTTATTACAAGCCTTAGTAACTTATTATGATGCATTGTCAACACACACTTTCTACACACTAAGGGGGCAAGAATCCTTTTTTTCTCGGGTGTCTGAAATGCCATTTTCTTCTGATGGGTAAAAAAGGTTCAAATCATCAACACTTCTATTTCATAGCAGTATTGGTAATTTTAAATATTTTTTATACTGCCACTACTTAAAAGAGACTGTCAAGTTTTCTAGCCTAGATATATCATAAAATATTGCTGGTTTACTTTTAATTTTTAATGGTTACTTTTAATTTTCTTCTGGTGGAGCCCATTTTCTTTGGGTGTTAAAGTAGCTGGTATGCTGCCCAATCTGCCACGCATCAACTATTGCTACATTAATTTGATCAATGTGAACATAGTTGTGTGCCTTGCCCAGTAGAATTTACTTCAGCTGGGCGTCTCAGCTTATTATTATTATTATTATCTATTATGTGATCGAAATGCTTTTATGGTATGTCAGCTAAGTTATCAGAGTTCAAATACATCAAACAAACGCAGAATGTGAATGGTACACTGTTTCTTAACTTTTATAGTTGTGCATTTTCTTCGAATATAAATATTATAATATAAATGTTAAATGAATATCAATACCAGAACCATATTATCTGATGCCTGGATTATTGAATCCATTAATGTATTACTTTTTATTTGATTCAGGATTTATCATACATGAGGTGTCTTCATTTATCTGGATCACATGATATTTTATTGACATTATTAAGCAGTATTAGTGCAGATGGTACTGAGTTCGATGAAATAGGTATTTGATGGTCAGAGGGAGAAAGAGATAATTTTATATAATATTGCATCTGCTGGCAAACTAAGAGAATGTATTGGCCCTGCTACCATTTTATGGCGCCCACAAATTGAGGGTGAATTTACATTATATATATTATATATACATCTATCTTTATATATCTGGGCGTGTCCATCAGTTCGTAACGAATTTCTATCCAGACGCAGCAAAAACCGTTTGGCTTCAAATTTTCAGAGAATGTTCATATCCCAACAAGGCATGTCATGACACTTTTCGATTTTTATTTAATCAAGGAATTAATTTAATTGCATTCGTAAATATTTCCAAATGCGGAGAAATACTCACCGTAAGTGACTTTTCTGCAATAAGAATAACTGTCTATTGTGATGAAACATTAAAAAAATATGGATTTATGACTCAAAAACAATCATTAAGTTGCTTCTAGACAGGTGCGGTAGGTCGGCCGGTATTATGTTGGGATTTTGCTTTGTTATCTGGGCTGCCTTATTTGATTTTATTCCAATAATAAGTTTTACGCACTATTCCAATCTTGAACTGTTTTTGAAAAGTAACAATTCAAGTGTTTTGTTGCAAAAAATCATTGAACAAACTTATTTTTCTGATATTTTCTTATCCTAATTTCACCTCGCTGTGAATATGCCCGGGTGTAGGCACTTTTTAAATAAATTTAGTAATGAATTTACGGTACAATTTTATACTGGCGAAATTTCAAGTAACAACTAAGAAGAATTAATGCAAAGAGCTACATCAAATCAGAAGTACCTGCATCTTAAACAAAAACATGACAAAATATGTATATGTCTTACGATTTAGTGTAAAAAGATCGGAAAAATCAATATTTGAAATTTTCCAATCATTTGGTCAAACTGGAAGATTACCACTCTATGACCATTGTTGAATAAATGAAATGCCTCATTGTATCGTTACAAAAAGGGTATGAAATAACGACACAAGCTTGCTCAGTAGTTGAAAGTTGAAAGTACCAGTATTAAAATTTCAAATACCACAAATTTATTTGGATAAATCACAAATTGCTACATTACGTTTGCATTTGCACAGGAACAAGACGGGAAGTTCAATTATGGATACATCCTACAATTCTCACTCTTACTTCCAATTTATTGTCGACATTCTGTAGAGAAAATAATCTTGATATTACAACAAGGTAAAAATTATATTTTGGGAAATCTCGGTTCAGGGATGATCAAACCTATGTTTGTAGGATGCACATTTCTCCCCATGAAATTTAAATTATGTATCTGATAGAACTGGATGCCAGGCTGTTGTACTAAAAGTTTTTTTTCCAATATTGCATCTTTTAGTTGTCCATATCATGTCCTTTTAATTATATTTGACAGTGACATCTCTGATAAAGTTCTACGATTTCGTTTAACCGGACCCAAGTCATCTGTATCGTTGCTATCAGTTTTACGACCTTTGAACCACCATCCATGCTCAAGTCAAATTGATGAAGGTAAGGCAAATATTTTTTTAATTTGTTTTTCTCTGCAACTTCACAATTTACTCATGATTGGGTAGCTCAACAGGTAGAGCACTGGGAATACTTGTTCTCAGAGGTGTGGGTTCAAATCCCATCCCAATCTAAGACAATTCATACATTTTCCAGACATTTTAATTATTCTAGTCTAGTCTTCTAGAATATTTTGCAATGGAATTGGATCCGATTCAAAATATAGTGTTTTAATCTAATTTGAATTTGTAATGATTCAGGTTTATCAAGTCCTACTTAAAGTTAATGGGATAGAAGTTATCAGTATGCTGACCCAATGCATAACATAGGTTTGAATACTGTAATAGTTTACATCCTCATAACTTTTAGGGTGAATCACATAGTTAATTCTCCCTTTATTTATTTACATCACAATGTATTAATAAATATTAAATTCTGCACGTTTAGTAATTATTACAATTTAGTTCTATAATTTCTAAGATGCACTGAAGAAATGGATGATAGACAATGCAGAACTTATTTCACAACTACATAGTGATTTTATAGCTGTTATGACAGGTAAGGTTAAAAAATCATATTGGTATCAAGCTCCATTATTGAATCAGGTATACTGGTTGCAGTTAGAGGCTGGGTGGCTGATTATTCCTACGTTGAATCAAAATACTTCATTATCATCAACACTGCTTTTTTTTTAATTATGAAGCATTTTGTGCAACTTAACTATTGGCAAATTTTTTTATAGTTTTCTATAGTCAAAATTTTGAAATATTAATTTACAGATCAAATTTTGTTTTTCCGAAGATAGGCATTTTTCAGGTATCCAATTAGATAATATATTACTTAGTATGGTAAAAAAATTTAAAATAGCTGATATATTTTCGCATAGACTATCAGAATGTCAGCTACTCTTTTATTAAAAATTCTCAAAGAAAATGGCTGCTGTTAGAAGAAAATTTACTAAGAAGTGTAAAAGTTCAAGATATTTCACTTAGTGAAAATTTAATTGTCAATTTTGAGGGCCTGACAGTAATGAAGTTAGTAAGGGATGAAATGCCTCATAATCATAAATACTGTTATGAAATAACTACTTATCTCTGTTGATCACCCTGAACAAGGCAAGCAAGAACTCATAGACAAATAGCTTGAGTGTTGTTAGAAAGATATGATCTTTGCAATTATACTTCATGGATTTGTTGAAGGCATGTATTGTTGAGTCAGACTTTTTATATTAAACAGAGATCTTCCACCAGTGGTACAACAATGAGGCCAACGCGCCTGCCCACTTTTAATTGATGCAACGAAAACCACGAAGTACTTTTGAGCACCTGAATAAAGATAAGAGGCTCTCTGTTCGCATAGGTGGTGCCAGCATGTGCTATAATAATTCAGTTAAACACAGAGATTCTCAAAATGTTTTTTCAGATTGTCACAGAAAAATATACGCAAAACCTGATAGTAAAGTGCCAATGACAAGTAATGTTCCTGAATATGCGGATGGAAGTGTATTCCCTGTTATTACAAATGATCCAAGATTGACTCTTCCGCTGAATAAAACAACCCCGACATTAACTGATGCTAAAAGTAAGCTTGTTTGTTGCGATCTGCGTTAGAGCTCTCTTTCTTGAATATAACTTAAATTCATATATTGCTATACATTTTGCTTTGTTTTGCATCTTCGTCCAACAGATTATCTGTTTCATGATTCTTACTTAATTTGTTATATCTAGCGCTGTCACTTTCAGACACATATATTTCGAACTGAATATTGATTCAGATTGTTTCAAATTCAATATTTCTTAATCTGATTCTATTTCAAAAATCAATGTCAAAAAATATAGCAAATGGTCAATTTTCTCCACTGCATTGGTTACAATTTTCAAATTGTATGTAAAATAACCTGGTAAATTTTTGCTTCATCCTCTCTACATTAAAACATTTTGAGCTTATTGTTTTTCTTCAGCTTGAGTTGCCCCACCTCTGGCCGCAATCCAAATGTCTTCATTATTTACGAGAATATAATTCCTGATAATGCTGAAAATCCTGCATCGAACCCATTTTAAATCAATTTAATCAGACTACTTGTTTTAGACCTTAATAGAATATATTTTCATTTTAAACTACAGTCAATATGATTATATTTAGCACAATATATATCAATGAACATCCTACATTGAAAAATGTGTGTTAATTTCTCTCGCATCGATTTATTTTCAGAAAATCTTTTTGAAGCTGAAGAAGAACAAGGTTACAGTACAGAGAAAGTTACATTGCAAGAATATACCGATTCAATTACAGTTCCCGAGGATTTTGTAGCAACTCAGTGCAGGAGTCCATTGTGGGAGGATAATATACGAGACCAGGTACTATAGACAGTCTTTTTTTACAGCCACTTCTTGGAGTGGATCACACTGCCCAAGACATTAGCAGCCACTTATAGACGGGCAGGGTTAGAATTGCTGGAAATCTTCTCCTGTTCAGCTTAGCCTACCTAAGGTATTAAACCCTGGGTTGAGTGGTGGCCATGGATTAACGAGCCAGACTTGTCGGGACTCGAACCCGAGATATTCAACCTGCGACGCCAACATGTTCAACCAATTCCAGAATTTTGTATGAGATTTTTTTTCTTGGATTGATGACTTGGATTGGATTTCATAGCAGGGTTAATTATTTTGTAGTTCTTTTAATGGAGTTTGTTGCTTGAAGAGCCATTGGGATATTTTAATATCATCAAGTGATATTGTATGAAATAATGCATCATTGGTAATATTTTTTCTGAAGGCCTCCATTTTTGGGTGTCTGATTAGCACAGTAGCTGACATTCTACCAGTCAGGTAAGATCTTTTTTCACATTGAGTGATTGTTAAAAGTAGTCATTTCAAATCTAATGATCTATCTCCAATTCTAATGAGCTATCTTCACACGGAGTGATTGTTAAAAGTAGTCATTTCTAACCTAATCATCTACAAAGGTCAAAAATCACTGAATTTCAATGAATTAATGTTACAAAACTAATTATAATGATAACTACTGTGAAAAAAAGAAACTGAAAAATAAAGTATTTACCGGTATAGAAAAAATTTGGTCAGCTTTGTTACCATATATATATCAACATTCTATATCGAACTGTTAGACTATTGTGTTATTTACTGGTGATGTGAAGCAAGATGGATATGTTCATCCATTTTGCAAAGTTCTGGATAATCTGGAATCCCTTTTAATCTGTTAATGAAATCTGAACTGAATCTTACTCAAAGACGAAATGCAGCTGCATTATTAAACACATAAAATCATGTTATACATTGGCAGGGACAAACACAACATCGTATTATCATATTTAAGTTGGATAACGTGCAAATATTCTGTCTTTTTAGATCTCAAAAAGTAGAATACCTGATCATATTGTCAGTACGAGGAGACGACAACAAAAGTTTGAGAGAAATGAAAAAGTTGTACCAATTAATACTTATTTTAGTGCAGTGCCAGTCATTATTATCCGAAAGTCACCAAATGAAGGTTTGAAATACATTGATACTTCATTTTATGTATTACTGTCTACATATTATGTACCGTATTTTGCGGCCGATAAGTCGCTACTTTTTTCCAAAACTTTTGTTTCTGAGACTTGTACATTGCTGCGACCTGTGTATTGTTTTTATCCCGGGCCCACAGCGAATTGTGAAGCGTTTTACATTACGGTATATAAAAGTTATATATAGATAACACGGGGAGCGCATGTACTTTCAAGAAACGTCAAATTGTAGAGAGATTTGAATTAAATGATAATAGACTGCACCCAAATTCACCGTGTACCTAGCACATGCTCATCTTTTTGCTTGCAGACGTTAGTGAATTTTCATTGGTACATACATGTCATACATCGTCATGCATGCGATTTAATTTGATGATGATCCGATCATGTGTGATCATCAATCGGAACGGCCAGTATTGTATCATTCATTGCAAAACGGCGCAATAGGGAATGTATGTAGTTTGTAATCCACGCCAGCCTCTAAATTGACTAAACAAGGAATTTAAACTTAGCAAGTTCGACGCGAATTGCTTTGACGTTTTGACAATGACGCAATCGACGCCAGCCTCTAAATTAACGAAACAAGGAATTTAAACTTAGCAAGTTCGACGAGAATTACTTTGACGTTTTGACGATGACGCAATCGACGCCAGCCTTTAAATTAACCCTTCAAATTAACGAAACAAGGAAAAATCTACAATTGTGACATCAAAAAATATATTTTGGTATTTAAAAGCCTGATTTATAAAAAAAAATAAATTATTTTATCGCCAATAATATATTGTTTTAAATACCCCCCTAAGGAATTTAAACTCGGAAGGTTCGGCGCGAATTACTTTGACGTTTAGACAATGACGCAATCGACGGCACACTTTAATCAACAAAATCAATCAATCAAGAAAGTTCCACAATTGTACATTTTCACACTGTCTGTGATAATGTTTTGTACTATTGTAGAAACTGCTTCCCTTGAGTATGTTTTGTTTATGTTCACGACATGACGTCTTGGTAGGCAATGTATTAAAATGCAAAATGTGTATCTCGATAAACAATAATTACAACAACAAGAAATGGCGAAATTAAATCAGAACCCTTCGAATTCTTCGTCTACCGTGTCTGAGGAAAACAGATCATACAAAGGTGATAGGTTTGTAACGATCGGCTTAGAAGCAGGCACTTCAATTTTGTCTGAAAGGGAGTAAAATATACCAGCTTTCTTAAAACCATTCACTACGCACTCCGGGCTCACTTGTTCCCATGCTTCAACAATCCACCGAGACACTTCGAAGGGAGAAAAACGATGTTTTACGGTCAGGTCATCGGCTGAAACGACATTGCACACCTGGCCGAAAGACAATGCACACCTGGCCGAAACGACATTCCACACCTGGCTGAAAGGACATTGCACACCTGGACAAAAACGATACTGCGCTCCTTCCATGCGTCTGAGTTAATGAATTAGTGTACGTTATTACTTTAGCGTTTGACAGCGTGTGTTTCCGTTTTTGAGGAGTCGTTCACAGACACTTTGCGACTATTACGGTGCTGCGTCAAATCTGTGTGCAAAATAGCAAAATTTTAGAAAAATGACTCTTTGCGACCATTACCACGGAGGTGCTTATACGCCGCAAAATACGGTAGTTAAGAAGCGTCAAATATAACTCACTACTCCACACTGGCAGAATACAGGTACTCTGCTCCTTAGACAACTTAAGAATATGGCTGCCATCTATCAGAGGAAAATTCATCGAATGGACAATATTCCAAAAGTCCTGTTCACATAGTTTTATTCAATTTTTTTAATTATTAAAATAGGTAGAGATTTGAAGGACATGACTCAGGACACAGCTAAGAAAAGACAAGGTGGACATTCTGGGCCGAACCGAGATTTTGCATCAGGTTGGGACATTGTTCTTCCAAGTGGTTGGGGAACAGCTTTCTGGATTCCGTTCGTTTATCATCGCGTAAGAGCTGGAGCTCTGAGAGAAAATCACAACACCAGTCTGGTAAGTATGTTATTTCATATTTTAAATATATGTAATGAGCACAATCATGAACATCAAGGATCAAAATCAGCCTAATATTGAGTGATCTGATCAATATCGATGTGCCCGGTTAGTTCAATCAGTAAAGTTTTGGAATATGCTTCAAACTACGCATCTCTGATCGTCATGACGCAGGTTGGAATCCTGTGGGGGATGATTGTTATATGAGAAAGGTCTGCTGGCTCCTCGCCGGTGCTCGGTGGTTTGCGTGAGCGCTGCTTACGGCTCCTCCACCAACCAGGTTCATGCACAGGAAAAATGAGAAATATGACAAGCCGTGAACCCTCACCCCGATTCGCAACTGGTGTCTGCACGAGAGGTCTTTCGCCATATGATTAAGTAAGCTGTATTTTCGACTTTCCTCTCCCGCAGGAAAAAAATCCTATCTTATCCTAATAATCAATCAACTAATCACTAAGCATGAAATGCATGAAACACACCAAGAATTTCACAAATGAGTTATAAAGCATTACTTAAAGTTCAAACAATTTATGCAATCATACCAGAGACTGCCAGAATGTCCAGCTACCCTGCTACTTGGACATTCGAAAAAAGTGGGTTCCATCGGCAGAAAATTTAGAAAATCAGCAATAACTTTTTTTTATTTCTTTTTAGTTGCCTCTTGTAGGACACAGGTAATATATTAGGGCAATTCTTAATGTCGTATTCTGTGTGAGCCTTGAACAATGATTTTCAAATTAAATACAACATGATTTTTACAGGAATGTTTGTCACCACATTTTCCTGAAGATTATCCAGATACTGAAAGTGGAAAATATCACTGGAATTGTGAAGCAAATAAACTTGCTAATAAATATTACAGGTAAATCAGTGCTAATGTATGCCCAACGCTGATCAGAAAAATTAGGGGTGAAGATATTGTGTCGAGGTTGCTGATATATCTAGACATCATGAGGTTATTAATCATCTCGACAGCACAAGCATGAGAGTGTAATGTGTCTCTCTCTCTCTATAGAAACCATCTTTAGAGTATCTGGCAGATCCGCCATTTTCCCGCTACAGGCTCATGCTTGACAAAATTAAATATCTTTTTAAGAAGGTAAACTACCTCCTTACTACTTTCTGCCCTACTAGAAATAATTTCATCGCAATACGCTGCCTGTGCTGTTATGTTCATGTGCGAACTTCAGAATTGCCCTAACTTATTTCCTGCATGTCGTAAGAGGTAGCATGAAGGAAAATGAAGTGGTAGATGGTTTTACTACTAAAGGCAGGTACCGCTCACTGCACTTTATTATAGGGGTTCAGGTCTCTACGGGATGTTTTTTCAACTTGGAGTGCAGTAGCTTGTACTACTTTTTTGTACTAGCTGAGATTTCAATGGCCATTAGTTGGTTTCTTTTAGCTGCTTTATTTTGTTATTTCTTTTTGTTTTTACAGAAAACCTCCTGCCAAGCGACCAAACTATAGTGTACTTGCTGTACCAAATCCATTTCAACCCGACTGGTCAAGCTTATTTAATATCAAATCAGTACAATCTTGTGAAATCATTGAAGAAAGTGGTAAAAAGGTAATTGGATGTATTTATCAAATTAATCAAAAAAGATGGACCCACTTATCATACCTCATAGGGGTCTTACCAAAGCTAACCAATCCGATACTATAACATTAGTCATTTTAAACTGGGTCGCAACAACATCCATTACATAACTACACTGATATAGATAGATAGTCATGTAAAACATTTTGGTTAGGCAAGAGGCACCAATGGATCACACCCATTGGTAATGATCCATCTTTGGCTAATGCTTGACAAAATACAATTTCTGACAGTGTAAAGTATTCTGGAACATGTTATATTACTGCTATTTGTGCGTCGCTAATCGGTTGTGTGGTACATTTGGCAAAATAAAAAAGTTTGTCTGAAGCCCTTTACTTGGTTACGTTTTTATTTATCATTTCATTTCAGATATTGAAACGTTCAGCTGATAACAAAGATTGTGAAAAGGAAATTCCAGAGAAAAAACTTAAAATTGAAGACAATGATATCAATGGAGGAATAGTAAAAAGTGGCAAGTTTAAAACGACGCAAAGTTGTCCTGAACCACTTTCTGATAACAATGATTTTACTGATAGCTGTGCAGATGCAGGAGATTATTTTTTCAAGGTAAAGTTCAGATTTCATTTTTCATTCTGAAAAAAAGGGAACTCAAATCTTGAGTTTAACTATTAATAAAAATCTTACACTTAGAAATATATTTATCACACAAATATTCTTCATTGTTTTATTTTCTTCAACATAATAACAAGAAAAATAACATCTAAATTTTGTATTGCAATGTTTACAAGTAGCTGTACTCTATGTGGAAAACACTTAAACATAGTAGTAGGTGGTATTCACCCTGGGTGATGTTAAAATTATACCACTTAAGTAAGTTACAGTCAAATATTGCATGAGCTGGAAATGAATCCGATGCTTTTACTGATATTAATATTTTTTCTTAAAATCCTTATTACAAATAGTATCAAACACGTTTCTATATATTCTTTATTTGTGCTCCAATTGCCTTTACAATAAATGCGTGGTCACTGTAAATAGCTTGAAATCAGCATAGATCTATCAATGGTCATCAATTTCAACCTCCAGTGACACTTTGTAATACAACCGGCAGCAGTTAGAGGGAACCAACCAACTGCTACTCAAATAACGAAGAGATACTTTAAAAAATGTAATGCCAACAAGTGCACTCTTTATTCCTACTCTGTGCTGTAATTCATCTGGATGTGATTCAATGAGCAAAATTTGACATTTTCAAATTAATGTTCTGGAATTGTTTAACTGATGCACTTCTATTTTATTGCAGTTATCTGTAATCAGAGATATCAAACGTATCGCGTTGATACAGAATTGGATATTGGATAAAATTTCTAACAAATCTACATCAGAAAGTAAGCACGACATGTAAAGATATTAACTACTATAAGTCGAATAATGCAGTTGAAATACACTCAAAGCAGTAAGACGGGAAGCAACTTGTAGAGAGCTGCTACAAGATAACAGTACCAACAGCTGCACTCTGAGCGGAAAACATCCAAAAAGATTTGGAGGGCCATAATAAAATGTAGAGAGTTGTATTTGCCCTGGGCGATAATAAACCATCTATCACTTTGAAATGGCCTCTAACAGCTTCCAAAAAACTAAACCGGCACATATAGAGAAGATTTTCTTCATAACACATTTTTTATTCTTGTCTGATTGGTGATAAAAAATACCACAAAACAACCTTTTGGGTTAAAGTTTTGTGTGAATAATAAAGTTTTGGATGCTGCTTCCAACAACAGAAAAAATTTGAAGGGATAAAACGGGATGCCTATTGGGTAGCTCTGCACTGACGATACTTGTCAGTCGCACCAAAAAAGGACTTTCTTAGTGTGTCAGTTTCTTCTTTTCCATCAGGTCATATGAATTTCTTAAATTCAACATTCAACCAGCTTGTATGTGTTAGTGTGAAAACACTTAACAAAGGAATTCCATCTTCTCGATCAATGTTATGTCAACCTACATTTGACGATATTGATAATTTATGCGATGATTTAATTGATCCTTATAAATACGGATTGCAATCAGTAGTAGGACCGTGTGAACAAAATCATTGGGATCCATATAGAAAAGAAAGGTTAATTTTTCACTTATTTTATTTCATATTTCTTGAATTATTTTTACATAACATTAAAATTCCGGTAAAATGCCCTATTGTACTTCTGTCAGATTGATTTGAATGTTGATTTTTTAATTACCCTATTTGCAATAAACCATTCCAATAAACCGAATTACTAAGGTGTTCATGTTTGGAAATGTTGGGAGATTTATTTCATCTTATCGAATAATATAATACTTGGGCCAGATTTTCTTCGAAACTTTAATAGTAGTATATATTGATAGCTCATACAAATATTTTATCAAAGATAAAATCATTTTTTAGTTATGATTTGTTGCATCTTGTGTTTTGAAATGTGATCTAGAAATGTAAATCTTCGTGTTAACGTGATTTGTTACTGAAAAAGGAAAAAGGGCATTTTAGATTGTCTGATATATTGAAACAGATATCGATCAAACTACAATTTTGGAATAATTTCAATAAATTCGAATTAGCTTTATATTTTTCAACCAGTTACTATTCATAATTTATTTAAACTGATTTACCATATTCATGGGTGCAAATAACACAACAGTACGAGTATTATTTCATCTGTACTCGAACAAAAACATTTCTGAGAGTATTTAAATAGCGAATAATGAACGAAACGGGAGTATCTGCATCTTTGAAACGTTTTAAGAAAGTGTTTTCATACAAAACTGACATGAATAATTTTAGAATCAAATTGAAAAACTCAAGAAATTACCGGTAAAGCACACTCCCGTACTGAAATCCTTATTTGCACCCGTGATAACGTTTTTTATGAGCTATTCATGTTTAACAGAAAAGAGGCAAGAAAGGAAGCTAAAAAGAGAAAAAAGAACAAACAATCGAAAGAAAAACCCTTAGTAATTTCAGAAGATGTTACAAAGTCGGTAATTGAATCATCTGATCCACCGAAAACTCAATCTTCTATCAAACAACCACAAACATTTCCTGTTTCACCATCAAGAGAAACTATTGGTTACGTCACGAGTGGAGACTTTCTCTTTTCTCATGCATGCGGAGCTGGAATTGGCTTTGTTTCAATAAAAAAATTACTTTCTCTCGTTTTGGAACAAGTTAGACATGAGAAACTGAATAAGATCTTGAATGATGAGTGTTCTAAAAAAGCATTACTCAACAGTGATTCTAATGTACCTGTCCTGGCTTTAATGAGGAACACCGATACTGTTCAGTATAGATTTGTCAAGTTGGAGATTATAAAACCTTGGTGATGCTATGAGGGATCAGGTTAATAAAGTCTTGTTTCTGTTTGGATGTCCAAAACTGTCATTTCCGGGTGGATGAAAAACCTTCAAAGCCATCCCAGACCTTTAAAAATAGACATTGCAATCATCTAGCTGGCAATATAACGTGAAATATGAAATTTGCTAAATAGGATGAAGTCAATTAGGATAGAATTTCACCCTGTGATGAACCATAACCTCTTGTGGAGACTCCAGTTATGAAACATGGGTTGAAGATTTTAGACCGATCTTTTACTCTTTTTTTTGTGCATGAACGTGGTTGGTGGATAAAGCACTTTTTTGCCGAATAAAATTCCAGTGTCAATCAGAATTTTTTTAAAAAAGTATGTTTTTGAACCAATTTTGAATAGTCTGTGTTAGAATGATCAACCTGTCCCTATATAGGTCATTTTGCTTGAAATATTTGTGATAAATTCGGATAGGATTTCATTCGTATCTTTGGCAAGAGGAAAGCTGAAATATGGCGTAATCATACAGAGAAACCACGACCATGAGTTATAAATAGAGGGGAATGTTTCTGGCTTGTATATTTTATTATCCTGTCATGGACCCATTTGGTGGAAGAAGCTTTAAACGGTGCTTTTGTCAACCACCATGCACCGGCTATACATCCAGCAGATATTTCTCATAATCGTTCCTCTCTGGATTTGCAGGTCAATTTTGCAACATGGTGTTGAAATCTTTGGTCACAATATTTTTGATCAAGGGATTTCAGTCAAATTTATGTTGGGTTTCATTTTGTTATCTTTTCATGGAATCATTGGGTTTTGTTTATCTTTATCAAATTGAAGACTTGCGCAAACTGTTATGATGTGGTCATTTATCCTTAATTTGACATGTGGATTTTGGGGAGGTTTTTAACGTTAAGAACTGGTTCAATAAATTTAATATTTTAGAAAGTCCTAATGGTGTAGGAAAGCTCTTGAACAAAAAAAAAGTCCTAATGGTGTAGGAAGGCTGTTGAACAAAAAAGTATATGTCGGTGGTCTTGACATGGTTCAATATTGATATAGTTTATTTATATGTTGTTTGGATCTGACTCCTAAGTTACTGGCTGTGAGGCTTTGGAGGTAGACTATTGGCTTGTGTTTGAGGGATGTTAGGAGAATGAACAAGGAGCTAAGGTTTGAAAGTATGTTGTAGATCTGTTCCTGCTCTGCCAGTGAAGCGTTGGGAATTCGCATCTGTGATCGTCATGACGCAGGTTCGAATCCCGTCAGAGATGACAATTATATGCGAAAGGTCTGCTGGACGCCTTCTCGGTGTGCAGTGGTTCACAGCCCTGCCTACGGATTCCTCCACCAACAAGGTCCATGTTCAAAAAAATGCGGATAAGTCATAAAACTTTCACCCCGATTCGGAACTGGTATCTGCACGGGTGGTGGTGGTTCGCATTTTCGGCTTTCCTCTCCCGGAGGATAAAAATGAAATCCTCTCCTTAAAAGACAAAGTAGTAGCAGCACGAAATGTTCGCAGACTGAGATAGACTTGTTCAATCCTCGTCAGTGGTAATTGTACTACTCGTTGGCAAAGGTTAGTTTCTGTTGTCACATCCATGCATTGGAAATTGAGCGCCAATAATGGGAAAACCTCTATCCTTGACTTGAAATAAGAATTCATGGTTTATATAAATTTGCTTACAGTATCCTCTCATACTAGTTAATAAATATTCTATGCTTTTAATCATTGAAGAGATTTTGATAGGGCCCAATCGTAAATCTTGGCCGGAAGTTCTGATTTATTTGTTATGCTACCATTTTGTTTGGGGGTTATTTGAAAAGAACAATCTTCCAAAGCGTAACTCGTCAATCTTGATATATTTGAGTGAAAAACAGTTTTTTTTAAACGTTACATTTAAACGTGTGTACTTAAACAAAGGAATTTTCTCTCGTCTTCGATGATGCTTCTGATAGTAATTATTTTATATATTCTAGAAACAATCGGTTTTGTTGGCAAGTATTCGATTGTACAAGTTAATTTCAAGAGTTGTTAACTTGTTTGTGTCAAGTGTTCACAAAATCACGAGGGCACTGTTTTACGATCTTAAGAATTACTAACTGCGCCCGCAAAGGACTTAATCCATGAAGTGTGTTAAAATAAATCCGTCCATTAAGGCGAGCTTTAATTTCAGAACAAGCGTGAGGCACCACGGGTACACATCGCAATCAATCAGTGCGTCGCGCATGTAAAAAGACAACTACTTTAAGTAGTTTGAGAAAATTTTATCAGAATAGATTCAAGTTGAAAATGAAGAATGAATCCGGCAGGCCAGCGCTCGTTCAAATACTTTTGTGTAGCTACTTTTCTAGTTTTTCTGACGTGGATGATTCTGCAACTCGGAGTCTACAGTCCACTCGTCAAGACATCAAAAATCGAGTTTTTCAATCGTTCACCTCAATATCGTCCTTTCAATGTTAAAAGAGGCAGTTATAAAGTTGGAAATATATGGTTGGAAATTGAAGGAGTTTTGGTAAAATGGAAAAACGCTTTATTGTTTTGGGTCGAAGATAGCATAGGAACTTGGCCAAAGTCGGAAGAACTTATAAGAATCAAAAGAAGTTCCGAAAGTTCGGTAATATTTTGTTATGAATTTAAATTTATAACATAAATATTTCACTTTTTTTCATTTATTTTAATTATTATCATAGCGAAACAAATTTTCCTCGTGCCATATTAGATATAAATATATTCGCATTTGGTATTTTATATATTGTTCTTTCCATATTTCATTTGTAGGGCGGTGGAGATTCCATAACCTGCATTGATAATCCATGCGTACACGGATCTTGTGTAGATAACGACATTGGGTAAGTAAAAACTATTTTTAGTATTTTCATTTCCTAGATGACTTCATAGTTGTCGAAGATATATTCCGCTTCATTTGCTACTTAGTCTACATAAATGGTCTATATAAATGATAGAGTCTATTTGCAAATTAGCCTTGCTCAATCTCAAAGACAAGATATCATTTCTATAATGTCTAAACGGGAAGCCGAGATTACGTCGTTGATAACCAGGAACCTCAAACTCCAGATTCAAGTCGAAGATGTATGCTATGAATGATTTTTCCCAAACAAAAGATAGTTTCTGATAAATAGTCGCGGATGCCATTATCAGTGGTTATGTGGGCCATCCTGTGCGCCTTCCTAGCCATTCACCATGTGAGCTGAACCAGCCAATATGGTGATGCGTAGCACTAAACCAATCGAAAAAAATTGCTTAAAACATCTTTTGTTAAGTATGTGTCACTGATGGATCGCGTCGATGAGACGCGGTCCATCTGGGGCGCATGCTTAACAAATTAAATTGTCAGGTAAATAGGCTTATCCTAAAACTTCATTTTGTGAGCTAATTTGCTTCTGATTCTCAAACGATAGATACCAATGCAACTGTAATCCAGGATGGCAAGGTAGAAATTGTGATGAAGAAGATTTCTGTAGCAGTCAACCTTGTCTACATGGCGGAGAATGTTTATTACAAGATGGGAGACAAAGGTTTGTACAACGAATTAGTAAATTAGTGTCTTATAGCAAAATTTTTACTATCACAGTATAGTACTAAAGTCCCGGTTGGCTCAGTCGGTAAAGCGTTGGAAATACGCTTCGAGCTACGCATCTCTGATCGTCATGGCATAGGTTCCATTCCCGTAAGGGATGTTGATTATATGCTAGGTGCATTATGCTCCTTGTGCCAAAAATTCGACTTTTTTCGAAGATAACCGTTCGTCAAATATATTTGCTCCTAGGTGCGTTTGTCCTGAAGGATTTGTGGGCGATGTCTGTCAGTATAATGCAAACGAATGTGTATCGAATCCATGTAACAACAATGCGATATGTATAGACGGAGTAAACAGATTTCACTGTGATTGTCCAGAAGGTTGGACGGGAGATCTCTGCAAGTAGGCCGAATACTATTTTGCGCACTAAGCATGTATTTATATTGTTATAACCAAAGAAATGTATCTATTGACTATCTAGTTACCTATTTAAAAATTCCAGTCGAGCCACACTCAAGCCACTTTAGAGTTAGTCGTCCTCCATTAATTCATCAATTCAAGTTCAGCCACATCGAACGTTGAAGCCACAGATAAAAATTGGTCTGCATGTCAATATAAAGCAACACATAGCTTGTGGAAAACACTGTGTAAACTTGAAAAAACTGTACAAGATATCTTGCGGTGCTGAAAACATATATTGAAACGCAATGTGTTTCATTCTATTCCAGTATTGATATAAATGAATGCGAGAGTTCTCCGTGCATTCCAGGCAGAGGTACATGTGAAACACCTAGGATAGGAATGTATCTATGCAGATGTACTGCTGGATTTTTTGGTCTGAGATGCGAGAAAGGTTAGTGAAATTTCATCACTTGTTATGAATCTTCAAATTTAAATTTAATCCTATTAGGTAAAAGCCGGAAGTATTGTAAAAACTCGAAGCTAATAGTCCCCTTATTTTAAATACAAAAAGCTCAAGTTTTATGCGCCATTTTTGCATGTTCTTGTTCCACAACAATTACCTTTTACTTCATCCCAAAATGATTTGGTCATATAGTTGCTATTCAACCTAAAAATTTAAAGGTTTAATTTTATCAATGCCAAAAACGTAACCCAAAATAAAATTTTCCTTTGCCAAGCATGAGTCACAGATGGTCCGCGTCTGAGAGACGCGTTCCATCAGTGAGTCATGCTTGACAAGCCTCGTTTTGTTAGAATTTTTGCGATCGAAAAATTATGGAATATAATTGAATCTATTTATACTGTTACGAAGATTGCACTCACGCAGTTTCAATATTCTTTTCAAGATGTAGAAGAATGTTTGTCTTATCCATGTTTAAACGGAGGAAACTGCATTGATCTTCGAAGCAAATATTATTGTAGATGTGCGATCGGATTCTCAGGAACAAATTGTGAAATAGAAACTGATGAATGCGAGTCACAACCTTGCCAAAATGGCGCTTTATGTCGTGATGAAGTTAACAGGTAAGAAGTCCTTTTTGGTGTATATTAACCTCACGAACGGGGTTGTTATACTAAAATGTAATGGCGCTCTCTATTTGCTGTTTTCGTTCCGACCATTATGTTTTCTGACTGGAAGGTAGAGCAAGCAATTATTAGGGAGAATAAATATACATCACTGCCGGCGATTTTAAAGCTTTTTTTTAAACTTTTATTAGAATTGCATTGTTGTTAAAATATTTATATTCTGATATTTTCTAATAAATTTGGAAAGTAGACTATCTAATATTCTGCCAGTTAACATCCGTCCAAATTTAAAGTGAATTGAGCCTCACGAAAAAAAAATTCACAAAAATTACCCAACCATATTCGAAGAAATTTCTATAATTTTGATTGCAGGACTGAAATTTATCCAAATCAGCAAGTAAAATATTAAACCAGCAATAGAACACTAAGCAGAAAACATCTCATACAAAACTGAATCATCATAGTAGAGTGAATTGAACGGTGTCTACCACGGCGATTGTGTAACGATCTCCTGCATCTTTACTATTAATCTTTTTTATTTCTCGAATGTGTTTGCCATTTCTTTTCAAACCTGGTACTAAACCCACTATTCCCCTCATTTCTTTATTCTCATTACTTTACGATTTCTATTTTTTAATATTTAATGTCATTGTTATCTTTCGTATTACTCTGATTCCTTTTTTTATTCATCTCTTAGATATTTATGTGAATGCACAGAAGGATTCCGGGGTATTTTATGTGAGGAAAATGTAAATGAATGTAATGGAACTAACCCTTGTCTGAACGACGGGAAATGCGTTGACGAATCTCCTTTGTTCAGATGCGAATGCAGGTGGGTTGTTTCAGTATCGATGGCATAGCGAAAGCGAACTTGGAGTCTTTAACTGTTGCAATTATGTCAAAATACAGTTACAGGGGATTTTCCTTTTTATATACTTAAGCCGCTGCTAGAATGCCCCATTCAAGGTCTCCAAGCAACACGTATGAAACTATTCAGTAAGACATTTTCATATCTGGAAAGAAAATCATAAATCGCTATCAAATTATTTATACAAAATTTCTTCATCAAATTGTCTGTTGATATAGATCATAGCAACGATAAACAAATTTGCGACTGTTCTTCGCCCAAATCAAAAATGCATCGTCGAACAACACAAATTTTCAGAGGAAAGCGTCAAATCGATTCAATACTTCAAAGGTCAAACGGAGTCTCTTTATTTTGTTTTTGAGTCTTGAAATTTTGACAAAAGCATAAATTTTTGAAATAAATTATAATAAATATATTATACTTAATTGTTCTTTAATGAGGCTATTCATTAGAGTTGGGAACTTCTGGGAATTACCTAAATATATTGTTGATATTCTACGAATATAACTTTTATATTCAGTTCCGGGTTCAGCGGGAAATTATGTGAAACCGATGAAAATGAGTGTGCAAGTGCTCCATGCAAAAACGGAGGTTCATGTTTTCAGCCAAAACCAGGGGAATACAGGTATCCGCTTATTTTAAAATAGTTTATTTCAAGTTAGCAACAATGGAGAAAAAGTTATCTTGAAACAGATTAATATTTACTAGTATTAATATTTACTAACAATGGCCTCCTGTGCTTGAAATATAATTTAAAACAAAAATTCATCTAACCTCTAAAAGTTTTTTCGTCACTTTGGTGAAAACGTCAGTACATGCCAATCCTGCAAAATAAGAAGACTCTTGTTTCCTGAAAATATTATTTTTTCTAATAATAATATTACACACAAAAATTTTGTGTGTAATAATATTAATAAAAACATAATGCGTTTTAATGAAAAAGTTATTTTAGCAAAAATAACAGCATTTCGCAAAATTTAATGATCTCAAATGTCTTTTCATCTGTACATTACGCATGAAAAATTAACGTTTCGGTGAAACACCATATTATCGTTAAGATTTTTTAATTTCCAACCTCGATATATTCAAAACATATCGATGGCGATTGCAAAAACATACTTCTAATTTTATTATCGTCTGGTTATTAGATGTCAGTGTGTAAAAGGATATACAGGCACAAACTGCGAAACCGATATAAACGAATGCGCTAGAAATCCATGCAAGAACCAGGGGACATGTAGTGATGAAATAGGACGGGCGACCTGTTTATGTCTGCCCGGCTTCGGCGGTGAATTCTGTCAGACTGATATAGATGAATGTGCTTCAAATCCGTGCCAAAACGAAGGGTCATGCGTTGATATGGAGGCAGAATTCACCTGTTTCTGTGAGGATGGTTTCGAGGGAGATTTTTGCCAAGTTGATGTGAATGAATGTAGCAGGTGAACAAAAGAAAATTTATAGCTTTTTAACGCATGCTTCTAATATAATATTCTTTGTTGCGCCATTTGCTATTCAAGATATGTGAATATATCTATTGTGTTAAAAAAAGGGGGGGGGGGGGTGATATATATATATTAGTCGATGACATAGTGGTTAACATGTTGACATCACAGGTTGAAAATCTCGGAATTCGAGTCCCTGTTAGGTGAGGTCGTTAATCCATGCCCACCACTCGATCCAATATGTAACAACCTAGGAATGTTGGGCTGGAACGGAAATATCATGTCTTTCCAACTTTCTGTTTTCCGTAAGTGGCCCCTTATACAGGGGCCTTGCTCACGGTGATTGACTGTGAAAGATTACGTATTTCGATTAGACTAGTGACAGGTTAACGTTTTCTCAAATTTTTAACGATGTTCAATTTTTTTTATGACTTCGTAAATGAAGTTGAGACATTATTTGTAGATATTTCCAATATCCTGCCTTTCGTATTTTCTCGTTATGTTTACAGTTATCCGTGTAAAAATGAAGGAAAATGTGTCGACAAAGTCAACGGGTTTGAATGCATTTGCAATTCAGGATATATTGGCGAAAACTGCGAGGTTAGAACTAAACTTTTAAATCTACTCTATATAAACTCTTTTTTACACAACTTTTTCCGAGTATAAAATAACTACAGTGATTTATCAATCAACAATATACACATATTATTCCAATCAGAAATTTTCTTTTGTCAAGCATGGAGCACAGATGGCCCGCTACCTGTGCCATGGGTAGGTTAGGCCAAACATGAAAAATCATATTTTCCAACAACTCTAACCCTGTCCGTCTATAAGTGGCTCCTAGTACATGGCCTTAGGGTGATCCACTCCAAATAGTTGCTACAATAAAAAATGACTCGAAAAAAATGTTCGAACAAAATTTTTTTGACTAGGACTGGGATGTTCCAATTTTATTTAACGACAAATTCGGATAGAGTCTAGCGAATTTTTCCAATATTCCGTTGCGCGAATGTTGATATCAGAAAAAAATAATGATACACGAAATATCAGTCTCTTTGATCGAATAAAGGCGAAGAAAACAATAAAACAAGAAGTGTACAGACAGAACGCAAAACCCTGGGACAATTCGTTTCCAATCAACTAATAGCAGAACCAATAGCAACTATTTAGCAGGATTCTATTTTAGCAACACGGTAGTCTTCTGAAAAAATAATCTGATTTCAAAATTTTGTTTTGTTTAGCATTTAAAAAAATGCACAAATGGTGCGACTTGAATCGATGAAATAAAATGAATTTAGATATTATTATTCTTTTCGTTTTAATATAACGAAAGGTTAATGTTGATGAGTGCACGAGTCAGCCTTGCAAGAATTCGGGAATATGCACTGATGGAATTGCGTCGTTCTCATGTGCTTGTGCTGCTGGTTACATAGGAAATACTTGTGAGCTTGAAGTCAATGAATGTCAAAGCTCTCCGTGTCTGAATGGTGGTACTTGCACGGATCAATCACAAAGGTATCTTATGTAAACAAAACAGTAATATCAGGATTTCGTGAAAAATTTGCAAATTTATATGTTATTTTTAGACAAGATGTAATGTGTAGGATTTGATACTAACAAACAACATCTACTGATAAAATTTGGATTTGAAAAGACCAATTAAAACTGTGTCCCTCTCCATACACAGTAAAAATAGACTTCTTAATGTCTTATCAGCAACGTTGTCTAACTGGGAATCTTATCTAGTGGCCATCACAATTTTAACGGGTGGCTGCCGCTTCTAGCCAGACAAGCTCACGGTTATAGAGTGAAACACATCCCAAATAGAAATTTTATTTTTCAAGCATGAGTCACTGATGGCCCGCGCTTCGGCGGCACGATTCATCAGTAACCCCTACTTGCCAAAGCATGTTTTGAAAAAATATTTCCGACTGGAATGCTAAAATGGTGAGTATGGAAATTTCAGTTTTTCATTCATTGTTTATCTCATAGGCAGAGTTCATCATAGCCCAAATTATCACATGACACTATCGTTGTGTTTCCAGATATCTTTGTTCCTGTCTCCCTGGATATCAAGGTACAAGGTGTGAGCAGAACATAAATGAATGTGCAAGTATACCTTGTATGAACGGTGGAAGATGTGTTGATTTAATAAATAAATATATATGTGAATGTGTTGCTGGGTTTCAAGGTGTGTACCGAATGTATATTTTGTTCACGCTTGCGTATTTGTATAAATTAACAATGTTTTGCTAGCCTTCCCGGTATTTTGTCCTTTTTCTCACTAATGCATTTCACCTATTTTTAGCGACCTCAACGAAACTTTTGCGTGGTAAGTAATACTTCAAGACTCGAGATTTAGAACCAATTAAAAATATCGAGGTTCAAAAATCAATTTTCCATTCCAAATTTCCATTTTCATCAGTTTCATTCCAATTTTGATGTGAAGCATTTATTCTTATTTGCAAATTTTCATCATTTTTTGCAGGAATAAGTTGCGAAACGGATATGAATGAATGTGATTCAAGTCCATGTCTTAATGGAGGAACATGTGAGAACGGCATGAATTCGTACAGGTAATATCGTCGTCGGACACCTGGTCGGTATAAAAAAAAATATTGATACTCAGGTGCCATCATTAAAGCGGATAAATTAACTGGTTGAATAAGATTGACCTAAATAATGTAAATAACATGTCACATAATCATAACATGATCATTATCTATTCCATATTTCTCATGAATTGAAAGAATGTTTTTTTTTCAGCGAAAGATTTAGGGAGGATACTGTCAGGAAAATTCTGTGAACTTTTTAATTCGAGAACAATTTTTTCAGGTGTCACTGTCCGCCTTTGCATAACGGGGATTTATGTCAGAATGAAATAAAACTGTGTACAGCCGAAACATGCAAGAACGGGGGAAAGTGTAATGAAGATGAGGTACGTTGTTAAATATGTTGACATTCAACATCTTTTGTGTGTTTTATCTCTTTCACATTTCAGGTAGGTAACAAAGTAAAAAAGATGACTATAATACATTGCATGGTTGAATATCATTTTGCATCAATTTTCATGTTTGCGAAATATATACTTCCTGATTTGAAACTTTAACAAACTTAACTGAAATAATAGCCCGATTGCTTTAACCCGCTGCAAGTCGTTAAACATTGCTGTCAAAACTAAGATTGTGATCTTTATTATAATAAAGAATAATTATAAGGATATTAAAATATATTTAAAAAATGTTTATTTGTCTCAGTCATAATAATTTGTCATTTGCAACAATAACAGGGCAACATAGCATGTGAATGTAAACCCGGTTATTCTGGTGAAAGATGCGAAGCAAATATAAACGAATGTACAATTTCATCTTGTCAAAACGGTGGAATGTGCATGGATGGAATCGATACTTTCACTTGCATTTGTAGACAAGGATATTCTGGAAAGTGAGGAGTTCATGTCCACTAATGAAATATATTATACTTAAACATGAAACGGTTTGGGATTTGTATGATTAAACGTTTATGTCCTATGTTTTTTTTTCTTTTTAACGGTATGTAAGTACAATTCCTCATTGCCGTGATTGTTTGCCCCCTTACGCAGGAGAGTTAGAAAAATATTACCCTGTATTTTAAGTCAGAAATACTTGCGATATATGTTTTGTTAAGCATGAGCCACTGATGACCGTGGATTACCATGGTCCATCTGTGGTAAATGCGTTACAAAATAATATTACTTACTCGATTAGGACGTTCCAATCTGATAATTCAAGTTGGAGCATTATAACCCAAAAATATTTTCTTGCAGAAACAGCACTACTTTTATATAGTACAAAGCCAACTTATATGACGCTATAATATTAATTTATACTATGAGCTGTATGATACTATTGTTTCTATTTTTCCAGAACTTGTAACGACTCATCGGAAGCAGACGCAAGCGCTTTGAAGCAGATGATTTTTTCGATAGCGCCAGCAGGAGGCATATTAATCTTGTGCATTATAATGATTATTATTGTTGTTCTCTGCCTTCGGAGAAGTAGTGCTCCAGTTAAAGTTGAAGACACGAACAACTTGTCGGTGAGACTTTGAGCTGCATTGTTTTTTGACTACAAGCATTGCCACTGGGGCGTATATTATCACCGCGCGATCTATCAGTGACCCAGTGATCTGCTTGACGAAACATTCGCACGCAATATATTGTCCGACTGTACAATAACCCCTTGTTAGCAAACGTGTTGCTTCATATCTTTTCTAAAAACATTTATTTATTTTTAATGCCTGTCACTGCAATTGTTAATGAATTTATATTTATTATTAGATGCTGCCGGTAATTGAACCTAAGGAAACCCATGAAAATGCGACAGAAACTGGGAATATTTTGAATGAAAAAGAAGGAAAGAAGAATAAAGGTACTAGTGATAGTCCTAATTATGCCATTATACAAACTGTACTTTAAGAAATGATGATACGCGTAAAAAAATTCTTACTTTTTCGTACCTCTAGCGAAGTTTATTCGGGATTAATTTGTATTAATACGTTTTATTATATCGCGTTTTTTTAATCGAAGGATTAACATTCCAATATTTTTAATTAATCATTTAGCCACTCCCTGCAGTGGATCACTCTGACCAAGGCCCTGTACCAGCGGTCACTTATAGACAGACAGAATGGGTTAGAGGTGTTGGAAAGATCTAATATCTTCCGCTTCGTCTCAGCCCACCCAAGTACAGCTTAGTTCGAATGGTCATTCAGATAGTATGGCCGTATGGGCCTATATTGATTAATGCATGCATAAAATGTCATTAATGGGATTTTGGCCTTTTTCATACTAACATATATTGCAACTTACGGATAGCATTCCCAAATAATTGACCTATTTGTTGTATATTATGATAGAGTAACCTACATGTGGTTGTTGTATGTTTAATAGTAAAAATGGTTACAATACATATTACAATACGTTGAAAACATCGAAAATCAAGCATGTAAATGAAAACAGTCGAAGTCTTTGCTCTCCATGCTCTCTTTGTTTACGTCTATTACAATCACATCTACTTCACAATTCTTTCATTAAGTTTTGATGTATTTTTTTTCAATAATGGTATCTTCTGGTCGATATAGAGTAACAGCAAAGCATGTTGACAAACATTAGGAGCCCTACTTAATTATCTACTTGTATTAACAGGGAAAGGAAAATCAAAGCGAACAAAGTTGGATGAAACGCCAGGAAAGACATCAAGGAAATCGAGATCAGAGAAAAAGGACAATGGCGATGGCGTTGCTCCACTCAAAAAAGTGAAGAAAAAACGTACTGACAAAGCTTCTGAATGCGAAAAATCAAAAGAACCCATCGAAGCGGAAGAAAATGGGCCAGATTCAGAAGAAGACAAAAATATCGTCAATAACAGGTAGGAAAGTATTAATTTTATTTATTCATAAAAAAACACTGTCTGTGTAACAAAATTGCTTGATGCCTTTCCTTGGTTATGTTGAAATAAAATTATTAATCGACTTAGCATCGATCAACTATGCGGTTTCAAAAATTGTAAGTAAACAGTTACTGCAAATGAACAGTACATTTACAGTACTCAATACTCAATACACGACTTTCTAGTGATGATATCAAGAAAGAGAAGAAAAGTAAAGGAAATAAAAAAAAACGTAGAAAAAGGAATAGTGAAATAAACGAAGCCCGGCGAAACGGAACCTAGAAGAAATGAAGTGTCGGAGAGAGAAAAAAAAGAAGATGAGGAAGTAAAACGAACAAAAAAAGATGGTGAAGTTAAAGAGAAACGTCTCAAAAAGCGACAAAAGAAAGAGGGAGAATCTCCCAAAGAAGGTTCGAAAAATAAAGAAAGAAAACACCGTGGCGATAAGAAAAACCGTAAACATCGAGAAAATGATGAAAATCAAGGTGACAAATTTTCCAACATAATTTTTTGTTTTCAGTCAATAATTTTGTAACAAAATTCTATTTGTTTTATAATATTTTAGAAAATTCCTCCCCAAGATCTAAAAATGGAGAAAATGCACTCGAGGATGAAAATAATGATGGCGTTGCAAAAGAGGAACTTCATGACACAGAAACAAATATAAAAGATATCGACTCTGCTGAAGAATCAAACATAAAAGAAGAAACAATTGAGGTTGAAGTCTCATTTTTGCTCTGATCAAATTATTATTCTATATAAAATATAATTGACTAAAGAAGCCAAAGCGTCACAGTCAGAGAAAAGTTTTTACAATCGGCAATCACGTTGTCATTTATGCGTTTTCATTATCGGATTGCACAGACAACGGTTTTCGTCTGTGTCACATACTCCACTAAACAATATCTGAATGGGGTCCAAAGCAGGCAGTAATATACTCTCCAATACAATTCAAATTTCAGTAAGATGTTCGATTATCTCCTAATGTTCCCTTTACAATGACTCTGTAAGAGCGGAATCCATGAGACTGGCCAATTCTAAACAAAGTCCAGGCACTGACTGCCTTACTCCGAAAAAAATCTTCAGAACAGTTATCCATTTTCAGCTATGCAGTACAAAACAGTTCGGCAGTTTCGTGTCAAGTTTAAATCCAATTATAAAACAATTAATATTATAACCACAACTCAAATTTCCATCCCTTGTATATCACTCATGCAGGAAAAACACGACGAGCCTACTGCAGAATCAATAGATACATGTGACAATGATCATCAAATTGTAAACGAATTCGGTCAAAGGGAAAATGAATTTTCTGACCGGCAAAAACCAATGCCAACACGAAAATATAACGAGCAACTGTTCTCAGGTATGTTATGATCAAAATACTTTTTTTTAACATGTTCGGAGATAAGCAATGCTGCATCCCACTTACTGGCTTATCACTTAATCTTGAATAAAGATGCTCCATTTGCATTCATTTTTGATACTTGCATCTATTGTGATTTTGGTGGCATTACACAAAAGAATATTTGCGAACAAAAACTATTGTCTAATTTCTTTAGATACAGTTCCACAGAGTAACGTTTCATTTCCAAGAGATGCCCCAGAACACCCACATCATCTTTTTAAAGAACAAGGGAAAATGGCGCCAGGTAATTTATGAAAATAATAAAAAGGAATGAGTCACAGGTGGGTTGTGGCGCCATCTCAAGCCCGTTTCTGGACAAAATTAAAATTTATGTTTGGGTTAGTTAAATTGTTTGATCCACTTCGCAGAAGCGTGTATCAGCTATTACTCCTTGATAAAATATTAAGTTTCGTTGCCTAATACGATTTTTTTCTTGTTCTGTTTTTTTTCAGATGAAAATAGGTATCATCACCAGTACCCTGGCAGATATTTTGACCCTTATGGTTATGCTAACTTCTATGACCCGCGGTATAAAAATGAAGCATTACCAGTTGATAACTTACCACGTCAGAAAATACATAATCAGCGCACGGTTGGGAATCAGTCGTATCCGCCATTCTATCCGCAATATTTTGCTGCAAATCCATATACTGCTGGATATGAAGATCATAAATATAATTCAAATCTCCATCACTCCATTGAATCCTCTTTTGTTAAAATCAATGAACTCCCAAACAATGACAATGTTAACATCAAAGATTCTAATCAGAAAACACAGCAATTTACAGAAAGCAATACGTCTCCAAAAACTAAAATTCGCTCACCTTGGGAACTTGTGCGGGATACAGAACAGAAAATAAAGCCGATTGATACAAAAGACACATCCCCGCCATCATCCTCTGAAAAAAAGACAGCCTCCAACAATAACAAAGATTTAAAATCACCCTGGCAGCCGGTTTGGAAATTTAATTTTCCTCATCTTCTGATGGAAGATACTCAGCTTGATCGCATTGTGGAACTACCCACGCCGAAGTATGGAGGCAAAACTTTTCAAATCACCCCAAGGCGTGCTAGGTGATAATTTATTTTTTTATTAAGTTTGCTCAAAGTAAGGCTTTATGGTAAGTAAGTAAAGGCCAAGAAATGTACTAAAAGCCACTAAAGCACTGAAATAGTTAACTCCTCATTTATTGTTTGTTTGTAACACCAGGAAGATATTATTTACAAGGAACTTGAACTGGTTTCAATATGTTTTATATTCTATAGTTCCATCTGTTCCATCAGCTATGTCGAACAAACGCCATTGATATCACTGTAGATTAAATTTTTGTTTTGATATCTATATAATATCTTTGCATTCTATTGCACGCTTATCTAACCTGGCTCTAACCTGGCTCTCTTGGCTCAAAACAACAACCCGATTTTCGTTTTTTATGCTAATAAATGTTCTGGATTCATTTTCAGTGCCAAATCTCAATCTCCAAGACAGCGTGCCAATAACAAACGAATAGACACTCCGATTGTGGACACAAGAACATCTCGAATTGAACCAGATGAGAGTAAGAGAAAACAGCGGTTCCCATGTGTCAATTCAAACGTGCCAATCTGGCAATTTTGCAGATATGTGCTATCAGGGAATATAGCCACTAATGAATTTCCTGGCCAAAGATCAGCTTATATTCGAAAACAATGTTCCTAGTTAAAATATAAAGTGACACGAATTACCAAATTTTTTGACGTATATGTTTTGATAAATTGGACATGACATTCGATGGTCAATAGGCTGTTTTGAATGAGACTAATGTTTTGATTAGAATCGACAATTATAATACGATCTTTGGGTTCTTATTTTAAAAAATGCCGTGGAAAATGTGAACGTCAATGAAATGATTTCTTAAAAGCATGAATTTTCCCAAACTTGATGACGTCATTGACTTTTAAGCATAAATTTATTTGTCATTTAAAAAATCGGTAACTTTGTTGGTAGCGTCGAGCAGAATATAGATCGTATAGAGTAGACGAATTGGACAATGTGCTCAAAGTGTGTACAAATTCTGATCATACTGTTTGAAATTATCCTTTTTATACTGACCTGCAATAACTATCACTTACTTCTGTTGTAGATTCTTCGTCTAGATCTGAACCAAATATAATGAAGCAATCGCCAACTAGAACATTTTTGAAAGAAGCGAATGGTAAACAGAGCAGAAGGTGAGCTAATTCTGTATTTTTTTTAATCTATACTGTTGTAGTAGGTTGGCGATTTTGTTAGATGTACACTTTGTTTAGGAACTTTTTGTAGCAGGTAGGAAAAACAAAAAGAAGTTTCGTAGTTATGTTCATTTATAGAAAAACACACTCGAATTGAATATTTTATTTCTTATCAACATCATTTGAATAATTGCAAGCTTGTTAAGTAATTAAAAAGTTACACCATCAAGTTGAACCTGCTCTTCAAATTAATGGATATTCATTCAACCTCAGCATGCATATACAACCTAGTCACGTCTTTCTTATTTTTGTAGACGCGAAAATGGACACACATTTTTACAACTAGACAACAATGGTTCCATAAAAGCTCCATCGCCAAAAGTACTTTCTTACAGTAGACATTTTACACCATCACCAACGGAACAGCAACTCGAAGAAAACGTGAAAACAAAACGTGATGAAGTTTTTGGAAAGTTTAATACGAATTCGTACAGGTCATTAAAATTTTTAGATAATTTGTTTCCTGTATTCAAAAACCAACTATCTTCAGAAATATAATTTAGTTTGTTGCATATAGTAAGACGTGATAGAACTCTAACCCAAAATATGCTAAACGTTTAGTAAAGCAAAACTGAGTGAAAGCTATATTTTACGCAGGTCGTATCACGAGAGACCAATTTCTTCAGCATCGATGGAATCCGCTGATCAAGAAGAAATATCTGAACGTACAATCCGACCTCAGCATAATCTAAGATCAGGAGCATCTTACAGAAAATCAATCAAAGCAGTCAATTTTGCACCTGATAGTTTTCCGCGCGTACCACCGCCACCTTATAGAGAATCTGAAATGACAGACAGATTAGTCGGATACAAAGACTTGGTTGGGAACGATGAGAGATATGGGGAAACTGGGGGTAGCTCCTTTCCAAATGCGTTTGGCATCAGAAATCCGATGGGCATGAGTAGGGAAAATGCATTTGTAAAACGGCACTAAACTTTTGAATTTGCACTTATGTAATCACTTTTCGACAAAGAACCCATTTTGTAGAAAGTTTCTTTACGATGTAAATGAAGGGAGTCGTCATTTTTGTTATATTAATTTCGTTCTTTTTTGGCCTTTTTGATAGGCTACTGTATATAGCCAATAAAACAATATAGATGTCGTAAAGCAAAGCCTCTAATTTTATATCTTACAAAGTTTAATTTTGTATGGTCACACAAACATTTATTCATGAAACTTTTAATATATATATATATATATATATATTCATGGTAGAGATTCGTTGCTTTACAAAAAAAAAAAAATTATTGTGGAATGTAAGAATGTTGACAAGATTTGAACACGAAGCTCAGAACGTTCATCAAAAAAAAAAATTGTAACGAAATGCTGCCTTATAGTCTCTGTATACTTTTCTTATTCAAAGAGAAAATAAGAAATTTTGTAAAACGACAATTAAGGATATACTTGGCCTGCTGTCCGCCGCACTGTTTTACTCTAGCATTGTGCAAACTGTTTTTGGTCTGGTTCTGATCAATCAGAGATATTAAAAACAAAACTTATCATTCTAGTATTTTAGGAGTCAATTTTTCTCATTATAATAGAGAATATGTAATTTGCCAAACGACTATGAGATACAGTTGGTCTGCCGTTCGCGCCACTATTTCACTCTAACCCTGCGCAAACTGGTTTAGGTCTACTTCTGCTAAGTCATAAATATTTGAAAATGAAGCTTGGTGTCAAATTGTTGTTCTTTTTGTGTAGTAAGACTGTGGCAAATTTCTATACTCTTTCAATCCTGTATGCGCAAATCTTGGTTTTCAGTTATATTGAAAATCAGGCAAAAAGTTCGAAGCACTTATTTTAAGTTCAAGCTGATAGACTTTTTTACACACGTGCTCTTAATCTTAGGCGAGTAGATAAGTTTACTTTTTAATTTAATTTGGAGTGCCCGGTTTGCTCAATCGGTAAAGCGTTGGAAATACGCTTCGAGCTACGAGATACGAATCGAGCTATGATTAAGCTGTATACTCGGCTTTCCTCTTCCGCAGGATAACGTGTATTTGGATTGGAGTTTTTTGTGAATTGTTGAATCTTTAATACCTGGACCTGATAGTTTGTTTGAAACAAAGCCGTTTCAAGCTCAATGGAAATTCTTCGCTGTTATTACTTTGAGATTTTTATGAATATTGAATTGACTCATTCTACCCTTTTCTCCCCCGTTTTATTGGCAGTAAAATATGTATATTTTAATAGGTATTGTATTTTACCTTCGCTTTTCTATATATAAAATAACAATATGAGAGAAGGAATAAAATTTTGCGATTCAGGCATCGAAAAGTCGCTACATGCTTACGGACCTCTTAGGAAGCCTCCGAATAACCTTCCTCGTGCAGACACCAGTTTCGAATTGCGTGCGACCAGAGTGTATAAATGGAGAAAAGTAAATTGGTGTATTTTAATTAGACGCAGATCTAAAATGTCTTAGAGGTGAAATTTATGTAACGTTAAGTGTAAAGATTTGAATCAAGGTAAGTGTGAACCGCGTTTATTTTAATCAGTCCCGTGATCATAGAAGCTTCCATGATATCGTTAACTCCTTTGCGAAAGCAAAATTTAAAAAATTGCCGAGCTAAAGTAGAACAGACTCAAAATGCGCACTCCGATCAACACTGAGCTTCACATGCGACCAGACTCTAGACTTGTGTTGTGTCCTGTTTTGTATTGTGCATGCTGATCGCTATTTCCAGACCTATTCAGTATTGGGCTGTAAACTAGTACCGGTACCATAACAACTCTTTGGGACGTATACTGTATATGATGGATTTGGGAATAGGAGCCACTGTCAAAAATGTACAAATTGATGGATTGGTGAGTTAACTTGAAGATCCATTGTCTAACGTTAAACTAGCTTTTCAGTTTTTGCATGAATGCTGACAAATAGCTACCGGTGCCCTGTACTGGTAGGCTATTACCGTACCGGTACCTAAAATGTATTAACAACAATGTCAGTCCGAAGTCTGTGAAACTTTATACCCCTTTTCAAAGAGAACTTAGCGTCAAATTCAGAGTGCAGTGAGGAGTATCTGCCCTGATGATGCAGGATGGGAGATGGTTGACCAATCTAACTTGACTCACCACTTGTGACCTGGTCACTTGTTAGGTTAGGATGAGATTATGGTTCTAGTGAAGTTTAGTACGATATTCCCGAATGTCATCGAAATAAAAACTGGCAGAATATTCTCATCCTAACTACTGACTAGGGAGCGACAATGCTGCAAGCACAGAGCATCTGGTATTTTCGGTTAGGATGAGTCGCTTGCAACATGGAAAATTTTTATGATAATCGGATATATGGTACTAAACCTAATGAGACCCGAGATTATTATGTCAATTAATTTTTTGTTTCCTTGTGGAAATAACAGAAGAAGGTGCTTGTATTCCTCAAACCACAGAACCGTCAGAATCTGTTTTAACAAAATAGAATTTTTTTTCAAAAATAGGTTAATGTTATTAATGATTTTCCCAGCCTAGTCCTGTAGCATCAGTCTCTTAACACATAACATTATACACTGCTGACCAGACTCAAATTCTACTCATTTGGTGTGGTAATTTCTGAGTTTCATATAATAATTCTCAAAATTTTTGACAAAGCTTCATTGTTTTAAATCATTCAACGCTACGCTCTGAACTGAACATTATTCTCAGAATGACTTTTCAAATGCAATGAATATTATGTGAGAATACGTCAGAAAATGAAAAGAAATACGTATTTTGCGGCCGATAAGTCGCTACTTTTTTTCAAAACTTTCGTTTCTGAGACTTATTTGTTGCTGCGACCTGTGTATTGTTTTTTTCCCGACCCACAGCGAATTGTGAAGCGTTTTATATTACGGTATATAAAAGTTATATATAGATGACGCGGCGAGCGCATGTACTTTCAAGATACGTCAAATTGTAGAGAGATTTGAATTAAATTGATAATAGACTGCACCCAAATTTACCGTGTACCTAGCACATGCTCGATCTTTTTGCTTGCAGACATTAGTGAATTTCATTGGTACATACATCGTCATACATGCGATTTAATTTGATGACGATCCGATCATGTGTGATCATCAATCGGAACGGCCAGTATTATATCATTCATTGCAAAACGGCGCAATAGGGAATGTATGTAGTTTGCAATTCACGCCAGCCTCTAAATTAACGAAACAAGGAATTTGAACTTAGCAAGTTCGATGCGAATTACTTTGACGTTTTGACAATGACGCAAGCGACGCCAGCCTCTAAATTAACGAAACAAGGAATTTAAACTTAGCAAGTTCCACGAGAATTACTTTGACGTTTTGACGATGACACAATCGACGCCAGCCTTTGAATTAACGAAACAAGGAAAAATCTACAATTGTGACATCGAAAAATATATTTTGGTATTTAAAAGCCTGATTCATAAAAAAAATAAATTATTTTATCGTCAATAATATATTGTTTTAAATACCCCCCTAAGGAATTTAAACTCTGAAGGTTTGGCGCGAAGAATTACTTTGACGTTTTAACAATGACGCAATCGACGGCACACTTTAATCAACAAAATCAATCAATCAAGAAAGTTCCACAATTGTACATTTTCACACTGTGTCTGTGATAACGTTTTGTACTATTGTAGAAACTGCTTCCGTTAATTATGTTTTTTTTATGTTCATGACATGACGTCTTGGTAGGCAATGTATTAAAATGCAAAATGTGTATCTCGATAAACAATAATTACAACAACAAGAAATGGCGAAATTAAATCAGAACCCTTCAAATTCTTCGTCTTCGGTGTCTGAGGAAAATAGATCATACAAAGGTGATTGGTTTGTAATGATCGGCTTAGAAGCGGGCACTTCAATTTTGTCTGAAAGGGAGTGAAATATACCAGCTTTCTTAAAACCATTCACCACGCACTCCGGGTTCACTTGTTCCCATGCTTCAACAATTCACTGCGACACTTTGAAGGGAGAAAAACGATGTTTTAAGGTCATCGGCGGACATTGCACACCTGGCCGAAACGACATTGCACACCTGGCCGAAACGACATTGCACACCTGGCCGAAACGACATTGCACACCTGGCCGAAACCGACATTGCACACCTGGCCGAAACAACATTGCACACCTGGACAAAAACGATACTGCGCTGGTTCCATGCGTCTGAGTTAATGAATTACTGTACCTTATTACTTTAGCGTTTGATCGCTTTGCGACTATTACGGTGCTGCGTCATATCTGTGTGCAAAATAGCAAAATTTTAGAAAAATGACCCTTTGCGACCATTACCACGGAGGTGCTTATGCGCCGCAAAGTACGGTAAGCTGAAACCAACTGGAAAAAGAAATTCATAAATGTACATTTTTTCCCTTCCAGGTTGTTATGAAAATAATCAAACATTGTGAAGAAGACAATACAGGACCAGAACTTGTACAAGGAGTATTGCTTGGTCTGGTTGTTGGTGAAACATTAGAAGTTACCAATTGTTTTCCGTTTCCTCGTGTTCCTGAAGATTCTGAATTCGATGAAGGTTTTTTATCCACTTATTTCAGCTTTTTTTTTCCAAGCATGTCTCACTGATGGGCCGCGTCAAATCTATTGAATTGTAGTGATTGGTGGAATACAGTGGATTGTTGAAAAAGTATCTTTGCTATTCATTTTGGTATTTTTATGTTTTTTAGTATCAGGCGTCGATAAGTTTAATCATTAATGTCTACTTCGTCTTTGACTTTTAATTCAACAATATGGAATATTGGCCCAAAAAAATTTTATTTACCAAAATATTAAGTTTTCGTGGGGTTGCAATTACTAGTCACATATCTATCAAGTATGATTTTTAGGAACAGATTGTACCCAATCCGAAATTCAATTTTATTAAGCATTAGTCACTGATGGGTCGTGTACCCACATTTAACAACAAAACATAGATACTGGGAAGACTGGGTAGAATACTGGGTATGTATACAAATGTCATATATGGTTCTATTTTGATATAATGTTAAATGAAATTCTAATATCTAGTATTAAAAAAATAAAAAATACTCTAATTGCTCTCTTCATAATGATGAAAAAAATTTTAGTTCAATATCAGATGGATATGATGAGATGTTTACGGCATGTCAATATCGATCATTTACATGTTGGATGGTATCAATCATCGTTTCATGGAAACTTCATCAACAGACCTTTTCTGGATTCACAATTCTCCTATCAGAACGCCATTGAAGAATCTGTAGTTTTAATTTATGGTATGGTAAAAATTTTTGTTAAATGTTTCATTTATCAGTCCATATTGTTTTCTTGTATGGTGAGATTAAAGAGCCATACTCGTGTGAAGACACTCAAGACTTTTACTCTCGTAAATAGCAAATTTTCCATACGAAAGTGTCTGCATGTTCATAAATTTCTTTTACTATTGTTTAAAACATTCTGGATGACTTCCAATGCACTAAACTTTTGATGAAGGATTTTATAATGAGTAGTTGTGAAATAAAAGTTTTTTATGCAAAATTTTCGGTATTTATTTCTGAACTTCTAGCATGTTGAAAATCCCAAAAGTATGGTGTACTTTCGTAAAGAAATCCTTATTTGCACCATCAGCTGCTTAGACCCGAATAGGGCTAGTATTGTTGGGAATATATGGTCTCTCCAGTTCGGCTGAGCTTACTCAAGTTATCATACCCTGGGTTGATCTTGAGATCCTGAACCTGTGATGCCAATATGATAACTATCGGTCATCTCGCCTTACTAAACTGTACATATATATATATATCCCGTTTTTCAGATCCATTAAAAACAGGTCAAGGCAATTTATCACTTAAAGCATTTCGTCTCACTCCAAAAATGATGAAATTATATGAAGCTGGGGAATTTACTGTAGAAAGGTACATTTTAATTGTCTTTCACATATTGCAGCCAGTGATGTATTTAGTACCTTGGAAAGGGGAGGGGGCCATAATTTAAAAAAATAATAATTTAAAGAAAAAAAATAGAGTCCACCAGCTTAAAATTTGGTGGGGCCTAAAAATTTTTGCAGAAAAAAATTTAAGGCTAAGACCAGCTGAATATTGCACACGACTAACGAGTTTGAAAATTTTGAGATTTCCTTGATATCAAGTCACTGTTAATTAGTTATTGAATGCATTTGTATTTTTTAATTTCTGAATGCCAGCTCATTAATTACATTATGACAACATTTTTCTGATTGCTTTATATCTTTCTAAACTATGACTCCAGATGGTACTGTGATTTTTGTCATCATGTGGATGCATGTTTAATTACTCTTCTCAAACTTCTATGTTTTTTTTCAGCTTAAAAATTCAAAAGTTAGGTTTCACTGATGTGTATGAAGAAGTTCCAATCAAAATCAAGAATTCTCCTCTCACCGGATTGATGTTGTATAAGATCAAGGATGAAGATCCAATTCCGGAGAAAGTTAATTATCTGAACTTAGCTCACAAGTAAGTGGAGAAAAGTATTGAAAATAAATGAATTCGATACAGTAAAATTGTTGATTTGAGATATATTTCAGAATAGCAGCATCCAGGAATTTGTCACTTTCATTTCATGCAATTGGTACAATTTAACAGGAAAAACAATTTTGCTTTTCAAATTGAAAAAAAAATTTAAACATGGTTTCTTGTAATGCTGCTTATTATCAAAAACATGTATGAGCTTGGAATATATTCAGTATTTCGTATTCGAAATTATTTTTTCAGAATTTATTTGAAATAGTGAAATATTCGGTTTTTTTGCCATCCCTGTCAGAAATCATCCAGCCTGGTGAAATCTTGACTGTCCTAGTACTCCTATACATGAAGGAAATGGCTTACGTCAGATTAAATTTAAACAAAGGCAATATGATCATCTACAACCTAGTCATTTTCTTTCAATATTTCAGTACAAGTCTTGAGCGACAATTGAAACTAACAATGCAAGCTGTTGATGAGTTAACTCAGGAAAGTCTAAAATTTGTTCAATATCAGAGAGCGGTTGGTAAACAGCAGTATAATAAAGTAAGTACATATATATCTAAGTTAGCTTACATCAGTGTTCGGGAGACTCAAGTCAATGGCTCGACTCAAGTCACCTTTTTCAATGACTTGACTCGTCTTGGCTGAATAACTCGACCCTTACCTGACATGACTCAAGATTTGATCAAAATTTAGCCAGAGTCTGCAATAGGTTTTTAAAAGTCCTGATGTCTGCGTTTGCATGAGAGGCATCAGAGAAGAAAATGCTCCTAGTAGGATAACTATTGACTTTTCTCTAGTAGATGCGGCAAAGTATCAGCAGCTGCACTCCAAGAGGGAAACAGATGGGACTGAACCACTATAATAGGGTGCCGTGAATATTATTTTAGTCACTGATTGAATAATGTGGAAAATAAAACAAGAATTCTAAAACCTTTTCCAACAAGGCTACAACAGTAGTTCTAAGATTTTACTTTGTCAAACATGAGTCGCAGATGATGCACGTATGTTTCAACAATATTTTCCTGACTGGGTATTTAAACTTGGCAAGTGAAGGCTTCATAAATTTGAAAATTCCTTGCTTTCACAACATTATATACCTGTATGAAATGTTTGCAAATAGTCATTCCCAACTAACCACGCATCCTGAATTGTTTTTAGAATACTCATGTTCAGCGTAGAAATGCTGAAAATATTCAGAGAAAAAGTCGAGGGGAAGATCCTCTTCCTGAGGAAGATTTGAGTAAATTATTCAAACCAGTTGCTCAACCGCCAAGGATAGA
Source organism: Styela plicata (assembly GCA_963675895.2). Taxonomy (NCBI): domain Eukaryota; kingdom Metazoa; phylum Chordata; class Ascidiacea; order Stolidobranchia; family Styelidae; genus Styela; species Styela plicata. The sequence continues at coordinate 18,448,839 of OZ023140.1, forward strand.
TGCAACTTTAGCTGCAGGTATGTAATCTCTAAATCTATGTAATCTACTTTCACAAAATCAATCTTCTACTTGCTCCACTACTGAACCTAGAATAATTTGATTCAAGCTTGATAGTATTGTTATATCCATATAGTTTCATTAAAAAGGTGTAAAAGTTTAGAATTTCATGATATTGAAAGTAAGAGCATTCCCTCAGTGTTATAAAATTATGCTTCAAGGTTCAGTGTAAACATAAACATATATATACAATATAATTTTGGCTGTCCTGTTTTTTTAATATATGCAAATATATATATATATAAATTGGTGTAAAAATGCAAATTTTTCAGTTTATGAAAAATGGGGATTTTAGTTTTTGCTCATCTCATGTCTCATCACAGGTCAAGTAAAAGCATTTTGTCAAAATGTCAACACATTCACAACCCAAAGTTTGGGAAGAATATTCATGGCTCAAGCATTCGATAGTACTGAAAAATCATGAAAAGTTTATTATTTTAAATCGCGGAATTTAATATTTGGAATGAAGAAGGCACAAGATCAAGGAATGGGTGCAGGTGTTGGAATCTTGTGTCTGATTTACTGGACAATGTTTAAATAAAGATTATGATTGTAAATTCTACTTTGCACTTGTGTTACAAATCAGAGTCTTAGGGGATATCAAGAATTAGGATAGAAAGTTGTGTTCGATATGGTGGGACCAATTTTGGCAGAGTTTTTGGGATTGTTTGATGGGTCTATTGCGAGAATATATCATTGGAGTGATTAGGCTTTTTGTTTGAACTACACTGTGAGATCCAAACCGCCCACTGACTTTTTATCTAATGGTGGCCTGAATTCTTAGCTGAAATAAGCGATCCGCGCCTATTTCCTGGTGCTCTATTCTTCTGAATTCAATATGCGCACACAATACGGACACACCTCACAAAACCAGTGGTTTAACAAAAGTTTATATTGAAAACAACAGAACACTGGTATGTGCCAGAAAATGTCTTATAACTTGCAGCAAGAGTTGAAATAAACAGCAAACATGGAAAAATACAATTGCAGCAAATTCTTTGACTACTAGCCTCAAAGTTGCGCCCACACAAGTTATGTTATGGTGAACGCAAGGATAAATTGTGACAACCTTTGATGCAGCGTATGAATATTGGTATGCCTGGACGCAAATTACACTCTTGGTTCTTCACGCCCACTCTGCGTGCTTGCGTGCGATTTTGAATTAAATGTGAGAGCACACTACAGGTTTAATTGTCTGAAAAAGAAACAATCGTATAACGTGCTCACACGGCCTTACCGGCCGGAGCGTCAGCCAAAGGCCGAGCATGACAGCCACAAAACCGCGACAAACGGTCAAGTGGCAAACAAGCCCAGACCATGCCTGACTCTGTGGTAATATCCTAATGAAAAAATAGAATCAAGTCTAACCCCTAAATAGGTTAAATACAGCTATATATAACATAACTCGCACGGCCAAAGCAGGAGTAGTCGATAATACAACTAACAGCTCTTGTTTCGCCAAGCGTAATCATGGATCGTGAGTTATAAACAAACGTGAAAAAGTCACTAGCATTTTGCTACCGTCTAAAAGAATACATTAGACCAAATTAAGCAACTACGTAACCTGGACAGTTAGGGACATGTTTTAGATTCATAGTACAAATACAAGTCACCTAAACCAAATTCAACCATTTCCCTAGCATCGAATAACCAACATAAAACAGCACACCTCAAAAGACCACCTACAATTTAAACGCTGCCGACTTGAGTCGAACACAGAAGTATACTAATGCGTCGAAAATTTAACGTGACGATTTCTCTCGTCTCGTGGCACCTTTTGCCAATAAGGTCACCACGCAAACAAACCAATTTAGAAATGCGCAACACCAATAATGAACAAAACATTTCGAATAATTGAATTAGATTTTCGTCGGAGGACGATTAAATTGTAAACATGATTTCAGACAGGCCAAATATAACATACCGGCTCCAAAAAGTATAAATGTGTGGAGCTTAAAGAGAAGCACATGAATACATTTTCCAAAAAATGCCGTCTGAAATAAAAAATGTTTAAATATTATAACCGGAAAGGTTCATTAAATTCCTTCAAGAAGACAGATCTTCCTCACATCTCTGATGTAACTGGAGTTGGCAGTTCTAACGAGAACTCGGCGAACTAGATTTTCTTGATCTGGATAGACTTGTTCAACAATTGCTTTAGGCCACAAGCCTCTAGATGTTGATTCATCGAGTAGCAGAACAACATCACCAACTTGAAGATTGCGTTCAGGATACATCCACTTCTGTCGTTGTTGTAGAAGTGGTAAATAATATTTGAGCCAATGCTTCCAGAACTGGTCTGTAAGCAGTTGTACATGTCTCCATGTCTTCTTATACCCATCAGCTTTGATGAATACATCAGGAGCGAAGGAAGGATCGATCTGTTGCTTCAAAATTGAATTTGGCGTAAGTGGACTGACATCGTTTGGATCATCGCTCATTGGAGATATTGGACGATTGTTGAGAATCATCTCAGCTTGAGTAAAAAAGGTGTATAGTGATTCGTCATCTAATGTTGTACTGGATGCAAGGTTCATAAGTATTTTACGAACAGAACGTATCATCCTTTCCCAAACCCCTCCCTGGTGACTACTTCTCGGCGGAGTATGGTGAAATTGGATACCATCTTGTGATAGTTTTTGGTTTATCATTGCTCTATTCCACCTTTGTATGCCTTGTCTGAGTTCAGTCGCAGCTCCCACCAGGTTAGTGGCATTGTCGCAGTATATGTGAAGTGGTCGAGTTCTTCTCGATATAAATCTTTGAAGGGCTTTAAGAAAAGATGACGTCTCAAGTGAATATGCCATCTCTATGTGTATGCCACGTGTGGCCATGCATGTGAAGACGCATCCGTATCTCTTCACTTGACTTCGCCCTAGCTTGGTTAAAATTGGTCCCATGAAATCAATTCCAGTAAACGTAAAAGGCGGATAACCTGGAGTAACGCGACATGCTGGAAGTGGAGCCATTCTCTGATTTCCTGGTTGAGCCTTCAGTATTTGACATGTCAAGCATTTCTGAAGTGCTCGCCGCACGGTTGCTTGGCCGCAGATAATCCAATACTTTTGCCGGATTGATGAGAGAACGTGAAGTGTTCCGCTGTGTCCTTCACGTTCATGAAACCAAAGTATTATCAACTCAGTGACATGGTGTTTAGACGGCAGGATAGCTGGATGTTTGTTGTAGTACGGTAAAGATGAGTTCTGTAATCTTCCACCAACGTAGATAATATCATTCACGACAAATGGACTGAGTTTTCGCAAAGCCCTCAGTGAAGGTGATTTTGACAAATCTCTTTTCTTCGCAAGTTTGATAACTTCGTTATCAAGGTGATTGTGTAAGCTTTGAAGTACATCTGGAAAAGCTTCCTTTTGAACGCATTTGATTATTTGATTTTCAGAAAAATTAAGTTCTTCGACTGTCAGTTGACAGGTGGCAGGTACATCTGCTTTAGGCCTGTATTTCCAAGAAATGAATTTCACGAAACGTAGCAGCCACGCAACAGATCGTTTGAGCTTCGTGAAACTTGAAAAATAGTTTAAAAGTGTTTCAGTTGACGTCGTCTTGCATTGAGATACAGAAGCACAAGTAACTGTGTCCAACTTGACTTCAGGATCGTTGTGGTTTACAGGTGTAACTTTTTGCTGTTGTGGCCATTTTGTTTCGTCACGATGAAGAAACTCAGGCCCATTTAACCAAGAATTTGCTTTCTTGATTTTGTCTGGCATTAAACCTCTGGATGCGATATCAGCTGGATTCATTGTGGATGGTACATGATGCCACTGATTTGCATTTGACAAATTATGAATTGCTTGAATTCGATTGGCAACAAACGTTTGAAATCTTCTCTTTTTGTTGTGGAGATATTTAATAACCAACATTGAATCCGTCCAGTAAAATGTTTCGCCGACGCCATATTCTAACTCTTGTTTTATGGTATGAACAAGCTTGGCCGCTGCTACAGCTGCGGTCAATTCAAGACGAGGTATTGTGACTTGTTTCTTTGGTGCTACACGAGAAATGCCTTTGACAAATGAGCAGTGAATATTCTCGAATTGATCTTCAAAACGCAGAAAGGCAACACACCCATATGCATTGCGACTGGCATCACAAAAGCAGTGCAGTTGTACAAGCTTTGGTTGAAACTCTGTTGGTATGAAACATCTGAGAATTGAGAGTTGCTCGAGGTTATGCAATTTCTCCATCCAGGTTTGCCATTGATATTTGTCGGCTGAATCTAGTTCTTCATCCCAATCGAGATCCTTGTTGCATAATCGTTGTAGCAGCAACTTCATTGGCAAGATGAAAGGCTGTACAATGCCAAAAGGATCAAATATTTGGCTTGTCATAGACAGGATTCCTCTTCTAGTAGAGGGTCTCACTTGAATATTGACTTTGATAACGAATTTATCGGACTTGACATTCCAGAACACTCCGAGAGTCTTCTCAACAATTTCGTCATCGAAGTCTAGTTTAAGCAAATTATCAGCCTTGTCAACTTCGGGAATATTCTCCGTAACTTCAGAATAATTACACATGAATTTAGTTAGATGAAAACCACCGCTTTCAAGCAATTTTGTAAGGTTTTTTAATTAGCTCTTTTGCAGTTTTGACGTTCGTTGTTGACTTTAAGCAATCATCAACATAGAAGTTGCGAAGGATCGTCTGAATAGCTTCCTGACTTGCCCCACACAAGTTTTCTTGAGCTGTTTTGCGCATTGCAAAAGACGCAATAAATGGAGATGATATCAAACCAAAAGTGTGAGTATTCATCCATACATCTACTGGATCTGAACTGATGTCATCATCTTTCCACCAAAGGAATCTGAGACTGTCACGATCTTCTGGTTTGACTCTAACTTGGTGGAACATACCCTTGATATCTGCTGCAAATGCAACAAGATGCTCTCTAAATCTGAGCAACACTCCAAATAAGCTATTGGTCAAGTCTGGCCCAGATAAAAAGCTGTTTGTTGATTGAGGTATCTTTATATGTTGCTCGACAATCAAAGACGATTCTAAACTTCGATGAATTTCTTACAAAATGATGAGGAATGTACCAGGTTCTCTCTTTTGCAGGCAGCATTTCAGGAGGAACAAAACTGGCATAATCTTCATGGATATACTCACGAATTTTTTCGCGGTATTTGTTGAATAAATCAGTGTCTTCTTGAAATTTACGTTTCAAATATTGTAGTCGTCTTTCTGCAATGGAGCGATTGAAAGGTAGAATTGTATTCTTGTTTCTCCACGGAAGACCGACTTGAAAATGGCCATTGACTTTAATACAGCTTGTTTCAATTATATCGAGAGCAATTTTGTCTTCAATAGAAAGCGATATAGATTCTGGATCTTTACCATCTTGATCGACAAAATCTCGATTGTAGATTCTCTCAAGCTGCTCATGAAGCGTTTCTTCGTTTTGTGGAATTATATCAACATAATTCATTGAGCTTTGGCTGGATTGCAAACCTTTGTCGGGTCCCATGAGAGCCCAGCCAAATACAGTGTGATATGCACTAGGTTCATTAGAATTTCCGATTCGAGAATCGTATACCGGAAATCGTCCAAGTGTATCTGCTCCAATAACAATTTCGATGCTATTGGCTTCAATTTCAGGAAACTTTATTCCTTGCAAATGCCTGTACGTATGAACATCTTGAGTTCTTGGTATACTGCTACAAGCATTTGGTATACTTTCGAGGGCCAGGATATTCTCTATCTCCACCGCACCTGGTTCATTGAGCCCTTGCACAATCAGTTTGATTCTGAACCCTTCATGAAATTTGGATCCATTTGCAGTATTGATATTGCAGACTTCCTTGATTCCAACAATGCCCATCTTCTTCATGACACTCTGTGTACAAAGTGATCTTGTAGACCCTTCATCCAGGAATGCATATGCTAAAATTGTCTTGCTGACATCTGGATGACTAATTCGAACAGGAACAACTTTGAGTCGAATTGGAGATTGCATCATCATGCAAACAGCACTTGACGCTGACGTGACATTTGTGCCGGCTCCATTGAATACCGGTGAATCTCTCACTTTCCGTGAATCTAACACGTTATTTGTGGCTGGAGACAGATCTTTGTGAAGCACAGTATGATGTCGTTTTCTGCATCCCTTTGCCTGGCAGGATTGCTGGAGCTTGCATTGCCTCACGAGATGGTTACTCCGGAGACAATTGAAACACAGCTTCCTCGCTCTGGCAATTTCTCTGCGTTCATCTATCGGTTTAGATTTGAACAGCGAACACCTAAACAGAGGATGGTTTTCGGAACAAAAAATGCATTTGCCAGTTTGACCATTTCGCTCTCGTGGTGGATTCGAACCCTTGTCGGTAGGTTCAACTGTTGTAGAATACGTAGAATATCTTCCGACTTGTTTGGGTTTTGGCTTGAAAGGAAATTTGCTAGTTTTGTTCTCTTTCGATCCCAATAGTTTGCCATAAAATGAATAGGATGTAATTGCCTTTTCCTCCACAAATTTTACCATGTGAGAAAACGGCGGAATGATTCTTCTCTGGATTCTCCCAAAAGTTCTTACACGGGGCCTGTTTGCCTCGTAGTATGTCTGAGCCAACTTACAATATTCGTTCTGAAGATTATACGGCAGACGATAGAAGAGTTTCTTCATATTGTCCAGAGAATCCATGATTGCTCCAGACTGATACTCTTCTAAAACTGTTAAACAACTTCTCAATTGTGTTGCAAATTGATTCAACCCAACAGAATCGTTGACCCTTATAGCTGGTCCTTCCGTGATAGATTTTATTTGAGCTTCTGCTACAAAATAGTCTTGACCGAATCTTCTTTCAAGAATATCTCTTGATATCTTCTTGATATCCTCTAGAAGATGGTTTGGTCACAATACAAGATCTGATGGCTGCCTTTGCCTCTCCACAGCACATTTGAATAAGATGAGAGAGTTTCGTTTGTGGCAGCAAAGCTTGGTTACCAATATTAATGTCAAATGTTGTAATGAATTCGTAATATTGCAAAGGATCACCAGAAAATGAAACTGCATCCAACTTCGGCAAAGTGATACCGTGCTGCAAAGTTGTGGCAAATTCTCGAATGAGATCTTTAGCAGAATTTCCATCACGTTCTTGAGGAAATCTATATGTCGGATTTCTGGTAGCGTCCGGTTGCATTTCTTGTTCTGGTGAAATTCTGTCCTGATCTTGAGGCCCATACTCCGCTGGCTCCCTGAGGTCGTCAGGATTGAAATAACGATTCATCGGCTCCGTGACATTAACTGGATGACGGTAACGGTGTGCCGGCTCCGTGACATCAGCTTGGTTATGCAGAGGAACAAATGGATTCTCCCATTCATGCTCGTTTCTTGCAATCGGATTCTGGGTGCCGACTGGAGGATTAGTTTCAGAGATTTCACACGCCGTTGCATTTCTTCCCTGTTGAACTGCATTATCTGCTTGCGCAAATGGATCCCTGACTTCCAATTGATCACGGGAATTGCCAGCATCCATCTCATACGCCAATTCCTCAACCACTGCAACTGTTCGTGGAGTACGAGGGCCTGGTGGATCCAGTTCCAGACGCTTTGTGACCACTGGATTGTTCGCTTGTGTTGTTCTATTTGAAGTCTGTTTTGCAAATGCTGCGATAGATAATCGAGGCGTTGGCTCGCCTGAAGGAGGAAAATTTCTGAACTCTTGTAATATGTCAGAACCATGCTGCGACCCAATTTCACTTGCGTGTTGAGCCACTACAGCAGCTTTTGCAGCTTGCGAACGAGCATGCAAAATTTTCTTCTGCATCTCCAGTTTCCTCCTAAGATTTCTTTCCAAGTTTTGCTTTTGCATTTCCATTTCGCCCCTTTCAATTTCAAATTCCAACTCCTCTTGTTCTTGTATTTCTTTTGCTCGCATATTCTCTAACTCGGCTTGTAATGCTAATGAAGATGACGTTGTCGAGTGCGAACGTTCGGCTGGAATTGGACGAGTTGGAGAAATTATTTGAACAATTGGAGGAATTGATTTTGAGTTAAATTGTATAAAATCTCGATAACGATTAGAGCATGCAAGTTGCAGTTCTTCAATTGCGGCAAGCTTGCTTTCTACTGCTGACAATTCTGTTGGCGATTTACCGTCATTCGCCAACGACGTCCTGTGTAATTTGAGAACTCGCATACAGTGATCCACAGTTGTGTCGAAATGATCTTTCAAGGAAATCGCCTCAGCTTGATCAGGAGTTTCTCTTTTAAGCACTGTTTGTAATCTCTGCCCCATTTGCCAAGCATTTTCGAAACCCGTTAAACATTCCACTATGTTCTGATTGAGAGGACACGATGAAGCTTCTGCTTCAGTTTGCTGCTGTGCCGAAGATGTTGGATTTGTGTGCGTATTTGTTGACATTGTGATCGACGTCGTAGTCACGTCGGGAGAATTATTCGCAAAAATCGTGATTGTTGCCTACAGATTTTGACAATGAGATTAGTTTAAAACTTCAATCGACCTTCTTTGAAGTCGATGGTTATAGCTTTTTCCAGAAGCTAATATTGAAAGACAAGTTTCAATTCCGAATTAATTCAAAATATAATCGATCTTCTGCGAAGTCGATGGGTATAGCTTTCTTCAGAAGCTGATATTGAAACGCAAGTTTCAATAAACAATTTAATTCAAAATAATAATGTAAGATCCAAACCGCCCACTGACTTTTTATCTAATGGTGGCCTGAATTCTTAGCTGAAATAAGCGATCCGCGCCTATTTCCTGGTGCTCTATTCTTCTGAATTCAATATGCGCACACAATACGGACACACCTCACAAAACCAGTGGTTTAACAAAAGTTTATATTGAAAACAACAGAACACTGGTATGTGCCAGAAAATGTCTTATAACTTGCAGCAAGAGTTGAAATAAACAGCAAACATGGAAAAATACAATTGCAGCAAATTCTTTGACTACGAGCCTCAAAGTTGCGCCCACACAAGTTATGTTATGGTGAACGCAAGGATAAAATTGTGACAACCTTTGATGCAGCGTATGAATATTGGTATGCCTGGACGCAAATTACACTCTTGGTTCTTCACGCCCACTCTGCGTGCTTGCGTGCGATTTTGAATTAAATGTGAGAGCACACTACAGGTTTAATTTTCTGAAAAAAGAAACAATCGTATAACGTGCTCACACGGCCTTACCGGCCGGAGCGTCAGCCAAAGGCCGAGCATGACAGCCACAAAACCGCGACAAACGGTCAAGTGGCAAACAAGCCCAGACCATGCCTGACTCTGTGGTAATATCCTAATGAAAAAATAGAATCAAGTCTAACCCCTAAATAGGTTAAATACAGCTATATATAACATAACTCGCACGGCCAAAGCAGGAGTAGTCGATAATACAACTAACAGCTCTTGTTTCGCCAAGCGTAATCATGGATCGTGAGTTATAAACAAACGTGAAAAAGTCACTAGCATTTTGCTACCGTCTAAAAGAATACATTAGACCAAATTAAGCAACTACGTAACCTGGACAGTTAGGGACATGTTTTAGATTCATAGTACAAATACAAGTCACCTAAACCAAATTCAACCACTTCCCTAGCATCGAATAACCAACATAAAACAGCACACCTCAAAAGACCACCTACAACTTAACGCTGCCGACTTGAGTCGAACACAGAAGTATACTAATGCGTCGAAAATTTAACGTGACGAATTCTCTCGTCTCGTGGCACCTTTTGCCAATAAGGTCACCACGCAAACAAACCAATTTAGAAATGCGCAACACCAATAATGAACAAAACATTTCGAATAATTGAATTAGATTTTCGTCGGAGGACGATTAAATTGTAAACATGATTTCAGACAGGCCAAATATAACATACACAGTAGACGAATTTGCCATCGAGCTTTCTCAAAGGTTAGAAAGAAATCAGCCAATTGTCGTCATATATCCGCGCCAAGATTATAGCTTCATTCGAAAAGTGACCTGAAAATTATCGCTGTTAGTAACACCTTGTGAAGATTCATCTTTACATGCCTGTTTTGTCTCACGTCTGGCTCATTTTAACCACACCAGTGAGACACAATTACAATTGATATTAGTTCCGTCTTGGATAGAACTTGCTGCTACGGAACGTCGCCATCTGATGACCCAGATTCCGATTCGGATTGTGATGCTGATGACGTATCATCTGAATCCTCATCTTCATCATCACTGTCATCTTCTGAAAACTGAGATGATTCTTGATCTACACCATCTAATGACTTTAAACTTGCTTGTGAAATGTTGATTATTCTTCCTGATTTCTTCCAGGGTCTGTGAAAGTTTATTGTGCGATTACAAGCGCAAAGTACTCGTTTTAGCAAACCAGGCAGGGCAAATTAATCTCATTCAAATAAGAAATTTTATTTTGTCAAGCACGCGCCACAGATGGTCTGCGTAGTACCGACGTGATCCATCAGATTCACATATTTAACAAAAAATGTTTCACAACATTCTCTCAATTTGCATAATGTGAGCTTTGAGTAGGCTGCCAGTCGACTAGTGGTTAGAATCGAATTTTAGCTTGTGTTCTACATATTTTTAAAAGTCTTAGACCATATGGTTTTCCCAGTTCTTAACCAACCTAGACTGAATGTTACGAATATCCAGTATCACACAACTAACCCTCATCAAATTAGATGATCGATTCTACTTACCCTTTTATTACCATCCACGAAGTAAATGCAATTACATTTGCTATGAACGCTGCACCAAGAGCCATCATTGCACCAGACCACGGAGTTACTGGTCCTTTCTGTTTACTTGCTGCCAGTTCGGCATTTTCTAAGAATTGTTATGTAAATTGTGGTTGTGTCGTTTTTGAGCGTTAAAAAATATTCATAGGATCATAAAATGATAGAAATTATCAACATTTCAAAAACAAAGAACATTATGTTCGCGTGAATGTTATATAGCGTGTGAACCGTTATCGGTTCTTACATGTGTGTATATTCTGCATACAGAATATTTCCTTCCGGGAATTTTCGGAATACTAGTTGATACATTAACTGGAATTTAATGTCAAATCTACACAGTCACAACATAAAAACAAGGTGCACTAACTTAGACAAGATTATGACTTGAGATATTCAAGAGAACAGAATTTTAAAACACGAGAATTCATTGGGCATGAATGAATACCAGAGAAAATCTCTTGAATTTCAATTTGATCAGCTTATCTCAATAAATGACAACAAGATGGTCTGAACTTTTACGAGAGTATGAGTTCAGTAGATGAGTTCAGAAATATGCTACATACCCATATGTTTTTTTGGTAAATAAAATTATTTCGAACGCAATCACTATATTTTACCAGAAAATACCTACCGTTACATTTTGGCATCGGAGACGACCAAGTACCATCAGCACGACAAGTGCTATTAGCCTCTCCCACTAAATCGTATCCTTCAGCGCCGAAAATTCAACTATTGATTCTGGATCAAACCAATATCCTTCCTCGAGACCCGGAATTCCTGGATTGTCACACCCAGCATCTGAGTAGTATTTCAAAATTATTTTAAAAGTTACCAAATCAGATATTTTATCTTGAAAAGCATGGGCCACAGTTGGAACGCGTCTTAACGACCCTTAATGACACATACTTAACATATGATACTTTATGAAAAGTTCACTGGTTAGATAAGGAGGACGCTGATTACTTATCAGAATAGGGTACTTGAATTGGGATTTATTCGTTTTTATCACTTTGAACTGAATTTTACATCTTTTGTATAATCTTAAACACATTATAATGTTGTTGTGCCACATACAGAAAATCATAGACACCCATAACTTTGTACACCTTCAATACATAATTATTAAATTTTCATAAAAAAGCATTAGAGTATATAGCTGAGCTTTTTCCCACTCAGAAAATTAAGTTTTGATGATTCTAACTTTCACTCTTGAATACATATAGACAAACCTATTTCACATAATTTTCCTCTGTGCTTCCAATCACAAGTGCAATTATATCCAGAATACTCAGCAGGAGCCGCAATTTGTACTTTTTCCCCAGGATTTGGGGATCCTTCATAATTTGGTATCGATATATATTTCGTTTCTTCTTTATAATCGAGGCATGTTCCTCCGTTTTTACAAGGTGACGAATGACACGGTGGAAAGTTTTCTGAACAATTCAGAGAAATAATGAAAAAGTGGTAGTTTACCATCGTCCAGGGCACAAACCAAGCTCTCGCTGAAATTTTGTGCGTTTTTCGCTTAGAGTGCAGTCATCAGTGCTACATTTTGATGTAGCTGTTTGCTATCATAAGTGACCGTTAGTTTGTTTCTTTTAGTGAAAGCTTTCAGGCTTGCTTTGAGTGAATTTCTCTAAAAAAGAGTTAAAAAATTAAAACAATCGTTTTTGATCGATTTTTTTTTCTTTGTTAAAAATAAGCACTATTGTCACTACTTACAATGTTCTTCTTTTCAACTTTGCAAACTAATAATTATCAAAGAAGACACAAAATATATGAGAACGCGTGTACTTGTTGCCTAGCCATCGAATTTAACTCGCATAACCCAATTAGAATGTTTAACCCTTTTTAAAAAAAAATTAACTATGACAAAGTTATTTCATTCATGACTAAAACAAGACGATCTCAGACTTGTCGAATATTATCACCATTTTGTTAAATTAAACAAATTAGTTTACCTATTTCACAAGTATCTCCTTTGTACAATTCAGAACACTCGCATGAGTATGTGGTATTTGAGTGCTTTCTGCATTTTCCCTCATTTTGACATGGGTTTGGAATGCAAGGATCTTGAATTTCTGTATAAAAGCATTAAATTGTACCACATTGTATAAGGATGATGCCGATAACACCCATACTTTCATAGAATTTGTCAAAAACACAACAATCGTATCATTTTTCACCGGAGAGAACCAGTTGAACAAAAACGATTATTCTTATATTCGGAATTACGGTATCGATAAAAAAATATTTGCATCACTAATTCACTAAAATGAATACATCACTAATTTTTGCATTAATCTCGAGTTTAGCGTAGCATATATGTTAAGATAAGGTTTTCTGGGCGAATACATATATCACTTACCAAAGACGATGAATTATGATGCCGTCACACTAACTACTTGATAAAAAAATGACGACTATATAATAGGGGGAGCAATATTTAAAAAGCTACTAAAATATATCGTGTAAATACACCACGAAGTGTGGGAAAACTTTATGGACACTTTCTGGGGATTTGAGTAAATGAATATGAAATTCGATCTGAAAAATATTTTTTAAATGAATCCCTATTTTTCCGAGTTGCTGTTATTTAATATCAAGCAAATCAATAAGTTATTTGTTGCTATTTTTATAAAAAAAAATTCGCTTCAAGCAAGTATGCAATTATAAAGCTAAGTTATGAAACATTGACTTACTTTCCTCACAATTTTCCCCTTTGAATCCAACAGCACATGTACACTCATAATGGTTTATTTTCAACTTATCATTACAAGTTCCCCCATTCTGGCAAGGATTCGAATCACATTCTGCTATATCGATATCGCATTTTTGTCCCGTGAATCTGTTTCAAATCAAAATAGGTCTATATGTTTACCATAAATCGTATACATTGATGTGACTTTATAAGAACAGAAAGCATAACAATAAATCCATCTGAAGCTAGATTTAAACACCAAGTTCAACTTAGCTCATGTATGACATTTTCTCGTTTCATTTATTTCAGATCTCAAATAAAATAGAACACTCGTCTTTGGTAGATTGGTATGAGCCACGGTTCAAAATATGCCGCAAGGTTAGCTCAGTCGGTTAGATCTTTAGAAATGACCTTCTATCTACACATTTCCAATCGTCCTTGACATGATTGGCAGTACTGTGCGACACGGTACGGAATTCACATGGTACGAAATACCACATTCTTTTTACATGAATGTTAAAAAAATCTTTTAAGAACCTTAGCGGTTGACAACTGAATCATGGTATCAAATACATAGTTCAACTTTTTTTTTAATTTTCAACAAAAACTGATTTACTTGGTCAACCTGAGATGAGCTATGTCCTATATAGGCTTTAATGTCAAGAATTTTATTCAGATAACATAAAGGTATATAACTTTGATCTAAGGTTTGGGTGGAGGAAAAAGCGGAGGTTATGCTTTTACAAATAAGGCTTTCTTGGACATTGGTACACGGTTCGAAATTACTGTCTAGCAAATCGTACCTGTTGTCGTACTAGTACGAAATTCAGTACGATATACAAAAAAAGGAATCGAACATTTTTTCGTACGAAGTTCGGTACGATGTACGAGAAAAACAATATCGTACAGTACGGTTAGAATAAATTTTGAAAATACGCTACTGAATTAATTTGCTGATTCGAAGTACGATAAAAATTTCGTATTTTGTACCGTTCTACCAGCCTTGGTCCATGGTACGTGCTGGGTGATTATAGGCGAGAGGATTGTCGAACATCTCGCCGACGTGTTCGTTGGTGTTTACAATAATTATAATATTTCCGAATTTATACATTCCAAAATGGCCTTGTGGATAAGATATGTGTTTATTATGCCCCGTTAACTGACTGCACCTCGGACAAATGCGGAGCGTTCGCTTACTAGTCGCAATATTCGATGTTATAGCTTTTCAGTTATCGCCGAGTAGCATTAAGTTATCGTCGGTTATGTTAACATATTTTTTTTTCCGCGAAAAAAAAGTAGTTGTTTCGGAGAATGAGGTTTTATTCTACCGATCTTGTCATGTACCTTACCGACGTACATTGGAACACTTAATGTTTAGCTACTATATCCTCCAACCTGTCCATGTCCAGTAAAAATCAGTTTAGCGGTTAGTTAAAAACTTCAACCTCCAACTATCTGCAAGAAAGATTTCTGTTCACTATATCTCGTTAAGCCTCAATCTCAACTATGCTGCTATCTATAATATAGCCCTATCCTAACCCTACTCTGAATACTCACCCATCTTCACAATTGCATCTGATTCTGATAAGATCAGGCAATATCTCGCACTCACCATATCTTGAACATGGAGATGGATCACATGGTGTATGATTTTCAGTGACTGGAAAAAAATCGAAAATAATACGTCGGTAATTTCGCTTGCTCTAAATATAGTGATGTATAGTGAGTGATATGTATACTTATCAGAATAGTCTGGCAATCTAGAATTTCTAGAATACTGATTAAACCAATTTCATTTTCGTTTATTCTTTAATTAATTCATTTTACAATGAAATCATGATTAGGGCTGTCCAAAATATTCGTTTCGATTCGGAATATTCGAATCATAAATAGTATACCATTATTCTTTGTTTGTTTATTATATGAGTTCTGATTCGGATATTCGATTTGATTCTGAAACCAAAAGATATTCGATTTTTGCCACTTCCCAACCATGATATATGTTATATTTTAGGGGTTGTAAAATTTAAGATAAATCTTGACTTTGTTACAAAATAGGGTCAATTTCAGCAATTGTCTTTATTTTAAACATTAAAAGGTAAAGAAACATTGTTCTATTTATTTGATGAATTTCAAACACCGTTGAAACTAAACAATAAGGACAACCGTACACACCGACTTTAATTTAAAAATTCTTCTATACCCATAGTACATTAGATTAATTTCAAAATTTAGGAACATATAGGAATTTAGGAACTCTACTTAACATTATTGCTCCCATAGTTACTGGTGACCATGTCACTGGGCTTCTATTAAAAATAGATAAAATTAAAATTCATTTTAACAACTTTTTGATAACAGCTTGTCCAATAAATTCAATCACAATTTACTAAAAATATGCCAAATTATTTGTCCCTTTATGGCATTGATATCTAGCAATTAATGTTAAACCCAAGTTACACAGTTCAATGAAATATCCTTAGAGACAAAATGGCGAATATAAAAAATTAAATTAGACAAACTTTGATAAGCTCCCTGCATTCCACGGAAATTTGTTGTATCGTCGGTAACAAATACTACAGTGAATGAACCCATACCTCTGTATTCTTCCTCTGGCGCTGTATATCTGTAAAATCAAAACGATATGCTGCGATATGAAACGGGTTACGAATATATATTCAATTACCCAACGTTTATTCAAAAACCTTAACGTTATGCAAGTATAAATATGCACAGAAAAAATACTCACCCACAGAATTTTTTTGATCCGATACTTGTTATAGTTACTTCCAGATAATCGAAATCGCACGTTATGTTTGAATCATTTTCGCCAATTTCAATAACGAGATCCCACATTTTGAACTGTATGGAAATAAGTGAGAAATGAAAAAAAAAATTGTAGATCTTGCTTACGTCTTAGTTAAACTGTTTTTGGAAATTGAATATTTACCCGCTTGTAAATATTCACAATTGCATGGTCGTGGAAATCGCTTACACTCGAAAATACGCCATACAGGAATGCCCTTTTGTGGAACGTTTCCGTAAATTAGTCTTCCGGAATGGGAATTCGCCCAACCAGAATTCTTTCACTTTTCCGTATTTTTTAAATTGATAATGGAAGGTATTCGAAGAGTTACGTCACAGAAAACCAGGAAATGCACCCTATAAGCTGAAATAGTTTCACTCTGAATTTAACTCCGATATTTGCGCTCGTATCCATCCCTCTGTCGAAGGTAAATCTTCAGTCATCGACTTTTTTTTAAATTGTTCCAAATATAACCATAAGAGCAAAAAATACTAGACTGCAAATTTAGGCAGCTACACCGGACAAAGTTATCTCTGGTTTGAGGTTGAATATTATATAGAAAATTGGGCAAATAAAAACACCATTCTCGAGAACCTATACTTTATTCAGACGACAAAGTTTTTTTTTTCATTTTTTTCTCAATAATCAAAACCACTGAATCCATTCCTAAATTTCATGTATGGCCTACCCGAATCAACGATGTCTCATTTCCTTCATACCACCACTTGCAATAAGCACCATTTGGATAAACACTTCCGCGATTTGCCTCTGTTGGATAACCTGGAGTTTTCAGAGCAGCAGAGGGTAGTTCTGTTATTTGTCCACCACAATCAGTAAACTTGGCTGATGAAACAGAGTAAAAAGGAGCTTATCTATAGCTGCCATGTACTTAGTGCAAAAATTTCGCGACTCTCCAATCAGAAAATTTTATTTTTTTCAAGCATGAGCCATAGCTGGACTCTCACTTCAGAAAACATGCTTGGATAAAACTTTTCTGACTAATTATACCTTTACCAATGAAATTTAATTCTGTGAGCAAATTGAAAAATTAAACTTTAAACTTGAGATGTGAATTTTTTCGAAGCCTTTTATTTAGGAGGAGGCATAATACATAAATACACATAGACTAACATTCATTAAGTTCTAGTTTGCTTAACTGCTCAACTGAAATTTCTCCCATCCGAACGATTCTCCGGTTGATTATTTACTTAGAAATTATTATTAGAAATAAACACTAGATTATCCTGCTTTATCGCTATAATAGCCTGATTGATTTTTTAGCACTCGAGTTTCAATTGCCAATTGTATGATTGTCACTTTTGACGCAAGTTTACATACTCACCATTCTCCGGGCTGGGTTCCTGACCGTAGTTATAGTAATCGCCATAATCGTAACTTCCATTTCCGTAGCCATAATCACCGTATCCGTAACCATCGTTTCCGTAACCATACCCGTCTCCGTAATCGTAATTCCCGCCATATGCATAATTTCCTTCCCCTCCTCCATAATAATTGCCGTAATCATAAGCATCCTCATTTTCGTCTTGACAAATACCTTAAACCAAACGGAAAACTTGTTTAATAAAATTAAGTTCAATATGGATCAGGTATTTAAAAGGTATTAGTGTGATAAAATAATAAATAAATAAACATTCGAATCATATGTCAGAAACAGAAGGCCTACTAGTGACAAATAATAATTGCAATTTATTGGTGTGAGCCGTTTTGTGCACTCTTGTTAGCGTATTGACAGGCGAATAGCGTTCAGCACATGAATATTCAACCTTAGTATAAAAATTTTAATGTAGAGCGACGTTGGAAAAATTACCGAATACTTAAAAATAGCCAACTGGGTAAAATTTGATGAGCAAAATTTATTTAAATAATTGCAATTTAGATGATCCGATCGATTTTATTTTATTTGCATCAATATAAAATAATTATAAACAGATTGAATAAAAAACATTCGCTAAACTATATTTTCGCTTATTTGTATTTATAATTTAGCCAATATTGTTCGATATTTATATATTATAATGTGCTTACCTTGTTTGGCTGGAAACAACAGGTAAACAAAAAATACTAAAAGCATATTGATTCCAGGAAAAGCTTCTTTGCTTTGGAATTACCAAGTTGAGAACTTCAAATTAAAAGCTTCAGATTAAAGTTACGACGACTAAAACAGGATTTCAAGGGAAGAAGTAGGAGATAGCTATAACATTGTTGTTAACTACGAACACAGGAAATGATATTAAAATTATCTATATATAAAATCACCCACGTTACTCCCAATAAAAACATATTAATCAAATACTTTTTCACAAACAGATTATGTTTTGTTTTATATCAGCAGATATGATAAAACGCCTCAAAAGCCTACAATGCAACATCGCTCTCATTGATTTATATAAATACTCTTTTCAGCCCATTTCGAATTTCTCTTCTGGCCGAGTTTGGTTCTATGTTTCATTCTTCCCAAAACAAATGATAGGAAAATATAATGCCGCACAATGAGCTAAAATATTTGAATTATCACAAGATACTAAACCCTTTGATAGTAGCCTACCTGCTACATGCTAAATTACATTATCATTAAAAAATATTCAGTAAATAATTTCAGTTTTTATTGCCTCGCATAAAAGTAATTGAATTTCTATATTATACCAGTAGTAGAGGCGTAGGGACAAGCGGTTAGCTTTCCAGCAAAATCTGTAAGCTAGCGTCAAGCTTTCTATTGCCAACTTCACCTCAACTTCCGGAAACAATATTGACACGGGGTGAAGAAAAATGTTTGTCGACTTTTTGAAACATTAAAATGGAGAAGAACGAAACAAAACAACACAGTTTAATTATTTTGGGATACAAAACTACTTGATCCACTTGTTTGCCACTTTTGATACAAACCGCGCGTAGTTAGGCAAGTAAATTGACTCTCAATTAACAATTCCGTGACCTGCTATCAACTCAAGATATTTGATTTAGGATTTTTTTTATCTAACATGAGGCAAAGATGGATCGCACCTTATTGGTGCGGTCCATCCATGGCTCATAATAGACGAAATAAAATTTCTCGTCCTATTAAGGTGGTGTTGTCAATTTGTAAGAGAGTTGTTCGACAACACTTCAGAAAACAAAAGTCATTTGTTAAGACATTGTACTACAAATCTTTAGTTTGGAACGGAAACCACACAGTAAAGGAATTGTTTCAAAATGTTGTCTTGAGTTAAGAGCATTAATTTTTGTTTAGAAAACTATTTTTTTAAACTTTATGTTTAAATTTAAAAAAAAATTAAGTTAGTGAAAATTGGCCTTAAACATTATGCCGCAAAATCGGGCGGAGGTTGGACGGAATTCTAATCTGATTCGGATATTTCTTTTAGTATCGGAACGAATCACCGGAACCAAATAAATAAATGTCTCGTTTTATCTTCACACTTGCCCCCATTAAAATGTTCAAGCCAACTATTATAGAACTGAGCTGCATGTCATAGTGTTCTTATATTTTGGTCGATTGTGACAAAGGGTGGCAAAATCGAATATCTTGTGGTTTCAGAATCGAATCGAATAATTCTCCCAAATCCAATCAAATATTCGAATAATAAGTAATATAATAATCAGCTTATAACTGTATAATTAACGTGAAAATTCACACTTATTTTTTTAAAAAAAATATTATCATGTTTTAATTTCGAATTGTTGCTGGAATCGAATCTACTGATATATGATTCGAATATCTCGAATCGATTCGAATATTTTTGACAACACTAATTGTAACCTTTATTTAATCCAAAAATCGAATCATTTTCATTTTGTCAATTTTTGCATGTGGTTTGTTTTATAGCACCATAATTTTTGTAGGGTATAAATGGGATATACTATGCTTTGTTGAGCGGGCGATCGATTAGTGGCAACGTGTGACTACTTTGCCCATGACATACGTTCTTCAAAAAGACCTTCTAATTGCGAGTGAAAAAAGTGAAATAAATGAGTAAGCTACATTTTGTTTGCAGGCTATGAGGTTCAATTTCTTTCTAAGTGGCAGCGCACTTCATAGCACATTATTATCTTATAGATGATTGCTCCATTGAGAAAGTTCCGGTTTATCAGTTAAAAATTGGGAAAAAAGTGTAATTGAGATCTCAAATCCGTTGATCGGGGACACTACCCACTTAATATCTTCGGATCAGTTCTCTGAGAATGTTTTATGAATAGGTTATTTTATTGTGCACTGTGAATTTGTGTGAATTTACACTTCATTTGCAGTATTTGCAAAATTCGATGTTGATTGTATGCAATTTATGTCCTCGCGATCAATAATCAGTCCATATATTGTTCGTAAAATTTTACTTCAAAATGTTATTTCATACCATCGAGTAAAATTTCTGTCAAAGAACGGTGATTTTAGTGCATTTTTTACGGTGTGATCATCCTTCTTTCCATTTATGCTGTAGTACTTCAAATTACTCAGACATTTAAAAAACAGAACGATTTAGCACCAATTGCACACATCAGCCATGTCATGGATGTGCGATGAATGCATTCCTTTTTTTATTACTCATTACAAAAATATTTATTTTGAGTATTTATTTTATTGCGTATGAGCCACGAATGGATCGTGTCCGAGCGTTGCGATTCATCAGTGGCCAATACTTGACTAAACGCGATTGATAAAAATTTTATGAACGCCTCCTATCCTCCCATTTGACAAACTATATAGTGACGTCAAACTGCAGTATCAATGAGAAAATTTGCAATGAGTCATTTCCGAAATCGCGCCAAAAACTACCATCTCCAGTAAAAAAAAGATGACCAAATGTGTGCTTTTTTAATTATAAGTCAGTGATGAGTGATAGTGGTTCATTTTGAATAAGTCAAAGAATGGGAATGTATAAATTAATACCTTCAGTGCAAGACCATGTACCAAGAACCCCCGCTGCCCCCTCTTCTCCCATTTACTTTTTATCACTGCTGGGAATAGATCTTTACCAGCTACGACTACCCCCAATGCGTGGTATTGTAATTGACGAACTTTGCAAAACAGCCCAACTATAGCCCCTGCTTCTTACTAAACGGGGCAGCTGCTCAACTTTTGTCACTTGCGCGCTTCAAATTAGAAAATCATAGAACGAATCGAACTTTTTTCATTATGGAGTGACCTTTTGTCGCGGCTGCTACTACAAGAAATGTTTTAACATATCACTCAGTGTACATATGTGTGTGTGTTTTATTTTTTTAATAAGCACGCATCTAAGCAGATCTCCCCGAACATGGCCATGTACCAGTATGCTAAAAAAATTATACTTGTGTATTGATAGCGAAATTTTTTTTGCACTCGTCCAAAATTAATTCAAATAAAAGTTGATCATTGATGAATTATCCAAGTTCAGTTGAAAATTCTCCGCTGTAACCCTCTGCTGTATATTGGGAATAACTCTTGGAAAACCAGAACAAAAATTATGTAGGCTTGCAATAAACAGTAATAAGTTAACAACTAGCAAATTCCGAAAGAAACATTTCGTGACTGATAAATATATTCACTGCATGTTGATTAAACATTTTTCTGATAGAAAGAAAACAATAAAACAAGCAGTTTCATACAATATAATATTCGTATTCGTTTGTATTTAAATTTTCGAGGCTGTGTTCATGCACTTAGCTGAACTTATTTGTGTATTCACTTGCTGTTTATAGCACCATTCGCGTCGCCGAGTGCTGCTTAGTCAGCAAGATATTTAGTAGGCCAGTGTTACTCTGGTTAGCACCTTTGATCCAGAAAATATTAGCTGCGTTTGTTAAATACCGTTCGCTCTAAGCAAAGTCGCAGCGTATATTAAGAACTACAACTACTACTATATGTAGTACAAGAAACCGCTTTTTAGTGGAAAACATTCCCCTTAAAGATAGGAGTTAATCAACAATAATTAACTACAATTTTTTTTGAAACCATATCCTATATGTAAGCTTGTAAAATATACGTATGAGATACTATGAAGGTTTGGCAAGATTGCGTTAGCTCTGATACTTCATTACTTTCTAAAATACTAGCATTATCTTAGGACTGATTTTCTTAATTTCATTGTTCACTAAGCTTTCGTAATCTCATACGAAAGTCAAACATAACGATACCAGGCTAAAGTGCAATTAATTTTTTTGAGTTAACGAAAGCAAAACTTCATTGTCTATATTGTTACGTAATAAACGTAAGTTTTACGTCGATCAATTATTACTGGATTTTCAACTTCGTACATCAATATTAATAATTATATGGCAATGTGGAATTTCATCACGAAATTTTTATATGTTCTGTTTGTTTATATGTTATATGGTGTCTGTTTTACATACATGGTCCATAGATGAGACACGCGTGATGCGTCGATATACCGTGCTCGTTCGGGATTTAACAAACTTTCAATCAACCCGAAGTAATATTATAATTATAAATTTCTCAAAACAAGCTGGGTATATAATTATGTATTGTCCAGTCTCCATACAATTGTATTCTGCCAAGCATGAACCACAGATGGACCGTGACTCAGCGGTACATACGCGACAAAAAGATATTCGTTTAAAAACTATGGATCAAGAATAAATTATTTGTATATTGGCTCATTCGTAGCACAAAAAATTCCTCCAATTTCGACAAATACAATAACTTCATGGAAAATTTAAAACGGAGTCAAAATAATTAGAAATTGATACCGATTCCCTGAGAAACATCGTGATGTTTGAATTGCGCTTATACCAATATATATATATATATATATATATAAATCTAACTTCCATGTCCATATATGGCTGTATTCTATATTTGATTATATTTGTTTACGTTAGCATTTTAAAGTTCAGACAAAGGTTTAATTTGATAAGGAAAAACAATTGTCGAGGAAAAAGAAAATTATTCGAATTAAAAACAAAACAATAATTCGTTCGTATGTTTAAAATTTTCAGAAGATTCGAATTGTTTGTGCTTGCTCAAATCCATGTTTTCCGACCATTACGAAATTGAGTCCTATGTTAACTGGATACGCGTGGTTGAAAAACTTTGGCATTTTGATATTTATGCAAAACAAATTATCGGTATATTTGTCCATTTTGTTTATATTGGTGAGATTAGTGCTGGCATCTTTTGCCAAATTTCTCCAAAAAATCGAGACTATGAATTTATTGTTAAAATAATTTGTAACGTTGCACAGAAATTTTCGGAAAGGAATCATCTCTTACAAGTGTCTTATCGAAATTGTTAAGGTAAAATTGTCAAATAATGGAAAACTTTGTGTAAATTCGGAAATAGTTCGAGGATCAAAATATTAATTAGTTTTGCACAAGTCTTACAATACTTTAAAGTTCCCTAATACCCTAATTGAATCAACAAAAACCGGATCGGCAAGAGAGTGAAACAATAGTGTAAAAATAAACGCATTTATGAAAAACTTTGAATTATTTTTTTGCGAGATTGTACATTAAATATGGCGTATGTATATGGCATTGTATTTCGCAATACATCTTTTCTTAATGAAAATTGCACAGGTATAACAATTTCGGGAAGACTTAAGCCTAAACAAAATATTGGGATCATTCAGATTCATGTCTCCAGTATGTACTAATATCATCAATTATCAGTATCAAATCGGTCATTTTTCAATTTTTTGCGGAGCTCAAATTCAAACATTTTAACAAATATTATCAATTTTAATTAGAAGTAAAACGACATTTGGATAATGTATAGGACTTAACGACTGTTTTCCATAATACTGAATCAATTTTCTTTTGAGTGTAATAAATATCCGTTTTGTTTTATCTCACCATCTTATCACATACCTCCTCGGTAGAGGCGCGGTCCATCAATGACTCATACTTTCCAAAATTTACTTCGACTTGATTTTTCTGACTGGAATACCTAAAATCCGTACTCCAAATTTTCATGCTTGAATGTTTCGTTTATAGCTCATGACAATTTTCTCAGAAATGTAGATCATGTTCAATACTATATTCTGAATCAGGTAAATTTCTTGGAGTTCGTGTAAGGTCAAACTATTTAGAAAATGAGAGACGTTTTTATTGACTTTTATCTTTCGATTGCTTACGTTAGATAGCGTATACCATCGTAGAATAATTTTATAAACGTCTCTATAGTAAATAAGCGTTCGTAATTGGAAAACCTAAAAGTATTTCTTGTAATTATTGTCCTGAGAGAATCCTGAAGCCCTGATAACATTCCTATGAGTTCGGGTTGTTAAAAAGGCGTGATCTTGACGTTTCGATCCAGCCTACCCACGCTATTGCACCCCTGGGTTGAGCGGTGGGTATAGATTAACGAGCTGTACTTATTACCAGAGAATGAAACAGTAGGTTTGAATAGCCATTTGTCAGAAAAATGATTTAACGAACAAAGTCTATATATTTGTTATTTTTTTTTATAAGTTTTCCTTATTAAAAAAATTGTGCCTAACCATACAGACGAATCACGTCATTGGCCTCCTGCGTCTCATGCTCGAGAATGTAAAATATATGACGTAACGTCAGATCAGATAACCTCAGTTCCGCAACTTACGTAATTTTATTCAAAACTATTTTATTGTGCAACACAATTCGTCAAGTGTGGGTCACTGATAAATCGCGCCGTCGAAACTCGATTACCTGTGGTTCATACCAAACAAAAATAAATAGGGATTCTGTTGTGGATATAACTTTGAATTCCACAAAATGTAAAATCGAAACATGACAGTAATATGAATCACCTCAAGATTCGCAATTGACGCGTTTAGGTCTACGTTGAATGCCAATTTATGCAAATTTCAAGTAAAATTGCCTACAATACGTTTTTGAAATACCTGCTGCAGCCTATCGTTCAATATGCTTTGTTGAGAATAACTCACTGATGTATCGCGCCGTGGAGACGCAGTATATCTGTGAAATATGCACGACAAACAAAAATTACAATAGGGATGCTAAACGCTTAGCAATTACCGTAGGGTCACTTTTTTCACAAGAGAATATTATTTTTTAAACCAAGTACACTCGGCAGTTTAAAAATACAAAGTGTCCACGAAAAAGCACGATGTGACTACATCAAATAAAACATCTTTGCTATAATTTACATTATGTTAAAGTTCGGGTCCCTCTTTAAAAATGTTATTCATTTTTGTAAATGAATTGGCTTTGATATTGAGCCCATTATATGTGCAACCAGTGAACGCAATGTAAATTTTAAAATAGACGATTGAACCCAACGTTGACTACAGCCAAAGGCCGTATAGATTCAAATATCATCTCCATATCTCCATATCATGTGACGATTGTGATGTAGTATTTGACATTCAGAAAACAATATGATGTTTTGATACTAGCGTTAAGAAACGTCAAAAGGACATCAGAAAAAGAAGGAAGGGAAGTCATATTTATGTAGTAAGGCCGTAGATAGTGAACGTGTTCCAAAGCCACGAGAAAATTTTTAGCATTTTTACTGAGATACTTCCTTAATTTGGCAGATGATATCGGTAGTCCTAAACAGATTAATATAGAAGCGCTATCATGTTTATTTTGCCCCTACTCGTTGGTAGTGAACAGTTCATAATAGGCAAAAATATCATTCTATACAGTTTATTTAAATATCAGCAAGTAAAGTTACTGTCAAAGTGCGGTAATTTCACTGCATTTTATGTTACAGTGTCGTTCGACCGAACACTCTCATATGCCATTAAGCAGATCCAACTTTCAAAAACATATAATTAAAATAAATCGTTATAACCTAATCTCCATATAGATAAAAAATGTCCACAATATTAGAACAAAAAATCGAAAAATGTACCAAATAACCGAAATCGATTCCAGTTTTTGCTGTAAATGGAAACATTGTCGTATATTTTGCCTGTTTCCTTTTTTGCCAACAAAACAATCGAATCGCATGACGTCACAGTGATGTAGTATTATCATCACGTACACATTTCCGGTTTGTAAGAAAGGGTTTTCCTGTAAAATAAATCACGTTATGACCACACCGTGACAAATCTAAATCAGAAAAGGATTGTGGTATAATGTTTTTCCTAGTATGGGCCGCTGATGGATTGACTAAAAATTCATTTCTTGCGTAATATGGTTTAGACTCAAGTTCGTCTTCATTACTTCATTATTTCAATTTTTGATTTAAACAAAATAGTGTAAAAACAATATATTCAAAATTTCCTGATAGATTTTGATTTCAATTTGTGGACTGTTGTCCAACAAAGTTCGACAACCCTTGCATGTGACTCATTCAAGCCTAACAACCCGATGTGGATATTTGAATTACGAGCAATCTCATTTAGAGGTTGAAAACACCTAACATATGTGGGTTTTTTTTGTGTGTTATTATGAAGCCCTAAATTATGACACAGCAATTTCAACAGTTTTATGGTGGAAAATAGTTAGTTTTGACAAAGACGATACACCTCGTCTTCGTCAAAACTAACTACTTTCCACAATAAAACTGTAAAAAAATTTTGCGTCGTAATTTATGGCTTCATTCAAATGCTTGGTTAATTATAATTGTTTGCTTTACTATCTTGTGACTTTTTATTAGATAATATCTTTTATTAAATGCTTTTACACACACACACACATACACACACCAATAAGCAACAGCCCATGCAGTAGAGTAAAACTCACAAAACTATCCCCAAAAAACTGCGGAGAACATGGTTACACACATTTCATCAAGTAATCCATTTACTAAGCGTTTACAAGCTAGTGTGCTATTGGGTATGGAAAAATGATGGATCGCGCCGTGAAGGTGGGCTCCATCATTGGCTCACACTCGATAAAATCGGAATATATTTACTGCCCAAATTTTCGGTTGGCGAATGTATTAAAATCTACCAAATTTATTATGATACTTTTGTTTCAATTTTTAATAAAGCTATTATCATTTATTGTCCAATTAGTGATTTCATATTGCCTGAAACCATTCGTCGTAAGAGGGAATAAAGACAATGAATCGAAAATATCTTTCTTGCTCATGACAAGAATTTCTCATTTTTGCTTTTCAAAGTTCAACTGGAGTATCATTGTGACCTTTCAAATTTATATAACATCTGAAGGAAGTTTCCTGGTTTAAATTTCTATGTTATCCCGTATTTTTCGTGCTCAGTTTGATTTTTTAAATTATTTTTACTCAAATAGGAGGCTGTTGAACTACTCTGTTCAATGATTGATCCACGCGTTCAAGAATTTTGTTTTCCAAAAAATTTCAGCTTAGTTTAAGTTTCAAAAGGTTGTATTTTTTGCATTTGGCTTTTAAATTTTTCAAATCAAACCCAAGCTAAATACAAGTTATGGACGCAGGCTCAAGTGTCGACTGCGCTATCACTGTAACAAAAATACGGAAAATCGGCCTTTGGATATCAATATAAATCTCCCATTAATGTCGTCTATTCAGTATGAATATTTGCACGGCAGTATCAAATGTTGGAAATATACAACCACTGCAAATGTACAAGAAGAAATTAAGATACTTTATCACTGTGCATATTAAATACGTTATAATGAGCAAAGTTTAAATGTTTGGTCGAAAAAATCACTTTATCATCCTTATACTGTGACAAAGTTTACTATTCATTTGCAGTAATTGCATATTTTCAATGTTTCATAAGTCGCGTCGCATATGCTTCTGAATTTCACCAAAGTAATTCCTATTTCAGTTTTCCATGTAAATTGAATTCCTATTGCTCGGAAAACGGGTACTGGGATCTATTTACGGTAGAAGTTGTTGAAATGTTTTTGTTGCAATAATGCAACGATTTCGTAATATTGCGTCAAACGTCTCCAAATGCCCCGGATATCCGAATAAAATGGGAAATTTTCTTTGTAAGTTCCTGGTACTAGAGTATTGAAAATCAATAGAAAAAGGCGACTTCAGACGTTTCTAGATTATGATTCATTCATAAGCGTACTTAGACATCTTAGTCTGTATCGCTGTGTGGGCTGGCTTTTCTGCATGTTCATGTGCATAAGATTTTTGAATAGAGCGTATTTATATTTCTTCAACTTCAATATTAAAAACAATTCTTCAAATCCTAAGTAAACAATAAGAATAGAAACACACAATTTGCAATTAGCAACCGAAATGGTAATATATATTTTCGCTTTCATTCAATATATTGTACGACTCCTAATTTACAAAAATTATTGCAATAACCATTCTTGAAATTTCTTTCCCTTCTCGACGTTGGCTGTATAACTCACTGTGTAGCCTGCCAAATGTTGTTACTCATTCCCGTGATTTATTCACACCATTTTAGTCTTTATTCGATTTATTCCGATGACGTCATACCTTGATATGATAAAATGAGTTGAAATCATACTTTTATTTCAGTTTTGAATGAGCGTAGCCAAGGAGTTTGCGTGTTTCATATTATTTTGGGATTTATTCATATCAATCGTCTTCGAAGTAAGGGACAAAATGGTGCAGCAAAGAGGATCAATCATACTAATAATTTTAATAGTGCTTGCGTCTTTTTCACAAGGTAGTTAATATTTTTTTACTTTACCAGAAATGTATTTTTACAAATAAAAATAAAAAACAATTTCAAGTGAGTATGGAGAGTATAAAAAATGGCGCACATGAGACGCTTTCTTGTAGGCTACTCATATGGCATTTAACTATAAAAATAAAAAAGACAATTTAATACGCAAGCCATCAACTGCCTAATCAGAAATTTTCCTGATGGTTCGTTTCTCTGATCTTTCGCGCCGTTGAAGCACGGTCTAGGTGTGGACCAACCAGGTCAAGATAAAACGGAGTGAGAATAAAAACTTCAAACGTAACAAAAAACACTGTACCTTATTATACGTACTGCAAATTCATTAGACTTTTTATTCGTAATTGTTTCATATACGAGGAAATTTCGCAATCATTCGCGGTGCTTCTCAAGTATTGATTTGAAAGAAACGACCATAGTTTTAGGATAATAAATATAATTGTACAATCATTCAGGGCAGATAACACTCACTCACTTTATTATAGTGGTTGAGTTTCGTTTGAAATGTTTTTCACTTGTGGCAGTAACTGCACTCTCACAAAAATACAGTAAATTTACAGGTTATTCGCAGTAATGCATATTAAGAAACGTTGATGAGATTTATGACGATAATGGGCTGTCGATAGACCGCACCTTCGCGGTGCGTTCCATCTACACCCCATATTTGGCCAAAAAGGTCCATTTTGAATTTTTTCAATACCCCCAAGTAAAATTACTGTCAAAGACCAGTGCTTTTGTTGCATTTTTTGTTACAATGTGATCCTATATTCCAATTCAAATAGCCGTGGCGGTGGGTAGGTTTCTTATAGACTCTGTTTCCCAACATTGTGAATTTCAGAATATAAAATAATATGTCTCAAAAATTTTCCATGCGATGTGTTGGAGTTTAGCTATCACTTTCATAAACTTTTGTGTGTAATTTCAATTAAATTGCAACAAACATTCACCTACTGAATATTTTTTTCATTATTCTCCAGCATGCCATTTAAAATCGAGATGTCGAAAGAAACGTTCTTTTTCAAGAAGAGGAGGTTGGAATATTCATGGAGGATGTTCAGCTTCTTCAAAACATGGAAGATTATTAGACACTGGAATGCCAGTGAAAGACATATTTAAAAAATACAGACTCATAGACGAAGCTATCAACAATGAACTCTCAATATGCGTCAATAAAAAGGTAATGCTCAATGGATGAGGAAAGTCGAGAATACGTATTATTTGTATCGCAAACCACGACCTCTCGTGGAGTTGCCAGTTCCAAGTCGGGGTAGATACTTTTACCGAAACCTTACTTATTTTCCTCTGCATAGACATTGTTGATGGGGAGAGCCGTGACCAGCATAACGTCATCACCGTGGGTCGACAATTATCCAGCAATAATCTCGCTTATAATCGTCTCCAACGCGATTCGAGCCTGCAGCTTGTATGCAGAAAGATTAAGATCTAACTGAAGCGCATTACTAACGCTCTTACTAATTGAGCTAATACGCTACTCAAAGGTTCAAATTCTCCTCAAATTAGCCAGACATCTGATTTGTTGTACACATGGCACTTACGTCCTCGGACTGCGATACATCTGTGGCTTGTGTTTGACATAGCATTTTTTAGAACTTATGAAAGGAAGCGATTTCAATAAATATATAATAAATATATCGAAAGTTTAAGTTTTTATTGCAAGGCATGCTAGTGCTCCAAACTTGTAAAGAATGCTTTAAAAGTGTTTTGTAAATCATATTTTTGGTCTAGATGAATCCGATGAACGTGGGAAAAATATCATACCGAGGATTGGATAGTCGGAATATGTTCCGATATTACTTTGTTTACCTGTGGGCAAAAGATACCGAAGAATGTAAAGACCACAAGTCTGTCTGTAACATAATGAGGGTAAGATTGATTAGAAGAATATATAGAAACTTCGATTAATAATTTTTTTCCAACATTACTGCCTCTGAAATTTTAATTTTGCCGAGCATAATTCATAGTTGGGCCGAGCCCCAAAACAGGAATTCTTTTTGAAGAGAAATTTGGTATGCTCTATGTATGTTTGATGAATAGAATCACTAATACATTTACATTAAATGACTTTAGATCCGAGATTTGAATCGATTAGAATTATTACCCTTCTAGCGTATCTTCCGCATATGGTGGGGAGCTACAACTTACTGCACTTTATTATAGAGGTCCAATCCTGTATAAGATGTTTTTAACTAAAGTGCAGTTGCTAGTACTACATTTTGATGTGACCCCTTCGCCGTATAGGTGTCTCTTAGTAGTGGACTAAAAGAAATAAGTTTTAACGCTAGTTGTAAAGCATTGGTATTCTCTGTTTTTTGTCTTTTGACGAAAACAGCAATGTAACGTTACATTTTCTATATTTAGGATTGTGTAATCTCTTTGCTACGAGCTGTATTGTATTCTTAAAAATCTCACCTAACAAAGAGGATTCAACAAAAATCAAAAATGAAAAATTTAGTTGATTCTACATACAAAGAAATGCCGTTCTACAAGGAACAAAATGTCTCGGCATCACTGAGAAGTTGGCTGCCATTATGAACCTGTCGTTAAAAGGTTGTTTTAACGTCCAATATTGTACTATTCACAAAAAATACCACAAACAAAATGCGAAATTGAATTCGATTTTTTGCTTTTCATCCGTGAAAACATCAGCGCGAGCTATTGTCGGCCCCTGACAAAATTTCTTTTCTTGATGTATCAAGGAATAAAAAAACAAACCGAGGACGTATAGGTAAAATAAAATCTAAGACAACGTTGACTTCGAACTGACTTTTGCACACTTGGAAAATTTTGAAATTTGATTTTGCTTTATCCAAAATTTACCCAAAGAAAAGCCGGAAGCAAGGGTCGAAAGGACCGATTAACGGTCACTTACATGGGAAAGGCTATTGCAAAATGCAACCAACCAAGCTGCAACCAAACTGTACTGTAACATGAAAATATAGTGAATCAAACACGAAAAGAAACAAATACTATTTTTTCCTGTAATCAAATTCACGTTAAAAGCATTACCATTCCGCTAAAGTAACTAAACTTTGAGTTCTTACTCCTTATCGCTGCTAATAGCCTGTAAGGTTATTTAAATAATCCAAAACTCCATTTTAGTAGATTATAATGCTAATTCGTGTGTCTTCCAATATAAAATTTGTAGAAATTAGACTAAGAGAAAATTCCTGTAAAATAATCCAATAATGGATAC
This sequence comes from Styela plicata, assembly GCA_963675895.2. Lineage (NCBI taxonomy): Eukaryota > Metazoa > Chordata > Ascidiacea > Stolidobranchia > Styelidae > Styela > Styela plicata. Next base: position 18,480,840 of record OZ023140.1, read on the forward strand.
ACAGGGAAAGAAATCCTGGTATACTAATTAGTATGGTCCCATATATGAATCGCGCCTTTTGAGCGTAGATTATCCTTAATTTACCTAATATTTCCTGAAGCAATAGGTGTTATGGACAACTAGATTTGTTCAAAACTAACTTGAATTGATAAGCGCGTGTCATATGTTTCTTTTTTTGCTTGAAAGTCGAAAATTTGTTTATTTATAAAATGTTTTACACGTTGCCTAAATTGGCTCGTGCTTCTATATAAATACATGAGTAAGAATGCTATACCTAATAAGTAACTTAAAGGCTACAGCAGTGTTTTCAAAGAAAATATTTTCACTGCTATAAAACTACAGTAAATTTACCGTCTATATGAAATAGTTGTTTATTTTAGAAATCAGAAACCGTCGTGTGGATAGCGCGATCCATCAACAGTCCATAATTGATGTTTTTTATAGTTTAATTTCAACATCGCCGAGTAAAATAACTGTAGAAAACGGCGATTTTACTGCATTTTTGTTAAAGTATGTTGTGATATTAAAAATTTTATGTATTAAGAAAAGATCAAATTAAAGTCTGTGAACTTCGTCGGAAATTTATATTCAATAATTTGTGAACTTCATAGCCACTGTTGCAAATATTTTATTTTATTGAAAAATATACGCTTTAAAATTGAATTTTTGAGTGCTATTGAGTATGCCAAAGATTCGGAAACTGTACTGCTGCTGCTAGATGCGTAATAGATGGGCTCGAGAGCCCAATCGATTGAAGTGACAGTATTTTAAAGGCCGATGTTCGATACTTGTGGATTTCGTAGAAAAAACTCTTTCACCTTTTTTATTGTTCTTTTGTCTCTGTGCAGGAAGTTGAAATATTCTGTATTCGTGCCATCATTTCATGATTTTGTAATTACAGTAAACGTAATGTTTTTTTGTACATGCATATACACAAATAATGTTTCATTGAACGAAAGTGTGTAAAAAGCTGGAAATGTTAAAAATAATACAGTTACACAGACCTTCCACTAACCCGGGACTGCACAATAATTTCTGCTCAACGAACAATTGGTTTAAATATGTCTACAATTCAAAAGGCAGTTTTGCATTGAAATCACCATGTTCATTTAGTCATTTCCAGAATGTTCATTTTTTTCATGACAAGTAACATAAAATGTTTGGATAAGCCTTCTAATATTTATTCATTCATTTATTTACGTAGGAATGATTGTCATGCGTCGGACGTGCCAACTTATCGTCTGGAGCACGACACATAATTGCTTACTTCATTCGCAAACTAACGAACCCAAATCCTTTTTAACAAACACGTTTTTTAAGCATGAGTTACTGATGGATCGTGCCGTCCAGGCACGGTACATCTGCAGCACATGCTCGGCAAAATAAAATGCTCAAAATGCGGGACTAAAATCGTTTCACTCAAAGTTGGTCAATGATAGAATAGTTAACGGAGTCGTGAAATATGTGACATCCACCACATGCTTGACGCAATAATAATTAGGATAGATAATTGTCATGTTATACCAGGTTTTAAACACCCGGTTTTATTAAACTTTTTACCCTTTCGGAAACGCAGAAATGGTAAATCGATTTGATATTAAAATTAATAATATGAGTAGGGTCGCTAATTTTAGATACATTTCTTTTTGAATCAAAGACGAATCGTGAACTATTTCATCCGATTCGATCACAAAAAAATTGATTGGAAAATTCGGGAAGTGGTCGATTAAAACCATCTCAATCGATAATATGTTATGTTGAGTGATAGACGGTGTCTTTCAGTCATGTTAATTTTTGAAATGGCTGTTTGTCTGAGTCTGGCTCGGTGAATCAGCCGATTAGCCAGTATGGTCGATCGTATTGTTTTGAAAGGCAGATTTTCGATACCTGGTCATTTCACCACAGATCGTGTACTAATGGCAGCTAATATGAAAACCCGTAAAAAATAATTATAAGAGACAATAATTGAATGCGTGGATATATGCATATATATTTGTTTATGCTTTCCATATCTTCTCGCCAAATACCGATATCTGAAAAAAATTAAATCTTAAAATATTCAAAATAACACTCTCCACCGTATAATCATATTGTGAGCATATCAAAAGTTTTAGTTTTGAAGATATTCACGCTTCACATGTGTCTAAAAGTAACCTTTTAAATTATAAAATTTCCTGTTTGATCTATTTTTCGGGGACTGATAGACCGCGTCGCCAGAGGTTTGCGCCCCATGAACAGATCATACTTTGCAAGACTTTTTGATATAAATCGGATCCCAATTTCGAAAATAGCAAATCGTCAAACATACAAGCTTTAAAAAATAACGTAATAATGACAAAATAAATTCTTCTCATTACCTGTGATAGAAACAATGCGGCATCCTGTCTTATGAAATTGTGTTGTCAATAAAAACAGTGAGTATCTATTTTGTCGAGCATATCATTACAGATGGACCTCGTCTAATACGAAATGAACTTCATTTCACAGTATGTAATTAACGATGTCGTATTTTGCGTCTTATTGTTGTAAACCATCAATAACGCATGATACATAATTCGGGGGGAAGAATCTTTCGTACGACACTATTTTTATTTTCACGCGCAAAATTTTCGAGTTGAGAGTATTAGTACCAACTGCTGAGTACAACGAGTGTATTTTCCCGCGCTAAATTCACTATAAATCATGTAGACGGATGTCTGTACAACAGATTTAAAATAAAATGTAGGCTGTGTGGATAAACCTAAAAAGAAAGAATTTTCCTATTGATTCAGTTGCAGACAACTCCACATTTATGGGGCAAAGTTTCGTGTGTGCGATTAACCATCAGCACAGGTTTATATGCTCAATACACGTTGGTTGCGTTTTTCTAGTTTTGTTCAAATTTGACTTCGCGTTTTATGTAGCGCGACGTTGCGGATGCGCTTATTTACGTTTTCACGCGCAACCAAACGGTTTGTTATGCAATCTAAGAGAGAGTTCTCGTTTCCTTACAGACTTTTTTGGTTTCTAAATACCTGTAGAGGCCTGTAAATGCAATCAACGCAAAGCAATGCGGACATGTATTCTCGTTTTTGGTTCTTCCCTAAAATGCAACGAAAGTCCCAATTTGAAAATAAATTAATTTATCAAGCATGTGCCACAGATGAACTGTTGTGCAAAGTATAATATATTTGAACACAGGTTAAATTCGTAAATTACATATTATCTCTTGATATTTTGAAGACAAAATGACTGCCGAAGAAAACGGACGAAATGGCTACGTTACTACAAATATAGATTTACATGAAAACGAATAAATTTTATATGGAGTTTCTGAAATACCACCACACGGACTTACCGATATGATCGGACTTCAGGTGAGCATCAAGGAAAAGGAATATCCGTACTCATCAGGCTCTGCATATTCTCCAAAATTGAAAGAAGCAATTGTTAACGCTTGCATATAGCCCAATCAAGAAAAGTATGTGTCACCGATGGGTCGCGTCAATAAGATGCGGTCCATCTGTGGTGCATGTGTCACTAAATGGAATTTCTAAAGGACTGATATTAAATAATTTGTTTACATGTATTAAAGAACCAATTTTTGTTGCGCCAGAGTATTGTAATTGTTATTTTCAATGGACTTTTTTGCAAAGTAAGCGCCCAAGTTCTCGCGAGGCTCGGTCGCGCTTTTCTTGTTTATAATTAATGTCATTTTTGATTTCCATCGATGTATCGCATTGGTACAAGTCATGTCATATTGCAAAATTACTAATAATGTCAAATTTTTATTTTATGAGCTCATGATATCTCAATCCAATTTCAAAAACATACTTCATCTTTTTGTGACTCCACAAAAGCCACTGCGATCAGAAATTTTAATTCTAAAGCCAACGAAGATTGAGCCTAAAAATGAAAGAATGTTTCAAAAAAATTCTTTAATTGGCTGCAGGCCAGTCGCCACTAGCGACAAAATAAAAATTCAGATGAATAAACAACACTTTTACTGAACTTTTATTGATCACGAAATCAACGTTTTGCAGCACTTTCTTTTAACCGCTAGGGCGATGATCTCTCTTCCTTTGATGATTTTCGAATTGTTATGCATCGATGACAGTCCAGAAGGAAATTTATCGAAGACAAAAATTACGTCATCGGTTTTTCTGCTCACTGGAGTTGTAACTTTCTGTCAGTATACATTTGATGTCAGGTAAGATCGAGTTTTGTTTTCAAAAAATCTCGATACATAGTAACAAATTGTGGGCGCGGGCGAGATGTTCAGTCACTTATTGTGGATATCATGGTATAGCAGGCAGCAGAAGATTAGCCGAGCCGTAACGTTCATAACTTTCAAAAATAACTAACTCTGTTCGTCTGTGAGTGGCTGTGATTCACTCATTTGAGCGACTCTGGAAAAATTGAGTTGGAGACCGTGAGAGGGAGGTATCAATATTGCATCACAACGGCTTGAATGGGAATTGATATATATTATTAAAATCATTCAACTGGAACAAAATCCTTTTCATATTAGAATATCTTAAGAATGCGCAAAATCACGTACACAACAGATTTTTATTGTATTTAATTTCAAAATAGTGAATCTTTCTATAATTAGGCCAATTTGAAGTTTCAACATAATTTGTTTTCTCTCCCACTGTCCAAGATTTATCTTTCGACCGCATGAGGTCCTCGAGTATGGCTGGGCAATTCGGTTCCGTACTTCAAATCGATTCAAACCATGAATTATTCGAATCAGTCGGATCAGTCACAGGAAGCACAACTTGCTAAATTGTGTGTAATTTCTATTTTTAATGACAAAATACAATCGATTTTCAATCATGAAATGTGAATAGAAAATACATTACCTTCACGCATTTAGGGATGCAAGTTCGATTTTTTTTTCGAATCGAATCTCTAATAAAATCATTAGAAGGCGCCCTTCTATTACAGACTTTTAAAAAGCTTTATTTCTGGTCAAATTTTATATCATTCTACGACAATTATTGTTGAGCAAAAAGTCGTTTCAGTATTCTATCACTGAAGCAATTATAGCCTAACTAATTTAATCATTTCATTTAATCCTTTACTAATTTAATCATTTTGTCATTTGTCGTATTGATTTTCTATGCAGGGGAATTATGGTTGGAGGACTTGAAATATTGTTGCATGGTATGATAGGAACTGAAAATGCTACAACAACGTTCGGAACGAATGTAGTCGCATTTGGGATTTCTGAAGTACACAGTGGAAAAGTAAGAAATTACTAAATTAAAAATTCCCCTGTCCAATATTATTTTCCAAGAATAAAGCCCTGGTAATCCAGCAGTGACCCACATTTGAAACGACTCCACTCGATGGAATGAGATTTAGGGATGAGAATCAAAAATTTATTTCTCTCAAAAATGCTGCCCGCCTCCACTTTTCCCCGACTCTTTTTTTTAAGTATATTTCTACTATTAATTTTCTTCCATATCTTTTTGATCCTCTTTTTCAAGATTACGCATTATACACAAATTATTGTTCACTCATAATTTAGCCAACACAGATATTGAAATTCGTCTTCAGTAGTACAATTCTTTACATTCTATGGCAACTTCAATTAAACGATTTTTATTTTACTAGGTATAATCCACAGATGGACCGCGCCTGAGCGGCGCGATCCATTAGTGATTCATACATAAAAAAACATCTCCGGCGAATCTTATGTGGACATGAAAACGCTTAAAGTTTTTTCATAAGCTATTTTATAATAGAAATGATTATACTCTACTTATTTTCTTGATCTATGCACCTAACTAGTTTCCCTAGTGGTAAACCTTCAAATGGAAAACGTGGTAAGATTTGGTCTCGGAAAAATAGTTACACTAGGTAACTTTGCTTAGAATTGCCAACAACACTATCCTTAGGACGATATTACGCTGGAGACGAAGCCTATGATAGAGAGAAGGTAAGATTTAGATGGTGGGTGGAATTCAGTAAAAAGCAATGCAAAATCTGACCAACTTGATGTATGAAATGTATCTTAAAATTTAGATTGGAAGGAGGAAAGGATAAAATGGAGAAAAGAAGGAATACAAGGAAGATATAAGATTTGAGAGATGCGCTGAAAGAGTGGATTGCGTGATTCGAGCAAAACGTTATGGCTATAGTTTTCAAGCTGTAAATCACTGAGCCAGTTGGAATAATGTCCATTTGAAATAAAATTTCCGAATTCATGTTGCAATAGGCTGTCGCATTTTATTGTTTATTGTACGGCGTTGATGCGACTGCAACTTTAATGTAAAAACATTACTGTGCTAATAGACCGAACGAAATATAGCTGTGAAGTTGTGTGTATATCACATTTTAACGCATTTTTAATTGCAGATGAGGCTCTCATCCAAATAAAAATGTGACACGGCTTTATGCAGACGAAAAACAATTACACGTAGAAAACAGCGAGGGCTTGAAAACCCGGAGGGACTTGAAAAACCTGCTAACCTAGTCCGTCTACGCTTTATTCGCGGTGTGACGAGGATTACTTCCCACATAGAATGTCATTCGTAATTATCATACTTGTTAAATTGCAACCCAAAATGCCCGATTAAAAGGTAAGTACAAGAACACGAAAAAAGCTCTGGAATGGAGAAAAACATTCAATTCAGGATTGTATGGGGAATTTCGCATCGATATACAGCGTGCTGTCCGTATTGTTGCTGATTTTCACCTAATATCTATCAGAGTCTTTCAATGCGAAAGGCCACATGACAATATGTCACAATGCTGGATTGATCATATTCTAAGCAAACACGAATTCCTGAAACCACTGCCATCAGTATTTTCTCGGTCTGTATTCCATTAAACAATTGTCATGTCCATGTGCTGTGACATGTTTCGTGAAGAACGGGTCACTGATGTCGGCGCGTTTTGGTTCGGGATGAGTCTGAATTTGAAATAAGGCATCACAATCTGGTCGGAGTGAATGCAATATTTTCAGCCTTCAACCAATATTTAACCTTGCATTTTATTTTCCACTCTATACAGGAAGGAACGCACCTTGAGCATTTATATAATATGTGCAATTATACATGCACATAATATATTATAGTTATTGCCAATTTAGACGCGTGTTTTGGGCGTTACATGTTTCGAATCCAGAATTCGGGATTCTTAACTTCACAGAATATGGATGATGCTCACGTTCATAGGAAAGACGTTGAAAACTACTGAAAAGAATTCCGAGCAATACGAGTGATCCATTGTTATAACTTGGGAAATATTGTTTTAACTTAGTCACCTTCATCGCTTAAACCAACTTGCAATCTAATCGAGTTGGTCCGTTTTCTTATTTAATCTATCTCATCTCCCTCCCCCTGTGTTTTCGTCTCTATGTTGGGCGTCGTCTTTATTGAGTCATCGTTACATGGAAATATTTAGTATGTAGCCAAGCCGGAGGCACAGTGAACATTCTAACAGGTTTCGACATAACCAAGGAAAAAAAATTATTAGTGTTATGCTTATTTTGTAATACTTCTATTTAAACTTATATAACAAAGCTAATTACGTAATGGTGGAATATGCAAGTGTATTTTAATGTACAACATGCGGCATAATTATGAAATGTTGTCAAAAATGAAAACCAATGAAATACACAAATGTTCAGCAAAATTACCATTTATTTGTAGCAATTGCTTACTTTCTTGTTAATGAGAATTACACCAAATATGGACGTTTGATAGACCGCAATTGGCAAAAAGTCGATATTAGTTTTATTTCAAATATCACCACGTTCAATTACTGTTAAAGAGTGGTTATTTTATTGTATTTTTATCTCAGTAACACCCATTATAATTACGACCGAGAGGGAGAGACATGTAAAAACGATAAAACGGTTATAAACGGAAATCTAAAAATAAATATGTATGAAAAACAACGTTTGAACAACAGCTAAACTTGTTATTTCTTTGCATTTCTAAGTTTGATAGAGAAGATAAATATTTCATTATTTTCGTCAATTCCAATAAAATAAAAGAATCTTTCCAATAATTCAATTCTAATGCATTAGTTACAGCATTTACATAAGTCATTGCCCGGAAAAGATTGATGTCTTCAATTTACATAGAAATAATATCTATCATAATCTATCATAATAATAAGCCTGCGGCCAAGTATGGCTGTGACAAGCTATTGTTTAAATGAGGCTACGCCACAATGACAATTACAAAAATGGACTAGATACAAAGTTTTTCAATTCTTAATTTTAAAACAGAAATCTTTTCTTTCTCAATCGTCAACAAATTTATATATACATTTTGTAATTGTGCGCAAAAGGCATTTATATAGCGAGAATCATAGTTGACCCGCAAAACACCATTGCCGTGGGTGTTAAATATATAAATTGAAATTGCAATGACATGAAAATATATTTTTATTCAAAACTAAGATATTGAACGCCCTGTTTGCTATGTATATACTTTTTCCATAATCTGATTGAAAGAAAAAAAACAGAAATAAATGTTAAAATAAAATAGAAAAAATGAGATCACGTTTTACATTTCGTATAAAGACGAAAAATATTGATATGGAAGAGAATATTTTATTTGCATCTGTTTTAATGTACCTGTTATTAATAAATTTATATAAAAGTGATGGAGGAGTGCTGCGAAATTTCATAGATTAAAAATTTTTCTCCAGCGTTGTCACATTGCTATACATGCAACCTTGCTTTGTGTTAAATTTTGGTAAAAATTCAGCCAGAAAATTTTTGCTATGATAGCTTTTGTTGATCATGGTCTACAGATGGATCACATAGTTGAGGAGCGGGCGATCTGTGGTTCATGCTCAACAAAACAATATTTCTGATAGAAAAAGGATTTTAAGTTGTTAACAAAGAACCGATTCAGGAAGAAGAAAAGTACTGTCTGTAGAAAAGGCTCTTGAAATCTTGTCTAGTAGTTTATTCCCTTTCTATAGCATCCCCGCTTTTAGCATGTACGGATCAGCTCACGCAAAAGAAAGAGGAGGATGACAGTTGACAGTTTTACAGTCAGTCTTACGTGAGAAGGATGACAGTCTTACGTGAACACGACTGAGACCGTATCATAGTCCAGTTTGAATTTTGTATGTTTTGTTAATAGAAGAGACTAAGATTGTGTTTGTTTATATTGTCTAAAAAACCATTTTGTTACTGTTAATGTTATTATAAAATTACTCGTTCTCGAGAGCTTATAAAAGTGCTGAGTAATTATAAGTTTTATTCGTCATAAGGTTTTTTGTCTTTTGGCCACTGATGCAAAAAGTTTTAGATGGGATTAGGGTAATTATAAAACCAGCACTTGCAAGCTTTATCTACAATGAAATGAAATGAAACGTATTCATACAACAACATTACAGAGTGTTTCAGGATGGTAATTGAAATATGTACAACTAGTAATGGTGTTGCATCCAGTAGCGATGACATTGTCATGCAGGAAAGGAAGAATGTGAAGGAACGTAAAGCTGATGAGGACATGACTGATGACGTTTTATATAAAATTGACGAAAACCCGCCGATCTGATTAACTTTTCTCATGGGAATTCAGGTAAGAAGAGTGCAATTCTATATCAGAAGGGCAATGACGATTCAGCTAAACTTAAGTTTTATAAACCGTATCAAATGATCGACAAATTTTGTAAAAAGTGCTCGATTTTTCAGTTTTACTAACGTTCTCTATAAAAATTGAGAAATGTTTTTTGTTATATCTGAAAAATCTCTGCGCAGAAGGATACCATGAGAAACTTTACAATATACCTCCTTGCAAAAAAAAAAAAAATATATTATAAGGTATTGGTTAGGTGTCATAGAAACATGGTGTCGACAAACAAAAAGTACAAAATGTTCTTTAATTTTTGAATACAACTTTGTACCGTACTTCATCGTTGCCCAGGGGAAATAAAATATTTCTACCGTTATGCTTATTGACCAATATCGCAGCATCCGCAGATTTGAATTTCGATTGAAAATGGACCAAATTGAATATGGACTATTGTTGGATCGCGACATTTGATGCGACACATTCTTGAAAAAGTTCTTAACATGGTTAAGAAGAACTTGAGCTTATTTACATGAACAAAAATATCGCTCGCCTAATTCAAATATAAACCTTTCCAAGAATTTTTTTGCGAAACTAGCAGGTGAAATTTGAATCCTGAACTGAGAAGTTTAGGTTATATTTCAAAGCCGATTTAAATAACTATTTTTAATCGGAAGTTTGATTTTGTCAATCACGAGCCACAGACGGCATGCGACTCAGCGCCGCAATCAGTCAGTGGACCCGTGCTTAACATATTATCCAAGTCAAACTTTTCCGCTTTGAGAATGTATTCTAATATTGGAATAGGAAAAAATATTTTTGATTTGGGATTCTTTTCATCCGTGAATTTTTTAACGGTAAATATAAAATGCATAATATTGTCTTCAAAATTTATTTTCCAACTTATTATTAACACTTGTAATGTTAGAAGTAAATTTATATAAATGTTGTTGGGAACATATGTTATGGAAATACATTTTATTATGTGTACTAAACTGCCCCGGAGTAGTAGTAGCTTTGACCCTGCCCGAAGTGAATTTCAAAGAAAAAATCGATTACGTGATTTTTCTAGTTGGATTTCATTTACAAACATACTGTGATTGACCATGTCCCCTCTTGCCCATGTATATTCTATGTAATAAATGACTAAATATGTTTCTTTTCAGCATTTTCTGCTCTCGATAGACGGCTGTATCAGTATCCCGGTAATGTTATTCGGATCCTTGTGTTTTGATGATAGTCCAGAAACCGAGATATCGAAAACAAAAATTGTTGGAGCATACTTCTTCTTGGCTGGGGTTGTTTCATTTTTTCAAACAACTCTAGGAGTCAGGTGAGATCGCTATAGGTTTGTTATTATAATATCCGAAACGTCGGATGAAAAAAAGATCACGTCAAACTTTAAAATGTCATTTTAGGTGTTCTATTTTTTAGGGAATTGACAGTTTATATACTCTTAGATTCTTTTTGAGCCGCTCCATCTTGCGCGGATTGTGGACGGTCAGGATAGTTGCTCCCATGAAAACAAAAATCTCACAAAGTGGAGTAACATGAATTGGAATCGAACTAACATCCAAAATTGCATAATTTCATCTTCTTATACTAATAGATATTCAAGAAATAAGTTGACTTTGACGTGACTGATGACGTAATATTGTATTTGTTTTGGTAAAAAACGTTTTCTGGCGCATATAGAAATGACTTGCCAAATTTAGTTAATGACAGCGGATATTTTTTGCCATATCAATATTCTTATGCCTAGCTATATTCAACATTTATTACCATGACAAAACAAATAAAAAAATTGCAATTTCGTCGGGCTTCAGTTCACCTTAAAATATTCATATGCAACATCCATAGTATTATCGTAAATTTGCATCCAATTTTTCGCTTGATTCCATTTTTAATAATTCCATTCATTGACTTGCTATTCAGGTTACCCACTGCACAAATTGTTTCAATTTCATATTTTGTGTCACTGACCTCACTGATGAGAGGAGAGAAGTGGACATGTCCTCCCCGTATCCACAATTTAACAGATGTAAACATTACTTGGACGTCGAATGATTCGTATTTGTATAAAGATAACGACGGAGAATTCATTGGAAGTAACGAAGTTTGGCAAAGGAGAATGAGAGAGGTGAATCATTATGAATATGATTTTTTTCAAAAACATTTTTTGGTAAAGTTATGCTTTAAGATTTCAGATTATAGTAAATACTGTTTCTTAAAGATATACAAAGTATATAAGCAACTGCGAAGTAATATAAATCACCCAGCCTTAGTTTCTTTCGCCATCTTTAACAAGACCCTGTACTATAACGGCCACTTATAGATGAAAAGGGTCAGAAGTGAACTTTCTGGTTCGACCCAACCTACCCAAGCTATTAACCCTGGATTGAGTGGTGGGCATGGATTAGAAAGCTGGATATGTTGTGACCCGAATGCGAGATATTCAATCCGCGATGCCAACACTTTCTCACTTAATATTCTTGTATCGTTCTCACTGGCTCATGTCGCTGTTAAATTCTCCAGTATTTATTGGGGTATACCTATGTGGTGAGTATGGGTTCAACTGGCCCTTCTGAGCAAGGTGTGAAATATTATTGAATAAACTTTTTTTCAAAAAACATGGAACGATTAACTAAAAGCTATTTGTAATTTTTATCCAAAATGGCTCGAGCCATATTTTTGCTCTAACGCTTGAAGAGTCGAAATGTCGTCATTAGCGCCAACGGCGCCACCACCCACCCCTTACATTATGCCCATTTCTGTATGTACATTGACGCAGTTACGATTTAAAGAGAGTGTATACTATTTTTCAAGTGAAATCCAAGTATTCACTTTTTGGCAAGTTTCTATGCATTATCTACACTAACTGTAGTGTTGTCCTTATAACTTAGTTTAAACGGTATTCGGAAATCACTATATAATTGGCATACTGATTCTACATTTCACATAAACAAACTTGCTGACATTTCATCATATTTTGACTGTTTTGCAGCAAAGTCATGATTTATGTCAAATTTTACAGCGTAAAATTTGGCATATATCATGATTTCACTGCAAAATGAAGCAATAAGGATAATTGGGAAAAGTGAATCATTTTAAATAAAAATAATAGTATATATGAATAAGGAATCCTTTATTATAACTCTGTTTATTTTAGCTACATATTGACTGTTGTAGTCTTCCAATATCTGGCTAGAGTTGAAACTCCATTACCAACTTGTAGTATTAGAAAGAGAACATGTTCAACTGCAAAGAAGCCTTTGTTTGCAATGTTTCCTGTAGGAATTTACATTTATTTTTCACCTAAAGACTCTTTAAATCAATCTTCGGGGTTTTTTAACATGGACTGTTGTTGGTTCTTTCACGAAGCGGTCTGTATTGAACTGATATTATCGATATACGCTATTACGATATTATTAATATATTTTAAAACAACAATGATATATCAAGCTAAACTCTAAAATATATCATTAAAGTCAAATCTAAGATCAAAGTTTTATTTTAAATTCAGTAAAAATAATTTGTGCCAGTATTTTCATTGTTTATTTATTATTCATTTTATTTATTTATCATTGAACAGTATATTTATTTCACTATTCATTGCGGCATGTCCCAATCAGGAATTTTATTCAGTAAGGTGTAGTTTTTTGTTGTTTGATTGGAAATGGTGAGTCTTGGTCATTTGGGAATGTGCTTCATCTCAAAGTATTATATTCTCTAACACGCAGTAATCAGAACCTGTGACAATTTTGGGTGTAAAATTCGTGATCGTGTGGAATTTCTTCGTTGTGTATTAAAAAAAGTTGAAGTGGATTCCCTCTTTCCGGAATGAATCTAAATGTAGATTGTGTATACATTAATATTATTTATATTTCAAATAACCTATTTTACAATGATGTTTTCAGTTCCTGATTGCTTTACTTTCTGGTTGGCTCCTTAGTTATATTTTGACAATAACAAATGTTTTACCACAAGATAGATCAATGAAATCATTCAGAGCCAGAACCGATATTTCACCAAATGTTATTCCAAATAGTCCATGGTAAGTTTTTGTGGCATTTTAGTGACTATGGTCAATCTCTAACAAGCTGAGAGGGCGCTTACGACATCCAAGTACTGTACATGAAACAAGCGATTGGTGTTATTGTTGCTTGGTCCCAATACAGTAAGAAAGTATGTTCCGACAATTATTTTCTTACTGATCTACACCAAGGCTGGGACATTCAATTCTGAGGTTCGAATTGATTTCAACCACAAAGTAGTCGAATCATTCATAGAAACTTTCAAATAGAAGTGGAACTTTCGTCGGAATAGTAAAAGTTAATAATGAAACAAATATAATTTGGTAAATGAGGGACATTTGTTATTCTCACGTTTCCATTGATTTGATCTGATTCAATAAAATACAAGAACCAGATTTGAGCTGCAACTATTTAACCTTAGAGTTGAAGTCCACAATACACGCAAAGTTGTCTTTTCGATGCATTGCGTTGCGGATAACAAAAAAACGGCGATACGCTGTGAGCATTGCTTTGCGTTGATTATGTTGGAAAATGTAAACAAACGCGTGCATGCACGGCGTTGCGATAAAAAACGTTAAGGTTTGATATAAACAAGCGGTTAACGCTGACACGGTTGAGCAACGACTTACCGGTCTTCCACCGTAGACGATAGCAGTTTAACTGACTACACCGAGGTGCTAGCAGTTGCTACAGCGGATTCTTTGGCGAATATACACGATTTTAACTTCCATTATTTACATATTTTTAAAGGTTTTCTATTCCGTATCCATTTCAATAGGGATGGCCTACCTTCAGTTTATCGACCGTTCTTATCTTCATTGCCGCTTCTGTTGTTGGAATAATTGATTCGCTGTGTGATTATTATGCTTGTGCAAAAGTCGTCAACAGCCCAATTATCCCAAAACATGCTATTAACAGGTATTTTGTTCATAAATGCTCTTAAACTTGAACTTGAGCGGCTTCACGTACAAACATGTGATCAAGCTAAATCGACATGATCAACGCCACAGGCAAGAATTTTTGGGCGGCACGTTTTTTAGTTGGAAACTATACTTTTTGATACTATATTTAGGTGCAAGGATCTAAAAAAAGCACTCGCCGCGAGTGCTTTTTTTGCAATTCGAGGTTAATCAACCCGGAAATCGCACTGGAAGAGCTCATTTATTTCCAACAACACTAACACTGTTCGCTTATTATGAGTCACTCACACAGGACGTTTCTCACGGTGATTCACTCGATTTCGTTTTATTTCTGACAGAGGTATTATGGTTGAAGGCATGGGAATTCTTGCACATGGATTGGTCGGAACTGGAAACTCTACAACTACATTTGCTGCAAATATAATCGGACTTGGAGTCACAAGAATTCACACTAGAAGAGTGAGTCTTCATTTATGTGATCGCTCTTACCTCTAAAGTAAATAGAAGAGTTTGGGCAAAACCGCTAGTGGGCCTTGGTCAAAGTGATCCACTCCAAAAGAGGTCAATAAAATTACATAATAGGAGAACAATGGTTGCGGCCGTTCTTGTTTTATATTCTTATTCTATATTCTCAGCCCCGACTCAAGTCGCTTTTGCATTTTTTCAAGTCGAATACGAGCCGGGTTATTTTACTGAAACGACTCGAGTCGAGTCAAGACATTGGAAAATGGGATTCCATCGAGTGATTAAAGTGCACTTCTAACGGAAGCCTCCAATAAACTTATACTTCTGTGGAATGAGAATATTATCCCATTCATGTATGCTTGTGAATTGTAGACACGGAGCTAAACAGGTAGTTCATTGCAATCGCTGCTTTTTATAATTTTAACTTCTTTTCTAAACATGAGCAACACGTGGAACGTGCCTCGTCGGCACGATTCATCGTTAATTGTGTGCTTATAAAACATATTTTCCTGCTTGGGAAAATATTACGTGCGCATATTTTTTAAGGTATTTTTTTTGTCTGGTCCTCATATTGTTTTCGCATCAAAATATTTCGGTTTCCCCATTTAGTAAAATCATATTACTTTTTTTTATTTCACAGGCTCTTCAGGCCATGGGAATCATATTTACAGTGATGGGACTGATCACAAAATTCTGCAGTGTTTTTGTAACACTTCCTCTACCTGTTGTTGGTGGACAAATGTGTATTGTTGCAGGGTTTTTATTTAGTATGGGTGCGAGTACTGCTGCATATGCAGATCTTTCAAATACACGGTAATAATTAACGACTTATATCTAGAAACAAAAGAATTGAAATCGGAGAAAAACACAAAGAAAAAAATACCGGATCTCATTCTTGTCACACCAAATACGCAACTTTGAAAGCCCAGTAAGACGGGCAAAACCGAATCAATATGAATTCGAATCCGATTAGAACACTTACCAGAGGCAATTTGCCATCGTTTTCAGTCGAGTTATTTTCTTACTGAGCAACTTCAGAATGAGTTACTGATGGCCGCCTCGATCATGTGGCCTCTTCTCGGCTGATTCGAATTATCGAATCAAATTGCCGAGTGTTATATAGCCCAGTGATTGCACGTGGTACTACTCTTCTTTGGAAGCATTTGACTATATAGGATTAGAATTATTTGAATACTCAGTTCTGTAATTTGACAAAGTTTTGAGCAATATTGTTAAAATTTATTATAGTTTTTAGAAATAAATTTCCATACAATGTTGTACCGTTGTATCCAACCATTGTAAATTTTTGCGATTTCCTTAAATAGTTTCAGATTCGAAAAGACATCAATCAATGCCTCGTGATTTAAAAAATAACATTTTCAAATATTATTTAAACGAAATGCGATGTAAGCAAGGACAGAAGCAGTACTACGAAAAAACTAACGGTCCACCAACGTCGCACCCACCCTAAGCGGAAAACAATTAAAAGAGAACGAAACTGAAAAATCGATGTGTTGCATTCGATATAAAATCTTGAATTTAAAAGTACTTACTCAGAAAAAACACTGACCAAACATGTTTTGTTAAGCGTGGGTCACTGACTGGTCCATCTGTGGCTCATGTTTGACAAAATAAAATTTCTGACTGGGTATTTGTAAATCACTTTCAACAGAAAAAAGTATTAAATTGAAGTAAAAATATCAAAAAACATTTTTAAAATACTCAATTCAAAAACTGGCTTTTGCCCATGCTGAAATTCACTTATTTAACAGAAATATGTTCGTGCTTGGATTCAGCGTTTTAATGGGGATTTCTTTGGAAATGTATCTGAAGCAATATCCACAAGGAATAGATGTAGGAATAACCGAATTAAATAAAATCTTTCGAGCAATATTGGGAACTGGGATGCTTGTTTCATCAATACTTGCGTGTATTTTGGACAACACTATGCCTGGTTAGTATCTTTCTTCAATTTTTATGGAGCACTTGAATTTAAAATACATTTCAATTTTTTGTTCGAGTGAATCCGATTGACCAAGGCCCTGTTTCAACGGCTACTTATAGGCGAACAGGGTTAGAGTTCTTGGAAAGATATTATGTTTTTGGTTCGACCGAGTCAACCCAAGGTATTACACCCTTGGTTGAGTGGTAGGCATGGGTCAGCAAACCGGACTTGCCGGAACTCAAACTCTTTAAACTGCGTTGGCAACATGTAAAACACCAGGTCATATAATTTATTTATATTATTTATTTATGTACTTTTAGAAATGTGCTACTTAATGGCCTCTCTTACGCTCAAGCTTATACCACCCATTGTTTCTCATGATAGTAGTTCATTATTCTATGTTCAGTTTTGTTTATGCACTAATATATATAATTGGTGACTATTCAAAATCAAAATAAATATCCTGGTATAGCAGGGCAAAATCGAATGGTTTGGAATTCGAATCTGATTTGGATATTACAACGTGTCTCTATTATAAAGACCAATAAATTAATAGTTGTGGATCACTGATGTCATCATAAAAAGGCTAAGAGGCAATGCATTTTCAAATCACACTCCGTGTCTAAGAGCAGAAAGAAAGAACCAAAATCGTTTGCATTTTGTCCTTAAAAATGAAAATTGCACTTCACTTAGTAAGTTTATCTCATATAACCGATTCACGATTGATTCGAATGATTTGTGCTCTGGATCGATTAGAATCCCTGAATAAATTACCCAGCCTTCCCATGGCATTTATGCATTCATAAATATGAATTTTAAACATGTCTTGTTCTCAGGAACGGCTGAAAGTCGCGGGCTTTTGAGATGGCAACAAGGAGAGCTAGGAGATGACGACAAACAAAAACATGATCCTGTGTACGACCTTCCTTTTAAAACGAATTGCGGATGGACTAGATTTGTTCCAATCTGTCCGAGATTCTGTAGAAAACAAACGGAGATGGATGACGAAGAACATTCGAGACCCTAAATATTTATACCATACTGTACGTAACTCTATGTCAAAATTTTTTCATTTTTGTAATAACTATGTCAAATTTAGATATGTAGTCTAAAACATGTTTTGTTGAGCATGGGTTGCTAATGGCGCACACTGCACAGGCGCGAGAGACGGGGAAATTTTTTTAAAGATGGGGTTTGAGTACCTAGAATTGACTATATGAGTGTAACAACTGCTGCGAGCCGAAAGCGTGCGGAAAATATTCGGATTTCTGATGCTTTAAATCACTTAAGACATTCCGCGATTTGCACCATGCCACCTTTTCAACACATTGGAGGCTATGGGAGTATTTTCGAGAAATGTTATTGCCAGAGATATCTAGAAATTGGAAGACAGCATATTCTCTGGACTATGTATCTACAATATTTAGTCGTTCATACATTACTTTCGGAAAAATAAAGATTAAAAGTTATATATATATATTTCGCGTAGGAAAATGGCATATATCTGCAACAGCAGATTAGTCAAAAGTTGAACATAGGGTTACATCTGACATGCCATTGATCTGTGAACAAAGACCATACATTACGTTCCAGATTAGACACAACAGCCTCTTGCTGATAAGAATATCCCTTAATACACGGTAATACAACGTGATTCAAACTACAGTGCCACGGAAAGAGCATAGCCACAAATTTACATTGTGTCAATCCCACCTAAGAAACCTGCTCCATTATGCAAGTTCGTGCATAAATGATTGAAACAAAAAGAGATGCTGCCTATTCGAGACTTAGCCTTTAGCCCTCTCGTTTTTTTTAAACATTTCCCAAAGAATGCCCGCCGATCACTGAAAAATTTTCTTTTCCAAACCTAATTATGGGAAAGGTTGCGTTAAGTTTATTTTTATTAAATTTAGTATGAATTGAACCTTATAAGAGAAATTAACCACAAATTTTAGCGCTGTGATATACGCGTGTCATAATTTGGGACCTCTCTACCGTACCTCTCTCTCTCTACGTTGGGCGTCTCCTTCGTCGAGTCATCTTTATATGGACATATTTAGTATGTAGCTACGCCGGAGGCACAGGACACGCTTCGACACAATCAATATAAAGATGATATCTAGAATTATGCTTATTTTGCAATACTTTCATTTGAACTATTAACAAGACTAATATACAAGTGTTTTTAATATATTGTGCAGCATAGTAGTGAATTTCACCAAAAGTGCAAACCCATGAATCACCAAGTACCATTATGGAGATGAGTGCGGGGGCTTTGTAAAAATAGAAAATAACAAGATTAATTAAATGATATTTAAAATCTTTCTAATAAATTTCAATTTTCCACTTAAATTCAATTCTAACGCATTTTAGCAACTTGTTACGACAATTACATGAGCCAAAAACTGTTTCTATAATTTACATAGAACCTGAATTAACTTCAAAACTGGTCTGTGGCCAAGTCATATCTATGTCAAGGTATTACGTGAGGGTAAGAGCCGCAGAAGTAAGAAAGTTTTAAATAGTTTATTCGTAGATTTTAAGCAAGTGATTATTTTGGAAATCGCTTTATTGAATCTCAAAAAATTTATTAATATATTTAGGTAATTGCTAACTATACATGATTTCAAAATGCAATGATATGAAAACATACTCTACATAAACATACATAGTCAAAGCTAAGATATATAAACGCCCTGTTTGTTATGTAGGCTATATAATTTTTCTCTTTATCTGATTAAAAGAAAAACGAAACTGAATAATAAATTAAAAGAGATTACTTTAAATCTTTCTCATAAAGACGAACAAAATTGAATAAATAAAACTTACAACAAATAAAAGTGAAAAAACATTTTATTTGCATATGTTGCAGTGAAGCTGTCACCATTGAATCAAAATAAAAAAAAAACGATAGGGAAGTTTGCAAAAAAAAGTAATATAATTTCCCAAGCGTTGTAGCAAATTTCCTTTCACACAAATTCATGCCAAGTGCGACGGTGGTGCGTTATTTCAACAGCAGAAAAAAGTCGATATTATAGTTACTTTCAAATAGCAACTATTTTACTACATTTTTGTTACAGTGTGTAACCACTTGCATCCTTGGTTTGAGTGATGAATTTTAATAAAAATTAAGATCAAAATATTTGCCAAGGTAGTTTTTTGCAAAATTTCTGATATGGAAAGGAATTCAATTTGTTAATTCAGAGCAGATTCCTAAACGACAGAAGAAAACTAGAGTATCATAGTAAAGATGACCATAGATCATTTGGCAAAATATTTGTGACTGGGGTACCGAGGATTACCACTTCCAAATACATTCATTTTCGAATCGAATTGAATATATAAAATCTATAAAGTTTCAACGGATTTTTGCTGAAAACTCTAAACGAATCATATCGAATCACAGAAATCAGTATTCAGTTCATATAGATTCGAATCTTGAATTTAAAAGTAGCATCACTCCCAGTACCTACTTAGAAGCATAAACATCTTCAAAAATACATGAACTCAGCAATTGAGACATAAAACATAATAAATTATATTTTGTTCTTCAATTAAGCCTAAGATCGTGTATGCATAAATCTATACTCAACTTAGTTAGGCGCGAAATGTGTATTATACGCAACCTAGAAATCAAAAACCCAATACAAGTCAAAATGTTATTACAGAAATACTTCTGGAGCAATTATAAAAATGTCGAAAAATAATAAATTGTTTTTGCCAAACAGCATTTCGTTGCTCGGGTCACTGATAATCAAACGTTAATCTGAATTAATCATTTGTTGTTGATAGACTCCCAACTCGGTGGTGTTGCATCGAAATCAGAAATTTTATTCTGTCAAGCATGTGCCGCTGGTGCACCTCGTCTCATCGACTCCATAAATCTGTGACACTTACTTAACAAATGATGCTTCTACAATTCATTTTTGACCAAGGTAGGCGTATAGTCCATAATGCATCTGTGACAACGCTATGAATGTGAAGGGCTACCTACCAATCGAGAGGACTTGTTAAAATGTTATCAGGAGACACGAGAGCAGAAAAACTCTTTCTCATGAACAAAGTCCATCTCAACATCCTTGACATAATCAAAGTGTGGCAATGTTACGACGATTAGCATCTATCCCCTGATCCGTTATCGGATGAGAGTCTCTACTGGATTTGTAATGGAAATATGTGCATTCTTACAATCATATTGATGAATTCAGTCTAAATCGCGTAATTGGATGAAGTGAAATAAAGTTCATTTCAGTCCTCAATACGGTCGAGGAAATAGAATATATTAGATGAACGTTCCGAAGTGCAAATTATTGTATTCAAATATCGAGTATAATCGTTTTGTTTGATATTGCATACGAGTGTACTCCTGAGCTTGGTGTAGATTGCAAAAATGGGTGGGACAGGATACGCCCGAAATTTCCTCTCCTGGTACGCTACTGGTTATTTACACTACTATTTTGTAATATCGCAAGTTTCAGCTTGGTGCATGCCAGCAGAGTTTTACGAGCCGCGTCGATCAATAGCCATACCATTCGGTCGAACGAGCACCTAACGGAGGTAGATATTTCCAAGTGCTCCAACTCCCACCCACGCTATACATCCCTGACCTCGAATACCCCAGACCGACAGCTAGCAGCAAGCTCAATCTAATAGACCAAACAAGCACATCAAGAATCCTCATTTATTCAAGGCTTCATTCGCAAGTGCTTTTTACATAATATGTTTATATAATAATATAACTAACGGTAACAATATTATTTTCGCAAAAAACTCGTATAACATGCCGATGACTACTGTATACCAGGAATGATGAATATTTGGACGAAACTTGAGAGTTCACAAATCACTGTGCAGTGTACATACATACTATACTACACAAGAGGACATCTACATTTTACATGAATAAAAATTATTTCTTCGTTAACATCAGTCATAATAAACCAACCATACTTTATCAGAACGATAAACTTTGACAAAATATGTTTTGCCAAGTACGAGTCCCTGATGGATCGCGCCATCGAGGCGCGATTCATCAGGGACTCGTGCTTGGCGAAGGAGAGTCATTTGATTCTACTTATTACTTTTCTGCTGTAACGTGGTGTACAGGTAATACATTTCATATTTACAAGAAACTACTCCGAACAAAAAAAATTCCCAAACACATTTTCCTCAACTAGTAAGTATGGTTTGCTGATGAAAAGACATGGTCATCTGTGGCTTATACTTGAATAAACGAACTTTCTGAATGGACAATACTACTGCATTTAATGTTTAATTTAATGTGTATGTATGACCAAACTTGAATTAAAAAAAAAACTCAACATTAAGTTGCAATGTGGGGAATATTTCAGCGAGTTAAAAACTACGAAAGAAGTATTTTCTATACCCCAATTGTACAATGGAATCTGCAACATTATGATTTGGCCCATGAAAAAGTATTTCTATCTGATCATTTCTTTGTAACAAGAGGCAAGCACCGTACCTAGCAGTTACATGCTTCTGTTTGATGCTGAAAAATACATTTTGTACAACCTTTTAAACTATGAAAATGTGTCAGACACATGATTTGAAGGAAAACAGGCTTGAGGCATTAAAGAGTCCAGATGTGACAATGATAACCTATCTTTAAAGCACTAGTAATAATATTTATTATAAAATAAGATAAAAAGGGTTTGGTAATGGGTTCTAACATTAATGTACAATGACCATGTGTTAGCACCTTCAAAAACAACACCCTCCATCAGAAATTTTAACTTATCAAGGGGTTTCTAGAAATCCGAGGCGAGGGTGCAAAGTTTCTGGTGATCAATTTAGAGTGTTATAATGAATGCTGAAGGCACAAGATTCGTTTTTTTTAATGTGTAAATTAGGGTAAAACAAGCGAAATTCTATGCAGAGGCGTGTAGATTCCAAAAATATGAATTGGATAATTATCAAAAATACCCCCCCCCCCCCCCCCCCCCCCCCCCCCCCCTTTACAGGGGTTTTATTACATATCTGCTCTGTAGTAGTGAGAACACAGACTGTTTTTGTAACTAAAAGCTCCTATCCTGCGCCTCTGTGGCGCAGATCCAACAGTGAAACATACTTAACAAAACTTACTTAAACGAACAATTTCTGATCGTGTCCAACTTCAATACATAAAATACTTCATAAGAGATATGATCGCCTTTATAAGACTTGAGTCATTCAATCAATCAAAGAGTGTTATTTGAGAAAAAATTCACAAGAAGAGAGAAAAACAAACATAATGGGGAATATGCCTACCCCATTTGCAAGTGAAAGTTGCAAGAATTCAAGGATATAATGAAAATAAATCATTCAGATGTTTCTGAGTAACAAAAGTTTTACAATAATGAATACATTTTAGTATACCTTATATCTGAAATTAATGAAAGCAATTTTAGTATATAACTGAAAAGATAGAACATTCTTTCAATGTACAAGATGTTTGCCTGGTCTCGATCAGAAATTTTTTATTTTGTCAAGTATGTGTCACAGATGAACGGCGTCTCATTGACGCAATTCATCAGTGACATAAACTTAACTAAAAGATGATTTAGCTAAATATTTGTGACTGGGGTACGAGGATTACCACTTCCAAATACATTGATTTTCGAATCGAATTATATTTAGAATCGAATTGAATATATAAAATCTATAAAGTTTCAACGGATTTTTGCTGAAAACTCTTGATGAATCATATCGAATCACAGAAATCAGTATTCAGTTCATATAGATCCGAATCTTGAATTTAAAAGTAGCATCACTCCCAGTACCTACTTAGAAGCATAAACATCTTCAAAAATACATGAACTCTGCAATTGAGACATAAAACATAACAAGTTTTGTAAATTAATCAGAATATAATATGTCAAATTTTCAGCCATAAATCAGAGAAATGAGGAAGGCATCAGTAATTATAGAATGCAACATCGATTGCATAACCACAAAAGAAATGCTTAACAAGTTTATTGAAAGAAACAGATAGTCATCAAAATAACTACGTAATAAATGCAACTAATTCCAACCTACAATACAAAGTAAATAATATAACAAGAAAAAAATCTTCATTAAAACGAAAGGGTATTCTAGGTACTATACAACAACAAGAAATTACCAAGCAATAAAACTTCTGACCATCCCCATGCACGACAAACCGTAGTTTTCTATAGGCACATGAGGCCATATTGTCCTATTTTCAAAAAAAAAAAAAAAAAAATTTACCAAGTTAGTTTGCTGTATAATTTTCTTATATATCTGTTGACCAAGCCACTCTATTTACGAAGAGTACACGAAACTTTTGCACTAGACTACTTGAAAATCAAAATATAAATTAGGATCCTTTATAGGTGAATCCTTTAGTGTTATGACTATTGGATAAGCCCTGCCTACTTTATTACTATATTTATAATGATTTAATAATTCAAACACAATAAAAAATTGGATTCTGATATTATGAAGATTCATATTTCAGCACAAAAAATTACCTAGAGCAGGATAATCCGATCAAAATTCCTAATATTTACCATGATGCTGATGATAGATGATCCACTGGCTGATGCATCTCAAAACAAATTTCTTCAAAGATTGACTCAGTCAAATCATGTCAAGACTCAGCGATGTGATATAGTCACAGCACCATGCTTGTTATAAATGGGATACTTAAAACAATTCAACATTGAATATAATAAAACTGAGGACCCTGTAAGTATCAATTGGCCACATACTGACCGTGTATTACACTGGAAAAACTGTTTGTGAGAAAATATATCGATTAGATATACATATCAAAAGATTGGATATCACAAAGATTGATAAACTGGTTCATTAATAATAAAGGATAAAATTATCACCCAAAATGAACTGATTAAAATGTGTTCAAAGAATAATAGACAGTTACAAATATAACATTGCACATATCAAATATCCTTCATCCTCAAAACATAATGTATCAGGTAATATTAGTTGAAAGTATATTATTTCAGACAACGTGGTATACTTCATCTATTGGTTAATGCAGAAGTACTATAAATAGGGGGGAAATGAAGAGGACTGTTAAATGTTATAATATAAATTTTCCAATTTATTGGAAGAAAAAAAACATTTTGGTATGGGGAGGGTGAGTTAGAGAATGAATATATGTAATCCAGACTACAAAATAACTTTTACTCGAACATCTGTACAAGGTGTTTTCCTTTTCCCATTACATATAACTGAAAGAATCACTTTTGACCAAAGTATATGTTTCATGAGGGATGTGCCAATGATGGATCTAAACTACAGTACCATAGTCCCTTTTCACCATTTATTTTCACGCTAGCTTGGCACCAAAACTACTTCTAATTTTGAACTCAAAACTATCCTGAACTGTACACTACTATAATAAAACTAGGGGTTGCCAAAATCTAATCTTCTTATTCTAGAATCTAATCGAAAATTTTTCAAAAACTATTCAAAACTATAACAATAGGCAAACCAAAACTAAAGATAAAACTGTCCAGGTTTATTTCTTCTGTCCAGGTTCTTCAAAATTGAATATCTCTTGTTTCAGAATCAAATCGAAGAGTATTTTTTGAATAAAAAGTATAACATGATAAAAAAATTTTTGCCCGAAAAGTTGTTAAATGAACTAAATTTTTAATTTAATTTCTAAAAATACATGTTTTTTGATTCTGCAATGATTTATAATTTTCTGTCCTTGGGTCTTTTCGAATGCCGTGCACCATCAAAGACACAAAGATTGACGATCAACGGAATCTGTCTATTTTTCTATGACTTGTTATTCGGACGACTTCAAATATGTCCGATGTTGATTGCTGCTAATTTTTCATAACGTTTATTTTATCAACCACTTTCATCATTTCCATAATTGTGTGCTTAACGTGTGGCCAGAATTCATACCAGCAGTATTTGCTTGTCCCCACATTGATGCACCGACGGCAGGTTGTGCTTGCATACCGGGCATCATCGAATTATAACCACTCATCTGTGGCATGCCTGGACTTGTGCCATTGGCCACGTTGTTGCCATATGACTGTTGTTGTCCTTGAAACATTTGTTGATTGTATCCTCCCATACCGTAACCCATGTTATTTTGAATTGGATTCTGTTGTTGTTGAGGCATTCCTGTGTATCCCATTCCAGTCATGTTCATACCTGGGATTTGTTGACCCATCTACAAGTAAATTGTAGTGATTTTCATAAATGAATTGTACCTTCCTTCGGAAGATATTTCGAACAACATATTATTGACAATAACACACTTTATTTTTGACTGAAAATTTCGAACCTATTCTTTGATTTCACAATTGTGGAATCTTAAATTTTCCTTTGCCTGTTAAATAAAGAGTGGCATGGGTTGCGCCATTTTCAAAATTTCAAAAGTAGTTTGCGCCAAACTTACTATCCTTAGAAAGATATTTTAAACAGTATAATTATTGGCAATGAAAAACTTTATTTGAAAATCTGGCTAATAAATACCAAAATATATTCTTCGATTCCACAATAGAGAAATTTTGAATTTTCTTTTGTCCACTCATTTTAAGGAAAATTGAGAGCCGAAAAATGTCTGTTGCATTCTCAGAATGGCCTATATAAAGCCGATATGTTTTTTTTATTAAAATTCGCTTAGATCCAGCAAGGCCAC
This sequence comes from Styela plicata, assembly GCA_963675895.2. Lineage (NCBI taxonomy): Eukaryota > Metazoa > Chordata > Ascidiacea > Stolidobranchia > Styelidae > Styela > Styela plicata. The sequence goes on from OZ023140.1 coordinate 18,507,383, forward strand.
AGGAGACAAATCATACTTGAAAATTCTCATGAAGCCACTAAAGGGCAAACAGCTACATGAAATGCCGGAATAGAGACTAAAGAACCCCCATCCCTGACAGATGTCTATTAACGCGAGTTTTAAAGCTTTGTAGATCAACACGATCAGGAAAACAGCGAGAAACAGCAAGGAATTCCAAAGTTTAAAGATTCTTGGAAGGAAACTTTTTACATAAAACTGTTTGTGACACTGTAGAACCTCCACAGTGAATAGGTGCGAATGTATCGGCAAACGTCCAACTCTACTGATTGGATCATAAAAATTTATTGAAAAATGCAATAAGTGATTAAAAGGGCTTATATAACCCTATCAAAAAACATATTTTGTGAAAGTATGAGCTATTATCGCTCCTGTATGACAAAATATAATTTCTGATTCACTAGTATAATTTTTGAAAGAAACCTAATATCGCAGCTAATTTGGCAAATATTTTACTAAATCTGTTGATGATTCGAAGGAATTATTAGTGAGGCAGAATCTTTATTTTTTCAAATGAACAAAAAGCTTCAAAATCATCAACACTGCTATTTCATAGCAGTATTGATGATTTTGAACCTTTTTATACAGTTTGGTTACCGTTAGACACTGAAAAAGGAATATTCAAATTTTCTAGCCACAGATGTATTACAAAATTGTTATCCTCTTGCTAAATTTCCTCCTGACGGAATTCATTTCGTTTGAGAAACAGATATTCTGCCAGTCCGGAAAGTGGTATTTAAAAATTGTGTATTTATTTCATTCAAATACTTTTAATTATTTGTTTTCTACAGTGTAAGTATCTTACGATTGAATTCGAATCCTACAGATAAAATTAAAATTGCCATCAAGTGGATACGAATTTGTCTAGCTACGAGAGCGACAAACCTACTATTCAATCAAGAGTATGAATCGCAGAGGTGCTTTACACTATTAATTCAATCAAAAGTTTTCATTCTCATCTCAGAATAGAAATAAATTTATCTTCCATTATACAATACCTGTTGGTTCATTGCCATTTGCTGTTGATTCATATTCACCATCTGTTGTTGTTGGTTCATGTTTAACATTTGTTGTTGTTGTTGATTCATATTCATCATTGGCTGTTGTTGATATGTACCTGGCATACCTGGACAATTTATAGAATAATATCACAGACTTGAAAAAGTACCGTAATAAATTACCCAGATTGGAAGATTATCAAATACTCTGCTACTCAGCCACCTGAAGAAAATGGGGTTCACCAGAAGAGAACCTGAATATGAACGCTTCAAATATCAGAAAAAAAGCAAGATTCAGCCACCTTGGAATGACTCATGTAGTCAAACAAAAATAAATGAGGTACGAGGGTTCAATTTTGAAGATGATGATTTTGAACCATTGCTGTGGACTTTGCCACAATTAAGATTTATTTTATTCGCAATGGAAGTTTAAAAAATATTTTTACTTTATATACTTTTCTTAGTCAGCAACTAACCTTGCATTCCCATGTTTGGTTGTAATGATTGTTGATTATATTGCATCATATTCCCTTGCTGTGGTTGATATCCCATGTTTTGTTGAGACGGAATGTTAAAGTTACCTGAAACAGTGCAGAATCAATAGGTTTTAATTTGACCTTAAAAAAGCGTAAAGACTGGCAGAATGCGAGCCACTCAGCCACTCGCAGCAAATTGAGCAATATTGCATGATAAATCTCTTGCTAAAAGATTGAAATGTGAATTTTTGAGTGTCTGGTAGCAACAAAACAGTAGGAAAGAGTTCAAAATGATCAACCAAATATGAATAGTGATGGTTTGAGGCTTTTCTGTCCATTAAAAGAAAATGATAGGAACATTTCGGACACCCAAGATTCTGCCACCCTGGAATCAAATATTTGTAATAAAGTTACTAAAATGAATGAAACAATACTGGTACCTTTTTCCATAAAAACATTAAATGCATTAAAGTACAATTATTCACTTAAAATACGCATATATTTAAATTTGTTAATTTTGCAAATGAACCGAATAATTTAAAATATATGTGAATCACCAATTCAATTCCATATTTCTGTTGGATGCAATCAATATTGATAAAAACTAAAGTACCTGGAGGCATCATTGTATTAGGCGATGAAGTTGTTCCTTGAGAATATAATGATAAAATAGAATCTTTTGACAATCGTTTGTCTTCTATTTTATCCTGTGCTGCTGGAGGAGCAGGATTATGAGGTGAAGATGATGATTCTAAACCACCATTTAAAAGATCTGGACTGGAAACAGATGAAGTAATCTAGGTAAATAAAAACAAGAATATTGAAGAGAAGTATCTTTGCTGACAATTCTTGGAACAGTATATACTAATCATAAAAAGCCTTAGCAAACCGGAAAATCCAAAATTCAACACAAAAGGAACTCTGACATTAGTATAGTACTGTTAAGAGAAACCCACATCACATATAGGACAACAGAAACTTTCTTTCGGAAATGGAACAGTAATAGAATTACGGTATGCAAAAAGTTTCAAAATTATTGAGAACAAAAAGCAGGAATAGGAAATTATTTTTTTATCTACCGAATTTATAAATGGAAAACAAATGAGACTCCAACTGCAGAATCGTTGATTCTAGACCACTCATATATAATATTTAAAAATATCAGTGTTGGAATTTTGAAAGTTTGACTTTATAACACGTAGTACATATCGAACGTATCTTTTTGATGCAATGTAAGGATCTTATTTGCCGCTGTTATCTAGATGTTTACATTCCGCTAGTCAGCTTTCAAAATATATAACGATCAATGTTATTAATCAATATTCCTTAGCTATTGAAATAAATTGCTGGTTTTTGAGTGTCTAGTAGCAACTGAACTGCAAAAAAAATACAAAATCTTCAATACCGCTATGAATGAATGTTCCAGACACTCAAAGAAAAACACAAGGACCTGTCACCCTGTTAGGAAGAATGACAAAAATTGAAATATTATGAAATGAAACTTACAGTCATTGATTGAAAGGAAGACATTGGACCGAATAAATCTTCAGTGAGATCTGAACTTGGTGGAGGAGGTGCAGAATCATTATTTACAACCACAGATACTGGAGCATGCTTTGATATAGGAGAACCTGTGAAATAAAAAGTATGATACGATCTGGTGTACAACATTTTAAATTGATCACAGAAATATTGCGACAAATCCAAGAATAAATGAAGAAATTCCTTCAAATTTCCATGACATTCAAAAATTAAACAACTGATTAGGTATATTATTTCAATAATATTCAACTTTTCATTATAGTCAGTGGAACAACGATTTTTTGACATAGGGTTCACAAATCCTACAGCTTTTGCTATTTGAAAATGGCATTAATCAGATATACTTACCCAGACCTAATAAATCATCCGCAGTAGGGACTGGTGCATTATTTTGGGCTCTAGTTTGTACAGGACTGTTGGCATCATGTTTTGGCAACTGTGGCAATGATTTAGGCCTTGGAATGCCTGGACTAGTTGCATGCAGTCCCCTGAAAATTGAACAAGAAAATTAAACCTGTTCCTGACTCAAAGAAAAAATGTTGACATTGTCATTGAACAATTCAAAAAATGAAATAATGATTATGTCGGTATAATGATTATCGGACATCGGACAAAAAGCTTATTAGCAATATTCATAGCAGTATTGTATAGTGTTCATAGCAGTATTGATGATTTAGAACCTTTTTAAACAGTTTGGTCACCACCAGACACTAGAAAGAGACATTTGCATATTCTACCAAGAAATATATCATGAAATAATGAAATATTTTCGATTTGCTCAATTTTCTTTTACTAGAGCCCATTTTCCTTGAGTGTCTGAATAGCAGGGTAGATGTTATGCTGCCAGTATAACTTTATAATTGTAAAAGCATTAATTTTAAAATGATAATACATACTTGGGTTTTGGTATTGATATAATAGAGACACCATCCCGACCCTTTGCGTCTTTTTTCCTTCCTTTTTTTGATGAATCACAATCTTCTTCTATTAAACCTAATCCCTGAAAATAGGAAAGATATTTTTGTCTTACAGTATCTTATGTTTATGTCCGCTTGTATATCTGCAGTCAGTCCAGTAGGCTGTTCGAAATGGGCACATACCAGCGGTTAGAAAAACCTTGAAGTGGCCAAAATGAAACGAATGAAAACGAATTCAATTTTAAAATAAAAGGTTTCGATAATCAATAAACAATGACCTCGAAACAAGAAATTTGTTAAAAAAAAAAGCACAAGCAACAACGATGATTTCGAATTAGAGTAGAAAACTATTCAAATAATTTATTCGCATGTATTGAATCGAATATTTAGTACAGTCGTAACAACGACACGATCAGAAAATTGACAGATCAAGTTTTACCAAGTATGGGGGCAACATTTTTCAAATTGACAAAGATAATTTTATGGGTTCTAATAAAGATAAAACATATTTACGTAAATGCAGGTTCATGAAAATAATACCATCTGTCGAACTTGCCGATTTCAAGATCAATGATAGCCACATGAATCATAATTTAGAAAATCAATTTAGTACTTATATATTGATCCCTATATTTACTAACGACTATTTAATGATAATTAATTTACTTGTTTCCTGAAGAAAGTATAGCAATATGGTTCCAGATTACACATTATGAAGTGTGTCTATGATTTTAGTTGTACAACCCAGCCAGAAAAAATTATCAATCTACATGTTTTATTAGGTTCTGTCCAATCAGAAATTTTATTTTGTCAAGCATGAGTAACAGATGGGCCGCGTCTCGTCGACTCGCTCCATCTGTGACATAGGGTTGACAAAATAAAATTTCTGTTTGGGAAAAGGCATTCAAGATATATAATAACATATTTAACGCACTAAAATTAAAATGTACAATAACTCAATAGTCACTCAAATTACTAAATTTTCATGCACCTAGGCAGGTTTGGAGAAGATCGACTACTAACACTCAGCTAAGTAATTAGAAGAATATCAATGCGAATATTGACGGTCTTTGTATTTGATTCAATATTTCATGCTTGAAATCGATAGTATATTTTTTTTTTTTTAAATTCCACTTTAAACCAGGCCGAGGAAGCACTTGAAAAGAGACAGTTGTAGAAGACTAGTTAGTATTTTATCTTCAGAAAAAAACTTACTGCTAATGGTCTCAACGATATTTGTGTAGATGAAATATATTTCTTCTTTTCATATTTATCTCGAATAAAATATTCAAGACTCCTGCACAAACGATAAGTTCCAGATAAGGGAAATTAATTTCAATAATCATTCCCAATTTCACACTATTTCAAACTGCATCGTCAGAATTTACAAGACTTGAATCGAAACAGACTGAATTCGAAATGTTTTGTTGAGGTTAGGAGGATTCTTAGGAATGCCTCTTATTAGATTAAAGCTTTGAATCAACTTGGATATGTGTCAGATAATTTAGAGACTCATTAACGTTATTTGATTAGATTCTAAAAAAGATTTTGACATCTAACCGATAACATAAAGTATTCAAATTTAAACTGAAAATAATTACCAGTATATTTGGAAATGGCAACTCTAGGGGAGACACTTATGGACTATGAGCTGATGCTGAGGACTGACCTCTGATTAAAAATATATTTAAGAATCCATTTCATTCTTAATTACAAAATTGCAACCATTTTCGGCAAATATTAACCCTGTTGAGTAGACGGTATACGAAATGGGGCAGAATGATCAGACAGAAATACTTCTATAAAATATCACTTCGCCTCACAGATCATGCCACTATCTGTATCTCATACTTGACAGAATAAAATCTCTCTTTGGGTTTATTATGTTTTTTATCAATTCAACATTATGACAAAAGGTGAGAACAAACAATCACGCTTCATTGCTTTTTAGTAACCGGAAGTACTCGACAGATTTGATTCTGTGTCAGGTACACGACTTCCTTAAAAATTACTTTCATAAAGTTTTATCGTGGAACTTGTGCAAGGGTTAATTGAGTACAATCTAATACAGTAGTAAGGTAAATAGAAATTTTTAGGATCTGAATAGTTGTATGACGTAAAATCTGACACAAATCATGATACCATTGCAAATTTTCCTATTTCGAAATTTTAATAATCATTAAAATTTTTTTTAATCTGAATCCTCACAATATCACATTGTTTCTTTAGTAAAATTTTCAATATGTAACATTAAATGATAAGCTAAAAAGGATACGAGTCACTCTGTGGCCTTTTAAAATCTCTTGGAAGCCTTGCTTCGAAGGTATCTTTTGCCCAACCATTTCCTCTGCAGCAAAAATTCTGGAAAATAAATTCGAACGATATTAGAGTGTAAAATATTACGTCATATCTCAGTTTCAATAGAAATTTTTTTATTAAGTCACCAAAGTCTTCATACAAAAATGCCAGCATCTGCCGTTTGGAATTTTTTGCATGATTTACTTTAGATGAACCAAAAGCTTTCATAATCATTAACACCGCTATTCAATAGCGGTATAGATGAGTATAAAGCCTTTTGTACAACTTGACTATTGTCAGACACTCAAAACAGACATTTCAATTATTGAGCGAGTGGAATATCTTGAAAAATGATGAATTTCTGGGTTAACTTTCCTCATGTCCCAATTTATTTTATTTTATCAGACATAAGCTACATATGGACCTCGTCCCGGCATCGTGATCCATCTGAGACTCAAACTTGTCAAAATATATTTTTCTCAATTTTTCTGGTTGAGATGGAAGTTATTTCAAGCATCTCAGCAGCAGAGCAGCTAAAATGAACTAATGCGCAAACTTCCATGTGGTTTGTTTTAATCACATTTTAATGTTATCAAAATAAATATTCAAATGGAAAAGGGGGATTATTTCAGAATGGTGCGAATTTCAATGAATAAGAAATAAACGTAAGCAAAACTGTTTGTGCGCAATGAAACTTTGCACTTATCAATACTACTATATGGAATGGGAAGTACTGTTGAAAGTTTAAAGTCTTGATCATTAATGAAGAAACAACGAGGAGTTTTCGGAAATTTGAAAAAAGCAAGACTTCTAGAATATCTGTACCTATATAAAGAAAATCATCAATATTAATTGACGATGGACATAGTACAATTCTTAATTGAACATACCAGCATTTGTTCTCTTGTCCATGTGTCCAAGTTCACAGACTTCACTTTAGATATATGAACACCCAATGATCTGTGTAAGCCTGAACATCTTATACATAGTAAAACTCCCAAATTCCATGAAGCCCATCTTGGACCTAAAGATGGGAAACATTATAACAAAAAACTGAAACCATTCATTTAAGGTGGTATCTGTTATCTTAAAGGTTCATTATATTCCATAGAAATAATCTATCACTATGGACAGAGAGCAGCCCTAATTCCTATATGAATGAACCTAATAAGCTTCATAATACTAATTATTGGTTGATATAGGATAAATATGAGTGCCTAAACATGTTCAGGTCATTCACTTCAGATAGACAGTTTTAGGAGTTAACACATCACTGTTATTCTGAAGTTTTCTTGTCATTATGGATTTTAAGTTTCATAATCTGCTTCACAGTACAGATAAATTATTATATACAACTCAAGTCAGAAAAACGTTGATCAAATATGTTTTATTAAGCTAGAGTCACTGAAGGACCATGCTGCCGAGGCGCCGTACATCAGTGGTTCATGCATGACAAAATACTTTTAATACAGGGAAACATTACGGATCTGTTGATTGGCTTGAATCATCATTACAGTAATCCAATTATGCTGGAGAGACTAAAACTGAAATCAACAAGCGACATAATATAACATTTGAAATATCTACTGATGCAAATAAGGTCCGACGATGTTTTAACTTAATATTTGATTTTTTCGTTTTACGGCTTAGTCAACAGAAGTCCAGAATATTTTAAGAAAACTTGATATTGATTCCTTGTTTTGTAAGGAAAATTTCCCTAATGTATTTCCTTAATGTCGTAAGATTGAAAGAGAAACAAACAAGAGGAAGATGATCGTAGCATCAAGGCATAATCTATCACATGTATCTACAATAAAATAAGTTTCTAACTAGATAGCAAAGAGAATCGATCAACTAAATCATACCTTTCGCCAGACAATCCGCACAATATTTGTTTTCTTCCCTTGAAAGTAAAATTGCTAAAATATTCTTGTGTTTGTCATTTGTTCGTTGAACCTTTTCACGTTCTGTCCTTGTCGCCATGGGATAGTTCCACAAGAAGTAGCAATATAATGACTCAAGATTACGATTTTTATATTAAATTAGTAGTAACTATTATTTATAGATATTTGGATTAGTTTGGAAGTTTAATTGTAAATTTCTAATTTTGAAAAATTGCCAAACTTCAAGTATCTGACCAGGGCTGCAGAGACGAGGTGATGGAAGGGATATTCTCAGTTTAGTTTAAACGCTATTGGAAATTAAATTTGCCAATATTTGACCATATGTTCTGCAGAAAAGTTGTGATTTATATCAAAATTTAGCATGGTTTCACTACAGAAAAGATAGATATGATTATTGTGGTCAGAATCAAGGAGTTGAGAGTCGAAACGGTCAAAAATAAAAGCTTTTTCTGCAGCATGAAACTACATGTAAAACCTTATTGGTTCCAGTTTACTAATGAGGATAAAAGAAAAGTGAAGAGAAAACATACAGAATCATGGCATAGAGATTGAAAAAGGAAGGTGCTGAGATTGAGAAAGTTTTGATTGAGGAAATTATGGATGGCGACGAGAAAAGTTCTGGAAAAAAAGGGCGTAAATAACAAGGATTTCATGCAAAAATATGAGGAGGGCATAGTTCTTATCTTAAACAAACCAGCTCTCTCGTTCAATGCCAGGCAACAGCACTGAATCAATTGCTTTCATCTCGCAGTTTCAGTAGATTCTATTTAATACTAATGGATGGCGATGGGCATGATACCAAACCTTACCGACTGGGATCAAGGTAAATGCTGATCCGATTACAATACTATGAACGGCAGAAAAAATGAATATAAAATACACATAATCAGTTAGGAAATTAAGTACTTGAACAAAATAAAAACCTCTTTTACCATTCGCATGTTCCATGCATAGCTAGTTCCCTTTGGGAGCTGCTCTCGACCTTGCTTAGAGCGAACTTCGATAAAATCACGAAGACTTCGTTAACAGTTTTTCTTGAAATTTCGCATGACTGAAAATACTCATATTGACACTTTGGTAATAAAACATAACAATAAAAGGCCCAAAAGCCACTTAGGAAGTGATATCTGTGAAGAAATTCTTGATTTCCTATAGGACATAATCAAATGTTAAATTATTGCACTTCAACATGGCGGTTCAAATCAGTGCAGAGTGCAGATGCTCGTACTACTGTTTACAGTACTGGTAGCTCAAATACCTCAATACCGGCGAATTTATTGTGCTTAAAACAGGCTTTATCCTGCCGTTGAGCAATTTCCAAACGTTCTCCGACATCGGCATATATCATGTGCGAGATTGATGTGGAAATAGAAATGAAATTTCAACAAATGTAAATACAAGTAGCAAGCCCGCAATATCTAACAAAATAGGTACTCAAAATAAATTTGCTATTTTAAATATTGCCTTGGAAAATCTTGCCAAAGAGTGGCACCTTGAAGGTACCAACTAACTGCCACTAAGTGGCAAAGAGCTAGTGCAAAATGCAACCCCAACAACTCAGAACTACACTAAAGTGGATAATCACAGGGAGGACTGAACAACTATTTTAAAGAGCAGTGAATGGTATCTGCCCTGGGCAATATTACAACCATCTTCCCTTCTTTGTTTCCCTTCCAATCTCACGACATAAAGGAAATACATTACGAAAATTTTTCTTAAAAAACGAGGAATCTATGTCAAGTTTTCTTAAAATATTCTGGACTTCTGTTGACTAAGTCGTAGAACAAAAAAAGAATCAATACCAAATAGGGCAATATCAATAGTAGATTTTTGGAAAATTGTAATATAGGACTGGAATACAGTAGGCTAAACTTAATATATAGTCTTTTTCTGACGATTTTCTTGTCATTGGAAGAGCAATAATCTATCAAAAATTAGGATTTCATTACTATCCTGTGGTGGAGAGATAAGCGGAGAATACAGCTTAATCATACGCCGAACCACAACCTCTCGTGCAGACACCATTTCCGAATCGGGGGTAATGGATTTTACCTCAATCTTTCCAATTTTACTCATTTTTCCTGTGCATGGTGGAGGAAGCCATGAGTAGCGCTTATGTATACAGTATATGCAATATGTGAACCACCATGCACCAGCGATAACATAGAGCGAGGCGCCCAGTATTGTAATAAAAACGCTACTGATTCACTTAAGCTGATTAGATGAGCTATATCGTATATCGGTTATAATTAAATTAAAATCGACAAGATAAGCAGCATTCATAATACTAAAAATCACGGTGCTCGAATATACCAACTACAATCGCGGATCCAGAAAAAAATTTAGGGGGCACATTTTTCCAACATGCAAACAAAGGCTTTCAAATTTACAAAAAAAATAAGGGTGCCGGAGGCGCGCAAAATATTATGGAGAACGAAACAAAAATTTTTAAGAGTGAAGTAAACATTACCAGACAGGAAAATGTATCTGCGCGCCGGATGCCCGCTGGAATTTTTGTAAAAATTAAATAAAAATTCTCACTCTAACGGCTAAATGCTACGAAATATACGAAATTAGTCAGGGGAAATATTGCGCAACGCAGGCGCGCGAAAATTTTGGGAAAATTAAAATTAAAAACTCTCTCTCCTGGCCAACTATTCAACTGAGCTCACCAGTAACCACCGCTATTACGTTTTGTTTGTACTCTGACACGCAGAAGAACATTATCAGAGCAGAAACTTCATAATATAATGATATATTTAGGCTGTTTTTAGTTGAATGTTAGCTGATGGTCATCTTAAATAGAAGATATATTTTGTAAAAAAAACAGCCATGTCACAACATAGACAACGAGGCATGTCGAGAATACGTCTGTGCGGTATGAAAAAATAAATAACATTATTCAGTAATGTGGAGAGAACGTAAATTGCACCAGAAATGCCAGATGCACAATGATTATGTTCTTATAACCATGCCTTCGAATGAGACCGCGCGAAACCCAGTGCACAACGAACATTCTTTTGTCGAGAGAGACTTTCTTGTGACGACAAAATGCTGCTAATTTTGTGAATATCGCTTCATGCCAGATTTTTTTGCGAAAACTCATCCTACCACCATTTATCACTACCGGTCTACCATTCTCATATTATACGCAATGTGAACAATGATATTTGGGTGACATATGCTTAATTACGCGCATGTTTTTCTGTCCTGGATTTTAAACCAAATATCATAAAACTACATCACTTTGATGTAAGATATTGGCGACGTTTCTTGCGGTGGCCAGATCTTACAAATAAAGCTAATTTGGACATTGGTAGTTGGTACGGTACGAAATTGCTGCCCCGCGAATCATACCTGTTTTCGTACTGGTACGAAATTTAGTACGATAAATGAAAAATATTAATCAAACTTCATTTCGTACTGGTACGAAGTTCGGTACGATGTACGAAAAAAATAATATCGTACGGTACGGTACGAAAAATTTTTGAAAGGTACGGTACGAAGTTCGGTACGAAATTATTTTGCTGGTTCGAAGTACGATAAAAATTTCGTACCGTACCGTACTGCCACCCTTGGTACAGAGTAGCCCTCTACAGAGTATAAGCAGTAAGTTAATCAGTATAATCTGTAATCATGCCTCGGATTAGAACCCAGTTCCAAAAGGCAAAGTCCAAATAGGTTAATGTAACGCTGATACCGAATAACAATGTGATGTTCAGTGTTATATCATTGATCTTGCGCATCAAAACGAAATAAAGACTGATAAGCGCTGCATGATAAATCTGAAATTGTAAGGTTAAGAGCCAGGGTTTCGGTACGGTATAAATTTTCACTCGCTTCATGACCGTTTCTGTACTGTGTAGTTTTGGTCGATTCGGTAATACTAAATCATAGCTGGTACAGAGTAACCGTACCGATATGTACATACACATTATCACAGATCATGCAGTAAATGGTTACGGTACCGGTAGCAGGTTCTGGGTTTGACACAAACCCTACCGTACTGCGTACAGTGTACCAGTACTGCTATATATCGTAACTTATACTCTATAGGTTAGGTAACTTAGCGGATAGGGATACTGGATAGCAGATAGTATGGAAAACTGAAAAGGTGGCACTTTCAATTCTTTACTCTGGACTGTCTACTCCGACTGTCATGACAACCTTTCTGCTTTCGTTGCAGGTTGTGCTATCCTGGCACTTGACATGGCAAAATGATCCAAATAAACTTACGGTACCGGTATGCAGTATGGGTAGGTCTGTATAACGTTACACTCTGCTCTGACAGTACAGAGTCTGGTGTAGATACGGTACCGTACCGGTACCTGCCATGGATGTCTTCACACAGTACAGTCAGCAGCAGTTCTGAGTTCAAGCTATTAACTAACGTTACCTATCCTGTCCTCAGCCAATGAATATTTTTTACTAAACCTGTAAACCACCGAAGTGAAATTATAAAAGAACACAAAAATATACTGATGAAATGATGACAAATACATTTTAAACGATCCACAACCGCCGATAGTCTACATGGTACCGGTATCTGGTATTGTACAGTGTAATTGACATGGTGACTCGCATTGGGCAAGTACAGAGAATCGGAACCTTATGTGAACTCGGGCCACATCGTGTGGCAGTGTGCTGGTGTAGATAGGAAGTTTTTTACACAGTCCCATGCAGTATGCGTACTCCTATTGCAAAATGTGTTTGCCGACTGTGCTAAGCTGATTGGCTGGTTTTTTTAGGTGCTTCACCAAATTAGTTTGAACTTTCTTGGACAAAGAAGACAACGTTTTTATTAGCTTAGGTGTTATTAGAATGACTCAGTAATAGCGAAATTATGAGTTTTAATTCCGGCAAAGTAGGTTGCAGCTGAATTTGACCAGTCGTCGGCCAGTGCAGGCGTCTGACCCGCTCTCCCGTTTTGCGTTTAATTTCTCTGAAGCTATATGCCTAAATCAGTTTTAAGAAGCACAAAAAAGCTACACGTTGACAACAAATGGATTACCACAGATAAACGCACTTCCTACTACAGCATCACTTGCACAATGCACACATTTCGAACCTCATAAATTTTCGCACTGGAAAAAATGTAAAAATATTATGCATCTTTTCTTCGTGGGACTGCAAAAGACTCTATGTCCGGTTCTCAATAAAAGGCGATAGGATAATTTTGATTTAAGAAGAAAACAGTATAAAAAATTGACATTCGAGACCAATATACATTGGACATTTTATAACGCTACTATCAAGCGCGGTATACCGTACTTTGTTTACATTTCAATATTAGCGGGAGCTCCAGTCCGGATCACTAGGACACTCGATCGATTGATTTGATTTGTTCACTTAGACTGGTATGCTACCATGCTGATAACGCAGTGTTGTAAAGTTTTGTTTTCGTTCACATTTTCATATGTTGTGAACCTGCCTTGGTTTCAAATATAAACAGGCTGTGTATTTTCATGTTTTATCTTTTGGCTTGCGAGTGAGTTTGAGTGCGAGTGCATGTGGGGTGAATAAGCCCATGAATACGTGGTTTGAATCTTAACGTAGATTTTGTCTGTTTTCCCGATCTTTCCGTTCGGTTGCTGTGTTGTTTTGAGTTTTCACGTTTTTCACGAAAGTCAAAATAACCTTACTTACTTTACTTACGTAACTTCATTCATAAAATCTGAAAAAAATTATGTAATTATTTTTAACGTCTCAAGGCTTCTGCGCACAGGATGCGCCAAGCGTCTAATCACGAGTCTTTAATATTCACACTGATCGCGTCTAGTTTTCGCGCTCTTGCGTCATGTCGTGCAGGTTGAAATTGTTATAACTTTGTCGGATGGCGCGTTAGAAACGCTCCTGGAGAATCAGTTGAGTTGGTGATTAAGAGATTGGAAAAAGCAGTTTGGACGTGGTGATTGTTTCTATTGGAAGTTTTCTCAACCTTGATGATAAACTGGAAATATTTATGGGGGACACTTGTGAGTAACAGACACGACTGGTTGACCGGAACTAGTATACCCGTCAAAACAGGATTACAGGACAGGCTGTCAGGATTGGTTACTTTTTTTTTACTAGGATCATGTTAATGATGAATATGATAAAAATGTTGAAATGAAAACCAAGAACAATTTAACTCTGTTGTGCTTATTGCAGTAGATGACGAAGCTCCAGTGCAACAATTGTGTTTGGTATCAACAAACATAAGATTATCAATGATAGGTTTGTACCGAGATGAAAGCATATATTTTTGGAGAATGTACTCAGATCATGATGTTATAGGCCTGTTAACGGGTCATATTGTAATGATTTTATACGCCGGTACGGTAGGAATTTTGATTTTCTGCAAATGTATTCGTGTAATATTGTACCGGTAGTGGAAGCCGTCAAACATGCCAAAATTCTCAAACTTTTGTGTATGTTTTATTAAATTTGTATTTTTGATGCATTGGCAACCAGAGAATGTGTTAAACAGAACCCATTGGTAAACGGAGCCATACAACACAGGAGACGTTGACGTTTCATGTGTGCAGCCTAGCGTCACGTCACCACGTGGCCAAGGGGTTGTGCGTCACGATGCACGCACGTAAATGACGCGACGCATCCTGTGTGCAGAGGCCTTTAGAATTTATGCCCGTAAATATTCTCGAACCTGATTCTCATTTGCTATAGTCCATAGTCGGTCTATAGTCTCTAGTACGCAGTGGTTCGCGTAACCGTGGCTTTCTCCCCCAACCATGTTCTTACACAGGAAAAACTAGTAAATTGTTCGGGAAAGACCTGTCTCAGGCGTTAGTTTTTGAATTGTGAAAATATATCGATAGATTCCTGATCCTGAATATTTGATTATTAGCTATCAACCTAATCACTGTCTTAACAGACCCCCGCGTCATTTTTAGAGTTATAGAAAATGTAATCTCAACGGGGAGATTCGCATAAAATTGAAGAAATCATGTTCTCGTGCAAACAAGAACATACAAAAAAGGACAACAACATAGATAAATGGAGTAAATACGAACCATTTTTGTGTAATATGTGAACGATGTCATGTAAATATATACAATAGCATAAATATATGAAATATTTATATAAAAGAGGATTAGTTTAACACGGGTGCAGCAATATGACAAAATTTGTTTCACATATTCAAACGTCTTAATAAAAAAGTTCCAGTTTATGGGAAGTCCAGAATAAATCGGACTAATAAACTGATGACTGATTAAATTTAACCAAAATCGATTGCATTTTATCGTTGGAAATTTAAATTTCACTTCATTTGGCAAGTTTTTGTTCGTATGAACGATTCTCAATTAATTCGAATAGCGTGTGCTTCAAATCTCCGAATCGAATTGCCCAGCCAATCCTACTTGTATATCAGATCAACTTTTCTAGAAATTCGCCCTCGGCCGAATAAGTGAATATCTAGAACAACATAGAGTGAACTGATATTGTGTGATAGAAAGAACAGACACTAGACAGTATACATAATCTCATTCACTTTTATATTGCTATTTATAATATGAAAGTGTATATGTGTGAGGGGGATATGCTTTATGTAGCTCCTTGTTTGAGTGATTCATTTACTTGCCATTTACTTAGAGGTAGCTAAACGTTTGTTACAAATTACAAATCTCCATCCAAAATTTATTTTTCGCCATCAATTAAGCTTTGTTCTAGGTTTTGTTTAATTATCTGACAACTTTGTAATATGATATATTCCTTTATGTCAGCTTTTTGTGTGGACAGTGGTGTCGAAATGAACTATATTTGTGTCTCTCATACGACGCGACGCATTATCCCAACTAAGCGAAAAAAATAACCCTTTTCCCTGTTTTCAAAATGTAAGAAATGCTCATACCATCCAAGTTCGTTATTCTGGATACCATTCTCCTGGTTTTGAAATGATGGGATGCTTTCTCAGTAAAAATATAGAATTGAGATAGATAAAATCATAGACAAGGTATAGAGCTGATTTTAAATTGAATTTAATATTAGAAAATATGATCCAAATGTAAAAGGTGTCTCCGAACTGGCTTATACCACTGATACCACGTATACCAATATATCAAATTAGCATTGTGACATTTGTTGAAAGATGTCATTATTTTACAAATGGTCACATTTTCGAAATTTGTTCAAAAATTAGGCCTACATCGAACAACGAAACATGAAACGAACAATACTAATAAAACCCCCCTATTTCTTGCAAGATATTCATAAAATACCAAAAACAAATATCTACCAAGACCTCTTCAATAAAATTAATCTCTGAGTTGAGTTAAAAATTTATTGAAACTGCGAACTCATGAAAAAAAATTGTAGCATCCTAACTTGAATTATCATACAATCAACACCTTTTTGGTCGCACCCGACAAACTGACCTGCGAGCAAACTATTCATTACCCCAATCGACAGTGTCTAATTTTCATCCTTTCTCAAAAATCATGAATCAATAAGACATTATTAGTGAATAGTAATTCCAACAAGCTGTTTTAATTCAGTAAAAATAGATATGCCAATAATTCCAAATTATATATTTTATCAACTGACCTAATTAGGAAAAAATTTTCGCGCGTTGGTTTTTATAACAGTTCTGCATTTTCTTGCTGAATTCTTTTCAAATATTCGTACATAAGGCCTTGGAACGATGCTCGACAACCTTTCCGGTTCGTCATTGGTTCCACACAGGATGGAATAGCAAGACGCAAGATAAATCTCGTATCCAGATATAATTGTAAACTTTGTTAATTCGATACTGTAAACTAAAGTCCGTTTTATTATTTTATTTCGGAAGCCCATTCCGACAAGATTAGCGTCAAAAGCAACTCGTTAACAAAATGTACAAAATTTACAGATATTATGACAAAAAACCAGTAAATTTAAAGTCCATTTGTTGTAATTATATATTTCCAATTATCGAATTCGTTCTCTGTTGACATGCCAAGTATGGGTTTTTAATGGCCGCGCTTTGGAAGATAATTGTACGAAACGCCAAATTAATGGCTTTATTTATACAACAAAATAACATAACAGTCAAAGAATAGCGACTTTTCTGCATTTTTGTTACAGTGTACCTTGGATATCGTGGGACCATAATAACAAGTAAAACCAAGACGAAATTACAAATTTTAAAATTCCTTACTTAATATTTTCTACGTAAGGCTTGATTTATTCTAGTCAAAATCTTGCTGTTAATATTAAATAACCTTTATGATTTGGATGAGTTTTTTGTAGATTTAGGTATGCCTCAAAAATATTAATGAACCTTTTACTTTTCAAGTGCCTGAATGCAGAACATGTCCTGCGAATAAAACATACAAACAAGAAACGGAATGGGAGAATGTAATATATATAGATGACAGCAGATATTTTAAAGTTTGTATCAATTAAGCTAGCTGGAAACAGATATTTGATCTTTGGAAATCATCGGTCACGATTATGTGAATCCATTTTCGCTGATATTACTGAGATCAGAGCAGGCAGCACCGTTTAAAATTTCAAATAAAGCCAAACAAAAATAAAAACATTCCCAGAAGCAGTTTATTTATGACTACTTTTTAAACAAATGCTCATTCGCAGAGGTATTTTAAGCACTGGGGCTACAAGTGTTTTTCAACAAGAGCGACTTTCTTATCAGTATTACATTACAAAAACAAAAAAAAATTTAAACACATTCAATTAGTCTTAAAAGTAGAACGTACACGTTACCTCGTTCTCTGCTTTAATTAAATAAATTGAAACAGTCCGTCTACGGATAAGCGTTCCCCTATTCAGGTACGAAGTAGAGACAGGGAAGAAACGCTTGCTTGCAGAAAAAGTACGTCGCCTTCAATTCATGCCTGCAATCTACGTGATTTTAGTGGCATGGTGTAGTGGAATATGGGGTATAAGTGGTATACGTGATATTAGGATATGGTGTGTGGAATAAGTGGTATACTAGACAAAGTTTTGTAAAGGCCATTTCGGAGACACCCTAAATGATGTTTCAATAAAAAAAAAATCGAAGGGTTAGCAAAAAATTGTACTACCTTCAAAGTTCTGTGACATGTTACGTAATCTTCAAGTATGATAAATATTTGGAATATTTGTTTTAGAAGAATGAAACCAAGAAACGGCTCAATCTTTCGGATTACAACAACAGGAAAATATGGGCACCCTTGTGAATGTATATATATTTGAATACAATTATCATTGCCAGAGGAAACATGGGCACATGTGAAAAGCACGGAAAGAAAGAAATGATAAACTTGCATTTGCTAGGAGAGTGAAACATTCAGAAATTTTGTCAATATAATTTGTGAAAATGTCGGTATAATTTAAACTATGTAAATCCGATATTTGGGAAAAACGTAAAGTACTTGAAAAGTCACTGGTTGAACTCAGTACTTTTTTTTTAATAGCCACTCGTTGTCAATAGCGGGGAGCTTCTGAAATGAAAAATATCGCAGTTCGAATTTCAAATGATTCGGTTTTGACCAGCCTAAATCAGTGTACCATACTTAACAACACGTGCTTTGGTGCATGTTTCCTGATTGGAATGTCGCATGCGGAGACATCTCTGTCATTTCCCCCCAAAATTCAGACACTGTTTCATTTGTTCTTAACCTAACCACCCCCGGTTCAGCCAGTACTTGTGAATGGGAAAGAAACTATATTTATCATTTTGCAAGACGTTTTTTTCCAAATATACAAAAAATGAAAAAAAAATATTTTGTGGATTAAACTGGACATAATTTTGCAACCAGGGATTTTTAGATTCATGATTCGAATCGATTCATGCTCGATTCCGATGATTCAAATTCTAATTTCTGTGATTCGTTATGATTAAACAAGGGTTTTAGGCATTGTTTGAAATTTAACATATAATTTAAACTTTTTAGTGAATATATTGACAATTTCGATTACTTTTCATCAATTTTTGATATAGTGTTAAGTTTGAAATGGTTCGATTTGAAATGACATGATTCAGGATTCGAAGGTAAATGCATCTGAAAATTGCAAACCTGCCTGTAGCAATATTCATCTCCTAGGGTCAGGGGCGCCGGAAACATGCGAGGGATGTGGGAGGTTCGATAAAAAGGACAATTAATAACTTGAAAAAAAGTGTGCGCGGGAAAACATGAATGATTGTTTCATTTATTTTAAAACATTGCATAGCACCAATGGCACGCTAAAGTTTCGTGAATCAGTGCTGCCTCGCATAGGGTCTTAGCTTCCGACACCGTTAAACATGGACTGCAGAATATCCCTTACACGGGAACTTTTTCAACTGAGCAAAATACGGGGGCTTTAAAGCCTAAAAGGTAGCAATTTCTTAGAGTTGGGGCAAATCAATATTCGAATCCGCCGCCTACGGCAGATACCACTCATATTACTTTACCATGTCGGTTCATTTCAGTTCGGGATGTTTCAACTCTAGCAGTTGCCGGTACTACATTTTAAGTAGCTTTTTGTCATTTGAGTGGTGGTTAGTTGATTCCTATCGAGCACGGTTTTTGGCTTGATTTGAGCGAATTCTATTAATTTGCAAATTTGTTTTGTCGAGCATGAGCCATAAAAGGACAGCGCTTTGGCAGCGCGATGCCAGTATAAAATTAGTTTTGTCAAGCATGAGTAACAGCTGGACCGCACCCTATCGGCGCAATGCATCAGTGACTCATATTTAACAATTGATGTTTTACCAATATTTCTTTTGACTGGGATACATTTGTGATTCAACTCTCAAAAAAGAATTCACGACACCAATTCTTCTATCCCATTTAAACACGCTTCAATTAATATTTTTTATTAATATTTTGCGATTTGTGCTTAACGTATATCGATACTTCCAAAATAGTCGCTACTGATACATCGGTACATCTCTGCGTTTATTACAAACTATTGTAACGAAATCTATGTTCATCACATAAATGCACTGTTGCGGCGCGTTTCTTCAATAACTTTCACATAGAGAAACATATTTCATTAGTTTTATGATCAACGGATATTTTTTGATACTTTGCGAAATCTGTTTAACGTATATCGATAAGTACAAAATAGTCGCTACTGCGCCAAGCTATTACAAGCCATTGTGATGAAATCACTTAAATTGAGAACACCATTGCGACACGATCCATCAGTGATCAAAACATAAAGAAACATAGTTTTCTGGTCAACGAAAACCGCACGAAGACAGATAGCGAAAAATTCGCGCGATCATTTTTTCACCAAGCTTTTACAATGTCGAGTATAACCTATACATGGAAAACGTCTTGTCTCATTCTAAACGCCAACGCCCTAAAGCAACGTATTCCACAATATATTTTTTCCAAAAATTGTTCACTACAAATATCTCTCAAATTTTGAATTTTGTTAAAACTTCATGTTTTCTCTCGAATTTGGCAACTCATTTAGTTTGGTGAGAAACTACATAAATCACGTCAAGTACCAAAGATTCTCAGTAGAATCATGTACGTCCCAAGCATGAACAGCAGAACAACAAGCCACGAACGAATTATATATGATTTTTATTGAGGGTGAGAAGAATTCTGAAAAATTCGGATTCGTCTAAGTCGTTCGAATCCTATGACGTTATAACCATCATCATTGTAGGTCAGAGGAGATCAGGATTTCAGAGTCGAATCGAATATTCAAATCATAATTTGATTCAAAAGTTTGTCGGAAAATTTTAAATTGGATCAAAATTTATATATATGTTCTGTAATTTTATAAATTTACGATTTTATTGATTTCGAATCGCTAGAAAAATTGAATTGAATAATTTATGAATTCTCGAATCACGAACCGAATATTTTGAACAGTAGCAGTCTGTAATTCTTTCCACCGCACGCTTTTTCGATTTTTCAAGTACTTTTTTATGACTCTTTTTTTTGATACTCTTTCAACCCACCTATGTTTCCGGCGCCCAGTCCATAGCTTAGCCTATAAAAGATTGATTAATTAAAGTGACTTTACACTGTAATAAAAATGCAGAAAAATCGCTGCTTTTTGACAGTAATTTTACTGTATAATCGACTTCTTCGGTGAATTGTAGGCTGTTCATAAATTTAATCAACAAAGCAGCTTCGAATTATGAAACTATACAATTACTGCAAATTTACTGTGATTGATTGATTACTGTGAACAGTGCGTTCACAAATTTTTATTTCATTTTTTTTTCCCCAGAAGACATTGTTGTTCTATTTTACTTCAATATATACTCTTATTTTTTTTGAGTTCGATTAGCATCGGTAACGTTATTTTTCCCAAATGAACATATTTTTGGGAAATGGTAAAAAACGCAACTTGAAAATGGAAACGAATGAAACAACTTTTTTTAGCTGAATTTTGACAATGCAAGAATGAGCCACCGATGAACCGCGCCTCGGCGGCACGACCCATTCGTACTCGACAAAATAAATTTGGTAAAACGAGCCCGGCTCTGTGGCCCAGTCGGTTAAGCGTGATCGTATTGTCCGGAAGGCCGATGCTTGACCGTTTCACCACCGAGCGCACCCCCCTGCAAGGCACTTCGCGGGGAGCTGTAACATAGAGCAGACACGCAGTCACTACGAAGGTCCGTGCCTAACGGTTGTTGGGTACAAGCCCTCCGGTAGGTTCACGGCATAGAAAATATTCGAAAAAGAAAAAAAATTATGAAACGATCTCTGACTGGGTATAGCAGACACAAATATATCTACCGTGTTTTTTGAAGTGCAAAGACACAGAAACTTATTTAAGCAATGCGACGACACATTGCAATAGAGGTGCAGTAACCTCGTTGCTCTTTTGACAGTAATTTTATTCTGTGATATTGAAATAAAACTGTAGATCCGACATTTTTGGTCAAACAGACTGGCGGAACACCCGCTATTCTGCTGCTAACACACTCGAAAAAATTCAGCAAATAAACAACATTTCACGATATCTGTGACTAGAAGATTTAAATGTTTCTTTCCGAATATTCAGAGTCAAGTCGCTTCTGTATTTTGGTTAAGTCGAGTTATTCAACAAAGACGACTCCAGTCATCGAAAAGGCGAATCGGAGTGCGCCTCGAGTTATCGATGTTCGCAAGCACTTCAACAAATTCTAATTCAGAAGTAAATTAAACTTCAAAATCAGCAGTTCCACACTGAAACTGAAAGGCCCACCTTGACAAAGAAACAACACGAACTTCACCAGCTATCGTTTTACCGACAGCATAATGTTATATTTATGCGGAATAGTATGCTGATTCGCCTTTTTTAAATATTCCGAGCGTAATCATCAATATCATTATACTTTATTACAATAATAATAATAATAATAATAATAACAACAAGTAGAATAATAATAAAAAAAAACTTAATAGTAAACTTAATGTAACACAAAACAACAATCAACTAATGGCCCAACGAATCAACACTTCCTTTTTCATATTCAGTATGGGAGTCATACTTTACCAAAAGAGGAAAGGTGAAAATAAGATAGATCATCGAGATTTTGATCCAATATATTATCAGGAAAAATTCATATGGACCTATATATTATACAATAAGCCATTGGATAGATTTAATA
This sequence comes from Styela plicata, assembly GCA_963675895.2. Lineage (NCBI taxonomy): Eukaryota > Metazoa > Chordata > Ascidiacea > Stolidobranchia > Styelidae > Styela > Styela plicata. The sequence goes on from OZ023140.1 coordinate 18,530,066, forward strand.
GCCTTGCCCGGTTAAAAAATTCATTTGTCGAGAACGAGTCAAAGATGAACCGCGCATTCACGGCGCGATGATACATCTGTGCTTCATACTTAACAAATATTTTAAAACGATCGTACAGGGCGTACAGATACCACGTACTGCACTTTACCATGGTGGTACTAAAGGGATATTTATTTTTCCGACAGGGTTATAAAGAAAATTTAATTCTGCCAAGCATGGGTAACATGTAAATTGCATCTGTCGATGCGATATATTGGTGGCATGCACCGGATAAAACGTGTTGAAAATATCCACAGATACAAAATAAAATGTTTGTAAATGGACCACACTTGATATCATGAAAAATAGAATGGAAGGTCCCTTTTACCATACAACAACAAGCTGGCTTTAATAGAGGTACATGATAAAAATTTTAACGGGTTTTCAAATATATATTAAGAGGAAGTTCGGCATCAATCCACAACGAAAATTTGGATACTTTCACAAAAATCGAAATTGCTTTTGTTTTTGAAGTATATTTTGAAGAAAAAATTATCCTAATGTACGTCAACGCACTGCACTCTCTGCAAATGCAAGACACCGTAATATAATTTTTGGTCCGCATTAATTTATTGGTCCGAGCATCGAAATCGGCGACAATTTCAATGCCACTATGTGCAATTGATTCTTAACAGCGCCATGATTGCGAAACAGTAGGCAGCACATGTACAGTTCCTGAAACTCCATGCCAGTAGGGATGTCACAAAACCAATCAAATAAGTGTATATTTCTTGATCCTTAGTGAATTAATGATCTGAATCATCATAGCTTGAAGTGAATGTTGGTCAAAACTTTCTAGATCAAGCTCGCTATAAAATATGGATGTCAAAAAGATGACGTTATGTATAAAATTTTGTTCAAAAATGCATGCTTAAATGAACCCCAAACTTTTCTTCAAAAGCGAAGTAGTTTGAAGAGAATATAAAATGAATACACTACAATTACTATGACCACAACATTTAAACGTTTGATGATGAAACTCGATAAAGATGGAAAATGTTGTATGAGACAATGTAAGATAACTATTTTGGTTCTCGACGCAAGGAACATTGTTTTAATTTATAAAAGATATTTTTAAGACTTCTCAAATTTAAATAGTATTAATTAAGGCACACGCGAATATTTGAAATTTAATAAAGAATTACATTGAAATAGATGGTAATTATTTCGAAAGTGTATTCAAACTAAAAAATAAAATGACTGAAAATGAACCCAAGGTCTTTTTTGAATCATCATATTGGATTTTCTTTTGAGTATTTAAAAAGTTTTTTAATAATGCGTCAAAGAAGGAACGTGGTTGTTGCGCACGTGAAACCTATTTCAAAATTGGTGCTGAACAAAAATATTCAACTCTGATTTCGGAAGCAATTACAGATTTATGAAAAAAACTTCACCAAATTATCGAATTGCCAAAAAACTCGATCGTACAAATGTGCATTATTTAACTATCCCTATGTAACATACTAACCCTGCATATCGTAGTACAGTATGATCCATTCTTGGCTTATAATTGGCAATAAATTGTCAAAAAATTGGGAAAAAATTTGCTCAATAGTGAAGTAGTAAACCAAAGGGGCGGATGATATATTGTGAAAACTGCATTGTATAACGCGTTATCGTTATTCTGTATAAAAAAAGCACATCAGAGCGCACATCTCAGCTCCGGCTGATCAAAATATTCTTCGTCGAGCAAAGGCCACTGATGGATCGCGACGTTAAGGCGCAAACCATCTGTGGCCATTGCTCGACAAAACGATATAACCCAGAAAACGCAGAACATATTTCTCTCTAGTCGCACAAACATCGTTAAAAAAGGGGTAAAAAGGTACAAGAAAATTGTGGTAATGCAGTAATAATCACAATGTTGTCAATTTGAATGGCGCCTCGTTGCTAAAAAATTCAAAGCAACGAGCGATTCATTCATGATCAAGACACATACGGAATCAAATAGAACGAGCACATCATCATTTTAATCGATTAGAAAAAAAACAAGTCTAAATTTTACTAAAAATGCAGCCGATATTATTAAGAATACGAATAGTCACCAGAATCGTATCTAGAAACATTAAAGATATAAAAATGTAATGTAAAAGAGGTCCATGTCCAAATGTTTTTGTCAAGTCACGAATCTGATGAACGACATTACAAACCAGATGTGTTTATTTGAAAAAAAAATGAACGAAAAAATTCTCGCAAAATTAATTAGGCCCTCAATTAAAAACACGGCCCACAGATAGTTTTTACTTTTCCTCTACCCACTTTTATTGCCACTTAGAAATGCGATTTTGCCAAGCATGGGTGTCATAGATGAACCATGCCTGGGCAGGCATGATTCATCTATGACTCATACTGACAAAACTGGGTCTGTTATATCTTATTGAGCTGGATACGATTCTGGAAGATAATATGATGATTGCTGATCGCACATATATATATATATATATATATATATATATATATATATACGTGGAGAGTTATGATTTGTTGTTTGATAATCAATTTATACAGATTAAAAAGTAAAAAAAAAAAATTATGCCACTTATAATAGTAGTAATAACAAAATATCATTATTACCACAACTTTTAATTAAACTGAACTGAAAAACTGGCGTAGTAATATCAATGTTTGGCAACAAGTAACGATTATTATTTTTTTTTTAATTTGGGATGATCGTGAATGATGATATTATCTAATAACGCTAAGATTTTTTTTTGGATCAGGCTTGGCAAGAAAATATCTGAAAAACTTGTAGTTACAAGCATTTCATCAATCAATATCTAATTTCAATATGCAGCAAGTATAAAGTATCTTTGAAACAAACACGACAAAAGACAAGTTTATTAAAAGTGACCTTGTTTTATTTTAATAAGTGTAGATTAACATTAACGAATTAAGCTGACACGATTTTTCATTCGGAAACCTGTATTTTGATGATTTAAATAATAGTTTATTCCACAAAGTTTCACTTACCTAAGTTGAACGTTTAGAAAATCATATTCTTTCAATATATGATTTAGAAAAGAAAATAGAACAGTATTAATTAAACCATCTACATTGTCGCCCTGTCGACAAGTGAAAAATACTACAACGTGAAAAAAATCTGTATAATACACCAGCATATTTCCCTCACATAATTTCCTTAAAACGAACTCTTAATTTGAAGAAATACTTTTCTTTGCCAGGTCATTCAATCATATTTCTTGTAGGGTAAAACCCGGCGTACAATCGGTAGAATGAGAGAGAGAGATGAAATAAAAGTCTTTCGAGGCAGTAGTTTCATTCCATGGTGGCAAAATATTTACTTTCGCCGTTAACTGGTGTAAAAAAATTATTCGGATTGGAACCACAAAAAGGAATGGAAAAATACAACAAACTCTGTGTATACTATAGCTTCAAATCTGTACATAGTAAAAAGGCTTGGGAAGTAAATAAAATAAAATTAAATGACAGTCTGAATCCGATTGGAGTTTTTTGTCGATAATGTGCCACTGATGGACTGCCCCCCATGCTTCACAAAACATCTTCAAGTGAAATATTTCTGATTGGACAGATAAAATGTGAGCTATTCAGACACCCGAAAGAAAATGTCCATCATAGGGAACTTTTTCCTGGAATGCAATACTCGAGGACTGAAACGTCTGTTTTGTCTGACAATTTAATATTGTATAAAAAGCTTCATAACTATCAACACTGCTGTGAAATAGCGGCATTGGTGTTTATTAAGCTTTTCCATCCATCTGAAGAAATTTTCGTCGACTATTTCAGACACAAAAAAAGGTTTTATTTACTTCGTTGACTAAGCCCAATAATGAAATAGCGAAATATATTTCAATCAGTATGGTTCTCTGATGGATCACACATCTGAGGTGCTTGTCCGTGGCAAAATAAAATTTGACGTCATAATACAGGCCGACTGATCCATCGATTAATATGGTCAGGCCCTACTGATACACTAAATAAGGGGGAAAATAATTGATGGTACCATTAAGGCAAGAGCATTTATAAAAGAATTTCGATGTTGAAGCAATATATCAGCATTGTATAACTATTATAGTGAATGGGACAGATATTAGGCAGTGTATTTAGTACTAATATAGTAATAATCATCAAGGGATAATATTCCAGCATGGGCCACAGATGAGTTGTGCCTTCAGGCATGTTCCATTAGGGTTTATGATTGGAGAATATTCTGGAAACGGATGACTGGTGGCTTGGCCAATATCTACAGAAAATCAAATTGAAATGCCAAAAGTGCATTATTTCAAATCTACATTATATTTAGTTAATGCATTGGACGGTTGATTTCATTTTCAAATGGAATTCGAAAATGTCCAAGTCTACGCAAAAACATATTTATTCCAGGATTTTATAAAAAATCATGGCTGAATCAATTTCATGCCATAACGAAAATCATTGATTGACTGATGGATGATGAATTATATGTTGTACCACAAAAAGCATTTTGTACAAAAAATTTTGATGAATTACTTCTGAAATCACACAATGAAAATGATAGATAGAATGACATAAAACGATGGGGATGTCCGAATAGCCAGATATTCTAAAATCCTGATTAAAATGGAAATTCATTTTTGATTTTTCTCAAATTGATTCAATTTGCAGTGAAATCATGATATATGCCATAACTAATGACATAAACCATGACTTTGCTGCAAAATATGGTCAGATATCAGTAATTTCGTTTATCTGAAACGTTTTCAGATTCAGATTTTTTCTATTCACATAGTGAATTATATATTTTGTATATTGTTTAAACTATTAAATCATAAGGACACCTCTAATATAGGATGATATGCTGATAAAATACGAAGGTCACACATACACACTGATCTAAATGAGTTTCAACTTTCAACAAGTATAAAAATGACGGAAAAATATGCAGTGGCGAAAAATCGAAAATAATGCGAGCGAGCTTGAAGTAAAAAAATGGAATAAGAAAAATTTCTCTGAAATCTGTATTATTATTATGATAAGTAATGAAATAATAGAATATTAAAATACAATTTAAATTTTCTTAGCAGAGCATGAGAAAAAATAGTTTCATGGTCAAAATCCAACAGAAAACAATTTCTAAATTAGACAATATTAACATCTAGACAAAAAACTTTTCTCCTTTAAAAAAAAGTAGACTGAATTTCCTAATTGCAGTGTCAAGTATGAGTCACAGAAGAAACGCACCTAGACTGTGCGATACAAGAGTACTTCATACTTGGAACAACGGTTTGCCAAATCATATTGTTTCATTGAAATATAGCTATACACTAGCTAATATATCAATAAATTCTACTGATCGGAGAGCTTACTTTGCAAGTACATTATGATCTCACAGAACAAACGACAAGCAACAATATAACTCATCAGTAACCTTTAATAGAAATACTACTGATAGAATATGACAGCAGTAATTATTTGTCTGTCGATTGTTGACCGTTAGAATTTTTCCGATCACGTTCTTCCTTCGGTACATCAAGCTGGCTTGTTGAAAGCATTGGTCCTGCTGCCATGCTCACAGGTCGGCCACTTTCTGACCGACGAAGAAGTCCGAAACCCTTTTTAGCTTTGACTCCTGAATCACCCGGACTCATGGATTTTCGTTGTTCATCGTAATGTGATTTCCTATTCATTTTCTTTTGTAATTTGTTTTTGTCTTTATCTTTTCTTCGGAAAAAGCCGCCAGAATGTTTCGATTCACTTCCACTCGTCGTTGGAGTGTCGAGGAGTGCCAAAGAGTCTTTGGACTTTGATCGATCAGATGAGTTTCGTTTGAGGCCACTGCTAGTCGAGCTTGTACTTCCCGAAGGAGATTTATCAGCAGTTATGGTGGGGTCGAGCTTTATTGCAACTTTCTCTAAAACTTCTCCTGCCCATCCTGGTACTTCTAGCGATGTTGCACTTTCTATTGACATTCGACTTGGACTGGCTTTCCCACTGCTACAAGAGAATTTCATAACATTGCAAAATAATATTGAATATTCATGTAGTAATCCTTACATGTATACTGGGTTTTCTTTGCAAATAGATACATATCTTTTTCCAAGTATTTCTTTTCATTGTACAGCATTATCATGAGATATAAAAAAATAAATCATGACTTTGCTCCGCCAAAAGCCATATTTAGTCGAAAAGAAAAACATTCTGAATCAGTAAGATTTTGGATTCATTTTACACCCAAACCAAATTCTGGAAAACCGCATCAATAGGTTTCAAAATATTGGCGATGAGGCATATGGAGGTATTTTTTTTTCTTTAAATCAAATACTAATCAAACTAAGTAAATACCTTTCTTTAGCAAATTACATATTGAAATCAGAAATATTCTTTGAAAATATTTCCGAAAAAACGCTAAATTTGTTTTTGAATTTATGTTCGAACTTATACAAAGTTCAGTCAAAGATCTGTAGATTTAAAAAAAATACACCCTATAAGGGTGTGATTTCTTTTTCATTTTTATCATGACTATGGTAACAGAAGATCAGCCATCCCTTTATGGATACCGTTGTTAAATTTATATCCATTTGAATACCCATTTTTGCGATTGAACAAAAATTTGGAACAAAAATCCATAGAAGGTGTTGAAAGTCAACATAAAAATGAAAACTCTGACCCATATGAATGAAAAATTGACCATTAATTAATTAAACCCTTGCATTGTCAGAATTTTTCATTTCAAACTTGTTTTTCCAAGTATGAATCAGTGTTGCAAACGAGTCACAGCACCCAGAGTCTCATGTCATTTTGAGTCAATGACCATACGAGCACAAGTCAAGACTTAAGCCAAAAAAGTCCAGAGTCAAGTCGAGTCGCTGTACTTTTGAAAGGTAAGTCAGGTCGATTCATACATTTACGAGATAATTTGCCACTTCTTACTCTATAAGTCCCCACTTAGAATCACCATCTGATCATTATTGGGTAGACGAATTTCACAGCAAATTACATTGCGTGTTTTATATCCTTCTAGAAGGTGCCTTGATGAATCACACATCAGCAGATAAAGATATTTCGGGTTTGAGCAAAATTTCAATGAAGTCCTGGGTGAAGTCGCATCTTCATTTTGTCAAGTCGAATACGAGTAGAGTTATTTAGCAAAGACGACTAGAGACAATTCAAGTCATTTAAAAGGGTCATTGACTAGAGTCTGGATCGTGCTGCCAAGTTGCCATCAGTGGGTCATGCTTGACAAAATACATTTTCTCATCAGGTACCAGCTAAGAGTGGCAAACCCAACACTAAAGAGTTATTCAGTTACCTATGCAAGCAAAATATGCATCAGATATGGACTGGAATTTAAATTAAACAAGATAGACAAAGACAGGGATGAATGAATGAAATTTAAAAAAAAAAGATATATAGCTGTAGGCGAGAATATTACGAAGTTACAAATAAAATAACTAACAAAACGAGTGCATTCAGAGAAAAATGGAAAAAAAATATTAAAAGTGGAATAAAATAATACAGTAAAACAAATGCATCAAAGCAACAAAAAATGTTCACCCACCGAAAGTCTTTTTACAAAAAAAGTTATTGTCACAAGCCTTCGAATTTAGTTGAGATGTCTCTGATAAAAAAATTGGTATTTCGCGATGTGTTGAAACTTTCAGACCATTTTGTTTTTAGATCAATTATTATATTATAATAATTACTCTGAATCAAAAAATGCGAAGATTATTTCCAATCGGAAAATGTTTAATCGTGCACGATATTCATCATACGATTGTCTATCCGCGACATTTCAACCCCATAAAATATTCTGCACGATCGAGAAATTATAAAGTTGCGAATGAAATCCATAACTGACATAATTTTAATAATATAATATGCCACTATAAAAAGAGAATTCCGAAGAGCATCAGACCTATGAATAAAGCTACGAATAGAAGAATTTTTCAGTTATCAATATAATAAAAAGAACATGCAAAATTTAGGATCGAAAAAAAACTTTCAATGAAAAAACTGAAATGTGAGAAACAGAAATATCACCATTTCACTACAATGTAAAAACATATACACAAAATGAAGAGATAACAAACAAAAAGTTATAAATTGCATTACAAAGAATGGAAACTATATCCCAAATGAAACCAAATATAAAAATGAAGAATGAAAACTAATAAAAATTCATCGACATAAATTCAAAAGGACCATGCCATGCTGATATATTGCTTCCCATAACCAAATCTTGAAAAAAAAATAAATGAAAAAAATAATAATGGGAAAGTATCCAACTGAACAGGATAATGAAATGAAGCAAGTTCACTAATCTAAGTCCAGATTGTCCAAAAAAAAATATTTTGAAATCCTTACCTCATCTGAGGTTGTGAACGATCGGAAGGTCCCTTGCTACTTGATTTGCGAGTAGGAGGATATCTCATCGATGCCACACGGGGTGAATTTCTGCTGAGGGAAGATATAGGCTTGAGATTTTATTGGATACAATATTGATTTTTAAAGTGACCATATGTTATTGTCCAATGCGAGGATTGGAGTTGAGTCAATCACTCATACACCAATTTAAAACAGTCAAGAAGGACAAAAAGATAACTCATGGCTGACGAACAAAAAATATTAAATATATCTTATCATAATTTTTCAGGAAAGGATGAAGTCATAATGAATATTATTACCTTCCGATTGAATTATCAACAGGGGCTGGTGGATGAGCCGGCAACTTCTTAGCGAGTGATGTCACCCACATTTTTTGATCTTCTGGTGACTGAGCTCTGATTAAAAGATCTTTAGCAGAGTTGATGTCAAAGTTCACTGTGAAGGAATGAGGTTAGTAATCATTAAGGTTTGGACTGCCCCACTTGTCTGATCAAAAAAGAAAAGATTTGCTTTTGGTTCGGTAATTTTGTAACAATAACTTTGAAAATTGAACTTGTGTTTTTGTTTATTAAAAACTTTAAGGCCCCCATATTCCACTTCTAACACAACTTTAGAATTTTGTTTTGGAGAGGTTTCGGATAAACATAATAATAAGAAAAACACAGAAATATGATTTTTCCAAAATAGTGAGCATTTCTGGAAAATTTCTTCGACTATTCAAAAAAAAAGTTTTTCACAACTACTGTGATCTTGCAGAAAAATCATTTTAAAAATTTCCAATAAAAATACATCCCGCATAGTGTACAGTATAATTAATATTCAATTGCTGGATAAAAACTTTGTACCTCTGCATGGTGCTATCAGCTCCTGAGTGAGATGTTCTTTGTGGCATTTTGTTCGGCAACCTGGATCGATATAAGATAAAAACCAATTATTGGAGAAAATCTAGAATACTATTTTCAAGATGATAGTAGAGTTGTTTTAAATATTTAAAAATTATTTGATTTCCATTGCTTCAAAATCAACAAAATTAAAAATGTATGATTTAAGAAAATATATGTAAATTTCCCAATGTATTCTATAATTTTTTCGTAAAACTGTATCCGTTAACCTACTGTGAGACTATGATTCGAATATTTGTTCAAATTTGTAAAATTATTCAATTTTGAACTTGAAATATATGACGAAGGATGAAAGTCATTTTCTAGTGTACGAGTATCATAGCAGCTTCTGTACTGCAAGTCCTATTTCATCTACAATAACAACAAAGAAATCTACAAAAAGACGTTTCAGTTAACACACTTACGTTGGCATTCAACAGCCGCAGGTGGTTTAAACATATGCCACAACGGTTTGGTGCAGACTTCGCAGTTGGTTGGTAAATGATACATGATTGGAATAAATTCATGTCCTTTATGAAACATTTCACCATGTTTTCCTTCCCCTTCAATAGCTGGTAATGCAGCCGGATCGTCTCTACCTCTCTCTCCTTCATTCGCATACAAAACCTAAAGACAATTGAAAATGTTTCATACGATTTTCAAGTTAGTTTTTCGATCACTGGTTAATCAATGCATTTTGCAGTGAAATATACGTCTTCTCAGTCAGATTAATTAAAGGTTTAAAAAATCACCAATACCTTATTTATATAAAAAAGTTGACAACTATAAAATCTTTATTGGATTTATTCACAAAACAGTGGGACTTCAGAAAAAATTAGAAATATTAGAAAGTCACAACTATCAGCTCTCAACTATAAACTATCAAAAAAATGTGAGATCATGCTTTGTTCAGAGACACGTTGACATCATTGGTTCATATGTATCAAAACAAACAAAATTTCTTTTGGGACAAAATAAAACGTTGGTCTGCATAGCAGTCAAGCTAATTTCCCTTAGTGAACCTATTGGATATGATTTTAAAAACATCAGAAATTATTATTAAAAACTACCTGGAAAGTTTTCGGAATATCTTCTGGTTTGGCCCTGATGGCTTCTGCCTGTGTGACAGGTCGAACATAGAACAATTTGCTGAAAAAAAAATTGTTTAACTGTGAAAATGAAAACTATAGTAAAAAAAAACTAAACGATAAAAAACATTTTCAGCAATGTCAGCGTTCAAAACGAAACAAACCTAAATTCATCTCCAACAACATAATGCAAGATGATTGTGATGATGAATCGCAGGTGACAAAAATAAAATTCAAATCACATAGAGCAGAAGGAGTATAATGATTCACATAAAATCTGCCTATGGCTTCTTCCACAACTGAAGACATGAGAGCTCAATGATTGATAACTAGTAACTGTCACAAAGACCTCACGCATGCTGTATGATTAGTTATATTTTTAGCTTTCCCATAGAATGATTTTAAGCTGGTTTATAAATCTATGATCACAGTTCCATGCAGTGGGTATAAATAACTTCAAATTTATGCATCTTTAACAACATTACTTTTTATCCCTATCTGAAATACCCTAACAATCATTTTAGTCAAGTATGGGATAATGATGGATCGTGCCGTCCAGGCACTGTCCATCAGTGGCCCAATGCTTGACAAAATAAAATATCTGATCGAAACTTTACCACACGTAAAGATTTCGCTCATGATTAAACTTACTCAAGATCCAAAACCATGCTCGGGTTTGATTCATTTTTATCTTGTTCAGAGTCGTAGAAGAGTATTTTCTTCCTACTGACGACAACATATTGACGTTTCCAATATCCATGACGCTTAATATTCGATTTGTTTGGTATGGAAAGCCATCCCTGAAGCCGAGTATCTGTACAAAGAAGTGTATAATAACAATACAGAATTTTGTCTGGATTGGGGATATTAATCTAAGAGATTCCATTGGAACGATCAAAAAATAATATTTAGTAGCATTTAAATATTGACCCGCCTGGTTGGAATCTACCGATATATGAATGTTGGTAATGTTACACGGTTAAGTGAATTGTAAATGAAGTATTTATCGTAAAATCACTTCCACTCCAAAGATGATAATGACATTTAAATGTTTTTGAATCAAATTCACCATTTTTAATTGATATACAAATAAAAAAGGCCTAATTCTCCTAAATACTCGTTACATATTACAAATACTAACAGTAAAATATTTAAATCTTACATGGGCTCTTATATTTATGTAATGCGAAATATCTTTTTTTGCATGTTAACATTTTTTCAAATAATTGACCAGACAATGCATATAGAAAAAAAAATCTTTCTATATAATTTCCTAACAAAAAACAAGTTTGTATTACTGACCATGTACTCCATCACCATCTCCATCAATAACACTCAATGTTCCACTCCCTATACTTTGTGATTGTAATTGTTGAAGCTGATTCCTCAACATCTCAATATCAGAGTCTTTACTATCTAATGCCATTTGAAGATCATTACATTTAGCTGCCTCTTCAGCAAGACTCTGCAATATAATATACATATATTAATATTCCAAGGGTATTGAAGTATAAGGAATAGATAGATGCCTGCCTTATTAAAAAGAAAGGCTTGCACTTTCTTTATATTGCCAGGTTGAAGTTGTTATTTTAAATAATACATTTATAATTGAAAAGTATATCTACAAATTTAAACACAAATAGACATAATAGCATAACCAAAAGTAACGGAGAGCAGTCCGGGGGAGGGGGGTGGGCATGTCTCCTATACCCTGCACAGCTGACTGAGCATGATCACTCACACATGAAATGACATCATACCACTCTCAATCACCATATATCACTTCTTTGCTGCCTCTAGGAAATAGGTTAGGACTATTCTGGAGCCAGTGCCTCCCATCTTATATTTAGATCACATAACTAGGCGAATAACACAAAAATGTCTTCAATAATAGTGGCATTGAACAACTAAATTTATTCTTACCGCTTGTAATTCAGTGATGTTTTGTTGATATTTATAAGATACTGAACCCCATTTCTCCTTCTCTTGCTGAAGTTCTGCCTGTAACCTTCGACATTCTTTCTCCTTCTTTCTGAATGTATCTTGAGATATCTGTGGAAATGATAGAGGAATAAGATAAGTATAAACGAGAAACATCAAACATAAGTCAAAAATAGTAATATATAACAACTTTTACGTAAAACAATTAGTTATGTTTCCACGTTCTTTCAGACTTGATCAGAAACTTTATTTTGTCAAGCATGAGTCACAGATGGCATCAGCGGCGCAATCCATCAGTGACTAACGTCTGACAAAACATGTATTGATGAAATTTTCTGATAAGGTAGTTAAAATAAAATTGAAACAAAATATTTTCTGGTGAATTTTGTCGTATAAATATAATATATTACTGATATAGAGTAGATGATTAGCATAGTGATAACACTTTAAAAGATTCGATTCAATAGTTGCTAAAAATCACCCTTGGCCGAATGGCAAAAAGGATTCGAAATCTTTCAAAATACTCAGAATCGGGTTTCTCAGTTAGAAAATGATGGATTAAGCATGTTTTGCCAATTATGGGTCACTGATGGTTCGTGTCGATGAGACGCTTCAAAATAAAATTTTAGACAGGGTTCATTGCTCATCCGAGGTGATATATAGTAAAACTGACATGGGATCTATTTAGCCCTTCAATAACATAACAACAGTGCCCGAAAAACAGCATATAAGACTAGTCACGTAAATTATACTTGCATGTAAGCACAAAATTTGAATCAAAGTGATCCATTTTCTTGTTTTATCTCAATAACAAATACAAGTACATGGCCTAGTGGTTAAACATGTTGTCGTAGGTAGAAGAACTCGGGTTTGAATCCCAGAGAGTCCGCCTTGTTGATCTATGCGCTCTGCTCACCAATGGTGTAATTGTGAGCTAAGCCGAACAAGAAAAGATCAAATATTTCCAGCAATTCCAACCCTGCCAGTCTTTATGTGACCGTGGCCTAGTACAGGGCCTTGGGCAGGGTGATCCACTCCAGGAGTGGCTATAAAAAAATACAATTCTGAAGCAATTATTTTGTCTTGCCTTTTGCCAAACATGCATTTTGTTTTTGGCTTACCAACTTCCAAATCCATGAAGCAAATTTCTTAAAAATGTAATTTAACTATTATTAAAAAAATGGTTGAGGTTGCTGGTACATTGATTTCATCTTGTACTGGCTTATGAAAAGAAGGTCGACTACCACAAACACACATGGTGCCGAACCTCAAAATAGCAAAAGAAAATTCACGTCGAATCTTTGGCTTTGAGTTTTTGGTTTTTGTATATGTTGTCTTAGTGGAATGAACAATATGATATAAAAATATTGCAAAACACACACCTTATTTTTGCCTTTGGGATTGGCCATATCCTTTCTATTCATAACTTCGGCAAGTTTATTGACAGCTTGCATCTTCTTTTGTTTCTCAAGATCAAGTTCCTTCTTCATTGTAACTGCTGATTTCTTAGAATCTTCTAATTCCTTCTCTGCCCTTTCAACCTCTGTGTAGGAAAGTTATTTATTAACACAATAATCTAATTAAACATGACAGAAAGGCAAGATTCGGATTCTGAATACTCATTTGCATGATTCAATATTATCATTTTGATATTTTTTGGTTAGAAATCGCCATAAGACGCAGATGATCAGTGACTTGAGCTTAACAAAAACAGATTTGCACGAAATATTTGACTGAATAGGACACAAAAATGTTTCCATCGAAATAATGAAAAAAATTGGATAACTACTAAACCTTCCAAAAAGTTTTGGAAATTGAGACAAATTTGGAAAGCTTACTCTCGGAATGATGTGATCAGGGATGGCCAAAAACGAATATTTCACTATTTCGAATACATTCTGAAAAATAATTTTGAGCCAGGTTTTTGATGGAAGAGCATCACGACTATTTTAAGATAAAATACTAATTACAAAATGCAAAAAGCAAAGAATAAAGTCCACAATTTTCCTTGTGTAGGTATATCAATTTGAAGAGCAAAAATGGAGTTTTGAGCTAATACTGTCTGGCGTTATGTGATAAAAACACCAGCGTCGATGAGGCATTTATACAAATTTATGCATTCGATTCATGTACTAACTAGTATACACAGGCACACATGAAAATATTTTTTTCGAATAGCACAGTATCCAATATTCTGTTTGTCTATGTATGCCATCAACAAAATATGTACCTTCTCTAACTTTCTTCAGTTTCTTCTGAATATCTTCCAATTCCTGATCTCGTTTTTCAAGAATTGATTTACTTGCTTCCAAATCTTCTTCCATCTACAAGAATAACATATAGAATTCAAATTTGAAGTTGTTTTAACCAAATTAGTCAAGACTATGCCTATATGAAAAGTATGTTACAACTTGGGGGAAGCTTTTGACACTAAATTCATCATTCCCAGAAGGCATCGAATTTTTTTTTTTTTACAAATTCTTAAGATTTACAAAGATAAGTTAATTTTCCATCTGGACAAAAAACATTTATTCTAACCTACTCTGGCAAATATGGTTCACTGGTCACACTGATGCTTTACAAAATACAATTGGCAATTTTACTTTGATAACCGAAAATATATGACTAGTACGTTAATATTATAATATTTCATATAGAAGCATAAAGCAAAGCACAAAAAATTATGTTAATTTTTAAAAAATAAAATCTACATCAATAATAATCTCATCAACCAGCTACTGGCAAGGCTAGCAAGCGTGAGAGTGGGTTTGATATTGTACGAGAGTGTGGGTTAGAAAGGAAAGAGAGGAATAACAAGAAACTATCAACACAAAAGGTCAAAAATAGTAGGTCAAAAGGTCAAAAGTAGATGTCTAAAAGACGTTGAAAACATAAGATCTGATTATCATGAATTTTCAAATCAAAGTTAGAATAATGAAAAGTTATAACATAAACAAACTGGTCAATTCCTAACCAATCTTAAAAATATAGCGCACGGTTGTGAAGTTACTCGAAGAGTGTCCAAAGAATCAAATATTCGAACATATTTGGAAATGGACGTATTCAAAACAATAAATTTCTTGATTTTAAATGTATTTTAGAACATTGTTGCATGAAAACGTTGTTTTATTTCCCAAATTCAGATAGAATCAACAGAAAAAGTTTGTCCGCACTCCTTCACTGACATTTTAGCGAGATAATGATATTATGCCCATATATGACATCATGACGTCACTTCTGGTAAAACATGTATTTATGAAATCTCAAGAATGTTTGCCTGCAGCAAATATGTCAAAAATAAATCTAAAAAAACATAATAATTGAAATACATGAGTAAATAATTGTTGTTATAATAAATTCAGAGATTTCCAGATAGCTAAATTGGCTAAAAATTTAGTGAATAGATTCCTAATGGTTTGCCTGAAAGCTGGCTTTAATACGAGCCCAATGATATCTGAATCGATCGGTTATCAGGGATGGTGCACTCTTTAGCTCTTAAGATTACTACACGTAATTGCATATATTGGGAACAATTTTATAATATATCAGAATAGTAGGATATTCAGTTTTGGTCATCTCTGGTTGCTACTTTCACAGTGATTTTATTTTCAATTTGAACACATCATATCATTTCAATGGAATCTTTCTTACCTGATAAAATATTTCCATTTATATTGCTTATTATTATATTGGATGATGCATGAATTTGATTAATGAATAGTATGGGTTTATTAATAATTTTTTATCCTTTTACAATGGCCTTGCTGTTTAATTCACCATTTTGGTATAATATAATTATTTTTAGTCAAACTTCAACTGTTGAAAATGATCGCCTGGAAAAGTCTGACCTTGTTCACACGAAACATTAAAGGAACAAATGTGTGTAGAAAGACCGCCAAACCTCTTATCTATCAGTTTATACTCATTCTATTGCATCCTGATACAGACCAATCTAGTTGCACTAAGGCGTAGAGAGCAATTGGTATTATGACGCATGTAACCCCAAAAGAGTTTACTATATAATAGAATAATTAAACGTGTGTTAATTTCCAAAAAATGTTAGATGAAAATTATGTTAAACTAGAGTGCACTTCATGAAAATCCACACAGAAAACAAAAACGAATTATTTCAAATAATTGTGTCACGGAAGCGTTATTAAAATAAAATTGTATTAAAATCAACACGACTGAGTATGATTGTTAATGAAAAGCTACCATTCGTGTCGGTTCTGTCATCAAATACCGGTATTCGTAAATTGCATAAAAAAAATTTAAACTTGCCACCATAATTTAAATATTTTTGCTTAAACATGTACACGCTGTTGTTGAGTCGCTGACAGATTGCGGCGATTTGGTTCACATGAGCACTTCTTCCACGGCTTCCAAACCTTCACCCCAATACAAAGGAACAAGTTTTGTTAACCATGCGCTCATGATGGGTCACGCCACCAAGGCACATTCCAGTCATGTTCAAGTTTTTTGAAAGTAAAGTAAAATTACAAGTGAATATCTTTTTGCGTCAGTTGAATATGTTAGAAAATGTAGTTTGAACATAACAAGAATGGTTATTTCACTTAAAAGATGACAGAACCAACTAAACAATAGCAAGGTTGTGAAGATTCTAATCTTGTTAGAGTGTTGTGTTTGCAAAAAGCGGCACACGATAGGATTCTCTATCCTGCACTCACAAAAGACATCTTATTCTTGCAGGATGCAAGTTCTTGTTTGATGACGCTTTCAGATTCCACTTTATCCAGCTGTAGCTGAACAATTTCTCGTTCGTAATGGATACGCCATTGATCCTGAATCGCGCGATTCGCTTGAATGTTTTGCATTTGTATGACCAAACTTTCCCTGTTATTAGGATTCGAGAAAAGAAATCAGAGTAAGAGAAGCATGCATGATGAACTGTTCAACCGAATGCATCCTAATCAGGAAAAAATCTGTTTTATCAAATAGGAACCATCAATAGATTGTGCCATAAATGCACATGCCTTTTATAACTCAGACTTGATAAGTAGTACTGAGATGAGGTAAGTTCAAAAATAAAAATAAAACCTGATTAAAAGGAAATAACATTTTTACAGATAGAAGAAATGCAATAATTCGAGCAAATCATGAAATTTTCAACGAGCAGGAAAGAAAATAAAAAAGAATAGAATCAGGGGTTAAACGGGTTCAAACAGCTTGCCAGCCGAGCAGCAGTAGTGATTTTGAGATAGAGCCGCCGAGCAAACTCACAGCCGCCATTTCTGCACTTTGTTGTTTCTCTGTGTCCATTTTTTCTTTGGCGTGTCGAAGCTCAAACTCCAATTCCAGTTTTTGTTTTTCGATGCTCGATTTTTCACCCTCAATAACTTTCCTTGCTGCGTACTCGGCATCGAGTTTAAGCATCACTTCGTCATACATCATCTTATTTGATTCCCTTTTAGGATATTGGGGGTAATAAAATGATAAAACATAGTACAGCTAGGGCTAGATACGTCAAATATAAAGTCAAATAAATCAAACATCTTTAGACAAATTTACTGAATAATTACTAAACTAAATCATTTCAGCTGTTTTGAACGAAACGATTTTTTTATATACAGGCCAACGGTGGATTGCATCAAAAATCAAAATCCATCTGTGGCGCAAGCTAAATAAAAATAGTGAGCAATGAAAAATGACATTCACAATAGTGATGCAGTAGATATTCGCAATTTGCAAGAGAATTCTCATTTTAAAAAAAAAAAACGACCCAAACTTATTGTTATGCAAGATTAAGGTTTTCCTATTGAGAATACACATCATGTATTCAGGTACTTTCTAACTTGTTTGTTGAAATGTTTTTTCGTGTACAAAACTAAGCAAAATTTTTAAACTGAGTTGGTGGTTTTTTAGCTCTTAAATTTGTCAATAGAAAAAAAATACATGAAAGTTTCAGACATCTAAATGAGAACAGGAAACAGCCACCTTGACTATATGTATAGCAAATGGAAAATATACCTCTCATCTTTGATTTGCGAGTAATCTCGAGTAATATCCTCACATTTCTTCTCCAAATCTTCTTTTTCTTCTTTCAATTCGCGAACCTGAGTTTTGTACAATGTCTAGAAAAAAAGGCATAGAAAGGGTAATATAAAAAAATACTAGGAAAAAAGTAATGCAAAAACCCATTGAATAATTTTGAACTAATTTGAACCAAAACATGGCATTATTCAACATTTCATAATCTTATTTGACTGCACAGAAGGAAAGCTTTACAAACATTATAACAAATAAGAGAGAGTGAGTGGGAGAGTCCATTACTGCCAAAAAGGAAGCCAAGGAAATATAACACATGGATAAAAAATATTTTCGGTACAGTCTGGATGGTAAAGATACGACTGTTCAGTCCTCTGGAGTCCGTTATCACCCAATGGGTATGCTTAAATGTAGGTAAAAACCAATTTTTTAGGATGGTTTATGAAGAGATATCTCAGAAATCCCAACCCAACAGACATAAGATAGCTTGACACTGAATAAAACTGTGACGGATTAATTTTTTTATTAAAATTCACTCCAAGCAAGACTAGAAGCGCCCACCGAAAAGGAACCAACTGAAGGCCACTTTTATTCTTTTTAGTGACTCTAGTCTGTTACAATATTATTACTTCATACATTATTTCATACATTTTACTTGTTCTTTGCTTCGTACAACAAAATAAACTTATGATGATTCTAGGACAAAGACCTACTACAAAGTACAAACGTGCATAAATGTTCGTTATCTGCCCTGGACAGCGGTTATGATACATAGATGAAACGAAATTTATGAGTATCGGTGAATGATCCCAACACAACTCAAAATCCATAATCTAGTATTCATGATTGCTTTATCTATTAATAAGTTTAACATCAACAAAATTAGTCTTACAGAGAAATATTGTTCAGCCTCTAATTGATCTTGCAATTCTCTCATTTGACCATCCATGTTTTGTTTCTGTTTCTTCATTTCTTGGATCCTCTTTTCGAGTGACTGTTTGTCATCTTGTAAACTTGCAAGATCCTGAGAAGAAAATTTTTTACATTTGCACGTTGAATAATGCCCTTAGTTTGTCTATTTGCTCAACTCTTGGCATAGGACACAAAAAATGATCTTTAAAAAATATTGAAGTTAGAATTAAGTATGTCTTCAGTTGAATTCATCAAATTTGAGCAAATACAATTAAATTTCAATAGATTCCGATACCGAGCATGTCAACATCGGAAAATCAATGAATCAAAAGTGTGCTGCCTGGAAAACAAGGATTGTGTATGCAGATTTCTGTTGGTTTCATGTACTGGGAGATTTTTCGACTTCTTTCGTAATTTTATTTTAATGAAGAATATAGTGATGGAAAGTGTATTTTGATGGAATTCATGAGACGCGAACAAACCATATTTTTGTGTGAACAAACCATATCCAAAAATATTCTATTCGAATTTGTTTATTCAAGTCCACGAACCTTCCTCGCCATCACAAACAAAGCAATATCTCTGATCATTCAATATTTTCTGTGTATACCATCTAAGTGTAATGTCATTTATTGAAGAATTAAACGACTATGTCTATGAATTATTATTAGAATTATTCCAAGTGACAAATAATAATATAAATTCCATATCAATCATACCTTATTCCATTGTTTTTCACTTGATCTTAATGTCTTTACTTCAGCATTCAATGAACTCAATTCATTTTGCAGGCTGTTCTTTTGAGCTGATTCTTGATTCTTGGAACTAAGAAGCTCGGAAAGCTGAAAAAAAATCATTACATAAGAAAATGGAATGAAAAACAAGCTGATATAAAATCTTGTTGCTCTCGAGTATTTAATAGTTTTACATTGTATATATCTGGTCATTCAAATTTAACCTCACTGCTAAATTAGAAGATTAAATTGGTAAAATAGGATTGATTGCTGATTCTCGAGGATGCAGGCCCAGGGTGATTGAGCAACGACAGATCCACAACACATGTCCAGAAAAATAGAGATTGTTAAGGTTAAAACCCTCCTTGAATTTTGAATTTGTAACTGTACGAGATGCCATGATTCGTCATATAGTTGAGCACTATCCACTGCTTTTCACCCCCTCGCAGGGTAGAAACGACAGACTTTCTGTACGTATTCAAAATCTTACCAACAATAAGATTTTCATTAGATTATTACATTCATTAAACTTTTTGAACCAGTTATACACTTAAAAAGGCGGATACCTACCTAACTACTCTGCTAATGAGACACCTGCTGAGTTTCTTTGAAAGAATATTTACCAAAAGAGAAACAAACTTCATGATAAATCACACATCAGGAAATTAAAATTTTCTAGTAGCAACAGAACTCTTCAGAAAAAAGTTTTAATACTTTTCTTTGGACACGCCAGAAAATGACATTAAAGTTCTAGACACACGAAAATACAGATAATAATACAACTGGTAATACAAACACTTACATCCTTTTCTTTCTTGTCTTTAAGTTTAGTAATTCGATCAAGATTTGATTTGGCATCAGTTAAATCAAATTCCATCATTGTCACTCTCTTCCTCAGATCAACAGCTTCACGTTCTGATGTGACCCTTAATTCTTTCTCCTGAGCAAGTTGCCTTTCAACAGCTGAATGAAACAATATCGACACATAAAAACTATAACAGTTTTTTGGTAAATTCTACCAATACTATTAGCATCCAATTGATTTGGTAAGATTGAAATGCTGCAAATATATATACATAAATATATTTTTTTTCTATTTATTATTGGCATTCGCTCTAAGCAAGGCCGGAAGCAGCTCCCAGAGGGGACTAACCAACAGCCACGAAATAGCAAAGAGCTACTAAAAGATGTAGTACCAGCAACTGCATGGAAAACATTCCAAACAGAACTGAACCACCGTGGTAAAGTGCAGTGAGTGGTATCTGCCAAGGGTGATGGTAAAACTACTACCATTTCTAAATATAGAAAGAAAACTAGGGATGGACAGACTCATTCCAAACAGGATACTTGTACAAGTCAAATCTCAAGAAAATCCGTGTGAAAGCAGTACAGAAGTTAGCAAGCAGGAAAGCAAGAAAAATTTAATGTATCAATTCCCTTGCGGTGACATTAATCAACAACTATATTGCAAATTCCTTAAAAATGAGGCAATCTAAATGCAATATTTAGAAACATAATACCACATAAACTTTCGAACCTTTCATGGCTTCAGATTTTGCTCCTTCAATTGAGGCATATTGATTATTTCTTAGATCTAAGGTTTTTCTTGATTTGGTATGTTCTTCTTGTTCTTTCTTCAACGATTCTTCTATTGTTTTATAATCAAACTGCAATCTTGTGTTATGCTGTTAATGTAAGTTTATTAATTTTTAGACAATGCCTATATATTTGATATCAATTACGCATAACCACTGAACAGTTTCTTCCAATCATGACAGAGCATAGAAGTGGACAGGAATGTCAGCTGCTGTATTACTCAGACACCTGATGAAACTGGTTCTTTCAGGAGAAAATTGAGCAAATTGGCAATACTTCATTACGTATATCTTGCTATAAAATTAAAATGTATATTTTTCAGTATGTAGGATAAACCAAACTGTACAAAAAGCGTTGGAATCATTAGTACTGTTATGAAATAGCAAATGGTGATGGTTTTGTTTGTTTTTTGCCAATTTGCAGATAATAACATTAATGTTTCAGACACCCAAAGAAAAAAAGATTATGTCACAATGAACAGCCAATGTCAGCTTGTACAATGATTATGCTGCTATATAAGTTAAGAAACAATAACCCCTTTTCAATTCACTCCGAGCATGGCCCGAAGCAGTGCTTATAAAGGAACCACCTAACGACCACTTGATAGCAAAGAGCCTAAAAGGTGTAGTGCCCGCAACTGAGGTTTAAACAGAAAACAGCCCAAATGAAACTAAACGGCCATGGTAAAGTGCAGTGAGTGGTCACTGTCCTGGGGGATGGTAAAGCCCTCTACCACTTCTTTTGTTTCTTTTTATGACACACAGAAATGTTAAGACTATTCTAAAGCCCATACCTACAAGGTTAAAATATCTAATAAAATCAGAAAATTAATTATTTATCTGCGGGTCATCACCTTTTATTTATTATTATCATATATTAATGCCATATAGACATAAATAATATAATATATTGGTCTCAAAAAACCTACGACAAAATTTGGACCTCACCCTTTCCAAAGTCGACATCTTATCATAAGCCATTCTCTTCTCATTTTCAACTTTAGCAAGTTGTTGTTTGTGTATTTCGGCTTCTTTCTGGAGTGCTTTCATATTATCTGAATAGATTACCACATGATTATTGTTTCACTCAAGAGTCGATCACATGGGTATTAGGTTACAATGAACCACGATCAATGATACAAATATTATTTAGCAAATTTAGCATCAATTTGCATCATTTAAGTTTTTAGGTGACTATTTGTGTATAGGTGAACATTCTTAGACTTGATAAGATGGAAAATTCATGATAAGTTCAGTTGTTGTTGGAAAATAGTACCAGGCATTGTCTTACAAAACTCCACATTTTGTTACTATTTTTGGTCAGTCGGAAGTGTTGAACAGTTGTTGTGTTGGAAGATTGACAAAGCTCATCTTTTCAATGATCTCCAAATTTCTTTCTATGTTATATTTTTTGATAAAAATGCTACAGAACCATTAATGCTGCTATTTCATGGCAGAGTAAATAATACTGCAGCCAAATTTTCTACTGATGGGAGCTTGAGCGGCAAAGTAGGTTACCCTAATATGATTAACAATATCTCGTCCTAGAGTTATCATATAAGTGTGATCCTATCCCAATCAGAAATTTTATTCTGTGAGGCATAAGCTACGGGTTTATCACTGTGTCCCGTCAGTGATTATACTTCACAAAAACAAGTGTTCACAATTTTTTTTCAATTGGTACAAAGAGGTATTGCACACAACAAAAAAAAAACCCAGTTCAAATACTCGCACGAGTGAGAATGACAAACCTTCGAGGTCTTTTATCCTATGTTCTCCATGATTCTTTTCTTCAGATAATATATTTTCTAATCTCATCTTCTGTCTTTCCAGTGTTTTCGATGTTTCCTCCTGTTTGTTCAGTTTTTCTTTCAATTCAACACTTTTGTTCTCCAAAAAAGTTATGTTCTGATAAAAAAAAATTTGTTAAGACAATTTAATGTCCCAATGAATATTATGTTAACAACAAAAGTTCGCAAGATTTTGAGTTCAAATCTCAAGTCTCAGACCGATTGATCACTGAGGCAGTCTGGCGGAATGCCAACTACTCTGCTAGAAAATGTATTCTGCGAGAAGAAAATGTAGGGTAAGATTTTATGATTTCTCTGTGTTTAGAAGATTCAAATGTAAGTTTTTTAGTGTTTGGTAGCAGCCAAACTGTACAAAGGGTTCAAAATCATCAACACTGCTATGAAATAGCAGCTTTTTGTCCATCCGAAGAAATGAGATAAACATTTTGGATACCCGAAGAAAACTAAGATTCTGTCATCTTGTATAAACTTGGTAGTTTGACACAAGAAGCACATATCTTCTTACCAACACAAACATATAGATTTATAATGTGAATTTCGAATACTGTTTGTGAAGTTTAAACCAAACTATGATAACCCCGATTGTGAGTAACCCACTCAATTGGGCGACTGTATAAAGTTACATATTTACATTTAAGATTTAACCCTAAAACGAATTTTTCAATACAATGAATCAGTGAATAATGTTGGACTGTTTGAACTTCTGCATTGTGCCTTGACGTGATTCAGCAATAGCACAACTTCAATTGGCTAAGTCTGTATGACAAAGCATTCAGAGAAGACATCAAAAATACAGAGCATAAAATAATATTATTTTAATTTTTAGGGATGAAGATTCATATTTATTCTTCATTCACTCCTGCATTTATGCTGATCTCAGTAATTTCAGGAGACTTTCATTTAAGTATGCATCTTGTGCAACCACGATTTGAATGAATTTTGATAGAAAAAAAACCAATGATACCCTATCAAAATTACTTGGTCAGACAAAACTGAAAAATAATTCCAAATTTATCAACTATTCAAATACAGTTGCATTTAATATTAAAACTAAAAATCGAACCTTCTTCAACTCTTGTTGTGCTTTCCGCAACTTCGATACAGTATCGTTTTCCGATTTCAATTTCATTGAGAGTTCTTCAACTTGTTTAGCAAGCATATCCGTACGAGCAGTGTTTTCCGCTTTAACTTTTTCATCAGCTCGAGATATCGAATCTTCTAGTTGTTTTCTTGTATTAACAAGGTCATGTTCAAGCTGAAAAATGGAGAGAATTAAGAGTGGTTTAATGTAGGAGAAAAGTGATAAACCACAGCATACTGCGGACCATTTCATTTAACTAAAATTTACAATATTTTGAATGACAAAATTCCTCTGGTTAGCCAGTCCAGAGATTGAACTTAGGGTTTGAAAGTTCAAATTAAACCCCTACCTAAAGTACTTTCATAATACTAACATTATGGTTTAAACACTATATAGCGAAAATTCAAATATTCAATTCGAACCCCTGAGTCAGTCATTCTGAATTATAAATGAGCACAAAGCAGGGTTGCCATTTAAGATACATTTTACTTTTCAACAGTATCTCAAATCCTAGCATTTTGGATCTTTTTTCTATTTAAAAATTCATGGAAAAATGAAACTGCATATAATCTCAACATAATACTCGCGAATTTTTAAAATATATGTAAAATTTCTAAATATTCTACAAAAACTGACTCAATCACAGAAATAGGTATTTGAACTCAAATCAAGTGGCATCACTGTAATAGACAAGCCAAACAAGTTTGAAAAAAAAGAGGAATTCAGCATAGGGGTGTCCAAAATGAATCGAATAAATTTGAAATTGAACATATTCAATATAGTAAAATTCTTGAAAAAAAAAAGGAAATCGATGACTTTATAAATGTTTTTCTAGATCGTATGGAAACATGGCTGAATTTAGAGTGTAAATCTCTAAAATTACTTTTCACAATCTATTCAAAATAGTACAATATTCAGTTTAGGCCGTTCCTGTTCAGAATGGGATTCAGCCTAATTAGAAAAATGTGTCTACTCCTTTGATCCAGCCTTCTTGTGAAGATGGATCTGTGTGCCACCAAGGATTCTTGAATAAGACGAGGTTATGGCATTACCCGATGAAGCTTTAGTGCTCCAGCAAAAAGTGGGTAAATAAATCTTGTAATATGTGGAATTAGATGCTGATCTTTTGCAATTCGAAAAACTGTGTAATATTCCAATTAGAATCTTACAGACTCATTCACAGATAAATTCAGTAAGCCCACAATAACATACCTTTCTCCTTTTTTCAGATTCCATTTCACTCTTCATCTGTGATTCCTGTTGTCTATGTTGCAACATTGTTTTCTCTCTTTCCATCTGTCTCATTTCTTTTTCAATCTTCCTCCTACCATCACGTTCTGCTTCTAAATCTCTAGCAGCAGCTTCAAACTTGGCATTGAGTTGTCTGTAGTATAGAAAATGGATAGTCGTAATATAAAACCCGAACTGGATAGAGCAGACCCACAATAAACAACATTTCATTATGCAATAGATTTTTAATAAAACAGACCTGTCTCTGGGCTCTGTAAGATTACCACATTCAGATTCATTTGGTTTTGAATCGTATCCAGATTCATAAATAATAGGAATCGAATCTTTTTGAACCAGAGTCTGTTAAATCGACTGAGTTTTGGTCGATAGTGATCAAAATTCAATCAATTGGGTTAGATGTCCGATTCAAAAGATTGGAATGACCCACTTTCAGTATGATTGGACAATAGTTTCCAACAAAATTTCTATCAAATTTCTCTGAAAAAGTTTTACCTACAAATGAGACTGCGCTTACATGGAAAGATCAGAAGCTTCATATTGAAACACTTTTTGAAATCTGCAGACAGACTGACTGGTGTATATTTGAACGTTATAGCTTGGCTGATCAGAATCACGCATCGCCATTTTGGTAAATGTTCATGTGTAGTAAACCCTATACTATAACACCCTTACTATGTGATATACCAATTCTGCTATCACTAAAACATTGGGGAATAATTGAATTATGTCATACACTTCTTAACAAACTGTAGGTTCTTGATATATTTGTGAAATAACAAAAAAAAAATTAACAAGTATACTTGAATTTATTCTGTATTCCATCTTTATCTTTAGTTTCATGGTGTAAAACATGTTCAAGCTCTTTCACTCTACATTTCAGCGTATCCAATTCCTGAAATTTGATTTCACAATAGTAATGCAAAAATATTACGATTTCAATCTATATAGAAGACCAAAAATTATACAGAACCATAAGACTATGAAGTAAAATTTATAGACCATTTGGTCGCAGCCTTTTTCCTGAAAATGTTGTTTAATAATAAGATAATATTGGAAAGCTTGTCCAATGCCCACGTATATAAATGGAGATCAATATAGGGCTTGATGATTAAGTATGAGACACAAACAAAAAATGCCTAAAAATCCAAGTTTCTGTCAATATTTTTTAGAAAAGTGTTGTGTGCTGCTATTGCAACCAATGAACATGAGTAAAATCATATTTTAGACTCAAATCAATGCATACCTCGTTCGATACAACTCCGCCATTTGGAATATCAGTTACTACCACAGCACTTGTACTTCCTCCTCCTGATATTCCCATTTTAAACCTGAAAATTGATTATATTTTGATAAAGCATCCCGTCCATCGCAACAGCCACCATTTTTTCAGGATGTTTAGATATTGTTACACTAAATGTATATTTCTTTCCTTTTATATTACTCGTAATCATTCTCATCTGTAGATGAGAGTTGTTTCATATTGAGAAGTTTTCTATCAGTATACAAAGAGGCAGAATATGAACTACCCTCGGATCCTAAAAGTGATAGTTGAAAATTCTTATGAAAAATTAACAACGCTGTCCTCAGATGTATTGTTTTACAAGAATCCGTCAAAAAAGCTTCAGTATCATCAACACTACCATTTAGTATATATGCAAAAATCTAATGTTAAAATGGTATCAAAGTATGACATAGGGTGGCAAAAATCTAACATCTCTTGGTTTCAGAATTGATATGAATATGTTCGCGAATCGAATCAGAAGTCATATAATAAACAAACAAACGAAGACCTTTTGTCAGCTCTTATAATTTATGCGAAACTTTCCTCTTATTTTTCAAGAAAATCCAAATAATCACATTGTTGATTTCAAATTGATGCAGGAACAGAATCGAATGATGAGAGTCAAATCAAATATTTCAGACAGTTTTAAGTGGGATACATAAATATCCCCTCCTTTTGGTTAAACATTTTTAAAATGTATTTTATTTATAATAATCTGTAAATTATGCTATGTTTTCTTAACTTACATAGTATCAGCGGAATAAGTGAAGCCGATAAATGGCAGATGATTGCCAGTGAATGCTTTAGGAGTTGGAAAAACTTCTTCATCTCCTTTATCATCATCGATATCATCAAAATTTCTTGTGTCTGTGTCTCCACTCAACTCTGGTACTACTGGTGCAACGGCTGAAACGAAACAATCATGTAATGCTTAAAGGGAAGGTTTCCAATACTTATCGCAACAATGAATTTTATCAAAGTAATTATTGTGATTACAAAAGTATTAGCCCAGTCAAAAAGCTTTTCAACATATGTTTAGTCAAGCATATGCCATTGATGGATCGCGCCGACAAGGAGCAAATCATCTGTGCCGCATGCTTTGCAAAATAAAATGTCTGATTAGAGAATTATTCAAGTAAAAAATCCAAAAAGTAATTCAATTCCATTTAACTTGAAAAAATATTTCAAGTCTAGGAAAAATAATGCCTGTTAAATATATTCCCACATGAAGCACAATAGTTAACAAACGTATATAAAGAGCAATTCTCAATAATAGCCCTTCGCCATTTGAGTGGGCGCTAGTTGCCATTAGTCTTTCCGGCCATGCCTAGAACGAGTTCAGTAACAATAATATAAAAGTTATATATATATCCGATATCAAAATTTTGCTTTTATTATAATTATTTTGAAATGTATCCGAATATTTGATTCATTCTGGAAATTCCTACGCTATGTTCAGTTGAATATTCTAAATATATTCTTTACACCATAAATATGGGCTTCAAAATCTTATGGTACCGGTAGCTTATTTCTTCTGGTGTCTATATATTCAGGCCATATTCTTTAGATGAACGAAAAAGTTTTAAAACCGTCAACACTGCTGTTACATAGCTGTATTGATAATTTAGACCCTTTCTGTTTCTACCAGATGTGAAATAAGAAACATCTTCATCTCTAGCAAGAGATTTGTCATGAAATATATTGCTTATTAGCTAAATTTTTTACTGATGAAAGCCATTAGCTTCAGGTCACTGAGTAGAACGGAACCTAATCTACTAAACTGAACTTATTGGGAAACTTTTTAATGTTTAGCAAAGTGGTGAAATGAAAGTATTTAACACAAGTCAAGGATTCATTTCTAAATTACTATCACATTAGAAAACATAAGTTATTCTTAAAAAATGGAAAAATTGTCTCACATGTATTACAAAACATTTGATAAAATTTGAGAAAAATTAAACTAAAATTAGTGTTGTTTAAATGTATGAAATTAAAATAAAATTGTTGCAGTTTGAGCCAAATCATTTGCAGCAAAAGTTCAATACAATGGAAAACCCAATGCAATGTTACAACCCAGCACTCATCATCAATCACAAATGTGCATCAGAGCGAAACAAAAACGTAGCAAAAAATGTGGCAATGAATCAAAAAAGTAAACAAGAAAATTTTCAAATGGAAGGTCTTATAACCATAAATTGGTCTGGTCAGCAGGCAACAATCATATGAAAGAAGATAAACGTTCGAGTCTAGATAAGAGTCTACTGAATCACTAAACATGCACAACAGATGTACCAGAATCTTGTCTGAAGAAGGTAGATATGTTCTAACAAAAGCATACTTTAACGTATATTTTTGTGGAATGAGAACATGATATTTTTCAATATTAAACCTTG
This sequence comes from Styela plicata, assembly GCA_963675895.2. Lineage (NCBI taxonomy): Eukaryota > Metazoa > Chordata > Ascidiacea > Stolidobranchia > Styelidae > Styela > Styela plicata. Next base: position 18,559,423 of record OZ023140.1, read on the forward strand.
ACTATCATGCTTATTTAAAGTCTTATCTTATCCCTAGTAGAGTACAAAATGCTGAAAACCCCCCAAAAAGATGGATGAAAAATTGACATTTCGTCGATTACGAAAGTCGTAACCTCGATAATTAATAATTTCAACATTTAACAATGTTAGCCTCGTTGTGTGAGATGAAAATTAAGTCTTACAATTTATAATGTTACATAATCTGTGATTATTGATCCCTAAGGTATGACAAAGGATCTCCTGCTTATACATTTTCAGTATATTCCTGCCAGAGGTTGACTGACGAATTACATCAGAAGAGAAATTTTGAATGGTCTTGGTCATCAATTAACTTACCATCTCGAATATTATCAAAAGTCCATTGATCATTTTTGAAAAAAGGATGTTTCTTGATATCTTCTACACCTTTTCTACCAAGTCGATGATCACTGAAATAATTCAAATGAAACATTCTGAAACACTCTCACCAAATTCTTCGGTTAAATGGAAAGACTTCAAAAACATAAACACTAATACACACTAACAGTATACATGATTTAGAAGTTTTAGTACAATTGGCACTGCAATTAATAGAATTGATGGTAAGTTTGCAGCAGTTTTCAAAATTTTAGTTTTATACATATAAAAAGCCTAGAGGCACCATAAATATTCTGTACCAGATATATTTGAGAATAATATACACTCTTATATGAATTTTCTTTGATGGAAGCCATTTCCTTCAAGCGGGTGAAAAAGCCGGCATCCTGCTATTCTGTATCAACAAAAATCACCCACAAAAAAAGACCTTTTTTAATTTATCGATCGGTATTTTCAAGAAGTGGTAGATGATTTTATCATCGTCCAGGGCCAATACCACTCATGGGACTTTACCATGTTGGTTTAGTGTCATATGGGATGTTTTCCGATTACAGTGTAGTCAGTAACACTTTATCCTGTAGTAGCTCTTTGATATTTGAGTGGCTATTAGTTAGCTCCTTTTAGTTACTGCTTCTTTCGACCTTGTTCAGAGCAAACATTTATGAAATAAAAATTACATAGCTCAAAATAGGAAACAGTCTATCGAACTTCCAGCTTTCAATGGAAAATAGAAATAAAGTAACCATAACTTCAGATTGGAAAAAAAAGTATGAAGGAATTAAAAAAGATTTGTACCTGTCTGTCAGAAATCCGCAAATTAATTTCTTAGCATGATCAGACATGCTGACATCATCAGGAAAACTTAATGAATTCTTGTGATCCATAATTTTCCCATAAGTTCCAACCAGAGAATCGGCATAGAACGGGGTATCGCCAACTAACATTTCATACAAAAAAACACCAACCTATGAAGATAATGGTAATGACATTTTACTAAAATGGTTAAGAAAAGATTCAATTAATTAGTACGTAATATAGCATACATGGAGTTGCCATTTACAAAGTGACCCGTGCATTTCTGACTATCTCTACAGATAGCGACAATCTTGACTTGATCTGTGTGTCTTGTTTGCAAATAAAAAATACGTATGACCTTTGAAGGAGATGGAATTCCAGAAATAATTTATCGAGCCTGAGCGGTGAGCTATCACCAAGACTGCACAATCATTTGTGGTCAATCAATAAAAGTTAATTTTGCATACATCATGATTTTGCTGTGAAATGAAACAAATAATTGAAAAATGAAATTAATTTCATCAAGAGCATGATATAATAATTGAATTCAAAACACTTGAATTAGGAATTAATTGTTTTACCTGGTTAGGCGCAAACGTTGAATGCAGAAGACTTTAATTTCTAACATCTTAACTTGTGCCTTAGATACTTTGGAAATTCCAATACAATAATGCTTACAAAATTGTCGGCCATAGAAAATATGAATTTTTCATTAAAATAACACAAGTGACTTACCGACCACCAATCACATTCACGACCATAGTAACCTTTGCCACCTTGTGATTGCAATACTTCGGGTGATATATAATCGGGTGTTCCAACTGCTGTATCGGATCGTACCATACCCTCCTATAATATAAATAAAATGCTCAGGATTAAAATTTTATTAAGATAATATTATTAAAGTGAGGCATTTTGAATTGTATACCAAGATTGTTGTATTGAATTAATCATTTGAGAATACTTTCAAAGATTAAATTCGGCTGTACACTGTACAGCGAAACATTCACTCACTATTTCCATGTATGTAACAGTCTTGTTTGCACTTCGAATTTATTTCAGCTTGAAAAATTACATTATGAAATTTCTGGTAAATTTTAGCTTTTCAGGCATACTTTGTGCAGCATGCAACATTTGCTTGCCTTGTGTTACATGCACCAAAGACATGATGTACAGATAGAGAGGTCCTTACTCTCTACAATCTATACTTGAGCAGATCCTTTATTTTATTATAGCCACTTCTTGGAGTGTATCACCCTGACGGAGGCCCTCTACCTGCTGCCACTTATAGACAAACTTATAGATGGGACTACTTGCAAAGATCCAATAGTCTCCATAGCCTTACCTTATCCATACTCATGCATGTGCCAAAATCTGCAAGTTTCAAATGGCCCTGTGCATCCAGTAACATATTGTCAGGCTTCACATCCCTGTAAAGTGGAGAGTAAAAGGTTAAAACAGTATTATTGATACAAAAACAATAAAATTCTTACATTTATCGAAACTCACTACAAGGGAAGTGTCTGAAAGAATACTAGCACCCACACATATAGCAAGGAGCTATGGTAATACAAAATATAGTATCAGAAGTCAGTAACTGTCTTTGGAGCGAAATATTCCAACTGAATCGTTATAATAAGTGCAGAACATTATCAGAAGTTGTACCTTTCGATTTGGCAGTTAAATAGGTATATTTGAATTAAATGTCATATCACCGAGACAGGGCTAAGGTCGATGTCAGCCCTAAGCTTCAGAGTTAATTGCAAAATCATTTTGTGACTAGGGATGCTACTTTTAGATTCAAGAGTCCAAATAATTTAAATACATATCCGGTTCAGAAACAAACAACCATAAATATGGTATAATATGGAAACTCAAAAAGATCAAGATAAGAAACTAGTTTTAAAATCTAGTTGATGTAACTTTAGCAGATAAAATCCAAGATGGCCAAAAAATTTGTGGCAATGAAAGGGACCATTGGCTCTTTCAAAATCAAAGCTTGACAATATACAGAGTTATACCATATATTAACGAACATTTTAATTATTGAAATAAATATCAAAACCATATCAACAATACTGCTACCAATAAAATATGACATGACAAAACAGATTGGATTACATTAAAAATCAAGAGTTTCACAAGTTTTACCGTCCACCAGACAAATCATTTTGTATAATAGTTATCAATAATAGTCTGGAAAAGGCCGGTTTTATTTTAGTAATTGAATTTTTCTCAATAAAATCAACAAAATAATTCACGTTGTGAGCTAATGTACAATTTCCTGACATAAACCAGCGCATTATTATTATATTTTAAAAGCATGATTTGACTTGTAGATTGATTATTACTGGCATGATTCCAAGAGACAAAATTATCTCAAGGCCAAGCATGGAATAGACAGAGTATGGCATTAGGACAAAGTCCGTGTCTGGTTCATACTCGCCAAAATTCATTTATCAATTGAGTAAAATGTATGAAAAAACTTTCATGTTTGGCAAATAAACTTCAATAAATGCCTTTTAAAGTCTTAAAATTTTATGAGAAAGGGATGTCAAAGTCAAATGGACTTAATACAATCAAGTCTTTGATCTATAAATAGTCTACTACTTTCTTAATATCAAACAGCCCCCAACAATATTCTAGTTGCAATATACCGACATATAATTAGCTATTTGGATTACGTCATATGACGATGTTACGTACAAACTTCCCATAGGATGGTTCGACGTAGTAATACAAGAGAGAGTGCATACATGCACAATACAGCGCCAGTTCAACTAATGAATAAGCATTTTTGAATTGCTCATAATGCCAATCGAAAAGCAATTTTGAAATTAAAGTTTCAAAGACTTAGTATAGTATCAGGCTTGCCAAATTTTATAGTGCAAATACACATTTTTATCGCTGTGATATATTATATATTTATTTTTTTTAATAAGGATTTGCAAATGAAAAATACAGAAAACTGATCAAGAAATGAATGACATCCTCTCATAAAACAAATAGGTGCCATAAAGCTGACAAAAACCTAACCGTATATTCATGAATGCAAGTATTAAAAATCAATCTATTGTGGATCAAAATTCCTTGTCAGAAAAATATTATCAAAACATGGTTTATGTATGAGAATGTATATGAAATATGATTTTCAAATTTGATTCAGAAATATTTAATTAATTAAAATGATTTTCAAGTTCTGAAAGAAAATAAGGTATGTGGCCCTACCAGATTTATTGATAAGAATAAAACGTACAGAATTTGAAAAAAATAAAAATAAATCGCCCACCTATGAATAAATCCCATATTGTGTATAGATTCCAGAGCTAGAACAACTTCAGCTGTATAAAATTTTGCCCATTGTTCAGGTACGTCATAATTTGACATTAGATTGACGAGATCTCCTCCAGGCATAAATTCCATTACCATGTAAAGATATTTATTATCTTGAAATGAGTATTGAAGTCGCACGATCCAGTCTGTATTTGCATGCGCCATAATGTCTCTCTCCTCCCAGAAGAACGCAGATTCGGATCGTTTGATCTGAGGAAAATAAATTCAGTATAAAAATTCGTTCAAGGATGATAAAATCTATTTTTTCTTCAAGTGTCCCGAAATGATTATGTCATTTTCTTCAGGTGAATAAAAAGCTTCAAAACTATCAACATTGCTAGTTCATAGCAGTGTTGATGGTTTTGTACCTTTTTCTAGTTTAGTTGTTCAAGGACATTTTTATCTTTTGACAAGAGGTATATTAAGAAATATAACCCATTAGAAAAATTTTCTTGTGGTGAAACTCATTTTTTTCTGGTGTCTGGCCAGCAGATAAGCTAACATTCTGCCAGCCTGATCTATTGGTCATTCAAATACTTAAAAATAAATTACAAATACTAACAGAGACAGAGAAATTCAACGTTTTTCCATTAAATCAACAAATCTCAAAAGTCATAGTAATAATTAAACTATGGCGTAAATGAGGAAATCTAATGAAGTCACATCTTGAAGCTCTATTAATATCACAAGGATGTCACCATTAAAATCAAAATTCCTATGCATACTGGACTTGAGTGTTTTGTGTAGCTATTTCCGACATTCGGATTTATCCAAAACCAGAAGTTGGTAATAAACAACGCTATTCACCTTTGACTGGAGCTGGGCAATTGGTTATATTATCTACCGACATACCACTGCCAAAAATGCTGATATTACCGGTATGTCAGGCTATTTTCTGCCATAAAAAATTTTGCTATTGCGTCGTATCAATGAGACGCATGAAGCACCCCCTAATTTAAAAAAATATCTAAATGTGTGCGGGTTGTTGTTTTACGAATATGCAAAGGTCAAAATAAGCATATAAGCCGCTGTAAATAAGCCAAACGCCTGTTTGTTGTCGTCCCTTGGTGCGATGACGTATCACGCTGTAACCGTTTTTTAACAGTATGCCATGAAATCCTGGTGTCAAAGATCAAAGCGAAACGATATTTTGGAAAACTCAATATCATTATTCACCATGATACCGACATGCTACCCAGCACTTCCTTTGACACCGTTTCACTCAAAGTAAAGGTAAGAATATTCACTCAAGCTGAGCTCAACACCGAAAATCAGTTTGATATTCTGTACTGAGATCTCAGTGGAAATCTCCATTTAAGATTTTCAAAAATATTATCAACTCACCATTTCAAATTTGCTTAATAATTTCATGGCATAAACTTTAGATGTGGGTTTATATCGAACTAGTTGAACTTCGCCAAAAGCTCCTCTTCCTATTGTCTTGACTACAGTGAAATCAGTAGCTCTCATCCGTATTTCATGAATCTTCTTCACAGGGTGTGCATCTGAAATCGTGTTAGAATGATGACATAAATATGGGTGCTGGAAATGTTTCAATAGCTTTGAATGGTCAGGACGGACACTAAATAATTGATTCAATATTAAGTAAATTTCTCTAATAAATTACGCAGGCTATTCGTCTCGGCGCGTGTCTGATGAATTGCGTCGTCTACTCGTCTAGGAGCAAAATTTCTAGTTGACAGGTAAGAAGAAGGAAACGTAAATTTTCAGTAAACGTTGGGAAAACTTTGCTCAAAATAGTTGTCGATTCGTAGAGAATCACAGCAATGACTATGCAAATCATCCATAACAGACATTGTATCTGATTGGAATTTCGAATCTAAGGTGCACAAAAATTTAGTCACAATAGAATAATATCTCCATAACACATTTTTTTATGATAGCCTTAAATAGCTGAATTGCAAAGTAGTCGACTCAATGCAAGAATGCATTTCTGATATCCAAAAAATAAAACAAGGATTGTGAATATTTATAAGCTTGAAAAAGAAAACTCACATCTGTTCAAAAAGTTTTCAACATTTTTGTTTCTTCTCAAAGCAGGAGTGTCAAGATCTGTGACCAATGCAATGATGCCATCCTGAAGAATGCATAAACATAAGATGTCATAAATCTTACATTTTGTTATTTGTTGATAAAAACATAATATCCATACAACAAATTACACAAATTTTTTGCCATTAACTAAGAAAAATCTTAAGACAGCTGACAGAATGCAATGTCGAGTAATGCTGCATCTACAGCTTTGCTCCATGAAAGGAAATTTCGAATCAGTACATGATTTATTTTGCACATAAAAACTCCAGAAAATGTAACTGTGACAAATGATAAAGAATAACACAAAAAATTGTCAAAGGAAATTAACACTTATGGTATATCTGTTTTGCTTTATAGTAACTCATTTCAGTTGGTCATACTGAGCAAGGCTTTGAGTTTTCAAGGTTTCTGGCTTGGAAAAGCCTACCAAATCTTTTAGCCATTGGGTTATCGGTGGGCATCGATTCATCAAGGAATGGGACCCAAATCAGAGAACTCCAACGTGCAATCACAAACTGACATATATCACGCTTACGAAAATACTCGACACTGGAGCAGAGGACTGAAGTAATTTTTTTTCATGAACCGGTATTTGGACTCAAAGTGGAGTTTTACCCGAACACAATGTGGTAAGAAACTGAGTTATTGAGTTGTAAATAACAATTGCTTAACACTCCAAAATAGACATATTATAAATAATATACTAAATTATTTGAACACATATTCGAACATTTCTAGCACGAATACTGGGAGTTGAATTTAATGACAAAAACTTCATTCATAATTTATTATCATCGCTAGTACTAATAACTCAGAATATTACAGCACACCGGTATGTAATTGGTGTATTGAAAAGATCAAGCAAGCACTGTTAGTCAACAGTTAGAATACCAACAAAATTTATGTTAACCATATTCTAGATCAAACATATTCACATATTCAAAAGTTGGATCCAACTTATGTAATCAAACAATACAAAAGTTTTCAATGTTCGATACCTGATCGGAAACATTGTGTTATAATATGTTTCATTAAGTATGCATCACTGATGAAACGCGTTGATGAGACATGGTCCATCTGTGGCAAATGTTTGGCAAAATAAAATTTATGATTGGGCAGCTCTCTTTGTACACCTTCTACATAAAAATCATCCTAATATGCCAAATTCACAAAATTCAGACACCATATATAGACAAAAAACATTACCTTTGACAAGACAATCATTCAACATTGAATAACATTTGAGGAAAGTGAGGGCATTTCAAAATTTATTTTGAAATTTTCATGTTCATTCAGACTATTTCAATTTTGTAAGCATCAATAATTAGTACAATCGGTATTATCACAAAGAATTGATTTTGTAATTTGATCTCAAATTTAAAATCAGAAACTTCTTTCATAAATGGATTAACTATAAAAAATGCTTCTTTAACAAGATTCATCAGCGAACCATACTTGGCAAAATTAGTTTTGACAAAACTTTCTAATTGGGATTTACTGTGACATGCACACTTAATTCATCATTGGTAGTTCAGGCATACATATTACAGCCGGACAATGACGTAACTGTACGCTTATATTATGCTTGAATAAATACACGTCGAAAGTCAAATAAGTCTGTATCCAAAATCAAAATAGATAAACCGTGCTGAATATTGCCATAATGACTTTGGTATGCCAAATATGAAATAGTTTTTTAAGCCATAATAACCAAGAAAACCACACCATAAAATGTTCATGCATTCATATACAATATGATATTTATTTCGATAGGTATGGTGTAATTAAATTGCATCTCCCCAAACATAAAGTTTATTCACAGGTTTGGTTTGTCTTGTTCTATAAGAAATTATACATGTACGAAGACATATGTGTAGCAAATAACGATTTCCAAAATTTTTGCAAAGTATGACCAGGAAGAAATGGTAGAATACCAGCTACTCTGCTATTCAGACACACAAATAAAATGGGATTCATCAGAAGATTTGGCAAATGAGCAATATTTCATATGTATGTGACTAGAAAATTTAAATATCTTTTTTTGAATGTTCGGTAGTTACCAAACTGTATAAAAAAGGGCTTCAAAACCATCAATACTGCTATGAAATTAGCAGTATTGATGGTTTTGAAGCCTTTTTGTCTATCGGATGATGACATGAAAAACATTTTGGACACCTGAAGAAAATGAAGATTATGCCACCCTGAATTAGGGTGGCATAAACTTGTTCTACTCAGACCGAGAAAAAAGCTTCAAAACTAATGCTGGTGACTTTGCTAAACTAATGCTGGCGTTCATTTCTGTTAAATTTATCACTCATACACCAAATAAGCTTTATAGAACATTGACTATTCTACTGCCCAGGCACGCGAAGATGAGGCACTATTATAATAGGTGAATGCAATATATTATGACAAAATATTTACTAGAAGATTGAAATGACTTAATATCTGAACAAGAAGCTTCAAAATTATCAACATTGCTAAGTACAAATAGTGCTACGAATTAGCAGTGTTGATTATTTTGAAGTTCTTTGTTTTGTTTTTCATTCAAAAGATTCCTGTTCTGGAACAAAATGACAGGGAAGTTTTGGACATGCAAAAAAAAAATCCATAGCCTTAACAGATAATACAAATGCAAATCTTATTTGTTCATTTGCTCAGTAATATTTTTCACATTCACACATAAAGTTCCTACAGAACAAAGTAGGCCACATTTGTTTTGTTTTATTTGTTTAGTTTCAATTCACCACAAAGGAGGATTTCAGTCAAGAGTGAAAATTAAGAATACTCTGTATGCTATAGAATGCCATATATGGGATATTGATGTGCCCAAATTTCATAAATCATAAGCCAATCAGAAATAGTATTTTGTCAAGCATGCACCAAAGATGGATCGCAATCCATCAATGACACATGCTTAAGAACATAAAAAGATTTGACAATAAGTCTTTCCATTCCGATTGGCTGAGGAAACAGTATCTTTCTTTATCAGATAAAAATATTACTACTGGTGTAAAGGTATAAATTCAAATTTGGACAAATTTGACAAACTATCTCCATAGTATCCAATATACTAAAACTATGAGGTCTGTTAAGCTGAGAAAATACTAATGGACAACTCAATAATCTAAAAATTTCAAGCGCTGTATCATTTACTTCATTGTTGATTTGATAGCATAGTGGCAAAGGGAAGGAGAATAAAATAAATTTGAGATAATCATAATCTTATAAAGAAAACAAACACCAATATGCTCAAAGGGGGAATAGAAAATTTAAAACATTTAATCGAAGTTTGACATTGATAATTATTAAATACTGTTAGGATACGTTTTTGTTTAAATCCATGATCTTTACATTTGAAATTCACAAGATCCCTCATGAATAAATCACATTTATTTTCAATTCTTCACACATTTTATTTATTATAAATTAATAATTTGTGACATATTTTTGAATGAAATATGAGTCAGCTACTTTGCCACTCATTGATGGTTTTGGAGCTTTTCTGTCTATACGAAGAAACGACATGAACGTCTTGGACATTTGAAGAAAAACAAGATTCTGTCATCCTGCCATGGTTTTTTTTCAATCATTGACACTGCTTATTTAGCAACTGAAATTTATGAGCCAGTGATGAGTCGCAATATCCTCGATCAAATCATAGATTGGTCCCAGTAAAAAACAATGCATGATCCCCATCTAAAAATACATCCCGCTTGAAAGACAATTTCTCTATTTATCTTTGCAAAAAAAAAACTCAAATTAAGCAAACTAAATTTTATTTTCACACCCATTCCTACAAATGACCAACTAGTTTACATCAGTTACATTACTATATTGAATATAAAATAAACAATCAAGAAAAATTTTGATTTTAAAATTATGGGAAAACTTTAATAAAATTGATTAATGAGTAGATATATATTATTTAAAAAATTATTGAAAGTTATAAAAATTCGATACACACATGCAAAACAGAGATATAGAATAAAATATCATATATTCAGAGGTTAAGGAGAATATTAAAAAGGAGCAATAGCTTGATTTGATTAATTTTTTGACCTAAATAGGGAAATTTTCATTAAAAAATTAGATATCTCAAAATAAAAAAGATAATGATTCTTACCAATAAAGCATCAACACTAAGCTTTGAATTCTCTTTCGCCACCATATTGTACAACTCTTTCTGTCTCTGGTCAAAATCAGCTTTCGCCATACTGCCGTCTTTTCGCACCATAAAGAAAGAAATTCTATCGACTGTTGGCTTGGTTAATGCAAATTGAGCCAACTTATTTTAAACGCCAATGATGTTTTATCATATTTGATGTAGTCCAATTTTTCCTCTGTTTGCTAACCCGTTATAATACACGAGTTGGATATAGTTGATCAAGAGATTAAAACAATCAGTTCATATTATGGAATAATTAGAAAACTGAGACAGTGGGACATTAACTACAGGCATCTGGAATAAAAACTGTGCTTTATAAGTACATTTGAAAAATTAATCAAAATATAGTTTCCAAAATGAGTAAAATATTGGCAAACACGGGCAATTTTGTTTATCTATACGGTTGAAACATTTTATCTAGACAGTGAATTTCGAATATCGTTCAATTTAAACTATAAGGACAAATCCATCAGTAGTGCCTCAGCATTCGTAACTTCCTTGCAATTACACAAAGATTCGTGGGCTGTCCATAAATGTGAACATCAGGTGACAAAAAAGTATTTTTAAAAGTTTGATGTCAATGTTAGATGGGGGGGGGGGGATCTGAGGACAATGTCAACATCATCGAATACATTTTCACAGTAAAAACTAACTTGTGAATGAATACGTACGTTGTCACATTTTTCATTGTTAAGTCATAGACGGGGTTGAGCTGGTTCGTATGAAAGCGATTCACTTAATAGATATAAAGACTACCCAATTAGAAAGATTTGGTTAAAGCATCTTCCGTTAGGCATGTTTCACTGATGGATGGATCATGAAGAATCTATTGCAATCATTATTTGAATGTCTGGATCATACCCAAAAGATCTAGACTAGATATTGTGTTATACAAAAGCAGCAAAATTGAGGTGGGGTAACCATTGACTAAAATTTTTTGTAAACAAAATATAGCAGGTCAGAGCTTATACTCGAAGTTTAGTAATAAACTGCTATTTATTCATCTTTTTATTGGGCTTATTTTAGCACTGTGCATTCTGACAATATAGCAAAATTGAGGTGGGGTAACCATTGACTAAAATTTTTTGTAAGCAAAATATAGCAGGCCGGAGTTTATACTCGAAGTTCAGCAATAAACTGCTATTCATTCATCTTTTTATTGGGTTTATTTTAGCACTGTGCATTCTGACAATATACATCATAGTTGCCGTTGAGCTCTATGTGTGTGTGCGCATTCATAAACTGACGAGAGGATAATTGAATGCTTTTAAACTAGGTAATAAAATCCTATTCCAGATCTAAAATGGCTAAATGGGTAGTAGCAGGTTGTCCGCATTGTCTCTATTGAAAGTATTTTAAGTGATTTATCCACAGGCACACAATGACATAGTTTAGAAATTTCAATGAAAGATCTACATTCTAGTAAAAAGTTATTCAAACAAAACTCATTTCTTTGTATTGATTTGTGCGAAATGTTGCATCTGATACCAGGTCTGCTCATGGCATATAGCCCCCTATCGGGGGCACATGCAAAGACAGTTATAAAATGTCCACTTATCTGTTTGATTTTTGATTGTGATGGTTGGAACTTTTTTTATATGAAAATTTGATGATTTTATCCCTTTTTATTGGCAATAAAATTTACATTATCACTGAAAAACCCCTTTTTTAACTTCAACTTTTAACTTACTGTTCGTTGATTTACTGCCTATAAGGATCAGAAATATCACACCTCTGTGCAGAATCTAGTTTGAAGTTTTTCCTACCGGTTTTAGTGGTTTCCTGCCCGTGTAGTGCGTGCGTGGACATGCTCTATGGTTCCCATATGGGAAATGGTATACTACCACAAGATAGGCTATAGACAAATATGGGTTTTCCAATATCATTCAGTTATACATTAGCAAGGTTGTAAATAATACGAGTATGAGAGCTTTACTCTCGTCCACAGTCTGGGGAAGACCTTTATGGGAGTCAAATACTCTCATAAAAGCAATTTCATAAATGAGAGTATTTGTATGTTCATAAATTTCCTCTGCAATTGTTTAAAACATTCTTGATGACTTTCAATGCACTAAACTTATGATGAAGGTCTGTAATAGTAATTATAGTAGTGAAATGAAAGTTTTTTAAACAAAATTATTAGGATTTACTTCTGAAATACAGAACACTCGCGTGGTTAAAGTCACAAAAGTATGGTGTACTCTCGTAAAGAAATTATTATTTGAACCCCTGCATCAGCCTGACCGTTGCCAGATTTTTGTTTCGAAACGATACTATTTTGACTATCGCATTGCTGTGTTGTGGTTTCTTATAGCCATTTTGAGTTTAGTAGAAGTTTAACATTATGACATGGTGTCACAACCAAATTATTTTAAAGCTTTAAAAAAATATAAATCATTTTCAGTTACAAAAAACATAATATATACTGTATACGACAGTGAAAATTGTTAGTTGTACTAAAACTATAGTATGACATCATAAATAAACAAATAAAAAAGCCGCATTTCTTAGTTGAGCAATTCACATTTTGGAGCAATTGGACAAATTTTTAATCCCATTTCGGTACAATCATGGCGCTACGCTAGGCTCTTTGGAATTGGAGGTGGCCAATTCGTTCCTTGGTCACTTCTAAGGACATTGATAGATTCATACCGTGTAAAAATCCCCGCTAGTCACTTCATACCCTTGCCCAATGTACGTGGGGATTTACCTGTTTATCAATTTTGTTGTAACAGTGTAGTAGCAGCAAGGGGACCAAATAAAAAAAATCATAAAAATAGTCACTTTACTCAAAAGCCCTAATCTTTGGAATTTGCTGTTGAGTTAAAATGTTAACTAATAACTGTCTGCCTCTTAGGACATGATGACCTGTCGGCTGTCAGCCGGTCTGACATTGAAAGCTGTAAAAATTGTCAGATCGGAACAGTGAAATACCAAACTCCGAACTGGTGAATGCTGAATTTTTAGAGTTAACCTTACCAATCACCCGATCACGAACAGGGCACCAATCTTCACTAGGCCAGTAGATATTGCACTGTATAACAACACTATAATACCTTGTACCAACTAAACCGTGAAAACTGACAAAAACTATTTTTTAATTTACGAGACCCGTGGAGACCCGCCAGCTGTACTGTGTAGCACAGACAAACGGCTGGCTGCTAACCCTGGCCCATCCTGTCCTCAATGGTCGATACGAGTACACTAGGGGCGTGAGTGATCATAATACGATCAGGGACGTGGGTGTGATCAATGCAGGATTTGTTCTCAAAACAATGCAAGTAATGCATTAACACATACCCGATTCAACAACTGATTCAAATCACAAGCTTTGCACACGAGTATTCAAAATATTGAATTCATGATAACCGCAAATATGAAGGAACACTAATTTCAAAACTATGCGATCTAGAACGTCATTTACCCCCACCCCCTCCACCCACCCAAATGAAGGCTATTGTACCACATACAATTCAAAATTTGTTTGCACCAGCTCTGCAAGTCGGGATGAAACGACTATTATTACTGATTTAGGACCGCATTAGCAGTTATCGCCAGGAGAGGACAAGAGGATGTGGTTTGATTCTTACTGAATCTTTTGATTTATCAGGGAGTAATATATAGAACATTAGGTTGGGAACATTCGTCTGCCTTATTGTTATATTCATATGGGTCTTAAATCTCATATTTTTTGTGTTGTATTGTATCATAATGTATCCATTATGCCTGGCTTGGGGAAATATTATACACGTTCATATAGTTGAACAGGTGGGGATAAAGAATGCACAGACAAGTAAGTACTAAGCTATTGAGACATCCAAGTATGTCTGTTTTTTTCGTCCGCTGTTATTATCATGGTTGAACAATCATATGCTAAGACTCAGCTCTACGCTCCATTTATAGGCTATCAGCTGATACTGTCAGACTCGTTCCCGCGATTTTAGGAATATTCCTGTGTTTTCCTGATTTATTCCAGTTTTCTCTCATTGTAGGACTGTCAGTTAGTCAGTAATCTTCAGTCTATAAAATGCCAATTTCCACTTGTGTATAAATAGTGATTAGCCCTTCCGGTAGCCTAATGTAAGATGCCGTAATCTTTTGTTTTTCATGTGTACAATGTTATTTAATTGGAGTATTTGGTTGTATTAAGTTTTAGCTCTAAAATTAAAGTGTACCATAAATTAAATAATCTGGGGTGAACCACGAAGACTGTGTGATCCATCTTTTCAACCTGTGATTAGTTTCTACTTCCACTGTTCCGTATTCAACGAGTGATTTCATCTGTCAATTTGTTCGTAAATTGTATTCAAGTGGTCTCAAAGACTGTCAACTATCGAACCGGATATATTAGGTTGTGGCTAACCTCTGCGCCCATTTTGGGTACGCCACACTATACAAAGTAGGCTAATTAGGAAGTAAATTCATTTGAACTCCGGTATTAATACAAATGACTGTCAAAAAATATAATGATAGAAAACTAGCCATGCGAGATCACAAAATCTAAATCAATGTTTGAAAGAGGGCTTAGAGAAATGTCGCTGGAGTAACTTATCACAGATGAACTCCACAAAAACAGCGTGTTCCAGAGGCGCAACCAGTGTTTTTCTCTACAATGCAATCTGCAATTAAACAACAACGAGCAAGACCAGTTTCAGCCAAAAATAGTGCTAACGACTGACGAAAAATTGATTTGGGCAAAACTACCTGAAAAGCAGGTGGTAAACCCCCGATCGAAAACAAACAAAAAATAAATTTTATTAAACAGTGCGAGATTAGTTTATATTTTGCTGTTATTGAGTGAAAAACGTTTTACATGGTACTTTGCAATAATAGAATGATGCTGATAAAGGAGATATCAGATGAATTCGCTCATCTTTTTTTCGAGATAGCTCTTAGTCGATTGCACCCCCTTTGTTTATTTGCGAAACCTTGTTGATACGATTCATGTCAAGTATAGAATGTTGATGGACTGGACTTCGGGTTGAGTGTTTCATTAAAATTCCTACAATTGGCGAAAAATTTGATGTTTTTTAATTCAATACCGATATCCTTCATTGAACAGCATTTTTACAGCAATTTTATTACAGTGCAAGTTATGAAATATCCGGGCGTGTTAGTTTCAAATGTAGGCCTTTTTTCCTCTTCTGATACGGTAAGTTATTAGTTACAACCTCACTTTTTCAGTTTAAATATAGTTTAGCTTTTGATTTTTCATTCAAAGAAAAATTAGACGCAAATATCTCCAAACAAAAACCTTTGTGCTTGCATAAATATCATTTTCTTTCGTATTTACTGCCACGATTGATCGAATCAATAACAAGCAATTTATAGCTGAAAACTTAGTAATATTCATATAAACAAACTATTTGAGGCAAAGCGTCAGCATTCCACTCGCCATCTTTCAGGTCATAAATGAATTTGTATAATCGTATAAAAAAGAGGAAACTTAGTACAAAAAGTGCTAAGCGTGGAAAAATAGTAACAGCACAATAAACCCAATTAGGCCTTGTAGGAAAATTCATTTGATATTATTGGTAAATGCTGCAATTTGAACATGCTACGGAAACCTTTTTTCAAACTGTAGGAAGATGCAATACTATTCGGTGTTTAGACGAAGCTGTTTCCTTATCCCAGTCATTCTTTTTCAAGTTTTACGGTGTCTATCAACGAAATTCATTTTTTGTTAATAAGAATCAAATTAACATCCAGTAGTTGGATATCGATCGCGTTAAAATTAGGTCGAGGATTAATTGTTCAGTCTCCTATTTTAAACGCCACGCTTCGTATACGAAGGCGAAAAGCGTCAATATTGTAATATTATCTTTGTGGTGTGCGTCTCTTAGCATAAGGCTTGATATTTAGAACGAGCAAGACCTGTCAGACAGCGTATTTCACGCCTTTTAGATTTGGAAAGCTGTTTTATCGAAACGTATTCACAATTTACGCCTGTCAATAAAATTTTACCAGCCCAATCAAAGCGTCGTGGTGGACGCTATACATACATCGCTAATGCCAGTGAAACATCACAACGTCGGTACCATACGAGCTTAAAACAATTAAGTATAGAGAGGTTGAAAGACTTCACAATTACCGGAAGTTGAGCTGGATATAGCGAGCGAGTACAGCCTATGTGCAGCTTTTGACTATGAATGGCTTCCGTCATGCCTTGATAGTAAAACTACAAAACAGATGATTTAACAGATAGTTCATATTAACGTATTGGATTTTATTCGAAACTCTGTAGAAACAGCATTATTTAAACAATTGTCTTCAGTATTGGTGAGAGTTTATTCATTTGATAACGAATAGATAGAAGCGTAAGTCAATTACAATATTTATTACACAGACGAATGTGTAGTACTTTACAGAAACCCGGCACAGTAACGTAATAATTTATATCGAGGTAGCTCATTAGCGCTGTACTATAAAATAGTCTAAAACTATGCTAAATCGCCTTCAATTTGATTCTGTTAGCGACATATGAAGCGTTTCACGGAAAAATAGATATCAGAAAAAATTCTCGGATGAGAACGATATGTAGATTCTGCAATTGCAGTTTTGCGTGCTTGGAAAGCGCTTAAAATAGAAAGCTAAGGAACGCTTGAATCTTGAAGCAGCAGCAAAATTGATAGTATGAGGACAATTTGAGGGACATTTGAAGCAAAGGTTTTGAACCACGACATGTCTTTGCTGTTTGGATCAAAAGTCATGGTTCGTTTTGGAAAACCCGTTACTTTAGCACACAATCAATTTATGGATTTGCTTGGCCCCAAGGCACACAGACAATGTGTGAATCGATAACAGAACTAAAATCGGGACGACAAATTGGATGAAACTAACGGCCGGGATTAATTATGTCAATACACAATCGATTGCAATAAAAATGGTTCATTCTCTTATCTATATATATATATATATATATTAATTGACAAATCTTTGTTTCATACAAGTGCGTACTCCTACGATGTAATTTTCGCTGCCTTTTAAATAATTGAGTGGCCTGCGAATTAATATTGAGAGGATGTGCGTTAGGCCACGCTTAAAAATAATAACCAACTAGTAGTCTCAATCAGAAATTTTATTCTGTTAAGGATGAGCCAGTGATTGATCGCGCCTTCGCAGTACGATCCATCAGTGACTCAAACTCAACTTGTTTGAGCTGAAGCTTACTGACTATTTTGTGGTGGTTGCAAATGTTATTAATGAATTGCGCTTGTATTCTACGCTTGTTGGATACGTTATTGTTGAGCGTAATATTGCTCAGTATAGAAGATAGAAATTTGGAATTTGAACTTGTATCTGCCAAGGTATATATATTGTTATATAAATGAACATATTATATTTTATATATGTTTAGTGTAATTTGAGACGGGATACTTGTTGCCAGTGCTCATAGAATGGAGAGTGCTGCGACTGAAAAGTATAAGATCGTTCCTATTACATGCTAGTTGCCTCCTCAGTCAGACCACTTTCTGTTTTTGTTTTTTGTTTTACCGTTCCAGCCATTAAATCCTTTTTTCTGTTATCAAGTAGCGGCGTGAACCACAGATGGATCGCACCTGCAAAGTCGATGCACGGCAATATGAATTTCTGATAGGGTAGTGTGAGATGGATGGCCTGCGATCCGTGGATCAAGATCCCACAAAGCAGGAACCTTCAAAATTTATGATACATGCGTAATTGCCTATCCCGCATTTGTTACGCGTGGATAGTGCTACCGTTCTACCTTCAGAGATTTACGCTTAATGTAATTGCCCGTTGTCAACAAACTAATGTGATCTCGAAAATTCTTACATTTAACAAAGTGGGAAAACTAACTTTCATTAAATGTCACATTTTGCCTTAGGGTACATGGAAAGTTGAGAAGTTTTCACAAAATCAATGTCACACTCTCGACATTCGATGTCACGGGTAGACGAAAAATTAGTATCATATAGGCATATATCCTGTCAAGTAAACTATGCGATCCAAGACAATGCCGCTAAACATGTTTAGTCACAATATTTTGACAGTGTGTAAACGGTTAGTCAAAAATAAGACTGAATTGAGATGAATATTGATTAGCATTCTGTAATTGTCGCATTAAGAGTTCAAATTTTTGATCTGGTACTTTTCCTGATCGAACACAACTATTGAGTAATAGTTAGTAATATCGAAATTCTGAGTAGAGAATCTAATGGTTTAAAAAATAATGATAAAGTAATATCGAGAATCTTGTGGTTGAAACCACGATAGTGCGAATTTATGATTCATTTTTATTTTACCGACATAATATGAGTCTCTTAAGCACAATCCATCAATCACTCTTGTTCAAAAACATTCAGTTGTTTTACAGGTTTAGTCTTAGTCTTGCCATAGGATACCCGTGTTATATTCTGGATAACATGGCTATTTTATATATTGCATTTTTCGAGCAATCGCTATAATCTACGTTTGATATGGCATTAGATGATTCCCAATGGACTTTTTGCAATGAGTTTTAGCGCAAAAACGCAATTTCGATCGACCACGAGCGTTATGGTAGACTTTCGATCACGGCGCCTTAACTTGAGTAAATGATGCCAGAAGGTTGGCTGACGTTGCTAATTTCAGATGATAGAACTGAGTGCTAATAAATCCAAAAGTGGCATTTTTATTTTTACGCCGTCTTGTATTCGAAATTGCGATCGTGGTTGATAGGACTGCTTGTTTAATTTATTCAAAACTAGGCATATACCAACCATCGACAATGGTGGCATAAGTATCGACTGACTCTGAATTGTCGGTATAGTTTAATAATTGGTATCGATACATACTTAACCTAAACATTATTATCTGTAACACACCAACCAGCTTTGTTAGTTTGACTTTATTATTTTGCAAGTTTGGATTCATAGCCGAATGCTGGAGTTGATACTTAGTCAGAAAGTGTTTTTAGATGGCTTGTCTGTGTCGTTGAACAAGGTATGAATCAATAAATTGTCAGACCGATGCGTTTATACCAAATAAATATAATTTAAATTATTAAATTCCTTATAATCCAAATATTAGCAGAATTCATTGTTTCTTAAAACGATTGACTTGCTATGTACTTTCTCTTGTATGTTCACAATTTTGGATACGCCAAATTTGGGATCCGCCACTGCTAATACACAAATCACACATGTGAGGTTATTCAGGATGATCGATTTCTGCCTGAAAGGTACAAGAGAAATACAAATCGTCGTCAAGTCCATTAACCAACAACGCACGACACATTGCTCGTGGTATCGACATTTGCGATTGAACAACGGATGTATCGACCGGCATCGTGCCGTCACGTCATAGTAGTATCGTTACGAAAGGCCGTTCTAGCTTCGTAGGTATTATCAAATGAGAAATATTTCGTCAAAACATGCATGACAAATTTGTGATTCGGTTGTAATTCTCTCAATTTAGTTTTCGACTTTTTTCAATATTTTAACGGGTTTAGGTGAACAAATTTGTGCGACTCGCGTGTTATAACATTCTGTTTTAGTAAATTTAAAATAGTGCATTTTTTACATATTCTTAATTCTTTGTTTACTTTTTTGCCTCATTGATTAGTTTTCTCATTGGTTTTTACGCATGTTGCCATTCATGCTGATTATGAGCTTACGCACGACAGAGGCTGACGATGTATGTATAACGTTCACGTCTTTCACGTAAGCGTAAAGCCGATCATTATGTGGGGGCTATCAATAAATCTATATTCATAAACTAATATATTCGTTATTATGTAAATTCCATCTTTGCCTCATTTACTTCGTGCAAGTAAATGCAACTTAAAAAAGATAAAAACTAATATATTTTGTTCAGATTTAAGCAAATATGTTTTTTTAAAATAGAAAACAAGGTGCTGGCGCAATGTTTTGTTAAATTTTGGGTTCAATCAAAATAGTTTCGGAACGACGGACACACTTTCTCGATAACTTAATCTTAACAAGTGAATGTCGGCGGCGTAAGAAAACTTTGGAAGAATTTTGAAGTAGCAACTTTCGAGTGATTTCGAAAAGCATAAAGATATTTCAATAGTATACCGAAAACCTAAGTGATTATGACCTTTTGGTTTCCTCCGGAAGGCGATAAAAAAGTCATTTTCTCTTCTTATTCAACGCCACGTGTATTCAACTCAATTTAGGCATAAAAATTGATCACCATTTGCCTGTGATTTCAGCTACAGGGCATGGTTATTGCGATACGGTATTTCAATTTCGTCGCACCTACATAGATGAGTACGAGTCCCTTTTGTATACCCCGAGTCTGTTGAGCTGTTTCAAATGGGGTATATGTGATTAATTAAAGTATACCATAACAACCAAAAATTATGAGTACTAGCGGATCCTTACTGAATCATATTCATCGAAAGAGCGCCATAGATGAGACGCTCATCCTGGTCGCAATACAAAACAACACGAAGTGTAAATGGAACTATGAAAAATCCTACGTAAGGTAGTAGAATCGATCACTACCGACGATAGCAGCATAAGTCGTTCTTCGTAATCACAATTTCTTTTGATAAGACATCATCAACATATGCGCGTTACATTATTCGCTCGTGCTTGACAAGATTAAATAAGACTGGCAAAACAGCTTTTAGAATAATTAGTTTGTCAGATGTTGCTAATCAGGGAAACAGAATTTTGTATTTTGAATACATTATGACAATAGCGAGGTAGCATGACATTCGATACACAGGTCTACCGCTCAACAGTCCGATGTCGTTGAATTGTAGTGAGGTTGTTAGTATTTTGAAGAGAGTTATTTACATGCATTTTTTTATTTTTTGTTTTGGAAGTGTATACAAATAGTTACTGACGACAGGGTTTTGGTAGAAAATTCGGAAAAGCTGTGTGTTTCTAGAACACAAATCAAATAGGAAGAGAAGCAATTATGTAAGATGATTAACTACAATTGTTATAGCATTCTGTTTTAATAATTTCAAAATATTGCATATTTTACTTATTCTATTCTTAATTCTTTGTTCACTATTTTGCCCCTTTGATCAGTTTTCTCATTGTTTTTCACGCATGTCGCCATTCATGTTGATTATGAAGTCTAAGCTTACACACGACAGAAGCTGATGACGTATAACGTTCACGTATTTCACGTAAACGTAAAGCCGATCATTTGGTGGTGGCCATCAATAATCTATATTTATGAACTAATATATTCGCTATTATGTAAATTCCATCTTTGTCTAATCCACTCTGAGACCATACAAGGTAATGAAACATAGAAAAGATAAAAACAGATATTTTTATTCAGATCAAGCAAATCTGTTTTTGAAATAAAAAACGAGGTGCTGACGCTATGTTTTGTTGAATGTTGGGTTCAATGCACGTTCTACGGGAGGTTGGAGAGGATGTATAACAACTGTTATTGGAACAAATGTATTTTTGAATCAAAATAATTTTGGAATGGCCGACACACTCTCTCGATACCTGAAATCTTACAAACTAATTACCGGCGGCGTTCGAAAACTTTGAAAGAATTTTGAAGTATCAACTTCCGAGTGATTTCGAACAGCAAATAAAACATTTTATTAGCATAGCGAAAACCTAAGTGATTATGACCCTCTTGCTTTTCGCCGAATGGCGATAATAAAAGTCATTTTCTTTTCTTATGCACTACCCGTGTATTCATCTCAATTTAGGCATAAAACTGCGGTTATAAACTGGTTATTGCGATAGGGTGTTTCAATTTGATCGCACCTACATAGATGAGTTAGCGGAAAGTCTCTCCTGTATAGCCCGAGTCTGGACATTCATGATAGTTGAGCTGTTTCAAATGGGGTATATGTGGTTAATTAAAGTGTAGCAACCAAAAATTATGAGTACTAGCGGTGCCTTAGTGAATCATATTTATCGAGCAAGCGCCATAGATGAGACGCTCATCCTGGACAAAATTCAATAGCGATCCATACTTGATAAAAATTGATCCAATACAAAACAACACGAACTGTAAATGGAACAGTGTAAGGTAGTAGAATAAATCATTACCGACGATAGCAGCATAAGTCGTTCTCGTAATCACAATTTCTTTTGATAAAACATCATCAACATATGCGCGTTACATCTTTCGCTCGTGTTTGACAAGATTAAATGAGACTAGCAAAACAGCTTTTTAAATAATTAGTTAGTCAGATGTTGCTAATCAGGGAAACAAAATTTTGTATTTTGAATACATTATGACAATAACGAGGTAGCATGACATGCGATGCACAGGTCTACCGCTCAACAGTCCGATGTTGCTGAATTGTAGTAAAGTTGTTAGTATTTCGAAGAGAGTTATTTAACAGTATTTTTTTTTGTGTGTTTACAAATAGTAACTGACGACAGGTTTTTGGTAGAAAATTCGGATAAGCTGCTTGCTTCTAGAACAAAATCAAATAGAAAGATAAGCAATTGTGTAAGTTAATTGACTGCAATTGAGACTTTGTCGAAATTTTTAGTTTTAGAGTTATGTGATGGCGAAAGATGTCTTGGGTGGGGCATGGAAATTTTTGGATCTTTTTTATTCTGGGCCAAACAAAAAGCGTAAATATATAATATCGAAGTCACGCAGAAATTATGATTATTGATATGCCATTTTGAAATAATATCCAAAATCTTGAATGAGACTGTCCACACCTTCTCAAAACTTATGGACATGTCCGTTCCGCCCACCTCTGGTAATGTCACCAGTAGCGTGCCATTACTAGAATTCAAAACCAGTATGTCATAAAAGCCGCTCAACTTTTGGGTTATCAGATTTTTCTATTTTATTGACGAGAAAACTCATAGACGCAAAAAATTGGGTCATATTTCCCATAAAGATTATTAAAAAAGGAAATTGTTGTCAAAATGAGGAACAATATTCGGTAATATTTTCAAATCGGATTGAACTCGACTGGCTGGTGTGATCCGTTTTTCGTGCAAAAACATGATGTGATGCCAAGAATGTTTCGAAGTTATATTTAACCTCTCCCATGCTCCACAATTATTACATTTCTGAAAATTTGATGCCTTGTTAGAAGCCCGTCTTCATATATATATTCACTCAAATATTATACATATCAACAATTTGGTAATTGATTTTCTGAGAGTACAATGGAGCGGATAACCGTCATAAAAAAGAGTGGAACTAATGCATTTACGGGTAATAATGTTGACGGGTACAAGTTTAACAAACCCAGCAGAAAAGAAAACCCGAGGGTGAGGTGTCCTATACATTGAGCGAAATGAGTTGAACGAGTATGCTCACGGCATGTACCACATCATGGGTCCCATGAGCGTCATCTAGGAGTCGGGTCACTTTCCCAATCAGAAATATGGGGTCGAAAATTGTTTTGTACAGTATGGGTCACTGTAAATCGTACCGTTCAGGTGTGGTCTAGTGGGCACTCGTGCTTGACAAAATAAAGGTCCTAAAAGAATTAGCCAAAGTGAAAGAATGAAAATATACCCTTTTGCGCAATATGATATGAATGGAGGAAAGTTCGTACTTTTTTATCGCACCTCTTTTATTCTTAAATGCTGATATTGCTGGACAATTCAATTTGCTGATTCGAATCGCTCCGAAGCACAGTTGCCTCGAATCAGTCTTGAATCGATCAGAGGAAAAAACTTGTTATATTAAATGAAGTGGAATTTTCATATTTCACCGTAAAAATGTTACCAAACTATTTTCAATTTCAGTCGACTTCTTTTGCCGTTAGAGCAATTGTAAATAAGAAGTGCATTGCCTTTTACAGTTCGTTTATATCATTTTTATGAATTTTCAGCTGTAAATTTCTTTATTTTGAATATGCAGGCAAAATGTGATGGTACAATGAAAAAAATTGTCATTTGAGTGAAATTAACGATTTGATCGAATTCGAAAAAATATTCGAATTGGATTCAAATTCCAAACTGTTCAATTTTGCTTATCCTTGCAGCCCCTAGTAGCCTTGGACAGTTTTCAAACGACATATATCGTCACATTTTAAAGCCTTTCCAACGTATCAACCGATTCGTATAGGTATGCATAATACTCGAATGTTTATTATTCGGGGAGATGTTTCATGTTCGAAAAAATTAACTGGATCGTCATAGTAAAGTGCAGTCACGGGTATCTACCCTGTGAGATGATAAAACCAGCTAAATCACTTCTTTGTTTCCGCTTAGCCGCGTTTTACGACACGCAAGAAATGTATTAGGACTCTTCTAATGCCCGTGCGTATAGGGCTGCAAACTGCAAAACCTTCCCAAACACTAAATCCATATTTTCTCAGATTTTGATAATGTTATCATACATTTTCTTTGCAGTCCATTGTCCGTGGTGAAATTACTTTGGTGCACTATGGGTAATCAAAAATCGAAATTAAGTCCTTCAGACCTCACAGAAATTGCGAACAACACTGAATTCAGTGAATACGAGATTCAGCATTGGTACAAATCTTTCAAAAAAGATTGCCCGTCCGGGATACTTTCGTTGACTGAGTTTAAGAAGCTATATGGTGAATTCTTTCCATACGGAGATGCGTCTGCCTTCGCGGAACATGCATTCAGGTGGGTGAAAAAATGTTAAAATATTCGATTCGATTTGGAATTTTATTCATAATATTTCATTGATTCGATCTAATTCCGGTATTTTCACTTTACTTTGCTTATCGTGAAGCATAATCAGGATTTACGTAAATTATTGGATAAAGTAAATTTAGCCGTGTACTGTCATTTTGCAAACAATATTACATTTGAAAACCAAAATAATTCGCAAAAATTCACATATCATTTTTTTTTGTCTAATTATCTTTTGTATGAGACACTGGTGGACCATGCCACTTAGGCACGGCCCATCTGTGGCAAATGCTTAGCAAAATAAAATTTCTGATATGCTATGTTTTTATGTCGACGTTCTCAACTCGAAAATACAATGACAGGCTGATATGAGTTAAGTTTAAGAAAAAAGTTTTGTCCTCGAGCAATGCTCGATAGAAAGATATATTTTATGGGGTTATGTTACTTGTTTTACGAAATATGATACTACTAATGAGGCGAATTTAATACGACGGTCGCTGTTTTCCACAATTTCTCTCGAGGTTTTGATTCATCGTAAAATTCATGTATGGTTAAATTATGATATAGGAGGGATATGACTTTTGCATTGATTTGAAATTGAAATTTGAAGTCGTTGAAATTTGCCACAAAAAGTTGACTTGATATCAACAAATTGTGGGAGAAGCTTCCTTAAATTTTCTAACTCCACATACTTTTTCTAAATTTTTACTCACAAATGAATAAAATAAGAATAAAAAATTGCTTTCGTGGAGGTGCAGTTTTGCGCAGGATATTGAACGCATTAGAATCCACTAGAATTGTCTTCGACTTTGCGTTATAAAAAGTGGCATAATGGATGGCAATATTTCATTAATCTCTAATACTGAATAATTTATTGGGTCAAACTGTTTCACTGACGGCCGGTCATTCTTTATAAACATATGGCGAGAAATACAGAATGTATTATTATTCCTCATGAAAATATCACATAAATATCAATCTTAACCAGTAATAGATGAATCGCTTCTCGATGGCGCGATTCATCAATGACCCTGACTTGTCGTGCTTACATTTTTCCCTGTGATAACCAATCTTACTTTGTCAATTATGAGCCACCGATGGACCGCGTTCGGAAAACGCGGTCCATGGGTGCCTCATACGTGACAAAACATGTGAATACTAAAATTTTTTGAGCTTTAACATATGGTTGGTGTGCGCGTAATTTTGAATGGTATTGTCTGAGTAGGCTTGCGTTATATTAGCATCAATTGACATCATATGACATATAACACAATAAAGAAAAGTGTGGGTGAATAAGTAGTTCCACTTCCTTCCACTAGAGATCCGAAAGTATCTGTTGAACAATACATTGCATCGTGCTCCGCAGGCGCAAAATGTAGAACGAAATTTTCACTGCACGACAAAGTAAAATTATTCAAAAAAATCTCGAAAACAATAAACCAAAATTATAAACTACACTTATTTAACAGGCTCTGTAAATAAGAAGTATAAACCATGGTTATTTTTGAATAAATAAGTTGTTTTCGTTGTTTTTACTCCGGTAATGATGAGATGTATTTCCTCTTCTATTTGGAGCTACTGAAATATTTCATTACTCAATAAGTACATTGGTTAACTTCGTTGGTCCTTTTTTGCATCTAATAAAATTGGGATGTTTTTGAGAAATATAGAATATTGTTACAGACAACCAATTGTCCGAATTTCAGGAATGTCGAAATCTGCCGTATTTTGAGCACCGAATTGAATTTCATTAAGCAATTTTCTAATTTTTTGGTTTACAGAACTTTTGACAAAAACAAAGATGGCACAATTGACTTCCGAGAATTCATGATAGCGCTTTCTGTGACGTCACGAGGAAATTTTGACGACAAATTACAATGGGCCTTCAATATGTATGACCTGGACAAAGATGGCCACGTTACCAAAAAGGAAATGTTGGAAATAATAAAGGTATTCATCCATATTACCGATATAATATTTCGCTTCCCTATTTTGTTACCCTGTGTCGGTTGCATAATCTGAGCCATGGACAACCATTTCACGAATCGATCATATCAATATGCCAAACACGAGTTACAGATGCATTGTGCCTTGGCGGTGCAATCCATCAATGAATCATGCTTAACAAAACTTGGTTAAAATTGTTTTTAAAACGAAAAGCAGGCCAAATAAGTGTGAAATTTGAGAATTCAACTCATACCCCTTATCGTATTTTGCGCTGAGAATGCGACATTTCTTTATGATCATTCTTCTGAGTTTATCACCCTGCGCAAGACCTCATTACCAAAAGCCACCTATAATCACACTGAGTTAGATTGGATTAAAGAATTGTGATTTGCAGTTCGGCCAAGACTGTCCCATTTGATTATACCTTTTAAGTGCCAAGGTGCCAAGGTGTTAATAACTGAGCCGCTGGGCTCGTCTAAAAAATCGTATTCATCCATCGCCTACGATTCTTGATCTCATGATTCTGACTGTCCCGGCTATTCGATTAAATTCCTAATTCGCCGATTCTTTGAATATTTGATTTTTATGCCAACTTGAAATTGGCGTTTTTGAAAATCATACGTATGTATTTTCGCGAAATAAGTATAAATACTATTATAATTTACATTTTAATTTTTCGTAATGGGCCGGAAAATGCATCACAATGGCGAAGAATATTTACAGTTTTTCTACGATGGGACTGGGTTATTTTGGGTCTACGTTTTCATTGTCCGTGCAAAGATGAACGTTTACACCCGTAAGTTCAAACTGAAGTCGCATAAAATCCATCAAATACACGTTAAATTGATGTTTTATTATTGATTTTGTCACGTCGAATTAAGCTTTGTTTGACCCTTGGGTCCCAACGAGAAATTGAAAAAATTCTTTTTTAACATATTGGTAAAATAAGAATAAATTGATTATACATCAACTTAGACGCCGAAGTAAATGTAAATGGAGATTGATTTTGAAGGCCTTTTACCAACTCAATACGTAGTTTTTAATTCTGATTTGCTTTTGTAATTCATCATTTATAATCGTTTTTATTTCCTTTAAGAATTTAG
Organism: Styela plicata; assembly: GCA_963675895.2. Classification (NCBI taxonomy): domain Eukaryota; kingdom Metazoa; phylum Chordata; class Ascidiacea; order Stolidobranchia; family Styelidae; genus Styela; species Styela plicata. Next base: position 18,587,718 of record OZ023140.1, read on the forward strand.
ATTCCCATGATAGTTTACACCGGGTAGGGTGTAAAAGAAAGAATAAATTATAATTTTTTTAAATTTGAATTTTGGATTTCGAATCTCAAAATATGGTGAATTTACGATACCAAATCGATAACATTATAATTTTTTTTGAAATTAGTAATAAAATATACCTCATACATTTACGACGATCTAAAAATTTGATCTAACTTCAATTGAAAAAAAAGTAATATTAATTACGTTAAACAGTCCAATAGAGTAATGCATGTTGTTATTGTTGTTAAATAGTCCCGTTCGAAGCATATAAATTGTTTGTTGAATAGTACGTAAAATGTCGAAGATTAATACCTTGTTGTGGAATATATAATATACTATGGACGGAAATTGTTATTTGGTTCTTATCGCAATTACCACAATTATGTAGCATTGCCGTAAGACATACTCCTTACATTATTAACGTATGTCATTACCGTTACGACAAATGCTTCATTTACCAACGTTTTGGTTTTCCCAGGCCAGCAGACTTGTCAATTAATTTTACATCGGTCGACTGGCTACGTATACTGATTCTATCATAAGTGACTGGTTAGTCATTTTGCCAAGCATGGGCCACAACTGGACCACGCCTTGGCGGTGCGTTCCATTAGTGTCTCTTGTTTGATAGAAGTTCTATTATTTGGAAAGAAAGAAGTCTGTACGGTAATTAAGGGTTGTTGTTGCTTCGTGGATAAGATCGTCAAATGACCTCCGATGTTTTACTTTGCGTTTTAAAAATCATTATCAAACTATTGTCGGTAACCTCAAAACTTACAGCAACATCAAGTTTTTGCCACCAGATTTATTCAATATTGGAGAATAAAATAAGCACAGCCAGTGTAAACAAACGATGTATATTACGGACGTTACAAATGTTCATCATCATGCTAATTAACTTCTTCAGGGCAGTGATAAATGAAAGCAATATCTTTTATCAGGACAGATAAAATCTTGGTCAACTTTTGATAAAACATCCTATATTAATCGGCATTTGACTTGAATTTACCGCTACCCCGAATAAGCTTGTTTGTATGATCATTGGAAACGTCGGCAATACGCATCACTGGCCGTGCTTATTTTACACATCAATATATCTGCCACCACGCTTTGTGCGTTGATGTAGAGAAATAAATGATATCGCCATACGGACTTCGGAGTTTATGCTAATAAACCTTGTCGTTTCGATAACACTATGGAGTAAGTAATAGGGACCAACAAAAATTCCATGTAGTCATTCTCTATGCAGTCTATTATCACTTCCGTAATGATATTATACTGCCGTGTGCTGTAAAAATGATAATTGCTTGTTTGTGGATTTGGATATTTTAAGACAGTCGGTCTCACCGCATGCCATTATATTGGGTTTAATAGGCTATCATTTTAGTCAATTTGCATTTTCTATTTTCATATTTCGATATAAACGAAGTTGTAGTTGATTTCAATTGATAATGAATAATTGATACGACCAAATATTCAAAGTATTCGCCGTGCAGCTTCTGTGTAAATTGATTTGAAGGTTAGTTTCAGCCAAACACGATTCAATGATAAACCGAGCATATACAAGCTAGTTTATCTTCGAATCATGCTTGGGAATGATTTAAATTGAATTGTGTTACAGGAAAACTAGTTTAAAGCTTCTAGCCGGGCTTCTGCGTTCAATTTGATCTCCATACCAAAACACCTTTATGCGTTCTATTTTTAAGCTGTTTTGAATTTTGAGGCGTGAAAAACCAAACGGAAATGTTATATTTCTCAAGCCTCAGCAACAGATGAGCGCGCCTTGATGGCGTGCTCCATCAGTTACCCATGCTTGATAACAGTTTTTGCCACAGCTTTTTGGACTTTGAATTGGTAAATGTTATGAGGGTATCTTTGCAAATTAAATCCCACAGGAATACACAGTATAATGGCGTTAATACTTGAGAAATAATATACAATTTTATTTCGAATATCAACACCTAAGGAGGATTTTTTTCTCCTAATTATGACCAACAGATTAACCCTACATAAGAGCTTGAGTTTCATTAGGGACTCATTCTTGATGTAACATGCTCTCACTGAAAATGTAATTTCAGAATACATTTATTTTTCACAAATTTTAATTCAAATCCATCCCGTTTCATTCAATCGTTGACAGTAGAATTAGGTAGTGTAGGTGACTTTAATGCAGTTGTACTCGTACTTCGATAATTCAATTTTTTATGAGTATTTATTTCGTGTTAGATAAATACCGTCAAGGATGATTTGTTTCTGGTATACTTTAATGCAGTTGTACTCGTACTTCGATAATTCAATTTTTTATGAGTATTTATTTCGTGTTAGATAAATACCGTCAAGGATGATTTGTTTCTGGTATACTTGGCCCAATAAACGAAAAAAAACATTTATTAGACAATCAGATATTTTATGCATGTACCACAAATGTGACTCAAACTCACCAAGTGATGTTTTTTTTTTCACCAAGTAATGTTGTTGTTTTTTTCATTTAAATTCATATCCTATACCGATACAATGGTGTATTTTGTGACAACGATACTATTTGGATTGGAGTCAAAATAGGGAACAAAACGATATAATAATTTGATTCCATTGATTTGAAGCTTATTTTTTCGTGCATACTTGCATTTTCAGAAGATCATTTTTTTAATAATCATATTAAAATTATACCAACAAACGAAGTCATAAAAACTGTTTCCATTCAATTACAATTATTAGAAAATTTTTATTAGAAGACCACAAATTATTATGATTTATTATGTTTATAAAAGCAAAGCAATTATCGGTTCAAACGATACTAAGAGAATTTATTATACTTTTTGAGCATATTAGGCCCACCCATTGTGTAGAACAATTATGATTTATGTCAAATTTTACAACGCAAAGCGTTTTTATTTTAAAAGTATCACCTTCTGAATGAATGAAAGTTCGCCGCAGTTGCAATTTTAAGCTAAGAGGTACGGTATTATTTTTATTTTTCAATTGAAATTTGCTCTAGAGGCAATTCTATAGTTCGTCCGAAAACTTCGAAATTAATATCCAATTAAAGCTCTTGAAAAACCTCCTAGTTTTCGGTGGATGGATTTTTCACTGGGGGAAGGGGATCAGCCTTGTCAACTCTGTTCTACATCATTGGGTGCATAATGTGCTGATATAAAAAAAACAAACCGTAATATGCCAAATTTGTAATTGACGATTTACTGTCCAAAATTTTTTTTGTTAGGTATGAGCCACTGACGACACGCGCTGTTGAGACGCAGGTCATCTGTGGCACATGCGTGGCGAAATAAAATTTCTGTTTGTGTGGCGTAGGAGTTCTGATTATATGTACGTAGTAAGGCTGGGCAAAACTTAAAAGTTTGAATTCAAATAATTTTTTCGAATCGGATCGAATCATAAACTCTATGTAAATAACAAATATCCCATTTTTAGTATTACAGCTTGTCTCCATTGTGGAAATAAAAAAAATATGGTTTATTCACACTCCATGGTAAGAGCAACAGATTTCATATTTTAACAACAACATATAATCGAGTTTGGTCAAACTTGAACAAACGATTCGGATAATTTTTGTATCCAGTCGATCCGAATCACCGAATTGAATTGCAGAGCCCTAGTACGTGGCTAAGTTTTCAATTCTCTTTTATGAGAATTCATATGCGCACTTTTTATGATTTATTCGATATCCTTGTCATCTTTACGTCGTATAATCAGAATACGTTTCAAGGTAATTGCCAAGCATTTTCAAATACCGCAACGACTAAATGATAAAGATTGCAGCGTTCTGAAAATACGTCTTCAAACACCTTACCAATCTCTATACCCACGTGGAAACATAGTTTGTTCAACCGAGAATGGTTGGAGGTTGTATTTCTCCAACCACAGCAGAATTTTGAGGGCGACGCAGCAATATTAATAATGATTTAGATAAATAAAAACGAAAATAGATACAGCAGGAAATATATCGTATAATTTGCAAGAATTCGCGCAGCAATATGTTGAGTCATATTGTTCAAAATACAGTCATGATTGTTCGACTGCATTTTATTATGATTCAGAATTTGGCCATCATTATTAGCTTTCGCTGAAAATTTTAATACAGTCAAAAAAATGAATACAGTTTACTTTTCTTTTTAAAAATGAAAAATAGTCTGATAACACAGTTTTGAAATTAATCAAATTATCATATAATACTAGTTAAATTATATCTATTCTCAATAGGATCCGAAGTAAAATTTCAGCAATTTACGCAAATGAATTAGTCAGATAATGATGGTCATATCTATATAATGTATGTAAATCCTTAATTTAAGCAAAATTGTATAAAAAAAGGCACGGACTTCAAAATAGTCGTGATGTATTTTCCGCGTGGCGTAAGAGGCGCCTCAAAGCAAACGAAGAAGTGGTGATGGTTTGTCATCGCCCAGCGCAGATACCACTCACTGCACTTTACCATGATAGTTTAGTGTTGTATGAGATGTTAATTCCTTTGGCTCTGCTAGTGACCTTGCTCACGATGAATTTCTAAAAAAAACATTGGTGTTTGATGAAGCGAACCAATCTTGGATGACAATGCTTTACAATGCAATGGGTCGTCCGGTATTTCCGGGTGTTAATTAAACATAAATTGAATATAAATCCGTTTCTAAGATTATTTTAACACAGTAAATAACAGCTCGCGGTACAGTACGATATTTCTTCTTACCTTCTTATTGATTTATCTGCTGTGTGTGCATAATTATTAATTCTTTAATCTTACTTGTTAACGCTATACATAACGTGAAAAATCAATGTAGTAACCCAATTCTGTTCTTGTCTATCCAGAAAGCTATGCAGAAATCAATATGCCATTTAGTCATGTGTTTTTAATATTCATATCTTAACGCGGCGTAGTGGATAGTGGTACACTCCGCAAGAACAGCAAATGACTTTCAATTTTGCATACAAGGTCTTTGCTCCGACAATTTTTCAGAATATCCACCCCTGTTTGTGTGTGTAGATGTGATAAAACATGTATCAAATATGCGTCACTGATGCATTGTGCTGCATAGTTGCAGTCCATCTGTGGCTCATACTTAACAGATTAAAATTTTTGGTCGGGATGACTCAATATTTTGAGAAGAACTTGCCTGTTAAAAGCGGCGATTTCTACTGCTAAGGGCCAGATGAAAAATGAAACTGATAAAATATTCAGTAGCAAAAGGGGTTATGGAAAACAGCAATACAGGGGGTAGAGCGCCTTAGTCCCTTTTTGGTATCGGTCGCAGTATCCAATCGAAAATATTATTTTTCGAATTATAACGTCACTATAAGCCTGACGCGGGGAATTCAATAACGAGATTACATTTTTAAAATTTTCTGTTTACTCAAGCACGGAGAGAAAGATGATTAAAAAATGGTTTCTTTAATTATGGATAACATTTGCTAACCTTGTGATATTTACACCAATCCATTTGTTGAGACGGATTGTTTTTAAAATTTCATGAAGCAAAGACTCATGTACGTATTGTGATACATTTTATGGACAACGGTCGATGCTTCAGCTGGAATTACGGCATTAACTTAAGTAGTCTGTCTGTAAATGTCAAACAAGGTTGACAGAGATTACTATTTGAAAATTAAAACGTCACTGCTAAAAACGGCACTTCTCTAATAATAAGTTATAACAAGAGTAGTCACTTATGAACGGTTTTGTGAATAGGGTCACCACTTCCATATGCGCGTGTGGAAATTTTCGGATCGAATATCCAATTCACATAGTCACAAATCGAATCTCTCCGAATCTGATTTCATTTCAAAACTTCAACGGTAATATTTAATAAAACGTCACAATTTCCTGTTTTACGTTGTAAAATTTGACAAATCACGTTTTTGCCGCAAAATGAAAAATAAGGTCAAATATAAGCAATTCCGTTATCAGAAATGGTGAAACAGTCTTCTGTTCCTATAGAAATTTTCGAATACAATGAGGTACCGTAATTTACAAGTTGTGCCAGTGATGCCTCAAATTCGTATTAAGACTTTTAATAAGGAATTTAAAATGTTAAATAAGCCGTTTGCCAGTTTCAGTAAAACGAACTATTGCTTTATTCGTTTCAGTGGCGACGGTAGAAGTCAACCAGGAGATTGGCTGAGAAAGACGTACACCTTAATTTCATTTGTACATCCCCAGTCGGAAAGCACTCAGGGGGACATAAGTCACTTGTTAAAGCAGGAGTCACTGATAGATCGCACCGACGAGATCAAGTACGAGCTCAAGCTAGCTTGATAAAACAATATCAGACCAACACACTGCTTTTGTTTGATAAAAACGCCAATATGCCTAAATTCCACAACAACTTCGACTAACCCTACCATGCCTTGACTGTGTAAAATCGATTTCAATCAGAGGCGCTAAATTAAGATTGGAGGGAAATTCAATAACAAGATGTTGTGTGCTTTTCATTAAAGCCGTTCTAATCACATTCTGAGGTCAGAAATACCTGCAGCACGCGCGAAAAATCGATTTGATGCGAAATTTAAAGTAAATACAACGATAGCCAATATAAATAAACGAAGACTTTTCCCAGAAATCTGCGATGAACAAATTATGTGGTACAGGTGTGACGTGGTACATGACGTTAAAATGATTTTGGCTTATCGCAAGCATTATAGCGCAGACAATCGATGTATAAAAACTCTTACATATACAAAACGTAATATACAAAACATTAATTGAGATGGTGGTTTTAAGAAACTTGGTCTCTCGTCCCTGTTCCATTGTTAATCAGGCTCAATCAACCTGTCATGAATTTCGGAATTGATTGTTTTATTTAATTTATTTTATTTTCAGCGCTGCCATCGGGTATGTGCTTATCTAAATAGTGTAAAATTGTAAAATTAAATATCAATTTTTAATAGTCTAAATTGATGCTCTGTACAGAAAATTAGCAAATCATCGCAACATAATTCTGTAAAACATATGCTGAATTCCTAATTCCATTTAAGCTACATTTTCTTTTTTCAACACCGCACAATGATTCTGTTCAATCATTCTGTGTCAATTTTAACCGTTGTCACTATAGCACTATATACCGTGCTGTCCATACGTTCATGGGAATATCTTAGTTCCCTCCTGCATTCCATGTAGCTCTTTGCAGTCTAGGAGACTTTTCAAGTAAAGCATGTCTCTTGTTATAGCCTTGCTCTGAGCGAATTTAATGAAAAAAAATATAATTCAAATTAGATTATCGGTTAGCTGACAAAATGCCAGTCATTCCACATTCCTTGAGTCACGCAAAAAAATAATACACATGGCAGTATTTTATTGTAAATCGCCTGAAAAATAATACGAATCTCTTATATTTCAGGCTATATACAAGATGGTTGGAAGCATTTTAGCAGCAAATATGACGCAAGATGATTTGACACCAGAGCAAAGAGTTGACCGAATATTCGCGAAAATGGACAAAGACCACGACGAACAAATTACGGCAGAAGAATTCACCATTGCCGCGAAAGAGGACCCGAGCCTCGTAATGCTATTGCAAATGGGTCAGCAACAACCCCAAGGGAGCGCGTGAGCTCGTATTTTGGACTTAATTAGAACGAAACACAATTTCACTACCGAAAAGGACCCAAATATGGCTACAAAAATTCGACCATTTCAGAACACACACATGACCTTATGTTGCACATTAATATATTTTCTTTGTTACTACCGTATCTACTGAATCCTAGTAAAAAGAAAAAAATTGTCCACACGTGTTTTATTAAGCATGAGTGACTGATGGATCGCGCCACCGAGGCGCAGTTCATCTAGGACTCATGCTTTGTAAAATATGGCTACTGATTGGAATATTAAAACTAAATACACTAGCTGACCAAAAATATATCAAGTTGCTGACAAAATGCATGGCACAAGAATATATATATATATAAAACTAACGATAGCGGGTAATGACCATGTCTACCGGAATGCTAATTTTTTTTTGAAAAAAGTGGATAGACTGTGCCGACTAGTCGATAGCAGTATGTAGACCATACTCGAAAAATGAAATTCGGGTCGCGAAGGCACACATGAAAAACTCCAGTTCTAACTATGGGCCGTAGAGGCCAGGTCGTCTTTGGCAAAATGGTATCTCTGATTTCGAATACCGTTATCAAGTTCTTATTTGTAAACGCCATGAATCATCGTTTTTCTTAATTTCGATAAAACTATTGTACACTGATGTTGACTATATGAGAAAAAATTTGAATCAAACATGTTTCCTTAAGTATTCCTGCTAGACAAAATAAATATTATGCTGCAGAATACAACTGGAATTGAATCTTGGCGAAACAAGCACAATCGGAAACTTTATTTTGTCAATCACGTGCCACTGCTGGAGCGCGTATCATCGACGTGATCCATCAGTGACCCACACTTAACAAATTTTTCGATTGAGAGCGTTTTTTTTTAATTTGGAGCTTTATTCTACTGGTATATAATAGGTCGCGCATGCCCAATACAATCATGTTCTAATCATATTATTTTGTTCTTGATTCTACGTGTTTTTATTATCATACAATTTTAGCTGTTAATCAAATGTCCTTACTTATTTGTATTTGTGTAGAAACTGCAAGTTTCAGATGAAAAATACTATATCGAAAATTGAATGAGTGGGCGTTTTGGAATAAATATGTTTTTTTAGATAGAGAAAAAGGGGAATCTATAATCGACCGTTTTAGGTTATGTACCAATATTGTGCTTATAATGTGTCCTATTCCCCACCCTACCACTGCAAACCAAAAGATGGTGGAAAGTTTTCTGGGTTTGTGTTGCTCTTCTTCGCGTTTTTGTAACTGCTTCATGGGATGATTTTGTCTTGGGTTTATAAGGAAAATACAAGACTCTGCATGACTATTGGTCATTTTCCACATTCGATGGACATCGATATTTGTATTTTTTACCTCTGAAATATTTTAAATTTTGTACGCTAGGCTCTTAAGTTGTTATATGCGCCAATGCCATAATGACCAAAACATAGTGCAGTTAAAAATTTGTGAGCTAATATTCAACAACACATGCTTTTGAAAATTCGTGCTTGCGATAAATGTTATTGATTCTTCAAAAATTGATAATTTGACTCGGAACGGCCCCATAATAACATCAACCATCGACGTTTGTACTTAGAATGCCCGGTATGGCTTACGCGGGTTCTTCAATAAGCCTCACAATGAGGATGTCTGTACCCCCTCTCCAATCAGTCTTTAAGACACACAAAATTGCCATAAATCACATAAAAGCATAAAAATTTATTTTAAATTGTTAAAAAGAGTTAATTTTGACACTGTTTTTTATTTTCAATCCATCAAAATCATTAAAACTTCCATTTTAATCTAAAAATTGATTCACACAAAAATTTTAATTTCGCGATTTTTATGTGTTTTCCTTCATTCGGCAGTAAAATTGTATATTTCGGTTACAATTTTTTTGCTTTTAGCGCAATTTGTGACGTCAAAAATTTGACTATTTAAATCATCCTCCCCACCGCAAGATTCTGAATCCGCTACTGCTGGTGTTTAATACATAGGTTTTTTTTATTGAAATTCACTCTAAGCAAGTCAGAAGCAGTGCCTAAAAGGTACTAAAAACCACATCATAGCAAAGAGAGCCTAAAAGATGTACCAGTACCAGCAACTGCACTCTAAAAAGAAAACATTCCGAAAGGAATTGAACAGCCATGCTAAAGTGCAGTGATTGGTACCTGCCCCGAAAGCTGGTAAAACCATCCACCACTTCCTTGCCTCCTTTTAGCAGGAAATACGTTGGGGCATACTAAAGCACGTATCCACAGGTATATCTGGGCAATTTGATTTGGTGATTCTAATCGATTCGAAGCACAGTATATTTGAATCAATCGTGAATTGTTCATGGGAACAAACACACTTACTAAATGAACTAGAATTTTTTCATTTTAAGGATAAAATGCAACGGTCAAATTTGACCAAAATCGATTTATTTTGTTCTTAAAATATGAAAATTGTTGGTTTTAGACATAGATGGTGAATTAAATAAGAACTATAGAGTATAAATTTCTTGATTTTCGCAATGAAGACAAGTTGTAATTGTAAAAATTGAATATTTGTTACTTACATTGAATTTGTAATTCGATCCTATTCGGAAAAATATTCGAATCGAATTCGGATTCCAAATGATTCGTTTTTTTCCACCCCTATCCACAGGGTTATTACAGATTATCAATCCAGAGTACCAACGGTATAGCTGTGTCGTTATTGTACGAAGAAGGTGATGGTTTATGTATTGCTCTTATCTATGTTACGAAAAAATGGCCTAAAGTTTTTTTCCCGTGAGAGTCACCGATGGATCGCATCAACAGGGCACGATCCCACTATGGTCCATGCGTAACTAATTAAAATTCTGAAATGGTCAGCATTTCGTTTCGTTATGCGAAATGTAACACTGACCCTTGATAAAAATAATTATATTGTAGTTTTCAAGATAATGATACTGACATATTGCCGTCGGCAAATTTTTTAAAAATAAGTTAACATAAACAATTAAAAAGTCACGCAAGCAGTTTATTAACATTCTGACCTATTTACATACCTTCAATTTCTAGCATGTACCGCAGATGAGTCACATCCAAGCAGTCGCGCAGTGGTCACGTCGGCAAAACTTATTCAAAAGCAATCATATTTGAATGAGCCGGTCATTCGTTACGCCTAAGTACACACGCGACGTTGTTAATATGGGAACGGGAGGGCACGATAGAAGCGAAATTACTTCATGCAGTTGGGTAAAAAGTCAGGATTAAAAATCCTCCGTGTATGTGAGGAGTGTTGAGGATTTAGTTGGGAATTCATTTAAATTAAGAAAAACGAGGTTTTAACACATTTTTTTCGGCAAGCATCCCAACACTATTAGATAGTGTTGATAGGAAATAATCAATTGTTGTAAAAGGTACAATCAAACAGTCTACAGACAAATTCTTGTCAAATATTTTCATGTCTCAATGCGCAAAAATGGTTAGAATGAATATTATGGAAAAATGAAAATTGAATCAACAGTAATAAATATCGTATCCAAAGGCGAAAATCTAGGGTTATAAAGACCACATAGAGTTTTTCGATCACATTGCATTTGCGAATCAGAAACATCTCATACAGAACCGAACCGGTATAATAGAGCGTAGTAATTAATTATCGACGATTGCAACGATGTGAAAAAGCTAAGCCCCTTCTCTTTGATCAATACACATTAATGTATCACTGCTAAATCTATACATATCATAGATTTTACTCTAAGGTCGTTCCCAACATGCACGCGACCACGTTTGCTCGATTGTTCAAACCAGTTGTGGGGCTGGAGGGAGGTGTGATGGAATAGGTTTTTCCCGTACAACTTCTGTTAATCTACAATTATGATTGTAAAGTATGAGAATTCCCCATGTCGTAGCGCCGCAGCCCTCAAGACTTACGACGTTTTCCATCACTTAGTAGAGGTGTGCACAATATTTTGCCCAAAGTTCTGAGATCGAGATCGCATATTAAGAAAAGTTGTTTACCGAGTTAGTATGAAATACTTTCGACATTTTTGATGCTATTTGCAGATATAGTACTATGCCTCGCTGGACTCACCGATACAATGATAGCTATTTATTCTAACGCTGCAAAGCTTATACAACTTATGACAAAGGAATCGGCATGTCTGAGCATAGGAAAACGACAAAAGCAAAATGGTTTATTTCTATAAGTCATAGATAACGAAACTTCTGGCGAACTAGAATTAAGTTTTAGATGATGTACCAGAAAAAATAGCCAACCTGCCCAGAACACTATGGTCATCCTTTGGGCGACTCTGTTGTTTACGCGTGGGGCTAACACTGGCGATAGATGAATGTTTGAATATTTGCGAGCGTCACATACTATTCTCGCATACGAAACCATCCAACCAAAGAATTCGATAAAACACGTTTTGTTAAGTATGGGTCATAGATGGATCGCGCATACAACTGTAGCGCATACTTGACAAAATAAGATTTCTGATTGGACAACTGCAACAGATACTTTGGTCCACAGGTTATTAATCCTCCAACCGAGGTCACATTACTCGAAATTAGTCATTGGATAACCTTTGTGCAAACTTCAATAAAATATAAAACAAATGGAAGATAGTTCCAGTTATACATATCCTGTTTCGTCAGTTTCTTTAGCTACATTCGATCACCAATATAGGTTATTTCAATAATGATTTCTTGTGGAAATTTTCGTCGTTTATTCTCATTTTATTCTAAATCTCAAGTGGGTGAGTGATGAACAAATTTTTAATTTACTTTGTAGAAAATTTGAAAAAGGGTATTAGCAAATCGAAATATTTGAGTTGTAAATTACAAGATAGGAAAACATAAATGTTTCATTTTTCGGGTTGAACGTAAAAAGCTGAAGTAAATTACGAACATCTGCAATTCATTCTGCATATTCATTTAGTGGTCTTATATATTGTCAAATACGGTTTGGCTAATCCTGAGTTTTGCATCGAGATGAAGACAATTTTCTTTATATCGAGAATAGAATTTTGAAAGGTTAAAATTTGTAAAAAAAATGCGAATTTTCTGACTAATATAATCAACTTGAAAATTGTGACTCTCGCCACGATTTCCCAGTTATAAATTACGATCACCAAACATATTTTGTAAAGCCTGGGTCACTGACGAAACACGCCTCCAAGGCGCAGTTCACCTGTGGCACATTCTTGACAAAATAAACACTTTTCACTAGGTTGGCTCGTTTATCTTCCCATCTTTCATTTTCATTCATGTTGTTTTAACACTACGTTTCAGATACCGTTTGGTCAAGAATTACCAAGACGAAAAATACAAACATTTCTTTAAGGTAAGTTTCATAATTTACCCATTCCCTCAATAAAACCTGGTTTCAAGTTTGTAAAACTTTGATTTTGCGAAGATAGAAAGTAGGGCGAGAATTGTTTTAATTTATATGTATTTAAGAAAACAATGTAAAGTGAACTCAACTAATATTTTTGAAACAACTGGAGCAGCTAATATTTAATTGTTGCTATTGATAGTTGCGTTCAAAAAAGTTTTTGAAATGTTTGTTTACGCAATCAATCTATTTAGACTATGCGTTTTGAATCAAATTTACTTATGGTGTTTTAGGGAGTACCGTGCAGCAACGTGTACAGAAATAGGCAAACCATTGCAAATAACTGAAGTGGGACCAAAGGAGATTAAACCGAACCAGGTAAAATTTAAATTGTCAGTGATTCAGTAAATTTTACACACTTTTTTGTGGTCATTTCCAGTTGAAATATATACAGTTTGAACATAGTTGGCCCCATGAGGAATCAATAATTAGGAATGGAACAGTTTTGTTCAAGTCGTCGTTATATTAGGTATATATGCTGTGTGTCGTAAGAGACGACTAAAAGGAAGCAAAAAAGTGGTAGATGGTTTTACTATCGTCCAGGGCGGATACCACTCACTGCACTTTACCATGGTGGTTCGGTTCTGCATGTTCTTCGCTTATAGTGCAGTTGCTGGTACTACATCTTTTAGTAGCTCTTTGCTATTGAGTGGGCGTTAGTTGGTTCTATCTGGAAGCCTTGCTTAGAGTGAATTTCAATAATATATATATATATAGTGACAAACAATTTTTTAAATATACAAGAACATCCACCTAAAATGTCTGTATTGTCAAGTACGAGCGGATGCCTCGCGTATGGCTTAGGTTCGGCGAAATAAAAAAACAAAAACGAATTTACGGTGGACCAGTTTGGCGAGTATAGTCAGGTACGAAGTACAGTTTCGAAGGAACGTTGTGTATTTTCTCAGAAATATGCAACATTTTATTTCTGAATTCAATTACCAGTTAATAATCTTTTGTCCAAACAAGTTCTGTTAAGTAAGAGTCACTGATGGATCGCTCTGCAAAACCGCGGGCCATCAGTCACTCTTGCGTGCTTGACAAATCAAAATTTCCGACTGGGAAGTGAGCAGTTTTCCAAATGCTGCATTGTTGTGGAACTTCCTCTTACGAATTTTATTCGATCGCCTCTACTATGATTTCCACTGTCACAAATGCCCCCCATTCGCACCTGTTAAAAGGTTGTCAAAAGGTAGAAAATATCCCATGTTGTCAAGATTCAGTCGTTGATGGAGACAGATGCAAAGTCGTGTTCTAGCTGTGGTTGCAGTAACAACCCAGTCAGATATTTCATGTGAATGTTTTGTTAAGTATTAAGGGCATATGTATAGCTTATGCTCGCCAAAATTTATTTTCTGATTGAAAAAATTCAATAGTATCGTTATTTGTTTTTGGCAAATCATGACCCCACGAGTAACTGATATCACTAGCATATTTGATGATCACTGTATTGCCTACTGGAGGAGTTGCAAAATGGACTTGGACTTTAAAATTTAGTTTAATTTGGTCTCATGAAGTTTGTTTCACCTGTTTCCCATATGACGTTATGAAAGGATATGGAAATTTTTGAATGTGCATCGTTGGTATTTTTCCCACCAAGTTTTCATATGATGTTCTCCGTGAATATATCCAACCTCTATTTAACGAATTTATATAGGTCAGAATAAAAATACATGCAGCAGGAGTGAACTTTGCTGATATTTTAATCAACAACGGACTATACCAAGTAAAACATGATCCACCTTTTACATCAGGACTTGAACTTTCAGGTTTGTGATTCATTTGTCTTCTCATCTAGCAGTTAAAATCCATATCTTTCAAATGAAAAGTTCAAAAAACACAAAGACTTTAATTACGGTTCGAAATTCATTCATTTTGTCAAGCCTAAACCACAGATGGAACGCGCCTCGGCGACGCGATCCATCAGTGACTCATACTTAGCAAAAGCCCCTTTTGGTCAATATTTTTAGTTTGACGGATCGACTTCTCCGAACAGCAATTATGGAACTGGACTGCTATGGTAAAGCGCAGTGAGTGGCATATGCCCTGGACGGTGATAAAACCCATTCCCAATTCTTAACCTCTTCTCATACTCAAGTGTCATCTTTGAAGTATTCCGAACGAGCTCATCGCGTAAGCTTTGTTTTACATACGTTTCTATTGTTCAGGCGTGGTTACCGAGGTTGGAAAGAATGCAAAATTTAAAGTTGGTGATAGAGTCGTAGCAATGGAATTTATGACAGGCCATGCTGAGGAAGCAGTTGTACCGGAGAATGTAAGTTTTATTTGATTCAATTGTAAACTCCACACAAAACAAAACTACAGTAAATTTCCTGGTCATTTGCAGTAATAGCATATTTCCAAAGTTAAAAAACGCCATGTTGATGAGATTTATGTCAATTATGGGGGGTTGATGGACTGCGCCTTTGAGGTGCGTTTCATCAACACCCCATATTGGGCCAAAAATGTCAATTTTGATTTTTTTCAATACCGCCAAGCAAATTTACTCTAAACGACAATGTTAACTCGTATACGCAGTTTTAAAATAGACCCAATGACACGTCTTGCACGTCGCAGGAGGTTTTTAAAGAAATGCAAAGAATTTATCAAAAAAACGTTTTCATCGCCTTGACCAAATTTCTCACATCCTTCCATTACACCGGTTTAGTTTCGTCTTCAAGGTGTGGTAGCTAGGATGTGTTCGCTAAGCAAATAATTGAACAAGGCCATCTGTAAATGTTTTAACATTTTGTTTAATTTTGACAACATTTTGCCAGGTTGTGCATGTTATTCCGGATGAGATGAGCTTCACGACTGCAGCCGGAGGTATCACGTCATCTTACGCAACTGCGATAGGAGCAATAGAAGCTAAAGCAAGAATTAAACCTGGGTAGGACGGCGAGTTGAGCAGAAAGATGCACAATAAGAACATAAAACCACCGATCAAACAGGATTTGTTTTGTCAAGCATGAGCCACAAATGGATCATTTCCCAATCAAATATTTTGTTTTTTTAAGCATGAGCCATAAATGAACCTCGCCTTGGCGGCGCAATCCATCGGGGACTCATAATTGACAAAACAGATTTGGTCATCTTTTTATGATAAAGCAATCTATATATTCTACCATTCATTTCCTGACAGATTTTGCTGAATTTACAATAAGTATGCGTTAGTCATTTTTATATAAGGTAGAGTAACAAGTCTTTATCTTATATATTATTTATTAACCAAGATAGAGTAAAGGACTTTCACCTAAAAAATTGTTTGTTTTCTCGCGTGAGCTTTTGGTGCATGTTCACTGGCTCAGAAAGGGGAAATAAAAAGCGAAAGAGGGTTCCGGTGTACCAGTGCAACGGGTTCAATTAGGAACAAAGTCCATTTTCCAAGAAGACTCTTATTGGCTAGTTAGGCAGTTTTTTTTAAATCATGCATTGCTGTGAAACATCTCTTTCTACGAGCCTCGGTCTCTGTCTCTTAATTTTGGAGATGTTGTTCAATTCTTTAGTTATATAATTTCAGGACTTCATAATATCACTTATAATACATTTCGACCTGCGTTTGCATTATTGAGTGCTTGTAAATTGCATCCAAGTAGAATCGAGAATATTCATTTAGTATCCTTTGTGTCGAATTTGACCATTGATAACTATGTCAAACTATTTTAGAGAGAATATGCTGGTAACTGCTGCTTGTGGTGCTCTCGGTCTTGCTGCGATTGATTTAGCAAAAAACGTATATGGAGCAAATGTTATTGCAGCAGCAGGTGGGCCGAAGAAGTGTGATTTTCTTCAAGAAAGAGGATTCAAAACAATTGATTACAGGTATGAAATATACCTTCAACTCAAGTTCCAATACGTCACTATAGCTTATTTTTTGAAATATCTTGTAGCAACATGCAAAAGGCCCTCATACGAAATATGAAATAGGTTTTCAAAATACAGAACAACTTTAATGTTTTGCAAACAATTAGAATTTTTTTTCGGATTTGTTATAGGATTTGACTAATACGGGAAACTTTCAACAGGCCTATATACCCAACACCTTTAGGCGCGGACTTTTGTATTGGCATTGTATGTGTTGGGTGTTACAGCCACACTTGAAGTCCCACGTTGAAGAGCGAACTCGGTGTTGAAACGCTACAGTTTCGAACCATCGGCTATCTTGACAATACTGTCTCGCCTAACCAAATTTATGCGAGTCGGAAAATATTTGGAACGTATTTTCCCCTTAAAATATGAATTTTTTTTCACTTTACAATTTTTTGTTCCGATGACCAATTTACGTCAGGTCATTACTCTAGATAACTTGTGCATCGGCTATAGTTGCTTAGCCTTATAAGATCCGTGAAATATGTTTGTACTATTTTTCCTGATCGTGTTCCGCACTGTTTTTTGCATGTTACAGTAAGGAAAGCATAAAAGAAGCAGCCAAAAAAGTTTTTCCAAAAGGTCTGGACATCGCACTAGATTCCAATGGAGGAGATCATTTCATGGAATGTTTCAAAAGGTATTTTTACTGCTCAAGTTGCTATGATATTCGTCAGTAAACTACAACAAAAACACTGTAAAATCTTATATGTCTTTGACCTCAACATAAAATGAAACGGTTAAACGGTTAAACGGTGTTTTTGTAGCGATGTACAGACACCACTCGCCGATACTGCATAATGAGCCGATACCGATAGCCAACACAAATGCCTTTAAATATGCCAATGTATAGTCCGCATCCTTAAAGTTAAAATATTCCAAAAGATTTCAGTAAAATTGTATTTAAAAGAACTAATAGCAAAGAAACACATTTGCAGTGATGAAATGTACTTGAAGCAACAACACAAGAAATTGCAGAACGAAAAGTATTTGAGAATTTCATACAAATAGAAATATTTGAATACAACATCCAAAATGAACGTCAGCATTATGACACCCAACGCGGAACAACATTTAATCAAATTAGTTCGCGACAAAATAAAAATTCTTGATTGGGAAAAATTTGCTTAATTGCAAAAACGAGTATATATGTGATTTTTTTTTTGAAGTGTATTTGTGCAATTCTTAAGTCTATATTCAGAAGGCTAAATTGCCTAAATCCATTCCAATCTCAAATCTGATAATTGTATCCCAGGGCGTGGCGATTGCTCTTTTTCAGCAATCCAAATTAAAGATCCGAAGAACGTAGGAAAGAAACATAAGTTTAACAATCCATAACAAGTTTAACAATCCATCCTAAGTAAGCTACTGATCCATTTCATTACATAATGTTTGATATTTCGAGGAGTTTGCTGAGCCGACTGATGCATCCTATTTTGTAGCAGCTTATTGTCATTCAACTGACCGGCAGTCGGATATTCTAGGAACTGATATAGGCCCCGTTTAGAGCGAATTCCCAGAGATTCGAAACATTTAAAAAGTGTCGGTGGAAACGGCTATGTGGCGGCCGATACATCCCTAGTTTTTTGTCAAAAATGGACTGTTGGAGGAACTCGTCGACCGAAGGCATGGACCATCAACAGTACATGTTTGGTATAAATCTCATCAACAAGGTGGTTTCGAAATTTGGAAATACACAATTACTGCGCGAATGAACGGTAAATTCACTTCACTCCCGTCACAGTGCAGGGTGTCACTTCCAAGTTTTATTTATTCGTAAATAGAGTAATCGAAAAATGAAATGCCATGAAAATAAAAGGCTCTAATTTTAAAATGGGACGATTTTGACAAAAATAAAAATTGTGTGGTAACAACACTCCATTCTATTTTTCAATTCTTTACTGCTCGGAACACTTTCGTTATCAACCGACTGACACAACTTAAGTCATTTTTGATGAGATGAAGCGCTAATAATGGAACAAAAAATATGGTTGACGCTCAACTTAAAAGGGGTTCAAAATGTAGGGAATTTTGATAAAGTTAACAACTCTAGTTTTAGATTCTTCGGCTGTTTCCCCGACCACTACATCTTATATTGTTTTAGTCGTATTTAAGATAGGTGCAAGTTTTATTAAAATTTAACATGTGCATCTATAATCATCCTATAACCATCCATTTATCAAATTTTAAAATCACCAACTACAAATTAACTTTCAGCATGGGTGTTGACGGGAGATTGATATCACTTGGATTTAGTACTGGAAAGTTTCCATCAGTCCCAGTCAATCATATGTTAGTCAAAAACATATCTGTATCAGGGTTTTACTGGGGAATATACCATAAGTATGATGTGTCGTATGAAAGGTGAGCTTCCTTCAATATAATATAAAACAAATTTTTTATTTCATATAGATACGTTTATTTACTTAACAGGTTTATAAGCTCCTAAAACACTCTTCGCTCGCTTCACTTGCTATAAAATTGCTATATTTCACAATGAAATTAAAGTACCACCGCCCGCGACAGATACAATTCACTGCGTTTTACCATGGATGTTTATTTCCGCATGGAATGTTTTTTGTTTGGAGTGCATTTACTGGTACTATATCTTGTAGTAGTTCTTGATCATTTGAGTGACCTTTAGTCCGCGACTTTCAGGCACTCTATTTGGTCTTTTTTGGGAGGAACTCCTACAAAAAAAATCATTGTGTTCATATTTGAGGGTGCTTATTTGAAGTTCAGGAAAATAAAATATTGGTACCACGATAAGTCTTTACTATGACTTGATGTGAGGCACAACTACTCAAATATGAATGTTTATTTTCAAATATATAATTTGAAGGTGGACTATTCAAGAAGCATTCCGATATTTTACTGAGGGGAAAATCAATCCAACGATCGGGGCAACCTTCAGTTTGGATCAGGTAAAAAGTATCTTTATTACTTTTTGATATTATGTAGGTCGATAAAAGGTTCCACATAATGTAATATCTGAATGTATTATTTTCCTGTTTCATAATTATACCATGCCTGAATCTGCTTTTATCGGTTACGTTAATGACATTCATTCTAAGGTCGGGAGCAGCAAATGAAATAACTCGAATAACTACCACTGATATTTCAAAAATAGATAATACCGGGTGCACGGAACCTCTAATCACGTATGCCCTAGACTAAATTAAATTATTAAACTTTCTCTCGCAGATAAATGAAGCCTTTTTGCACATAATGGAGAGAAAGTCTATTGGAAAAGTTGTTTTGGTAATCAAATAATGATTATTCATATAAACAGTGTTTTGCCGTCATTATACGTATGAAAACAAGTGATGTAGTCGTACGATAATATCGTTTGCGTCGTCATTTTGAGGCATAGAAGAACAAATAAGCCGTATCAGAATTTCTCGCTGATAGCAAGTGACAATTTTGCCCAATTGAAATTTTAAAATAAAAAATCTTGGGGGTGGACAGTGCCCCTTTTCAATACTTAGTGGGCATATCACCCACGGATCCATGGCCAGTGCACACCAATAAGAGATCGGAATACTCGTTACCCTGTTTTTAGTTGAGTATGTTTCAAAGTGTGCAGTCTTTTCCCCAATTGAATTTTATTGCACAAATATCTATTTTGAATTTATTTTCAACAATAGATAGGCTACTTGGTCTCGGCTACAGACACCCCTTGTGTTCGTTGGACTGTTATGGAAATAAACCAATGATAATATTTCCAAAGGGAGGAAAATTTAACGCACTAGTATTATACATTATTGATCCAGGAAGCAATTAAAGTGTTTTTATTTAAGTGTTTATTGTGAGGTGTATCTCATGCTTTTCATTTATTGCTTAATAAACTTCGGTCTCGTTCAGGCGGTTAAACTTTTCGTTGTCTACTTGGGAATGGAGAATCTTGACCATCTAATAACGATACTATCTACTGGAATAGATATAGTATCACAAAACATTTACAAAAGAAATCTGAATACGCTTCGAGCTACGTATCTCCGATCGTCATAAAGCAGGTTCGAATCCCCGGAGGGATGATAATTATATGCGAAAGGCCTGATGGACGCCTCCCCGATGCACGGTGGCTCACGTAAGCGCTGCTTTAGGCTTCCTCCACCAACCAGGGCCATGCACAGCAAAAATGAGAAATACGATAATCCAAAAACCTAAACCCCAATTCGGAACTCGTATCTGCGCGAGAGGTCGTGGTTCGCCATATAGTCAAGCTGTGTTTTCGGCTTTCCGCTCCCGCAGGATAAAATGACACCGGTGTAGCTGCTTTTTTCATTAAAATTCAAGCGACGAGAATAAACAAAATATTACAAACTACTACCAAACGCAGTACCACCAATTACGCCCAAAAGAAAAATTTTCCAAACGATTGAGTGGTATCTCTCCTGGGTGACGGTGAAACCGTCTAGAAATTTTTGTCTTTCCCTTCTCTTAACGATATGGAGCAAATACAAATTATAGAGTGCAAACCAACAGTGCTAAACGGTATTGGACTTGCTTGACAAAACAACTGGAACAAATAGTATTCATTTTATATATTTCACTGTGAGAAAAAGAATGATTGAAAGAGAAGCAATTTACAAACACATACCCACACTCAATGGAACATAAATAAGCAGTATTGTTATTTTGACATTGGCACCACATGTTAAAATATAAATGTCATAGAATCACATTCCAGTCGGTTACAAAAACGTTTTATCAAGCAGCGTGTACAGCGCCATCAAGATGAGGTCCATTTGTGACCAACACTTGACAAAATTTCTCATTGAACTTTCTCAGAATACAATAATATTATTTTGCTGAAAATGAGATATAGACCGAAACACAGGCGGCAAAGGGGGCTCTAAAGCCCATCCCCTCCCCAATGTCGAAGACAATTCGGTCTCCACTACTTGACCAAAGATACTTTAAAATAATTTATCAATGACTCACACTTAACATGATGAGATTGCAGTAATCGTGATAATAGACCACAACAATACAATGTCTGTTAAAATGTACTAGGAAAAGGAATACCTCGAAAGAAGTATTACTTTATAGGGACGTCTAACAACACAATTCAACAGTTTGTTGTAGCACAACAAGGAGGAAGGAGAATGTGCCCCCACTAGAACTTCACTAAACAATTAGGAGTGTACAAAAATGTAGTAACAAATAAAGAATGACATTAGTAAAAAACAGCAAAATTTCCACGTATCTCTGACACGCAATCAATTTTGATGAATAATTCTGTGATTTCTATGACATTTTGCCCTTGAAAATAGAAGCTTTTGCAACATTGACATGGGCACGTTGAAAAATTATAGAGCTATTTCCAACATTTTTTCTGCATCCACCACTGATAGAGGTGATCCATATTAGTTTTGGCAAAAAGATACTGAAAAATTTAAAAAAATATGACATATTATAATTGTATACGCAGGCTGTTCTTGAAGTTTTTTTCTAACAAGGTGGATTAATATTTTAGCACAAACTTTTTTTTTTATAGCCACTTCTTTTGAGTGGGTCACCCTGTACAAGGCCCTGTAACAGCGGCCACTTATAGGCCGACAGGCCGGTTACAGTTACTGGAAAGATATGATCTTTTCCTGTTCGGCTTAGCCTACCCAAGTTATTACACCCTTGGTTGAGTGGTGGGCATGGATAAGCAAGCCGGACTCGCCGGGGCTCGAACCCGAGATCTTTAACCTGCGATGCCAACATGTTTAACCACTAGGCCATCACCCATAGGCGCCCACTTGACAATTTCATATGTATCAACACAAAATACTTGAACCATAACGCAATATTCCGTACATAATAAAATTTAGATAATTTCCTAATTATAAATATTCAACAGAAAAACATATATGGTTGAATATCAAACTGAATTACTTAAATCAGGCTTTTTTCCTGCAAATCAGAATAAAACACAAACAAATGGGTTAGAAAAGGAAACCTGTTTTAATTCAATATCGTAGTTTCATTGTATCAGCTCTAATAAACAATATGAGAAAAACATAAATAAACCTTGTACATTTTGGTGATGGTGCTAATATCAAATATTGGGTATTTCAAGCAACAGCTGTCTGTTTAAATTTATCAATTTTCTTGCAGCAGTAGAGTTTTTTACATGTTTTTTAAGCCAGTTCGTGACAATTACATATGACAAAAATGCATTAGGCAAATGTTTGTCATGTTTCAGATAGTTCACTTTCACTGACTACTTCACCACCAACAGACACGAAGCTACCTGCTTCACTGTCCTCTCCTTCTGAACTTAATGTCAATGACTGCTTTTGATTTGAACTTTTGATCGGATTTCTAAAATCTGGAGGAACATCCATAGCATTATCAGCAGCACTATCCTGCATAACTTGATCTTGTTGAACTTCTGTAGAACGTGGAGCAAAAGAATTTTTCATCTGATCATCATCACTTCCTTCACTCTCAGACCGTGCAAACGGATTTGCTTCCTCTTCTTCTTCACTGTTGCCTCCCTCATCGTCACTGGCAGACATTTCTCCATCTGACATCAATAGGTCTTCTAGAAGTAAACTCTTTCCTTCATGATTCTCGCTTCCCCCGCCAGTGTTTGAGTTGTCATCTTGGCTGCCAATTGTCTGTGCTGCAGCTGCGGATACAAAATCATTAGAAGATGAAGGAATGTCATTGCTTTCAACATCTATTTTTTCGTCATCCATGTCCGTATACATGTTGCTCTTACTATCGTCTTGTTGCATTGTAGTGAATGACGAACTGCTATCTTCATCGACACCAATATCCATGCTGTTGTCATCCATCACAACATCATCATCGTCTGCTCCTGCTTCAGCCTCCTCTTCAGCTGCTTTCTTCGCCGCAGCAATATCATTTTCAAGTTGTGTTAAATGTTCATCATACTCTTCAAGCATATTCCTACAAACATCCACAATTTGACGAGCGGTTTCAGTGAATTTAGAATCAGCACCGTTGAATTTGGAGCTGTTGATTAGAATTAATTCAACATGCTCCATAAATTGTCCTCGGTTTTGATACATGTGTTTTTGAACATTCTTCTTCAATGTCCCTAAATCCATAGGTTGATCGACAACTTTGTAGTAATCTGGAACGATTTTTTTGTTGACAGGATTGTGAAAAGGCCATGAATCCGGAACACTCATCATTTTATTACTGATGATATTATCGAGTACAAAACTGAAGGCGACTTGATCATCGTCATCAAGAAGAGGATTTATTGCTTTCTCAAGTCGCATTAATTTATCCTCCAGATCTTTGAATCTAGATTCACAATATTCAGTCATACGTACTGCAGTCTTCGTCAATGGGCTGTCCAAGCCATTGTAAATTTTGGAGTTGTTGACTATAAGATCAAGATGCTCTTTGAAATCTGCTCTTGATAAATATGAATGTTTATGCAAGTGGTCTCTCATTGTCTGCAAATCCATAGGTTTTTCTATAATTTTATAATAATCCTTAACTGCTCTTGAATTGACTGGACAATGAAATGGATGAGTAGATGGAAGTTCACGCAATCCATTCAGCACATTTTCCAAAAGTGATGACAAAGTTACAACAGGATCCGCTCGTTTTCGTTCCTTCTTTTTTGCAGGTCGAGTCAAGTAATCACAGTGGCTTACGGAACCTTGATATTTTCTTTTACGTTTTTGAACAGGTTGTGGTGTTTCTGGCTTTTGAAACTTGAGAACAAGTGATTTTCTTCTTACAGTTTCCACATTTTTCAATAAATCTTTTGAAAGTGTTATTTTTGTTCCCTCCACTTTGATAAGATTTTGAGAATCCGCAAACATGGCTCGTTCCATGTCTTCCTCCTGCTCTTCAGTAAGAGCAACTGGTCGATCTGGAGGAGCATTGGCACGATTATACATGGGACAAAACCTATTTGTACGCATGTGTCCCAGCTGACCACACGCTCCACATTTCATCTGAGAAGCTTTAAAAGTATCTTGCTTGTCTTTTGATTTGTTTAGACCCTTTTCTTTCCGCCTTTCTTGATTTAACTTATCTTTTTCCTGATTCCTCTTGATGCGACGCAACTGTTCTTGAATTCTTCTCTTTTCTCTTCTCATTTCCTCTCGATGTTGTTCATCCATCATTATGAATTTCCTAATGAATTCCTCATCCTTCGAATTACGAATTCTCAGGTAGGCGTCTATTACATCGGGTTTTCTGACAGTCTCAACACGAACAAACTCACTTCCATCTTCACTTTTGAATTTCCTGTATATTTTCAAGCACCTGCCAGGTCCGATTGAACCAATGGAAGAAGTTTCGATATCCTTCTCTTTCTTTCCACCTTGTGTAGGAGTGGACCTTCCTTGTGGGTTGCTGTCAGCATTTTTTCCTTCACTTATCATTTTCATGAGTTCTTTTCTTTCCTGTTCCTCTCGTTCTAGTGAGACTTGACTCGAAGATTTCTTATTACTTAAAATACTCTCAATGTTTTTACCCATTTCTTCAAAGTCTGAATCATCTCCAGAACTGCTGTCTTCATCTGTCGATAAAATATCATGGGATGAGAGAACACGATTTTGCAAGTCAAACACACGTTGACATTCTTCCTTGTATCGTTCCTGATGTTCAGCAACTGAGAATCGTGTTCCTCTAGCAAACTTACTTGAAGCTCCAGCCCTCGCTTGCTCAGTTGACATGGTGCGTACAACATCTATCACTTCCCATCTTGACAGTTTCCTAATTTCCTCGTCTGGAACACCATACTTACGCAAGATATTTTTTGCATTTGACAATGAAAGGCGACGAAGATCAGCATCTGTACCGGTTACTAATTTTTTGGGTGGTGCAGGTGCACTTTCATCTTTGGGTTGCTGTGGCTTCATGGGAACTTTAACAAAGGAAAATCCTTCTCCACAACCTGTAGGGTCAGCAGGTCCTGTAACTTGCAATAAACACTTTCCCTTTATTGCCGAAAGATATGCACGAGTTGTATTCCAAGGAGCATTCAGAACTTCCTCATCCACTTTCATCTGATGATCTTCACCAGTTTCATCTTCAGCCTGAACAATCATTGTTTTGTCACCATAACCAGCATCTTTTAATCGTTGTTCAGCTGCAATCATACTCATATGACTGCAGTATTGTTCAGTACAAACCATTGACCTCATCTCGTCTTCAGTAGGGAGACGGAAATCTCGTCTTATCACCCACCAATTGCTATCTGGACCAGTTCTGTTAAAATCGGCACAAAGTTTGAGTCTTTTTCTTATGCTACTTTCGGAATGTGTTGGGAAAGCTTTTCTGATTTCTTCCATTTTTATACGTTTCGGAGTGTCTGTACTTTTTGCAAACAATCTGTAAATGAATACCTGCAAGAAGTCACGAACATGAATTGTTGCTTTTTTCGAGTTAGGACCAGAAACTTCCATCAAAGGACCTTGTTGTCCTACAGTAAATATGTAAGGAAGATGCCGTATGAAATATCCATGTCTAGTTCTAATAATTAGAAAATCAGTCGATGGCATTTTGTGTTCATAAATAGGTGCACGAAACATATTATTTTCAAAAGCCTGTAAAGAATGTCCAGGCGACAATGACCCTAAAAATGGGGAAGTGTGAGAAAACACAGTTTCTCCAAAACGAAATCGTGGACAATGAGAATCCTTATCCGGTTTCCGTTTGTAATAGTTTTTCACTTTAGTTGCCATACCAGGCTGGGACAACAAAAGCGGATACTCTTCGCTATATTCTGATAAAATCAGTATTCCATCCATCGCAGACAAATCAGTAGGTTTACGCATGAAAAAGACATCCCCACCACCAGAAGCTGCTCTTTCCTGTTCACGTTGTTTTGCCTTTTGTCTGATGTGTTTCTTGAGACATTGAACAACATGAAAGCCAGACTTAGCCATTGGTCCTTTTTGATATCGTCTCAATGGAGGTCTGTGAAAATGATGCAACTTTATAGCACTCATATGAGTTGGGAAGAATGGTTGTTGTAATTCAAGAGCTGGAATTGAATGCTGTAATGCACCAACCAAACTAACAGCTAGGGTATTTTCACTAGATTTTCTAGGATCATAAAATTCATCATTGGATAAGTTCCACGGATCAAGCTTGGATTCTGTATTCTTTTGAGTTTCTTCCTCCTCATTTTCCTTATTATTTGATTTTCCAAGTAAAATTTTTGCCTTCTTTTCTTTTTTACTTTCTTTTTCCTCAGTTGCACTAAAAGATTTTGGCTCTTCAGGTATTCCCAGTATTATATTTTCATCATTAGGATTTAACGCAAAAACCTTAGGTTCAGGTATAAAGTCCATGTTTTGGTCATCCCAAATTATATCTTTTTCCCAGTCTCCGTAAATTAACTCATAATTTTCAATTGGAAAAATTGAATTGAAAATTTTCTTTTTCGGGGGTGAAGGTTCCTCCTTTTTAACTTTTTCTGTGGCTGGAAAAGCCAGCGGGCTTTTAGCTGGATTAGCTCCACTTGGCAAAGCCGTGCGTTGTGTGCTTGTTGGAACCCAACCAGCCTGAGCAGCTTTATTAACCCTCACTTTGTATTTATCATCAAATTCTGTGGAAATTTGTAAACTTTTATTCCCAACTTTATTTATAATATCATCAGCATTCCAGATAATATCATCTTCCCATTTAACTTGTGAGACCATATAAAAATGTTCAGCACTTGGTCCTGGTATCTTATTTGAAGAGCTCGACTCATTTTCCGAATTAGTTTTTGGTTTCAATTTGAAACCATAATCGAAACCTTCACCTGTTTCAGGAACGCCAAGCATGTCATACCACAGCGCTGCTGGACCATACCGCCATGCTGGGATTTCAGCAGCTGAGTTATTTGATTTTTTCTTTGTTTCAACACAAGTTTTCACTTCTTCAGGTCTCATCATTTTCACTTCATCATCAGTCAAACATTCACTGGGTTCAGGCACTCTAACTTCATCTTGCTTGAGAGTTGTGCCTCTAGATTTTGAAATATCCTGCCCAGCAATCTCATTTTGATTTCCATCCAGTCGCTTTTTCTTTCTCCGCTTTTTGCAGTTTCTCCATCTGTTCGGCATGGAAGATGGCTTACCAGGACCAAATAGTCTCAAAAACCGAAGTACCTCACCAGAGCGAAATTCTGGAAATAAATCTTTTATATCAGCTGCTTGCACTTGAGTATTTATTTCTTTCATTTGATTTTCGAAAGCAATTTCTTCTTCACTCAATTGTTGTTGCGCGGTATGTCGATCTTTCTTCTTCTTTTTCTTGTCTAATTTGTGTTTCTTGACTTTTTTCCCACTGATTTTCTCTTCTGTTCTAGCCAGGTCTGACGAGACCTTCCGACCATCGTCTGATGCTGATGGATGTGAAACAATAGATGGCAAGATAATATCAGATCCAAATCCAGCTTTGACTTCTTTTGTTTTGCTTACATCCCCTCTTTTAACCGGGTGAAATGTAGATTGAAATTTAGAACCCACTGACCCGCTATCAGACAACACAGAATCATCACCAGATTGCACTGAACTTATGTTTGCTGAAACATTATCACTATCGGCATCTTCTGCAAGTTCGTTGATATTGCTGTAATCGACAGCATCAGGAAGAGTGCTGATCTTCGGTGAATATTTTGAATTTCCTCCAGATTGACCGTTATCAATATCTTCAAACTCTTTGACAAAGTTTCCTATTCCAGTCAATGCATTAAGTTGGCTCAAATGTCCTTTGGATTCCTCATCAAATATGTCGTTTTCCAAATGACCATGTTCATCGATATTCCCAAATAAGAATCCAGTGAGATCAGTTGTTCCTCCCCCATCATCAGATTCTGAGCTGGACATACTTCACCAATAAAAGATTACAAATACATATAATAATCAAGCTACATTGCTATTGTATTTCTGCATTAGACACAGATCAATTGTTGAAATTGAATTTTTTTTCAATATAAAGCAAAATAAAAAATGAATATTTTGGGAGTGGGAATTTAAAATCTGGCATGTGTAATTTAGGCCAGGTTCAGCTTAAATTAACGTCACAGAAGAATTAAAACAATAGATAGCATTTTGGGGCATAAACAAAATAAACAATATCAGTATATTTCATTGAATAAACTCACATTATTGCAGATGATTTGCTGAGGATTCAGATGGGCTTGTAATTAAATTTTGAGTGTTTCTCAGGCAACTCTGTAGGTTAAGTAGCTTCAACAATATTATAGTTCTGGCTTCAGAGTTCCTCCATCATCATCTACTCCTAGACATAATTAGTACACCCAGATCCATGAAATAAAGGGTAAATGTGAAAATGGACATATAATTTGATAAATGAGTAGTTAATCAAGAATAGGTTAAAGAAAATATCTGGATCAAAATTTATCAAAGATACTTGAGCTTTACTGTAATAAAATAAGTAATCTATTTGAATTAATTATACTCTTTCCCTCTTCACAGTTCATCTTACTTCAACTATGGAAATGCTAAATTTGAACAAAATAATATTAACCAGGTATTGCGTCACTATCAGACAGATTCAGGATTGGCAGAATAGAATGGCAGTTACTCTGTGACCGATGGAGAAAATGGTTCCACCAAAAGAAAAGTCAACAAGTGGGGCATTCTTTATGATATATCTCTTTTTTGAAGATTAAATGTATCTTTCTGAGTATCTTATACAAGCCAAACTATAGATGTTCAAAATCATCAACACTGATATGAAATTAAGTGTGGAGGAAAAGCAACTAAGCAATAGGCGTATGATTCATATCCAGAATTTAGTAGTATGAAAATGAATAACAATATTTTATAAATTTGAAATAAAATTTACTTACTATCTATTAACAATTTATAATAAAATTGTGCATTGCTAATGGGTAGTTATTTCATATTGTATAGTTATAGAGAAAATATGCCAAAACTGCAAAATATCCTGTCAGAAACTTTCATAACAGCATGTTTTCAAAAAATGAAAATTTAAAAAAGTTATTTGGGTACCGGTATATGAATGATATACAGTTGTAGGCCAGTAGGCCTAATTTCGATAAAAACTATTGTTCTTAAAATTGATTATATTTCAAGGTCTGAAGATGCATAACGTCATGTGGCTCATGTCAAGATGTCTAGGCTATAATACGTAGATTTTTGCAAAATATTTTCAAAAAATCATCAAAATTGTTCGCATATTCGAAATATATTTTTTTCTTAAAGAGATGCTGCGCCTGTAAAGAACTGAGAATGATATTTATGCAGCTTGTTTGCATACTGCTATCCCACAACATCGAATTTTGACTTTCAGCTTTAGTTGTTAGCTAAGCTGCTTAGAATATGCTAATCAGCACAATAAAACTGAATGATGCTATGGGAAGCGACAAACGGACCTTAACACAATCTCTCTCTCTGCTCTTGGAACTGGATTGCACCTACACGATTTATTTTTTAGCAAGGGATTTACAGCATTGCAAGTGATGGTTTCATTGCATATTTATAATATGAATAGACGTACAGTACTGTTGGCATTCTGAAGATATATGCAACCGCTTGGCAATCTACACAATGTTTAGCAATATTCAGGGACTGTAAATTTTGTTTTCATATTTGCACCATGTAAGCTCAAAAGAAGATCAGTCACGATACACAAAAACAGAAAGGAGAACTATGCCGTATGTGTGGTTGACAAAACTGCAAAGTTAACCATACAGCATAACTATACAATATAAGAAAGCATGATACCGGTACCGGTACTAATTTCTATAACTTCAGATTTAGTGCAAGTGAGTATAAGTAGACTAGGCAGATTCAGAAAACAATACATAATGACTCAGATCCTGGATCTGAGATGAGCTAGTTACGATACATACACACTGCACGGATTAATTCTATATTCAACTTGTTACAGATATACGTACCATACTGTACCATATTTCATTTGGTGTGATAACTATCCATACTGCATACCGTAGTTCATTTTGAATTATTTCCCCTTCTGCCTTCAAGGGTGAGGGGATTATCCCCTGTACCATGAAGACACGCAAAACAGTAATTACTATTCAGGCTAACTGCGATTGTGAATTCAATCCGAATCTCTTTTTGTTGAATAAAACTCAACGCCAAACAGATTTTTTCATTTTGATCGAGCCAATTATAAATTTCCAAATACAGTACAATCCGAACCAACAACCACACAGTTCAGGGTTGCAGGCATTGAAAATGGTTTGACTGATATTGTTTCGGCAAATGAGGTGCGCGGAGTACCATGACGCTAAACATAATTTTTTATTGAATAAAATATAAAGGTGTTTAATGGGTAATTTAGAAAATATCGGAACACTTCCTGCTGCTAAAAAATATTTAAACAGAATTTCTGATGTGTCTGTTTCATTTTGATCACCATCCTCGAAGACTACGAAATCTTGGACACCACAATGGAAAACGTGCGAGGGGCCGCGGAAGTGCGCCTGCATCGTTTGTTCGCTTCGTTCAGTCGATCGGCGATCTTCACTGCTTGCGGGTGGCTGCGTTCGTGGCTCGGGATTTGATTTCGTTTTTCTTTGTTTCATTCGTCAAGAATGGCGTTGACGAATCCTACCAACAGGAAAGTTTGCTATTATTATGACTGTGAGTATATTTAAGTATTTTTTGCTCGTTTGGTACTGATGTTTAGTCTCAAACCTCCTGGGCTGTGGTACGTGTGCTAATAAAGCTCCGTGCGCGCAATTTCTGTAATGGAAAACATGGCTGCTTTCAATGAAATATTCTTCCATATATTTGTTCTGAAATATTTGTAAGTGCAAATTTTTTGATAAATATGCATGTTTACATGTGTAGCCTACCATTATTATGTATTTTGTGGTCTGTTTGTTATCATTATCATAAACTTTATTTTAGGTTTTACTTACCTTCCTTGTTTCTTCTTATTTAATTTTGTGTGCTGTTGTGTTATATTTTTATGAAGAAATCGGAATAAATAAGTCTGTCTTTTTTTAACTATGTATTTTTTCAATAAGTTTATGGGCTAAATAAGACAAAACTTAAAATTTCTTTAGATTTTGTCAAATGTTAGATTTGAATTCATCCTTTTTTGCATTCCATGACTCAGCGGAATCCCCGAAGCACGTCATTAGGGATATCACCTTCGCCATAGCGTATTCGTTTTTCCTTCACACTCTGCCCCCTCCCGTGCCATCTGCTGGATCCACTTATATTTTGCATTTATTTAATCTGTACATGCTTATGCACAAGTTTTAATAACAACCAGGAACAATATCACTCAATGCACTTTATTGGTTTATACTCATCTGAGATGTTTTCCACTTAGTTTACTTTTAGGCGTTTTCAAATAAATAAAATATTTTAGAAAGCGCGAAATAATGTAGGCTGCAGAATAATATGTATTATAAATATATATGTTATATTATAAGCTTTCATAAATTCTTTTGATCTATACAGCTGATGTTGGAAATTACTATTATGGCCAAGGACATCCCATGAAACCACACAGAATACGCATGACCCACAATTTACTTCTGAATTATGGGCTTTATCGAAAAATGGAAATTTTTGTAAGTGCTCTGGTGATGATAATTTATCTCAGCTTTGTTCATTAGGTTCCTCAATCACTGGCATGTGTAAAATTAGTCGCCATGCACAGATCTTGCACAATCCCGATTTATCTTATTCGACCATTTGACATTTGCATTAAACATTGTTCAGTATGATGTCAAATGTAAGAATTCCTCAATTATGACATACAGTTAAGTGTTGCCAACATCTAATATTTTTTTATTTTAGAATCCAATTGAATAATTTTCTCAAATCGAATCTAATCAGAAGTGATATATGAAACAAACAGGTCGTCTTTCCTTCAGCTTATTATTTACTGAAAAATCCACACTTTTTTTTTCAAAAAAAAAAGAAAAAAAACAATATTTTGGCCATAGTGCTACACGTTATATCGTTGTACGAAATAATGAACAATTCAAAGGCTAAAATCTCAGAAATCTAGAAGTTGGGTCACAAATTTTTAAAGTTAAAAAGGACATGAAGTCCACTCAAAAATGACCCAAAGTCCAAATATAAATCTCAAAGTAGTAAAGTACCCCAAAGAGGTCTCCCAATTCTTGTGTGAGATTTGTATTAGCGAACTTCGGATTAGAATATATTCTCATATTTTAATAATATGATTTTATGTGTAATAATGTATGAAACTCATTCACATTTTCCTAAAAGCATGAAAATATATCATACTTATCTACCTATTCTGAATGAAAGATATATTGTGGCAATTACACTATTTTATTTTGTTCAAAATCTATTAAAAAGGGAATTTTTGAAATACTAGATATCTGCAAAATTCCTACATCGACCTGCATATCCCTTCCTAAAGTACCAATAAAATCTTTCTACTTCATCTTTCAGAGACCCCACAAATGCAACAGTGACGAGATGACAAAGTACCACAGTGACGATTATATTAAGTTTCTACGAAGCATAAGACCTGATAATATGTCAGAATACACAAAACAGATGCAGAGATGTGAGCATCAACTGGCATATAATAAGTTGCTGGTGTTTAACAAGTTTTTAACGATAAGCCTTATCGTGTAGCAAATCAAAACTGTTCCAAGTTTGGGATAGAGAATTTTACTCAATCCATACTTCTTTCTAAAAGAATCTAAAATGTGAAAACAGCCAGTAGAGCGCCGTTCTCATAATAAGCGAAGGCGACATAGTTATATATTTTATTTTACAATCTTTTCTCTGAATAAAAAATATTAGAAATTACTTCCAAGCATAAGATCAGGAATAAATATTCAAATTTTATTTTGTTAAATTAATTTGAAACAACAATTTTAACATCTCAATTTGAATGAATATGATTTTAATTGCATAAATCTTTTATTTGTATGTTGTTTTTCAGTTAATGTTGGGGAGGATTGTCCAGTGTTTGATGGATTGTATGAATTTTGTCAACTGTCTGGGGGTGGTTCAATTGGTAAGTTTACTGAATATAAGAGATGACAGAAATCCAATGACTGAATTTTGAGGTGTTCCCAGATTTGGCTTAGACTGGCGTCAGAAGGAAAAGTGTACCTACTTGCATGCTCAGTATTTAGAGCATTTTGAAATAATATATTTTTTTTCGAAATATAATCTAAAGCAGTTCAAACCATTTTCCTGCTTTGACTTGCTCTAGTGTCATAATTTTTTCTGCCTTATGAAAAACAAATTGTTGCATGTTCTTGAATATAATTTCCTGGTTAGTTTATAACATTTTTGTAGTTTAAACTTTTCATGTCGCAGTTAGAAAAATTTATGTGCGTATGTTTTTGTTATGCCTGAGTCATTGATGGATTATGCCGCTAGGTTCATCCGTGTCTCATGCATGACATAATAAAGTAATAATGATTGGGATGGATTGCATTGAAATATACTTAATTGATATTGTTTTAATTTTATCTATGATTCAACCCAGGACCAATGTTCATTACATGTTTGTTATGATTACTATTATAAAATATTATTCATTGCAAAAATCTTGTTTATAACAGCTGGAGCTGTAAAAATCAACAAGCAGCAGACAGATATTGCCATCAACTGGGGAGGGGGACTTCATCATGCCAAAAAATCTGAAGCTTCCGGCTTTTGTTACGTCAATGATATTGTGCTTGCTATTTTAGAACTCCTCAAGTGAGCTTGTTACACACAGTTAATATATTTTTTATTACATAGTCTAGGCTTTCCAAACCGGTTTTATCATATCAAGCTTCAATACATTCTTATTTCTCATCGATTTCCCGTTATATCTGTTTTTTAATTCAAAAAAGTCATTTCTATAATTGTATAAAAATGAAAAATGAGAGATTTCTGTGGTTGTTACAACAAATGTTTTTGGGGCCTTTGAAAATTGGTAATAAAATTGGTTCCATTTTTCTTTCCATTTTCCAAAAATCACGATATGACAAAATCCACACTATCTATAACAAGTCAGCAGTTTTGTTTGCTTGAAAGTTTTTCGTAGTTTTTGGATGACAAACATGTACAATTGGTATATCAAAAGCAAAGCTTGTAAGAATATTCCAATTTAATTGCTCTGAATTATATTTTGCTCCATTGTGGCGGAAATGCTCGAAAGGGCTGCTATTATAATTCTCTATTATTCAAATAAATATATATTAAAAATTAAATATTATTTATATATTATGAAATATATTGTCAAGTTTATTGATTTTATCATTCAGGCTAAGTCCTCTTATTGACATCCTTATTCAGCCCACAATCTATATGCTTGGTATTTAGTTAATTAATCTGGAGATATTAATTTTATTTGTCCTTCATTTTCAAGATATCATCAACGTGTTTTATACATTGATATTGACATTCATCATGGTGATGGCGTGGAGGAAGCTTTTTACACGACAGACAGGGTTATGACAGTTTCATTTCATAAATACGGTGAATACTTTCCTGGTACTGGAGATCTCAGGGTGAGTTGAATAATATGTATATAACTCGTTATATTAGAGATGAAATGAAATTTTCACTAAAATATAGTTTTGTTCTTATATAATTCTGAATAACTGTCACAAACATGTTTTTGTCATGCACGAGTCCCTGATGGATTGAGCTGTCTAAGCATCTGTGATTGTCCATCTGTGATTCGTGCTTGACAAAAGGAAATTCCGGAGTTGGGAGCGTTCCTGAACTGGGGTTCTCTACTGTTTTTTCCTGCGTGTCCTGGAATGTAACGAAGAAGAAAAGGGGGTTAAGGGCAGATAACACTCACTGATTTTAAGTCATGTGTGTTTAGCTTTACTAGATTTCTTTAGTGAAAATACCTTAATTTCTGATCACTGGTACTTTCTCTGACTGAATATTTTTTCACTAAACTGGAATTGATCATAGTTCTGAATTAGTCTTGATTCTTAGATAAAAGTGATTGTTTTAAACAACATTCTCATAAATTTATTAGATTATAGGTTTGAGTGGGGCCCCATTGATATGGTTAAACAAATGCAATATTGAGAATTTAAATACAGTTCTGATCACTGAGATTTGATTCAATGATCCACGTCATGGTACTTCAACATTACCGTATATTTTAGGGTCGCCTGGCGTTTAAATTTCCATTTTTGTTTCAGGATATTGGTGCTGGCAAAGGCAAATATTATGCACTTAATTTTCCATTGAGAGATGGAATGGATGATGATGCTTATGAAGAAATATTTCAACCTGTTGTTACTAGGGTAGGGGAATATTGTCTGCGTTCTTGTAGAGGGTGATTCGTACATTGTTTTCCATTCGATTTTAATTTACCAAATAACTGATTATTAGTCCAAAAGTGGCTAATACATTCAAACGTACTTCACATTCTTGTTTTTGGGATACTGCACGCTCCTGGTGGTTAGATTCAAGATTCTAGTTGATTCAGATACATAATTGTTTGGGTATTCTATGATCTATTGTTCTAAGGTTAGAGGTTTTTAGCAATTTTTTTGGATGTGTTGCTAGTTTTTTATATTCATTACGAAAATTTTAGTCAGCTTTAAATTCAACATTTAGTAAATTTTTCGAGTTCGGATTCGTGACAGACATATTTTAATATTGCAGTATATAACATTCTGAATATTGTTTTTATCTGCGCACAAAATCAGTACTGTCCAACAGTGGTATGACATTCAACAAAACAATTTATTGATCACTAATGTCTTTGTATCAGTCAAGTTAATTTATTTGTTCAGGTAATGGAATATTATCAACCGAGTGCAGTAGTATTACAATGTGGGGCAGACTCGTTAACTGGTGATAGATTGGGTTGTTTTAATCTCACTGTAAAAGGTATGTAAATACTATTATGTCTGACAATAACATTTTCAAAATTTTAAGTTCATTCGAATCAAAGGTGACAAAAGAGCGCGTATTCAAAGTATAATACGGATTTGAATTGGGTGATCAAATATACAACTATGAAGAAAAGTGCTATTCTACTTTCTTCCTCTTTTTCTTTTCATTTATTTGGTTGGCATGTCTCTCACAATGACAAGATCTTTCACAATTTATAACTCGATACTGAAAAAACATTTTTGTAATAATATTTTTAATCATAGGTCATGCTAAGTGCCTTGAATATATGAAGAAGTTCAATGTACCCATTTTAATGCTTGGTGGTGGGGGATATACGATAAGAAATGTTGCCAGATGTTGGACTTATGAAACTGCTGTGGCTCTCGCTCAAGAAATTCCTAATGGTAAGTAGTGAACTGGCAGAATATCTGCTACTCTTCTGATCAGGCATCTAAACGAATGAGATTCATCAGAAGAAAATTTATCAAATGGTGCGGAACAATCTTATGATATATCATTTGCTAGAATATGAAAATGTCTTTTTTGAGTGTCTGGTAGCTGCAAAACTGTAGAAAATGGTTCAAATTCATCAATACTGCTATGAAACGATCTATGATCTGTTATGAAACATGATCAGAAAAAATTTTTCAAATGTTGCAGGCCTCCTTATGATATATCTTTTGCTAGAATATGAAAATGTCTTTTTTGAGTATCTGGTTGCAACAAAACAGTTAAAAGGGTTCAAAATCATCAATCCTGCTGTGAAATATTGGGTATCGTGAACTTAATGCAATTTTGTGGACAAAATGGATGGACAAGAAGTTTTCAAAACCATCAATGCTGCTTTCTCATTGCATTCGTAAATGTTCCACTTACGAGGCACCAAAAAAAATACTGTAGTTCATTTAGATAGAGATGAAAAATAGACAAAACGAATTCTGGTTTTTTGAATATTGCTAATAATTCCTTGCCTACTTTTCAATCATATCGATATTTTCTTTCAGAATTGCCGTACAATGATTATTTTGAATACTTCGGACCAGATTTCAAGGTAAAGGATATTTTTTCGTGAAATAAAAAATAGCGAGAAAAATGTTAAGAAATGTCAACCAGAATCTTCAAGATTCTATAACACACTAATTTTTTATGTGTTAATCTTGCTTCAATCCTAGCTATCTACAAGGTTATTTATTAACTAGGGTTTGTACTTTTTGAAAGATAGGCGATTCATTGTGCTATAAAATCAAAACAATTTTTTCTTGAACAAGAACCACAAATGGACTGTGGCTCATCGGCACCATCCATTTGAGGACATGTTCAACAAAACATGACCAAGCAAAAATTTTCAGACTTAGATATTGCTTTTGCCATAGAATTTCTATTTTTGACAATCTTTTTATTCACAAGATTTGAAAATAGTGGAACATAAAATAAAACTAAATTGGTAATCGGATCTCTGCATTATTATATTTAGTTACACATTAGTCCAAGCAATATGACAAATCAAAACAATCAAGAATATTTACATAAGATTCGTCAAAGATTATTTGAAAATCTAAGGATGTTGCCTCATGCTCCAGGTGTACAAATGGCAGGTATTGTGTTGTATTTACTGTTTGAGGTAATTAGACATGGCGGAAATTGAACATATTTTGATTTACACTGATCAAATATTAAACTTAAATATAGCTGTTTAAAGTGAAATTTTGGCATGTCAATTTTTATTAGCTATAATAAATAGAGTGTCAATTTGCTTAATTGAAAATTGCTAAATTCAGTCGTACAGTTTTCTATAAAGTTCTGTTTATTATTGGCAGTGTTTGTTATTATATTCATCTTTTCACAAACTATTTTCATTTTGACAATTCCTATTAGATTGAGAATATTTTTCTTCTAAAACACAAGTTTTTCATTGAAACTGAAGTTGAAGCTTTTAAAATATTTTGAATAATTATTTCTAGATATCCCCCCTGATGGTGTACCAGAAGAAAGTGATGATGAAGAAACAGAAGATCCAAATAAAAGAATTTCAAGTGAGACTTTTCGTTTTTATTATTTTACTTCATATCAAATGTATTAAAATCTTCTGAATTATTAACATATTGGATGTTTGTGGAGGGCAGCCTGGCAGAATGCCAACTGCCTTGTCACTCCTGGATTTCATCTGAAGAAACTTCTGCAAATGGGCAGGATCCTGCCACAAAGATCATAATCATGATCACAATCTTCATAATCACTCAACCCTATACAAAACTGCATTACATTGACTCGTGAATTATATTATAATACCTCGATTTAAACAGTTTTTTTCATTTCTCATCAAGTGAGAGCATCAGACAAACGTATCCAGCGAGACGATGAGTTTTCTGATTCAGAAGATGAGGGAGAGGGAGGAAGAAAGAACGAAGAAATTTATAAAAAAAAGAGAAAGCTTGAAAACGATGTTAAAATTACAGGTAATTAGCAAATTAGGCTATTTTCTCAGTTCGTTGAAGAGAAACATCGCGCTCTAAGAATGTAGAAGCTTTTGAATGCTCTTCAAAATTTTATTAAGGATTGTAGGTACAGACTTCAGAATAGACTGAAGGGAAACAAAGAAGTGGTAGATGGTTTTACTACTACCCTGCCAAGATAATACCCACAAACTGCACTTTACTATAGGGGCTCAGTTCTGTTTGGGATGTTTTCCACTTAGTGTAGCTGATGGAAATTACAATTTTTTTGACAATTTTTTTTACAAATTTTGTTTTTTAAATATGCAAAAAAAACATGGCACTTCGAGAATGAAAAAATTCACCACAGACACAAAAATGTATCGTGTGCCGACCGCTGTGAAGAGAGTAAATAGAAAAAGTGATTGTTTTCAGATGTAAAAAGGACAATGGATGCTAAAGCCACGGAGGCAAAAAAGAATGCAGAGAATGCAAAATTACATGCTGATAGTGCTAAGAAATCAAATGAAACTACTGGGGAAGCCATGGACACATCAGATTCTACATCCAAAACTACAGAACAGACATCTACTGCCATGGACGAAGATAAGAGTAAAACATCCACTCAAGCAAAAGAAGGTAATGATGATTTAAATTTCAAACTCTGGTCATTAGCGTGACCAGTCGGAAAATATTCATCCGCTTAACTTTTATAAGTATGACTCACTGATGGATATTTTTTACAGTCTTTTCTTGTAGTGGATCACCCTGACCCTGTGCTAGATGCCATATCTTGTGCCGACGAGGTGCGTAACATCTGTGACTCATGCTTGACAAAATTACATTCTGAATGAGCGCTTCCACCTTCCTTTTTAAACACTCGCTAAGGTTGTTCCTACATTTATGTTAAACAGTATTTGAAGTTCAATATATAAATAATATGTTTCAGCAGCATTTGAGATGGACAAATTTACTAATATTTGACTATTTTCTGCCAATTTTGCAGCCTAGGCATGATTTATGACATGATTTTATAAATTTTTGTGACATAAAATTTGGCATATATTAAATATGTTTGACTGTAAAATGAATCGTTCTGAAATAATGAAAAAGATGGATACAATAGTGGGAAAATGAATGGAAATTAGTAATTCAAGTACTTTTAATCGGTATACTGATAGGGTATCCCACATATTTGCTCAAAGTAATTCTGCCAAAACATGTTTTTTCAAGTGAGGGATAGGGCTTTGCTCAAGATCATACTATTAAGACTTGTCTGTGATCAACATTGTTACTCCTCTAACTATTTTTCACAGCTGACACAAAATCCTCCAATCAAGCATCAGACAACAAAGACACCAGTGCGGAAAAATCTGGAGCCACGGAAGGCGAGAAAAACAATGTTGAAAAGATGGAAATGTAAAAAAAAATTTGATATTTTTCGAAATTCTCCTTTAATTCATCGGTCAAATGAAATGTATAGAATATCTGGTGGAGTATACCAGTCGTGATAAATTCTTCTAGCTGCTGCGGTGATTGAATTAAACTGCGACCAACAGATTTTTCTTGCGAATGATACGTAAAGAGCCTTTTTTTTTAAAGGAAGTTCTAGAGGATTTGGAAGTAAGATTTCATCACTTTTACTATATGTTCGTGTGCAGCAATTTTTTAATCAAGTCAAATTTTTGTATAAAATGCCATCTTCCAACTATATTGTGTGTGTTGTTGGACGCACATACCCCAATTTTTTTTCATCAATCATGGTCCACAGGTTGACCACGGCTTGACGCGCTCCATCAGTGACACATACTTGGCAAAATTTATCAGGCCGTGATTCATTTTGATGCTCGAACTATGATGTAAGAATACAATGAAATATTGGACTCCTCGTATCTCCTAGAACTAGTCTAAACTCGTTTCACTATTCGACTTATCAGGTCTATTTGGCTTATCAGTTCTGTCTTTTTGGTCGATTGTGTTAGGGCCACAAAAACCAATTCACTGTTTTTCGTGCACTTTTATGGTCCATGATTTCCTTCCTAAATTTAAGCACTCAAGAAGACTAACGAGATGGCTGGCTTGTTTTCAGTACTGAATGTTGCTTGCCCTTTAATTATATGGGTATTTTTCTGTGTTCGGATTATCACCTTGCCTTATTTGTGCTTGTGGTATTTATTTTGTGAACATAATTCGGGTTCCCTATTGAAATGAGCTTAAGATTTCGTGTGGGGTATAGCTTTTGTATTTTACAAATGGATTTCTACATTGATAAATAAAATACGTCTTGAAAAGGATGTAGTAGATAAACAGGAAGGGTTTGACGGAGTATGAGCAGTTGCAGTGCTCCGGTTGATTAGGGTGGGAAGCCTGGAACAGAGTAAGTTGAGGTGGTACTTTTTTGCTATGACTTAAAGACTGGTCGTCAAGCGTTGAAGCTAATAGTGTGCTTCGTAAATGCAGGAACGGTAAACTAAAAAAACTCCCTGAAAGATATCCTGACTAGATGTTTATTAACTCGTGTCAGCAGTGCAGTGGGAAGGCAATATACAAGGGAAATAGAAGATGATTCTAGAAGCGACAGCCGCCCCGGGCAGATGCCATTCACTATACTCTTACTAAAGCGGTTTTTGTATGGGGCACTGTCCGTTTGGAGCGCATGTGCTTCATTTTGTAATAGATTTTTGCCATGCAAGTTTTCGTTACTTGGTTCTTTTTAGGTACTGTTTCGGATATTTAATGAAATCTAGTGAAAAAAGTTTCACCAACCCCAATTAGAAAAGTTTGCTCAAAACTTGTTTTGTCAAGTAGGAGCCACTGATGGATCTCCATCGAGACGCCGGTGATCTGTAGCTCGTACAAAATAAAATTCACGATGGGGAAAACAAAATATGGGCATGTAATATAAATATGAGCGTTTAATTATTATTAACAAAAAGAACGTCCATCAAACCAATAGGAATTTTATTTAGAAAATAATGGTTATATCGCGCGGCTCCAGCAACGAATACATTAGATTGTCATTGAAATATCGGTCAGCGTTTAGTGGCCTCTCTCCCACTCATGCAAAGTGCCCATCTGTACTTATTGACTATTTTTCGCTGAAAACAGTCATCCGTGGGCTATGCGGATAATTCAAGCAGGTTCGAAAAAGACTATTTGAGTAAGAATGAAAGATGTCGAAATGTCATGTTTAGTCGCGGACTATCTGTAAACCATGTATGTATACGGATGGCTGTTCATTAAATCATATTTTCATCTTGATGATTTCAATGCTCGCCGACGCGTGTAGTGCATGCGCGTTTTTATGTTGCCCGATTGACCTAAATGAATATCAAAGGCTTTGGGAAAACGCTTCGAGATTTCGCATCCATGATAGCGCGAGGGAGCATAATATGCGAGAACCTATCCATGCACGGTGAAAATGAGTGAAAAGTCAAGCCAAAATCTACACTCTGATTCGGAACCGGTGTCTGCACGGGAGGTCTTATCCACCATGTGGTCAAGCCGTGTTCTTGGCTTTCCTCTCCCGCAGGATACTAACATACATTATCTTGCGCAACGTCCACTGACAATTGCGCGGCTGGATGCCCAGTTCGCTGACGGAAAAATGCCAAAATGACTTTTTTTTGCGATTTAACGCAGAAAATTTCAAAACTATCTCG
Organism: Styela plicata; assembly: GCA_963675895.2. NCBI lineage: Eukaryota > Metazoa > Chordata > Ascidiacea > Stolidobranchia > Styelidae > Styela > Styela plicata. The sequence goes on from OZ023140.1 coordinate 18,630,435, forward strand.
GCGCCTTAGATGCTCATACGATATTGGACATATTTAGTAGCCTATTTTAGGTCTTGAAATCCTCTCGCCTTCGGCGTGATTTTGTAGTGGCATATGCTTACTATAAAACCCTATCTTCGAAAGAAAATATTTTCGTCTGAGGCATAATTTAGCATTTTTGAAATTTTGGTTCTCATTTTTTCAAGGTTCTAAATACGCAACTGCCCTTTGATAGAAAACAGTATAATAGATGGCCACCTTGAAACTTTAATGAAGTTTCGTTATATATTTATAAGCAAAACATTGGGTATAACATTTAAATACAGAGTAGTCTGATAGATATTATAAGAAAAGTAATCTGAGTAGGTTCGAAAACTCAATGAATAATGAATCGAAAGAACGGGACCCGCCTTTTCTACTGAGAGTGAGTTCAAAAAAATACCTTCAGAAAATTTGAGTTTACAAGGCATTTGCTAAGAAGGAAAAGCTGTATGCTGCAAAAACTTTTTGAACAATTAAATTGATGGCAAAATTGAAGTTTTGATGTAATGCACGGTCTTCATAAAAAGGATAGTACAGTATTTTCAGGCAACTAGGAGAAACTCTAATTCATTGTCCATGGGCTGAAGGGAAGCGATGGTGAAACGAACCATCATTACAAACGCTCGATAAATTGTTCAGCTGAGAGTGAAAAACAGATGGACCGTACCTTGTCGGTGCGTTCCATCAGTTTGCAAACAAAACATAAATTGGTATTGATTGGTTCTGGTAGGGAACATTTGAGTTATTGTAACAGTTTATTCCAGAATGAAATCTATCATTGATTCTTCTCCTGATTCAACCACAGTCGGTTTTGTTTCTTCAGTTGTTGTTGTTGTTTCAGTTGTCGGAACACCTGGTGGAACGGATGGACCCGTTTCTAGGGTTCTTGAACCATCCAATTTACCGTCTTTATCAGGTTTTGGGGGCACCAGAGACCCGAATGGGCCTTTTCCACCAGTATTCATTATATCGTCCAGTTTGTCCCGGAGTGAAGGTTCAACTTCAGCCCTGCAGTAGGCCGCGCATCCTTGAGCGGTCAGGTGTCTGTTTGCATTTCCAAGGCAACCTCCATACGAAAATGCGACACATTTTGAATGCTCCTTGTTAAAGTGCCTGTAAAATGAAAATAGTAGTTAGTTATTGATTTTAAACTAAAGTATTCTAGTGTCAGAATTGTACTAAATTAGTTGTAAGTATTGTAACTTACTTTCACTTTCAATACCAGTAGGCCCTACAGTTAAAAAGGTAAAAAGGCTTCATTCAGAAAATCTTTTTTGTTTTTGTTCAGATCATAAGATTGTAATTTCTGAATGTTCTATTTTAAAAGTTTTACATTTACATTGAATGAAGTTAAGTAAAAAACACTTTGAACAATTTCCTGTAAGCTCCATCGATACTTCACCCAGCATTGCCAACACTAACCCGAATAATTTTTATCTGGCGAATCGTGAAACACAAAAACGCGACACGAAAATTCACTCCGATTTAACTGGATTTTCTTCTCTTAACATACGTTTCGTTAAAAATTATGTAAATAATGTTTCACTCACCATCTAGGAATAAGAGCCCTACATGGACCCGGTTGTTTTTCTTGACTGCATATTTGTTCCCATGTCATATTCTTAGGCGCATGTTCAGGCCTGAACTGTTCCAATTCTTTATCCAACTCTCCCTCCCTTTCTTCGTCTGTCGATTATAGAAATGTTTTTTGCTTTATCAGAAAGTAATGTTGAGTACGGACACGAATAAAAAAAATTATATACACTAAATTAAATTTCATGACTACGTGCCACTGATGACCGGTATTCATAAAATGAAATCTAGTAAAAATGTTCTGTGTACGCACTTACTCAAACTAGAATATAATGCATCCTTGGTAATCGAATGAAACAATATTCCGAATTCTTATAAATAGCAAATGCATTATGGGCTACTGATATGGGCGGATAATTCAAAATCGAATGCTTAGAACCGTACTTGCAGTGCGCGAGTGGCGCAGGCCCAGCCCATGGAGTACACATATTGGCGGACATCACATTGGTCACAACTTCCTCCACAAACGTGTCCGCCCATGGACGGTAATTAATTTAGATAAAGATAGCTGCGTGAGAGAGGTTGAGGTCCGCTGATGCCTTAACTTCTTCACCCTTCCTGACACAGGATAAAATTGATATATCTTCCAAAATCGATTAAAGTGTCGTATTCCAAAAAAGGGTTGTACTACTTCTTTTCTGGTTGTCAAAAAGAGAAATGGCGTCTGCTGCAGGATTTGATTGAACCCTAATTTACGAGTCTTAAAATGCGAAAAATAATTTCAGGCTATGTACCAAGCGATTCCTGATTTCATCTTTAAACTGATTGACTTTTCCCCTGCCGTATCATTTTCAACAAAATGCGAATTTGAATATAGGAAACGATTTCTGTGCATGTTATGACTCCGAACCAATAATTATTTTGAAGAATGTGTTGTAAGTCTTTAATTACGAGAAGTTACCTTCTGCAGGATATCTTGTAATTTCAGTCATGTATGATTCAATTTCCTTAAATTCTTTATGCGTAAGAACGTTAGGAGCAGATGGGACGTAGAGATTTTTGACGACCAACCAAGTTGGTAATCCGATTATGTATTTTGTTTTTTCAACTTGTACAATCAATTCCGTTGTATGGATTCTACCTGCAAAAAAGAAGGAAAATATTTATACATTTCTTGCTATTATATCATCTCGAATTGAATATCTCGAATCTTGATTCCATCTAAAAACATGATGAAAATTTTCCAATTATTTTGATGAAGTTAAAAAGAGTCATTCTAAATTTGTAATTAGAGCAATTCCATTTTATAATTACTGTTCACTAGAAGAATTATTTTGTAGTGAAATCATGATCTATTTGTTACCTTGTAATTTTAACACATATTATTTTGCTACAAAATATAATATGAGCAATTTCGTTATCTCAAATGTTGAAACATTTAGGGAATTTTGAATGCCGTCTGAACTAAATATTAAAGATGAGGTTTTAAAATCATGACAAATCTTACTGCATGTTTTCAGGCACATCCATTTTTCATTGTAATTATTTGAATTTCCCCCGCATCCCTTATAGTAGAACGGTCTACATATTCCTTCCTCGTCATCATGATACCATCTTTCTCCAGGTTTCCTCCTATCGCAAGTTTTTCCAGGATTTACGCGGAAGTTACATCTGTCTCTTTTCTTCACGACTGAAAGATTACGAAAATGATTGTTTTTTTTTTTAATAATATTGTTGTTAGGGATGCCCCTATAGATCCGAATAGTATTCTAGAATTTCGACTAAAAGTATTTCGTTTTTTGAGTATTCTAAAAAATTGAATAATTTTACAGTAAAAACATAATTCATGACAAATTTCACGTTGTAAAATTTGACATAAGTCATGACTTTACTGCAAACGGCGACATGAAACAAACGTTCAAACTAAGCGGGCTAACCTCACTCCTCGATAACGAGGTTTCGAACTTTCACTCTCTGTATTGTATATTTCATTTGCATTGTTATTTCACTAAATGGTCTGTCAGTGAATGACTTTTTTCCGCTACCGGATATCACAGATCCTGAGACTTTTCTCATAGTATAAATCTACCGCTTAGTTAGTCACGTAAACTTACCGCATGCCTGACTACATGCTTCCATGGTTTCAAATCCAAGACAACTAATTCCAATAGCTTCGCATTCCCCACTTGCAGGGTTGAAATAATATCTGTGAATAAAGTTATGCTCAAAATAAATGAATGAACTAAAGCAACACGGCGTCGGGCCCGAGCGTATATAGCTACCAGACAAAGCATAATTTCTCATATTATCATCATCACAAATTTATCAATTTTTCTCCTCAAATTCGGTATTGGAAATATTGATTTCAAGGTCTGGTAAGTTATATTGCTGAATCCATCTCTAACATTCAACTCAAAGTCTAACTACTTGAGGAGTAAATTCGGTCAAAGCGAATAAAACTGTTATCTATGCCCGTTTATAAGTTGCCGCTAGTATAGGGCCTTGGACAGGGTGATCCTCTCCAAAAAGTGCCTACGAAAAAAGAAAAGACTCCTGAGAGTAATAGAGGGCGACTGTGTTTTCACTAAGCTAATAACGTATATTTGAAATGTCACAGACTCATTTAGCAGGTTTTGGAATGTTTTGTCATGCTGAGTGTTTTCTTGAATGAAGTAAGCTGCCAGAGAATTTTTGTGAAATTGACTGTGACAGCAAAGATCAGTTGAATAATTGTTTGAGATTTTTGCTTTTATCAACATCACGTGAGAAAATTTTGACAGATTTATGAGTAAAAATGGCATAGTGATCCGTTGGTTTCGCAGGTTGAAGATTCTCGTTAACAATGCCACCCAACCCAAGGTTTAAAAACTTACTTAGGTAAACACCCCCGAAACAGAAAGTCTAAGTGGGCGTTGGTATATGGGGTTGTTCAGGGTAATCCCGAATGAATGGCAAGTACACTTCTTTCGACTTAACCCATTGTAAATAAATACCTTTTTGAAATCTCTTTGCACGGAAACTCTATCTGAGGAAGTGTGCAGGCATCTGGCATCTTTGTTGCTAAATATGGACAATTTTCTTTCATGTATTGCACACGGACATTTGAATATGTGTTTGGTATTCTTAAACCTGTGTCCACATAAGAACAAAAGCATCCTTGGAAATCGCACTGGACATTCTTAAAGAAATAAAATAATTTGCATAAGGAACATATTGAAAAAGATAAACGCAGCAACTTGCTATTAACAAACATCGTTAGGTATAGGTACAAAATATATACATCAAACTGTACGCCTGTTCTAGTGAATCACTTTCAACACTTTATTCCTGTCCCAGTAAGAAATTTTGTCAAGCACGGGTGACTGATGGATTGCGCAACCGACGCGCCGTCCATCAGTGACCCATGCATGACGAACTCAACTTTATGATAACAAGTGATGGCAGGCTTCAGAATAGGCGCAACGCGTCGTGAGAGACGACTAAAAGGCATGTGGTAGGTTTTGTTCGTCGCTCATCTACCACTCACTGCCTTTTATCATAGCCGTTTAGTTCTGTTTGAAATGTTTTCTACTTAAGAGTTCAGTTACTAGTATGTTTTTGGAAACGCGATCCATCAGTGACAAATGCTTAACAAAATATGCATTAACAAAATTTCACCAATAAAGGTATTAAAAGGGTATACTGCTTCACCACATATGCCCGGTAAATATTAAAAAATGTTTTACCTGATAATATCCTCCCGGAAGACATCGTGGATACCAGTAATATTTTTTTGCTTTTTCTCCGTACTTTTCTTGAATTTCTCTTTCCATGTCATGACATCCGTATATGTCGTTTGAAACAGTAAAATGCAGCTCTGTGTAAACATTTTTTTCACATTTTTAGAGACCCAGCATTCAAATAAAACAGAAGAACCGTGCCCGATTTGAATTTTTATGCGTTGGGATTATTACTCCCAATGCCAAACATTGGTTGGGCCAGTAAATCAGTAAAAAATTTGATATAATTCCGAAAAACAGCTAAGATTTCGCGAGCGTCTTTTTCCAGGCGTTTTACGGCCGCATCAAATAATTAGAATATGTTTTTCAGATCGATCTTTGTTACGTTTTGCAAAATGGCTCGGGGAATTTTGTGCTCGCTTTGAGCGCGTAATTTTAATATTATAAAATTGTCAAAGCCCCCCTTTTTCACCGGCGAGTGGGTTGAATATAACTGTTCTCAACCAAAATATACTTGGGCTTACACGATCCACAGACAATAGGTTCAATGACGCTATTCTTTACCTGTCCATTCTTGACAACTTTTGGATTTTTTGAGCAATCAGTACAAAAACACTATTTAAAAATTTTGTTTTAGGTTTTGTGGGAGTTCCATGATGTGGCTCATGTTTGATGAAATAAAATTTCTGATGCTGAAACTCAATTCTTGTTAAATTGTAATCAATAATACCTGTTAATAAAACTATAATTCCCATTAGAGCCCACGTTAAACTTCTTGCAAATATTTCCATTTTACTCAATATATATTTTACTATCGTGCAGTTTTCTGTAAAAATGAAGATCGGGATGTTATAATATAATTTTGTGGAAGAGTCATGTTCATCACAATCATATGTCATGTACATTATGCCAACAATAAATTTCAATAAAGAGGACTCATCTTCCAAACCAACTTCAAAACCAGAAAACTGAATTATTCAAAATGTGTCGATGAAATTTGCTTGGACTCCATTCGAATTGTTATAGATGGTAAAGTTAGCTCGACCGCGTATTAGGAATTTCATAAATATGGCCAAAACTAACCAAAAAATGTGCATTTTTTCTTTTTAAACTTTTTTGATCTCTATTAATCAATAGTCTTATAGACAGATTGATAAAGATTCAATTAAAAAATACGGCAGATGTTAAACGGCTGAAACTTGTTTGAAAAGGCGATGCATGTAAACCTAATTTTACCCGCGGGTATAAAACAATACAATTACTTTAAATATGAGTCATTATAAGTTTATTCCAGTCCGATAATTTACCAACACAAATTTCATATTTGCCAGAAAAAAACGACCTGCATGAAATCTTGCTAACCAAAATTCCGGCCTTGTTCTTTGCCAAAGAAACTTAACACTTATAATTATATATTTGGGTATTGCTTTTTTGTTGTCACTCGCTAATAGATCGCGTTGCCCAAGCCCAAATGCCACTTAACCCACGCTATATTATCACGACACCCGTGAGAACCACCAACTTTCGCCGCGTTTTAGGCTATATAGTTTATATAGAAAATATTCCAAATTTTGAGGTAGATAACAACAAAGTTACAACTGCATAGCTACAGTTTACAAATATACGAATGATTCTTGTAATATGTCACAGTTTTGATAAAACTTAACAACATATCTGAAATCAATATTAAGTTTATTGCCAGCCCATCTGCCATAGATCGAAGTTATGCAAAGATCGGAATCGGAGTTAAAATATTCTTCCTGTATCTGAACTCAAATACAAACGATACGTTATGACAACACACAGACTGCAATTTTAGTTCGTATAATATATCTCTGAGCAGTTTCACTGTTATATTCAATTAATGAAATATTAGCGAATGACTACAGAATAATTCGCAAAAATAAGCCTGTATAAGATACAAATTAACCCATTATTTTATAAAATGAAAGTTAAAACAGTTCGATTCGACGTAAAAATTGTAATCGGGTTAACATTCGTGTCGCTTGCTACGCTAAGTACCATAGCGCAAATCTTATCTGCCCGTAGGCTAACGACGATGATGACAAAAACGAACAAATAACTAAGGACAAATCACCTACAAAACACGCGAATTTAAAATACAAATAAAAATACTAAGTTTCGGAAACAAAGTATCATACTACTTTAAAAAAACTAAATTCTGTTAAAACACATATACCCAAATTTCTGACTAATGTTCCAACCGCGGTTCAAACGAAAATTTGAAGTTGATTTCTCGCACGCTCAAGTTTAAAATTAAATTATGATTTAATTATTGCAATTATATTTTCTTATTTATCGAGTTTCGATCCTCAGCTGGCTATGTCCACGTTGGGAAATTTCCGGGTTCGAAAAATCGATGGAGACGTGGTTGTGTGGCACCACCGAGTATAAAATCACACTCAAGTAAAACTCGTCATACCTTTTATCGCTATGAAACTAGGCGGGATTCAAAATATCGTCACTAGAAATTTTAATTTGTCCAACATGTGCCATAGATGGACCGCGAATACGAACAACGAATAAAACTGTTTTAACTTTACATCACATTGTTTTATACAATGTGGTGTTGTTCCATGTTCCAAATCTTTGACTGACTCACAAAAAATCAAATACACAAACATTCCTGACCAAATGCTCAAAAACTTATCGATCATAAATAAAACAAAATCAGACCGAACAATTTATCAGACATAGCATACTGGCTAAATATGCCATGAGTAGTATTCTCAACAAAAATATTGAGATATTATGTTGCACAAATATGCCTAGATAGTTTTCGCGAAAAGACCTATTTGCCTCTTGTAAGGTCGAAACGGCATAACTCCCATGTAAAATAGCCAAGTAAATGAGCGCAAAAACATAATTTCTTTATCTCGCAGATCAACGCAAAAATTAAGTTCTGAATGCTAAAAACTGTCCCAACCTCAGAGGGAGGTTGCAACCCGACCTTGCATGAAATTTGAGCAAAACAAACACAAATCAGTTGTACAGGAGTCCCGCCATTATATAGACCAGACTGATCGAAACCAATTTTCCATAAAATTATTTTCTAGTTCTCGATCAGAAAATGAAAGCTCAATTTCGTTTCAGCAAGTTCACGACTTCTACTGCAGTAACGAAACTCAACGTGATTTCGCTTTTGCTACATACAGCCTCTTTATAACTTAAAAACGTGACGCAGTGGCGTGGACGATAACTCACGTGTGTGACGTAACGCAATACGTCAAAAATGGACATTGCGACAGCTAATGACAACAGCGATATTTATATTCCACAAAATAAAATAGGTTCTTGAAGAATCGTGTTTTTAAACGGGTCATGGGTAGATGGAAAAATAATTATTGCCCTGTAATGCAATTTCACATCTGTGCGTATGTATAGCAAGTTTTGATTTCCCCACAATGAGTATCGTATGTATAGCAAGTTTTGATTTCCCACAATGAGTATTTGGTGTCGCAGCATGTTATGTTTTGTCCAGGGTAGGTGACTTATGTGCCTTGCCAATTGTGTAAAAATTGACTTACGACCCATGCGTGGGAAAAAGCAAGGCTTGTCAAAGGCACGAGAAAACAACGTGCGTTTTTGATCCATTACTGCAATTTGCGTTTATTGATTAGAAAGATTCAAAGTATGCACGGTCTTGCAGTTTGATTGTTTCTTCTGGGCACATACTTAAGGAAACTGTTTATTTTCAGTTTTGATTTGCGTATCATACAAGAGACAGTGAAACCAAAATGAAACAATTCTCCATTGGATAAATGCAATGTAAATTACACGGTACACTGCCTAGAGTGCATTGACTTCGTTTTCTCTTATTCAAATGTCCTGTTATCAAATGTCAGAAATCTTATTTCTTCAAGTACGAGTCACATATGGACCTCATATACAAGTGTGCGATTGATAGCGATGTTAAATCATGGTCAATCCTTTGTTCTTGACTTCAAAGTGGGGCGTACCGTTCACACTGAACCTTCATCGGCGTTATTGTTTTTAACAGAATAGATTTGTAAGCAGATTGTCGACAATTTATGACACATACCGCTTGAAATTTTGTGAGGGCATTACTGATATTTTATTTAGCACAAGCACAAAACAAGTTGGCAACAATATCACATTTAGAAAGGCCACCACCATCATAGACGGAAGAAATTGAAAATCCCGGAATCATTTATAGCAGTTCGATTTTGTTTTGCGTTCCTTATTCTAAATTTTGTAGTATCTCATTCATTTGAGTTACGGTTGTTGTTTTTTTAGACGATGCTTCCGGTCTTGCTCAGAGCGAATTCCAATAAAAAAGAATAATAACAGGTGATCAGCGCTGAACGTAAGCATAATATGAATTCGTGTGCGCATGAACTTAGCATATGTATATAAAAAAAATCAAAATTCGCAGCATGTGCTCACCAATTTGGAGGAGAGCACTGCACGGTCTATGTAAGACCCTAAACATCTCTTTGAACTGAAATATTGTTTGCCTTCATGGAATTTGTAGAATACAGGCGGTATTAATGTACATACAGGTTGAAAGTTGACTTACCAGATTCATTTGGAATTCTAGTCTGATAATTTATGTAAATAACAAATATCCCATTTTTACTATTACAACTAGTCTCCATTGCGAAAACCAAGAAATTCGTAGTTCGTGCATTTTCAATTCACATTTAATTACAAGATAATTTCGCAAGTTTTTGTTCCTATGGACGATTCACAATTGAAATACGTTTTCGGCGCACATTTTGACGTCACAATTTGCGGACATTTGAACGTGCACTAGTTAAGGTCCTGTCGCATATATCGTCCTACTTATACTACACAAAAAGGATATAGTCTTCCAGCATAAATTTTATATAATTGAAAAATTAAAAAAATAAATTGCACATAATAATTACTGACTTTAAATAAGAAGCTAGTAGTAGCTTTTAGCAGCGAACCTTCTCAGGCAGCAACAAAGAGGTATATTTTGAGATAGTTTGGAGCTTCATTGAGACAGAGAACGATTGTTTTGTCTGACTAGAATGATCATATTAACACTGATTCATCCAATCAGACACTTTCTTTTTGCCAAGCACGAGTCACAGATGGACCGTGCCTAATCAGCACGATCCATCAGTGACCCATACTTAACAAAACATGTGAGGTAATCATATTTCTGACTTGTGGTAGGACCAATATGAATACAATTCAAAATCGTGAATAAAAGCCAAAAATTTTGGCAAAACCTCATTACCATACTTGTGATTATGTCGAGCATCATCATCGAAAGGAAAATTGCACACCTCATAAAAAAATTTAATATTATACATGGTTGTACCATTACAGAGAATGAATTTGCACGCTGTCACTTTTTCTTTCTCGCCTTCAATGTGGCCACATACTTTCCAAGAGAATCTTGTATTTCAGGTTGAGACACAAATGAAGCAACCCATTCAGCATCTGCTTTTCTGTCTCTCACTAAGCTATCGATGATTTTCTGTAAGATTGAAAAATAAGTATAAAACTACAAAGGCCACAGTAGACGTGAAGTTGTCCTACCGATGCATGAGTTGTGTTTCATGTAACAAAACAAAATCAGCAATGCACCAGAGCGTTATTTTACATTAATATTGTTCACATGCCTACGAAGCGCAAACGAACGGAACGAAACAAGCACTCTTACGATAGCATGCGTAGCAAACCATTTGGTTGTGTTTGAAAATGCAAGGAATGCATGGACAGAGTAGCGTTATCGTAAAACGCAAGGGTAAAATTGAACAAACCAAAAAAATCTACACAAACCTGTATTGCTGACATTAGCTTGGTATATTTAATTGCGGGAGACGCACTTTCTTAACTGGTGAAAATGACTATGTGGGAAAAGATTGCTGGGCACCTCTCTGGTGCATGGTGGGTCAAGTAACTGGCTTCGCACAACAATCATGTTTGGAACTTGCTTGTTACTTGAAACCGCACAAGAGGTCTTGGTTTGCAATATGGTTTAGGCTTATTTTTAGATTTTCTTCTGCACAGGATAAAAGTGATGTCAGATCCTAAGTCCGAATGAAATATTTCAAAATGCTGAGTGTTTCTAAATTTGTCCGCAATGGTTTTAAGCTTAATCCTGATTGAGATTAACCTCAGCATCATCTTAATTTTTAATCCAAACAAGGTATTTCTAAAGAATCTAAAATACTGCATTTCATCTATTTTGTGGCAAAATAATGAGATTTATCAATTGTTTTGCACACAAGGTGTAACTGCGCTATGATCTGGGTTGTACCAAACAGTTTATTTCATTCCAAAAACTGATTTTTAGTGTGTGTGATGGGCAAATCGTTATCATGTTGGCACCGTACATTGAAGATATCGGGTTTGAGTCCACGCAAGTTTAGCATGTTGTTAGGGTGTTGTAACTTGGGTAGGCTCGGCCAAACCGGAAATATCATATCTTTCCAGATTCCAAAAAACACCAGTGGTAGCGGTACAAAACCTAATTCAGGGTGATCCACTCAAATAACGACTATAAAAATATTATGCTTGATTGAAATTTTGAATAATGTGTATTGTTACAATCGTTTTAGCATATTTGGCAGCAACATTAAGATTTGGTAAAACATATGGAGTAAAATCTAGCATATATCCGTATTTTAGAAAAAAATAAACAACTTTAAAACAAAAAACAAAATATCACATAGGGACATCCCTAACCATGATTCAAATATTGATAATCAAAACAACCTTGATCACTTATGCTACTTTTTTCAATATAGTAATTATAAAAAATATATTTAGATGATAACATACCTGGCGCAACACTAATTTCGCAACATAATAAGTATCAGGTGGTGTTGCTAGCATCATTCTTAAATGTTCCATTGCTTTAGATTTCAAATTTTCAGCTTTGTCGATTTCATCAACCATTCCTATTTGAAAATAGCATAATATTAATGTTTTACTTTATTGTCTAATATTAATAAAGTCATTAGAATAACAAATGTTACTGTGTACTGGTAGCGTCGATAGTAAGATTATCTAGAACATTTAGTTTGAACAATAATCAAAATTCGAAGTACATAAAAAATTATTCTTGGAAAAATCACACAATTACAAAATTACTGCATTTTCAGTATATTTCAGTAGTTCAAGTTTTTTATTCTGAACTTATTATTTTTATAAAGTATTACAATTCTAGATATGGTACATAATATTGATGTGAAATCAATTAACTAGAATTAGAACACTGAACCCGTTTATACATTCATTTTCATTTTGTACTAGATGGACGAATCCAACATGAACAGAACTGAAATTTACCAAATTTGAAAACTCTTTCTGCTGACATCGCGGATGCCTTTAACAAGACTAATTCTGCTTTTCGATGTCCAAGTGTAGATACAATTAGCTGAACAACAGACATAGGCGGAACAATTCCAAGTTGGGCTTCAGTGAAACCAATTGTTGATCCGGTATCTGTAATAATATCAAGCTTGATTAAATTACACAATGAAACTAATATGATCTTGGCCGGGTTAACGTGGAACTAACTACTCATCCTTATTCTATGCCTTCGCGTAAGTGGATACGTATGCTAAAAGTAAGGAGGCTGTAGAAAGAGGTTAAACTAAAAGAAAGATGTTCGAGAGTCTTTATACACATATACACAATTTTTTTCCGTAACGTTTCATCTGACCAAAGATGCTATAGAAAAAGAATGAACTAATAGACAAGATGTCCGAGAGTCTTTCTACACATGTACACAAATTCAGACAAAACGTTACAGAAATAAAATTGTGTATATGTGTAGAAAGTCTCTCAAACATCTTGTCTATGAAACCAGTAGTCTGATATTAATCGTCACTTTTTTAGAATTATACAAATGTTACACTTTTTGAAAATTGTTTCAGTGTGTAGATGATTTCTTTCTCTCACATTGTTATAATAGTCCTGTTAATGTTCAGTCAAAAGCAATACTTTTTCTATGAAGAATATGATCATATTATATCTATTGCTATGAACCACGGGCAGGAGAATACAAGATATTACGATTCATTGAAAACCTACACTGCTTCCAATAAAATGCAAAGACACAAAACTGAATCGAATTATTCAAAGAGACTCAGAAATTGAGTTCACATATTGGGAAAAATCTGCATTAATGAGTACGGGTTTATGATGGTTTGCATTTCCAAAATACAGCTATTCTGAACATAGTAGAATAGTATAGATGTCCTCAAATTACCAAGTCAAATTTTAGGCAGTTTCCTTTTTCGTATTGACAGCACGAAAAAGGTTGAAATCAACCATTGCTTCTATTACTGTTTACAAATCAAAATTTCTCTGTATTCGAAAATTCAATCTCGAAATTCCACTGTATATATTTGTAAATGCCCAGTATTAGCAAATTTGTACCTGATGTCATGATTCGATGATCGCACATGAGAACCCAAGCACAACCTGCAGCAAGTGCATGCCCGTTGATTATAGCAACAGTTGGTTTTTTACAACCATACCAAGCTAGATACCAGTCTTGCACCATTGTCCAATAATCAAATATATGTTGATGAGACCTAAATATTGACATATAGGAATATGGGTAATTTCTTTATGTTCCATACCAAACTTCGATAAGAATGCCATTGGATATTAAGGAAAAGTGTAGACTGTGCGGAGTGTTGAACTCGGCGTATATTGATGTTGATGGTCGATGAAGAAATTTAGAATATTTGAAAACCGGAAATGCAAAAATAATACAGAATGAATATTGAGTAATTGATACTCTAATATTGTTCAGCTGAACATCACAAGAGTGAATTCTACAACAGCCCTTGCTTGTTTTATTGAGGCAAATTATATTTTCACTATTCTAGCAGTTTACAAATCTGGTCACCTTTGTTTGACCTCAAAAAAATTTTTTTTGAACAACTTTTTGAAAAAGGCACAACTGAAAAATTTTATTTGGAATAAAAAATACAGGCAAATATCATTCAATTTATGATGTGCTATTCATTATAAACTGATTATGCTAATAAGAGCGACTGTACCTTTTATATAAATCTAAAATATTCAGGCCACCACTGAATACTTTGCCATCAAGCTTTGAAGTTAGTACTATACCACGAACATCAGAATTATTTTCTGCATCTTTCACTGATTTTGTTGCAGCCGTGAGGAGCTCAGAATTCAAAGCATTTATTGGTGGATTGTTTATCAGCATTGAAGCAATTCCTGATATAAAAAAAAGAAAATTACCAGTATTAAAAATTACTGTCTGCGCTAAGTTAACATTTTCTATTTAGAATAGCCGTATAACGCTAGCCTATGGAATACGCATGCCTGCATATGGCGCCTTCTCATGCAAGTCAAAAATTGTAAGATAGTTTGGCTAAATATGTTAATCAAGTAGGTCTATGAGTCGCTGACGGATAAAGCTGCAAACGCGCTATTTACGGTACAGTACAGGTAAGCTACCTGTTTATTTTTAACAAGGCACCTTTAATATTTCTTCATGGATTGATATAAAATAGAAAGCGTTACTACTGCCGTACAATGAATATATGATTAGTTACAGATAAATTGGGATTGACATAGGTTAGCTTAGCTTTGGCTAGATGACTACACCCTACCTGTAGGCAGATACCTAGCACACTGACCTGTTTTGCGATCGATATCAACAATCATTCTTTCTTGTCCAGATGCAAAGTATCTCACATCTCTTCTAACGTTACATCTGTGAAGAGGCAACCCAAACACCCTATTAAAAAGTTTTGGGGCAGTTCTATACACAAATGGATTCATCAGCGAGGCCGGTTTACGTGACTTTGGTGCTAGTGGTCAATGAGAACTCGGAAACTTCGTGCGTTCAAACTGTTTGCAGAAGCCGAAACGATGCTCACGCAACAACCCAACAACCCCTGGCATCGTCGTAGCGCATTTGGCAAGCGCTAAAAGAATGCGAGGTCTTGTTCACACGAAATATAGCCTAGCCAAACTTAAATGTGTTGTATAGTGTGTTCTCCGCGTACACTCACGCTTTTCTATGTACGGGTCTTGTGCGAATGTCGAAGTGGTGATTGAACAAGAATCAGGAAGTATCCATTCCGCAAAAGAATACTGGGTGTGGGGTTCGAACCCACGCGGACATCTGTCCATTGGAACTTAAGTCCAACGCCTTAACCACTCGGCCAACCCAGTCGACGGATTCACAAATGAGAGATTAACATACATGAATAACGTTCTCTCTTTTTCGTCCATAAACCTACGCCTTGTCTCTCGCTTTTGTCGGTGCGCGAACCGTATCATACTGGCGGTAAAAAAGGAGAAAACTCTACAAATGATAAAATTCATAATCGAGAACAGAGAATGAATTATTTCGCCCCATCGGTTTAGCATGCATATCCCCGCCCTATCGGTGACGGCGGCGGTTGTCAAGTATTGTTGGGAGGAAGCCTTGCCATGCTTCAGGGCGTGCAGAAAAAGCTGTCCTGCAAAAATAGCTCTTTTATTCTTGCCACATCATTTTGAGATGTTCAGGTTAATTTTCTGCGTTGACGCCAAGCAGGGTCGGTCTGATGACTATATCAAAAGTTTTTACACCAGCATAATCGTCAATGGAAGGGGTAGAACTTTCACTCGATCCGAACAAGTGTGGTTATCTTGAAACAAAGACTCACAAGTAAAATCGCACCAAATTCTCATATACTTTATTTATACTTGAGGAAACCGTCCTCTTCTCATAACTTTAGGGTAGCATCTCCCCACGTCACATCCAGTCAGGCCGCCAGTGTTTCAGGGGATGTTCAAATCGCCAATACCGTTCATGGGATTACTGCCTTGTCCGTGGATGACGGGCTTATTACCTTTGTAATCCGTAGCGCTATACTGATTGGAGATATTCTCTACTGGCAAGGCCACCCTTATCAGGAAGCTTTACAGACAGAAGGTAAACCAAACAATAAATCTCTCAAGGAATGCACCTTCCCCAATACATGGAAATGTGCAACGATTGTGCCGGCATTCAAGAACTGTGGTGATCGAACTGATCCCAATAAATATCGACCAATTCATCTCTTACCAATCACCAGTAAAATTTTTGAATCAACTATTAATAATAAAATTTCTCGACATCTGGAGTCGCTTTGTCTCCTCACTGACACGAAGTTTGGTTTTCATCGCTCTCGCTCTACTGCTGACTTGTTGACAGTAATAACCGAACGAATACGCCGTGCTATTGATTGTTGTGGGGAGGCAAATCGGTTGCTCTAGACATTTCTAAAGCGTTCAACGGAGTTTAGCACCAAGGTCTGTTGCAGAATATTCAATCACATGGGATTTTTGGTCAAGTTTTTTCAATTGTCGAATTTTTCTTATCAAATCCCAAGATTAATGTTGTTTTGAACGGACAACGTTCAGGAAATTATCCCATTTCATCCGGTGTCCCCAGGGCTCGATTCTTGGTCCAACTTTGTTCTTGATATACATTAATAACCTTCCTGATAATTTGATATGTGATTTGGTAATTTACGCTGACGATACTCTATATTCTTGTCTCGACGAAAAATCCCTCCCGGAACTACACCTGGCTCTGGCAAAATCGCTTGAGTGTAATTTGGTCACGGTATCTAAACATTGTACATCCACCAAATTCATACGTCCTCAAATGATTTGTAAACAAAAAGACACAAAATTGATATCAAAATAAAGAAACGACTTCGTGTTTACAAAGCAGTTTGAAAATCTATCCAAGTGAAAAATCTGTCTGAGCAAAATTCCCTACTTGCATTGTTATGTCACGACAAACAATTCAATCATTAGTTTGGCCACACCCACTACTGGGAGTACTAAACCCACCTCCACCTTCCCAAAAATATGATATGGACCGTCACTGCAATCAGTAGCCGAGGGCACGCAAAACCCGTATTTTTTAAAAATTTTCCCGAAATTCTAATAGAACCGGTGGGGTTACCAGGAGACATATGCGTTTCAAGTGAATTTTGCGTGGAGTGCATTTTTTGGTATTACACATTGCAGTATCTTTTTTCTATACAGGTGGGCGTAGATTCTGATTGCCATCCGTAAAATGGTTGCAAAATGTGTAAACCACGACACTGACACTATAAATTAAATGAATCGCGACGAGCATGCCTATCACATAAAGCAACTAACCAAGATTTTAAAGGCTGTGTAAAATGTAGTTCCAGCTACTGCCCCAGAAGTCCCGGCCTTAATCTGAGTGATTTTCAATGAAAAACAAATCCCAAACAAAACTGCCATAGTAATTATACAATTAGTGGTGTCTACCCTGAGAGATGAAATAATCATTTTCCATATTTTTGTTTTCTTTTAGTCTCCTCTAAGGCTATAATTTTTAGAGCATCCATTATTTAGTTACGAGCAAAATTATGGATCCGAAGTCTCCGATAGGACTGACAATAATTTCCATTGTTTCTTGCGTGGTTTAAGGCAGCTGTGTATTTGATCGAATTACTTATTATTCCCGTATTGATCGGCGTATCACCAAGGCTACCGAGGGAGAAGGTTCGTAAAAGAGATATCAAATAGGCGTGTATGCGTAACGTTACATGGGAAACGTAAAGGCTTGTAATATTATATACGTTTATAAACCTTTACAGCGAACATGAGTTACGTACTTTTTACTCTGTAGGCGGATCTCGGCGAGTTTGTGTGTGCAAAACGTTTGGTGGTTCGATATAATCGAGTGTCGTTTGCGTTTTGCTGTTGTGTTGTTAAGTCAAACTATCCCTTCGGACGATCACATCCAGGGTTTACTGCCTTATTGCTATAGAACTATTGACTTGAAGCAGACTTGAAATATATAAACTTTGACAATAATTATGTCCGATTTTATGTTTAATGGCAACGAAGCCGTAAAAACTGTCAAAATAATTTAATTATCTTTGGCACAGGCGAATTAAATTTTACAGGGGTGATGGGTAGCAATTTTAAAATCTTCTGATACACAAACGAGTATAAGAAAGCAAACTGTCACAAAAACGCTTGATTTTGAACGCACGTGATCAATGACGGCGTGATTCATCAGTAACTTATGTTTGACCAAAGTTGGTAGGCGATATTACATGCAAATGGATATATGTTGTGCGACCTGGGTAATCAAATTGCAAATTGTATTCGATATAACTTCAATCCGAAGTATTCTGCGTAAACAAGTTATATGAAGTTGCTGTTGGATTGCGAAAAGAGTAAAAAATTGTAGGAAATGGCAAATTTGGACATTAAATAATTTCGTTTCCTTGCCTTTATATAGGAAAGCGGTTGGATAAAGTTTGGATAAAGATTGAATAAATCACACAACGTGTTTGTACCAGAGGACAACGATGTTCTAATTTAAATATATTTTCAATATGCTTTTCAATCTGTCTCATGGACAAATGAAACCACGGAAGGGCAGGGAAAAAATTAATATTTACTCGGACTTGTTCTCAAGTTATCCAAATACTACATGTGGATTTATTCTATTCATATTGTTAAATGAGTTCGTTTATTTAGGATTTCAATTACACGCGACAAGATACCAGTACAAACATTGTCAAATTCTTCGTCAGTTTATACATACTTAAGGTTTGCTTGAAGTTACTAGTATGGTAAGCAACTAAATCACATTGTTCCACATTTATTGCTAGTAAATTATTGGCAGATTTTTCGGTGTTCCCTTTGCGAAAGTTGATATGAAAAATCGAAAAACAAATTAATACCTCTATAAAACCACTGTTCCGTGAGTTACTTCCGATAGAAACGCTACGACGCTTCAATAAAACTAGAGGAGTGGTGTTTTATTGAACCATGGAATATTTTAGAAAACATGGGAACACCCTGTATCTATGGGAACTATGGAGTTACTATGGCGCCGCGACGACAGCTTTACATCAGCTGCATTTTCTGCAGTTTTATAACAGACAGTAGCCAGACTCACTTGGGACAGTAAATTGCTGAAGATAGTTGATTCTCGAGGGTTTGTGAATGACACATTTCAAGTTTCGGGTTGCATAAATCATCAGGCATCCTCTTAAGTGTGGCTCCAGATAAACAAAAATATTTGAAAGGCACTTCAATCTTCACGCTTCAGGTTCTACAAATGTATCTATGCGCTATCATTCTAACTGAAATTTTATTTTGCCAAGCATGCGCCAGTGAAGGAACTTGTCTTAACGGCGCGTTCCATCGGTGGTCTATACTCGACAAAGCATCGTCAAACTTGTCGTTAACATCGTCAAAATGACCAAAACAAAACTCAGCGTATTGGTGTATTGAATACAAGAGTTTAGTCAGATCTATATTAGTTAATTCTAAAATATTATTAATTAGAAGTCGTTTCCGGTTTGATGATTTTGTCATCTTGAAAAAAATACGCTTTGACATTACTCGATGACTAGAAGAATATACAGATTCTTTGTTTGCGGCGTAATGCGGTATGCACAGTATTAACAAAATGTCTGCAGAAAAGTACAGGATGTTATTTTTAAGGATCTTGATATTATTTCGACCAATCTGCCACTCATTGTCAGCACCAGTTAAATTTATTTTTGAGAATATTATGAGGACTATTACGCTTTTTAATTTTTTTTCATGTGTTGTCCACTTTTTGTAGTTATGTACGAAATTTATTTAATGGTATTAGATTTAAACCAGTTGCAAGTGATAACCAAGTGATGCCAAGAGGTTTAAGTCAGCAATGAAAGGGAAAAAATCTTATTTTAGAAGCTTTATAATCTAAGTAGCACATGTAAACCGCATAGAAATATAGATATATACCAAAACGTTTTGTTATTTCCATGATATACGTTTTAAAGAGTAAAACTAGTTATATTTACTGAGCATTGAGAGTTTATGAGTATGACGCACGCGAGGGTCGCCGGAAGAGCGAGGGGGCAATTGCCCACTGTCATCGATCAATGTAAATAAGGTTTTTGAAGCTTCTGAGACAAGAATATCCCAAATTGTTTGCGTGTCTTTGGCACGCATTTCTTTCTTTTAAATATGTTCTGCCAAGTTTGTGTCGATTGTGACTGAAATTATCTTTTTTCATTCAATCAGGGAATTTGAATGCGTTATCATAGATAATTTCAGTGCAAATTTTGCATCTTTCATGCTTTATTAAGATTTGGTATAAAAAGTTATGTAAATTTCCCTGTCCGTTTTTTGAAGAATTGGAAATGTTTTTTTTCTGTCGAGACTGCCTGCCACCACTTAGTTACGTCGCTTCTTCGTGTTGTAATTATAGCGTTACATTGTTGTTGCTACGCTCTTTTTTATTATGGCATAGCTGGCTTTCCCAGTAGAGAATTTTATTTTGTCAAGCATGAGCCACAGACGGATCACGCCATCAATGACTCATACTCAACAAAAGATGTTTGGATAAACTTTTCCGGACTGGGTTATGATATGCTATCATTGATGCGAAGAACAGTATACTTATTTCAGGGTATAATATACTAATACTATTCACCGACAAATAATATATCATTAATACGATCACTGAAGTTGCCTATAAAGGTTTATCCAGTCAGAAATATTTCGTAACAGTATGTTTTGTTAAATCACTATCACTGATGGATCGCATGTATCTTTAGCTCATTTTTCACGAAAGCAAATATAATATTGGGAAGCGTTTCGGGAAAACGCTTTTTAACGTTTCTAAAGCCAATTGAACTAGTAAAATTTAATTTTCATTGATCTAAAAAATGATTCTCCCGGAGAAAAGATGTGATCGTGCCAAGTTTACACGAACACTCAATCAATAAAATTAACTTGAAACGTGAGCACACATCTATTTGGGTATTCGATTAAGATAATATCCTACTTCAACTATATTTACCCTTCCTCAGTCAGAATAAATTAACAGTAAGCACCTTTTGCTAAGTATGCGTCACTGAAGAATCGCGCCGCCGAGGCGCTGTTTGTCTGTGGCTTATGATTGACAAATTTAAATTTCTGACCTTTACCCATTTGATGTTGTCGGTAATCAATCCAATAAGAAAGAAAATATAACGCGAACGTGTTATAACGCTTCATTTATTCTCCAAATAACTTATTCGCTGTAATTAACCATTCTGTTTCTTATCGAATTAATTTAAAATTTCAAAAAAATAGAAAACCAATTGGGCGACACCGAAATATGGTGACTGGCAAATGTAGGCCAAGCTCTATAAGTTGAATCCTAATCGATAATATACAATACAGCATAAGGAATTACGCCATAGCACCATCGTACTTTATTGCAGTTCTACCGTCCAGAGGTTTAGAATCGAGATTTATAACAGATTTCAAATGAAGTATTGAACTATTTATATTACATTATTTGGTGTTACTTGAGAGAAATACACACTTGTATTACCGGCCCAGTAAAATGAATGAGAAATGTTTTGCAGATTTCAAAATATCTAATTTATCCACGGCAAACCTGTGTCGGATACTCTGTTATGAATTAGTATGGACGTGTTTGTTTATGGCAACCGGCGAGATTTGATATTCCTAGTACTGTCAGTAACAAAAAAGAAGGAATTCCATTGTGTCTGTGTCTATTGTTACATGTGAGACGCTCCGTAAAATGACCGCGGAGGACAACTACGAAGCGTTGTATTCCATTTGTACCGCGCGTTGGGAGTATTTTAGTGAATAAGGCGTCTCTCGCGAAACGTGTATTTGTGGCAACTATATAATAATCAAGTGGATAGATGGTTCAGCAGTTTGTCTTTTAGTTATGTTGTATATCATGAGCAATAGATTAAATTATGATAAGCACGAAGTCCGGGTTGTTATTTTCCGACTCGAGCCTATCAAGGTCGATCCGTCATTGGCCTATTTCCAACAAAAGACAAATACGAAAACGTTGGTTGAGTAACATTTGGCGTTTATGAATATACTTGAATATATGCACTGATAGTTGGGCGGATTAGGAAATTCTTTTCTAGAATGTACCAGCGGAGACTTGGTAAACACCGAAACACCGTCGTTTAGTATCATAAGATCACCCTTTCTGACTATGGGCCACACGAATTGGCTTTTTAGCACATATATGCCTATTTCGAATGTGGTTTAACTGCATTATTTAACATCCCGTGGTTAAAAAAGCACTGAGGCACATTGCCTAATTTGGTTACCAGACTTACCTTTTCCATTATTCAGCGTTTACTTACAGTAAACAATCAAAAGAGGTAGAACCACATGGCATTTTGATGCTCGATGTATGTAGCTAAGATGGTCGGGCCTTAGTTTGTATTGTTGGGTCCCTTAGTTTTTATTTTCTTTGTCGTCGTCGACTTAAAATTTTTACTGTTTCTGAATGCTTGTTCTTTACATGTTTTGGAATACTTTTATAGTTTGTTCTTAAATACCAATAAAGTGTAATCTAATTTCATCCAGCTGGGATATTTCACTGCATTCATTTTTTGTAATCAAGCAAGGCATTGTCCATTGCATCAATCAATCGACGACTTTGTTAAATTGAAATTTTGAAGAACTATATACTAACAGGACATACATAATGGGTTGCGCTGGGAGTAAAGGCACGGCCACGGTACCACAAGGAACAGCGCCAGCGGCTAAAAATGGAACAACCGCTGCTAAATCAACCAAACCAGCGGCAGCACCAGCACCAAAGCCAAAAGAAACGTCAGAACCAGGTAAATATAATTTGAAGATATGCTGAAGCAATACTGTAGGGAGTAATAATATAAAACAAGCCATTGCGCCTGATTAGATAGGTAATTGATGAATCGCGCCGTCGAGGTTCGGATCATCTGTCATTCATGCTACAACAAAAATTTTACCATCTGGTATAGACCAATCCGACATTTTTTTTCAAGCATGAGTCATAAATGGCCGAGCATCGACGGCTGACCCGAGCTTAACAAAACATGTGCGATCAATATTTTCCTGACTGGGATAAGAGATGTTGATGGGAAAATATGCAGTGGAGAAAATTCTTAACAAAAATCGAGGCGAAATCCGGATATTCGGAATATATTATGGAGTCAGATCCGATAATCATTGAAGTCAATGAATCTTTCTATTTTTCTAATATCTTATTCCATATCGATATCAACAATGTTGTGGGAATTCATTTAACATTAAAAGGTCGACAGCCCACATCAGAATGTTTATTCTCATCCATATTTGATATTTAATCTTATTTGTGATGCATAGATGCAAACGACATACAATAAATTACAATGAAAATTTGAAGTGCCAAGCCTTAATATTATGTGAACGTTTACTCGATTCGATCTACGATTACGCAATTCCTTTGTCATGTAGGACTATTCACATTGCAATTATAACAGTTTGCTGTAATTTCCCGAACAGAAATTTCATTTTGTCAGGCACGAGCCGCAGATAGCTCGCGCTCTGGCGGCTCTGCTCATTTTTGACATATGCTTGAAAAAACTTTGATTGGACTTGAGAGTCTGCCATCATCGGTCGCGCAGAGTAGCCGCTGTCGATGTATGATTCTTTCAACAAAAGATAAGACCTGATAGGGCACATTATAAAAAACGATATGACAAGTGCTGTGTTCTAGAAATTTTTCTGTGTTATCATTATTAAACTCAAAGTATAATTGGATTCAGTAACTGAAGCTAAACCAGAAGAAGAACCAAAGCCAGCCCCATCAACGGAAGAACCAAAACCTGCTGAAGAGGGTGAGTATTCTTGGACATTTGTTGTCATGATAGTCTGATTTAACGCAAAACAGGGAATGTAATACATACGCCCCATCGTCGTACAAAATTGAAAATAATAGTAATATTATGGAGAATCACCATTAAATCTTTTAATTTGGAAAATCATTTACTAGGTGGGCCACGTCAACGGTTGTCCAACTAGTCGGTATTCAAGATTTCATGAAAAGTATTACAATTCGATTTTTTCCGGTGATTCAAAATCAACAAAATTTGAAAAGTAAATATTTTCAGAAAATAAATGTAAATTTTGATGTATTGAACAATTTTCTGAAGAGATGTCATTGTTTGTTAACTATAATACTTATCATTCGAATCGATTCTTAGAAATTTAGTCGATTTCAATTTGCCCAACCACGATACAAGTCACGATAGTCTATTCCATCATTGACCCAGGCATGACCAAATATGTATGGAAAACATTTTGATCGGGAACACGTATGAAAGACGATTTCCAACTTAAGAATCGATGAATTTGTTTTTATCCGACAAGCGTGACACGTGACGTGTGGTCTAGGAGAAGGATTCGTGACATTTTTTAAAGTTGCCTCTTTAATTATTAATAGGTGAAGGAAGAATTGGAACACTTTATATATGATCCATTTACTTATTCTTCGATTCCGATCATTATTTACATCGCCAAAATGAACTATCTTTGTCGCTGGCCTGTGGGTGTTTCTCAAGGCACGTCTATCCCAACCAGATTCGTCATTATGTCAAACATGAGCCACAAATGGACCGCGTTTCAAGGGCCCGATACATCAGTGGCCCATATCTGACAAATTATATATAGAAACAATTTCTTACAAGAGCTGTACACCCGATAATGGACAAATTACGCTTAATTCTGTGCAATAAGCACAAACAATATATGACGTATTTTGCGACTAGTGATCGGATCTGATATTTCTCGAATACCTCCAAAATAATTCAAATTGGTTTTAGAGACAGACGAAACCATTTGGTCGTTCACAAAAATGAAAAATAAACATCAATTTTTTAATGAATATTACAAGAAATAGCTTAATCTATGGTTCTTGAATGACAAAATTAAACTCATGATTGTGCAGCGCATAATCTTTCTAAGATTTAATTATTTTGATGGTATTCGCAATTTTCGATAACTTCGGGAATGTTTTCAACATTTATTGATGATCATGGTATTTTCTGTTCTCCGGTTACCTGAGTGCAAAATATTCACTGGGTCACAATAACGAATATTATGAATTATTAAAAGATGAAATGATGTGAGCAAGATGACAAGGTACAAAATATTAAGAAACGCGCGATCTGGATTACCTTCCCAACCATATCCATCTATGCATTGTTGGTTCGCTAAGAGCGTGTTTGTTCCATACCTGACTTAGGTGCACGGTAAACCCGCCTTTCTTTCCGTGAAGAATAGGATAGGATTTTATTTTTATGCTACGGGAGAAATATGGTGACCTCGATCTCTCGTGCAGATAACAGTTCCAAGTAGGGAATGAGGTTTTTGCCTGACCGTTCACAGATTTTTGCTATGCATGAACATGGTTGGACATGAAGGAAGCCGTAACTATTTGTTACGTGAACCAGTGTGCGCTGGCGAGCTGTCCAACAATACTTCCCACACAGAATTCGTCCCAGCAGGACCTTAATGGTGCGTAGCTTGAAGCGTCTTCCTAACGCCTTTATCGAGTGAGCTAACCGAGCACCCAGGAAAGTAAAATAAAAAATGAATAAAAATCCAATTCTAATATTACAGGAGTATCAATATCTTATCCGATAAATAATTTTTTATTCAACTTGCAATGTCAATAATATACCATGACCTTGCTTTTCCTAGTCGGAAAAATGATTTGTAATGCACGTGTCACTGATGGATTGCGCCACTGAGGCGCAGTCTACTTGTGCCTCGTCGTGGGTGACAAAATAAAATTTCTGGCTACGATGGGTATTGAATAAGTTCATATGCGCTTCAAAATAGTTATATGGCAATTGTCATTAAATTTTGTTAGGAAAGCGAACTTTGTAGCTCAGAACTATCCGAACTATTGAATAGAGTAAGAATTTTCAAGATCGAGAATACTATATATTGTGCTTCCATACATTTCCCTAATATTGCGTATCAATACTATTGAATATGATTATGCGCAGTCGCAGACGACTGTTCAGCGCTGTAATAATAATATAGCGAGTTAAAATTGTTGCCAAAATTATGTTTCAATTATTCATGTCTAATTCAAGAAAACTGTCGTACCACCTAAACACTTTCCTGTAAAATATTGATTAGTTATGTTGCATGGAATATTAAAATATAATCCAGACTATAAGCTATTATAGTTAATTAAATTTGTATTCGATGTCCATAGTTAATAGATCCTGACTTTATTCTCAAACCGCAAAAAGCTTCAAGTTATGGAGGCTCCTTTTTGTGATGCTAGTAGCACTATTACCAGCATATTACCAGCTGGGCTGCGATTTAGCGAAGGATTGTTTTGAAATGTGGAATGTGATACTGTTTTTTTTTATTCACAAAGCTTCCACTTTGCTACCATTTGTATAAATATTAGAAACGCGTTTTGATGATGTTATTGGATTATTTATCTCAAATTACATTTCACAAAATAATTAGTAACGGACACAGAGCCGATCAAAGTTGATTCAGTGGTTTAAAAAAACCTACATTTTTATTCAATTATCCGGTCTTGATCCAAACATAATCAAATCACTTGTTAAATTGGTCTTGTGAACGAAAAACAATTAATACAAGTTCGAGGAGTGAGATTTACAACACCGCATCAGAAATTACAAATTTTGTCAAGTTTAAGTCACATATGGATTGTGCAACGGTAGCGCAATCTATCAGCGATCAATATTCAACACAACGTTTCATAAAAATTATTCATACTTGGCTAATTTTAACAAAATGCACTTGCGTTTGGTTTGTAATATCTTTAAAGATAAATTCTTAAAACTAGTTTGATTGTCAACATCACTTTCATAATTGTCGATACTATATATTCAATCCCAAGGTTTTTATTAGAAGGTTACTTAATTTTCAATCCCCATTCATTCGGGTGAGTATTGGGTAAAACTCGGCGTGTTATATGGGGGTTGTTGAATCACTTATTCTTTTCAATAGGTTTTCGACACCGTCCATGTGTTTTATATCAAGAACGCCGGTCAGGTAGTCCAATTTAATGACGATTCCAATCCTGCCCTAAAATTGTGGTCATGCTAACAAATAATTATTAATCTGTTGATAGTACAGACATGGCGTTTTGCATCTACCCACGAAGTGCCTTGCAGAAACGGCCAAGCATTGAACCACAAATACGATCGGCACATGAGACTGAGGCGCTTAGTCGGTCACACACTTATGCTTATCGGTTTGTTACTTGATTAGCCTAGCCACACTATAATTGAGGATAAATATAATGTACTACCAACGACGAATGATCATAAATCATTCTTTCAGTGCACTAGAACAGTTGTAGTTATATACTGTGAAGTCGTAATTTAAGATCAGGTTTAAATTGCGGATTACAATTTTACATTCCTGTGCATTCACAGCGGTTTCAACATTTTAGTACAGCCTTAGATGGTTACCAAATTGTACTATCCCGAGAGACCTCGCTAGTCATCTCCCCTGAGCATATTCTCGTGCTTTTAATTAAGACAATAACACTATAACAATATAGAACTATTTCAAACATAATGTGTCATATTTCGGAAATACAGAGCCACATCAAATACAATTAACTTGGGCGTAACCAAGTTTGAAGCATTAAACTTTGAAGACATGGCGTGATTTGTATTAGCTGAAAGGCGACGAAACTTGAATTATTTGCTAACTCGTGTTCTTCGACATTTATTATGGCAACGGTCAATATTTGCGGAAGATTAATCGTCTTCGTGAATTGAAATAACCACACGCGTTGTTTTAACCAACATAACTTCGGCGGTGCGTTTGAGTATTTATTACAATATTATTGCTTTTCTAAGATAAGATTCGTATTGATGGGAAATCAAAACTGGGTTGCTCCCAGACAGAAAAGGGATTTTACCGCGCATGATTCACTGATGGGCCGCGCCTTAACGGCGCGATCCACCAGTGACTTATGCGTATTCACATATGTTTTCTGACCGGGGCAAGACCGTGATGTGGATTTGTTTGGACACTCTGTTTTTTATTAAGAGCAATCGATTGGGAGTAAACCGAATCCGCAAAAATACAACTTTAATGAATAATGCCATGATACTCACTGAACAAATAGAATAACATCCGCGATATATTGCCATTAAA
This sequence comes from Styela plicata, assembly GCA_963675895.2. Classification (NCBI taxonomy): domain Eukaryota; kingdom Metazoa; phylum Chordata; class Ascidiacea; order Stolidobranchia; family Styelidae; genus Styela; species Styela plicata. The sequence continues at coordinate 18,658,709 of OZ023140.1, forward strand.
ACTCACGTAAAATTACAACGACATAAAAAATTCAGAGAGTAATTCTCATAAATATTTTTAAAGTCTGTAACTACTGTAACGTACTTTGCTTTAACGTTTTCAGTTGGGAAGAACATAGATATCCATTTTAAGAGATGCCAGATATGAATAAATTAAGTGACCAGATTTAGAATATTGACTGGTCAAGTGGCTATTGCTGGATCTCAGTGTCCAGGTTGAGCATACGCACGACAGAAGTTGATATAAAACACTTCTAGGCTTTTAAGATTCCAAATATATAATCATTCATTATGATAAGACTACTATAATCTGAATATTTGGGCACACTTCTACATCTTCCGCATACCCGTCAATTTCGAGAGTGTACAGAGCAAATCGATTGTATAAGATTACAGAAAAACTTTATGACTGAGGTCGAACAGCAGTCTGGCAATACATTTAGCATGGTTTCTAAGTCCCAAGGTGAAGATTATAGACTAAACCTGTACTTTTATTTACAGATGTACAGACTACACAAGAACCTGGTAAGTCCCCATTTTCATTTTTTAAAACATCCTAAAATTTTTTAGTATATTTATTGAAAAGTTCTCGTTTCAGAAAAATTATGTTAAATTACCCTGAAATGTGAATATTTTATGGGCGATGGCTTGCCACTAAACCCAGGGTGCAACAACTTGGATAGACTGCCGTAGTGGACATCCCTGCTTACAATTTATATTTTATCCGGTGAAAATTAGGTTTGGCTTGATTTATATGTATTAATTTTCAGCTATATTTATGCAGGAAAACATTCTCTACCACAAATGTTGAGAATTTTTAAATTTATAACTAAAAATATTCAGTATTTTGTCTGATTATCCGTAGATTTGCTAACAAAAAACTATTTTTTAATTTATTGTGAAACAACATCTTTTAATTTTGAATTTTAGAACAAGAAAACCAACCTGGTGAGTGATATTTTTCTTTATTGCTTCAAATGCCGTAGAAATTTTTACAAGCGCAGACTTTTCATTCTTTAAAAAATGGGACGCACTGAGATAATAATGATGCTGAAATAATAATAAGTTCCCTAAGAAATAAGAAATCAGGAATTTTATGAAGTTCGGAAAGTCAAATGGCACTCCTCTACCACGTGAATTGAGTATGTTGCTGACTTTAGTTATTAACTTTCTTTGTCGGATTTGCTTTTGTGCTTTTGGTAGAAAATAAATAATTGATTGTAATTGTAGAAGTGCATGATATATTGAATAATATTAATTTGCATGGCAAAATAGTAGAAATTAACCACAGAATCCATCCAAAAAGAAGAGAATTCCGGTCAGACAAGAGATACGTCACCATCGCAGACAGAGCAAACCAAACTGGACAGGACAACGGATTTAGGGAATGATTCGACCAAGGCAGCGGAAAACATAGAAAATATTACTTCACCAAAATTTGAAGAAACGCATACGTCAGACAATGACAACTCAGAACAATGTGATTCTAGCTCAGAGGCAAATAAATCAGACACAGAATTGACAGAAGACTCGCGTAACTTGAATGACAATGTTTCTAAAGCCGATATATGCGGAAACGTGACGCCTGAGGAAACCAGAGCAAGTCAAGGTTTGAGTTTAATGTTTAATATAGGTTAACTGAGTTACTTGTACATATTTCTGTAATACTTTCAAGGGAAACAGATAATCACGAGTAGATGTACCGTTGTATGAAACAGAAAATGTTCACTGTTTCTTGAACACGTTTATATGAATCGTGATAAGTGCACAATTTACTATGGAATAAGTAGCCGTCTGTAAATATCGATTGTAGATATCGATTTTCCCTCCTTTCATCATCTCTTCTACATTTTACTTTGTTTCACTTTTTTCTTAACTACTGTTCTTTATTCCGCGCCTTTTTTTTTCTTACTACTTTAGTGTCAGACTTCATTGCTGATGGCCAAGTACTGGTAGATAGCAAAAAAGATGTAGACCTGAGCAGCAGTGTTAGGGACGAAGGAAAAAATTCTTCAGGTTAAATACCACTTTTGTCACCTTTCGTTCCTTTGTCAAGAAAAACAAACTTGCTTCTTAAAACAAAAATCTCGTCGTTTTTGTACGCAATATTTAATGTACTGCCGAACTAATCTACCTTAAGTGAAAACATTGTTATAAAAATATCTTTAAAAACCATACGATTATTTGGCTAAATTTGACGTTGAATTCACTAGTTAAATCATCTCTTTGATACTGACAGATTTTTAATATACGAATCTTTAATCTTTATAATATAACGGCAGATGTTCTCAATGGTGAAAATATTAACGTTGGGACAAAACTATCTGAAAATGATACCAAAAAAGATATATCCACTGTTACCACGCAAAACATTGAAAACAATGAATCGACATGGGAGAATAAAGATCTTTCTAAGTTTGAAAAAGAAAAAGGTTTTTATTACACATCGCACAATTCAACTTCTCACTTCATAATTCAGTTTAATAGAGTGATATTTCTTTCTGTCTTCTTCATAATTTTTATTTTCAGCGCGTTTTCTGAAATATCTGATGTAGCAATTCTTCTTTTTCGCCATATAAGCTGTTTACTTTCTGATTATATATCTGGAACTTCCACAAAGACATAGTTTAGAACGTTTTCTATGTTGATACAAGTTTTTTCTGTGTTTTCTAACCAGAATTTTGATTGTCAAACGTTTTTTCGCTCACAAATACAAACAAAATTATGTTCAATGCTTTATCAATACAAGTTGTCAACTCTTTTTCTGAAAAAGACCAACCAACCAATAATACGTCAGAGCACTCTAATGATGCTGGATCAGACACGAGTGGAAAAGTATCCGACTCCAACAAGGAGCAATCGTTTGGAAATATCCAATCAGCTCAAGAAGATACGCAAGTAATTGATTGTACTGCTGATACCACGACAGAAGTTAAAACAAACCGAGGTTGTTAATACATATTAAAATCCATTCATTCATTATCAAAATTATCAGAAATAAAGATACAACGTAATCTAAAATTCCTCATTTATTCTCTAACTTCAAGTATTTCTTTTCTTCCATACTTTATATTATCACGATTTATTTTTTTTCTTTCACATTACATCACATTTAATCTCACCATCCTTTCTGTTCATTTTTACACGTCACTGCTATTTTCTTCCTTCACTGCTTCAATTTTAGCCTCGATTGCTGATGACCATGTATTGGCCGAGATCGGAGAAGATACGGATATTGATAAAGAAGTATCTTCAGGTTAATTTGCATTTTTGTTATGTTTGCTACATGAAAACGAAATTGTCCTTCAAAGGGAACAGTGCTTCATAAAAAAAAAAAAAAAACAAAAAAAAATACAGTTTGATTGAATGATGAGTTGTACATCAAATCCGTAACCTATACCATATCTTGGCGATGGATTCTTAATATACAAGCTTTTCCTCTTTCTGTTCTATTTTTCTTTAAATTACTTCATGCTGCCCAAGGATGACGATAGAAAATTGTAAAGACAATTCGATACCGAAAATGCCACAATTGTGAACATATCATCTTTATCCCATAGCAAAAAAATTTTGCAATGATGAAAATGTTAACGTTGAAGCAAAATTAGTTAAAAATGGTCCCGAAAAAAGGCGCACCCACGCCAGACTCCAAAAACAAAGAATCAATAGGTGAGAATGAAAATCTATCTGAAATTAAAAACAAAAACGGTTTTTACTACCTAGCACATGGTTCAACTTCTCTCTTTATATTTTTAGTTTGGATTAATGTAGCAATCGGCCTATTCTTTTTTTTTTATTCTTTTTTAACGCTCCTTCTAAAATATCTGATAAATAAATTCCTACTCCTTGGTATAACTTTTACGTCATAAAAGCTACAAATTCCTGTTTCCTTGCTGTGTTATTATTATCTCAAGATCGCAATCGTGATTTGAAACCTTCTGTATGTTGGTAAAGTTCTACTCTCTGTTTTCTTCTTTATATTTTTTTTCTCACACGTACACACCAAATTTGTTTAATCAGTGCAAGATGTCGATACTCTCTGTGATAAAGAACACGCGACCGATTATACATTAGAGCAAGGTAAACATGCTGAACCAAAGATGAGCGAAAAACTATCCGATATCAAGATGGAACAACAATTTGAAAATATCCAGTCGGCACCGAACGATTCGCAAGTAATTGCTTGCACAGATGATTCCACGCCGAAAGTTGAAGCTGAAACAAACCGAGGTTGTTAATGCATTCATTCATACATTCTTTCAGCCATTATCAAAGCAGACATTATGATACCACATCATCCAAAGCGCTTTTATTAAGGTTTCTTTTTCTGCTTACGTCTTTAAAATACCAAATTAATACATCGTGTAACTCAAACACGAGTTTGTGGTTATTATAAAGAGTACTTATTTATAATACATACTTCACCTTTCTGCAATACTTGTTGAAAAAACGTGCTATTTCATTATAAGCTTTTCCATATTTTTCCTACTCCAAGCGATATGATGTTGCCAAGATATGAAGCTGCAGAAATAATTGGTATCCTATGAATAATACATCTGTATTGATCTCTAGCTGAAGAAATCGGTGACCCAAATGTTGACATTAGGGACAAATCGGATGGTAGGAAAACGGAGCCAGAGCCCACACAAGTAGTCGAAATCACAGATACAACAGAAAAGAAGGAAAATCTTTCTGAAATTAAAACAGACCAAGGTGTCTGTCTACTGCTAATACAGTTTTTAAATATATTTTCACTTTTAGTTTTTTTCTTTTTCTATATAAAATTATCCTTCCTATTATGATTCACTCACTGTCTTAGTATTCTTACAACATATCTCAACAACAGACCATTTAATATCAATATAATTGATAATTCGTGTGCAAACGCATATTATAAAATGCCGTGTGTTACAAAATTTCTCTTCAAAAATTGAGTGAGGTAACTATACAGCAGCGTTGGGTGGTAAGAAATATTTCTATAGGTACATTCAGTTCAAAATGCGATATAACAATGCTAGTTAGAGTCTGCTTTGTCAACCTTCCAAAAGTTTGTCTGCGATACACATAGGGAAGGAACATGTTCAACCATTCTTTTCAGTCGAAATATTTCTCCGAACTTGTTTCTTAACGAATTGATGTATTTTATTAGGAGCACCATTAGATAGAATGGAAAAGAATGTGCAAGAGCAAGAGACAGAAAAGATTGATGTTGCAGAACAGGTTGAATCTGAAAAAAAACCAATCCAAGTTGAAATTGGTGATAGCGGCGGTGTTGATAGTTGGGCAGCAATTCCTGATAATACTGGAAATCAAGGAGGTTTTTTATCTCATATCTTACTTAACAAACACAATTCCTCGCATCTCTCAATTTTCTTACAATAATTTTTTTTCTAATTTTCAATACAATTAAACGTTCAGAGCCCTTAATCACATTTGTGCAATATACAGTGTGTATGGGTATCCCGTGATAGACAAACTTACATCGAATGTGATGAAACTGACATGAGAATTGGATGGCAGAACTTGAAACCGTTCAAGTGAAGAATTTCAACTTTTAATAGCCGAATTTTCTACTAAATTGCATTTTAAATTTGGAAAACACTAATCCCATCAATTTCCTTTAACACCTTTCAAGTAACGACTTTCATCATCCTTCTGACTGAGACAAACTACAAAGCGTTACATTAGAGAAAGTTGAAGGTGTAGGGCCAAGCAAGAACGATAAAAAAATTCGAATATAAAAGACTGTACAATTGTGTGTAAATATTCAACAAAAAGAAAATAAGAGACGCGAGGTTGTTAATAAAAATAATATTCATTCCATTTCGAAACAAAATGAAGATAGAATATATATGCCATATTTCAATATCCTTTATTGACATCTCTACGCTCCTTTGTTTAACTTTTATACTTAGTGTTTAATGACGCTGCAATACACCTCTTTACTTTCTTCCACCTAACGTTCCAACTTATTGTACTTGTGGCCAAGGCAATTATGGTATTCCTCAATACATACGTTTCAAGCAATGGTTCAATGGATACTGAATGATACATTCTAGTCATGAAATTTGTTACTAAAATCGCAGTCACTTTAGTTAGTAACTGGCAAAATTAAATACAAACTTTTATTCACTAATCACTCAGTTTGACACCCCACTTTTTTCTTTCCATCCTCACTTCTTTACTCTTTGCAAATATAGCTTAGCGAGGTACTCAGGCCGGGCGGATGTGGACATTTATAAGAACATACAGAACTTCTAATATACCTCTTTAAATAGCAGAAAAAACGAGTGAAGATCACGTTGGTATTGCAGCAAAGTTGGACGAAGATGATAGAGACCTAGTACCCACACAATTAGATAGTGAGCCAAACGCGAAGAAGGAAGATACCGCCGATCTCAAAACGGATCAAGGTTTAAACTGCCATTTTTATTGTCCTTATAAAGCAACTAGTTCGCAATTTTGTTTCTGTTTTGTGGTATGAAGACTATGGCCTTCTTTTTCTTACTTTATATGTTTGACAATTCATTACTGGCATTTCAACAATGGAAACAGTAAACATGGAAATAAAGATTATTCAGGCCCCAAAGTATATATACACTATAATCGGTGGTAATATACTTGCTGCCCACGTAACCAAACTACGCGAAGATTTTTATTCAATAAGATTTTTTATTCAGAAAATGAAAAATGTGATGAAAATGGAGATACAACGGAAGAATCTGATTTGAAAAATAATCAAATTGACGCAGCTTCGCCTTACGTAATCGCAAACGATGAAAGCCAAGGTTTCTCAAGCATTCTTTATTTCTCTCTCATTTTTTCTTTTCTCTAATATCTAACTTCTTTTACTTTGCAAAGAACGGGTATTTACGATTCGCATTGACTCAATTTGTTATGCAGATACTTTGCTCATTTAAAGACATTTTTTTTTATCAATCAAAAGGATCGGCCGACATGGCACTAGAAGAAAAAGCACAAGAGCAAGTGGCGATAACGCCTGTTATTGCAGAATCAGTTCAGACTGAAGAAAGCCAAAACAATGATAAAATTGCTGACGATGATAGCAGTACTGCTGCCAAAGAGGCACAAATGGCTGATAATGCCGAAAAGCAACAAGGTTTCTTTTGCTCTATATCTTAATCAACTTACAACACCTCACATATTTTTCTTGGCATTCTTGTTACTGGTATGTATAGGTAAATTGTTCGCGGGGGCAAAATTTCAAAGGTTGAACAATAATGATATCACGTGGACTAATTGACTTAATTTTTTGAATTCTTGCTTATATCATTTTGCTAAACCCGGCAAAAAGTACCATAAAAATAGCGCACGCAATATATCTATTTCGCACCTTCGTTGGATATAACTCATTTCACTAGTTTGAGGTCGACTGCATTTAGAACTTAAACATTCAAATAGACGGATGGTCTCCCTTTCATCTCCCTGCCTATACATGGCATTCTAGTGTGATATTCTAGAATCAGATGACATAACTTAAAACATGACTGTGAAAGAAATATTTTATGCCATTAATATATTCCACTTGATATTTATGTCCGAGCACAACGTTCAGTTCCTTTTTATATGTTATATTGTTTTGTAAAATGTTCAGCCATTTCGAGTGAGGAATCCCAACCACGCCAAAAAAATGAATTACTTACAATTGAAGAACCCTCCTCTGTTGAAAAAGCAGAGACTGCAAATAAACCACCAGAAGCAAATGTTGCACCCGCTCAAGAAACTTCAGGTTAATAGTATAGATAAATGCTAACAGTAGCAGTGTCTTCGGTTTTCTCTGTGCTTGTAATTAGGTATTTGTAAATAAATTCCTGTCAAAAACCTCACCACTGCTAAATCATATATCACCTTTCACCAAGTTTACTACTGTGATTACAATTGTTGCGCCAGTACGTTGAAAACAACCGCTCATATATGCATAATTTGATTACATGCTCCTTATTTATCCAGAGGTTGATGACTCTAAACATATAGATGACAAAACAGAAAATCTTACTAACCAGCTAACAGAAACAACATTGACAGAAAACGCAGAATTACAAGGTAGTCGCTGCTTTCTCAATGTATAACCTTTATTTTTTCGAATAAGTCATAGTTACAGAAATATTAATTCTATACAAACAGACGATCGAATGCTGGAAACAGATAACCTTACAAAATTGCAAAATAGTAAACAAATTATTCAAGTCGATCAAGGTACCAGTTTTTTCATTCAGAAATGAACGATAAATATTTCTTATTTATACACGTCACTAACTACATTCTTATCATTTTCAAGATACAAAAGAAACAGAAATCGTAGCGGAATCTAACGAATTAACGGTACAAGATTTGGCGCGAGACAACGGTAACATATTGATTTGATTGATTATTATCGATGAAACAACTATTTAAAACGATAGTTGCGTAATACAGATTGATTTGTCACAGGTTCGCAAGAGAATGAATCTCTTCAACGAAAACACGACGAAACATCTCAACATGCGGAGAAAGATACAGAACTTAAAAATGAGGAAGACTTAGAAGGTTCCGAAAAATGATCTTTGAGATCATTTGTAAATAAATGTATTTCTGTCGCTTACCTATATGTGATCTTTGAATGTCATATTCTACTGCTTTGTCTTCGAACGTTTCTGCTCACTGTCGAATAACTACCACTTATTTCCTATTCATTTTTCTTCCTTTTTCTTTGTGTTCTGTGTTTCATCATTTCAATATAAGAAGTTGTAACTGTTGTGCCGTACGTTTCCGTTGAATGCATGCTACCTTATTGCAAAAAACCATGGAAAGTGTCGAACGATTATGTATTTATACTGAATAGTCACTTCTTTCTTATAAGTAAATTCCATCAAACGGCAAGTCTGACTTAAAAATCAACGTTTTTACATAAATATCATCTGCAAACATTGCCGACATTATGTATGCTTTTGTCACTTGTACCCAGGTTAGGAGGAGATGCTTTTGACATGGCGAGGCTGAGACACAGAGCCTCGTTACGTTGGCAGCGGTATTTTCATGTAATTCAATAACCGTTGACAGGAACTCATCCTAACTCAAGAAGCAACGCCGGAAACATGTATCAACGTGACTCGCTCCGATCGCACAACAGTCTTCAAACGATATTGTTTTGACAGAATATGTATAGAAGTCGAAAGGAAAGACGTGTATCCTGAGTAAGCCGGTGAAAAATGCGCTGCCGGACACGTGTGATGATTACGTCGTAATGAAACTGTGTGACTAAAATCAAAATGCTTTAAATTAGACTAATTATGGTGTGCTATATTTCAAAAATACCGTCATTGAGATAATGTATTGAAGTAGAATATACGCTTTTACGGGATGATTGTTGCAACATTTGAATTCCTGAATGATTTCCGAGTTAAGAAGAAAGCAAACAAAATGATGTTGTGTTACTTGTGGATGTAAGGGCTAGATTATTCCGAATTCGAATGACCATGCCACGTAGGGAAATTTGCACTGAATATGAAACGCAGATGTCGGTAACATAACTTCGAGAATATTGCTCTTATTGATGCTCGATGAGTATGCTTCGTCATCTGTTTCTTATTCTTTTTTTTTTTTTTTGAAATGTCAATCACTCGTTGAGATAGGTTGATTCCTGGATAAAAAATCAACTATCATTTTCTTTATCAGAAATTTTATGTTGTCAAGCATGAGCTGTAGACGTACCACGTTTCATAGACGCGGTCCGTCAGTGACTCATACTCAACGAAAGTTGATTTGACAAAATCTCTTAGATTGGGTAGTGACAATACTTAGATAGGAAAGAATGCTTACAAAAAAAAATTGAGTGAAGATTTATTTAGACTACGCCTATTTATTGTTGAACATAGATCGGCCGGTGATCGTAATATTATTTTCTTCATTAACGCATTATTTATTTATCATTTTTTTGTTCCACTTCAAAAGTTTGCATCCGTTCGCATGAATATCAATGTGATAGTTTGATAAACAAAAACTTCGAATCAAATTATTGCAGATGAAAGCGGGAACAAGGATCACAAAATAGAATCAACAAACAACTTCGTTACGGACGACCAAGACGCTAAATTGATTCGATCAAATAGCGCTAAGAGCGATGAAGGTCATAAACAGATTAAAAACGATTTATCCAAGGACAATGAGACCTTATATAAAATTTAAATTTTCTGTAGTTGAACAAAATTCCAATAATGAGGACAGCCAAGACACGAAAACGAGTGATTATTCCTCGTTTGTAGTGGACGCTATAGAGGAAGGAATAACTTTTTTCACGTCAAGAGGTTTTGAGCATTTGAAATTCATTTTTTCGTAATTAAATTTCCATCTGTGAATGTTTTTAATTTTTTTTATAGATATATATATATTTTCATCAGCTTATAAAATGCAAAATATATATCAAAAAAACAACCTTATAAAATTTCTTGTGTTTTTATATAAAAAGGATTAGTTATGTCGCCATTTATACTCGGTTTTTCGGCAGTTACGTTTCTATATTGTCGTACCGAAACCGTTGTCTTGAGCAATGGTCTTATTTTTTCTATTCTGCAGGTCCAGGTTTTAGTCTGTTGTTGCATGTATCTTTTATTATTTATTAACGTAGTTTTTTATGTAGCCGTCAATAGTTTGATATTAGTTGCGGTAATTGCATCATTGCTTCCAGCTTGGCTTGTTTAAAAAGAAATGTGCATGTGTGACATTATTTTCAATAATTTGCACGACTAACAGAATATATTAATGCGTTATAAATCATAATACCAAAGCATGCTTACCATATATTACATGTTGTATTAGAACCTGCCCCAGAACCAGCAGCTGAAGAAAAACCAAAGGAAGAAGCAAAACCTGAAGAAGCACCAGCGGCAGAAACGACACCAGGTCATTTCCCACATATATTAATACATGATTAAACGAATAACGTAGCTGCTGCATAGGAGAAAGGTGTTTTGTGCTACTGATATGCTCTGATTTAAATAGCATATACATTGATATTTTGAGCAATTTTTCATCATTAATTTCAAACATAAGCATGCGACTGCTAGCTTAAAATCCGCCAAAATATTAATACGCTCATTTATATATTGAATATGAAGCTCCAAGAGGAACATGAAATCAACATGTTAATTCATATTTTCTAGCGGAATCTGAACCTGCAGCTCCAGCTGAACAAGAACCGTCTGCACCCCCAGGTATATTTTTTGTTGCTACTACAACTGGTCATGCATGTACCGTATAAACACCAAATGCAAAATGTGTTTAAAGATATAAATGACAGGGATATCAGTAGTGTCACACTCTCAACCAGGATATTCAAAGCGGATTCCGGCCGTTTTTAATGTCCGACGAGGTCATCTGTTATACCCTACTTTGGGATTTTATTAGGAAAAATAAGCAATTGTTCACAATATACCCGTTGAATGTCTATGGCAGCGTTGATTAAAATTTTACCAATTTAATACTCGAAATCCAAATTTTAAAATATAAACAGGATTAATTATGCAAATTGTTTATACTTGTTTCAAAGACATATAGATTGTTTTACTGGTAAATATACCTATATTCGTACATGAGGTTTAAATATTTCAGGATGTGACCTGCACCCTAATCACAATGGCATTGATATACACTGTGATTAGAAATGAAATTATGCAAGTGCTACTACTGTGAAATGAAATCTAGATCACTTTTATATTGTACTACGTTACCTAACTCGTGAGGATCTTCAGCCTCATTTCGTATTGTATCTCTCGCACCACAGTTTTCTGTTTCTTATCTCTTTAACAAAAACTTGAAATAAGATTCATAAAAACAAAGCAGGTTGAACTTTGATTATCACAACCTACATATTTAATTTTCATTCGCAGCTGATGATGCTCCTGCAGCAGAAGGAGGGGATGCACCAGCTGAAGGAGGTGGAGAATAGAAATAAAGTGAGAACTCTAACTTGCACTGGCAGCCATTGACGTGGCGTGAGGGAGGGTTTCACCTCTTCTAATTTCCGATATTAAAAAAGCGCTATCCCCCTCATTTTTTACAAATTTAATGTGAAATTATCTTTAAAATAGGCAAAATTCGCGCGTGCCTGTGTGTTTGTTTCCTTTTTGGTACTTCTCCTGGCTTTGCTTCGATTGAATTTAATTTAAAATAACCATTTAAGCATATTTTTAATTTCAGACTCATCGAGTACAACACGAACTGCGTGAACTAATCATGAAGTCAAGCATTTCCACAAAAAGTCCCAACTGAAAGAAAGGGATAAAACTTAAATTTTATCTTAAAACCATGACTGTACAATAAACTTTCTTTCTCCAACTTGAATTTTTCATCCATAGTTTATATTATAAAACCTTCTATATAGTGTTTTTATTTTCTTTATATTATTTTGTCATTTACATTATCATATTTGAATCTGTGAATCTAAAGAGATTTATAGTCTACAATTCAAATCACGCTTTCTTTATTTCATACATTTGTTAGACAGATTTTTAAGGATTACTGTGAAGTCCGGTGGTACTGGATTTACTTTAAATATCAAACAATCAGTACGTCTCTGTGTTAATACGTTCTTTACCATAAGCTTATTAAAACGTATCGAGGACAAAATTATTGCTTTGTAGAACACAGTTCACAGATAAAACTGCGCTTGGCGGCGCGTTACATTTGTCCCCTGTGTCTCAAGTACGACAATACTAAACAGGATATTGTGGTACTAACCTTTTCAGCCACGGAGATTTGCATATTATATACCCCCTCCATTACCCCGTCATACTATGCGTTAATTCAAAAACTATATTATTTTTTATGGGAAGAAAATCGCAACTCGTCTCGTTTGCCCTGTCGTACATTCTCAAACCTTTACAATAACAAAGAAGACTATAGTTATTTGGTAAATTATATCCCCCGTTTAGTATACCATTGTTGGGACCTGATTACGGCAATTGCTACTATCAAATAAACATAGCTGGAATGAGACCTCGTAACCGGTTAAAGAAAGATGATAAGACAAATACACCGTTTTTTTCATCGGTTACACGCGTAATTAACCTGTTTTTTTTTTAACGACATCTTGTTTAAACTTTAAACACAATTGAAGAAAAAGGATATTGTTTTTTATTTCATATTTAAAAACCGTACAGGTATTATTGCACTTACATAGAAGTATTTTTGTTTCCTATGTATTCATTTTGAAAAATTTCACTTTCCTAATCACAAATATTGTCTGGGCATTGTATATTCATTTTAGGACTCTTGTACATCGACAACTGGGAATTTCACAATTTTGATTTTGATACAATGCTGTTTTTAGTACATTGCGACACCTTTTTTCATCGTGCACGGCAAATACCGCACGATGCGTTGTTCTAAAGAGACTCAGTCCTGAATGGAATGCTTTCCACTCTGGGCGCAGTTTCTGGTGCTGTTTTTTGTGGTATCTCTTTGCCATGTAAGTAAGTGTTCGTTAGTTAGCTGTTTTAGGTACTGCTTCCGGTCTTTCTTATAGTGTATTTCATAAACAAATCTCATACTCATTTAATACTACGACATACGAATAGTTTACTGAAATTTTTATGATGTGAAGAACCTATATTTTCTCTAAAATACTTGTGTGATGAGACACATTCTGTATTTTTACGCAAACATTGACGGTCAGCAGAGCACGTCATGTAGGAAATCAAAACAATCGTAAGTAGCGATTTTCAACATCCTTTTGTTAAGTATGAGTCACCGATGAATCGCACCGCCGAGGTGCGATCCATCTGTGGCTCACGCTTGACAAAATGAAACTTCTGATTGGGACAATTAACGTTAACTTGAAATCGCAGTGTTTTTAGCGATCTCCTAACTGCGATAATAAATTAAAAAATGATTTGACCTGTTATGTATTACAGATTATTTTTGGCATTTTCGATATATGTCAATGTTTTTTTGTAATTTAATTGTCAGTCTATGAAGATAAATGGAGTTTTCTTCAATTCAGCTTATATTCAGAAATGTTGTTAAAAAAACTGAACGTCGAAAAAATATAATATTTTTATATGTAATTATCATTATGATGAATGAAGTTCATTCTAGTCTTCGTAACCACGTGAGTTTTTGGGCGGGAGAGCGACATAGTGGCAAGCTGGGGCGTATTCAAGGCCAAATTAAAGAAAAAACTCAAATTGAGACGTCATAATGGGCGCCGCAGGCCAAAAATGTGCCCAACGCGGAATTAAAAAAAATAGATTTTATGGCCTGAAATCGGTCGAAAAAACATACGACCCATCGAAAAATTTTGAATACACTTTAAACCATCTAAAAGGTCCTTCTGTTATTTTTTCGGTCGATGGGGGAGGGGTCATAGTACCCTACTCCGCCCATAAATACGCCCGCGGTACGTGCCAGGGTTGCTCTGTCATAACGGGAAATCACAGCATGTCTTGTTGTCAAACGCATTTTGAAAACAAAAACGCTTTTTAAAGGTCGGCTAACTTCTGTAGTGGCGCGATGACACTTCACCGTGTGTGATTCTTTTGATGGTATACTATTAAAGCTACTGTTCGTGAATCAAATTTTAACATTAATTTGTCGTAAACAGCCTCGAATAAACAATGAAGCTACGCAATTGTTCGTCGAGAATAGTATATTCCACAAGGCAAATTAAATCCACCACAAAAACAAGCACAACGTATCGATAATATACTTAAATTCCCCGAACTGAATTCACTCAATTTGGCGACGGCCGAAGTATCGCTAAACAGTTACATTCATCAACATGGCAGCCCCATGTAAGAGAACACATACGACCAAACCAACTGCCCAGCGTAAACGAATTCGGACAAAAGCCAGGTCGCTTTTTCTATTCCACGGATTTCCAATTATTGGGCATAATTTGAGGGCAAAAGTTTTCAACACGAAAAGACCATAGATTTATATGTGTGTATATGTGTATATGAGTGTTTTCATATGCCAAAAAAGATAATGTAAAGCACAAAAATACAAATTCACAAATAAGATACACATGGAATATATTTTTAATTAGAAAGAATCGAGTTCGCCACGGCAATTGCCTTATTTATCTGGTCCTGGACTTTGACAACTCATTTTTTGATAATATTTCACGCAACAATGTTTTGGCACAAAATTTTTCTTACTGTGCTTTATTTTCGAGAAAAATATATACATTGGGTTTTTTAAAAAAACACATGCTTTTGCATTAGGAGAAATAGGCTGAGCCATTTTTTTTTTTCAGAAACACATCAGAGGCTCTGAGACTGTGCTGATAATGCGAAAAAGAGAACAAAAACGTCAACTCAGGCCATATGATCAACGGTGTTAATCTATGAACTGAACTTGAGTATGTGTGAATTTTGTCGCACCTGCAAGACAACTGCAATAGCTATCAAAAAAACCAGTGATCCATACCCTTGTTTCGTATCGGTTCACAACGCATTGTCGCCATGCCGTGATCTTAAAAAATAAAGGAATTGACAGTATTATGTAAATAAAAATTGCGTGGATGGCATCAAGTACTTCGTTAGCTTCGCTAGTCATGTACGGTTGCTGGAGCGTCAAATCGCCCTTGATGAGAAATATAGTTCATTTTAAACTCATGTCCTCAAGACGCTTTTTGCAACCCAGAATATGGATCCTTATCAATTTTTGATAATTTGAGGCTTCGCTATTTTACCATCTAATATCCAACGCTAATATGCAAAACATTTCCTCGAACCTAGTTGCGAAATATGCAACTTAAAGGATTATAATGGTCGCGGACCTGATGGGGGCTTGTTTTGATATATATGTGAAGTTGAATATGATATTGATATGAAATATTGCAGGATATTTGATCAACAGTAGTAAGATAACATGACAAAAAAAAATCAATGATCTAGGGGGATAACAGTAAGAAACAGCGCTGTTTCAATTGACTTCTGCAGTCTGCAACTCATCACCGTAGTCCCATAAATTCTTTATTATTTCTTCATTTATTTTTTTGGTATTTTGAATTTCAACCCACTTTTCAACGATTGTACACCCGACATCACTCATATCCAATCGGTAAACACCGCGCGGTCCTTCGATTACTTATGCTTGACAAAGTAAAATTTCTTACGAGACTCGCATCCCAGTTATTTTGGGGTTGCTCGAATTAACCCTCTAATAAAATCTTTGTTACTGTGTGGCTCGCTAACGATAAAACCGATGCTTAAATGCGTTCTCAAACCGAATGGAATTTTGACATTTTATTGTGACGATCGTTCATGTAATGGGACCAAAACTGTCTCACGCTGAAACTGCTAATTTTAAGCGAGTTTTACGGACCACCGAACACACCTAATTCCCCATATAGCCCGTTTAGCGACAAATGTAGAGGTTAAATAAGATCGAATTTCATCTCATAATATTTATTGTCGTCTCGCATCTCCTATCTTACTTCATGGAAGACTTAAGTTAACACATGTGCGGAACTGAACTGTGCAACTCTTTTTTATGTTGTATACCTGAAACATGATTTTCATTCGATCGTCACATTGGCACGACATTGATGCAAAGGGGACGGGTTGGATTTGAATAGCATCCAAGTCTGTAGATAGGTAGATTGAAGGATTCATTTCAAGGTTTCAAAATTATTCGCATGATTTCAAAGTATTTGGTTGCTGTTTCGAAGGGAGTGAACTGCAGTGCTAACGATTTGCGGGGGTAATGTATATTATCAAACGAACAAAACTTGTTCGTGGACAAAGTTGTTATTGCTTTGCCTGGAAACATATAAGTTCTTTATAATTCCTTATTAATATAATGGAGAATTGAAAAATTGGTGAGCTGATGTAAAATAGTTTTGACGTTTTTTGTTTATATCGAAACAGTTAAGGAAACCTAAATGTACTCAATTGACAAAGTGAAACAGTGGACTTGAAATGAATAAAGCAAATTAATACTATATCCCAATCAGAATTTTTTTTATTTTGCTGAACATGCGCCACATATGACGCATACTTGACAAATTATACATAAATCGACAAAATTTCTTTTTACGAGATTGGGATTTCATTTGAATTAATACAAATAAAAACACGCGGACTCAGGTCGATATTTATTTTATTTTAGATACTATTAATTAATTCGATTGGCGCGAGTAACAAGCAAAATTGTTTATTTTTAATAAACAGCAATCTTTTCAGTATTGTGATGTAATTGCAAGGATACATAAAAACGTTCAGCGACAAGGGCGTCGTGACTCGTGAGATGATCGACATTGACGTTGGGAAGAGAGTCCGATTCACACGCCAAATCTTAAATGATGATTTTTACACAAAAAAGAAGCGAACCAGAGGGTCGAGGCAGTTGTCGGTTTTGGAATAAATCGGTCTATTAAAGCTGAATAATCGACCCATAAAAGCTGAATTAGGGGGCCGGTACGCCTCAGCATTGCGGAGAGGTCTTCCCCCTCGCCTCTAAAGCCAGTGTTCAGAATTCACTGCATATCCTCCGCAAGACAATTTGGACGTAGCTGGATGTCTTTCCACACCCCAGCATGGCTGAAAACAAGCAGATCGGGACCGATTTTTCAATTCGTTATACTTACTACTTTTGCGGGGTCTTGCATGTTACTTTTTATTACTCTAAAATGCCCGATATTGAAAACTTTAATATCACTTTACTTCTTATATGTCAAGGTTTCCAAATCAGTAATGTTATTTTTTTCAAGAAGAGGTCACAGATGGCCGCGCCTCGGCGGCGCAATCCATCCGTGACTCATTCTTAACAAGACATGTGCACAAAGTATTTTCCCAACTGGATTAAGTTCCCATAATTTTAGGCAAATATTCGCAAGCTCAGTTAACAAACCTTAACAAACCATCTCTAATAGGGAATTTGAAACCCTAACCCTGTGTTGAAGTTTTGTAAATTGTTTTATTTTTAGATGAAGTTTATTCACATTTTAACATTTCTGAGTATCCTGATCGCCGCAGCAAAATGTAAGTTTGCGTTTATTAATATAATTCATAATTGAGCTGCCATGGGCTTATTAATTGAGCCGAAGTCTTTTCTGCACGCTTTGAGGATCTACTGAAAGGGGACAAAGAAGTGGGGGATTTTCCATCATCGCCCAGGGCAGATACCGCTCACTATACTATTATAGAAATTACGCTCCCGATGTTCCTGTTTAGAGTGCAGTTGCTAGTACTATATTTTGTAGTAGCTCGTCATTTCGGTGGCCGTTATTTAGTTCCGCCTAATTGATGCTTCCGGTCTTGCTTTGAGTGAACTTCAATTAAAAAAATATCATTAATTTGCTAATTGTTATTAGGTGAGGGCAGTGGCAAATACTTTGTTTGCTATTTCACGAATTGGGCGCAATATCGACCGGATGGAGGAAAATTTGATGTATCGGACGTTGATCCATTCCTCTGTACTCATATTGTGTACTCGTTTATTGGGATGAAAGGCGCTGAAAAAGCGCCCTTCGAACCTGAGGTTAGTTTTTCATCTTTGTCTATAGTTAACGCAAGATTGCTATTGAAATTAACTTTATCACTGCAACGATTAGTTTTGCCATCTTGAGATACTTTATTTTCGTGTTAAATACCATATCGTTTGGAATACAATTGAAAAAAAAATAATAAAATGTAAATTTTCGTATTCTGGGATAATATTTTGTAAATTCGTCACAGTATTTTTCTAATTGAGTTCATTACATGATGTGAAATATAAATAAATTGAAGCATATTCAACGAAGTTTTTGCTCAAAGCATTTGTCGAATCACAGAAATGAGTATTTGAATCCTCCGAATCAAACTCTGTCCGGTTTATTCCGATGTTCGAAGTCATGATTCCTACTAAAAGCTCAGATTTTTTTTTTGAATAACTCCTTATACACATTTTTCATTGGTAGGTTTGGCAACTAAGGTCGTTAAATTGGACACCGATATTATTATAGCAGATATATCAATTGACACTTGGCACTGACGTATTTCCTACGTGCGACTAAAAAGGAAACAAAGAAGTGGTAGATGGTTTATCATCGCCCGGTGGAGGTATTACTCACCACATTTTATTATAGTGGTTCACTCCTTTCGGCGAAGTTTCCAACTTAGAGTGCAGTTGCTGACATTTTACTTTGTACTAGATCTTTTCCATCTGAGTTAGTTGCCTACTTTTAGACTGTGCTTCGGGTTCAAGAGTGAATTTGAATCAAAAGATATCTTTATAAAACGGTACTTTCATACAAAAGTAAAATGTTTTAACCGTTACTAAAATCTTCACTGCTAATTTATTTTGTAGTTGGAATTGAGAGAATGGAATGGAGATATATTAATTGAAGAACTAATGGACTTGAAGAAGATCAATTCGGATTTGAAAATAACAGTGGCAATAGGAGGATGGAATTTTGGAACTGAAAAATTCACAAATCTCGTTTCAACCCATGCGGCTATGGAGGTGATAATATTTGTTGTTATCATGATAAAGAATCATAATAAAGGTGTCGGGCGCGGTGGCCTGATGGTTAAACATGTTGGGATTGCAGGTTGAGCATCTCTGGTTCGAGCCCCGGCGAGTCTCGCCTGATTATCCATGCCCACCACTCAACCCAGGGTATAATAACTTGGGTAGTCTAAGCCGAACAGGGAAAGATCGTGTCTTTCCAGTAATTGTAACCCTATCCGTGGCCGCCGTTACAGTCCCAGGTGATCCACTCTAAGAAGTGGCTAAAAAAAGTCTCACCAACTGCGATGTCAACGTAGTTGAAACCCAGCAGTATAATCGAGTGAGTTTGTTCTTGAAGGAATACAATTCTCAAGCATATGTCACTAATGGGCGGCGTCAATTTGTTGAGTTTGGATTCATGCATTTCATGTTGCTCTTTGCCTGCTAGTTGTTTTTCAGAAGGATTTTCAAGTATGATATCTCTCCTGCAGCCTTGCTCTGAACGATTTTTGATAATAAAAAAAATTAAAAAAAGTATGCTAATCAGACTCGCAAATCCAGATGATTCGGTTTTGTCCATCCCTAGCTGGGAACCGACTTAAATGATCCAGTCGTTAGGTGCTTGGAATTCGGAAAATTGAAAACTAATATTTTCAAAGAAATACAAACAAGCAAGTTTCCCAAACAAGGAAATAAATTGTCACAAATCGGGTAACCTCTGCCCGTCAGATTTAAACCCTTTCCGCGGGCTTTTAGTATTGACCGCCACTTAATTATTTGGGTATCGTTAATACCGATATTATGATTTACTTGCTGTTGAAGGCAAAAACAGTTCTATAAAGACCGAAATACACCTTTGAGTAGGTTGCATTTTGTACGTTTGTTTTATTTTCACCTTGCCTTGCATATCGTCGATATGGACAGTGCCCCTTTCGTTTCGTACGTTTGTACTTTGTAGGCTTGTGAATACAATTAACGCAAAACGATGCAGACGTGTATTGTCGATTTTTGGTACCTTAAATTCAACGCAGCGCATTGGTGACTTTACGTGCATTTTGGCCTTTATACATAACATCTTAAAGAATTTACTAATGCAATAACCAATGATAACAAAAGCGATTTTAAATATTGCAATATTTTATTGATATAATCGAATTTCCCCGCTCATTACCTTTTTGCAGCATTTTGCTAGATCAACTGTAAAATTTTTGAGACATTACGGCTTTGATGGACTTGACCTAGATTGGGAATATCCTGGAAGTCGCGAATCACCAGCTGAAGATAAAGGAAGATTCACTTCTTTTTGTGAAGTAAGAATCCATTTGTATAAAAGGTTATATACACGGGTTAAACCTGTAAGAAAAATTCAAACCAATCTCATTTTGATTCATTGATGAATCGCGTCTTCGAGGCGCGGTCCATTAGTTTCTCATTGCCGACAAAATAAAATTTTCTGGTTTTGCAAAGTGATGTAAGAGAACACGTCTGATCGCTCTATCCTAGGTGGAAATGAAAATATTGTGTCTGGTCATGTTTTGTTAACTACTGTCACAGATGGATCACGCTACAGAGGCGCGGACCACCAGCAGTGCCTCGTGCTTGACAAAATGAAACGATGCCTGGGATCGGCTACAGAACCACCAATGCAGGGAAATACGTTCCACTTCAAGCATCTCAGTCAAAAATCTTTTATTCGAAAAGTTTCAAACAAGCTCAATTATTGTTCGACTTTTGTGATTATAGGCTTTTGTTTCAGTGAACAAAAATTCATTTTGATTTGTTAAAATTCATATATAATTTTTATATACATAATTGCTTTTTAAGGTATTTATTTCAAAAATTATAAATTTGACAAAATAAAATACATCCATTAGTAGATATGAGTCATGGAAATAACATATCATGATAAGAAATGGCATTTCCTTAGTTTGAGTGAAAAATCTAGTTATTCAATTTTGAAATTTCAAATATCATTTTCCATCGATATATCTAGGGATGCCACTCTTCGATTCAAAACTTAATAGATTCGGTTGATTCGAATATCCATTTCTCTGATTCGATAAGCTTCGACAAATGTTTCGAGCTAATTTTTTGTAAAATAGGTATCGATTTTACATTTCCTTGAAAATAATTATTCATATATTTAATTTTATCAAGCATGAGCCATAGAGGAACAGCGTTTGAAAAGTCCGATCCACCAGTGGTTCAAACTTGAGAAAAAAGATTTTTTTATGGGACGAAGTAAATTGATCGAGTGAATTTTGCTATCAGTTTTTGTGATCGCATTACAGGTTCAGGAAGATTCGATTTAAAGTGTTTTGATTCAACGGGGGCGATAATAATCAAATATAAAGGTAGCTGTTTATGTTATCCTTATTTGCTTTCAGCATCTGAGAAAAGTTTTCAAGGAGGAAGCAAGTGACAGTGGAAAAGAAGAACTTCTTCTGACAGCTGCAGTTGCGGCCGGTACTGAAACCATAGATAAGGGTTATGAGATAGAAAGTATTTGCAGGTATGTGCAATATTCGAAAGGTGAACGGTATTTGAGGTTGAATATTCTTTCATAGAACATAGAATAGTTGTGTCCACTAGCGTATTCAGGGGAGGGGGGCAAATGGTGATATGCCGCCTGCCGACTGAGAATCCTATAATGACTCTTAAATCACTCCAAAACGCAGGAAATTTCCAAAGTTTACGCACGCCTTCGACGAGCATGAAATATCACACTTATTTTAGGCATTAAATCTTGTTTTCAAACTTTTGCGGGCCTCCTGCGCGCTTTTGGGTACGTTTTTAATAATATCCAATAAAAATGCCTTTTCCAGAAGAATTTTTTTTGTCTGTAGCGTCTACTATGACGTCACCATTTCAATGCTTTCAAATACCTCAAAATGATTTCATATCTTGCCGCCCTCCCCTCTTTTTTAAGGTTTCAATACATACGGCACTGGATTTGACCATCTATCTTTCGTCAGGCTTGAGTCGCTAATGGATCGCACCGTCCATAAGCGATCTATCTGTTGATTTTCTTAGTAAAATAATATTTCTTATGTAATTTTTGCTGCTAAATTATATTTTATATTTTGAGAATGAGTATTTTGTTTATTTATTGATTGATTGAATTTCACTCCCATCAAGTATGTGGGAGCAGTCCCTAGAAAAGAAGACTGACATAAACCCGCAAGGACCAAAGAACATGTGTATTTTGATCACTTGGAATCGTAGGTTATGAATCACTGTTTCGGAAGGGTAAACATAAACATAAATTTGCTTTGCTCGACTTCTGTTTTTTTTATTTTTTATTTTTTTTATAAAAAAGTTCGCTCCAAACAAACCCGGAAGAAGGACCTAAAAGGAACCAATTAACGGCCACTTAATAGAAAAGAGCTACTAAAAGATGTAGTACCAGCAACTGCACTCTAAGCGAAAACATTCCAAATGGAATTGAACTACTATGGTGAAGTACAGTGAGTGGTATCTGCTCTGGGAGATGATGAAGCCATATACCACTTCTCTGTTTCCGTTTAGTCTAGCCCATTGTTGACTATATAGGCCAAACGCGACAGTTTTATTTTGTCAAGCATGCGCCACAGATGGATCGCGGTTTGACGTCGCGATCCATCACTGGCCCAAACTTAACAATTAGTTTTATGCAACTTGTCTGACTGGGCAATATTCCTTATGAACATTTAGCTGGAAAAAGCATTTTAGCAACCACTCTCTGAGTGGTTCACCCTGAGCAAGGCCCTGTACCAGGGGTCACTCAGTTAGTGTCTATCGGCCGAGATAACTACTACGATTTAGATCACTTACTGGGTTTACCCTACTATCTCTAAATTTTCAGTGTTTTGGACCTAGTTCATTTAATGACGTATGATTTACATGGTTCATGGAGTGATGTGACTGATCACAACAGTCCATTATATGGAGGAGCAGTCACATACAATTCTGCTGAAGATTTTCATAATGTCGTAAGTGAATAATTCATATTGAATGTTGATTTTATTAGTCTCTTCAGTATATTATACTATTTAGACCACATTTATACTACCTATTACCTAGTTGAAGATCTACCTGTTTTATTGGGTAAACTTAGTTTATAGTGGGGCTGGGCAAAACCGAAGCATATGGAATTCGAATCTAATACAAATATTTTTCGAAATAGATCGAATCACTAATTCTATGTATATAACAAATATCCCATTTTTACTGCTATAAATTGTTTTCCTCGTGAAAATGAGGAAATTCATAGTTTATAGTCCATTTACAATTCCCACTAAGTGCAACGATTTTCATATTTTGACGATGAAATATAATCGTGCATTTCGTCGTTAAAATGAAAATCCTAATTCATTTAACAAGTTTTTGTATATAACAAATATCCCATTTTTACTGCTATAAATTGTTTTCCTCGTGAAAATGAGGAAATTCATAGTTTATAGTCCATTTACAATTCCCACTAAGTGCAACGATTTTCATATTTTGACGATGAAATATAATCGTGCATTTCGTCGTTAAAATGAAAATCCTAATTCATTTAACAAGTTTTTGTTTCAATGAACAATTCACGACTGATTCGAATAAATCGTGCTTCAAATCACCGAATCGAATTGCCCAGCCCTGTGTAAGCGTTTGACAATGTTGTAGAGGCGGTTGCTCCATTCGAATTAGAAATATTAATGACCAAACAGAACAGCGAATGATAATTTGATGTCTATATGACTTGAATTGCTTTTTTTGGCTGTTTCGCGAGTAAATAATATTATTTTTTTTATTTAAGGACTATGCTGTCACGAAGTGGCTCGATGGAAATTGCCCAAAGGAGAAACTTGTTATGGGAATCCCGACCTACGGCAGGTATAATGATAATTAACTATAATGACAGTTAACTGAAAAAATATTATCTTTTCAAATATAAAACTATATTTTTCTTTTTTGTAGATCTTTCACATTGACTGACGAAAACAACAATGGGTACGGTGCACCAGCCTTGGGTGCAGGAAACCCAGGAAAATATACTAAAGAAGCTGGATTTCTCGCTTACTACGAGGTAGAAACTCTGTAAATATCTGTGGGTATGGGATTCGCAATTGCCATCCTAACACATTTTTGCGTGTCGCAAAAGATGACTGAAAACAATGAATTAGTATATGGTTACTCCATTGCCCATAAAATACATATGCCACTCAATTTACTATAGTTGGTCGGTTCTGCCTGGTATGATTCACACTTAAATAACAGTTACTTGTACTAAGTATTGTAACATGAACAGAGTGAGTCCGGTAAAAAAATTCACATATATTTATTGATTTAATAATTTATTTCTTCAGATTTGCAATTTAATTACTAATGACACGGAACTAGTTTGGAATGATGATGCTCAGGCACCATATATTGTGGTTGATGATCAATGGATTGGGTTTGATGATGAAGAATCAGTAAAAACGAAGGTAAGTTAAGGGGAATCAGATTGGTTGAAATCTATTTTAATTCAATTTCGAAAGGGTTTAACGCTGTATATTAGTGAAGTTTGCCCATTCAATCAACTGTTACGTTAAAATAATACATTTCATTTACTTTTACTTCAGGTACAATATCTTCTTGGCAAAGGTCTTGCTGGAGCCATGATATGGGCACTTGATTTGGATGATTTTTCGGGAGAATTATGTTTAAAAGACAAAAAGAAATATATACTATCAAAGTAAGGATTAGTGATACACCGGTATAGGCTATTAAAAAGGTTGTCACATTTAGATACGTTATCTACAACTCGTTTAAAATTAAATCTTTCTGAACATTGTTCTTATTCCACTTCTAAAGTCAATGGTAGGTTTTGACGAATTTGGAGCTCCATCTGAATCGTATGGAATATGGAATTATAGCTGGGCAAAACCGAATCATCTGGAATTCGAATTTGATTCCAATATTTTTTTCGATTTGGATCGAATCACGAATTCGATGTGAATAACAAATGTCCCATTTTTACCATCACAATTTGTCTTTATTGCGAAAATCAAGAAATTTAGAGTTTATAGTGTATCTCAATACAAATAATTTTCATATTTTAACGACAAAATACAATCAATTTTGGTCAAATTTGCCCAAAATCGATTGCATTTTGACGTGAAATATAACAATTTTTGTCCAATTAGTACGTATTCCTGTAAACGATTCACGATTGATTTGAATATATTGTGCTTCGCGTCGATTCGAATGATCGAATCGAATTACCAAGCCCTATATGGAATAAAGGGCAAGCAGCCCATGCCTCGTGTTTGACAAAATAAGGTTAATGTTTGCAAAAACCTTTATCAAATATTACCGAATCACAAAAATGGGTCATGAAATCGCTTGAATAGGAATAAATCGGAATCGATTTGATGACCACCATTTTATTCAGGCGTCGTACTGGACATATTTCCTCCATATATGAGCTATGCTGGATTCATACGCTTACAAAGCATGTCTTAGTTGTTATTTCTTGATAGAGATAGTTATTTAAATAAGGAAATAACCCAACGTCCTTACTACGCGCTTTTAAACAAGTTAAATCTATTTACTTTAGTGCAATTAAAGATGAGCTCAATACAGCGACTACCGGTCCTTCTTCAACAACAGAAGAGATGGAACCCGAAGAACCGTGCACAGGTAGCCTAGGAAGTTTTAAATCCAATATTGTAGTTGTAACAAAACATTGGATAATAAACCATTTTTATAAAGGCATATTTCTTGTATTAGAAAATCGAGCAGCCACGCCCTTCTGTGGTTAGTTATTGCAAAATGAAATTCTGCTTTAAAGTTAACCTTTTTCTAATATTATATCGTATTCGACTGTAGTTATACATGTCATTATTATCTACAGGAAAATGATTGAGCGACTCCTTCCATGTGATAACGCTTCGGGTTAAATCGTTCGCCCGGTTTTTTTTTTCTTAATAAATTGAAAACCTCTGTAAGAAAATTTAGAAACAGCATTTGGAAAGTATCTACTAACGACTACTAACTAATACAGCAGAATGCTGCATAAAAAATTATATTAAACTGCACCTTGAGGAGTAAATATCAAATCTGAGTATAGTATCAATCAATCAATAATGTTATTTCTCCGAATACCAGCAACATTGCATAAAAATTGTTAACAATACTAGATAAGTACGTGGCAAACGGGTCGTCGAGGCAGCGATCCGCATGGTTGCAAAGTTAAAGCAATGAAATATTTCCCCTCATTATGATTTCATTTGAACAGTGGCCGCGACTAAGATCAATTGAATAGAAAATTCATAAAATTGAGAAGTGAAGAAAAACTATGAACAGTACATATAATAATATGCTATTAATTGTATGACTATGCATCATTTGGTCTTTATTCAACAAGGAGCGTGTTTGTGCATATGACTGATATCAAAAGAAACTTTGTCTGCAGAAAAAAATTTTTAAAAATATCAACACTACAATTAAAATAGCACTTCGGACACCTGAGAAAAAAAGATTCCATCACGTTATTAAGCATGGTCAAATTAACAGTAAAATAAAAAAGAAATGGCAATATCTCACTAAAAGTCAGTTACTAGGACACCCGAAAAAATTGCATTGGAAGAAAATTATTGAAAAGCAATGTTTGAAGGACTTAGAAACATTCGTTACCAAAATCATAGAATATGACCAGTGAGTTACAATGCGAGTGGTTCACAGACAACCGAAGGAAGTAAAGATTGTCATCTTGATGCCAAGAGTTCTAGATTAAACGCAAACAACTTTTTAATTATGTGCCGTACATGAATGTGAAATACTTCAAATAAATTGGATAGAAGATGATAATTTGCAACAAGTAAAGACAAAAAAGCAATTCAAATTATTTAAGATTATAATGACAACGTATGCAACAGATAATTTAAAATACATTTCATTTATCATAGTGATACATGCCAGATTAAATTGGTAAAATACAAGTACTCTGGTTTACATGCTAATGAATAATAAAGTTGAACGAGTGATATAAAATCACGAATATGCATTAAGCTCATGCAGCAAAATCATGACATATGTTAAATGCGTCAAAGAATGTGTGCTACTGAGAAACAAAAATGAAGGATTGAATAATAAAAACTTGTGCATCACATGTGTAATTCTGTGACTTTCAAGTGTTTTTTATCAATCAAATAAATATCAGTTCAGGTTTCATTGGGCAATACATATGAAAACATGGACCACTCCCATAAAACAACCGAAAATTGTTTGCATTATTAATACTTCATGCATTCTTCAAAGTTTAACTTAGGGATATAGTCGATTTTTAAATTAATGAAGTTAATAATTTTTTGGGTACAGACAGAAAAATGACACAAAACTTTTGTATGCAATTTCAAGAACTTTCTGCTCATTAAAAACTGTTTCATGTATAGGCCCTGGGAGATTGTACGTTTAACCAACCATCAGCTCATAATGCAAACCTACCAGTATATATTCCGGATATAACCAATAACGCCATGAATAAAAATAACCCGAATTATCATGATAATTTCCACTCAAAATCTAAACCGAATCTAAATTTTCGACGTGGTTGCTACACATTTTTCTACATTACTAAACAGTTTTTTCCCTGTTTTCATACTAGGTACAGACTGTAAGTCACCCTGCATCACTCGTGAGGCAGATGAATCAGATTGTCAATGTTTCTACAAATGTATCGATGGAAAACGTTCCTCTTATTGTTGTTCGGTGAGATTGTTGTGATATTTTTGGAATTTCCAATGTAAATTTCAATTTTGCTTGAACATGAACATGAGCCCCAGATGAACTGTGCCTATAAGCGGTACGATCCATCAGTGACTCATACTCAACATGTTTGGTTGATATATTTTTGATTGGGTTAGTATTACGCACTTTTCAATATATAGCTGACTCACCTTTGTAGAATTATAATACCATTCGAAAGAAACCCATTTCGAATTCAATTTTTTTTATTTATATATCATTTTTTTCATACAAAAGTTTGCTCTGACCGAAGCAAAAAGCAGTACCTAAACGAGCTAACTGAATGCTACTAAAATCCAATACAGAACTAAACCGCCAAGGCCAAGTACAGCGAGTAAAGTAATGTTTATGAACGTTTAAAAATATTTAGAATTTTCTAAAACATGGATGTTCACGACTGTTTAAGCTAATAGGTATCGGTACAGGCTCGAGTTTGGCCTCTCGGATATCTGTTTGACACTATTTTTTTCTAAATGTTCAAAATTTATTCATTTTGCAGTGAAATTATGATTATGTAGCCGATTTAATTTTCATGGAAGCAAAAATTGACATAAAATATGATTCTGTGTCCACCTTGCCAGATATATATTAAAAATAGCAGCTATCATGTAAACTGATTTCTAATTTTCAGTCTGGTCTGCTTTTCAATAAAATAGAAGGAATGTGTGACTTTGCGGCAAACACAGATTGCGCTGAACCAGTGCCTTATTCTACAGGTAATTTTTTAATTTATATTTTTTCAGTTGTTTCAATACTAGATATTTATTTTACTAATTTATTTTACTGGGCCTGGTGGCAAGAGACTCGGATAACTAGATGATCGTATCCAATGGTATGCTATTCAGTCTGCACCAATAACATGTTTTGATTTTCGTATTTATACAACATTAAACTTTTTCTCCGTCTTTCAGCATTTTCCTATTTACTAGTGTGTAAGGGCCTGTTTATTCTAAATGTCGCGTGTAATATAGCGAATCACTTAGTAGGTCAAATATATAAGGTGATAAACCAAAAATTTTATATGCCTCGGCCTAATATACATCAAATGAGAATATTCCTACGCTGTTGAAATGTTTTCAACAGCCAACGTTGCAGAAACCGAAGCTACAAGTTCGATCCCTACAAGTAAATCAACCACCGCCGAGCCCACGCCACCAACTGCGACTACGTTAAAAATAAGCTCCGCCTCGACTACAAGCTTTAGTACTACTATAATGTCTGCTTCCTCTACCTCCTCCACTACAACAACTAGCAAGCCTGAAATTGTTACTAACCCTGTCGCAAGTGTACATGCCCCTGGTACAACACCTATAACACCAAACACTACAATTTCTACTACCACCACATCAACCGGTAACCCTGCCACTACAACAATCACTATATCGTATCCGACCACGACAACAACTGATGAAATCACTACGACGACTACAAACCCGACTTCGATTCAATCCACGACATCTACAGGTCCTTTTTCGTGCAATGGACGGGCACGCGGAAAATATCCAGATGCTATTATCGAAAGAAAATATTACGTCTGCACTAAACGCGGTCGTCAGTTTGAGAAATGGTGTCCGTGGCCACTGATATTTAATGACGGAAAATGTGAACGACCTCTTAAATAATTTTGTTCAATTCCAGTTTAATAAAGAAAACATGATCAAAGTCAAATAAACGCAAATAAAGCCACAGCGATCTTGAATCATGATCCTTTCTCTACCCTAAGTATTGCCAAAACGTGTAACCGTCCATTGTTGGTGTTTTACTTACGAATCTGACCATTAGTAGAAGAACTTGTGTGTTACAAGACTCGATTGTCAATAATTATGGTACTAATAACAATATTTGCTATTTTTCGTGTGTCTGACAATTAATAATCTATTATTCAGCCTTTGTAATGTCTAAGTATAAAATTAATGTACAAATTAGATTCCGGAATTACAAGTGCAACCGATTCGACGCCGATGATACCATCTACCACAACAACATTGACGAATGAATATAATGGGATATTTGAGTGTCTCGGAAGAACGGGATTTTTTGGCGATCCTACAAATCCTCGCATTTACCATCAATGTATTCTAGGAGCTCATGCTGGAGTAGAGGATTGCCCATCTGGTTCCGTATTCATGGGTGGATTCTGTGCGTGGGATAAAAAATAACTATTTGAATTGTTGATTGAAAAGTCTGTAGGTTCAAAGCCTTGACGTAACTGTACAATCGATTTAGTTTAGCAATTTTGCCTTTTTCAGCTTGAGTTATTGATGCATTGCATGCTCAAGGTAATGTTCATATGTGTAAAAACATTCAAATTTGTTCAAGTCAAAATATACACTGTAACAAGTACGCAGTAAAATCACTGCTTTATGACAGTGATTGTAATTGGTACTATTGAGAGTATAAAATCGGCTCTTTTCGCCGCTTATGAGTATCAATGAAGCGCACCGCCGAGGTGCGGTCCATCAACAGCCCATACTTGGCCTAAATTTATCAATAAATCCTTTTAAAATTTCGAAAATTACTATCAAAGTGTATTAAACAAATGATTAGAACTGTATACGAGATTAATGCTCACTGCTTCTATTTGATAATTTTTGTGAGATTTTTCTCAGACTGGTCAAGAACATTTTATGCAAAATATTTGAAACAGTAGGCTATATAATGTATCGATTTAATATTATTAAAAAACTTTTAAGCATCAAGAAAAGATAATATGGTCAGCAATGGTCATAAGTTATTACTGCTTTAGCAGTTTTTATTCTTGTCGGTATTAACATATTATTGTGCATATCAATTTCTGTCGAGAATGCCGTCGTATTAGCCGTCGTATATTGTGGGAGCGATAGCCTACTGGTTATGATTTTGGCTTCACAGGTTGAAGATCTCGGGATACCCGGATCCTTGATCTATGCCCACCACTTAACTCAGGGTTTGATAACTTGGGTACGCTTGACGAAACTGGAACGATCATATCCTGCCAACAACACTAATAATGCTCGTCTATAAGTGACCGCTCGTACAAGTTCTTGTTCTGGGCGACCATTCAAATGCGTGGCTATAAAAACATTGTTCCCCTATTTATCACGAGCATTGAAAATAATCTCTGTGGACATTAATTAGGCAATTTTTAAATATGAATAAGTAAGGAAAATATGTCTTCCATGTATAAGTCACATATGTATTTTCAAGGTTTTTTGGGCGAAAGAATCATATCCAATATGATCTGAAGTGATGCATTTTATATCCATTATATTAGATTATACTCTATTGTAAAAATAACCTTTAAACTTCACTGGTATTCATTTATAAGTAATATAGAACACATCAATAAAATATGTAATTATGATTTAGTGTATTAGCATTTCCCCATCAATTTTTTTTATTTGGCCAGCACCGCGCCTTGTTGGCTTGACTCATACTTGACAAAACATGTTTCATCAAAATATTTTTGATTAGAATGTGATCGGGCAACGGGTTGGGATGATTGAATGTTTCCAAAGGCAGTGAGAGTTGAATATATTGGATATATTATTTTTTATCAAAGTTTTCTCAGAGCGAGCAAGCCTGCACTTGACATATCATACATGGGCAATCTTCTCAAACTACTGGTATGAAAAAAGTATATGGAATACAGAAATGATAACCAATGAATCGGCGCGGATTGGGTGACCATACATGTCTTAAGTTCTTAACTAAAGAGAGATTTTCTCACCAGCTTTCTTAAATAAAATAGCATCGGTGCATAACATTAGTGCCTGGCGATTTATGTACTGGACGCTAGGTTATTGACCTACCGGTTTGCCGACTGTGCATTTATTGCAAGGCAAACATAGATTTAATGTAGACAAACAAATGATAATGAGTCGATGCTGTTGAAGACGTCGCTGGATAGTGGGCAGTTCTTGTACCGCAATGTTGAACAGTGTGTAATCAATGATAGCTTGTCCGTTAAACTTCCAACGTAAGCTTTGAGCGCTTGTGGTAAACCATACTACACGCAGTTCTGGATAAAACTGAAACATACAGAAGACGAATCATAAGAATATTTATTTTTTTTTGAGTCAGATCGAACCATGATTTTTTTTTTAATTAGAGAGCATAATATCACGTCTTATTCATTACAATTTTCCCAACGTTATCGAAATCAAGGAATGTGTACCAACGAATTCACAATTATGATATAAGAAGAATCAAACTTTCAATTCACGCTACAGCACTAATAAATTTGGCCAAAATCCAAGAAAGGGGGATTTATTTGCCGTTAAATGCGACATTCCCACTTCATTCTATTGCTGATTGTTACATAGCCTGATTCGAATAATTTGTATTTTGAAATGATCCAAATCTACGAAATAAGTTGCCCAATCTTAACATACAGAAAGTTAACTCGACTGTATGCCCGTCTGCCATACAATACACTGTATGTACTGCTTTGTGTTTATAATATTAACATATCTACAAATCACAATCACGTAACAAAACAAGCACCCTATGTTAGTTTACGTACCAAACCGTTCCGTTGCGTCGGAAAACGTAAACAAACTCATGCGCAGCATTGCGTTAGTCTAAAAAGCAATTTAAAATAATACAAACCTAGAAAAAAACGCAACCTTCGCAAAAGTGTATTTCTACCTTTAAACTCAATATGCTTTACTACCTTATGACTGTTCCTCATTACTGAACGAATCGTCTTTATTTCGCTCGTGGGGAAATCAACAACGTCATTGTCAATACACAGATACATATTTATTTTTTGTTTCAAAATAAATAAACCACATTCTGCAAATTAATCAAAGGTGAATAACAAAATTTTGAATCAGCCAAATATAAAAAAATACAAATTTAAACACTCCAATAAATTATTTTTAGGTTGTTTGAAGTATGTCTTGTTGTTAAATCCATCAGTGGTAGATAGGCGGATAAACTTTTTCCTCAATAAGAAATTTTATTTTGTCAAACATGAGCCACAGTTGCATCGCGCCTCATCGGCGCGTTCCAACTGTGACTCATACTCAACAAAACATGCTTGGGTAAAGCTATTCTTATTAGGATAAGAATATCAATAGTCGAGTTGAACAAAAATGAAAAATTAAAAGCTCGTTGGCAATATAGCAAAGACAATATACTGTCAAATAATAACAACGGATAAAGCGTTCATTGTTTGTGGCTTATACTTGTTCGAGCAAGATCCGGTTCTAACATTTTTTTGAATGTCGCACCATGGAGACACCTTTGAATGTAAGAGTTTCCTTCAATTGCCCATCGCATATTTCTGATATCTGTGAGAAATTATCTCCAGTCAAAACAACTTTATCTCCATCTTTTGTGCACGTCGCCTGAAATTTTAATATATTGTTTTGTTTATTAATAGCCGAGTATTGAGACTTTTAAAGGAATTTTTAATGAAGTATGAGTAGCATGAATTCGAAAATGGATCTTAAGAAGTGGTAAATAGTTTTACCGTCGCCCGGAACATATATCACTCACTACACTAAAGTATAGTGGTTCCGTTCTTTATAAAAAGTTTTCCGCTCAAAGCTCAGTTGCTGGTGTTACAATATGAATTAGTTCTTTGCTATTTAAATAGCAGTTACCAGTGTTGACAATTAGGTAAAATAACTTAGTTCACCTAGTTTTCAAAGTACTGTTACCTGATTTCTCAGATATCTGATTTACCTACTTTAACTTTTACCGAGTTTTCTATTTTAAGTTTTACCCTATTGAGTTACTAGGTAAAACAAGTAAATTCACCCAAATTTTAACTATGTACTTAAAAAAACTAACTAGGTGTCTGGATCAAGAAGTAGGTTCCTAGTATGAAAAACTAAGTAAATCATATAATCATTGTGAAAATATTTCTTGAAAGAAACAGTTCTGAGATTTCAATCCCAAATCTATTAAAAATGTCTTTTTTGCAGTAGAATCCCCATAACCTATTTTACCTGTTTTTTAATCCGGGTACAACTTAGTTTTGAAATAGAAACTGGGTTACCTAGTAATAGTTTACCTGGTTTTCTAAAAAAAAATGTTTTATTTAATCTAGTTTAAGTAAAAACTAGGTTGGCAATACCGGCTGTTAGTGACTATTGATAGTTAGTGACTATTCATAATTCTTTTAAATTAGTAATTGAGTCTTCCATAAAGTTCTAAATACTCAAGTTCGCAGATGCACATAATTCAAATGTTTCCGTGACATTTTGCGACGTCTAATTGTGTCAAAACAAATTTCAAGATTTATAATCGGTCTTAAATCTAATTAAAAAAAACTAAAAAAAACTTACTTTTGCCTTTTTGCCATCAGGAAAACTGAATTCGGCTTCGACACCAAATTTAAATGTATTTGAAACAACTTGATTCGGGTAAACTCTATTGACTGTGATGCTGTCTCCATCTTGTTTGACTTCAGTCTTTAGTGTTGTTTCTTTACCACGCGCGATCTGCTCAGGACTTGCCCCTGACAAAATTTAACGTTTTTTGGTCATTTCTACCAATTATCGATAGTAGAAATTGATTCCTAAAAGAGCTTAAAAACTATAGTTCATTTTACTATACAATATATGCGTCGCCGACGGGTGTTGGTAGTGCAATTTATGAATGTTCTAGTGCGAATTAGTCCGGTATTTTAAAGTTCTTATCATAGTAATTTCGTTTTTTTATTATTATATCTTAGTTGACTTCGCTGCGAAATGGGTAAAATATAATAAAATATCAGTAATAATGTTCATAAGAAGTGTTGGAACATTTTGCTGTTTATATTCAGATTTTTTTTCGAATACCATCACAAATAAATTGAAAGGACAGCCATTTTATGCGATCTATCTATAAATTGTGCTAAATATTGATTGGACTTTCGGTATTAAATGTGGAAGCTCTTCTTCAATGTTAATGTGGAAAAGGGAAAAACTTCGAATAAACCTACCACTCGCTGCAGCAAATGCATCGTAGTTATCTCTCGACACCATTTGGTAGGACCCAGAAAGAGACATATTCTGAAAAACAAATGACGAGTTTATGACTACTGTCGACCTTTTCGAACGCGTTGGGTTCTCGAGTCAAATCGAATTTCTTTCCTGAATTAAATATGCAGAAACCTACATCACTTGACTAAAGAAGACAGAAATGGAAACGACGGTTATTTTCAATTTTTGAAAACCGTGGACTGACTATTCTGTTCACAATAATTCAAGAGCACTATGAATTGAATAAAACTTGAAGTAAATAGATTTATTTCAGTTATACTTGTGAAGGATTGATTTTCAGCATAGTTTTAACTTTTTGATAATCATTAAGATCGACTAAAGAGCACTGGGGTCCGCAAAACCGAATCATTTAGAATTCCAATCTAATTCGAATTATTTTTATTTGAATCGAGTCACTAATTCCATGAAAATTGCAAATATCACGTTTTTACTATTATTGCAATGCCAATATTTCAACTAAGTCATTACTGATTCAAATAATTTGTGCTTCGAATCGATTTGAATTTAATTCCCCAGCTCTGGTACAGATACATGTGCACATCATTATTAAACAAACAAAAAAAGATCGTGCAGCGTCGAAATGGCACAACACTAATATACTGACTTTTGTAGTGATTTTCGTCAAGATGTTGAAAAAGCTGGTTGCAGTAGAGTCAGTCGTAGCAGATGTGAATCAATATGTCGAGCGACACCGATATTTATGCTCAAACATCGTCGTGAACAAACACTATAATATGTGATATACAAAGCCATCCGCCGACGAAATAAAAATTGTCATCATGGATGTTTGAATTTCCAGTAA
This sequence comes from Styela plicata, assembly GCA_963675895.2. NCBI lineage: Eukaryota > Metazoa > Chordata > Ascidiacea > Stolidobranchia > Styelidae > Styela > Styela plicata. The sequence goes on from OZ023140.1 coordinate 18,694,675, forward strand.
ATTTCAAAATTTATCGGTTCCGCCGTATGTTCGGAATACCGTTAAATCAAACACGATTTTATTGATGAACATGCATGGACCATACATAAGGTGCGCTTGAACAAGCGCGTTATGTATACTCGGTGCATGGCCAAAACGACAACCCAAATCGATCGGAATCAACAAAAGCACGGAAGTCCAATATTTGTTTGACGCTGATAATGTAAAATTTCATGTATTAGCTACAAATACCCACTCAAATTGTGTAATTTCTCTTAAAATGGATCAAACAAGCGTAAAATAGGTTTAAGGTTGTCAGTAACTACAAACAGACCCAGGACCTTTATACTGATTTTCTAATTGAAATTTCGTTCGAGCAAAGCAGGAAACAAAACTAACAAACGGCGCTAATATGGTATAAACTACAAAGCGCATAAAATGTCGCTCAATCACGAAACAATTTAAAATAAATTGGACCACTATAGTAAAATGCAATGGATGGTATCTACCCTGGACCGTGATAAAATTGTTTTATTATCGCTCAGAGCGGATATCACTCATTTTCCTTCACTATGGCGGTTTAGTTCTGTCCGAGATGCTTCCCACTTGAAGGGTAAATATTTTCTTAACCTCCAGTCGCTCATAGTTTCGACAATGGCCATAACGCATGTAATTACTAGCTCAGTTAATTTTTTCGACGAAGCTCAATAAAAAAAGGGTTTTCGATTTCTGATTCATCTTTTGGTCGGTTATGTTACACGTAGCACGTTAAGATAATTACGAAAACCGTGCCAGCTGAATTAGATACCAGGTCATAGATATCAAATTAATTTTACCATTATGCACTTGAATGGAATGATCCTGCCCAAGGTTTTATGATCAGGATATGAATTATTGTCTTCGCAGTCATTAAATTGAATCAATACCCACTAGCGCAATACCCAGTGGCGACGGAAGATCTCCGATATTGGAGATGGTGCCCAATTCGCCGACATAAAGTACATTGACAGTGTCATACTGAAAAAAGCGCATCGAAGGCGCGCAAAAATTTTTGGATTTATATTAGTATAGAATATATATAACTGACAAAAGGGAAATCGGCCGAAAGCGCGCAAAAATTAAAGGGTTTTCGCAATTTCATCATCATGTTTCACTGATTTAGGGGGGAATGGAACCCCCAACATTTGGAATAAGGGGATGCGACCCGCCAATTCCACCATCAACGACAAAAGACCAAGATAATGTTGTTGAAATGAAATGAACATTATTTCACAGTATGCAATTAATAATGTTGACAATTTTATCTGGTTACACGATTTCCCTCGTGTCTTGCTATCGAGCACCGTCCCAAGGCCGTGGGTTATAGTGCCTAGCTCAAAGGCACACCCCGCGTGTATTGCTCTTTGAAGGCTTTTACGTTCATCGGTCTTGACCATACTTTGCCCGGGTTCGAACCCGCGTCATTCGTTAGGTTTTACGTTCGGCAGCTATCGTCGCTTTCCTCACCCCACCGCGGCCCACAACCGACCTGCCCAAATTCAAGCTGCCCAAATTAGTATTACGCCGTGAATTGAATGGTGAACATGGATTCATGATCCGGACAAAAACTCAAACCTGAGCTCGTGAATCAGAGATACCAACCTGCTGATCACTCGTAGACATCGAGCCCGACAATAACACGATTGGCTCGTCTAGCAATTGTTCTGCATACAAACCGCCTGGTATATTCACGAAAGGCCAGAGCAAAATATTCGAATCTCCCAATTGTCCTGTGACATTAATTGTGGTTGCCAGTAATTAATCCATTTCAACTAGGCTGATCTGTGATTATCGGGCGAAATGTATATTGTCTGAACAATTACATGACCATTGTTTAAAACCAGGTAAGTTTCGAATTAGTATATACCTCGCAAGAAAATTTGTTTTACCAAGCATGATACTTTGCAAAATATGCGTGCACATGTTATTTTTTCTGATTGGGATTTCCGGAGCCTTTGGATATGACAGGGTTCAATTTGGTCGTCAAATTTATATGCCCCATGCTTTCTTACCATCTTTAATTTTGTCAAGAAAGCATGTTTTTATATCCCTTGCTATCTTTTGTTCTTTGTGGAAATATTATGGTCCGTGAATTCTGAAAATCGCAGTCAGCCCCACCGTCAGTGCAGCCCTAATTCACACGTCAGAGAATCCACTTCCAGCTTTAATAGATCTATATTTGTTCATCCCGCTTTATACATATAAATTAAACCTAGCATATTCATTTACTAAAAAATATATCAAAATTTATACCAAAACGTTTATCAGTGTCATTATTATTAATATATTGAATAATGCACTGTTATCTTATTGATATAAAGTGATATTTCTTCTTCTAATCTCTGACTGACCATCTGGTCATCGATATTCCTTTAAATGTCAATGTTTCGACCAACTTTTCTTTTACAATCTCCGAAACACAGGAATAATTTTCGGTCTGCATCACCATTTTATTTCCTTGCATTGTGACAATCGTCTGTACAGGTTAAATATAACGATTAAAAATTAAATTAGGATATTATGAAAAGCGATGAAAAGTGTACCGCCATTTTAATGCCTATTGTGACTGTGTTCAAAAGCAGTGACGTTCAAGATGTGATGTCATATTTATCATGGTAAACCAAATAACACGGACGTCATCACTACGCTTTGCAATTCATCATTCCGAAATCCACAGCATGTTTTTGGGGCTTATTCGATAATTTTACATTTTGCTATACCTCTAAATAGTGAAACATGTTTTTTAAGCCCTCATAGCGGTAGGGGACGGAATGCTAAACTTTTTGAGACGCCGGAAAAGCCATTTTTGTTGTTTCACTACCCAACTGAAAACAACGCAAATGAGGCATAACATTTCCCGCCTGCAAATCTTATTATAGCGTCATAATTTGAAATCCATTTTATTTGAAAATTTTGTTCCTCTCTTCAACTCGAATTTTCGATAGCACCAAATTGAACTCTTTTATCATAATGTCATCGTGGTAATTATTCCGAATACGCAATCCAGTTACAATAGCTCTTTTAACAATAAGACAATAATCTACCGTGGCTTTTCTCCCTTCAAGCAAAGTAAGTTCAGTCGGTTCGCCCAATGTAAATATATTGACTGTAGTTTGATGTGGAAATATACGTTTAATTGTATATTTGTCTCCTTCAACCGATATTTCAGTTGTTGGTCGAGAAGAGCGACCTCTTTCAATCTGGTCATTTGAAGCACCTAAAGAGAGCAACATAAGCTCCAATTTTTCCGAAAATTAGGGATGTTGATATGCCTGTCCCAATAAGAAATTTTACATTGTCAAGCACGAGCCACAGATGGACCGCGCCTGAGCGGTGCAATCCATCAGTGGCCCATGCTTAACAAAGCATTGATCGAAATATTCCGGATTCGCGTTTACAAAGTACGACGTTGGTTGAAGTATTTATATTGTAATCATCAAGTTGTCATGTTAAATATAGTGGATTAGAGTCTTTCGAATTCAGCGTGCAGAATTTATGCTAATCTCTAGAGCATGTTTCACGGATGTGATGAAAATTGGCGGCGCATTTTATTAGTGGCCTCCCGTTTTGCGTCCACATTTGCAAAATTATCGCCGATTTTGTTCGTCTTGTTTTAGTTATTCTCAACATTTTTGTTCGTCCTAGTAAAAATACCCTATCAACATAAATGAAAATATTTGTATTCTCCAGAGGTATCTCTGCTCCAACTAGCCATATTTATCCATTTGTATAGTTTTAAGCATTTAGATAATTTTTAATTAAAATATTACATCTTTAAATTCATCAAATACTCAAATTTCTTGATGCCAATATAACTCTAATCAAAATAGAATTGGAAGTATACCGCAGGCAGCTGCAAATTGATCATAATTTTCTCTTCTTTCAAGAACAAAACTTCCGGAAAACGACATTTTATTTGTTATAGATTGTTTAGCAGATTGAAATAGGTCACCAACGTCCGATGTTGCAGTTGCCTGTGAAATATTTTGCTTAATTGCTGGATTCAATCAATCCTCAAGTAATGAAGAATCCCAAATTCTAGTAAAAGATCAGATGCGATCAGATGCATAGTTTCCATATACCTAATCAAAATTATATTGCTCAAACATGATTTGTCAGGCATGAGTCACTGATGGATCGCGCTGCTGAAGCGCGGTCCATCTGTGTCTCACGCTTGATAAAATACAATTTCTAATCAGGTCGAGTTCCTTCTTTAAAAATTTTTTATCTGAAAGCGAAGATGTAAAATAATTTTTTCACATTCATTTTCACTTGACTCGAATCAGATATATTACCGACGATATAATCAAGATTCTTATTATATTATATCAATCAAACTCTTAATACAATAAGTATGAAGAATTTGTTCCAGTAGCAATTATCTCTGTGGTTTACGCGCATATATTAACACTATCAAATCGAAATATACCAATTTAGGTTTAAAACGAATAAATCTTAAATCAATTCAAACTTTCACTTCACTTACCTACGTGTCACTACGGATATGTGGACACCGAGAAAACGTGCGTCGTAATTTTCCGCAGCAGATTCTTGTCCATTATAAAATTATTTTACTTTGTGTATTTACAAATTTACATGAACAGCTTGTTGAAAACATTTTAAATATTTTATGACCAATTTTAAGACTAGCTTTCAATTATCAAAGAGCGTTGAAAAGGTATAACTGAATAATACATATTTTTTAATACTCTATAAAAAAAAAATCAACGGTCAGTAAGCGTATGCTTCGACGCCCACATTGCGGAGACAAAATGCCGGAGCCAGAATCCTGATTGTAATTGAAAAGAACAATTTATAAAATATTGAAATACTATATTGTGTCAAGTATGCGTCACACATTCATCCCACTGCCGAAGCGCGGTCAATCTGTGGCACATACTTGGCAAGATAAAGATTGTTAATTGGAGTCCACGCTGTTTTATTAAAAAACGACATAACTGCTGGACTGTTGGTGACGCCGAATTTGGGCTATCAATAAAAACGAATTTCCAGGCGAGAAATTATTTATGGGATATTTTTTGTTACTGTTTACGCCGAGGCATGATCCATCCATGGCCTAAATTTATGATAAGAAGATTCCATTTTACGACGCAAAGCATTAAACCGTCGCGGACTTCCATTAAATTTGTCTTTTTGCGGACCACGACATGGATCAATTCGCATAAAAATGCGAATGATCCCGTGTCCACCACTCAACACAGTGTGTGATAATTTGGGTAGGCTTGACCGAACCGGAAAGATCATGTCTTACCAACACCAACCCCGTTTGTCCCTTACTGATCACTGTCCAGGGCAAGTCACTCAAATTAATGACTGTAAAAAGTCTTTGAAGATCCAACTAGGGCTGGGCTATTCGATGCGGTGATTCGAATCGATTTTAAGCACAATTTATTCGAATCAATAGTAAATCGTTCATAGAAACAATACTTTCTAATGAAACCAAAATTTTTATTTTCAACGAGAAAGCGCAATCGATTTTGGTCAAATTTGAATATTTTGTCGTTAAACTATGAAAATTATTGCCCTCAAACACTGGGTATGAATCGAAAATATACAATAGGCTATAATTTTTGTGAATTCCACAATTGGGACAATTAGTGATACTAAAAAATGAGATATTTGTTATTTACACGAAATTAGTGATTCGATTTGATTCGATTATCCGAATCAGATTTGAATTACAAATGATTCGGTTTTGTCCTGCTCTAGTTGCAACCAATCCAATTCAGGTTCCGATTCAGGTTATTCAAAAACTTATTTTTGTTATTTATTATTCTCGTAGAAAACATTTTTCTAATGAGGAATACTATTTTTCACACATGAGGCTACACTAAATATTCAACCAAAAGCGCTATTTATATGTGGCTCTATAATCGATGAGCAAGCCGATTTCGAGATTTGGGAACACGATGTTTCTGCAAATGAGAAGATCGAATTCACTGCACGGTCACAGTACACAGTACACGGTAGTAATAATTACTAATCATAACAGTGTTAATCATTTTCTCATTTTTTTCTTATATTATTCACTGTTACTACAGGTGTGGATGGGCAAAACCGAATCATTTTGAGGTTCAGATAATTATTTCAAATCGGATCGTTGCCCAGTCCTAGCTACAGGGAAATTTCTGAAAATAAAAACGGTTAAACCAGTCTACTAAGCTATACTTATACTTGAATTCGGGAATTATTTATCTTCAATCTTACTACGAACGCTAGCAATATAACAATAACAAATAATAAGACAGTAATTTTATTACATTGCGATAAAACAAAGCCAACGGCAATGATAACATACCTGCACAAATTATTTAGAATTGAAAACTACGAGAAAACCCCGTTTGAAAAATATTGACGGAAACATGTTTTGTCATGTCTGAGCTATGATGGATCGCGCCGCTAAGGCGCGGTCCATCTGTGGCCCACACTTAACAGAATAAAATTTCTGATCTGGTCGTTTTACACAAATTCTGACAGCTATTTAAATTCTATAGTATATTCCATAAATATTTCCTTTAAAGTTCCATACATTTTGATTTATACTCGATGGAACTCGATTCAAACATAATTTAGGTATAAAAACAAGCATATTATAGCAATTTCTAAAATGACGTCATCAGTTCAAATTTACAATCACATGTGATGACGGCATGACATGTGATGACGTGAATTATGCTCTGGTAGAGGTTCTTGACATTGTCTCGCCTTTGAAAGTGATGGTTTCTTTCAATTCTGAGCCGCTCAGTTCGGTTACTGACTTGAAGTTCTCGTTTTGAGTTATCAGTTTTCCCCCTTCGAGAGTAACTGTTGCCTGATGAAAAGTAAGAAAACTTAAACTGACAAATTCCGTAGTGCAATGCAAGTTTTTGTATTTTTTTTGTTTTGACTTGAGTATTCCTGGGCAATTTAATTTGGTTTTTCGAATTTGTTCGAAGAAAAAATTACTCTAATCTATCGCGAATTCTTCATAGGAACATAATGTGTTAAAAACAAAAAGGAATTATAATATTCTAGCAAAACATAAAAATGGAAAACATGTTCGTGCCCTGGAAGATCGAACTTGAATTCCGTAATTTAGAATGAACTGTAATAATGTTTATCAGTGAATTCGCAGTTGATGACTTTTTGGTTTTGATTGAAATCGGACGAATTATAGAAGGGAAAAGCAAATATTTGCTGTTTCTTTGGAATTGGATATTCGATCCGATTCGAAAAAATAAACTATCCGAATCAGATTTCAAATCATTCGCTAATTTCCTTTAAAAAAACCATATTGAGTTTTTCGCGTATGAAAATCCCGTTGAATTTTGCAAGCTTTAGTGACCGATACACAATGGATTCGAATCAATTCTGCATCAAGCGAATTCGAAATTAGGGAATTTCCGAGCTCTAATTTTATTATGATTCTATGTTATCCATGAATAGACTCTTACCTTAGCTTTTTTGCCTTCAACAAGCGTCAATTCTGTTGGCACACCAAGAGTAAAGGTGTTAGTTGTAGTTTGATTGGGAAAGATACGTTTTACTGTGTATGTGTCTCCGTTTACAGTGATTTCTGTTTTTGGCTTCACATCTTTTCCCTTGGCAATCTGTTCTGGTGTTGCACCTAGTAGGACACAAAAAATAGACAATGAATTCAAAGATATGTGAAATTGAGTGCTTTCCTTATCAAATTCTGACGCCTCAATTCGAAATTTAATTTTGTCAAGCCTGAAACACGGTTGGACCGGTCCTCAGAGGCGCGATCAGCAGTGGATCATACATAACAAAACATAATAGAATAAAAAAAATTCAACAAAAATTCACTGGGTTCATTTATATGTAGTAGTTAATTGCAGTACCAAAGTGCGAAGGTTGCAAAGTGCCAAAAAATTCAAATATTTTCAGGACTTCAATGCAAAATAAACTATTTTCGTCAAGTATGATCTAGCTATACGTTCTTTTATCGGGTATGTTACGCACTCGGGAGACCTGATCATGCGGTGGGCATTGCTCAATAGGTAAAGAGGTTTAGAACTCAGGGTCACAATAGAACTTACAAAAGCTATATGCGCATGCGATACCACAAAATGACCGCGAGGCCACACAACCTAAACTGCTGACATAAACGAGAACGTCATTACATGTCGGTTGCCGTTAAATATCTCTTAAAATGCTCGTTGTGATCGAGGTTTGCACTGTTACGTACAATTCCAAAATACATTGCAACATTTTAAATTTCAGATAACAACGAGATAATTTAACGATTGTTAAGATTTGTTCATAGTTTTCTTGAAAAGGAGACGTATTTATTTTTTGGTACTCCACAAAACTCTAAAAATATTATAGCTGGTTTATTTATTTTTTTTGTTAATGCCTTCTATTACTCAAAGTTGAAAAATTTATAGAAAAATATGTCTAAAATGTAGATCTACCAAATAAACGTCATCCAAGTCCCATCAGTGTATGAACATTTTCCCAGGAATTCTAGGGTAGAATTTCGCAAATAGACGAAGATTATCAAAGAATTGTATTTAAATAAATTTAATTAATCCTTACTCTTTCGAAAACTTGTCCTTTGTCAAGTATGTGTCACATATGCTTTGCACCAGAGCATTGCGATCCATCAATGTCCCATATTTAGCAAAGGATATTTGAGCACAATATTACTGATTGTATAAAAATAATAATAAAATTACCACATACCACTAGCTTCAGCAAATTTTTCGTAGTTTACTCTGCCTGTAAGGACGTAAGTTCCAGCGAAAGCCATGTTAATGATGTTTGTAACTGAAAAAAATGCACGAATAAAGTGATTTTCTTCAATCAAAAATGAAATATTTTTTTTAAAATTGGCCATGTATGAACAGTGGTGAATACACGGAAATTTTTTGTCAACAGGTTTTTTAAATATATTTAAATATCATCGTAGATAAAACATAACATACGCTGTAGAAATACGATAAAATCGCCGTTCTTTAGCGGCAATTCCAACATGCATTATGAAAATCAAACTAAAAAATACACCCTTTTAGTCAATGATGAGACATCAACAGTAGGTAATTAGCATAAATCTCATAAACATAGCGATATCAAAATTTTGGGAATATACGCATATGTCAAAATTTAGAAACTCAGCTAAAAAGCGAGTCACTGCCATCACTACTGTATGCAAATGCTATATTTAAAGATGTTAAATTAAGAGCCACTAGCCAAGTAATGTATTATGTCCTCTGAGCCATATTTAGCAGGACAAAGGTAATTAAAATTGCATTAGAACTTCCATAACAAAATGCCCAAGCAGAAAATCTTACCTTCTAGTTTATGAACGAACGAGAAAAGTGAGAAGATCTGTCGAGTTACTGATTGCAGGTGACTGACAACTACCCATCCTTCCCATTTTATAGAAAACTTTACGATTGTAAAATGTTATTTTTTCTAATTGATTATTTTTTTTTTGTCAATTTACGACTTATTTTAATTGTGAGCTTCACTGGTAGAAATCACGAGTACGCCATGTTGTAAAATAATAATGAGAGATCGTGAAACAATTGAATCAATATAAGATTGAGTAACATTTTGTCTGGTTAAACCAGTGGAATAATACAAGTTGAGGTTTTATAGGATAGAAAAGCGTTACATCATCAAGGTTAGTTGATGTGCTAATTTCATGGAATCATCCAAGAAAAAAGATATTTTATTTTGCCAATCCTGAGGGGCTTGTTCCATTAGTGACCCATGCTTGACAAAATATGTTTTGGCGTCAATATGGCGCTGGGACTGGGCAAAACCTATTTATTCGAATTTAATTCGGAATTTTCTTCGAAACGGAGCAATTGTTCCGTATTCACGATTACAAATTTGTCTCCATTATGAAAATTAAGAAATTTATTATTAGGAATACAAAATAATCACGCTGCATGTCTAAGAATTCAATTTTCAATGACGAAATACAGTCAATATAAATCAAGTTTGCCCCAAATTCATTGCATTTTGTTGTTGGAAATGAATATTTTGCTTTATTTAGCAACTCTTTGTTCCCATGAACGATTCCCCATTGATTCGAATAATTTATGCTTCGGATCGATCGAATTACTCTGCCTTATCCCAGTCAGAATTCCGCCGATTTTTTGTTTGTCTGGCATTAATCAATGATGGATTGTCCCGTGAAGGAGTAAAAATTGCAAAAATTCCTTTTTAAAGAGTCTATTAGACGCTTTTCGCATGGCAACTCCCAAAAACCCCATTGCTGATAATATATTCTTTTCTAAGAGTAAACTCTTAACAACACGACTTTTGTAAGGAAGAATTACTGGCAGAATGTCACATACTCTGCTACTCAGACAGCCAAAAAGTATTCGGAAGAGAATTTGGCAATTGACCGATATTTTATAATATATTTCCAGCTAGAAAATTGGAATATTTTTTTTTTGAGTGTCTGCTAGCAACCAAACCGTTCAAAAGAGTTTGAAAATCACCATAAATATGCTACGAAATAGCAGTATTAATATTTTGAATGGTTACCAGGTGAAAACAATACGATGCCACCTTGGTTCACACCAATCAAAAAACAGCAAGCCAAGCCAGATGAGAGTGAAATTTCATTTATTTATATCCATAACATTTGAAAAAAAAAACCTTTTCATGTCGGCAACAACAACAAAAACACGAATCCAATATTCTATCACTCCATTAATATTTCGACAAAATTACAAAATCGAAAGTGTTGGCGGGAACGGTGCAATTCATCAATGACTCATGTATAGCAAAAAATGTTCACTCGAATTGGGTAATTCCAATCAACTAATTAGTTGTTATTATAAATAAGTTGATTAAATTGACAATGGAGTAACTCCGAAGGGCGGTGGAAATTCGGAATTTAATTCTTGTGATGAGCCTCAATTTTATATTTTCATCTCTATAAATGTCACAAATAAAGCACAATAAAGTACACATATTTAATTTGGTATAATGCATGTTAAAGTTTACGAGTTTTTGTCAAAATGTGAGAAAAATCGGTATATTTTACAAAAATTTATTGAAAATTGTTTTGCAGCTCAATCAGAAATTTGATATTGCCAGACAAAAGTACTGAACATAATTGGATTTTTTTTGTTTGGCCAAGCATAATTGACAGATGGACCGCGTCGTAACGACGCAATCCATTAGTGGCCCATACTCAACCGGCATGTTTTACACTGTTGGGAAGGTTGTAGTACAATTAGTTGAATTAATAATTCATATAATAGACTGTCACAAAAGTGCAGTAAATTCACCATTAAATTGCGGAAATTGTTCATTTTAAAAAGTCGAAAACGTGTTGTTATTGTTGATGGTATTTGGGCCAAGTATGAGCTGTCGATGGAACGCGTCTCGGACGACGCTATCCAACAATAGCTTATATTTGGCTGAAAAGGCCAATCGTATAGTTAATTAAATTACTCGCAAATCAATACGATTTTACTGTATTTTTGTGTAAGTGTATGCAGCTTTTATTTATATTTATAATCTGCAGCTTCAGTTTATGATTTGGCCGACCATCTTGTCATTGTCTTTCCTTTGAAAGTCAACGTTTCCTTCAATTTTCCACCAGAAATTTCAGCTATTGATTGAAAGTTGTCACCTTTCATAATTAACTTTCCTCCATCCAATGTCACGGTCGCCTATAAAATAGTGGGATTTGTGACATTCATTTCTGGTGCGAGTATTAATACAAACTAAGGCATATAATATGTACAATGGGGCCGCTAGGGTGACGTTGCTTGTCCAATGCGCGGTCCATCATTGGCCCATGCTAGCCAAAACAAAATTTCTGATAGGGTTCGGTATTGAGTGACACAAATAAAAGGGACTATGCCAGTGAGTGAGGGGGAGAGAACTTGAAGGGAGGTTGAAATGCATGCATAGTTTATTTATAGGAATTTAATACTTTTTGCATCTGCCCTTCCCGATCTTGAATTTTATTTTGTCAAGCATGAGACACTGGTGGACCGCGCCTCTTTGGGGCCTATTTTTGTCTTATTTTTCCTCTAAATGGGCAGAACAGTCCTTCATGGGATTCTACCTTCGTCAGGACGATCAAAGGTGCGTATAGGTCGAAGTGTATCATCTGCGCTTTTACTGTTTGATCCAACCTCCACCTCCGCCCCCCCCCCCAAAAAAAAAGTGCAACCATCCATGTGATGAAAAATCTTGATTTGGTACAAAAAATACTTCAACAAACCATGGCTTTCTTCCCTTCCACGAATGACAATTCAGTGGGAACGCCTAACTTGAAACTGTTGGTAATTGTCTGATTTGGAAAAATTCTTTTCACAGTGTAGCTGTCTCCATCAACCGCAATTTCAGTGGTTGGAATGACCTTCTTTCCTCTTTCAATTTGCTCTGCTGTTGCACCTAAAATATGATTCGTATTAATAAAAAAATATACGTATAGTTCTTCAGTCCTTGCTTTTGGTGAATATTTTTATGGTTTGAAATTCGTTCAACATTTGTTGCAAATATGTCGTTTTTGTTTATACCCACTCGGGTTGTGGAACGGTGTTCCAGTAGCCCTTTTGTGTGTATATGAATATGAGAAGTACCCATCCATTTTTTTTTTCAAACATGAGCCAAAATACTTAACAAACCATGTGTGGACAACAATTATCTCTGACTGGGTATCGGTATGTATTGTATTGCCATTGGCTTATTCTAGAAAATACATATCGGCAGAACAGCAAAGTTTTCCTCTTTATTCATGAAGAACGGAGATCACGACGATAACAGACACGGCCAAGCGTAACTTTGGTCATGCCATGGATATATGTCAAAAAAATACACATTCTTTTAAATTTATTGCATAGAAAAATATAATTACCACTAGCAGCAGCAAACTCGTCGTAGTTTTCTCTTCTTTCAAGAACAAATTTCCCGGCGAAAGACATTTTTATGTTATCTAATAAGAGATACAATATAAATAATATTCATATAAGTACTCCTCTTTGAATAGCTTTTTGGATCTAGTATGTTTTACTCTTTACTAAAATGCAACTTTTAGATTCAGAATCATAATAGATTCGGATGTAATAAAATTATAGAGATTTGGCTACTCATTTCTAGGATTTGATGAGCTTGAATGAAGATTTTTAAAGCAGAAATTTTTATTTGGTCAACCATGAAGCACAGATTGATTATTTGGAGAAACCCTATCAAAAAAAATCAAAAAATGTCTTTTTCGCCAGCCAAACTGCATATTGTGCTCGGAAAATGCATATTTCGAAATTTAGTCAAAATCTGAATTATATATAATAAGATCATAAGATATAGGGTCGGTAAATAATCGGACGGGGTAAGCCTAATTGATGAATACAACATGCCCATCAATCAGTCCATAATATCATTAGTTTAATAGACCGAATTGAAAAGTCCATCAACACTACCCCTGCTGCTATGGTAAAGACAGCTTGCACAGAAGGGCGCACCATATACGAATGGCTTGAAAAACATGCTGATTTAGAAGTTAAAAATTCCTCATACCTGATTATATTCCCACTAAAATTAAAAGTTGAATAAAGAAGCGAAAATTCCGTTAACCAGGACTTTCAAGCAGACGATGAATCAAATTAAGAAATCAGTCCCAATTTATAATGATATGGTCCTACCACAAAATCATGTTTTTTATATTTACTCTAATTGGAATGAGTTACTCAAAATTGAAGATATCGGTATCGATTATCAACGGCCCATGCTGAGCAGTAAATGATTTCAATTTATGCACATTTTTGATTCAAGTAAAACATACTGTTTTATATGTCACGAAATAAATATCACAGGAATATTTCATGTTTTGGTCTACATTCTACATGTGAACATTGGTTAGCTACTTCTGTGGGTAATACTCCGCGATGTTAAGCAATATTTCATAATTTTGTTTCGTGTTTTTAATCTTGTAAAACGTATATTAACATTTAAATATATATCCTAATGCTATATTCGTTACTAAATTTGGTTCGTTTATCAACACTGTTATGCTATTCGGCATGCTGCAATTTTTCGAACTTTTGATACCTGTTTTGGAACTTGGAAAATACTTGAATTGAAGGTATATACGCTCGTATATGTTAAGTATATACTCTATGTCATGTCAAAATTTAAAAAAATCATGAAAAAGTTCCTTTGGAAACATGACATGCTTTTGTAACTTTATTTGGATAGAAAATTTGATCGGACAAACACACCCTCACGACACCCCTTTAACTTTGAGATCATTCTGTAATACAACAGATCAACGAAAACTTTACGACCCGGCATCATAACTTTCGAAGCGAATTTTGTGAATTTTACGACTCAATTATTATTAATCAAATCAATATTAACAGGTATTTTATGGCTGAATTTTATCTCCCTGGGGCCAGAGATTTGTTTGTAAAATGGAACAGACCACGAAAAGAACATTTACTAGAAATAATTGATACCCAAGAATAAACGATGCTTACTGAAATTGGTGTCCTAATGTATTTCCTGCGTTTCGTAAGAGGCGGCTACAAGACAAAGGGGTTGAATGGCTAGAAAAAGGTTGATAATTTTACATTGCCCAGAGCAGATACTACTCACTGCACTTTATTATTGTTGTCCAGCCCTCTCTGGGATGTTTTTACACTTGGAGTTGATGTTACGTCAATTTGTGCTAGCTTATTGACATTGATGTGGACGTTAGTCGGATTCTTTTAGGCGCTTCTTCCGACCTTGCTTGGAGCAAATTACAATAAAATATTTACATATTTTATATGCCAAAGTCATTTTTCGGACGAAATTATAAATTGGATATCGGAATGATAGTCACTTTAATATGAATCTTGCGCTACATACAGGATTTCCATATGTCTTTCGTATGCTTTAATTTAGGCAAAAATGGTCGTGACTTTGGAGAATTAATATCATGACTCAGGTATTTTTTATTGTCCAAATAAAATTAAATAGATTTTTAGACCTACTATCATGTCAGGCGAAAACGTTTATATAGTGAACAAAAATGAAAAATCCGTGCACCTCATAGTGATACCAAAAGATTCATAAATGTATTATTGGCCATATTTCCATAAATGACATCTCCATTTTATTAGTCGAAGAAAAAAAATCCTTTTAAATTTTTTTCAAATTTCTGAATTTTGCCATGGTCATTTTTTAGGCTGGCGATAAAATATCCCACCAAAAATTTTATGTTGGCAAGCATGGGAACGCGCATAGACGGTGCGATCCATCAGTGGACCACGCTTAACAAAATGTGTAGACATTCAATATTTCTGGCGGGGTTATAATGTCATTGGAGAAAATTTTCAATCATCCATTCAGAAATTTTATTTTGTCAAAAATGAGTCACTGATGGACCGCGTCTAATTGACGCGATCCATCAGTGATTCGTGTATATGACAAAAATTGACTGCTTTTGACAAAATTCTTCCCATTGAAATAGATTCAAAAACTTTCCTGTACTTTTCCGTGAGATTTGCTCCAGATGTCATTTTTAAATTGACCTTACATTAATGTAGTAAAACATAAATTCTAATGTTTACCAACGCTCGTCCAAATTTGGTTTTACGATTCTGAGTAAATAAGTTTTAAAGTGATGAAAGTAATGTTTTATGTAGAGATATTACTGGTAACTTACTCGAGCGACCGGTAGGTTATAAAGCTAGTTGCACAAGTGTCACGCACGTAGGTAAGACATATTAAATTTGGTTTTCTTTAATAGTTTTTTCGTGAATAGGGCGTGACAAAGGTGTGTTTCTCTTTCTTTCTAGTTCTTATGTATCAATGGACTACGTTACCGCTTATCGCTTCGAAGTAATTGGGCAAAATATACGCATTCGTAATTCGAATTTGACTATTACAAAATTATCAAACATAAATGATTGCAATATAGGTTGAGTATATTTCGTATATTATTACATATTATTACTATGTATTGGGTATATAAATGCAATTACGTAAAATTGAACAGTGTTTCGTACCAATTTTGTTCCATTGATATCTAAATTTGAGCCAAACAAAACTGGAAAAGCTCTTCAAAAAAAAAAAAAAACTAACCAACAAATGATGGACTATAGAGGGCTCTATAAAATATAAAGTCAATGTAGTGTACATTCTGTATAAATGAGTTCATTCACAACCAATGGTTAGACTGACAGTGAGTGGTATCTGCTCTGGCCAGATAAACTCAGTTACCACTTCTCTGAAGAAATATTTAAAAAAAAAAGTGCTTCCGTGAGGCGGACAAAAACTATTTTTTCTTTTAAATTTTTTTTTTCAGATATATTCCGAGGGGAAAACTAGCAACCATGTGAGCAAAAAAGTGTTTTCAACCTCAAAAACTTTTTGGTGTCAATGTTAAGAGTTAAGTTATTAAGTCAATGCATGACCCTCAATAAAAAATTTGTACTATCATGTTTTGTTATGTTTGGGCCACTGATGGAATCGCGCCTTCGAAGAAAAGTTAGCAAAAATATTTTTTCAATGACAATACTATGATGAAATCGCAACTGAAAGTTTAACAGGGAAAACTTACGTTGACTTTTGCTATTTTGTTGTATAATATTGATTATTGTAAAGTAGTGATATATCATATATTATGTGATATAGTAACATTTGGGGTTTATGATACTCTTTTCCGAATATACAGTCTAATGTTGGCAAATTCCAGGTAAAAGTACTTGGTTTACAGAATTTATTTTCAAAATAATTCTAGCGAATTTTTTGTCTGATTTTTTACCAAGTAAATTTAATGGGTATATTATTACTTTGAGAAAATAAGTAGTTTTGGTTCCTAGGCACATGGTTCAAGAAACCCAGTTACACAGTAATTAGAATTAAGTAAGGTATCAAGTAATTAAAAAATGTCCTAAATGCAGAAAATGTTTTCCTAGTTAATCCAGTTTATAAACAAAGTCTGCCTATGGTTAGGAACGTGAAAATATATTACCTAGTGATACTTGACTTATGTTAGATATAAACTGGGTTGTCATCTCCATTATTCACACGTCTTGCGTTAGCACTTATAGTTTATCAAACACATAGGTGAGTTTGCTGTTGGTTACGCTGATTTTTCAGTCAAATAATCACAATTGACAATCAAGCATGGACAATTTAACCGACGATACCTGGTTAACAAATAACACATAAAAACTTCATCCAACTCATATGTACATAAATTAAGCTGACTCCAATAAAACGTATTATGCTTCGCTTTTTGATATTGAAAGATCGTTACACTAACTATAGTTAGCAACGTTTGAAATTTTTATTAGCTTTAACAATAACTGTAGCAGACAATCATTATTTTTGTCCATTAACAGTGAATTGTAAAAATTTTACTTTACCGGATGAGGTTTTATTTGATCGTATACTTTTATTCCACTGCTTCGTCTGTGGAAATTTACTGGAACTTTTTGAAGACTGTTAATGATGTTATCATAATTTATGATTAGCGATTTGAAAATGACAAGTTGGATGTAATAAAATAAAAAGTTCAGAACACCGCTTGTGTTCTTTTGATGGTCTGCAAAATGTTCATCTTTCCGAGCCGGATTTTTTATTTTATCAAGCATGAGCCACAGATGGACCGCGCCTGAGCGGCGCGATCCATCAGTGACCCATGCTTAACGTGGTCAATATTTTCTGACTGGGATCATGCCATTTAAGTTTCAATCCAATTATTGGACATTTGGAAACAAGCATCGAATGTGAGATTCGTTAATGCCCCATGACCAAATGACCAAAAAGAGTGGTTACACCTATACGTACGAGTATCTTGTATATCTTACTCGCTCATTTGAGTATTAACCCTGATATATTAATATCCGTTCATGCTTGAAAAAAATTACAATTTCTGATTGGAGAAAATCGAAATTTAGACCACGTCCATCATATTAGATCGTTGAAACGCGACCAACGTAATAAATATAGATTATTATTTGCATATACACAAATTTTGATTTATAGCCTATATTTTATTTCACTACAGAATTGGACAGTTAAAAATGTGGAACAGAATGAAATAGATTAGTCCTAAACCTTCGTTAATATCTGACGTAATCAATTTAATCAAAATCAACGCTTCAATATCTTCACCTCATTCAAAAAACTATTATGACATTCGATACATCAACAATTGGGTATTTGGAATTTGATTCTGATTCGGATAATTCATTCGGGTCGAATCGAATCAGTAAATCTGCATAGCCCGTTTTCAATATTACAACAACTTGCCTCCATATAGTGAAAATAAAATTTATAGTTACTAACGTTGGCATGAACACACTTCAAGGCAAGTTTTTTTTTTTTCAATTTACACTCCATATATAAAAGTCAGTAATTTTCATTTTGAACGTAAAAATGCAATGAATTTTGGTCAAATTTGAAAATGAAATTTACATACATTTTTGTACCTATGGACGATTCACGACCAATTCGAATAACTTGTGCTTCGGATCGATTTGAATCACTGTCAATTAAAGTTCCCAGCCCTCTGGCAAGTGCGGGCACCAAAATTATCCTGAGACATTTCCCGTGTGTTTCAAGAGAGGACAAAGAGTAAACAAGAAGTGGCAGAAGGTTACTCCCATAGTATTCAGGGCAAATAACATTCATTACACACTATGGAGCGGTGCAGTATGGAACCGTCAATTTTTTACAAGATTCTGACACTGAGGGATCAACGACATTAAGAGCGTTTAAATTGGTTTCATAATATTACTAGGTACCGACTATGTACTCAAAAGATGAGATTTCACAATGTCAAAATCCGCGCTACCACAAACTACCTAGTTTGATGTTAACGATTATTGACGCGCAATCGTTACTGCCAACCGCCCCCTATAAACTTATATGAACTTTGGATCTTCGTTCGATAAACGTCATTATTTACTGGGGCGTTTACAATAATTTAATCATGTTATACTAAACATGAGTAACAGATAAAACGGGCTTGAAAACACATTTTGCAACAATATTTTGCCAAGTATAAGCCACAGATGGACTTCGCATTGGCAGCGCAATCCATCAGTGACTCATACCTAACAAAAGAGACTGTGGACGAAGTTTATTTAACGGGTGAACACAAATGTTGAAATCACAGACAGAAAAAAAATTGTGCAAATATGCTTTGCCAAGTGTGGGTTATTGTGGATCGTGCCGACTTGAACAAAATTTCTGATCGACATTGTATAAAAAAATGGGATTTTAATTTTATCCAGCGAAAGAGGAAATACGGATTTATCCTACACGAACTGCGACCTCCCGTGTAGATGCAATGTCCAAATCGGATGTTAACGCATTGCAGACTAATTAATAGTGAAATTGAATATGATTCGTTATAATGTTTTAAAAAAGTCTTTGCCTTTGAACACTTTACACTTGATATCGCTAAAGGCCATAACCCAAGCCTCTATCTTATCTTTTCTTTTCTTTTTTCTGATTGGATATTTGTTATAGCCTTGATGAGAAACTAAGTTGCCTAAAATTGGCCGGGACAAATTTTTGAGTTCAATACCATAACTACAGAATTAATTCATTGCTAAAACTGCACATTCGGAAAAATTGGCGAAAAAATGCTTCCCGAATACAACATTGCAAAATTCACAAAACAGCACTTCCTGAAAACAGGCATCGAACTTTGGCTGGGATGAAAAGCAACTATGAATAAAGTTTGATTTTTTATCTGCAAGAACAACTGGAAAAACCGTAACAAGGGGGAACGGGGAACACAATATAATGTCGTTCTTGTCTGGAGCTCCAGTGACATTCTCAACAATGCCGAATGCAATGAATAAATCATTTTGGAAACTTTAAAAGCATATTCCGGAAAATATTATGATTTCTATAATATACTTTCCGCAAGGTCGAGTTCACAGACCGTGAGAGCATATTCCGCAGAAAATTCAGTTGCATAAAGTTATATATTACTGAATTAAATGTTTATCGTATCCAATGTAAATTGTGCCTTATCACGGCGCGGCGCTGTTGATCTAAAATAAAGAGAAAAATAGGTTCGATGCTTGGTCGTTTCACCCCCAACGTGTCTTCAGTCATAAATTCTATGGCGAGATCAGTTTTTTGTGGACTATGAGTCACTGATGGATTGCGCTGCCAAGGCATGGTTATTGAGCGGCTTATGCTTAAGAAAATAACATTTTCTAATGAGTACTGGGCCTGTGGATTCATTTTCGATGTTTTCGCTATTTCGCACGAAAAAATGTGTAACTTGGAATCCGGATTTTGCAATAATACAATATTTATTTATCACTACATAAGGTGTTTCGTAGTGTTTAAAATATTAGGTAAAACTACCTAGTTTACCTAGTAAACCTTGATTGCCAAATTTATTTTCAAAATGATTTACCTGGCTTAAGTTTTACCGGAGTATCTAAATGTCTATAAGTTTACTATAGTAAACTTACCGGATATAATTGATAAATTTATTAAATTTTAAACTAGGTAGTCAAAAATTGTAACGAGGTACGTAGTCCACGAAACTAGGTTACCTAGGAGAAACTATGTGACCTAGTAATACTTGACCTAGTATATAACTAAGTTGTCATTACTAATGGTTTAGTATTATTTCAAGAATGAAAAAATCGTGACCTTCAACTTGAACACTCGAGAAATATTATACAAGTTTTATAAGGAAGAAAAACAACATATCATCCACCTTCTTTAACCTTTAATGCAGTATAACATTATTTGCAATATTCAAGTCAGTAAAAAATCTATTAGCTGTTCTCGTTGGTCCATGAAAAACGCACAGCAACCAAAAATATCTTAATTGATCAAATACGAGTCACAAAAAACAGGAATATTGCAATGGAATATATTCCCGATTACTAATGTATTTCAGGCACCAAGTAATATTTTTGGATATTTTATTTTATTATGCTTTGTATTTTTGCCACAAAATCACAAAGCCACTAAAAAAGTATTTTGTGTTTATTGGGTGATGTGCAATAGATAAAATTAGGCATCGGTGTATGCTCAAAGACGCAAATAACCACTATATGAGCATTTATAACGTCCGTGGCAAAAATATTTTTAGGTTTTGTGATAAAATATTCACTGACTCGCCGAAACGGTATTACAACTCGTCCCTGTGACTATAACTCTCGTCTGCCTCTCCCGGGCGAATATATTTCTTTGTTACACGTTCCAGTAGTTTTGGCGGTAATTTTCGAATGTCTTCTGCCGTTAGATAGTTCTTCTTCTTTAGATCCATTTGCCGGAATGCTGCGTGTGGTGTTTGGCGTTTTTCTCTTGATTCCTCGTTTCGAACTTTTTCGAAGTAAATGAAAAATCTGAAAAAATTCAAATTAGTTGTTTGCAATTATACCGTGGAAACCTTTTGGACTATAATGCAGGTAAAAATGGTGTCAGTTGGCCAGGAATTTAGCGTCATAAATTAATCATTTGATGAAGCTAAATTCCTTGACTAACTCATATTATTCCCGAATTTCCTTAAATTTATTGGTGGGGGGGGGGGGGGGGGGGGGGCAGAAATTCTAAATGTCTAAGAAGTCAAATTTATTTTGGCAAAAATTTTTTGTGCTTCATTTTTCATTAAAATTTATCTATTTGGTGTGCTTCACGCAGATTTTCCCCGGACCATATCTGGTAACCCTAACTGAATATCCCCCCAACTCACTTACATATCCCAAAGCACCTACATCTACTTCGCCTTAATATTCCCAGTAGTTATCCCAACGCTACGATGAGAAATGTGAAATACGTTATTTGGCGTCAGTGACTTGATTTAATATATTACTCAGGTAACAGAAAATGTAATTTCCACGATGAAGATGGAAAGGACATGTATCTTCCTGCCTTGTAATTTAATATAAACTCACTTAAACTAGCGTGTATTGCTCGTGTTGGTTAACACGAAACCTTAGTCTTATTTGAAATTGAGTTCTTCTTTCATATGTTCACGGAATATCCAAAATACATCAAATGCATTGAAAGCTTGATCTCTAACAAATTCCATACTCGTTGAGTAAAACCGCTGATATTTCCAATAATTTTGGAGAGCGGAAAATTGACGCTTTTCTTTTAATCCGATGAAGGGATGCCTACCTTTCTCTTCGCAATTTATCTCCATCTCTAAGTAAAGAATACAAGTGATGTCGGAGAACTTCCGGATTGGAGGTAAAATTCTTTGAGTTGACAACTCTGTGTCCCTGTTTGGAAATAAAAGAAATTTGCCTAATATTATAAAAATTAAATGATTTCAGAGTAACAGTTGCAATCTGGTAAATTTTGAGATGAATAATTATGCAAATGAATGTTAAATTACGGTTGAAAGTTCAAAATCTTGCAAATAACTTGATTTCATTGTTCTTTGTCTTCCAATGTAGTCACAAATTGGGGATAATACTTTACATTGGAAAAATAGTAAATAAAAGCAAATTACGTCTTCAAGTTTCCACGTGAAGTAGAGTTCATTCATGGTAGTATATTTTTGAATATCTGCTTCGGCACATCCTGTGTCATTGAATTCCTTCAGCGGAGTCCATAAAGTTGAGAATGATAAACTTCTACCATACGAACGTACTTGATGGAGATGACCTGTTTAGTGCAAGTAATTTTTTCCTCAAATATATTCTGAAGTGTGACATATTAATAGTTACCCCACCGAGCTTCGTGGGCTTTCGATTTCACAACCGGTGGCAAGATGGATCATCTTTGTGATTACTTACTTACTCATCAGCCACACCAAGCGGTCGAACTATCGAGAAGCTCAATTAAAGAAAGTTCCTTAACAAAATATAGCAAAAAGGTAAGATTTTTTCAACTTCGTTATAACCTTGAATGGCGCGAATTAATCATAAAAACTGACCGAAAGGCCTGGAAACCAAAGTTAAAATTGTAGTTTACTGTACAGACATATAAACTGAAGTTCAGTTGCACCTTCACTCACTCCCATATACATGCATACAATCTAGTTTTAAACAAAGGCCAATGACAAAAAAATATTGTTAACGGTAACCATTAACGGTACTTGTATTCGAATGTTCCACTACCATTAAGAGCGTTTGAGTCCATTTTAGATGGTAATTCTTATATTGAAATTAAATAATCTAAAAAACTTTAAAAGGAGCAAAAACTAGCCCAAATTTCAAACACAAACCGGCTGGAATGAATACACAATCTCCTGGCTTCAAAGTTGTCCAAGTCCATGGTGTTTTTGAAATCTTAGGATGTTCATACATGTTCACCATCTCAGGATCTATTTTTGACTCACCTCTTCCTTCTTGATAATCATGCTGAAAATATTAAACGAATAAGTTGAAATACTCTAGAGTAAGTCTTTGTGTACTCAAAACATTGTTTGTAAATTACTCCCGTCTTCGTTGCAAACAGAAATATGTGGTGAAAAACGAAAATGCCTACCT
Source organism: Styela plicata (assembly GCA_963675895.2). NCBI lineage: Eukaryota > Metazoa > Chordata > Ascidiacea > Stolidobranchia > Styelidae > Styela > Styela plicata. The sequence continues at coordinate 18,718,110 of OZ023140.1, forward strand.
CAAAATCAAAAATATCGACATGTTCTGGATCATATAGAATAAAATCTTTTCTTCCGCTGACAAGACAATGCATATTATGATCAGGATCATAATGAAGTTTGGTACTTGTTCCTCCAGCACTCATCCAGATTTCTACTTCCTGTAACCACAGACAAAAGTAACAAACAAATAACGCATTTTCTACTTAATCCGGTTCATCATAACGCCGAACATTTAAGAATAACCTATGTTTCAATTAACTAGGTAGATGTTAACACAGGGGGGGGTCGTCTAATTCACCACTATTACATTCGGTTATCTCTATTGCTGGGTAGCATTTCTGACAATTAGTGAGCTGTAAGTAAGACTATGTATGCAAACAGTAGCGTATTTGGCTGTAGGAGCTGCCCCCACCCTCCTCGTCGACAGAAAAAATCCTTGAATTATCTTTCAAGTGCTTTAAACGTAGGAAACCCCAAACCTTTTCGCGTGCCCTGGGCGCGCATATACAGTATTACACTAATTTAGACAATTTTACGTCTCTTAAAATCTCTCTATTGAAAAAAAATTGGGTGCCTTCTATCTTTGGTATATACAATATACAATAAAAAACGCTATTATCCAGGGGAATTTTTTGTCTGCCACGCCCATTGGGATGTCATAATTTAATCTCAAAGCATTTTCAAATTCCCCCTCGCCTTTTCAAGGTTCTGAATACGCCACTTTATGCAAGTGACAGAAATCTAGTTTTTGTATTTAGTCTTATTTAATTTGCCTAATTCACTATCAAAACCAAAACTATACCAATAAAACAGATATACTGAAAGTATTTTTCCTGCATTAACAGCATAGAGTTGGGTAATGAAATTGGAGAATATTGTATATATTCGAAAAAACGATTTTGCGAGGATATTCAGGCTTTATCTGTATGTCTGTACTACAGGATAAATTACGATTTTCCCCTGATAAACTTACTAGTTGAAATGTGGCGATAAATTTAATTAGGGTCGGGACATCGTCGCCACAGAACCCTACAACAAATTTTGCTTGTGAAATGCCTTTTAATTTCTAATAGTCCAATCATTTCAATCCACAGCCCTTTACTTACTTGAAGAAATTCTTTGAAAGATCCACAGAGTAGTGATGGGACTGCAGGTATAGCATGCATCATTTCATCTGGTACAGGACTGACCAGATACCAATCTTCCATGTTATATCTAGATATTGTGAAAACAAAGTTTTGATAAAGCTGAATTGGACAAATTAAAATATTGAGGAATATAATACGAAAAAAAAAATTACTGAAGCATCTTTTGTTATGTGTGTGTCATTGATGCATCGTGTTGATAAGACGTGATAAATCTGTGGCGCACGCTTGACAAATGAAAATAACCCAATTTTGATTGAGATTATTTTAGGTAAATTTTAAATTTACGTTAATTCTTATTAAAAAATCGATTTTATATTGTATTCCTTGGTTCATTCATATGTTTGAGATTTATGTAAACTGTTCAGCAATAAAAAAAAAAACAAATGGCAAAAAATACACAGCCTTACTATCTATTTAAAAGTTTAAATATTCGGATCTATTTAACACTTTCCCACCGTTTTAAAAATTTCTTCATTTTCATCAGTTGGGGTTCGATCACGCTTCCTGGCTTTTTTGTCGTGACATCAACCATGATCTCACCATATTCCGACTTCAGATAACTATCGTCCCACGTTGTGAAAATTTCTGCACTCTGATTGTACCCATCCCTGACATTCAAAGAGAAAATGTATGTATATGTGAAGAATGGGGCGGTTAATAAGAAGAAAATCCTGATCAGAAATTTTTTTGTCACGCATGGGTCACAGATAGACCGCGTCTCGTCTACGCGATCCATCAGTGACACATACTTAACAAAAGATGCTTTGACAAATTTTTTTCGATCGAGAGTGAAGGGCAAATAATACAGAAAAATGAAGAAGCGTGAAATATGTGACAAAAGTGACGCAAAGTAAAAGAAGGCCTACATAGCAGCGGCCAATTTTGATGGAAAAGGCGAGGCTGGAAGCAGTGCCTAATTAGAGCCAACTAACGGCCACGTACGTGGCCAAAGATTACTTCAAGGTGTAGCAATAACTACATTCTAATTGAAAAAGCATTCTAGAGACTGAAACGCTACACCCTAATACTGTGAGTGACATGTGCCCAGGACGATATCAAACTATGCTGATGAGTCATGATATTTCCGGTTAGACAGATACTTCTCAAGTTATCGTGGCCTTCATCGAATGTTCAGATTTACGAGCCGGACTTATTTAGATCTTTGACCTACAATACCAACTCGATAATCACTATTCCATATAACCGGTCAAAATGACACGAAAAGAAGGAAATGGGCTGAATAAAGAAAATAATAGTGCCCAATCTCTGACCTTAATACGAGAGGAGTTTTTGATTTTACATGAGTTTCCCAGAAAGTTTTAGGATCAATTATATCTGAGTATTCTTTCACTTTTCCGCGTGGAGTACGTTGCCAACCTGTGTTATAAAATATACAAGTATCATATGCTTGTAATAAAAAAAAAATTTAATAGTTCAATCCCTCTAAAGAACCTCAAGTTTCAAAGCCTAATTTAAGTCGAATTATCTTAGTACCCATTACAAATAAATAAATATTAAATTGAAACTTTGAAATCATCTTTATCGGCTAAGTATGGATATCAACAGCACATACATGACATAAAACTTATCAACTTATCGATTTTAAATTATTGCAATTGAGGAGTTGATTTAATGCATTTTTTCCCACTGTGTGCGTGTATTGAAAGTGAAGGTTTAGATACAAACCAAATAATAGAGTCAAAATATAGCGAATTTTGTAATGGTCTGTTATACAATATCATCTTACCTAAGGGTCGCAGATGTCCATCAGGTAATCCAGTCGCAGATTTTCTACTTCTTGGTGGGAAGACTAAATCCATGGACTGATCTTTCGGGAAAAGAACCTCGGCATTCCCATTAAATAAACACACAAATATTACGATCAAAAGTCCCAAGTACATATTTCTCTTAATCGCCTACTACACTAAACAGCTGGTAAATGATAGCACGAAAGCAGAACAAATATATTATTAAGAATGAAAAAAAGAGAATGAAAATGAAGTTGAAATTGAACAGCGATTGAAAATAGGGCAATTTTAAAATTTTTGGCCCACCAGTGACCGGCAGATCGGTTTTCGTCCGGATAAACTTCATTTTTCATAGATAGATATTCAACTCAACTTTCTTTGTTGAAAGATAAAAATGATTTTAGCTAATATATCAGTGACATTGACCTAAAACGCGATAGCTCACTAATCTTGCAAATCCAAAGCCATCAAAGTCTTCAGACCAATGCCCCACTCCCTCATCCTGCTTCAATTTTATATCTATCTATCTGAGAATAGGAAAATTTGACAAATATATTGGATATTTCGCTTTTACTACAAAAATAAGCCCATATTTTAAACTCATATCCTATGTCGTTGATTTTGCTTATCTATTCTAATTTTCAACAATCAAAATAAAACTACTCGATCCCAATCAGAAAATTGTCCTATGAAAACGGGTTTCGTCAAGCAGGAGTCATTGATGGATCTCACCGTATAGGTACGGTCTATCAAAGCACCGTGCTTGACAAATCAAAATACTTCACTAATTCACCCCATATCATACAAAAAACAATCTGTGGGTAAAACATAAACTAAAATTAAGCTACAGTAACTTTCTATTGACTATAACTTGAGTATCCTTTTCTGCTAACTGTCAGTACAAAATATTGTTTACTTTGCTACCTTTTGGGTCTGAATAGAGAAAGTTTATTCAATATTCTATTGTTATTAACGATATAGCGACGTGGAATCGCGTCTTTGGTGACAAACTTCACGAATCATGCGCTACAGCGAAAAGACACGTAGAAAATCGATGATCAAGTGCCCTTGTCGTCATCGGCGCAAAGTTACGACCGGCATTGTGGCAAAAATTTTGTGCAATTCGTTTGATTTATAAAGCTTTGAGGGGAGAGAATACAACATAAAATTTACCCCTTCGGTAGGTTTCAATCTAGGCAAATAATGGACCAAAGATGTGCCGCACATATAGCTCCTTGCCTCTAGCAGTCCATGCATGACTAACCATTAGTCGAGCGTACTGTTCACTGTCCGGATATCCCTTGCTATGTCCGCGAATTTACTGAAATAATCAGCGTCATATACTTGAAACGTGAAAATGTGTTTTATTGCTAGAAATTTACAGCAAAAAAATTATTTAAACATACCATCTCATATTTCTATAGAATATAAATTTGGATGTTCAGAACTAAATCTCGACTGATAGTTTCGATACATCCCAGCGTGCATGGCATCACACAAATAGATTGCTGCCTATAAAAAGTACAAGACGTAACGTATGATGAGAGAAGTAAGAATGTCTACATGTCCTATCTTGTCCCACCTCTTTACATCTTACCTATCTTATCCAGTCCGGGTACTAACATCTTACCAGTCTAATCTAACTGACCTCGCTATACCTAGGCTGCCCCTTCCCAACCCACCTATAACTAACCCGTCCTACCCAGCCCACTTCCCTATACCTAACCCACCCCAATCTACACAATCCACCTCTCTACAGCCAACTTGTCCTACCATCCCACCTCCCGAGTGCAAGGACCGGCACAACACAATTTCCTATAATCTTTAGCCATTTTTCCAATCTACGTCCGTCAGTGTTTGGTCGCATTGCTGAGCAACGCTTTGCTGAATAACTTGTTACCGTGGCATTAACGTGTCATATATACGCTGCAGATCTGGCGGGAATTTTGGTTAGTTGCCTAAGATTTTAATCCAGACGCTGGAGTGTTTTGAGTAGGTATGTGAGATAGGGGGTTGAGAAATGGAAGGGGAGGTGGTGTCGGGATAGGAAGAAGTAGTGGAAAGGGAGGTGGTGTCGGGATAGGAAGAAGTAGTGGAAGTTGAGGTGGGAAGAGGAAGGCAAGGTTTTAGTAAAGGATAGGGTAGGCTATATCAAGGTGAGGTAAAATGAGCTTGGTGTAGATTGGTAACGCGTGATAGAGGCAGATCGGTGTGGGATAGAAACATGAGGCAGGGTGTGTGGGTTTGTATTCGGAAGGCGATATAAAGGCAGGTGGATTGGGAATAGAAGGGAGATGTAGATGAGTGTGGGTTGAGGACAGGGGGAAGAGGACGGATGATTGAGGATATTTATACATGGACTCTTCAAAGATTTAATATTTTTCGCTGCCATTTGATTGAGGGGAAATTAAGTCGCCATAAAATAGGTTGAAATTGAAACATGCAACGTAGTGCCGGATACAGGAAAAGTCATTCGTGGCCGATATCAGCCATATGCTTTGAATTATACTAAATTTAAATCATATTCAAAATATTGGGATTGTAAGAATGATATATCATATGTTTGTCAGTAATTTACCGTCATCAGTATGGTGGCAATAAAAAATAAATTTTTGAAATTGATGTTGAAAAACCATTTGAACATAATTAAACAGTGTGAGGTCGACTAAATGAGATTACGGCACGGCTTCTTCGTAATAAAAATGTATCCAGCCGGGATACAACCTCAGTTTGACATGAATCTTTAAACGAATAAATGATAACATGAGATGCATGATGACCAATCGATCAATACAATATTGATTCGCAAGAAAATACAGGAGAGCGAGTTCCCTATCAAAATTCCTAGGATTCAACCTATTCGATGCTGGGAAATATTACAGGTGCCGAATGCGAAATAGAATTGTACAAAGCAAGTATTACAAATGGATCGCGCCGAAGTGTTTCAATGGCTTTCTGTTACGGGCGAATCACATGGTTGCTTTCCAACACCATGGCAGTGTTAAACAGTTTTTGCCAAAACTTAGGCTAAATTGTTCATGAATAGGTATAACGTTAACGCAACCGAATCAGAAATTTTATTTTGTCAAGTATGCTCCACAGATGGACCGCGCCTCGGCTCACAGTGACTCACACTAAACGAAACATCGTTGGACAACATTGTTCTGATTTTTAAAGAGGCCAAATACAAACTTCAACCCTTCAAAATTGATCGCTATGAAGAATCACCAAGTTTTCAGCCCGTTTATATTACCTAATACTTGCAAAACAGATGATTTTATTTCTTAATTACGAGAATTATTTCTCAACAAGGCTCGTTATTAGTCTAATATTATTTTGTGTTCAGGAGTACTTAGAACCAGGACTGAGAAAGACCGAATCATTCGGAATTGGAATCGAATAATTTTTTCGAATCGGATCGAATTCCATGTAAATAACATGTATTCCATTTTTACTAATATAACTCGTCTTCATTGTGAAAATCAGGGAATTTATAGCTCATAATGTATATTCAATTCACACTCTATGTCTGAGAGCAACAAATTTCATATTTTGACGACAAAATATAATTGATTTTGGTCAAATTTGACCAAAATCGATTGCATTTTGCAGTTAAAAATGAAATTCTTGGTCATTTATTAAGGATTTGTGCCTATGAGCAATCAACAGTTTATTCGAATATATTGTGCTTCGAATCGATTCAAATCACCGAATCGAATTGCCCAGCCCTACTTAAAATAATTGCCGAACACACGAGAAAATAATCGAACTTCAAAATAATCTACCTCAGCCTTTAAATGGGTCATCTTTTTTTTTCGGAAGACGAATTTTTATCATTGTGCCCAAGTGCACTTTAAAGTGGCTGAGTTAGCAGATTTGTTCCCAAAATCAATTTTTACCGACGTCAACTTTAGGCAAGGCATCTGGAAAAACCAAACTCGCAATAACTGACATGTAACCGCAACGAAATAAATCGCTGTCAACTGATTGCAGTGATTTCTTCCCCCGTCGATGTTTAGATTTCTCTTACAAGCAAGAAATGCAACGGGCAATTCGGAACCTGCACCCCTTTTTGAAACAGAATTTTGACAATCTTATTTCGTACTTCATCAACTTTGTGTATTGTATTTCACAAGAAAGGCGATATTGGTAAAATCAAAAATAAAGTATGAACAGAAATTGTTTTAATGAAACAACATTATTTAAATCAACACTTTATCAAGTATTGTCGTTTGTTATTCGGGCCATAAATGGCCGTACATAATCCGACGATAAGTTGCACATATTATAATAATGTAAATAAGTAATATCTGAATAAAGGATACTCTTTCAATTTTGACCAAACATGAATCGTACATGATTGGCACGATTCAAGCTCTATCGTACTCGGTCAAACATAACTAACAGTAAATAAAATAACAGCGAAATTTAATATAAATAAAAAAGTAGTACGCAATATATGGAGTAATCTCAAATGGCCAAGCATGATACATATCCAAAAACATAGTGTATGTAAATCAAAGATAATCAAACATAATTCGTAGATGATTTTTCTAGCACGAAACTAAACCTGTTAAATCAGTGGGCCCTACTTGACGAAAAGATTTCAACGTGATCATTAACAAAATACAAATCATGCTAAAATTTATGCTATCTTACTTTGTTAGGTGTAGGTCACAGATGGATAACACAGAGTCATTGGCGCAGCCAGAATATTTTTTTTTTTTTGGGGGGGAGGGGATTGTTTTGCCCATTGAATATATAAGTTAACGTAAGCACAAACGAGGACTTTTTGCATGTGGCACTCGCCTGGGGAGGCGGGAAAAAGATATCAAATCATATTCATGTGCCTATTGGCAAAAACGCACATTTTTTCTGGCGTGTGGGAGGAGGACACTGCTTAGAATAACGTCTGGATATTCAGGTGCAGTTAAGACTGGGGTCGTCTTCCATACCTAAACAGATTGACTGGTCAAAGGTCAAAGCAGTATATGATGGAAGGTAGAACAGTTTATATGTGAATATATATTAACTATTATTATAAGATAAATAAGAACAACTTGGCAAGAAGTGGTTGCAATTAAATGTGGATACTTTGTAAGATTCATACAAGTGCTATGCTATGCTGAATTAAAACTGGTCCTTATTAGAGTTTTTCTTATCAAAAGTTATATGAGGGGCAAGTATGGTTCACTGATAGACCGCGCTAATAAAGCGCGGTCCATCAGTGCCCCATAATTGCCGTATCAAACTTTTAAATGTGGATATCATTACATTGAATATTCTCATCAGAGGCACGAATTTTTAAAAACTGACAAAAATTGACTTTTAATTTTCTGTATTGCACACAAATCAATTTGAAGTTTGAAAGAAATGAAACTGGGTAGTTTTGCACATGAAGCTCACTTTTGAAAAAATTTTTCACTTTTTCAATATTCGGCTTAGTACGTAAAGGTTGGTTGGAAAAAAACAAAACACGGGGTATAATTTGCTGTTTGTACGTACCAACGAAGAAAATCACAAAATTGGGAATACAATAGCAATTTTTTATGGAAAGAAAAAGAAAGAAATTACAAATGATATTGGAAAATATAAGTATTCCTAAAAAAAATATTCGGAATGGAATTGTCATGTTAATGCTATATTTTAACAGAATGGATTTTCACAGCTAAAAAAAAAAAGTTTTTCGAAAAGAAAATTTAAAGCAAATGTGAATTGATAACTACTATATTTGGCCATAATAACAGTGAGTATATATCGACCAAAACTGAAAGGTTTGCAATGGGGTAGTTACTTGTAGTAGTACGTATTGTCCAGATTAAAGCTTTGAAAAAACAATAACATAAAATTGCACCTTTAAAACAAAGATCAAGTACCTTCCAAAAATTATTAGTCGTTAAATTATTTTATTTTAAATCAAATCCTATTGATAAAAATTCCAAAAATTAAAACTTTATCGTGGCGTTTTTCGAGGTGTCAGCAAACCCAGAAAGATGCCTTCGAAATATTCAAAAATCCATACTCCAGGAAAAAAATATAAATATTAATACCCAAAATAATAAATATAAACATGCATTAATAATGATAATTTTTGCTCTTGTGTCACCCATAGTATACTGTATAGTGTCCATATATAAACATTATTGACAAACTAGGTTTCTTCCAGACCTCTTTAAACTGTGTATACTTTATCGGATCGAGATTTTAATAAAATAAGCAGACCAAAATGGACTAATATTGCGCCCTGTCACATATGAATATGTCATTAAGTTTCCACATAATCAAAATTAGACCAAAGAATGATTTAAAATCTTGAAAAAAGGTTGGGTTTTCACCAAAATGCAGTGTTCGATAGAGATAAGACACAATAAATTTAAAGACAAGCATCATATTAGTGTGAGATATTGTCTCTCGTAGTGGTATGTCATACCAAACATGGGAATGGTATATATCAAAATATATACAACCATTAGTTGATCATTACACGTTCCTAGGCATTCTATATCTATGGATCATGCCTGATAACCACATAAAGTATAAAGACTCCAAGTCAGAGATGAGAATGCATAATATGTTAAAGGTATGTATTGCATCAGTATCACAGTTTATAATTTTATCCGTCCATGGCAGCAAACAATCTTTTTAGCTCTGGTGTGACAACTTCACTAGATGTGAAACTATCTATGGTCATGTCATTGTTCGTGTTCTGTAAAGAAGAGAAATAGCGTCAGTATCATATAGAACAGATTTTTATCGCACAATTGGTGATACAATAGTAAAAAACAAGCATAACCAATTATAAAACAGTGAATAAAATACTTTGGTACGCAAGCCATTACATTCAAGGTGCAAACACCTAGGAGAGTTGTGCACAGCATTAAATTATAAATTATGGACAATTGTTCTCAATAAGACTAATCCAATCAGAATTTTTTCTTTCCTTTTTTCATCCGATCTAATCAGAATTTTTGTTTCCCCCAAGCATAAAGTACAGTTGGGACACACCTCGGCAGTGTTATCCATTAACGACTTGACGAGTTGACTTTAGTCACCGGGAAAAAATATTCACAATAAAATGTTCCAGTATAAATTATTATACGATCTTGATATTCTATGAATATACCACATAGTTAAGCAGCTAGTCAGGTAGTATAATTAATGCTACTCCTGATCCAAATCCTATACAACAATACTAAACAGTTGACAGCTAGTCCGGTTGTATACCAGACTAGCTGTCTAACTGTTGAGTATTGTCGCAGAGGATGTGGGTCACATGACGGATGGTAGTTCGGATTAGAGTATATTCAATCTACATTTTTCATTTCAAAAAAGAACATACTTGATTATTTTCCATTCCCGGACTCTGTTTTGAATCTTCACTGTTCGTCATCGTTTCATCTTCGACGCTGTTGTTCAATTCCTCCGTATTTCCTTCACCATTTCCAATATTACTACTTGAAACGGACATATCCAGTCCATTTTGCGGAGAACTGCCATTATCTAGTTGTTGGATTTGAGATGGCGAACCTTCACTTGCTACTTCATTACTAGGTATTTCTACAGAAGGTGACACCCTCATCTCGTTCGCAACTTCGCTGATTTTTGTATGTGTTTGTTTCATGTCTATGGAATAAACAATATATTAAGAGTTCTTCAATCTACAAGGGTAACTCTATAAGCCCTGCAGTTTCACTGAATAAACAAAAATCACATCGCGGTATGTGAAAAATAAATATTCCTAATAATATATCATTCTACATTCAAAGTTTGCAAAGATCTGTTTCTATGTACTAAATAATATAATTTGAATGAAATCTCATTACATCAAAACAAACTAAAACAATAAAGAATTCAAATTGTAAATATCACAACTGTATATTATTAGTCAGAGCGAAATAAGTGATAACATCAATATAAAGCATTAAGAACACCCTAACAAGATACATTCTCATCAATTTCTTAATCTATAACCAGGGCGACGGAATGCTGATTCCTTCCTGTGTATATTAAAATTACATTTTATTTCTTGAAATTGTGGCGAAGGCTTTAAAAATATTAGAACTGCTAATTTTATAGCTACATTTATAACGTTGAATAAGAATCAAATCAATCCATTACAATTCTTACCGAAACGAGGATAAAAAATTAAGACTGAATTTGATCCGATTCATATTTTTCAAACGACAATAATTAAACTACTGAACAGATAATACTCATCAACACAAACAAGAACCTACCTTTACCAGATAAATTAAGAGCAACAGAAGAATCTACTGCAGCCGAATATGAATTATCTTGTTCATTGTCACCACGTTGTGATGCAGCAAATGCTAATCTTTCACTTATGGAATCCAATGCACTTCCACCATTCAATTTATTCAACAGGATAGGATTGCTATAAAATGAAGAATATTATTTGAGAAATTGTTGCTGTAATTATAACTCGCAGATAGTATGTGATTGTACATCTCGCTTATCCAATATTTTAAAATTAGCAATAAAAATGTTGAACAATTGGTGACTATTCTTAAGCAAACTGATCATAATCTTATGTCAAGCTTTTATATGCAATATTCTATCCAATTTCCCATTCTGTGAATTCCCTTCTTATGGGACAAAGAATTTATTTTAAGTGTCTGGTTGAAAATTAAATTTTGATCCTTTGAATCTACTCTCTATTCTATAGGTACAATAGGTAAAACAGTTCATTGATTAATAATATGTGAATATAAGTACGAGCCACATTGGGACCACTCCTGGTGATTGATACTTAAGAAAAGATAACTTTTTGACAAATGTTCTTTGATCGCTAAATTCTTCAGTTGAAAAAGTGCACTATTTCAATCTCTAATTATACAGTTGCACATATCAGTAACAAACTAGTATATATATAGTTACCTTCCAATAAGATCTCTTTCTGCTAACTTATTATCTTGTACTGTGTTTGCATCATTGATTTGTTGTTGTTGCTGTTGATTGTACGATACTAACATCATCTTTGACATACTGTATGCATCTGATGGTGCCGTTTTTCGTGGCCTGAATAAAATTCCATAAAATTTTGTACAGGTTATTCGGCAGGGCAGCTATTTTTCAAACAATGTTAATATAAGATCTATACAATGTATTTGTTGCCAAAAGTTGCTAACATGGATGCGTTTTGACTTCTAGAACACCTAACCCTACGGCACGATCCATTAGTGACACATGCACAACAAAACATATCCAATCCAACTATTTTTGATGGGGTATTTATGAATGCCAGCAATAAGTGAACAGTACAAAAAAGCTTGAATTCTGTTAAATAAATCATGGTTTAAATGAAGGGTATAATACAAGCTGAGATGCTGAGAACATTCGAAAAATCCTTTACCTACCTCAGCTTCTAAAAGAGAATGAAGTATGGCAGTCATATTTTGACAAGCTCTCAATTTGAAAGATAATTTCAAAATTCTAATCCACAGTTAAAACAAATGTCATAATTTGTCGGCAGCAAGACCTATCCAACTCGTATATTGTTCCACACCTCATCCATTTAAAAATTTTTCCTAGGATAATAGATAATGCACAGCATTATAAACAACAAGCTAATCAATATACCTTTTTCTTCCCATTGATGCAGCTGCAGCAGCAGTGGCTGTATTATAATCCATGAATTGAGGTGGCGTTGTACCGTTTGTTGCTACGTTTGATTCTTGCTGATGCTTGACAAGATGATGCTGCAAATAATATAAAGAATGTAATTCTATTAGAGTTTTCAGTTGTAGTTAAGCAGGGATCTTGATAGTACTCGGGTGTCAAAAACTTGAATATTGATAGAATTAATAAACACCAAAATTCCATATAATCTATAATACCTTCTGCTGTATAAAATCAAGCCCATTGCATAACAAAATCATAATATCCTTATTAATTCATTTGACATGATTACCAGGCTTGCCTGCAATGCTTTGCAAGATTCCAATTTTTCTTCTTATCTTCTCATAGGGTGAGAAGAAGAAGATTAGAAGGAATCAATACTGGGTTACACTGGAAATATGCACCATAAAATAATAAATAATATGGAACGATGAGGAATCGATTGCTTATCCTTGAAATGAATATTTTAAAATTTCATCATGGCTTCATAACAGTTCTACGAGAGTCTGACAAATTAACTACCTGGTAAAAAAACTATAGTCGGAATACATTTTGTTAAGTTTGTGTCACTGACGGATCGCGTCGCTTAGGCACGGTCCATCTGTGACTAATGCTCGACAAAATAACATTCCTGTTCGGGTAAGCTTAATAACAAGTCACATTGGGATATTTGGTTATATTAAGTCATATCTTGTTTATCAGTAGAATTGGTCTATGAATTAACGAAGGCTCTTAAATATACTTGTAATTTTATGGAAAGAGCTCATGTTATATCTGTTCAGTTTAATAAATTAGTATAATACCTTTAAATGCTCTGATCGTCGAAACCTCTTATCACACAAATTACATGGATAAGGACGTTCTCCTGTATGCGTCAAAATATGCCGTTTTAAATGCTGTTGTCTTCCGAATAATTTATTGCAATATTCACATCTGCAAACCATAAAAAAAGACAATATTTATTTCTTTTCTGTAAAATAGTAGATAAGTCAACTGAAAAGTCTGATATCGATATGTAAGAAAGGACGGAATTGTGAATAATGTTTATCTGGTAAGAAGTTTTATTTTGGCCAAGTATGCACCACAAATGGACTATGTCTCAACTAGATGGTCCAGCAATTGCTGGCAATAAAAGGAAAACCGTTGAATTTCCCGTCGTGCAGGATCACATCCAGTGCAATGATGGATGCTTCTAATCGATAGTAAATCAACTTGGGTTGACGAAATAACAGAAAAATCATTAAATGAACCTACCTGTACTCTTTCTTAGGTTTTTCTTTTTTCATTGCGAGTAAATATTGTGAAACTGAACTGGTTGGTGATGATGTCATCATATCTTTGCTGGGACTGTTTGAGCTGTTTTGCAAAATGTAATCACATTATATAAGACTAATTCACAGGAAAGTCTTTATATATTTTTAAACTTGTTCATTGAATGGTTTATGTTTTGTCCAACGGACAAACAGAGGAAAACACGATTCTTTCATTCTCATAAAACATAACTGGTGATTGACTGTGGTTGCTAAAAATAGAAAAATCTCACCACATTGAGTTTTGATAGCCACATCCCACCCTTACCAAGGTCCGGTACAAGTGGCCACTTTTAGACAGACAGGGTTAGAGTTGTTTGAAAGATATGTTTTGGTTATGCTTAGCTAACCCAAATTATTCACACCCCGAGTTGAGTGGTGGGCATTGTTTAGTGAGCAGGACTAGATGGAATTTTGAACTGATAATATTTAGTTGGTTATATTATTAATAGGGTTTTTAAACTAATATAATTTCTCAGTTTCTCCGTTCTTGGACTCCAGCAATTAAATATCCACGTAGCGTGATAGATTTGACAAAAAAAACTATCCAATTATGACATAATACATTTTTCCTAAATTTGTCATTGAAACATGGTTCAAAATCAGTTCGAAATTAATATCAAGCACTAGCATTTTTTTTTAATTTGGCAATTTGAAACTACTTGAGGGATAAAAATAAACAGATTTCTAAAGACCAAAGTGTTTCATGGCTCCTCTAAAAGTCAACAGAAACTAAAAATATGCAAATTTTTTGTACTGAAAACTATGTCAATTAATAGATTTTCCTGTTTTCTTATCATTCCCAAATAAATATATGTTATATATCGTATATATTTGTCAATTTCTGGGAACAAGAAAACCACTGCTCCGGACAAAGAATGCTGATTTGCAAACAGTAAAATAATGATTAATGTCCACCAATTATGATCGTTCAAATGTTTTCGGTTCTAAAAATGGACAAGAAAAAACTACACAATTTCACAAATCACCATTTCCTTTTTTTAGTCACTAATTTTACTGAAGTGGCCACTTATAAGCGAAAATTGTTATAAAGTTCAGGCCTGCACAACTTATTACATGCTGGGTTGAGTGGGTTTACAAGTATGGATTTACAAACCGAACTCTAGAATTTCATATTCTCTGTTTTTTTCCCACAGATCAGGGATGTTTGTTTTTAACAATTTTGCAGCAACATCATGATTTGTGTCAAATTTTACAAACTGCAGAATGAGCCAATTTAAAATTCGATAAACAAAATTTATTCAAAGCGGACGATTAATAGGGACATTCCTCAAATACATGACTAAAATTAGTCAACTTCAATCCCACCTTATATTTTTTGTCATTGAATACAAATGTTGTTCAACAGACGTTGATGGGGATGACCTGCCGAGAATAATTTGACCATATGCGTTATTGTCACCTCCTGCCGGTGTCCCATTTCTTGCAAAATATTCTGCAAGAGATTCATGATCAATCGTATCCGGATTAGAAATACCTGAAAATCACAGGAAAAGATATAAAAATGAACACACAAATTGAAATTGTACAGAAACGACTTGCAATTAGACTTGTGAACGCATGACTCGACACAACGTTTGAAAGTACAGTGACTCGACATGATCTGGGACTCTGGGACCCAACACATAAATACGCTGCCTTTCCAAAGAACGCTGACTGTAAACATCCAAACATAAAAGCACCTTTATATGGTATCTAATAAGTCAGAATTTAAATTTTGTCATATTTTCCAATTTGGTTAACATTAGGATTTAAACCATATGCCAGTAATATAAAAAAATACTGCGGGTAAGGTCAGACGATATGTCAATAGAATTTTAGCTTTCTTATTTGGTATTCTGCACAATTATATCATTCCATTAATATTTACCTTGCCCCTCACCATTTTGCAGAAGCAGTTTTAAGGCTCCGTTGCGATGCGAATTTCCTTCTCCTAGAATGTTGTTCAATCTATTCTGATTAGAAAACTCTATCAATGCTCTTGTTGCTGGATTTCCGTCTGTGTTTGCTTGATCTGCATTATTTGATATGTTTTCACCGTTCTCTTGCTTGATCAAAAGCTGTTAAAAAAAGGAAATGCATGAAATGCATATTAAGTCCGAAGCCCAAATACTTAGTAATTTCAAAATTTAATCAGATGCCTCCTTCTAATCGAATATTTGGCAAAATTAATGTAATGCATTGCAAACAATAAAAAACTCATACTTCGTCATATCTATTGTGAGAGGTGACAAGTTGAGAACCAGTTTTGAAATGAGGAAGTACTTTTGAGATGACAGCCCACTGAACCCTCGCTATTTGTTTGCAGTATAAACCACAAATTATCATGAGATTGATACATCATGTCTATTACTACTGATATCCTAAACCAAGGAGAATAACGAGGAGAATATTATAACAGATATGCTCACATTATCGGATTTTCCTTCTGGACTCAAATCATGTGGTTCATCGTTAACAATTGGTGATCCAACACCAGTCACATCTTCTCCTCGATTACTGTTCGTTGCAGATTGATTGCCGGGTGACGGTGGTGTATTTATAAGCTCACATTCCTGTGTAAAAATATAGGCGCAAATAATTACAACAATGCTATGGGTTTAGGGATGTAGACTAACTATTTATCCTTCCCTTCCTCTGTGCCTTTGTGTTTGCGGATCCGTGTGCAGTAAACGCAGGGATGCAGTAGCAAGAGTAACTATGACTTACTAGAGAGTTCAGACGAAACGCTGGAGAAATAAACGTGTGTAAGTGCAAAGCAAGAGTCTTTGCCTCTCCAATTTTAAGTTTTACTACAATTACAAGTTTTACTACATTTAAATGACTTTTTTCTTTCGATGGAATTTTATTTTGATTTCACATTGCTATGGCCTAACCCATGGATCGTCAATACGAATCAATTATTTGAATATATTCAAAAATAAACATATTCGATATAGTAAAGTTCTTGACTTTAGATATATTTCAGAATAGTTGCTTGCAAAAATACAGTGTTTTTATTGTATGAATGCAGACAGAATCAAGAGAATAATTTGTATTTGTTCTCCAAATTGACATATTTCACATAATAAAGGAAATTGGGTACTCTAATTATAATTTTCGAAATTTTACAATTTATATTTTTTGTTAAATTTTAAAATGCTCTCATCAAAAATAAGGCTGAATTTATTATATATTCAATATTTCATGTTCGAAATTATTTTTTCTGAATGTATTCGAAATAGTAAGGTATTTGGTTTTGTCATCCCTGGCCTCACCTAGAGATACCACCAACTTTCAGATTCAATTATTTTCAAATCGAATCTCGAAACTTCCCAAATCTGATTCTATTTTAAAAATTTCAATAAATGGCCTACATTTTGAATACAATGGCAAAAATTCAACATAAGTATATAACATAACAACATAAGTATTCGAACCCTTCAAATCAATTTGATACTACTGCTAAAGACCCAGCAATTTTAGTTGCAAAGTGCAAATGTTTATCTTGTAATATTATTGGCTTTTTAGAAAACTTTCTTCTGATGGAAACTATTTTTCAGGTGTCTGAACTGATAAACATTGAAATTAAAAAAATTGATTAGTTAAAAATTGAAAGTGTTTTACCTGGTTGTCTGAATTTTTGTTTGAAAGATATCTTTGATCAGTTAGTGGGGGGAAGGAATTTTGTGGTGATACGTGTCCATGAGTGACAATGAACTCCTGACATTTGTCGACAACGTAGGGTATTTGTAGGTAGCATGCTGAACATAATACCTGAAATATAAGATTTAGGATCAAATTTTTTATATAAAAGAGGATAATAATATATTCAGATTAAAAAAAAGTCAAGACTTTCAGTGTTTTCATGATTTCTTAAGGCGTTTTCTTCCTCAAAAAGTGCACAGAATAATAGATTAATAAAAAAAACACCCTTGTGATCATAAAAGAATTGTAAACAAACATTAATAACATAGTAATCATAGTTATAATATATCCCAATCAGAAAAATTTGATTAAGATATATTTTGTTGAGCGTCAGTCACTGATGGATCGCGCCGCCGAGGCGTGGTCCATCCGTGGTTCATGCACAACAATTCTTAATTTTCAAAATGTATATATATATATATAAAATCGATTGCACCATATTAAGGCCATATGATTCTGTTGGGAATAAAGTCCGAAAATATCCCTAAAACAAAACTGCGTTTGCGACTTTTCTATATTATCTCGATTGTTGACTAGCGAAAAACTGTTACAAATTACAATGTGTCATAAGACATAGTACTGTCACACTGTGGGACTTGCCTATGCAGTAATATGATGTCATTTGTAATATATCATCTTACGATAAATAATAACAAGCACATGATCATCCATGATCTTATTAGATGAAATATTGCAATTCGCGGTACAAGTTGAAAATTGGATATTCAATATATTTAAGTATGTGTCACTGATGAATCACGTTGTGGAGCGTGGTCTATTTCGTGTTGGATTGGGTCGTGCGTGGGACTCTCTCCTTAAGGCTCACGCAACGCACATAATTCATCAGATCATCTTTATCTTTAATATGCAAATGAAAAAGTAATTTCTGGAATCTACTACTTCACCAATAGTATTTTATCCAGATAGGATAAATGATTAGCTTGCAATAAAGTGACTGTTCAATGTATGCTGGGTTTGCATTAAATGATAGACAAATGAAATACATACAATAACCTAAATTCAAACAGTATTTTTTACCAGGTATGTGTAACTTCCCAATTGTGCTTCAACCCAAATTTTTGTTTCTCAAGTATGAGCCACAGATGGACAACACATCAATGGCGCTCCATCATTGGCCGTTTCATCACTTGACAAAACAGGTATAGATCATGTCAGGTCGATGAGAAATTACCTAATGTACCATTAACAAAAAATTCAAACGAAGGTACTGAACTACTGAAAATTCCGAGAACTCAGAAGGAAGTGCAAAATAGTCCGCATAACCAATTTGTCACAGATCACAAGGGGTGTGTGTGGTTCAGTCAAAAAAATTTTACATTTGACTAATATAACTTCAGGGCTAACAAAACAATGGGCACACATAATGACTCATATCAAATACTGTATAGGAAATGGAAACAAGGCAAAGGGTTGTAGGTGATATGTATGCATGATTTTCTTGTCACCGGCGGATCACAAACATAAAAGTAATGAAATTAAACACTTCGCATAAACGGGCTATGCGTCAGAGTGGATATAGATAGGATAAAATGTAAAGTGTGTGTATTCATCATTCTTCAGTTTAAAAACTAACAACTACTATGAAAAACTGAAAACGGTCCCTAAATCACTATATTCTACCGATATATTACTATACGATGTAGATATAATCTTATAGTACTACCAGATGGATAATTTTCTCAGGCAAAGTCAATATATGACAATAGTAATATTATAAAATTATTGCAATATCCAATTTTTATATTAATTCAAGGATTCTCAATCTGAACAGATAAACACAGATTTACCTAAATTAGGTCAAAGAGAGTATATGGCAACGGGATATGACAAATACGAATTTGATATTGTTATGCACATTTGCAAATATTGTTAAATCTGTATCTGCAATTTACCTCAAAAGAAGAACAATAGTTTGTTATACATTTTGCCGGTTCTTTACAAATACTTGGTTGGCGTCCCTTGAGTATGTTTTTACAAAACATTTCAGATATAATAAAATGTTCCCATGTTCCCGGTCCCATGTGTATATTTTTTGACGTTTCTCAACATTCCGGTGTGCATTTGAAAAATATTGAAAATCGGTATCGTCAAGTATGGGTCACCGATGTATCGCACCTCCGAAGTGCGGTCCATATGTGACACATACTTGACAAAATAAACCTATATTTGACTCTGTTAAATTGGAATTTCAGAATATTCCCATTTTTGTTCATGATTTATAAGTTTACGGATAAAAATAAAAATTATTTAGAAACTGGGTTGACTATCAAAAAATCGCAACACCGAATTTTGGTCTATATATGGCACATGTTACGTAAGGTTTGACTGTGAAATCAGTGTGTCAGACTTTTGGTTTTCCCGAAAAAAATCTCAAAGTTCAATTTTTTTGATAAAAAATTATGCGCCCCGAGCCAATTTGTATCCTGAATCGCTAACTTAAGGACGCATTAGGAAACACGAAAAAAGTTCCGATGACGTAATTATGTCACATTTATTTTTGTGGAAAGCGGAGTGACATGAATCATGTTAACCCCGAATAAGCTAGTTCCGGTCAAGAGTAAAAATAATTTTACCGTTTGGACAAAGTTTTTCAAGACGCGATACCTATTACATTTTTTATCGAAATTACAATATTTCACGATAAGAGTCCAAATTGACGCGAAAACAATCCATATAACATAATTGTGTAAAGATATCTAAAAACAGTATGGGACTAGAGAACAAAACAAGGGGCACCAACGTCCCAGGCCCAGCAAAGTAAGCTTTCGGTATTGGACGATTAGCCATGACAAAACATTGGGCTTTTTCAGTATTTCGGATATTTTGCCATCCAAGTAGTTATTCATAAAAGACTCTAACAGGGGTATTTCGTATTTTGTTGTGCTTCTACGTCTGAATTTGTAAATATTTTTATCCCTACGGTTGTTTTTCCAATCCAGAATTTGGAAGATTTGCCCCAGGGCATTACCGCCACTTACGCGTGGCCTTGATCACCCACACCATAACATATGCTGCTACGTCATAAAATTCTGAAAAACAACTCCTAATTAGGAATTAAACATCGGTAGCCATAAATTAATTTCGCATTACTGAGTCCCATTGGCCAGACCTTGCGTTGAACAAGGGTTACAAAGCATTCCGAACAGTTTCCAGTCCGAAAAAATTGTAGAACATGTGCCTTTTATAGGGTGGCCCATCTGTGATTCATGATTGAAAAAACAAATTTTTGAAACAAAATTCTAATGAAAATGAAAAAAGGTGAAATTTGTCATTGATTTTGACGAAAATTTTGTCACGTGTACCTACGCAACTCGCCGCTGTCGCCCGGTACATATGAGCCTCATGATTGACAAAATAAAATGCGTGCTTGGTTAAAAAAAATCTATCGGCCAATCACAGAAATTAATATTCAAATCTTCCGAATCAATTCGAATCCAGTTTTTTTAAACCGTCCTAAATCGGAGCTTAGACATGTTTTTAGAATACATGACCTTTGAGTCGTCTTGGTAGGAAACAGAGGACGAACCCTTTTGATCATGGTAAATTGTCCATCTATAATAAACACCAGATTTCGACATTTCGCTCAAATGGCAATTGACGACATTTACTTAATTTTCATATCTGTGTGTGCGTTACAGGCTGAAAATATCCCAATAGTCGAATTCGTGACGATGCCAAATCTGATCAATTCAATATAGCAGGGTGTTCCAATACTTTGGGTATAATTCGCTGAACGAAACTATTCCTTTTGGCAATAAATGCTCTTAATATTAATAGGACACGATTTCGGTGGCACAAAAATGCTTTAATTAATGGGGATTACAAAGTGTTCCCATTCGGTATATTTGGCGCTTTTCAAACACGAACTTAGGCCTAATTGGGGTGGTTTAAGATACGAGAGGAACACGCAAACACTTCTCATAACGCAGAGTAAGAATAGCCAGAGGGGGTGTCGCGTGATTGGGTGGTTTAAGAAAAAGTTTGTGACGTCGCTTTGGGTAAGTGTTAAGTTGTTTTCGTGAAACACCGGGAGGCTTTAAAATAGCTCACTACTTCAGAATAACGGTATGTGGTCTAGAATGTGTGTAAAGTTCCACCCGCCGAAGACACTTTTATATATATATATAGCAGCTAAAACGATTTTGGTTTCAAATTTAAGGGATGGAAACAAATTCCTAAACATTCGCAAGATAAATAACAAATTAGAATATTATATATTTTTGCCTGTAACATCTATTTGTTATTAAACTAACCCTAAGTTTGCCAATTATATTCGTGTCGTGTTTTAAAATCTACAAAATTAACTTTAGTTTCTTCTATCTATTTTCTAACTGAAAATGATTTGTGGGTGCGGAATTTAGAACTGCCTCAACCTATTTTTTGTGCGTAGTAAGAGGCGACTAAAAAGAAACAAAGTGGTAGTGGTTTCTAACATATCCAAGGGCAGATACCACTCCCTACACATTGTTATAGCTGTCCATCTCCATTTTTGATGTTTTCTTCTTAGAGTGCATTTGCCGGTAGAACATTTTGTGATAGGTCTTAATAACCGTGTAGGTGGACACGGGAGAGATCCTTTTCAGCGCTGTTTCCGTCTTTGCTTAGTGGATCACAATAAAAAATGTTACGTTATGTTAAGTGATAATACAGTAATAAGTATATAAAGACGGGTTCCTTCAATAATGACCAAGATAAAAAAAAATCACGTAATCTACAGTTTTAGCTCTTAAGCAACGAATCGAAATAGGTAAAATGCAAATGCGAAATATCTGGCAAGTATATTACTTTGCACAAAGGCAACAAATTGAAATGGGCTAAATGCAAATGTGAAATGTCTGACAAGCTATCAAAAAACCTAGAGTTCTAAAATACCAATTACCATTGTGCCATTTTCATAATCGTTCGTAAAAACTAAAGGCTGACTGACAGTGACAATGTTTTACTATATGCCTAGGAAAAAAACGAATATTCCACTATTTCGAATACGTTCTAGAAAAATATTTCGAATACGAAATATTGAATAATTCTGAATTCAAACATGTCTTTAATCAAAAGTCGCATTAAAACTATTTTAAGGATAAATGTTATTCGAAAAATCTAGAAAGCTATCAGCATAGGTCACAATTTCTTCTGTTCAGTGAAAAAATATCAATTTTGAGTGCAAAAATGGACTCTTCTGTTCAATTTGTATTGATTTATAATAATTATTTATAATAAAGCAGGAAATTTCCGTATGCCACCATCCTGAAATATATCTAAAATTTTCATTATATCGAGTATCTTAATTTCTGAATGTATTCGAATACTCTATTTGTTTTGGACACCCCTGTACATTTCTATCATACATTATTATATTTTGTTGAGCGTGAATCACAGGTGGACCGCGCCTCGGGGGCGCGTTTCACTAGTAGTCACCGCTTAACAGGAAATTGATTAGAAATTGATTAGCAAATTCAACAATTGTTCTTCAAGCAACTTGACTGTTTCGACATAATGTTAAAGATCAAAAGTTGGGACCTAATTCATTATGATGAAGACGGTCTATTTTGTCACAGAGACTGCAAATTGTTACGAAAGTTATTTTATCTAATCTAATTCTTTGCCCAAGTTCGTGACTAACCACCCACAGGGGTGACCAAATTTCCTGATTTTAGTACCGAATAATTTATACGAATCGAATATTCGAAAAATGAGTATTACAATAAACAAATAACAATTTTCATATTTTGTTCCATACATTAAAATTCATATTTGATTTTCGAAAATATATACTTTTTTTTTAACTTGAGGGCTGATTGTAATATGGAAACGAAATTGAATTGAACTGCACATGGAAACTAAAAATCGCGGCCGCGGTTCATCATTGACACATACTCGAAAAAATGGTGTTTCGAAGATTTAATTTATAGAGATTGTTCATAATAAACACCAAGTGCGTATCATCGGTATTCAATGCTTAAGAAAGCATGAACCATCAATGAATCATGTTTGGTACAAGATTACATAAAACCACTAAAATGTAACTGGGTATTTTGCTCTTCGCGGGTTCTTTGTTATGCCGCCATCGTGTCACGGCCAACCCTGCAATTTGATTTTCAATTGGGTGAGTGGCGCGTATAATTATTATTTGGACGAAAAACAATTCAGATAGTTCTTGATCCTTGGCCTTACTTCCCATGAAATTTTGGTTTTCATCAATAGCCCCGGGGCTAATGCACTATCGTGACCCAACTATAACATATTGCCAAATATGTGATGAAAACTACCGTTTTAGCTTCGATCAATACGTGACGTTTGACAGGGTTCGCAACTTCTATATATTATGTTCGAATCGATTCGTTTACGGATCCAGTTGATTCACTCAAGACTCATTCATAATCGAAAAATACACCGGAATATTTATCAAGTATGGGTCACTTGTGACTCAATATTTACAAACTAAAACGTCCTTCGCCCGATTCGAAAATTCTGAAAAATTTAATATATTTTCCAACGATAGGATATCCATAATCTGAGGAGGACATAAATTTTGAGTACTTAAATATTCTCTTGCAAAATCTCTGTTAATTATAAAAACTTTACATTAGCGTATTCGAATCGATTAGTAGGAATTAATCAAGTTGATTAGAAAATGAAAATATTCGAATCATACTATTATTATTTAAATAAACAAAAAATAATTCCATTAATATTGAGAGTAGAAATAAACTCTGGGACCCTATGATATTATCCAGGAAAAAAAAATTATAAAAAGCCATTTAGTTATTTCGTTATGCCCCGTATATAGTCAAATCCCGATATAGCCTATTTTATAACTATGGATATCTCCATATGCCCCATTATGAAACAAACCCAGCGGCATACTAGTGCGGCGGCCTACTTTCGCACGTCCGTTCTATATCTCTATATTATATTCTATCGGCCGTTTATTCACTGTATATTATTCTAAGGATATGATATAATAAAGAAAATCATAAATACTCTACTCCACGGCATCGAGCGTTTGAAACACGAGACGCCAAGGACCTCTCCCCCGTTTCACAACAATTGACAAGTCCCCCGCCAGCCGCTAGAGACTTCCCGAACGCCGACCCATGAGGATAATAATAAATCATTGTTGGCAATATGCTGTTTGTAATAAGGATAAATTCGGGCGGGAAAGCGATCTCAGACCAAGCCTATTGCCAATTTTAGCTTATCGAAATCGGTTAAGGCGAGCGTCGTCTGCGTGGACCAGATGACCTAAACGACCACAACTGGTACATTCACTATCCTTTTCCAATCGAAGAATTTATTTCGCCAAGCATGATTCACAGATGGACCGCGCCATGATAGCGCAATCCATCAGTGACTCACACTTGACAAAACTTGGATGCAAAAAAATCTGATTAGGTTATCAGGTGGAAAAAATTTCGTTACACGAAGTCACAAACATACTTTCAAATATTGGTTATTATTTAGTCGGCAAAGTTTGGAAACCTTCACAAAATGGCATGCATTCGTTACAATTCAAATATGCACTCGTTCCACCAAAATCCACTTTTAACATTTTCAGACATACATAGATGGCGGGCGACCTGCGTAATTTCTATACCAGGGACCAGGCTAGCATTTGGTGAATTTAAGAACACATGAAAGTCCACGTTACGGCCGAATTTTATGTGCCTACCAATGAAAGCCAATATAGTCAATTCAGGCCGTTTTTTCTGTACTTAGTATAAAGATACCAACGTTCCCATAATAAATAATGTTAGAGCAGTATGCCGCCCCACATAATATTAACTGCAGGAAACGAGCTGTGTGAATAACAAACGCGCGCGAATTGGAGACGTCTTAGCGTGGGAGTGTTAATTTATTTTATCTGATGGTTACACCCGCAAGCCTGCCTGCATGATTATAGCTAAATTGGAGATTGAAAACTCATTAATAATATTGAAAAATGGTTTTGGAATATTGCTCAAACGTAATTCACAGATGGATCTTGCATTGGCGGCGCGATGTGTCCAATCCAATATGCAACAAAAGAATTATTAGTAAACTAACTTTTTTTATTAAGATTTGGAAATTTGTTTCAACTGTTATAGAAATCTCTGCCAAAAAAACTAATGTTTACCTACAAAGATAGATCAGCAACCTTTCAACTTTTTCCCATTGTATATTTTCGACCACAACAAGCAAACAAACTACTTCCATGTTCCCTGTTCTTTAAGTAGGAAAGGGGGAACCGCAGGACACACACCCGAAAATAAAATCTTTTAACGATTGAATTTGAAGCGATTTGCTGAAACTACCATATATTCCAAACATTAGTACGTCCCATAAAGTGAAAATGAAAGAATTGTGCTTGTAAATATATCATTATAGCATGAAAAATAACTGATAATTTCGGTACAAGGCAAATATCTTGTTAAATATCAAAATTCACACCCTGAGCCATGCTGTAACAATATCTTTGGAAAAAATTCATGTTCGTAATATCATCAAACCACAGAAGGTAAAAGCAATATACGTATCAAGATCGGCAACAATTTTGTTTTTAAATGATGAAAAGATTGCTTCACTTTTTCAAAGCTTGAAAAAAAAAAAGGAACCAAATTCCACCATAAAAACCGAAATGACATAAAAGCTAGCGAGAAATGCACAACCCTCGTAATATTATAATTTTGTTGCCAGCCGGGATATCCCAAAACACCCTAGGGAGGCTTACCGGCTGGCCTGGGAACGAGCATAACAGCGTTATAAAACGGGGTTTTTATTGTGCGTTTGGACGGTAACCAAGCAGCGTAATTGTTTTCAAGCGCCCCGTGAGGTCTTTCGGTACCAGTTACGAGTGTCCCACTCCCATAAGATCAAAATAGAACACCCATCACGCGATTTTAACAGTTCCATGCCTGGCCATAAATAGGAGACTCAATAATATTATAAAGAGTAAGTGGTGAATAGATATGATTCTTTTTAATTTGTCAAGTAAGAACCACAAATGGATCGCGCGATCCATCTGTGGATCGTACTTGACAAAGTAATTGTGTGATTGGAATGGGACCAATTAAACAGTTGAATGCTAAAAGCTTCATCATAACCCAATAAAGTGTGTAAAAACAAGCATGTGCCATGGATTTCTTAAAAACAATCTTTATCTTTGCGTGGTACACAGATGAGCTTATATCAATCCACATTATATATTTAACACGGACCCCATACAAATTCCATTATATTATTTCAAACGAATTCTACTTTTACAAGAGGGTGAGGTCAAACAGAAGGCAAACAATAGCGCAGCGGTCGTTCCTCCCTCGCTTGGGTGCCTATTGTATAGCGGGACACGCTATTGTGCTACCCGTGGGGTTGTGCCATACGCGTTTTGGTACAATGGGATATTCATATAGCCGCCCTTTGAATCACATTGGAACGGAATTCCTTTCTTTATTTAATAATTGCTGGGACTTTATTTCGATGGATGCGTTGAATACATACATAAAGTACTTGTTAAGATGAAGCGGTGTTTTACCCCACTATATATAGTTTCGAGATTGTGAAACCATTTTGAATGATTGCTTTCGAACGGGCATGTCCAGTCACATTGAAAGTCCCACAATTGAGAATGGGATGTTCTCAATCAGAAATTTTTATTTTTCACACATGGAGAACAGATGATTCGTGCCTAAGTGGCGCGATCCATCGGTAGGATTCGTATTCAACAGAATATGTTTACGCAAATACATATTTTTTCTGACTGAATTATAAGACTTTAAATCCATGTTCAATCAGGTTCATGGCACCGTGGTTTGGAATTTTAGATGATCGAAATCAATTCGGAACGTTCTGGGATATTTAGCATTTTTTGCAACCTAATCGCGAATTATGTGAAATTTCATAAGGAAAAGATAAAGATTTCCATTTTATATTTTATACGAGGTAACAAACAACCCACAAATAGTCTCGGCAAGTATGAGCCAATAGTAACGTAGATGACATCTACGTCCCCTGCTCGGCAAAGATCAAAATTTATCAAGATTCATTCACGAGCTTCAGATAAAGTGGCCATATGAGAAATTTCATATTGTCAAGCACGTGACATCGATCATCAGTTCCCCATACTTAACAAAATATGTTTCGCTATGTATTATTTTACTGGGGGTTGGTATACGTACACACAGACGGCGACGTGTTGTGGTACACGAACAAGACGTCGTTTTATAATTCATATTGCCTTGGGGCAAATCCTGCCCTTATCCGGCTGCGTTTCATGCCTGTCATCAACAATGTAGGCTACGTAGGTGAGAAAATTGAAAAACAGGTCTTGTTTTGTATGTTTATATTATGTATGATTTTTCGTCATGATCAAGATGACTCTAAGGGCATACAATTCTGAAAATCTTCTATCCACACAAGTGTGATAAGCATAGTTTTATTGTACAATAATTCATTCTAAATACAAAACTCGTCGTGTGAAAACGTGTCACCTGTCATGTTTTGATTTCAGAATCGAATCTAATATTTTTCTCGAATATTTAAATTTCGAATCAGAAGTCAAATAATAAACAAACAAAGACATCTTTTTAGCAGCTTATAATTTAGGTGAAAATCCACACTTATTTTTGAGAAATCAAAAGTATAACGTAGTTAATTTCGAACTGTTGCAGAAATCGAATCGAATAATTAGGATTCGAATATCGCGAACGGAATCGAATATTTTGGACGGCCCTAGTTAAGACGTGAATTTTGATCTGGGAAGTCTCAAATGGTCAATCTCAAATGGTCAATCTGGCAAGCATCTTTTTTCAGTTCAACATATTGTTGTAAATTCCAAGTTTCGATTTATGAGATCGTTACTACTACATATGACCGAGGAACCATTTTAATCCATGTACTGATCGTAATTTAAATTATTATTATTTTGTCAAGCATAAGTCACCGATGGATCGCGCCGCCCAGGCGCTTGACGAGACATATTAGGATGGATTTTGTACGGGGATGTTGACGCTTGGTGGTAACACACTACATTATTTATGTAACCTTGTTGTCCCGTTTATTCACCCAGCAGGGGATTGATTATTTTTGGAAGAAAATATTTAAATCTGTATGCCTTGTGGTTAGAAAATGGTATTTACGTGACATTGCAGGTAACTGCGACAAAAGCTAGAGTTCGAGTTTCGTGTAATGTTTATCTAGTTTGGGTCAAAGCTCAGACTGGCCTATTAGATCCATACTGAAAATACAGAATAGCCGGACAATAAAATACCGAGGAAACATGTTCTCTAATGTACGTATCACTGATGGATTGCGCGGCCCGTCGAAGCGCGGCCCGTCTGTGACACAAACTTGAAAAAAACAATTTCCCCTGAGGGTGGGCATTAGAGTAACAAGTTGATGCTCAATTTTATTATCTAACCCAGTCATAATTTTTTAATTTATTGTCATCGTATTCGAGTCGCAGACTACGCCTTGGAGGCGCTTAGTTGGAACTCTTGGACCCTTAACAAAACATCGGTCGCAAAACTTTTTTTGATTGATATAGAAATGCACTCGTGACTCGAAACTTCACTTTTATAGTCACAGGATTCTAAAAAAGTAAAACAAACAAGATATCGAAAAGCAAAACATGTTCAAAGCGGCTTGGAACGCAAACAATTTCAAAACAACAAAATATGCAATGTGTCACAAATCGATACAAAAATCCAGTATACAAACGCCAGTACAGTCAACGCCCGTTTCTCCCTTGACAAATACAAACGACATAAAACGGATATGACCCACTGCCTTATTTCTATACATATGGGACGGGTAGAAGCGAGCAATATGGGAATGGTGAGTCATTTCATACAATACATTGCGTATACTCCCATGCAGGAAATCACACATGCACGCGAACACCCGCGTCAAACGAAATTCCGCTCCCTGTTTTATATTATAACCAGGCGGTTATAGGCGTCTCAAACGAGGGTATTACCAAAATAAAAATCCAGTTTCATCGAGTATATGCTCAAATGGAGTGCGGCCTTTTGGCGATTCAATGATTTAGACTTCAGAAGGGTCTTCTAAATTAGAACCAACCAGAAAAAGCGGTCCAAGTCTAAGCATGTTTTGTCACGCATGGACCACTGATGGATGGCGCCGAGGAGGTGCGGGCCATACGGGATCCATGCTTGACAGAATAACATGCCAGGCTAGCAAATTTTGTCATGAAAATACAAACAAAACAAATAAATAACCGAAATATATTTTAGGTATCTGGCAGCGATAAAGTCACACTTACGACTTCAATATCAATACCCATACATGGCCCATCAAAGTCGCGCACATAAAAGAATTTTTCAATCCAGCACAAATCACAATAACATAACCTCATTTGGTCGGGTTTAAGGCGGTTTCAATTTGAAAAAAAAATATCCAGTCTGGAGGGTGTCCTCCCTGACCTTGGGAAGCCAATTTAAATAATAAACGCAACGAGGGAGCACTCCTCTTCGATTCACTCCCATTTCAAAACCCATGTTAATTATTGATGAAGCTCTTTCCAAAGGTTCAACAACCCCCGTTCCGTACTTAAGTGGGAACGAACCGCGCTGCGCACTATCCTATTGCGCGAGTCGCACATACGTGCCAGCACCCCCGAAGAGACCTTGATTGAAAACATAACACTGTGGAAAAATTAGTAAATTTTAAGGGCTGTTTTTTGGAATACTGCAACGATATTATTATATATTGAATGGAACTAAAATAGAGTACTAATAAATGTAGTTACAGGAAGACAATGAAATCACGATTATCTCAATTTGGATTTTGAAATAAAAATATAGCGATCGAGAACGACTAGAATGGACTTCATCTTATAGGGGTCGGCCTCCTTAAGGGCATTGAATCGAGTATTCATGTCGAACTTCATGTGAAAGATTTGAGGAAGTTCGACCGAATTTTAGTATTTTGAATTTTGAAAATTGTCAAATGCCTTATATTTAAAGTTGTTTCATCGGACCTAACGTGTTGCCATTCCAAAAAAGGTCGAATCGAACGTTACCAATAGTCAAAACACACATCCATAGATTTCGTCTCTTTTTATGCGATAAAATCACCCTTATGTAATTTAGCACATTATCATACTCGCAAATTCGAGTCAATTTACCGCCTATTTTCCTCAGCACATCTGCTCAATATTCTTAGCTTCAACGAGCATACGCTATAAAGGTAACAACAATCACCAAGCTTGGTCGTGTTAGCAAGTTTACCGAATCACCCCACATAGGGTTTGCTATTTCGAGTGCTTTGGAATTTCAAATCTGTGTACTTAACGTTTGACAATATCCACCCTTTTTCCGCTACGCGCTTCGCGGGCCTTTCCTTAATAGGCGGAAATCGAAGCCACTTGGGGCTAGTCCTGCAACAACACAGTCTTTCACTACTTTTTCCAGAAATTTCTGTATAAATTATGTCGTTTTGAGTATGAGAGACACACTTAGCGTCGCGGTCCTTGTGTGGCCCATACTCGAGAAGAAAAATCTTAATCAAGGGTTACGCTTTTTGTTTATTTATATTGTACGAATGACACCAGGCACTCAAAGTCAATTATGATATAAGAAACCCCATTTCGATCGACCCTCAGCTATAAAAACTCCTGAGCGCTTGGTGCGTTTGTTTTCATTTCAATTCGTTTTATTGGCCCTGAACATTCCCAGGGGTTGACAAAAAAAAAAAAAAAATAACTCCGTTGATATCGACGAAGCTATCGATCACACGCCCTTACACTGAACCCCGGGCGTTATATGCGACTGCAAGTAGGTACTATTAAAATTTCAAAATGTTACTTATGAACGGTATTTGAAATTTGGTTGGTTTGATAGTAATTCAGTTGAAAACACAAATAATTACCATAATTAGAGCTGGCGAAAATATTCGATTTGTGATTTGCAAATTCAAAATGTATTGGATCCGATTTTCCAGGGATTCGAAATCAACAGAATCGAGAGTGTAAAAGCTTAGGAAAACACGTACAAATTTTGATGTAATTTGCGATTTTGAAGTTTCTTTTAATGATACGATAAAACAATGAAATCCAATAAGGAAGTCCAATTTTCCAAAATTTCAAACTCATTCAAGTATGCTTCATTAGAAAATCACGCATTTTGAGATTCTACTACAGAGATACAGTAAATTAATTTATTACTCGAGGTTACAAATTTTAAACTTATTCATAGCATGAACAATGTCAATGAACTTAAACGTTTGAAAACTATGATGTCACGATAATTCAAACACGTGACGTGTCGTAATTAAACAGGTATGAAAAATTCCCTAGAACAGAGAAATTTGGCAAGCTTGGACACTGATAGGCGCGATCTATTTGTGGCCTATGCTTGACAAAATAAAATTTTAGATAAATGAATTTTCCTTTTTATTACAAATATTCAACATGTGTAAAGAAATTACGGTACTTCAAATTGTAAATAACGGAATATAGGAATAGGTTTTTAAACAATTTCATGAAAGTTTGATCAAAATAACATCTCTGAGCTAACTAAGGAAGGTGAAGGTTCCGCACCTACACTCTACAAAATAAAACTCAGGTACAAATAGGAATTGTTATGTTGAGATGTAGCATCAGTGGAAAGGGCTGTCCAATATAGCCGATACGATTTCTAAACCGATAGGAAATCAAATAAAAAAATCTTGTATTTTTATACACATAGAAACGAGTTTTTTATAAAAAAAACTTAATGAGAAACTTCGAGAAAGATGTTTTTGTTCGTTCGTAGGAAGACTTTTGATTTGAATCGATTCGGAAAAGTTATTCTATAAGAAATACTGTGAAATTCACGCTGGTCAGCTATCACTTGGATAAAAGCAGAAAATTCATTCTCATAACTCTTGCTATGTTAAAATCAAATTGTGTTCCAATATTGACCACACCTATAAGGTGTTTCATGTAGTATTTCAAAAACACATTTTGTCTTTGGAAGAACTAGCTGTTCTGGTCTTCAGCACGCTTGTAATGTTTTTTTCGAGATACGATACTATTTACGGGGAGTAAAGAGAATTGACAATGTTGTAAATGTGAAAGCATTATAATTACACCAAATTTTAGATACCGTCATCAATGTGAAAGATCGTGAAGAGACAAAACAAACTTCATAATGACAAATTATATCCCCAGTTTCCGGGAAACGGTTGAATCGGGGCGTTCTCTGAACAAGAGCGGACAACATCAGACATTATATTATTCAATGCGTAGTAGTGTTCATCATGCTGCCCTCGGTTTGCCGGAAATCGGGGTTACGCAAGTCAAACGCTGCTTAGATTGGAGCGTTTAGGATGTGCGTGCTACGATGTTGTATGCGTCGGTTTAATTCGGTGTTGGCGGTTGCTCAACAATGGGAAAAATTCGTGAATTTGGATCTCAGAGTCCAAGATATTCGTGTCTTGTTCATTTAACAAAATGAAACTTGTGATATGAGAATGAATTGCGATACGAAAAACAGAATATCCCGCTAATTGAACCAGGAAAAAAACTTTCAGATAAATAACTTTTTGAAGCGTGAAAGTTTATATATGTAATTCATGATTTCGGTTGTTGGAACATTAATTTTTCTACTGCTAAACCTGTGCTGACTGCTTATATGTAGCTGAAATACTAAAATATTCAAAATTAAATTTAGATCATGAAATTGTATTTGTAAACTTAGGATAATCGTCGAAACTTCATTTTTTCCGTACTGACATACTGACATAGGCGGGAAACTCAAGTGAAAAAATCATGATTTTATGTCAAATTTTACAACGTAAAATTTGGCATATATCATGAATTTGTAGCAAAATGAATAAAAAGATTGGAATATTCGAAAAAGGAAATTGATCGCAACTACTCTGGTAAGGACAACTACCCTAATATTGAACACACAGTTATATCGCAAGATATATGATGATTACACAATATTACAAGGCAAACGTAAAAGAAAAATTGAACACGATTTATGAATTAATTTTACATTTTAGGGATCGCTTATGTATGACCGTTTGGCATAACTGAAAACAGGCGTGCATGCAAATTTACATTTTTTTCTTTAATTTGGCAGATATTTCTAAGAAAAATAGCGTACCTTCTTGACACGTATAAATAACATAACATAGAAATAACATAGAAACGATTGCTAACAATAACGGAGATGTCATTTGTGACTTAAAACTTTTTTCCCCCAGAGTCTTCCGAACACGACGGACTTGTGCCAAAAATCTTAAGTTCATTAGATTCCTTCGACAAAAAAATTATTTTCGAAAAAATAAACAACATAAATTCACAGTAAAACAGGTCCAATTTTTTTTTGGGGGGGGAAGTTAAATAATAATATTATAAAATTTACTACTTCACGTAAAGGGTCTTCAAAGAATGCTATTTTTAGATAATATAACGAAAAGGGCGACGCCCATAATGCAGAAAAAGGGGAAAAAATTAGGGAATTCTCTAGGTTGCTCTTGATAATGCGTTAATATGATAATATCATGACTTAAAATCGCACGAGAAGAAACAAGTTATTTTACAATGTTTTGTATTCCTAATAACTTTGGAAAATTTGCCAATTATAAATCATTCGAATAGAAATCTGCCACGACTTGGAATTAATGAAAGGCAATATTTCCGAGTTTGTCAGAAAATAAGAATAAATTTTGATGTAAATGAAAATTTTTCCCGAAATTTTGACTTCATTCTAGTAGAAAAACCCTGTCAGAATACATATGGGGCTAAGGAGGTGAACGTTTGGAAAATCATATTTCGAGTCGGGGTGTACTTATTTGGCTACACAAATGCTTGAAAATCTCATTCTGTCAAGTATTATGAGACACAGATGGACCACGCCTTCCATGCGTGTTGCAATAGTGTTTCATACTTGACAGAAAATGATGATGAATACAATTTTTCTTAGGGTTTGACCGGGTTGGTACTAGAAAAGTCGAAAGTATATGTTGGCGTAAAGCGTTTTCACTTCCTATAAACCAATCGATCTTGCATGTATTAATTCCAAAAAGTTGCTTGGTCATTCCGACCCGGCATTTCGAGAGTTTTTGGGATACTAGCTTTGCACGCAATTCGTAGTTTCGGTTAGTGACCGACCCGACCTAAATATATCGCATTATGTAGTAGTAGGGTAGGGGTTTTGCGTCATAGTACTATAAATCGCGTGTCAAATCGACATAAAATTTAAATTCTGTTAAGGGCGTTATATTAGGACTAATTACTCACACCAATTGAAAATCACTTATCAATGATCCCGATTAAAACAAAATGGAATGGTTAATTTGTTTTATTCTGTATATTAACCAGATGACTGCGGTTGTTCAATAAAGATCCATTCCTCTTTTAACTCAATATTCGAATATATTCGGATGTATACGGAATTCAAATATTCATTTGCACAATCTGTAATGATTAATAAGTTATTTTAGAGTAAAATTGTCCCCCATATTCGTTGTTTTCTTGCTTGTTTTGAAAAAAAATAATAACTAGGGAAAGCAAATATGATTTTTCTGTGACCCTGTCCCGTCACACAGTAGTTGAAAACATTTTTTGCGACCACAAACATGTGATTAAAATAAATAAACCAAAGTCGAAAAAAATTAAAATCAAAACTAAGGGGACGCAATAAATTAAAATGCCCCAATAAAACCACGGCGGGAATTTGGTTGTCCATTTTGAATCGATATTTTTTTCTTGGTCACTTTATTTTTACTATATATTTTATTACTATACGGTGTATATAGTATAC
Organism: Styela plicata; assembly: GCA_963675895.2. Taxonomy (NCBI): domain Eukaryota; kingdom Metazoa; phylum Chordata; class Ascidiacea; order Stolidobranchia; family Styelidae; genus Styela; species Styela plicata. The sequence goes on from OZ023140.1 coordinate 18,753,415, forward strand.
GCCAATGATTAGTACCGGATGCTAAAATAAACATGTTGAATTAATAAAAATAAATATTTGTGTCTCGTGAACCACGGTAAACAACGAAATAATTTCCTGGGGTACGAAACGAATAAAACACCCGAAAAATAACCGCATATTGTTTCTAACATCTGGACTACATTAGCGGTTAAAATCAAAGTTTATTTTTCGATTAGATACACATCAGTGTTGATATCGAATATTCTATTTTAATTTTCAAAAAATATATGTATAATTGATGTATTTTATGACTTTCTGCAAAAACGTCTGTTTGATTATTATAAGTTTCGATTATGATTCGAATATTACTCTCAAAATCTTTTAATCGAGTTAATCTTGTCCATACCTGCCCATCAATGACAAGTTGTTCTACAGTCAAGATTTTATTGGTCGGACAAATCAATGAACGAGCGACCCAGAACAATAAATCGGTGGAACAATGAGAAATTTTTGTGGGTTTTTTTTCATTGAGCCACTTCCCTTTGGTAATGTATTGCTGGTGATGGACTATTTTTTTGCAGCAGGAACACTGAAAGAAAACTTGACACTTAAACGTGAACCTATTAAAAATATATATTTTCAATTTAAAAAGCTATTTAGATTATTCAATTGGTTATACTTCGCTACTTCATATTGTGGTTGATATACACTTATGTAAAATTTTCGTTATAAAATTGACAAAAATACTGTGCGTTCTAGCGATGTTTTGAACCTGATATATAAGAAAAGTTGTATGTATTATTTTTCTAGTATTGTGGAATTAAAATCTCCGAACGACTATATATTTGAAAAAAATTATGATTTCGAATATGTGACGAAAATCCATCCAATATCTGCAATCAACGGTAAAATAAATAAGTGAGATAGTATGTAATAGAAAACGAGAAACCAGGCCGAGCAAAAACAAAACATGGGGGATTTTGTTGGCGGATATTTCGTCAGGTATAGTGGCCTTGAACGGAAAGCACGTTCTCATAGCGCTGCTATTCAAAATGGCCCAATATCCCAATCTGATATTTTCGATTGTTTCAATAACATTATTGACTGGGATAAAATGCAAATTATCGTATGGCTGAAATGTGAAAAATCCCACCTTCAAATGTCCTCATTCCGACCTCGCGGTTACACGAAATACAAAGGGTTATGAACCCACTTTTAATCGGAGTTTGGTAATATTAGAGAAGGTTATGACCCGCAAAGCAAGGGCCGGTGATGAAAAACACATACTGGCAATGATATGTCATACTGACCCAACCAACACATTTAATCAAAAAATGACCTCTCTGCGTTGCGAAGCGAACGCGGTACAGTCATTTCATATTATGTCTGTTGATTGCAACGATGACCAGTATGGTCTAGCACTTCGTATTTTTTTTTTCATTAATATTCACTCTAAGCAAAGCCGGAACCAGAGCCTAAAAAATGAACTAATTGTCACTGATATCGGAAGAAGTTATTACAAAATGCAGTACCAGAAAACTGGTATTTAAGTCGAAATCATCCCAAACACAACTGCTCCGCTTTGATGAGGCGCAATGAGTGGTATTTGGGTGATGATGAAAACACCTACCATTACTTTGTTTATTGTTACTCGCCTCCTACGACACGCGAGAAATACTTCAGGATAATTATAAAGCATGTATGTATGAAAATAATGTTTTAAATGAAATTAAATCATGGTATCAAGAAATGCACTATTGTCATTTTAAATGAGAATGCTTAAAATCACACTTGATTTAAAAATAACAAAAAAATGCGAGATCAACTCTCGCCATTTTGATTTGTTGGTAAATAAAAAATCAAAACATAAAACCCAGCTAAGAAACAAACCAATATACACGTTTTTACCGATACGAGACACGAAACTACGTGTTGGCATTTTGGCACGAATCTTATTCCACGTTCCAACAAGTCGAACGAACTTCTACCCAATCAATCAATCATTTACAACCAAACATGTGCCACAGATGAACCGCGATTTTTGAAGCTCGATTCATCTGTGACACACCAAAAATATACAAAAATTGATACGTGATGTACGGGCGGGGTGAAGCGTCATTTCCCAAAACCGTTAAATTTGCATATTACATATTCTGCAGCATGTTTGTAAATATATATTTATTATCTGAAATAACCCAGTAAATCGAGAAAAATTCAAACTGATTTAGAAAAAATCATTTCTGAGGAACAATCTCGTATCATTGCCATGTCACATTAACAAAAATTGTACATATTCAATTCGAGAATTGACTTATTGAGTAAAAAGAACGGTGGCACCAGTTTTCTTTTAAGAAAAATGCAATACAGGGTACCTATATGGGAAAGAAGCTAGCATACGAAAAATATTGATAAACAAATTTGACATGTTGGGCAGCATGTAACTTTTTAAATGCCGTTCTTGCTAGTCATTTGCAGAAGGTGAGGGTCAGGATAAAAGCGAATCATGAATTTTTAAAATTGAAAAATTCAATTGGGAATGGGTCACGATTTGGGTTGCCATTCTCGGATACTCCCATTTGCGAATCGAATTACAAGATATATATATAAAACTGCCCACCCTAAAAAATGATGAGAACAATTTTCCATCAGAATGGGTCCATCTTATAAACCTGGCTGAATTTCGTGTAACAATGTAGTTATAGTTGAAAATAAACTAAATATCTCTTATGTGCCAGACAGAAGTCATGGATTTAGTAGTATGTTCGCCGATGTACTTTTTCTTGTTCAGTTTGGACAGCAGGTAATCCGCGTTATGAAGCAGGAAAAAAATTGTTGTCGCGACAATTGTACGTGAATACGATTAGTCCACGTCTGCAGAATAACAGGTTTGAGCCCGATCATTGATCATATCCAGATTACGCTATTTCAAAAGTCTAACTAATGTAACATTGAAGCGAAGCCTTTGAATTGCCTCCCGACATAGTCCCGTGGGGAGGTCCCTTGGATTGGAAGCAGCCATAAAAACCAAATGTTAGAAATACCAAGAAGTAGGAGGCTATTACCCGGTTATGAGACATATGGCGCCAAAAAGCATTTCTAAGAAGAGAGTATGGATCGGGGCTTTCAACTCCCACAGAGGCCAAACAGGTCGTTAAGTCTTAAATAACAGTTTCGCGCTGTGCTGACGGGGTCGTTCCGAGAGAGGTACAAATTGTGACAGTTGGTGATGCACTTATGAAAAAAACGTGAAAGATACGATAGATTTGATCAGGGCGGTCCAATATATTCGATTCGTGATTCGCGAACCATAAATTATTCTATTCGATTTCCCCAGTGATCTGAAATTAACATGTTCAAAAAAAATATATACATTTTCAGAAAACGAACGTTTATTTTTGCGTTTAATTTTTTTTTATTTATTATAATATTGCTGATTCGATTCATGAGAATTATTCGATCTGATTCTGAATTCCACATAAATCTGATTCTGGCCACGATATTGTTGTTATGTCAAAAATGAGCCACAGATGGACCGTGCCTCGGCGGCGCGATCCATCAGTGCCTCATTCTTCACAAAACAGGTATCTATGTCCCGATCGGGATGTTACTCCACGGTTTCAGAGTTTGTTTCTAATAACGCTCGATATGAGCCTCTATATGATAACTGTGTATTTATTATACGTTCAAGCTGTGAACATATAGCTCCACTGAAACTGAAGAGCAAACATGAAACTATCGGTATCCCCGACAATAAGATTACACCTAGTGGACGAGCCCATATGGTTGAATCTACTGTGCGCTCTTTTAACACAGGCACTCCGACTTGACAATACAAAACATGAATAAAAACATGGCTCATCGGTAACGAAGTTGATCGTTCTCAAGAAAATGGGTTTCTGATAGGTTCGGTCTAAGAAAATCAATGACAGATATCAATTGATAAGTTGAAAGGGCAAATTTCGGAGTATGTTCATGTTAAGTTCACATCTCAGATAAACATTCTCGTGACTGATTGATAACGTTGTAAAACAGTGACGCAATGATGTCCCCCATCTTTCTCATTTTGTCATTACACTCATTATAAACTGCATCCCGTACTTTCAGAAGATGATTAATTGTACATTGCACAAACAGTTCGGAAATCAAAATGTGAACAACGATATATTATTTTTTCGTATATGTTCTTTTTATGCTCATATTTTTGGTCTGGTGTAGTTCGATGAGCGATATATCAAACAATGAATAGAATGCTCGGAATATTGGACTGAGGAAACAAAATTACATACAGGTGAACCAGTCAGAAAAATCCATTTTAATTATATTACATTCTGTTGATTATGGGCTGCTGATGGATCGCGCCGCCAAAATATGTTCCATCTGTGGCTCAGGCTTGATGAAGTAGAATTTAAATTTGAGGAGGAACTCAAGGAACCTTTTGTTCACTATATTTTCCTTTAGTGAAAAAGTCTGTTCATATTCTCAAAAATTTGTCAAGGAATAGTACCAAGAGAGTATTTTTCGATGTAACAGAAAAATATACTAAAACATAACATGCTCTGTATGATGTTAGAAAACGCCTTAAATTATAACAAAAAAAATAACACGAGTGCGTCCATCGTAGTTGCAGCACGCCACGCTTAAGAGCATGATTTCCGCCCCCACATTGCGCGTCAACGCTTATTCCACAATAATTCGTGACAGGCGCCTGTTATCGATCTAAACAAGCGCCCAACAGGGTCACTTGTTTGGAACGGTTTTAGATCAATATGTGTGCTATATTTGGCCCAAGCCTGAAAAGTACTAAATCAGGTGAAAAACGCATGATTCGTACATCGCCAAGATTGGTCAGAAATGAGGAGACAACAAACGCTGGGTTGATACCTAGCGTGTTATAAAATTAGCCAACGACTTTAGTTATGGCCGCAGGCTATCACAGTCGGTTATGAAACGATGTAGGGGTTACCGCGGCACTTCTGTAGTTTTAAATAATATCTAGCACTTTTTATTAGCCCGAAATGGGTCGACGACGGCGTCGATACATTTTTAAGGTCCATAAATTTTTTATTACCTCGCCAGGGTGATATCGTCAACGGTAAAAGCACAAACTGAAAGGGGTATTGCGCCATATGGTATTTGTTGAATAGTACCGTGACCCAATCTAAATGTTATTGGGTTTTATAGCGAAAGACGATGACTATTTGCGAAATGGGGTTAGAAAAACGAAATGGGTAAACACGATACACCTTTGACAGAAAGGTATATTATGTGCTATGCTAACAATATATCCCTCTGTCTCAGTCAGAAATTCTTTAACTGAATATTTTTTTCAAGTATGAGTCATCGATGGATCGCGCCGCCTAGGCGTGGTCCATCTTTGGCTCATACTTAACAAAATATACATCTCTGACTGAGGTGAAGATTTGGAAGGAAATATGCGAGTTTTTCAATACTGGATTGCCCTAAAATAAAAATTACGCAAATTTGTAACATTTAACATACGAGACAAGAAAAGAAATCTTTTACAATTATTGAACTCCTAAAAAGAGCATTAAAATATATTACAACACTCATTTTCCGCTTGCTAAGACCAGACGAGGCTATAATTTAATTGGACATAAATACGGATGTTCGAATTCGAATAAACAGTGAAACTGTCTCAATTTTGCATAATTTCAGGAAAACTTACAATTTTAGAATTAATTGTTTTGATATAAGTTGCCCCAAAATTTCACAATCACGAATCCTCTTATATCAAAAATAACCCGCCCACATATCAGATTTACCGGCCTGATTTATCCCAAACTTCTACTATCCCAAAATAAACAATACCAGGAACAGTTCGAAAGTGAAAAAACTACGGATTGTTTTCCTAATACCCAGATTTGTTTAACAAGCATAGACCACAGGTTAATGGTCAATCGGCAGGACCAATCCATTACCAGTCCATGCTTGTCAGAACAAAGCACACGAAAGGTACTTGTTGAAATTGATGTTTATGACAAACGTGCGCCTGAGAACAACTTGAAAATCCCCTTTTTGAGAACAGGCCACGAATGGCTCTATCAATCCACACTTTAGCAATGCATTTGACAAAAAACAATCTGAGTCAGCGCGCATAGAAGGCCAAACAAAACTCGTGGTTCAACTAAAGTTCAACTAAATCGATAAAATAGCAAGGATAAATTTCGTTCAAAAAATATAAACAATTATAAATATAAAAAATAGACAAGGAGTGAATTTAAGGCGGAAATTATAAACGACATCCGTCTGTTACTGTTTTAAAAAAAGTGAACTCATAGCAGACCCTGGCTTCTCAAGATTTCATACCCTGAATTGAATTATTGTCAATTTTGAAGTATTTAACGGTGTGGTTATAGCCTAACGTTCGGGATTTCCTGTTCTAAGTTCGGGGTAAATGTAATGCGACTACCAGATCGTAAAAATATTTTTAAAACATTTTTCCAAGTATGAGCCTCTGATCGATCGCGTCGATGAGAAAAAGCGACAGGGTCGAATAAAAAGCATTACGACGAAATTTTTATATCTGTATTTTGCCTTGCCTTCAGTTTACTGTTTCCTACTATGAAAATTAATGAAATTTTGCACGTTTTTCTTTACGATTCAAGTAAATGTCTCGCAATACCAATTATTTTGACGCACAGTACTTTAGTTGGTTGGAAGACAAAAGATTCGCCGATGTTCTACCGAAACCGAATCATTGACACCGGTATTATTGGGATTGATTATTGAACTGGGTTTATGAATCGCACATGCCAGGACTTGAACACGGGATCTTTAACCTGATCAGCCAATAAATAAAGACATGAGGTCATGATAGCGACAAAAAATAGAGAAGTCGTGAAAATCGAGAAAAACGCTTTTGCGTATTCTTCAAAACAATATCACACCCTCTCTCCGTTATTTAAGATTGCAAGGCTTTATTTTGTCGCTGAAAAAATGAACAATAGTTTAGGGAATTGAAAGAGGGAAATTTAAGGAATTTTAATGGCATTTTTCTAGACATATTTCAAACACATAACCAATGAGATCGACCACGTTAGTGGAAAGCAACTAACGGGTCTACGCGTTCAATGCGCTTGATACAGAAATAACAACATAATATCGAGACGGTTTTGTAATAAACAATGTGGTCCAATCCGGGATTTTATTACCTCCAAATATGAGCCACAGATGGCCCGCGCCTTGTTTACATATTCTTCATTATATGATGTTTTTATGCTGTTTTCAAATCAATACAAGATTAAAAATCGGATGGTTTACGATTAGTTAAATCAGGAACCCAACTGCAGCATGGAAAATTTTATTCGTAATTATAAGTTGTAACAGATAAAGTTAGCTTTAAAATTTTCCAAACTACATCAACACGCGCGTCCCTCGGGGCGTGTTGTGGCGGTAACGGGGCTTCCAACTTTTATCGTTACTTTCCCTGGTTGTTCATTTGCTAATCAACCCAATCAGAAAAAAAAAACATAAGTTTTGTCAGGTATGAGCCACTGATGGATCGCGCCGCCGGGCGCGGTCCATCTGTGACTCATGCTTGACAAAATAAAATACCAGATTGAGAAATGAAGTGACCCTCAGGAACCGTTAACGCCTGGAGGCAACCGTAAATCGTGGTGAATTAAGGTTTAAGCAATGCCTTGTTATTCACTTGTAGTCGATGCGTTTGTTATGACGGTGTACATTATATTCGGGATGGAAAATAATTTTTAGAAAGTAGTCATACTGATGTTATGTAGTACTTGTTCTCAAGTGCAAAACCATGGGTTTGATCATATGACGAGCAGCGCTAAATAACAAAAACACGAATCGCCCAAGGTCAAAAAAGGGCTGTTCAAAATATCAATATTTTGGATAACATTTTCATCGCAGGCGCAAAAAGTTGGATAATAATCCAAATCGCGGTGAAATAAAGTTCTTTATGAAAGTTATTAAAATTAACTGTGAAAATATATGTACACAGAAAATGATTGTCCAGCACTTTTGTAACAAAAAAAAAAAACTTTATGCTAATTGTAAAATTTTGCATGGTATGACCCAATCGAAAAAAATTGTCAAAAAGATCTTTTTTTAAGTATGCGTCACTGATGGAATGCGCCAATGAGGCGCGGTTCATGTGTGGCACATGCATGACAAAACAATAGTTCTGATTGGGGATGTTTCTATAACGTGAAAAAAAAAATTTAAAAAAAAAAAATTCTAGATTTGACATCATGAATAATAGCTTTCAATTTTTACAATACTCTGAAATCTGGAATTCCAATTATAATTTTTTGAGACGCTGCACTGGTAGTAACTTCCCCTTAATGAGGTATATTAAACTTCATAAAATCTTGAATATCAATGCAACAACACCGTTTTGAGTATATTTCAGTAACTGTACCAAGAGTACTCCGTCCACTGGAATGATGAATATCGGTATATTAAATTTCACAATTGATAATGACATGCTACCCAAATTATGATGGACATTTAAAGGATTTATGAAATTCCAAAGAAGTTGTCTTCACTGAAGATTTTTTTTTATAATATTCATAAACTATACTAGCAAATAAACAATGTATCTTCGTAGTTGGCTTAATACCAATCCTGTATACGGTTTTATTTTATCGAGCGTGGACCACAGTCTGGGATCACTTTCCGACAACGCTATATTTCATTCCCCACTGTATTGATTCAATTAGGGCCTTCAACCTGGGTGTCACTGCTTGATAACCAATGATTGCCACTCCTGACTCCCATCGCCATTACTGCACATCATATTGCTCATTTTTTTTTAAATTTTTATGTCATTCTTAAATGGTGATTAAAAACTTACTGATTACTGAGCACTTTGAGCAAATTAATAGAAAATAATAATGTGAAGCATGAGCCAAAGACGGAAACATGTCGCAATGGCATTCCGTCACAAACTCATGCTTGACATATTGTCATGCTTTGTCCTGTTTGGGACACGGGTCGAGGTTAAACCACTTTTGGCTGTAAAAGCACATTTTAGTGATGGATGTTTGACTGTTCAAAGAAAACGAACTGCATGTATTTTCATGATATGTATTAGTTCAACAGTTTCTATGGTTTCTAAAAAATAGACAGTAATTTGGTAGTGAAATTTTCAATTTTTCAGTCAAATTTGAAACAAAACACATTTGCAAAATAAAAATCCCTTCTGATACAATACATGAAGCTTTTTACAAAGAGTGAAATATCCAATTTCAAGAAGAAAAATATATTATTTTAATATACTAGCTTCCTTGTAATCCTGGAAGAAAAGACTAAGGCTGTAAGGCATGATGTATCTGTAACCTACTGATGGAATGCTAGCTATTCTTAGACAACAAAAGTATATGTATTATTACAGAATTCTAATACCTTGATTGAAATTCCTTGATTATCAATATCCTAAGGTTGAAATTCTGTCGAACTTGCCTTTTGCGTATGGTTGAAAAAATTTAATTCAAGACAACAGCAATACCTCCCAACCATTAACAACTAATTTCTTACCTGCATCACAGAACTCTGGCTGAGACACAATTGTGATGTGTAGATAAAGTCGAGAACTTTTGCAAATCCGACGCTGTTGACTATCATTGGTATTTCAATGATGTCCTTCTTTACTTGTTTGTTGGGGTTCAAAAAGAGATCCCTGGAAAAATTAAAATAGAATTTTACAATGAGATATTCCAATCAGTAAATATACTGGTATGTACTGTAATAACACATTTTGTCAAGTATGGATCACTGATGTAGCGCAACGCCAGGCTGTGTCCATCTGTGAACCAAGGCCAGACATAACAAAATTTCTGATGAATGATAGACTACTAAAGACTGGGAATCCATTTAGAAAGCTATATTTGATCTGAAAGAAAATGAACAGCAAAAGGTATTGAGGCAAAACTCAATAATTTTTATCCACACATGTTCAGTAGAGTACGAGTCACCACCGATGGATCTCACTATCAAGGAGCAATCCCCCAGAGTGATTCATACTCAACAAAAAATATGCTTGGGTTGTGGATGTTAATTTGCGTAATATAATAAAAAAAGGCAATTCCCATCTATTTACACAATTGTTGTACAGGTAAATAAAAAGTAAAAAACGTCCTATTTTAGACCTCCGATTAATGAAAAAAAAAATCAAATTAAAATGAATTTAAATATTGAATAAAATTTACTATAATATTATGTGCAGTGAATTCAAAGTGTATTGAAACACCAAATTTCACAACTTCCCTACTATTGTAATAAATACATAATTGTTACTCACTTATAAATTTCAGTCTGAGCTGAATTTGACACTAAAATATTAAAAGTCAAATTCTTATCACCTGAAATATCCCATGGCTGATGCAAGTACATTTGTGTGTGCTTTGAACAAGTGACCTTGTACTCGGACTGTGATATCACATAGTTGACCCTGACAAAATAAAGTGTGAAATATATTAGTAAAAAGTGCTATTAAATAAGATATATACATTTTAAAAAATTGGTTAGTACCAAAACAATAAATTTCTAAGACCGAATTGTGAGTAAATCTTTGAATGCTTGAAAAACAAAATAATAAAAATAATCCAAGTAATGCCCAGACACCGTTTGAAACACAACAACTCCGATTAGCATATTTGATTTCAAGTGCATGACAATTAGCGCTAGCCCGGCATAAAAATATATAACAAACAACGAAACTAACAAATAATTATCCATCTGGTGTCACTGGCCAATATAACGATAAGAAACGATCTCAAGCATACATTATGCTTGTAACTGCAATCGATTTCGGAAAAAGGAGAATATAATCAATCACTTATAATACCTGAAGTCTCTGTTCATTTAATCCCATTAATAAACTTGATGGATGTTCCACCGATTCACAAACATACATCCGAGTTGCCATATTAGGGTATTTTTTACAGAGTATAAATGTTAAGTCAGTTTTCTGTGTTTTTGACAATCTGACAATTAAAGAATATATCCCTCCTGTCTTTGACAGTCTGATGGCTTGTTGATGAAAGTCAGTGAAAAGCTTTGATTGTTCAAAATATTCACTGAACTTGATTAAAGAATATTAATGACTTGAAGACACATTTTATCATCAACACAATAAATCTGTCAAACAAAACAGTTGTAAAAAATTTGGTCAAAAAAATTTAAAAATGTTTTACTGAGTATTAAGTATGACTCACTGATGGATGGCGCCGTACCTTATGTTTGACAAAATAATATTTTATATTGGGAAATGAAAATTCCAATTCTCTTCGTATTATATATAATTTGATTTTGAGCTAAAACAGGTAAACTATGGTTCTTGAGCTAAACCTAAGTTCTTTACTACACTTGACTGTCTTCTAAATCACTCAATATTTATGAGATTTTTCAAGATTTTGTTATTTTTACATGTATATAAGCAAAAGAAATTATATCAAATCCAAGGGAATTCCCAGTAAGAAAATTCAATGAAACCGTGTTTTAAACTTAAAACAAATACAGACAAATCAAATACCATCACATTCTGCATTTAGAATGATCTAATCACCACCAAGAACTTCGAAATAACCATTCCGGTAATTCAGTATGATATGATTTGAAGATATTTTTAGCAAGCTGTTTATAAATATAGCTAAAGCATTTATTTGAAAGCTGATGAATGTATAGGTACAGGATACCGTATATGCTGCAGAAGGGCTATATAATAGATGCATATATGTAGCAAATGCACATAAGGATTCAGCTTTTGTCTGTAACTAAATTCTGAACTGATACAAAGAGAGGTGGGATGAGCCCAACTATTTTGTCTTACAGACTAACATCAAAACTGCTGAATACAGAATGCAGTTCGCTGGCTTATGTATGTTAACGCCCTGTCTGCCGATACGGTATCTTAGTCTTCTTAACACTCCACATTTGTGCAGACCTATTTAACTTGTAGTATGAACACCGAAAAGGACCCACATACAGCACATAAAGCAGAATAGTTATACGGATACAAGACATCGCGATATCGATCGCGCTCCCATTTCCCATCTGTCATAAACCTACTGTTACCCTACTTAAGTCTCAGAGTCGAGCATTCTCGCAGCAGGAAGTGATAACGAGCGCAACCCTTTTTTCACCCACACAGCGAAAAGTAGCCTGGCAGTCGGATACATTTTTCGGCTTGTCAAGCATGTGTCCAAGTTCGGTTGCGCTGCACAATCGCGTACTATCAAATTTCCGTACTCGAACATAAATGCTTTGGTGGGACCACCAGGCACTACAGCCAAAATCCCGACCCCGTCATATTTCGACTGCGGAAAAGCGCAGAGTAAACGAAATTTCAGATGATGCACGGGTGACTGAGCCCAAACATAAACACACGTTTGTTATTGCTCTTTACTATCAACTAGCAGAAGCTAACAAATCAGCTGGAGTTACTGAATGCATATCCTGTAGTATGACGTCATTTTTTATATTCCATGTGACTTTTTATTTTCGTGATGTTTTGAGGCATTGCGCTGGGGTGTTGCTTAAATTCAGCCTTCGTGAATGCAAGCCAGCCATTACTCCACTTTTATGTAACGTTAGCGAGCATCATGTGTTACCACTGGACAAAGTTGGCCGAGGGGAAATGATGTTGGATTTATCCCAAAAGGTTATGTGCGTTTTAACACGATGTTATCTGAGGTGAGATGATCTTTCTTCCTGATATTTAGGATAGGATTTCATTTTTTTTTGCGCGCTGGGGGAAAGCTGAGAATACAGCTTAATCACATGCCGAACCACGGCCTGTCCTGTAGATACCGCTAAGGATGGAGAAAGTCATAAGCATTGCCTACATGAACCGCTGTTCACCAGGGAGGCGTCCAACAAACCTCTGGCTCATAATCATCATCCCTCACCGGATTCGGACTTTTGTCTTGACGATCAGAGATATGCAGGTATTCCCATCCCTTGCACCGATTGAGCTAACCAGACACCCTTTGTATTTTATTTAACACCACAGCGTATGCACAGTGATGTATGGTTCCATGGTCAGCAGATAAGAATCCCTATTAACTGTTATTAGGTTATAGGCCTAGTAATAACCTAATCCAAAGAATTGGGATGCCGGTACAGTAACACTCAATTTTAGCCAATACGGTATGTGTCTGTGTATTAAGTTGTCAGGTTTTTATGCTTTTTTTTCAAATTTTAGACATTAAACATTCAAAATTACAAAAAAAGATGAAGTCGGGGCACTTTAAACCTTGTTCTAAGCCTGCAGCAGCACACTTCGAATATTTTTGATCCATGTGCTCTAGTTATTACATTTTCAAGCATCAGAAACCAAGTTAGTGTTGCTGAATTCTTATATAAGAAAATTTGGTGATATTATAAGTAATTCGTAATTCATTTATTATTGTAAAAAGTTTTTCAAAACCAGTATCAGTACATTAGTTGAGTTATAGGCTGTACACAATGAATTTATATACAGAATCATTCTTGAAAGTCATGCTTGTAACTTCAATGGTAGTTTTATCGTTGTTACTCATTTCTAGAGACATCAATGCTCTTTCATATGAAAGAAAACTGAATTTAGCAAGAAAAAACAAGAAGCTTCATCATTTTTCGAATTTTGATGTATGGGTAAAACTTTATATATTGTCTTTATTTAAAATAGCTTTATATTTTGTCACACATTCGCAAAATAATTCTGGTTAATGTGTATACCACCATTTTAGATAGAAGTCCTCCTCGCTGATTCATTATCATGAAGTGCTATCTATAATTTGAAACTACCTACTACAGACACCCAAAGCAAATGGCTGTCATCAGAAAAAAATTTAGCAAGAGAAAAAAATGATAGGTGAATTTTTGATAGAAGATTAAAATGCCTCTTTGGGAGTGTCTGGTCGCAACCAAACTGTAAAAAAAGGTTCATATTCATCAATACCGCTATTAAGTAGCAGTGTTGATGATTTTGAGGCTTTTTTTTGTCCATCCAAAGAAAATGACATGAACAACAAAAAATATTTTTCTTGTCCCCTGCTGCTAACAAACTTTTATGATGAATTTTGTTATGTTACACCCAAATTTACAGTGCAGTTCCGAGAGCTCTACATCAGGCAGAGATAGTTTGTCTTCATCTGATGATGATGATAAATTTGAAGATATAAAAAAGAATCAACACAAGGTTAACATTGAAGATTTAAAACCGTGGACAAATTTTGAAGGTACCGGCCCTATTCGAAAATATCTGACTAAATGTATTTCGTGAAGCATGGGCCACTGATGGATCGTTTTCTTGAGGCACGTCCATCAGTGGCTCATGGTTAGCAAAATAAAATACCTAATTGAGAGCATCCCACATGCAGTGATTCTGTTCAGTGTTTATTATACCAAGCAATGCTCTAGAATGAGTAAACAAAGTAAAGTTCCATCCAAAGTAACCAAAAAAACAACAATGATAGAAATGAGATTATGTTGCATTATATGGTAAATCGTAAAACTTTCTTATTTGCGGACTTGTGTCTTTGGATCTGTATGTGCCTGTTTCTACAAGGATATTTGAACAAGATAGCGTCAAAGTCAAGAACAGAAATAGCAGGGTTTTTTTTCAACAAAATTACAAATTATATTTGCAATCAGGGATGGGCAAAACCAAATAGTTTCCTATTGCAAATAATATTTTACTGAAAAGATAGTTTAGATTATTAAATATAGAATACATTCTAAATTCAGCAATGTTTTTGATGAAAGGTAGCCTTCAAACTTTTTAAAGAAGAAAATAAATTGCAAAATCCAAGAAAATTTATTTTGTCACACTATTTCCCTATTTTCTGTGAAATTATGTCAATTTGAAAAGAAAAAACTTTTTGTGAATTTATGCAATAAAAATGGTATATTTCATATCGCCTTACCAACTGATGTAGTGAAATACTACAAGCGACTATTGCAACGCAGTCACCCAATAAATCATTTATTTTATTTCTTTATGCAAGAGCCTTGAAATTTTCGAAATGTTCAGCGTTGTCTAGTATATAGTAAATAAGTGTAATCAAATGAGGACTGTAATTTGCTAATGTCTTGGGGATCTCAAAGATTAGCTTAGCAGGATAGGCCAATCTTGACAACTCGTCATTCTCATACAACACTATGTATTTCTATTCAAGTGTACCGGTAATTGATAGATGGTACTACTTGTAAGGTGAACTTTTGAGTCACTGATGCAATTTCGAGATTGTAGGAAAAGTTTAATGTCAACAAAATTTTATTTACACCATATTAATAATTCAATTTAGTACTTGAATTAAATTTAAAAGGTGAGATTATTGATATTATTGCTTTTACCCTTGTCCTATTGTGTTTGTGCATCAAAATTCTCATTTCTATCCAATTTTCCATCTATAATTGACATTTTGGTAATCTTTCAACAAGGAGTAAATTTTAGTGAACTATTAGTCTGAATAAAAGTAATCTCGTTTTTCAAATGTTTTTATTGGAATCATTTTGTGTGAGATCGCGATCTAAATCATGATTCGCTGCAAAATGGGCGAGATGTGGTTAAATGTCATTTGTTTTCGGAAATGTTGGAACATTATTATTTTATGTACCGGTATATGAATTTTGAATACCATTTAAACAAAACTATTTGAACGTTGAAAACCATTTAATATTAATTAATCCCTGAAATTCATTGTTTCTATGTATTCAAGTGTTAAATATTCTCCCAGGTGAATTCAAAGATGATGTTGATTTGATGAAAACAATGGGACTACCTGTTTCATTCTATGAAGCTCGTCTTGAACCCAAAGTAAGTAAAAAATATCAAGAGTTGGGTTTTAAAAAAGTGTTTTTTTAATTGAAATTCACTTCAAGTGAGGTTGGGAGCAACACTCCAAAGAATATGCTTATTGCACCCTAGCCAATATAATGCAATATAATAAATGCTATTTCAGTGGTATTTACTCTTGTCTTATGTTTCAACTGTTCTGAAGTTCAGATTTTAAAAATTCATCAAAACGTTGGTGTCTTTATACATAAGTTTATACATACTTTATATAAACCCCAGTAAACTTTAGATATCATTGATTCCTTATTGAAATATGCTCAATTTTCAGTCCAGAAAAATAGACAAAACATCACCAGAATATCTACAAAACTGGTTGGAAAATAGAATTGAAGATTCTGAAGAAGAATGTTCTGACCAGGGTAAGTGAACATTTTAACGTCTAATCATTTTCGTATATATTTTACAAAATATATCAACCTTTAACAGTTAGAAATTACAAAATTTTTATTTCTTCCATATATAAATATGTATTCTTAGGAGAAGAAACTCCAGAAGATGAAATATATTCTGGATGGTTGGAGTATTGGGCTACACAGGTATGTTATTGCATCAGAATAGTTATGTACAGTATGTTGGTTATTAAACCTACGCTGAGTATGCCCTATTTACGTACTCAGAGATGGGGTAAAAGAATTTTATTTTTTCAAATGGATCAAAAATCTTAAAAACCATCAATACAGCAATGATGATTTTCAAGTGCATTTTGGATTTTGCACAGTTCTTTTGTTATCAAACACTCGAGAAAGCATTTAAATTTTCCAGTGAATAACTGGTGAATTCCCCCTCAGATGATTAGAGACTTTACTGCAGTGTCTGTCTTGCTGACATTTTGCTGGCCTCTAACGGTGCTTATCTGAATCTTTGACATACATTTTGATGAGTTCTTATTGTCAAGTTGTTAATTGTGGTTTGCACATCATTTCCGGGTCAAAATGAGCGTGATTCAAAATTCATCAATTCTCATTTAGACTTACTTAAATTGTATGCTTTTAGGGACCAAACTTGGTGCTAGAAAGTTGGAATATCGCACAAAAAAGCGAAGAACTTGGGTAAGTCTTAGGTGAAGGGAATAAATTGATTCAAAAAACGATCAAAAAAACAATAAAGAATACTTTACATCTTTTTCATATAGTACATTTAAAAATTATATTGGATGTGGTGCGTTGCGAAAAATATTTTTTGCACATGGCAGAATCATGCTTGCTTGTTTTTCGAATTGATATAGTTCATTCAGTTGTCAAGTATTTATCAAGGTTCCAGGGCATCAAATGGTATTGAATGAGACTGCTTACTTTGGCCATGATACCATATTAATATTGGAAATTTTTTTCCAGACTTGAAGCAGAAGAAAATATGTCATGTTTAAAACCAATTGCAACAGATGAAGCAGAAAGTGAACAGTCAGAACACTCAGCAAAAGATAATATTAAACAGCAGTGTTTGAATACACCACTTGAACTAACTCCTGCTCCAGAGAATATTCAAGATAATTCAGAGTTACTAAGTTTGTGGCAGAAACATTGTAAATCACAGTATTGGTACTATTATATCTGGTATATGGACTGGATCAGGGAATCCCGGGCAGGAGCTGGAGACCAGTGTGATTCGGGCCTCACAATACAGAGGCCGGAACGAGATATTTGCGAAAACGAAATAAATGATGATATAAATACCAGCTGTATAAATAATCATATTGAGACAAAGTTGGGTAAACTTGATTTAAATAACCAAGGAGATACACTTTATACCTCCCACGGTCAAGATGATCCACAAACTCAAAGTCAGAAACAGAGCACCGGTGATGCTAGTACAGTAACTGTTCAAAGCGATGGTAAATCTAATGGTAATGGTGCTTCAAGTATTCATAATGTTAATCGAAGTTTGAATAGTGATGATGGTGATCCTCCAGATGACAGGGAAAAACCACAGAAAATAAAATCAAGTCATGAAATGGATTGCGAAGAAGTTGCAACGTTACATAATAATAAAGGTCTGTAAAAAATCAATGGAGTTGAAATGAACTGCTTTTTTCAGAAATTTAATTTTTATCAAACCTGAGCCAACAATAAACTGCACCTTAGCAACATGATCCAACATTGACAAACATATTTTTTCTTATTGAATTATTGATAGGGCTGGAAAACTTATTCTTTGTTCTTAAAAGTACCAATACTTTGACTCGCCACGCTAAAAAAATATTGAAAAAAAAAAATTTTGGTTTAAAAAAACGACACTGCTTTCCCGAAACCAATTTCAGTTTTATTAAAATGCATCAATTAGCAAAACTTTGTCATTTTTAAATCAAATCCATCATGACATGGATCTGAAAATGCTACTAATCTATTATGTCCAGCAACAGCAGCACATTTGCTTTTATGTAATTTTAGTATTTGTTCAAATATTAATTGTGCACTGTGTAGAAATCTAAGAATTCTGACATGTTTAGATAACAATAGTTTTTCAGCTTATCTCGGCAGTATAATATTACCAACGTTATTTCCAAATTTGTCATATGTACAACACTTATACTACTTGAACTTGCAAGACTATTAAAGTTTTTCGAAAGCAATTTTATTTAATTATTTTATTTATTTCAATTAGCAGTAGGAATTATTTTGTTCTTCTTACTTCTGGCTTGAATCATCCGGAGGATACAGCCTGACTAAATCGGAAAAAAATGTGTGTAAGCATGTTTTGTCAAGCATGGTTTACTTATGGATCGCACTGACTTTGCTTGACAAAATACAATTTCTGACTGGGCAGGGTAGCTGGGGAAGTCTAGAAACTATGTACCAGTACTGGTTTAACTTTTAATCCATTTCGTTTAATCTCAGAAAATAATGACAAATCATCCTACAACTTGAATGAAGTCTGCAATACAATGGGCTTCAGGTTAAGTGAATCCTCTGCATCGCTGGTTGAAAATAGTGATTTAAAGACATCAGTCACTTATGTACAGGTTTGTTTTGTTACTTGAAATTTTTTCGAATTTAATATTTTTAAAAGAGTTTACTTTGACGATTTCAGATTAACAACAATCTTTCACAATGGGTCAAATTAGAAGACTAAAAAGGGGGTTAGCTTGCTGTGAAGATTGTGCGTCTTTCAGGTCTGATAACCCTTATCCAAACAAGAATCTCAAACAAGACAAGATTTGGTGCATTGCCATGAACAGATAAGGCAGGGGGGATACTTAGTGCCTGTTAGACGGTATCGATTGATCCTTTGTCTGATAAAGGATGATATTTTCAATATTATAATCTGACAGTTTCAGGTCATTTATGCATAGTAAATCTGGCATGAACTGTTTGTAGCTTGCTTTATTGAATATGTTCTACTGTTTCCTATAATTTCTCCCATATTACGAGTATTGTTATCCTCAGTTCAATATCCTGTATTTCATTATTTAACTTCTTAAGAGTAAAGTGAAGAAAAGAATTGCAAGAATATTGGAGAATGAAAAGGTAAAATATTGTCATACTCAATTACTCTGGGCAACTGATACTCAAGTAAAATTTTGACTCAAGCAATCAAACTTCTTCATTCGAAGCTTATTTTAAACAATTTAAATTTATAATTCTGTTATGTACGTGATATACAGTACTATGCAATATATTTTTATTCGAATTTTGCCGAAAACAAGTGAATATAAATTGAATTTAAAATTTGCAGTATCTACACATTATTTTATCCAAACTTCATGATGAAAAAACCACCCAATTTAAAATTCATGAAGATATGAATAATTCAATAAGTTTCTGTTTATTTCACTTTTAGTTGCTATTCGAATTTCATGGAAAAAACAAGCTCAATAGGAAGATATTTATGTAGCACAAATTTAAATAACATGAAAAACCTACAAAAAATTTGATTTTTTCTACAATAATTTGGGGATTTGAGCGGCAACAGCCATTAGCTTTTTTGCTCAAGACATAAGTCTCACTCATACTCACCTATTTCATAGAAATGAAAATATATATTATAGTGATAAATCCCAACAAAAACCTGAAATAAATTTATGAGTATCTGATTAGGAAAAAATTTTAGGGTTTGATTATGGTTATTAATGGGACGCTGCAAGCTTGACGTCTATGTCCAGTTTTGGAATCTTATTTCCAACGCTCAGTTGTCAACAACTTATGGCAGGCTTGTTTTGACCAGAATGGTACGTGCTTTCCAATTACACGCCAACTCCTGCTTCATTGGTCGGTAATGTAGGGCTTCGCTTAGAATAGCCCACTGTAATAAGTGACTTAAAATGACATTGCTTTCTGCCTATGACTTTAATTGAAATACTAGATTCGGTAAAATTATTTGATTCGGCACTGAAGTCATGATAGGGTCTAACTTGTCTTAAACTCCCAATCATCCCATAGCATCACCATGGGTAAAACTTATATCATTTCCTTACTACTAAGGATGTAAGTTTTAGAAATCCGAATCGATTCGAATTAACAACATTTCAAGAAAATTTGTTGTAATTCTTATAGATCTCTGTTGTGTTGTTCAGTCGTTGTCGTACCGTGAATACAAACATTTTAACTTATTTGGCTATTTGGAGATCTTTTTGATGCAAGTTGATGCAAATTTCATTGTGCCCAGTCGTAAAATCAATACACAAGCTTTCTCTTCTTCGTTTGTATTGCTCGAATTTAAACAGTGAATGTGTTTTTTGGTGTTGTAAATGGGTTCATAAATGGAATAGTGTTCGAAAAGATTTGATTTGAAATTATCTTAGTAAGGATTCGATTCGAAAATAAAAAAATTTGAAATTTGCATCCCTACTTACTACTTTCTTCTCTATTCAGATTCACTTTAGCCAAAACTGAAAAGTGTCTCGAAGGAATCAATTTGCGGCCACTAATATGACAGAGCCACTAGAAAATGTAGAAACATCAACTGCACTCTAAGTAGAAAACATCCAAAAATGACTGAACAAGTAGGGTTAAGTACAGTACAGGTGCTAGTGGTATCTTCCCTGCGCAGTGGAGAAATCAACACTTCTTTTTTTTTATCTTTCATTCGTTTCTTTCAACATGCAGGAAATCTGTTCCCAGTCAGAAAAAATTGATACAATATGTTTTGTCCAGTATGGGTCAATGATGGATCACGCCGATAGGGCGCGGTTCACTCGGCGCGGTCCATCAGTGGTTCATACTTGACAAAATTTGACAGGGCAATAAAATGTAACGGCAATAAATTTCAGTATCATGAATGTCACTCGCGTACAATATTAACACAAGAAAATTTGAAATATGTAATATTAAGGAACTTCCTGGGATTCATGAAGAAGAATATCATAAAAATGTTTCTACTTTGTCGAAAGCAAAAATGTTTCTCGAAAATTTGAGAAATCAGGATTCAAGCGACAAAGGAAGTTCAGGTAAGTAAATTTTCCATCGTCCACTCCCAATTTATTGACCAAAACAGACAGACTGATACTTGTCAAGGATATATTCTAGAATTCTGACTAAAAGTAATTTTGTTTTTCGATTCTCCATAAGTTGATCCGATTTGCAATGAAATCATGATATAGGCCGAATTTTTTATTGTAAAATTTGGCATTAATCAAGTCCTCGCTGCAAAATGGACGAAATGTGGTCAAATAACCGGCAATTTCTGTTTTCTGCTTTTTGTTAAGGAAATATTGCTGACTCGTCTGATTGTGGCGAAGACGACATATTAGAAATTACTTCAAATGATAATAGTTTACAGGGAATCGAAAAGTCTCAAAATCAGTATTCCATTGATAAGCCTGACATAAAAGGTTTGCAATTATTTTTTTATGTTTTTCATTTATTATTTCTGTAGGTAAGTTCGTCGAGTCAAAACCATTACCAATTCGAAAATTTATTTTGCCCACAAGGGCAAATTGTCAGCTACTCTTGTACAACTAATGGAAAGAGCTCCTTTCATCAAACTAAAATAATAATGTGTTTATGGTGTCACTTTTGGCAATTTATTTTCGAATCAATCAGGATTATTTTTTGTGAACATATTTGAATCTGGTTCATTGGCAACACTAGTATGCAAATATGATTAAAATATCTTCAGAATTTAACAGTAATGGAATGTTTTCAGCACCAGCCCTTCAAACATCAAGATCCGGCAACAGTGTAACTGAAGATGCAAATTCATCAAATTTACAAATCTTGAAATCTGGCAGCGAATTAGAGACTGGATTTTATGGAGATGCAGAAGGTTTGTTTGTTAATTTATAATCTAATTTATCGGCCAGCTTTTCAGGGACTCGATAGGAAACAACACAATACACTAATGTTGTATAATTGGGATGGCTTGAGAAAAAACAGCCATATAATGATTTGTTACATCGCAAAGAGTAATACAAAATGGAGTACCAGCGACTTCATTTTATGCCGAAAACATCTAGACATCTCTGAACTGCTATAACAAAGTTAAGGTAGTGATACCCATGGGCATTGGTAAAGCCATCTATCTCTTTTTGTTTTTTCAAGTATGCCCTGTGAAAGGATCATGCCTTATCCCAGTGGTAAGATTATTCATTTGTACTATTTCAAAATATATAATTTTAATTTTTTTTTTATAGAAAGTATGATCGTGGATTCCAGAGATCTCGAACTCCAGACTCCAACCAAACACAAACATAAAAAATCTAGGAAGCAAAGAAATTCTGCCAGTGATAATAAAAAGAGAAAAAGAAAACGGCCAACCATCCCAGAAGAGATAGCGTCAGATAGAACAATGGTCAAATACTGGGCTCAGCGTTATAAATTATTTTCGAAGTTTGATGATGGAATCAAACTAGACAAAGGTAATTGACATTTTACTTGTAGTTATGTTGTTTTTATGTATGGACTGATTAGGATATTTATTGTTTATTCTCAATAAGATCTTGATTCAAGTTATTTTGAACATAATGTTTCTGCATATTTTTTTTAGATCATTGCCAGATTTTATAATATATTGTATAAGCATGAATGAAAATAATTCTATATATGTATGTTTGGTAAGTTTATACTTTATATCATAATTTGAAAAGTGTAAATTTAAAATCTATTTATTCTGTTTTATTTTGGCACGATCCATCGATGGTTCATACTTGGACATGATCTACAAAAAAATCTTGTCCCGAAAACGCTAATGAATGGCGTACAGGCGTACAGTACAGCCTGCATCACTCTTTGCATGTATCTCAAAATAATAGAAAATCCTTTAACAGAATCCTGGTATTCCGTAACACCTGAAAAAATAGCAGAACACATTGCAGAGAGATGTAGATGTGAATTGATCATTGATGCTTTCTGTGGATGTGGAGGAAATGCTATACAGTTTGCATTTACTTGTGAGAGAGGTACATATTTTGTTTTTGGGGCTGGGTGATTCATGGCTATTTAATCAGCAATTGTCAGATTATTTTTCTGCAGTACTTTTGTTATTATTCTATATTTTTAGGAATTTGATTTATACCAGGATATTTTTCTGGTTGCATGCCACATACATATTCACCAATCATGTGAGCACAAGATAAACTAAGCAAAAATTGCAATATGTATAAATTCTCACTCTCAGGGAGGGCCGAAGTAACCACACTCACTGCCTTCAATCATTCGCCATCCCCCAAGAGTGTGACATGCAAAACTTTTTTTTTCTGATAAATAAATGTTATATACAATTGATAATAAGCTTCTGCCTAGATTAATATTGCTCAAATTCAAACGTTTTTGCTTGGATCACCCTAATAAAGACCCAATAGCCATGACCGCTGATATGATACAAACCGGGTTTGTGTTGGTTGAAAGACGTGTATTCAGAGTTATAACATCGTTAGTTGAGTGGTGATCAACTGATCGAATATCGAGTCCAATATTTTAAATTAAGTTTACATATTATAACTCATTGGTAGTTATATATATGATTTAAATAAAAAACAGTTCAGACAGTTATGAGATATGCCAGATTTCTAGCTCAAAGTGATCTGCATTGGCTTACTAAAAGCTTATAAAATTTTTTGTTCAGTTATCGCTATCGACATCGATCCTGTGAAGATTGAAAATGCTCGACACAATGCAAAAGTTTACGGTGTTGATGACAGAATTGAATTTATATTGGGAGATTTTTTCAAACTTGCACAAAATCTAAAGGCTGATGTTGTGTTTTTAAGGTGAAATATAACAGTAAGGCTCGGTATTCTGTCAAAGTAAAAGTGAACTCTGTGGAGCGTGCTAAAGCAAAATTTCTAGTTAATATGTGCATCAAGCCACAGATACCTAATTTAGACCCACAATACAGCCATATTCTCCAATTTCTTCCCCATGTAATAAAAATGTATCTGTAATGTATTTTTTAATTTCTGCAAGAGAGGCAACAGTACAAGGGCAGAATTCGAATTATTTGCTGCTGTTAGCAACGAGTGGGAGCTGGGACTGTGAAGGATTAATTTAATTTTTTTATTGATGCGAATGCAATATTTGACTATTCATCGGAGTTGAATACCTAACAAAACATGTTTTTCCCTTTTTTCTCACTGGGTGACCAATTCAATTTGTGATTTGAAAACTTGTATGTACCAGTTCCAATGCAATTTGTGTTAGATTTGATACAGAGCAACCTGGGCAACGAACATAACACTCCTCAGCAATATTATTGTGTTGTCGGTAGAAATGTCTGTTACAGTGAGAATAATGAAGATTAACCATAGTTTGTTGAACGTGGGTCACGAATGGAATATGCTGCTCAGGCACGGTCCATCAGCAGCTCAAGTTTGACAAAATAAAATTTCTTACTGGTCTAGCACTAATTTAATATTTTTATATTATTATTATAGTCCACCTTGGGGAGGTCCTAGTTATTTATCAAAAGAAACATACAACATAGAAGACATGGGAATATTTGGATTGAAAGCATTCAGATTTGCCAAAAATATTACAGATAATATTGCTTATTTTTTACCTAGAAATACAGCAGTGGATCAGGTGAATATTTTTTTTATTTTGTGATGCATATTGTGGCATGAATCTTTGGAAAACAAAACATCTTTTTACTAGTCTAGAATTAGCCTCTATGCACCTCGTGGTCCATGATAATTAGTTTGAATTTTTGAAGCATTGAATGTTTTATATCGCTCTTTTTTTTGAGTCTCATTGGAGATGCTTTGAGCATTCCATACCTATACTTCTAGCGATCACATTCTTATTCTGAATTTTACCCAAACATATATAATTTAGTTCTAGAGTTTGGTTCTTCTGATTTTTTAGTTGATGCGGTTAGCTGGTCCTGGGAATAAAGTTGAAATTGAACAAAATTTGTTGAACAACAAAGTAAAAACTGTGACCGCATACTATGGCGACGAACTCATCGAATGGGGTGGGAAAGAAAGAGATGGATACTTACAGAGTGAAACAAACTTCTCACTCCCGGAAGATGACCCACATGCGATCGGTCACGATACTAAAAATTTGAAACTGAATAAGGAGCAAACTGCTCTTGAAGATAATGAATTTGATTTTGGAATTTATGAAGAAAACGGAGCGGAGACATTTGGTTAGGAAATTGAATGTAGTAGTCTATATCTGATAAAAGGTGATAACAGTTGTATAATCAGACATTTGGGGAAATACCCCGATTGGAAAATTGTTTGGTCGAGCATGAATTATAGATAGACGCACGTTTTGCAACGTGATCTATCAATATTGGGTGTAGTGGTCAAGTTTTGCATCTGCTTTGAGGCAATGTCACCAACTGGAGCCATATTTATTTATTCGAATTCGTAAATAAGTTCCAGTGTTAACTTTCTGTGTCCTCAACCAGGGTTGTTGAATCTTGTGTAAAAAGCTTCAGATTGTAGACTCCTGTCAGAAAATATTTAACACCTGAAGAAAGGCGATGTACATCTTGGCATATTGTAGACTACTACCTTTTCTTCGTTGCAAAAACCCATTCTTTCGGAAATTTTTACAAAAAAAAAATTGTTGCACGTTTTAAGCTGTACTCGTTTTTTGTTTTTTAATGTTTACATATTTAATAATAATGAAGTTTTCACGTAATATTGTCTAATTAGGATTTGTGA
This sequence comes from Styela plicata, assembly GCA_963675895.2. Taxonomy (NCBI): domain Eukaryota; kingdom Metazoa; phylum Chordata; class Ascidiacea; order Stolidobranchia; family Styelidae; genus Styela; species Styela plicata. The sequence continues at coordinate 18,779,250 of OZ023140.1, forward strand.
TAAGCCTGCACAAAAATACCATATAAGACATTTTTGTATCCCTATACTCTAGCTCTGGATATATTTGCACCTTTTGCTTGTGCCTACTTTGATGCTTTGATATCCATGGGTGTTTAAAAATCGTGGGATCAATGGGACAACTGATATATTTTTCTCCCTTAAGAAGAGCATAGACTCTAAAAATAACATTGAAAGTGTAAGAAAATTGTTCACTTCTTCAGAGCAGATATTCTCAGCCTCCTGTGAAAAGAGATCAGTAGATGAAGAGGTATGGGAGTTTAAAATAATTTTCATAATATCGATTAATCTTAACTTTAGAGACTGTGGATGAGCAGAGACTCCCGAGTATTTCTGCCATAGTCTGACAGAGTATCGAGGCGCTATTAGGTAAACGGTCGCGTAGAACCACCGGTTTTTCTTATTCCCCTAGATCAGGACGCAGATATACGTTTTGAATTTATATACAGTTGTAAGTGCCCTTCTCGCAAAAGCTACCTACCTGCTTTTGAGACGAATTGATGTATCGCAATGCTTTTTTTTTAGATAAAAATGTAACAAACCGTTGCGATACATTTATAGTCCACATGGAGTTTTCTCACAGTTCATATTTTTCAACAGCACATTTATATTCCCATGTGTAGACGGACACATACAGCATATCCAAGCATATTTCCATATCCAATTAACATTTGAATAACAGTTTATTCATCCATTCAGGTTGAATCAACATTTTCAATTAATAAATAGTTCTGTATTTTAAATCCATTCCAGAAGATAATGAGCGTGACATTTCATTAAATCCACATTGGATCTCGCATTGGATATTTATCCATATGTTTAGCAGTTCCCACATGTTAGCACTCCAGTTACCGTACATTCATAAAACATACATTTTCAATGTGAGAGTTAAAGAATTCGCACAATTGTGTTGTTACTATATTACTATAAAACAGTCTATCATTTAATACAATAGCCCTATTTACCATTTTAATATGAAAATATCTCAATTTGGTTTCAATAGTACAGTAATATCCACTTTGATACAATCTTGTCCAATTGAAATCAGCTTCTAGGTTCAATTCTCGTGTCCATTTGTCTTGCGCGTTAATCGGTGATATGAATTGTTTTTTGTTAAGTTGCGAATATGTTATTTTGTTACATTTGTTTTGAAATATTTCAGTTATAAAGCTGTCCGCTTCCTGTGTTGATACAGTCGATGTTGTAACCACTAGGTTGCCAGGAATGCTAGCAATGAGTCCCGGTATATTCAGTGAAAATATCATGAGGGTATTCAACATTGTATTCATCTGTCAGTTCTCGAAGTGAACGATTTACTGAATTGTTTCTTATGTGTCTAACTTCACGTATTCCATTATCATCTAATACTTGTATATAAAAGGTCTTCTTTGATACATGATGCTACTATTGAACTATAATGGTTGTTGATCGTCTTTCATATTATTATCATACAAAATGTCTTTACAATGAAACCGGTTCTGTAATGTGTTTGTCAGCGTGGGAAATGGTATATTTTTCATAAAACAGATTTCTTGGCTTAAATTCCAGTCATCATCACGTCGTTGCATATGCTAAATAAAATGTATGTTCTGTGCGTGGTCATGCGGCACATCAAAGCACAGACTAATAAGCGACGATGTTATGCTGCTACGAATATTTGCTGACCATACAGATCCAATATGGATTTTTTCTCTGGATTGATTCTAAGGTTAAGATTCGGAAACATCAAGGTTTCGCCAGTGTCTGGATTCAAACATCCCAGGCAGAACTGAATAAAGTCTAGCTTAACATTTTTGCGGAATAGTGTTCTAGATTCTGAGCCTATATTTCTACATAGGCTAATCGAATACAAACAAGGTTGCCTCAAAATTTGTTGAAGCCTGCTAGTATCGACATTTTTCAGACCAGCTGGGCGCGGGGCCGACTCAGACCTTGGCTGCCCAATCATAAATTTTATTTTGTCAGGCACGGGCCACAGATGAACCGCCTCTCATCGACATGTTCCATCAGTGACCGATGATTGGGTGAGCAAGTCGAAAATTCTCAAAGTGTGTCCTTGTTCACGCCATTTTCCAATTTACTATCACATAATCGAAGCGTACGTATCCGCTGACTTTTGGAAATCGCCACCCTAACTATGGTGTAGGAAGTACCGAGTATAGGTGATGAAATTTTTTGGATACTCCACAAAAATCATCGGTACTTGACGATACGGATTATCGGCCCACTTCTAGACTTATGATATCATAATTTGACTCCCAACAATTTTAAATTTTGAGGCCGCCTCTCGCGCTTGGGCGAAATCTTCCTTTCCGTGTCACTACAAATTTCGTGGAATAAATGATACTTACATATTATTACAAAAATGTAGATCTCATTTTTATTATTTACTACAAACTGCAAAATATTTACTTCAAAACAATACTACACCGTCACGCTCGTAACAAATTTTCGTTCCTCATTTTTACACTTTCAAGGATATCCCGAAAGATCACCGAGGCTGCCTAGTGTAAATGCATTTTGTGATTACATAGATATTCCTTTGGCGCCTAATGATTATATTTCAATGTACGGGACGTCAAAATAGTTTAGTCAATCTAAGATCTCACCTAGACAATATCACATATTTCGATGCGATGTCATGGGAATTTTTTTAGCATCCTTTAAATAGCCAATGGGCGACTAGACTATGTACTATGGCGTCCCGAACTATGGTACTATGGCGTCACGAAATAACAGTTCGGCTGTTCTCAACGATTAAACAAACGATTTAAACAAATGAGCTCGAGTTAAATGAGCCCATCTACTAAAATCGCCTTAAAAGGTATATCTTTCAAAAGTTGAACGTAATTATTATTCGAATTGCATCTTTATTGATATAAAAATGGAAAACGACACGAAGAAGTCTGAAGATTTAATTATCATTGGCCTACACTTTCTGCTCTCGTTCCTCCAAACAAAGTTTTCGAATAATCCAGGCGACTGGCTACTCATTCACATCCATAGTGTCAGTTTAACCGCAGTACCACAATCAATTTGATGCTAAAAAGCTTTTTCCAAGAAATTCTGTGGTTTGAAATTCATTGTCTTCATATTGCCTTCCGATCTGCAAGGCTTAAAAACTCTGATCAACAAGTTTAAGTTATGAATATAGGGGATTTTGAGCGAATTAGGATTGAAAAAATCGGCGCAATGAATCTACTACAAAAATATAGTTAACAAAATTGTTCTATGAATATACTAAAAACAAAATATAGCTAAATAATTAACAGTGAAATTAGCAAAAAATAAAATACAACTGTAGGAGTAATTATCCTGACGGATAATCTCATGAAACACGATTGGAACTACTTATAGGCAATATCCACCCTTTGTTGAACATATATCCTATGAAATACATTCATCCCAAACTCTGGCCTGAAAAAGTCTGGTTGAGTAAATTTTTCGAACTTATTTCACCCTGTTTTGAAGTAGCTGATGCCTAATATAGTTCGAATGAAACCAACTATATTGCACGGAATATAATACGAGGTGTAAGTGCAATGATAACCGGAATGAAAAGAAAAATGTTGTTGTGAAATAAGGTGTAGGGTGATGTGGTTCCTATTAAGCCACTATTCTAAGAATCGATATAAAAATATAGTTGAATAACTGATAACTAACAAATAAAAATAATTTATCAGTCATTTTTTCCTCAGAGATTTTAGACATTTGTTGTCAGAACTTTTGTAGACATATTGTTGTCACGCATCGCGTTCGTTGTAACAAAATAAAAATGGCAATACACGCCTGCATTGCTTTGTTAATCGTATTCACAAGGGTCCAAACTCAAACGCACACAACAAAACGATCTTGCACAGGAAACCTTTTGGAGCGTTGGAAAAAGCAAGGAACTACATGTAGAGCATTGCGCTAGCGTTAAACGCAAGAGTAAAAATTAAAACAAACCAGAAAAAAACGCAACTTAAAGATGTTGTCTCACGCAAAGTAATTACAGCCGGGTTTCCCTTCAAGTCGGCCTCCAAGAATACAGTGTTTTAAAAATATATATATTATTTAATTTAATGAGTTTTGCTATATATACTCACACCTCACTTTCAGGCGCATTTAAAAAAGTTTGAGATAAAGGTTTGGATAGAAATATTAATATTTGCTCACCAGAAAACTGATGCAGATGTAAATGAATTAATGGCATGGAAGTAATCTTCGGTATTGAATAAGGGAGCGATATAATATACATTATATAAATTGGATGAAATTTATGAAATATAAAATTGACCTATGAATGAAACAGTCTCATCTAACAATAATAGTTTATTGAAAAGACGTGAAGAGTGCGTCCACTATACTTTCCGACACTCTTTTTATCCTTGATAATGGAATATAAACACTAAAAGGTTATGCCTACGCCGAGCCAGTAGTTTTCATTTTGAACGTTCAAGAGCTTGCGGCGCGTATAGTAGGGCTACTCAAAAAGGTCTTTTGCGTGTAACGTCATAGTATCTTCTGCTTGCTCATTGGGTAATCACACGAAAGTTAGGTTGAAATTCTTCCGCAAAACAGCGGAAAAGCACATTTTCATTTAAAGTTTTCGAGGGTTTAGCAATCTATTTTTGTAGCCGATATTTTCCCAGTACCTAGTGGAACCTTGGTTTTTACCATTTTTTCCGAATGAAATTATTAGCGCACAATCCCTAACACTTGGCCATGGAAAATAAATACACAGTAAAGCAAAATATTCCGTATATGGTGATGGAAAACTGTTTTATTTCATTCAATGGCGTATTGATATACATGTAAAGGAGAATATAGGCAAAATTAAAAAAAAAACAGATTGTTAAATCAGAAAGTACCGATAGCACGATACCTAACGAACACAATTGCCAAATAGAAACTTTTATTACGTCAAGTATGAGCCACTGGACTGGACTGCGCCTGGTGGTCCTGCACTGTCTCGAGCTCAACATAACACAAAGATAGATATCACGTGTAAAATTAATTTACAGCGAGTAATTAGCATTCGAAACTATTTCGAAAGTCTTTTTCGCAATCTGAAATCTAATAATATACTGTTTACACAACCCATGCAATTGTTAGAACATGATTATGTTTTTCGCGGGGTGAATAGCTCCTTAAGGATATGACGGTGATAAAGTAAATGGATTATTCAAGGAAAAAAATGTCAACACACTTATTATGGGGTGTTATAAATTATTACTGTCAATATTGGAATAGCAGTCATCAGTAGACAGAAAATGGTCCCAATAAACTCTAGTTTGTCGGATGCCAATGAAAATTTATATGATTGGGATGCCGAACATATTGCTGTAAAAACCATTGAGTGTGTTTTTACGGTGTTCTGCTTCGTGACACTCATAACTCAAATAGCTTACGTTATTTTGCAAATACGGAGAGATGGCAAATTGCAGAAAAAATTGAATATGCCCTACAAAAATGCAAAAATAAGGCTGAAAAACGCTATAAATATTTGTATAGTTTTTGCCTGTGCTTCGGCATGCGGAAGAGGAGCTGTTTCGTTTTTACCACATGCAACAGATAACCAGAGCTGTAATGTTCAACGGAAGACAATGGTTTTATTTTTTCTTGCCTGTGAAACATTTACATATCTTGTACTTTGGTTTCGACAAAGGACACTATACCAAGAGCGAGCGTTACACCACCTGGCTTCAAAAAAAGTTCGCTTCGGTGGTTGGTTTGTTCTCGTCGTCATGATCTGGAGTTTCTTAGCAGCTCTGATTGCGTTGACAATATCGCTTCGTTACGATGCAACCATCCACGGGTGCATATCAAACCCGCAAACAAATGCTGTTCAATATGGATTTGTTATATCACTCAATATTGCCTTTCAAGGAGGCCTGGTATTACTCTTCACTTATCCAATAATCAAACACCGGAGAGAGACTCAGTTGAAAACGATAACGGCAGTGGTGAGGAGAGTCACCACTGCAACTGCTGTGTGTATTGGAAGTGAAGCAGTCTGTGCCTTATTTTCAATGCTACATCCGCGCCGGGAAGTGGAGATATTTTTCTTTGCATACTATATTAATCTTATAATAAATATATTCAGCATAATATTTTCATTCTCTAACTGGCGATATAGATTAATGCCCCTAACTATGAGGGTAAATAAAGCGTATAAAATTAATCAAATCTGACCGAGCTGATACGTGCTCACTTGTTTATAGGATTACTCCGTGCAAAAAAGTAGATCCGAGCTATTCAATTCGGTAATTCGAATCAATACGAACCAACGAACTATTCTAGTCACTAGTGATTCGGTCATAAAAAAAACTGGCAAAATGAAGTAAAAAATCATATTCATATAATACGACACTGACACTGAATTATTGAAATTTTGAATGATAACGACATGTTTTATACTTTCTTCGTTGTAACCCACTCAAATTTTTATTCTGCCAAGCATAAACAAACCACTGATGTCTTGTCGGCGCAACAAAACAGTGACTCAAACCTAACTGACCATGTTACAGCCTCGGTAGACGCTCCCACATGTAAAAATTTAAAAGATGTCGTCAGGGCTGATTCGGTGATTCGAATCATTTTGAAGCGCAAGTTATTCAAATCATTTATTGGTCTATCACATTAACAAAATTTTAATATTTTAACCGTAATATACAATCAAAATATTTTTGATTTCGGATCAATTTTTTTTTGTCCCTCGAAAGATGAAGTGTGGATTGAGTGCAATACATACATCTCGAATAATTCGTTTATATGATTATTAACCTATTGGTTCGCTTTTTCTCTTGAAAAAAGGGGACAAATTGTAGTAGTAGAACAGAGTCAATTGTGAAAGTAGTGAAATCGCTGTACCGCTATTTTCTTGCTGTTTTGATCTAGATTTATTTGATTTCCTTACACGATTATGTCATGTATCAGTTTCACCGATAGTGGATTTTTAATTATTCCTTTTCTTGTTCTTCATATTAACAAATATGATGTTGAATTGTGTGATTTTTCTTGTCAATCAAGCCATTGTCAAACAATGTATAAGACGTGATCTGTGTTGTTAGCTGGAAATAATCAAAGCGATAATACTCATATTGATGGGACTTTTCCTTCCGTCACACCACTGCTGATCACAATCTAACTTATAATGAAGACGTGAAATAGTTCAGGGAATAGAGACGGTAACACGATGTGTGACTGTACTGCTTGACCAAATTGTTTTCTAAATTCGACAATAAGAAATGGGATTTGTTGGCTTGTTAGTAACTGGCTCCTGTTGAATATGCTAATGAGCGATGCATTTCCACGCTACCTAGGCAAATTTTTTGTTAAGGCGCGTTCCATCAGTGACAAAATAAATTCAACACTTGTGAACTTGTCTTTTCTTCGTAGGGCTGCCTCTGTTAGGGATCCGGTGGCCCCGCAAAAAACAGAACCCTAAAAATGTTTATTATTCCAAAACAGGTTCATCAGATATCCTCAAAATTTGTAGATGTAACTTCGGTCTGTGGATAAATTTACTGTAAAGTTTCGGCTATATTTGCCAGTTGTCTTCTGGGTTCTTTCCCAGCTGTAGTCTAAATTATGCTGTAAGCACACTAGCATACATTGCGCAGAACTGTGACTCTCACTCACACACTCCTTCTTAGGAATACTGATTTTGACTGTGACTACTGACTTTAGTTCAGTAAAAGTTGATGTTTATAGGGATACATCGGCACCCGGATGATGTCTTTCAGGGGCCACTACACTCAACAAAGTGTGCAGCAGGGGCAGCTTCTGAACGTGACATCATAGACTCATTCTGGCTTAAGAATGAAAGTGAGCAACCTCAAACGGTGGACACAGAGCGCTATTTGGTAGTTCTGAGGTAGTTCTTGGGGCGACGACGACGTTTTAATAAAGATGCAAAGTAGTTTTAGCAAGATGGGCCTCTCCTAACACATTAGATGTGTTCTTAAATTAGCTAAGAGAAGAAATGGATGAGCCTTTCAACACCCGATGGTGTGACGTTGAAGGAGCACCTCATTCAGCAGATTCTTATCTGTTGCCGGGTTATGAGAAAACAATACTCAAACAATTGGTGAAGAGAAAGCAGTAATCACAGAAAAGATAAAGAGAATTCTCACGGAAGAATGTATGAGAGTCGTTGTAAACTTATTCATAGATCAACATTATAAACTAAAAAGTTTAAGGAAAGTTTATGCAACTATTTAGGAATACTACGCATTTTTTGGATATCCTGTAGAGCTACTTGTATAATTAGAATAGAACTTCGAATCATTAAAATTCGATTGGAAATGTTCCTTTCTGGATTTATTTGAAAAAAAATTAATCTGTGGCCTGCTTTCTCAACGTAATGACGATGATTTTAGAAATGCGTGTAGAGTTTCAACATAATGCTCAAACCCTTAAACTAATCGTTCCGAATCACAGAAATGAGTATTCGAATCATCTGAATCAGATATGAACTGCAACTGGGCGCGATGGTCTAGTGGTTAAACATGTTGGCATCGCAGTTTGAAGATCTCGATGCTAAAAAAAAGCATCCTCTGTCCTGCCTCGTGTTCGTGCATAAAAATCGTTTGGTGATAGTCCCGGATTCGTAGTAAAATAACTGAAAATTACAAAGACGACTAAAGCATATGATGGCTTTTTTACCATGTCGACTTGGAATGTCGAGAATAAAAATTAAGGCTTTACTGTATGGCGAACCACGACTATGAGGTTGCCTGTTTCTGGTGAAGTGAAGGTTTTAATCTAGGTTAGTAAACCGTTTAGTTGCAATGATTCATATGCTTCGGTAGCTGTTACGCAAAATTGAAATAAAACAGAACTAGTGAAAACAGAAATTACGCAAACGAGTACAGCGCGTACCCGTACGCGACAACATTGCAACGAATTATAACTCATCTGCCGTGCATATAGTTCAAATGGAGACGTTCACATTTTCAGTAAACAACATAAGGTTCTATCATCCGATAGTATTGTTTGTCACGTTACCGAACGCTTTTTCCCACATTGCCTATACACACAAACATTGCGTGACAGTAACATTTCTTTGAAACCAATATTATAAATGAACTTTATTCAACTGAATATGAAATATGAATTTCATATATTTACAATTAGTTATATTATGTTTTAAACTTCAGTCGCTGATGAAACTCATCTGGATGATGATAAATATAATATTTTTATTTACTTGTTAACATTTCGCCAAAGTGGCGTTTCGTATGTGCAAGAACTACGGTCAGGTGAGAGTACTCGAATAATATGTACATATTTACTATAAACATAATGACTGATTTTGATATGATATGTATTGGTGGCAATTCGTTTCATATTACTTCATAATTGCACATGGCTAAGTAGTCTGTGTTTTGTCTTCCGTTGCATATATCCACGCGGACGTGAATATGACGACTGGTAATGTTGATACGGAAGGAATTTTATACGATTCAACAGTCGTATTGGTGATGATTATGCCAGAATGCAATAATGGACTTCAATCCAAAGACTATTTGTGCAAAAAGCGATATCGCTGGTATGAATTTTAAGACATTCCCACATCTACAAAATCAATGTTGATTCTAATAATGGGCTGACTAACAAAATGTTTGCCATTTTCAAAGTTATATTTATTTAAAGTCGAATATCGAATCAAATCTTTCCGGATCTGATTCTAGTATTCTGTTTTGCCCTCAACCAATCGAGATATGCGTAAAATCGTATGCGTAGTGTTACTGAACTTACTTTATGTAAGCCTTAAGGGGAAACGACAGAAACATTTTTCACAAAATTGAGTAACATGATCTGGCAAACCAAAGGACTAATTCTAATCAACAAATGAATATTTCCCTATTCGTGTTTGTCCAGTGCACAAACAACAGGTGGTTGGCGTTCACAACGTGACGAAGCAGGGTCGCTAAGTTTGAAGAATACTTTTTTGATGCCTAAGTTTTTATACTCGAACGATAACGGCATAAAACTAAATGAACAGTGATGTCAATGTCAAAGCAAAATTTATACGCTAAGCAAAGGGCGAGTCTCCGAGATGAGATATTTGTAGATATCATTTTGTTTGCCGCGGGCTACTAATAGATCGAACCGTGGAGGCGAAGTCAATTTTTGGCTCATGCTCTACAAAACCCACTTGCTGATAAGTAGGGCATATCTTGTTTTAAACTTCAGGTCATATTATCTACGTACACAAAACGCCCACTAATGGATAATTTAAGAATCACCTTGAGAACGTGCACAAATAAGACATGTTCCCGAATTACGTATATGAATACATTTCTAAGTATTAGTTTAAATTAGAAGCGGTTACGTGTGTGGGTAACCAGGTGCGTGGTTACCCACGATGATACCCGATTCTGTTGCTGAATCATTATTTGTCCTCGTTAAACGAGAAAAGTTGAATTAAAAATAATCTTAACGTTATAGTGAATTTTGATCTGGGAATGAAATTTCTATATTCATTAGAAAAATGAGGATATTTGTTTTAACTTTTGACGACATGATATTGTAAATGGGTATTATCTACAAAAGAAGTTAGTGTTATTTTTTAATTGGATTAATAGCATAGCAGACAAATTAGAGCTGCATATTCTTGTTGTTAAGCGCGGGATACGCATTGACGCGCAACTTTCTTTTGTATGGAAGAGAGAAGCGATATCAGTTGATATTTCACCAATAGATAATTGCAAAACACAAATCTTGTTGCATAAGTTACAAAAACCGACTATAAAATATTCACCTTGTTACCAATATCCCGTTGGGTCCTGGTCACATTTCCGCTTACCTTGATACAGTTCGATCAAGTCGTCCAGTGTCATGTTTATCGACTATAGAAATATTATCATTATCATTATATGACTTTAGATGGCTAAAGTCATTAAATTACCCCGCCTAAAATTTTCTGCTCAACAATGTTCTGTTAAGTATGAGACACTGATGGATCGCGTCGCCAAGACGCGGTCCATCCGTGGCTTATGCTTGACAAAATTAAATTCCTGATTAGGATGCAAGTTCCATCGAACAAAGTTCGCGTCCGAACAAAGTTCAAAATTCTATTAAAAATGTTAAAATCGGTTCATCGGAATTTAGTATTTTTTCGTGCTGAATGCCCGTGAAAATAGAATTTTTGATTATGTGTTGAAAAATTGAACTGTTGTTTAGATTTGAAATATATCAATTTGGCAGAAAACCTGCCTTATTCCATATTTATTTCCTTTGCAACAACAAAAATTTACTCTTTTATTGAGAAGTAAGCGACAATTTGTTGTTGGCGTTATTTTTCTCGGAAAAAATCATGACGACATAAAGACACGAAAATTTTTGACAAAAATCGAAACAAAATAGTTAGGTTGAAAGAGCCCAGCACGGTCTCGGCTTGACCGTTTCACCACCGAGCGTTCAGCAAGGTACTTCGCGGGTAGCTGTAGCATAGAACAGATACAAAGACACTACAAAAAACGTGCCTAGCGGTTGTTGAGTATGATTCGCCCGGTAGGTTCACGGACAGGCAATAGCAAATAACTTGAAAACCCTAAAGAAAAATAGTAAAAAAATTGGGTTGAAAGGAGTAATTTGTTTCAAAATTAAAAATATCGTGCTAGATTTAAGCGAATAAAATACTTTGTATTCTCAATTAATTTTTGCTTTAGGAGTATCTTTTGGGATAAATTTTATCTAACATGATGCTGATTTCAACATTTAAAACAAGCTAATCACTTCTTATTCACATATCGTTTGTTAAGTATAAGACGCTGATGGATCGCGCCTTCGAGGCGCGGTCCGTCTGTGTATTATGCTTGACAAAATAAAATTTCTGATTGGGTCAATTTCTAATTTTGTTCTCTGAACAAATGTTTGTTGAAATGACTTTTCATGAACTTTGAGCAATTCGTATAAAAGAAAAATATATAAATAAAAAAGAAATTTTTAATTTAACTCAAAATATATTTAAGTTTGTAGTTTATCTCTCCATAACCATCTCTTTAACAGCGGAGCATTAACGCAATGATATCAATTAATTTCAATGTTATTTTTAAAGAATATACACGCCCTGATAACGTTGCAGGTAAATATGATATTTGAGAAAGATATATAACCTAACATGTGGTGGTGGTTAGACATTAGTCTTATCGATGCGACACCTCTACGTGCAGAGTAAGTACATGGGTGAATAATTTGTTGGAAATTTAATAAATTGTAATTTTAAAGTTATTTGTTGCTCATTCTGAAATATCTATTCTTAAAAGACTGATTTTCAAGATTTGGTTGATCTTTAAAAATATTTTTTGCAAGGGGGAAGGAAGGTATACAAAATCGCATATTTGCTAACAGGTAGGCTGATGACAATCTATTCAACTGGGATACTGTAAAAAAAAATCTTTAAAACTTTTTTTGCGCTTCAGTTTCTTTTTGTGCATACTTTTGATGAAATTTTGGATTCCCTTTGTTGAAAGTCATATTTAGCAATAGCACATCGCTGTGCTTATAAAAAAATACATGGCCAATGTCGTCATAATGCAACGATATTTTTCAAAATATTATATACATATTATGAATATTTTTTATATATTAGCAAAATTCTTGTCCAATATATTTTTATCTCTCTCCTTTTAAAAAATATCAGTGATTATGACATCACAATTTTCAATATTATAGTGAATATTTTATGATATTTAACAATTTTAATCCACTTCGGTCTAACTCCTACTGTAGCATTAGATTCACTACAAATAATGTCAGTTACGTCGATGTTATGGACCGCTAAAGATAGAGATAGAGCTTCCAATACTTTGACGATTGAGCAAAAATTACAGTTTTAAATGGACCTTTTTTAGACGGAAATGAGGGAATCGATAAAATTATCCGATTTGGATTTCAATTTCAAATAATTCAGTTTTACTCACCCCTAGTTAAGCAGATGTCAGTAGTGTCCATACCATTGTTATTCTACACAAATGTTGCGTGATTAAAAAGATATTTCAAATTTTAACCCTCTTCCATTTTATGCTTTGAATTGTTTTGTGATGATTCTGAAAATGAAACAGATGAATATGCTTTGCCCAAATGGCATTTTGGGATGCCGTTCGAAGCGGTCCATGATATTTGAGTTTACATTGAACTCCTTATTTCCGCAATCCAAAATTCTGACGGGATCTACGCAGTCAAAAAACGCGTGTGCTATATGTGTTCATATGTGTTTAATACTTGACAAAAAAATTCATATCAGGGAATGGTTCCCTGAAGCCTTCAAACCTGTACCCCCAAGTTGTAAAACAAGATTGTGTTTCTGTTTATTGAATTACATTTATATTTAGGATGAAGTTCTTGCTTTTAGCAATCCTTGGCTGTGCATTTGCCGCCACATGTGTTGAAGGTAAAACATTTTATTCATTTAATTTTTAATTCACTAAAACGTAATTTACAATAGGTCTTGTAGTGCGGATTCTTGATTCCTAAATTTGGTTAGTCAAGTAATGCTGATAAACACCATTCTTGGGATTCGGTTAAATTTTATGACATATATATATGTTTTGTTTGTTTCAAACTTATTTTCCGTGTGAAAACGGTCAAAAAGTGATGAATTAAGAGAAAGAATTCGCCAATAAAATGACTAGCACAGTGTTTAATAATTTTACAACTTTTACATTTCAGGCGTTGAACATGGAAAATATTTTGTCTGTTATTTTACAAACTGGTCGCAGTATCGCCCTGGAATTGGAAAATATAACGCAGCGGCGCATGTAGATCCGTATCTATGTACTCATATCGTCTATTCCTTCATCGAAATTAAAAATCTGGAGGTACACTAGTTTGACATTCAAATATTTGTTTTGTTGTTATCGATGATTACTATTATACGCCAAAAGAATGTGTGAAACTTCATAGAGGCCTTCGTAACCACTAATTACTACTTTCTCCACCAACCATGCGTAACCCAACTTCATCTTAATCTATAATTCTTCACTATTTCATCTCAGTCAAAACTTAGCTCTTTTAAACATTCTTTACGAAATATGTTCAAACCTATTCCTTACGAACACCATAGTACGACGCTTGAAAGACGTCGTCTTTGTGTTAATTATGCATTTTTAATTACATCGTATCAGATACTTTCATTATCGCTTCAACTTACTGAATCTTTTTAATATTTTTAGCCAACACTTCGTGAATGGAACGGTGATAAACTGATTGGCGATTTAATTGCCCTTAAACAATCAAACGCAGATTTAAAAGTCACTGTTGCTGTAGGCGGATGGAACTTTGGTACAAAACCATTCACTGAGATCTGTTCTTCCGAATACAATATGCAGGTATTGTACGTTGTTGTGGGTATCCGCTACATTCTGTAACGTGTTTTTCAAGTAGGCGTTAAAATTTTTTCAGATTTACTTTTTCAAGTCTGTACTGTGAAAAGAACAAACATTCAGCAAGTGGAAAACCCCTAAATAGGGCCTGAATTGTTATAATCAAGTGCAGTAAATGGTATCTGCCCTCAGCGGTACAATCTATACCAATTTTTTTTTAGTCGCCTCTTACGACACGTAGTTAAAAAATATTAGGTGATCAAACTATGACGACACAAAATAAGCTACAGGCAAAAAAAATTTGTGGAATATAGCATATTCATACATATTAAAATAAACCAGAGCAAAATTGGCGTCGGGGACGTGAAAATAATTTTCTAAAATGAGATTTTATGACTTAGGAATGGTTTTGAACGCTTCGTTCTATGTATAGGCATTTCTTATTTTTTATAGTCACTCATCTAAGTTAATCACTTTGTGAAAATAGTTAATATCAACTGGCAAATCTAATTTTACATTAGTTTGTACATACTGTAACAAAAAATGCTGTAAAATACTTTCCCTTTGACAGTAAATTTACTAAGTGATATTGAAACAAAATTATGAAATTGTCCTTTTCTGGCCAATTATGGTGTGTGGATGGAACGCACCGACGAGGTGCGGTCCATCAACAGCCCATACTTGGCGTATATCAAATTAACCAAGGCTGTTCCAAACTCTTGAAAATATTCATATCCTGCTTAGGAACAATATATTTCACTGTATGATTGCCACAATGCATTGTCTGATATTTCATTGGTTATTCAGATGTTTGCCTACAACGCCGTGGAATTTATGAGGGAATGGGGATTTGACGGACTGGATGTGGACTGGGAATATCCAGGCAGCAGAGGATCACCACCAGAAGACAAACAGAGATTCACAATTCTACTTAAGGTAAGTTCAGGCCCCTATCAACGGAATTTTATTGATATTTGTTACTTCACCTTTGGGTAATTTTGTTACTTCCCCAAGTTTTTTTTAGACAATAGACATTAAAAAAAATCATAGCAAACGCATCGAAGTGACTTCGTATTCGTCATGTATGGCCTTTATATGAATCAAGTAAGATGCAGAAGCACAGTTATGGCTGGGCAACACAAAATCATATGGAATTCGAATCTAATTCGCATAATTTTTATAATCGAATCATATCACTAATTCCGTGTAAATAATATAAATATATTTTTTTCCTCATAAATATCTCATTGTAATATTAGAACTTACCTGCTTTATTATAATCATGAAATTTATAGATACGGATTACTAATATTAGTAAAAGTAGGCAAAAGGAAATGTATTTGTATGTCCAAGAGTGATATAACGACAAAATACAATCGAATTTGGTCGAATTCCCGAAATTCCCAGCCCTATGCGCAATACCAATTACACATATACTTAATATTAACAAAAATGTTCGAAAACAAATTTTGCTAATACCTCTATAAACATTGTACTCCTTCAATTCAACTTCAATATAATTTAGATACTCAAAAACACATTTGAAGAGGAGGCTTACAATACTGGGAATCCCCGACTTCTTCTGACGGCTGCGGTCCCTGGAGGAATACCGACTATTGATGCTGGTTATGAAATTTATGAAGTTTGCGAGTGAGTGTTGTTGATTTTGAACAAATTTTATAACTATAAACATAATGATTCGTATTGTGGGGATTTACGCTTTATTGGTTATGAACCGAATGTTTACTTTTAGTTTTTGCAATGAAACAGTGGCCGTCGATACAGGGCCTTGATAAGGGTATTTCGTTAAGATGAGCGGCTATAAAAAATACCTTTCTAAAATTCGAAAAAAATTTCCTGGGAAGTTCACATTAAGTAAAGTGGACAAATATAGAGATCTAGGACGGGGATTCCTTAATTCCCATTCCTGCATTTCATGTAGCTTTTTGCACACTAGTGGGTTGAAAATACCATTCTACAAAGGAACCATAACTATCGCCACTTACTTAGTTAAGGCTACTACAAAATGCAGCATAAACCGCGCTCCAAGTGGAAACATTTTCAATCCAAACTGATCCGGTATAGTAAAGTACTTACTTTTAGTCGCCTGGCAGAAGATTCGTTAGGGGAAATTCAAATTCTTCAAAACAGAACAATACTCCTGGTGTTTTTTGTCCATTTTTCAGTACTCTTGATCTTGTTCATCTAATGTCATACGATTTGCACGGAGCTTGGGAAAATCGAACTGATCATCACAGCGCGTTGTTTAGTGGCTCAGTGGATTACGGTAGCAGTCCTATCAGGGAATTTTACGTCGTAAGTTATTTTTTATTTCTTTTAAAGTATTATTGTACACAAACGTACTAAATTTATCGATATTTCAATGGGTTCGCTTTTTTGACACAGGACATTCCCAATCGGAAACTTCATTTGGTTAAGCACGAGAAATAGACGGGTCCATCTGTTACTCTAGCTTTACAAAACATGAGTGCACAAAATATTTCTAACTGGGATCACAATATAGATGATTTGAGCTGAGGTTGGGTAATCCAATTTTCCAATCGGTTCAAAGAACAAATTATTCGAATAGTTGGAGAATCGATCAATATGAAACATACGAATCAGGTGTCGCATTGCTAACAAAATAAAATTCTTAATTGGGAGCTGGTTGTTTGGCCAGAAAACCCAGATTGCCGGTGTTTTTTCAAAATGTTGGGTCGAAAATTGAAATCTCCAAATATTGCTGACGTTGGTTAGGCGGAATGTTTTTATTTTTTATATTTGAATATAACCATCCAAAAAACCTGAATCATGGTTTTTCAAGCATTGTATAGTTGCATCTCATATCAAACAAATAATCAAACCCTTTTAATTTTAGTATTTTATCGTATTTTATCGAATTAAGACTCGTTTTATTTTGGAATAAAATGCAGACTTGTCTCCAGAATGGTGATGAGGTCTAACGAGGCCAGAAAATCCTACACGACCACAAAACTTTGTTGCTACTACCATATTCATTTACAATCCATTCAAAATAAAATCATTCGGCTTTTCATGAGTGTTCTGAAAACTGCCCCAGTCATATTGCACTTAAAACCTAGAAGCACTGCTAAGTTATGGTATGAGCCATTAAAAAAGCGAGTGGAAAAACAAATGCTTACAAACGAACTAATATATCACCGCATATGACCCGCTTCAGCTAAACAAACTCCTATTGCAAAAAAATAATCGCACTTTCCTCCCCTTGTAATTTTTTTAAAGTTACTAGTTTAACTTAGTAATCCATCTAAGTACACACTGAAGTACATTACGTTATTTCAGAACCTTTTACAAAACCTCAAAATTTGTTGACTTGATAGTCTTATCATTTAATTTATTGGACAGAATGATGCGCTCATTCATTACTTAGAAGGAGGATGTTCAAGCAAAAAGATTGTGCTTGGGATACCTTTATACGGAAGGTTTGTATATTTATTATAAACTACAATAATGTAAGTTTCTGATATTGGATAGTATAATTTTGCAGTCAGCATTACTTGTAACTGAATATCCCTGTTGTTGTTGACATACAACTTGGATCTTTGTACTGGGATGTGTGTATTCTCGCCCTTTCTCTAATATCCCTATTTCCTGTTGAGTTGGGCTGTAACGTGAGAAAATATACACGAAGAATACACGCGTATTTCCGTGTAAATTGATTATTTACAATTTAATTTTTCACTATTGTTTAAGCCCAACTGAATTGTACCATTCAAAAATTTTCTTTTGCTAAGAATGGTTCACTGATGGGATGCACCGTCGAGGTGCTTTGCCAAAGTAAGTAAATTTGATATGAGCGATGGGACCTAAAATGGGCAGATTTTTCATTCCAATCACACACAAAATTTACATGTCTTCGTAAATGAGCCTCAGATGCCTTGTGACAGAGCCAATCAATGGTTCGTTTTTATCATATTGAAGTAAGTAAGTATTTTGTTTCAATCAAAAATTTGCAATCGGGGATTGTGCAATGTCAGAGCTGGAATATCAGTAACTCCTCTATAGTTAGAAACATCCTGAATAGAACTGAAATGATAAAATGGAGTGAATAACATCTGCCACGGGCCATTATGAAAGCATATACCAATCTTTGCTGCTTCTTATAAGGTTCTAATATCATCATCCATTATCCTTCGCCCTTGAAAAGATCATTTTAAAAGTTCATTATTTTTAAATAAATACAAAGTAACTACAAAGTAAAGTACAATATCCACTCATTTCCAGTAATATGCACTTTGTTTCAATTTACATAATTTAACACTTGTATAGGATCCTCTTTCAATATTGTATTTTTAAGGGGATCAAAGCTGAGTGATAGCAGCAAAACTGGCTATGGAGCTCCTACTTCTGAGCCATGCGATAAGGGAGAATACACGAGAGAAGCTGGTATTCTGGCATACTACGAGGTATGGTTTGATTTGAGAGCGAAGGTTCGAACTAAAAAATATTTAAAATTTTTTTTTTGCACGTCTTTACTTTACTAATACCAATACCTACAAAAATATCAAATGAGAAGCACCAAATACCAATCGGGAATTTTATTCAGTTATTTTTTTAAGTTGATAAGAATGGGCCTAAGATGTACCATGTATCTTTTGCTGTATTCATTTGCAATTAATATCGATTCGATCTGATTTGAATTTTATATAATTTGGTTTTGTCCACCCCCACATTTTTACTTACTTACTTTCCCGTAGGGAATGATTCTGAAGTTATTAAAAGGAAAAATTAATTTTTAATATTGGGAAATTATAAATAAGGCGAAAGCAGCGATCAAACTATCTGAAAGTCATAAAAAGGCAAAAGCTCCGTAAAATACGCAAACACCAACGGCATTCCTAACTTTACATATGTTTGGGGTGTTTTCCTCTCAGAGTGAAGCTGCTGGCACCAGATCTTGTAGTAGCTCGCTCTTTGCCATCAAGTTGCCGTTGATTTGTTCCTTTAGCGTGTTGATTCGTGTTTAGCTGAGAACGAGTTTACAAAAAAAGGGTTGTGCTAAAATTTCACTCAGAATCAAATGAAGTGCGAAGATTCTACACATTCTCATACTTTAGATTTGTATGACTGCAGAAGTCGCTTCTGTAAATGTAGACGAAAATGCTCTAGCACCCAACCTTGTTTATAATAATGAGTGGATTGGTTATGAAGACGAAGATTCTGTCAGAGGCAAGGTAACAAGTCAAAGTATTCTTAACACTAATGATTTAAACTAGCAGTTAGTCTTCAATGGGTTGACATTAGTGCAGTCCCGCAAAAAGTCTACATTTGATAAAAAAGAGTCGATTTTGTATTTTATTTCAATAATGTTTCAGTATTAACGAATTGCCAAAATTATATTGCATTTTTGTCATTATGTATGGTCCTTTTTAGAGTTTAATTTAAATGGTGTTCGAAATTCATTACATAAATGATTAATGTTTCAATATTTCAGATGAACAAAATTACTAATTCTGATATTTGACTATAGTTTGTTTATTTTGCAGCAGAGTTATAATTATTTTCAAAGTTTGCCAATCGGGTATGCAGCGTGATTTCACTGCATTATGAATCACTTTGAGAATACAACTAATTTATTTTTTGAAATACAGGTAGCCTATCTCCAAGCCATGGATCTTGCTGGTGCAATGATTTGGTGTTTGGATTACGATGATTTTCAAGGGATTTGCCCAACTAATAAAAAGAACGTGTTGTCCAGGTGGGTTGGCATATTTCTACACGATTGTATTTTTTGACAAGTAGGGGTGTGATTGTCATACGAACAATAAAAATGTTTCAATTTCATTGTGTGCTCTCGGTATGTTTTTTCGTATTGGTTCAATTTGCAAAAACTATGTTTGATTCGACGGCGTCAAGTCAAGCAAAAGTATGTCTAAACATCTTTTGTCAAGTATGAGTCAATGATGGACCACGCCGCCGAGGCGTTGTCCATCAATGACTTATGCTTGGCAAAATAAAATTGTTGATAGGGAGTTGCCTAGGGCTGGGCAGAACCGAACCACTGAGAATTCGAATCGGATAACCACTTGTGTATAGACCATCACTTAGTTGTTTAATAAAAATATTGTGGGATCCTCAGTGTGTTACTTTTGACTTCTGTTCCGGTTTTGATTGGAATGAATTTCAGTTAAATAAAATATGTATATATATTCCTTTCATAGAGCTATCAAAGAAGAATTATATCTTGATGAATACTATGACGATAACCCGTGTTATCCATTGGCGACGACAACCGCTGTGACTTGGTGGCCACCAGCGCAACCACCCACCTCCAAGCCTATCGAGTACTCATGTTTTTACGATGATTCGACTTGCGATTGCGGCGATGCGGTGAGCACACAACTACCGCCAACAGTACCTGGCGTCGGAAGCACAATAAAGTACACAACAGTAACACACGCTCCCTGTGACGGTGAGTTACAACTGTTGAAAATTTATTTTTCCTTAGCCTGCTTTTAAAACAGCACATGTTTGATCTGTGGATAGAGCCGGGATAAGATAGAATCAAATGTCTCGTTTCATCATTGCAATGTACTCCCATTTCCAATATCAATAGATGAAGGCTATACGAATAGGTTATTAATCGACTAAAAACGAACAATTATGGCCATGTATTTCAATCTAAAGTTCATCCAAGAAAAAAAAATGACTGGAAACAAGTGATATCAAGTAATTCGGAAAAAGAGAAACAAGGTGCCATAAAATTCTCTGTTTAATAGAACCTGATTGTGGAGCAACTTGCAGTGGTGGAGAAGGTTTTTACAGTCATCCTGAACGTTGTGATTGTTTTTACCAATGTGCAAATCGCATACAAGAGCCCATTATGAGATGCTGTGAAGTGAGTGACGACTTAATACGTTATGATTATGATGTCGACATGAACTTGCTTACTCAGTTACTTAGATTAGTAGGTGTCGAAAACACCGGGGATATTTCGGGAAAGAAAGGCAGAATGCATTTGATACAAGCATAAAATTTATGTTTTAGCCAGATATATATTTTGGGTGGTCAATCGACTAAGCCGTTTGTTTGGTTTTGAAGGAGCCCAACAGTCGCAAATATTTTAATCAAAATGTTTTATTATGTATGAGTCACTGATGGATCGTGCCGATTAGGCACGGTTCATCGGTGGCTCATGCTTTGCATATTAAAATTTCTGATTGGGCAGATTTATTTTCGCAGCGCCGACATCTCTCTTGGTGCTTTTTAAAATTTCGTGTTACTTAAACCAGACTAAAAATTTAAATGTTTCTCACAAAAATATCACGCCCATAATTGAGTTTTTCAAATTTGAGCTTCCAGCCACCGTTCAACTGCAATTCGCGAATAATCGCAAGTTTCACGAGTTTGTAAGTTCTTAATCAAAATTTTGTCTGTCATTCGAGTACAGCCAAATATTTTAATCTGATTTTGATTTTTAATCAAATTGCCCTTTATTTATTTATCCTACTCAAATACTTGAATTTTTCCGCCACCTAACCCCACCATCCATTTTTACTTTCCAGCCTGGCCTATATTTCAACAGTGATGCAATGGCTTGCGACTATTCTAGCAATGTTGAATGTACTACAGCATCAACTGGAACATCCACAACAGCAACAGAGGTCTCGACTACGACAACCGGTAAGTCGGGCGTTGCGGGGTATTTTATGTGTGGGGGTCTATTCTGTGTATCTGTCTATTGCATCGAGTCAGTACTTTATATAAGCTTGCTATAAGTAGATGACAAAAATCATGTTACTTTCCGGACTTGGGATGTTAAGTTTCCGCTCAGAAAGTGAACTTAACGCCACTCACAGAGGACAGTTATCCCAGTTCCTATTCCCACATAACAAAATATTTATACAGTGGACTCATAATACATTAGGCAATCAAAATGACAAACGTATTTGAGTTTTTTAAAGTGATACTTTACTTGTTTTATGGTTGAATCTACCACATTCGCAGACAGCAATGTTATTGGTACAACCAATGCTGAAGAAGAATTCACGTGCGATGAAAAACCCGACGGCGACTATTATGATCCTAACGATAATACTATATTTCATAAATGTGCTCATGGCTCAGATACTGTGATTCAGTGTTCGCCCGGTCTTGTGTATGATGGTTATATTTGCAATTGGCCTACTGACAACTCAAATGACAATTCATTGAATGAGCCTGTAGACACCACTACCGCTTTCAAACCTGAACGCACCAAATCTAGCACGGTCATCACGTCCCACACCAGCACTACTCCAGATAATCTTGAAAATGTAGCATGTAAAGGAGATCCAAACGATTCAACATTTCCTGACCCTGTTGATAACACTATTTACCACCAATATGTTCATGGGAAAGACGTTGTACGATCTTGTCCTCCTGGTTTGGTCTACAATGGAAGAGTGTGTACCTGGCCGTAGTTTTCAGAATGTTCATTTTTCTGTTGTTTGTCGTACCTGTCCAATTTTTCTTTTGTAACAGCAAACAACATTCGATAGTGTTTCATTTCCTTTTTCGGTCCCATTATTTGTCACTTTTCGTCGTTCAAATATTGTTAATCGCCGGAGTGGTGAGTTCGATGTGTGCGTTGTTCGTTTAGCATGTTAACCAAATAATATTACTTGTTCATTGGTATGAAAATACATTGAATGCAGTGTCAGAAAAAAAAAAATTTTATTCTCCTAATTTTTATTTATAGCTGCGTTTTATAAAATAGTTCATTTTGGTGCAAAGGATAAACAGAGGATGTTCATAATGACCTGGAAAGCAACTACACTAAAGTTGACACGATTTGCCAAAGCTACCCTTACTGAAACCTACCTCAACCTTTACACACTCAATATTACATGAATGCCATAGAACCTCACACTAGGTTTAAGAAGACGGATAAAGATACAAATCTACTTCTTGTTTTATTGATATAAATCATCTCTGAAAGATAGAATTTCGTTTTTTTTTCAAAAATGTGCTCAAAGTAAGATGTAATAAACTTTTCAAAGATATTATAGAGCTATTAATCATACGATATCTTTTTAATAATTCGTCCACCGGACATTCTTTCTCATTCTCAAACTTGTGTGTCATTGCATGAGCCAAAAATCGATGATTTTTCATTTTCGTAAACACGTTATACGAGTACTGAATAGGATTTTCGAACGATGCCAACCTGATATACAATCGTGCACATAACACGATTAAGTTCAAAAGGAAAGATGGAAAAGTGTGACACAAATCATTTATCAAAGATGGCATTTTTATATCAAATTTTCGATAAAACAAATTATTTTATTCGGTATATCTTCTGGTACAGATTCGCGTCTGGCTAGTTATAATAAATCTGGGAATTATAATATATTGTACACGTAACATTGAAAAATGCCAAATTTTCCTCGAAATGGTTGTACACTTTTTTGGTATGGGTTTCTTTCAAGGTTTACAATATTTTTTTTTAATGCCACCAGTTTCAACATCACCCAACACTGCAGATCCCGTTGATACAACTGACCCGACAACTGAAACCACTACCACCAACACCATAGGATTTACGTGTGAAGGTAAGGCAGATGGCAACTATCCGGATCCTGATGATAAAACGATTTTCCATACCTGTTCCGGTGGCACGGATACCGTTACTTCTTGTCCTCCCGGTACTTACTTTAACGGCAGTATTTGTGACTGGTATACTTCGTGAATCTTGTAAGATTATCTTCATTGCTGTTGCTTCTGCTACTAACGCTTTCTTATGAAGTACCACATAATACCAAACCAACATTGTCGTCCTTCACGCTACCGCTTTTGCTTTCGTTCTTGGATTAAGCCTTATGTAAGTTACAATGCTTGCTTTCCTCACTCAATGATTTTGCTTTTTAATTGCTTGCAAACTACATTTGAAATTTTAGAGATTTCGTTACTTGTTCAATCCTCTGATTTGATAGAAAACATTGCCTGGTTTTAAAATATATATTTTTGCTATGATTGCTCTATCATTTTCAAAAATTGATGTTTCAAGTTGTTTAATGCAGACCTTTATTTCGTTATCAATTTTATTTACACCCCCTCCCCGTTTATTCTTCGAAGTTCGAAATTAGTACTGCTATTGTAACCATGTGACCGAGAGCTTTAATACCCAGAAAAATTATGTGTCAAATTGAACAATGCGTGTTGAAGACAGATAAAACGGGGTTTTAAAACAATCATCGCAATTTGAAAAAAATGAAATTGAAAACACAAAATATGGTTCGCACAAATTCCTTCATACTTGTGAAAAATATTGTTAAATTGAAAAAAAATGGTAAAAAAACTTCCTAAATTATTGCTGAATGTATGTGCAATCACTTTGATATGCTTTATTATCGAATATGAAAGAAGAAAGGTTATTCAGTCCAAATCTGACGTCAAATGTGATTCATGCCCATGCTTACGATGAGATGAAGAACTCTTCACAAAACCGAACTTTAAATTTTGAGATGATAACCTTCAAGCGTATATTAATGTTTGTACTGTAACACCTCTCAAAACATTACTCGGTTAATTGCCCTCGATATAAACTATTTTCCAACGAATTTAAACAAATGCGCAGCTTTGTTTTTTTGTTAAATGTATCCTATTTGTATCGTATTGTCTGTCTTTTGTGTTATTAAACGTCGCCAAAATGTGTTAAGCCCAGCATTATGTTACTTTTTTGGAAATGTAAAATAATGTACATATTGTATTCAAATTTATTTGTTTGTTAAGCATAGGTCCATAATCCAGGCCAAGGGATTCGTTTATGATCTCTGCAAAAAATGGATTTCTGACGCGTTGAGACGCATTTCACATCAGTTTACCAGTACGCATGTTTTGTTCAATATTGTTCATTGATGGATAGTGCTGTCGAAGCGATTCATCTGTGGCACATATTTGACAAAATAAAGTTTCTGATTGGGCTTGCGTGTCGTGCTTACTTGGATATTTTACAAAAAATCGGCCAGTTATATCACGCAATTATACGTGAATGATGTTTTTACATCAATTCATATCAATTGTCCATTTTACGTCGCTTGTCAATGGCCGTGGATTAAGATGAACTGCTTATGTCCCTTGTGCTCTGCAAGCTTTTAATGATATGTGTGGGTCTATTGTCTTCCGTCTATTATTGATTTGTCCAAAACATCTGAAATGTACCTATTTTGTTTTTCGTCGTATATGTTATTCTAAAAATGTTTGTAGCCTGCGTCACTCTCTGAACGAATACTGATCGAAAATAGTTCAAATTTGCAATCGTTCTCACGTTTGATATTTTCTTTATGAAATTTCTTGAATTCGTACGCCAAATAGCTTACGACACGAGAGGAAAATTTAGATATTTGTCTGTCCTTCCGCTTTTGAATGTGATACTTTCGTATATTATATGATCAGTGCGTGGTTCCCTGTCAAATTTGTTTTTATCTTTGTATTGTTTATTGTTCACATGTGCCTTATTTTCAATGTGTGCTATATTGTATGTCGGTGTATTTAATTACCAATGTTACTGTCACAAAGGTATGTTTGATCTTCCATTCATGACTCATATCTCATTCTAACTCCACAAAAACTGGAACAATTTGTTTCCTAATATCTCCAGTTGAAAATTTATGAACAACGAAAAATTTTCGTCAATTTTGTAGTGGATCTAAATTTCAATCTGCCAAGCATTAGCCACAGTTATGAGAGGCACAAGCTTAACAAAAGTTGTTGTGAAATTTTTTTCTAATTGGTAGAGAGAGTGAAAATTTTATATTTGTTCAATTGTACTTGTGGGTTGGAAGCTTATTGGCCGGGTAACAACAGCAATAAATGTCAATGCAATTAAATATCAGCTTTGCTTTTATATCTATTGAGTGGCAAGTAATATTATGATATGAGCAGGCCTTTCACCCTTTGGGTGATATTTGAACCCCACATGTACGAAAAGCGACGACGCCACGTCAATTCTATATGCAATGTGAAATTAGGATGAGAGAATGTCGGGAAAATAAGTTCGTTCAATGTTTATCTAGAACAGCGTTTCCCAAACTGGGGTCCGTACAGCAGTTTCAGAGGGTCTGCGGAAAAAAATTTTTTTTTGCAGTAATTGGGATTCAATAATAAAGCTATCTCGGGTGTTTAATGTTTTCACAATCGTTATGATTAGGATACCACTTGCTCTACTACCGTCAACTACTTTCCTATAGCGTTCTTTGATTTTCATAGGGCCGCGAAATATCAAAAAAATTGCATGGGGTCTACCAGGTAAAATTGCTTGCTTGTTGTGGATTGTTACCTGAACAACAAAACACTTAAATATCTACTTGCATTTGTCTGAGAAGCAGGCCCAGGCTAAGTTGAAATAGTGCCTAAATCTCATCATCTCATTTTGCCGAATTTTCAGTTATATATCTTTACGGCGACAAATAAGGTAGGATATGATTAGCAGAAGGGAAAGCTGAGGATACGACGTAACCTTTGGTACTTGGCCGAACTTAAATGTGTCTCCAGTGTTCTTTCGAGGCCGGACTTTGCTGATGCTCGTCACCGAGCGCATGGTTTATGAGGTTACAAACTATTGTGCAGTTGCTGCTTGCTATCCAACAGAGAATAAACTTTTGTACTAGTTCTATGGTCGGTCAATATCTTTAGATTTCATGAACATGGTTGGTATTCATAAAAAACTTAAATCGGGTATGATTTCATTATGTCGATAATTTGTGCGAGGTTTTGCATAGATTTTTCATTATTGCGCATCCGCGCGTTTTTGTTATTCTTGAACATTTTGGCCTAAGTTTATGGCAAAAACTCAACTAATTTTTAGAAGACTTAAGCTAGAAATTTATACTGAAATACAATTGTGCGGTTACCACCTAGAACAAATTCTTAATAGCATCACTATGGTTTGAGAGTCATTGGAATTCACTCCCTGATGTGTACGTTACCTTTTCATTTTCCCTATAAATATATGTGCCCTGTAGGTACGGTGTTTAGAATATTCAGAGCGTATTTCCTGCGTGTCATAAGAGGCGACTAAAAAAGCAAAGAAGTGGTAGACGGTTTTACCATCGCCCAGGGCAGATGCCACTCGCTGCACTTTACCACGACGGTTCAGTTTCATTTAGGATGTTTTCGGCTTGGAGTGCAGTTGCGGATACTACATTTTTTAATAGCCCTTTGCTATTGAGTGACCATTGTGGTTGGTTCCTATTGGGGAATGTTTCTGGCCTTGTATAGAATGAATAAAAAATTGAAATAAAAAATACCAAAAATTGTCATATTTAAAGGGAATGGTCGAGCTACTCGATTGTGGCGGAATATGTTTCTAAATACTCGGTACTCTGCCGAGCCGAGAACTGAAACGCTTGTGACATCCCTAGTGAGTGAGCATTGCTTAGGTGGATGGTCGTTCAGCAGAACACCAACATTTATTAATCATCCCCCATGGAATTCGAACTTTCTTCAGAGCGATCAGAGATGCGTAGTACGAAGCGTATTCAATTGAGCTAACTGGGCACCCTGAATGCTATAATGCGACAATCAATATACCACAAACAGAAAAAAAACGGTAGAGTGAAATCTCCTCATTATATCGGCGGACCAACCTCGACTATCTAGGATAAACTCAAGAAGTATTTATGCCTTCTTAATCCTTGTTTTATTAATGTTTCGTCACACTAGACAGATATTATTCTTGCAGACTAATTACTCTCAAGTATTTCTCCGCAGTTGGCACTATTTGCAATTACAATTAAAGTAATTCTTTTATTAATAAAAATTGAAAAGTGTCAAGAAACGTCATGTTGGAATGTGATCTCCGCATTTGGAACTAATTACAAATACAATTGAAGAAATTCTTCCTTTAAATAAAAATCGAAAAGTGCCATGACAAGCCATGCTGGAATGTGAGCATAATCTGAAAATTTGAGGCCAAACGGTTCTGACGCGTAGAAGTTTTGGATAGAAACTCGTTACTGACCGTCACACTAGATATATAAAGATAGACTAACTGGCCTGTCACCGTTTGGGTGATATTTAAACCTCGCATGTTGAGCTGCGTCGATAGGTCAATTCTATATGGAATGTTTTCCGTTTACGATGCGAATGTAAAATTGTATCAGGTTTCCGATGTAAAGTTTTATTGAAAAAGTAACGACCTCTGAGCGTTTCCACAAAAATTACGATAAGTTGAGATAAGAGTAAGACAATACCAGGAAAATAAGTGGTAATGTTCGACGTTTTATCCAATGGCTTAGTGTGGAGTACATAAACTGATTCAACCTAACACGAGTTTAGCGCTGAACTTGTGTCAGAATGGTTTGAACTTCGATTCAAATTCCGGTACACCCTTAGTTTGCCTGCCTATTACACATTGGTAACTAAAAAACAAAATACTGATATTTTTACTGGTCTATCTCAGAAACAGTTCTAAGTTTGAATATTGCCTAAAAATAATTGCCTCATTTTGCCAACTTTTCAAATGTAAATCGCTACGAGGACGAAAGCGATATTGCGGCAGATTGAAAAATAAATCAAGGGTTCCATAGCAGAGCAAAACACCACATAATCTTGACTGACTTGACTTCATAATTCCTATTTTTTTATGTTTCATCACATTGGACAGTTACGTTTTTGCAGACTTCTTACTCAAGTACTTATTCGCCTCGGAAACAATTTTCAAATACGACTAAATTGTTTCCTTTATTAAATAAAAAGTGTCGTGATACGCCGTGTTGGTATGCGAACATTTTCTGAAAATTTGAAGATAAATAGTTTTGTCGCGTCGAAGGAGGATAGAAATTCGCTACTGGCGGATACGCTAGATATATAAAGATAGACTGCAATAGTTTTTTCAGTGCTTCGATTAAGACCAACACGGCATTTCAAACGAAAAAACAACAAAACAAATTTACGGACAATGATCATTGTGCGACATTTTTCCGACCAATATTTTCAATTTTGAATGGCGTTCAGACGACTACGTATGTCAAATCACAAGGAACTTTTTATCAAGTATGGATCATCTATGGATCGCGCCGCGGTAACCCTAAGCACTTCCTAAGTAAACAAGCCAAGACAAAACAGATGGAAGGGGGCAAACCAACGTAACGTGTTTGCTACCATTCCCCATGCCAAAAGATTCAGTGAAAAAGTAAGAAGGATACTTGAAGAAGCAGACATCAAAGTGTCATACCATGTGATTATTACTTTGCGATTAATAATTTTCATAATTTAACTCAAACAGAAAGTAATTCATATTTCAACGAAAATTGGAAGATAACCTATCGGTCGGTCAGCAGTAGTGCAGAGCAGAGTCATTAATAACTTTGATATAGGTTCTATGCTAAAACATAGCGAAAAAATACGATTGCAATTTCGCCTGCAATTGGAACCCATACTGTAACAAAAATGCAAAACAACCACTGGTGTTTGAGTGTAATTTTACTTCGCGAGATTGAAAAATATTCAATATTTTTGACCAAACATGGGGTGTTGATGGAACGCACGACGAAGATGCGGTCCATCGACAGCCCATAATTGGCATATATCTCATCAATATGATGTTTTTTAACTTTGGAAATACGCAATTACTGCAAATGACTAGTCAATTTACTGTACTTTAGTAGGCTTCGGTATTCATTCTAAGAAGTGAACTTTCTAGTTTAAGTACTTGCTGTTGTTGTTGTATTACCGTGTGTTATTCTTTTGTTGGTGGTTCATTCGACCTTGTCTCAGTTTTGTAGTTCTTCCTATCTTCTCTTCCAACTAAGAAACTTCGTTCGGTTGCCATAAGTTTCTTTACAACTTTATAAAATAGAAGCCCCCGTTAACGAGAGTAGTGTCTGTTTAGTAATAGCTTACGAGGTAGATGGGAGCAAATTTTTTTTATAGCCACTTCTTAGAATGGATCACCCTGTCCAAGGCCCCGTAACAGCGGCCCCTTATAGACGTACAGGGTTACAATTACTGGGAAGATATCAACCCTGGGTTGAATGGTGGGCATGGGAAAGCGAGCCGGACTCGCCGGCGCTTGAACCCGAGATCTTCAACCTGCGATGCCAACATGTTTAACCACTAGGGCTAGGCCATGGCGCCTAATATAAACAGGCTAGTTTAATTTTGGCCTTTGTTTTTGTCAGCCTGAGTGGCGACCATGCTGGGCAAATTTTGGCAAAATTTGGTACAACTTTACTGACTATGAACAGATTTTTTTGAATAAGTGAAAGTAGAGCTACTGACCTTGTATGTAATTGATCTCCATCTTTTCTAGTTTCTTCTCTCAGACCTTTGTCTGAAGTTGCTCCATTTCTGACCAAAAAAGTTCCAACAAAATAGGAACGGTCTTGATAAACAGGCTATGGTCGCTATGCCCCTTATAAAAAGGTTATGCCTCATAAAAAGGCTTCTGCCCCTTTTAAAGAGGATATATTCTTAGGCTATGCCAATGATAAAAAAGCTATGTCCTTCATAAAAAAGGCTAGGCCCGTTATAAAAAGGCTATGATAGAAAAGTTATGCCCATAATAAAACTATGCCGGTAATAGGAATTCTATGTCGGTTAAAAAAAGGCTATGTTTCTTATAAAAAGACTATGTCACTCATAAAAAGGCTCTGCCTCGTATAAAAAGGCAACGTCCGGTGTAAAAAGACTATACCCCCCACAAAAAGGCTAGGCCTCTTATAAAAAGCAGCATGGCCCGGTTTCGCCTGTGTGTGCGAGAGGATTGCTGATGGATTCGATAGATATCGTACATACCTGGCTTAGGATGGCCAATTCAAAGAGTACAAAAAAATAAATAAACAATAATTACATAAAACAGGGAAAGCCCGTTTGGACGTCACAATTTGTAACTCAGAATCGACAGCATTCCCGGACTACTACTACTAAGATATGAGTAGTCAACATTTTCAGGATAGAATTTCATTTTCATCCTGTGGGAGAGGAAAGCCGAGAATACAGCTTAATCATATAGTGAACCACGACCTCTCGTGTAGATACCAGTTCCGAATCGGGATTCGAACCTGCGTCTAAACGATCAGACATGCGTATTTCGAGATACATACAGCCACGTTTTACGGAACAATGTGAAGTCGTCGCTTCGATTATGGTACGACATAAAAATTGACGCCAGAGATAGAAGAGCGTGCGATGCCATCCTACCGATAACGAGCATTATCGAACACCATCGAGCCTGCCTTTCAGCAAGACGCTTCGCGGGTAGCTGTAACATAGAACAGATACACAGTCACTACAAAGGCCCGATACTAACGGTTGTTGGGTATAAGTCCCCCAGTAGGTTCACGAACAGGCCATAGCAAATAATTCGAAAAACCTAAAAATAAAATGGCTGCTCCAACTCACTTTCCACAATGCTACGTTTTTGTTGACATTCCAGACAAGATCAGGCTACTCATGGCAAAAGTGACGTTTTCAGATAACTAACAATATTTGTCAGAAATCCGCTTCAGTACCGCTAAGTTTTTTCGGCAATTTTTATTGTCACGGATTAATTTTCCACTTTCCTCTATCTTGACTCTTTTGGTGAGCAAAATCAATGGATTAAGCGGAAGTTGGCGAAGAAATTTTGTGGTTTTCAATGAAGAAAGAAAATCGTTTAAGGTGTAAGTTACCGGAGTTTTCGTGAGTCGAAATTGACGCTAGGCTAGATTGGATTTGTGTCGACATAGACTAAGGTATACGTCCTTTCATGCGATGACTCTAAAATGTACATGTGCGAGCGCCGTGCACAAAAACGAGTGGCCCATCTGTCTTTGTGTACTATCCTATCGGTACACTGCATGTACAACACGTTTTCGTGTGCGTGACATGCACCTGTTCAGTTGTGAGTCACCACCCATTATTTCACAAGACATTATGTTTTCTGAGACTTCCGAGTGTTTTTATATAAACTATTTTATTTCCCCGAGGCTTCGTTATCTAGCCCGGGTAATTGTACGTCCCTAAGAGTCCATATTCATGCCTTTTATTACAACATACGAAGGCAACAACACTAACATACACTTAATGTTTAGATTTCCATAGAATTTTCGATTTGATAAGTCCGATTCGCCATTACATTTTAATTATCCCATGTATAGCTCCCGCTTCATTCATGCCTACATTTTTTTTTCACATTATTTTCTCGAGTGGAAACTCGTTTAGCAGGTTATTTTTAGAAAGAAATTAACTATGAAAAAATATTTGGGGGTTTCACAAAATCCTACTGAAATCTTCGGCTGATTGGAACCATAGGGTTTGAACGTATAGTTTACACGTATATTCAATAAATCAACAAGCAGTTTGGTATGCCCTATATTTAATGTTCAAAGCCATATTTACCTAGATTGAGCTTATTCATAATTGATGGTGCAACAAAAAAGGTATGCTTATGAGTTATAACAAAAAAAATTTTGGATGGTGAATGGACTTTAAATTGGTAGTACAAGAAAAACTAAATAGACATGAACTTAATTGTGTGTACAGTGATTCCCATTCTGAAGGCCTCGACGACTCCTTCTGTGGGAGAATTGGTGCTCATTTAATACATGATAGACATTAGACAATCACGATTCTAAAAGCATGCCAATAGGTTTGTTAGTCCACTTCTTAAGGTGTTATTGTGATTGGTGATGAATGATACTCGGTTGGGGAATTGATCAGAGATTACAAGATTGAAAATCAAGATATGTTTTGAAATATGATTACAGTAGGTAGTTGGGATCCAATCCGAACCTGGAATATTAATTCAAAATATTGTTTTGAAAAGTTACTAATAGACCTCACCGCTGAGGTGCGATCTATCAGTGACTCATGCTTGACAAGGTATAATACATATTCGGTATGATGTTTTGAAAGAATTTAAGATTTGCTCAAATGTTACAAGTTATACTGTATTACTGCACGAAGGTATACAACAAACACTACTAATTGAAAAAAAATCATCCCGTTTATCGAAGTTGCAATTATTTTTGAAAATCGAATAATTTAACTTAAGAAAATATTATAGCTTCATGACCAGCAGGTTCATGATTATACAGTCAATTTTTATAAAATAAAAAAGTTTTTTCCGCTGCAAATTTTCGTGATAATTCAAGTTAAAATGAACATCGAAAATATCGTATTTTTGTAAACTACCATACCCGTGAACGTAAAGAACCTTTTTTTATAACCAAATTCCCAAACAGCATGATTAGAAAATTTAGTGTAAACCTCATAAAAATTCAATATATATACTATGATTTTCTGCAAAACATTGTCAATTTAAAAAATTCAAAAAGGGGAATATCCATCAGAATTCCAAGACACCCCAACAATTTAGATGGAGGTCATCCCAAACCCTACTTCCGAGTTATCTTAATCATTTTTATTACCAGTATATATACCATTACCGTGGTTATTGGACACAACATGACATTCCATTTTCTACAATATTTCTGGTAAGATATATAGCTATATAAAACAAAAGTATGTCTCCATTAGAAATTTTATTTTTTTGATATTCCAAAAACCAGGCATGAGCTGGCATTGTCATTAATAGTTACAGGGTGATTGAATGTGTCTTGTCTGTTTTACCTACATTATTGTGTGTGCCTGTCAACATTGGTATATTCTAACCAAATTTTCAATATTTTTTATCTTCACTTACACAACTGAACTTAACATTTCATTGAGATACCAAATTACAGCTTTTATATATCTCCATTATCATGGAAGTCGACCAGTAGCCCATATTCATTATATTTTAAGCATTGTTAAAAAAGTTTGAACGAGAAGAATCATTTTCGAAGTTTATCCACTAAAATTCCCATTATTGTAATTTGTCTCTGAAAATAAAGAAGCCTCGATTTGTCTCCCACCGAACCAACGATTATTTAAACTTTGAACAGCGCTTGTGGCTGATAAGTTTGATTCAAATTCTACAAATATCTTGACGATACATGGTGCATCATCTTCCTCACCCTGCTTTTCATTATAAATAACAACTTTTTTAACAGCACCAAACTTTCCACATTCTTCTGTTACTTCAGATTCTAAATCTTCATCCACCTCCTCTACACTGACCATGTTGCAAAGTTTCATAACTTTTGATGTACCGATGTTGCTCTGCACTGGAATAGTTACTACTCCAGGTGGACCAACAATGTTTGTCATTGGATTTTTACCAAGTATACCTGGGGCAGGG
Source organism: Styela plicata (assembly GCA_963675895.2). NCBI lineage: Eukaryota > Metazoa > Chordata > Ascidiacea > Stolidobranchia > Styelidae > Styela > Styela plicata. The sequence goes on from OZ023140.1 coordinate 18,813,774, forward strand.
GCAATCACTTGCGGTGGTGGCACAGACATAATTTGCTGTGCTGGTGGCACTATATTTGGAATTACAACTTTAGGTGGAGGGACAACTGGGTTCACAACATTTCCAGGCAGTGAGGTTAATGGTAATGCCACTGGTGGTGTTTGAACCGATGGTGTGTCTATGAGACCTGGAACTCCCATTAAATTACTTGCTAACGAGTTCCCTTTCAATGTTGGGGGAGGTGGGCCGATACCACGACCAACTCTGAGGTTTTGACCTCCTAGATCAAATAAGTTCATTGATGAAATAGCATCTTTGGCAGATTGTAGAGTTTCATACTCTATAGATCCATAACCTTTGTGTTTCCCTGAAGTTGGATCTGGTGCAAGCGCACAAGAAGTTATATTTCCAAATGCAGAGAATACTGATTTTAAATCATCAATTGACAAGTCTTCATGGACCGAAGACACGTACACTCTCTTAGATGAATTAGATTCTTCTAATATTTGGTCAATGATTGGATGACTCTGTGGCATATTAGATGGCCGTCCTACTTTTATAGGCCGTCCACCTAACATAACACCAGACATCTGTTCCATCGCAAGTTGAGCAGCATCGGGAGTCTCATACTCAATGAAAGCAAATCCTTTGTGCTTTCCAGATATTGGATCAAATGACATATTGATAGTTTTTATGACTCCGAATGCTGCAAATGCAGTACGTACAATCTCTTCTTTGAGATCATAAAATATAGATCCCACATACACACGACACATAAGTACCAATGCCTGCTGTCTCTGTAATTGCATTGCTTGAGTCATGGCATCTGTGTCTCCGGGTTTTGGTAATAAACCTGCTTCAATCTGCTGCTTCTTTAAAACATGTTTGACACTCTCTTGCATCGCATATTGCTTAGCTTTCATCAAAGCACCTTGCTGCTCAGGCGACAATTGTGGAAGAGATTTTTTCTGAGCAAGCACTGAATACTGGACAGTTCCAATACCAGCAGCCATTTCTATTATTATTGTCAACCTCTATTATACAACAAACCGTCTATAAACGATAATAAAAACAACATGTTATAAGTTTTTGTCAACATACACAGTACATAGAAATGTAAAAATCTACATCTTGACACTATAAAAGCAAGACAGGAATTTTTTTTTAGCAAAACCAAGAATTTGGGTTGAAAAGTTTGGTGTTCATTAAACTGGTGAGTAATTAAGTCAGAAGTTTAGCCATTGACAGCCAATTCGTTCCACTAGGTCGTTCCCATCAGTTGCTTGTGAACATTTCATTTTTATCTCGTACCGGTAGTAGAGGAAAGACAAGAATGATGCTTAACTATACTGTATAAACTATGTTGAACCACGACTTCTCGGGCAGACGACCAGTTCCAAATTGGGGGTGAAGGTTTTGGCTTAACATTTTACTTATTTTTTTTGTGCATGGACATGGTCTGTGGTTGGTGCACGTGAGGCATCCAGCAGCATTTTGGTTCGAAGCCAAGATGTTACAGATGCGTAGATCGAAGCGCATTATGTATTCCAAACGCTTTACCAATCGAGCTAACTGCTAACCGAGCACTTGGTGAGCCAATTTGCAGCCCAAAAACAATCGTAGGAATAGGCCTAATTAACTTTAGGTCAATTTGTACGGTACCTACCTACTGATATCCTGAAAAGTTCAGAGTTGTACGGTTAATTTTATAGGGCTGATTTTTCTCAAAGTGATTCTGTGTGGTTAGATGTATCGTTAATGCTTTAATTTTTATACCGGTACCGATACTGTGCATACAATGAAATACAGAATAATCAACTAAGATACCGTACCGGTACCTAGGCAGTAGGCATAACATGACAGATAGCTTCGGCATACAGCATAACTCTGGTTATTTCAAACTGGTGTGATACAATCTGCAGATTTGATAAATCCTTGTTCAGTGTTATCAGGATAAGCCAGAATCTAAAATGCGTTTATTCAACTGGCGACTTCCAACACGGAAAATGGTACGAAACAAATCCGCCTATCTGCACTGTACAGACTTATAAAAGCCTGGCCTACACGGTACAATCTACATACACAATTTCAGATTGAAATACGTCATCTAGTGTCCAAGATTTGAGTACGCACAAAATCAAAGTTGTGCTTTTTTCGTTTACCTATATGTAATCAATGCTTAGGTTCACCTTTGGGCGCAGGATGGGTTCGACCAGCTCGAGAACATGCCACAGAGCAATATCTATGTCTTGGTGCATTTCTCTTCTGAGATTCTTTTACCAAAAAAATTGCGTACATAGCGCAGAAGAATATTACAAACATATTACGTCACCTTGAAGCACAACGGTTGTAATGCTGTTAGATACTTACGATATCTGTAGTCAAACATTGTATTAAATATAACACGTAAGAAGTAGAACATATTTTTGTTCCCCAGAAGCACGTAACTTCGCGATGCATATGTCATATCACTACCTTCCGTTAAGTAATTTGTGGCTCAAGCGTAACATTGAAAAAAATTTTGTGTTCTAGACGAATTATTCGCTTCATTAAAAACCTACGAGTTTTAACAGCTTTTCTTTTGTTATGTACAAACATGTTTTGTCAAGTATGGATCACTCGGAGGCGCGATCTAACTGTGACTCCTGCTTGACAAATTGAACTTTATGATAAGATTCCTAGAATATTTTCCATATATTTGCTTGGCATTTGTGCTTCAAATGAACGATTACAAAATAGCTTTTTAATTCGTTTCTCTGTCATTCTCTCTCACTGATTTGAATAAAAATCTTATGAATTTCCCAGGTAACGTTCTTCTGCATCAGTGAAAAACAAACTGTAGGAGAGGATTTGGATGTTATGTCAAATTCGAATGAAAAAATATCGATCGAAGCTGAAACACAGAAAAACGAGATCCCTCTGGATACGGAAAAATATGCAAAAGGAGATAGAGATGTAATACTATTATTTTTGTTAGTTATAATTATTATAATGGTAAATAATACAATATGTTTATTTCCAGAAAATTCATTATTCAGCTCAGTTTAATATCGCATGATGATATTTATGACGAACAGACAAAAATGCCATGAATAGTTTATTTGAATTCTTATGTTTTTTTACAATCAGCAAGTCTATCTTTATCATCCAACAAAAACTGCATCAACGAATAATTGTTGCACTGATTTACAGCAAAGACCCAAAGAAAATGTCTCAAAAGTTGTTTCCAAGGTTGGATTGATTGGAAGACTTGAAATATTGATCAGCAAAATATGAATATTAAGATTATTATTAGGAATGAATCGGTGTCGTCTATTTTGGGAGTATCGGTATCCGTATACAAAAACGGAAGCACCAGTCGACTCAGTACAGTCGGATTGTTAAACTTGTTATAGATTGTTAAACTTATGTTCCATTCTTAAAACTTTGGGGTTTAAATTTTGATGATGATTTTGATGAAAAAAGGTTATTACCACCAATATTTGAACATTTGTATCAAATTCTCCAATATTCTTTGTTCTGCAATTTTTTGTGTCATTGCTTCAAGTATATTTCATCCTCTATGGGTGTGTTTCTCTGCTATTAGTTTTTTACAGAGAATCTTACTGGAATATTTTGAAAAATTTTGGTTTTGAGCATATTTGAAAGGATTATCGGTATCGATAATTTTGAGTATCGGTGGCATCGGTATCGACTCATCTTGCTGTAATCACAAATGCTAGTGCCAGTTTATGAAGGCTATGCTCTGCCGCATCTAATATCTCGATTAATTTAATCGAAGGAAAGAAAATTTCCCACGGACAAAAAGTTGCGCACTTAAAATACCAGCGCAGGATGTTTCACGCAAGGCAAGCGTTGTTTAGTTATGGCTAGCCACGTCAACATGGCCATGGACAGGAAAACGAGTCGTAGTTTAGGTCACAACTTTTACCTCGATTCGGTACTGGTGTCTTCACGAGATGTCGTGATTTCCCACACAGTTAAACCATATTCTTGTCTTTCCTCTTCCACAGGATAAAAATTAAATCTTATATCATATTATACAATATATAAAATATAATATTTTTTTATTTGAAACTCGTCAAACATGACATCTGCTTACACATTTGGCAAATATATTATCAAAGTAGATGAATTATAAATATTTCTACTATCACAGTATTTGGACGCTTACTTACTTCTTCACAGAGATAAAAATCAATCATGTGGGCTACAGCGTGAAATTTCAAAGCATTCCTTCCACTCACAAAAATTTTCATCAGAATAGCTTCTGTAAAGTATGGGTCACTGATATGTCGCGTCGGTGAGACGCAGTCTATCTGTGGATCATGCTTGACAAAATAGAAAATCTGATTGAAATAGTAAAATAACCATAAAACTCATTTTTAGAAGTCATGAAAATGAATGACACAGTATGAAGAAATTTAATGAAAAAATTAATTGTGAATATACCATTTTTATCACGAACAATTCAACCAGGCGAGACAACAATGCTTAAGGCGAGACAACTACCGGTAAATATAAATTTAATAGGTAAAATATGCATACACTAAAAACAATATAGACAGTATATTATAGGGATGTACATATTATAAATCTCGAAGAATATTGAGTTATTCTTGATTTGCTAAATCCACTCGTGTTAAAAAATTTACTCACAGTGGTTCTTAGCATTCCCTACTTCATCAAGATATGTGGTTTTTCGATATACAAAAAAGGAACACAAAGCAAATCATATACAAATCACATAAAATATACAGTGGTCAGTTACAAAGTCAACAAAAAATTTTAAATCCTATAAAAAATAGTTTCTATGATAAAAGAATTAACATATAAATTTACGTACACAGAAAATAGAATGTCACCGGAATTTTCACATTAATTTAGGATGGGTAAAATCCGGGAAAGCATGAATATTTTTCACAGCATATCCAATAGGATCAACATCACATCTTATAGGAATTGAAAAAATGATGTCGTTTCTTTCTGAATTTCTATGATAAACGGGACAATGGAAAGTTTTGTATACTTCGTCTGGATCTTCCAACCTGATAAAGCAGAAAGAATAAATATGGTTCAGAATATGGTTCAGCTCATTTATAAAAATGCAACAGTTCAAATCCGAGCCTGAGCACCTGGTGAAGTTTTAAGGTGTTGCCAAAAAAATAAAAACTAATTTTTTCGGCACCTCCAGGGCGCATATCTGATATTAAATTGATCATTTGTGATTGCTACTAATGATTAGGACGTCCTCATATCCCGCTGCCTCCGTGTATATGTATGTATTCATTTCGCCTTTTATCAGGCACAATAATAGTGAAAAATATAATAGAAAGAAAATCTAATAGAAGAATGAACATGTAAATATAACAAGGACAGACAACATCAATATATATATATATATATGAAATGCACAATTACATGTGCTAGGGTGGGTAGGAATGTCAATGTCGTCAACCAAAGCGTCTTCAATAGTTTAGAAGAATGCTACTCAGGATGAAAAGCTTAGATTGGTAATTGAATAAGCCCAAAAAAAAACTTATAACACACTATACTAGTATTGGTATGCCAAAAATATCTTAGAAATCAATGCAAAAATGAATCATTCCCAAGAACCAATATTCTATATACATTACCTTTTACGTCTTGGAATTTTCTCCACAGACAGACAGACGGTTGGCAACTTATGACATTTATTAGAAGTCAATTCTTGAATTGTGTTGAACCTGTCATCAAACATTGCATGTTTCAACCAAATACCTTCCAAATGTATTGAATCTAATGTCAGATCTGATGTAGTGACAGACTGGAGTCTTGATATCACCTGAAGTATTTAAAAAAAATAGATTTAATATTTCTTTTTGTTAAAACCAAGAGTAATGTTACAATAAAAATAGCGATATGCATTTGCCATATGTGATGGTCAAGTGGCAGTGGTTATCATATTAGTATCACTTGAATATCTAGGTGCCAGTTCCGATGAGTACGGCTCGGTAATCCATGCCCATCTCTCAAGCCAGGGTGTAACAACTTAGGTAGGCTTGGCCGAACTCGAAAGTTCAATATAACTAAACCTGATTCCCTATAATAAAAAAATACTCAACGCAAAGTCTAATTACTTGGATAGGCTCGGTCAAACTAGAAAATACATGTCCTTCAACAACCACTATATCTATTTATACGTAGCTGTTGGTATTGAATTTCTTTCGGGTGGCCAACTCAAATGAGTGTATTTTAGAAAAAATTCAAGAGAACAATTGAGACCACAAATGACTTTACTGCAAATATATCAATATAATCTCAACTTAAATTCAAATATACTACACATACATGAGAACATATGTATATTTTCAACTTAACAAGACAATAATTTTACCAACACAACTGTAATTTAGTTCAGCATGCGACGCTGATGAACCGTGTCCTCAGCGGCATGATTCATCAATGATTCATGCTCAATAAAATATAATTTGACAAATTTTTTCTGGCTGGGTAATTCCATTTTTTTTATAAAAGTTCATTCAAAGCAAGGTCCAAAGCAATACCTTGAATGAATCAATTAACAGTCACTTAATAGCAAAGAGCTACTAAAAGATGTAGTACCAGTCACTGCACTCCAAGTGGAAAACATTGCAAATGGAATTAACCTGCTATGGTAGTCCAGTGAGTGGTATTTGCCCCGAGCGATGACGAAACCCTCTACCACTTCTTTGTTTCCTTTTAGTCGCCTCTTACAACACGCAGGAAATATGTTAGGAATTAACCTGCTATGGTAGTCCAGTGAGTGGTATTTGCCCCGAGCGATGATGAAACCCTCTACCACTTCTTTGTTTCCTTTTAGTCGCCTCTTACAACACGCAGGAAATATGTTAGGACTTATCTGAAGTCTGCACCTACATGGCTAAAAACTTGTATAAAGATACCTCGACTTTATATTGGAGATTTTGCATATCTTGAAATTTGTTTTTTGCAACTTCAGCCAACACTGATTTCAAGAATAAATCTGGTCTCAGGAACGCAGCAAGATTATATGAGGAATGGGTTTGTGTTGCTGATGACGTTCTTCTCTGAATAATCTGTATATTATAACGATCATAATAACAAATAAATGGAAAATAAGTGTAGAGATTAAAAAACTATTTCCCCAATATGATTAAATGTATATTTTTGAAAAAATTTCATAAAATTTTCTGTACAAACTACCACAAGGTTGACAACTAAAGTCCTGCAGCACACATTACAAATTTATTTCTGTAACAGTTTGTCCAACTAAAGTCAGACTTCATCAAATGAGCATTTTGAAAATTTGGCAAAAATAATTTTTACATGCAATATGAAAAGAGGGAGTGAGAAAGTAGACAGTTAGGTATGACCACCTTCAAATGGGCGAGTGATAGTACAAGTAAATCATTGATGCGACTACTGGGTCTAAAGAACAAAAAAAGTTCATGGAATGTGAAAGTATTTAAACTAAATCGGAGGCATTAGCATGATCTGATAAAGAACTTGTCTCTATAAAAGACCAGAAGTATTGCATAAAAGGAACCAAATAACCACCACTGATATGGCAAAGAGCAACTACAAAATGTGGTACTACCAACACATTAGGTGGAAAACATATCAACCCAAAATAAAGTGCAGAGAGTGGTTATCTGCCCTCTGCAGTGGCGTATTCAACCATGGAAATGAGGGGTGACCAAATTTTCAAAAATTTCAAGGAAGTGCCAAAAATTTTGTGACAAAAAGATTTCATGGCCTTAAACAGACTGAATAGGTGTGATGTGCTTGCGCGGAAGGCGCACAAAATTTTTTCTAGATTTTCTATGTTTTAAATCTCTTACACCGTCATTTTGAGATTATATCAGTTGGCGAGAAGGGGGCATGGCCCCCTCCCCTAAATATGCTAGTGGCCCTCAGGATTATAAAACCATGCACCAATTTTTTGTTTCCCTCAAGTCGTCTCTTTCAATACACAGGAAGGGCGTTAAGGCAATTCTGTTGTATGCACTCCTGTAAAGATAGCATAAAAATCAACTACACAGAAGATACTTACCGTTTTGATGGTGATTGATTCTGGTGTTTCTGTATATGCAGATCCCAGCGTCATACGTTCATATCGTGGCAAAATATTTCCAATTTTCTGTAAATATTCTATCCATTCAAGCATTGAATATTCAGTAAAAAACATGAATATTTCTCTGTGTTTGTCAAGCCAGAATTTCGGAAGTTTGTCCATCAAAATTGCATCAATTATATCCAGAATTTTGGGATTCATCTATGTAAAAAGAATGAAAAACAAATATGCACAAAAAATATATTCGTGAAAATGGCTCGTAAATTATAAAAAGTAAATTATAAAAAATAAAAAGAGTAAATATTGAGTTAAGATTGTATTTCGTTTTCACACTTGATCCTAGCAAAAAAGTGTTAGACTAGACTCGCTCCTCGTATGGGCCTCAGCGCGCAACTCATTACTGGACCATCCTTTACAAAATATAATTTTGGATTTTACAATATAGTTTTTCCATGTTAGAAAGGCTTTTGCAATCAATGATTTGTCGAGCTCCGTCAGATGCACTAAAAATACATTTTTGATTGGTCGATTTAATTTTAAATATTTTAAAAAATTCGAAATCACTCTTAACAATACCTCAGTTTGACCCTTTAGAGCTGCGATACAAGTTGGTATATCCGTTTTCAATAAATGAATAGCAGTCTTGATACGATCATATTCGTTTTGATAAAAATCGGAGAGTGGACTAACTTTTGTTGAGGCAGATTCATCATTACTATGACTTGGAATTGCAAGATTCTGAATCTGAAATTTGAAAAAAATAAATACAAGCTATCATAGACTGGGTTGACATGGAATAACAAGTTAAACTTTGTGGCTTTAGCAAGCGTGCTGATATAACCTTCCGAGCAGATACCAGTTCAGAATCGTTTTTTGGCTCAATAGATATTTCATTTTTTCTGTGCATGAACCTGGTTGGTGGAGGAAACTGCAAGCAGTGCTTATGTAAACCATTGTGCATTGGCGAGGGATCCAGCACACTTCTATACCAACCAACAGCACACCTCTAAAATCATCATCCCTCACAGGATTTGCACCACCTACGCCAGGCCAATCAGACATGCGTAGTTTGGAGCGTATTCCCAATGCTTTGCTGATTAAGCCAACTAGTTACCAGTGAAATATTTCTTGTTAAGTAGGGTCGCTGAAAAATTGTTCATTTCCGAGTCATAGAATTTTCAAATAAAATAGCAATCAAAAATAAAAAGGTCCAAGTCAATTTATATAGGCAATTAGGTCTCACACATTTCTACAGGCAAAACGTTAGAGATAAAGTAAATTCATAGCCGCATTACCTCTAAAAGAATATTTTCTAATTTCTTCTGAACTTCAGTTTCCTTTGACATCAGAATATTTACGACATTTTTACATTCTTCATTCACACCAGCACGATTGAGTTCGTATTTGGCACTTGCCGTCACTCCACACAATATGCCTTCATTTCGTCTCACATTCAAAGATTGTTCTGCTGTGTGTGGAAGATTCAGTCTGCCCATATCAGCCTTCTGTTAAAAAATGATTGCTGGTTGTTACGACAAATTTTACTGAATCTTATAACTACTACATAAAATTAAGTTACCGTAAATGCATTGGAATAGTATCTAACAGACTGACAGAAAGTCAGTCATCAGATTGTGATGATTTGTTTGACAACCCTCCATGTTGACAACATGATGAAGCCTCGATTGCCTGAAAGTAATTTGTAATAATTGATGATAGTTGAGCAATGAGCACCAATGTTCAGAGAAAACAATTGTCAACACCTCTCAAGATCATGATGAAGCCCTGTTTGCCCTAATCCATTTTTTCTAATGATCACAGATTGCTGATTACTGATGCTGGTTTAGATATAATTCACAACAAGGTGTTAGAGTAGCAGACAGAAATAGATTAGAAAAAATAGACCGAAATATCCGATAGAAAACAAGTATTTGTCAACCTGATATATAAAATTTTCTGTTGTTATTGATAGTAAAACCTCAATTACTAAAAAATATTTCAATTGAATTAAATAACTGTGCAGGTAAAGTGTGATTGATGTCCAATTTAACAATTCAAAAATTACGATTTTGAGCGGACAATTATTTTAATTTTAAAACAGTAAATAGACTGTGGAAAGTCTATTGAAAGAGCAAATAAAAATATAAATATTGCTCCATGTCGCAATATATTTTCTTGGCACTATTATGCTAATTAAATAAAGAAATTCATCAAAATCTTACCGGTAACAAAGCATCGAATCCTTCATCTGATTTCTTCGGGCCTCTCAGCAACATTTGCAAATCTTGATGAATTCCTTTGTTTTTTGCTCGGAAATTTATCTCGAAGACTTTTTTGAATGATGTAAGACAATTTTCGACAAAATATTCTATTTCATTAGAGCCTCTGCAAAATGATTGCAAAACAATGTAGGGTTGTGGAACAAATTTTAATACGTTCTAACGGAGGTCAAAATGGTTGGTTGATGAAACACTGCACGCCAATAAACCCAGTAAGTAATGATTTGAGTAGGTTCTGCCAGGCTGAAAATTTATGTTAAAAAAATCGACTCCAGGCAAACTTTTGGAGCCAAATAAATGTAAAATTGTAAAAATATGCGCCCGAACAAACTACTTTGAAAACGAAGGTAAAATTCAAAGAGACAAATAAACGTAATCATTTCGGTAGGCTTGAAAACTACATTAAGGTAGGCTCAAAAAGGCCAGGCTGAAAAATTATGTTAAAAAATCGACTCCAAGCCAACTTTTGGAGTCCTATGAATGTAATCATTTTGGTAGGCTTGAAAACTACATTAAAAAAGACCATAATAGCATACATCATAAGAAACCATATTAGCTTTAAACATGTTTTATTAAATGGATCCTCCAAGGTGCTGTCTGTCAGTGACTCACACTTCAAAATGTAAAATTGCTGATTAAGATAATCGACTTACTTTATATCGGAAACAGATTCAGACAAAATGGATTTGCACATTGGCGAAGATGCCTGGTATATTTCCTTCATGAATAAACAACTGACTCCATCTGTACACATCAAGTATATCTTCATCTGCATGACAATGTGAATTTGCTTCATTGTACATTTGTCGCTGAAGAAGAATAGCATGAAGTAACGATAGTTGCATCTTAAGGAGACGATTTTCATTCAGAATCGCATCAAGATCTTGTTTAGATATAGGCGGACCCTTGGCGATGAGGTCTTGATTGCAAATTCGAAGCAAATTGTGAAAGTGGGTCTTCAGATGATAGTTGATGAAATTTTTGCTTCACCAATCCTTTATGTGTAGGAGGTAACTCCAGATTTATGATCGCTGCATTTTGTAACAAAACACCAGGGATGACGTTTTTTGTGTGGAAAGCATTATCTGGTTGCAAAATCAGCCACAAGCGGAAGTTTTCATTAACCGGCAAGCGATGCGTTGTAATTTCTTCCATTGATATTGATTCGGATTGTTTGCTTAATCTTTCTGAGTCTAAATCGCCATCATCGGTTGTTATTGTTGATATCGAGCGTGTCGTAACCTCTTCGCCAACTCCTCTTACAATTCGGTCGTCAGAATCTTTTGAAAATGGGAAGTTGTTCGCTTCGCGAGGGGTAGATAATGAATGAAGTAAATTCAAGAATTTTCCTGACCATTTTTCAGCGAGTTGACAATTATGAAGAATCAACCAATGTCCTTCAGACATACATTCCAATAAGACTTCTCCAAGATCATCAGAAAATGGAGCAGATCTGGAAAATTAAATTTGGTATCAACTTGGCAATATGGAATAATATGGTTTGAATGAATATCAGCGAGAAGTCCCAGTCACAAAGTTTTTGATATTCTTTTTGTATGGTTTTATCACTGCCCTATACTCAGAAAGACACATTTCTATCTTATAGTAAATTTATTATGAAATATTGACTTTTTGTTAAATGTTCTTTTATATGCTGCTTTACTTTAAAATTCTTCGAAATTAAGCGTGGAAACGGCCACGAATAAATTTGAATTTTATTTAATACAAACCTCTCAATTGTTTGAATTTTTCTTGTTTTTGCTTCAACATATATTTCAATTGTTGGTTGATAGCTAGTTCCTGAACATAAATAATATGTATAAAGTATGGTAAAATTATGTAATGAAAGATGTAAAAAAAACTCCATTGCACTTTTTACTTGCAAGCGTGATGGTTAGAAAATGTTAGTGGACAGTCATTTTTTAAAATATTTGAAAATAGAAAAAAAAACATTACATAAATTAGCCACTCTTCTTGATTTAATTAGATATTTTGTCATATTAACCCTCAGCAGGAACCAGATTGTACCAATTTGCACAAATTTTGCAGTAAGTCAGCTACACTACTTCTGAAACATCTAGTTAAAGGGCTACCAGTACCTTGAAAAATCTAGCGGTCTACGGTATCTGTCATAAAGCTACTGGACATTAAATGACAGTCAAACAGTACCTCTGCACAAAAGCAGACTATAGTTTAAATTAATTTGAATCGAATACAAAACTTCTAATTTGTTATCCTTTGGAACATAAAAATGTTAACTCATCGATTATTTATATGCATTTTTCTCAAATGCAGTTTTAATATGATATGCAATCTTGTACAGATATTACCTTTTTCAGGAATGAAAAACGCAACAGGATTCACTTGAGGAATATTTTTCAATATATCTTTGACATTCCATACATAAGATTCAGTTGTCATACTTCCTAATACACTAGAACACAAATCTGTCATTATTAGTCCGGCTATATCAGGTCGAAGAGTTTTCCATAACAATGCTTTATGTCCAACACTGAGATCTAAAAATAAAGTGTAGAATTTGTTAAAATGTATTATTAAGTAGCAGTTTTGATGATTTATGTTGCAACCACAGAAATTCCGCCGAGGCCAAATGTTATTCTATCCATGCTTGAATGGGCTAGCAAAATCGAAATTTCTGTGTTGCACACATTGGCAAGTAACTTTTTGATAAAAAATCTAATATTTTCTTGCTAAAACATTGAGATTAGCTTTGTTTCAGTTTCAGGATAAAAATAATGTATCCAGGTTATATATTTAATTAGTAATGACATAAATAATAGAGTGCAAATGATCATAGTTTAAAACGTCATCAGACACATTGGACGCAAACTGAGTAAAATTCCAGACATAAGTCATGCATTCACTTATCCCCTAATCAAAAACATTATCAGAAATTTTGTCACTCATAAGTCACAGACTGATTGCGCCACTGAGTGACTGATACTTTAACAAAATGTGGTCCGACAATTTTTTCCTGGCTTGGACTGTCTCTTGAACTAAGGTTGATCTCCCCTTTTACCCAATATGTTACTTACGTAGCAAATTGTCGCAGGGTACATTGGTCAGTAATACAGGTGTTGAAGATAAATATTCCTGCCATCGTTTTTGTTTTGTTGAAATCGAACTTGATAATCCTTGGAATGTTTGTCGATGTTTTTGTTCAAGATTTTTAGTTGCTTCCCAAATTTCATCCTTCATCCATTTTGGTTTGGCAAGATTCATTATCGTGACTCTGTATGCTGATGCAGGCGCCTATATAAAAACAGAAGTCGAGGTTTAAACTTCAGTTACAATAAGGAATCACAATGTTCCAGACATGATTCAAATTTAGCAGATTACAGGATTTCATTTTTATCCTGTGAAGGAGTAAAGAGTTAATCATATGCAGAACCACAACATCTCATTCAGATACTAATGACAAATTGGAGTTGAAGTTTTTGCCAAACTGCTTACGGATTTCTATCATTAAAATATGTCATGTTATATACATTGTGTGTGATTATGAAAATTGACTGTGTGCATTCAGAAATGGGCAAAAGTTACTGAAAAGATAGGATTTCATCTTCATCCTGTAGGAGAGGAAAGCTAAGAATATGGCTTAATGTTATAGAGAACCGAATTATGACCTTTCGTACAAACACCAATTTCAAATCGGGGTGAAGGTTTTTTGCCTTTTTCGCCGTAAGCAGTGTGTACACGAACCACCATGAACTAGTGAGGCGGCCAGCGGGCCTCTTGTATATAATCATCATCCCTCGCAAGATTCTAACCTACATCAGAATGATCAGAGATGCGTAGCTTGAAGAGTATTCCCAGTATTCTACCTACTAAGCTAACCGGGCATGGAGAAAGACACTGATGTAAGCAATCAAGTTGATCAAAGATTGCTACCTAATCAATATTTAATTTCCAATGCGCATGACTGGTGAGAGGAATTGAAACTTATCACTGCATTAGTCACTGTGTGCATATTTTCATCAATTTTCTATTTCATTTCAAATGAATATCCTACCTTGTAATCTTCAACATCCAGAAGTAAACTATTTATTTCATCATTGGTCATATTATTTTGTTGTTGTAATTTTGAAACTGACATGAGCACCATAAACACTAATGAGTCTTCCTTAAACATTGTTTGCTTGATTTGACGCAAAGTTGACTCAAGAACACTCTGAGTGAGTTCGGCAACTCGAGACTAAATAGAAAAATCGGAATTAGGATGCTAAGCTTAAACAAAAAGAACATGGGTCTCAACATAGAGGATTATAAACAAAATAAGGAATAAGGTACATGCACTATATACAATACAAGGATTGCAGGACTAGTGTATACAATAATTGTATTGTTATAGGCATTAAGCATGTAAAGAGCTCAAACTCAGTTAGGCGAATCTCGAATCATAGAAGAATGTTACTGATGTTCGTCGATAAAATCAATACCCCATGGGCATTTTTAAAAAACTTTGTGATTTCAGAATCATAGTGAATGTTGGAGCTCTGTATAGAAAGTAAAAAACTGATTCAATAACATTGAGCACTAATGAAAACACAAGACAGTTTAGTGTTTTAGGCATTTTAATGGCATTGCATTGTTGGAGGAAGTTGAGTTGATGTCTCTGCCTCAATTGCTTCTCACAATATGCTGGAGTGTATTACTCCAGCGTATTGTGAGAGGTAATTGGAAGGACTCAAAGAAGGATTGAATGGTTTTACCATCGCCAAGGGCAATTACACTACACTACACTATAGGTATTCAGTTCCTTCTAGGTGTCTCCTCCAACCTTGCTGAAAGCCAATTTCCATTAAAAAAAATCCATAAAAAGCACATATTTGAACTGATTCAGAGAGTTAATTTTCAATTCAAAGTGCGCTGACTAGCAGAAAAAATTTCCAATATACCTTTATCAATGATCCACCACTTGCTGAACTTGCATTTGCATTAACACTTGCTTTACCTCTTGATCTCGATTTCAAAGTCGCGGTGAAAATGTCAGTAAATTTGCTTGCAGTCCAATAATAAATGTTAGGTTTTAATACAGTTGTTTGCAATAAAGCTTCGTATACTATTTTTGCATGTTCAGCAACATTCGAAAGATCAACCTTTTTCTGCAAATTCAAATTATAAAAATCACTTGAAGCTACATACATACATACAATACATAACAACAAAAAAAACACAAAAGCAACGCAAGCGTGTATTGTAGACTCAAATATTAGTAATCTAAGTTTTTATCCTTCTTCTATGCCCCTGTGTTAGTGGATACGTATGCCTTCAATTCAGGAATTCAGTAGCAAGAATAACAATGATTAAGTGCAGAAACTAGTAGTCCTATTTCCAAATATAAAAATTCTCTTACTGTTACATTTTTTTTACAAACATCAAACTTCTCCAGACAAGCATTTGTACAAATGAAAAAAAAGTTAAATCAGAAACTTTATAAACCTTCGAGAAATTTGAAAGAGATGTCTTTATCCGAATAGTGAGGTATTTCATATTTCCGATTAAAAAAGATTTTATTTTTCAATCATTCTTAAATTGATTTATTTTATAGTCAAGAAATAGTATAAAAACATCAAATATGCTAAATTTTATTATACATAAAATCATAATCTTTGATTAAAAACTAGCCAAATATCGTAAAATATTAGCAATTTTGTTTACCGGCATCTAAAATGTTGGAACATCGCTCTCTTCATATGGTGAATATCGTTTAAATTAAACCATAAAAACAACCCTAGTTCTAAGCATTGTCATAAGCAAAACAAACTCACACAGAGGTGAAGCTAGGAAAGTAAGATATTTACCTGCAACAGATTTGCTTCCATAATTTTAGTTTCTGATAAGGTCGAATCAGTACCAATAGTTTCTCTTTTACAATCTCGTATTGAGTCAAGTAATGTAGGATCAGCAAGTATTGGTCCTTCTATACTAGAAACCTGAAAATGAATGAAGTAATTGGAAATTGAAGAATTTATGTAGATTACAGCTAAGAAATGGATGTACAAAGTTACAGACTTTTGTTTTCTCTCTAAAAAAAATCTAGAACTTATACGCCAATTTCCTAATAACAAAATTGCTTTAACATCATCAACAGTGCTACTTCATAATAAATTTCATGATTTTTGATGCTTTTAAAAAGTTCTATCACTTCCAGACACCCAAAAAACACAGTGTTATATCCGCCCATTTGACAAATTTTCTTTAAATGTTATCCATGTCTTCGGGTGTCTGAGCAGCTTTTTCATGTTTACTTTTCAAATTATATATTTATGCAACTAACACAATATACATCAACACAAATTTGATCCATTACATGACTAACTGTACACTCAAATGAACATAATTGTGATCCATAATTCTGGTTTGGTTATCAGTAAAGTGTTGGGAATACCCTAAAAGCTATGTATTTCTAACATCCTGGGTTCGAATCCTGTGAGGGATGATTATATTCGAGAGGTCTACTGGACACCTCGGCAGTGCACGGTGGATCATCAAGCGCTGCTTAAGGCGATTCTTCCACCAACAATGTCCATGTGAAAAATGAATAAAATTTTATGCCAAAACAATCACCACTGATTCTGAACTGGTGTCTGTACGAGAGGTCATGGTTTGCCATATTCTCTGCTTTCCTCGCTACCACAGGATAAAATGACATACTATCCTAAATAAAAGAAATTTCGAGCAATGTCTTATGGCAATGGATACCTTTATGCTTGAATTCTATTTCAACCAAGTTTTAAGGAAATTAAGACAACAGCTAATAAAATACATGAAAAAAACTTTGATTAGCAAGAAAATTAGTATCAACAAAATCAATGGTAAAATCATTTATGAATTTGTTTAATAAATGTTATGTAACATTTAAATTGAAACATGACCTACCTTTAGGAGCAAGTCACTGTGAAGACGTTCTCTTTGTTCTTCCAGATGAAATATATCGGCTTCAAGCAAGCGACGATGACTTTCAAATTCTGGTCTTTCTTGAGCCAAAACTATTTGAGTCAGTTTTTCTTCAACTCCGTCACCATCCAACCCAAAATCAATGCAGTTGCTAATATGTCGAGGTAGACTTGGAAATCCAAAACCTCCTATGAAATTCATGTCGACACTGGTGCTTAGAAACAATCTGAAATTTTAATAATAAAAATTTTCAGATCATGATTTTGGTTAACAATATATACTATGCAAAATAAAAATTATTATATAATTCTAATAGCAAAATAAAGACTCACAAAGTACAAATAACACATTACCAGTCGTTTCAAATTCTCTTTATTATAATTATCCATGCCCACCACTCAACCCAGGGTGTAATAACTTGGGTAGGCTAAGCCGAACAGAAGATCATATCTTTCCAGTAATTGTAACCCTATCCGCCTATAAGTGGCTGCTGTTACAGGGCCTTGTACAGGGTGACCCACTCAAAGAAGTGGCTATAAAAAAAAAAAATTCCACATATCCTTTATAAACAAAAAACAAAGAAAAATATTTTATTTATGAAGCGCAATCCCACGGAACATCAATTAACACAATTTTGATCTATTTTTTAATGATATGTTCCAATTGTAGTAATTAAAAAATCTTGCATTTTCAAAAAAAGTAATCTGGTCATAAAAGTAAAACATTAATAATATATTGACCTGAAATTGCTGTGAACAGGATGGTCATACACAGCATGGTGACTTTGCAATTTTCTACTCTCAATGCCTGAGAGTGAAAGAGAAATTTGAGATGGGGACTTTCCAAGTGAAGATGAAGACATCTCATCTCGATATCGGAGTTGATGTCGAAAAAGCAAAAGCTGATGGACCGTTGGGAATTGAGCCTTTTCAAGATTAGTAACAAAGAGTATGGATCCACTTTGTACAGCTTCTACAATCTTATTCTTCAATGCAGGGTTATCAGCCTCACATATAACAATATTCAACAACATCTTGCTCTCTGTATCCACCGATCGAACTTGAGAAACTTCCTGTTGAGAAGGTTTTGATTGGGGTTCCTCATCAGTATCTATTTGAGGAGTAGATCCAACGGTAGGATGCGGTTCTGCTTTCTTCTCATCAGCAAATCTGACACCCTTACTTTTATTTGACTTGTGTGATGTGCCACCACTTCTGTAATAAGAAAGAATTTTATTTTTAATTTTATTCAATCCAAAGCAGATCCAGAAACATTCATTTTCGAATCGAATAAAAACATTTTAAATCAAATCTAATCAAGCTGATTCCATCAAAAAACTAACAAACTAAACACAGTGCATCAGTTGCTCATACTTGTCAGAATGAAGTTCTCGATTACTAGATTGAAAAAAAAAATTTGACAAAAATTTTGCTAGAAACCGTTATCTGATATTACTTTATCACAGAAATGAGTATCTATTTGAATCGGACAACCATATACAAATTGATCCAAATTAGAATCTAGAAGTGGTGATCATATTTCCAAAAGACATTTGTCTTCACTAAAATAATTTTATTTACCTTATAGTTTGAGCAGTGCTTGTAATACTGATGACTGTACTTTCACCATCATCATAATATGATGAGTCATCATAATCAGGATAACTTGATTCCATCGTACTTTCTGTATCATCATATATTTCTACACCATCACTTTGAGTAGTGCTGTGAACAACAAACAGGTGTACAAATTTTTTAAATTTTCTCTTTTTTAATTTTTCTCAGAGCAAGGTTGCAAGAGACTTAAAATTTATCTTGCCGTCAATCCCGCATCGAATCAATAAGGAATCAACCAGATAACAGAGCACCGTTCCAAGGCTGTGAGTTACAATGCCTTACCCAAGTGAACCCTGAGTTCTTTTTTACTTTTGCTTTTTTACTTTCTTACATCGTTCGTATCAATTCTGCAAGCGATTTGCTACTTGAACGTATAAGATAGGACTTCAATTTATGCATTGGCGGAGGAAATGCGAGAATTCAAACAAACCATATGGCAAATCACAACCTCTCATGCAGCTGCAAGCAAAAGTAAAGTAAAATCAAAAAATTTAATGGATGGCATTTCGTTGTTTGATTAAAGTGATTCAACATTATC
The DNA here is from genome assembly GCA_963675895.2 of Styela plicata. Taxonomy (NCBI): domain Eukaryota; kingdom Metazoa; phylum Chordata; class Ascidiacea; order Stolidobranchia; family Styelidae; genus Styela; species Styela plicata. The sequence continues at coordinate 18,833,181 of OZ023140.1, forward strand.
TGTTCATGATCTAACAGCATTTTGATACACTCATAGGAAATTGCGTAAAATTTTTACAAACATGAATGAAAACAAGATCCAGTTTTGTAGGACATCAAAGAATTGACATGGATGATATAACTGTTTTTGTAATCAAATATTGCTGATGATTTATAATTCATCAATCAAAACATACCTTGATGGAATTCCACTGGAAGGAAAAGGGGATTCTTGTTCATCTTCCGCAATCGCTGATTTTTCTTTCCATTTCATCAAACATAAATTTTTCGCGATCGATTTCATCCATAATCGTAATTGGTTATCAGGATCGAATATTAGCGGCCAGCAAGTTTGTTGATAAAGAGAACTAGCGAGTAATGAAACAATCTTTGATCTTATACGTTCATCTCTCGGCAAACCAGATCTATGCCAATCTCTGTGAACCTAGAAAAATAAAATTAGATACTTATTGAGAATTAATGAGCAAACTAACAATATGCGAAGTATTTAAATTATCAGTTGTGAAGCAAGTTGTATAAGATTTAAAGACTGCGCATAAAAATGCAGGAGAGAAGTTTTTTTCATCTTGCTAGAGAGGAAATTGTAAAGTTAGTGTTTAATGATTTTACACTGTAAAATTTGACATAGATCCGAAATTTGCTTCAAAAAAAGAAAAGTAGTAAATTCAGCAAAATGGAGTTTCGTAACTTAACGTGTGTCCGAAATGTATATAACATTTTTTTTTCAGATGAACAAAAAGCTTCAAGACCATTAACATTGCTATTTCATAGCAGTATTGATGATTTAGAACCTTTTTCTGCAGTTTGGTTGCTCAAAATGACATACTTATCTTTTGGCAAGAGATATATTAATTATGAAATATTGTCCATTTGCTCAATTTCTTTCTAGTGGGAACCATTCGAGTGTCTAGGTATCAAAGTAGTCTTCCAGCCTGCACATACCAACCGTCGAAATAAATTAAAACTTACTGCTTCAGAGATGAGGAGTTTGGAAGGATCAAATTCTTCATGAACAATCACTAATGGACGATATTTTGATGTTGTCGCAGAACTTCCATCATCGATCCCGTCCCAAGTATCACTTTCACTGAACGCTGATGGTGTAGTAGACTGATTGTGTCTAGCTGGACTTGGTATTCTATGTGATCTATGTGAATCTGCAGATTTCTGTGTGCTTGAATGCAAGCTCGATGAATCAAATGTGACAAGGATTTCCTCAATTCGCTCCTAAACAAGAAAAATAAATTGATGTAGTTCAATTGATATTTAATCAGGATAGGAGTTTATTTTTGTCCAGCGGAAGAGGTAACTAAAAATACAGCTGAATCATATGGCGAGCCACGATTTCTTGTGCATATCCATAAAGTTTCAAAAAGGTTTTTAGATGTGCATTCGATGGATACAAACCAACACTTTTAAAAATATTCAGGCATTAAATAAAATTTAAAAAGAAACCCAAGAGCAAAACAACAAACTACCAATAACCGGATAAAACAAATAGGTTATAATTAATAATATTATATTATAATAATTATTATAGTAAGAGCCTATTATATTTCACTATACTAAACTTTGTTTTCAATTCAAACTACAGTAAATATATTCTAGAGGGAAAATGTCAGCTAAGCAGAAACTGAAGAAAATACTCTCCATCATCAGAAAATTTATTAAAATAACAATGGTAGTTTTTGAATGTTCGAAAAACTGCAGTAAAAAACGCTTCAAAATCATTGACAGATTGGCAGAATATCGGCTGCTCTGCTACCACGACATCCGAAGAAAATGGGTTCCAGAAGAAAATTTAGCATTGGGTCATTTTATGATATATCTTTCGCTGTACAAAAAAATGTTCAAAATCATTAATACTGCTGTGAAATAGCAGTGTTGATGGTTTGAAGCTTTTTTCATCTGAAGAATATGACCTGGACATTTCGGAAATCCAAAGTAAACCAAGATACTGTTACCCTGGTTCATGATTCAGGAGTCTTTGCCCAAAAGAATAAAACACTTTCAAAACAAAGTCCCTCAGACACTCTGTCACTCTCATATTGAGTTTATTTTGAGTAAGTCGGAGAAAAGTCACAAAGTATGATTATTCTAACCTTAGAGCAAGCTTTCTTCCATTCGTGGAGTGATAATTCACGTTGTTCTTTACAAAGTACACCGTGATATGTTAAACATGCCGATGTGAGAAGACTGTCACCAACTGCTGATTCTAGTTTTGATATTGTGGTTTGTTTTTCTTGCCTCCATCTCAGAACATATTCCGCTAAGTTGCCCATCAATAATTGAGCCTGGTATGTGAGGAATTTTTTTGGTTTTGAAAATTATAATTTCACAGAATAAACATGGTTCAGATCAGACTGACAGAAAGTCAGTTGGTGTATTGCACAAACACCTTGAAAATATGGATGCTGTCAGATGATGATTTGGAACTCCAAATATGGAGCTCAAACAAGACTTATCATGCAGATACCAGTTCTAAGTAGAGGGGAAGGGTTCAGGTTATGACGAATCATTGGCTGATTTTTCCTGTGCATGTATACTGGACATGGTTGACGGAGGAAGTCGTACCCCTTGGCGATTACCCGAACCGCAATGCAGCAAGAGTGTACTGTGCACTAAGTCCAGCTTTCTTCTCGCATATGATCAACCTCCATAGGCCTTCGAACTCAGCATAGGCCAATCAGAGAAAGATAGCTTGAAGCATATTACTGATGCTTTTACCGATAGAGAAAATCTAGCAACCTAGTTTTGAGATATGTTATCTGCACTAGGATTAAAATGTTTGTTTTAGGGGCTCAAACTATACAAAGAGTGTTAAATGTATAATAGGAATTTTGACGGTTTAAAGTGTTTTGGTTAGTTAGGGGGAAAAAGATGCATTGAGAACAACATCAGGGCAAACTTTTGTCATTGCTGCACAAAAAAGAGGATTCAAACTTTACTACAGATGTGTGGAATTTTCTGCAAAAGGGAAGTCAAAACATGTAATAGGAAATGACAATATTTACTTTTGCCATCTTAGATTCCAGATCTGCCAATTCTCTCTCATATTTCTTGACAGTACGACTAGCATTTTTATGTTGTTGTATTTTGGAATCCAGTTCTTCTTTTATTTGATTACATCTGAGGAATAGAAGAATACTCATACGTTGAGAGATAACAAAATGGAAATATATAATATATCCAAATTATCAAATTCAATTTTTGAGCCAACAAGAAATCGCAAATAATATAGTATTCATCAGATACTCGATACATGCTACGATAAAATTAATTTAGGAAAACATCCTTTAATAAAATCAGTATGTCAATGTCTAGCTTTCTAAATTTCGATATGACTACTTGATCTCAGGCTCAGCAGTACGGTGAAAAAATACTATATTGAAACTACCAAAGATAATAATAATAGAAAAAGGAAAGTCCATAATACCTTGTGTGTCTCAAATTCATTCTCATATTTCATGTGATGTGGTATATCACCAGAGGTTACAACTTGATAATATTATTGTACATCCAGGGTGTATGGAATGGTACAGCATTGGCATAAAATGCATTGGGTATAGTACAATAATTACATACACTTCCATCCATACCTTACACGTTTTGCTCCTAGAGTTCCTTGTGCTGTCTTCATTTTTGCTTCTGCTTTTTTAAGTATGGCAATTTTTGGATTCAAATATCTTGATAACTTTGCATAACTGTGTACAGCATGCATCCATATACATAGCGATTCTGCTGCTTTGCTGCCTTTTGCAACTTGTATAGGCTGAGAAACAAGTAGAAAATTTATGTTTAATTCTGTATAGCGTACCACGAACTCTCATGTAGATAACAATTCTAAGTCGGGGTGGAGTTCTTGCCTTTAAATATTTTTACTCATTTTCCTGCGCATGAGTATAATTGGAGGAAAAAACCATAACCACCAGTTATGTGAACCACCAATGCACCAGCAAAGTACCCAGGAACTAACTAACGGTCACTTATAGCAAAGAGTTACTGAAAGATGTAGAACTAGCAACTGCACTCTCAACGAAAAACATCCCAAATAGAACTGAATGGCAATGGTAAAATACAGTGAGTGTAATCTGCCCTGGGTAATGATAAAACCATCGACCTCTCCTGAAATGAGATTGTTAATAATATAACATAACTGTAATAGACGAGGGGGCTTAAAAGACCTAAAAAGACATCTAATCACTGCAGAATAATAACAAATGAATGAACTAACATGATGATCAATAGACCGATAATTGCTTGTACAATTTATGAAAATTAAAACATTTCTACCTGGAATTCAGGATCTTTGACATTTTTGCTCAATGCTTGATAGATATTCTCGGGCATGTTGTCTTTATCAAAAAATTCTAGCTCTTCGAAGAAACTAAAGAAAATAAACACATAAAAAACATTTAAACAGATCAGAATTGTGATAGAAGATATTCAGTATAAGATGCTCGCACACCATATCACTGGGAGTGGCTGAAACCGAATCGTTTTTAATTCAAATCTGCATATATATATATATATATATATATATATATATATATATATATATATATATATATATATATATAACTTATATCACTCTTATTAGATCATTTGTGCCCACTTGCAAACCCTTCTCCCCAGTTTAAAAACCCCTGGCTTAGAGTAATTTTTCTCAAATCATAAACATTTTTCTTCATATCTCTTATTTACCACATGGCATCAAACTGATAAAGGACCCAAGCACTATCAGAATGGATGATACTCCATGATCCACGAAAGATAGTAAACTCAGTTACATACTTGTCTTGCATGATAAGTGCTTTTCCATTGTCCCAATTCGCAGGTTTTACATCAAATAAATCACACAATGCTTTGACAACAACAATGGCATGTTCAGGAGGTTTCTTATATCTCTTCAATTCGTCTAATCCTTGTATTGATAATGCCGTCATCGCAGACAACGCCGAGTTGTAGAGAGGATTAACCTATGGGAAAGAAAAATATTTTAAATGATAAAACGCTCCAAAACCCAGAATTAGACTGGCTGAATGCCGGCTACTCTGCTACAGAGACACCTGGAGAAAATTCAGTGAATTGACAATATTTCATGATATACCTCTTGCTAGAAGATTTAAAATGTCTCTTTTTGGGTATCTTCTGACAGCCAAACTGCAAAAAAGAGTCAAATTTATCAACACTGCTACGAAATAGCAGTGTTGGTGGTTCAGAAACATTGGGTTTTGGCCTACACTTTTAACATTTTTTTGTGCATGGATTCAGCTGATGAAGAAGGCCGTACTAAGCAGTCACATGAGCCACCATGTGCCGGCGAGGTCTAAACCAATCCTCTCTGATGCTGCTCGCACATGATAGAGCTATCTTTTACACACCTCATCAAACGCCAGTTTGGCATTTCTTTTTAAAACAACAACTTCTTCCTCCAATCTTTCGATGATTTCTTCTTCCAATTCGCATCGTTGTTTGGCTTCTGTATATTCTCTGCGTTCTTGTTCAACATAACGTTTCCACGATCTTTCTGTGTCTCTAGCGGCATCGAGCAGAGGCAATAATTGTTCTTTAGACAGTGCATACCTCTCGACACTTGCTTCCGCGTCTCGAATCTTCTTTAAAACTCGTTCATATCTAACATGATATAAAAAATTGGGTGTATACAGTTTGGAACAGCTTATTCTAAAGAATGCAAATTAATTACTGAAGATTTGTCAAATTCTAGATCTGATCCTAGAAATTAGCATTCACGAACAGATTCTTTTGAATTTTTTTTTAAGATGGCCAAACTTAATTGCAGCAAATAGAATGATTATATTTTGACAACCTGATGGAACGAATCCCCAAACAACAATACTGCATTAATGATTATTTAAGCTGTTTAATTATAGTTTCTTTATTACCTTCTAAGTAATTTTCTTTCGTCTCTTCCAACTTTCATTGAAATATTTACAAATAATTCAGTCATTGTACGAAATGTGGTTGGTGTGATAAGTACATTTGCATATCTGGGTGAAATCGCTGTAAACAGAATATATCAATTTATATTTATATACAAGACAGATTTTTTTTTATAAATACCTAACACTGCCATAATATCACGTACCAAAAATGGGAAGTGGCATTTTTAACATTTGTTGATGTTTCTATTGATAAATCGCCCTAAGAGGTTAATTTGATAATAATAACGATCATTTTAACGATGATAGCAAATACCTTGTATTCTTTTCACGACATCTCGATGTATATAGGCCATTATATTACATAGATTTACAACCTGTTGTTCAGCTGAAATATCAGATGGCCAGGGTATTGGTATTTTTCCACCTAAATATATGAAAACAAAAAAGAATTAGAATTCGAAAATCTTCAGATCGAGAGTGTGCTAGCAATTTAAAGCTTCACCCAATGCACCATGACTTGATGGAGCATCTGTCAGTGAGTGACTCACTCATGTTTCGTTAAAATATATTCAACTAGGTGTGCAGACATCAGAGAATAGTTCATTTCGATTTTGGCGACAAAAAATCATTATTTGGACCCGCATTTAGCTAGAATTTAGCATAATTAGCATCCCTAGTTGCAACATGATTATGTCTACATGAAATCATATTTCAGACAAAACAGATCTGTCCACTACCCAGCTTAAATATGGCAAATGCAAAACTAAACAAATAACAAAACTAAAAAATGCAAAAGATGAGTTTATTACCAAATGCTAAACCTATTAATGACACACATCCAGAAAATTTTCCTTCATTAGAAGTGATTATTTACCTGGCGAACTGAAGTCTGAAGATATTCCAGTGAATTCCTCCAAATAATTTTCAGCAACTTTCATCCATGCTGAATGATTCCATTGTTCATATAAATCAATTGATGAAAATCTCGTCAACAATTCAGGACATCTGGGCACAAAAAAATCAATTATTAAAAAATAATCAATTAATTCAATAAAAATAAAATACGATGATTTTTAATATGTGAAATGCATTTCCAAAAAGTTCTCTGTGGACTCTTTTTTTCCTTGGACCGACATCCTGAAGATGTTTGTCGCACTGTTGATCCAAACATATGCAGTCTTGATATTCAAGGTGTACAGGTTGAAATGGTGGTACTAGACTGAGGCACTTAATATAAGGCAGTAATATAGTGATGGAATAGAGAAGCCCACATTATCACCCAGGGCAGGTACCACACATTGCACATTACCAGAGCAGTTCAGTTCCAGGTGCAATATTTCCCATTTTCGATGATTTTTAATTTTATTTAGTACTTTTATCATAAAAATGACGTTCTTTTGTTTGTTCCTTTGAAATGTTGTTTCAAACCTTGCCTTGAGTGAAAAGGCATTTGATACCTTATTTTTTTTTAAAAAAAGCTTCAATAATACATTGAAGATTACAGCATAACAAGTTTTTATCCTCAGGCAAAACCCAAGGTCTAGAAGCTCAGATCTTATCTCTGGGACATTGAGTTCTTTTGTCAATATCTTTCAAGTATGGAACACAGATAAATCACGCCTTTGAGAGCATGATCCACCAGTGATCCATATTCAATAAAACATGCATTCACATAAAACTTTTCGAAACGGATAGCACATCTTTTGGGGAAACAGATTAACAAATCCAGTGAAATATGCTGCACAAAGACTTTTTGGTGACATGGCATCTATTATAAATTAAGCACAACCTAACTAAAGTAATTTTTTTTACATCAAATAAGTTTAAATAATTATTACAACGCATTAAACAATGTGTTGTACCAAATTTAATCACTCTAAAAAATGGTGTACTTGATAAAATTCAATTTTTTTTATTTATACTAGTAAAAACAAACCTTTTGAAGAGTTCATGTAGATATTTATATTCTTCTTTATAATGAAAATATTGACTGTTCGAAGTTTTCATGATATCAGACAAATCATGCGGACCTTGAAAAAAATGATCAAAAAGTATTCAAAACAACTCTTGAGTAAATGACAACAAGCGATGTGCTGCGTAAAGAATACTAAATACAACCTTGTGTTTCAGATAATGGGTGTGAAGTAGGAGTGGCCAAAATCAAAAATGTGCCGATTTCGGGATTGAATCAAAAAATTTTCATGGATTGAATAAGAATAAACAAACATGCTTCTCATTGTTAATGACGTCAAAATTTACATGTATTTTTTCAAAATGTATACTTTTTAATCTGTTTACTTCTAATCACTGGGAAAACCGAATCGAATATTTTGGACATCCCATGAGGTAAGAGGAGTCAAAATAATTATTTTCTAGTCCCTACTTTGCGCACGATGTGTTCTGAAAAAGTGTTATATCGCTCCCTCCCATCTTTGAGCATAGAGTTACTATTTTAAATATCAGTTTTTTATTTTTTATGTTCAAAGACAAGATATAAAATGCTCAACTAAATTGACCGGAAATCCCATTTCAATTCTTGAATAAAAAGTCGACAATTTTTGACAACAGGATAAGAATCAGATCCCCTACTCAGACACTAAAAAAACTTCGAGTATACAACTCCAAATAATATTTGAGGTATTTTAAAAAAGTGTATTCAAAATATTATAAAATGTTGTAAAATTTAAATACAATTTTTTCTACTGGAAATATAGCACAGGATTGATTGCACTTTAATATATAAACTCCTACATTACCATGCAGGGACACCCAAATTTGTTTTATCAAGCATGGGTCACAGATGGACTATGCCTAGGCGACATGATCCATCAGTGATCCATACATGACAAAACGTTTTTCATAGTAATATTTCCAACTATGGTAGGAAGGTGACTCGTGGGCCGCAGTGGCGTAATGAAAGCGACAATTGCTGTCGACTGCAACACCTAACGACGTGGGTTTGAACCTCGGTAAAGTATGGTCAAGATTGACGAACGAAAAAGCCTTGAAAGAGCAATATATGCGGGGTGCCCCAGGGCGAGACACTTTAACCCACAGCCTTGGGACGATGCCCTATAACTGATCAATTCCTCATTAGTTCCACACTTAATGGATGGAATAGCAAGACGCAAAATAACTGTCGTCGCCAAATAAAATTGTATACATTGTTAATTGCGTATTGTGAAATGAAGTTCATTCCATTTCATTTTACTAACCCTCGAAAGATGAATAAGGCATTAACAACACAATATGTAGATTCAACAATACTCGACTGAAGTATGCTTCTAGACATTGATCTAATTTATCAGTAGATGATCCTCCTCCACGTCCAGTACCAGGTAGTATTTCTGCTGCGACATTTACTAGTTCTTCGTGAGTGTAAAGTGACGGACTTTGACCTGGATAAAACGGAATAGCTTTGTTGAGAGATCGAATTCTATCGACCTAGAACAGGAATATGTTAGTGAAAACCAAAGAGCATTAAAGATGCAAAACAACTTTTGTTGAAACTGATATTTTAACTCCTTAGTCTAACTTGGAGCAAAGAAATTTTTCCATATTTGTCTGTGAAAATATCTAAAAAGCTCTTTGTGTTTTTCAAAAAGGAAGGCTGAATAAAATGAAATGAATAATATATACTGGCAGCCTAAAAAATGTGTATTGTACATAAGAAAATTTAATTTCCACAAGATGGGCTTATACTCATAACAACATTCATCTTTAAATTTTTTTTCTGGCATGGATAGGTTTATTGAAGCTAGAATAAATAAATAAAACTGAGGTTCACAGGAAAATAATAAATACAAGATTAATATTCACCATCTTTAACAAGAGCACAAATATCTTCAACACAACTGATATCAGATGTAAAATTTTCATCAACAACCAATATCGTGCTTTCGTTCTTTATGCCGGCTGTCATGCTTGCTTCAGTCATGAATCTGTTAAAATAAAAATAAATAAATCGATGAATTCTAAAACTAGTTTTTTATAATATTTCTATTAGTAATGGGAAATATGCAGAGGGTTTAGTAGAAAATTATAATGTAAAGATGTTTGTCCTTTGTTCACCATATGCTCAACTCGGATTTTATCTTGTGTGATATAAAAATGTAATTCTATCCTACACTTCAGTAACTATCTGAATTTTCTATTGAAATTTTCTATTCAAAGCAGATCTGACTAACATAGCTTTAAGTTGCAAAGAGCTAGCACAAAATCCAGTACCAGCAACAGCATTCTCAGTGGAAAACAACCATGAGAGAACCAAGCCACTATAATGAAGTGATCTTTAGTGATTGGTATATGCTGCAGACGACGATAAACCCATCTATCATTTCTTTGTTTCCTTTCAGTTACTAACACAACACACACAAAATAAGCCTGCACATATATAATCCACTACTTACTTTCTCAATTTTTCTCTTTTGTTCGAGTTTTCGATAGGATGGTCGGATTGTTCTATAGTTGCATTGAATAAACTAGATTTGCACAGATAAGAAGCAAGCTTCGTCAAAGAACGTCTTCCTACAAAAAAAATTACAAATGTAAATATTTAACATTGGTTTTATTAAAATAATAACGTAATTATAGGAGTACACTTTAGATATTAGGTATAATATGATCATTTTCATTAAAACCGATTTATAAGCAAAAAATTGATTAACCTTCAAATCTATTTCCAAATCAATATTGTGATCTTAGACTTAGAGCATATAATTTTTTATGATTTTATGGACAGTTAAGTACTGTGCCGAAAATATTGACAAAATAAAATTTGTGATTTAAGGATAACTATACCCATCACACAAGCTATATTACCAGCAAATCTAGTTGTTGAAAAGCACAGTGCATGTCCTCTCTGATTCATAGACAATACCCGAGATAATCTTGCAATGTGTTGAACTGCTTGTTGAAAGAATACAAGATCCAGTGGACCAGTATGTTCACCTAGTAAAAGATAAAGATTAAAATATTCAAATACTATTTCTACAAGAATATTTCAAATACTATTTTTACATTAAACAATATGATTTCTGCAGTGAAGCGATTGCAAGTTGGTTCATGTAAGCATCGTTAACAGTTTCACCAACCAGCAACCAGGTCCATGCACAGGGTAAATAGGAATGAGAGGTCGTAGTTCACCATAAGATCAAGCCGTATTCTTTGCTTTCCTTTCCTGTAGGAAAAAAATTAAATCCTATTCTAAACTAATTCAATAGATGATTTCCAGGCATGGGATTAGATCAAGGCAGCGAGAACTTCAGAAAAAAACATTAATGTTAATCTTGTTTGGCTGGAAGTGACCACTGCAACAGAGCTTTTAATCATCTGAATTGAGTGATAAAGTATGCCGAATACAGCAATAATTTGAATTTGTTCACAGCATTCAAATATTGGCAAATTATGTTTTATTAAATATGAGCCACTGATGGAATGCCATCTACGGGGAACCATCTTGTTTGCCAAAATAATAGGCAGAGAAATCTCAGATCATGTCTTACTGAATAGAATACGCATTTATATCCAAATTGATTAAAACAAAGCAATTTTATAATTGATCAAAGCAATTTGTAATGCAGTAGCAAGCTGTTCCACAGTACTTTCACTGTATCCTTCAACACCACCTTGTACTGATGATAAGATGTTCTTGCTGAATAATATTGAGGTCGGATCTTCATTTTGTGAAAGAACCTGTTAAAGATAAACTCAATTTTGAGATAATTCCAAACTATTATTTGTTTTCATAAAAATCAAATAAAGATCATCATTTTGAAACATAAAAGGCAAAAAAGATTAAATCGATTTTTTGTTGCTCTAGTAAGTTGATATCTTTGAATTGTGGCAGATTTCATTTCAAAATTGATAACTATTTTGAAAAAATATTCATTCTTGAAAATAATTTTTGGAAGAAAAAGGTACTCAATTAAACATGGCATGAGCCACAGATGAACAACCATCCATCATCGATCCATCAAAGACTCATACTTGACAAAACAAAAAAATTGTTAGCCTAATCTGTATTCTCCCTCACTTGATAAAACTGAGCTAGAGGTCCAGCTGTATTGACTGAAGTTTCAGGATCATCAATAAGTCCAGGTACAAATGTAACTCCTAATTTAGCTCCTCCTGGTCTGGCATGAGTCACGCGCTGTGGTCTTCGTTTTGGTGGTACTGGACCAGCCGATGGCTCAGGGACATCTGTTGAGAAAAAATTTTTGAAATTGATAATACAAAAATGCATCTCTGTAGATTTATACATAACATTTTAATCTTATTGAATACTAATTTTAGAAGTGTAAATTTTAGATACATATGTGTTGTTGGATAAGTATCTTGTTTTTCATTCGTATTGGAATTCGGTATATTGCGAAAGAATGATTTTTTCAAAAATATTTTTATTGGAAGTCATTTTTTCTACTCAATGTCCAATGTACAAAAAAGGGACATTGTTCCAGCAATAAAAACACACCAGATTTATTTATACCTATATCAGCAGGAGTGCTAGATTTTCCTTGATCTTCATTAATTTTATCTTGTGTTGATTTTGATTTAGTTGATCTACTTTCTGTTGTTGCTGATGTTGTTTCATCTTCTTCTTCTGATTCATCTTGTGATGAGTCATCTACAAAAACGAGAGAAAGATGCAGAGGAGTTTACAGAAATAAATGGCCAAATTATGTTGTAAAGGAAAGGGTATATTTCATCATGCATTAATATATATATCGATTTGGCTCACACTCAGTGAAATAAATATTTTCTGATTGGGAAGGAATAAAGTGGCCCTTCATTCAATTTTATATTCCATTGTTTAGATAAGACATGAATGAGAATCATACGATTAGATTAGAGAAGACTTTTTTATAGTCACTCATCTGAGTAAATTACCCAGATGAAGACCTTATACCTCGGCCAGTTATATGCAAACAGGGTTATTTATATTGGAAAGTTTTGAATTTTCCAGTTTGGATGATACTATCCAAGTTGAGGGGTGGGCATAGATTAATAAGCCGTACTCAGGTATATAGAGTAGGCAATTTCGGAAGTCAATAATCAAAATCATCTTGATTTTATTAACTGTGGTCCATGCATTATAAACAAAATGTTTTTTATGACAATAATTAAAAATGTCTTGTGACCATGTACAAGTAATGTCTTATTTTATTACGATGATCAGAGTTCTCAGTCAAACTATATTTGAGTAAGCACCATAATAGATATAATTTCTCCAAATCATAAAAACAAGCACGTTTGCTATAATGAGGAAAAAAGTTGACCATTCTCAAGTTCTACAGTCATAGCAGTCGTCATCGATCTACTCTCAATATCTTCATCACAATCTGTCTTGTTATCAGCATTTGTTGTTGGTCGAGAATCAAATTCTGTTCCATTATCATCTGCTATTGTCAATGTTTCACTGGAAAGAGCATGATATGGTATAATAATTTGAATTCAGCAAAACGAAATATATTTTATATAATCTTCTCAAATAAAGTAAAGAAACTGCAATAACCAGATCAGCACATTGCACAAAGATTTATGTACAGCATAAAAATGTGTGTAGAAAAAAACTTTTTTTAGCATTTTAATCAAAAATTTTTGTATTTGACAAAGTTATTTTTCCTAGAGGGTGGCGCAGCACCAAATAACCCACATCAGTGTCACTGTAAGAGCGTAAGTAAGATAGCTTACCTTGAGGTACTCGCTAATGCAGATTGTTCACCATTTCTATCAGAAACACTTCCTTCTACACCTGTTAATTCTTCCGATTCTTTTGATTATAATAAACAGAAAAAAATCAAAATAAAAACCGTTATTTCAAAATATAATCAGTATTCATTACTTTTATCATCTTTTACCTGTATTGTCAGTTTTCGTAATCAAAGGAAATCCAATGAAAGTGTTGTATCCTTATAGGTATTCTGAATACTGCACATGGCGATTATAAAATTTGAATCGAATTCAATATGTCCGAAACCCAATTTTCCAAAAAAATATCCAAAAACAATTTGACCAATTTGTACCAAATGATTATTTAATAAACAATAGTGGCCTGGAGGTCTGGAACATTAAACACAGATGCGAGGTAAAAACAAGTGTAACATAATTCTATTATGCTTAGCCAATTAATAACTGTTTCAATCAAAAATAAGTTGAATATATAACACATTATTTAATAAAAACCATGGCAGGGTGATAGAGTATTGTTTTTCTTCAGGGTTTCCAGAATGTTCAAGTTATTTTCTTCGCGTGAATGAAAAAGCTTCAAAATGGTTTCGAACTTTTTTACATTTTGATTGCTACATTTTCATCATCTAGCAAAAATAAATCATGAAACATTGGTCATTTGCTAAAATGGATCAAATTTCTTCAAGTGTCTGAGTAGCAGGCATTCTGTTAGTACCATGGTATTCATCATCCTATTTGCATTAAAGATGAATGCATGCATTCACACAAGGTGGTTTCAAATTTTGATTATTTTTTTCTGAACATGAATAAATTTTCAACCTTTTGCACTTGTAGATCGAGATCCTGAGTCAGATTTGCTTGTTGATTCAATGTTGGATTCATCCTTGAATATAAGTGATGAAATGAATTATTAGGTAAAATGCAAGCTTGTCCAATCAGGGATCAGTAAATGGAGGCAACTTAAAAATCTGTGATAATTCTGCTCATATAATTTTTATAGATAATAGAAATTCAAATTTATAATTTATTTATCAACAAAAAAGTGGCATGATTAGTGGTATGAACTCTGATTTTTCGCATTTTTGTGCCCAAAAAATGCAATATATTGGGATTTAGAGTAATCGGTGGATAGTTTTGACTAAAATTTCATCAGAATCAATATATTTTCATACATTTATTTTAAAAAACGCTCGCCAATGTAATAAAAAAAATAACATTTTATCATATTTTCCAATAAAAATATTTAAACAAATTAAGATTCTGAATGATATCATTCCGTCATTCAACGTAACTTCATTTAACAGAGCAAACAGAAAAAAACTTTTTATCTAGCCATGCAAATGTTCCCAACGAATTTAAACCGAAATAAAAAAACATACCGTTGCCATCTGAGAAACAGCTTCTCTTTCATCTACAGTAGTTTCACCATCATCATCAACGAAACCATCCTCTTCAGTATTTTGTGACTCTCGTGATGACAGAGCCAAATCATGAGGCATTCTTGAACTTGTACCAGTCGTACTAAAATGACTTGCATCCATAATATTTTCACCTTCTCCAGCAGCAAGTTGTGAAACATCATGTTCAGTTAACTTAGATACTTGCGTTGGAGATTGATCGATATTTCCAAATGAAGAACTTTCTGATCTTTGTCTGCTTTCCATCTGAAATATGCTTGTGTTTATTAATAGACGCATAGGCCGATTACTGATTTTGAGGGAAGCTGATTGATTGAGTCGATCCCCTATCTTTAGGTGGTCTTTGAGGTTTTTTATTAATTTTTTTTTGATTAAATTTTTTTTCCTGTGTGACTAAGTGCCGAGTAGCTAGCTCAAAGCGGCAAAAATGTCTGAAACATTGATGCCAATTTCTTTGGATGTATGAAAAGCTTTAAATCATCAACACCCTCTTCATAGCTATATTGATGATTTTAAACCTTTTTCTACAGTTTGGTTGTCAAAAAGAGACATTTTATTCTAATAGCAGGAGATATATATTTGAATGCCGCCCATTTAGCTAAATATTCTTTTGATGAAATACATTTTCTTCGGGTGTCTAAGTAGTTGGCTTTCTGCCAGCCTGGTCTAGTCAACCTATGCTTGCAGAATAGTATACCTCTGTTGTTCGTCCACTCTTATCTTCATTTTCAGTTGTACTTTGAAAATCATCCGTGGTACCAGTGGCCGTACTTAAT
Source organism: Styela plicata (assembly GCA_963675895.2). Taxonomy (NCBI): domain Eukaryota; kingdom Metazoa; phylum Chordata; class Ascidiacea; order Stolidobranchia; family Styelidae; genus Styela; species Styela plicata. The sequence goes on from OZ023140.1 coordinate 18,848,969, forward strand.
GTCGAAGTATTAGTTCTTGATGGTTCAGGAGTTCCACCCACAGAAGGTATTGGTGTTTTAATGATTTTAACTCGTTCCATACCAGGTGAAGTGACTCGAGCGTCTTTGTCTGAAAAATTTCATGTCATATATAAAAATTTATTTTGGGTAATAAGAAATATATATCCTTGAAAAAGCTAAAATTAAAATTAAAAAATACTCTTCTATAAATTTTTACTATCACTACTATCCAGAGGAAAATATCAGTGATGATTGAAACACTTTTGTTTTCTAAATAAGCTGAAAAAAAATCAATTACATCAGAAAGTAGAAAACATTCCAAGATCGCTTTTATATGATTCAGCGGTATCTCTGATGATCAAGAATGAGGACTAGAAATCTTTATAGCCATTGAAAATCGGACTAGTTTTGTTCTAGTACTGCCTCTTAAATCATTACAGTTTGAATATCCAGAATGACCATGCATGAGGAGAATCAATGTTACATCACATATGAGTTTCCACAAGATGCAGCATGCTCTAATTACCAAGGCAAATGTTTTCGTTCAAAAATAGAGTAATGAAATTTATGTTCAGATGTGATCCATATATTTATACTCCAAAATATATGCAATGATTACCAAAAAAATAAATAAAAGGCATATTTGCCTCATCGAAAAAGTAATATATCCTGAAACATAATCAATACCAAATATGACCATTATAATAGTGAATACATTTTTCATGACACACATGAAAAATGTTAGGAAAATTCTGAATCCAGCGAACTACAGCATGCATCTTAACGAAACAAATATTTCCTAACTTCTTAGTGACTGCGCTGAAACAAGTATGATCAATTGATGACCATTAACGATTCACACTTAAAACAAAACAGATTTAACATCATGAAAAGAAACATAAAACTATTTCAAAATTTTCTAGGAGAATATATAGGGAAATATCGAGTTATTCTCAAAATATAAATTGAATATATGAAATAACCAGTACAGAAATGCTTTTTCATGACTCCTTGCAATGACTTAGTAAACCAGGATCGATCATCATCATTAGTTAATCTATCATAGAAAGTTCTACTACATTCATGCATCCATAATCTTATCACTGTTCTTAACATTGGCTGTATTCCTCCCATTGCATTATCACCTAAAATAAAGAAATTAATTATGAAAATATTTAATGTTTGTGCATCTGATATATTATTATGAATATTGGATTTCTGGTAAAAACAAACTTTCAAGTGTGTAATCACACATATTTCACAATTCATTTTGTTTAGCATGAGTCATCGAAATATTAAAGAGACATATTCTAAAACAAGTTGATTCTTCTCCAGTATTGTTTCCCAAATGTGATCATTGGTGTAATGACTGGTGATGATTCTGCCAAAATTGTAATAAAAAAAAAGTACGATATTGATAACATTAGCTGTAATTGGATATTTCAAAATTAAAAAGTGATCATGATGTTGATGAATTTTATGAATTGTTTTGTTGATGGACAAAAACTAAATATGTTTTTTCAAATTTTTTCAATAAGCCAAGTAAAATTACTGTCAAAGTAGTATTTTGTTGCATAGAGATGTACATTGAATATCCTCATCCATTTTTCCTTAGAAACCTATTTTCTATCATAAAAAAAATAAATTGCCAATGTTGACCATGACAACAACAAGAAGGTCATAACATAATCATTAATAGCCCTTGTTCTCAAAAGTTTTTATAATTGTAATTGTAACTTGCTTGTAATTTTCGTCATTGTGAATTTCAATAATAATTTTTCACATTCTTTACAAAGACGTTTCACCTGGGTTTATGTAAAAAATTCAAAAACCGCACATTTTTTTGTTTAAATTATGGAAAAATCACACAGTCAGGCTTCAATTGGTAATTATTGAAGATTAAAAAACATACCCCATCCTCTTCCTCGAAGTCTTCCCCCTGCTCTTCCTCCACCAGGTCTTTGTAATTGAATGTTTCCACCATCTTCTCTTCCTCTTCTTCTGATTGGTCGAGGTCTACCTCGTGATTTGGGAGCAAGAAGGAAAAGACCCTGAGATAGAATGTATTTGCAAAATATATAAATTTAATTTTTTCAAACACATTCATAATGTATTACTATTATAATTTCAAATGTTACGTTTTTGAAAAATATCCGTAGGGGCACGCTCGAACCCGTACAAGGTAATTAAGTCAATTGTATAAAAAATCCTCAATTACAAAAACAGGCTTTGTCCCTGGTCGAGGCATGAAGAAACAGAGTTTATCATGATCAGGTATAACCCCCGTTTCTCATTGTTTCACACTGAATGTAATGACAAGATGCAAAAGACTGATTAATTATTAATAATTCAATCTGAAAAATAAATTACCTGCATAATATGTGAAATATCATGAAGAGAGAAAACATAATGAGGTTGACGAGGAGTTGCCTTCAGATGAGATCGAACTGATGAATATAAATCAACAGCACCTGCTATAATTGCCTGTGAATATAAATGAAAACTTCCCTTTTTTCTATTAAATGTATTTCCAATCTATAAATCTCAGAATCAAAGTTTCTAAGATTCTATTCTAGAACCATATGTTTGCCAAGACCTATCTATCTCCAAAAAAAAAAACGATGGATGATGTAAAACACCTCAAGGATAAAAATAAAACAAATACTGCCACTATAATGAGGGCATACAGAATTTTTTTAATTTCTTAATGAGAATACCTGAATATTAGTGATGTACATGAATCAATTCAAAAATCGTTTTATTCTAGATTTAAGGTATGACACACCGATCACGAAAACTCATGAAAAATACAAAAAAGAAAATAGAAAAAATTCAAATAAAATTACAAAGGATGATTGCGCTAATTTTCGTTAACAAAAAAAATCATGTAATAATGAAGTCAAACCAACCTGAGACAAATCATAATGTCTAGTTAATGAATAAGCAGGGAACTCTTCCAACCATGACTGAACTGCATTGTGATAAATGCTTAGTATGGTGTCTTTAGATGGCTGTAATAAAAAAAAAGGAATTCAGTAACAGAGCTGGAAGATATATAATAATTGGCTTTACCATAGCATAGCCCAAAACAGATATCACTCATTGCACTTGATTAAATTGGTTCAGTTTCGTTCGGGATGTTTTTCCTTTAGGACGATTACTGGTGATACATTTAGTGATTACTCCTTGTCATGTAACACGGTCAGAAAAATTTTGCGCAAAATATTTTTGTTGAGTATGAGTTGCTGATGGATCGTGCCGATGAGGTTGTGCCTGACAAAATGAAATTTTTGATTTGAAAGTGGCCGTTAGTTAGCTATATTCAAGTGCTGCTTAAAATGAATTCAATGCAAAAAATGACAACAAAATCAAGTGCATTAAAGGAGGACGATCGACGAACCTGCAAGAAATGAATAACAGTAAAAAGACGAGTCAGTCTTGATGATATGAGATGTGAAGAATAACCAAGTCCAGATCCACTGTTGCCAGGTATTGATGAAGTTGCCAAGAAATTAATATCCCCTTCCAATGCTTTTGTCATCTGTCTTTCTTTTTCATAAACAGCGCCGATTGACATAACCTGATAAAACAAAAAAATTTTTTTTAACTCAGACTGTGAACAATATGAGTTATCTCAATGCATTCTAATTTATAAAAGAAATTCTATCAAAAATGGGATGCAATCAACTTTTAGTACATCATCACGTTTTATGTGAAACATCAAAAATATTTTCATCAGTCACCTATTTTGGTAGATCGATCAGACGGCCACTTACTACAAAAGGGTTAATGGTTATAACTGATGCTGGTCAGCTAAGACAAAAGTTTTTACCCAAGCAGTACTCAATTTCCAATTCCCTGGTTGATGGAAGAAGCCGCAACCAGTAAAATGATCCCGCCAGTAAGTAATCAATGACATTGAAATCAGCATTAAGAATTCATAATAAAGAGTCACACACTTTTATTGATTGAATTTACCAAATGTTCACTGTTTTATAAGCAAAGAATAGAGCAAAACTCTAATATAATGGCCTAATGGTTAAACATGTTTGTATCTCAGGTTGGAGACCTCGGGTTCGAGTCTCGGCGAGTCCTATCCATGCCCATCACTTAACCCAGGGGGTAATAACTTGGGTAGGCTAAGCCGAACAGGAAGAGATCATATCTTTCAGGCAATTGTAACCCTGCCCATCTATAAGTGGCCACTTTTAGAGGGCTTTGGGCAGGGCGATCCACACTAAAAAGTGGCTATAAAAAAATATATACTTGTCTCATTAGTTCATGAGTTGGTTGTATCACAGATCCACATGTTTTTGAAGTGATTCCAGCAGCACAGGACAGATCATCGAGGAAAAACAATATACTGTGTTTGCCTTCAGCTCGAGTATCTATGACGGCATTGGGATGAGCCATCAGTCCAAGATTATGCTGTTTCAACATTGAGGAAGATCGTGATTCAATAAGTTTTTGAAGATGACGAGATGTGAGACCTGTGAATTGGTTAGATAGCTGAGAATTTAGAATTTTTTAAAAAACAGATACCAAGGAGATGAGCCAGAATGATAAAATTTTGTTTTACTTAAGCGTCCAAAACTACATACCAATTAAATAAATAAAAAAACTTCAAAATAATCCACACTGCTATTTCATGGCAACGTTAATAATTTTGAAGCTTTTTGTACAGCTTAATCACTGATAAGTGAAACTTTTAACTTTGTGAACGATTCATTGCAAAAATATGACCGGTAGTTTCAGTAAATGTTCTGTGATGGAAACTATTTCTTTGAGTGCACGAATAGCTATTATCTAACACCCTGTCAATATGCAAAGCACCAATTATTGCAGAATTTGAGTTGGGTCAATTTCACATAGTGATTTATTAATCCCGAAACATTAATTGAATGAAAACATTTATTATTCACATATGCAGCACATTCAAATTTTGTCATAATAGAAACTGAATTTGTGAGAAGATTGCTATTTTCCCAATGAAAAGTCTATTTGATCAATCATAACATGTTGATGATTATGGTACTTGTATAAGTTAAGATTTTCATAATTTCTATATTTAATAAAACCTATTCTTACCAGAACACACAGGTACTCTAGTCATTTCGTGTTCTTCATGCAATATGTTCGAAACCATAGTTGTTTTTCCACATCCGTTTTCACCCAAAATAAGAACTGGATATTTCGATTTCAGCAATACACTTGTGATGTAAGCATATCTTTCAATCTGAAATACATGAACAAACAAATATATCTCAATTATTTTAGGAATGATATATTGGTAAACTTTGCCTTATTTGTAAATTGTCATTTTCTGATGATTAGAGTAATAACTTTATCATGTCTGAGCAACAGAGTAGAATTTTTACATATGATTAGTGTAAATTGCGGTGATTTTAATCTTTTTTGTTTTAATATTGCCAATGATATGCTATGCAAATTTTTTTTGATGTGGTGTTTGAGTAGCAGTGTAGATAATTTTTCTGTATGTCCGTTAGCCATATTGGCATCATGAATAATAAAAAAGTGATACATCTATCAACTTACTGGATGTACAAATGCGTAATAACTTCCAGTAGCAGGAGCATGAGGTCTCACATCAATCTTATCCTCCCATACAGTGTATTGACCTGTTTCCTCTTCAACAAAGTACTCAAACACACTCTCGTAGAGTGGAAATTGGATTTCATGCCTATTTGAAGCAAAAACAATATTATAGAGATTCAGCTGAGGGCACCGGCAGACACAGGAGTCTGAAGTTGAAATTTTTTATTTAGAAAATCATTTTCAAAAATTCCTAATTATAAGGTCCAAAAATACGAGGGTATATAAAATAACAATACAGTGATCATTATTTCCATTAACATAAAAATTGTATTCTTATTTAAAACTTATTTTATATTTAAAACAAATAAACAAATTGAATTTGATCAATATATTCAAGTGAATAAAAAACAACATACCTAGAATTCGCCATGATGTTTCTGAAAAATGCATCAAAAGCAGGCATATCTTTTTCCAACAACTTTCCACCGAATGCCCAAACAAACGCAAATCCAAATAAATTTATTGCAACCTGAAACGAAAATAAAACACTGATATGGCAATGAACACTTACGACTGAAAAGAAAATTATGTTAATACAAATGCATCAAGTGATCCTTCAGAATTGTGATTATAATACATTGGGTATAAGTTATAAATTATAAAATAATATGTTTCTGGGTATAAACCATCTAATATGTTTAACGCCTAGATGAAAAATATTAACCATCTATACCCTTTATTTTGGGATGGTTAAAAAATCTTCAAAGCCATCAACACTGCTATTGCATAGCAGTATTGATGATTTTGAACTTTTTTTTAATGTTTTTTTTTAAATTGCATGGAATTCACTCTGAGCAACGCCGGGAGCAGAGCCTAAAAGGAATCTACTAACAGCCACCTAAAAGCAGAGAGCTACTGAAAGATGTAGTACCAGCAACCACACTCTAAGCAGAAAACATCCCAAACTGAACTGAACCACCATGGTAAAGTGCTGTGAGTGTTATCTGCCCTGGGCGGTGGTAGAACCATCTACCACTTCCTTGCTTCCTTTTAGTCGCCTCTTACGACACACAGGAAATACGTTAGGATTATCCTAAAGCTCGTACCTACCTGCAATTAAACACTCAAAAGGGAGCATTTCTTCTAGCAAGAGATTCATTATTAAATAATTGCCCATTCTGAGAAGTGTTAGACGGTTTTACCTTCGCCCAATGAAGACACCACTCACTGCACGTCACCATGACAATTTAGTTTTGCTTGGAATGTTTTCTGTTTGGAGTGCAGTTGCTGATACTATATCTTTTAGTAGCTCTTTGCTATTGAGTGGCTGTTGGTTGGTTTGTTTCCTTTGGAAACTTCTTCCGACCTCTCTTGTGAAGTGAAGTTCAATAAATAAAAAATTTTTTTTTTGACCTAATCCATTTTCTTTGGTTGACTTAGTAGTAGAGTAGCTGGCATTCTGCCAGTCTATTTGAAACTGAGACAATTATTTTATGGGCGCAATAGGATTCAAATATCGCAATTGTTTCATAGAGGGAATAATAATATCACTCTGATTCAGTCCCAACATAATCACCACGTGTCGTAATAAGCGAGTAAAAAAAAACCAAAGAAGTCGTAAATGGTTTTATTATTGTCCCCAGCAGATACCACCCACTGCACTTTATTATAGAGGTTCACTCCTCGCCAGGGAAATTCAATATAGAGTGCACCCGCTGGTACTACATAAGAATTCAAAATATCAAACCTTCTGAATTCAGGGTGACAGAATCTTGGATTTCTTCGTTCATGACTCATTGTCAAGCAATGCAAAATATATGAACAAGTAAATGAAAAGAACCGCGTACTCACCTGATGATTAAAATCAGGAACATTATCATCGAGTCTTGATCTGTTACTACTCGCATAACTTACATCCGTTTCACCAGCTATTGATGTTAAACGAGAACGAGGTTGATCGAATACATCGATTCTGAAATTTAAATAACAATGCAATATATAATACGAAGTTGTCATATATTTTATAAAAAACAACAAATCAGAACACAAGAAGGAATTCATCTTCTTTCCTTTGAAAATTAAGGAAAACTGAGTATCAACAAAGCACAGACACACACAAACTTATATAACATATAAGAAAACATATATGATATAGCTTGTAGAAAAGAAAAAAATCGAAATCCATCAGCTTGTGATTAATCAAATGTTACTTTCAGTTATATTTCCCAATTAATAAACAAATTACACTGATTTTACAGTTGTTACATGTCATAATAGAACACACAAGAAAAATGAATTTCAAAGTATTTTTCTAATGTTTATGTCCTTTTTAAATACCCCATATTATTAATTCTGTTCAATAAATTAAACTAATATGGCATCGCATGAGAAATATTAGCTATACTCCACCTTTCTCTATCCTCCATGTCTTTGTTGCCGGAGTCTCTTTTGAGATGAAGATTTAACAAAGATCCAAGAAGATGAAGAAAAGAAGAAGCTTCTGCTACACCATAACACGATGACTGTTGAACCTAGAAAACATCAAAAGTATGAGTTTGTAGATAGGAATATCTTTATCAACACATTTGGATATTTTGAAATTTCGGTATAATTTTTTGAGCAAGGCTTTGCAACGGACAACAGGTGAACAATGCTTGCAAAGCCATGAGCTTTTTGGTTTGTCTGAACCTACCCAAGTTATAACACCCTAGGTTAAGTGGTGGGCATGGAGATACAGACTTATAGACTCGCATCTTTTCTGAAGAAGTTAGACTATGATCTAATGAAAACTTACAAAAAATTAATATTTCTATGTTATTAAAAACAATTTTTTTCAAAATATTTCAATTTAACCTCTTTGTTTCTTTCATTCAAATTCCACATATCACAACTATTCAAGCAATGAAAATTAAATGGTTCACTAATATTTTCAAGCTTTCTCCTCATATCCAAGAGGATAATCTTGTCATTTTCAGATTTCAGATTGAAAAATTTTTGTGAAGTATGAGCCACTGATGAAACGTGCCGTCGGGGCACGGTCCATCTGTGGCACATACTTGACAAAATAAAATTTCTGTTAGGCCCAAGATTGAAAATGCCTAATAAGGAATTGATGGACGTCTCTGCCTCATAAATAAATTCCTGATCAAGAAAATCCTTGTCAAATCAGTGAAATAAACATCTGAATCCCTTGAATTGATCACTGCTCCGAATCTAAAAGTGGCTTCTGTCATTCCATCTTCCAAATTTAACGTATAAAAGTAGATGAACAAAGGAAAATATTATCACCTTCTGTTCATAAGCGATTCCACAGTCAAGTATATTTTGTCCATTGTGTTGCAGAAAAGAGAGAGTTTGAGGTACGAGTTCTTCTATTAATTCTTTCCATATTTTAACAGTACGTTGAGTGATTGAATATTCACCATATGCGTTATCTAACCACGATCTCATTACAAGCTGCCATTGGTTGATCGAATCACAGTGAATGATTCCGCACCTTAAATATTATTTACATTCTATAGAATATCACAAGTTTATCGCATGAATATCACATGTAAATAAATAATCACATGTATGTTAGATTTGTATCCCATATTACTGAATACGTTGCTCAAACACAAGTTTAATTTTGTCAAGCATGAATTACATGTGGATGGCATCATTGTCATCAGACACCCAGGCTTTTAAATCCATTGAAATCTGTGAGATTACAATTATTTTTTATCATATCATTGGGAGAATCTAAAAAAGATAAAAAAAAATCTGCACTGGATTACATAAAAAATAAGCAAAAGGAACCTTCATAAATTGATCTTTCATTATGCAATAAAATTTTTTGAAATGACAACTCAGTTCGGTTTTAGTGAGAATTTTACGAGAGCCTGTGCGAGATTCTGGAAAACCGTAATCCCAAGAATTTGCAATCCGCCTAACAAAATATATCAATCTTCATCAGAAGCTGGTAAATCAATGACTGATTAAGAATGACTTTTTAACTGAATTCGCTTAGCAATGCCAGAATCAGTATCCGAACTGAAGTGCCATGATAAAATGCAGTAGGTATCAGCCCTTGGTGACGGAAAAACTATCGATGCTTCAATTTTTTTAGGTAACCTATTACGACACATAGGAAATAGGTTAGGAATATAACATACAAAATATAGAACTATTTAATTAAATTTAACTGCAAGCAAGTTTAGAAACCTTATTCAAAAGAACCCAACCAATGATCACTCATATCACAAAGAGCTATATAAAATGGGAAACATCAACTGCACCGTAAGCGAGTAACATTCAATGCAGTACCAAATGGCTTTAGTATAGTGTAGTGGATGGCAAACAAATGACATTAGGTGGATGTTCTATAAATCATGAAAATACACAATTTCAAAGTCATATCACAAAAATTATCGAATATGTTTTCGATCATTTTGATAATATCATTATGTTGAGTTTAATATTAATACACATGCATTTCATAAATGGTAAACCTGTTCCATAACTTATTTTCAAGAATTGAAAGTATAAAAAAATGTTTCCTCTCCACTTTACTCATTGGGCAGCAAATCCAAAACATAAATTAAATTCCAAACATTAAATTACACAGATAGGTCATCACCAAATAACATCCGTATTGCTGATACTTACCCTGATACATACTATGTACATGCAGCAAAATAAATGATTCGTGAAAGAAAAGATAGTTACTTTTGTAAGATTTATGAGAGATATATTCTCACACTTACTATATCAATAATACTACCTTACATACCTTGATATCATAGCAGGAGAAGCTGTAGAAAAATTAGTAACTTCAAATATAAGTTTGGTCGATTCATTCAAGGTTAAATCATCCATGTTTGTTAATTTGGTTGATTTATGAACATCCAACAAACAACTCATATTTTCAATCCATGGTGAATTGATTACTCCATCCAATGCAATCCATTTTTTGAGACTGAAGAGTTTGGCATATTTTAAAAAAAAAGTAACATTGGAACATTTGTAGTAACTAAGAGCTCCCTATTAACCCTTATTTTTATTTCCCTATTTTTAACTTTCAATTGCTTTGTCACATGGTTGCAAAATTTTGATTTTATTCGGGAGTTGATGTCATTTTCTTCGGATGTAACAAAATGCTTCAAAACCATCAACAAAGAAGATTTTGAACCTTTTTCTATAGTTTGGTGGCTACTATACATTCAGGGGATATACTTTACCCTCCAATAGGTGGGATGTGGGATATATCTTTGTCATATTCTGGGGTACTGAACGAAGGGAGAATTTAATATTTTGCTCATATGATACTCAAAAAAAATATTCAAAATTCCGATTGGTAGACAAGAGCCTTTACTATTTTAAACATTCATATTATACAATCCACTCCATCATATATCTGTTGGAATTAAACTTAAATCATTTCATGAAGGTTTGAAAAAAGACAGATAATCAAACCCTATCCCATCTCTTGGCTATAACTTTTGATTTTCGGGAATGCTGTTATTGGACTCATTCTAAGCTCAAATTACTGAAAAATTTCACTTTTCTTTGACGTTGGGATTTAGACTGTCAAATGCTTTCTGTTGCTTTTCTTGATTATTATCAGCAGATGAATCTCCATTCTTCAATGAACTGTAATCTTTTAGTACTTTGGAAATCATTCCTAAAAAGTGAATAGAAATAGTACACGAGATTTGGGAATTTCGCTTAGGATTTCTAAAGACAACAAATGAGAAACGGGTTAGCAATTTTTTTTTGGAGTCTTTTATGGTTGTGAGGATACTATATAGAGAAAACATTCTGGGGGTGAAACCCAAAATCTTCCGCAAACCGCAACCACGATTGCAACATCCAGACTAGGAAATCACCAGTATTTACACATTTGCACAAAACGGACAGAGTTGATATATATATATATATATATATAGCTTGCAGAAAAATTCATTGAATGTCTGTTTTAGGAATATACCGATGCAAATTCCACGGGAGGATTCAAAATTATAAAATTGCTTTATAATAACAATGTTGACGTTTTAAAGCCACTGAATTATCAGACGAGAAACCTCAATAAAGCAGTGACTGTCACAAGTACTTGAAATGCTTGTAGAATCAGAATGCAAAGGAAGCAATTGTAAATTGATGCTTTATAGCATACTTGTAAATGTTTTTTTATAAAATAAACCAGGTTTTCGCGTATTTTTACAATAACATGTTTGTAGTTATTCTCATGCCAATTCAATCCAATAATAATAATATTAATCGCAGATTGAAGATCTCAGGTCCAAGTCCCAGTAACCTTGACTCATTAATCCACGTCTACCACTCAACACAAAGTGTAATAAATTAGGTAGGCTTGGCCGAACTGAAAAGCTCAAGCACTGACCCTACAAGTGGCGATTGTAAAGGTCTACTCTAATAAATGGCTGTCAAAAAAAATAACATACCCTGGTTCCATACATTAGTTGTTTCATCATATTGACCAAATAAATCTTCAACAGACAATGTATTGGGAAATAAAACTGTCAAATCAATCTTCTCATCTAATAGATTATCAAGTCCCCCACCTGAATTAAATTGATACAAATAATGGTACTTTGGAGGACAGTACATACAATCCCAGTGCAGAAGTTTAGAACTGAAGTGATCGGGATAAGTAGAAAATCATGATTACATTAAAACATGCAAATATATGTTTTTTAAACAAAAAATATTAACTTTACAAAATAAGCACATGTTTATATCAGAGACAAGTTCATATTTGACAGTCAAAATTATTGATAATCCATTAAATGTGCATGGATTAGTTAAGAACTCGGATTAAAATTCAATGACCCAAATTACAAAAGAAACATCAGAAAAAGGTAAGTTTTTTTTCTCATTGAAGGTCATTATTAATAACTATTCAATTGTAGTAATGGACTAGTAGATTTTAGTGTTTTGACAAAATGAAAACAACATACCTTGAAAAGCTAGAAAGTCTGATGCAGAAGATAGCAATTCTTCTTTGCTTTGTTTCTGGAATAAAACAAGAACATAACAATCATAGCATCATGTCATAACAAAAAAAATGAGGTTAATAGGTAACTGATTCAACTTTGTCAAAAAGTCTAATGCGGTAACTAAGAAACATTTTCACAAAACAGAGTATATAGATATAGCCGCTATTAATATGATAGCCCAATATATTGGCTTAGTTCTATTGGGAACCAATTCCTATATTCCTGTAAATTTCAATTTGCTAATACTATCCAAGCACTGTATTACAATAAAGTAAAAAAAAATCATCCTTTTACCTGTGTCAAATCAGATTGCGCAGATTGTGCATCTCTATGAAAAGTTTCAAACATTTTCTTCCGTCGATCTGTTGAAATTTTGTTGATCGTATGTGCAAGTGTACTGAATAAAAAGAAGTTAAATAAAAAGAGTACTGTCTTTGAAATGCTCAAAGTGTTGACAAGTAATATATCTGTTAACTATAATAAAAAAAGATTCAAACAGTAAAAAAATTTTTTCTCAAATCCCTATAAATCAAATGAGTCACTATAAAGGAATATAGGTACCTAATATCTTCTCTTTTTTAACATTAATTTCAATCTTAACTCAATCAACTTTCTTGGTGAGAGATGTTGAATTGCTCTAGCATATTTTCTGCTAGTTATAGGAAATGAGTCAAAGAAATAACATGTCGATGGGTATAACATCGCCCATAGCATATTTGACTAGTGGCCTTCATGTTGGCATTGCAGGTTGTAGATCTCGGGTTTGAGTCCTAGTGAGTCGGACCACCTAAGCCAGTGTGGAATAAGTTGGGTTGGCTGAGCCTAGCTGTAAAGATCATATTTTTCCAACAACACCACCCTGTCTACAAGTGGCTGCAAATATGGGGCCTTGGTAACGCACGCCACCTCGGTGGCTATAAAAAAGATATTATCTACTAAACTATAGCGAAGTTGTTAATACTACATTTTATAGTATCTTTCGGTATATCAGTGTTTGTTAGCTAGTTCTTTTCAAGTTTAGCTTAAATTGGATTTCAATTAGGTAAAAGAAATTTGAGAATAAGGCAAATCAAATACCGATAAATAGTTGTTTTTCCACATCCAGCTGGTCCTACAATAATAACAGCTTTATTCAATTTGAGGGATGAGTGAAGTTGAGTAGTTTTCTCCACTATTTCCTCCGTTGCTTGCAGTCCGTCAATTCGTAACTGTTGACTGATGGCTTCTGTAAAAAAAAGATATATTCAAAACAATATTAATTCTATTTTGTTGAGCATGAACCAGTAATCGATAACGATTTAGGTGTAAAATAAATCAATTTAGAATAATAAAGTAATGAAATAATTACTGAATGAAGTTCTCAAACACCTAACAATCTCGAAGACATCATGGACTCATATACATATTTGATCAACCACACATCGTAATATGAACTTTTAGTTAATCACACATTTTGGATTCATATATTCTGCAACACATATGGATGCTAACGTCAATATATTTACAATAAAAAATTTCAGTATGGAACCAGCACTAACACAAATTTAAAGAAAGCGATATACAATTTTCCTCAAAGCACAATTTTGTCCAAGCGAGAAAGGCAATAGCAAATTACTAACCTGGTAATATTAGATCTTTCTCAGCCGCAGAAACAGGTCTTGATGCAAGTGGAAACACACTTCGTAAGACATCCTTCAACTTTGATACTGCAATTGGGCTGAAAAATTATTATTAAACAGAAATGTTCTAAACTGACATAAATATCGCTGTTCAAATTAAGACGAATATTTGAATAAAATAGCAAAATAAAGCTACTACTGTACATGAATTTTAGAAAGGAATATTGCAAAAAATTACTGCATAAATTGCGATTCATGCTTGAGAATACAAAATTCCACTAAAGATGGTTTTATTATTGTGCAGGGCAGATACTATTCATTACACTTTGTTACAGAGACCTAGTCCTTTTTGAGATGTTTTCCACTTTTGATGGCATTTGCTTGTAGTAAATTTTCATGTAGCTCTTTGCAAATTTGTAAGGTAGATTCTTTTAGGAGCTGCTTTTCGATCTTGCATAGAGTGAATTAAAAAAAAAAACTAATTTCAAGTCCTGCAACCAGGTTACAATCACCTGATCACTTTAGCAGACAAGACTTGGATAACTGCATAAACAATTGACAATTCTTCATTATGATGAGTCAGCAAAGTTTCAGAATTTGTAGATCCAGCACGTCGTCCTGTACTGTTGGTGGCAGACCCAGAAACACTACTTTTCGCGCTGCTGGACAAACTATTCACAGAATGTGCTCGACTATGCGGCAATGAGGATGAAATTGAAGATTGATGAACTGAAGCCAGGGCGATAATTGACCTCACATCAGCAAGTGAAACATCTGCGATCTGCAAAGAAAATGTCAGAGTCTGAAAACAGTTCTAAAATTACTTTTTAAAGACAGCTTCATAGAAATAATTGTTGCACTAAAAAACGATCCAAAATGTAAATTCTGCAACAATATGATTATACCTTAGCCATTTATTAAAATTTATTTTGCCAAGCATGTGCCACAGACGGATCCCGCCTCAACGGCACGATCCATCAGTGACCCAAGCTCAACAAAACATGTTTGATCAGGCTTTTTCTAACTGGGTATTATGTAATCTTGACACCACGCCTTTAACACAAAAATATTATATTTTTACAACGTAAAATATTGATGTAACGTATTAGTAAAGAAGTGCAATTTTGAACTCAGTCATCTAAGAAGTAAATCAGAGTGCTCCGAAGCTTTCTACATCTATATAGGAAGCCTTTTGAGATGTTGATTTGAGAAAACTTTTGTGAATATTGTACCAAAAAAAATATTACAATACTTACTTTGTTCATTCCGGCTTCATTAGAAACATGGTATGGCATCTTGTTAACATTATCAGAAACACCTTTTAAAATCTTTATAGAAAGAGATATTTTTCCAGCTAATGTTGAAGAACTTGAGAATCCACTCGCTGTTAACCAGACCTAATATTGGGAAAAAAAGGGTAAGCAAGAATACCAAGTGAATGGCTTGATTATCCAGCTAAATAAGTAGACAATTTGAATGGGAAAATAATGTAATTATAAACATGTGTGTACAATGTATATGATATGTCCGAAACTAAAGCCAAGCAATTCAATGCCAATATGACTTCAAAATAATTTGTATTTTTAAAGAATATAATTATCACAATGTAAAAAATAGTTGCCCTTAAAAGGTGATTTCTACGCACTCGAAATTCTGTGCATGTCCAGCAACCACTACTACCAAACCATTGGATCAATATCTCAAATTTCACTACCATTGTGAACAAACAAATACTATTCTTCTGCCAAGTTTCATATAAATCTGTGACTGTTTTTTTTTTCAAAAATTTCTGGACCATTCGGTGTGAACTGACCAAATATATAAATCGTTACTTTGTTGCATTTGTTGCAAACATTCCAATATTCCGTCAACCTGTAGTGAGCGTTTTAAGAATTAGAAATAGCACACAGTACCTCAATTATTTTTTCAGTATCGGGTTGAATGAGTGCAATAGGACGATATAAAAGCTTCATGTTGTGAGGAATAGATTGATGAGTTCTGGAAATAGGAAGAATAATGGTGAAAGTGATTTACCGGTAGATGTGTTTAGCATTGGCCATGGGTTTACCATACCACATTGAAATATTACCAAAATTCAGTATGTAATTTAAGATGATCTTTCATGTTTATTATTCGATTGAAAAAGAAAATTTAATATGTTGTCCCTCCATTCTCAAAAAAGTATCATATGTACGGTAGTTAATATGGTGTTAATTCGAATTCGCAAACCTCAGTCCCTTCAACCTCACAAAATTTATAACATTTACTTTGTATTATTGGTCATCATCATAAACAATCCATAATTTGGTTTTGCTTGAAGAAGTCTTCCATTAAACATCAGGCTTCCTAATGTTTTGGATTTTTCCAAATCGGGATAGAACTGATAATTGTCTTCTTTGTGTTTCGATAAATGCGAGAGATGAAAATTACTGATCTCTGGTTTCCATTTGTTTGGTTGTGATGTTCTGTTTGTCAACAATTCTTCAGCATCACAATGTAAACTCGGAATTGAATTGCTCCTCTGTGAACAACAAAAAGTAGGCAATACCATTTAGAATAAAAATTTAAAATTAGTTGATTCTTGTTACTTAGTCTTACACTTGGATTGTGGGGGGCAATGCAGTGAGAGCAAATCCTGTTTATCTTCCTGAAGTTGAAAATTTTATAACATTCTTGACTTTGATTGTAGTAAGCCAAAGGCTCCATATTAGTCAGAAGTAAAACTTAAACCAAAATCCTTTATGATCATCAACATTGCTATGTAGTTATTGAACATTAAGCCTTAGTGGAATTCAGTGGAATACTATCAGTTACTGACAATAGATGATCTTGAAATTATCTTAAAATAGTTTTGTTTCGATGAGTTCAGTTTTAACAAACCAGATCCAATTAATAAACAAAGAAAATATTTCTAAAAAATCATCAATGTTTCAAAATTTACTTTCACTCTATGAAAATATATACATTTTGAACCACTGGAGAAATTAAACCGAGAAATTCGGAGTTTTGAGAATCTCAAATTGAATAAAATAATTTGGGCCGACTGTAAGAGTGACATTTATTATTAATTGGATTTTAAAAAATTCTACCACTGGCAAATTCAAGGCTAATTATAAAGTTTGACTTACTTAATACAATACTTTTTTTTATTGAAATTCACTCTGAGCAAGGCCGGACGCCCTGCCTAACTGGTACCAACTAAGGGCCAATTAATAGCAAAGAGCTACTAAAACATGAAGTACCGACAACTGCACTCAAAGTGGAAAACATCTCAAACTGAATTGCACCACCATGGTAAAGTGCAGTGAGTGATTTCTGACCTGAGCGATAGTTAACCTTCTACCCCTTGTTGTTTACTTAAATCGCCTCTTACGACATGCAGAAAATGTGTCAAGACTATAAAAATATATATATATATATATAGGGCTAAAAGATAATGAAATATATAAAGTAATACCTTCAATGAAGTCGGTTCCGACTGTGAATTTCCTCGAATTGAATACTGACTTTTACTTGAAGCATACAACAAGCTATAGAAATAATAATAATAGAACTAAAAATTGTAATAAATGTATTAGAATTGTTAAAAAATATATAGTCAAATAATTTGTAGTGAATACAGTTTAGATAAATGGTATTCAAATTCACTATATATGGTAAATAGAATAATGTTTTAACATTTTGAAAGTACGAAATTGATGATGTTTGATTATAATTTCCCATTTTGCTGAAACGTCATGATTTATGTCAAATTTTACAACGTAAAATTTGGCATATATCATGAATTTTTTGCAAAATGAATCGATTTCAGAATAATTGAAAAGCAAAATTAACCTTATATTCAGAATTCTAGAATACCTGACTATGAGAATAAGAACATTAGACAAGACAATGTATGGCTATTGGAACATTTCCGAAAATCAGTAATTTTGGAAGTATATTATGGTATGAATATATGAATCGAATGCAAATACTAATACATTAGAAAATCAACAACAAAGTAAATAAATCTTAGTCTGTTCAGTTTATTTTAGTTTCGAAGCGAAGTTGAAATCTGCCCAAATGAAAGTGTTATTAATAATTGGCCGCTTTCGCTTATATTGTTCATCATAAATGAAGAATGTTTTGCCATTTTTTAATAATTAGACTCAATATAATTAAGATATTTTAACAGAGTTTATAAGTGCACAACGAAATCCCAACTTTTGCATCATTGAATTTACCATATTCCAATTAGAAAAAGAATTTTCATCATACAGAAACATGCTTTTCATTTATGCTTACTGACGTACGGTGATTTTAAAATTCAAATAAAATGATCTATGCTTTTGGGGCACAACGTATGAATCATTGCCAAACTAACCATTTGAAATATTAAGGCTATACTATCCTCTGCCACTTAGAAGTATGGAATAATCGAGAGAATTACAAAGTACAAAAAATTTTTGACAAAGATATCCCAACATACCAGTAAGACATCAGTATGAATGAACATACCTGTACGCATGTTGAATGTGACGAATCTGTTGTGCAAGTATCGATAACACGTTTACTGGCAAATGATGAATTTGATCAAAGCACAACCAACTACCCGATTCTATCATCCCACATAACGATCTAAAAACATGAAAACAATAATGTAATCACTATAAGCAAGACACAAATCTGCACCTAGACTTATAATGTTGTTTACTACCTAATATGATAAAGAGCTACTAAATAGGTAAGGTTGTAAACCAGAAACATGTAACTAGCAAATTCAATATTTTATAAATTTGAGATTTTAAATGCTCGAAATTACTCTGAATTATCTTGAAATGGATATTTAATGACAATGATTGTTTTCATAATATATTTTATCTGGTGGCAGCAGAAGAGTAACAGACAGCAGGGTTCAGATTCTTATTTTTCTTCGTGTGTCCAACAGTATTAAGCCATTCTTCCGAGAGAACCAGACGAACAGATTTTAAAGTCATCAACATTGTTATTACAGCACATTGCTGTGATTGTTAGTGCATTGGTGATTGTTAATGCAAAGCAATGCATACATGTATTGCCAATTTTTTTTCATTATCTGTAATACAAAACAATGTATAGACAAGTAAACGGACTCACAGAATGTATTCTGCAAGTCAAGTACCAGTAATGATTTTGAATTTGAATTGTCTATAATATTGTACAGCACATATTTTTTATACAAGCACATTACCTCAATAATATGGATATCGGGATTTCTTCAGAGCAATTAACATTTATGAGAGGACGTCCAAACACCCGGGAAAGTTGTTTCAACGAGTTTGACTTTCCAGTGCTTGTTGGTCCCACCAAAGTTCCGCATTTACCCAGCTGCATCGCAAGAGACAGTGAAAACATACTCCTGTATAAAATAAGTATGTCTACATTTTTATATCATTATACCATTTATATATCATATTTTCTATCATAAAATGGGATTTTATCCTATGGTAGAGAGAAGCAGATGGTATGGCTTATTGGACCATATGACAAAGCTTGTTTTTTCATTCTGATACTAGGTACAAAGCAGGCATTCATCTGGTCAGCATTGGCATGGTTGGTGGAAGAAGCGTTTGTGCAAAGTACATAAACATTTGGCTAACCAGAATGCAAATACATTTTTAACAACAATAAAAATGTTTGTCAGGTTTCCCATACAAAATAGAGAATATGATTATATTGATAAATGAGACGAAGCAGTAATCACACTACCTTTCCGTTAGTGGTGACATTACAAATGGTGTGCCAGGATGACAATTCGTTCCTTGGTCAGTTGGTGAACTGTCGTATTCCATTCCATATTCAGCAACTCGATTACCCATGTGTTCAATATAACATTTAGTAAAATTCGAAGATTTCATTCGGACTTTCAAATCAAATTCATGAGTTGGAATATCCATGGTGTGTCTGTTAAATGGAAAGCTTATTGGGTAATGATAGAAAGTTGTTTAGAAAAAAAGAAGAAAAATGCTTCGAATAGGAAAAAAATTCTACAATACTGCAAAACTTTGCAATAATACTTTTGTTATTAACAAATCACTACTAAAAAAATTCAAATTAAATTGCTTTACAATTGCATCTCAAAAAATAACAAAACATTTCAATTTCAGAAGATAGAGAGAGAATAAAAGCCCTCAAATTCAAACACAAGGAGACATTGAGAAGCTACCACACATAGACCTATCAAAATAAGTCACTGATGGAATGGGCCTTGATCAATGATCAATAATTAACAAAGCAAATTTTCGTTATTGTTTGCAGTCTTGGATATTCACAAGATATCTGATTGAAAAGAAGTAGAAAACAAAAATTTCTCTATACTATATACCGTACCTTATTATTCTCTTCCATTGAAATGATTTATAGTCTGAGACTTCATCACGTTCAAGTGATTGCACAACATCACGATGATATATAGATTGTGATATTGCTGATGATAATGTCGATTGAAGACGGGAACGATTTTCATCATGATGTGTATGTTTTGCATTGTCTTTAACAACATTGCTGGTATGGGAGATATGTGAATGTATTGGTTATTAATTGAATGTTGAAAACTATACAGATATGAGTAATAGTCAGATATATATATGTTTTTAGATGAAAAATTCAAATTGATTCGGATATGTGTCCACTTCAGATAATTTGAAAATATATTAAAGTGATCCCAGAGGATTTTATTTTGTCAAACAAGAGGCAAGGTCTGACTTTGCTTCCGTGTCATGATCCATCAATGACTCAAACTAACAGAAACATATTTTGTATAAAAAAAATTTCTAAATGAAAAACTTAATTTAAACATTGTCGTTTATATATATATATATATATACGATTGTAGTAACATACATTGGCCTGCTGTTAAATCTCCTCATCAATTTTAGGTAAGATTGGGAAAAATTTGTAATCTCGTAAGACAAACAGTGATGTGCACTCCAAGTGTATTACCAAGCAACCCCTTACCCTAAATGGATAACCTGTAACTTATTTGTAGCATGTCTCGAATCTAATATTAATAATATCAATTTTCTTCTCCAAGAATGATCAAATATTACAGAAAAAATTTCAGCATGTTTGGAATCATTAAGATAGTTCTTACTAGGCTAGACTGACAGAACTTGTCTTCCTTCCGGTGACCAAAAAGGTTTAAAATCATCAACACTGCTATATCATAGCAGTATTGATGGTTTTCAAACTTTCCGTCCATTTCGGTAGCTACCAGACACCCAGAAAATGTAAGAGTGTCTCTTAAAATGTAGCCAATTAGCTAATTTTTTTCTGATTTTAACCATTTGCTTCTGATTTCCGAGTAGAAAAGTAGCAGGCATTCTGCCAGTTCGGTTCTTACCTGTATTCTTTAATCTTGACAGTCAATGATTTCAACAAATCTTTATATGGGTGATTTTTTACACCAGATTTCAACATTCCATCAACTGTTTCACTCCATATTATTGAATCAGATAATAAAATAACTTGACTTGGATATCTGAGCAACCAGTGTCTAAAAAAGAAACATAACACCATAAATAATAAAAATAAAGTAAAAATCGGATGAGAGTTTATACTATACAATTAAGATATAATATGAGTTCTAGATTTCACACTGTAGGATAACTCAAAACACTCACAAAAATATGCTACTTTATCCTGTAAAATTGACGGCGTCAAGAAAACCACTAGTTGATTTTTGAGTGATATTTACAACCCAGAAACAACTGATATGAGACTGGCAGAAGTAGAAGAACAGATACCACTCACCGCCTTTTATAATATATTGGCTGATTTCATTCTGTGATGTTCACCTCTTAGAGTGTAGTTGCTGGTATTGCATTTTAAACTCTTTGTTGTTTTAGTCATCAATAGTTGGTTATTTTTATGCAATGCTTTCTGCTGTGCTTAGAGTGGATTTTAATAAAAAAGAATCTATAATAAACTCACTCTAATTTTTCAACGTTTTTATCCTTCTTTGTATCATCTGCATGGAAGATCACATCATTTCTTGTCAATTCTTCTAATGCTTCTGATGGTGACTGATATGCACCTATTAAAAATATTTATCAGTAAACGTGAGACAGGCTACACAAGCAGCAACAGTTAGATGTGTATATTTATGTAAAATTTAAAAAAACCAACAAGCATAGCAAAAGTATAACTACATAAATAAAATACAAATATAAAAGTTACCTGTAACATTTGGCTGTAATATTTTAGATGCTTTGGTACTAGTTTTTCCAGTTATTTATGCTTCGTTGTTTGAATAACTACACAATTTAGTGCCATTATTCCATATTTTACATATCGTTAGTGAAAAATAAGAATATATCATAATAGTTGATCTCTTCTATCTAAACTTAACTCATTCAAATACCCAATCCATGCATGGTGTTTCAGAAAAAAAATTTAGAGTTATAGTTATGATTTTTCAATAAGATAAAAAAAACATACCGAATGTTCTGTGATGCATAATTTCATGCAATGCATAAGTCAATGCATACGTTAATTTCTCTTCAAATAATTTCATCCATGTTGTTGCATCATGTTGTATGGATAAAGGATTTGCAAATTTTATCAATTCCTTATTTTGACCTTGAACTACAGTCACCTGCAGTCTAGAAAATGTATATTAAACAGGAGGATAAAGATCAAAATTTCAAAAGTTAAAAAATGGAATGTTGGGTTTTCATAGACTCATCAAAGCTTTCAGTATACTAGCTGCTGATACACATCTAAAGAAAATTGTTGGGTGCAATGACCCACCGGTTAATACAGTCACACCGCACACATCAGGTTTGAGTCCCGCTAAGTTCAGCTTCTCAATACATGCCAACCACTTGTGATGTAATAACTGTGGTAGGCTTACTGAAACTGAAAATGCATGTCGATTCCATAACACCACCCTTAACTGAAAAGTACATGCTTTTCCATTAGAGCAAATTTTGAAAGAATTGAAAAAATATAAAACTCATAGGTGTTTTAATTTTGCTTCATACAAACCATTCGTGATATATTTAAACAGTCAGTGGAATAATGTGCCACACATTTGAAATCCCTTATTCCCATTAATTTGTGGGTCCTCCTTCGCATAGACAGTATAGGAAAATAAAAACTGCACCACAGTAGGTGAAGTTTGACATGCTGACCCTTAAGCTGCGAAAGTTTTTTTACACAAAATATCTTACTCGTGTGAATGTAGTTCTTGATCCAATGTATTCATCACCAAATTAACAATTGATCCAAACGATGGTAATTTATATGTCAGTGATAATACTCCGGTAAAACATTTACGAACATAAGGCAAGAATTTTCTTGGTTGCCTAGCGACGGCAAGAAGTCTAATACAATCTTCATCACAGAGAAAATATAATCTGAAAAAGAAGGATGAGTTGAATAAACAAAAGTTTTCTACTATTCAATGATTGTTTAGATTAACAAAGTAATTTTTCGAAGAAATTCATTCAACGCAACGCAGAACCTGAAAGGAACTAACCAGAGATCACAGATATGAAAAACATGAAATAGAAAATGAGCTAGTGCGTTTTAAGAGGAAATCATTTTATATGGAACTTAACTGGTCCAGTGAGTAACGGCATCGTGGTATCTGCGCTAGGCAATGGTTAAGAGTTAGTCCTGATGCACAAAGCGTCATGATAAGTTGGTCAGCCTGGCTTCGAGTACCAGATATTTTAGGTGGAACAGAAGCAATAGAGAAAGAAGCGATTAAACAATACAGGCTACGCAAATTGGGAGAAAAATTTTACCTTGTGAAATCCGATCTGAATTCTTCCAATAAATATTGCATATTTGATAATAATTCTTCTTGCATCTTAATGCATGTAAGAATATGTTTTCGTAAATTTTCACCTTGTAATTCTCTCCAACCTTTTTGTCCATGTCGCCTGGAAATTATAAAACAAATATAAGAACCAAAACAGCAAAGAAAATAGTATTGCTGACTAATTACAACTTGGAGCATTCCAAAATATTTCAAACTTGCTTTTCGTTCTGCTACAGTTAATTCCTTTTTCCTGTCCATTGCCTAGATCAGTGGTTTCCAAACTTTCAAAAAATTTTGCACAGTGGATCTGCGATGATTTTTTATTATTCACGAATCTCTTGCAAAATCAAAATTAACAAACGAAATGCAAATATATTGTAATAAAAACCACCGAGGACATAGGATAAGAAATAGGTTGTCGATACAGTGTACGCATTTCTGTCCAACACCTGCAAGATGCGTCAGCGGTGGAAGGCATGAAGACCATTTGAAACTGCTTTGTGGAGCTTATTTGGTTCGTAGACCCCATTTTGGCAGCCATTACCCTAGATAAACTTTACCTACGCGAGTATTTCAAAATGAAGGCAAAATAGAGTCGATTGCATTTTACTGGCAACGGATGTCCTTTATTAACATTCAAGCTATCAAATTTATCATTTATCAAATCTTATTTAAAAATTATATACATGAGCAAACCTTGAAAGAACAGATAGTACTTTGGGATCATTTATCATAGCTCTTATGAAATCCCTGTATTTTTTGTCAATGTTTTCGAATAATATCATTTGTACTGGATATCTATGATGTAGATGAGATTCACTTGAAAATACTCGATTCAGATACATCCACTTGTCTTGACATGATGTCCACAAATTTACAATTTCTCCAATCTAAAAAATTAGGGTGTAAGTTTCACACAGATAGGATAGGATGAAATTGCATTTTTATCCTGCAGGAGAGGAAAGTTAAAAATGCGGTTCAACCCTATGGCAAACCATGACCTCTTGTGCAGACACAGGTTCTGAATAGGAAGTAAGATTTTTGCTTAACATTTTACACCAACCGAGGCGGACTACATTTACTGCACTTTACCAAACCTTCCCTTCTAATGTTAGAGATCTTGTACAGCAGCAGGGAAATTGACTTTCAGTCAATCTAGTAATAACCAGACAAAGACATGAAAGAAACTGGAAGTAAAGATATAAACAGAATCAAAAAAATCTTTTTCAAACCTGTTGTAGAGTGTCACTCCATATTTCTGCTTCTGCTTGTACTTCAGCTGCATGTCTTGATTGTAACATTCCTTGTAAAGCAACATGACTATCGGATAATTCATTCAATAATTTTGCTGCTCCAACTAACACAAAAGTTTCACTGTCTTTTTCCTGAAAGAAATTTGGATGCAAATAATACAAACACACAGAATTATTATATTCCTCCACCGATACAATCATAAGAGACAAATATGAAAAAGCAAAGTAGTGGTATGTTGTTTTACCATCTCCCATAGCAAATACTAAGCACTGCACCCTACTGACACAGTTCAGTTCCAGTCAAATTTTCCTTTATTTCCTCTTATAGTGCAATTGTTTGTTCCCAGCTATGCATGAAACTTTCGTATAACAGTGATCTCTGGATTATTTCTACTGGGTGTTGCTTCCAACCTTTCTTAGAGATAATTTTAGTGATAAAAAATAAATTCAGTAATCACAAAAATCTGCTGAGTATACACTGAAATCATATCAGCATTAGACATATTGCATTCAAGAACAAGCGTTGAATATCGTCACCCTCATAATCAAATTACGTAAGACACTTTTTTGCGATTTTTAGAATTATTTTACAATAGACTTTACTATCGGGATTTAAAAATTATCCAATTGCTCCAAAATGTGAATTTCTCATAATAGAGTTTGAGAGGAACTAACGATTTTGACCGTCGTATACAGTATAAGTTATCGTTTTTGGAACTATAAATGAATTCTATTTTTTCAAATCAATATATTTGGTTTTATTTTGTTAAGAATGGTAATTGAGAAAAAGCAAGCAAAAAATTCCAAAAGTTTTAACTACAAAATTTTGACTTTTCCTTTCGCCCGATGAAGTATCACGCAATCTTATGTTGATATTGCGATTTAAATGGTTTTTAAAATAATTTTGATGTAATTTCTTATTACTTGGTTATTCATTTTTCACAAGACATGCAGACGTCATTAGTTGTTCGTTTTTAAATGACTGTGCCGAGCGTTATTAAACTTGTGTCCAAATTGTGTGAGTCACAAAACCCAAGTTGCAATTGTACATAAGTCATGCATAAGCATTATGACGTCAGAGTATGACGTTATAAACATAGAAATATAATCAGTATAAACTAGCAATACATTTCCAATCAAAATATAAAACTACATTTAGTTTTTCGCGATTTCAACAACATACTCAACAAGAGTAGCACTTTGGTTGTGAGGGTGACGATATATAAAAATACATGTATAACATTATGATATATTACAAAACAAAAGAAATGAACAATACTGTTATAAGACGACAAGAGGTTTTCTGTGCATCTGTGACTCATATTTTATCAAGTATGAGTCACAGATGGACCGTGCCACTGAGGCACGGACATCTGTGGCTCATGCTTGATAAAAAAAATACATTAGAGGCATTATCTTGTGTTTTGAAAACCTAAATATTGAGCTGAAAAATGTTTGAGATTAAAATAAAAATTGAATTGTTGGAGTACCTGAGTAACGACTTTAGTTTGAGAAGGAATATTGAGTTTATTATCTCTGGATCTACTTCCTCTACTACCTGGAGCTTTTGAACTTGCTTGCTCTGAGTAAATAGAAAGAAAATACGAAACTAACTATCCAGCATAAAGTAAAATATGTTAGGACTTGAATATTCAAATGCAATAAAGCAAAAGTCAATTAAAAAAACAAAACCTAAAATCAGTGAAAACATATCATCTTCTCATTCCACAGAAATATAAATTTATTGCAAACTTTCGTTAGATTATGGTTTAATTGACAAATAATGATAGTTTTGTTTGTATACTGCATATCATCTCATTCATGCATCCTTGTGACCGCTCTCACACATAGATCAAGGAATGGAAGGTAATAAGGACCTCCTCCTCCTCAATTAGTTGTAGTTCATTACAAATCACCAAAATCAGCAACCCAATGTTTTAGTCACAAAAATAAAATTCAACAATTCTATCTCAGAATTTCAAAAACTAAAACCAGAGGGTCTATCGTCCACTTCTAAACAACACAATCCAATACCGGGCTACAATCAATGATTGATTTTACAATATATGCAGTTTACAAAATTTATCAAGGCAGCAGCACAGATTTTGCATCTGAAGCCATTCAATGATACAAAATATACACAAAAAACATGAATTTCAAAATCGCTCTCTCATTTAAAACAACATACACTAATCCCATTTGAAACAAATGGATTATCAAACAAATTCTTCAATCCAATAAATATATATCAGTGTCTCATTCTACTTCTTTTAAAGAACCAGTAAATTTTATTCATACACTGGCCATCACATGCCAATAGGAAGCTATGTTATTATATTTCATTGCGACCACAACATTCTAAACCCAATATAAAAACAATAAATATCAAACTAACTTGGTTCTTGTCTAACTGTGGTTGTTGTAACATGAATGTGTTTTGCAAGATGAAATTGTCTGTTCTCCCATTTATTCTTGATTTTACGCAACATTTGTTCCAGAGTGAATTCGGCCATCGCACTGTGATACACCTGCATCAAGGATGAGTTTTTATTTTAACTACTGTACTACCCATATGCTTAAAGAAAATGGGCTCCATCAAAAGAAAAATTGCCAATATTTCAAGATATATCTCTTGCTAGAAGATTAAAATGATTTTCTTGAGTGTCTGGTAGCAGCAAAACTATAGAAAATGTTTCAAACCATCAATGCTGCTATGAAATAGCGTTTTCCGAAGAAAATAAAGTGACATTCAGACACCTGAAGAAAACCAAAATTCTGACACCATGCTTTGCAAAAGTATCACTATTGAAATCTAATCTGATATAATAATGACCTGATTTATTAAATTAGAATGTTCAGATAGTTTGTAAGACAACAAATCATTGACAGTAAACGTCCATCCAGGTTCGTATGATTCTCCCATCCCGGTGAATATTTGTTTCCAATGTCGACTTTTTATTGCTTCATCGGCCATTCGTTGAAGAAGAGGTAGTTCACTAGCATAGTCTGACAACATCTATAAAAGGTAGAAATAACACAATGCTGAATAATTTTGCCTTCTAAGCAATAAATACTGTCAATGACAGTTAATTGATCGTTTGAGAAGGTGAACATTTCAACTGGACTTTATCCGAAAAACAGAACTATGTCTCAAAATTTCAGTTCAATTACCGCACCATTACTGCTGTTTGAGTATACTTTGCCGCATAATCATGGCTCTGATATGTCAAATTTTATAGTGTGAAATTGTCAACTAGAGAAGTATAAAGTCTTGTTACACACTTATTTGAACTGACCAAAGTTAGACTTTCAGCTAATCACAGTTATTCATGCTACTGTATGTTTGCATTTAACGCACATGGATTCGCGAACACAAAGGCATAGAGGAGGGATAAGTAGTTAGTCAAAAAATTATCATTTCTGGTATTTGCAACTCATTAATAATACATCAAAATCACGATTTGGATTTAAGCGTAATTTATAACAATACAAATTTGGCACATATCACGTTTTTTGCGGTGTTGCAATATCTAATAAATCTAAGATAAAGCTATCTCGATATTAACTCATGCAATTTTCGTTGATAGACAAACACATACCTTCAGCCAACTCAATAACACTGGATCATTCTCTGATAGATTTTTCTGTAATTTCAGTGCTGCTCTTTGCCAATCTTGTATTTTGTCAAATGCGAGTTGTACATCAAACCTCCTGTAATAGAGGTTAAAGGTAGTAAAACATGAACATTGTGATGTCCATGTCCATATATTCATACAAAAATTTCCTATAAGGCTACAGGTGAATGAATCAAACCACCATGAATCAAAAACTCACAGGTTCATAATCTGCAACCCTAACACTGTATAATCATTTAATAGAGAGATAACTAAATGGTTCCATGGTTGTACCTGAAAAGAGTATTTTTCCATTCTTTAATAGTTTGGGATGAGATATTAACATATTTCCATAACTCCAGTCTATCTTCCATCACTTTTGACATTTCATCCAATTCACTCAAATCATATTTTTTACCCTCAACAGATTCTCGACATCCACTCAAATCTAGAAGTTGACGTCGAGTCGAATAAAATTTGGAAAGCAAATTCTTCAATTCTGTGATGATCTGAAAAATGAAAAAAAAATTCTCATTTGTAAGGTACTGCACCAATTCTAAAAAAATTCGCATCTCAGACATCCATCTGTCGTCCGTATTTTTTTTAAAATAATAACATGTCAGCGACCAAGAAATACACGGTCAAATTATTGGCTTTAAATTTTGACGTACGGTACCTGTTTACCATATCAGTGGTCAGCTCTTTCCGGATGCTATTTTAAAAGCAGTCATTTGTAAATAGATTCTCAATGAAGAATTCATTACGAACTTTCTAGGTATAATATGATCGAAAATCATTTGTGTCTAATAAAAGTCAGAATCAATGTGAATTTTGATTCAAAAAATGACTTCGATTTCTGTGTAAAATACTAGTTTCCAAATGTTGTTGTTGTTGATTTTTAAATAAATTTGATAAAAAAATTTAATTTGAATGGCAAAAACCCCCTCTAACAAAATTACAGATTGAAAAATAAACCTATAAATAGATTGCACAGATAGATTGCAACTTGCTTGTTCCTAAAAGTGTATATTACGGCAAATGAATGAAAAAGGAAACCTCAGAAGAACTTTTAGTTGGATCAATCATTGCTCCAGATGAAGCTTGTTGACCCAACTTTTTGATGTAGGAATATTTGTCTTGAAACATTTCATCAAGTTGTTTCAAAATGATCGGACGTTGATTAGAAACAAAGTTAGTTGCATCTTTTAGCTGAAAAAATACATTTATACAAATTATAGTCAAAAAAATAAATGTTAGTCAAGGAAATTCCTAGATTATGATTCTCCCATCCAAATTATTTTTGATCCCAGGATTTTATAATTTGGATTTGTCTCAAAACATTAACATTTAATTCCACATTGAAAGGAAATTATGAAACATCAGCATATCCTACAAAATCTAACGAAACAAATACCTATACAAGCAAGTGCAATGGATAGAAGTGGTCAGACGATGCCGTTCCATACTTGATAAAAAAACCTAAATGATGTACCGTAACTAATACTATAACTATGTATAAAAATTAACATTACCCCCTGTCTACAAATGTATGTAAAAATATAAGTTATTTAACGATGTACACAATTGAGAAGAACACTGTCGAACCTGGAACACAAAAGCTTCCCAGGCACCTTTGACTTTTTCATCTAATTTTTCTTCTTCGTGTGTTAGTTGCCTGTGTGTCATTCGAACTACCTCATACAATTGTCTAAAATTAGGAATAGGTTTTAACATTTTTTGCATTACGGTGACTCTTTTGAGGAAGGCTGATTCCTATGGCTATTAAAACAAACAGAGTCAGCATAATTGAAAAGACAATCTTGTCTTTTCAATAAGGCCGACTCTGGTTTGTTTGGTGCCTTCAAGCATTCTGTCTGGCTTGTTATTTTTTTGCATTCAATTCACCTCTTCTTCCATTTACCATGATCTATAGAGGTCCGGAAAGCAGACTAGCAATATCTAGGCTACTTTGCTACTTAGGCAGCAGAAGGAAATGACTCGAAGAAAATGGAAAATCAGAAGAATAAATCTGCCAAGTATAGATATTTCATGAAAAAATAAGATACATGTACGTTTACAATAAAAACAACTCATTTTGATTTCCAACAAAATTGCACAAGTAGATTTAGGATTCCCAACATTACAACGAAATAAAAACTAGCATCCTATTGAAAAAATAAGATAGGAGTTTTAAACATCCTGAGGGAAACAAGTTTCGATCAACCTGTCCCAAAGAAACTTTCTAGCAAATGACTTAAAGTATGCATGTGAAAATGCATGCCAAAATGAAATCATAAGAATTACCTTATGTAGGTAACTTTATCAGACATACTGTCCTTCATTCGTTGACATTCTGTAACTTTTCGAGCATATGCAGCAAATGATTTCATGTTCAAGTCTTTATTCTCTAAAACCTAACAAAAATGTTGTATTGAAGTATTGATCCTGTCAGAATCCTTAAGCAGAGATACATTCATGCAAAACTGAAATGCTATAGTTTTGGTTCAATTGGTGGCTCTCATATATGATGGAAAAATCTCTTACCAATTTTTTTTCACATCTTAAAGTTAAAAATGATTACAAAAAAAAGTATTTCCTTGAACCCAAAATTTGAATATGATCATTTTAACAACACACCTGAAAAAACATCACAGACATAAATATACCTTAACTGCATCTTTTGAATTTGTAGTAATTTCCAATGAAAGACTTTTAGCATCACCGGCCACCTGTACAAAATATGAACAATGATATTTCCAGTGATAAAAAATTGGAATGAAATACACCTATCTGAAATTATATATATTTTTACTTAGGAACATGATCACATGAATCTCAGAAAATGATTCGCTTTTGAAAATCAATTATATTTTCGAGGAAAGTAACCTTAAGCGTGGCCGAAAGCACTCATATGGAGCTAACTAACAAGCACTAGCAAAGAACTACATTAAATATAATTTTACAACAATGAGGCATTGGAACTTAACTGAGCATGTGCCTGCTGGGTCCTACGTGAATCAACGCTTTGGAAAATATTCAAATTTAATACTGCAGAAGAGGTAATTAACATATAAATATGTTTTCAAAGAATTTTATTTCATTTCTGAAAGCTTTACAGAAAGATATTTTTATAATTTCTACAACCAAGTTTTTTTGAATTAATGATTATTTATAAAATATATCATTCTTGAATTTACTGAAGTTCGCTGATTAAAAAAAAATTGATCATATTGAGGTTTGAGAATTAAGTTATTACC
Source organism: Styela plicata (assembly GCA_963675895.2). Classification (NCBI taxonomy): domain Eukaryota; kingdom Metazoa; phylum Chordata; class Ascidiacea; order Stolidobranchia; family Styelidae; genus Styela; species Styela plicata. Next base: position 18,881,053 of record OZ023140.1, read on the forward strand.
AATCCAATAAGTTGCTTGAATATTGATGATAAAACAGGAGAAACATCAGTTTGAGGAGATCTACAATCAACAAGTAGTAATCGATTATTACTCAACAGTGCTCGATCCATGTTCTTCACCTAAGAATAAGACATCGATCATACGAGTAAATATCATCGGTAATATTCAAAAATGAATTATTAAAAGGAAATGTTAATGCTTTAGACATCTTTTTAAAAACTTTATTACTGCATGATGATAAAAAAAAACATTGTTAGCTTCCTAGATTGGATCAAAGTAAGGACTTTCCAGAAACATTTGAAAAACAAAGAAAATACTATGAGCACCTGATATCAGAATAACAAACCATCATCCACGAGCTAAGTGTTAAGTATCAATTCTGAGTGAAAGCAAAGATCTCTGCCACTCTACAAATCACAGACTGGATGTCAAAGAATGCTTTTTATATTAAAATTTTGAATCTTTCAGATTTTAGTTAAAGAGATTTTCATTTTGTATTTAATTCAGCTGAGTAATTTTCACATTCTATTATTAAAAATGAATAGACATGCATTTTTTTAAATTAAAATTGTAGATTGTGACCAAGAAATTATCATATTATGTGCTTTTATTAACATTTGATAATATTCATGTTCTGTTCATCATTGCATTCTAAACCTTGTACACATCAAATAAATTTTTTTGAAAGCATTCAAGCATGACCCACAGATAGACTGCACCTATCGGCGCAATCCACCCATGCCAAATAAGGCTGGATTTGAACATAAAATTATGAATACGGTAGTCACAGATGTCTGGGGGACAAACAAACAAAAACAATCTAGAGAACAATAGGCTCTCATATCAGTCAATATAGCTAACACAGGTCAAATTACTGAGTAATGAGCAGGCACAAGTAATCACAAACAAATATGAATACAAGCTCATGCCAGACTGGCAGGCTGCAAGGTACTCTGCTACCGAGACACCTGAGAAAAAATGGAAGTCATCAGAAAAAGTTTTCAAATAGATCATATTCCATAGTATATTTCTTTCCAAAGATTTAAAAAGTCTCTCTTTGAGTACTGGTTAGTAATTGAACCATAGAAAAAGATTCGATGTCATCAATAAATGCTATGAATGGCAGTATTGATATTTTGGAGCTATTTTGTCCACAAGACAAAAATTTTATGAGCATTTCGGACACTTGAAGAAAAACAACTTTCTGTCACCCTGATTCATGCTCCTAATATTTATAATCAAGATGTTCATCCTTCCCCAATTTTCCAACTCGAGCTGATAGTTTTCAATGATCAAAATATGAGTTTGATGAAACTTGACATTTCAAGTGCATTCCATTAGAGTTATAAATTGCATATGTTGAATTTTTTTGTGGTCACTTAATTGAGTGAGTTGCCCTTTATGGAAGGAACGTGATATGGGAAACAGGGATGATAAAATAGATTATTTAAAGCAACACTCGAATAAAATGCACCAGGTAGAATCAAATAAAATCAAAACAAAATTACAGCTTTTACTCATTTCCTACCAATAACATGATTTATATCAGATTTTAGAATCTTTAATGCTAGAATAACTGCAAAATATCAAGGAAAAGGATAAATTATTACACTTTCGATTGAATAGTGAACATGGATTTTGAATGTTTAAAATGCCCTAGTAGAGTGAGTGGAAAATATGAAGTACCTGGTCATTCCAAGCCTTAATTTGGTTCAACATAATTTCAATATCCCTTGCTGGTTTTCCCTTCCATTCATCAAGATTTTTCTGCGTCCAATTTGAAGTGAAGCTACGTATAGGTACGAGCCATTGATTATGTTCATTGCAAAAATATTCAACATCTTGCAATGCCTCATCTATAACTGTATCCTGTACTTGAATGGCAGCTAAAATCTAGATGATGAAAAAGTAAAATCAGGTAAATAGATGAAAAAGGAAAATGGAGATGTGACAGACAAGGACTACATTCAAGTGACAGTATTTCAATATTCTTCGCTAGTCTGAAATGTTCGTATTATATTTAAGCTTCAAAACCATCAACACTGCATCATGTCAAGTTGGTATATTGTTTCTGATGGGATCCATTTTCTTCGGTACCCGAGCATCGAGTACTGACATTTTTCCAGTTTGGTATGAGAAATTTTAAATTCGAAAGCTTCATAAAACTGATGACAATAACCAAACACTTGTATAGTTTTGGTAATATACTACAGCTATTTGCCCAATCAAAAAATTGTTGAGACACATTTCGTTGAAAATGAATCACTGATGGAACTGTTACTGGTAATTGAAAAAATAAAAATATTTCGTTTAGGTATATGTTTAGAACATTCCCCAGACAGTACAAGTATCGCCGTATCGATATATGCAGGATATTTTCAGACAAATAGATATTCGGATTACATCTCGAAAGATTACTTGAATCCCAAAATATTCTATTATTTATTAAAAGAATTTTATCATAAAAAAGAACAAATGAAGAAAATGCATAAAAAAATGTTAACAAAAAAAATAGTTGAACAATGATAAATATCATCATAAAGATAGAATACTGCAAAGATCCATTAAATATTTGAGAATTGAATATTTGCATATTATATTAGACACAGAGAAAGATAATTGCAAATTATTGAAGAAGTTTTCCAAAAATAAAAAAAAAGTATTAAAAGTTTCAATACCTCACTGTCGTTGGTCAGTTTATTTTTCAATTTTGACTGGTCAAGAGGGTTAAATTGACCCATGACCCCTTCACCATCAACTGTCAGACCAAATCTTGTTTTAGGTTCAGGTGAAAGGACAAGATTAGGTGTAGCAACACCCATATTATCCTCTTCTTTTGTCGGCATCTTTTTCGATGGAAGATCAGGATCTCCAAAACCTAAAATTCATGAATTATCGTACTTTTAGTTGAAGTGGCAGTATTGGAGTTTAATTTTTAATAGCAGTGCAATGGATGCATCTCCTTGGCCCAAAAAAGGCTTGTCCAATCCTACATTCTGTACATTCTTTGTACAAAATTCAAATAAAAAAGGATGGTATTTGGAGCCTTAACATATATTAGTTGAAATTGTTTTGTCAAGAATGGCAAGCGGTTGATTCCATACCAACCACACAATATAGGATGTGATAACATCAGTAGACTCAAATTTAAACTAGCCCCAAAAAGTCCTAGTCTCACCAGAATTATCACCCTGTTTTTTTCAATATACCGGTAAGTGTCCACTTACATAGTGTCTCAAAAAGGCCGATCATAGCAAATTAACGATCAAAAAGATTGTCCCACCTTCACTGCCTTCTTCATTCAAATTAACATTATCAGGTAGAGGTTCTGCATCGTCAAACATATTTTGTCCTTCAAGATCAGATGATAATGAATCGACAGATGATCTTTCAGAACTTGTAGATGGAGCACTGTCTACTGATGCTTTATCTGATCCATGTTGTTGATCACTTTTGTTTGATTTACCAGATATATTCATGGAATGAGCTTCTTCACAAACAATCGAAATAACATCTGTGATACAAGAGCTGACACCTTCTTTGAACCTTGAGTAAAATAGGGTATTTCATATTGCATCTATAGCAGTATGTGTGTCATTGATCTATTAAAAATACAGCAATACAGATAAATTGAATAATATTGAAATAACACATATTGAATGAAAAAGTGCTTCATACAAAAATGAAGTGGACAAATAATTTGATAATTTAGAGAAGCATCACTTCGTCAAACAAGTTCAACTAGAGATGTGTACTCACTATCAAGATTATTTTTATGTTTTCATAATTAGGTCAAATCAATTCATCGAATAGGTAATAAAAACTTGAGAACTACGGTAAATAAGTGTCAGTGTGGTGTGAACAGACATGTCTATGAGAAAAAACAAATATCTTTTCATAAAATGGGCATGGAATTGCTCCCATTATTTGTGGAGTATTAACTGCAGATACTCGCATAATCAAGGGTGCGAAATGTCATTGACGCATACTAAACAAAACTTATCGCATAGTATGATTTCGATTTTATTGTTTCTGGGAGAAACGTAGTCAAATCTAAAGTGATAAAAATCAAAAACTAAATCAATTCAAACAATTTAATATTGAATCAAATCAAATATTTAACTAAAATTGACCAACAAGAATATAGAATTTAGCAACTATAATAAACATATACTTGGCTGGTGAAGGTTGCATTTCCAGTTCACATGTTTTCGAATTAAAAACAAGTTTTGTCATAAAAACTGATGCTTTCGAGTTGAATTTTTCAGTAGTTCTAGTGGTGGATTCTCCTGTAATAAGAAAAAAATATCTCAAATTAAATGCTATTCAAAGAATATCTACAGACGTCAATAAAAAATGTTTGCTCGGAGCAAGGTTGCAAGAGTCTTCTTTCCAACCGGATATTTTGGCAACACAATACATCAGTAACTCAAGCTTAACAAAACATGATTAGCTATTTATTAAATCTTTGACTTAGTTAGAAAAAATATATCTTTGGGTGTGGCAATGCTGCATCATTAATATCAACCGCAGGGATATAACAATTTTCTAATCAAAATATTGCTAACAACTGTTGATATTCAACAAAGTGTTCCTCTAGATCGATCTTTTCTGAATATCTGGAGAATCTTATTTGAACTTCATCCAAGATTTAATAGATAGATAGATAAAAGCACCTTTTGTAGAAAATGTGGATGGATGTGTTTTAGATGGACTGGTTGACATAGAATGAGAATCATCCATATTTCCTTCTTCCTCTTCATCATTACCATCAGCTTGCATGCATAACACTTCATACACAAATCTTTGAACAATAAAATTGTTTAATGGTACGACCAAAAAAACTCATTCTGCAATAAAGTTGCCATTTATCAGATAATTCTTTATCGAATCAAACATAGAATCATAACAATCCGAATTGAACCTGAATCTGAGTCGGTCATGAAAATTTATGGGAAATTCTATGAAAATGTTACAACTTTCAGGCACATTCCTTTTTGAACTGAATATTTGAATAAGATCTTTCCGAATCAGATTCGATCACAAAAAATTGTTCGTAAAACTCCTGAAGTGGCTGATTTACACCTTCCTAAGTAGAATATATGTTATGTTCAGTGTGAACAAATGATAGATAGCGCCGTTGAGGCACAATCTATCAGTTGCTCATACTTGGCAAAATAAGAATTCTTTTTGGATAAATGTAAATTATTTTAAAAGAAATGTAAAATCGCAAAAAAAATTTTATCGTGCAGAATTACAGAAACATGCATTCATATCCGAAATGTATCCAAATCAACCGAATCTTGAATATAATATACACATTCCGATTCAGTTCTCCAGAAAAATAAAAAAATCGAGTAATGGACCTGTGAACAGATGTCCTCAGAGCTTGTAGTAAGTGAACAGAAATAACTTGATCAACAAGAGTTATAAATGTGCCGAGTTGTCTGATTGCTTGTCTCGCTTTTTCGAGGTTCATCATTCGTGCTTGCTTCTTTTTACGTTGAATATATAACGATTCTTTGCTGTAGATTGATCTCATGTGACGTGCCTGGGAAAAATGAAAAGTTTTTTAAGGCTGATGCCAATGTTTGTAATGTTTTAACACCAATTTTATTAGTCATTGTAACAAATTTAATATGAAAAACATTAGTATTTTATGTTCAGCGGAAGCATCATTTTCACCAGGAATAGAGAATAGGGTTGTCACATTCTGGGACATTATTTTCTAATCTAATATCAAACCGAAATATTTTGAAACCAAGTTGATGCAATTACCAAATTCATAAAAATGTCATTCAAAAGGTAGCAATTTCTTCAGTCAGAAATTATGTGCTATTGAGTATAGGCCATGAAGGGATTGTGTGGTTCAATGACGATACAACATGACTAACAAACAAGGTACTACTAGTTAATACTAAGATCATATTTTTATGAGCAAAAATATTCATGATGGGATGCCAAAAAATTTGTAACACAAAAAAGCTTAATTTAAGATTTCAGATAAGATAAGAATTCATTTCTGGCACTCATGATTTATATCATAATGAATTGAATGATCCAAAAATTGTAACTAGGAATAGGGCTTAGGCGGCAAGAACATTATTATTACCGTAATAGTCATCATTATTAATAAGAGGCCGCAACGTAAAGCCTTGCTCACAGTGATCTACTCGAATGAAAGGGTCGCAGTATCTTGTTACCACAAGGTCAAGACATACATATGAAAATTCTATGAAATCATATGAGCTGAAACATTTTCTTTTTCATAATTTACTACAATTGGGCTCTATTGACAGCAATTTTCTGGTTGATAGAGTAGCAAAGCAGACTAGCTGACATCTTTCCAATCAGCAAATTCTATAAATTTGACACAGTATTGTAACCAAAACAATAACAGTCAATTCCTTAAAAAAATCATACAATGGATTGGACAATGGATATCAATTTACCACTATTTCTAATGATTTTCTAGTTTATAAATAACAATTGTGTAATTCAGCAATACGGAAACAATGGCACAAAAAAAAAAGAAAACAAAAAACAATTGGTTCAAATAAAAACAAAAAAAATGAATCCTTGGTGATAGTATGATTACATGGAAGATTGTTTATTTCCCGATTTACAATTCCTCTCATTTTGAGAGAACTGATTTATGTTTATTATGGTACCGGTAGCAATACTGTGCCATTTTTCTCTGCCTGATAACAAAGTTGTTTACAGATAGCACCTGATCGCACAATACAAGCTTATTACCAATCACACCACCATCTTTCAAACATTGTCAGATTATAGTATGGTGTATATTTATATAAACAAAAAAAATTTTTCGTTCATATCAATTCATATAACTGATGTATTCTTGTATTTCAATTAGATTATATTTGAAATATGATAATTACAATCATGCCACTACACATTTGTTATTCAAAACTGCCATAAATTATTTTTTTGCAACATTTCTTGATTTTTGTCAAAGTTTATAAAATAAAGAGCAGTGATCAAATGGTTTTCTTCATTCAAATCCTGAATTTAAATAAGCCGTGGTTCAATATTGAATGCCTGATGATTTTATTTGACAAATTAGTCATTTTGACTATCTTTCAATCAGATTGGCAAACACAAACTGTCATCCTGATTTCTAAGATTCCAGAAGAAAATAACTGTGATGATATACAATAACTACTAAAAGCAATAAAGATACACCACTTACAACTTGGATTTGTAATAGTTTAGTTCAAATGTGATGTGAAATTCACTATAACAAAGCATAAAAACATACAACAGAAAATTTGGCATATATCCTGTTTTGCTGCAAAATGAATCATTTTTTGAATAAGCGTAAAGAGGAATTTATTTGTTCAAAATTCTATATATGTACCCATATTCAGAAGTATTTGAATATTTCGTATGGACAATGAATTTACAATAATAAGATACTTACAACAAAATGAAACTGTTTTCTTTTCAAGTGTTGTTTATGAAAATTCACAATGATCAATGTTGCCATGTGACAACGAGAAAGTTTAGGCACACAGGAAAAGGAGAAATTTTAATATGCTACCTGATACTCATAATGTTTGAGTTGATCAAAGCATTCTTGTCTCGTAACATCCACAACTTTTTTGCAATAGCGGAAAAATATTTCGAGCATGTGTTCAACATCACTTTTTTTCCTAGTAAAAATAATAACAAAACAAATCAATAAACTTATTCTCAGTATCAAATCTATGAAAAAGGGAAAAGTTTTTATGAAATTTCATTACTTTGTCATAACAGAATAAGCAAAATTGTTAAGCACGGAAAAAAACTATGAAGTTGCCCCATTTAAATATACTACCACTTCCAGTATCATGATGAATATCATATTTGAGAAAGATTATCTCAACTAAATCAGGACTGGATCTCTCATACTATATTGATCTTAAGAGCAGCCAAAAGTTGATATTCTCAGAACTCAGCAACAAAAAAATATTTTTTGTCAAACCAAATGCAATAGCGAGAACATCTTTCATAAAAATGCGTGTAACACACAAAAACTTAATTTTATTGTGTGAAACTACATATTTGATTTTGCAATATTTGAATAACCACGAAAAGAAGGTTGTGTAATTCAGGATTTTGGGGATTTCGGTACTATAAAATGCTTCACTAATCTCTTGCATCTCCATGAAAAATCAGTATGATAAAGGCCAGCATTTATAAATAACTAGAGATCAGTAGCGAACCAGCAACAAGGTTCTTACTGTGTAACTTCAGCAGAAAATGCGACAAGAGGCAGCTGTTTTACTCTAGATGACTTGTTAGGAAGCATTTGTAATTCCAATAATTCTCCGACGAGTCGAAATATATGAAGTAGAGCCGAACCAAACTCAGGTATCGTGTGAAGAAGATTGAGTTGTAAATAAGATCTCATCCTTATCAAACGCTGACGCCGAACAATAGCTCTCCAACTAGAAATGATGAGAAAATCCATTCAATTTAGTTTATAGAATTTCAAATGTCTTTGGAAAATTTCATAAAAAATTAAGTTACTGTATTTTATGCAATTATGGAGCAAATCATGATATATGCCAAATTTCACAAAGTACAGTCACCGATTATTGGGTCTATTTCTATAAGAGATAGTCTAAATATATTCTTCAGATATATATGCGTTTCAATTTGGTACAAACCTGCGGTGTAAAATTTGGCATATATCATGATTTGCTGCAAAAAGATTTCATTGGATAATTGGAAAATGAAACAAGTTAATAATTACAGAAAATGCATTTTTTAAATTACTGAAATAAGAATCTATCTATTCGGAAGCTAGAATTATTTAAATCAATGCATATTTCAAATGTAGTGCAAAAATTGATATAAGAGAAACCCACTCTAGACAAAGTACATTTATTTTAATAAAAGCCTTTTAACAGGGAAAGTTTTGTTTAAATTATGTATTTGAAGACAAATGAATTGCAACCCTTATGAAATAAGTAGGCAGACCAAAATGCATTCACTTAAAAAAGTCACTTCAATCGTCCAGTGAGAAATCGATTATAAAGTATTACCCATTGGCTGAGTTTTCTTCTAATGGAATAATTTTTTTCGGTTGTTTGAGCAGCAGAATAGATGACATTCTGTGAGTCTGGACTGGACATAAAATCAGTCTACCGGTATAATGGCTAACAAAAACTAAAACAGCTTACTGTTTAATTGATTTGCACAGAAGAAAATTCTTAAAAAATCCAATCTTTGAAATAACTCCCCATAACACGGCCATTCGATTCCAGTCAGCAAGTGACATTGTCTCAGATGTTGAACCATCAGGATACACATGGAGAACACCAAATGTTGAGAAGATAAAATGTTCTGGTTTTACTTTGTCTTCTGCCACAGATATTAGATCGTATGGTCTAAAAAAATACAAGCGTTGAATTGAATTTTTTTTAAGAATGTAATGGAAATATATAAAAACAAAACAACAAAAATCGAATATAAATACACAAAATATGGATGGTAAATTTATATTTTATGTCCGGTTCAGATTATTATACAAGGTACTCAATTCTATGATTCATTATGATTCGACAAAGATTTTGACAATAAAATTAAATGAATATACTATGGTTTTACAGATATTTTGTAAGTTTCCATTAATATATTAAAAAAACTGGTCGTTTCCTGAATTTTGTAAAGAATTATAAAAAAATGGAATCAGATCGTAAAAAGGGATATATGTATATCCAAAAGTGGAAACCTAACAGAAAAGAAATGAGGAGTTGTGACTTGGGAAAACTTAGTATATACCGATATGTACAAAGGATTTACTATTATTATTGAATATATATTCGATCAACGTCTTTTTTGGAAATATCATGAATATGCCTTAGTTTCTAAGTAGTACAAAATTAAAATTTAATTAATGCTTGTAATCCCAACTATAGGATGCCAGCATTTCATCAAAAATAGACCTCCCTACTTTACGCACAGTCTAACGTGTTTCATAAAATTTGATCTTAATTAATTGAAATCTCCATGGTTAAACTTTAGTTAACAAACCTGTAATGCCTGCTTTCAGCAATATTAAAATACATAAACTTGACTTTGTCCAAATGTTTCTCCGTCATGAAATATTCTACAGCCTCACGTCCAGTCATTGATTTAATTCCAGTTTGTTTTCTTGGGGAGGCTGGAGCTGATTTAATAGGTTCATCATCCAAACTACTCGTGGCAAGAGGAACCCACCTAAAAATATTGATAAGAAATTCATTCATTAGAATTCACATCACAAAAGAAAATATCACTTCATAAGTGAATATTCTCCCCAATGAAAAAAAGTATCTATTAGAAGTAGCGGACATGTGAGGGATGATACAAACTGTCAAATTTATGATATCATAATGATATCACTGTGCCAAGGAGGCGCAGTCCAACAGTGGCATGACATTTTTTCTTCCTGATTGGGAAGGTATGAGTTGGTAGTTTTTTAAATTTTAGGATCAAATAATAATTCAGGAACATTTGATCTATAATGCTTCATTCTATTCCAAAATAACTGTACGGTATCTAAAAGTAACACTCCTATCATTATGTTTAACAAAACTTACTTTTTCGGACCTTCCGCTGGAGCAGGCGGTGCAGATGGAAGTAAATTTACTTGCAGAGCAGCAACAGTTGAACTTCGACTGTCTTTCCATAATGATTCTTTCATTGCTACTTCACTAGCAACAAAAGATATTGATTGGCTGCAAAAATAGATATAAATGAACCAAAAGCAGGTCCTGGTTTTTAGAACAGGAACATGAAAAATGGATTGAAGGCTCAAAGTGTATCTTCTATCGAGGCACTTCTTGGGCAGAAGAATAAATACACAAACTGGAAATCAGAGAAATGTTATACAGCAGTGGCGGAGAAAAATGGTTGGAAAAAAAGCAGCCGAGAAGCAAACCCAACAAAAATACAATATTTCAAGACATATCCTTAACAGGTAAATTGATGAAATGTCAACTTTTGGCTTTGACAATGCTAAAATTATATAAAAATCTTTAAAATCACAAAGTTGCTGAAACAAGCTCATAGGTATTAATAATAAAGAAAAAGTAAAACCAGTAATTCCATGGATAATTAAAAATTGTACAAGTCTACTTACTACGACTGGGTGTATCAGACTAGATAACACTTTGCAGACATACGTCTACTCTTAATACATATCAAGGTGCACGTACTATTAAACAATGAGTGGTATTTTTACAATGTTTGAGCATTTACATGGTCTTTTTTAAAAATAAACATTTTAAAATGATTTATTTTTGCACTTTATCATAAAATCACATTTTGAAACCAATGTTCGACTGACATTTTTGTTTACATAAGAAACACCCGATTACACACATTTTTCCATTTCGAAGTTCTAATTTGCCTGGCTATAATTAGCTATGTGAGCTCTCTTTGAAATTACTATTTTTTGAAAAATGAAATAAAGTATCATGTCTATTAAAAACAAATGATGTCAGATAATGCCACACCTTGCCGAAGGTATTATGCTTAACAATATCAACTTATCATGTGTTGACATCGTTAGACTGAGTTCAAGGCGCCAATAAATCAGAAACATTTGTACTAGTTTATTCATTCTTTACACAAGTCATTATTAAGTGCATGCCTCACAACCTTTTTAACAACTATATTCATATATACCACACTGAACAGCATCCTTTGTAAAAGTAAAAAGTTTACTTGACATCTCCAAATGTTAATGGTCTTGGTCTGAAATAAAGTTCTGGTTCATCTCCTCTCCTTATGAGAGAATAAGGATTTCTACCATCTGGTAAATCCATGGTCAATGACCTTTTCATTGATGTGATTGGTTCTGGTTTAACTGGAATAAATCATCCAAGGAAAACAATTGAATGAAATGCAATATATCGGAAATATTTGCTTTAGTTTTGTAATAAATTTGGATAATGATTGCAGATCAGCATTATGTCAGATAATTTCTGCTTTACCTCTGAAAAATTGCTTTGACCGGAGAAAATTGCACCACATGCAGTCAGAAATATTTCATACAAATACGTTTCGTTAAGTATGAGTCAATGATGGATCGCGCCCAATCTTTGACGCATGCTTGACAAAATAAAATTCATGTTTAGAAAATGACAAAATTTATAAAACTATAAGCTGACCACTATAATGGAGGGTACTGAGTAGCATCTACCATGAGTTATAGTGAAACAACCTACCACTGTATATCCATGTACTTTTTATGCTATAAAATTCAAAATCTGATGATAATTAAAATAAAAAAAAAACTAACCAGGTTTCGGTTGTGGGGTCTTTATTCGTCTAGTCATTTGATATCCTCCACCACTAACTATAAAATCAGGTGACGGAGAGCCATTTGTAGATATTTGGGCGAACTTTGATTCAACTGCTGCTAGCTCATTTGGAAACACCTGTTATTTGAAGTCAGTTTAAATTTTTTCAAATAAATAGGTAATAGTTTAAATAGTTAATAAAATAGGAAGACGGAGTATTCGGTAAGCCTGGATTCCAATATTACAATCACTTCTTATTTGAAGCAGAATACATAATATTACAGATGTTTGAAATTGGAGAATAAAATACTTTATATAACCAATGTGTTTTTTCTTAGATCCAAAGTATCCAATTTAACAATATATAAAATACATTAATAAATCAATATTAGTATATACTGTATTATTTAATATCACCAGCAATAACAGAGATGCAGAAAGAGAGCCTGTATCCTGACTATACTTGGACACAAATAAAAATATATATATTGAAATAACAAACCAATCTCAGTGACTCCAATATAGGTATGTCATAATATTCAGCAATATCTCTGTGATAGGCAACAAATAATCTTTCGACATAATGCTGAGTTTGGAAAGACAATCCAACACGGCCATGTCCTGATGTTAAGATGTTTGAATATGGTTTGATCAATCCTAATGCATGGTCGAGATCAAGCCAAACCTGAAGACAGCAGTAAAGCAAGTTACAAGAATGCTACCTCTGCTCCTCGGACACCCAAAGAAAATAGGTTGCATCAAAAGGAAATTTAGCAAAAGGGCAATATATTTATGGCTAAAAAATTTAAATTTCTATTTTTGAGTGTGAAGTAATCACCAAATTGCCTAAAAGGTTCAAAATCATCAATACTGTTATGAAATAGCAGTATTGATTGTTGAAGCTTTTTTGTCCACCCGAATAAAACATGTCGGATACCCGAAGAAAACCAATAATATAATCACTTTGACATGACTTTTGATCAACGATAGTTACTGGGTACTAAACATATGAATGCAGATATATTATTGACATCTAACTCTATAAATTATATAAATGTCCAGTTTTTAATAAATATATCAATAATGATAAATCATCATATTCCAATTTTTCACCTCTTTGGATGCATGAGGTTGCAGAACCATAATGATCAACTTCACAAGTTCCTGATGTAACTGAGCAATATCTTCTGGATGAGAACGGCCACAGGTATGGAGAGAATGATCAATCTGTCTTCGCAGGGTACTTGCCCAGTCATTGTGCATTGGTCTGATAAAAAAATCCAATAATTTAATTAAATAAATAAATTCTGGTATATGGATTATTTCAGAGCTTTCTAACTACCGGATAAAATACTGCAATAATTAAAAACGTTTTACGATCAAAATTCAAATGAAATTTTATCGTACTATATAGGCGGAACAAAAGTATATGCTGAAACAAACACAAAGTAAGCTATGAAATCAATGGTGGAATAAATAGGTACAAGAGACTGAGGTTCAACTGTAACAAACCAATCTGAGCGATCATCTCTGGATCAGGTAATTGCATAATGTCAAATTTTAAGTCAATATTCAGAGTACTCAAGAAATGCCTGAAAAAAATAATCATCACTTTCTTTTATGAGAAATATGAGTTATGTTAAGAGAATTTATTTTAAAAGCTATTCAAAATTCAATACAGTTTAGACAATTGCAGAAAAATTTCAGAAAATCAAAATTACACCTTTCTGAATATATTTCATCTATTTTGTAGCAAAAGCATGGTTTTAAATTGTGAAATTTGGAGTATATCATGGTTTTCATGATAGAATAAATTAGAATTATAACTAGTGCAAAATACTCAATTATTCAAATAAAAGCAAACCTATATCTAACAAAGTGGACAAAATCTCAACTGATAGAAAAACATACTTCACCTTTTAAACACAAAACTGTCTGGTCCAGTTACAAGTCCACCAGTGGAAATAGCTGGTAGTTTTGGCGAAGATGGAATGAATGGTATATTGTCTTGATAAGACGCCATCTCAGCTCTTTGATAAACTAGCCAATATTATATTTTACATTCATTCCAGGCTGTTGCTTTAAATTTAAATACGACAAAATCCATCACATTATTCAACCTGAATAGAGGAAATATCAATATGAGTGACTATTTTGGAAAAAGGCAAACAAAAATATGTGAGTGAATGTTGTTTTAGTGAAATTTTTACTGGGATTATCTGCTATATTGCAGACAAAACATCTTAATTATTACACATAATACCAATCCGGGTTTATTTATCTTATGTTATTCCTTGTGTGAGATAAAAGAAATGCGCTCTACTCTGTACTAATGCGGTGATGTGATAGTGTCTCTGTTATTTAAATTGTATTTACAATTGTATAATGACTTAATTGTGAATCCTGACCCTCAGATGAAAATGTTGCAAAGCTTTACTCAGTGGTTTGCATAGTCTTTTAAGGGAAACACTGAGACAGACATATATGGACATTGGACTAAGTAATGCTGCATGAAAAACATGCCCCAACTCACTGTATTTTTTTTTATCAAAATTCACTCTGAGCAAGGTCGGAAGCAGGGCCTGAAAGGAACCAACAAACGGCCACATAGAAGCAGAGAGCTACTAAAAAAAGTGTCATCATTTGAAAGTGCAAAGGTTATTATAGTTTATTGGAAATTTTTTCTTCATATATATTTGGCAGGAATGGGTGATGGTAGACTTTGATGACCAACTGGTCATATCACCATTCCCCAGTCTGTACCGAAATACATATGCTGTGTATCTACATACAATTTAATGTATTATATATTGCATTTCTGGTTGACAAAATAATAAATTCTCCCTCTCTCTCTCTCTCTGTACCAGCAACTGCACTCTTAATTCACAATTTCTGGTATAAATACCATTGACAATTATAAAAAATTTATCCTCATTTTTCAGCAATATTATATCTAATTTATATAGCCTTTCCTTATTTTGTTATTTCCTTTATTTTTTATTTACTTCTATTTATTTTTGGATTAGGCGTAGTTTTTCATGTACAGTATAATATAACTTAAACTTAGTTTCATATTCTTTAACGCCTGCATGATTGGCTTGCATTCTAACTTTTACTAATGAGTAATGCTGAATGTTATGTAGTGTGGTGGACGTACTTAAGCTAAGTTTTTTTAATGAGGTAGGTTGCGTGTTGTGGACTATGTAGGTTACCGTTTGAATGTCAGTAATAAATGAATAAATAATCACAGAGTTAATATTTTTTAAATTTGAAGTAGGCAATTGTGTGTTAATCTTCTCATTCTTTACTTAAAACTCATTTCCAGCATGTATTAAATTCTTTCTCTTCACTAGAAACTCTTAAATGTGATGATAACTTAAGTTATACAGTACCGTATGGTCTGTCTACACTGCACAGGCATATTTATCAGTTTGTATCGTATCCCTGTTTATGTAATAAACGAATAAACAGATACGTTAAAGTAATGTCTAAGTTAATTCTCTGTCTTTCAGCATCATATGTTGCATAGCGGATGCATAAACTCAGAACTACAATCTCCATTCTATTATTAAGCCGTAAACTCGATCTCCTTTATCTACACTAAAGATGTTATTTCCAGTGCAAAATACGTGCAATTTTTCGCATATATTGTTTATTAGGAATTTATTTTTTTTTTCATTTGAACACTGAACTACGCATACGAAAACAAAAACAGTTTTATAGACAACTATCGTAATCTGTAATTAGAACAGAAAAAGCACGCTGGTGCGCGCTTGGAGGTGCGAGCTCAGGCGTATCGAATCACTATGGCTACAATAATCAGAGCATGACCATAGAAATATTCACCCGAGACGATTTTTGCATTCAAAGTGTTTGCAGATTTGAAGCAAAAACTTTACCCAAAATAAATGTCAAATTTTTTAAAATACATATCTGCTTAGTCACATTATTGCCAAAAAAAATTGATATTCATATAAAACTCCTCAGCAGGATGAAAATACAAACCTAACTTATCCCAACAAAAACACAACAAATTTTATGTTGTATATATGTTTTTTGAAAGGTTTAAAATCAAAACGAAATGAATGAATAAATAGAAAAGCATTGTATCGGGCATGAAAAATTAAAATGTATAACATTTATAATATGGCGACATTAATAATCGGTCCCATTTTTGTTAGGATATAACGACTAATCTTTATGCAAAACTTATTAATATGTACATTTTAAGCTTTATTTCAAGCCTTGCTTGCTTTTCTGGTAATTCTGTGATATAATAGATTTATTTGTTCTCCTTTCGTCTCGACACTAGTGTCGAAACACCATGAACTGACATGTCTATGTCCCACGTCTATGTCCAATCAACTTTTTTATCGGTGATTCGAACACCACCACTGCGCTGACCTTTTACTTTATTGACTATATTTCAAAAAATAAGATAACTCTACTATTTGTTTGGTAGTTCTAAATAAATTTTGGTACGAAAACGTTTGAGACTACCCTTACTCAATGGTGCCTACTAGCGGCATTCGTCATACCTGTAGGCAGCAATGTAAAGCAAGAACCGCGTACCGTTTTGCTGCCGCCACGCCCCAGTTCTTGCAGGTTTTTACTATCCACTTCAGGTGATAGTGTTTACACCTCCATGTGCAGGAATCTGGTAATTTTGACTACAGACGAATAAATGAAAGAATAACGTGATGATTTTTTGAAACTGAACTAGTGTCAACAAACACTGAAACGTTCGTCATTTCAGAGTTTGGCAGCTTGTAACAAACTGATTAATGATAGTATTCTGTAGGCCTATATGATAGGATTTCTCGCAAAGGCATCAGTTTCGAATGGGGGGATACGCATATAGGTAATACGCATATTACCTGCGCATGGACATGCTTGGTGGAGGAAGCCTAAGATTGAGATAACGGGTCTAGTGAAGTTTAGTACCATATTCCCGAATGTCATTAAAATAAAAACTGGCAGAATATTCTCATCCTAACTAGGGGGCGCCAATGCAGCAAGCATCTGGCATTGTCTCCCGGGTTAGGATGAGTCCTTGCAAAATGGGAAATTTTTATGATAATCGGATATATGGTACTGAACTTCATGAGACCCGAGATAACTAGGAAATCCGTGACCTAATTCCTCCAGCATAATGCAAGAAGTTCAATCTTTATTTAAGTGCAGAGTATGATTCTTATCAAATTTATTGCGTTAAATATTGATTGTTAGCAGGATGTTTCGTATTTTTAAATTAGGTACCGGTACCATTTATGGTTGGTCTGTTCAAACTGATTTCTTCGTTGTCGGTGACAGTTCTGTAATCAAAACAAGCACAGACTTAGAAGTGAATGTTGATTCTGATTTGTGAAATAGCCATGGTAATTTTAAACTGAAGAATATGTGTCATAGTCTACTTTTAAAGAACCAAAAATCAACCTTTCTAACAAAAAAATAAAGTACTTAACAATGTCATCTGATATTGGATGTTTTCTTCTTTTTCCAAAATGAAGCATCACTAATTGGTTAACATTTAATTTCAATATTTGATCCGCTCCACATTTTTATATGTATGAAAAACTGCAGCGTATATTTAAGGTACACTTGGTTCATTTTGCAGTAGTCAGGCCAATTATTCTGAAAAGGGCAATAATTTGGATTTAATGTTTTTTTTTCCACACTCAATATAACCCAGAATAAATTGAATTTCAAACATCACATTCCTGCACATGAGTTTGAATGAAATGTGGAAATTTCTGACATTCGTGTGCTGCAATATCATATTTTTCTTTCTTGTAGATTAATTACATGTTATATGAGAAGAAATATTTGATCCAGATGGGCTGAATTTTTCCAATTTGTTCAATTGAATCTGCAAATCTACAAACATGACTGCGAATGTGTCTCTTGAGGACGCTTTGTCCAATGTGGACTTACTTGAAGAACTTCCTCTTCCTGATCAACAGCCTTGCATTGAACCAATGCCATCCACTTTACTTTATCAGGCAAATTTTGACACCAATTTTGAAGATAGAAATGCTTTTGTTACTGGTGTCGCAAAATATATTGAGGAGGCGACAGTGCATTCTGATATGAATGCTATGCTGGAAGAGGGGGAAACTTATGCAGTAATGCTTTACACATGGAGAAGTTGTTCTCGGGCCATTCCCCAAGTCAAATGTAATGAACAGGCAAACCGAGTAGAAATTTATGAAAAAACTGTCCAGGTTTTAGAACCCGAAGTGAGAAAATTAATGAACTTCATGCTTTTTCAGAAACGAGCAGTTGAGAAATTTTGTGCCGAAGTGAAACGTTTGTGTCATCAAGAGAGGAGAAAGGATTTTGTTTCAGAAGCTTACTTATTAACGCTGGGTAAATTCATTAATATGTTTGCTGTATTGGATGCTCTAAAAAATATGAAAAGCAGTGTAAAAAATGATTATTCTTCCTATCGACGAGCAGCTCAGTTTTTGAAGAAAATGTCAGATCCACAGTCTATACAAGAATCTCAGAATTTGTCCATGTTTTTGGCCAACCATGATAAAATTACAGGAACTCTAAAACTAGCATTGTCTGGCATACCCAATTCAGAAGAGCTGTTATGTGATATCATCAATATCAGTATGAATTATTACGAAAACAAACGATATGTTTTGCCAAGTGAAAAACACATGCTGCTCAAAGTCATGGGATTTGGTTTGTGCTTACTAGATAACAGGGATATTCATAAAGATGTCAACATTTATAAATTGCATGATAAGAAGAAACTTCATCTCACTAAAATAGATAAATTTTTCAAACAGCTTCAAGTTGTGCCACTTTATGGTGATATGCAAATACCATTAGCAAGTTATATCCAGAACATGTCAGATTATGATGATAATAAATCAAAGTGGTCATGTGCATCTTCTACTGTTAGCACTGGCAGTGCAAGTGCTCAATATAATTTGGCGGAACAGCTTGTTGGCATTCGTGAAGATCATATTAAATATACGAGTGAAATTGCTAAATACAGCAATAACGAAGTAGTTACTACAACTCAAAGAGATCAACCTCGAACTGATGAAGAGAATTATGTATTATATAAATTAGCTCTCAGAGGTTTACAGTTGTTGTCAAAATGGAGCTCCCACGTCATGGAAGTGTATTCTTGGAAACTCGTTCATCCTACTGATAAATACAACAATCCCGAATGCAAAGATGAGGCAGAAGAATATGAAAGAGCAACTCGATATAATTATTCAAGTCAGGAAAAGTATGCTCTTGTCGAAGTAATTGCTATGATTAAAGGTCTTCAAGTATTGATGGTTCGAATGGAAAGTGTGTTTGCGGATGCAATACGCAGCTATATTTATTCACAGGTGCAAGATTTTGTTCAACTTCGTTTAAGAGAATGTTTACGCCAAGCTATAAAGAAGAAAAAGAATCATGTGCGGAGCATTGTAAGTTCTGTGAGAGAAACCTGTGCAGATTGGATAAGAGGTTTCGAGCCACCTAATGATCCTGCTTTAAAAGGTGAAAAAGATCCGAAGACTGGTTTCCACATTGATGTTCCTCGTAGAAATGTTGGTCCATCCAGCACTCAATTATACATGGTTCGTACAATGTTAGAATCATTGATCGCTGACAAGAGTGGAACAAAAAAGGCTTTACGCACAGTTCTTGATTCTCATACTATAGAAGCAATTGAACAATTTCACAAGGAATCATTTTTCTTCTCTTCTTTGCTGAGATTGAGTGAAACGTTACTGGAATGCTGCGACTTGTCTCAGCTTTGGTATAGAGAATTTTTCCTTGAACTCACCATGGGTAAAAGAATACAATTTCCTATTGAGATGTCTTTGCCTTGGATTTTGACTGATCATATTTTGGAAACGAAAGAGCCTTCCATGATGGAATATGTTCTCTACTCACTCGACTTATACAATGACAGTGCATACTATGCCTTGACTAAATTTCGAAAGCAATTTCTGTATGATGAGGTTGAAGCTGAAGTCAACTTATGTTTTGATCAATTTGTTTACAAACTTTCTGATCAAATTTTCACTTATTTCAAACAACTTGCTGCTTCACAGTTGTTGAATATTGGCTTTCGAGAGCATTGCTCTGCAAAAATCCCATACCCTCAAGCTAATCGATATGAAACTCTCCTGAAACAAAGACATGTTCAACTTCTTGGCCGTTCTATAGATTTGAATAGGTTAATAACTCAGCGTGTGCAGGTGGCTTTGCATAAATCTATTGATCTTGCAATTAGTAAGTTTGAAAGTGGAGACATTACTGGTATCATGGAATTACACATGTTGCTGGATGTCAACAGACATACTCATAAGCTCCTGAGCAAGCATTTGACTCTTGACAGTTTTGATGCAATGATCAGAGAAGCAAATCACAATGTGTCAGCTCCATATGGTCGTATTACTCTGCATGTTTTCTGGGAACTCAACTATGATTTTCTGCCAAATTACTGCTTCAACGGCTCAACTAATAGGTTCGTTAGAACACCGATAACGTTTTCTCAAGACCTCCAACGTGATCGACCGCCGAATGCAGGACATCACTATGTTTTTGGCAGCAAACAACTCAATGCCGCATACCGAGAAATGGCAAGTTTGTACTCCAGTTATGTTGGAGCAGAGCACTTCACAACAATGTGTATTTTGTTAGGATATCAAGGAATCGCAGTTGTCATTGAAGAACTTCTGAAAATTGTCAAAAGTTTGCTTCAAGGAACAATTCTGCAGTATGTCACAACTCTAATGGGTGTAATGCCACCGATATTAAAGTTGCCAAGATACGATTATGGGTCCCCTGGAGTGCTTGAATATTACCAACATCAGCTAAAAGATATCATCGAATATTCCGAATTGAAAACATTGGTGTTTCAGAATTTCAGAGAAGTTGGAAATGCAATTTTATTCTGCCTCATGATTGAACAAAATCTCAACTTAGAAGAAATTAGAGATCTTATTCATGCTGCTCCTTTCCAGAACATTATTCCTCGACCATTTGTGAAAGATGGTGAAAAACTCGAGGAGAAAGTCAAGAAATTGGAGAAAAAATACAATTCTCTACATCTCATACCCATCATTGAAAAATTTGGAACACCTCAACAAATTGCTATTGCTCGTGAAAGTGATTTGTTGGCACAGGAAAGATTATGCTGTGGATTGTCAATGTTTGAAATAGTCTTGTCAAAAATCAAATCATATCTGAATGATCCTGTCTGGCAAGGAAAACCTCCATCAAATGGCGTCATGCACATTGATGAATGTGATGAATTCTACAGATTATGGAGTGCAATACAGTTTGTTTATTGCATACCTGTCAGAGAAAATGAGTTCACAACAGAACAGCTATTTGGAGATGGATTACATTGGGCAGCTTGCGCAATCTTAATTTTATTACGTCAACATAAGAGATTTGAAGTTCTAGATTTTTCTTACCATATTATGAAGGTGCAAAGATATGATTTAAAAGATGAAGTCATCAAACAAGTCCCATTGAAGAAATTTGTGGAGCGAGTTCGGAAGTTTCAAATTTTGAATAATGAAGTATTTGGTATTTTAGACAAATACCTGAAATCAGGCCAAAGTGAACACATACCAGTTGAGAATGTGCGTTGTTTTCAACCACCAATTCATAGCTCTATGCACAAGTAAAGTTAATTTTATAAACAATCTGTCTCTAAAAAATAGATCTACCCCCGGAAGAACAAGGCGAAAAGTGAGAATGTCAGGAGCACAGGGTCAAATAATCATAACTACAAACAAAAACTAACCTGTTGTTGGTATGTGAAACATTAACCAATGTGCCATCTAAAATACTGTTCTGAATCTGTGGCTTGCATCAATGAAGCAATATTTTTGCTTGGCTTTTTAGTCTTGAGATCTTGTATTTTCCTCCCCATTATGTTGCATGAATATCCTTCGATTACTGAAAAAATGGACTGATTTTGTATTGCGCTAATGTGTGCCAGATTACCGTATTAAATAGTTGATAACAGAAGTTAATTTCCAATTTAATTATGAGCGAAATGAAAATACCATATCCCATATACCCGACAAAGAACAGTCAATGTTTTGTCGAGATGGTGCATGAAATACCGAATATTTAATTTTCAAGTAATGCATGAAAGGATTCATTGTCATTTGTATATATATATATATATCTATTCAAGAAGAGTTATTCACCTTTCATATCATTATTCATGATAAAGTGTAAAATAGTATTACTATGTTATTTGAAAAATGTTTATTTTGCTTGGTGCAGTTTCAGGATTCGAAAGCTGAATGAAATTGTATGTAGCTAAATTTTCATGTTCTGAAATATTCTTTATCATAGTTTTAAAGTCTAAAAGAGCTTACTTCGTTTTAGACTCCACCGTGCATAAGAAAGTTTGTTTTAGATTATTCCAGATTATCATCTTCGCGGTTATAGATTTTTGTTCATCAACATCATGATAGCCGCCAAACTCCATATTGTGAAGTTTTACAAAAATCATGGTTCTGACATGCAATTGCAAAGTTTTCCATTACTTAAACTAGTCGTAGACAAGGCTGAATAGTTCGGGAAGCTATTTTCATGTCGATCGATAATTTGTGACTAATCAAATTGTAATTTCTGGTTAGTATTGTGTCAACTTCAGTACACTCCCAATTCATGGCAATGAGACTTTCGGATGCATCAGAATTTTGTTTTTGCAATAAATGAATCGTCTGATTCTTGAAATTTAATTCAAAGTTGTAGCTGAAACAAGCAGAGCAGTTCTATTACCCAGTGGGGCTATTTCTACATCATTATTACAAATTCAAACTGTTCAGGACAATATTCAGTTATCAAATAAGAGACTTATAGATTTATAAGTGGCACATTTTCAATGATAAGCTCTGTATAATTTTTTCGCTTAAAATTTTATTATTATATGCATTAAGTTAATGCGTTTCTTTATGTTTAATGTTTTTCAGTTTAGTTATTAATGAAACATAACATAGTTATCTCTTTGCAATGACACGTCAATCTCTCCTCAAAATTCTTGTGCATCTTTTGATGATCGCAAGTTGAGCGCTGAAGATTTATCCTTCTTAGTGCTGAAACATTTTTAACCACATGTGTTTCAGCTCACATAGATGAGTTTATCATTTTTTCCACCGAAATGTAATTGAAATACCAGGAACTGAAATATTTTTTCCATACTACTACCAAATGTAATAGTCACATGATCAAAAAAATTCTGATTGGTCATGACTGTGCTTTAAAATTTTTCTTTACGGTAGATATGTCACTGGTAAGGAGTATTTACAATTTTAATAATTTTTCACTATTCTGATGAACTTCTCACTCAGAAATTTATTTCAATTTCACCAGGCATAAGCAAGTGTTTTCTACCCCTGTCCAAGAAACATGGACTCAAGTACATCAAATGCATATAATATGTATATATATATAGATTCTGCAAGACTCTTCTTGTAAGTCAAGCAAAATTAAATCATTTGGAGTTTTGATCGCCAATTTTCTACAGCGTTAGTTCTGCATAAGCAGATATCAAAATAGCGAATTCTGTAGCTGCTAATTCACTAATATTGCTTTAAATACAATAAGCTACAAGGCAATGTATTTTGGAATTCAGACTTCCTCGTTTGGATCGATATATTTGAAATTCAAAATATATGTTTTGTTGTTCAAATATAATTCCACTCATTTTGCTTTTTCTTGTTCCTGTGGCTATTTCAAATAATTTGTGCATTGGACCACTGATGCCTAGGTTAGAATAAAATTGCAGTTGCTTTTCATTATATAGCCAGCTTTTCAAACCGACCAATCCATGCGCAATGTTTCAAATGGTAATTTTATTTTCACGCTGTATCTGTATTTTTTTCCTTTTCATGTGTTTGTGTTGTAATCAAGAATTTTTGTTCCTCTTATTGTCGTATTTATTTTATACTCAATTGTACCATGCCCAGTCTTACTACATTAATAAATAATAATCATTGTTATTAAATTTTGCTGCTTTTACATCAATAAAGTTATCTTTTTTGTAGTAACAGCAGGTAATTGTCAATAGTCTGATATGTGGTATCCTTAGTTATAACCAAATTTGTTTTGTGAAATATGAATAACAGATGGATCGTGTCATTTAACTATTCCAAATATAATGAAGCCGTATCCATACAAGATTTCCAAATTTTACCCAATTCGTTGATACCTCAATGAACTACATATCCCTCTTTGTTTTCTTTAAAATCCTGGATCTGTGCGTGAGAGAGTTCACAAGTATGCACGAATGCACGCTTTGTCTAACTTCTGCAGACAAGATTAACAAAACCGGTTATGACGAATATGATTTTCTGCTAGAAGTGTGCAAAGTTCTGTTAAATTTTTAGAATTTTGGAGGGATTTTCACTTTTCTTAGGTGGGACATTTCCTGTTCCTGTCTTGAATACTCATTATAACAGTGAAATGTTATATAATAAGCAAGTGCATTGGTTCTCAAAATAACCTTATTTGTGGCTTTGAGTGTAAATAAACACCCGGAAATAATCATTTTTGCCTTATATGTTAATGGCCAAATAACGCCTTCCTACAAGTTGCCCAGAGACTGGTAATACTTTGCTGCATTTTATGACATGGATCTAAATGATCCCATGTTTCTTTCTATTGAACTGTCAACTTCCTGAATAATCACAGCATTGCGTGGGAAGCAGGAAATATTGTGCCGGGTGTCTTAACAGACGCTAGAGTAACAACTACAGGTGAGGTAAATCCTTCAAACAATCTTGTAATTCATACATTAGATTGCACATTTGCAATCAACAAGTTGCTAGTGATTTATTAGTTTTGGTCTCTCAGTTGAAAATATGAAGAGATTGATCAAGATTTCGATTGAAATATTCCGTTGTTTAGGATGCACTGAAGCAGAATACCAATCAGCTAATCACACACCTGAAAATAATGGGTTCCACTGGAGGAAAATTTAGCAAACTGACAACATTTTATATTTCTGTGGCTAGAAGATTCAAAGTTTCCTTTAGGTGTCTGGTAATAAGCAAACTGCCTAACAAGGTTTGAAATCATCAACGCTGATATGAAACAGCGATCTTGATGATTTTTTTTTTACCATCAGAATTAAGCGACACGAACATTCCGACCTCTGTGGAAAACTGATATTCTGCCACTCTGTTGTACACAAAGGCCTTGCTTCATAAATATCATTACATCGTTCTCCCTCCCCTCTGATTTTCTGGAATCAAGCTGCGCTGGACTCAATACCACAACCAGGCAAATATTCAAAACAAATAACATAAGGTCAGTTGTAACATAAGCTTTTAAAATAAGAAAAAACGGTTATATAAACGAAAAATACACCATGCGGGAACACTAGACAATAGACTTGAACAAATACATAGAGCAGCAAGTATAGACATGGCAAAACACACGGACTTCTGTAAAAAAAAAATAAAGAGAACTCGCAACAACTAATAATAATAATTAAAAGTATTGAACAGGAACAATAGAGAATCAGATGCATGGACGTTTATACAGAAAATGGTCACAACTGGAGTTATTGCTACGCAGAAAGTCACCTACTCTGACACCCGAACAAAATAGGTCCCATTAAAATAAAATTTAGGAAAAGAGCAATATTTTATAATATATCCCTTGCTGGAAGAATAAGATGTCGATGTCTGTAGAAACGGCTCAACATAGAATGAAACATATCATTTGAATGCAATATTCATGCAACTTGATCCAATCACAAAATTTGACATGTGCTGAATAATTTTATTGAATTTTCATGAAAATGAGCAATTCCATGTCATCGAGGGTGACCAAAATAGAATATCTTTCATGAATCAAATCTTACAATTATTCGGAATCAAATTAAAAGTCCTATAATATCAGACGAAGGCATTTTTACAGAAAATTGTGGAATACACATATATTTTCTGAAAATATCAAACATTTTCGATTCTGTCGATTACAAATCTTTGGAAAAAGCGGAACCAATAGCTTATGATCTTGCAAGTCATGAATTCATCACATTTTGTTTCTATTGAAAGTCTCAACGAATTCAAATAAACAGTCTTCGTATAACTGAATCAAGGGCGCCCAGCCCAGAGAAATATGCAAAGATTTTTATTTTTCAAAAAAAGCATCGATATCCCAAATATTTCAAGGTAATGTGAAAATACTTAGTTTTCATCAGATTGTGTGAAATTTTCACATAATCGTCTTCAGTGGAGCAAGAAGGCCAACAATCATCAACACTGCTATTTCATAGCAATATTGATGATTATGAAGCCTTCTGTGCAATTTTATCATTCTTCCAATAGCATAGCAATGTCAACAATAATTGGGGAAGGGGAAAAAGGTTCTGCTCCAGTAACTACACATTTTTCCGCACTCCCCAAGTGCTGAATCTTAACGAATGTCGTTTCAGCATGATTCTGATATACAAACATGTGTAATAAGTGCCATTTCAGGTATTCTTAATAAGTTAATAACACATTTGAATTGCTTATTCTTCCCGGCTGGCAATCACAATGAAAATATGTCACGTATAAAATATAATTTCAGGAATTTGTCCATCGTCCGGTGAAGTTCCATTATTATTTCCAGGCGCATAAGTGAAACAAAACTGAGTTTTAGTCCCGTTTGGTGATTCATGTGTAACTTTTCGATGACCCCTTGTTCCGTAATAGCTGTCGGGACCCTGAAATGAAAAAATGGATTAATATTATGTTATATTAATTTTGGATTATAATGAACAAAACCAGTTTAAAAAGACAAAACCTGTTCCATTTGTCATTCATGTAATGCAGACAGAAACATTCTAATCTAGGAGGTTTTATCACCAAATCAGAAAAATTACCGACGTGTATTAAGTATAAGTTACCATTAGACCATGCCAATGCGGAATGGACCATCTGTGACTCCTGCTTCTGACTGGGCAATGTCCAGTTTTAACCCATCGTTATTAATTATATTAAATTTACCTAGCAATATTGTTAAACTTTAACCATTTTTTTGTGAAAACTAGGACATCCATAATCTATTGTTAATTAATAACAACACAATTTTCATAAATGTCAAATATAATTACAAGTGTGCTGAGCAAGAAAAGAAAAAAAGAAGACATTATTTTATATTTATTTTCAGTGAAGTCAAATTTTGCATAAATACATTGCACCATCAGTGGCCAACACTAAATATAACTCCGTATATGATCAATACAGTCATGATGTAAAAACTTGATTCACGCTGTCACTTCCCTATACACAAATTTAAAACAGTATTTATGAACAACGCCAAACACGATTGCAGAATTTGTGCATTGCTCAAAATGATTTGACATTTGGACCTAATGAAATATTCATAATACATTCCAACCCACATTCAACGTCGCACAAGCGGCATATGTTACGTTTGGTAAAATCTCAACAGGTTCTTTAAACATTACTCGAAACTTTTTATCTGAACCGTCTGAACTAAATCCTGTGTCATTTTGTCCGATAACAACGCCGGTGTCTGTGACAACGATCTGTATAAAAATAAAGAAATCGGTATTCTCAACTTCTGATCAGAATATCGTTATTTTTTTATGTATTCTGAACTGACTCAATCTGCAGTAAAATTATGACATATACCAGATTTTACTCCGTAAAATTTGACAAAATCATGATTTTGCTACAGATTTAGCAAATGTGCTCAGAAAGCAGGAAGTTAGATTCAAAACAGAGCTCCATATTAAGATAATAAAAGTTCATGCCGAATCGAAAATTCAATTCTTAGAAAACCAAGGTTAGAGGGAAGGATTTGAATCAGTTTGTGATACTTAAGTGATCAATTTGTCAACATCTACCTAAAAATGACAAGTACTAAACAGAGTAACCCATTAGCAGTTCTAACGCAAACATTTTTATATATGTTTGGGGCGACAGAACTTCTTCGGCTGTCAGATATGCTCATGCCGTTTTCTTTAGATGAACAAAAAAACTATTCTATTCTATTTCATAGCAGTTATTGATGATTTGGGGCCTTTTTCTACAGTTTTGTTGCTACCAAACACTCAAAAAGGGACATTTTAAACTTCTAGCAACATATATACCATGGGATATTGCTAAATTTCTCATGGAAGACATTTACTTTAGATGTGTAAGCATCAGGTTACCTGTAAGTTAACTTGATAATCCGCTGGTCCGTGTATTGCCCCATATAAACCGAAACCAACAACATATATTTTTCTGTTAATTTTAAATCTGATTCGATCACTGGTTCCCGAATAACCCCACCTACATTGAAAAAATGCTTTATGTTAAAATAGAACATAACAAATCAATAGACTATCGCAAGAAATATTAATTTGTTGGAAAATTTCAGGGTGTTTGTGTTGTGGATTAGCTAACATTATTTTTGGTTTGAAATCTGGCTGCTTGACCCTGAATATTCACGAAACACAGCGAAACATAATATTAGTTTGGTCACAAAATACCTTGACTACTTTTCTTCTCAATCAAGCCCCAGTCATACCAGCAGTGTCAGTGTGATAGCGTGGAGCAACCCATCTAAAATCCGGACCCAAAAATGCCCAAGTTTAGATATAAATATAAAGCTATCACCAGCGGAACCATTCATCAACAAAAGGATAATCAGTTCAAATTTTTCTGTAGTTACATTTAGACAACACTGACCTTTGAGCAACCTCCATGAACCGATGGACGCATTGTTCTTTTCCTGTCAGACAACATCGAGGTCGATCAGAAAAACGAACCTGAGAACAGAATAAGAATTATATACAATTACTAACAAAAAAATTTTTTTTTCAACATGATGTATTCAAGTGGTTCTCTAATGAATTGAGCCACTGACAGAATCAAACCAACAGACTGTAAGTTACTCTGCTACTGAAGAGCCAAAAAGATGGGTCTCATCAAAAGATAATTTATCATAGAACCCATTCATTCCATGATAATTACCCTTACTCTGAAAGACTGGGATGTTAAAAAGTGTTCAGAACTTACTCTTGGCTTTGGGTTAAGATGAAAATATAAGAAGAGTTCAACAACTTCTCTTTCTGTTAATATTCCTGATTGTGCTGGACCTTGTGCAAACTCTTCGATTGACATAATCGGAAATCTAATCCAGTTGATGGCATTCCCGAGTACTTTCCGTTTATTTTCTTTTGTAACCTCAAGTTCTTGTCGTTCGCATTCTGCTTCTGCCCAACTGAAAAAATTAATTATTTATTATTAAACATGTATTGATGTAACATATAAATAAACAGCCTGATTTACACAACATTTGCAGGACTTTAACTGATGAGAACATCTGCTGCATTCATTTCCGCATTTTAAAGTTTCGATCCATCCAGTAAATATCAGGTGTTGATAAGTGTAAGGCATTTCTTTAATGATTTGTCTAGAATTAATTCTGTGGTAAAGTTTCTTCTGATGATAGCCATTTTCTATGTGTGTCCAAGTAGCTGGTATTCTGCCAGTCTGTATTACTTATATTAATAAGGTCTCACCTATAAATAGAACTAACATATTTGATAACTATAACTACTGCTGCTCAAGACATAATTACTAGTAATGAAATTAACAAAAATCTAACATTCTGGAACTTGCTATTTGCACTAAAGAAGATTGAAATTTTTTATAAAAATGCTATGAGATAAACTGCAAGATATGATGGATTATCTTACTGCTCAGCAGCAACAAAGAGTTTGCTTTCTCTTATTCCGAGGGTATCTCGTTCCAGCACGGATTTCAATGTCTCATAATCAATGTCCGTGAAACCTGAAATAAAAAAATTTTAACTTTATCTCTCAAAAACCAGCAATCCTAACCGGCAATTCTAATAAAAATTTTCTTTTTCTTTCTTCAAATCATGTTTGTATCACTGATGGATCGTGTCGATCACATCCAAATAAAATTAAACTACTTGCAATGACTAGTATAAAGACCTAACTGAAGTGGTAAACTAATAAATAACTAATAAATGATAACTGTCATTGGTGATAGTGAAACCATTCACGTTTTGCTCAAAATAAAACTTTATGAATGAAAAATACTCACCATCTGCACTCAAAGCTTCAGCAGTATTTTGATCGATACTTTCCAGACAAAGTGATGCAAGTTGTGGTTCATCAAATAATCTTGCTTGAGTCAGAAGCATAAATGCATTATGTGGTCCTAGATTTTTCTTCAAAAAGTCAACGCAATGAGATTCAAGTGCGGGAACTGCATATTTCTTCGCTGTGTATCTTAAATGAACAATAATCAACAATAACAGAAATCAAAGAAGCGTTGATTTGGTACATAATAGGTTGATGTTATAAATTGTTACTCAAATACAGTACATACCAATAGCAATAATTAGTCAAACATACATTACAAACTGGCAACATCATGACTGACCCAGACTGGCAGAATGTCACTTACTTTACTTGTCAGACATCCAAACAAAACGATTTCCAAAAATTTAGCAAATTGGCAATATTTCATGATTTATTTCTTGCTTAAAAAGTAATCGGACTCTTTTTGAGTGTCTGGAAGGATTCAAACTAAAAAAAGGCAAGATATCATGTCAGCTTCTTATTACCATCAATGCTCATCTTGGTGTCGGAACAACAAGATTGATTGCTTCTCAGGGATGTTGAGAGAATTAACTTTTAAAAAATAATCACAATTCAATCGAGATACCAAAATTTGTTTCAAAATTTCAAAAAATTACTAACTTTCAACCATGTATTGTCCATTGCGCATCAAAAACGCGATTTCATGTAAAACTTTACACAATTGAACAAAAGGACTTTGTGTGCAGCGAAGCATACATTGCTAATTTCCAATGGTTAGTGTGATGAAATTAATGCAGTAGAATAAGAAAAAATATTATCCAGCAATTTAGTTACCAATGTATATTAGTTTTAGGTCAATTCTTTAGCAAAACCATGAAAAATCAAGATATTACAATTCCGTATTTAAAAAATCCCAAAAGAATATATTCATCCAACTAGAAAATTACTATAATATCACTGTCATTTTCTTTTGATGATTCAGAAAACTTTGAGTATATACTGACTGCTATTTAATATCATCATTGATGGTTTTTAAGCCAATTATTTGACAGCAGGCAGTACTAGAGATATGGAAAATATATTTTGTGTATTTCATAATTCAGGTATCTCAGCATCTTGGAAATATTCATCTAATGGAACCTCATTTTTTCAAATTTCCACTGCTAATGTTGGCCGAACAGACTACATCATGTTCACACATCCAAACTACGGGCCAAGTTTCTGATAAAATTATTTACACAATATTTCAACCTACAATGTTGTCATAACAGTTTCAGGTCCAATGTTGACTTCATCTGTGTATAAGAATCTCAATAATTCCAAGAATGCAGCTGGTTCTACATCAGGTAATTCAACTTCATTAGATTGTGTTGCAAGAATACCATTAAACATTGCATCAAATACTGCACTTCCAGCAGATAACACAAACTATGATAAAATATGCAATGTAGCAGATAATGGAAATTCATAAAAAAAAAGTCACTATTAACCATGGGGATGGCCTCAAGCTTTGTTTAAAGCATGAGGCACAGATTGACCCAGACAGGTGAAATAAAACTCGTTACTCTGCTATTTAGACAGAAGAAAATGGGTTTCATCAGAAGAAAATTTAGCAAATGGGCGATAATTCATGATAAATTATCTTTCTAGAAAATACAAATAAATATTTTTGAGTGCCTTATAGCAAACGAGCTGCAAGGTTCAAAATCATCAATACTGCTATCAAATAGCAGTGTTGATGGTTTTGAAGCTTTTTCATTCATACATAAAAATGACATGAACATTGTTGAACACCCGAATAACAAAGATATTCTGTCATCTGTCATCCATCAGTCGGTCAGGCATATTTATTGACTGTACATGAAGATCGTGAAAAGTCAATCCAAAGTGAGCTTGGGACAGAATATTTAAAATTGAAACAAGTATAGGCAAAATAGGTAGTGAATTATACCACGGATTACAATACGGAGTATTTTTGTGCATCAGCACGTTGCTATCTACTTAGTAATAGTAATACATTTCATACATTCAAAGAAAAATGACAATCGCCACCTCTGGTGCCCCCATAACCCATAACTAACATGCTGTTGCGTATTATTTGTTTTCACGTTGTTATATTAAAATTGCATTTTAAATCCAATTTGTAGTCTTAGATACAATTTTAATTTTTAATCACTAACGTACTTTGTGAGCTGGAATCCTTTGTGTCTGCATTCCTCTCCCTACAATAAACCTAACATCCGATAATATTTCATTGTTATGTAAATATTGAAATCTTTCCTTCAATGTTGCTTTAGTAGCTTGCCAGTTATATAGTGGTCTTGATGATGATAGAGGCCGAACACCGACTACTGGTTGTGGCCGGGGTTCTCTTTCTCTTACAGCTGGTCCAGGGGCAGCAGCTCCCTCCGCCCTTGACGCAGCATTCGCCATCAGATTTCGATTCGGTATGCCAGCTACGGCACCAACCGGTGGACGGTGATTAGCATTGTTGACATTCCCTGCAGCTAGAGATGTTGAATAAATTGAGAAAACAATTTGACGAGGTTTTGACATTATGAGAGTAATCTTATTTGTTTAAAGAAGTATGAATAATGTTTTCATAAAAAATCATCATAGAAAATGACTGAATTTATAATGTATTACTTCAACAGAATGTATCGAAAATAATATGTAACATTTCGTATTCATGCATCAATCCACTATTAAAAAAAGTGGAAATTACATCAAATAAAATTATGTCACCAAACATAGATAGATAGTAGATTTATTTTAACCCTCTTGTCGTGACAAAGAATTGAAAAATTATATTAACCTTCTAGAGTCACACTTAAGAAAGATCAGGCGAGATATAAAAGCATAAAGCATGCGCAGTTTTCCCTTTTTTTAAAAGATACCGAATAGTGCATTGATTTTGTTTTTTATTATCCTATAAACTATTTTGCAGGATTAGCAGAAAAATTACAATAATTTTTTAAATTTAACACCTTAAAAACTCGTCCAAAATAAGATTTTGCTGCAGAACATTTGCATAATATACCATTTGAATTTTGAAAATAATTGGAAACTGTTGTGCAAAAATGGAGAAAACGCCACATGTAATTTTATCTATACTCAAAACTAGTCAATTTTGGACTAAATTACTAAAATATTGCAGATCAGAAAAAGCAGTCTAACGACAACAGCAATTTGAAAAGTTTAGATCAGTTACGTTCAAATATATATGACCTTTACTGCCTACCTGCAGCATTATTGCCATTGGCTGGATTGACTTCATCATTTTCTCTCATTTCATTTATATGATTTTGCTCATGATCTTCTATTTGCATTGGACCAGCCAGAACAAGATTTTGTGGAGCTGCATTGTTTTGTGCCATGATCTTACATTTAGCTTAGTCGATTTTATACTGTCAAGTATAAGCAGGTACTGGGTTAGAGAATTTGACGCAGGGTAGCAGAATCTTGGTTTTCTTCAGGCGTCCGAATTTCATGCTATTTTCTTCAGACGGACAAAAAAGCTTCACAACCATCAACACAGCTATTTCATAACAGTGTTGATGGTTATGAACCTTTTTATACAGTTTGGCTACAACCAAACACAACAAAAGAGAGATTCGAATTTTCTAGCCACAGTTATATCATGGAACCATCAACACTGCTATTTCATAAGTGTTAATGGTTATGAACCTTTTTATACAGTTTGGCTACAACTAAACACAACAAATGAAAACAACTGAATTTATCAGCACTCAAGTTTGTCAAAGAGTCAGTGAATGGCTCCTCAAAAACAGAAATGCACGCTGTGTCGTATCGTAATTTATTAACCCAAACGCATGGTGTACAATTTCGTTGCTATCATTGATTGAAAAAAATCGTTTTTCTCCAGGTGTGTAACCAATCCCCTTCCTGTGATTCATTTTACACCAGAGCGTTTCTGATTTAATTTCGTCATTTCAAGTTGTAATTATTACTTATCGAGACATATATCATGTATTTAATACATTGCCTACTAATACTATGTGGTTCATTTTGCGTTGCGTTAAATCAACAACTATTCGTTGCCCATTTAGTGCGATTGGCAAACAGCCCATTTATTCTTGAACGAAGATTACCAAACCAAACGTCATGTCGTGAACATAAACAGAACCTACATGACAAAAGTGGTTTTCACAATAGTACAAAACAATATCACAGTGTGAAAATGAACAATTGTGAAATTTTAAAATTTCCTTGGTCAATTATTAAAGGTAGGATTTGGATTGAATTTGGGAAATTTTGAGGTAATTTGTGTCCAATTGTTAAGTTTTGATTTCTTAAAAAGATATTTCAAACAATATATCATTGATAAAATAATTTATTTTAGTTTATAAATCCGGCTAATAAATACCAAAATATATTCTTCGATTTCACAATTGTGGAATTTTCCTTATTTGTTGATTGAAAGTGTGGCGTCGACGCGACGTTTCTCAAACGT
This sequence comes from Styela plicata, assembly GCA_963675895.2. Lineage (NCBI taxonomy): Eukaryota > Metazoa > Chordata > Ascidiacea > Stolidobranchia > Styelidae > Styela > Styela plicata. The sequence goes on from OZ023140.1 coordinate 18,915,902, forward strand.
CAAAGTAATTCGCACCGAATGCACCATATTTAGATTCACTGGCCAAGCGATAAAACATAGCTAAATAAAATAAGTCATTTTTATTTGAAAATCCGGCTAATCAATACAGAAATATATTCTTCGATTTTACAATTCTGAATTGCAGGATCTTGAATTTGGCGTCTTTCCAAATTTCGAGGTAATTTGCGCCCAATTTGCTTGGCGATTAGGCGCAAGAATAAATGCTGAATGATGATCATGAAGCCGGCCGACTTCATTATCATTTGGGGCTTAAATAAATTTTAGGCTATTTATTTCAAATCTACCATCAAACACACACAAAATAACATGGACCTGGATGTCTAGTAAATTGGTGAAGTTGGTTGGCCGTCGGGATTTCATATTTATACTGCTGGAGAGAAAAGTCGAAAACATGGCTTAACCATATGGCAAACCAAGACCTCTCGTACTAGTTCTGAATCAAGGGTGAATTTGTGAAAGTTTTTGGCCTAAGGTATTTTCTTATTTGTTTTTAGCGGTTAGTGGAGGAAGCTGTGAGCAGCGCTTAAGTGAACTGAGCAGACTTCTCGCATATAATCATCCCTCACAGGATTCGAATCCAGAAAGTCAGTGATGCGTAGCTCGAAGCGTATTCTCAATGCATGTTCTCTGTGCTGATCGTCATAACACAGGTTCGTATCCCGTTGAGGGCGATGCTTTGATTATATGCAAGAGGGTGGGTATATGCCTCGCCGGGTACCTACACTGTGGTTCACCTACGGTAAGCGCCGCTCACAGCTTCCTCCACTAAACAGGTCCATGCACAGGAGGATGAGAAATATGATAATCCAAAAACCTTCACTTCAATTCCGAACTGGTACCGTACAGGCAGGAGAATTCGTGGTAAGTTGTTATTCCCGGCTTTCCTAAAAATGATATCCTAACCTATCCTAACTCTGAACTGCTACCGGTACCGTAAAAGGCACCCCGGTCAATTAGTATCCTGCTTAAAACATATCAGTATGGTTACTGATAAAAACACCTAGTTACCTCAGCGTTTATTATTAAAACCTATCTCGAGCAATTGAGAATTGGTCAACTCAGAACTCGCATCCTGAAAAAATCACCGTTGGCCAACGCGAATGTTCGCGGGAACTTATCCAGTATCTGTTTACCAATTTTGTGCTGCTAAATAAATATCGAACTTCGTACAGTACCGTACCGTACGAAGATTGAAACATGAATCGTACCGCGGAATAATTTAAACCACAAAGCTTAAAACTGCATCACTTTGATCTAAAATGTTTCTTGCGGTGGCCAGATTTTACAATTAGGGCTGTTTTGGACATTGGTAGTTGGTACGAAATTGCTGCCCAGCAAATCGTAACTGTTTTCGTACTGGTACGAAAATTGGTACGATAAATGAAAATTATTAATTGAACTTAATTTTGTACTGGTACGAAGTTCGGTACGATGTACGAAAAAAATAATATGGTACGGTACGGAAAATTTTCAAAAGGTACGGTACGAAGTTCGGTACGAAATTATTTTGCTGGTTCGAAGTACGATAAAAATTTCGTACCGTGCCGTACTTCCACCCCTAGTGAGGGGGGCATATGCTTATGCCTCCCCCAAATACCATTGTTCCTATTTGTATATAAAATGCGTCTAATATGAGAATGGTAGACCGGAGTTGATAAATAGTGGTGAGATGAGCACTGTCTTCGCAAAAAATCTTGCATGAAGCAATAATTCTCTCACGACGAAAGAATGTCCGCTGTGCACTATACGCGGGTTTCATACAGTCTTATTCGAAGACATAGATACAAGACCCTTTTCCTTGTGCATTTTTGCATCTGGTATTTCTGGTGCAATTTAAGTTCTCTTCAGGTTACTGAATAATGCTATTTATTTTTTCATACCAGTCAGACGTATTTCCGACATGCCTCGTTCTCTATATTGTGACTTCGCTGTTTTTTAAAACATTTAATTTCTGATTGAGATGAGCATCAGATAACATTCAACTCAAAACAGTTTAAATATATCCTTATATCCCGAAGTTTCTGCTCTGATAATATACTTCTACGTGTCAGAGTGCAAACAGTTAACTTGGGGGCATTGGAGTGAGAGGTTTCAATTTAATTTTCAAAAAATTGTCGCGCGCCTCCGGGTCTTCGCTCTTGAAATATATATTTTTTGTTTCGTCCTCAAAACAAACAAAAAAATTCATGCGCGTTCGGCACGCTAATCTTTTTTTTAATTTGAAAGCCTGTGTTTGCATGTTGAAAAAAACTGTGCCCTCCCCTATATTTTTTTCTGAATCCGTCATTGTAATTGGTATATTCGGGCCCTGCTTCCTACGCCATTGTGAATTTGAAATAAAGACAGGCCAAAGCCCGTCGACAATGCTAACGATATATTCAGAAACTACACCGTGTTTTTTAGTATAATGAATGTTGCTTATCTTGTCCATTTTAATTTAGCTATCACCACTTTCGTTAAGAAAATGGGTTTAAATTGTGACTTCTTAAATCAGCGACCTATATGTATTTCCACGCAATCACGCCACTACAGTGAAGCTGATAAACGATATACCTCATTTAATCAGCTCAAGTTAATCAGTTGGATTTTTTATTGCCATACCTGTGCCGATTTAAATCATTTAAAAATTGCCCTTTGGTTTAAAAAAATTCTTTGATAGACAGAATTTATATTATCAGCGCCCCGTTATGAAACGGCATAGACGTCGAATGAATTTTTTTAAATTCATTTGAGAAGAATGAAGTGTAATGCGAAGGTACGAAAAAGAGTACGGTACGGTACGAAATAAATATCGAACTTCGTACCGTACCGTGCCAAGTACGAAATTGAAAAATGAATCGTACCGTACTATCGTACCGGAAAATCCAATCGTACCGTACCGACCTTCGTACCGTACCGTACTACCAGCCTTGGCTGCTAGTGCACAAGTAAAAGTTCGCGAAAATAGGTCAAGCTGCTTAAAATCCGGTAAACTTTGTCATCTGTAGAGTAAAATTTGCAGAGAGGGTCACCATGAAAACGATTGTCATTCACTCATTGCTTTAATATGATTGTACTAATTTTCTCCTTCGGAAAGTTTCAAAATTTTTATGACCCGACGTCGGAAAAGTTCGAAAATATTCGCTATATTTCGTGCTCAGACGGCTTTTAACAAAAAAGTCTTTTTTTTTAATTCCCTCTTAAGAAACTGCAGATGTAAGAAAATTTTAAGTTTTGTAGTGACTGTCCTAATTTTTGTCTTTTGAATGCTTTCAATATTTTTATGCCTCCACCGTCTGAAAAGTTCGATATGGTTCGTTATTCTGTATTTTCGCGCTTATGGGCCTTTCATAAAAATCTTTTTTTTTTATATCCACATGACTTAGGAAATCATAGATATCCCAAAATTTTTTGCGCTCTGATATTATACTAATTATCATCACTTTTGAGCTTGGAGGACATTTCATGAAAAATAGTTTTTTTTCAAAACCCCATCACATTTAAAAGTTATACCAACAATTTTGCGTTGTATGATTCTACTATTTTTTTTTGCGAATGGCCTCAAAATTTTTATGCCCCTGCCGTCGCAAAAGTTCGAAAATATTCGGTATCTTCCACGCTTATATTAAATTTCTTAAAAAAGCGTTTTTTGAAATTCATTTTAAATTTTAAGAAACCATAATGTACTGAATTGTTTTGCTTCAGTATGATTGTACTAATTTTTCTTCGAATGTATTTTTCGTGTGTAGGGGGATTTTCATAAAAAATCGTATGTCTAAATCTCCGTAATTTTCAAGAAACCATTGAACCACATAGAATTTTTGCTTTGGTTTGATTGTACAAATTTTTCTTCCGAATAGCCTGAAATTCTTTATGCTCCCACCGTTGGAAAAGTTTGAAAATATTCGTTACTTTTCGCGCTTAGAGGACATTTCAAAAAAGGCGTTTTTTCATATCTCTATAACTTTCCGGAAGCCATAAATATATATCAAAATCCTTTGCCTTAATAAAATAGTACTAATTATTATCTTTCGAATGCTCTTTGAAAATTGATGCCTTCTCCGTCGGATAGGTAAGGATTGTACTAATGTTGCCTTTGAATGAGCTCAAAAATTTTTGCTCCCGCCGTCCGAAAAGTTCGAAAATATTTAGTGTTATCTTTTGCACCTAAAGGACATTTAATAAAAAATAAGTTTTTTAAAACCCTATAACCCTATAACTTTTAAGAAATCATAGATGTACCAATTTTTGCTCAATTCTGATTGGACTTCTTTTTCTCGTTCGAGCGGCCTCGAATTTTTTCTGCCACACTGTCTTTGTCATTCGCACTTAGCGGACATTTTTTAAAAAAGTGTTATTTTAAATCCCTATACCTCTTGAAAAACCATAGATTTACCGAAATTATTTGCTTTAGTATGATTATATTAATTTTTCCCTACCGATTGTTTTCAATATTTTTATGCCATCGCCGCCTGGAAAAAATACTCGTAAGCTTTTGCTCTTTGGGGACATTTCATAAAAAAGTCATTTTTTTCCGATTCCATTTAACTTTTAAGAACCCACTGATTATGCAAATTTGGAATCAACAATGTGTTTGTCAGAATGACACGATCATAATCGGCTAGCATGGCGGGGGCTATTTTTACGGTAAAACAAAATCAGACTAGTCGGCCGGAATTAACACGGAATTGAACATCTGGTAGCTACATGGTTGCAGGCTAGCAGAAGCTTTTCATGATTTAATGAAAATGTTGATCTAAAATGAAATTAATCTGGACCTGTAATTATCTGATACTGACCGCTTCGCTTGCCAAGTGTTATATTATTTATTAAAATTATTGATATTTGCTTCGTATTGGTAAACGAAGAAATAAATATTGTTCGCCTGCTCTACGGAAGCACCTTTCTCTTACAGTCTATCGGTCCCAAAAACACGGTTCATCGGGTGGTGCCTTATTTGGTACTTTGGTACAAATGAACTTTGGAGTCAACTGAAGAAAACAAAGAGAAATAAAACCATAGAATTTATGATTCTGATTTATTATAGATTTTAAAACAACGGATTCAATCAAACCATGCAGAACGGACCAAATTATTGGCAGCAATATCCGAAAGCGATGCATGGTTAGGCGCCACCCAATTCCTTCTTTAGGTCTGATGCTCACCAGAAGATTTCAGAGGCCTTTACGAACTTTCTTGTTGACTGAGCAAACGGAGACATAACCGCCACGTAGTTCTACCAAAAGTGATTGCAGAAGTCAGTATATGCGCCTTTTCTTGAGGCAACCGAACTGGATAGAGGTCATGGTTGTGAATGGACTTAGGTTGGATGGACTTAGGTTGTTTCTATTATAGATTGATTATAGATAAAATTCAATATTGGACTTACTCGTGTGTGTCGAAAATCGAAAAGGGGAGGGGCAAGATTCGAATTATTGAAATGATGTCATAATGAGCAGCATAAGCCAAATATATTGCCTCTCGACTACAAAACATATCAAAAATTGAGCCGGATGCGCAAACAATTTTTGAAAAATGGGAAGAATAAGTTTACGGCCTTATGCGCGCCAAAGGCATGCAAAAATTATTGAGATTTCACACATTTTAAAGCAGTTTAATGGCATTTTGCGAAATTTCCGGCCGGCGAGGGGCGGACATGGCACCACGCCCTATAAAAACCCTAGTGGAGCTAAGCAATCTCGTAGAGTTACTTGCTTCTGGTTTAGCGCATAAGGCAGCAGAAGGTCGTGCACGTCTGTTAACAACTTAACTGATGGATCGATATCAATTCCAGCTGTGGCATTTGAAATGACTTATGTATCTCATTGCGTATGAGTTCGAGAGAAAGAATGACTTATTAAAATATTAAATATTATTCAATGCATAAACATGTATGTACGACTTATATGCGTTAACTTCCTTTTTAAAATAATATTAAATATGAATGAAAAAATTTTATTAAATTTTCAAGTTCATTAGACTAATGAATAGGCAAATTTCAGCACGCATGAAAAATATTAATATTCACCCTCATCATAAACTTAACCTTTCAAACATTTTTCGCTTTTTCCGTGACATTAACCTTCAACTACTTTTTAAAATGTTTGCCCCTGGGACAAAAGTGGCCGTCTTATAGAGAAATTCAGAGTTCCTCGACATAACACTATATTTCCTATTAAATTTTGCGCGTCTTGGCGCTCATTCTATTATAGTTCACACAAGTTCTTTTCTTAATTTAAACTGAAAACTTGAAGTTTATCGAAAAGGACGTCGTCAGCTTCAGAATAATGTTCATTTACTGTGATATATATATTTTGTGTATCACGAGATCGTTGAATAGGACCACCTTCCCAATATTCGACTTCAAGAAGTAAGCATAATCTGCAGTTCAATGAAATTTAAGAACAAAATTTTCGATAATCCTACTTACTGCACGATAAGCGATATTGCCCGAAATGACGCTTAATTAAAGCCGCAGACCAGAAATTTTCCACCGAAAAAGTACATTTATTGTATATCCCTGTAAAACATACCAAAAATTTCGGCGGCGACGAAAATTTGTTTTAAAATTTGCGTTTCAAGGCATAAATAACCCCAAATAGGTGTAATCCTGGGCGCTCAAGTGTTTTGAGGTCAATATAAAACATACTTAAAACACGCAAGCTTGTATCTGAGCCTAGGAACCCCGGCCTCCCATTTTGCGAGCGCGTATTTTTTGAAATCGGGGAATCCGGCGCCTCTAAATACGCATAAAATAAGTTTTTTCATATTAAAGTTTCAACATAATTCCCGGCTGGGACGCGATATCTTTTCCATCTTACCAAATGTTTGGAAAATCAGAATGCCGAGTTTTGATTCATAGAACATTTTTAAAAGTGCGCTTATTCAAGTAAAAATATTCATTTTCGTATGTTTATGTGGTTCACAAACTTAAATGTCATTCACCTATAGTATAGTCGCATTGTGTCGGTCACCACACACCTTGCTCTGACCCAGAGCGACCCAGTTTGTTTCATGACGCACAGACACGGCGTCAACGTAAAAATATCTCGAAGACAGTTTCCTTGGACGATAGACGATGCCCTTGCGCCGGGTGTTTTTGTCGAAATGAAATATGACACAGTGGGCGTAAACTGATGCTTCATCCAATGGCATTGCGAGAATAGACGCACGCCTGCCATCCTTTTAAAACGGCCAGGACGGGAAATTTCGTCATTCGCTTGTACTGTATATATGTTCAGCGCGTTAGCGTATTATTTCGTGGCTTGATGGATGGAAAAATTGGACATAATCTCGTTCTGATAGCTTGAACACTATTCGCATGAAGGCTATAGCATTGTCGATAATTTAGAAATATCTTACCCGTTTTTGTGGTATTATGCTATTGTTACGTCATATTTACTAGTTAACGGATTCACGAATAATGGTGGATGAGACGCTCACGTGCTCATGTTTAATATTTAGGGTAGTTTCTGTAGTGAGATATGTCTGGCTCTTGCGTTTGAGTATCAATACCGTACCGCTTAACCAATCACATTATATTTAGATATATCCAGGCTAATTTGTACGAGCGACAGCACGAGAAACTGGCTAATCAATTAATTGATGTTTCTCGCGATTGTCATTATTGAAAAACAGTGATTTAGTTGAGCGGTTATATTGAGGTACACAGGGATGGCTCTACGTCCGACTCTGAGGTCTCCGTTTGTGAAATTTCTTCATACAATTCAGGTAAGGCATGTGATAAGGTTTAGTTACGTAGTTTGAGAACGGTTAATAGGTTCAAATTCGGGCAAAAATTATCGAGGCGGTAAATGTTAACATGAATAGAGTAGCCTACTTTTCAGGCTTTTATGCAGTATAATAATATGCCTCAAATAATCTCACGGAAAATGCGGATCTATAGCAAGTTTTACACTGTTTCAGATATTGAGAACGAAACAGTTAAACATTCTAGAATTAACTTGTAGTTGTATGGATGTTTCTTGAAAATAGTATGCGCCACATACCATGGTGCATGCAAGTTTCCAAACGCAGTTTTGTAGCGGACTTAAACAGTAAAAGTATGCATAATTGTGTCGTGCTCTACCAACATAAGATGTAACTCAACAGATAACAGCCGCCCTGCTGTAGCTAACGCTGCGGTGTGTCTACCATGACACATGGTCGGCAAGACTAATCCTGTTCAAGCAAAATGATATAGGGCTATACCTGCGGAAGTGCAATCAGGCCAAGCACGGACTTGTAATAAGATATTCCAACCGCAAATATGGTTCTGGTAGTCTGCCTTGGCAGTGCTTTCTATCGATTACTCAGCAAGATTCGACAATATTTTTCGCGTGTGGCACAGTTTGTTCATTTAGTGTATATCGCTTGTTGAAATACAGACTTGAGAGGAAAGTTTGTTCAGGAATGCTCCGCTCTTGAACCGCTGAAAGATGTGGTTATGTCCCCAGTATTTTTCCACACTGCTAACTCATTACACCGTGAAAAGTGACATTTGTATACCACTTCATTCGTCACTCATCGGCTGCATAGATATTGTATATATCATTCTAGTCGTTCTCATTGCGAGACATTTTGAATTTTCGCTAAATTTCACAGAACGATAAATCTCTGTGATATACATTAAGGAAAATTCACTGAACGACATATTTCTACTTCATTCGGTGCACCACGCGATTTAGTGACCGATAGTAACCTTTCTTCATTTCAAAGAGGTCGTTGAACCGATCTGTCTCATTCCAAAGAATGTCCTCATACACCTACCGTGTACTTTTCCCCTAGGTTAAAGGGTTAAATTTGCGCGGAGCAGGATTTTAAATCTATTCATTAAATTTTCTACACTATCAGAAATATTGTTTCAAGCATGCGATGGATCGCGTCGATGAAATGAAAATGATGTTGTCACAAAATTTTCTCGATGTCAACTTCCAATATTTGAATCGGGATATGTAGCTGCGTCACACTATTTTGATGTTTTATCCGAAATTTTATTTCCTCGTGAATTACACATTAACTACCGCGCCTTCGCATCGCGATCTAACCGAAATCCACACTAGAAAAACAATAAACAAGTTTTCTACTTCGGATATTAAGTCGAACACAACATTCGGACCTTGGTATTTATTATTACGTCAGTTTTAAATTGGTTTTCAGGTTTTATGGAGTGTATGGGTCTTTATTTTCATTTTTGACATTCACGATGTAGAAATTGGTTATAGTAAACAAATCAATTACATCTCTTTCTTACCCATGTCAATTGCCAAGATTTTGTGGGTTCGGAGAAGAAAAATCCGAATCTTATGATGTATTTTTATTTCTCTTCCTTTAGATAGGAAGTCGGCAAAAATATTGAGGAAATCCTAGAAACTTGAGCAGTCGACAGTAAAATAATCCGTACTTGATTTCCATTAAATTATACCTGTACAAAAGCGATACGTTTGCCCTACGGGTAGATCGTACCTGAAGACGCGGCTCGTTTGTAGTAAAGCTTGACATGACGTGTCTATTGAGGTTAAATTGCGAATAAAAAATATGCCAACAAATCGAAAAAATCATATTGAGTGTAGATTCTACACTAGCAGTGGCAGTACTGAATTTCTATTTAATATTATTCGTTTCAGATACAACGATGTGCGTCTGGGTCTTCATTCAAGGTGAGATTCTATATTCCGCTAGTTTCATGAATCGTTTTGCGAGTCGAAGTGGGCGAATGCGTATATACTTCTATTTCATTTTATCCATTTCGTTGTTTAGCTTCCCCATGCTGTTCAGCCCAACTTGATTACGATTAGGCAAATATTTTGCTCTCACGACAGTAGTTCCTGAGTTGATCACGTGGTAATACATATTAGATTCATAGTTTCGGACGATTGGTACCTTACTAAAAGCATCTTTTGTATAAGCTTGTATCTTTACATTTCGTTATATGCGCTGAATAATATTTTAAAGAAAAGCGGCCGATTCTAAGCCTTTATTCTCAAAATTGCCCCGTTGGTGAAGTTTTCCCTGAGTATATTTCGAATTCATGGCCGCTATTTTCGTCCGGCGCAGGCCTCAGATTTGATAGTCGACCTATCCAACAGGCTGAACGAAAAGCCCATCAATCCAGAAGAATGTTTGTTCGGAAAGCAATTCACCGATCACATGCTTGCTGTTGAATGGACGAGGAAGAAAGGATGGGGAATTCCTCAAATCAAGCCTTTACAAAATATCAGCATGCATCCTGCAACATCAACACTACATTACGCTATTCAGGTAAAATGATTCGACTACGAATTTTTATTCATCAGAGTAAAGAACAGCAAAACAGTCGATGAGAATACTTCTTTTAAGCAACTATTTGTCTGTTGAATCGAAACGCCTTTGCCAAGCCTATCTGTGATAAATACTTGGCACAAGAAGTTTCCCATAAATCTCATTCCCAAAACTTGCTGTTGAATTCTGTTATTCATAATTGTTGGACAACCAGAATTGTTTCATCGAAATTATTCGGACAATGTTCATTCAATTAGGTTGGCAGTAGTAAATATATAAATTTTAATATGCCTGGAATTTATACTCTGGTAAATAAATAAAACTTTCACTGAGTAAATTTTAATAATCTAGTAATATTTTAGATGTTGTATTTTGTCTAACTAACAAGAAGTCAATCATATTGACATCCTCGCATTCTCTTGTGGGTAAAGTGTCGTTCTGTGACTTTTAGTATTCACCTCCGTTATGACCCTTTGATCCACTTTCATCGCTTTATTTTTTAATTAATACATCAATATCATACTATTTATCAAACAGCTGTTCGAAGGTATGAAAGCATATCGCACGATCGATAATCGGATTGCCATGTTTCGTCCTATGCACAATATGGACAGAATGTTGAAAACTGCCAAAAGAGCAGCTTTACCGGTGAGTAGTCGAGGCCTTTTAAAATATTATCGTGGAAGCGGTCGACTTCGATCGCTATTTCCTCATTCTGGAGCCTCAGAAAATGTACTTTCGATGAATAATAAAGCACTGATATATTGAGCTTGAATATATCTTTTCATGTAAGTCGCCCGCATTATCAAAATTGTCCGTCGGTATTCCTTTGGTTATGTACCTTAATGGTTTAACAGCGGTCTTAAATGCCGCTGTATACTTTGGGAAATATAGTTTCGGTTAAAATCTGTATGTCGTCCTGGTAAACTAGGGAGGCCAGCATTCAGAACTCATGTGCAACATCAAATATTATTTGAAATTTCAAACTACTATTGCAGAGCGCAGTAGCAAATGGACAACAGATGAGAAAGTTAAAACTGGACACGATTGTGCCATATCCACTAGTAGGGCAAGCCTTGTTATAAAACAGTGCCTGGCGCCTGTTAGCGACTTAGCTCTCGCACGCATTTCATATGTCTGATTATTCAATGAATATTTTCTACATTTGAAATTTTGATCTGATGTTATCCCAATCAGAAATTTTAATTTGCCAAGCATGCGCCACAGATTGATCGCACTTCATCGACGCGTTCCATAAGCCGCAGACTTAGCGAAAGATACTTTGCGAAGGTAGTGTGAGAGGTCCTTAACTGCTCAATAGCGCAAAATATTTTATTCGTCATCTATTAATATTCATGTTCCGAATAATACACAAGATTTTATGAAACTATTTTTCACGTTTTTCAATAAAAGAATTTTATTTGAATAACAAATGTACTCCGAATTACTGCGCGTTGCGTCATATTCTATCCGTTTCTAGCCTCTATCACCTGCATTTGGAATAATGCCGGTGGCAATTTCATCGTGCCATAACACAATGATGCAACGTTTGCTCACAGTACACGTTTCATAATAACATAGCGTAACAATGTCGTTATCTTGCCACAAAAATATTTGTTTATCTATTTTTATGCCCACGTGACGCTCTAATTTTATAAGTCTATGGTGCTTCAGGCTGAATACGTTTCTGCCATACTGGAATTGACTCCTTGACTATGGCCTGTAACCAAAACAATTTATATTCAAGGATGATTATTTTTTTGCCATCATGTCCGCGGTGCTTCTGAGGTTAGTCTTCTCAAAATCTGAACCTTTTTAGGCATTTTTAATCTACGATTTGCTTCACGATAAATGGGGATATCGAACGGATTCTTTGCAGTGATGATAATGAGATATAACTTCCTGATTGGGATCTACCCGAAGACCAAAACTGATTGGGAGACATAAAACGTCTTGAAATGACCCGAATTTCCTGATCTAGTTATACAAAATTAGGAGCGTTTCCCATCGGAATTTAGGTCGATTTACACCGCGTATAATTTACCTTATCCAATACGGATCTCATAGCAAGTATTTGAAAGCAATCACAACTTCTAAAAAATGAACGAACAAAATAAAATACCTTTAAACATTTTTAACATAAATACGTTAAACATTTCGCATTCTTAAACATATTTATTGGGTATTTTTTGTTTCCTCTCGGTTGTTCAATTAGGCCCGAATATTGCACGGCCTAATCGCTAATCGGAATTTCATGGAATAGTCGCACATACTGCTTAGGTTATATATCACAATTCTTTGTGGATGCTAAAAAACTTTTGATTATTATATTATCCTATATCTCACACAGGAATTTGATAAAGAAGAATTTTTAAAATGTATTTCCGAATTAATTCGAGTCGATAACGAATGGGTTCCTTTTTCAACCAAAGCATCGCTGTACATACGGCCAACTTTTATTAGCATGGAAGTAAGTCGTACAATACAATCATTTATACTTTCCTCTAGACCAAATGTCTACTCTTTTTGCGCATTGCCCGCTTTCAGACACGGAAGTACAAGTATGCGAAAGTATCTCATCCAAACCTGCACGATGAGGGACTGAAGTGGTGCCATTTTCTTTCAATAAACTATATTGAACAGTTGTTTTCAAGAAATGCGAGGCAAAATACATTGTGCTTTTCGAGAAACGACAATGTAAAGTGTCTGTTACAGTGGTTCTCAACATTTTTCTTTTTGTAACCCATTTTCGTTGCACAAAAATTCAGTGGCCCAATAGATTCTTATGAAATGAAGAACCTATAAAATAGGTTTAGAACAAAAAACAGCAAAAACGATTATTTATTCAACCGTGCATTGGTACTTGTTGTTTAACATTATTGACCAATACATCAATTTTTCTTCCCCGAGCCATTAATTCCCTAAAATTAAGTGTAGTTGCACAAATGAAACTAAATTCTTCAATAAATCCAGCTCTTTTGGATCTGTGGCCCACTGGCTGAGAACCGATGGTTTCATACAAAGCAGGCGTGTAACATCCACACCAGGGTTGCCACTTTTAGCTTCAATATTTGTGTATCGAAGTATTTCAGTTTTATTCAAATTTTCGAAGTATTTTTTCATTATTGAGTAATTGATTGGGAATAAATATGTATGTGGCTCGGCAGGATTCGGTAAATGATTCGGGAAAAAATCCCAGGATATATTGCGATTCCACATTATATTCCTGAATGTCTAATTTACTTCTTACCGTTCTCTAACTGATAATGTATTTCTTTTTCACAGCCAACTTTGGGCGTCAATGTACCAAATTCAGCCTTGTTATATTGTATTCTGTGTCCGGTTGGCCCATACTTTGAAACAGGAGCGTTTGAACCAGTCTCACTCATGGCTGATCCAAAATATATTAGAGCTTTCCCGGGAGGCGTCGGAGCTTATAAATTGGGCAGGTAAGTGTAAACTAATGTGAATCAAGGATTTTTCAAACATTCCGCGAAACTTTTTCTGCAAATGGTACATTGTGTTTTTAGAATTAGGTTGTTTAAGGTTTAGCAATATTTATGACAACTTTTAGTCGTGTAGGAACAATTCGCTACATTCAGGTAGGTTTTTTTTTATTGCGTTTTTGCAATAATTAATTAGTGTTGAAAAATCTTGAAATTAAAACGAATATTATTCAAATTCATATTTCTCTGATAAGGTCATACATCACGCCTTAATTATGCTGTATGTACATGCTAATGATTGGCGTGCGTGCTTGTGTATGTGTATTGAAAAAGATAAATCACAATGTAAAATTCGGAAACGAGGGTAATCTCAGGTTAGTTATACACCAATGACGGATAATGACTAATGGTGGGTTGGAATTTCGTTAAAACAAGAATAACAATATGGTGAAAATGATATGATAGTCAAAATTGCCGACAATAGTCAATTTTGTGTCAAACACCAAACCTCTTGCAATCCATAAAGTTTCTTCGTCCTGTATAGCCCACCCCTAGTATTGAGGCATTCAATAGAAGATTAAACACGAGATATCAATATCGTCAAATTATCCGTGTGTGTGTGTGTTCAGTTGGCCTTATAAGGAGAGTCGCACAATTTGTAATTGTGAAATCGATGTTTTAATTGTTACTAGATATATTAATTCATCATAATTGACCGATTGGTCGTGTTGTCGACTATTGGTTGAATTTCACTAAAATATAGTTAAGCGTCATTATGCAAATTGCAAAAATTACAAATAGTTCGTCTTGTCACATAATATATGATATTTTATTTCGAGTGAATGTGTTTTAAATATGGGTCGAATCACTGATGGATAGCCTAGACGAATCGTACTTCTGTGTCCAGCTATTACTTAGCCAGTCAAAAGTTAAATTACTAATTACCCATATTGACTAAGTTCTTAGAACACTCGATAACACGCCCCCCCACCCCTCGAAACAATTTTATGTCGACATGAGTGACTGATAGAGGCACGGTTCATATGTGGCTGATGCTCGACAGAATAAAACCTCTGTTGAACGTCTTTTTAGCTCATGCTTGCAAAATAAAATACTGTTATGGATCACGCTTGTCTGGAATTTTAATAACGTCATTTTTTTAGAGAAAACACATTCTAATCGTTTTGCCATGACTATGAAACCGCTATTATAGCTTCCGCTTATGTGTGTTTTATATTACCTGACTATTATAAAAGTCATTGCGATGGCTTGTGTCCAAAACGTGTTTCATTTCAACCATAGTAAGTTGTTCTGTTTGCACAAATCTCTGGCTGGTTTTCAGTAATTTTCCATTTTGACGTGTAAAATAATTGTCCGTGATTGTGATTCATGGAAAACTGTTTTATACTCATTTAAACCCAGTCCGTTAATTTTCATGAAATATATTTCGCTAAGCACAAGTCGCTAATACATTGCGCTGTATCTGTGGCACATGCTTGACAAAATAAAATTCCTGATTGGGAAATTCATTGTTTACTCTTTCAAAATGATCTCACATCGTCATATGGAATTCTACAAAGTTCCGGACATGAGTCTAGGATGGTTAGCGGTGGCGTATTTAGAACATTGAAGCAGGGAGGGGGTGGCAAAATTTCTGGGCAAATTATAAAAATGTTGGAATTTTTATGATTTTTCTATTGGGAGCATTTTGAGTTAATGAAAATACATCGTTGACCGAAGGTTCAATCACTCGGTGGTTCAGTGGGTTGGACGCGATTGTATTGTCGGAAAGGCTGATGATTCGATGTTTGACGTTTCCCCACCATCGTTTCTGGGTGCGGGTAGCCCCCACGGGTAGCTGTGTCACATAAGAGGACCTTGTCACTACAAAGATCGATGATTTACGGTTGTTAGTTATAACCACCCCCATCCCCCACTCCCACAACCCGTCCCACAATTTCAACAGCCTGTGTAACGTTCCGACTTTCGATTCCAATTTATGAAAAAAGGAAATATCTACTTATCTTTCGCATTTCCGCTCGGAAATTCGCTTCCATAAAGTCGTTTATGCTTAAAATAGAAAAAGGTTTTGAATTGGTCTATTGATAACTGTGAAGGCGTATATTGTTCCACAACCTGTATTTATCATCCATCGCTCTTTGGCCTGGAAAGCCGCATCTCGCCATCTTCGAATATGCAAAACTTCGGGTGCATTTGAAACGCTTTGTGCAATTTTTCAGTAATTACGGGCCAACAATTGAAGTTCAACAAGAAGCACAATTGAGAGGTTGTCAACAAGTATTATGGTTGTATGGAGATGATCACGAAGTCACAGAAGTCGGAACGATGAACGTGTTTGTATATTGGATAAACGAAGAGGGAGGTAGGATCAGTTATATTTATTGCATCCCGAAGTGGGTTACCGTATGTATGTGAATATTAAGTCCAGGAATCTTGGTTTGTAAAGCGCACTGAGGACAACTTGGTAGACGAGTTTAAATTTTGCTATGTGTACAAGTTTGGTTAAAAATTGGTATACCATATGCCAGCAACACAAAATTACTACTGACAAGTGGCAAGGGTTCAACTTTCTAATGTTGGAGTCATTTTTAACCTTTATATATATATATATATATATTGAACAATTGAATGCAAGGATGTAAAAATTCTACTGAGTTTTATCGAGTATGACCCGCAGATGGACCGCGTCCATCAGCGACTCAAGATCGTAAAAATTACGTTTTACGCAACATAACCTATTCTAGTAGCTTTGCTGTTTTTTGAGGTAAAATTGACATTGTACGACCGTGAACCCCTGTAAAAACATAAAAGAGTGCCACAAGAGGACTTATAATAGTGTGTAGTGTATCGATTTTCTGAACTATTCACAGGTTTCAAAACGCTGCGTCTGTTGCGACATAAGCATATTGTCGTTTTAAGCCATTTTACCTTTTCAACTCAAATATCTCTATCATCAAATTTTGAAGCAATATTTTTTTTGTATAGCCACATGCATTTTCAGCGACATTCCGTTTTTACGCGAAATCTTATATCATATCGTTCTTTCGCAAGACTGATTTATCGCCAACATCAAACCCCATTTCAATTCGACCTCTTGTATACGTAAGTTTGTTTCTGTTTTGGGATAAGTCAATGTTAGTCGCCTTTTGTTCAATGAGAAATACTCGAGGGATTACGTATTTACAACGAGACAAAAGAAAACCACTATTTGTCTGATTGATTATAATATGAAGGCAAACATGGCGTGCGATCTGACTCCTGTGAAATAATAACATTTTTTATAGCAATTTATGAAAATTTTCCTGGGAATTCTTATGCCTTAACAAAGATGAGTGAAATCGCCCCTTTTCAACAGTAATCTTACGTGAGGATATTGAAATAAAACTATGAATTTCGACTTTTTCGTTGCTGTTATGCCCACCACCGCCTAAGCGCAGTTTCCAATAGCACATACTACGTATAAATCTCGTTATCAATTTTTAAAATTATATGTGGATGTAGTTATATGCAGTTACTGTAATACAGTTAAATCCACTGTACTTTTAACACAGTGTTGGAATGACTAGGGGTTGTGTATCAAATATACCAATCAATCACTGTTTTGCTAAGTATACTCAAAATATATGTTTTTATTTTAGATATAGACTAGTTTCTTTTGTCTATTTTGACCTCTGCAGCAACAGCTGGCAAATATAACTTAAATGGATGTTACGGCCCGGCACCTGCAACCTATAATTAGCCGACTGTTACACGATTGAACCGTCATTCTATACAGTTGTTGCAAAATAGCACGTGCTTCGATGATATTGCAAAGCAAAACATGCTAGAAACGTCACATGACTAATCGATTTTGCAATTAACTAGCTGGTTACTAAGCAAATACCACTGAATCATGCTATAGTAGTAATCATTATTATATTATTAATCAAATGATATCGCAGAAAAAACAGTAATACAAAATATTTTTTGGTTCTTCTGACAGATCACTGGGTCTCAGTTCGATACTATTATTAACTCGGACGGTTTTGCAATTGACTAGCTGGTTACTAAGAAAATACCACTGTATCGTGCTATAGTAGTAATCATTATTGTATTATTAATCAAATGGTATTGCAAAAAACGGCAATACACTTTTTGTTGTGCTTCTGTCCTCTGATCACTGGGTTTCAGTTCGAACATTATTCGCTTGTGCGGTCGGTCCGTTACACAAGCATGACTAGGGTTACCAATCACATTTATCATTTTCGAATAAATTACATCATTTTTGATATGATTTTAACACAAAATATAGCTGTGTATATTCTACGAAGCTCAATAAATTTTGTTCAAACGATATTCGAAAATTAAGCAAGGGTCTTCGCTTTATTCTTTTTTGGTTTATGTTATAAAAAGTGCTATTTTCAAATCAGTTATGGTCCGTTGTATACAAGATCTTAGGATTGCCTCTGTGCCAAATTCTACAAATGTTATTTTCGTACAATGTGCTGCAAAGTCAGACTTTTGGCTTATAAATTGACTGTAAAAATGTTTCAATGGAGTCGGTGGATTTCCAGTGTATGAATTCTAATCCCCCTTTCAAATTTTAATTCCCGAAATATCAAATTATTCTTCCACAAACGTTGCGTCGAAGTGTATCCGAGTAAACTCGAATTAGCAATATTCCGTGCTAAATTTCAGAATATCAATGTGTACAACATACAATAATACATTGCAGAAAAAGAACTCGTCACAATGCCACTGAGTACCGGCATTATTCTTCCTGGTGTTACGCGTAACAGTTTGATAGAGCTGGCTAGAGAATGGGATCAATTCAAGGTATCTGAGAGAAGATTTAACATGGGCGACGTGAAGAAAGCACTCAATGAAAACAGGGTAAGATTTCAGCCACTACTGCAGGAATACGATTCGCTACAAATTTGAATTACCGGGTTATTTAAATAGGCGAATATACTTTTCGGCGGGATGTCATTTTACATGTAGGAGAATCCGGAATCTGATTATTTTTCGATTTTTTTTCTCCAATAAATTAGTTCGCTGTGAAATCATATATGCCAAATTTTGCGTCGTAAAATTTGACGTAAATCCTGTCTTCGTTCCAAAATATGGTGAAATTGCAGCAATTTCGCTCATCTGAAATGTTGCAACATTCTATTTTCGAGATCTTTGAATACCATATAATTAAACTAAACTTAAGTCTGTATAATTATTATGTAAAATAGTCTCGCTTACAGTGTTTTCATGAACCGTCTGAAGTTTAATTACGGAAATTACATAAGATGCAAAATAGTCTTAATGTGCTAATTTGCTAAATCACCCAATTAAATTGCGATTGCAAAATTCTTTGAAAATTTATATATAAATTTCAACAGTCTCAAACGCTTTGTGTAGCTTATCACCCAATCTTGAGATTTTCGTTGCGTGAACCGTATGTCACAAATGCACCGTTCCTCACTGGCGCGATCCATTAGTATCTTTTATCAGGCAAAACATGCTTACGTGAACAAAAGTTTTAGTTTTTTGTTATAGAGAAGCCACAAAGAAATCCTACTGAGGGCATTGTATTATTATTACTACAGATATTCATAATATCCGATTCGATCCGCGATTCTGTAACCATTAATTATAGGCTTCGGTTTGTCCAGAGAAATCACTCGAAACAATAAAATTATTTGTTTTCAGAAATAACTGTAAGTTTTGGTCGTATCTAATAATTTTCTGCAACATAGCGGATCAGATTCTGAAATCATCAGGTATTCACTTACAGCCCATATTTTGTATTTTTTCTAATTATAACCTTATTTTATTTCGTCAGTTGATTGAAATGTTTGGTGCCGGTACAGCATGTGTAGTCTGTCCAATAGATCGTATATTATATATGGACGAAGAATTATTAATTCCGACAATGGACAACGGCGCAGAATTATCAAGACGATTTTTGGACGTTCTCACAGATATTCAGGTAATAATTTATTCCTTTTTTGGGAAAAAAGCTTTATTTTTGTTTCTTAACTTTTTATTACACGTAGAGAGCGCATTTTTCTTATTTATAAATGGACATTCTAAAATATTCCACTAGGCGTTGTGTAATGTAACTAGTATAAAGTGTGATTATGGGAACTTCTATTATGTCATGCCCATCGATGCGCGCCGACTCGCTCACACAGTCCATAAGTTACACCAACTTGACTGATACTGTGTGGGGAATATTTTCTATGTGCTTTGCCTAGTTTTTTTTTTTTCAAAACATCAAGAAGCATGCGTTTATTAATACATCGCCATGAAATTACTGCATAATTATGCATTCGACTGAAGCTTTGAGAACTTTTGGGGGTAAATCCCATCCAAATCAACTGGTGCAAATGAGTGAATATGGTTATTGTCGTTTCGCCGGTGTAGAAATATGAACCGAAATCATAGAGCTTAGTTCGAGATAGGTTTGAGGAACTTTTAACAAGAAGAATTCATTGTATCGGAAGGACCTTGCTTGCTCATCAAACTGAATTTCCAGCAAAACGTAAAGCCCTGACAATTGATTAGAAAATTTATGAAATTGGTCTTTTCTGTTTTCTATACTCACATTTCTCGAATTATAGTATAAAGATAGACTTACGATTGCCGACATTCTGCTGAACAATGTACCGGCTTCCAGCAATATTAAATTACGCTTTGTAAAAGTCCAAACAGAACAAAGCACGATAATTCCAAAGCAAGATTACAGTGACCTCGTTTTCTGTGATCAAAACAATTTGGTTCCCCAAGCAGTATTGAATTCTTTTCTTTTTGACGGTTTGCCATTGTAAGTTTTCTTATATAAATAAGTAGAATATGATATATACGAAATGTCATTGGATCCCCACCGGGAGCTCAAT
The DNA here is from genome assembly GCA_963675895.2 of Styela plicata. Lineage (NCBI taxonomy): Eukaryota > Metazoa > Chordata > Ascidiacea > Stolidobranchia > Styelidae > Styela > Styela plicata. Next base: position 18,936,498 of record OZ023140.1, read on the forward strand.
TGGTGAATCGTGGACTATTTTTAAAATTTATGGCGTGTGTGTCAGGGTGGCCAAAATCGAATATCGCTTGGTTTCGGAATCAAATTAGTCAGGTTTTGCCCCATCAGAACTTTATACCTTGATAAAGATAGCTGAACCACTCCTTACCACCCTGTGAGAGAAAAATTTTATCAAAACATGGATATGCTGCCCATCTGTGGCCAGTCTCATCGAATTTTGCGCTAGGGTATTCACAAAAATTATTGAATTCACTTCTTGATCATTGAAACTATCGATGAGAGTTCGTTTTCTATTATTTTTCAAGTTATTGGTTGCGAATAAGAAATTTCATTTTGTCAAAAGATCAGAACTTAATCAGAAATTTTATATCGCCAAGCACGCGCCACTGATGGACATCGTATCATCGACGCGATCCATCGGTGATCTATATACTTCACAAACGATGCTTTGAAAAAAAAAATTTCCCATTACGATCTGTCCGATTCGGGAAATATTAAATAAAATTAGTAGAAATTACGCGACGCAATGCGATTTTCAATTTGTGCGACGAGCACAAAATTTCACGTATTTTCCGGCGAACAAATCATTGAAATAAATACAATGGATATAATAATTGAGATATTAAAATATCGAATCGTTTGTTGATTAATTTTTCGCATAGTCGTATGTTCGGCCATTTCTTGACGCCTTCAATATCCAATGGGAGTCTATTGTAGCAAAGCAACACCTCCTTTCTCTCGTCCAATAGGAAGTCATTTCTCGCGTCTGCATCATGCATTTTTAACGCATATGTTTTTGGGAATTCGTAAAATCAATATCTCAAATATCTAAGAAGCAAACGCTACTGTAAAATAAGCTGAATTAAGTGCACCAATGCAAAATACTGTTTTTATCGATTTCCTTTTGGTGTAAATCGGTTCAAGCATTCATAAAAATGCATGGGTTATTAACAAATCGCTGGTCCACTTTATGTCACTTACACAGGACAAATCAAAATTGAAAATAATATACAGTCACCATAGGAAAATTAATTTTGTCAAAGCATGAGTCACGGATGATCATCAGTGGCGCGAACAAAGACAAAAGATGTTCCGACAGAAGCCGATTGACTGTAATTGCCCGATCATATTGTTTTTAAGTAGTGACTTCAAACTTAGGCGTTTTTCATAATTATGTTGTCCAATCTTCACATCTATAGAATATTCATTTCTGATGTTGTACTTACAGTTTAGCTTGAACGGTGTTCAAAAATCAATCCACCAAGAGAATAATGTGTAGACGTCTAAAATAAATAAAATTACTGAAATTCAGGATCAAAGTTGTGATTTATGTCAAATTTTATAGCGAATTTCAAACTTACACACCTCCACTAGAATACAAAGAAAAACAAAACTTTTCAAGACTCTTCTCAAGTAAACGAGATAATGATAAAATCAAAAACGTACGCTGTAAAACGTTTGCGCAAAATATTCCATTTGTGAATTTAATCCATGCTTTTAAAGCTGTTTTAGGGCTCATTATTTGCAGCATTGTATGAGAGGATCTTGTTATGTACTTTGAACAGTTCCGCGCAGAAGGCGAGGCCTCGCCGAGGAAACTTTATATTAGTTTCTACCAGAAGTCGTGTTGGTTTCTTGGCTTCCACTTGATGAAAATTAACGTCCTAAGCTAAATATATGTCGAGTTATCACGAATATGACCCCGTTGTGGCTGATAACGATCTTATCATCCATAGACTAGTAGTCTGTTATAATATCTGTGGGTATATCCGCTATGCCGTGGCGAGGATAAGGCGATATAAATCTATTTTATACGACTTGACAACTTAGAAAAGTCGGAATGCAACGAAATAGAGTCTTTTAGTCTAGTCACATCTTTTCGTATTTTGTTTTGACCTTTGCACAAAAGGCGTGATTCAGCCATTTTCGTGGATGGTCTGATTAAGAATGACTAAGCAATTGCGAGTGCTGTAGTTAATTCCTTTCAATGTATACAACCGTGAGCCGAATCTGGTTAAACATAATATGAAGATTTTACAAATGGCCGAGTTTTACCACTATATTAGTAGGAATTATCGAAATATCCGTAAAATTGTAACATGTACACGTCAAATAATTTTTTTGAATTTTGTCAGAGTTTAATTTTGTGCACACTTGCGCGGTCCATCTGTGCGCAGGCCCGACATTTTCTGTTGTCTGTTCAATCCTGTTGAAACACGGAAAAGTGTATTCGAACTACCCAAATCTGATAAGTATTCCAATTGAATTTAAATCTTGAATCTGTAAGTGGCTTTTTTAGTTCTTGTGGCCTTTTATTTTCTATGATATCTGATCAGTTGAAGTTGATGAAAACCATCAACCCATTGTATTTGTATTTTAGTACGGCAGAGTTGAGAGCGATTGGTCGTACACGGTCATGGATAGTTCCGAGGCAGCTCGTGTTCAAAGCTTTTGAAAAACCTCAAAGGACAAAAAGGACACGATACTCAAGTCGACCAATCAGGGACTACAGACGATCACGCCCTCCCGAATGTACAACCAACATGTAAAATCCAAATTCAGTGTATTACGTTTTAGTTATAACTTTATCGATTGGGAAATCGTTAAAACACGTATATCTTTGCCTCGCGGCATTCTTAAATATGGCCGTTTTTTAGCTTTTGTAAATTAAATTTGAAACCGGTCCAAATCGTGAGTTCAAAACAGGTTATTGTCGTTCGGAATGATTTGGATATCTAATTACGAGTGCGGTCGCACACTTAAAACTTGGTCTTTGCAGGCGTCAGCCTGTTTAACAGATTGCAATATTCATGGCGTTCTGTTAAATCAAACATAATAGGAACTGATTTGCATGTTTTTGCTTAATTTTGTTCTACTACAAAATTTCGTTCTATATTTTTCTATGTTATTATGTGTGTTTTATTTGCCGGTATCTTGCGCCTTTTCGCACGAAAACGCCACAAGCTGTTTTTTTGTTCTAGCTTAAGTAAGTTACGACTTAAAACGCAGTATCCAGTGAAAATGTTGCAGATGATGGATATTCTGGTGGATACCGCATGGTGGCACACTCTAATTTTCTCGCGCTTCTGTGTCAATTGCTTCCCAGTAAAATATGTTGTTGTGGAATATCTATTCGTAACCGCGTCGTCGATAACCTGTAAAAGGCGATTTATAACTTATTTACGTCTTCAAATCTGGTTGTATATAGTTTTCTTCTTTTTTTTTAATTTTTGTTCGTTTGTCAACTGTTTTTCGTTTTTGTCTGAACATCGATGAAGCTTTAATGTAAGTATGGGAAATTCACAACTATATCGACTGTGGGCTCCGGAAGGATCGCGCCTACAGGCGGGCTCCATCTGCAGCCCATTGCCGACTGTCAAAGTCTAATGTTTCCGTCTTTATTCAATATTGATTAACCACATGTTTTTGACATACGTTTGAATTTGTTCATATATTGCTGATACACAAACAGACACATACACAGGTAACCAATATTTATTTAAGAGAATCGTCACTGTTTCGTTTTGATCATTTTACAAGCTCTTTATACACAATCTACACTATACATACGCTATTCTTGGTTCAATATGAAGCAAAGCTTTTTCAAAATTTATTCTAACACAGCATTTAGTTTTGACTATGCCTCCGGCCACAAGGGCCAAACATTATTTCTATACTATCCGCCTTTTGCACGCCACGATCGCTTAATCAAATTTTTATGGACGTCCACAGGACTTAAAACTTCACCCCACTGAATGTTGAATAGTATAAAAATGGCGTTGAATTTTGACGTTCTATTGTTATTACGTTTTTCTGTTTGTTTAAAAAGTTCTACTTAATGGTCTAAAAGTTCCCTCTCAGGAATGAGATGTTTCTGCTACTTCACGAGATTTGGTCCCACACACCTCTTGTTGTCCAAACAGTACGGCAAAGTATGCATGTCAGGAAAGACTCGGAATATGTACAACCAGGGAAAGTTGTACGTCCTCTCGATCCTCTCCTGATAGGTATGAAGTGCCAGTCCAAATGGGGTCGACTATTACACCGGCAGATTGGAATAAATTGGTCTCGGAATATGGGCCAATTTTTCGGTTCATTGCCTTTGTGACGTCGTCAATTATATGTCAAATTTTGACTCCGCTTTTGGTAATATTCTTGCCGATGCCCTTTGTTTTAGCCTTTAGCATTCGGAATGAACGTTCACAAGTCTTTGAATGCACTCAATGTTTTAATTGTTCTTGACATACACAATTTTCCTTTTCCCTTATACAGTGATATTGTTGTTATTTATTTATTTAGCCTGGTAGTTTACAAATAGCTTAGCTTAGTATTCAATATATTTGTTCCGTGTTTATTGCTTCTCTTTGCTCAAACGTGGTTCATAGGTAAAAAAAACTCTCTAGGTTAGATATTTTCTTTCCAAAAATAAAAAATCCAGAAAACTTTGAAGCATCTGATATTTTGAAGTCCTTTTCTTCGCAGATCATTTTGAAGCAATTACCCATCTTAAAAATGAGTCGCTGGTGGCGCGATCGCGTACCACCCAACTGCTAACTGTGTTATTGAGGCACAGAGATATTAGTTTTTTGCCATAACGCAACAAGTCTCTCTTTATCGCAACATTTTTCATCGAGATCAAGTATGAGGTAATGATGGATTGCACCGTTTATGCGCGATCCATCTTTGGGTCCAACTCTTGAAAAAAAATCCTAATTGGTGTGTTTTAATTTACTATTTCCCTCATTGTTAAATTTAGAAATTTACCCTGTTGTGATTCTGCTGCACGGTTAAGCTGAATCGATTTGAATACAATTCCAAATATGTTCTCGTATAAGTGTACAAGTGTGCTCTATGTATATGAGTAGTTTGATATTTCTGAATTGTCTGAATTTATTTATATTCACGCCGTATGCGTACGTGACGTGACGACGTATTTTGACATAACCCAACGAACTAAATGTAACAACGTAAATGCATTTCATCATAGCGGTTAGGTTCCGTTCTAAACGTTTTCAGCATTGTGTGCAATTGCTGGCCCTATATCTCTTAGTAGCTCTTTGCGATTAAGTTACCGTTAGAGTTTCAGTAAAAAAATTGTTTGGAATTCTCTGGTGCGCCCTCTAGCGCTCTGATTTTCTGTAAATTGATGTTTCTTTGCTATATGTGGCTATTTCTTGGAGTTAAAGAGAAACACAACGAATACACATACAATTGACATAATAACTCTCATTTTTTTGCACTGACTAAAAATTAGTTTGGGGTTAAAGGGGTAAGATTTAACTACCGGGTGTAAACGGGAGCTTGTTCAGAACAAAGCGTAGGTGTCCATACGTTCCAAATCGGAACGTTTATTTTGTCAAGCTTGACTTACAGATGACCGCGCTTCGACGGCGCGATCCATCAGCAACTCTTGCTTGGCAAAAGATGATTAGATAAAAAAAGAATTTTCCAACCGCGTAGCTCTTGCGATGTCCCCGACGCTTTACGGCTGTTACTCTGTCCTCTCGTGGCCGGTGGTCCCGACATCAGCATTGTTTTCAAGTACATACTCGATTTAGCGCTATTACCCGTTCGAAAAAATGGGCCAAATCACCTTTTTTACGTATGTGTCGACGAGATGCGTTTCATGTGTTACACTAGTCGTGACTCGCGAACTCTTTAACTCTATGAACGTGGTGATTTTCCGTGAAGTTCAACTAGAAAAAAAATATTGGTGTTCATTACTCCATCTTTGGCTCTTGCTTAACAAAGAAGGAAAGTTCTGACTGGGGATTGTTTCCGAATTTTCAAAGAGTCCATATTAGAGATGGGCCGACACCAAAATTTTCGCCGATACCGATACAAGTACAGATACCGCCTTCGTAATTAACATTCCGATACCGAGTACTTTGTTAAATACGTTAAAGGGCTTTTTGTATTCAGATACTTATGCCCTTGTTATAGTTGCACCCACGTATGTGTGCGCCTACGTACATTTGCACCCTTGAACTCTTGCATCCATTTGAGTGAAAACTTTATTGGATGAAAATATACTGAATTGTTGCTGCGTTCAAGCATACATAGGTCCAAAGGTGGAGTGCAAATGTTCGCGGTTACACGACTAACGTGACACCTAAAGGCCACAATACACGTGTAGTTGTTTTACCGATGCGTTGCATTACGTTTCGAGCAATAAATTGAAAACGGCAAAACACGCCTACAGTGCTTTGCGTTAATCGTGTTCAAATGCGTACAAAACACAAACACAAATGCATATGCACTCTGCGGTAGCTTTCATAGCAAACCGTTCTGTTTCATTGGAATACGTAAGGAGATGCATGCAGAGCATTGCGCTTGCGTGAAACGCAAGGGTAAAATAAAACAAACCAAGAAAAAACGCAACCTACGCAAGCGTGCAGTGCGACCTTAACACCTTTTTCTGCATCAAAAAGAACATATAGTCAATGGATTGATGGGTTTTATTTAATAAAACCCAAAGTGCAAATAAAATTGTTCACGCGAGGCATGTCCCGTTTTAATTATTTTTCAGAGCAGTGTAATGCGAGGTCGTTCTATTTATTATCAGTAAATAAAGCCTATTTGTGCGCTTCGTTGTGAAGACGTATCCTGTATCGGTATCGGTGATGGAAATTTTTCGATACCAGTACCGATACCTATACTTCAAAAATCACTGATACTTGCCGATACCGATACATCGGCCCATCTCTAGTCTATATATGTAATTTTAAAATCTGACCTAAATCAATCGCTAAACTGTTTTGAACTCTTTGGATTCGATGAAAAAAATCGGGCTCATAAACCTGTCTGTGACGTAAAATTTTCAAAATACGATATCCTATGTGGGTACCACGCCAGAATAGGTTACCATTTTGACTCGCACGCATTTTTTAATGTGAACGTAGTTATTGTTACATTTAAGCATTCAGCGTTATAATTTTCTTATTACTGGCAATGAAAAGTAAAATTTCGCAAGATGCCTTGAGTTATGCGTCGAGGACAAATTATTCCAATTAATAGTGAATCATTCATAGGAACAAAAACTTGTTAAATAGAGTGAAATTTTCGTTTTTAACGGCAAAATGCGATCGCTTTTTGTCACATTTGACCAAAATCGATTGCATTTTTTGTTGAAAAATGAACTTTTCCACTCTTGGATGTGTGTTTGAAAATGCATTACTATTCAGTCTGTGCACCTAATCGTTTTGTCAAGCATAAGCTACAGTTTTACAATCCCATTACCATCATTCAGTGACTCATGCTCATGTAAAATGCTTGATGAAAATGTTTTTGGCAATGAGTCAATTTATCGCCTTGTAAGTAACTTACAGTTACAATATTGATCTTGACTATGTAGAATATTGTACAATGATGTTTTGTACACAAATAAACAGCGTGCGCGTTGGAAATGTGTGCTTAGTATTGTTATCTACGTGTGTCCACATACGGGTATGGCGCGCTTATTCAGTGACCCATACCTGACCAAACATGCTTTATGGTTTGTCAAGTTATCTCTTATGCAGTTCAATTTGGTACCCAATGAGAAATTTAATTTTGTCAAACATTTGCCACGGTATTTAGACAGTATTAGAGCAGTTACCTGTTAAAGAGTTGTTGCAGAAATATTTAAAAAGATTGTGACAAATAGTGGGTGCATATAATGGAACCGCAAATAAAACAGTGCGTTCTCAGTAGTTTAAAACATCATTACAACATCGTTCCGAGCACAATCACCGAGTTGTCTGGATACGACGGTCGCAATTTTTTAATATCTTCAGAGAAAGCCAAAGGACAAAAGAAGACATGTGTCGTTAAAACCGAGTCATATATTATACGTAAAGGTAAGAAATAATTAAGATCAAACAATTTTTGTCCATCGTTGACTGGGGTACCCGATCCATCAAGTCGACAATATTCATGATAAATTTGCAAAAAACTGCTAACGTTTCGCGCGATTTTTCTTCGGCGTTTTACGACCAAATCATATCATTAGAATATGATTTTTTATGTTTTATAGAACTCTGTCATGCTTTGTAAGATTACTGAAAAACTTCTCACGCGCCTTCGTTGGGTATTTTTGTCTGTATTATAAAGTTAATTCACGATTTATTTTCGGTCCCCTCCAATGTTGGTGATATTCCTCTGCCGCTGTTAATGTGCAACGTCAGCATTTATCGCTTATTTGAATAGGGCTACAATGGCGCACTGTGACAAGGCCGGGGCCTTGTGGTAAACTTTAGTTTACAAAGCGTGCGTACTCACTTTCCCTACATAGCAGCCACATTGTCTTATGAAAATTTATATAAATACCACAGTCTTCAAACAATGAAAATTTACAACGCTTTTTTAAAAAAATTGGTCTCACTTCCTAGATTTCATCCAGTAAAAAGCTACGCATTTATCTCGAATATTACGTTTTTCAACTCTTACTTTATGCAGATAAAACTCACGAAGCCAACATGGAAATGCAGCACACCGTAATGGGTCACCTCAATAAAACTGGAATCATTACATCTAGACCGATCAAAAATGTTGACAATGGAACTTATTCGAAATGGAGATGCGGTAACACAATTTAACACATTATTTCTCTTTTAAATTTGCAATAAATTGTCAGTGTTATTCTGTCAGAAATATTTTGATCAAACATATTTTGTTAAATATGAGTCACTGACGAATGAAATTTTTGATTTCGTACCTGATGCATTAACCGAGAGCAATTTTATAGAAATTATAGTTTGTATAGTTTTCAAGTCGCTAAGTAGTGGCAGCTATCACTAATGTACTTATGCGTCCATGAGGCGCAACGCATCAGTGACCTCTAATTCTCATGTTTGAGTAGTTTTCAGCCTAAGTGGTATAACATGGTCACAGTGTAGTATATGTATGTTTTCAGGTGGAGAGGAATATTTGATGCAGGTATTAACATTTATAGAAGGTGATTCCATCAACAAATCAGTCAATTCTACCAACGAATTATGTGATTTGTGTGAAAACTATCTTGGAAAATTTTTAGCCAAATGTCATCTCTCTCTAGAGGTATTTATTTTCAGTTTTTACCTCCATTGTTTTATTCTGAAATTCCATAACCGTAAATTGGCCTAAATAATTAATCACTAAGTTCAATTCAAAAAGGCGCCTTATGAAAATTACAAAAATATTTTCAGTAATGTGGGTCTTCCTTCTCAAATTAAGTGATCCTCCTTTTGGTTAAGAAGTCACCAAGTTGCAAAACATTATTGTTACGTGGAATAATAAAAGTAGGCACATTTAAAACATTCGTTCGTAGAATCACACTTTAATGGCTTAAGCTTGAATTTTATCGGCTATACAGTATTTACATATATATATCGGAAGATACAGTACTGAATGCCTGACCACTTTTGGTAGTTTTACAACATGGTGACCAAATCATATCAATAATTATAATACTGGCCAAATTTTAATAACCCTGACACTGAACAAATCCTAGTGAGAAAATAATCGATCGGCGACGCTGTTCATGAGTGACTCATAATAAAAGTCATTTTGAAGATATGTTTCTTACAGAGGGACAACATAATTTTTAAGAGATATGGTAGAGTAGATACAATTCCAGACATATAAATTTATTTTTACGAAATATTTTCGGCTTCGCTATTTCAACGTTATAATACTTTTTTGCCCTCAGCGTATGGCTAGTATGTTACATTTGGAACTGCTTACAACTAGGGCTGGGCGAAACCGAATCATTCAAAATTCGAAGCTGATGCAGATAATTTATTCGAATAAGATCGAATCATCAATTTCACATCAATACTAAATATACCATATTCACTATCACAAATTGTACCCATTATGAAAATCAAGAAACACGAATGAATAAATGAATATTAACAGACTTAAAGGCAATGTATTTTCAATTCATACTCCATGTCTGAGAAAAAAATTTCATATTTTAGTTACACAATACAACTGATTATATATTGTATTTTGTTGTTGAAATAAAAATTCTTCTTAATTTTAGAAATTTTCGTTCCTGTCGTCGATTTATGACTGATTCGAAGCATCAGAGCTTCGAAGCGATTCGAATCACCGAATCGAATTGCCCATCCCTACTATAATTTTAATATAAAATGCACGAATGCGTTTCTCAAAATTTAAATGTTTTTATTTGCATTAAATAATTCAAAGGCTTATTTACGACCAACTGGGATTGCACTCCATGGACGCTGTAGATAATAATAATTCATGACAGGACTGATTAATATTTGTAATTATTAATAATATTATTAATAAATACGTTACAAATATCATATTCCATTACTTGACTTATCGCAGGATCTCGATTTACCTGATGCTCAATGGTCAGACTATCTCTGGTATGCCGAAGATTCCCAGTTGGTGCAAAAATATATGGGCGCTGTTGAAGACGAACGAATGGCTAATTTGATGAAAAAATATATGGAGATTTATAAAACCAAAGTATTGCATCGACTACCAGAATTACGCTTTGGTCAGTAACCGATTATACTCATCATTAATACCATTTTTTAATAGTCAATTATTCGACAAGATCACCTTGAGCAAGTCAGATATTTACCGATTTGTAGAGCCTATATTTTACTGTTTTACACCCATGGTTGAGTAGTGGTCACGAATTAACGAGCCGGACTTGAACACAGAATTTTCAGTTTCCGATGTCGGCATGATAACCACTATGCCATTCGACCGCAGTTGTGGCTATAGTCAATTTTTAATGCGCGACTGTCCCCTTGCTTTAGGTAAAAAAAAATATCTCGCCTGAACAGAACTATTCATAATTTTGGAATGTATTCACAAAATTACTAAATTGGGTGACAAAGTATACCTGTGCCTTTTATATGTTAAAATAACTCCATTCAACAAATTCACAGGCTTTGTCCATGGCGATTTCACAGACACTAACGTACTAGTACAAAATGAATCTTCCTCGAAGGGTGTAAGAGAATGGAAGATTTCCGGGCTAATCGATTTTTCAGATTGTCATCACGGACCTTTAGTTGGCGAACTTGGAGTTTGTGTCGCCTATATCATGATGAAAGCATCTGGATTACCTGAACCAGATCCTATGGAAATTGCAAAGAGACTTATTCAAAGTTACGAGTCCATTCTTCCGCTTACGAAGGCAGAAAAAGATGCTTTGTATGGTTTCGTGGTGGGAAGATTAGTTGTATCGTATGTTATGGGAATGTATAAACTAAAACAAAATCCAGAAAACGAGGAAACTATAATGTTGCAGTCAAGGAACATTCCCAAACTGATTGAAATTTTAGAATATATCGGCCCGGACTCGATAATCGATTATTGGTTTTCCTAATCAAGTTCTTAAACACCCGTCGAATCACCATTCCCCAAGCATAAAAACATGCACACATATACATTTGTTAAGCTTAAGTCGCTTGTGGAAAAAGCCTTTGAGGTGCGGTTACTTAGTATATATGGGGTGTGTTGTAGTATTGTATTGTAAATTTGGCATGTAATCAGATGTGTATGAATTTATTAATCTCCATTTATTTTGGTGGTACCCGAAATCTCCTTGCCGTAGAAAGAGTTTGCTAGAAAGTTAGCGTATTGTGTTAGAGTATGCTACGCGGACCATGAATTTGCAATGCATTTTTCCTACTTTGAGTACTCATTCGGTGGTTGGAGTTCAGCTTTAATGAGTCATTTTCTCATGAGGACCCTGTCGCGCCGTCAAATATGGGTAATGTTTTATTTAAGAACGATTTCTTATCATGTTCAGAGAGAAAATTGAAAGATTTCACTGATAAATAAAGGATTTCGAGCCAATAATTTTAATTTTTTTGAGGATAAATATGATTCACGGGAAAGAATTTTTTCCTAAGCCATGATTTCCATGATGGATACATGTTAAAGACTTGTTAATTTACGATCAATAACCCATTGCACCAAACTCTATCTAAATCAATCTTTTGCTATATCCAAAGCAATTCACTTAACTTCGCCGTAACGATCCTCAGCTTGTACATGAGCTCGATTATAACCGCCAAAACTTAGAACCATTTATATGGGATTTCCAGGAAGATTATCGGTCGGCATTCATTGAGATCTGATCAGTCGCCAGTGTTCTTGAGCGCTGTGGCACTTTTCCAACAATCAAATAACATAGGACCGTTGAGGCACATGCTATGCAATTTGGATATTATTCGTTACAGCTGGGTGCTATTGTAGCGAATAATACATCAGGAATTTGATCGGGCCCAGACGCAATGGTGGTATCAAGCTCTGACAGGTATCGAAATATTAAGCATAAGTTATTTGTTCCCAAATTATATAGTATTATTTATTTCACTTGCCTAATTTCGTCTCGAAAATATGAAATATTCAATCCACACGTAATTAGCGACATACTAATATTCCGTGACTCAGTATTTTGAAATCAAATATTTTTGGTCAAATTTTGGAATTTGATATTAGGAGTTTAGCGTTTGTGTAACAATCGTTATTAAACGAAGAATAAAATAGAACGTGTCTGAATTCTATTTAATCAACCGCGTTTTTCTTTTTTGGCGCCCGCTCTGGTTACTGGGCAATAAGTACGAACAACCGGAGCCTCGATTCCCTCTTTTTTCAACTGTCTTCTGATCAATCTTCTCAGAGTGGGTGTGTTGCGTCTGTATTTTGTCAAAACCCAGACAGCTTGCTCATCTGAAAAAAGATGTTGGATTAGAAAGTGATCGATGAAACGCAAGAAACAGCGTTGTGGATTTGAACGATACCACTGATGAGCGATACATTGTAGAAAAGTTTTTTAGAGTAATTTTACTCATTAGAGTTAAAATAAAACTATGGAATAATATCATTTGACCAATTATGGACTATTGATAGAACGCCAATTAAAAGCGCAAAAACAGAAAATTGGTATGGTAAATTCAATGTGTATTTGTTACAGTGCATACTCCGTTACTAACGCCGTCTTCGAAATTTGTTAAAATGACCCTTCAATTTATTCATCACCGCTTGCATGTTTTTCATCATCCATCTCGACATATTTTGTCATGCATGATTCACTGATGGATCACGTTGCTGAAGCGCGGTCCATCTGTGGGTCATGCTTAGCAAAATGTAATTGTCGATTGCGGATTGCCTCGCCTATCAGTGAATCATGAGCGTTTACTCTGCTAGGGACGCCGAAAACACGAGAGGCTTTGGGGGGCCGATCCGCCGCCCAGATATATTATAGCTTACACGTATAAGACTTACTATTTGGAAGACATAGTGATGCAATGAAAAAGCGTTTTCTTCTGTCCGCGTAAAATGAAATGATGTTGTGGTGACCTGTAACTTCTATATTAAAATAATTAAAAATAAAATGAGAAATATATTAAATAAAATAAAAATAATAATAATATTTCATTTTAATGTGAACAGTAGCATGTGATTGCCCTTGCAATACTTCTTAAGCATATTATTGTATCGTTCGATTTCAGAATGCAAATTGGTCATACTCAGGAAGAACAGTTAAGGCCAATATTGGATGGTCTTCGGGGTCTTTTTCAAATTTCACCCTTTTAGGCAAGCGGGGTCCAAAATCAGGTAACATAACAACCACTATCGTGGCTAAGGGCTTCGTGAAATGTAACAGCAACAACTGCGATTGCAAAGAGAATATTTTATACTGAACTGTAAATAGGGCTGAGCAAAAACCGAATCATTTGAAACTCGAGTCGAATCAAATGACTCCATAAAAACAACAAATATCCCACTTTTACTATTATCGTCTCCATTATGAAAAGCAAACAAATCATATTCACATATTACTAATTTCGGCCAAAACTAACTTGAAGCGATGTATTTTCAATTACACTCCAGTCCATGAGCGAAGATTTGGGCGAAGGCTGGATGAAAGCAGCGCTTGAGAGGGTCGACTAACGGCGACTTATACGACAAAGAGTTACTACAAAATATGATACCAGAAACTAAATTCCAAGTGAAAAACACGAAACCGAATTGCTATAGTAGAATGCATGCAGTGAGATAGAAATTTCAACGTTTAAAAATTGAGTTTAAAATTTGACTAAAAACATTACCTTTCTTTAGAATTGCTGCACTCATTGCTGGGTAATTGTATCTCATGATGTTCCTCCACGATGATGCTGTTAGTGATATGAAAAAATTAATTGTAATGATGCGATATGATGCCCAATTATTATATTGTATCAAGGCATATAGTGTGAATTGAGAATTCAGTCTTCAAGTCTGTTTTGATTACATTAGTATTTCGTAACTATGAATTTCTTTGTTTTCATAATGAAGGCGAGTTGGAAAAGTAAAATTAGGATAGTTGTTATTTATTTGGAAGTAGTGATTCGATCCGAAAACGAAATTATCCATTCAGATTCGAATTCCAAATGATTCGGTTTTACCCATCCCTAACCGGTACCTTCTTGGAAAGGTGTTTTTGTCATGTACGACTTGAGACAGGAATAACACATATAAAGAAAAATGACATATCCTACAAAAATATATGAAAATACACAAAACTTTATGTCTAGTATGAAACATCATACTTTTTACAATAGTTCCGGCAAAATTTATAAAAAAATGAAGCCTCACTAAATGATTTTGTGAGATCGTATATGTTTCCGTCAAGGTGGTTGGCGTCAATCTGGTAAACTTGATGCGCATGAGGTCTGAAAAAATTAAATCTGTTTTATACATTACCATAAAATTTTTACTGAGCCATAAAATTTCTAATTATCTTATAATCTCATCGAAAATAAATCATGAAATTCAACTCCGCAAAAAGTTACCTTTCGAAGTGATTTAGAAAATATTATAGACCTCCAAAAAATGCTTGAACATTTTTCAACCGATATTTTCAGAATGCGAGTGAAACTTGAATTTAGTGAGGTGTTTAAAATCTTGAAATATTTCAAATTTTCGTCAAATTATGACGCCATATGGGCGCAAACATAATTCCATAAAAACAAGGAACAGTTTATAAAATATGCTTATGGTTGATGCAAGTTAACAAAATAACATTTTTTTTTTTTTTATATTACAGTTCTCACCCATATTTTAGACTGATTCTGACAGAAGCCCCTTTTCCTTTCTGAGTAATAGAGAAACGACTGCATTTATACAGTGCGGTAAATTTGTCTTTACTGTTCATTGCCCAAGTCCAAGATCCAGAGAACTGAAAAATTAAAAATAATGCGAACATTGCGAATGAGAAGTTTCCGCATTCAAACAAAATGATACAACTCTTGAGCCGCGGGGCGTGATTTAACCGGCAATATAGCTGCCTAACCTAACACCTAGCAATCGACGCGAGTTCGAATCCCGGCAAAGTGTAGCCAAGATCGTGGAAGGAAATAGTCTTCAAAGAGCAATACATACGGTGCCCCCCCTTTGGGAGGCATTAAAACCCACATCGTCCGCACAGATTCCACATTGGATGGTGGTATTATGAGGCGCAAAATAAATTTCGTAACCATATCAAATTGGAAAAATTGTTAATTGCATCAATAAAGCTCATTTCATTTCATGTCCCCTGGTTATCAACTGGTGACTTTAAAATGGACTGAAGACGAGCGTTAGTGGTCCGAAACTCGGCTGCACCTTTGGTAAAGCACGTAATTCCGGTACAAATGGACGGTGGTTCGCCGCTTACTGGGCCTAATATTCATTAATGAAATTTGAGGAAAGCTTATTCTTAATTATTGATGAACTTGGCTATCTGCGACCAGGACAATAAACCACGACGGTTATGCACCGTTAAGTTCTCACTTCGAGTGCCGTTGGCATAAATATATAAATGAAATAAAATTCCAGCGAAGAAATATTTAAGACAATTGATACGAAATATAAAATAGTAAAATTACATACTTGCTTTATATTGAGAACAGGAGTTTTCCTTGTTTTATCACAGGCAGGTACACCCAAAACATAACATTGCAAAATAACCAGAAAACTTATAGATAGAGTCTTCATCATCGTGAATTGTAGGCGAAATTCCATCAAAAACTGTTTAAAAGGCATTGTCGCATCTCCAAATATACTATTGCGACAGAACTTATTTTCGAAAATCGATTAAAATTCACTTGCATTCGTGTATTATTTTTACTTGCAGACTATATAGTTAGCATTTCAAATTATATACACGGAAGACAAGTGAATTTCTTATTATTTTTTTTTATGAAGATGTGACGTAAAATCATGCAGTCATAATGAAGATCGGATTAGCATATTGTGTTTACGGAAATGACAAAATGATACCCTAATAACACGAATGCTTCCGATATTGGGTATCGTGAGTTAAGTCTTCCCGCAATCCTGCAAAACACGTGAGATGAACTTCTTCATTAGTTCAGTTATACAATTTGAACATTGAATGCCTTGTTCTCGACAAGGGTGGCAGTGCGGTACGGTACGAAATTGTTATCGTACTTCGAACCAGCAAAATAATTTCGTACCGAACTTCGTACCGTACCCTTCGAAAATTTTCCGTACCGTACCGTACGATATTATATTTTTCGTACATCGTACCGAACTTCGTACCAGTACGTAATTAAGTTCGATTAATAATTTTCATTTATCGTACTAAATTTCGTACTAGTACGAAAACAGGTACGATTCGCTGGGCAGCAATTCCGTACCGTACCAACTAACAATGTCCAAATCAGCTTTTTTGTAAGATCTGGCCAATGCAAGAAACATCACCAACATCTTACATCAAAGTGATGCAGTTTTATGCTATCTGGTTTAAAATCCAGCGCAATAAAACATGGGCGTAACTAAGCATATGTGACCCCAATATCATTGTTCACATAGCGCATAATATGAGAATGTTAGACCGGTGGTGATAAATAGTGGTAGGGTTATAAGAACATTACCATCGTGCTTTTTTAAATATGGTATTTCTGGTACAATTTATGTTCTCTTCAAATTACTGAAAATTGTGATAAATAGTGGTAGGGTTATAAGAACATTACCATCGTGCTTTTTTAAATATGGTATTTCTGGTACAATTTATGTTCTCTTCAAATTACTGAAAATTGCTATTTATTTTTTAATACCAGACAAACGTATTCCTGACATGCCTCGTTGTCTATATCGTGACTTGGCTGTTTTTTTTTACAAAATATATCTTCTAATTAAGGTGAGCTTCATCTAACACTCAACTTAAAAAAGCCTAAATATATCTTTATATTCGGATGAGAATATACTTCTGCGTGTCTGAGTACAAACAAAACGTAATAGCGGTGGTTACTTGTTAACTCAGTTGCATAGTTGGTCAGGGGGAGAGAGTTTTTAAGTTAATTTTCATATAATTTTCGCGAGCCTGCGTTGCGCAATATTTTTCCCTGATTGATTTTGTATATTTCGTAGCATTTAGGCTTTAAAGTGAAAATTTTTATTCAAATTTTACAAAAATTTCAGCGGGCTTCCGGCGCGCCGGTACATTTTCCTGTCTGGTAATGTTTATTTCAATCTTAAAACATGTATTTTTGTTTCGTTCTCAATAAAATTTTGCGCGCCTCCGGCACCCTAATCTTTTTGTAAATTTGAAAGCCTATGTTTGCATGTTGGAAAAAATATGCCCCCCTCCTAAATTATTTTCTGGATCCGCCACTGTATTTGGGCAGTGCTTCCTGCTCCACTGTGAATTTTAAATAAAAACCGGTCAAAGCACATCGGCGATGCTAACGATATATTCAGAACCTACACCGTGATTTTTAGTATTATGAATGCTGCTTATCTTGTCGGGCTATCACAACTTTCGTTACTGCAGAAAAATGCATTCAGTTTAAGACGTCATAAATCAGCGGCTTATATGTATTTCCAAGCAATCACAATGTTTTACGCCACTGCAGTAAAACCGATATACGACATAGCTCATCTAATCTAGGTGAATCAGTCGCATTTTTATTACCATACCTGCGCCGCTTTTAATCCTTTTAAAATTGCCCTTTAGTTAAAAATTCTTTGATAGACACAATTTATATTATTAGCGCCCTTTTATAAAACGACATAGATGTTAAATAAAAAAATTTTTTTGAATTAATTTGAAAAGAATAAAGTATAATGCCAAAGTACGAAAAATAGTACGGTACGGTACGAAATAAATACCGAACTTCTTACCGTACCGTACTAAGTACGGAAATTGAAAAATGAATCGTACCGTACTATCGTACCGGAAAATTCAATCGTACCGTACCGAACTTCGTACCGTACCGTACCGTACTACCAGCCTTGGTTCTCGATTTCCAAATTATAAATATAAAACTTATTAATAAAGTTAAAAACTCTCCGGTGAAAGTTACTTAACGTAAGTCCGCAGATTAGCAAGATGTTTTATTTTATTTAAATATATGCAAAAAATATGTATGTCACGAAATACAAGAAAATTATTTTAGGAAAGTTTCAATTATTTTTTTTTTATCCAGCTTGTTCTCCAATATTGTCGAGCAGCTGTTCACTATGCTATTGTTAAGTTGTATTTCTTATTTTTGATGTATATGTTGATTAATTTTTTATTCTTGCACCGAATATCGCATTCACGACGCACATAGTTTGACTTCATACACAAATTATAATATGACTAAAGAAGTGCTTTCTGTTTAATCACTTCCGTACTTACTAAAAAAATCTTACCCCGAATCAAATCAATACTGGACACTGGGTAGGATGGTAACGTGCAAATTGAATCTCGTACCCATTGATAACGGAATCTGGAGGGGGGGGGGAAGGTGAAACAACCCCTCCAAGTATTTTTTTGAATTTTAACAAAAATATTTTTTAAATAATCAATTTTTTTGGCGCGAAGCCAGGCATTTCACAGTGATTTTTCGTTTTGATCCCAAACTATTTCGCCCGCCTTCAACTTGAAAGCGTTGATACAAATGTAATTCAAACTTCATATTTTTGCTCCCCACTCCCTTTCACCCCAATCATTTTTGGAATTGAAAGGACTTTATACGAACGATGTTGATTGGATCATTTTTGAGATAACATGCACCCAAAGCACACATTTCAGACTTACACTATTATATTAACAGTTTTGACCGTTTGTTGACTGATTTATTATTTAGCCAACGACAAATAAGTAATCCATTGATAGATAGGTAACTGATGGAATCCTAATTCGGGATTTTTTTGCCAAGCATGTTTCATAGATGGACCGCGCCTCGGCGCCACTGTTCATTAGTGACTCACGCAGACTTAACAGTTTTTGTCATATATTTTCTTACTTGTTCAGAATCGTTTGTTTGCAGAATAATGGTCACAGATGAACATTACAAGAGAATACTCTTTAGAATATCATCGCACCTGATAGGCATGGACAGTTACGAATCATCCCCAATAAACTCAAATTGGCCGATTGATCAGTCTTAATTTGCGTAATCGATCTACAGAAGTAACTCCGTCACTTTAGATATTGGTTTTAAAGTATTGAAATAGTCTTAACGTATTTCCCGCGTGGCGTAAAGGCTTTTAAAACATACAGAAGTGGCACATGATTTTTTCATCGACCAGGGCAGATAGAACTTACTGCACTTCCCATTGCGGTTTGGTGCCGCTGGGATTATCCTACTATATTTTGAAATATCCAACTGCAATTTAAGTTGACATCGGCTGCTAAGATGCTGCTTCCGACCTTGCTTAGAGCGAACTTCAATAAAAAAAGCGCTATTGAAGCGTATTGGAGTAGGGCATGATCATTCGGCAATCACGTGAGCGCCTACAAAGGAATCAGGCCACACCCGGCGATCATTTGCAGACAATGCCCTTTTACCTTTTATGCGAAAGTGTGATATCAACGAGCTTCCGCGAAACTGCTTGTCACGTGACCTACATCAGATTCACACTACACTAAAAAGAACAGCACATAAAACAATTACCCGCCAGTGATATGATGTATCACGTCCGCCGCTAAACAACTTCCCACTTCTGATAGTTCAAGAATCCGCGGCGTTTATAGCCAATGACTGCAGCGCAAAAATACATCCTATCATGATGCACAAATCAAATCGAGCGTTCGGCCATCTACTCTGCAACCAAGGAAAGGATTAATATCATAATCATTTACTGGAATGCAATATTTTGTCATAATAGTCGACCAATTCCCGTTCAGATCATCAGCAGAGATGGAAGTTAGCGCTGGTAATGATTCCAGCGCGTTTTTAACATCGAAAGCGAGAAATCATGCCTGCTATTTTGTTTCAGGTTCAAATGTTACACAGAAAAAGTCTACTCATACGTGGCTCCTGCCCAGCTATACTAAATTTGTTAAGCATCAGACATGTCCACCTTCGGCTCATGCTTTTTCTACTGAAATTCACTCAGAGCAAGGCCGGAAGAAGAGCCTAAACAGAACAAACTGACGACCACTTAATAGCAAAGAGCTGCTACAAGATGGTACCGGCAGCTGCATTCATTCTAAGCAGAAAATCACAAATGGAGCTGAACCGTTACTGTATAATACAGCGAGTGGTATCCGCTCCACTTGCCTCTTATGACATGCACGAAATACCCCAATGCCCCGAGGACTATTATAAAGCCCTACTCACCTATAGGAATTCCGTACCTATTCAAAAACTAAACCAAAAAGGCTCTACGAACACCATGCGAAGGACGCATTTTCCTAAGCTGGCAAAAACAAGTGGTACTAGCACTTTCGTTATCAAACTTTTTTCCGTTCAACACAACCAGTACATATATGGACAGTTTTTTTCTCTAGCTTAAACGGTACAAATATTGACAAGGCAACACAGTATAACATTATTTATTCAGATTATAAGAATACGCGAATTAAATACATATATACGGTGCTCAAGCAAAAAAACTAAACGATGTGAACTGCAATTGGATTTCTTGGAACTTCTTTTTAAATAAATGACAAGTATCAAGTCTTGGAACTTTTAAAAGAACATAATAAATTGCGTCGACCAGTGAAAGGAAAATAAATTTTGGTAACAATCTTTTTTACTTATTTACTACTCCGTAGCATGAGCCACTGATGAAAGAGATCTGGATGGAATCTCAATCATCCGTAACTCACGCTTAACATAACAATATTACAAAGTTGAATTTGGTGCAAATTTATTTCGCTGCCATGTACTTGATGAGATCAACCACACGGTTGCTGTAACCGAATTCGTTGTCGTACCAGGAAACTAGCTTGACGAAATTGTCGTTGAGGGCAATCCCCGCAAGGGCGTCAAAAATACTGCTGCGTACGTCGCCGTTGAAGTCGGTGGAAACGACTTTGTCTTCAGTGTATCCGAGATAACCCTTCATGGGTCCTTCCGAAGCCTTCTTGATAGTCTTCTTGATTTCGGCGTATGGGGCAGGTTTTTTGAGTCGACAAGTTAAATCGACAACTGACACATTCGGTGTAGGTACTCGGAACGCCATACCAGTGAGTTTGCCTTCCAATTCTGGAATGACCTTGCCTACGGCCTTCGCAGCGCCTGTGGAAGCAGGGATGATGTTTTGAGCTGCACCTCTGCCATCTCGCCACGACTTTCCGCTGGGCCCGTCGACAGTTTTCTGTGTGGCTGTGTATGAATGTACAGTCGTCATAAGACCTTCTTCGATTCCGTAGGCATCATTTACGACTTTAGCAAGTGGTGCCAAGCAGTTGGTGGTGCATGATGCATTGCTAACAATCGACATCGTGGAGGGATCGTATTTGTTTTCGTTAACGCCCATGACAAACATTGGAGCATCGGCTGACGGAGCTGAAATGACGACGCGCTTAGCCCCTCCGACGAGATGTGCTTTAGCTTTTTCTAACGTGGTAAAAACTCCAGTAGACTCGACGACGTATTCAGCTCCGGATGCGCCCCAAGGAATTTTTGAAGGATCTTTTTCTGCGAACACGCTGATTGCATTACCGTCGATGACCAATTTACCACCTTCGACATGGACCTCTCCTTTGAATGGGCCGTGAGTGGAGTCGTATTTGAACATGTAAACCATGTAATCGAGATCGATAAACGGGTCATTGATGGCGACAATTTTTACATCGCTATGTTCAAATGCTGCTCTAGTAACGAGTCGCCCAATACGACCAAATCCATTGATGCCGATGCTGATAACCATTTTAAGTTCTTGGGGATTTAAATCAAAATAATTGCTAAAGTAATGAAGTTTCTGTAAGATAGAATAACACAACGTTTCAAACTTCAAGAGCGGATCCATCCACAATGTTAAAAAGAAATGCAATACGGTAACCAAAATCAGAGATGCCATTTCGCTAAACATGTGCCACAGATGGACTGAGTCTCATCGACGGGTGACAATTAACATAACATGCTTTGGCTGATTTTTTGCGATTAGTACCAGTAAAGGTTTCTGCATTTTTTCTGTGATTTCAAAGCATTTGAAAGGGAATTCAATCACCAGCAAAATATTAAATTTGCCCTGTTGCAAGTCTAGGCGGGTCAGGCAGTAAAAGCACAGGTGCTCGACTCGAATGATTTTGGACATTGTGTGATATTTCAAATCTACCATAGGCAAGATTAATTTATTTAATCATTACAGCAACTATTTTCAGTATCATTTGCCTTAAAATTGGATTTTCAAGTTCTTTGGTTAGCTTTGATTCAAACTAGCACCAAATTAGAACTATTCGAAGTAGATGCTTTAATCTTATAACAATCTTTGGCTATGTGAATACTAAAATTAATTCAATCAGAACAATAATTCTATCGACATTCCGGATTACCTTTCAATTTGGTTAAAATTGTTGCAAAAATTGACACGGCCAAAATCATGATGTTGCTGTACATAGGCTAGTTTTAGCCAAACTTTTCAGAAATAATTCCATGGTATTTCGAACTATTATGAATGAAAAAAGCAATCTGACAAAATGTCACTCAAGACACCCGAAAAAATGGGTTTCATCAAAAGAAAATTTAGCAAATGGGTATTGTTTCATGATAATCATCACTTTCTTTGATTAAACTGCCTCTAAATAAAGATCATGATTTGATGAAGTCAAAACTTGGAACTTGTGACAGTTACTCACTACACAGTTTTCAGATAAAACTATTATTATTATGCAATTTGATCCTATACAGGGGGAATAATATTATTTGTTTTTTTTAATTTCATGAACATTGAAAGAGGGTTGAATCATTAACCACAAAAGGAACAAACTAACAACCAAACAAAGCCACAGCAAAACCAGTAACTGTACCCTAAGCAGAAAGTCATCCATACAGAATCACATTGCCATAGCACACAGCGTTTAAAGTAAATGGTAAGAGCAAGTAATTTTTGAATGTGACATATTATAAAGCATTAATTCTCATGCCATATTATTAAGTGGATATGGATAATTCTCAGTTTAAACAGCAAAGCGGTCTACTTTTTGTAGTCAAATTCTACATTAAAAAATTCTACATTAAAGTTCTCGGTGTGATGCAATTGTCAATTATTTACCATGAAAATCGAACCATTTGGATCCTGTTTTGTCAAAAAAAAAATTTGCAGAAGTTAACTATCCTTTCTACGTAAAACTAATATAAACTGGTATTCAGCACAGTAAATGAACACGAACACATGACAAGCTTGCCATTCAAATTGCACACATTTAGGATATCTTAAATCTCCAAACAAGATTATTTGCTTCTACAAATATTTGCTAACAAACCAGATTTCTTTTTATTAGACCAATTGATTACAATATTATTTATAAAATATAGGTAGCAACGGATTTAGTAAGAACCATGTTTCTGTGAATAGTCCATTAAAACTGAATAAAAAAAATTATTTGAAAGATCCAATGTACTCTAACCGAATAAATGATGCAAAAAGTTGACAGTACTGACACTTTCTGGTTGGGATGGAATTAATCTGTCTATTTACACTGAAAAATAGTAGCCTATTACAGTAGAATGTCATTTCTCTAAAGAATAACGTATAACATACAGACATATGGAACTGTCTACTTTCAACCCAATTAATTATCTACAATGCCTCTAGCAATCTAGACCATGCAACCAAAAAGAATCATCATCAATCAATAAACCACGCCTGTAAGTTATATATTTACCCGCGGTGATTGGTTCTTGATAAATTAGCGTCGACACCGCCCCTAAACCTAAATCCAGAAAACGTTCTACTTGTTAATGAAGGCTCTAAAATCTAACGTTATGCCCACAACCTGCTTCAAATGTCTTCGTGAACGTTGCAATCTTGACAAGAATTCAGGAACCTCTCGCTGTCTCGCGTATTAGAGGGGAGCAATAAAACGGAACGGACGAAGTCATGCCGCATGTCTCCTGCATTTAAAAATCAAGCAGTTAAAATCTTCGACATCTCGAATAGCTTACCACTAAATTTGGTTCCCGTCAAAACGTTCGAGAAACAAGAAGTAGGAACTTTTATTTCTGTTCAGCAGAATCGGTCCAATGGGCTGCTAACCAGACCGTTTTATGCTGTTACGTGACCTACGGAACGTGTCGACATTCGGAAAGGTTGTGGATCTCAGCAATTTAGCACGCATACACACCCACGTACACAGGCGCGAATGACGTAGCCGGCAACAAGAATTCATTTTTATTTTAACCAATGACAGCTATGCACACCCACGAGTTAGTTAGAAAGCATGCGCGTTCATTTTGGCGACGATACCGGCGTCAGCTGCGAAGGTGAATTTAATCTAGAGACGACCAACCGCCGGTAATGGCGGCATTGGATTGAAATTTTTGAAAATGAAAACTTTTTGTCCAAATTTTTAGGTTCACGTCCCTGAAAATGACACTTTTTTCCGGCGTGTTGCTCTACTAGTTTTATTTGGGACAGTTCTGGAATGCTGCTGTATCGCGTGATTCATGCAACCCTGAAGAAAACCATTATTATTATTTCGTATACACAACTTGTTTCAAAAATCTTTATTTAGTAGGTAAGCTAATAGTTCATGGTTGTTGATATCGGCAATATGGCATGGCGGGTTAAAAAATCGACAGGAGTTCAATATGTGGTTTCTTGTTTGCAATTTGCCACAACAACAAAACGGAGTTTTTCACAGGCCCATTTTGTACATCAGTGACCTGAAGCGTCCATAGCCGCTCCGTAATCTGTTGAGTTGGACCCATGCCTTTCGGGGTAATTTGTGACCTGGACGTTTTGAATTAATTCGTTGATATATGGCTGTATTTCGAAAGGGACTGGTGGTGCCATACTATCACGCTTGCTTATTTCTTCCATATGTGGCCGGACTAACTTCCCTGATTTGAGACGTGTTGGAGCCTTTGAATCGAATAATGTTTGGTGAAGTAAATTGCAGCCTTATTATACAGGTTTTGACAGGAAATATCTCGCCTAATTTGTGATGGTTCAATACCAGCCAAACATGGAAGAAGGTAAGTCGGCGTAGAACGTATGCATCCAGTAAGAACCCTCATTGCCTCATTTATTTGGGTGTCAATGAGGGTAGTATGAGCACTGCGACACCAGGCCAGCGAGCAATACTCAGCAGTTGAGTAAACAAGAGCCAAAATCGATGTTCTAAGTACATCGAACGATGCACCCCAACTTAGGCCCGCGAGGCGTTTGATCAACGCAACCCGAGCGGAAACCTTCTTTTTGTTTTTTTCAAGATGATTGCGAAATGTCAAACTCCAATCCAAAGTTACTCCAAGATATGTTGGATTAGATTCACATTTCAGAATTATTGGGTATTCCCCAAATTCAATTTTGATGGTCTTCCTTGCACAGTAATTCCGGATGTGGAATACAGATAAAATGGTCTTGGATATAGATAATTAATTGCGAGCGCCAGTTCTTGAGATATTTTTCAATATGGTTCATGTCACTAGCTAATACTAATTCAACTTCCGCGTAGGTTGGTGCTGACCATGTTAGAGCCACATCGTCGGCGTACATGTATCTGGTAGATTTGGTTTGGGGAAAGTCGCTGGTGTAAATGTTGTACAGGATTGGCGCGAGTACAGAACCTTGTGCCACGCCATTCTTGAGTCTATGTGGTTTACTGGAGGATCCGTCGCTGGTATAAAGCACAAAAAACCTTGATGATAGCATGCTCATTATGAAAGATGAGAGAGGAAGTCATTGTATCATTTTTGTCAGTTTTAATTTCAATCCAGTGTGCCAAACCGTATCATATGCCGCTGTCAAGTCGAGAAACACTGTTCCGCATACTTGGTTGTCGTCGTAGGCTTTTTCAATAGTCTGCGTTAAACGGCAAACCTGATCAATTGTCGATTTTTCTTTGCGAAATCCAGCCTGGTCGTCCGGAAGTTGGGGGTCAATAATTGGTTAAATTCTGTTGAATATTAGTCTTTCCATGAGCTTAAATGATGTGCAAAGTAGCGAGATGGGTCGATAGCTGGAGGGACAAGAGTCTGATTTTCCTGGTTTCAATAGAGCCACAACCGGAGCCCGGCGCCAATGTGGTTACAATGTTGGGATGTGGTTACTGGTTAATAGTACATTAAAAAAGTTCAGCATCCATTCTAATATGTGCTTTCCCACGTTAACTATAAATTCGTTATGGATACCATCTGGTCCAGGAGCTTTTCCCGTTTTCAGTTGATTCAGTGCCACCAGCAGTTCTGTTCCAGTTGGTAAAGGATGAAGCCAAATGTGAATTCTCATCTATATTGTTTCGGCACAGATAAGTCAAGTCCCTTTTTACAGTCCTGGTGAATTTTTTGTCCGTCTTCTTATAAGTTCCATTTTTCACAATATGTTTGGCAAGATCGTCAGGTTTAATCGGACAGTTCTTCTTTTTCTCCTTATTTCCTGTGAGTCTTTTTATTGTTGACCAAGCCTTTCTAGACGAGTGTTTGAAATCAATGCTGCTTACCGATTCCATCCACCTTTTTTGTCGTTTTACGTCCAATGTGTTAATCAGTTTCGTGGCTGCTTCTGAAGCCATTTCGTGGTCATAAGCTTCATTGTAATTTTTGTATAAATTTGTGCATTCTTTGTGCATGTGTTGGGATATAGCTTTTTCTAAATCCGCGAGACTTTTTTGCAGCAATTTTTATGATCGATGTGAAAGACTTGTATGCAGCATTAACCTTACTTTTTGTCGGAGTTGGTAAATTTGTTGCTAGGTGGTCAGAAAGTTCTTTAAATCGAGCCCAATTGGCTTTGCGAAAATTCCATCGTGGTATTGGGGCTGAAGTGGTTGGTACAAGTATGTGTGGTATGTGAATTAGTGACGGCCTGTGCTGAGATCGTGGAAATCGTCCAAGCACTCCTCCTTCGGGTGTAATTCCGTTAACAGAAGTTGTAAAAGTGACATCAGGATTTGTGCCAGAACGCCATCTTCCCCGATTCGAACGAGGGTGGTTGTTTAGGGTCATACAGTGTGTGAAGATGCACCAATAAGACTCCCGTTGACGCTTGCATCAGGGTAGCCCCATAGCTCGTGACGACAATTAAAATCGCCAGAAATAATGTGCTGGCCGGAGATAGCTGGGAGCTTACTAATAATCAAGTTTGAAGATGATGAATGATATATGTTAGTTATCGAAACATTTCCAATCAGTATTGTGCTTCATTGTGTTTCATCCTCCTCCTCGGAATTTGAAGTCTCTCGAAGTTTATGTTGTTCCGAACAAAAGTTGATAAGTCATGGTGGATGCTGGGGCGTTTCTTCTATTAATACTACTGAAATATACAAGTCATGGCAGAGATTTTGGATTATATCTGTTTTTACATTTGTCCATCCTTCCACATTTAACTGCAGAATCTTGGGTTTTATCGGGTCATTGCCAGAATCTATCGATTCTCGTCCTGAGAAGGACGGTTTAGGTTTGCAGCTGCTGCCGCATTCACAGCTCTCCGATCTGGTTTTATTTTTCATGTTCTTCAACATTATTCGGTGTTAGATCAAGTTGTGTTGTTTTACTACTGATTTTGCCAACCTGAGTTGCCCACGGTGGACGATGAGGACGTATAGTAGTTCCCACCCCAAGAAACCATAAACAGAGGCTACCCTTTGATAGGAACTTGTCGTCATACAAGCACCATAAGAGGATTAGGAATTCTAGGCAACACCGTGTAACTACGGTTTTACCAGTACCTCCTCAAGTTTTTATTTGGAACCTTTCATCTCAAAGAGGTATTCTTCCACTCACATATATACCTCCGTGTGGTCTTGAAATAGCGCCAAAAGTTAGGTTTAACATATCCATCCTTATATAAGGTGATGTAACCTTGATGCGATTTGTATATAGGATTAAATATGTAATTTTTCTCGAAAAATCTTAAACACTACCTCCAAATGTTTCTTGTGTGTATGACGTCAACTTCGGCGGGTTTCACTATATGTTATTATAAATTGTTTCACTTGATCCGGGAAACCAGGGTCGAGTTATGACACCACAACGATCACATGACGTTCAACCAAATAAAAATTCACAAATTCGTTGATACATTTGCCATTCGACGCAAGTTGAGTAAGATAGTGTTAGACACCTCAGATAAAAATACGTTTGATCGAAATAACTATCCTTTTGTCACACTGCATATCGCCCAAGCTGTGATGAATCTATGGGACGCCAAACGTAAAATCCGAATGCATATTTAACCTAAATCTGTAATTCGCCTACATGTACAGTTGGCAAATCAACACTTTAGTATCAAACTATAATTTGGAACTTTAAGGTGCCTGGAAAACGATTGTTAATAGACCGCTAGGTGGAATAGAACGTTGTTTTATTCAATTGAGAATTTTGCCTGGTTGTTCTGAAGTTCCGGTTTTCTTATAAAAAATTGTTTGGGTTTAAAAATCATAGATTAGATGATTTTATAGTCATTTCAGCCCCCTCCCCCCTCTCCATTGCAACTTGAAATATTCAGATATGTTTAGGTATACGTTTATTCAGGTTTAACTTTTGAGCTTTGAGGGGGCACTATTTGCTCCGTTTCGCTCTAGTATACTGAGGGCATGTGCATTTGATACCCTAGCCTCTTGCTTTCAGAGAACCCGTAGATACCGAGAATGCAGTACGCAATCTTTTTATTAAAAAGCGAAGCATTTTTTCCAACCATTTTACATTGAAACCTTGTTGAAAGTTTATACATATTTAAACCCAGTGACTGAAAGTGGCCAAATTCTGAGAATTCTTTCATGATTCATACTCTTTATGCTAGGTAGTGAGGTGCGATCATCACATAAAAACAATACATTTGTTATTTGTAATTCAGTAGTTGTTTTCGGATTCCCACATTTTTTAAAATCCAAGTAGTCGCTGCACAATGCTCAGCCTGCTTAACGATCGGAGCTTTTCCCACCCATATCATTCTTGTAGATAAAATACGATTGTGTGATGTTTTTTATACAAAAAAAAAACTATTCCGCTATTTATGAAAAGCCAACATGTTTTCAAGATTTTCTTGAGCGATCTCATAGAAAGGAGTCATATTAACCTGTTTTTGATATAACTCATCTACTTCAAGATCAACTTCAAATCTATATTGTATATTTCCTTATCAAATTAAAATCATATTTCCAAGTGAAGAGAAGAGAATATATTTAAAGAAGCATTGTCACATAAATCACATTCTAGCATAAATATTAAAACTGACCTGGAGGTAATTGAAATCCAATCCATCCATGCACTGGCACGAAATTCGCGTTTTAAAATTGTTCAAAGTTACCGTACCTGAAAACTAATTCTTGAGACACTCAGACAAAGAACCACATCAAAGTTACCGTACCCGAAAACTAATTCTTGAGACACTTAGACAAAGAACCACATGAATTAACAAGAATTAACCTTGCATGAATTAACAAGAATGTTTTATCCAGATGGTTTTTAGGTTTATATACAAAGGCAATTGCAAACCTAACTGTTAACGCGATATGCAT
This sequence comes from Styela plicata, assembly GCA_963675895.2. NCBI lineage: Eukaryota > Metazoa > Chordata > Ascidiacea > Stolidobranchia > Styelidae > Styela > Styela plicata. The sequence continues at coordinate 18,966,342 of OZ023140.1, forward strand.
GTCTACCATTGATTTGGAACTGGTATCTGTACGAGAAGGCGTGTTTTTCCATATGTTTAAGTCGTATTTTAGGCTTTCCTTTCCCACGTGAATAAAATTAAATCCTATTCTCAAAGTTAGTTATATCATTGCCTAACTGCACCACTCCTTGTGTATGAATATATTTTAACCTTGAGACTTACTGCAGCATCATGATCTTTATTCCGACTGACGACACCGTAGTCGAGCTAATTGCAAATTCCATAGACATAGAGTAAGGGGGGACACTGATATAAGTGTCTGAAACACTATGTCACACGGTTACGGCAAATCGTAAATTTTTTCTAGACATAGTAATAACCTTGATTTTAAATCGGTAATAACAGTATAATAGCCTATTTTTTTAGAAACCTAGGCAATCAGCGGGTGACTTCACTGTTTCTCTTAGCGAACAGTGGCACTCAACGTCACACTTGTTGCGAACGGGAATTTTTTGTTCGGTGATTCGAATCGTTTTCAAACACAAACTATTATCAAGAATCGTAAATGAATATTTTATTGTGAACGCAAATTGAATTGCCGCGATTCACTTATGAAATAAAAAAAAATTACGAATGATTCGGTTGTGCCCATACAACTCTAATCTACTAACTTATCTACTTACTAATTGTCCTATCGCAATACATTCTTTAAAAATGAGAAATGAATCTATATTAAATGAAAACCAAAAATTTTGAATGGTGAAAAGATATGAATATATAAGTAATATCAAAGGAACATAAAGCATATTTGTATCACGATAAAAACGCCTCAAACTTTTACAAAATTGGATATCAGGTTATAAAATTGGCTAAATAGGCGTATTAGAAAAATTTTGTTTTTCCTGCGTTTCGGTCAGCGAGGACGAGCCCATGGCATTGTGTCCCGATGTCATTGATAGATCGCGCCATGGATACCACCATGTTATATGGATTTTTGAACCCAATGCTTTCGGACCAGGTCGAGGCATATTGCTCAAGCGTATTTGTCGAATAGGGCTAAATTACCTTGGCTGAACGTAACTAGAAATTGACAATATAGGGTTTGTGGAGAACGTGAAACAGATGATCAAAAACCTACTTAGGCATTAGTTAACGGGTAATTATTTTTGTTGAGCACAAAAAAGATGGGACAGATTTGCGGAGCGAATGAATGAAGCGAGAGAATTAGAATATGGTCAAAGCTGATAAGTAAATTTGATATCAGTGTGTCCTAATTTTTCTTCGATCAATTTATCCATCATCTCAGATTGGGCGACTGTCATCAACTCCTTCCAACTTCCAACTTCGCCTGAACAAAGTAAGGTAGGTTAATTATATTATTTATAAAAAGAATCGGGGTTTTGGAAAGAACCGAGTCGAATATTTGCATACAGAAGAACTCAATGCAATTAATCGACGCCAATACAAAACAGAATGCAAGCTTTACTTATATTTTTGGTGTAAGATAATATACATCTCAGAGAACCCATCCTTCCGTTATTATGTTAAGTAATAACCACAGACAAAGAGCTTGCATGCCGCGCGGTTCATCATTCAACAATGCGCTTATCACAGTCATTCAGGTGAACGGGTCACCCAGAGCAAATCCCCCACCAACCACGTAGGAAAGAGAGAGAGAGACATATTCTGTGTTGTTTGAATGACAAAGGTGAGGTATATGCGCATTTAATACATGGGTTCCACGGAAAAGGGGTGACCGCGGATTTATATTATTACCAATATTACTTTCGATACGATTGCTTTCGATGATATTTTGATGATTCAACGACTCCGCCCGAACAGAAATTTTAGCATGAACGAACAACACCTTTATTTTATGAATAAACCATTTGTGGCGCGATAACCCGCAAAGACTAACACATTTGCGTCGCAGATCGAAGATTTCAGTCAGGCCTAAACATGACCGGACCGTTAAAATCTTTCTATTAAATCGGATCGCATCACTAATTCCATATACAAATCAATTGTCGCGTTTCCAGAAATTTGTGACAATGAAATCATTTTGTGGATATGAACAAACTGGGAGAAGCAACGTACTTTCAATTCAAGCTTAAAATCAAGAAAACGAAACAATTTGACCAAAATATTTTGGTTTTATTCCGTCATTAAAATATGCTAATTTTTCTTTATTTTACACGTTTTTGTTCCTATCGCTAAATTCAAGAATGATCCAATTTTTTGTGCTTCGACTCCGAGTTACCAAATCAAATTGTCCAGCACAGCTCAGATTGTGGAACAAGACACTCTGCCAAAAACACTAACCTATTTGGCTCTGGTAAAGCCCCCTGCCCAATGTGATTCCCACGAACTGAACGAGTGACTACGAAATTCAATGTTACATATTGAACGATATTGATTTTGCGAGCTTGTTTTAACTTAAAATATTCGTTTTTTATGAATTTCGTCGATAAATTATTCGAAATTTTAAAAACGCACGAACAATTTGGCATTGAACGGCCAATTTGAAGCTTATATATTTCTAATATAGCTGATAACGATCTGAATAACCAGCCAAGAATATTAGTTCTCACCCTTTCTGAAAAGGTTCAGTTTCAACAAGTTGGGGTGAGCTGTTCGTTTCATACCATCAAACGTGACTGCTTTTGCTATTTCTCCGATTCTTTCATCATCAACTTGAACGCCTAAAAAATTTGCCAGGCGCTTAATTTCTTTGTTTATATCCTGAAAAATATTAGGCACGATTTTGTTTACAACCAAAGATTAATATTAGTATAAAATCATTGGACAGCGGTAGTAATCAATTGCTGAGTGGGCGCGTACCAATCACTGTTTAAGGAAAACGTACCAATCAAGGATTTTTTCAATTATGAGTTAACAGGTGGAACGCGCCTTATCGACGCGTTCCAGCGATGACTCATGATTGACAACATATTTTTAGGCAATTTCTTTCTAATCTTTTAATCATGCCCACTATGTTCAGTTTGAACAACAAGGCTTAATATTATATTTCCAGTGCCTATTGTTCTATTATTTCAAACAAAATATTCCTTAAATTTTGCTTTCATATGGGTATCCAATTCACTTGAATTATCGTTGACGATTTTAGACATGTACAGTTCCGCAAAAGACCTTATTTATCACATAAAGCCGTGTTGATATTTTTTCTATCCTGCCAGCAGCCTTGCCATGATTGTATTCAAATTTTATCCTTTCCCAGCAAACAGAGACAAATATCGTCCAAATATGTTATATTAGGCAAGGCGCGGCCATCTGTGGCTCGTTCTTGACGAAGTAAAATTTTAGATTGGGTTAAACTCAGTAAAAAATATTTTTACGTTTTTCATGTCTTCGTAATAAACAAACAATACGTTATTCTCATCTTTATGTTTATACCATCCAAGTATATGATCTGGATACCATTCCCCATCTTTCATGAATGTTATTTGTTTTCCTAAAAGAAATTTTCAAACATCTTGAAAAAGAAAACGAATTCCGAGTAATAGATACCCCTTTGTATAGTCGTATACTTTGCTAAGTATGGTCACTGATAGATCGAGTCTTCCAAAATGAAATTGCTATTTAAGCCAAATCTTATCCACCTATTCAAGCAAAATCTCATTAATCTATTTTCGTGGATTCCAAAAATACTTTTCTTGTATGATCTATCGGTGACATGGGTATAAGTCTTATTATTTTATGCTCATCTCATGTATTTATAGGAATTTCTCCTTTATTTATGCTTTAAATAATATTCATACAGTTATGTATTGCTGCCTCGCAATTCATGTTTAATTGAAACAAAAATTTTTTACAACCACCCTATTCTCTTACTAAAATAATATTGTCAAGGATGGGCCACAGATGGACCGCGCCTTGATGGCGAAATTCATAGTAACTCATACTTAACAACGAATAGGTATGTACAAAATTCTCTGAATTCGCTCACTCAATTATTTAATCTGCAAAAACAATTTTTTAGATGATATCATGTATTCTTCCTTTCAAAATCTCAAAACTTTTACCTACCGTCTTAAATAGTTGACAAAATCACCTTTTGAGCCAACAAATTGTAATTTTGCCCCACATAGACTAACACTGATCGTAAGGTTTCAATGAGGTATTCAATTATTTTTAAATTCAACAAACCTTGCACAAAATCTGAAAAGAATTTTGGCCATTCTAGGCTGAAGTCTTTACGTGCATTGTTAAAAGGTCCACTCTTGCAAAAATGATACCAAGATACAACTTGATCCTTTGGATTTCGAAGAACCACGACAATCTAAAAATAAATAATGGAAGGGGTTTTTTTTGCTTGCTCTATGTAAGTTTAAAAACAGCACCATGAAGGAAACGGCTAGCGGTCACTCAGACAGAGAGAGCTCAATGAAAGAGTAGCCACTATACCCTCTGCAGAAATTACCCAGTATTCGACAGAAAAATGTACAAATAATATAGTGAATTGAAGCTTACCCAATCGGAAAAAGTTAGTGAGAAATCACCTTACACCACTGTGGTTGCCAGAATACAGCACAACTAAAATTTTCCAATTGAACAATGATTTCAGTATTTTTTAATAATTGGCATATCAATGTTACATAATTTTAAAATAAATTGATGATTTCGCGTAAAATTTTCAGTTAGTCATGCTATTATTTCCGAATCTAATTCCACTCGCATCAATAAACACTTACAATTTGTCAAGTATGGACCACAGATGGGGCGCGCTTACGAGACTTGGCAACGCGAAATTAAAAATATAGTGTTCGTTTTCGGCAGGAATTTATCAATACAAATCACAACACAACTTTAAAGAACAATTAATATTATTCAAATCCGATTTATTTGTATCTCGATCCCTACGACAAACGTTTTTGCAATGCACTTTCCTGTCATTCAATTTATCTTTTCGATTGTTATTATGCATTTAAAACCGCTTAAAACAAGGCTGGAAGTAGCGTTTAATGTCGGCACTTCAATGGCAAGGAACGACTACAATATGTAGCACCGACACAAGTGGGAAGGAAACAGTAATTTTTGTAAGCGAGATGGCCTAGAGGTTAAACATGTTGGCGTAGCACTTGAAGAGTCCCAACATGTCAGAAGCTTCATTTTGTCAAGCAAGAGCTACTGATGGTTCGCGCCTCAGCGGCGCGTTCCATCGGTTGCACCTACTTGACAATTTATGTTCCGACAATTTTTTTCTATCTAGGCTAAGCCCTCATTAATAATGATCTTACCAATGGTTTTTCGAACAGAAATTCGATTCCGTCGAGCTTACGCTATGGCCTGGGCAATTCAATTTGAATTAATTCAAAGCATAAATTATTCGAAACAGTCGCGAATCCGTCATATGAAAATAATAAAATTTATCTTATCAATCATTCGTCACAGAACGTCCACGGCGCGACGACATGATTCTTTCAAGATTTTATCAATTGAATATTGACTGGTCATAACTTATTCAGTCGTTATTAACGATTCGATTCGAGAAAATTATCTGAATTAGATTCGAGTTTGGTTCTGCCCACCCGTTACAATCTATTACAATTGCTATAAAATAACAACGTGAATGAACTAAATCGCTCTCGATTTTCATCCAACAACTCTCTTGATGAAATATGCTTGATATCAATGCCACGCGAGACATGTACGTACATTGTATTTGAACTGTTCTAGTAATATACATGAAATGTCGTGTACATTCAAAATGTCACAGATTTGATGAACGTCCATTTGATGATTAAGCAGTTCTTTTAGAAGAATGAAACCAACAGATGTTATCAATATTTAGCAACAAGAAATGTACATACAAGGGTCCACAATCACAATATTTTATTGGATAGACTAGAAAATAATAATATGAACAAACTCAAGGAAAGAGAGTTAAAGTCAATAGTCAGTCCCTTTATCAAAGTGACCCACTCATTGAAAAAGGTGAACATAAAAATGGTCGTAATCGGTTTCCGTGCTGGTCTAAGAAAAATATTAAATATAGTCTTACCTTTCCTCCGTTCTTTTTAATTTTTTTTAAGTTAACCAAATTTTCTGGCAAGTGAGTTTGGAAACATTTGGGATGAACCGGTAAATATTCCAACAACTGAAACTTCGTCGCTACAATTTAAAGGAACAGGATTCATGTATCTCAGTATACATCTAATAATTATTTTTTTCTCGAATAGCTTTTTATTGAAAAGGGATCACAGATGGACCGCATCTTGAGAATATATAGGATCACCACTTTATTCTTTACAGAGTTTAAAATCATATCAGTCCTCTCAATACGCCTTTTGATTTCATTTCAGTGCTTAATGACAAAATTATAAAAAAAATGGTTTTAATGTTTTGCAGTGTTTTAAAAAAAATCGAAATATTCGTAAAAGATCAATGTATTAGATGAAAATTAGTACTATTTATCTGAAGTATTTGCCTCCGGGATACCAATAGCCAAACATACGTCAACTACAAATTTGGGTTCGATATAACACGACGATGAAAGTCGTCCTGTAATCATTTTTTATTTTTGCCTTCGTTCCTGATTGAAATCGAAACCTGTATCAGCACGATTAAAAAAACGTTAATTATACTATCTATTAACAGTATCTTAACACTCAATAGTATTGTATAAACGGTAATGATCATTATCAGCATTGGAACAAAAAGTATGATTCAACCTTCAGGCGACCCACCCTAGTCAGAATAATGTTGTTTTGTAGAGCCTTGGCGGCTTTGGTTCATGCTCGAATTCAAAACCGAATTCTTGGTGGTACAATCCAATATTTGTATAACTTTAATAAACCTGTTACCTTTAGCCAATTCAAGCTTTTGTAATGGCGGGAACATCTCTTGACCATCAGGTCCATATAAAAGTTTACTGACTATTGCCGATGTCCAGTTCACACCTAGTAAATGTATTATACAAGTGGTTATGCGCGATTCACTTACAGAAGGACGTTAGTTCGATGCTTGTCGAGTCAACGAGCTTAAACTTTTGCAAGCATTTGCGGGTAACCGAAATAGGGCAACTACGCGGAATATACATAGAAGATACTTGGATACAGCAATGTATTGCGTTGGCGTACCCTTAAAGAAAATTTTGATCATGCATTTGGCTCTACTAGCTGACGGAAACGCTTATTTACTTTACAATACCTAATTCATAAGCATGGGAGAGGCTGACTGAATACTCATAGTTGCTAATAATGTGTGAGAAAGATTTCACGCCCTTCACGTACTTCCATAATCATCTAGACCTAAGCTATCTATGAATCATTCTTCACAATTAAAAAATTAGTGATACGTAGGAAAAATTCTGCACTGCAGTTATTAAGTTTGTAAGTTCCGACACCTGTTTTCGGATATGAGACCAGAAATACAGAATTTTTCTCTATATCCAGTTTTTCGTAAGCATATTTTGCTGATTCTGCTTCAAATCCTGGAAGAAATCGATGTTCTCGCCACTCGGTTTCTTGAAATCGGAGAACCCCATTAAAATGATCTGTAACATCTTTTACAGTTTGATCAAATATCAATCGTTTTCCTTCTGGAATTGCAGAAATAAAAGCCTCCATTTTCATTCGATTTTTTTTTATAGTAATTTAGATCTGTAATTAATTTACACGTGGAACTATTATGCACTACCAAACCGGAGCAGCTAATGATTTCTAATCTTTGTATTGAAAGGCTTTTTGCTTCTGTTGGGTCGCTGCACTGTGCGGTTGTCTAATCTGGTGAGTAAAAATCTCCCAAAGGTATTTTGTCAAATTTGGGTCGCTGATGGATCGCACCTTATAGGACAAGCACGATTTGTTAGTACTACTCTGCGTCTGCAAATAATAATTTCTGCTGACATATCTCGTATAACCACAACTGCACCATCCTTTTCAACGTTTTTGCAGAAAATATAAATCAATAAAATATTTATTCAATGTGTATATTGCCGTAGATTGGCGACTCATTTAAAGCGTGATTTATAAATGGCTCATATTTGACAGGCACTTCGAAGTAGAGGGCATGTAATATGGAAAAAAAACTTCCTTCGGAACATTGAATTATATTTATGCCTCGTCTTAGTTGTTTCCCAATTTCTGTAACCAACTACTTTACCACGCATATGAACTGGAATCTGGTCAATTTATCTTCAAAATTATATATATTAAACATTGCATAATTTCCACCTTTTTCTGAATGTTTCAGTAGACTAATAAATGTTTCGTTCTCGTTTTGTTTTCATAGATACTTCTTGAATTGGAATAATTTATGAAATTTTTTTCTAACGGTCGAAAGTACAAAATAGGTGTATTTTCACGCATAGGTCACAGATGGATCGCACTGCTAAAACGCGATCTATCTATGACTAACGCGTGACAACATGTTTGATTTAGTAAGAAACTGGCTTTATGTGGGCATTTACATTTTTTCAGAAAGTTGAAAATTGAAAACAAATTAGTATCTTTATATCTAAAATATTTGCCTCCGGGTTATCTTTAGCCAAATGTACGTCAACTACAGATTGGTGGTAGATATAATAAGACGATAAAAGTCGCCATGTAATCATTTTCCATTTTTAGCTTCGTTCCGAATTTAAATGGACATTTGTACCAGCACGATTAGAAAATCGATTAATTATACAAACTATTAACAGTAACTCAACACTCGATAGTATTGCAAAAAAGTAATATTCATTATCAGCATTGGAACAAAAAGTATGATTTGACCTTCAGACGACCCACCTTAGTAAGAATAATGTTGTTCCATCCTCTTTTCTAGAGCCTTGGCGGCGCGATCCATCTGTGGTTCATGCTCGACGAAAACGAATTCTTGGGTGGGATAATCCAATATTTATTACAAATTTAATAAACCTGTCACCTTTTGTCAATTCCATCTTTTGTAATGGAGGAAAGATTATTAGGCCTTCAGGGTCATATAAAAGTTGACTGACGGTTGCTGATGTCCAGTTTACATCTAGCATGAAATACACAACTGGTTAAGAGCGATTTATTTACAGAATGACGTTAGTTCGATTGTTTCGAGTCAACAAGCTTAAAGTTCTGCAAGGCATTTGTGGGTAACCGAAATATGGCAATATGGCAACATTTCTGGACGACATTGATTGAAGTAAATGGCACCGATGGACTGTTCAACGGAGTTCATTTATCTTCAGCTCATTCTCTCTGATATCATACCTTACCAAGTTATTCACCGATAGTGTATTATATTCAGTCTGAGATGTTTCCTTTTCACGTATTCGCATTAAACTGCCCTATAATATTTATATAATTGGACTTTAAAATTACTGGTATTTGGCATCGAAGTTGTCAAGTTTAGACAGAATAGAATACATTTATGTCACGTGCCTGAAAAAACATGCTTTTTCAATTTATTGGATCATTGGATTAAAAAGAATGGGACTCTAGTTTAGAATTCATTAATTTTCGCTATCATTTCGAATCAATTTTTTCATATATTAATCCTTTTAAAATTACCCATGAAACACTCATAAATGGCCGATATTTTATCTGAGCAGAAATTATAGTTCCGTTAAGCATGGGTCACAGATAGACCGTGTTTCGACGGCGCGATTCATCGGTGACCCATACTCGACAACATATATAGTTAAAATTTTGTATATCGGCAACAATTTTAAAATGAAAAACACGACGATTATTTTGCTTGAATCCTAGTAAAAATATGCCGAACCACAGAAATTAGTGTTCTAATCGAAGAAGTATTCGCTTCTCATTCCGCTTCTAATATATCCAAACCGTACTTAGGTGCTACGATCTTTCCCTATTGTTATTTGTACTTATTTTCACAATGTTAAATTAAAAAGCGTAGGAAGCAGCATCCCAAACAAGCCGCCGAGGACGAGCACGATTTGTTAGTACTACTCTACGTCTGCAAATAACAGTTCCTGCTGACACATCTTGTATAAATACAACTGCGCCATCCTTTCCAACGTATTTGCAGAAAATATAAATCGATCGAATTTTATTTATTTACCTATTACCACAGATGGGCGTCTCATTGAAAGTGCGATTCATCAATGGCTCATATTTGACAGGCACTTCGACATAGAAGGCCTATAATACAGAAGAAAACAAACTCCAATTGGAATATTGAATTATTTTTGTGCCTCGTCTTAGTTGTTTCCCATTCCAAATTCCTGTAACTTAATACTTCCACTTTATTACGCATATGAGCTGAAATCTGGTCCTTTTATTTTTCAAAATCTTGCATAATACTATTAAACGTTGCATAATTTCTACCTTTTCCGAACGGTTAAATCAAGTTTCGGTGGACTAATGAATAGTTTGCTCTCGTTTTTGTTTTTGCTATAAACTTTGGCCTAATTATATCCATGCCCTTTTTGAATGTTAGTGTGATTTGCAAATCTTCTCACGTTTTTTTATTCTTTTTTTTATTATATGCAATGTTTTCATTGGTTTTACGTGCGTGACCGACTCATGCTCGAAAAAATAGAGTTTTAATTGACAGATATGGATTGGAATTTTTAAATAATATAAAAAAAGGTTGTGTTATGTGATCAATACTTTTATGCGATTAGCCAATAACTGAAAACTGCACAATAATAAAAAAGTTTAAAAATATGTTTGATGATGTATAAAAACTAAGACACTCAGTTTTTCGCTAGGTGTAAGATTTTCCCTGTTATCGGTAAGGTCAGTGAACCATATTTCAAATGTTTAGAGACTTGTGGTTGATATTCTTATCAGAACAAGATTAAAAATTAGAAATCCATGAATTGTGCTAACGCTACGTGTAACAATACCAAAAGCTTGCAGTCACAATGATTTACGAATGTCACAATTTTATTTTCAATTTGTCTTATACCGAAACCGGAATCTTAGAAAATTGCCGTTTCCAAAGTGTCGTCTTTTTTTTTTGAAATCTACTCTGCGTAAGGTGGGAAGCAGTGCTTGAAAGAAACCAACTAATGGCCACCTAAAATCAGAAAGCTACTAAAAGATGTAGTACCAGCAATTGCACTCTAAACGGAACACGTCCCAAACGGAACTGAACCCCCATTGTGAAGTGCAGTGTGTGGCCCTGGAACAATGGTGAAACCATCTGGCCCTTCTTTGCTTTCTTTTACTCGCTTCTTACGATACGCAATAAATACGTTAGGATAATTCTAAGACCCGTACCTACATGGCCGAAAAAATTGAAATTGTTACATAAATCATAAGGTACATGCACGAAATGCGAAATATCCGAACCAAAACTCACAATGTACCGAACTATATGAATAGGAAAATATTCCCCAGTGGTTTTTGTCTGGATATTTGACTTGTCAGAAATTCTGTGACCTCAGATTTTGTCTTACATATATCCCGATAACAGCAGAACTAGGGCTGGGCAATTCGACTCGGTGATTAGAATCGATTCGTACCACAATATATTCGAATCAATCGTAGATCGTTCATAAGAATAAATACTTTCAAAATTGACAAAAGTTTTCAATTTTAACAACAGAACGCATTCGATTTTGCTCAAATTTGACCCTGACCTACCTATCCCCAGCCCTCGGTATGACAATATTCATCGTAAACACACTTTTACGATACTGCTCTGGCCTTTTTAAACGGAATAAAATAATTTTGGAATATCTGTCGTTTCTCTACGACTCAACTTTCGACATTGTGTTTTGGTAACAACAAGCCAACCTCCTTCTACTACTTCACCTGCATAACCCCAAACCGGTCTAGCTTACCTGTTCTGACCAAAATCGATAGCATGTTGCCGTTAAAATATGAAAATTGTTGCTCTGAGGCATTGTAGTGCGCATTAAAAAAACACTACAAAATATCAAATATTTGATAGCCAAGATGGTGACAAGTTGTCATACTAAAAATGTGATATTTGGTATTTACATGGAATTAGTGATTCGATCCGATTCAAAAAATTATTCGAATCAAATTCGAATTCTGAATGATTCGGTTTTTCCCACCCCTAAACAGAACATCAACCATCGTGACTCTTATTTTTTTAATGGTTCAATAAGCTAAATGACTAGTTTTACTGAAAACAACCTGGGTAGATGTCGACGTTGAGATTTGTATAGAGTAAAATGCAATCGCATTGTCCTTATCTGCGTCGATGCGCGGCCCTGTAACCATCGAACGTTTCTTTCTGCAAGGTACTTCATAACCGGTGAGTATTCAGAAACTTGTCGTCGTTTGGGGGGTCGGAAAAACTTCGAAGTAATATTGTTTACGTCACAATGATAAAAGGCATGAAAAAATAATCAATTATAAGCGTAAAACTGAATCGAATAGTATAAAGTTTTTCAATATTATTGTTTATGCACTTTTATCGTAACTTAACATAAGGATTATATTGCAACGGTAGCCTCGAAAAGATCGAATCATTATTAGTCCCATCCAGTAAAGTATATTGTCTAACGAAATTTTGGAGAAGCCTGTTGTTTGTGTTTACAACTTGCTGGTTGATAATCTTGAACTTAGAGCCAAGTTTTTTCGCAGAGTATTCCACAATCTGCTACTCAGTAAAACTGTGGAAACACATTAAAGTATGTGTCACTGATGGATCGCGCTGACCGGGCGCGATCCATCTGCGACTCATTCTTGACACAAAAAATTAGATCATGCCATATAAGTTCACGGAAAATCACGGTTGCGTTATTGAATAAACACAACAAAAATATATCGTGTTTGTGCCATGAATAAACCCTTTCTGTGAGGCTTAGATTTACTATAACCATGCCTATTACAAATATTACCAGAATTCCTTGAATTTACAAAGATGTTTTGCACGGCATTCTTCCTCGCATGAATGATAATATTTGCGTGTTATTTCATGCTCAATTCCGACACAGTTTTCAAATACAATATACACTGTCATTTTGTTTATTTTTTTTATATTTTGTGGGGTACTTCCAGCCAAAATAATTTATAGAGGACATTTGTGTTTTACAGAAATATTCGGGGGTGACGTCACTTGTAACATGGTATGATGCCGCTCCGAGTAGTATAGGTGTGATATGGAACGGCTTGGATATATTACTTTGAGATGCACCCCGATACCAAACTCTAAATTAGTCGCTATCAACACAACTAACTTACCGAAATGAGCGCTACTAACCGCAAATGCCATGAAGTGCAAAGGAACAATTTAAAAGTCGAAGATGCTTTGGATCAGAATGGTGCCATAATTTTCAACATTCACTGTTACTTTGCTGTTGACGTAAGACATCAGCGACGCGGACTATTTGAATTTGAACGAGAACACGAAGTTTTTTCATGAATCCCTTAAGCTTATGTTATTGAACAAAAAAAAACTATTATGAAATGTATCTGAAATAAAAATTCTACTATATTGAGTGTATTCATTTGCGAATGTATTTGATTGGTGTTGGACATCGCTGGAATGGTCTTAATGATATTATGTCACAGTCAAGATCAAGAACCACCTTAAAATTTATGATTCGAATCGATTTAGATGTACGTTTGATTATAAAGTTTTTTATTTTTAGTACAAACTACTGCCAAAAAAGGGCGGTTTTACTATATTTCTGCTACATTGCATAATGCTTTGTCGTTCTCAAGTTAATATCGAAATATTCGTGACATTTTTGATATCTCGACAGAATTTGTTTTTGTTCAAAAAAATGGATAAAACAGTAATGGGAATGAAATGAATATTTTACCAAATAAGGTCGTTTTGCGCGTACTTGAAGAAACAATGCGACCTCTGCCACCATGAAGAATGTCAACATTATTGAGAATCTTGTTTCCGAGTTTTTGACCAAATTGTTGCAAATATTCATTCCATAGAAATTATTCTTCTGATAATATTTCGTATGCGAGGTCCTTAAAAAATTTGTCACTTTTAGGGCAGATGACCAAAATAGACAGGGTTCGAAATTAAATCTGATATTCGGCCGTGATAAACTGTAATTTATTTATAAAAAACTCATTTATTCGAACGACTTTAGTCCTGTTCTGCTAATTCATGGTTTTCAAATTATTATTGATCAAGGATGAGACAAAATGGAAAGCGCCAATTTTGCCGCGCGATATCTTTGGCCCATGCTTGATCACAAACTTAAACTCGAATTCATATAGAAATAGGTGAAAATTTTACTAAGTTTACGTATTTTTAATAGTATTATTACTTTCTTCAACGGACTTTAAATAATAGCGCAATTTTGGTCGGTGGAGTTTACTTTTTGTAACGTAATAAACTATAGCCATATTAGCTTTAGAAATAGCGGGACCGCTTTCAACCGAGGGTAATAAGATAATCTATTGAACGCTAACGATATCAAATTTTTCTAGTGAGTCATTATGTTGTTATTATTTTTTTTTATCTGAGAGAGACAATTATATCGGCCTTGCCGGCATCTACAATGGACATATTTTTACCGGTTGGAATTGGTTCACGGATTTAAAGAATTAGGTCAACAAGGGTTCAATTGATATATATATATATTTTTCTACTTTCTAATGGGATGGACGTAATGACAGCCGCTGAATTTGAAATTTGTGAATGAAGGGAAATATCTTCGAAAAGACGGCGAAGACGAATATAATATTAAACCTTCTGAGTAAAACTTTGTGCCCGGGGTATGAAGACATTTTCGAGTCGGAAAAGTACACTCGTGATTTTTCCAAATTAATTTTACTTCTACTTTACCATAAATTGCTGGAAACAACTTTTTGTCGTATTCCTAAATAAATATACAGTGTAAATAGATCATTGTTATGCCAAATAATAAATTAAAATTTAACAATAAGTTTCTGACTGAAGTTGTTTTGTTTTCGAATAAAATCCTGACATCAAGGATCATTTGAGAAACTCAATCATTCAGGTCTATAATAATATTCAAAATCCATTTTTTAACTTTTTGGTTTAGTACGGACCAAACATGGAATACAAACAAAAATGGCCCAAACATGGTGCTACATCGACGTTATTCATAAAAGTCCAAAACTTATGCCCTAGACGAATTTACCTGGTGTGATACACACGACTTTGTGCTTTGATCAGACAACTCGTCGACTTCAAATCAAAAGTTTTACTTTTTTCAAGAATGAGCCACAAATGGGAATCGCCTTGTCGAATTTAACAAAACAGTCTGATAACCAAAATTCTTACTGGGCTACACTACATTCAAACGAATTTGGTCCACAGATGATATATATGAAACAAGGAGAAACTGTGAATAAATTTCCCAAAAGTTGAAAAAACAAATAAACTCACGCGCTTACGGGGGTTCACGCTGCACCCTTTTCACGCCTTGCCTCTGAATCGCCATATTCAAACCATTACTCACTTATCTACGCGACAACAACATCAATCGCGGGATTGTCCTCAATTTTTCGATTTTTATCTTGCGATGGATGGAGTGAGTCGTATTTATTTTGCATTTATTTAGAAATAATATTGCGTGACAAAGTGACAGTTTACCCCACACTTAAACTCGTGTCAATACCTTAACCTCAATGGGTTGCACCTAAACAACCGCAACCAGAAATTTGATTTTGTAAAGTATGAGCCACGGATTGGCCGCGCTTTGTCAGCGCGATCCATCAGTGGCTCATACTCAACAATGTGGTTGGCGAATGATTTCGGACTGCGAGAACTGCTTGGTGCGGAAAATTTTTAAAAACAACAAAAATGGCGGCATAGTTTATATGCAGTTCAAGAATGCCGCAAATTAACGACATTCAACATTCTATTGAAAATACTTCTCTGTTCAATACTCTTTTTTGATCTAAAAAAAATAAACAGATCTTGCTAGTTTTGTTCCAAACGGATCATTTGAAACAAAAAACACAAAACATCTGGACCACCCATCGAGCAAAAAAGTCGGGTTTACTATTCGACTTTCTTCTGTTCTATTTGTTAAGGGTTGTGTACTTATCAAGTCACAAAGTTGGCTCTTGCGGGGTATACAAAATAATCGTATCTGTCTTTTCAAAGTCAAATAGCTGAGTGTGGATTGTGCAAGGTCTCTATACATTATGTATGAAAAGGGTTACCATTGTTGGAATGATAAGGACTTTCCGGCTAGGTCGAGCACATCGAAGCTCCTATCCCCTGGTGAGCGATGGTCATGAATTACCAAGTCGGACTTGTCGGATTTGAACCTGCGATTTTAGCATGATAACCACCAGGCCATCGCTCTCCAAAGCATAAAAAGATAGAACTGGGGAAATGTCTCGCGTATATGCGAAACTTGTAATTTAAATTTATAACAGCAGGGTATGCCAAATTGACAAGTAACGGCGCGATCCATCAATGACTCAAACTGAACAAAATAAATTTTTTTTAACATGTTGAAGAGTACATTCAAGTTGGGGTTTCTATGAAAACAATTCGAAGGCCATTTGACCACTCTCTATTTTAGTGATGAAATACCTTTTGCGACTTAGTCAAAAAAAAAAAAATGACGCAGCAATTCTGTGCAGTTTTTCTATTAAAGCCAAGATATCGATTTATACAGTTTATAATTTATTTGCATTGTTGTATGAGTCTTCGACCCATCATAATGTCTAAACTACAAATTAAATTTAATTACAAAATTAACTGTACAAAAATAATGGTAGAAATGTAAAAGAAATGCATAAGAAAACAAAAATGAAATATTGAAGCAAATTTAAATCTCCTAGCCGGTGTATACACAAACCTATCATATAATTAAGCTAGAATATGTTTTGTCAAGCATGAGCTATTGATGGAGAGCGCCCATCAGGCGCAGTCCATTTGTGGGTCATTCTTGACGAAATCCCAAGACACAGTGGCGCGATCCAGTAGAAGCTAATGTCGACAAAAATTGTCGCTAAAAAAGTCAAATTGTGGAAATGCAAACCATCCGAAACGGACATGAAAAGCAAATCGAATCGAAGTGGTATTTCCATTCACAAGGTTTGACCTTTGAAAGCCGAATCATCATCGGATCGGATGCAACAGTGAGCGTTTCTGCCTTGGGTGAAAGCCAATAATACTTTTTTTTAAATGTCGATAATCTTGGTCTAATAATGTGTGATGTTTTGCTGTTAAAAACCACCTGGGCTTTGAGAAAAATGATATTTTTATTATTTTAATAAAATAGAGTGGAGCAAATAGTAAAAAGTAAAGTATATGAAATATAAACAAACTTATTAGGTACCTTTAGCCATTTTTTAATTTGAGTCAGCCAATTGGTACCTAGCATTTTAGGGCACCCTTTTGTGACTGGAACTCTTGAACTGCATTGAAATTGAAACTGACAGAAACATCTTTCTGATATTAGCATAGTCGTATTGATTAGGCCTTCATTTCACCACTTGCCATATTGTCGGTGACCAATGTCGTAGTTAATGGAATATTCTGTATGCTCCTTGGTATTTCTATTTCAGAGTCACTTTTGTAAAACCCACCAGATATCATTTCAACTTTGCCTGTCTTCAATGGATCCATCAACAGTACATGAGTGTTGAAAGGCGCGGGATCGTCTCTTGAATTTCCTGGACGATATGGAATTTGTACCACGTGACGGAAACCATTTTTGGCATAAAAATGTGAAGTCATAGAGCTGTGACTTATCGCAGCTATAACTGGGCGATCGTTCCCGTTATAATTATTGTTATGTTGATTTGGAATAATCGGTTTGGACCTTGTGCTATGATTCATATCTTGTTGCTGTCTCCGTAATTTCTGACTTTCGCTCGTTTGTTTCTGGCAGTATTTACTTGGATCAATATTCGCCCTCGTTGCAGCGCGTGGTCCCGGAATAGGCATGTGGTGCAGCAATGCTAGTCCATGAAGAAATTTCATCCAGTACTCACCGTGAGAAGAATTTGAATTTGAGTTTTTCTTTTCACTCAGAGTTTCTTTACTTCCAAGATCCTTATCCCTTTCTTCGTCGTGTGAATGCGAAGATATACTATTCCACAAACGTGTGAAAAAACCGACATCAGTAGACTCGGTAAGATTTTCTTCTTCTGGTTTAAGATGAATGCTGTTTGAAGAATGTATATCTCCGTTTATTGGTTCGTTGTTATCTCCAATTTCTGACAATTCGATCATGTTTTTGTCCTGTTTGCGGTCTACGGTTCGATATTTGATCATTATTTCAACAGTTTTCTCAAAGATTAGGCTTCCAAGTCCGTGTAAACATAGATCAGGATCGATTGCACAGAACAAACCATTCCACATCGGAACACGAGCTTTGCGAAGTACTTTTGTCACCTGCTCTTGTTCCCACGCCTCGTACCTGTATGTAGAATGAAGATCAACAATACTAAAATACCAATTGTCTTGTGAGATGAAGTAAAATTATGATATTTTAACGAAAAATCGTTTTTTGGTTTGTTCGGGGCCTAGCTATGGAGTCTAAATTAAAAATACATTACCTATTGCAGCTTTTTTATTATAATAATATTAGTAAATTCCTAGCTACGAACTTTTTTATTATTTTTATATTAGGAACGTCTTGGGTAAAAATGGACAATTGCTGTTGATGTAAAAACTCAATCCAATTTGAAAACATTACGATTCTGTAATTGCAGTTGAATAGGAAATCACAACCGTAACTCCAGGAGCTTTCAACACTAATGCATTGGCGAGTGCACAGGACTGATAAAAATTGACTGCCTTAATCAAGAATTATGTGGTTATAACACTATTTCATACTTTTTCCATCGTTTCAAAATTTACAATTTCGAGTAAACGACAATTCTATTTTCAAGTCTTGTGCCTTTGTGAGGGCCTTAATTACGCATTCATGACGTATTAAAAATCAATTCACTTCATTTTCCTATCATCAACTAACTTTACAACTCGATCCAAGCAACCTTCGCTGACACTAGCCAAATCGATTTTCTTATATGCTTCCCAGTATAAATTGTCGTCTTGCAGAGACCAAGCAATTCCGTCGTCCGCCGGTGGAACAAATAGGACGGCTCCTCTTATATCGAACGCGTCCTGCAAAAAATGACCAGAAAAATAATAACATAATCTCATAATGCGATATTTTATACCACTAGGTCACGTGATCGATTTCCCGCGACTGAAATTGGATATCGTATAATTATGTTCGGTATTACTTGGACCATCAATTTTTTATTCTCGCAGTTGAAATATATTTTGCCAAGCATGTGCCCCAGATGAACTGTGCTTTCACAGCGCGGTTCATCTGTGGCTCATACTAAGCAAAATAAAATCCGAACATGATTCAATTCATGACTCATTTTATAGTACGAATTGATTACCAAAAATCACTTTTATGTGACCGAATGACCGTAATATTGAAGGACGTAAAACGAGTCGAAAATATTTATAAATCAAAACCATATTTTTATAAACAACCAATTTCTAATCATTCAAAATGGCTCGAAAATTATATAGATCATGAAAGATGATTTCATATCTGAATTAGTCCAGACTAGACGTTTATGAATTGCACTTCCTACTTAGATTTGAGTTGATGTTTATAATAAATCGATGAATGTTTTGAAATCTAACTATATGGTACAAAATAACAAAAAATAATATTTAGAACCGAGAATGATTAATATTGTTTTAAATTTTTATATAAAACCATCAAGCGTGTCATGAACTGTTGTGAAATTATATAGCTTTATAATATATAAGTATATATGAAATATTTTACTTTTCTTTTAACGTCCGCTCTAATTTGGACTGTAGACAGTGCCTAAAACGGCCACTTAAATGGCAACGAGCTACTATGAATGAAGTACCAGCCACTGCGCAAATAGGAAACATCCAAGAGAGTCTGAACCACTATGTTTATGTGTTATAATTGAAATATAGTTGAAAAAGCTTTGGGGGAATTTCGAAAAAAATCATTATAAAAAGTGTTGATCCAAATAAAATGTTTCTTCTTTAGAAGAAATGATAGAATTGGGAATGCTCGACATCGTCACACCAACCTCGATATACTGAAGAGCCATTTCTTGTCCAGAAAAATTTTCATAGTTCATTTCTAGTTTTCATACCATTTCAAAGCATTTTGACAGAATTAGGTTGCCAATAACTCTGTTTGCATAGTCCGGAGTGCATGTAATACGAATTGTTAAATTTCATTATTAATTTTTAATTCGTCGGTGTTTAAGATGTGTTGAGTTTTTGTCCTACTTACATAGTTCCATACCGATTAGAAATGCGAAATTTGTTTTCTATAAGTATTCTGAATGTATATAGCAGTCATCCGAGGTTTTTAATTCAAATTCGTTCTAATCAAGGCAGGAACCAACCAACAGATACTTGAGAAGTAAAGAGCCAGTACAAATCGAAGTACTAGCAACTGCACTCGATGAGGATAACATCGAACACATGTACCACTATAAAGGAGTCATCGAGTGAAATCTGCTTCGAATGATGAGAGAACCGTTTACGAATTTCTATGTTTCTTTCCAATCGTCTCTTGCGGCACGTGGGAAATATATTGATTGGGGTAATTTTGATCCCGTTACCTACAGGGCGGATACAACCCGCGAATCATGCACTCTCATCACGTGGTACATCTTAGAAAATTCATGCAAATTTCTATAGTATGAGGGGATTATCTGCATTTCTAATCATCACGGTTGATTTATATTTTCGATTGAGATGTTCAAACGATTGATAGAGCATGACATAAAGATTGCAGTAAACTGAAAATACGTTTTCGTTGAACATGCTCCATACATAAAACAAGCATTAATACTGGTCTAATTCCGACAAACACAATTGACCGCCGGGAAATTTAGTTTTGGTACAGATGTGTGTACAGATGATAGTCTACTTTTCGTGTTTTTTCAGTGGCTCAAGCTTGATAATACGTAATCAACACCCTGTCCGAACCCTGACTAATGCCATTGTTGTTTTTCACCTTTCGCTCTCGTTCGCACTCCATTTCACTTTCTTGATATTTTAGAAGCATCAGAATTCCCTTCCCGTGACGGACCGCAACGTCGTAGTTTGCTTCAAGATATTTTTGTAGAAATTCTGGTCTTTTACTTCCATCTGGTTCCATGTGAACGTACAGAGGATATTTCTGAAATGATTTCACAAAAACAGCTTTTGCTTCCAACCAGTCATCTTCCCCCTGAGCGACATCCATTCGCCACCTGTACATGGGAATAAAAAATAAATAAATAAAATAAATTCAAAATAATTTGTTGAAAAAAGTTTAGACAAGTTTCGGCCACAACGCTAAATTCCTCATTATCTCTAAAGAATTTGATATGCGAAGTATAATTTTACTTCGATAACAGCTTGTCGTAGTCTTTTGCAGGCGGTAATTTAAAAGCACACCAATCATACATACAATTTGGAGACCAATCATTTGGACGGATTGTGCCGGAGACTCAGTAATTCAATGCTTTATTCTACTGTCCCCCGGTAATTTCAGCAATAAATTTAACAGTTTATTCAACAAATATGAAACAACTGCAGATAATATGCGATGTTATCGAACTTAACTCAAATAATGGTTTTTAAAATAAAGTTAAATTGTAAACCCTTTTTTAAAGTGTAATATTCTATTCAATCCATAAATTTCGTTTAGGTGAAAGAGAATTTCGCAGATAAATTAACACAAACTTCAGCAGATTGAAAATATTCATTTTGAAATTGTGGTCAAAATTCACTTACTTGTATGGCTCTGTCATTTTTATTTTCCAGGTAAATATGAGCACATTTATGATATTTATATAATATTTAAGACAATCACGAAAATCTACGAAAGAAATTGATGGTAAACTTGTTTGTCAAGCACGAGTAACTGATAGATCGCACCACTTCTAATTTTAAGACCTTTATTGACTTCGATTTTCAAACATCAAAAGAACTAGTTCGAATATAGATAATAGCCATTTAACTATAGTATTTTTGTTTTAAAAGAAGCCAACTGACAGTAAGGCGCATAGCCAAGAGCTAATACAAGATGTAGTGCCAGCATCTGTAATCTAAGTGGAAAGCAACTAATACATAACTGAATATCCAATTATGGTGAAGTGCAGTGAGCGGTATCTGCCCTGAGCAACGATAAAGCCGTCTACCAATTTCTTGTTTCGTTTTAGTCGCCTATAATTACGTCTTGCAGAAACTACAATAGGACTATTCCCAAGCTGTGACATGGAGCTACTACAAAATATTACCAGAAAGTGCACTCTCAGTGGGAATTGTCCCAAACAGAACTGAACCACTATCATAGAGTACAGTGAGTGGTATCTGTCCAAAGCGATTATAAAAATACTTGCCCCCTATTTTTGTCGACTCTTACGACAGACAGGAAAAATATTTTAGGGCCCACCCTACTGGGCAGAATTAATAAAAAAGGTTACCAAGTTTTTGAAGTGTTTCGAATATTAAATATTTCGGTTATAAAGTATAATAAAAAATATCGTTTTCAATATTTAAAAACTTGAACCTAATCCGCAAAATCCACCCAGACAATAAGTCAGCAAAATAATCTCCTAATATCAAAAAATGCCACGGATGGCTAATCTTGTTATTCAGAAATATTCTATTGGAAAAGGGGATCACTAAAAATTGTTGAAAACGTTTTTATTATACGAGATAAGTTAACCACCAAACACTGCATTAAAAAATTCATTTTCAACAGCTTGATTCTGGATAATGTTCACTTAAGATCTTATTGCTCTGCAAACCAGCCAAACTCTTTCCCTTTGTTAACGGCCTTCATTAATGTAATACAAAATATGAAATTCTAATGCTTATATCTCGTCATACTTATTCAACTGAGAAAAGCTAAAATAGCGTGTAAATCATCACATCTAAATTTTCGGATGTTACATCAACGAACGTGTCG
The DNA here is from genome assembly GCA_963675895.2 of Styela plicata. Lineage (NCBI taxonomy): Eukaryota > Metazoa > Chordata > Ascidiacea > Stolidobranchia > Styelidae > Styela > Styela plicata. The sequence goes on from OZ023140.1 coordinate 18,989,127, forward strand.
CTAGCGCAAGGCATAAAAATAGGGGTTTCTGGTTGAAATTTAACCAAAATATGGGGAATATAATCAGTAATATTTTATGAATTTTAAAAATTTTTATAGACTTTATTTTTCTATAAACTTTATTTTGTTATAAATTTTTACTTTTTATCACTTTAGACCTTTACTATATGTAAACGAAAATTTTAGATAATATTAGATATTCTGCATAAGCCTCAAAAAGCTTCTAATAAACCCCAAATGTCGAGGAAGGGGGGCGTAAGCTATATAATTGGTGTGCTATTCATTACAGCACTTGTATACAACTAATCGACAAAAACAATTTTTGTGACTGTGAAGTCGTTATTGTTTTACCAACGCCCGCTTGGAACGACTACTGTTATTTGGAAATTGCCACTTCTCACTCTCGCTCTACTGCTAGTTACTTATCCTGTCTAATAACGTGCTATTTTACTCGGTCGTCGGTTTTGCGCTTTTAGAAAAATAAGCTTACAAGTTTGAACCTGAAGACAGAACGATATGGAATGCGGAAACTGGATTATCCACCATAGTCATGTCCTCATGTCAATAACATTAACAAAATTAACTTCCTTGTATAAAAAGCTTAAATATAAATCCATACGAACTGCAACCCAGTTATTATTGCTTCGTCATAGTATGTTATGGACCCCGGGTTCGAGCTCTAGTGAGTACGGTTGATTAATCCTTATTTTCCAATTAGCCCAAAATGTAATAATTCAGATATGCTTGACCAAATTGAAAAGTTCATATATTTCAACAAAATTGAACACGTGCGCCAAATAAGCGCTGGTTTATGTACTTGACTCAGAATGAATCGCTCAAATGATCGAATATGTATATTAAAAATGCGCGCTGAAACGATTGTATTGTACACTTGCTATTTCTCAATCCGAAATTTCATTTTGCCAAAAATACGTCAGTGACTTGACAAATTATTTAGTTGCACTTTATTACAGAGCTTCCTCAACTGCTGGTAAAGTAAAGCTCCGTAAATCGGATTCAATGCCTATATTTAATCCAGAACAAACACCTGCCGATCATAAAAACCTCCCCTTAACAAATTGCGCCATTAATAGATCTTTCTCGAAATTGGTTCGCAACAGGAGCATATAGTTCCCCTCAGTATTATAAGCTTTTTTAAAACTCGATTATTCTAATCTTCCAATATACAGTCTTATTTTCTTTACTAATGGCGTTGAATTTATTTCTTGGGTCACATAATGTCGTCAACGATACTTGAAATTTCATATATAAGTTGAAAATAGCGTGACGTATTACCGCATATTTTTCAAACAACAAAAAAGGAATTCTGCGGATGAGCCTATTCGCCGTAAATTTTTTGAAAATTTGAGTGTTATTCTAACAGAAAACATCTATTTGGATCTTGAGTTTAACCTGCTTTCCCCAGCAGAAATTGCATTTTGTCAACCATGCACGCAAGTGAAGGATGCCTTGGCGGTTTTCTAAGTAGTTGGCATTGAAATTCCATGTTATCCGTTGGATACAATAAATATAAATGGTTAGAAATATTTAATTTGGAAGGTGATGCCATTTCCTGTATTTTCCATACCCCACCCCTCTCCAACTAAGAATGTTCAATTGTCACTCAGCGCTGTTTAACGTGAGAAATATCAACATTATTAAAATACTTGCCCAGTAATAGGCCCTGAAAATTTCGGCTCTTTCAGTGCAATTTCCTATTTTTTTAGAATTCATGCAAAATATATTTTCCGGTCCCGAACCATTGCTTATATGTTTTAGCCTAATTAGCTATAAAGTTTCGAGTTCTTGTCAAAATACTTCACCTTCGTGCTTCCTCATGATGTAGTAATTTGGTCGCCAGAATTGTTCAATTTCGACCACCACCTCTGTTTTCTACAATTTCTCAAAAAAGACTAGCTTTTTAATTTTGCTACCGCGATACTCCTAATGAGTCAACATTCAGTGCAGTCAGAATTTGATCATCAAATTCACGCAAGCTAAATATTTACATAAAAGGTATAACCCTATAATTTTTACTTGGACACACACGATCAAAAAATGCATAATTTATTTTTGTTAAATCATGCTTTTAATATCTGTTTTATGTAATACGATGTTTTTAGTCTTATAATGTGAGACCGCCTTAATCGCTTACAATTGAACTCAGAGAGTTTAAATTTTGCGCTGAAGCTATCTACCTCTCTTTTGAGACAGTTTGACGCTACAATACAGCGATCCGCCTGTAGGGAATATTTTTAAAGACATGTTATCAAGTATGAGTCAATGCTGGATCGCGCCCGCGCCATCGAGGCGCGGTCCATCAATGGCTCATACTTGAAAAAATATGAAACCAGATTGAAATAAAAACAACTTAAAAAAATCTAAACACTAAATTAAACTAACTACTTGTTTACTCCTATCTGGATGGTGAACCGACTGTCAATGTTTTATTCTCAACATCTCGACGAACATAAAAGGAATTCGATGCTATAAGAGCGTGCTTTTACCCCTCGTTTCCCCCGATATGAATCCATTGTAAACATGGTTTACAATACAAAACGCTAACCACTCGCGTTTAGACATTTCTTAAGGGTTTCACTCTAAGTATTTTTTGTAAAAATAAACCATGTATGGACCGTGATTGCCTAAGCTTGAGAAAGATATAATCTATCATAGATAGTTTGTTTTTAAATCTCAAAACCGCAATGTCTCAAAATGTATTTGGCATTGGTTGTTATTTATGTTAAAGTCAACTCATTCGCGCGTTCATATCATGCATGAACGATATTGAAACGTGTGTAAATGAGTTGTTTTGAACAGTATAAGGGACTTGTTGAAATATAACGACCTGTGTGAGGTCTCTGAGGTTGACAATAATTAGACTAGATAAAAGACCATTTTATCGTATATATTTTTCGAAGACAACGTTAGTACTCGGGTCTCATAGTAACTGACGACCATTCACTAAATAATCGCTTTTATTAGGCATTGTAGACTCGGATTGAATCATTACTTTGTAATATATAAGGTCGATGTTCCGCTTTTACCATTACAATTTTCTACGTAATCAAAATCGAGAAAACGGTAACTCGCAATATCAATAATTAGGTAAACAAACTGTAAAATCGAAGTACCTTCAAATCATATCTTTGCTTTGACGACTCACGTAAATTTGACCAAAAGCAAAAATATTTTGATCGTAATTTGCCGTAAAAATTTGATCATTCCAGTTCGTTTTACCAGTGTTTGCTCCTACGACCCGTTTAGAAGATTTGAACAGTTTGTTCTTCAAATCAAATCGAATTATTGTATTAATTTTCCCAGCCCTATTTGTTAGATGGGGCTGGACTTTGTACCAATTGTGTGTTAAACTTCTACTGCTTACAAAGTGCTTTGTTAATGAGCACTTTCGGTGATGAAATTCTTCTCCGAAAAATACGGTCGAACTTTTACCCACCGAGCCATAGTGTTGGGCCCTTCAGTGTTATTAACCTAAAGATCACTCGTTTATTCTTTAATATTTAATTTTTATGATCTAGTTTTTTCTGTATTTTCAATTTGAGATTATGTGAAACAAAGTTGTTGTGTCAAAATTTCATCAATCATCAAAAAATGGTGAAGGAAAGATATTTGTGCGCTGTAGATGTGTAAACATGTTTTTATTTTCAAGCATTTCTATTTTTGGCTAAAATGATAACAATATATTGAATGGAATTCCATTTTGTCAAAACTTGCAAAAATAATCCAGTGCCATAACCTGTCACTATCGCATGGAACCTATCTGGAACGCTTAATTGCAAATAACTTTACTGTTACTAGATGTTTTGGTTGAAGGAAGCGTAATTCAAAAAGTGCTCTATCTTGAGAGTGTGCCCTCTAGCGAGGGGCTCTGTGAATAGCTGTAACGTAGAATAGATGCAGAGTCACTAAAACGGTACATGCCTAACGGTTAATTTTTGGGATGTAATTAAGAACCCCCCTACCCCCGGCACGGTAGATTCACAAACAGGCCATGGCAAACAATAGAAAAAAATTCTTCTGCGATCATGTCTGGCAAAGTATCGATTGGTTTCGATCTACGGAGTTGTGGGTTAATTTAACGCCGCCATGCACAAACCAAATTCGTGAGGGTGGCCGGCCCTCTCTCGGATTGGCCAAATCTGTTGCCCCCACCCGCCCCGTTCTGTATAAACTGCCGTTTGTATTTCACCATATAATAAGCATCAGCTTTAAGTCCAAGGGTGTCAAAGGAAGGACTGAATCGGAAAGACCGATCGACTTGATATGTAGCGCCACCTTTGTGAAAAAATTGGATTTGTAACTGCCTGCACTCGAATTGTTTAAATAACTCAAGAGTGGAGGAGACTTTGTCTAGCTGCGTGCATCAAATTCCATTAGATAAGATACTCAAACCTTGAAATCGATTTTTCACTATATACGAAAAGTAAAAAGTGTTTTACTATGGTAGAGTTAGCATATATTGAGGCCGGAAGTTCAAATCCTAATAGCCGCACAATTTTGTCTGCTGATATTTCGATTAAACATAAGCCTCGTCGGCACGATCCTTCTGTGGCCTATGTATTTTTTTTCTGAATGGAAATGAGCAACCTAAACTAAACGAGCTTGGCGCGAAGGTTGAATGAAGTATGAATGGTTGCCGAGATAAACGTTCAACGAAAGACGCCGGTTCGATCCCCGACGAAGAATGGACGACATGGAGTTCAGGAATTACGCACGTGGGATACTCCTGAGCAAGGCCATGTTCCATTGCCTTCCTGTGTCAAATAGCCCACGACCCAAGATGTATCCCGTATCTGGATAGAATTGTAAGCATGCAGTTGGTCTGGAGGAGGTTGCCTAACTATTTAACTATTGCGTTTACGGATCTGTATGGGTACAGTAGCAGGATCAACTATGACTAACTAGTGAGTTTCGAAGTCTTGCTCCACACTTACACAAATTTACTTCTGTTACGTTTCGTATGACCAAAGTCAAACTTCTTCAGACAATCATTCTAAAAAAGTGTGATATGAAATTTTTTTCACTTCATTATTTGAGAGTGGGTTTAGCAAGATTCTGTATACCAGCATCCTCTTTACGGGCATAGTTAGAGTATACAGTCGAGGTATTTTGAACCATCTTCATTGAATCGTGACATCGAAAAACTGCCACGAGTGGTTTTAAAATTTTCGTTTCCGACATGTGCGTCGCTTGTTGGCAACGACATTTTGCTTGTGTAGCGGAAGCATAAACAACGTCAATACCCAATTTGCAACGATCCAGAGCAACTTTTTAATTGATCAACATTGTCTGATTCGCGATTTTTTTGGAATTTACTCTCAGCGAGGATGAAAGTATGAAGAATCAAATATCGGTATTAAGGTATAACACATACGTAAGGATTTCATTTTAAGCTTCAATAATTTAGAAGTTTCAAAGGCTCATTAATGTGATTTATTTTTTTCATTTTAAAGTGAATGCCGATTGGCGAAATGCCAGCTACTCTGTTATACTCAGACACCCTAAGAAAATGGGTTCCATCAGAAGAAAATTTAGCAAATATTTCGTAATATATTTGTGACTAGAAGATTTGAATATCTAGTTTTGAATGTCTGGAATCAGCCAAACGGTACAAGAAAAGGTCAACGCCATCAATACTGCTATGAAATTTACTGCATTTTTGATATAGTGTATAAAGTTGTAAGCAATGTAATTGATTGATCTGTGAAATAATATGTATGGTTGAATAAGACGACATATAGTTATAGTTGAAGATTGTACAGTTTAAGTTTTAGGTAAATTTGTGTTTTTCCTCTAATATTGAACTAATTAAATTTTGGAAACTACAATCATACAATAATGATAATGAAGGAAATGTGATTAACCAATATCAAATATCAAATTTGGATTTTGTAAATAACCTGGTTCAATCTCAGAAAATTACTAATATATTGTACAGCAAAACTATTCTTTAAATATTATATATGAGTTATATGCACACAAGTGAGCAGAGTAATCGCTACACAACAAAAGATGGTGTATGTTCCAGGTATATTCAAATGGTTGCTCTCGGTCGGTATTTTAATGAGTATAAGATAATTCCTGTGTCGCTTTACCATTAAACATTTCTCTGCATCCAACGAACCGCGCTCGTAATGGCGTTTCAGCATGGCCTAAATTTCGGGGTATGTTGACAATTCCAGGTATAAGTACCTTGCCTTATTTTAAAGTATGGGTACTCGGTAAACCTAGCTAGGTACCTGGTTCAAAAAACTAGGTATTCAAAAAAATTTTGCTATTGGTACTTATAATTCAAATAACTATCGGTAAACACTAAATGGAATTAGGTAAGGTATTAAAAACTTCTTGAATGCAGATTATTACCTAATTTAAAACCGATTAGGTATCACCTATAGTCTTGGGCGTGAATCTAGATTACATAGCTTTGGGAAAATATCGTCATACTTAGTTTAAATAAAATCTAGATTGCCATCGCTAGCTGACAGTATGTTTTTATACTTCCACGATTCAATTTAGCACAAGATATAACGCAGTAAACTTTCACAGAATTTAGTTAATATATTTCATTTTACAATAAAATAAATGATGTATCAGTAATCATCCGGACGTCTGGCAGATGGCGATTTGGAAATCTGGACATTCACTCAGACTGTTAGTATAGCTTTGCTGATCCATATGCTTACCGTATATAGATCGACTTTAGCTTTCATAATTTGCGACTCCACTCGCACTAAAAATATATTTTTTCAGGAGTCGTTAGCAGAACGAAGTTGTTTCGCAGTCTATAAGCCTCTAAGGTATCCAATCAGAAATTTTATTTTGTCAAGCATGAGCCACAGATGGTCGCGTCCCGACGGCGCGACCCATCTGTGACATATGCTTGGCAAAAGTTGAACAGGCATATACTTTTTCCGTTTGGGTAGTTGATAAATAGGATGGAGTGAAAGACACCTGCACTTTAATTTACTTATTATTATTACTAGGAAGTATAGTAACTTACAGAGATGGAAAGTAACCAAACTATAAGAACTGATACTGAATCAGAATCAGCTGAAACGAAAGCAACGTCGAGACGAAAGAAGACATGTTGCAAACATCGACCAAACAATGACAATCTTTTGCTGATATTGTCAATTGCAGGTTAGGTAAATTTTTTAACCAAGTGTAAAAATGCTCAGGCATTGCTCATAGATGTTTTGTAAACATCACGAACTTTGATCATTAAATTAGCCATTACACTGTTACAAAAATGCGGTTAAATCGCGTTTTTCATAGTCACCTTACTCTGTGTTAATAAATTAAAACTACATGTTCGGCCTTTTCGGCCAATGATGAGCTGTGCAAGACAATTTAGAATTTCGACAGTATATTTATTGTGTTTTTGCTACAATGTATGAAATCACTTCTTTCGGGAAGTCTTTTAAAGTGTATATGACATAGTATCTATAGTAGACTTTATTCTATATATACATTACGAGTACAATTATATTATTATCCAGGATCGCTTTTTGGAATCCTGCTGGGAGGTCTCATCCGCATGGTTGAGCCTTCTGAAGATGCTATTATGATCATCGCATTTCCAGGAGAATTATTTATGAGAGCTTTGAAAATGCTGATCGTGCCTGTCATCATCACTAGCATTGTGACAGGTGATATTTTTGTTATCCATCGAAATTGAATCTATATGCAAAACTGCGAAGCAGTTCCCGAAAGGAAGCAAATAACAGCCACTTTAATGGTAAAGAGCTATTACGATCCAGAAGTAGATGTATAGCTGTCGCCTCACAAGACACGCAGGAAATACATTAGGGCAATTATAAATCCCGTACCTACAGCCAACTATATCTCAATTAATTATATGTGACTTATTCGACGAAGACAATCAAGCAGTCACCATTTTTCATAATATTTTTTTCTAAGGAAAATCATTACCTGCCAACAGACCTTTCGGTAACTTATACTTGACAAAATGTCTTAAAGACCAAAATATTTTCCACTACTTGTTGACCCCCGCCCCCCACACACATACAACGCCAAAGGCTAAACACTTTGTGTTTACTTTTCAACAAAGATGTACGTCATATCATTATTTCATTTGAACACAACCATTAGTCAATATACATATTCTACTACATCAATATATCTTCATTTAGGAATATCGGCTTCGGATTTGAAAGGAGGAGGCCTCATGGGAAGGCAGGCCACGTTATATTATATGGGAACCACAATATCAGCTGTCATACTTGGAATTGTAATCGTGATAGCGATACATCCAGGAACTCCGATTAATGAACAACAAATCACCGAAACTCAAGTGAAAAATGAAATTTCGTCGCTCGATACATACTTTGATATTTTAAGGTAATTATTCGTCATATGCGGTAGATTGTGCTGGAATTCACTAATACTGGAATAACTAATAATCCTCTAATAATGTTTAATACAGCAAGTCTGGGCAGAAATTTTCCGACAGGAGTATCGCCCGGGCTGTATCGAATCATGATTTCCCGCTATTTCGGTCTTAACTTGGAGCAAATTTTCAATAAGAAAAAAAAATTCTCTGCGGGTTTTAATAATTTTTACTTCCAAACTTAAATCGATCTGTCGAGTAAACTATCGAGTGAACTCACTCGATAAAATTGGTAAATTCACATTTCCAAATAAGAGTCTGACTCAAAAATCAGTTAACTAATAATACAAAGCTAGGTAAATTAAAAAAAAAAAATTTGGAATAGATCATTGTGTTATTTCAATTTACAAATAAAAAATGCATACCTATTTAATTTGGTTTTTAATCAAGTTATTACCCAGTGTGGAAATTAAAGCTAGGTTACCTAATGATGCTTTACCCAATATTGTAGAAAACTCGTTGCTGTTTACCTAAATTTATGGTTGAATAAATTGTTCATCTTTTTATTTTACAGGAACCTTGTCCCCGACAATATACTTGCTGCCTGTTTCGAGGGGGTGAGCATACTGCTGTTAATGGAATTTTTTTCAAACTTACTAGCCATGCTAAGCGAGGTATAGCAGCAGACAACCAGAATGACAGTTAGTTTGCTACTCAGACAGCGGAAGAAAATAGGCATCATTGAAAAAAAGTTAGCGAATGAGCAATATTTCATCATATGTCTGGGGCTAGAAAATTCAAATGACTCTATTTGAGTGTCTAGTTGGTAGGAACCAAGCTGTAAAAAGGTTCAAAATAATCAACACTGTTTGCTAGAAAACACTGTAAAATAAAGTAGTGAAAGTATATCAGTGAAACTAGGTAACTCGGTACTTTCGTTTAAGTTGGCAAAACTACAGCTCCGTTAGCTTTTTATATTTTATTTCGCCTGCGATGCGCTTAGTGATATTACAATATATACCGATTACTAAGCACAGAATAGTAGGTGGATACCGACAAGAACGACTGATCCAAGTAAAAGATCTTGCCCCCATCATAAAAATCATCAAATTGTTATTGATTTTCCGTCTAATTTCATGATTTTAAAAATGCTACAGAGTGTACGGTTCCGGCCGTCTGCGGTGCAGACCATTCTGATAAAAAATTCATATTTTGAGTCAGAAATGGGCTACATCAGTGACTCACCCATTTTTTTGCTTTTGTTTTACCTTTTTATATTGTGCAATAGCAAAAATAATAAGATTTTCTACTAATGCAAATTTTAAAGGGAATTCGTCCTTAAATTGCGCAATGCAATAAAATAAATATACTTTCCCCTAGATTACAAAAAAAAAAAACATAAAGGAAAACGAAGCGTACAACATGGGTTGAAAAAATTCCATTCAAATTATTATCATGAAATACCATATCTTCTTTTTAATTTTTCATATTTTTTCCGTGCATGGTTATATACTTCATATTCGTGTAAAAAGTAAGAAATTTTTAATTTTCGTATTGATGCTTCACTCAAAAATTCTTTTCTCTTAGTTGTTGTGTTCTTTTTGAACTTTGTATTTCTTCTCCAAATATTAAATGCCCCTTTGAAATAATTGGGCAACATTTTTTCGAATAATTTCAAACTATTTTCAAATTCCTCCATCATTCCAATAGCGAAGTAATTTTTATCAATATGTTGTTTTGCTACTTTTACTCTCATGCGAGATTGCGACTGACAAATATCATCAAGTCCACAAAAGTGGGATCCAATATAAAACATCATTTCCGTGCGATTGCAGTATGAAATGTTTAACTGCACACAATCATTTATGTCAGGTAAATTTACCTTTGTGCTACGTGGTACGGAATCTCCATATTTAATATAATTATAATGTGAAGAAAATCGTGTTATTGGATCTCTTATCATATTTATATAAATTGGTGCTTTTAATCCATACCTTCTGAAGTTTAAAAAATGGACATGACGGTTATAAAATGTTGGTGGTTTCATATGAAAAATTTTCAATGCCTCTTTCATTTCTTTCCCGATTGGAGGATGCTCGTTTGTATAATTTCTCGACGATATTAAACTGAATTTATTCAATCTGGCCAAGCTCGCTATCACTGCCATCAATGATCTGCTTCCACACTTTTTAATTCTGTTGTAAAAGACGTTTTTAGGTTTAGAATATGAATGTTTCCTTAATATTGTGAATGCTGTAATATTAGTTTCTACTTTCCTCGTTGTCATTGTAGAAGCTTTCTTTGTAGTTGTTGCAATTGTCTTCATTATATCTTCAGACAACAAATCGTTTTTTGAATTCATTTTATTTTCCGAAATTTGTTGGGATACAGCAGGAGTTGTGTCAATGCCACTACGATAGTCAATTAATAAATCCGATTTCTGTGTCCTCCAATAGCTTTGTGTTAGTATAATTGTCAAAAATAAAGTAATAACCAAACAAATGGCAAGTTTCATTATTGACAGATTATAATTAAAAAAATTCTATTGTCCTGTTGGCTGGAAAAATCAGTTGTCTATTTAAAATAGTGTAAAACCGGAAATTGATCATGGGTTAATAGTTTGCTACGCCGGGGTTTTAATGAGGTTTATTTTACTTTTTATTGACACCATCTGTGTGGATCACCCTAAATTGTTGCCTAGCGGTTAGCATCTTGGCATCGCAGGTTGAATATCTCGGATTCGAGTCCCGACGAGTCCGACTCGTTAATCCATGACCACCACCCACCCCAGGGTGTAATAACTTCGGTAGACTGAGTCGAACAGGAAAGATCATATCTTCCCAAGAACTCTAACCCTGTCCGTCTATAAATGACCACTAGTACAGGGCCTTGGCCAGGTTGATCCACTCCAAGGAGTGGCTACAACGTACTTAAAGACAACAACTTAAAGGCGAATGGGGTTAGTGTTTTTGGGAAAGATATGATCTCCGTGGTTCAGCCGAGGGTCTATCCAAATCATTCCAATTTGGGTTGAGTAGTGAAATGGATTAATGAGCCGGACTTGCCAGTACTCGAACCCACATCTTAAGCCTGCGATGCCAACACGGTGAACATTTGGCCATACAACCCGGCAAACACTGGCTTGGTTTCCATCCCATACTATTTCATTTATTCCATTGTTTATGAGAACATAATACCAAAAAAGCCAAGTTTAATATTAGTCGAATATACTGTTTATCCTTCACGAGAAATTTTATCTCATGTTGAACCATATTTTTTTTTATTTGGGATGGTCTAGTTGACAGCAATTCAACTGAGAGGTTTGATACTGATGGCGCAGAGGTGCGATCCATTGACCGCTATTGTATCTGATACAATGAAATTCTTTATCCTATTTTAAACCTCGATGAGCCGCTATTGCAAAGTATCTCGCTGAACTTCAGTACAGAACCATCTGCCTTGCGAACAACGCGATCGATTTTCAGCCGACTGTGCCTAGTAACCGCATAACCGCGATCTCGATGACCTTGTGTTTACTCTAACATCGTAACAGAAATAACAGAAAAGAGCATGCGATTTTCCAGCATTTTATAACTAAAAAACGCAAAGGCGCTCAGATATGCTTATAACACCACTCGGTGCAATTTATATTTTGAGCACGATAGCTTATGGTCACCATCATTGTAGGCTAGTAAAACCGTGCTTTCCAACTACACAAATTCTATCCGACTCAGTGGCCGCTCATTCAGGGTGGTCTTTCGAATGCCTGCAGGCCTTATAAAAATAACTAATAAAAGGTTGTAACAGCAACAGGTCAAGTTTAATCGACAGGGTAATACCGACCGCTAAACTTTCGAACGCCTTCGGCGCGATTTTTTTTTCGCAGCGTATCACGACCAAATATTATCCTCTAAATAAGTTTTTAGCTCAAACTTTGCTGGATGATTCAAAATTTTTATTTTGCGCCCTCGCCTCCTTCGCAATGCAGTCGCCCCTGGCTCAGAGTGATCCACTAGAAATGGTAACTCTACAAATACAACTAGCATAATCTTCACTCGCAAAAATTTACTCAGTTAAAAAGAAAGGAATATTGCTTGCGGCTATGGCAGATTACACATGAACGCTTGTAAACAGAAGTGAATTTTATTTGCTAACGGCTAAGGAAATTTTTGTGTCTAAAATTATGGTTATATTGTGTTGGAAAATAACCAAATATTTTAAAGCAGGTAATATTTCTGACGTAATTATTTGCTTAACCATGATTTTGGTCATAGTCTTTAGTTTATAGTTTAAGTGAGTAAGAAGAGTCACTGAAGGATCGCGCTGTCGAAGCGCGGTACGACTCTGACCTATGCTTTCGAAGCTTTTCCCAATGGAAAAATATTTGTCAAAACCTTTTTGTCCAGGATTAGGCACTGATGGATCGCGCCGCCTAGGCGCGGCCATCTGTGGCTCATGCTAGAAAAAATAATTATGATTAGGACGACTGATATCCTGCCAGCATCGATAGGGAAGAACAAATCGAGATACCAAATTCTGTAACACGTTGTTGTATCCATAACGTTGTCATGTCTACAAAGAAAAAAAACTAACTGGACAAACATATTCTACTTGATTTTTCATGTGTAAACAACAAGTGAGCAGCAGAATTAGCTTAAATTAATCATATATTAGTGAAATTATAGATAAACTCGGTGCTTTCGTGTAGAATTGGAAAAAACTACAGCTCAGTAGCATATTTTCATATTTTTTTCGCCTTCAGGATATTACAATATAAACCGAATACTAAGCACAGAATAGTAGGTGGATACCTACCTGACCGACCCAAGTAAAATATGTTGCTCTCACCATAAACAACATTATTCTGTTGTTTAGTGATTTTTGTCCAATTTTAGCATTTTAGAAAAAAAATACTACAAAGTGTATGTTTCCAGCCTTTGAGGCGCAAACCAGTCTATAATAACAAATCATATTTTGTCAGAAATGAGCTACATCAGTGACGCATCCTTAACAAAAGATATTTGGACAGTTTTTTTCCGATTGGTGTCAAAGTGAAACTGTTGCCTCTGTGTCGTGTGTAGGTTTTCATTTTACAACTCATTAATCTTCCCGAAATCAACAAAAAATTCATCTAGTTACACTGCAACAAAAATCACGGGTCTTTGACAGTAATTTTACTTGGCGGTATTGAAAAAAAATCAGAATTGACTTCTTTGGCTCAATATGAGGTGTTGATGGAATGCACCGTGAAGGTGCGTTAATCAACAGCCCATAATTGGTATAAATCTCATCAATATGGCGTTTTGTTAACTTTGGAAATATGCAATTACTGCAAATGACCAGTGTATTTACTTTTACTTTTGTTATAGTGCACGTCCAAACGTACGTAGGGGGTTCGTTCTCAAATTGCACAACACAATACAATGAATATACGTTTTCACTAGAAACATAAAGGACAACAAAGCGTAAAAAATGAGTTTAAAAATTCCATTAAAATTATTATCATGAAATATATACCTTCTTTTTAATTTTACACAATACATGTCGCCTTTGTGTTATATGGCATGGAATCTCCATATTTAATATAATTATAATGTGTAGAAAATAGTGTTATTAGATCCCTTATCATATTTATATAAATTGGTGCTTTTAATCCATAACTTTTGAAGTCTAAAAAACGGACATGACGGTTATAAAATGTAGGGTGACGTCATATCAAAAATTTGTAACGTGCCGTTCATTTCGCTTCCCATCGGAGGATGCACGTTTGAGTAATTCCTTGATGCAATCAATGTGAATTCATTCAATTTGGCCAAAATAGATATTATTACAATTAACGATCGGCTTCCACACTTTTTATTTCTGTTGTCAAAGATGTTTTTGGGTTTAGATAATGAAAGTTTTCTTAATGTTTTCTTATGAATGTTGTAATATTAGTTTCCATTTTCCTTGTTGTAGACGCTTCGCATATACTTGATGCAATTGTCTTCGTACAACCTTCTGTCAACAAAACAATGTTTGAATTTGAATTATGTGTTTGGTCCATGCGTTCATCCAGAACCATGTCTCTGTCTGGCAATCTTCATTTGCAAAAAATGATTTGTTCGCAAATATGAATATCGCTTGCGGCTATTGTAGGCACTTGAACGCTTGCAAAAAGTAGTGAATTTTAGTTGCTAATGGCTAAGAAATTCCACAATTCTGGTAATAACGTTTCGGAAATTTAACAAATAATTTTCAAGAAACTAAAATTTCTGACGTAATTACTCGCTCACCAAATTCAAATATCTTGTTCACAGCATTCACGTGCAGTCAAGACGCGGTCCATCTGTGGCGCACGCTTAGCAAAACAAAATTTCCGATTGGGTAAAATCCATAAATTCTGAGTGGTTGAAAATATCCTGGTCAAAACTTGGGAAACATTCAAGAATTTTGAATTTCTTTCCAGCGAGAAAATGTTTGACAAAACCTTTTTCGTCGAGGATTATTCACTGATGGATCACGTCGCCTAGGCAGAGCCATCTGTGCCTCATGCTCGACAAAAATATTTTGTTTAGGAGGATGACTGATATATCCCGCCCGCAATATCGTGTTTAGGATGGAAAGAATAGGATTTTATTTTCATCATACGAGGGAGGAAAGTCGAGAATACGGCTTAAGCACATGGTGATAACACACCAGTTCCAGATCGTGGGGAAAGTTTTTGGCTTAACATTTACCTGTGCATGGACATGGTTTATTGAGGAATCCGTAAAAAGTGTTACGTGAACCACCATGCGCCGGCGAGGCGTCCAGCGAACCTCTCGCCTATCGTCATCACTCACGGGATTCTAATCTACGTCACAACGATCAGAGATACCGTAGTTCGAAGCGTATTCCCAACGTTTTACCGAGTGAGGTAACTGGGCAAACATATTCTACTTGGTTTTTCAGGTGCAGACAACAAGTGAGGACATCATTGTGAAACATTCGATGAAAATAACAAAACAAAACATGAGTATTCCGGAATCAAAAAATATTTCAAATGGCACGGATATACAAATCAAAAAATCATTGAAACCCGTTCGTAATACAAACGTTTTAGGTAAACAAAACAATTTTTCGATGCCTACCTAGTCAGACATATTCAGAGTAACTATAATTTGTTGAGTATAAGTTACCGATGAATCGTGTCGCCTAGGCGCGGTCCATCTGTGGCTTACGCTTAGCAATAAATCTTTTCGTGTGATTTCGGGGTGACGGAATTTTCTTTCAATTAGGTTGTTCAATACTTCTTAGACATTTTGTTTTTTTCAACAAAAACCTTTTTATAGCGGTGTAATAGCAAAAACGTATTTTCTTCTAGCCACAACCTTTATGTAAATGTAGCGTAAATGTATGTGTGTGTAGCGTATTTTTATAAAAAAATATATTCTTCGAAATTTGAACACGCAGATTTGTACGATAGTTGTATCTGTACTTCAATAGTTTCTAATGTATCCATATCCCTATGAAACATTGAACGAGGCTAAGAGAGGTGATATTATATTTGTCGTTTTAGACAATATATTTATTTCGATTACAGGATTGATCGCTTTCTGCATTTTGTTTGGTATCACGATCTCGAATATTGGAGAGGAAGGTCTTCCGATTGTCCAGTTATTTAATGCACTAAATACGGCTTTTATGAAGATGTTGATCAAAGTGATTTGGTAAGGCTATCGATGAGGGACAAAACTAGAGTGTTGGAGAAGCGATTGAAACAAGCAAAAGACCAAGACCAATTTTTGCAGAACTTTGTGTGACAAATTTAATAATATTGTGTTCAACAGAGTGAAGATATTTAATTTTTATTTAGGTGTCTGAATTTTTGACACAATTGTCCTCAGGTGATCGAGAAGCGTGATACTCATCAATACTGTTTTACTATTACGAGACATTCAAAGCACCATTCATTCTTCACGAAATCTTCACTTTTGTTGATAAATTTCCTTCTGGTGATATATTTTT
The DNA here is from genome assembly GCA_963675895.2 of Styela plicata. Taxonomy (NCBI): domain Eukaryota; kingdom Metazoa; phylum Chordata; class Ascidiacea; order Stolidobranchia; family Styelidae; genus Styela; species Styela plicata. Next base: position 19,005,487 of record OZ023140.1, read on the forward strand.
TCGGGTGACTGAATTACAAAGTAGCTGAAATGTCCGTCGTCAAAAACAATTAATAAGCACAATACCATTCTTGTGTGTGATTTGTACGTAATACGTTGTAATTGACCATTTGGTTGATTTTTAGATATTCTGCAAATTCTGCTAAATAACACTTTCGATTACAAGCCGGAACGACTTAACGAACGCAATGTGCAACATCTAAATTTATATTTTTACATCAGAAAAGAGAACTATTTTCTTCGCACGAAAATAGGAAGTTTCGTACAAATCTATTTTATGATATTAGTTGTTGTACAGTTCACCGACGTTTTCGTTTTGACTGGTAGTTATATTTATACTTAGAGATATGTTTTAATATTGATTAGATAAGGATATATCATATTCCTGTTACCGTTTTTTCAATTATGAGTAAGCAAAATATCATTAATTTCTAAGGGTTTCACCGATAGGAATATGCAGTATGATTGCAGCTCAAATCATGGAGATCGATAGTGTTGGTGATGTTGGAAGAACTGTCATCATGTATACAGTAAGTCGTACTCAATTTTACTCGCGTAACTACCTTCTTTACATTTGAATAAAGCGGAAGATACTTCAAAATATAAATTAATATCAGTTCATGGGTTGAATCAACAAATTAACAACCAAATTGCCCGTCGGCACCCCTACAGTTATTCTAGAAAAGTAATAATTTGCGACGGAAGTCTGAAAAGTCTTTGAACTTTTAAATGTTTTTCTTTACTCGAATGGAATCGAGCGCTCTATTTAGAGCACAAGCGTGATTACCGTGTAATAACACTTATTGAAATTCTGAAAGCTTTCCCGTTTAAAAAATTCCCCCTTTGGAATCGTGGGCCAAACATGAATCTTCGCGGTCGCGACATTAAAGTTCAATGAACTTTAAAAATGGGAGAGTTTTAAATCATGTGGGGTTTGGAGAGTTTTTTTATCATGTAGTCTATGCCGATACTCAGATTTATTCATAATCCTGGTACAGGTGACAACTTTGATTTGTTCTGTGATTCATACAATGGTTGTTCTCACAATTATTTACTGGATTTTCACAAGAAGGAATGCGTTGAAAATTGCATACAAACTTCTGCAAACTCTGATTACTGCTCTAGGAACCGGGTCTAGGTAAATGATTGTAGTGTCAACTCTTTATGAGAAAGTTAACAAAAAATGTCATGTTGAAACTTCGAAGATGGCAATTAGAGCGAACATATTATTCAGTAAAAAGGTATGAGTGTATGATACAAGTCGTTTATTACCTATTTCTGTGCTCAACGGGAAGTCATTGACGAAGTCTACAAGATATGAATTTTAAGGAGATGTAACTGAAGTACATTTTCTAATTTTGTAGTCTTGCCACACTACCTGTTACCCTAAAAAATATGGAGAACAACATCGGAATCGACAAACGCGTAACAAGGCTCATCCTACCTATCGGTGCAACAATCAACATGGATGCAACCGCTTTTCTTCAAGGTGTAGCTTCAATAACAATAGCTCAAATGTACAACACAACTCTCACTTTTGGACAGATTATTGTAATAAGGTATGTGGAAAATTTTTTTTCGGAATTTGTCATTGATAGAAAGTTTTTATCAAATATCTGTTACGTTAAGGACACACAAGTAGTCCTTGTACACGCCCACATTGCTTTGCGTTAATAGTATTCACATGCCCGCAAAGCACAAACGCGCGCAACCAAACGGGCACTCTCTGTTAGGTTGCGAAGTAAGCGGATTCGGTTGCTTTAGAAAACACGAGCTGCATCGCAAATAAAGTTTAGGCAGCACGCGGATATCTCAGAAACCACCGAAGCACTGAAAGATACAATCGTGAAGTCCGTGTGTTAGGAATTACAAAAAGATGTTTATTAAGTAAAGACCTAAATAAACCGGTTAAAAGTAAAATAGGTCGCAAATATTCCATACAAAAAAATAGTGCAGTGAGCATTTTCCACGACACGTTCTGACAATGTAACGATAAAGGAAAAACTTTTTCAGCACAACAGCAATAGCAGCAAGTATCGGCGCATCATCAATTCCAAGTTCGGGTTTAGTCACATTGCTAATGGTTCTGAGAGCGGCCAATCTACCACCAAGCAACGTCATGTTATTTTGGTCTGTCGACTGGATATTGTGAGTAACTAACGTTTCTTGCCTTCTCTCCCAGCTACAGTGGTGCCCATCTCCAATGCCAAACCTCGAGAAGGGGGGGGGGGGGGGGGTATTTCCCCCCCGATGTTTTACAATCCAATCCATTAAAATATTTTTTATTGAAAATGAAGCTAATTCCGAGTGCTTTGCAAAATATGCATGTCTCAGCGCGTATACCTGAATAAAATGATCAATTTAAAGACGGTCAACCATCAAGTCGCCAGCCTCCCGTGCAATGCCGTGGTATTGTGAAGTTGGCAGCCGAAGCGGGATAATATAGCAACATTGCAACTATCTCTAATCATTGCTCTACTTTATTCATTTTTTGATTTGTCAGAAATCGCATACGTACTGTCGTCAATGTGTACGGCGATTGCATCGGAGCGGCTATTATATACTACAGAAACAAACGCATTCTGGATGCCAAGGGACATGATGACGATGGCAAACTACTAGAAATCGAAAAAAAAAAGAATCTTCATTTAAAACTGGACAACCCTTCAATTACTGGACGAGAAGGCGCAGATTAACGTGGATATGGAAAAACAATAAAACTGGCAAAATCTCAACTCTCACCATTAGAGCAGTCCAAAATATTCGATTCGTGAATCATAAATTATTCAATTTTCCCAGTGATTCGAAATCAGCATAAATAAATATCTTCAAAATAAGAAACTTTTCGGTGCATTCTCTTAACAAAAATGATCTAATGATTTTCGCTTGTATATTCTATCACCCCACCCCCCAAGAATTGAATTCTTCAGCCGTTAAGTGTACCTGCGCTTTACGCATCAGCACATCCCATCACACAAAAAATCTAATGAAACAACCTTCGATGCCACATTTTTGGTAAATGTACGGTTGCTAGTGTAAGGCTTCATTTTTGATTACTTTTATCCATTTTTGCCAATTTGTGAAATTACCAAGTTCTTGAATTCAGCTGAAGGCAAAAGGCATTGATATCGCTTATTTTCTGCTTTTTTTCTCCTGCAGGATAAAAATGAAAACCTACTATTTCAAACGTTACCTTTTAAATATTCCCTTTTTTATTTTAAGTTATGGAAAATATTATAAAGCTGGCAATTCACTGGAATGTTAAAAAATAATCTTTTCCATCAGAAGAATAAGCCAAATATATTGTGAAAAGTGTCAGTCAGGGGCTCACATAACCCCTGTTTATTATGGCTTCCCAAACCAAACATGCTAACTAGTAGAAAAATGAAGGTTAGGTAAAAACTCAAGTTTGCTCGATTAAAACTGTATAAAAAGATTCAAAATCATGAATACTGCTATGAAATGGCAGTTTTAATAGTTTTGAAGCCTTTTTGTTCATCTGAAGAAAATGACACGAGCATTTAAGACACCCGCAGAAAATCAACATTCTGACACCGCATATCGGCATTGCGGAAATTAAAGCAGAGAAACACCCTTTTAGTGGCTTCCAGTTCTGAAAATTTATTGTATCATTTCTGCCAATTATTCAAATGGATATCAAGCCCATTCACATATAACGATTAGTTTATCGAACAGAACCAACTTCTCTCCTCAGGTTCAAGCGTTCGTCACATGTTTAGTGATGCATTGCATTCAGGATTCCTTGTCCATGTTCACTAGTATGTTGTTTGCTTCCCTCACCCCAGGATTACTTGCATATGTTGCAATAAAATATCTAAATGGTATAAAAAGGTGTTGAAAAACATTTGTATTTGTAATATTCGATTTCTATAACAGGAGAGAAAATTAGTTTCATTACATAGTTTCATTCAATTGGATATAAAGTGCATTACTAAAACTCAATTGAAGGTGGAAGGTGCCAATAATCTTAGATGTAGCATCACTCGACAAAGCCAAATTGAGAAGAAGGAAACGATCAATAACATAGAGCAGATACCATTCACTGCAATCTACTAAAGCAGCTCTACTAGGGACATTTAAGATTCAAGTACACAGTCATATTTGGATTGAGTAAAAATTGTAGAATCATGTAACTGTAACCATTTTCCTAATATGGTACAACTGCAACACTTGGTACAATCTATTTAACATATCATCTTTAATTTTGGGGCCGGAATATTTTCCGTAATCGCTGATTCGAGTGGATCAACCTGAGCTCCACAGTGTTAGTGTTGTAGCTAAGATGGACCTTCTGGTTCAGTTGAGTCCAACAGCTTACCCAAGTTATTACACAGTGGGCTGGGTGGTTTGGGCATAGATGAAGTCATGCTAACAGGGAACCTACCATGCTAACAAGACTTCATAATATCTGTAAAACTGAACTGGGAGTATTCATTTGTGAGCACAACAGAAATTTATAGTAAAAATGATTATGCACAAAAGGTTTGTCTATCTTGATGATATTTTCAAACATCATTCCAAAATCTTAAGATAACCAGTGCTCAGAGAACTTTCACAGCTAGTTAAATTTGATAAAAAATCCAAGATGAACTTTATGATGAAATTTGAATGGGAACTAACGTATACCAAATAACTACTAAAACAGGATTTCAAAGTCTTGTTTTTCTTCAGGTGTCAGAAATGCAGCAATTCGGATGGACAAAAAAGATTCAAAACCATCAATACTGCTATTTCATCTTTCTACTGTTTAGTTGCTACCAAACACGCAAAGATTTTCTAAATATTCTTCTGATGGCAGTTATTTGCTTCAGGAGTCTGAACAGCAGAATAGCTGACATTCTAGAGGAATAAAATTTGTTTACAAATAAATGAAGTAGAATATTTACCCCCAAGTTGACTTGACAGACTGTTAGCTTTGTCCTGCAGGCGTTGGTTTCATGTTGGATTGTGTGAGTCCACTCAGTAACGTTATGGATTTGGAAAGAAGTTCACTCAAATCCTGCCAAGTCGAATTGCCACCAATAGCTACGGGAGTGCCAAGTAATCCTTGGGCCCCAGGAGGTTGGATACCAACTCCACCTCTGGACCCACAGTCAAAAGCTGCTTCAAGAAGCTTAGAAGCTCTTTCTCTGCACAGAACTACGATATCAGGTAGGAAATCTAAAGCTGTTTGTGCAAGCTCATCTTTGCTAACACCCGTCACTGCAGTTGTATCAGATTGTTCGTGAAGTCCAATTTGGTTAGGAGTTGCAACTAATGGAGCCTTTATTCCTGTCAGGCAAGATAAGAAGGCTGGCAAAACTTGCTGATAAGCACTGGACGGGGAAGCACGCATACAAACAATGGATGTAGACAATGCAGCATGCCTTATACTGCTTTCTCTGCATGTGGTAAAAAGCTTGGTAAGGTGTGGAAGGAATGGTTCCAAATTTGTCAACTTTCTTTTAGTGTCGGACAACTCAGCCAATATTTGTGCAATGCTTTCCAAATCATTATTTTTTTCCAAAATTTTCAAATATGGAGCCGCTTGTTCATTCGCATCACTTTTCTCAGTATCAATAATCAAGTCATTTTCATCTGCCGCATTGTCAGCTTCATTTTCTCCAGGATTTATCATCATCGAGGCAGATTCCACACTGTCCATTATCTTCTTTATCAAAGAAACAATATAATCATGATCACTATACGTGTGATCCATTAGACCCCGAAGCATATACATGTATTGACTAACAATTGGATAAGCTCGATGTGGCTTTTTCTGAAGAAAAGCGTACACAATTTGCAAAGTTCCGTGCATAACATCTCGAAGCTGCCTTCTTGCTTTGGCACAATAATTGGAACACATTTGTAAATAAGTATCAATAATTTTATCAACATCTTTTGCATAATCATTGTCAAATAACTGACGGCCTATTGAATCTAAAATTCCCAAAAGTTGAGACATGAACAAAAGATGATTTTTAGCTTTAAATTCTCGAAATTCGTACCACGTACGTCCAGAAAGTGTAATCAGCATCAGGGACAGTTGTCTCAACACAATTGCTGGGCAACTACTTGCCAATTTTTTCAATATCAGGCTCGCATCATATGCACTGTCAACAGTGGACTGAATTGCTGTTACGGAATCCCTGGCATCAACACGACCAGATTCTTTGACGTATCCAATCCGGTCAAGCAACATTTGAACAAGGGCATCAAGACGACAAATTGATCCAACTTCGGAAGATGTAACGACTTTCGCAAGTGCGTAATTTTGTTCAACACCATTAAAATATTGAGAACCTGTGGTATTCCACACATCATGGAATGGTTCTAAAATGTAAAGTTGAGCAAGTAGTTGCCACCACAACTCAACTGAATTCTCTTTGGCTTTTAAGTAAACAAACTTGACAGTGTTTTCAAGATTGTCAGCTTTCACTTCTTTTTGTCCAAACCTGGTGTAAAAAACAAGAAATAATTCAAAATACGATGTTTCTCCCCATCCAGATTTTGATGTTGAATTGGCTTGCTTTGCACTCGATGCAACCATATAACTTAACACTCTGCAAAATTGCTCTGAATTTAAATAAAAAACAGGTTCCTGCAAACTAGTGCTCTTATTTTCACGACCTTTCCAAATATTTGACATATGCATGCAAACCCACAAAAAGTCCATCGCTGTGCGAGCATCAATATTAATACCAGAAGATTGAGTTTTGCCTGATTTTTCCATATTAGCTTCAAAATTAGAATCTGACAGTAACCATTGTAGGCATTTGTAAACAGTTTCCCAATTACTATGTTCTGCCAGGAGTGAGAGAAGGTAGGTCTGATGTGAATTTAACGATTGTGGGAGTTTTATGTTACTCATTTTAGCTGACATCTTTATGGGCATTGATGAAGTCACTAAGCGCTGTGATTCAAAGAGTAATTTACGTTGCAGTTTTGGTCGATGTGCCAGAAGTTCAGGATCAAGCAACTGAAGCCAGTCAATTAGAAGCCCAGTGGTTCCAATGCTTGCATAAAATGCATCATCTTTTACATCACATTTTCCCCTACTCGCTTTGGATTTCCTATTTCCAATCTCCTCCAAAAGAATTTTTGCCACAAGTGCTACTTTGTTTTTTATTTCCTCATCTCTTTCAAGAAAAGCAAGCTGTTTACGAAGAAACTCTTCCAGCCTTGCCCAATCAAGTTGTCCCAAACCTTCGGTCTCAGTTTGTTGCTTTGTTTCTGTCGAAGTCCATGACTTGAGCAAAGTTGATAAATGATTTCCTCGTGGCAATGAACTCGAGGCTTTTACTTTAACGATCAACACAAGTTTTTCAAAAACTTCGACACTTGAAGTTATACTTTTCTTTTGTGTTACCTTACAGGATAACTTGGCTCTCTTAAGAGAGGAATCAATTTTTCTTATCAGACTACAGCTCCAATTAGTTTTCATATATAAACCATTCAAAAACACAGGACCAGTTTTCTTGGCAGAGACGAGTGCATACATTTCTGATACACAATTCATAACACCGCTAAAGTTTCCTTTTTGTGGTGTGACAGACCTCATTAAATTTCGGAATATCTTATTTTGTTTAGACTTAAAATCTGAGGAGTCATTGCCATTTAACATGAACAAATCCTGCAGCATATTAGTGACACTATCATCAATTTTCATTGTAACGTCTTCTTCCTGACTTGATGCTGGTCTTTCTGGTGAAGAAATCATTACAATATCAGAATCCTCACTTTGATCCACAGTTAAATCTACAACATCCGTTACCGCTCCTGCCGCGGAGTGAATAACTGAAGGACGAGGTGATAACTTTTCCATTGACAACAAAGCATGAAAGTCAGTACCATTACAACATCCTCTTTTCCACTGACCTTCAACTAATTTAGCTAAGTAAGATTTGTTATCTTTCACCATTTCAGCAACAGTCTCTGGAGTCGATGAGCAAAATCGATCAAGGGCACCTAACAATCTATCCATGGAATAGTAAGGAATACCAAATGATTGAATGAATAATAGCAATTGTTCAACATCAAGGTCTTTAGATCCAGCAATTGGTAGTCTTGCATCGGTATTATTTGCTTCACAATGTAACAGACGAAGTCTCAGCCAGTCTGGGAGCAGCAATGCTTCTTCTTGTGTATCCATTAAAAAAGCTTTAGGGAGGGTTGAACCATCCTCAGCAAACCACGTCTGTAGCATTTTGCGATACATTTCGTCGCCCTCGTTACAATCGGTATTACTATAGCCGTTCACTTGACTTGGCAGCCCAAGTGTCATAAGCAAAATCATGCCTTGTGAAACAAGAATATGTAATTGTGCATGACCACCCCCTTTGGGCCATCTTAAAAATATTTCATCTTGTGTATCACACCAAGGTACTTGCTCCATTGTTTCATCAGGATCTGAACTATTTGCTGAATGTTTCTTGGTTAAAGTCAAATGACACAGCATAACACTGAGAATAGACTCGATGAAAACACTTCCAACAGACTTTCCACCATTTTGTAAATGTTTCGCAGTTAAAATATTTCTTACAAGAACCTGTCTATCAATAAGCAAATGTGCTACAGATAACGCATATGATGAGATGGATTGACCAGCATCTTCCTGCGTTAAAGCTAGTTTCGTAATATCATCAGCCAGGAATGCAACATATGCTGTGACTGTGATTTCATTGCTGTCCCATTTAATGGCTTCAGTTATTGATTCCACTGCCTTTGTGCGAATAAAACTATAATTTGGAAGTGAGACAAGTCCATGCAAGAGCCATTCATAATCAGCCAGAGCTTCTTGAACATGACATACCTTCGGCTCATCAGTCTCCATATCACTGATTCGATCACCGAGAACAAGAAACATTGCACGTTTGGATCGACTTCGTGTTTCATACTGAGGTGAATGCAACCTTCGCAAAAAGTAACTTATCGATTGCCATGATTCATCAGTTTGTTGGTTGTAGAGTGAGTTTTGAAGTTGAGCAACAATTTCTTTCTCTTGTATTTGTTTGTTCTCTGCTTTACATTCATCTACACTACTTGCCATGAGGTATTCACAAAGACATTGAATAGGAAGCATACTCATATCCCCTTTGGCCGAACCAACTAAACCAGATAACCATGGCATCGCTTGATCTTCTCCATGTCTATTGATGATATTTAATAAAAAATCAGGATTTCTAGATCGACACAAGCTCGCACCCACTTGAATTTGACTGCAAATAACTCTAGTTTTATTTAAGATCTGCTCTGGTGGACGACGTGGTGGACCCTTGGTATCCATTGCAATAAGCTGTGAGAGCAAGAGACTAGACTCTTCGGTCACAGCAAGATGTGTGGTGGCAGCGGCTAAATGAGATTCAAACTCTATGATTTCATTCTTCTCCATCTCCACCATTTGCATTTCTTTGTTAACAATTTGTGATCTCTCATTTTCATCAATGACAGTTGCTAATGGAAAAGTAAAATTATTTATAATTGCCATTTCCATGAAGTTTCTAAGAGTTGGATATTCATTCCAGGCTTGCAGACCTATTGAACTAGGATTGAATGATGCAATTGTCAGTAAAGTTTGCCATATTGACCAGTATAATAATGAAATTGCAAGAGACGGAGGGACATAATTAGATGGAAGCTTGATGTTTTCTGGATGATGATACTGAGCAAGAGATAGTAAAGTGTCAATTGCATCACTTCTTTCCACAGGAATTGGATTGAAGTGTGGTTTTCCAAGAGCACCAGCTCTATGAACCAACTGACCAAGAAGTTCAAGAGTTTCAGCAGGTGCAACAGGATGTTCATGGGAAAGTCCCATTACTGCTAACCTCATAATTGTGTCTTCAAGCAGGGGAACTTCTGCACAATGTTTTACCATAATGGTTCTTTCAGATTCAGGCGGCCAGTTGTCTTTCATATAATAGGTTTCGGCTGACTTCAGAAATAGAACTTTGTGAATATGTTGAGCCAAATCTTGCGTCGATATTTTCGGTAATAAAAGGGGAACTACGGTGGCATGCAACCACCAAACAGCATCACGTTGCACTGCTGCTAAATCCATTTTATGATTGTGAAATATTGATTCATGATCAACTTCAGATAATGGATTCTGCTTCTTTGTGATCACTCCAACTGCTTCTTTCACTGTAGGAGAGATGCTTACCAACATCAAGAGACATATCAAATCAGCCGTCGATGAAACAAATCTCTCTTTATGTAGCTGATCCAAATGTGTGAATTTATCGCAATCTGGTTCTTTCATAATACCAAGCGCAAATGATGGAAACTGCATATCATGCTTTGCTATTCTTACAATTTCTCTAATTAGGGCACGAACCGCTCGCAAATAATCTTCCTTCTGAAGCAAGAGATCTTGACACACAGAAGCCAGTGTTTCAGCTGCCATTTTTGGTCTGTGCTGTAACAAGGCAGCAATGACAGACATGTTTGTTGGATTTCTGGCGCTGGACAGTTCGTTGTAAATGACATAGCTGAATAGTGTATTTATAGAGTCTTTGTGGGCATCTATCAATGCTTTTAAACATTGAATATAATGATTCAATAGAGCCTTACTTTTGAGGCGCATTTTAACCAAGCATGAAATAACATCAACATCATCTTGATTATGACTACAACAATTGACGCATATTGACATGAGTAAGTCTTGCGTAGATTTCGCAAGTTTTGGATTCTGTGACCACATTTCTAATTTATGAGCGGCAATAACACGTATTTCTGATATTCCACACATTGTCGTTAGCGTTCTAATTAGATTGCGACCAGATGCTGCTCCAGTTGGATCCTGTGCAGATATTGTGCCTTGTCTGCGATTAACTCTCTCCCTAACCATATCTATTGCATACAGACGAACCAATTCAGCAGACACTGTAAATCGCTTTGTAACGTTCTTCTCGTCTTCTGATGAATCATCCTTTTCTTTTCGATCTGTATCCTCACCTGAATCAGTCTTATGTTCTTTAGGAATTGGTATCGTATCAAAAGCAGTGCTAACACTTGATACAAATTTTCGACACTGCGGATGATCAACCCAAATTCTGTCCCCAAGAGAATCTTCAATGAAAACTTTCACAAGAAGGGAGGGCCAGTTAAAGCTCTGCTCAAAACCAGTTAATAGAAGGTTACAGGCAAGCACAGCTGAAACACTATTACCCTTAGATTTGATATACTCAAGGCCAACATCTTTTTTTAAAAGTCCCACTAGACATTCAACAACCATTTCACTCGTAAATATAGATGGTTGTTTTTTAGCCAAGACCATTAGTGTGTAAACAATCACCTGGTCTGGTTTAAGTCTATTTGCTCGTAATGAACGAATTGCTCCACATATCAGACCATCAACAGTTTCCTGATCCCGTGCATCAGAGACTTTTTTTAATAAATCATGAGCAGCAGCATCGATGTATCTCACAGAAGGTTCGGGAATTGTTGGTGACATTCGAGACTGGAGGGATGACGCTGTTGATGATGATGTAGCATGGAATGTTGGTACTTTTTTTATTACTGGAAGAATCGGATCTGGAACACTTCTCTGAAGTTCAGTTTTGCTCTTTGACCCAAGAGCTATAAAATCAGTGGGTGGTCCTTGACGATTAGGTCCACCAGCAGGCCTAACTGGCCTTTTCGGAGGTCCACTTGTACTTCGTTTCATCTTTATAGTGTCATCAAATCATAATAACTTGTTATAACTGTAATGTAATTTAAGATGCAATTTAAATGAGCAGTAAGAGGAAGATATCATAGTGTTAATAACTTAACAATGATTAACATGTATGATATACCAATATATATATATTATGCTACTCACTGATGTTAGTATGACTCAATGTATCTTTAAATCACAGCAAATATTCGAAACTTTACCTAACATATACTACCTCAGACCTACGGTCTGATATTTATCTCTCTTGAGTGGATTGGTAATTTTGTTTTGGATTTTTTGAATATTGTATGCACAGAATTCGGACATAGTACTCCAAGTAGTAGCATTATTTTATTCTGATAAATGAATATATACCGGTTCTTCGATTGCATATCAAATCGGCCAGATTGATTTTCATTTTAATCAAAACATGCCCAGAGTCAGTTTGAGGTTTTCCATCCCCATCCAAAAGTCAATAGTGTGTGATGTACGATGTATATCATATTTGGCATTATTTATTATTAATGTTAGTAAAGGATTTTCGCCAAGGGGCGCGCTGGAATAATTTGCCAGACGCATTTAGCGTCAATGTTGCACACAGAAGCTCTGTTATGCAAGCGACTACACTTGGTAAACAGCCATTAAAGTCACAATAGTTTTACACCTGAAAAAAAGAGCTCCATCCGAAGAAAGCTTAACAAGCGAGGAATATTTCACGATTTGTCCGTGGACAGAAGATTCAAATGCCTTGTTTTGAGTATCTCGTAACGACTAAACTTTAGAAAAGGATTCAAAATCATCAATGCTGCTACGAAATAACAGTAGGCTCACAAATTCGTGGAATTACGGGTTTCTAGAATCTCGCACAGACTCTCACATAGCTATGATTAAGTTTTAAAATATTCATTTCAAGGATGGGAGATTGGTTCCTTGAGGTTGCATTAGATTATTCAGTTATTTCCTGTGTAATCTAGCAGTCTGCATTAACTCCATCTACAGTCTTAATGTGCTATATTAGTCTAATACCCTTCTCTGCTCCTCATACTGCATAGGAACTAAAAAAATTTGAAGCTTTTTAACATTCAAATAAATGGCATGAACGTAATCGGACACCCGAGGTAAACCATGATTCTGCCACCCTACAATAATGAACTTGTACCCTGTGAGTATATTAGAAGCTTCATTGACATAAGCAGTAAAATTTGAGCATAATTTTAAATATTCTAATACTGAATAGAGCAATTGAAGGTGAGAGCAGCAGGTTTAAATGGTTCCTATAAGAGTCTGGTAGCAACCAAACCAAATAAAAATGTTCGGAATCATCAACAATGCTGCAGGGTGGCGGTGCTGGTGATGTTGGGGCTTTTTTTTCTATCAGAAAAAAATGACATGAAAATTTTAGACACTGAAGAAAAAAAAGAGTTTGACATACTGTCTTGATGAATCTTCCCTTTGAACCTAGAAATGGGTAAGTTACTGTACCTATCATTTGCTACTTGTTTGTGACACATCCACACCAGTTAAGATTACAATGTTTGTTTCATGCATTCACTGAATAACTCTCTATGTAAGTTAACCGGAGTTACGGTACACGAATACCGATATGTCCTAATACAGCCAAAATAGAAGTTTCCCATATACTGTATGTGTGTGTCTATCACTTTCTTTTATATTGTTAAAATGATAGTTTGCTTCCAGTGTTTATGTCCAATATTTTACTTTATCTATGATAATCCAAAGTTAGAGTCTTTTATACGCCACTATAATATAAAAATAATACAACCCACGTAACTTGTCCATGCACAGAGAACAGTATATATGTATACGGTATGATTAAATTGTATTATCGGCTTCCCCTCCCGCAAGATAAAAATAAAATGATATCCTCTCCTATCATATGTCAGCGAATTAGAGGGAAATTGACTTTATTTTTATTTGTTTTGCATATTTCATCCGGTCGCAAGGTATCCAATATTTCATCGTGAGAGGTTACAGTATGGTCGTGTTTCTTCTAGTTGTTTCTTTTCTCTGAATTAGAATACTATGACGTTGGTTTTTCACCGAATTCAATCAATCTGGCCCTGCTCCTAATTTTTGCTCCATTTGCCATGGTATCCATCAAGTTGTCATATTCAAGTTCCAAATTATTAATTTGTGTTGTAACATACCTATTCCTTGTAGGCTGTGATTTAAGTGTTTTAATTTTGTTTTCTAAATTATTTTGCTTTGCATGAATATTTTTCTTTATAATAGCAGAGTATTTAATGGACTATACTCCTATGATATATTTTAATGTACCCATAAAATCGGGGGCGAAACTTCGGGAGTATCGTTGGTTTTTATAGTTTTGCATATAAGTTTGTCAATCACATCTATACGGTTTCCAAAACCTCTGGGAAACGGCTGGAGATCTGAAGTAATTAACGGTATTGAGTGGTCAGATTTAACAGCAGGCTCAATGGTACAGTTTTTGATGCTAGTCAACAAATTATGAGAAATCAGGAAAAAGTCTAAACGTATTGATATTATGGACGGTTGGTTTTGTGTATGCTTGTACGGTTTTTTCTGGATAAAGTTCTCAAAACGCATCACACAATGAGCACTCATCCATTAGTTGTTTTAGTACTTCAGTATCAATTGGGTGTTGTGTCTCTTGGAAATAGGATCAAGAATTAGGTTAAAATCTCCACCGACTATTATATTGTCTGGTAATGTGCTTTCTATTTTAGCAAATATTTGAAGAAAAAAATCTCTGTCGTTTTATTAGGTCCGTAAATGTTTACCAATAAGGTTGTGGATTTGTCCACTTCGAAATCCATAATAATAAATCTCCCTGTGTTATCAGTAATCGTCTGGTTGATAGAAAAATCTAAGTTTCTGTTAAGGAGAATTGCAACTTCACGTCTCTGGGATGTACCGTGAGAAAATGAAATTTTACTACCCCACTCGAGTTCCCATAGTTTCTCAGCAACATCCGTGCTGTGGGTTTCTTGTAGAAATTCAATACTAAAGTTTTTCTTTTTTAAGAAGTTGAAAACAATTAACCTTTTCTTTTTATTACAACTATTTTTTATTTAATTATTTATTTTTTGTTACATCACTTTATTACAAGCCCAGCCGTGTTAAAACTTACGATTTTTAAGGACATGGCTATGCTATATGAGGGAGGTAATCAGATGGGCTTTGACAAGGAGAGATGAGATCTGTGGGTTGGTCAGCGACATAGTGGACGTTAGTTCAGGGATTCAAAAAAGGCTGGTGAATCAGTCTGATGATTAATATTACCCTGTATCTGCCAGATACGTAAGGTTCGAATTATTAGGGGGGAATACTGTCGTCTGAACATGTCGACCTATGACCAACGTTATTAACTGGTGTGGATATACAGTTCGGATCGACATGGTCTGGTGATACACTGATAGTTTGTGTACCTTGATCATGTGACAAATTCCTCGATCGATGTTTTCTAGAGATCCGGGTGGTGAATTATTATTATTTTTTTATTGATTCGAGATACTGGTTTGTTTGTTGATCATTGTTATCGAGAATGAATTTTGTTTCTGTTTGAGTGAGCAGTTACGAGAGAAATGGCCATCTTTTTCACAAAATTTACACGTCTGTGTTTTCCCTTTGTACCTTGCCACTATGCACCTGCCTCCTATATAAATGAAAGGATTTTTCTATATCTGATCCTAAAAATTCTACTCTTTGTAGACCGGTTTTTATATGGTCTTCATTTTTGGCACACACAACTGAATAAATTTTGCCATAATTTTGTTGCAGGAATTCGATTGTGTTGAACGAGGAGTACACAGTTGCGGCAAATCAAGGTCCGCCCCTAACGGTTGTTTTATATAGGCTTTCGATCATACCCAGTAGCGCATGAACCTTGAAATCGGAATGGGTTTAAAATATGAGAAATTTCGTTTCAAGACATTAAAAAAGCGTAAAGCATATGCGCACCGAAAACGTACGAAAAATTTTGAGATTTTTTATGTTTAAAAGTTCTCAAAAGGTGATTTTGGAATTTGTTTCTGTTGGCGAGGGGCCATGGACCACTTTCCCTTCCAAATACGTTGGTGGTCATAGCCTATAATTCTCCCCTACCCCCCCCCCAAATAATAATTTTCATCTCAGGGTAATAAATGCCCTTGGTGCCTAAGAAATTAGTGAAACAGTACATAAGAGTGGAAGTGTAAACTAGTTTGCGTAAAAGAATCTTTAGGCTAATTTACTTAACAAAGCCAGCTTATCAGAGTATCATGACTATGAATGATTTACAAAATCGAATCATGTTATGGTGTCTATTGGCTACAATATAAGTAGAATATGATAAAAATACATTAGGACGTTCAATTAAAACAAAACTGGAAACTAGGCTATGTTGTAAGGCTATTAGTCCTATATAATTGCCATAGGCTCACTAACACACAGTTTAAAACAGCCTATAGTTCACACGTATAGAAATTTACTCTTCAGTCGGAAAATTGCTGTAAAAACATATTTTGTCTGGCATGTGTCACTAACGGATCGCGACGCAGTTCTTTTGTGAAACATGCTTGACAAAATAAAAAAAAAAATAGAATCTGGTTGAAAGTATTTCTACTTGATTATTCTTATAAAGGAAGCCATGCATAATTTTATTGATAAATTCAAAATACCATTCATTGTATCACACTCATCGAAATTACCCTAGCATAATTATCTGCATTGTGTGCAAAGCTATATATAGTAGAGATGGGTCGGTATCGGCAAGTATCGGTGATTTTTGTAGTATCGGTATCGGTACTGGTAACGGGAAATTTTCATCACCGATACCGCCGATACCAAAACCGTTACCGATACCGGGTACATCTTTACAACGGAACGTACAAATACGCCTTATTTACTGTCAATAAACAGAAAGACCTCGCATTCCACTGCTCTGAAAAATAATTAAAACGGAGTATGTCTCGCGTGAACAATTTTATTTACACTTTGGGTTTTATTAAAAAAACCTATCGATGCACTCACTATATGCTCTTTTTGATGCAGAAAAAGGTGTTAAGGTCGCACTACACGTTTGCGTAGTTTGCGTTTTTTTCTGGTTTGGTTTACGCAAGCGCAATGCTCTGCATGCACTTTTTCCAATGAAACAGAGCGGCTTGCAATGAAAGCTACCGCTGAGTGCTTGTTTTTTTTGCGTTTGTGCTTTCTACGCATGTGAACACGATTAACACAAAGCAATGCAGGCGGGTATTGCCGTTTTTATTTTGTTGCTTGAACGTAATGCAACGCATCAGTAAGACAATTTCACGTGTATTGTGGCCTTGGCCTCAATGAGATGTCACGTTAGTTGTGTAACCACGGACATTTGCACTCATTCTTTGGACTCATGTATGCTTGAACGCAGCAACAATTCAATATATTTTCATCCATTAAAGTTTGCACCTAAATGGATGCAAGAGTTCAAGGGTACAAACGTACGTAGGCGCTCACATACGGGGGTGCAACCATAACAAGGGCATAAGCATGTGGACACAAAAAGGCCTTCAACATATTTAACAAAGTACTAGGTATCGGCGGTATCGGTATCGGAATATAAATTACGAAAGTGGTATCGGTACTTGTATCGGTATCGGCGAAAATTTTGGTATCGGTTCATCTCTAATATATGGTCTCTTTTGTTTTTTTGAATTTATATGGTTTATATTTATGCTTCGATCGTTTTGTTGGTGTCTTCTTCACGCATTTCACCACATCCGTCCAAACTATGATTTAGTTTGTGAATGATTCATTAAGGTATATTAGTGCGGCTTCCGATAGTGGACTTTTGTTTGAACATTAGTCGTCAAATGTGCGTCACCGTGGTAGTTTGGATTTAAATGATACTGCCGATCACTGAAGCACGTCTCTGATTTATTTAAATCTTGTTTGTGTATTCGAAATCCCAGTAAAGATTTCCCGGAAGTGGATTTTTATTACTGAATTCGCTTTAGGGAAATCTGAAAGCAACGCCTAAAATCAGCATAACAAAGATAAATAGCAGCACCTGAAAGAAAATAACTTTATATCGATCATTGATACAAAGAGCTAAATAAAAGACAATCAGCAATTCTCAACTCGACGGAAGCGACACTCGATTGCCATGTGTGGGTGCAGTCGCATCTGTCATGAGCAATGGAAATACCACTTACCAGCTATGAGGCGTGGAGATTAGCCGAAGGTCACAGATTTACTGTGGTGTAACATCGGAGGAAAGCTGGGAGGCAACATGGAAGGCACCGTTGTAAAATACGTAAAATAACGACATTAAATCGACGCCACGGCGATGAGACGAGCTTTGAATTTTAACAAGAGTCAATAAAAGTTTAATCGTGCAGCTTAATTAGATATACGATTGGTTTATGATGTTTTGACTTAATATGGTATAGAAAGAGTTTTTGCGGTAATCGCAAAAAATCTATAATATTTTGTACAAGATAATTCCCAATGTTCATCCTAGGGGAGTCATGTAACGTTGCATGAATGATTTTTTTACAAATTTATTGTTGATTTCGTGATAATTTGTAGCATTTTATTTGCATTCAAAATAATTTGCATTATTTAATATAGAAAATGAATTTTCGATTCATCTTATTTGTATTTTTGAATTATTTATACCAAGTAAGGTGTGGAAATGTCGAAACCAGAATTCATAAAGTTCTCAAACCATCGACGACAACTCGCGTGAAGTTCGGGATAAGTTTAGAATCAGACCGGTGAGTACAAGCAGGGATGTCGTTTTCCGTACTGTCAGGTATTCTATAATTCTAATTGTAAGTACTTTTTCCGATTATTCTTTAAATTATATACATTTTGCAGTGAAATCATGATTTGTACGGTTTTGGTCCTTTGTTCCTTTAGAAATAAAGTGTAAATTAAAAATCTATAGCTTCTAATACTCTGTGTATTATTATAATTAGCAGCTATAGATTAAATTGATTCTGCTGAGAGGGAAATAATTTGAAAGGTAAAAACGGTACTTTTGCGATTTATGTGAAATTATTGATTTTTTATATATATATATATATGGCCGCTCCTTGGGATCATCCTTACCAAGGCACTGTACCAGCGGCCACTTATACAGATGGATCGAGTTGTTGGAAAGATATGATCTTTCCGGATCGGTATAGCCTGCTTGGCCTCTGGGCATCATGATAACCACTAGGCCATCGCGCCCACATTTAGTAAATCAGATTGAAAAATGCCCCTAATTGAATGCCCCATATTCCACATAAATTATGGCCAAACATGTTTTGTTTCGTACGAGCCATAAATGTATCGCGCTGTAGAGGACTTGGTCATCTGTGACTCATGCGCTTGGCAAACAAATTCCCCTGTTATTATATCGCTCTGTCCCCCCGAGTTATTCTAATAGACAGTTAACCTGCAATATTACAGGAACATGAGACAAATATACGTCGGAGGTGGCGGAGGGTTTTACTCTTGCCCCTTAATGTACGATTCAATGAATAATGGAACAGAAGTCTGTACTACTCGTACTGCTGTTAGTAAGTACAAACTTATTCCGTGTATTTATATATTGAATATTTGGAACATACTGGTTGGAGATTTTCGAAATTAGACATACTGAATTTTGATACAAATGAATCGACTTGTATAGCACAGGAGGCATATGATATAAAAATATGAAGGAGTGAAGTTGCATTAAACATCTTTTGTTTTATATCAATAAATTCATATTTGCGAACTATAATGAAATTTTTTCGTATGTGAGGCGATCCTCATGATCAAGTTTGAAAGTTTTTCTCACAAAACGCCCGATAACAGTATTTTATAGTGGAGTTTTAAATATCCACCAGTTGAATGGATTGAACAAATATGGTTGGTCAAGTCGACCCTTGATTTTAAATTATTGACCCAATCAGAAATTTTCTTTTGTCAAGCATGCACCACAGATGGACCGTGCCTCTGCGGCGCGATCCATTAGTGGCCCTTGCTTAACAAAGTTCGTTTGCGCGAAAAATTTCTGATTGGAGGATGAAGTCAAATCAGCGTAACAGTTTCACTGTCTTTTATTGAGTAAGTGTCACTGATGAATCACTTCAATATTTCCGTTTGCATGACACTGTAACAAAAGTACAGTTGAATCATTGCTGTTTGAGAGTAGTTTTTTGTAATATTGAAGGTGAAACTATAAAAATCATATTTCAGTCAAATACGGGCTGTTGATGGAACGCACCGCCGAGCGGACTATAAACACCTCATACTTTTTCGAGCTTTGTAAATACGCAATTACCGCGAATGACCATTTAATTCACTGCACTTCTGTCTACAAATATTATTCTCTTTCAAATACAAGGTGATATGGGGTCTAAAGTTGGATACGAAATGACAAAGGTATCATCACCTGGCGGGATCAATTATTTGTTGGTGAGCATTCATGAAAATTGGAAATTCGAGAATACATTTTTGTAGAATGCGCATTCATTTTTGCATTGGAGATAAAGATTACATTACAAGCAAGCACAACCCATCTAGGCCAATTGATTTTTGAATATACTTTGTGAATTTCTTTCTTTGGAATCTATTTTTATTTATTTTTTCATCGAAAATCACTCTGAGCAAGGGGGGCGGGCAGTGCCCAAAAGAAACTAACAATCGGTCACTTGATAGCAAAAAGATACTGAAATTGACTCTAAACGGAAAACATCCTAGATGGATATAAAACCCTGTGGATTCACTACATATTACATGTAACTGGACATGATTTTGTAGTAATGACTGGAATATATTTTGTAATAATGATTGAAATATAAGAACATTTTTTTGGCATCTCAGTCAGCTGGATGTTGATCAAACGGGCTTTGTAAAAGCGTGTGTCTAAAATGGATCGTGCCGGAAATAGGAAAATCCACCTGTTGTCGAGTGACATAAGTAGCGTTGTTGCTTTCCAATACATCCAATTTCAAACAATAACGAATTACATATCTTAAATGAGATGAAATTAAAGCGAAAGTTTGATTGAATTTTGCGTTAAAACAATATTTCTGGGTTCAACAAGTGGTAAAAACGTCGACGAGCTGAAATAATTGCATTTTTAATATGTGTTTTTCCCCACATCTTCCCCGTGTATTTGCCCACGTCAGTAAATTTAGTTTTTTGTTCCAAAAATTGATTTCAGATTTGCGGAAACCAGTATCAATTTGCTTGTCCTGATCTACAAATAGAACAACGAATGACGGGAGAATGTTATAGTTACTCAATAACAGATGGAGTGCAGGAGCAGATTTTGACACCTTGCCCATTGAGTAGGTTGAGACGTACTAGTATTATGGAAGTATTACCGTAATAGGAGAAATTTCTATTCTGTTAAACCTCGTCGGCGCGTTTCATCAGTAACTTGCGTTTGATAAAAGATGTTTAGACAAAATGTTTGCGATTGGGTTACTGTCGGGGAAACTTTCAATACTCATACCAGTAAACATCAGTTTACGGAATATTAAGGTATTGTTTATAAAGCCGTTGATGAATCACGCTAAACTATATACCATTTTGCTTACTTTTGGTCGCTTGTAAACACGTTGAAAATTATCTATCCTATTTGTGTGCTGTCATGATGTAGCCATATTTGATGAAATACTTATTTATTCTGTGCCACTGAGCAAGAGGGGGCATGTGTGTTATAAACAAATGGATATAGTGTTTTCACGAATATGGAAAGTAAAGTGTAGATAGCTATGTGATTGAAAAACAAACCAAATTACCATCGAAATTGTACCTATTTTATTATTTGATATATTTTCCTAAAACCTGCAGGTTGTCCACAAGGTCTTGTTGCCGATCTCATGTTTGTAGTTGATGCATCTGGTAGCGTAAGTTTCACGGATTTTAGAAAAGGATTAGACTGGATTATCACAATTTTAAAACAGTTCAGGTGGGCTTTAAGTTAAATAATAACGGCTTATAGTCATTATTTATTTATTTTTGGATATCGTAGGTGGTTTGCAAGACATATACATTTTTTCGGCTCATAACATTCACCCTTCGCTATATTCGCAGTGTTTTAAAGACTCGAATTTAAAAATTTTAATTGCTTTGATGGACATACTTCATCTGGGTTTACACTAAGGTATCATCCATCGAGAATGATTGAATTTTTCAATAGATACTCGAAGTTCTAAACATTGCAGGGTCGTTCTGAAGTGAGTCAGTGAACTAACCTAACGATAAAACTGCGATGTATGAATCATCCAACGCTATCACCACGCACTGCACGATCTGCTCTATTGTTATTCTTTTGATACAACATTTTGTATTTTTTTTTATGATAATATCATTAAAATAATACCTTATATCTTCGGCATATATTATGAATCTTCGACTGATTTTAACGTAAACATTGATTATCATATTACCTCTTTGTTTTCCAATAGGCTCTCAACTATTCTGTCGCTTTTTTGTCAAATTTAATTATTCGTTATTAGATACACTGTAACAAAAATGCAACAAAATCACAGGTTTTTGACAGTAATTTTCCTTGGCGGTATTGCAAAACATTCAAAATTGACTTTTCGGCCAAATATGGGTTGTTGATGGAACGCGCTGCAAAGGTGCGGTCAATCAACAGCCCATAATTGTCATAAATCCTAACAACATGGCGTTTTTTAAACTTTGGAAATATGCAATTACTGCAAATGACCTATAAATTTACTGTACTTTTGTTACAGTGTATACAGATGCATGGCTCTGCACATATTATATCCTGCGTTTGGAAATGTTTATTCATTTTAATGATACCGATTTCCTATATACCCATGCAACCTCATTTTGAACACCTTCGCCAAATTTTACTTTTTCAAGCAACAGTCTATTTTTTTCTAATTTTTTTATTGGAATTCACTCTGAGCAAGGCCGGAACCAACTAACGGCCACTCAATAGCAAAGAACTACTAAAAAATGTAGTACCAGCAACTGCACTCTAAGCGGAAAACATTCAAACGGAACCACCATGGTAAAGTGCAGTGAGTGGTATCTGCCCTGGGCAATGGTAGAACCATCTTTAACCTCTTTGCGCCCTTTTAGTCGCCTCTTACGACGCACAGGAAATACGTCAGGACTCTTCTAAAGCCCGTACCTACAGGGCTGAAATATCCACAGGTCGCACATGTAAGGCTTTAATCATTATAAACAATGGCAAGAACGGTAGGATCAAAAAGCTAAAACGTGGCAATTTCGAATCGCGCATTTTTTTTATTTGAATTGTTATCTTGAAACGACGAAATAATAGTTTGGAATGCATACGAATCTATAATTCATTTCATTGAAGTTCACTTTAGAAAGCACCTAAAACTAGCCAAAGATGACCATAAAAACAAAAAACAACATACGATGCAACCAGAGACTGAACTTTTACATATAACATGCATGAATCTCGTTAGGTTCATTCAAATGCAAAACTAACAATTCACCTTCACTCGTTCAGTTATGACATTGACAAGAAAAATCTGCACGTCGGATATGTCATATTCAGCGATGAACCCTATATCATCGAAAATCCAGCAGAACGAACCTTTTACGAAATCAAAGGTATTCGAAGGAATAATGAATTGCCTTTTATGCACACATTTTATGCATGGGGTATGAGTCACCGATAGATCGCGCTGTTGAAACGGAGTTAATCCGTGACTCATAATTTTTATGACAAAATATTCCTCCCGACTGTATAGCGCAAAAGCTGCAAAACTATGGCCTAACAATGCTATTTTTCAATCTGTTTAACATGATGGATACCCGGTCACAGTGTGCATGTACGTGTATGTTTTTGTTAGGCTTGAGTCAGTGATGGATCGCGCCGCTTAGGCGCGGTCCATCTCTGCCTCATGCTGACAAAATTTAATATTTGATCGAGTCGAACGGTTGAATCAACGTCCATATACTGGTTTTGATAGAAAAAAGTTGTATATAAACGCAAAATGCAAATGAACAATATAAAGCGTAAAACAAAAATCCGCATCGAATGCATTAAATTTCCAAGCGATTCACGAAAACGCACCAACTTTTTTGCCTCAAACCAAAACTTATCAATATTCAATTACGGTAAAAAATAAAAGTGTTTTAGGTATTTAATATGTTACAAAGTTTGAAATCCTAATGGCTCATGCCATTTGGAACGCTTTAACACCCTAACATGGATCGATATTAGTCATTGACTTGAAAAAAAGTGATTTTTCGTTTGTCTCAAAATAATCATTGCTTTTTAAGAAATTTCGAAGTAGATTGTCAGATATTTTGCTAAATAAAAGATTTGTAATGTTAATCGTACTTTAGGCTACAAAAATCCAGTTGTAAATGTAACAATATAAATGTACATGTTGTATATAATTGTACATGTAATGCTATAAACATTGTGAATACTTTGCTAATTCGAAGGATTGCTTCAATTGCTTATTCTCACCAATTTTCATCTTTATTAAAATCAATACGTGTTTTCCAGATGAAATTTTGGCTGTGTGGAACGCAGCACTTGGTACAGATACACATGAAGCAATTTTAGCTGCCCAAAACGCTCTTTCCAACGGCAGAGATTCTGTGACAAAAATTATGATAACAATCACAGACGGGAGATCAAATCATGAGTCTTCGACAATGAAAGCAGCAAAAGATGCTAGGTTAGGTCTTATGTTTTGTTTAGTGCGGTTCGCTTTCAATTTGGTGGGGAGAGAGAAGCAATAACCAAAAGAAACAACTAACATTCGTTAATATGTTAATATGATACATGAAATTTAAACTCTCACTAGTCAAAAAACAATATTATTTTATTAAGCATGAGCCACCACAAACCTGAGCCTCTTGCTGGGCAAGAGCAAGTTTTGCATGGGCAATGTTTTTTTATGAATGGATTTGTGCCTTTTTAAGGTCTCTGTATGATTGTCAGGAATTAAAGATCATAGGGCTCTAGTAGAACCGTTTGATATATATCCATGTCCGCAATATAATAAATGTTGCTGTTGATTGCGAAGCCTCGTTAACGTGATTCGCTGAGGAAGAGGAAAAAGTTTGTATAATCTACATTACATAAGTAGGTAGGTGTTAGGGCGTCACTATACGAAATGTGCAAATTGTTTTTTACCGAAGATATTGTTTTTCTGTTTTCCCTGAAATATGGAATGCCGCATATGGAACCTTTGTTCATGTACGTTTAATAATCACAAACAGAATAAATTAAAACAAGCATTACGTCGTTTTCTCATTTGATTAATGATAATGTGGTTCCAAAAACTCGACAGTATATTATATCCAATCAGATATATCCAATTATGTTTTGTCAAGCATGAGTGAGGTACCCAATTGGATAATGCTTTGGTAAAATGAAAGTGATGATAATGAATTTACTAACTAATATGAAATATGGATATTTTTACAGAGACGCAGGGATTGTGATGGTTGCTGTAGGCGTTGGTAATGGGGTGTCTATCGATGAACTAAGATCGATTGCAAATGATTTCGAGAACGATACGAGGGTTATGACTGTGACCAATTACAATAATCTTGCCACGATTATTGATCAATTGAGCCAAGTTATAAAAGAGACTGCGGCAACTGGACTAGAAGGTAGGTGGGAAAGTAGGAGGCGATGTGGTAAGGATTGAGAGTAGTAGGAGGCATCAAAATAGTAGATAAAGACAGAAAAGAAAATAACTTTTTTTATTTTCAGGTGCGACGAGTAATTCAACAACAGAACTGACGAACTGTCAATTCGGAACATCGGTCACAGCGAGTTCGGTATTGATAAAACTATCTTTTTTTATTTTATCACTATAATTGCAATCTGCACTGTGGCAAAAATACAAGAAATTTACTGTTAATTCGCGGTAAATTGTCATGTTTAAAGTAACAGGCTTATTAGTGAAATTGCTGCTGCTGAAAGTATGGGATGTCGATCAACCGAACTGCCAGGGAGCGGTTCATCGACAGCCCATGATTGGCCAATAAGTCGATTTGGTTGTTTTATCCTCAATATCACATGGTAAAAGTACTATCCAATAACAACCATTTACAGCATTTTTTTTTTAGTAGTGTAAATAACGACAATAATATGTATTTTTTATAGGATGGATTTTATATAGGAGCACCAGGGTCATACGACAGAACAGGAACAATTGCAGAGTTTCCTAATCTTAACTCGTTTCCTGATGTGAAAACCAGTGGCATATCAATAACACGAAGTTAGCTTCAATGCTCGGGATAACAACAAAGGAAGTGAAAGATGCATATTTTGGTAATAAAAAAATATATCCATGAAATAACCATAGCACGCGTTTTCCTAAAATGCAGGAATTACATTTTGCTCTGCAAGGCGTACACCCGACGATAATTAAATTTCGTTGTCTAAAGCGTTCTCTATATGTGGATGGTACTTGGCAAGGCAATGTTAAAGTATTTTTGCAACAAATGATTTAGATGTGGCTCAACACTTAATACCTTTAGCCGTAAATAGTAAAACGACAGGACAACTGAAGAACTTAATATATGGGTAAATTAAGCAAAACTGTATTTTGAAGATCGGAGTGCTCCCTCAGTAATTCTCCCTTTTCCAGTACGTAATGTTTTGTGGTCACAATTTTTGTTAAACTCGGGTCAATGATGGATCGCAACGGCGAGATGTGATCGATCTTCGTCTCATACTTGACAAAATAATATATTTCTAATTGAAGAATTTGCTGGGCAAACTTTCACCTACATATTATGCCGTGAGCAAAACTACATATTCAACGAATACCATTGCCTGTGTATAGGGCTGGGCAATTCAATTCGGTGATTCTAAATATATATTACTCCAATCAATCGTGAATTGCTCGTAGGAAAACTTGCTAAATGAAGTGGAATGTTTGCTTTTTAACGGCAAAATGCTACTGATTTTTGTCAAACTTGCAATTGATTTTGGTGATTGTATTTTGTCGTTAAAATATTCGCTCCTACTGAAGTGTTATTGAGAATACATCGCTTTTAAGTCTGTTTAAGCTAATCTTCTTAACTGACGTAATGGAGACAATAATAGTAAAATTGGAATATTTATCATTTTTATAGAAGCGATTAGATCCGATTCAAAAAGAGTTATCAGAATCGGATTCGAATTCCAAATGATTCGGATTCGCCCAGCCCTGCCTGCGTATTCTATATTAAGATGCTTTCCCCATGCGTGCCAAATACTACTGACTATACTAAAATAAAGTTCAATACCAGGAGAGTCACAGAACGTTCGATCCGTGATGAGATTTGTACCTAAACGAATAATATTGTCGAATATAATTCTTCAAAATTCTTTTTGTACCAGGTTATTCTGTTGCAACTGGAAACTTCAGAAATGATAACAGAAACTGGATCATCACTGGAGGACCGAGATATCTCTCTCGTGGAATCGTAAGTTTACAAAAAATAAACCTAAGCCGAAGGGATCTCACACTTCAGCTCAAGCCCATTCATAATAAATATTACTATCCATTATTATAGATTATTTTAGGGAAAGTTTCCAGTTTGGGACGCAGTTGCTAGCTCTGTAAGTTATCTATTCTATATAGTAATTCAGAACGCTTTAGTGGTATCTCACATTCTTCTAAGAAGTTTTGGAGGAATTCCTTTGCAAAAAGTCATGAACGGCTAAAGTAAATGCAATGAAATAAATTTTGAAACAGTTATTATTTTTATTTGCGTTGATCTTTAACTTCGTTGACATAACCGACTGACAACAGCTTATTCGTTTATTCGAATCTCAAATGATATTATTCCAATTAAGCTGTTTTAAACGATATTTTTCTAAACTAAGTTCGGCGTTAATTCAAGTTTACATAAGTTTGTATAGCTCATTTGAATGGATCGTGAAAAAAGTCCGGGAAGCCTTATATTAATCCGTATACTTGGTATAGCAGAATTAGTGTTATAGGAAAGATGGAAACTACTTCCTTCGTCTATTCCAAGTTATTACAAACTTGGCTAAGTTTTCGCTGGGGTTTTCGGGCTTCGACTCCGATATCTTTAGGCTGAAATGAAAGGATAATCACAAAGATGTCTGGGATTTGTTGCTTTGAATATTATTCGGCTGATGTAACGATACCCACATGTATGGTAATTGCGATATGGCTTGTTTACAGATATCATGCACTCTGTCGATTCCGCGCCTCGGCGGCGCGATCCGTCAGTGACAACCCATACTCAACGAAAAAAAGTATAGGACAGTCTTTTTCAGACTGGGATAAAACGGTATTCGTTTACCCTATGGTGATAGGCAATAATAATTCGAAGTATATTCAATGATAAGAATTATCGTGAAATTTCGATATCATTATTCAAACCTAACGACGGTGTTCAACATTTACGACATAGCTACAACATTGATTTCTATAAATTAGAGCCTAACAATAGGCGAAGTGGCAAAATACCCCTACAAACTTAATCGTAATGTTATTACATAATCATGCTTAACAAAATAACGTTTTCATCGAGGTGCTCATTTACGAAGAAGATGACAAAAGTTCTCATACAGCATTACGTCCTCATGACCTTTCCAGTCATTGGCAGCTCGGTGCATATTATGGACATAGTGTTCTAGCAATGGACTTAAACAATGATGATTATGATGATTTGATTGTTTCCGCTCCTTTATATTCAGAGGAAGCAGGATACGACGAGGGAATCGTTTTTGTATATATGAACGATCGATCTTCACTGTTTGGTATTGATTGGGTTCGTCTCAAGTTTGCATTAAATATAGGGATTCAAAATCATGTAAGAGCAAAATCAGGCTAACGATTTTTCGCATTTTCCTGTGTTCGACGTGTGTTTTTGTTCTTCTCAAAATGACTGCTTATTCCTCACGTAGCATATAACTTTGACGAAATTCACGTTCATGTTAACGTGTAACTTGCACATAAGAATAGATTCAAGATTCGAATCAAATTTAAATTCAAGATTCGAATCGATTCGGATACATGTTCGATTCCAATAGTGTTGGACAAGATTGTACCTTGTATGATGTAGATTGTAGAGTTTGTTAAAATTCCACACATATTTCAAACATTTTTGCTAATATATTGAAAATTTCGGCCATTTGTTGAAATTTTTCCCATAAATTTCTAATTACAATCGAATTCGGAAAAACTCGATTCGAGATTCGATTAAAGTATAAACGTATCTGAAAATGACAACCTTACTTTCACCTGTCTTTAATATGTCTAGCTCAAATTCCCTCTCCTTTTCCTGAACAACCGTACAATTTACCAGCTCGTTAGTCTGTTTTTTCTCTTTTACTTGCCATATCACATCTCGACTAAACGAAACAATACAAATCCTTAACAGACAAGTCCAGGATTCGCACCAGTTCTTCTAAGAGGAAGTGGCACATCCGGATCCAGATTTGGAATGACAATTGTTAGTGGTGGCGACATCGATCAGAATGGATATAATGACGTGATAATAGGGGCGTCTTCTGAGAAAGAGTCGTTGTCAGATGGTGGCAGTGGTGCAGTGTATATTTATTTTTCGTCGGATATAGGGTTGAATGCAAATAGAGTACAAGTGAGTCTATCTTTTTTGACTTTGTGAACTATGTATATGTTTATAAAAACTTTTTTGAATTCATGCACTGTTGGCTTTGAGCCACAAATCAATATCAGTCAATGTCCGATTTATGGTTGATTCGAATATAAGCCCGGTTGCCCCATTGTTAAAGCGCACTCGATCTGTGGCTTATCAAGTTCCGCAGCATAATATGCTAAGCTTATTTCGAAAAATTACGGAACAAGAAAAACAAAATGTTCGTGTAGTTGTCTACACTGTAGTTCTTAACATTAATTTGAATAAAATTAGATAACCATATATATACTGCCAAATGATTTGCATCACCGATGCACTTTGAAAAAGCTCACTCAAACTCTTAGCACGCTTTTTGCAACAATGCTCTAGAATGGATGAAATGTTGTAGAAAATTTATCAACTTATCTCATTTATTTTAGAGAATTTTGGGAAAATCGATACAGACAGGAAATACTTTTTACTCTGGTTTCGGAACAACGATTCATGGTGAAGCTGATTTTGACAGCAATGGCTATCCAGACGTTGCCATATCAGCGCCATCGAGCGAGACTGTGATTTTGCTGCGTTCAAGAGAAATGGTTGTAATAACATTGTCTGTGTCTGTGTCACCGAGTCCAA
Organism: Styela plicata; assembly: GCA_963675895.2. Lineage (NCBI taxonomy): Eukaryota > Metazoa > Chordata > Ascidiacea > Stolidobranchia > Styelidae > Styela > Styela plicata. The sequence continues at coordinate 19,035,337 of OZ023140.1, forward strand.
TTGACATTATAAGCTGTGCTAACAATTTAGACACAGTTTGTTCGACTATACAAGCTTGTGTTTCAGCTCGACATCAGAAGAGAAATACTGAAAGTCCATTTGGTAAGATATTCTAAAGTAAGATAAGTTGTTCAAACGATTTGATAACAATACAACTTGCATTGATTCATTATATTTATTCTCAATAATAATTTTTTTTTGTCAAGACAAGCATGAGTCATTGATAGACCGCGCATTCGCAGTGCGATCAACGAAACATTCCTCGCCATTAGTGGCGGCGCAAGGTCTCGAATCTTGGAGAAGGGGCATAAAAATATTAAGATCAAAAATCATCTTTTTTTGCCACAAGAACTCGAGCATTGCAGGCGCGCGCAATATATTTTCCTTGATTTGAGAAATTCTGATTAGCTTAATGAAATTTCCAACTAATTTTGAAACAATGCAATTTCAATTTTCAGTGAAATTCAATTTAATGCTGACAAATTACAATTATGCATTACGTGATATCGATAATTCTCTTTTACAGATATGTCCATGAATATAACTCTGGATTCTCTCATTTTTGACAATATTCATAAACGATTTTTATTTCTGGATTCGACATCGAGTTTGATGCAAATCCCAAATATAGGTATAAATAGCGTTCCAACTTGTCGTCAATACAGGATGCAATTTAATGTAAGTTTCATACTTCTATACTAGATTGTTTTTACGCCGGAATATTATTTTCCAAAATATCTTGTACCAACTACTGACTCCGCCGTGTAGTCTAGTTTCAGTCTACTTCTACTAACTTGTCAACACCAAACATGAAGATTATTAGCATCCACATTAACTTTTGGATACAGACAAGTTCCAAATTTAATGCGTGAATTTCAGAGGGAATTTGAAAACCATAGAGGTAACTTATATAGCGAAAGTACGATATTTGCTACTGAAATTTTTACCTTCTACGTCTACTTCAATTTAGCCTGACTCTCTCGGAAAAGTGAATGGAGGTGGATTTTCAGTTACTCCACAAGTTCAAGTTTCCGTTGATTTATCTGACAACCATAAGAAACAGGTTATGTCTGGTGTGTTGAACCCGCTCAATGATAATACTCAAACTGCAGATTGGAATTTTGTGAAAGGTTGTAGTGGATTGAACGAAAGATGTGATCATGATTTGGAATTGACTGGAATATTCTCGTGAGTTCAGATTCCCCAACGTTTACTGTTGTTGAAAATTTTTCATTTTCACTATGTCAACATGATGATTTGAAATTGTTCAAATTTCCGATTTCTGAAAAGGAATCAACGTAACGACTTCACCTTCGCCCAATTCAGATACCACTCAACGGAGCCTGTTATATCAGTTCAACTATGTTTAGAATGCATATGCTAATACTACATTTTGTTATAGCTGTAGTTTGTATAACTGGTTCTTGGTGAATAGATCTTGTGTACGCCCTTGCTTGAAGTGGGTTTCAATAAGAAAAATTGTGATATGAAATTGCGTTTTTACTCATTGTAATTGACAAAATTTCCACAGTGAACCATCTTCGTCTGAACCTATTGTTCTTGTTGGAAGAAGTAAAACAATGCATGTGAACTATACAATTAAAAACAATGGTCCTGATCACGCATATTTTCTCAAAATCAACATCTCATCGGGCTACTTGACTGTCCACCAGGTAAGAGTCATCGATTAGCCTACATTCACTAACGTATTTGGAGGTGTTGCATTGCGACATGACCACTCTTGCTAATCGAAAAATTCCAAATGACAATTTTTGGCTGAAAATTGCCTGCAACGCTCATTTCATGGTTTAAACACGGAATGCGTTCAAATCTCCCATCATAGTTCTAAATACGCCCGTGCCTACATTGTATTTAAGAAGCCTGAAGTATTTCAGTAGTTTTCAAGATTTTTTCACCATTCTTGAAGATCTAATTTCAAATATTTAACAAAATCAAATAAGAAGATTTTATCCACTGTGATACATCTCGTATTATAAATTATTATTTGTTGAGTGTGAGTCACAGATGACTCACATACTTGACAAAACATGTTTAGATAATCTTTTTCTTACTTGCTTTGAGTGGATCGCCCTGACAACTAACCACTTTCTAAACGGAACGAAATTATTGATAATACAGACATGACACCGTGGTTCGATAAAATATCTGCCTTTACAGATTGTTGGTTCGTGCGTAACTTTATCAGAAGAGGAAAGCGATCCATCCACCGGATCTGCCGTCATCAATTATCAATCATCTGCTTCTGTATTTAAAGATCTTATGCCTGCTGGGGCATCTGTGAGTCGAGATAAACAACTGATTTGGGTTCTTCACGCGTGAACAGTAATATGCAATTTGTACGATGTTTGAGTCGGTAGACATTGAGGTCTGAAATATTGGATGTGTTATAGCTTTTGACTGAAATTCGTATCTACCTTCTAATATTTTAAATTTCTGGATTTTGTTTTTTTTATTAAACTTCACGCAAAGCAATGGGGAGAAAGCAGCGTTAATAAAGAAACCAACTAACGGCCGCTCAAATAGCAAGAAGCCACATCAAAATGTATTATCAGCCACTTCACTCTAAGCGCGAAATGCCCCATATGGAATTAAAACACAATTTTTAAGTTTAGTGAGTTTTGTCGGTTCTCTGCAGATTAGACCTTGTTATGCAACCTAACCTATTCCTCAACCAATCATAACATATAACTGAAAATCCTATTTTTTCTCGTCCAGTGTGACTTTACAATCTACTTTGATTTCTCAAAACTTCAATCCACAGCAAGTGAACCACAATTGAAAATCGAGGGAAAGATTTACTCGAAGTAAGTTAAATAGAGGTTTCTTATTAACAATGTATAACTTTGATCTTGCCTTCAAGTTTAGAATATTTCTGTTTTAAATTTCAAATCAGTTTCCGAGCGAATCTGTTCGTTTAGTGGCTTGCAGTGGAACCGCCGCTGATTACATACACGATAACATCGGTGTAAATATCAGGGAACAAGCCACAATCACGTAATCAACAGATATCATCGGCTCAGAATTGTTCGAGTGGCTGCAGCTTTGCTAGCGACTAACTCCTGTTGTATTGACGGTTTTATCGGAGTTACTCCTATTGCGCGAAAGTAAAAGTTAGTGAGGTAAACCAAGGGGAAATCTGGCGGGGATGTATTAGCGCGAAGTACAATCCCGAATGAGGGCTATTTCAAAGGACATTTTAAATGTATGGTCATCAGCATTTATAGAAAGTATGTTGTGGCAAATCAGCTTTAAAAACTACGAAATCCTTATCAAATTGCCGGTGGTTTTGTTTTCACAGTGCCGGTGGAGAAACTGTTGCATTCGACAACAACCTCGCTAACAATGTCGTTTCTTATTCAAGAAGTTTGCAATACAAATCAACTGTATATATCAACAAGTATGCTACCGTTACTTCATTTATATCAAAAAAGTCTCCTATAAGTAGGGAACTATATTGCTGAATTTGAATGTTTGTTTTTTTTTTGAATATCAGAATTGTTCGAACCCCTCCTGAAAACAAAATATAAAAATAGTTCAATTATAGAAAAAAATCTTATACTTTTACCAAAAAGTTGGGCATGTACGTAATCACACGTTCAAGAAACACAGTTGCAAATAATGGAACATATGGCATATTTTAAATTTCACTCGCAAATGCAATAGGCCTAAACCTAAAGCTACAAAGTGACGCTACAAAGTCAATCAATAACATGTGTATTGGAATGTAATTGACAGTATGCTTGTTCGAAGAACTGTAGAAATATTTCCTTAGCATCCTCCGCCTTATCTATTTTAAAAAGAACTATAATAGCTTTGAACACAGAAATCCAATTTTGCTATATTGCGTTTAACAGAGTTTCAACTCCTGAGAACGTTTTCTTCCATCCGCCAGACAACGCAAGCGTTACAGCACTAAGAAACATTGGAAGACGATATACTCGGTGGCCCAGGAAGTAATTTTCATCAAACGTATTCGGTAAGTTATTTGAAAAAAATATCTACCTTAACGATAAACGCACAATCAACTCGGAAATGCGATTGATAATAATATATATATCTAAACAGGGTTGATATGGCTATTAGATCTGTCTAAACTATTTGATTCTATTTATAATGATAATATTATGTGAAAAAATATATGCGGTAGTATATATCATTTGATTTTATTCAGGAATTCGATATTTACATAATCTAATTTTTAGTGATGTATCTCTAATAATAAACTATTTAATAGGTAGGTCGAGTATGCGCCGCAAACGGGGGTGTTGTTAGTAACCGCTTTTTAGTGTTGCTTAAGAGATATAGAAAAAATTAAACAAACATAACCAACTTACTTCTTTAGATATATAACTATGGGCCGTTAGGTCTGTCAAACGCAAAGGTGCGAATAAGATGGCCAGAAATGACTCAAAAAGAACATGACTTATTGTATTTAATTGATGTCAACTGCCAAGTAAGTGTTTTTTGCGAATTAATTCACTCTTTGCACTATGATATGTTATACTGATTTTCAGGTAGATTAGTCTACTCTAGCTATTTGTCAACTCCCGTTTTGCATGGAAGGGCGTTTCACTTAATGTATCATCTCGACATATTTGCATCATCGGATATTTTTCGCCCAAGTTTTATGATAGATAACATCAATTAGCAGCTTGTAGATTGATTTGTTGTTGGGCATAAGTTGGGCACTGATTAAACTAAGATTCAGCTTTGACTTTTGTCTCCGAAAGAAAATAATATAGCACTTAAATCCAGAAGATCTTCACCTTTATTTACTAAAATTACTGTATATATTTAGCCCGACGATTCCTGCCTCTGTGATAAGAGGGATAAAACAAATAAATATAGAATAGCACCAAACGTTGGTTCGATTCGACCTTACTATCGGGAATTAGAGTTGAAATATCCTGATGCTTTCGATAGAATTGTTTCGTCAGAAAAATTGGTGAGTCGAGTCAACAATTCTATATGTGCTGTGGTTTGGTGGATCGTTTCGTCTGGTTTATCATCAATTCTTACAAAACAATATGGCCTGTATTTGAGTACAAAAGAATGTTGATTTTACACCTTTCCAGTTTATACAGAATTTATATCGAAACGGTGAGACGTACTCGATGGTTTGTATTTTTATCCCGTCGGTAACCTGGATGGATGAGACGAATGGACAGTCCGTTGCTTCTACGCTTTGCTTATCACCGAAAACTGGTGGCGGAAGTGGGTTGTCCCATAATGTTTAACATGGGTAATCCCATCTACACTGTAACAAAAATGCTGTAAAGTTAAAGCTCTTTGACAAGTTACAAAATCGAGTTTATGGCCAATCATGGGCTGCTGATGGAACGCACCGCTAAAGTGCGTACATCAACAGCCCATAATTGGCGTTCATCTCTTCAAAAAGGCGATTTTGAATTTTTGAAATAAGCAATTACTGGAATATGAACTGCAAATTAACTGCACATTTCATAGTGTCTATGATGTATTCTCCTTAGTATTGCACTTGTGTTCGGCATACACCATTCAAATAAAATTTTAATTTTATAGAATTGTGGCAACAGTATATGCAACGAAATTATATGTGAACTAAGTAAGATCGATGTATATGAGAAAATCAGTGTTTCTGCTTTCTTCAAACCATGGACTCCAACATTTGGAAAAGTGAGCAAATCTTCTATATGTTTGTTATTGTCAATATTTATGATAAATCTGAGAATCAGTGATTTTTAACGATGAAATTGTAAACCCGAATGTCAAAATCAGTTTGACCATATTTTATAGCGTACAGACTTGCACTTTTAAGTATGGTATACGGAAACAAAGGTTTCCATAAAAAAGGTTGTGCTCGTGCATTTTTTACCACCCAAATATTTTTTATTTGCTAAACAGGAATTCACAAAAGTTGATGTTTATACTTCATTTACTCTCATTCCGGCAAATTCTACTCTTGAGCTAATGAACACAGATGAAACGGTAAGATGAGTATTTTGTGTGTTTTCGAAGTTATAGTTTTTCGTACCTCCGGGAACACCCTTCAGCAATGCCTGAAACGATCAAAACGAAATTGACTACTTATGGGTGCAGTTTTTGGTACTACATTTCATTATAGCCCTATGCCATGAATGTGTATGTTAGACGTTTCGTTGATGCGATTTTTCGGCCTTACATAGAGCGAATTTCCAATAAAATACAATTGACGCAACTTTCCAAGTTGTGAAACAGTCATCCTATAAAGATATTTAAAACAGGCAAATGCAATCAAATGGATTTTATTCCGGTTTCTTCTAGTTACTTTTTTCTCTCAATTTTCAATACATCTTCACAAAACAGCAAACAAATACATCCATTTGTCTTTAGTGGTTATTATAACTGGTATTAGTTCTCTTCAAACCTCGTGACTTTTTTTTTTCAAATAGGTATTAATTAGAAGTTAATTTAATACGATATATTCCTATAATTAATGCCTTTTCACGTTGAAATATCACTTTTTACCATTACAGTTGACAATAAATATTGCATTTCTAGTTGGAGACAACTTTGACGTCATACGATCCGTCGAATCCTCCTCCTGACCCGCCCACGAACGCTGTAAACATTGGAGCCATAATTGGTGGTATTATCGGTGGAATTGTCGCGTTGATTATAGCCGCCGTAATCATGTGGAAGGTATGTATCGCGCCGTCGTGGTATATATCATGACAAAATTGAATTTTCATTTTGGGTTTTGGATTGGTTTTAATTTGCAACTTTAACCCTTCTCTGATGGTTAATGGGATTATCACGCAGGAATTGCAAATTTAAGGTCCCGGTATTCAGGGTTCGATCTCAGTAATTCCGGTCGATGAACCGATAGAGGATATTAACTTACTATGGTAAGGCCGAAACGAAAACCTTTTCAATGTCTTTTCAATAGCATTCCATTGCTTTGAACAAACTCTAGTAAAGTTCTCTGGTCAAGTTTTTCGATTCGAATGATAGAAGGCGCTGATATGTCGCATATTTGAGCAAAAAAGAACCTGAAATTTCTACTCATGAGTACACAAAAAACGTATAATTTCCCCTCTATACAACCAATACTACACAGGCAATTTACCATTCACAAAAAATCTGTTTAAAATTATTTATACAGGCTGGATTTTTTAAAAGCAAGTACAAAAATATGACAAGAGAAGCAAGAAAATCAGTCCGTGAATCTCAAAGGGGAAATGTAGGAGGAAATGATTTATCTGACCCCACTGATGGTCCGATGACATCCGATCCAGAATTCAACAAAAGCACTGAACAACTTTATTGATAACGATCGACGATTACCTAGTTTACCTGGTTTTTAATTCAGGTACTATACCTAGTTCTGAAAGTGAAACTAGGTCAACTAGAAATACTTTACCTAGCTTCCGGGTAAATTCTTTTCACTTTATCTAGTTTAAATAAGAAAAAAAACTAGGTTGCCATCACTAATTTATATAAAGAGGATAGATTAAGCATCTATTATGTAATAAAATTATAATTAGGGCTGGCCCGGCTGGGCAATTTATTTCAGTGATTCGAATCAAATCGCAGCACAAACTATCCGAATCAGTCGTATTTCTGTCATACCCATCCGAAATCTTATTTTCTTAAGCATTAGCCACAGATGGCCCATGGATGGATCCATCACTGCCGCATGCTTAACAGAAGATTATTTTAATGAAATGAAACATCAAACTTCAGGGGAAAAGATATGAACAATAAATTTCAATATTTTGAGAATTGAGCAAATTTTAAAAATAAAAAGGGACCGAATGCTTGCTATTCATGCAGATGCAGTGATTTGATCAGAATTGAAATATTATTCGAATCAGCTTCAAATTTCAATAGATTTTCTTTTGCCCCGCCTCAATCATTTATATACGTCATATTTTGGCACCTTTTCAATAGATTGTTAAATGGTGTGAATAAAATATATATTTTTTATATATATAAATATATATACATATAAATAATACTATGGTTATTACAACATTATTTTTTGTTTTCAAATCTAAAAATCAAATGTTATATAAAAGCACCAAAGTTATTTTAGTATATTCATTTCAGTATTTTTCTCTTATTTTCTCATATTACGGTATAATTATGCAAAATAAAAGTAGTTGTTAGATGTGTTTTCAAAGAAGGGCATCATTGTCGTGGCATTCATGAGTTTCACATCCAAATCAGTAGTACTATTAGTTATGATATATGAAAATATTTTTTTATATAATCATAAATCCTTCATCAATCGATCATTCAATTGAGTCGCTCCGGATGCCAAATAATTTTTATGCAGGCCTATTTATTCCCGTGCATAATGGTATGAATGAGAATTAATTTTCACATGATAAATTTAGAGATAAAATATTGTCTTTGGTTCACTGTATTGGCCTTAAATAAAGTAGAAAAGTAGCTATAAACTCGGTGGGGTACATGCAAAGGTTTAAATGTATTCCGAGACGAAAGCAATCAAAAACCGATATTCAGTACACCAAAAGCGAGCAGAAAGACGAGCCCTTCTCAGTAGCTCAGTCGGTAGCGCGATCGTATTATCCGTAAGGACGATGCTTGACGGTTTCACCACCAAACGTGCTCCTCAGCAAAGAACTTCGCAGGTAGCTGCAACACAGAAGAGACGATTTTGACAATTTGAGATTTTTCACCATTTGTGAACGAGAATGACATATATTTCAGGCCATAATCCTTTTTCAAAATCTGTTTCGTGGAGTATGGGGCACTGCGCGGTCCTTCTATGGCTCTCATTTGTATTTTCCCTTTACGTTTTTTTCAATCAGGTACGATTTAAAAGAAAAATCCAACTACACAAAATGCTAAATATATCATAATCGCATATTTGGATAACTTTAGAAAAACAGCCCCGGCAACTTCTCTCTGATATTTTCTGGCGAGTGGTAACCTTGGTGCACTGTCCATGATATCAGCATGTATATTAACATGTGGAAATGGTTGTTCTGGAACAGGTTTTCCAAGAAACTTACAGAGCGGTTCCCATCCTTCTTTACAATTAAAAATTAGCAGTTTGTCCGGTGGCGCATTCTGAAGCAATATAATGTATAAACAATGAAAATCATAATTGATTTGAGAATAGGTAGATTTCGGAAAGAAATATGGAGCGGGAAGGTCTCAAACAGAAAACCACTTTATAGCGAGTGGATTCCAGTCAGATATGTCTATTCCGAATTTATTTTGTTATATATTAGTTACTGATGGATCGCGCCGTGGGAGCGCAGTATATCATGAACTGGTGCAACAGTTGAGTGGATGTAAGAAATCCCATGAATTCAACAGTTGTATTCATTGCAAATTAGCCCAAACCTAACAAGCAATGGAAGCAATGTGCCAAGTCATGATGAATATATTCATTATCAAAATTTTGTTTGCGGAAGCGCATAAATTTGTGTCTAAATAAATGTTGGAAATGTTTGGTAAAATCGGAAAGCCGTATATATGAAGATGAATAATTTCGATTCTCTTATAAATATTCGGTAATATAATAAGGTTATTTAACGTACATTTGTAGATCCCATGTACTAATGACCGTCATATTAATACATTGTTGGAAGTTACAATGACAAATGTCAATGACCTTGACCCATAATAAATATAATACAGTATTTTCATATCCTACTCGGAATACACCCAGTCCGAATATATTTGCTTAAACATGTTTTGTCTTGTATGGGTAAATGTTGGATCACGCTGTCGAGGTGCGGGCCATTCGAGACTCATGCTTGACAAAATATAATTTCTGATCGAGCGTCAAATTCACTCAGGCGTTGTACAACACTGCTGTCCTAGTGAGGAATTTAATTTTGCCCAAAATGTGCCACAGATTGTTCCCGCATTAGCGGCGTTATCCATCACCCAATCAGAAATTTTATTTTGCCCCACATAAGTCATTGATGGGCCGCGCCTTGTCAGTGTCATCCGTTAGTGATCCATACCTAACCAAACAAGAAAGAAATTCGGGCTTGGCAGAGATACTTGCTCAACAAAACACGCTTCCATCGGCGTCGTGAACCAGCATTGAAGGAGGCTTAACAAAACATGCTTGGGCTATCATGAAGTACATACAACCGATGACTTTAATCAGCGGCGCGATCAGTTAGTGACCCGTACTTGACCTGATGAAAATGTTACGAATTGCTCAGTATTATTAATACCACGAAAGATCTACCGCCTATTGAACAAATTCAATCCAGTATGCAGAATTCGCCATCAAGATGTATATGTGAAGCATTTTACGCAGTTCATACAATAAACAACGTGATATGTTATATCATTCAGCTACGCAATGTGCCGTCGTTTGCCCTCCATTCAACGCGAATTCCATAGAGGTCAATTGTTGTAGTTCAATGATCTGTAACATTTTAATCTGGCACACGTCAGGCGCATCGCCTATCATTGTTAATCAAATGTATCGCGATCTTCAAAGTTTGTTTGTTCAAGACGCTGTCTATTTTTAGCAATGGTAGTGCGAAATCAATTATTTTTCGACCGTAATTATTTTTCGACCATAACTGGTCAATAGTTCACCGATTTTTAGCACCTCAAAAGTTGAAGACCTCGATACAGACCACAATGTACTTGGTACGACTTACCTTTATAATATCGGAGTTATGATTCCGATATTTCATCTTCAACATTTCCTTGTCCATGAGTGTTTTCTTTCGCCACACAGCTCTGTCAATTCCGAGTATCAACTTATCTATAAAATAATCATGGTTGATCTAGAATAAAATACCAAAATAACATTAAAGTTTGATGTTCGATTGAATATTTGTGGTGCACTTTGTGCTTTCCGGAACGAAAACTTGGTCGTTTTTTTCATATTCGAACGTCATCAGCAAACTACGGAAATAGATTGGGATTTCATCCGTCCCAAATAGGAGGTTTCCGCTTGAGAATTTACAGGATTTTTTCTGTGTATGGATATGGCTTCGTGGAGGAAGCCCTAATAAGGAGCTAAAGAGCGTCGGCAACGTATCCATAAATTCTCCCGCATTTAATAATCCTAGAAGATATTCCAACTGGAACGATTAAAATTGTGTAGCTCGCCTTTGCCAATTGAGCTAATCGAGCACTCACGAAATTACCATGTTCACACACCGATTCAATTTTTCGCGAGGCAAATCAATCTAAAAACCCAGCTTCATGTTTGCAACATTTTAACAAACCTACATGACGAGGTGAAGAGAACGGCACATTGTCTATTGATCATGATTTCAAGAAATTGCATTATTCTGACTAGAAGAAGTTCATCTAATCTCTTCATGTGATACAGCAAGCTATTCAACCAAACATCTTCCGTATCTCTGACTGTCAGTATAATCTGTTGAAAAGAGACCATTTTCAATCTCGTAAACATGCATACCTTGTAAAAAATATTACATCCATTATATATATATTACATCTATGAAAATTGATCAGTATTTTAAAACGAAAAGTGAATGTAAAAAGTATTATTAAAAGGTATATCACGCCGTTGAACATTACAACGCACGTCACTTAAACCACACACACTACGCTGAAGCGCCAATATCGATTTTTCAATCAGACATCTTTTACAGAATTATAAACCAAAAAGCACAAATGTATCGTCGAACCCATGTTCGCATAGGCTAGTGATAATGTCGAGCACTGCTTTATCAGAAAACAAATCATTACTGAAATAAAGGTCAAACAATGCATTTTCAATACATACGGAACATGTAAATCGGTGAAATGATGGCTATGACCCCGAATAAAATGATAGGAATGACTTCGAAGGCAATGGCTCAAACTATTTGGTCAAACTGCAATAGGCACCTTCGACGTCGCCTCAACCCTAGTTATCAAAAATCTATGAACTGCAATATTCATTTAGAGAGTGACAATAATTTAGAAACTATTATAAAAGTACTTAAAAGGTACCTTAGATTCCGGGAAAGCTTTGTGAATGTCTGCCCAAAAATAGCATGATGGCAAATCGACGACGGCGTCCAAGTCATGATACATCTTCTGAAACAAGGGTTTACGCTTTCCACCTCTGAATATCTGCTCCCATTCTCCCTCCAGATAGTACAGATTTTCCATGTAATCGTATACACTATAACCAAGCTGCCTTAGGGCTTCAGTCATGGACTTGGTCCCGGTTTTGGGTAATCCAGCCACTATTATTTTCATTTTTGCTATACTATGGAAATAAGCCGCAGATAGACCCAGAGATATTCTCACCAAACATGTTTTGTCAAGTATGAGTCGCTGATGAACGGTCCATCTGTCGCTCATGCTTAACAAAATGAAAGGTCTCATTGGGGAATTGCATAAATGCGTTTTTTCATTCAGAGCGGCTTTCAAATTTGCTGCGTATACTATACTGACAACACTGAATACCGTACGGGATTCAGGTTTGTAATGCGGGTATATTGTTGTGAATTAGCGCGGATAGAAATTGTAAGTTTGATTGATAACGTTTAGCGTCGGCTATTTAATTACGAAATGCCGCGAGTCGCGGCCAAAATGGAGCCACAAATACAACAGACCAATTCAATCGCAGAAACCAGGTTAAATACAAATTTCTTCGACTTCCTGCAATCTAAAAATCGTAATAAAAAGTCTAAGCTAGTCCTGTCCAGACACCACTATTTTACGCTGCCTTCTATCAGCCACTTATTGTAAACAGTTTGCTCGTCGAAACACTGACGGCGGAATTTGATATGTTATGGGCAACGACTAACAACATGGGAGTTTCTTCAACACATACAAATGAGTGCAATTCACGTATCCCGAGTTATCCTTTGCGTACTCAAGAAGACGCACGAGAGAAAGGTACGGCTTGGCAGGATCGAATCGTGACAGTATAAATAAACCACAAACTTGATGAACAATACCAACACTGTTTTTGGCAACGTTGGCTCTCGCGCAGCTGTAGTAAATTTTTTTTATTAAAATTTTCTCTAAGCAAAGTCCAATTTAGCTACCTCAAAAAAAAAACTCAATTTGATCATATTACCTTGAACGGATGTCGATTTTTCATTGTAAAGCACAAGAAATTGATATGGAATTTTACTTTTACAATGCATTCCAATGAGAAATTCATATTGTCAAACATGAACAGCAGATGGGCCGAGCCGGAGTGGCGCGTTCCGTAACCGAATCACGCTGACAACAGATGTTTGAATGAAAATATTTCTACCTGGGATGGTATGAAAAAGAAAATTTTGCACACCAATGATTATGCACATTAATAGTGTTAGTTGTCCAAAGATGTGTGGGTCGTGTTTCATAATAGTCCTACAATATTTACTGTATACCGGAACAAGCGACTAAAATAAGCGATATATTTGCACATAGCAGATACAACTCACTGCATTTTATTCTGGTGGTGCAGTTGCTTGTAAAACATTTTTAGTGTTGGGTCCATTCATTCTGAAAAGCTAACAAATAATTTCACAAATAAACGAGTACATAAAAAAAATTGTCACTTTTCTTTCCTTCAACAATACAGAATTCTGCGCCTGCTTGATAGTTTTAACCATTCGATTAGCCAATTCTTAAACAAGGGACCCTCGTACAACCAGACCAGTGACTATGAAAGCGACAATAATCTTACATCAACATCAGAATCAACATTTTCTAACAGATCAAAAGAGTGGATTGCGTCAGTGGAAATAATATTTCAAAAATTGGATAACATCAATCGATTAGATATCAAACTTCGTTGTATCATCGAATCGAATAATTGATAAGATTCTATACATAAGCACCTAAAAATGGCAATAACAAACTAACAGTGAAGACACCACATGACAACTGCTAGATTAAATATCTATTGGAAATGGCAGTGTTAGAAAAATGATGTAGGTAAATGAACTGAAAATGTAATATTACAAACTCATTACACAAAAAGAAAAGGAAGACGGAGCCATTCTTGATCGAAGATTTTTCGATTAACTTCCGAATCAATTAAAAGAAGGATTGCATCAATTAAAGGAACGATTCCGATTTGGGTCAAATTTATTCCTGCTCTCGTAAAGAGGAGGTTTTGAAAATAAATTTCCCAGTCAATAGCACATCTGTAGTTATAGATTAATAAAAATATAAAGATTAGTAAAAATGCAATGTGTTTACACAGAATTAGTGATTCGATCGAATTTGTATTCCAAATGATTCAAATCAGATTTGTCAAGCTCTCATTGTCACTCAGCAAGTTTTCATATCAAAAAGTCTACAACAAAATGTAGCATAAGCAACCGCACTACAAATTAAAAACATTCCAAACAAAACGGAACCACTATTATAATGTGCAGTGGTAGATATGAACTATGTTTCTTGGGATGAAGACGGGTGGCAGAATCTTGTTTTTTTTTTTTCGGGTGCCTGAGATATTCATGTCATTTTCTTCGGTAGATCTTCCAGCCGCTGATACCTAATGAAATATTGCCCATTTGCTGAATTTTCTCCTTAAGGAATCCATTTTAATCGGATCTAGGATTCGGTATGTTTGGGATGAAGGTTGACAACTGGTATGCAAGTATATCCACTGCATATAATCAGAAAAAAACATTGCTTCCTAGCAGTAGTCTTCCAGAAGACGAACTCTTTATTGATCTGTGACTCTTTCAACGGGTGTTAGAATCGCACTGATCTCAGTCATATTTGAAAATGTCAGATCACCCAGTGCAGTCTTTCTTGCTGGTGTTGAAATTGCTCGTTTTGAAGGACTGCAATGCAAATTAAAATAAACAAAATGAGATTCGCAATTTTTTTATCATTACACACAATATGCACTTCCCCATCAAGGGAATTTTGTGCAAATAATATTGAATATTTACAAGTACCTAATCAAATAAACTACACCCATAAAAAACATTGACAATTAGCACAATCAAATCATAATTTATTGACCTTTGATGTGACGCCATTGCGGCGTATGGCAAAGGACTGCTTAATAGGGAAAAATTCGTAATAACACTTCACGTAATTGTTTCTGGATTGCCAACTCAGTTTCCATATAAATTATCAACATTTCGTTGAAAAATAAATAGATAGGTAGCTGACAAAAAAAATGATATCTTCTTCTATCAACTTTATTACCAAGTTTACATTATTATGATATAAATATATAAAAGTAGTGAATGAATTTGATATTTGGTGTTGGGTCGCTGCATATTCTCACCACATTTAAATTTGGGTCGCATCCGAAAAACTTTGGTATTAATCTAGTATTAATTTTCGGCATATTGATTGGGCGCAAATGACGAAAGGTCCATAAAAAAATATATATCTAACTAATGCTAAAAAATATTCACCTGTCAGATGGACTACTAGAATCTTGTTCAGTGATCTTCAGTTGAGTCATTGTTTTCCTGGCAGAATTTAATATCGCTGTTATTCCCAATCCTCTCTGCTTTCTTAATGCAGATGCGGGACTGAAAAATTGGTTTCCTGTGTTTAAAGGTGCACAATTTTCTTTGTGTCTTGTAGGTGTTTGCTGATTTGTAGCTGGTAGGTTAGCTACAGGTGGAGGACGAGCAGGACTTGAAATAGAATTCTCATTCTCATCAATATTTGATGATTGCAAGGTGGTTGATCGAGATGATGGTGTTCCAGGAACTGCTGGTATAACGGGAGTTTGCTGTTGTTGCTGCTCTCGTTGAAGTCTGAAATGGGTTGTGAGTAGAGTTGTCTTTATAGTTATAGTTCAACAATATTTGAAATTCACTATATCGATAGAATGCCTAAAATATTTCACATGACCGATTGCCGATATTTGGCTATTACTGTATTTTGCAGCAGCAAAGTGATGATTCACATCAGATTGTAAAACATAACATTCTGAGTTAAGTTCAGCCTTATTCTTCTTTTATTCTTTGTAAATTTTACTCCATGCCTTGTAGATGATATTATCTTTAATGGGTAGTAGTGTACCTGGTCGGCCTACATGATAAGTAATCATTTTTTATCTTTCAGGAGGGAAAAGCTGAGAATGCAGATATGCTATAACACATCCAGAATCAAAAATAAAACTAGAGTTGCCAACTAACAATTATTTAATTTTCAATGCCTTGATGGTTGTCAGATGAAGGTGTAGCCATATGAAACATACTTTGTCGGTAAGATGTCTTACTCTTCTGGGGTATAATTATCACTCACAGGATTAGAACCTGTGTCTGCCAGGCAGGACAACTAGACGTACACATCTCTAAGAATATATGGAAATAATAATTGCTGACCTTTCTTCTTGTTCCCTGTCAAAACGTTTTAGATCAAACTCAATTTCACTTGCTAGTTGTTTGTCAGCAGTCAACATGTCTTGGACTTCAGTTTTGTAATCCTATAAAAAACTACAAGTGATGATGGGGAAGAAAATAAAACAAAGGCTAGTCATAATATAAATATTCAGGCATTGTGTTCAAATGAAATAAAATTTTCCGAAATAGAGATTGTGATAAAGTTTAATAGTTTTTAAAGTAGGGATATCCCTGTTTAAAGAGGTGTTCTTCCTGAAAATTAATTAAATATTGAATATTCATTTTGGAATTATATTGTAATATAATCATGAGCTGTCAATGTCTTGCTCAAAAATTAGCACATTTACATTACTTACAAAAACAACTTAGACTTTCTTCATAGACTTTAAAACTGAATTTGAAGATAATTTTTTTATAATATGCAAACCTTCATTATTTCTTTCAAGCATAACATTACATTTCCAACGAGAGGACTTTGTTTAGCGACAAGAACATTCTTGATTGCTATGATAATAGGCATTATGTTCTCAACCAGATTTTTTTTCACCACCTGATAAATATAAATACCAAAGCTTTGATTAGCGTTGCCCTCATTGCTCAGTTCAAACAGAATTCAAATTTCATGATATAAATAGGATAATGTTCCAACCAGTGTTGGGAACGAGTCACTGCACTTCAAGTCCCAAGTCAAGTCGAGTCAAATGACACACGATTTGTGAGTCAAGTCCAAGCCCGATCGATATTGCTATTTTGCAATCGATATTGAAACCAATATATTGATGTTTTTGACCACCGATAACCGATATTTTATCCCACATGAAACTTGTTGAAAACCCACCGAAAAAAAGCAACAAATCAAAAACATAATGAAAGACCATGTTTATTGCATAAGAAGGGCAAATAAGCAAATGACATTTTGATGCATCATTTTAAAAGAATTGCACGAGCCTGTATGTGTATATCGGTTGGCCGATGAGTCATGCATTTACAAGTCGCATGTCGAATCACAAGCCGATTGCTAATTCTATTCAGCGGCAATTGACAGATTATTTGCCACTTCTCATTCCCTAAGTACTCACTTAGAATCATCATCTGATCATTATTGGGTAGACGAACACGGCTTACCCAAGCAGGGTACATTGCATGTTTCATTTACTTGTGTAGGCTTTTTTTTTTCTGATGAGTTACGCAACCGCACACAAGTGATTTTTGAAAGGTGATTGCAGACTCTGGCTACATTTTTATCAAGTCCTGAGTCAAGTCTCCCCATCATCAAGTCCTGAGTCTCCCCAACACTGGTTTCAACATTTCGGATTTAAACAAAATTGACCATATTCATTTCGTAGCAATGTCATGATTTATGACAAATTTTACAACGTACGTAAATTCACGACCCCCTAGTAGGCGCAGTTCACTGTGGCTCATACTTGACAAAATGAAATTCCTGGTTAGGCTGTGTTTTGTTGTTTCACATTGATCAAAAAATAAAAAACACAGTTTACAAATCATGAACATACAGCGCCAAGTTGACTATGAATGAATAGTTTTCAGTAATAGGCAGTGATTTCATCGGACTGGAATGAAGAATTTATATTGAACATACTAAACAACCAACATATGACTAACGTGTGATATGATCTTCTGTTTCATTGCATTTTTAGCAGAATTAGCAACTTCATTCTGCATTCCTTCAATATCTTGATCATCTTCTGAAGTTGCCTTCATGCATTTCAATTTTAAATCCTAAAAAGCATGGATAATGAGACAACAAAATTTAATAAAAATTGAATTGATGCGAATGCCTCTTGGGATGAGGTTGAGTTGAACATAATCTTCTATAATTTGGCAAAAAACTGATCAGATTAAATCCAATTTTACATTCTAATGAATATTTCTAATTCAAGTATAGAAAAAAATCCTCAATCAGTATATTCAAAATTCATATCTTCTTTCCTGCAAGACTATACTACAATATTGTGAAATAACAGATGAATTCATTCATAATATCAGTTGATTTGCACCAGGCATTATTTTTCAACTAAGCTACAGATGTCTGTCTGTCTGCTGCAGCATTTAAAAATAGACATCTGAAAGTATGAGCACTCAGTCATAAGTTTCTTTTAGGAGTATTGACAATTTGAATTCTAAACAGTTGCTTGAAAGAAAGTTTTAGACAGATCCATTTTTTGTGCACATGCATTACAAGAATAATGAGACATATCAGCAGTGATTCTCATAGCTCTAGCACCGGTAGAGCAGCAAGTAGAGTCATTAGGGATATTACTAAATCTTGAAAATATTAAGACTTACCGGACCACAAAGAACAGCAAGAGTGTCAGCTATTACATCATTAGATTTGTTTCCAACTGGAATGGCACCATCCACAACGGCATCTAATACATCGGTGCATAACTTTCCAGTGAGTTTGATTCGATGTTCATCATCCATATGTTCCAGCATAAACACGTATATAAGCATTCTGTCAGATTTTCTACTTTCACCAGAAAAGTCGAACAATCTTGATAAAACAAAATATTCTTTATGTTAAATCTACTAATGATAATGATCCTATTTTGAATGTTACGAGTAAAGATTTGAGTTACAATAAATGTATGGCTACGCTGAACGTCCTCTTCCTTTGAATTGAAGATTTATTCTGCTGGAACCAATATTAAAGTAACTTATGATCAATTAATTTCTTATTTCTCAGGTCTTGTTTTTGGATGTTGGAACAAACTAATTGTTTCGTCAATAAAATACATCATACCAGTAAAAAATTAAATTAAATAAAGAAAAAAGACAAAATGATCACACAATTGCTGCACTCACTTAGATTCCCTATCAGATTTAACAAATCTATTGAATACGTTATGTTCAGTGTATGAATTCAAATAAAAGATGGATTCAACAAAATGTCTGAAAAATACATCTCCAGCATTTCTTCGAAGTGTCTGTTCAATGAGACTAAACCGAACTAAATTTTTGATATCTGTATTTTTGTCGCAGAGCATTGTTAGAAATTTGAAAATGAGACTTCCTCTCCATTTCACATATTCTTTCTTCAACAAGCTGTTCAGAAGAATCAATGCATTCCTATAACATAAAACAAAAATAGTTATTGCATCAAGACTGACATAATGTAATCCACCCATTTACACCGGTCACCAAAATAAAGAGTTGCACAATGTTTGCTACATTTCCATAAACAAGACTTAAAAATTTTCATTTGTAATGCGTAACTTGCAAACATACTAAGATGACCTGCCAAATTTACCTTGACTATATGATATGGAGTCATGGGTTGACGAACACAAATGAGCTTTAATAACATAAGATTCTAAAATGGTAAAATTTGGAAAAATATAATATGATATTGTTTCCAGATGGTTCTCTGCGAACACTCTTCTGGAATCCTCAAATGCCTCAATGAAAGTCGGTGTTCTATTATCGAGCTTGCCATTATCCTTTTCGAGAAAACATTCATCATTTGTACAAATCACTAGTTCGACCCCGCATGTAGCGTGTAATCAATATAATTGGCCCCAAACTTTACTCCAGTCTGCAAAGCTTGTCACATACGGTAGTCGCAACGCTGTCTCACTTCGTTTATTTTACAAATATTAAAATAAACTTTGCTCGAGGGAGCTCTCTACTCTTGTTCTTCTAAAAATATTTAACCGGTCCACTCGATTGGCTTCTAATTCACATCTGTAGAGGTTCCACAGTGTCAAAAACAGTTTTATGAAAGAAGATTTTTTTACTGGTAACTGCTAAACTTTGGAACTCCTTGCCTTCCTACAGCTTTTCTGGGCGATTTCATCTGTGTATATTTAAAACTCACCTCAATAAACATCTGTCAGGAATGGGGATTCCTTGGTCCCCATTCCTGTATTCACACACTAGTGGTTTAACTTTCAGGAGACATTTCAAGTACGATGTGCCTTTTGCAGTGTTGCTCCGAGCGAATTTTGACAAAAAAAAAATCAAAAAGGAAATTCATCGTAAAAGAAAACAGTGCAATATTTCTATATGAAGGCAACTACATCAGCATTGCTTACCTTCTTACTTGCTCTGATTCATCTCCAAGAGAATTTGCCATGTCAGCAAGGTATGGATCAACGAGCTGTGTTTGTACAACGCATAAATCGGTAAGTACAATCAACACATTGTTTCTCACCATTGCATTATCGCATGTATCAAGCTCACGGACCATTGCAGGAATGCAGTTCTTTGCAAGCTGGACATTGTGTAGGCAGATTTTCCCTATAATGAGAAGTTTACTGTTAGTGTTGTTCTTAAACTTAGGTTCAAATGTAATTAAGGACATCCCAAAATTTATTGTATGATTTATTAGGTCACATTGATCCCAAGTGAGAAATATTCACTTTCAGGAGGTTAAGATTGGTCTATTTTAAAACTAACACTGTTTATAGTGATGTGCATGATCATAAATTTCGTTGATTGTGATTAGAATCCGCGAAAAATAGCAATCAGAGCAATGACCGAATGACAATAAAAAAATGTACGAAATGAATGTAAAATGAACAAAAACCGGGCAAATCTTTAATCCCTAAATCATTTCTAAACAATTAACACAGCATTACCTAAATTTATAACTGCATGAGCACGAATATGTTGGGGAACACCACCAGATTGAACAAATTGAGACAGAGGTTGAGACATTGGAATGTCTTGACTAGCTGTGACTTGGCTTTGCATCTGTGACATATTATTAAGACATTCGGTGCTTGTGAGCAAAGCTTGTATTGACAAAATCAATCTTTTTGGAACTTTTGTCGCATAATGTTTGCCTACATTTCCAGCAATATACAACTGATGTATTAATGCATGCTCATTCAGAATCGAACCGCCATCAGCAGCACTCATCAAAATCTTGTACAAAAATTCATCAGAATCTTTCAGCATAGATTTACACCATTCTATAAGGGGTTGAGGCCATTCCATGCTGTCTTCTTTATCTTTATAAAGTGCCTCAATCAAGTTGCAAACAGTTTCAACAATATAGGAAATGAGTTGAATAGGACAGTGTGGCATTTTAAGTCGTTGTATGTAGATGTCCAGCACTTGTTGCTTGGTTTCATCCCGCATATGTTTGCAAATCTGACCTAATGTTAGCGTTGAATTGATATGAAACATCAAAGGATTGGCTTTCTTATACTCTATCTTCCAAACTTCAACAACATGTTCAGCTATACTTTTATCGCACACATACAATGTAAAAAATCTTAAAAAAAGCCAAGAACCAGCTGATCGGTTAGGTGTAGTGAGTTCTCCAACAATTTTCTTAACCAATCCTGCATTCAACTTCATTTGACGATTCCATTGACTACATACAGTTTGCAAATATGCCCGCAGAGGTTCACCTTTCTGTGTCGCAAAGAATGAGATCAAATTCCATGCAAGATTAGACTTTTCTTCCGAACCATCAATGTTGTTAAGTATTGTTAATTCAACGAGTGCTGCAGATTTTTCTTGTATTGAACTTTCAGCATCTAATATCGCAGGAAAAACACCTTTGGCCCAACTCGCTTGTGCTTGTTTCAACTCTTTGTGATGCATCAGCACTTCTGAAATACTGTTTATAGCTTGTTTTCGTACCATTAACGAAGGATCACTACATTTGTTTTCAAGTATTATAAAGCTTTCATCAGTAGGTTGCACAAAGCCACATTTCAAAGCCATTTCCAGAGCTTGCACTGCGGTTTTCCGCACCATAGCTTTCGGTTCAAGAGCACATTTTGTAAGGAGCTGTAAGAGATTCGATCTGTTGTCTGAAATCACCGTGTAACTTCTCATCAAGATAGGTGCGGTGACCGTGTGGAGAGTAGCTGGAGTATTCGTTCTGCCAGAAGCTAATGTGTTGGAGGCTGGCGTTTCAGCTTCCAGTTCTTTTCCTCTTGCATTCACAACATCTTGTAAAGCCGTTGGAGAAACAATTCCCTCTTCCATCATTTCTATAAGTACATGCAAAGCTCTTGATCTAACAGAGGGTGCTAAATCTAACAGTCTTCCAACTACTATCTTAAGCAAATAGCTGTGTTTTGTTGCAATATGAGAATTTTGTTCAGTTGAATCAGTATCTTCATTATCAACTTGTCGCTCTGGCAAGCAAAGAAGTCTTCCAACAGTTGCCAAAGTATTGCTGCGATAAACGATTTTTGCATGAACTGCTATCCTCTTGAGCCAATCACAGAAATCTGCATACCAAGATACAGGCATGTGGTGTAAAATGCATGTTACTATAACTGCGATATGATTGCGAAATTCAGTGCGATCAGGACACTGAGCTATTAAATTTTGTGTCAGCACGGTCACAGCATGGGTGACCGCATCTTCGTGAATATCAAACAGATGACAAACAAGTCTTCTGAATATTTCAGAATTCTGAAAGAAAGATCGTGGTACTGTTGACGATGGAGCATTAGCATCTCTCATAACAATAATAGGCAAAATGAATCTGAACAATGTTAAACACAAGTGATCAATGTCACCATGCTTCACAGAAATGGTGAGAAAAAGTCCATAAATAACTAACTGATATGGCAAGTTTAATGAGTCAGCAGTTGATCCATCATTAAGAAAACTTTTATACTCAATAAGATTTGATGGGCAGTTTGTTCTCAAATTATTTGCTATTTTGACCAGAACCTGCACAGCATGCTTCAGTGAAACCTCATTTGATCTTAGTGAAACAGTGGCCAGATATTTACACAAGTCACGCAATGTTACTGTTAGCGTTTTGTATATATTAGCTGCCTGTACTGCAGTTATTTCAGCAATATCTTCATCTTCTTCATTTGCCATCGTTTCATTGCCTTTTCGCCGTTTCTGTGACTGACTCAGCGGTAAATTAGCTTTTCGCTTTCGTCCTGTACCACTAGAGTTCGATAATTCAACGGTAGTAGCCATGAGAAGGGCATTTACTGCTTTCTCAAATATGATAGCATGATGCAATTCCGAGGAACTCATTCCAGGCAACCTTAGGAGTAGGAAGTAAAGGTCAGAAGCGAGTAAACAGAGAAGTTTTGCTTCATAAGTAGCTGACTTCTTCAAGCCACGATCAAATAAGAAGTAAATCCATGATTGAATAACTTTGTTTGTAATACCATTTTGTACAAGTTGATTCAGTAAACAACATCGGCCTTGACCTGATGTGTTATTGAGAGACTCTAACCCATCTCTCAATGCTAGATTACAATCTTTTAAAATATTAATTACAGCAGGGGATATTTCAAGTTCAATTCCTGGTTCCTCTGTAAACTCAGATGAGTGCATACGATCAACCCATTCTTCATCCAAACTTGTCAAATCTAAAGACTGGAAAATATTCAGGATCAGATTCTCATCCATCCTACATAAGGTATGCGTTCTTACATACGGTACATTACATTATCTGGAAAAGTTTTGATCCATTTGTTTGTATTCCATATACAATTAATATTTTTTTGATGTTATCTTCATTTTCAGGAAATTTTGCGAAATTATAAATAAAAAAATGATACTAGAGTTCATATTTTCGTGCAGTTGTTCAATGTATTTCGAATTTTTTAATTCACATTACATAAAATAAATACCGGTACATAAATAGAAATACAAAAAAAACAATTGCAAACCTATATTATACACACACATAATTTTACACATATTATATTCTGTATTGTATTAACAGATTAAACATAACAACATTTCAAAGATCTATATTTTCTTTTGCCCTCAAAATTTTCTTTGGCATTGCATGTGCAGTTTTTTTTAAAAGAGTTTTAGCTTCACATATCAAAAATATAATAGCATATTTTGTGCTGCACTCTATTGTAAATAACCATATTCAGAAAGATCAATATATATCCAAGTTTGATAATTCATTTTAATACGGCAGTTTGAAAACTTCATTATAATTTCATAAATAAGTTCATAGATTACGGTATTCTAACTTAGTAAATTTGCACCTCCAAAAATATGTGTTAACGTTAACTCTGAACTTACATATTACAAACAAATAACTTTTTGTTGTGTTTCAATAAGAAATAAAACTCACGTTAATTTACTTAATTACAGACAATTAGGCTGTATTAGGGCATTTCCTCTCCCGAAGAATAAAAATGATATCCCATCCTAACCTGTATCCTAACGGCTAACGTTAGACCTACACTATAACACGGTAACACAGAATTAAACTACCACTTCCCGCCGCGGACTGAACTTATTGAAGCGTGTAAAGCAGTGCAGCAACTAACGGCGGAAGGGAGGGAAAGCGGGAGACTACCTAAACTAAAAGGCGGGATGGAGGGAAATAAAAAAAAAATAAATGGCAAGGAAATTGAGCGTAATTTGCAATGTCAACAACAGAATAGATAAATGCAGCACTTAACGGCGGGAAGGAGGGAATATGGGTAGAAGTAGACACCCTTTGTACAATGAAAAAGTGTGAAAGCGAAATAAGAAAAATAGCAACATCCGTGGGAAAGGAGGACAACACTAAACGGTGGGAATATGCAAAGTACGTGGCAGGAAGGACAAGATTATAAAAATAAACACAGGGAGAGAAAAATGGCGAAACAGCATAACAGACGGGAAGGAGAGCAGAACTAAACAGCATTTTGAAAGGTTTCAAATATGAACTAAACATTAATGTATCAATTAAAGAAATGCTATTGAGGGAGCAAAAAAGGCAAGATCTCAACTGTGTTTTATTATGTGCAAGATAATATTATTTATATTTGCAAGTTGATGAATATGATACCATAGTTCATTCTAATACTATTCGGCGTTGGAAATAGTAAAAAATATTGCAAGAAGGCATGAAGAACTGTTGTCACATGTTAAGAAATGGACTAGTTATATTTTGTTTAAAAGTATTAACAATGTAACAAGTGTGTCATGGCATGTGTTAAGATTTATGTAATAAAATAAAAAAAATACGTGGTGGAAAGCGCAATAGACTGTAGTTTAACATAGGAAAGAGGGATGGGAGAATATCAACACCATGACGGAGGACAGCATTAAACTTCGGGAATTCGCACGTTACGTGGGGGAAACGACAGTGGTATCTATATATATAGCATAGCGAAATAGATGGAGATATTTCAGCACATGACCAAAAAAGGGGGATCAAATACTATAAACGGCGGGAAGTTTGAAATTAAATAGCTGGAAAAGGGACTTGCATTTTAAAATAGCGGATTCGAGAGAAATTCAAGGGTTATAAATACCTGGTGGAAAAAGTCAACATTAAACGACGAAAATAGGGCTCGGGCACCTAATTCTAAAGTGGCAAAAAACCGTGGCAAAAATTATATACATTTCTTCCATTTTATCCCGGAGATGGACCGGAGAATATGACTTAACCAAATGGCAAACCATGGCTTAATACATTTCTCATTTTTACAGGAAATGGACCTGGTTGACGAAAAAGCCGTAAGCAGTGCTTAAGTAGCCCACTGTTTACTGGCGCGGCGTAGGCTTATACTAGATAGGATACTAGATAGGATACTAGATACTAGATAGGCGTATTTGTTTTAAATTCGGCAATTAATTAATCAGGAAAATACAGGGGCGGTAGTGTGCCAAAACAATAATAAACTTTCCCAACTCTTTTAAGAAAGCTACAGATCAGAGTTGTCATTAACTTTACCGAAATCCAACAGTCTTAAAGGTAGATTAGTAGATTTGTGTCCTCCCATTAATCTGCTGATGCTTCGTGCATAGATTGAGATTTTTATGCATCGTAACGGTGAACATTTGTGAGTATGATATATTGGTCGAAGGCCCCTGGTGAATTTTTAGTATATCAGCAAATCTATGCATTAATTTATACCGTTCATACCTATTGGGCATGTGCGTTTAACGTCATAGTGCTATGTTTTCCAAAAGTCTGTAGGGCAAAAAGCAGAATTGCTGCACCGACAGGCTGTCACTTTAACGACTTCCAAGCCTGTTTGCCGAGTTAGTTTACGGTATAAATTCCATACGTAGATTTGCTGATATATGAGGTACTTTTCCAGAGAAGTAAATAAGCCATTCTATATATAAAACGGATGAACGAGGTGTTCGTGTACTCTGAAAAAATAACCAATCGCTCAAATATTCAGTAGCCTAAATAACGGTAACGATACAACTTGATTAAAATTACAAATATAAAATTTGTTTCTATACCTACGACCCATCAATACCAGAACAGCGGAAAACACAGCACTAAACGGGAATGTACACATTAAGTAACAGAATGACGAGAAACTTTGTCAAGTTAACTCCACGTTTGTGTTGGTTTCGGCAACTAAAGGAACCGCAAAGAGGAATAATATAAAAGGCAACAAATTGAGGTGGTGAATGTAATACTCTGTCTTGAACATTTATTAACTTCAAAGTAGCGACACAAACATAGTAAACAGCAAGAGACAACCATCTGCGAACATGGTAGATACAAAAGTGACATTGGCTCAGAGAGACGCGAATGCGTCAGCCAGATTCAGGTACATTGGGTCCATCTTGATATTGTCGCCAGATAGTCTTCAACATAAATGTTAGGTCGTCGTTTGACATCGCGTCGATTTCTTCGATACAATTTATCGTTGGATGCTTTTTCTAAATACGATAATGGGCCAATGCTTTCGAGAACGGCAGCTTGTAGATCCTATCGATGTTTGAATGGATTTCTGATAACCTTATCTCCGCTTCTCAAAGTTGATAACGATGTCTTGTTTCTGTCAAAATAAAACTTTTGCCTAATTTTGGAATTGTTTTTAAATTTCATGACCTTTTCTTTGATATGCAAGTAATTCTCAATCTCCGTCATCAATAGTTGAACAGGTGAAAAACATTTAAGAGCACATTTAAGAGGAGTCGTTCTATATACCAAAAGACTTTTATGAAAATCGGCACTAATCTGGATAAAGTATCAGCAGCATAAACTTTCCTTGAGTATAAATACTTCAGGATAATATTTCTGCATTCTGATCAAAAGTCTCTGAATTCACACCTGACAGTCAGTCGGCGGCTTTTTAAAATAGAAACAAGAGGTATATGATCAGGTTCGATAATAAGACTTGAAGAAACGAAAATTTCAGAAGTCAAAGCAACCACGCCTTTTCTACAGCAATATAACGCGGTGATTATACCCCATTCACGTGGAGTAACAACCTTGAAACACCTTAACTGTCGCAATTTATTTTCCTGTAACTTGTGTATTTTTGATTTGATCAAAAAAAGATTGGATTAGCCAATGGAGGGAATTTTTTAAAATTATTTTATCAAATATAAGCCACGGATAGAGCGCGTCTCTGAAGCACAGTCTATCCCAACAATACAGAATTCGGATCGGACAAGTTTTTACATAAATTATATATGGTATTTTAATGGCAGAACTCAAACACTTTGTCCTTAAGCCATATATTTCACATATTTTATGAATGACTTATAATATTGTGCACCTTCCAGCGTTGCAATCTACTTTCGTTTATCGATGAGTACCCACAAAAATCGGTGATCGATGAGAGCGGTTCATAAATTTATGCGAAGATTAATGTTCATACTACATCCAATCAAAAATGTCTGCTATGAAGCAAGCGAAATGCTGTTTTGTCATGCATTCAACCGTGCTACGGGTCGATGATGTCACAATGGTCAAAAAAGAGAAAAAAATTTAGCTGAGAGAAAAGAATCTTATACTGGTACATGGACCAGAGTATGAATTGACCGCCGTCCTTTGCCGGTGACTTCGTTTTATATTCTGTGAAGCATGTTTTGCGCAAATTCAGGCGGTTGACAGTTTTTAGCAGTGACTGTTACACTACTGGCACTTACATCGGTTAATTCTCACTTTGATGAAAATTGCGAGGGATTTACTGCGAGAACCGCATTTTTTGCGAATTTAGGGTCACATTAGAAAATTCGTAACTCCTACAAATCTAATAAAATATTGCCTTTATTAGATTTGTAGAAGTTAAAAATTTTTTCAATGCGATCCAAAATTTCCAGAAATTATTTTCGAGCTTTCATCTGGCAACCTCAAAACTTCCCGCTTTTTTTCTAATTTAGTGAGTACATGTTAACTATACTTCTCTGGCACCACATAGTTTTGAAATGTTGCCTTTATTAGATTTGCAGGAGTTACGATTTTTTTTTTGAATGACCGTAAATGTAAAAAAATTGTCATTTTTAACATTTTTTTCGCGTTTTTATCTGGCAACTTTAAAATGTTCCACTGTTGTTCTAATTGAATGAGTGCATATGAAATTGATTATATCACCTCATTCGGGATCACCTTGTTTGGAAATGCTTTTTTTTCTATTTTGATTTTATTCGTTACATCATGTGAAGGGAACACTAATGAAAATGCAAAAATGGGTAGGTACCATATATATATATAAATATATATATATTCTATATCACTCCATCGTTTTGAAATGTTGCCCTCTTTAGATTTGTAGGAGTCACAAATTTTTTATGATGGTCCTAAATTTCCAAAAAACTTGCCATTTTTAACATTTTCGCGCTTTCATCTGGTGACCTCAAAACGTTTTTCTGTTGTTTTAATTCAGAAAGTACATGTAAAATCTATTCTTCTATCATCCCATCGTTTTGAAATATTGCATTTATTAGATTTGTAGAAGTTAAAAATTTTTTCAATGCGATCCAAAATTTTTTTATATGACTTTAACTTTTCAAAAATTTTGTGATTTTCAATTTTTTTGTGATTTTCGTGCTTTTATCTGACAACCTCAAAGCGTTCCGTTGTTTTTGAATTCAAAGAGTACATGCTGAATATTTTCCTCTATCACCCCATAGTTTTGAATTATTGCCTTTATCAGATTTGTAAGAATTACGAAGTTTTCAATATGACCCTAAATTTCCAAAAAATGTCATTTCTAACATTTTCGCGTTTTCGTTTAGCAACTTCAATACCTTCCTGTTGTTCTGCTTCAGTGAGTACGTGTGACATGTATTTCTCTGTTATATCCACTGATCTAGGGGCAACACTAAAATGCGGGAAACGGGAATGACGGGAACAGCGGAAAAAATACTAAAATGCGGGAATGACGGGAACAACGGGAAATGTCGAATACTAAAAAACGGGAACACAGGCGGGAAACGGGAATGACGGGAAACACACTAATATGCGGGAATGACTGGAGATACCTTGAAATGCGGGAATTATGGGAAAAATTTTAAAATGTGCTTATTACGGTAATTATACAAAAATGCCGGGAATATTCTAAAAAGTGGAGATGACGGGGATTATACAAAAATGTGAACGGGAACAGGTATAAATGCATTAAAATGGAGCAACACTAAAATGCGGGAAACAGGAATGACGGGAACAGCGGGAAAAATACTAAAATGCGGGAATGACGGGAACAACGGGAAATGTCGAATACTAAAAAGCGGGAACACTTGCGGGAAACGGGAATGACGGGAAACACACTAAAATGCGGGAATGACGGGAGATACCTTAAAATGCGGGAATTACGGGGGAAATTTTAAAATGTGGAGATAAGGGGAATTATACAAGAATGTAAACTGAAACTGGGATGAATGCGCTAGAATACGGGAATAACGAAAATAATGACTTATTTTTGATGCTGATTGATACCCCAAGTCGTTGGATCTTATCACTAGTTGATATCGAGTCAAAATCACTTTCTATCATAAATTCACTAAATGCCATCGTTAGAGAGAGTCAGGCATCATGTATTTTCACTCAAGCGCTTCGCATTGTTCGAGCTAGCTTAAACGTTGCCCAGGTTGAATTTAATTCTTCTGATTGAAGATGCATCATATGTACAGATGTTCCACAGCAAGAAAATGGCTTTGATTGTGGTGTACATGCCGTGGTAAATGCCTATTGCGCTGTACATGAACTGCCTTTAGCCAAAAATATACCAACCGGGAAATGCAGAAACTGGCTAAAACGACTTTTATTTGTTGAATTCAAAACTGATTACACTCCAAAAAATCGTTCAAGGATTTATGGGGCAAAACAACTGGTTCAAAATATTTGGAATCACTCATTGCCGCCACCAAGCATTGCGTATGATTCATACAGCAATATTTGTGGATATGGTAGAGTGAAAAGTCAGTGGGCTGTGTGTGATGTTATCGAATGTACAGGAAAAAAGAGCGGCGAGGAGCAGATTTTTTGTGTATCATGCCGCCGATGGTACCACAAAACCTGCTTGCCAGGGTTTGTAGATTTTGATGCTCCATATTTTCGCTGTACTGTTCAACATTTAAGTCAGTCTCAGTAAGAGACCTGGTGAAATTGACGTCGTTTAAGGGCCCAATACTGTGCTGATGTGTTTAGTTTCATGACAGGGGTATTTTTTTTACAATCAGCTGAATCAGAAATACCAAATTTACAATCTGAATCAGATATAAAAAATTAATGCTCTTGTAAACTTGCCCATGCGCGGTCAAAGCATACTGAATGATAAAAATGTTAATTTACAATATTTCATGATAAATACATAAAGTGTACGGAATCTGTTAGGATTATATAATAATACCAGAGTCAAATGCCATTTTGAAGAACCTATTTTCCAATATTCTCGTAAAATTTTTAACGTGCCCGGTTTTGTTTCATTATACGATTATTTTACCTGAACGTTAGTTTTTCACACCACAGTCGGTTAGCTCAATGGGCAAAAGCGGTCGGAAAAAGCTTTTCGAGTATCTCCCGTAATTTCTGCATTTTAGAATATTTCCCGTTGTTCCTGCATTTAGTGTGTTCCCATCATTCCCGCATTTTAGTGTGTTTCCCATCATTCCCTCATTTTACTGTGTTACCGTGATTTCCGCATTTTTGTATAATACCCGATATCCCCACATTTTGAAGTATTTCCCGTAATTCCAACATTTTAGAGTGTCTCTCGTCATTTTCCCCTGTTTTCGTTCGCATTTTTGTATAACTCGGGACATCCCATATTTTAAAGTATTTCCCGTCATTTCCGCATTTTAGTGTGTTCCCGTTATTCCCGCATTTTAGTGTAATTATCCCAGTTCCCTCTACATTTTTGCATAATTCCCGTTATCCCCACATTTTAGAATATTTCCCGCATTTTAGGGTATCTCTCGTCATTCCCGCATTTTAGTTTGTTTCCCGTCATTCCCGCATTTTAGTGTGTTCCCGTTATTCCCGCATTTCAGTGGAATTATCCCAGTTCCCGATTACATTTTTGCATAATTCCCGTCATATCCACATTTTAGAATATTTCCCACATTTTAGTGTGTTCCTGTTATTCCCGCATTTTAGTGCAATTATCCCAGTTCCCATTTACATTATTGTATAATTCCCGTTATTCTCACATCTTAGAATATTTCCCGCATTTTAGGGTAGCTCCCGTCATTCCCGCATTTTAGTATGTTTTCCGTCATTCCTGCATTTTGGTGTGTTCCCGTTATTCCCACATTTTGGTGTAATTATCCCAGTTCCCGTTTAAATTTTTGCATAATTCCCGTCATATCCACATTTTAGAATATTTCCCACATTTTGATGTGTTCCTGTTATTCCCGCATTTAGTGCAATTACCCCAGTTCCCGTTTACATTATTGTATAATTCCCGTAATTCCCACATTTTAGAATACTTCCCGCATTTTACTGTGTATCCCGTCATTCCGCATTTTAGTGTGTTTCCCGTCATTCGCACAATTTAATGCATTTATCCCTGTTCCCGTTCACATTTTTGTATAATTCCCGTCATCTCCACTTTTTAGAATATTCTCGGCATTTTTGTATAATTCCCGTAATAAGCACATTTTAAATTTTTTCCCATAATTTAAGGTATCTCCAGTCATTCCCGCATTCTAGTGTATTTCCCGTCATTCCCGTTTCCCGCATGTGTTCCCGCTTTTTAGTATTCGACATTTCCCGTTGTTCCCGTCATTCCCGCATTTTAGTATTTTTTCCGCTTTTCCCGTCATTCCCGTTTCCCGCATTTTAGTGTTGCCCCTGATCTAGTCCTGCAAAAGCGGAATGTCTATTCTCATCCGAAACGAGGCGGAAGGGGACGCTAATGCGGCGGCGGTATGATATTGTACTGTGTATCCTGGGGTTCAGATGAGTCTCTTCCAAGCAGCAGGTACGCAGTAGACACTGCAGAGTGCCTCGAAGTGAAGTCATAGGAAAAGATGACTCGCGTCTTTCCATCATCACCATCTGCTGATCTCGCAAGGCAGACATCAGTTGCATCGTTATCACTTCTGTCTGCTGGGGCGCCATGTGTCCATTTACAGTTTAAATAAACTTTGGGAGACACCGGAAAAGTTTTGTTCTAAAGTATAGTGTAGGCCTATCACAGAAAAAACAGTTTTGGGTAATTTGTCTAGCTAGGTAATGTACTTTTTAAAAGCCATTGACCATATTTGGCCATCTTTTCTACTTGGATAAAAATTTGACATAAACGGCTTTTACAGTTTAAGAATCCCACTAGGTATTTTTCAAGTTTGTCTATCTTTCACCCAAATCATGTAAGGTAAGTTAGGTAAGTTATTTGGCAAACAATACTGAATAAGTGCAAATTAGGGGACCAATCTGCCGTTTTTGCTGCATAAAAGCTGAAAGATAATGACCATTCACTGATATGTGTTCTGTTTTGGAAAATATATAAATCTGCCTCTAGTCTAACATTTGGTACATTTACAGATTTAGGCTATACTGTATACCGTTGCCTATACAGTATATATCTGTCAGAAACACCACATCTGGCAATTCAGACACAGGATATATGAATCTGACTAAACTCCACCTGTTCACGTTAAATATGTCTGATATATAAATCTGAATTGATTTTTATTACATTTACTCTTTATACAGTATATAGACTATGTTAGAAAGCAGTGTTGGGGAGATTCTAGGTTTCTTTTAAATGAATTGTCTTGGCTTGACAAAATGGCTTGACCATCACCTTTTGAAAATCAGGCCATTCATTAGAGAAGAACATGCGCCTTCCAGAAGGATACTGTATATGAAACATGCAACGTAACCTACTTTTTAATCCGTGTAACGTTACCCAATTATGATCAGATGATGGTGATTTTAATAGCTATTGAATATATTTAGAAATTGACTTGCAACTCGTGTGATCTTTGACTCTACTTGACTTGGGACTTGTAGTGTAGTGACTTGTTCCCAACATTGCTAGAACGCAACACTAAACTTGGCATAAATCTGATACAAGTTATGTCACATTTATATATCCCCCAATTTGCAACATCCATCTAGTTAATATGTAAATCGAAAACAAATTATGCCATCATTTTAAATTGGACATTACAGATTATGTCCGTGTCAAGAAATATGATGCTTAATATCACTGAGTGTCTCACCCATAAATCAGACAGTGTTCCCATTAGGAAATGAAACTTTTCCAAAACTTCTGTCCTTGGCGATCCTTGTTATGAGTACGACATCCGATTTATAGTTGTCATTTGTTTCTGATTTACATACAAGTTGAATGTTGCAAATTGGCAGATGTATACAGTATAAAGGGGACAAAAGATTCAAGGCTGATTGTAGGAGTTGACGTCAGATTTCCACATGTCCAAATTGACTTTTGTGACAAGATTTTGACAGTTTGAGATAGATTTCTGAGATTTATTTCAGAGTGAATTTCGATGGAGAAGAATTCAAATATTTTTGGCGAGTAGGGTTTTTAAACGTTTTTCAATATTTCGCCGGATTGTGGCTCTCCCCAAGACTATATCATTTTCCGAATATGGTCGAATATCAGCAATTTCAGTCATCTGAAATTGTTGAAACATCATCCTATTATAATCTGAATTATGAATGCTATTTAAACTAAACTACATGAACAGCCCCCGCTCATACATATATTTGAATTGAAGTAGTTCAAAGTAGAATGAATGGATGAAGTAGTGGTGGGAAAAAATTATTTGTTAAAATGTTCTCTTTTGATTTATACCGTGCCTATAGTGATAGTGATTAGTTGTAAGTTCAATTGAGTAATCTTAAAATAAACGAATCATGCCAAGAGGAGGTGGAAAGAAGTCTCATAAAGGTAAACATAGACAGTTTACCAGTCCGGAGGAGCTGGAAGAACAACGAAAAAAAGACTTAGAAAAAAGAAGACAATTGTCTTCTTCATCAGAGGAAGAATCAGATGAGGACGATGGCAAGCCGGTCATTGAAGTAAATAACCCGAATAGGGTACAACAGAAAAACAAAAAATTATCAGAACTTGATGCAGTACCAGAGGCAGCTGCAGCTCCACTGTCGAGAAGGCAACGAGAAGAAATAGCTAAACAAGAAGCTGCCAGACGATATGAACAATTGCATCGCGAGGGGAAAACTGAAGAAGCAAGGGCAGATCTTGCTCGTCTTGCCATAGTTCGAAAACAGCGAGAAGAGGCAGCAAAGAAGCGTGAGGAAGAGAAAAGGGCAAAAGAGGAAGCCCAAGCAAAAGTTAGAGCTCAAAGTCTAAATGCAATCAAGCCATCAGGGAAACGAGGAAAATCATGAGTTTCATCATTCATCACGTTCATTGCTGCTCATGTTAGGCAGTTTATCGTGTCGAAATCCTGGGTGCTCGTTAATGTGAACATAGGAATGGCAAGATACAACTGCACAACAAATTATAAGCATAAATGATTCTGTTCTCTGATAACTTATTCTAATGTGGGGGACAAGACCATATTTTTCAATTCAATACAATATTACCTAAGAGTCAATCTTCAATGTTATTCAACTTGAAAAATATTTCCCATTTCTGGCAATATTGATGTAGAATTTTCAATTTGAATGCGAATTTGTTCTGTGGATCTCTGTCTAAGTTTATTTTTAAGTCTATTATTATCACAGCGAAGACGCGATTTACTAGATATAGAAATGTTGATTCTTAATTAATAGATATATAGAGAAAATTATTTTTTTCAATCATCTAAATTCTCTAAGCTACCAAATGCTAGCTGGCATATAACAGTAACAGGGGATTCCACTTACCAAAAATCAAATTAATTCGAATACATATTTTCCAATTTGATGATTCGAATACTCATTTTTATTGTTTTAATACGATGATAAGGCATTAGTCATGTTTTTTCGATTTAACATTTAAAAACTTCAGCTATCTGATTGAAAATTTAACAGTGCAGTACATCAGTGACTTGGCTGTCCAAACATGTTTTCTTATTAGAAAGGAATGAAATGGAAGATTTTGGTGATCAAGTCAGATTCCACATTCAATTTGAAAGTGATGACCTGAGAGTGGCAACCCTATACTAAAATCATTGCCCTGCACCGGTACACTATCATTGTATGATAGGAATTAAAGGCTCAATTTTTTTCAAATATAGTAATATAGCGGTGTATCTTGACTTGGTTTCCAGTCTGCAACCTGAATATTCGGTATTCAGCTCTTCAGGGTGGAAGAGTATTTCAGTGCTTAATGTGGGAATAGATCGGCTCACTCAAAAATGCTACTGTATGCAGATGTGCTCGCCCAAAAATATTTTGTTTGAGACATAAGCTGGGATGGATTATACTGAATATTTTTCTATTTCTAAAAATACATTATAAAAAACAATGGAATATGAAATACAGAATACATTCTGAATTCATAACGTATTTGCTTAAATAATTTCTGACTGAGTGGTTACAACAGATAGTTCCATTTGCTATATCCCTCTTTACCCTTAAAAAATATTCATTTTATCATTACATGAGCCACATTTGGACTAAGCCTCTGCAATGGAAGTTTTCTTGGGTGTTTATTTGTCATTTCTCTATAAAAAAGTAATTAACTTAAACAAATTTTAGCCTTGTAGACACTCTGGTGATAATATGTTTGACAGTTTCCTCATCTGTTTGTTTTTTGACTTTCATGAAATAACATGTGTGTTGTTATATATAACTTGTTTGGTATAAGTGGAATAAAATTAAGTTTTTGTGTTGAAGGTTATATCTATATATATTTATATATACCTGATTATTCCATAGTATGCTTGAAAAATAGGTCCTTGAATTAATTACATGGAATATCAAGCAAAATATGAAAATTTGAAAAGGAAGTTGAAAATATTACTTTATGTAAGTTCATTATTTTATGATATAAAGATATTATGCAGTGAGCAACTTCATTAACTAATAACTTAATTCCTTAACAATAAGCCACATGCACATATTTATACCAATTAATAACAAAATCGAACGGTGGCTTCCAATAGAACAAATTCCCCTGAAGTTGAGAGGTGTTTGAAAACTGAATGAATAGTCAACATAGGTGAAATGGTCTCAAGACCTAACAGATCCATCTGAAGGAAACATACACAATAAACCAGTTTCTGTTAAAGAAATGAACATAGGCTTGATTTTAGTAGTGCCACAGCGTGGTC
Source organism: Styela plicata (assembly GCA_963675895.2). Lineage (NCBI taxonomy): Eukaryota > Metazoa > Chordata > Ascidiacea > Stolidobranchia > Styelidae > Styela > Styela plicata. The sequence continues at coordinate 19,071,981 of OZ023140.1, forward strand.
TCTGCCATCTTTCTAGCAGGTCTCTGAAACCTTATTTCAAGCAACAACTTTGCTAAAAAAATGACAGTGAATCATTCTTTGACAGGAACAGGAAACTTTTCAAAAAGATCTAGAGAAATCGCAACATAAGCTTTTGAGAGTATCTAGAGACAAGTCATTTCTTCTGGATCGTTTACTGCTATACGAACAGATTTCTGATGATTCCTCAAGTGATACTGATGCTACTTTATCTTCAGAATGTGAAACTGATCTTCCAACTAAGTAGGTCATTGAAATTATATACAGCAAGATTACACAATGTGATTGTTGTGATTCAGGTCCACAAATCTTGTCAAAATATTGCATTGCTTTGTTTGTATTTTTCTTTATTGAAATTCACTCTGATCGAGGCCGAAAGCGGAGCCTAAAAGGAACCGACTAACGGCCAATTAATAGCAAAGAGCTACTAATGGATGTAGTATCAGCAACTGCATTCTAAGTGGAAAACAGAACTGAACCACCATGGTAAAGTGCGATGAGTGGTTTCTGCCCTGGGCGATGATAGTAGAACCATCTACAACTTCTTTGCGTCCTTTTAGTTGTCTCTTACGACACGCAGGAAATACGTTAGGACTATTCTAAAGCCCGTACAATGACCTTTGTCCAAAGCTTTCTGCTCTTATTCGTCCATAGTTCTTTTCAGAGATCAAGGTTTCTCCACTTGCTGCACATTAGTGATATCAGGAAACTTTCATGCAACCAAGCGAATTTTGGCAAACAAAAAAGAAATGGTCACTTCCGATTAGGTCACTGATTTGTATTTTTGATTCTCTTAAATGATATCACTGATTGGTACACATTATAGCAGTCCTAACGTGGCCGTAGACAAATTTTGCTGACCCAACGGCAATATCCAGTCACATGTGAAACCACAGATGGACTGTGTTTGGATGCGCAATCCATCCCCAGTCACGAATTTCATTAAATATCTTTTGCTAAGCGCAGGTCACCGATGGTTCGCACCATTAAAGTGCGGTCCATCTGTGACTCATGCTTAACAAAATAAAATTTTTGATTGATTGGGTTATCAATACTCGAGAAAAATGTCTGTGCTTATTGTTCCAGAAAACTACTAATTATCCCTTTAAGTAATAACAGTTAAGGGTTGCAACGGGATGAGGAGTCTCCGGGAATTTTGAAGTTTCTGGGAATTTTCAAGGGCCTGGGAATATTGAAAATATTTTCGTATAATTGCTTTTATAGATTTTAATCATACCAAAAGATATTTTAACTAAATAAAATAGTTAGTCAACCTCGAACAAGCCCCCCCCCCCGATAACTTCATCTCAAGTAGGGCTCTGCAATTTGATTCGGTGATTCGAAGCATAAATTATTTGAATTAGACATGAATCATTCATAGGAACAAAAACTTGGTAAATGAACCTATGGTAAATGGATTTTCATTTTCAATGGCAAAATGCAATCAACTTTGAACAAAATCAATTGCGTTCTGTCATTCAAATATGGGTATTCAAATATTTTTCCTTCATTTTGGATTTAATTTCTTTTTCCAAAAAATTTAGAAAGAAGAATACTTCGACTGTGAAAATAGAGGCAGAAGGAAACACAACAAAACTTGAGGTATTATATTTTCCGAATTGAATGAAAATGCACCCCTATATACTAAGTATTGAGCCAACACGCCATCCAAAAGTGATATCATTACCACGAGATAATTCTTTGTGAAAAAAAAAATGAGAAATGTGATTCTCAGCTCAAGTCATAAATTTTTAAATTAACCGTATTCAAGTGATCATTCGTGTGAAAGGAATTGGGGCTGTACAAAACGTTTGATACATGATCCGCGAATCATTAATACCAGTAATTCGATTAGAATTTTTAATTATTCAAAACATGAGTTGGGACCTCTCAATGTCGAACACTTTGTAATGTACGTACTCATGTCTTTATGATTTTCAATTTCAGGAAACTCCAGTATCAACTCTACCAATCAAGGCTGAATGTAAGTTATATTTGATTGCAGTATTTAAATTGTATGCTGACCATTTCCAAGACTATTTTCAATTTCCCTGTAATGTGACTCAAGATGAGTGTGCTTCTAAATCCTAAATCTGCCTTTGGTCGGTATAACATGAATCTTCGAATCATGATAAAGCATTATGTAAACTGTGATGCAAACTAAAGGCAAAGATTCATTTCTAGTATTTTCAATGATTCGGATTTTCCAAACATTTTAGTATAAAGAATACTTTGGTGGAGATATACTTTCTTTGCACCACATTGATAAATTTCTGATTATTTCGAAGCAACGTGTGACCTTTAACATATTGCTATCTTTCATTTCAAGCAGCCAATATTGAAGAAAATAACACAAAAATGCCAACAGATGAGGTTGAAGTGAAAATGGAAGGGCCGTCAGTTGATAGCCGAGATATTAAGAAAACTATCACTGCAGATACGGATGAGTCCTGGTGTGATGTTGACACATGAAAATAGAATGAGAATAAGCAAACTCATTTAAAATGTTGAATATAAAAAATTACCTTTCATAAGTATGAGGGGTGCACACGATGAGCACCATAGCTACACAAACATCTTTGCCCATGCAGCAAACACGTTGGCAATTTAAAAAAACAACAACCACATTTATGGCTCTTATAGACTCTTGAGAATGTGAAAAGTTGTATTTAAATAATTGTAGTTGTAGGCTACTGGTTATCAGAGCATATTGTTTTTTCGATTCGGAAGGCCTCGGTATTGAAATGGGTGGAGAGCACACTATTTTCCCTAAAAAAATTGATTTGTTCAGTCATTTTTTAATTATCAACAATTGCTTGGAATATAGTACAATTGATGCAGTAACTTCATGTTTGATCATAATTTGGGGTTGCTTGTTATATGGTGAATGCATTTTGGAAAATTGTATATCTCTAAGGTATCACTCACTGTACATTGTAGTGAATTCCACTTCGAGTGTAGTTACTAGCACATTTCATGTACGTCGCTGTTTGCTGTATAAGTGGCTTGCTCGGAGCGAGTTTCAATGAAGAAATATTGCCTAGTCAACCGATGTGATTTGTTGTGCAAAATAACGGCTCATAAATTTCATCATGTTTAAGTATTGTAACTTATAGGCTTAATCATCTGCAGACCTACAAGATATCGATGATTTCGATGAATAAATTGTTCATGTGAGTCAAATTCAAATAGGTTTGTTGGAATGTTTTAAATAAATTTGTCTCTTGTGAGATTTCATAGCCGGAAACCATGTTGTAATTTGTTTCAGACACCTGTATGATATTTATGGGGTGGGATCTGTTAACAAATGCCATTGGAAATGGGGACCCTGCAACTAGTATGACTAGTGCTGGTGGTTGTCGCTTGAAGTTGCTATGGTTGCATCATAGGCAGGGGTGGTAGTACGGTACGGCAAATTGCTGGTTCTATCTTTTGTACTGTACTGTAGGATATTATTTTCGATAAATCGTACAGAACTTCGTAGCGGTACGACATTAAGTTAGTCATATGGTACAACGGCCATTTTCGTGAAATCAAAACCCCGCGAGGAGCAACATCTTAGATCAAAGTAACACTATTTCATTCACGCTATCCGTTTTAAAATTCAGGACAGTAAAATCGATATTTAGATACATTTTTTATTACCCTACCTGTCGCTTTCAAGCATTTTAAAATTTTTTTAGTTTAAAGAATACTTCGATGGAGATATACTTTCTTTTTTGACACGTGATTGGGTTCTAAAACAATACAGATATTGAATGAAATTTAGTTTCAAATTCACACCAGAAGAACGTGGTGTAATGTATAGGTGCGCGAAAAAAGTGTACGGTACTAAATAAATATCGAACTTCGTACCGCATTGTACTTTCAGCTTGACCATGGGTCCACCAATATTACTAAAATCTTAGATTAAAGTTATACGGTTTCATATTATCCGTTTTAAAATTCAGGACAGTAGAACCGATATACGACATAGATCAAGTAAATGTTACGTTTCTATTACCCTACCTGCAGCCGCTTTCAAGCATTTTAAAATTGTCTTTTAGTTTAAAGAACCTTTTGATAGACATAATTTTTTGGCTCATGAATCGGTTGTAAAACAATACAGATATTAAATGATTAGTTTCAAATTCATACTAGAAGAACGTGGTACTGCGAAAAGCGAGTACGGTACGGAATATATATCGAACTTCGTATCGCACCGTACTGTCAGCTTGATCATAGGTCTACCAAAAGTGGTCCAAAATAATACCATACGTATTTCATTTTTCACCGATGTCTGGAAAATTTGATCCGTGGTGATATATCCATAGAATAAACATCAAAGCAGCATTGGTGATAAAACAAGCGGAATTTAATTTATTTAATGAATATGATACTAGATCGTGCCCATGCCTTGTTATCCAGGTTTCAAAACTAATTAATATAAATTACAGCACACAATATGTCACGAGGACAAAATAATTTCCTTTTCCTTCCATGTTATTTCAAAAGAGCAGTTATTGCAATTTACAACTAAAATTGTTCAGACTTGATTATCTTAGCACATCGGAACAATGCGACCAAAATATCAGAGATAAAATATTGTCCATTTCAGGTCTTGCAGGTATTTCAATATATCTTTAATACAAATTGCACATGCAAGGAATATATATACTGTGTTTAAATGAATTAAAACTGACCACTTAAAATTCAACGAAACGTAACAATCCATTCTAAAAATTTCTTTGAATTGCACAAACTCGCTATCATGAGTATGAAAACATAAAACAACATTGAAAAAAGAAATTGATGCCTTCTCCAAAATTTTGCCATTGATGATTCCGTCTTCGACTTCTTACATGCTGGAGAATATAACAAAAGATATTTAACACGCACAAGATCGTCATTACGTACTACAAAGTATTTTTCTGGAATTTCCCCTCCCTCGCTTCCTTTGATTTTCGACCTTTTCACACGAGGAACAGGATCCCGACTCATATTGCCGTGACTTGAAGAAAAACATGTTTTACTGTCTTGCCTAATATTTCCATAAAGTGGGACTTCTTTCTCAATCACAGTGCCATCATCCGTTGTAGTATTTTGATGTTTCAATGTGCATTTCACATCCGGATGGTCAATCATTTCACACACAGCGACACATGAAATAAATGGACCAAATACGCTGTAATTCCAGCCCTTGCCCATTGGGCTATAGTTCAAAGCGATGCTAAGGTCACTAGACAAGTAGATGCCTTCACCATAAAGGCTAACCTGTAAAAAATACCAATGTTTAAAAATTTCGCAACTATAGCAGGATGTTCTCTAATATGGAAATATTAATATATATTACTGTAATAGTGGCTTGAATATAAAGTTTTATCCAGTAAACTGGATGACATGAACCCATTCTGATAAATTCTCCTCTCCCGCAGCGCATGATAAGAATAAAATTCTCTCCCCAATCCTAAATGATATAGGTACTGTACTATGCTCAGATGGTGAAATGGTAGTTGATATATATCCTACCAATTATGTTCATTCAAAACACAGCCTAGGTTGTTGGAACTACCGACCTTGTTTAGATTATTCTTCAATCCATTATTTAAAATAGAATAGAAGTTTTCAATCTTGCTGCCATGATATGCATATAATACTGCTGCAGACCCCTTCTTCTTCTGGAACTTCACTTCTTGAGATGAGGAATGTGTGACTTCAAAAATGTAATCAGGCGTTGGTATACTGGCTGCATCTCCAGGCCCTGATATGCTTGTGTGAAGCGTTATAAACTGTAAAAAAATGTTTCTATTTGGTTCAAAATCAATGTGGACAGGTCATTCAAAAAAATTGTGGAAATAGTAAAGAATGGTATATAACATTGTTTTTATACATCCATGTAGTTATATTGGTGGGCAGGATGAATATTCTCAAATACAAACAATTTGGATATTATTATTATGTGGTTCCATACAGGGATGACCAAAATTGAATAGTTCACCATTTTGAATATATTCTGAAAAAAATAATTTTGAATATGAATCATCGAATACGTTCTGAATTCAGCCATGTTTTCGATTGAGAAGTGGCATTTTAACTTTTTTAAAGAAAAATATATATTGTAAAATTCAGAAAATCATGATTAAAGTACACAATTTCCTTTATTCCATTAAAGCATGTCAATTTGGAGAGCGAATACGAATGCTTCCGTTGATTCTGACATGATTTGAGAAATGAAAATGACATATTTTAACATCCCACTATTCTGAAATTGAAAATTTTACTGCAACGAATCTGTTTATTTTCCAATGTATCCTAATATTCTTTTCGTTTTGGACATCCCTGGTGCCATACAGTCTTTAGAGTAGTAGGAACAACACATTTTTAATACTTTATTTCCAATTTTCTAATGTTTTTTCATCAATGATGACTAGCCCACCCTTTTAACTGAATTGAAGATATATACGAAACAAAAAAATAATGTAGAAAATATTGTGACATACTGTTACCTTTTCTTTCTCTATTATTTTCAAGGTGAAATTTTTTGGATTTAATACAACTCTAAGTAAATTAAGGACTTCTGCACTTGCGTTTCTTGTACTTCGATTAACTTCTTCCAAAGATGGGCATAATTTCGCTATTTTTAACTGTTAAAAGAAAAAAAAAAAACAAATTTTATGCATTCATGGCATAGCGCATTTAACAATTTACAGTCAAATTTTGAAATTTAACATGTACTGCATAATTTTTAATGCCATTATAAAATCTGGCACTACCCATGCCGGCTTTGGATATTATTTTACCGTTGCCCAGGTTGGGGACAATTCACTACTCTTTATTATAATAGTCCCCTTTCTAGGATGTTTTCCACTGTGAGTACAGCTGATAGGATAAATTTGTAGTATGCCATTGAAGTAGCCTCTCTAGTTGGTTCCTTCGAGATGCTACTTCCAGCCTTGCTGAGAGCAAATTATTATAACAAAAAACCACTAATCAAGCATGAATCTTACCAACTTGACAAAATCTTTTTCACCATGATCATCCTGATAAGCAATGGGAAAAGGTCTCAACACAGAGTCTTTGCGATAACTAGTCAAGGCACTCATAAAAAAGCTCCAGAGTAAATCTGCTGGGGCTGGCTCCATCTTAACACAGCACCTGTTGGCCAAAAAAAATAAACATGCCTTATTATTATTAGGGGTGCCCAAAATTGAATATCGTAAAACCGGACGACTTTGACAGCAGTCTTCCGGCCCACAAAAAATCTGCTTTCGCTAAACTGTTAATTCTTTTTCAATAATGACTACTGTGGTTGCAAACAAAAAATCAGGGAGCAGCGAGCACAAAACTGCGAGTTCAAATATGTGAAAATGTGGCTCTTTTTTAGCGAATTGAATAACAGGCGACTTCGGTAAGATTAGATACCAAATAGTTTAGCACTATTTTTTGATTGTATTTGTTGTATGATAAGAATATAAATTTATGCGCAACTATCTACAAAAAAATTTTAATATTATTTTTCCATTTCCCCCCTTGGATTTTACACCACTGATAAGAACATTATTTTTATATTGGTAACTTAACTAACGTTGGACTCCCTAAGTTAAGGTTAATCTATACTACTAAAGGTTATCGGGTTATAAGCTGGAAAGGGGTGAACTGAAAAAGAAGTTGTAAAATATGATAAGCTGAGGTGAGCGAACTAAAAATGTTTTCATTACAGAATAGTCAAAGCATGAAAAGTACTAATATTAAGCTTGAATATTTTTTTTAAGTTATGAAAGTCGCCATAATCACCCGCATTATCGGAGTCCCCAGCTTTGCCAGTATATTTTAGTTTCAAAATCGAATAATTTTCTGGAACCGAATCAGACTGTCAGAAGTCATATAACGATATTAATAAAGAACGCAGACATTTTTTTACGGACTTCTCATTTACACAAAATTTCCCATATTTTTGAAAAAATTCAAAATTATCATCTTGTTGATTTCGAATTCAATAACTTACGATTCGAATCAGACAGACCTAAGTTATTTGGGTCTCATGAAGTTTAGTACCAAATAAATTATCCGATTATCATAAAAATTTCCCATGTTGCAAGCGACTCATCCTAACTAGGGAGACAATACCAGATGCTTGCAGCTTTGACGCCCCCTAGTTCTGAGTTAGGATGGAAATATTCTGCCAGTTTTTATTTTGATGACATTCGCTGTTTGGGAATATGGTACTAAACTTCACTAGACCCAGTTATTTATCATTGTAGGTAACCTGGGAGCCTTGAACCACAATGGAATTAAATTTATTGATTTAGCCACATGCAGTGGAATATTTTTTTTAATTCACAGTCATGGAAGCAGCACCTGAAAAGAACAAATTCCTTAATGGCCATATTCTGGGCGTTCCTCTCCCGCAGGATAAAAATGATATCCTCTCCTACTACGGTTAGCCAGACCTATCTCCTTCATAGTTAGTAGGTTTTCTGTTTGGGTCGTGTTGTTTTTCGGAGATTCAAAATACCGTAGGTACACTAGCCTACCTCATGACTTATGACCTTACAGCTTAGCTATCCTGCGGGAGAGGAACGCCCAGAATACAGCTTAACCATACAGCATATGGCCAACCACGGCCTCTCGCGCATATACCAGTTTCGAATGGGGTGATGGTTTTTGGATTATAGTATTTCTCATTTTTTTTGTGCATGTATGTACCTGGTGCCAGCACATTCGCTAAAAATACAGCAGAGAGTTATCTGTTCATTGGCAGAAAAACCCAAACAGCTATCACAATAAACGCTCGAATACAGAATACATTATACTCCTTATCAGGTCAATTCGTACCGAATTCGTATGTCGAATACTAAAAAGCGGGAAAGACGGGAACACACACTAAAATGCAGGAATTACGGGGAGTATTTTAAAATGCAGAGATGACGGAATTGCACAAAATGCAAACGGGAACAGGGAGGAATGCACTAAAATGCGGGAATCAAATCAACACGCTAAAATGAGGGAATGACCGGAACACACCATAATGCGGAGATGACGGGAGATACCCGAGAAAGCTGGAATTACGGGAAATACTTTAACATGTGGGGGTGACGGGAATTATACAAAAATGCGAACGGGAACGGGGATAAATGCACTATAATGCGGGAATGACGGGAGATACCATAAAATTTGGGAAATATTCTAAAATGTGGGGATGACGGGAAATATATAAAAATGTGAACGGGAACAGGGATGCACTAAAATGCGGGAATCAAGGTACTACACTAAAATGCAGGGATGACGGGAGATACCTTAAAATTTGGGAAATATTCCAAAATGTGGGGATGACGGGAAATCTACAAAAATGTGAACGAGAACAGGGATAAAAGCACTGAAATACGGGAATTAGGGGAAACATACTAAAATGCGATAAATGTAGGAACAGACAAAATAGAACTAGAATGAAGGGAAAGAGACTTTCTTTTTAAAAAAACGCACAAAAATTTCAAAAAATTCATGATAACGATGGGCCACGTGGTCGGACCAACATTGTCATTTTATACGGAAAAAATATGTGTTTCCATGTTCACTTCTCTCGACTTTGGAATCGAGCATAATTGCCTTAAAATTGTGTTATATAGGCTGTAATGGATTAATATTAAACTTCTTGTGTAAAATGCGGAATTGAATGTAATGATTTTAGTGTTTTTTTCCTAAAAGAATATATCCTCAATTCAACAATTTTTTTTTAATTCTTTCAAAAAAAAATGGAATTCTTCATAAAAGTACAAAAAATGTTGATAACGATGGACCATCAAATAGGTGTTCATAAAGCAATAAAAAACCGAATTCTATTTGGTCGCATCAATGCCATGTAAATTCTGAAAATACAATAAAAAGTATTCAACTTTTTCGCGAATCACATTGCAAACATTGAACAATTATTGCAATAAAGATGGGCTGATTGTTTCCATTCGTTTTTTTCCATTCAGATAGAAAATTAATTTATGGACTCATTACTAGACACACCCGTGCCACCAATATTAAAATGTTTTATTCATGACGTCACAGGTAATTATGAGTTCATTCCCTTTAAAGTGCTAATCATAGCGAAACAATCCATTTTAGCCCAGTAGGTACGGCCATTAGAATAGTGCTAACCCATTTCCTGAGTGTCGTAAGAGGTCGACCAAAAAGAAGCAAAGAATTGGTAGATTGGTTTTACCAACGCCAAGGGCAGATACCACTCACTGCACGTTAATCACTTAGATCGTTCGGGATGTTTTCCGTTTAGAGTGCAGTTGCTGATATTAAATTGTTCAGTAGCTCTTTGGTATCTAGTGACCATTAGTTGAGTCTCTTCGGGTACTGCTCCGGCCTATAGTTGCGAGTGAATTTCAATAAGAAATTGAATTGGTTACTACAATTTATCACTCTTCCACAAATTGGGGGTTGAGTCAAAAATGAAAGTTATGTAAAATTATAATTCCAGGTAATCAAATTGGCTTTGCAAGGGAATTAATTAATCGATGCGCGTTAAAACTATTGTGGTTTAGGATAGGAATCCATTTTATCCTGATGGAGAGGAAAGCCGAAAACATGGCTCAACAATTTGGAAAACCACGACCTCTCGTGCAGACACCTGTTCCAAATCGGGGGGTGGAGGTTTTAGCTTAAACAATTTATGAAAAAAGCGAAAAAATTTTAGCTCAAAATTAAATTTTTGTTATGCACGTTATTCGATACAGGTTCTTCTTGTTTTAGTCCAACTACATGTTGACTTATCATTAACTTAGGCCAAGTATTGCATTTAGAAGTTATCTCTGTACCAAGCCATGACTCTTTTCAAAAATATTCCAAAGGGTTTTTTAGAGGCAAAATTTAAACAGGGAAACTCATGTGGCCTGCACAATAATTTGTTTTTTCTGTTGGCTACCCAATCCGACAATGTTTTGTTAAGTATGAGTTACTGATGGATCGCGCGATCAGACGTGGTCCATCTGTCGCACATGCTTAGCAAAGTAAAATTTATAACTGTCACGGTTCACATAAGCGATGCTTACGGCTTCCTCCACCAACCATAACCCTGCACAGTTCAAATGAGTAAAAATGTTAAACCAAAAACTCGATTTGGAACTGGTGTCTGCACGAGAGGTCGAGGTTCGCTATATGATTAAGTTATATTCTCGGCTTTCCTCTCCCGCGGGATGAAAATGAAATCCTATTCCAATATACAGCAACTATTAACGAGTAAACGCCTGTATTAATATATGGAGAGCCGCACCATCATCTGAGGCTAATCTTTTCCACCGTTATTGTCCATTTAATCTCGTCCATTTTTTTAGAAAAATAGACACAATTACTATTGGGCATTGTAATTATCTTCATTTAGGTCCCTTCTGCATTCCAAGTGTTTCCATCTGTTATTTTTCTATTTTTAGTATTATTTTAGTTGCGTCTTGATGGAAATATAAAAATGGATTGATTGGTTCGTATTTCACAAAGTAAAAATCCGAATTGAGCTGTAACGGAAGAACGATCTTAAACTGTTATAATAGTCTAAAAATACGCAAAGCGCAGAAAACGCATGCAGACTTATGCTTGGGTACGCAACAGTATCAGAGGGGGCGTGGTGTCATGCTACCCGCCTCGCCCTACCGAGTAAATATCGCAAAATGACGTTTTGAGTGGATTGAAACGAATGCATGAAAATGAAAGGCATGAAAATCATGAGTCATGAAAACTTTTCACGTTTGCAGCGCGATCTTTGGACTGTTTTATTTTATTTTGAAAACAATCACCGACAGCGCACATAAACATTTGAGAAAATACATTTAATGGTTTGTTACGTCACAATTTACATAAATATCATAAGTTTTAATTCACAAAATAAGCCATTTTGAAGGTAAAATAGAACGACCGAAAAATCATATAATTTTACTTACTGATTATTACGTCATAAACAAGAAAAAAATGAAAATAAAATATCAATAAATTCGAGAAAAGCATTTGTACTGAGTTATCATGCTAGTGATTGGTAATAATTGCGTTGTTGATTTCTTTAGAACTTCATTGAATTGTGGTTATTCATTCAATCATAAAAATGAAAAGGGGGAGAAAAAGGAGAAAGAGAAAAAGGGAGAAATTTGAAGAAGTCGAGGGGACACAGGAGATGGAAGTGGAAGAAGAGGTTTGTTCTCGATCATTTTTTTCATGACCGTGTTTTGTCGAGTATGAGTCACTGATGGATTGCGCTTTCTAGACGCGGCCTGTCTATGGCTTATGCTTGACAAAATGGAATTTCTGATTGAGATTCACAGCAAATTAATTCTCTGCCGCCACTGACATAATACAACACATATTAAATTTAAATCTGATTAATTGTTGTGCTTGTGTATATTGATTTGCAACAGTGACAGTTGACTCTTTTTTGTCTCCATCCTTAAATATCAACCCGTAGTCTGTAAGGTTGGATGTCGTGCCTAGGGGCAAGTAAATAACGATTCCAATCACGACAATGAATCACACCCCAAAGAGACATTCTATGCTGTCAAGCGTGCGCCACAGATGAAACGCACTTAAAATATGCCTTATCTGACTGGGATATAGAGTGAGATTACCACCCCTCGAACTCGGCAGTTAGGTATTTTCAACCGAGCATTTATTATAGTAAGTTTGAGTTGAGTTAAGATGCGGTGAAATCATATAGAGTAGGATAGGATAGGAGTTCATTTTTATCCTGAAGGAGAAGAAAGCCAAGAATACAGATTAATCATACTGTCAAAATATCCCTAATTTATTTTTATTATTTTTTTTTTGAAAAAACCAACAAAAATGCAAAGAATTCTTCATTTTGCCCGTCGGATACTTCTGGTAGGTATTGTATGATTGTGAAGTGGGGCGACTTTTATTCAGAACCATTATATTAGAGTTTCGATTATTTGTAGCTGAAACGTAGCACTGGGGCTGGGCATTTCGATAAGGTGATTTATTAGCTCGATTTATTCGAATCAATCGTGAAATTTTCAAAAGAACAAAGACTTGCTACGTGAACTGAAATTTTCATTTTTACCGATAAAATGCAATCGATTTTGGTCAAATTTGACCAAAATTGATTATATTTAGTCGTTAAAACATGAAATTATTTGCCCATAGTGTGAATTGGAAATACACCTTAAACAATAAATTTTATTATTTTCACAATGGGGACAAGTTATAATAGAAAAAATGGGATATTCGTTATTTACAAAGAATGAGTGATTCGATCCGATTTGAAAAAATTATTCGAATCAGATTCGAATTCCAAATGATTTGGTTTTGCCCGGCCCTACGCTAACACTGAACAATTCCAAACTCAGCTTTACTACAGGACGCATGTATATACGGAAAAAAATATTTTCCAAAATTTCTTCAAGTTTTCACGTATCTCTCTCTCCCTTTTAGAAATTTGTCCAAAAGCAATGCTTTGTTACGTATGAGTTGCGCCGTTAAGGCGCGGTCCCTTTGTGACCCAATTTGTGAGCGAATATCAAAACGCGGTTCGTCAGTGGCTCAGATTTGATAATATGTAAAATTTCGATTGGCATTGATTGAATTAAATCCTATAAACTTTTCAGACAACGTTCTTCTGCATCAGTGGAAGACAAACAGTAGATGATGAATTGGATGCTGTATTAAATTCGGATGATCAAAAATTGGTGGATGTCAAAACACAGAAAAGCAAGATTTCCCTGGAAAATAATGCAACAGGAGTAAAGGGTGTAATACTATATTATCATATTTACATATTATTTTAAATTTTATAGTAGATATAAGCATTACTTATTTTGATTTTATTAGTACTTAGCTCAATATGAAATCCAAAAATGATTTTTCTGATAAACAAAAAAACAATCAAGAAATTTTGCTGAAAAGAGAAGTTAAGGTAAAGTTCAAGTTACAATTTGTTGTTTAAACTAAGACTTTTTGAGCGCGCGCGTGTTTGTGTGAAATCACATTTTATTTAATGTGCTTTTTTACAGTCGACAAGCCTATCATTATCGACAAAAATGCCATCGAATGATCATTGTTGTAATGATTTGCAGGAAAATTTCGTTTTAAATCATGACCCCAAAAATGGATTGAGCGGAAGCTATGAAAAAGTAAGTCAGAAATATGAATATTAAGTATATATATATATATATATATAATTCATATGGATTCAATCTCAACCATCATTATTAATACATTAATAGGCTGAAAAAGAAGCAAAAGATTGTATCAACCTGTTAATGAACAATGTACTGGAAGTATTGGGAATCAGACAACTTCTTAAAAATTCGCCTATTCTGGTATGTTTAAAATATTCAAATCGCAGCGCCTCGAATAAGAAAATAAATTAAGTTAATTTATCACGAAATCAACTAACTCCTCAAATAAATACTTTCTTGAACAGGGTCATAATTAAAACAGTACTTGAGCATTAGAAAGCACTATACGTTGTACCAAGTTACTGAAAGAAAGGAAAGCAATGGGCAAAATCTAATTATCTAATCTATTATAACAGTTTTATTTGAAACATTTTCCCAATCATGGTGTGCAATTGCTGATCCTAATTAATATCTACTTCGTCATTATACAAGTGACAGTTTTGAGCCCTGCTTACATTGAGCGGCAAAAATCAAAGATGTGTGAAATGAAGGCTCAATCAAGAACGAATTATTGGACAATCCCTGATCCTTTGTTAAGTATGAGTCACTGATGGATTACTTCGACTGGATAAAATGATCTTACATCTCATTCTAATTTGTTCAAAAAGTTCAATTTATATAAATAAAAATTATTAAACATAGAAAACTTGTTCTTTTGAAGGGAAAAGCATCAAGAAGACGTGCAAAATCAGCTCCACCAATCAGATCGATTTCTCATTCGATGGATGAAAAAATGGGCTTTGATTGGGAGATCTTCTTCATCTGAAATATCACAAATATTTGATGAGTTGAAAAATTCTCGAAAAGTAACATATATAATTATATTATTTTTTTTATAAATTCTGACTGACCAGGATTGGGTTTAACAATTAAATTTTTGGTCCGTTCAATGATCGAAATGTTTAATCAAATCATATAAAATGCGAACCAATTGAAAAGAGTTTTAATCCGATAAAGTTTTTTTTTTATCAAAATTTGCTCTGAGCAAGGCTGTGAGAGACATATCACACATAAAAAAGTTTTCTAAAACCACTAATGTGCTATGCGTGGCATGAAATGCAGGAATGGTTAGTAAGGAAATCTCATCCCCAACAGATGTCCATTGGCACGAGTTTTGAAGCCATGCAGATTATTATCTATTATCTACACAAAATCAACGACTTTAATAAGTTATCTAATTTTACATTTTCTGTTCAATAGCATATTATAGAGAAAAATGCAACAAATACAATATTCATTTTGGTATTTGTATATTTCCAAAATTTCTTTTTAAAAATATTTAACTTCATCTTCGAACAGATTGAAACTGGAGATAGAGAAGAACCATTATGCACAGCCTCTTGCACAGTAAGTTTGAGTATTTTTTCTCAATTTTTGTTTCATAACTTTTATAGGACAATCCAAATCGCGGCGATAAGATGGGGTCCGTCTGTGACTTATGTTTGGCAAAAGGGAATTTTTGTTTTGGATAAATAGCTACATTAAAAGTAGTACCAGCGACTGAAATGTGATTGAATAAAACGTCAAACAAAAGCAAACTGCCATAATAAAGCACAGTCACGCTATCTCGTCCAAGCATCATCCATGAATGCATATAAATACTCGTCTGACTATTTAATCGCTATACAATCATTCTATACAACTGTTCTTAATATTTACTAGTACAATAAATGTCTGTTTAAATTTTCAGTCAATCAACTCATCTTCAAAAGAAATTGACCCAGTTAATCCTAGTAATAATAATTTTCGAGGAGGTGTTGAAAAAAATCCCCTCCAGATCCTGTAACTACTGTAACTCCAGATCCTGTAACTACTGGAATTGTTTTGGAAGTTTGCGACGGAGTTTCGCACGTAGTTCCGGTGCATGAAGGTTACGCTCTACCGTATGCCATCTCGCGAATGGATTTGGCTGGGCGTGACCTGACCAACTATTTATTGGAAATTCTTAAGGAAAGAGGTTATTCTTTTCGTTGCGAGTGCTGAACGTGAAATTGTTCGAGACATTAAAGAAAAAATGTGTTATGTTGCACATGACTTTAGACAAGAAATGTCAACATTTGATTCTTTGACATCGAATGAAGAAAAATATACGCTTCCGGACGGACAGATCTTAAAAATAGGAAAAGAACGAATTGGATGTCCAGAGTTACTTTTCCAATCATGTATTGTTGGTAAGTAGGCTTTCTAAAATTATTTTGAAGTTGTATTTGATGAATTTTCAATTAGAGTGGATGAGAATTCTGTCGATAGTAAGTCTTTTTGTTTATAAAATTTCAACAAGTACATCATATGATTGCCCAATAATTTCTGCTTCAGTCGAATGAAAAATAATAGAAATATTTTAGT
The DNA here is from genome assembly GCA_963675895.2 of Styela plicata. Taxonomy (NCBI): domain Eukaryota; kingdom Metazoa; phylum Chordata; class Ascidiacea; order Stolidobranchia; family Styelidae; genus Styela; species Styela plicata. Next base: position 19,088,498 of record OZ023140.1, read on the forward strand.
CAGTCTCAGTCTCTCTAAGAAAGTCTCCTTTTGTTGGTCATCATTTTTTATCATCAATTCCAGGTAAAGAATTTGCTGGTATCCAAGAGCAAGTGCACAGATCTGTAATGAAGTGTGATATTGATTTTCGTAAGGATTTATTCCAAAGCATCATACTCTCTGGTGGAACCACATTGTTTCCTGGACTTCCTAATAGAATGTAAAAGGAAATCGCCGCACTTGCGCCAAGTTCACTGAAAATAAAGATCATTGCTCCACCAGAGAGAAAAAATTCTGTTTGGATCGGAGGATCTGTTCTTGCTTCCCTCTCTACATTCCAACAGATGTGGATTTCACAACATGACTATGACGAAGTAGGACCGTCGATCGTCCACAGAAAAAGTTTTTAGCAGACTGATTAGACATTTTCATAGTATTTTTCACGTGGATCCACATTCACGATAAATGGAGTCTATTTATTTGTATTTTTAAATCATATTACTTCAAAGAATGTAGTTGATATTAGCCCATAGTGGAAGTTTACTATATTTGATGACTGGATATCATTAGTACACTTTTGATAATCCAAGTAAAATTAAAATTTTGACTACATTATTTTAATTTTACCATTTAAGGTTTTCATTTTTAACGAGTTTTGGCAATTTACCCTAGGCCGCTTATATTATTTATATATTTTATAAATGTACGCGAACTTTTCCTGACATAACACATACAAGCAATTTGAACGTGGCCAGCGATTTTTTGCATGTTGTAATCTAATTTGTGGTGACATAATTGTTTTTTCAAATTGGGCGACGGCGGAAGGTTTCAATTCGTTGGGAGAGACATCAAGTAAATCTACTCTGATATATGTGAAGTGTCCGCCAGTCAATTTGCTTTTATATCTGTAACCCTCCTAACAAAACCGCTTGGCTTCATTTTTTCCACAAATGCTCAGATGACAGCTGGTTACAGACTAACCAACTTAAATACTATATATAAGTACTATGAGACAAATTAAATAAAATTTAATTCGTTATTTTATTGATTTTGTACTGTTTGCCGAACGACATTACTTGGAATTCGTATTCTGTGCTAGGTGAGAGGTCGTCCGTCTATTGTGATCTGTTTATTAGAAGGAAAACGTTCAAATTGTAAGCTCATAGATTTAATATTGCGAAGCATGAGAAAAAGTTCAGGCCTACATTGAACTAGTTGACGGAACAATGTGAGTCCTTCCTTGTGTATTTGTAAGCTTGTTTGAATGGTATTACCGTACATGGATGAGCCTGGGCAATAAACGCACTGTTCATCGACAGCATCTTACATATTTTCAAAATAGGTGAAAAAAAGTACGCCGGAGGTGCAGAATAAGTAAGCATTTACGGAGATCCCAATGTGTATACAATTTGACTATTTGCATTAAAAGCCCAGACAGGTTTTTTATTATCAAATAGGAATTATAACAATGCATCCGATGGCTTCTGCAAAGTAAATAGCAATATCCGTAAAACAGCATTGATCAACATGAAGGAAACTCAGTTGATTGTCAAAGGAAAGCCGTGGCTAGGACTGAGCAAAACCGAATCATTTGGAATTCTACTCTGATTCGAATATTTTTTTTCATAAAAATAACAAATATCCAATTTTTATTATCACTATGATCGTTTCCATTATAGTAATTGGGAAATTATGGTTACGAAGTGCAATGTTATATCTTTTTCTAACACTTTCAATTTTTAACGATAAAATGCAATCGATTTTGGTCAAATTTGACTAAAATCGGTTGCATTTGCCGTTATAGATGAAAAATCCACTTTATTTAATAAGTTTTTGTTTCTATGACCGATTCACAGCAGATTCGAATAATGTGTGCTTTGAATCGATTCGAATGATCGAATCGAATTGCCCAGCCCTAGCTCTAGCCCTGCCCAGACTACGCGATATAATGATCCATATTGTGGAATATTAAAGTTAAATATATTTCACCTCTAACCGCCTCCCATATGAATGCTATCGATGTCTCTTGAGTGTCGATAACCCTGAGCATGTTTGGAGGATCGAGCACTGTGAAAAAAGTAAATGCTTCAATATTTCAAGTAAGACTGTGCAAAACCAAACCATTCGGTATTCGAATTTGATTCGAATAATTTTTTTTTGCATCGGATCGAATCACGAATTCGATGTAAAAAACAAATATCCAATTTTTACAATTACATCTTGTCATCATTGTGAAAATCTAGAAATTTATACTCCATTCAATCACATTCCATGTCTAAAAGTAACAATTTTCATATTTTAACAACAAAATATAATCGATTTTGGTCAAATTTGACCAAAATCGATTGCATTTTGTCGTTAAAAATGAAAATTCCAGTCCATTTAGTAAGTATTTTTCCTATGAACAATCCAAGATTGATTCGAATCGAATCACCGAATAGAATTGCCCAGTCCTAATTTCAAGCAAAGCCCGGATAATAGGAGCAACATTTAAGAACCAGCAGCTTAAAAGGTTTGGTGAAGAACTAAGCAAAATGGAAAACCAGCAACAAATCCCGAAGCGGAAATATCCTTCACGTAACTGAACTTCTAGTGCAGTAATTAGCAATACTGCTACAACTTTGGTAGCACGATACTCCGTTGTTTGGTTCATGGTTTGGGATTTCGTAAAAGGGATATTCCTTCTGTAAAAAGTGCGGCTCAAATAAAGGTACAAAGTAAATGGTTGAAGCTTTAAACACAATGTTTACTTACGTGTTTGTTCAGAAACTTGTCCACTAGGGGCACTCTCCTGTCCATCATGACCGACGGACGATACTGATATGGAGTATTCTGTTCCCGGCTGCAGTTCGCGGCGAGGAAATGGCTGGAATGTAACGCAAAGTTGAAATTAGTGCGGTCTGGCCATCTGCTTAGAATTGTAGGTCTAACAATGTTAAATTTTATTTCACCCAAATTCACTCTACGCATGGTTGCGGTTAATGAAAGCAAATATTAAACATCAAATGTTTTTTGTATTAGCCAGCAAAGAGGCTTGTGTGAAGGCTGCACAGATTGCGTCTACTGCATTCAAGCTCAAACCCAAAATGATTCAGTGGTTTCTTGTATTTTGGTAAGATTGACATCTTGCTTCAGGATACCATTTACTGCGTCTCTATACAGAAGTTTGAAAATGAATTCTGTTAGGTATGTATTCGCTGTTTTTTTATAGTACATAGGGCCTCAATCAATAGTATATCTACATATAGGCCTTTGGGAATATACTTTGAATATACGTTTTTGAAAATAGGATAAATAGTTATGTTTACCTATTTGTAAGAGTGTCATATGTCTCTGGATTTGTTTTTCCCTTCTCTTGCGCGATGACTTTGTAATTTCTTGCACCTGTTAGAGATTTCGTATGAATTGATTTGTGTTATTAATTACGCTGCAATCACATTATGTAATTCTGATTTTAACACTTGAAACTGTAATGACACCAGACTGACCGAAGGTCAGCAACTCAGACACCCGAAGAAGGTAGGTTTTGTAACAACCAAACTGTATAAAAAGACTTCAAAATCATCAATACAATATAGCAGTGTGGAATCGGAAATTTATTCCACTAGCATCTGTTTAAGACTATGCAGCTGCATTTCGTTGTAAAATATAGATCCATATAGAATACATATATAATAGTCGTTTCAAGCCACGTACTCCGGGATTTGGAAGAGGCAGACAGAATTCTAGTAAATAATATAGCTTTTGTAGGTTTAAGCATGTTCAAAAAATATTTTATTTAAATTTATTTCATATAAAGTTTCTAATATAAAAACAAAAACTTATTAAATGAACTAGAATTTTCATCTTTTGATGATTTTTAAATTTGACCAAAATCGATTATATTTCGTCGTTAAAATATAAAAATCATTGCTCTTAGTGTGAAATAAAAATACGCTATAAACTATGAATTTCTTCATTTTCACGATGGAGATAAGTGATAATAAGTAAAAATGGGATATTTGTACATAGAATTAGTTTCGAATTCCATATGATTCGGTTTTGCCCAGGCCTAAATCCAGTGAATTCAAAAAACTGATTTTTGTGTTGCACGGTCGTAAGATTCAAAAGTTACACTCTATCCCGTTACTAACTAACAAATAATGAACTAAAACAGAAATGCTACCTTCTCCGGGGAAATCTTTTATCTGCGTCACCCGTTATGACACCCGAATGTTCAATATTTCACACACTAACATTTTCAGATATTAGCGCCAAATTGTTGCAACAGTGCCAGCCATACATATGTTTGTTCAGTGGCGGCGGAAGGTTTCTAATCTCGAGGAAACTTAAAAATGGAATCTTGGGAGGGAGCGACAGCCGCCAATGTGCCTGTGTCTAGAAATGTTTCAAACAGCCAAAAATAATAGTAATCAGAAAATTAATTTATAGTTTTGTGAATAATCTATAAAAAAATACGGTAAAAACGACACGAGAATCCAAGCCAACATTTTCAGTAAAAAATGCTAGATGTTTCACACTATTCTTTACAATATGTTTTGTGAATCAAGTGTTTCAAAGCGACAGGGTCATCACATATGTGTTAATTTTCGATGCCAAATTAGAGTTCAATCAACGTTTAACATTTTGGTAAGCCTACAAAATCATCAAAATATCGAAATTCGATTAGTTTTTCTTGTAACGTCAAATCATAATCGAGGTTACTATTGATCTAATGAATAAAAATTGACGTTTTGAGGGGACCTTGTGACGTAACGCAATCCTGGGTAATGTTCCTCTTGTTCCAGACACTTTCATCAATGTTCTTCCACACTCTTTGGAAACTGCAAAATCCATGTATAATGTCGTCCGACCATGATGTTATAGTTATAAAGTCAAGTTTCTGTATAGATTCATCTATTCTAAAGATTCATACACCACCACATCGCATAACTAACATTGGGAATAAGACGGGTCTATAGGTATCAAGCAAAACTTTGGTTACTTACTAAGAAATTTATATAGTTGAGTGATTCTATGTCTCAAATAAATTTTTTCGTATAATTACTTTAATCATTACTTTAAACGAAAATCTTGTTACCGCGTAGATGGATTTAAGAATGAATAGGTTTTCCGGAATCAAGGTACATTCTATAGATCTCATGCAAGGCCAGGACTTCTTCAAAATTGATGAAAATGTCCCTTTAACCTTTATTGTGTTATAAACCTCTTTTGGTTTCGTAAAATACATAAATATAATAACTCAAAGGGTTTCAGTAGTCTTCGGCATTTTTCTATGCAGCCATTGAAATATTACCCTAGCCACAAAGATAGTAGAGGCAACTTACCTTAACTTACCTTAGATATCACATTGTATAAAACGCAAGTTCTGTCAATGTGCAAATTACTGTGCTCCACGCATTGTACAATACAAGGCTCATTCTTATACTAGCGTGTATTGACGCAAGCAATTGATCTTGAATAAACGAGACTTTTAACATATGTTCTGTGTCATAGCACTGATCAATAAATTTTGAATTCATTATATAAAAGTACAAGCGTTTGTGAATGAGCAGAATGCCAAGCAGATTTTTAGTTTTTGCAGTCAGTTTTTGTCAGACTTAAATCGTAAAAAATCGTAATTTCGATTATGTTTTATATGCAGAACAGATTTATCCTACCAAACACAATCATAAATTATAGCTTGTCAGGAATGGGTCACAGATGGACCGCACCTTGGCGGTACAGTCCATCGGTGACTCATACTTGACAGAAGTTGTTTTAAAACGAAGGAAGCATAGGCAACATATGGCCCAGTACCCAGATGCTTGACGAAATTTATACAAAATTTGATTTTTCTGATTTGATTAATAATCATCAACAGTTTATTTATTGATATTGTACTGCAAATTCTACTGATGAGATCTTCTACTGACGAGGGCTGATATTTTTCTTTGTATGTGTATAATGTAAAAATTGACGCTTCAAATCTCGTACGGATTAATAATCTCAATCATAATAGAGTTGAGTAATTTACGTTGTTCGTTCTTTTAGCCTTCATTTTTAAGCGTATCTCCGCTATTTTAATGTATCTTTTCCATTTGTATTCATCATTTTTATTTTCAACAGATACAATGATCAAACATAATCACAAATTGATGATATGTATCGGGGTAATAGCATTAAGTATTATTTTATATAATCGTTTGTATATATTTGTATGGAAAAGTTACAAATTCAAAAAACTGAACATGGAAATATTTAAAGATGAAAAAGCTGTGGAGTCATCTAAACAATTGTTAAATATTATTTTTTACAACAGAATTGAGAAGTGCGGAAGTAGATCTCTTTTAAGTGTAGCAAAACGACTTTCTGTGAAGAATAATTTTACCTTCATTGCCTCAATAGATTACGGGCACAAACGTCCCGTTGGCCATCTTCTTATGAGCGAGATCAGAAAAATCACGAACCTTAGCAAACCAACATTTTACAACAGACATATACATTATATCGATTTCGAACAATATGGATATCGAAGACCAATATATATAAATCTTGTCAGAGATCCAATAGAAAGATTCTCTTCTCATTATAATTATTTAAAGTATGGAGAAAAGGTTAAAAAAATACGAAAAAATAGTCGCGCCGTATATAAAATGGACATTAATGAATGTGTGGGCAAAAACGTGGGAATATGTAGAATGAATTTCACCATGTTTTACGAGGGATCCTATTTCTGTGGCCTGGAACCAATGTGTTTGCAACCATCGCAATCCAGCGTCGATTTTGCCAAGAAACATATAGACAATGACTACGCAATTATTGGAATGATAGAAGAATTTGAGAATACGCTGAAACTCTTTGAAAGTGTTTTACCGGCTTATTTTACTGGGGCTCTTGATGTCTGGAACTTATATTCGGACATCAAGGAACAGACAGCATCACACAAGTTTGATGTTCTGTCGGAGAAATCGAAACTGAAACTAAGAAATCATGACATGGTGGCTGAATATGAAGTTTATAATCACGCAAAACAAAAATTCGAGAACCAGAAAAAAGAGTTCGGAATATTTTAAGAATCGCAATGAAGATGTGTTGTAGTAAATTATAGCAATAGAAGTGATGATGACCATATTCAATTTACCCTGCAGATGAAATTTATTCACGTATGACAATACTTAAAATTATTCTGTTACATTGAGATTATGTCAAAACTTGTAAGACTATGCAGCATTTAATATGAAATGTATATAAATACTGTGGTTTATTGTCCTTATGATGAATATTTCTCATTTTTATTCAGAAGGGAAGTGGTGAGTTTAAATATGAAACATGAAGAAAATGTTTCATGTCTAATTAAGAGGAATTCCTGGCCAGTAAGCGATATTTTGTTGACGTATGCTGTATTCGCGGAGTTACTTATGATCTTTGTTAATTTTGTGTTTAGTACTGCATCGATTATAAAGGTGGTTTTTACTTTTTTATTTTCCCTCGCTCGTTAAATCTCAGTCTGAAATTTAAATTTAAGCCAAGATGAGCCACAGATGAACCGCGCCCGGGCCTGGGCACACTTACCACTAGATCTTTTGGCAAAAATTTCTGACCGGTATGCCAGCATATGTCAAAAGAATTGTAATACCAAAAAAAATCACTATATATCTACTCGCAATTTAGTCTGAAACAGCGATAACTTCTGTCGAGTTCACGTGCAGTGTGCTATTTCACAATACCCTACAAATTTGAGCTCACACACACATCGCAAGCACGACCGACATAATTAAAAACAAAACGATGGGTAAAGTGGAATATGAGCCTAAAATAATGGTTGAAACACGAGTACACGTGTATAATACATACTGATTCAAACCTGAAATGAGTTACAAAAGCGTTGTCGGCAACCAATAAGATTATTTTTTGATTTTATCGCATTTAATATGGAGCTCAGAATTGGTAAGGAAGACCCCGATTTTTGAACAACATACTTATCTTGTCATGGAATTCTGGTTGTTAGCGCACATACGCAGTGAATACCTGCGCTTCTCACTAAATGCATGTGTGATTTTGCACAGGCTCATATTAAACGTATGCGTGTTTTTTTAGGTATGCGTTGTATTGTATTGAGTAAAACGCGAGGATGAAATTTAGCGTTTATAATTGCTTGACACGTTTGGTATTGAATTATCCGCGTCTTGGCCTACGTAAAACTTGGCCGACAGCTATTTAGCCTGAAGCCAAGTACGCGCAATCGCAAGGTTAGCACTCTGAAAAGCGTTCAGGAAAGTATAGGGCTTTACATGATAATATTAAATGATAATTTTGTACTGTCGCTCAAATATAAATTATAGAGGGTAGGCAGAATGTTACGGAATCGTATTGTTGTCACGTGCGGTCTATTGATGAATAGCGTATTGGGTTTATTAAACAGTGATTTATATAATGAACAAAACAGGCAGCTACGTCCAAACCAATTTCTGTTGAGTGTTCACCATTTTTTTCTGTAAAATAATCTGTTATATTATATAAAACAAAAATGTTCGATTGAATTATTTGAATGTTAAAATTGTGAGATCTTCAATAACTTTTTATTTTTCGAACTGTTGATGGTCAATAAGCACGCACTTTTTTCGTTGTTTTGAGCTGGATCGAATGAGAATTTTTATTTTGCCAAGCATGAGCCAAACCTCGCCTTGTCGCCGCAATTCGTCTCTGATCTATGCTTGACAAATAGGTGGTGTTTCTGGGTGGATGAATAAAAAAGACGGGATGCATAATTTCTTATATATTAGAAAGAAATATCCAAAATGTTTAGGAACGGGGCAAGTCTGTCTGACTTTTTCCTAACTCCAACATAAAACCTTAAAACACATGGATGGTACTGGCTAATTATGCTCATAGTATTCAAATGAAGGACCTAAGTTTGGTGTAAGTCAGATTTCCATGTATAAATTGTATGAATATTTGGGATACTTAAGAAAAATATTTTTTGTGATTATATGGGCGTTCTTGATTTTTTTGGTGTCCTCCGTACTCTTCCCTAAAAGTATGATGCAGAATGCGATAATTTGGCGAAGATTCAAATTGTGAATTTATTGAAATAACAACAGTTTGTCTTTTGCGAAGATCAACGAGTTCACATCACTAATTAAATTTACATAACAAAATATCAGACTAAAACTAAATCAAGACATGAGATAGGATTTGAGTGAGCATCTTCGACTCTTTTGAATAATGGCAATTAGAACAGTTTAATGTGAAGTCAGCAAGTTGATTACTCATCGGAACGATAATAAGAAGCTGTGTGGGCAAGGAAATACTCTCAAAATTCTAAATACCAAAGCGCTGTGCAGAAAAAAGGACGAAAAACCAAAAATAGGGTTGCGAAACAAATTTTCAGTTTTGACTCGAAAGGTTCAAGCGATGCTTTTTTTAATGATTATGAATGTTTCTAAAAGACAGTTTAATGGAAAGATTTTTTGCATAGAATGCGGTTTTAAGTAGCTCTTTGACATACAAGTGGCCGTTAGGAGATTCATTTTGGTTGGTGCTTTCAGCTTTTTAGAGTGAACTCTTATATAAAAAATCTTCATAAAGGCTATCATAAGAACATCTTGGGCTTTTATGACTAATTTAAAAAATGCAAAAATGTTCCTAAGTAAATGATTTTTTCTAACATTTATTATGGCAAATAAAGTCGCTTATGCTCGTAGAAAGGTCACTTTTCCTTTTCCGTCTAAATTCAGCAAAGTAATAGGTTTGAAAATGTTTGAATGGAAGTCGTTAAAATATTATAAATGTAACTACAATAGCATGAGCAATTGGTTGACAAAACATTTGGACGTTGGGTAATAATAATATTTCAATCTATGTTCGACCTGACGATGAAAAGTACTGAACTTTTTACAGTTTTTTTTTTTTTTTACAAAATATGTATTAATTTCAGGTATGCTTGGTCCGCCTGAGATTCATGCTTTACAAAACAAAATTTTTAAATGTGATCGTGTCAGCCTGTGAACCTTTTCACAACATTTTGTTAAAATTATAACAATATAATACACACTTTATTGAAGATTATTGATCACTTTTCCAATTATACATTTCCAGTGAATAATTTCCAATAATGAATATGGTGCAACGATATATGTTGATTGTTATAGTATTCTTTGTCATATCAATTATTTTCATTTTCGATCGAAGTCTGGAAAGATACAGCAAGCATGCTGAACCTATAAAAAATTCCAATTCCATTGACTTGCACAAAAAGACAATTGAATTCAAACCAGGAAAATCTCGATCAAGAGTAATATTTTATAACAGAGTTGGGAAATGTGGAAGCCGTTCAGTATTGAATCTTGCTTACAGGCTCTCTAATATACACAATTTCACTTTTTTACAATCCAAAGACTTTTCTAACGATCACCCGTCTGAGGAGGAAATGATTAAAGAGATAAATAAAATATCAAAACTTCCTTCTCCAATGTTTTACAATCGACATATTCATTTTTTGGATTTTGAGAAATATGGCCACCCTGAGCCTATTTATATTAACGTGATTCGAGATCCAATTGATAGATTTGTCTCGCAATATAATTACATGAAATACGGTGACGGAGAAGGAATGGTCAAAAACCCACGGAATGACTTGCCAGATATTAATGAATGCGTGTTGAAGCAGGTCAGTCTATGTAATACAAGTTTCTTGTTTTATATTGGAAAATACTTTTGTGGATTTGACAAGGTTTGTGAGAGCTCTTCGCAGGAGGCTGCCGAACTAGCGAAAAAACATATAGACGAGAACTATGCCCTCATCGGTTTGCTCGAAGATTTTGAAAATACAGTCCTTCTTCTGCAGAGAATGTTACCCGAGTACTTTTTAACAGCGCCAGGGATATGGAGACGTAATCAAAAAACTAAATCAAAAACACAAACAAAGAAAATGGATGTCTTGAGCGAAGAATCCATAAAAAGACTGCAATCCAAGGACATGAAATATGAATATGAAGTTTATCAATATGCGAAAATTAAATATGAACAATTGAAACTTAAATATGGAATATATAATAAGAAAGAGGAGTGACTGTTTGGGTATTTCTTCGTTAGTATGTGGACAGCATCTCATTGCTGAGGAGGGACTTAAGTTACTGTTTCGTATAGTTGTTTGGCAACTTGGCAGAACGCGAGGAAAATGGGAGGAATGTTTTAATATCGAATTTAATTTTTGTGCCGTTTTCAAATCTTCAATGTTGATTCAATAAATGACCCAGCGTATCGTTTGGCATATTTCGTGTGAACGTCGTCGACCGCGGACGTGTTCGGTTCGCAGTTGTGTTTTGTCGGTTTTCATTGTAGGATGATTTTCTGAAACCTGCCAGTACCGTATTTAATGGCACTCTCGCCACTGTATATAACAGAAGGCATTACTACTAAAAGCCACCGAGTATAACTTCACCGCGGCTGGACAACTCACTGCCAAAGAACTCTGGGTCACGATTGATAATCAAGTGAAGACGTTTGGCTCAGGATCAATTCTATGACAATTGCAAACGGCATCTATGCATTGCAGAACACATTCCCACTACAAGCCACCAGTCACTTCATTGCGAATGATCCACTCAAGCCGGAGAATTTTGGATCAAGTAAGAGAAACTTAGACCAGTATGGCAATTACGAAAGACAACTTAACATTTTCGACACGTTCAAACGTTGAACATTTTATCAACTTTCGGTTTAAACAACCTACACTGCATAGAACACTCATTCATTGTCCAGATTTGGTAGCATGGCAATAGGTTCGTGTTGTCTAACTATCTATTGCACTACTCACATGGTTTATAGTAATTTGCTATTAATTATGAACGGGACTGCACGTCAGGGATTTATTGGTGAAACAAAAACGCCTGAGCATTTATTTCTCACATCTTTTGCTTGTTCATTACAAGTGTGCAACGATTTAAAATTTAGAGTATCGCCCAAAACCTATTGAGTTGTTATTCAGAAAGTTTAGCATAATCCACATTTTAAAATATTTTGCTTTTTTTGCTTTTATTGTTTTTTGTGTGCTAAGGTGACCGTGCACATGCCTCGCATCTCTTAAATCTTGATATAGATTTTGCACGTTATATTGACTTTTCCATTTTTGTAATGTTCCGTTGATTTTTAATTGTGTCATTGGAGAAGTCGAAGAGAAATAAATTGGCTGCCCGATTGATGTTCACATTTCGTTTTTATCACCGTTTATGAGTATTTGCCTCCGGTGCAACTGTCTCCCTAAATTGTTCAGATTTTTCCACATGAAGGACACAAATGCGTTCCATATTTCTCTCAATCACGATTAAAGAGCAGAATTTTGCCCTAGCAATCGTCCAAAAGAGAATAAAATATCGAGTTGGGGTTTTTGCAACGTCATCATTGCAAAAAGGGGTGTTGAATGCGACACTGTAGAGTAATAGTAATATTCATTAGGTTCAATGGAAGACTCATTTAACAAATTATTCCCAGAAAATTGCACAATTCAAAAATATACATCGATCGACTTATAGCGACGAGCATTGTCTCCGTACAAGTCACTACCACCTACCACAAAGCGCAATAACCAGTGGGACGAAAGGATAGACTTCCCTGTACGTGCTAGTCAATCCCTGTTGATATACCCTGGTTCCAACTCGTCTTTCATCAGCCCAGTCTCGATGAAAAATAAGATAGTAGATTTCACGTCTTTCAACTGCAACCTACAAACTTGTTTTTATGTCACTGTGGGCACCCTCCAACATATCACCAGGACTTCTACCTCCATTCACCCTTCATATTAATAAATTTTCAAAAGTTATATTTTTGTTAATAGTGCATAACCTCCTCTAAAATCGCTACAAGTGTCAGACGCCCCAGATTTTACAACAAATGGAATCGCATTTGGTACTAAAGACATCAACAGCAAGAAGTTATGACAAGTTTTAAATTTATAAAAATAAATAAAACTACATAACGTCTTATTTAGATTTAGTATACTCGGGTGGGCTGTTCCTTCCAATTAATATCAAATTACTTAAGACTGGTCCGCTCGACGGATTGAGCTTGTAAGAACACAGGAGACAAAATAAGTTTCATTTAGTCTCAACTGGATGTCAAATGTATCTTCAAGTATTCAAAAACCTATCAGACACATTTCTTGGTCAGGAGTGGGCAATAGTGTAGTCCATCTGATACTCACATACCAGTCAGAAAGAGATTTTCTATGCATATCTTGTTAAGTATGGGTCTCCGATGGGTTGCGTCGATGAGACGCGGTCCATCTGTGACTCATACTTGATCAAATAAAATTTTGGATTAGGATTAGGCTAAATCAACCCTTCTTTAACCGGGCATATTTTGTTAAGGTTAGTAATGGATTGCGTCGTTGAGACACGGTCCATTAGTGGTACATGCTCAAGAAAATAAAATTTGATAGGGAATTGCAAAATGACCAGTCAACAAAAATATATAAATATGATGAAAAATAACTGCTAAGTAGAATTCTATTCAAATAGGGAATCAAATACAACAATATCAACGTAAACTTGATTTTCAAAATTATGAAATGAAACAAGGATGCAATATTTTGCTCTATACAAATTACTCATTGTACTCTTACCCTTGTACAGTGGGAGTATTTGGAACAACTAAAACATAACAAAATAACATTAACACACAAAGCACCAATTAGTCCATTCTGAGAAATAAAATTAAGTTTTTTCTGAAGTTAATCATATGATTAAACAATATATAGGCCAGATTTTTCACTCTACCAATAATCGGCTGATCGCCGAATTGCTGATAATACCGGTTATTCTAAACACATGCACTTCTCTGCAACAACCTCCACCAAAATGATGAATTTTCCTTGAATACAATTATTATTTTTATTATATTTCATATTCATTGCATTTTCTGGATGATTTTGATTTGAGTTTCAAGTGGTAATATTATCAGTTTACAAAAATGTCCAAATAAATGTATCAGATGTAAAAATCGATAAAGTACAGGCTCTAGATTATTGGGTGCCAGATTCCATATATCGTAAGTAACCATGAAAGCATTTGACTTGTGAGAAGTGCACCTAATCAGGGGTGAGTTGACAGATTCTCTTTCTTGTTTTGAGTTTTGAGCGTTTATAATTGCTTGACACGTTTGGTATAAAATTATCCACGTCTTGACCTGAGTAAATCGTGGCCGACAGCTATTTTGCCTGAGGCTGAGACGCCTAATTGCAAGGTTAGCACGCTGAAGAGGGCTCACAAAAGTATGAGGCTTTATAAGATAATAATAAATATTTGTACTATTGTTCAGATATAAACTATAGAGGGTAGGCAGATTGTTACGAGATCGTATTGTTGTTGAATGCAATCTATTGATGAATAGCATATTGGGTTATTAAACAGTGATCTATATATTGAACAAAACAGGCAGTTACGTCCAAACCCATTTCTGTTGAGTGTACACAATCTTTCCCAGTAATTGTGAGATCTTCAATCAATTTTTATTTTTTGAACTGTTTATGGTCAATAACCATGCGCTATTTTCATTGTTTAGGACTGGACCAAATCTGAATTTTTATTCTGCTAAGCATGACCCAAACCTCACCCTGTCGCCGCAATTCATCTTTGATCTATGCTTGACAAATAATGATAGGCGATAGTTTCTGACTGGATAAATAAAAAGACAGGATGCGTAACTTCAAACATACTTAGGAAATATTAGAAAGACATGTCCAAAATGTTTAGGGACGGGGCAAGTGTGGCTGGCTTTTCCCTAACTAACTAATAAATCCTCAAAACACATGGATGGTAGTGGTTAATTATGCTCCTAGTATTAAAATGAAGGGCCCAAGTTTGGTGTATGAGTTACATGTATAAATTGTATGAATATTTGGCCTACTTAATGATAATATTTTTTGTGATTATATGGGCGTTGTTAAGTTTTGTGGGGTCCTTCCCTAGCAGGATGATGCAGAATGCGGAAAATTTGGCGAAGATTTTAATTATCAATTTATCGAAATAACAACAGTTTGTCTTTTGAGTTTAACGAGTTTAAATTTACATAACGAAATATCAGACTGAAAAGCATAGGATTCGAGTCGAAGTGAGCATCGACTGTTTTGAATATTGGCCATCAGAACAGTTTTATGTAAAGCTAGCAAGTTGATTACTCATCGAAGCGATAATAAGAAGCTGTATAGACAAGGAAATACTCTCAAAATTCTAAATACCAAAGAGCTGTACTGAGAAAGGGCGAAAAACTGAAAAGGAGTTGCGAAACGAATATTCAGTTTTTACTGAATTTACTGAATACTTTTTAAAATATGGTTATGAATGTTTTTAAAAGACATCTTAATGGACAGATTTTTCGCATAGAGAGCGGTTTTAAGTAGCTCTTTGACATACAAGTGGCCGTTAGGAGATTTATTTTGGTTGGTGCTTTCGGCTTTTTAGAGTGAACTCTTATAAAAAAAATCTTCATATAGGCTATCGTAAGAACATATTGGGCTTTTATGACTAAATAATTTATGACTAAATTGCAAAAATGTTCCTAAATAAATGAATTATTTTTTTTACTAGCATCTATTATGGCAAATAAAGTTGCTCATGTTGTTGTAAAAGTCATTTTTCCTTTTCCGTCTAAATTCAGCAAAGTAATAGGTTTGAAAATGTTTGAATGGAAGTCGTTAAAATATTATAAATGTAACTACAGTAGCATGAGCAATTGGTTGACAAAACATTTGGACGTTGGGTAATAATAATATTTCAATCTATGTTCGACCTGACGATGAAAAAGTACTGAACTTTTTACAGTTTTTCTTTTCGTATTTTCGTTTGTTACAAAATATGCATTAATATCGGGTATGCAGATGTGTTGTTCGCTTGGTCCGTCTGAGATTCATGCTTCGTAAAATAAAACTTGTAAATTTGATCATGTCAGCTTGTGAACAGTCTTTTCACGACATTCTGTACAAAAAAATATACCGTTCTGACACACACTTTATTGACGAATATTGATCACTTTTCCAATTATACTTTTTCAGTGAATAATTTTCAATTATGAATATTGTGAAACGATATATATTGGTCGTTATAGTATTCTTTGTCAAATCAATTATTTTCATTTTCGATCGAAGTCTGGACAGATACAGCAAACATGCTGAACCTATAAAAAATTCTAATTCTATAAACTTGCACAAAAAGACGATTGAATTCAAACCAGGAAAATCGCGATCAAGAGTAATATTTTACAACAGAGTTGGGAAATGTGGAAGTCGTTCAGTATTGAATCTTGCTTTCAGGCTCTCCAGGATACACAATTTCACTTTTTCACGATCTAAAGATTTTTCTAACGATCACCCGCCTGAAAAAGAAATGATTGAAGAGATAAATAAAATATCAAAACTTGCTTCTCCAATGTTTTACTACCGACATATTCATTTTTTGGATTTTGTGAAATATGGCCACCCTGAGCCTATTTATATCAATGTGATTCGAGATCCAATTGATAGATTTGTCTCGCAATATAATTATATGAAATACGGTGACAAAGACGGAATGGTCAAAAACCCACAGAATAACTTACCAGATATCAATGAATGCGTGTTGAAGCAGGTCAGTCTATGTAATACAAGTTTCTTGTTTTACATTGGAAAATACTTTTGTGGATTTGACAAGGTTTGTGAGAGCTCTTCGCAGGAGGCTGCTGAACTAGCAAAAAAGCATATAGACGAGAACTATGTTCTCATTGGTCTACTCGAAGATTTCGAAAACACAGTCCTTCTTCTGCAGAAAATGATACCCGAGTACTTTTTAGCAGCGCCAGAGACATGGAGACGTAATCAAAAAACTAAATTAAAAACGAAAACAAAGAAAATAGATTTCCTGAGCGAAGAATCTATGAAAAGACTGAAATCCAGGGACATGAAATATGAATATGAAGTTTATCAATATGCAAAAAATAAATATGAACAATTAAAACTTAAATATAGTGGGAATATATAGTGAGAAAGATGAGTGACTGTTTGGGTTTTTATTTGTTAGTATGTGGAATATCATTGCTGGGGATGGAGTCGAGTTACTGTTTCGAATAGCAACTTTGGCAACGCGAAGAAGCGGGAAGAAGTGTTTCAATATCAAATTTAATTTTTGTGCTATTTTTAAATCTTCAATGCGGATTTAATAACTGACCTAAAGTATCGTTTGAGATCTTATTGGTATGTTTTTAACGTAGTAGAGTGGACTGCTTGTCGCCGGTGCAACTGTCTTCATTGTTCAGAATTTCAAATGTCTGTAAGTCACGATTAATAAGCGGAGTTCTGCTTTAGCAGACACCTAAAAGAAAATAAATTATCGACACGGTCTTTTACCAACGTCTTCATTCCGAAGGGAGGTGTTGAATGTGACACGGTAAGGTAATATTTTTTTTAGGTTCAATAGAAGCCTAATTTAACAAATTTTCCCCAGATAATTGCACAATTCAAAAAAAAAAAAAAAAATACACCCATCGACTTCCAGCAACGGGGCATTGTCTCCGAATAGGTCCGCTACTAACTACCACAAAACGCAATAACTAGTGGGACGAGAGGATAGACCTCCCTGTATGTGCTAACCACTGTTGACAATACCCTGGTTCAAAACCATTTTCACCAGTCCTGTCTTGACGAAAAATAAGATATTAGCTTTTAAGTTATTCAACCGCAGAAACTCGTTTTTCGTGGTACTGGTGTCTCCTTTAACACATTACCAGGGCCTCTAGAATCTCTGCGTCAGACGGCCCAGATATGGCAACAAATGGAATCGCATTTGTTAATAAAGACATCAACAGTGAGAAGTTATAAATTTATTAGAAAAAATAAAACTACATAACGTCTTATTTAGATTTAGTACACTCAGGTGAGCTGTTCCTTGCAAGGATATCAAACCATTCAAGACTGGTCCGCGTGACGCATTGAACTTGTAAGAATGCGGAAGATGAAATAAGTTCCATTTGGTCTCAATTGGATGTTCAATGAATTTTTCAAGTATTCAAGAACCTGTGACACACTTCTTGGTCAAGAGTGAGCTATAGTTTAGTCCATCTGATACCCACATACCAGTCAGAAATAGATTTTCTATCTTGTTTTTCTATCTTGTTAAGTATGGGTCATATCGATGAGACGCAGTTCATCTGTGACTCATAGTTGACAAAATAAAATTTCTGATTGGGATTAGGCTGAATCGACCCTTCTTTAACCGAGCATATTATGTTGAGGTTACTGAGGGATCGTGTCGATGAAACGAGATTCATTAGTGATGAATGCTCAAGAAAATAAAATTTGATAGGGAATTGCAAAATGACCAGTTAACAAAAATATATAAATATGATGAAAAATAACTGCTAAGTAGAATTCTATTCAAATAGAGAATCAAATACAACAATATTAACGTAAACTTGATTTTCAAAATTGTGAAATGAAACAAGGATGCAATATTTTGCTCTATACAGATTACTCATTGTTCCTACCTTTGCACAGTGGGAGTATTTGGAACAACGAAAACATAACAAAATAACATTAAAACACAAAGCACCAATTAGGCCATTCTGAGAACTAAGATTAAGTTTTTTCTGAAATTTCTCATCTGATTGAGCAATATATCGGGCAGATTTTTCACTCACTTTCCAATATTTGGCTGATCGCAAAATTGCTGATAATACAGGTTATTCTAAACACATGCACTTCTCCGCAACAGCTTCCACCAAAATGGTGAACTTTCCTTGAATACAATTATTATTTTTACTATATTTCATATTCATTGCATTTTCTGGCCGATTTTGATTTGAGTTTCAAGTGTCAATATTATCAGTTTACAAAAATGTCGAAATAACAGTATCAGATGTAAAAATCAATATAGTACAGACTCTAGATTATTCGGTGCCAGATACTATATACCATAAGTAACCACGTTAGACTTGTGAAAAGTGCACCTATTTAGGAGTAGGTTGACAGAATCTCGTTTTTCAATTTGAGTGTCTGAGACATTGATGTCATTTTCTTTAGGTGACCAAAAATGCTTTAAAAACCATTAACACTGCTAGTTCATAGCAGGCATTTCTTGAGCTGAGATGCCTTTATTATAGCTATTAAACCAGCTTATTAAAACTAATGCTAACTAATATACATACATGCATATTCAAACTTTCAAAGTTAAATAACATTGAATTTTTTTTTAAACAAGTTTAGTTCACAACAACGCAGTTGAGATGTTGCCATCCTGATCACAGAGCTGTATCCATAAAATTCAATAAAATCAAAAAGTTGACCAAAACTAAGAAATAAAAACACTTCTAAACATAACGAAATATAAGAAAAAATTTTTTTTTCTAACATAGAAAAGTGTAAAAATTGGAATTAGGAAATCTAATTGAAATCATGAGAAAAAAAATAGAAAATTCTCTTAAAAATCTGGCTCATGGTAAAAATCTGTTTCAGAATTTTAATTTAACCCCTATGCTTTGATATAAATCATCTTGCAACTGTATTTACAATTTTATTTTCAAGATTCAAAACATAATTTCTGTTGCTTTATGAAAAAATTCTGCACATCATCAATAATCCAAAATCAAAAAAAAAAACTTAATTTCCAATGCACAATCATGGTTCATAATATAAATCTATAAAATGAAATCTGATGGGCTGAAACCTAATCATTCAAGTCTCCGAAGATAGTTCACAGTGTAACTCAATGCGTGCTGCAATGAGGAGAAATAGCTGGCTAAAAAATATCATCCCATGAAAATCGAAAACACAGGGGCAAATAGGGTGAATGGAACTTCTTACTTCACAATCCATCTTTTACGTAAAATTTATGAGGTACCAAACTCAAGTTTTGCTGGTATTTTCATAAATCTTTTTCAGCTTTGAAACTATCCACTGTCTTTCACAATATTACAACTTACACCAAAAATGGAAGATCAACCAATTAAGGACGCCACGATGGCCTGTTTGATATAGTGGAAGACGTGCTTGCAGCGGATCTGGCGCTTCTGGCCGATAATGGCCTTTTAGATCCATACAATCTTGGAGGACGAGATAAATCCAGTCCAGGAACACTTCCTTGAGAGTTTTCGGTCCTATAATAAAACAATTTAAATTGCTGCTAAATATTATTGATAATTAATGATAATTTTGGTTCATTCAAAGAATGTGACATGAAAGTTTTGGGCACCAGACAAAAAAAAATTTTGTAACAATAAAACAAAATAGGTAAAAAGGGAAAAAAGAATAAACAGAAAGTTGTTCCCATTCCAATAATTTCAATTATTTCAGTTTATAAAAAAACAATTTTAAAAGATATCTAGAAATGTTTTCAGTGGGTTCATACTTAACGGAATGTAAATTGCAATAGATTCAGGTTATGTCCTCAGAATAGCCCAAATGCATTCATTTCCTGAATGCAGTAAGAGGCGCCTAAATAGAAACAAACAAAAAAGTTGTAAAAAAGTTTTATCATTATCAGGGCAGATACCAGGTATTACATTAATTGAAGCATGGTCCTTTCCTATCTGGCATGTTTTTGCCTTAGGGTGTCGTTGCTGGTAGTAGATTTGAAATATCACTTTGCTGTTTAGTGGCAGTTAGTTTTATTAAGAAGCTGCTTTTCAGCCTTGACTCGAGATAATTAAAAAAGTAAAATTTAGTGAAGAACCATTGTTCACTGAAAAGCAGTTATGATTTACCTCGCAGAGTTAGGCCTCCTTGGGGAATCTCTCGCTGAAAGTGGCATATGTTTCCCTGTTGCTGAAAATAAGTTATCCAATTCCATTTCTGAATCAGATTTCTTCTTACTGAGAGGTCTGTCAGGTGTTCTGCTTAAACAATTCGATGCAGGTCTTCCTGTTGAAATTCAACAGTACTGATATAATATTTCCTGGTATGTAAAATTTATCTCCGTTGAATCTGATCAAATACACACTATACCAACATCAGACTTACAACAACTCAGCAATGATACTAAGTCTCCCAAAGAAAATAGCTACTGGTAACTTTTCGGGCTGCATTTATTGTGAGTATTAGAGTTTTTAGACATGTAACTAATTACATCTCAGCCATTTGGAGTAGAGATGGGCCGATACCAAAATTTTCGCCGAAACCGATACAAGTACCGATACCACTTTCGTAATTTATATTCCGATACCGATACCGCCGATACCGAGTACTTTGTTAAATATGTTAAAGGCCTTTTTGTGCCCTTGTTATAGTTGCACCCACGTATGTGTGCGCCTACGTACGTTTGTACCCTTGAACTCTTGCATCCATTTGAGTGCAAACTTTTATGGATGAATATATAATGAATTATTGCTGCGTTCAAGCATACATGGGTCCAAAGATTGAGTGCAAATGTTCGTGGTTACACAACTGACGTGACATCTCATTGAGGCCAAGGCCACAATACACATGAAGTTGTCTTACCGATGCGTTGCATTACGTTCGAGCAATAAAATAAAAAAAGGCAATACACGCCTGCATTGCTTTGCGTTAATCGTGTTCGCATGCGTACAAAGCATAAACGCAAAAAGAAGCAAGCACTCTGCGGTAGCTTTCATAGCAAGCCGTTCTGTTTCATTGGAAAACGTAAAGAGATGCATACAGAGCATTGCGCTTGCGTAAACCAAACCAGGAAAAAACGCAATCTACGCAAACGTGTAGTGCGACCTTAACACCTTTTTCTGCATCTAAAAGAGCATATAGTCAGTGGATTAATGTGTTTTATTTAATAAAACCCAAAGTGTAAATAAAATTGTGAAGGCCAGACATGCCCCATTTTAATTATTTTTCACAGCAGTGGAATGCGAATGCGAAATGAAGCGTATTTGTACGCCCCATTGTGAAGATGTACCCGGTATCGGTTTCGGTTTTGGTATCGGCGGTATCGGTGATGAAGATTTCCCGATACCAGTACCGATACCGATACCTCAAAAATCACCGATACTTGCCGATACCGATTCCGATACCGATACATCGGCCCATCTCTAATTTGGAGAATTCTCCTTCAAAAAGTTCACTTACCTTAATTTGAAAAAGTTTAAGAGAGAAAGGTAAGAATTTGACTCAAAATGATGCAATTTCAGTGTCTATTATTCTGTAATGCGTATAATATTGGTATATTAATTAAGTTGTACCTATATGGTGCAAGCCATCTTTTGTTATACGAAGACAACTTGGATTTTTGGATGATGCAATCCATTTAATAGTCAGCCAAATTTAAATAAAAATTAGACTAGAATTGATTCAAATATTCAATGAAACAACATATAGCTGAAGTGCTCAGCCCGTTCAATGGTACATTAGTCTCAGATCAAGTGTAGGAAATCATAAAAGGCATAGGGTAAAGAAGGTGGAAAATAGGGGTAAAGTAAAGGGGATAATATGCCATTTCACTATCGCAAAAATCATCACAGACAAGCTTGTGTTGCACCATTGTAGTTTCAGATCACAAATATTTTGACTGAATTTTTTTGTTCGTTAAAAATGTTTCTGCTTTGCCCAGATTTCATCAGGAACAACAAATCAATTAAATTTGTCACAAATGATCTGAATGTCTAAACCAGATTTTAGATCCCAAAACAAACTTACCTATTGATGAAGCAGTAGATGATGGTCTTCTCCAAAAATACCTTCCAGGTGTTGAAGCTCTACTTGACAAACCGTCCAATGAATTAGATCGATGTCTTGGACTACCGTTATTACGATTAATTCCAGCCAGTTTTAAAGCTCTTTGGATGATTGCATCCGGATCGCTTTCTGTTGAGGACCGAAGAAATTGATTTAATATTTCACATTATTATATATTATATCGAACAGAAATGGCTTTAATTGAAATTTAACTTAAAAGTTAATATTGACAGTGAATTGTTGACTACATTTCAGCTAAAGCCTAATAAGTCTGAGCAAGGCCCTGCACATGTGAGAGTGGTTGGAAAGGACAGATTTACCTAGTTAGCTGCTACAGCTATTAGTTTTATAACCTAAATTAACTGATGGGCTGAAACCTAATCATTCAAGATATCACAAAGCACAGAAGTTAAGCTGGCAGAATGAACATGGGTCCCATTGCTACATCGGTAAACAGATTTAGCAAAATAATAGCAATCAATTTTTGACTGACTTTCATTTCACTTGACTGATTCAAAGACCAGAGATCTTCAACTAGTGATGCCAATGTGTTTCAGTCCTATTGGTTGCAAGTAAGAGCGCATATATATTAAGCAAATCATATGGTCAGAAGGAAGAATCATGGAGACGAAGCCAAAAAAGTGGAAGAATAGATCTCGCAGATCATTAGTCAACCGGACTGGTCACAGCTGGAGGATAAATCAAATTTATAAAACATGGAATTCTTAAATTATTGTGTTTATACATACCATCAACATCTTTTTTCACACCATTTTCAACACAAAAATCGAGTTTTTGCTGAACTTGCGGTGATGCAATATTTTCTTTTCGTCTGACATTTGACTTGGTTCTACTCTGTGGTGTGTTTATGGCGGAACCTGGCCTTGCCTTTATAACAGGCGTATAATGCATGCTATTTTCTTCTTTATCAACTGCAGCCTGAAAAATCAAATCTTATATTTAATTATAAATTTCAACAATTAACATTCTATCATATCAAGAATAATGCTTTTGTGGTTTCTGGAATATTTATATCATGCTTATGAAACCTTACTTTAAACAAATTTTTCTTCTTCGCTTGATATGATACGATTTCTAGGACAGGGTGACAGTATTTCATTTTTCTTTGAGTGTCCAGAATGTTCGTTTCCTTTTCTCAGGTAATGGATTAGTTGGTAATGGATATTATTGACTTGGTACGTAATCTATTCAAATATTAAGAAGATAATCTCTGTGTTCAAGATTTTTATAGCATAGCTAAATCTGAATTGTTCAGTCAATACCAACTACAGTAAATTCACAGGGGATAGCATGAAGTAGCCAAATATAACTGACTGGTAATAAGTCATGGCCTCAGCATCAATCTAAGTTCGATCACAAAAGCTAGGATGAGAATCATGTTCCATGCACATAAACGCTAAGTGTTAGACATAGGATAACAAATTTACAATTATGATCCATAAGTGGCCAATTTAACCGGAATATTGCAACATATATACAAGTCTAGTAAAAATCTTCTTTGAAGCCTCATTATCAACACCAACGAACCTCGTCTAACCAATGACTACTGAGAACCTCATGATCTAACATTGACCCAATTACTCTTTAATTTTTTTCAACTTGCACAGCTGCTATCGCCAATCTGTGTATATTCTTGGAACTAATTAAAACACAGGTATCTTAAAAGTTGTATCTAGCCCTGCGATGTCGCACTGTCCCGCCTCTCCATTCATCAACACAGAACAGACCTTAATATGTGTATTGAATATATAAGTAATACAATATTGATACAACCTTACACACTGGCATATCATTGTTATTCATATTATGTAAACAAATACAATATGGTATTGTTGATTGTGCACAAAAAAGAAGCCTCATTTTCAATAAATCAACAATAATAAAAGTCAGTCGACACCTTTAAATAACCCGATGCTGAGAATTGTGCCGGTAATCTATTTATAGGATTGTTAATAAATCGAGTCTGAATAGTGAATACCTTTCAAACGTCATCTGCATTGTGGATTTTGATATATGATATAAAAGTCAATTATATTTTCCGAACGAAGATTTTATGTTATAGTCAAGCATGAACCTAATAGAAGATACTTTAAGCACGATTTATCGGTGACCCACACCCAACAAAACATGATATTATATATTTTCAGGTTCCTTACAATAATGTGCAGATAGTTCGGAACAAACAAAACATGATCATACTTTAACTTGCAAGATGAGGGATAAAGCATTCGCCAGAAAGGGTTTTTAGTTGATAATGAAGAAATGATATCAGAACA
The DNA here is from genome assembly GCA_963675895.2 of Styela plicata. Taxonomy (NCBI): domain Eukaryota; kingdom Metazoa; phylum Chordata; class Ascidiacea; order Stolidobranchia; family Styelidae; genus Styela; species Styela plicata. The sequence continues at coordinate 19,113,416 of OZ023140.1, forward strand.
AGATAAGTTGGTTTTCCTATGTTCTATCATCCTATGTACATAAATGACAGATGTAACTTTGATAAAATGTCATGCACTCTTTTTCGAAGTTAACGACAGTGAATCGTTTTTATTATTCTCGAGTTTGCTCAAGGCAATGTTTGAGGAACACTTCGAAGGATATTTCCCCAAATGACCGAAGGGCGATGGGTACGATGGCTATGTATAATAGGAGACTATTTTTTTAATATTTTTTAATGACTTGTTCATGCCAAACAAATTATAAAATTCCAGTTTGACTTTGCATGCATAACATTGCTAGAGTGAGAACTTACTGTACTTTCCATTTGTGTTGTTTGTAAAGGTGTCACAGGATTTGCTACAGCTAAAGGAGGCGACCATGTAACTTGATGCGGTGCACCAGGTGAAATCTCATCAGTTGCCCATGGTGCTCGTAGATCAGGCGTTTTCCGAGGAGTTGCAAATAGCGTTTCGTCAACATAAGAAGGTACAAGTTTTCGAACCCTGATAAGTGAAAATGATTTAGTCTACTATGATATATGGAAGAATATGCAACAAGATTTACAGATAATTCTCATAACTGGGTCATTGTTACTATACAAGAGTTTAAAAAAAAGCAGCAAATAGTTCTACCATTTTATACAATGAACCACTGGTTTGAATGAAATATTGTAAGCGTTATGGCACGTAATTTTTAATGGGCTGCAGTGATTGCACTTTTTTTTAAGAATATTGGTAATGATATCAATAGTTGTACATTTCTCCACCGACCTATATTTATTCTTAGCAGATGTTGGAGTCCTAGGCGTAACAGCTTTGGCACTTTTTCTCCCCGAACTCACATTCTCAGCATCTGGAAATCAAGAATTTAAAAGCAGGTAAAAAATACGACCGGTAAAGATTTTGATTTGTTCTCATTTTTTTTGTTCGACTAGTATTTGTAAAGAGAACACTATTCCAACATTTCAGATGAATGAAATTGTTTATATTTACTATATACATGACTAAAAATGAATAAATTCAGGAGTGATCGAAAAACAGAATTAGTTTCAATTAGAATTTAAGAATACCTTGGTATTAAGATAAGGACATCCCTAATTCTTGATACTAATAATAAATGACATTCGATCACATTATATTTTACGCTAATAAATCGTTTCATCACCATACACCATTGAGTAACAAAACAACTACCTTTTGAATCAAAAGGGCTCCATAGTAGAGGAACTCCAGTTTTCTTCGGACTTGTCACCCATGGAGGATCCCAAGTTACATCTTCAGGATTTATTCTCGGAGTGTCCTTCTGATCATGATATCGAGCAGGAGTACCAAATAGTGTTTCATCAATTTCAGAGGAATGCGACTTGGTTCTGTATGGACTGCGTTTCCTACTTTGACTAGAGTTTGGTCTTATAGGGCTTGTAGCAGCAGCAGCCATTATCGACTTACAAAATATATTATGATGTCAATGCAAGAGAAAATAATATTTTAAAAAGAGCGAAATAGTAACAATAAAACAGCAGGTGAATGGAATAGTGGATTTCAACGACTCACTTCGGAAATTGTGAAATAATAATTTTACGGATGAAAAGTTGATTTTGCCTAACCTCACTCATTTTGCATATTTCCTGTGCATCAAATTTTAGTAAAAAAAAAACAGGAAACTTTAACCATGACCATGAGTTGAGCATTAGGTATAGTATTTAGAAGCTCGAAGGTGGTAGAGTAGGAGAAAGGGGATAAAATACTAAAGCCATGTAGCAGTAGGCTTTGCAATTGTCCCTATTACTTCTTGTGTGCCATAAAGGCTGAATAAAATGAAGCAACAAACAAAGTGGTGGATGATTCCCCATTGTCCTAGGGCAGACAACTCAGTTCTGCATGAATTGTTTACATTTCATATAGTTCTTTGCCTTTTCCGCAGTGTTGGGAACACGTCACTGCACCCAAGACGAGTCGAGTCTAAGTCTTACCAAAATTCTCCCTAACACTGCTTTTTGGTACATACTACTACTTTTGACCCTGCTTAAAAATCTGTAATGGCCGATTGCAGGGTCTGAATATAGATATCAACTACTACAAGCAAAAACCCCTAAAAATTGCATTATTAGACTGGTATTGAATGATTTCATCTTCAAAATCCACCCACCCACAATAGCCTACAAATAACATTGGAGTTGAGTTGAATTTTTTAGTGAGAATATTAACCAAAGAGACGAATATAGATCTATGAGTTCTTTCCCAAGGACTCCGCCATATCTGCTTCTTCTTGTGCTTTCATAGTTTCTTGAGCCTCCTTTTGCATCTTCTCCATTTTTTCAAGACTGACGGATTTCAATGGCATAATTTTAGGTTTGCATAAAACCACAGCAGGAGAATCTTCCTGATAAAGTTGACCTTGTTTAGGTAGAACTTCTTTCATCAATGAAGATGCCATAGTCTATTATTATTGATCAAACAAAGCAAATAATTTTTAAATTTATAGGAATTTTTTTACTAGCTATAATCTAACAACAAACAATAAGAGTGATGAAAAATTAGCATAATTTAGACAAAGGTGTTGCTTTCAACAGTTCACAGTCACTCCGTACCTCGTCAATTTGAACACTACGTTTTTGGTGGGCTAAGTCCTATCTGAAAAAATAGCACATGGATCATTTCATACCTTAATCAAATTTGCAATTGACTTAACTGTGAAAATTCAGGATAGCTGTTTTGTAGTTGGATGTATTGGTTTAATAGTTAATTACATATTACATAAACAAGTTTGCAAAAACAAATCAATCTAAAATTCATAGAATATGTGGGAATCATTAAAGTGAGGTTGAGATTGGCCATATTGGTAAGACGTATTCTCGGCGTTCATCTCTCATACAATGGAATAACATCCTACCCAGGTGGAGAAGACATTTTTATTTAAATCAGATGCAAGAACTGGATTTCAAGTGACAATCAAGTATTAACGATGGAATGGCCATTACTTTTATTATCATTTCCACAGAAATCACTTTGAAGATAACAAAAGTAGTTTTTTGGAGGATTTCGAGCAATGAATATATGTGTGAATTTTTATTTGATCCCCTAGCTCTGTTGCTGCTATTGCAATTCGTAAGTAGGAAAATTTGCACAAATAAGGATACAAATTGACTAACAGCAATTTTTTCAATGTATGATTTGACCAGTTCCTCCTCAAACCCTGTCTATATGCACAGGGAAAATGATAACTTAAGAAGTTGTACCGGTAATTCCTTTTTCTCCTTCAAAAATGCGGGAATGTGGCTCTTTTAATGGAGGTTGGACAATAAAATTAAATACAAAATAGTTTATCACTATTTTTAATAGCATTTGTTGCAGGAAAAGAATTAAAAATTATTAAAAGTATACTGCCACATTTTTAGCTCCCTTAAAATATTAAATTCAATCCGGAAAATCATTTCAAGGAAATATATTAAACAGGGTCAAAGCCCGTGAGCCAGCAGACCAAGAGGCAGGGGGATGAGCCACACCCCCAAAGAATTTGAAAGGGATCTGCAGTTCCCACAGAAAGATGTGAATTTCTTCAAAATAGGCAAAACTTACACATGCCTTTAGCGCGCCAGTCATACGTTGTACTAAATGTCGCATAGGAGCAAAGTTGTCTCACTTTGTTTATATTACAGGTATTATAATGATCTTTGTTCAAGGGAGCTTTCTGCTCTTGTTTCTCCGAAAACCTACCAATCCACATCTATTCACTGTGGAGGTTCCACAATGTTACAAACAGTTTTATGCAATAAGTTTTTTCCAAGAATATCTAAACTTTCGAATATCTTGCCTCCTCACTGCTTTCCTGATTGTTTTGATCTACATGGCTTTAAAACTACTGTCAATAGACAACTATTATTGACATTGGCTAATGAAAACTTGTCAAGTGTTGATGTGTGGCTTTTATTAAACAAACTTTCCCAAATATAAACAAGACATATTTATTTCATCCCAAAAAGGGGGGTAGAGTTAAATGTGGTGAAAAGTTGGTTATAAGAGATCAGGAGATTCTGAGGGTTCAAGACAGGAAGTTTCTTGTTATAATTTTGGATGTAAACCGAAGTTGGAAGCAAGCGAGAAATCTTAGATTTCCCAGGTGTTGACAAAAGTGAAAAGAAATATAGCATTATATTCCCGTATCAAACATTGCACCAACAGAACAAGTATGTTCCAAGCATTGATATCGAGCCACATACGGTATTGCGGGTCAGTTTGGATCCATGGAAATAAAACCCTATTATCTCATTTGCAGAATACATGTAATCGATTCATGAGAATGGTATTGAATAGCGAAAGAAATGAAAATGTTGATCATATTTACAAATTACTTAAAATTTTGAAAGTACAATATATCTGGTCGTTTGGAATAGCTGTCCTGATGTATGATTTTCACACCAATTGGTCCAATGTTTAAAGAAGTTTGAAAAAAAAATTCAGGTAGCACCTTTCGTGAAAAACCTTAAGCCAGCAGTCATTAGGGAGGTAAGCAAACACGTTTTAGGTGCTACTCTCTTTGAACGTTTCTTTGAAGATTCTCTGGTACGTTTTTAAACTTTATGGATTTGGATGTCAATCCAGTATCAGGGGTGGGGGTTCCTTAGTTCATATTTCTGCATTTCATCTTGCTGTTTGCACTTTATTAGCTTCAGGAAACTTTTCAAGTATGATTCGTCTCTTGCAGCCTTGCTCTGAGTGAATTTTAATATGAAAAAGTGTGATTGATTTTGCCCCCAAAATGGTTTATTTTTTTAACAAAAGGGCCGAAAAAATTTTGCGTGCTTTCGGTGCGAGAATTTTGTTGCAAAAAAATTTTTATTTATTTTTTGATATCCCCCTCAAGATATTTACACCACTGATAAGAGCATTATTTTCATACTGTTATGACTGGCAAATTGAAAATAGTTTCATTTCAGGAAGGTCAAACTATTAAAGCACATATACAGTATACCGTATAAGCAGTTAACCTAATATTGAATTGAACATTTTTTTATCAAAGTCACCCGCATTATCAGAGTCGGTCCGGTAGTGACTTTGATTGCTTGAGCTATTTTTCATTTCCGTTCAACAAAAACCTGCTTTTTCTAAGCAGTTAATTCTTGCCCATACAGCTAACTTATGTTTATTGGCCTCATACTGTCAAATGCATTCCAGGCTTCATAAAATTTAAACGACCATGCATACATACCGGTAGATTTTATATGGACCAGAGAGGGAGTAAACTTACAGTACCAGTATTGTATGCATGTTTTGCGTGATTTTTGCAAGAAACAGAAAATGGCGCAACGCATTCTGCAATAGCAGATTACCGTATAGAGATCAATATAAATCCGTAGCAGTGGTAAGAGGTTTGGAGTTATGAAAGGCATTAAAAGTGAAAGCAAAATTTTGCAACCAATTGTGATTCAGCAAATTTCTACAAAGTTCATAAATTTTAGACAGTAAGGAAACACATTAAAGTGCGACAATGACGGGAGATGATCTAAAAACGGGAATTACGGGAAAACTACTCAGTACCTTAAAATATGGGGAATAAAAGTACGGTAACTTATTCATTCATAGGCCCAGGCCTACATCATCAGATCATAACTAGGTACTGCAAGGCAGTAGGCCTGCAGCACGAACACTGAACATGTTAGGCATATCAAATATTCTATCCAAGATGTAAAGCAACAACTCACTGCATTGTCCGATCTTTAGCCAGTTTTATATTTAAAATAGAAGTTAAACACGAAATCATAAAACCGGGCACATACTCAGCACTTCGCAGCGTAGTCACAGACTTTTTTTTTTTTTTTTTTTTTTTTTTTTTTTTTTTGTTTTTTAAACCGAAATGAGTTATAACAGAGAAAGTTTTGCATAGTTATTTATCCCAAATCCCAGTTATAGTCCAAATATATATATTTATTATTATATGTAACATGATAAATCACACATACATATATGTAATATATCATGTTAACAGTGCATAATATAGAATAAGTGATAGCAAGCAATAAAGTTTACATATAAGTACATATATTACACATATCATAAATACCAATTAACCAATATATCGTTACCATATGTTATTTGTACCAATTGTTTATTTGAGTTCGATTTGTTGGTGATTTCATTAAAGTCCATTTCCATATTATCCATCCAGATTCGTAAGGTTATGATTGTTTTGATTCACCATATATCCAGTGCATATAGTTTTGTAGCCATTTCACCACATTAATCATCATGCCAATACATGAATGTGGTTATGTTCAGTTATAATTTAAGTTTATATATAAATACCATATTTTATATTAAAGAAAAAAAAGAAAAAAGAAAAAAGGGGATTAGCACTAACCACACACATACTAGAAGACTGCTAATTGATCTGCCTTGTCTTAAAGCATTATGGATTTGTTGAGAATATTGTCCATGTGTTCATGCATGACCAAGTTCTCCCTTTTGTTTTCAGGCATGAGTTTGAGCACTCCTACCAATTTACATTTAAACATGGCCCTTAAGTTACATTTATTTTTTTTTTTGCAAACCATCATATTTGACAGAATTTCTGTATTCCCAGATTGCCGACTTTGCGCAGAGCAGAGTCAGCAATTTCGATTTCACATATTGTGTCATTGGCAAAAACCACATCAGCTACCATTGGCATTCCACACCAATCCCAAAAATATTTTATCCACTGACATTGGAAAAATAAATGGTAACAACTCTCTTCGATATTTAAAAATCACATAAGATACAATAACCTGGTTCATTAGCATACCAATACCTCATTTTATCTGCTGTGGGTAGGCCATTTTGTAGAATTTTCCATGACAGTACTTTATATTTGTTTAAAATTTTTCAATTTCCAAATACTTCCCCCCCACTTTATTGTTTGTGTTAGCTGGAATTTATTTTTCAAGTAGTTGTTACGACTCAATACCGATGTAACTAATGCTTTTTTTTGAAGAAAATTATATATATTTTTGGTATTAAAGGTCTTTCGAATTCGCGTATCTTTCAGCCAGATTTCTTGTGGTGCCAACATTACGGTTTTGTGCTAAAATCTCTTTCCAATTGGTTGGGATACATCTCATCACATGCATAAGTTCATTTGAACATTTTTTTAATCAGGTTGTTTTTTTTTTTTTGTAAATTCGTTCTTGGCGAGTCAAAATCTGGATATATTCGTTTTGTTAAATCAGATAAATTGGTGTAAATGATATCACCAATTGTGATCAGTTTAGCTACGACCCAGTCTTTTTTAGCTGGCAATTGTGAATTGACATTGTCAGTTATTAACGGGTTATGCCAAATAATTTCATGGAGTATTTCGTGTGAGTTTGTGGGTTCATTGTACTGTAATCCTATATCTTTAAAACGCGTTCACTATACTGGTATAAAATTGTGGAGCAGCAATATTTCTATTTAATCGAATATTCAGATGAAGACATTCAAGGTTGCCTTTCGAAAGAAAATCGCAATAACTGTTTATATAATACTTTGCCCCCTCAAAGCCCAAGGTTTAGAAGAGCCATTCAGTATTTTAAAAAACCCCCATTTTACCTGTATTGCTTTCAATTGGTTCCTGATATTCATCATTTTTAAACCCCCCTGGTTGAAATTTGCACTAATAATTTTTCTCTTTTAATAAGCTGCGTTTTATCATTCCAAATAAATTTATATATCATAGTTTCAAGTTTATTTATAAAAGTTTTCTGGCATAAATTCAAAGCTGGCAATGTACCAAAGCTTAGACAACATTAAAGATTTTGTAATTAGTATTTTTCCAATCATAGTCAAACTACGTCCTTTCCACATATTTATGATTTTCTGAATATTAACTAATATTATATCCCAATTTTTTGTCTCTTGACCGAATAGTATTTCCCAAAATTGTTCCCAGAATTTTTTTATTTCGTCTCGCCTCATTTCTATCCCTTGATGTGCATTACCCATGATATCAGTTTTTGCTGAGCCACAAAGCAAGATCGAACTTTTTGTTTTTTATTGATGGTTTGCCCAGTACCCGGAGTAAAAATTTTCCAATACTTCTAGGGCCTTGTCTATAGATATTAAATTCTGAACTGTAATATAAGCATCATCGGCATAGCCTTTATATATCTCCATATTATTGCTACAGTTTTTGAATCCAATGATTCCTGTATTGCATTTTATATTGGAAAGCTAATAGTTCAGAGATAAAAATATACAGTAGGGGGGCCAAGGGACATCCTTGCCTTACACCCCTGGTCAAAAGAAAATCATCCGATATAAAAAACCATTAGTTATTATTTTAGATCTTGTGTTGGTAAGTAAGGTTACAATCCATTTAATGAAATATGGACCAAACCCAAGTCTTTTTAAAAATTCTAATCAATAAAAACCTGTCAACCATATCATATGCTTTATGTTGGTCAATTGATAGCACAATCAGTGATAAGTTTTGCTTGTTGGCCCAAAAAATGTCGTCTCGTAAAGTAAGTAGATTTTCATGTATTGATCTTCCAGGTATGAACGCCGTTTGGTCATTATCGATGATGTTTGGCAAAACAATTTTTTGAGTCTATTTGCTATAACTTTTGCTATTAATTTATATTCGAAGTTCATCAAAGTGATAGGACGCCAGTTACTAATTTCACATTTTTCTCCTTTTTTATACAGGAGAGTGATAACTCCCCCCATAATTGTTTGGTTTGATGTTTCAAGTATATTGTGATACCCTTTGTACAATAAAAATAAAAATTGGTCTCAGTAGTTTCCAAAATCGTGCATAAAATTCCTTTGTTAGGCCATCTAGACCCGGGGATTTATTTATTTTTAGGCCTTCTAAAGCTTCATCCATTTCCTCTTCAGTGATTTGATTTTCTAAACAATCTTTATCCCATTGTGTCACTTTGTTTGTTATAGTTTGCCAAAAGCCTTTCTTGAATATTTTCATTTAGTCCCGTATCCCTTTTTTATAAGTGTTTAAAATATCGAAGTTGTTCGTTTTGTATTTCTTCCAAACTATAGGAAACAGATCCATTTTGTTTTTTTATTGATTTGAACATACGAGTCTGACCCCTACTTTTTTCTAAATTTAAAAAATATTTTTTGTGGACTTTTCTCCCTCCTCTGTCCACCTTATCCTTGACCCGAATTATAGCCCCTTTAGATTTTTGTCTGTATAAGTCGTTTATTTTTTCATTTTCAATCTCCTTCAATTTTTTAGCTGTTTCCTCATCAGAAACATTCATTTCTATTTCTATTTCCCCCGATTTATTTGTCTAAATTGTGATATCAATCTATATTCTTTTTCATTTTCTTCTTTGACTCTACGTTTGGAACAGTGCATTGCCCATAATTTAATTTTTAATCTTACAGGCATCCCAGAAATCTCCTCTCAAAGACTCATCAAGATTGAGTATTTGCACATGCCATTTTTTCAGAAATGGCTATAATGCCATTGCAAAAGTATTCATAATTATTTAGTTGGGCATTAAACTTCCAATATCCTGGTCCTCGTTTTAAATTCGATATTCCAGTTATGGTCAAGTATACTGGAAAATGATCTGAAGAAATTGTGGGTTGAATTTGAATTTTTCCAATTAGATTTCGTACGTTTGTACTTATATACCATCTATCAAGTCTGCTCATTTTCGTATAAATATTATTATTTTTTTGTTTTCCCATGTATATTGTTTCGATGTATTATTATATTCTCTCCATATATCAATTAACCCCCATTTACTTATTAAATCACCAAGTTGATTCGTACTACTGTCTTCCTTATAATTAATTTCTGGATATTTATCATATTTTTCCATGACACAATTGAAATCTCCCCCCTACAAAGAATTGATATGGTACTTTACTATATTTGTTTTACTATGTCGTGAATTTTGTTGTCAATCAAAACAAAGAAATTTTTTCTATCACAACACCTATTTGGAGCATATAAATTAATAAAAATATATAACTCATTTCAAAAGATTTCCAAACAAATATTATATAACGTCCAAATTTATCTACATCAATGTGTTCGAACTCCACATCAATTTTATTAGAGAATAGAACTGCTACCCCGCAAGTTAGGTTCGAAAATGTTGACCAAATCGCTTTACCCTCCCATTCTTTGGTCCAAATTTTTCACATCTGTGTCATTTTGACAGTGGGTTTCTTGAAGAAAAATATAATGTCAGCACCACTTTTTTTTTAGATAATTAAAAAATCAGCATTCGTTTACCCACATTTCGAAACCCATTAACATTGTATGTCAAAAGGCCTACCGAGCAACTGGTTTGGCTAGTGAACGGAATTATGTTATTTTAGTTTGTTAACCAACATAAAAAATTAAAAAAGAAAAATCTAGATACTTGATCATATTCCAGTCCATCATCACTTATAGCACCTGTGTCTGTATGTCTGCTACAGTTGGATGTGGGGTACTTGATTCTATACAAGCAGCATGAACATCTGGGGTTGGTTGAGAGCAGGATGGTATATCATCATGTGCGGTACATTTTTTAGTGTAATCGTTTTGCTTTTCCAGGGTAGGTTGAGAACAGTATGGTCCATAGGTATGAGAGGTATTGTCTTCAGGATAAACATGAATAAGTCCCGAGGTAGGTTGAGAACAGGATGGTCTATCAGTATGAGCGGTACTTGCTTCAGAACATTTCATTGGGGAGATCCGGGTTGGGTTGAGAGCAAGATAGTCTACCCAGTGGGCTTTATTTCAGACCCGTCTTGTTGAGTATTCGAGGTTGATTTGGGACAGGGTGGTTCTTCATCATTATTAACTTCATTTGTTTTCCATCTTTTCATTAAAAGGCAGTTGGTGAGTAGGAACAGGGATAGGAGGATGATTTTGTGGGATTCGTTCTTTTCTTTTTTTTGACGTTTTTTGGACTCTTTTCATGAGCCCGTTTCAATTTTTCAGCTTTGACTTCAACTATTTTATTAATGTTGTCTATCACAGTATTAGCTCCTAGTTTAGTCAGGTGCACCATATCGTTTCTAAAAAATCCATCTATTTTTCTGTTTTCTGACATACATTCTGGACGAGGTATGTATGAAACATGTGAGGCCCATGCCTGTCCTTTTATAATGTTGTTTATTCGGTCACAGCCCGTGGGTCCCTCGCTTCTTCCATACTTAGGCACCATGCCACAAAGATATATATCATTTGAGATACTTTTAGCAAGTTCCACTGCTGTGGTGATGTTTTTTTTGATAGTTGGTCATATTTGCCTGATTGGCTGGTTTTGATTTCATTTGTTCCAGAGTATATTATAATCTTTTCATTTTTCATATTTCTTTTCCAGGTTAGCAAAAGTTCTTGAAAGGTCTACGAATCGACCTCCAGGGACATGTATGGTGTCAACTTTTTTTTGGGTCAATACAGCTGCTCATTCTTTCAACTTGGGAGTCACCGATCAAGAGGATTGGTGCATTGATTGTATTGCTTGATGTTGTACTCGCTGACGGTGTTGTTAATGTTGTATTAGATGATTTGGTACCAGTTGCTTGTTGATTTGTGTTGTCTGAAATTGTTTTTCTTGAATATTGCTTATCGAATTGTGAGATTGCTTTTGAATTTCCTTTTGAATTTCAGCAACTATTGATCTTGTTTGGGCGTCTTGCTTCATGGATTAGAGTCTGTTCGCTTGAAAGTGTTGGGTTTTGGTCGGTATGTGTTGTTAACTGCTGTGTAGTGGTAGTTTCTGCATGTGTGACTGATGATGTCTGTTGCATTTCTCTGCCTTGATGGCCGAGTAAATGAGGATTTTCTTTCTTTCTCAGTAAGCAGTCTTTCTCAAGATGTGGTCTACCGCTTATCCCTTTACAATAACGACATGTTCTCCTTCTTGGGCAGGCTAAGACGTCATGTTCGATGGAGTGACAGATATAACACCAGTTTAGGAACTTTTTCAAATTTCTAGGTCTAGTTGGATATGTCACAAATATTTCTTCTCCTGTATATTTTGGAGGCATCCTTATTTTTGGTGGTATGTCTTGATTTAAAATAACTTTACATTTTCGGATACCGTTTTCCGCACCATCAGGATCTGCTGATCTTTCAACAGATTTCACATTTCCGTAATTGGATAAAACATTCCTTATGATGTTGTCTGGAATTTCGTCAGGAACTTTGCTGACTGTAACGGTGATAACATTTGAGAACACTTCTTCCACCTCCGCTAACATTTTTTCACCATTAAATTCGTATTCTAGATCTTCTGATAGTACTTTTAGAAAGGGAGTTTTGCTTGCAAATTTGACTCTCCAGACCTTTTCTATTTCATATATGCACTTGATTGTGCCAGGCCCAGTGAGAGCATAAACAATATTTTTCACAGCATTTCTGTCTAACCATCCGTTGCCTTTGAGACGAATGTTCACGGTGTTGACCTGTTCTATATGGTCATCGTCGTCATCTTCATCGTCACCCATACTAGTTTATCAACAATTTAATTATAATTCGCCTATATTTTCCAGTAGTAGCCTATCACCTTATATAACAGCGAATAATGTAGCGAATCCGTATCCCAGACCCTGTATCGATAAAGATCCTGTCAATCGTAGTCACAGACGATGGACGAGTACAAAATGTAAACAAACAGAGGACCGTTACTCGGTGATTGGAGTCATAAATTATGTTTAAGTTCTAACTTTAGCCAGGCACGAGTTAAACCATATTGGCACGCCATCACCTTTAATGTACTGACGTGAGCCGTTGCCCAAATCGGCGTTGGGTGATTTGTTGTATTATCAAAATAAAATCCCACATTATATTATTCACCTTGCCAACCATCTTCTTTGCTTCCCGATCAAATATCGGCAATATATCGCGACATGAAGAACTCCCTTTTTCGCATGAACATCTATGCTTGTGCATCTTGTGCGGCTTAGCGCATAGCATTAGAATATTGTGATGATTTGCCCTGATTCATTCAAAAACTGAAATAATGCATTTCCAAATTGGAAACGTCTCCAAACGCGGACTGCCCTAAAAAAACAACGGCCCCTTCCGGTTGACAGTGAGTAGCGCCAGCCATGCATGAAAACGAAGGTCGGCAGTCTGGTCTATCTTAGGTGTTTGTTGTCTGTCCTGCATGCATTTGTGCGGGTCATGGTAGCCATCACTCTGTATGATTTTGTCTGCTTTTCACTGAAGTGACACGTATATGTATATATACTTTGTATATGTATTTACGCGTGAAAATAAGTCGGGTCTCGTGAAGTTTAGTACCATATATCCGATTATCATAATAATTTCCCATGTTGCAAGCGACTCATCCTAACCCGGTAGACAATGCCAGATGCTTGTAGCATTGGCGCCCCCTAGTTAGGATGAGAATATTCTGCCAGTTTTTATTTTAATGACATTCGGGAATACGGTACTAAACTTCACTAAACCCAATTATTACTCTATGCTATTTATTATATAAATTTATTTTCACAATCCTTATTTTAAAACCTCAAGCCAAGGGGGGTGTCGAATGATTTAAGACCGAATGGTCACTCCGGCCCTCCCTGTCAGTTATGTGAGTGCTTATTTGTACATGTTGCCATTTTTTGCTTAATTTAATTTGTGCTCACATGATTGGTGAATAAATTCTGTCTGTCTGTCCGTCTTTATGATCAAACCACACCAACGCAATAGTTTTGCTTCGGCTTAAACCCAATGCACCATCAAACTTCTTTTGTTATCAAATAGAAGAAACCATCTATGCAAATAATCTTTTGGCATGTTTATAAGCGCAATTACCTTTCACATTCAATCCTAAGAGTTGAAAAAAACACCTCTAATGCTTTGTATACAAATGCCTTGAATACACCTCAAAAGCACCTTTGAAATAAATTGTGTGCAAAAGCAGTTGCATATAAATTGTATTCCATGATAATAAAGACAATTTGTAAAAAAAAACAATAGAAAATTCATATCTATGGTAACAAAACAGTGTTACAATAAATGTGCATGCGGAACAACAAAAGGACAGAAAAAAGAACAAATTTTAAAACGTGAAAAAATACCATATGTTGGTGCAAGTAAATGATATAGTTTCAACCCGATGGCGTAACTTTTAAATGATTACTAACAAATTGAATGGTTCATGCCAAAGATACACAACATCCTTACTCCAGAATTACAATTTAAATATTTATGGTACTAATGCATCTAGACAAAGAAGAACCTATTATATGAGAAAATTCTGATTTCCAATAAAAAGCATGAACACTACAACATACTTTAGAACTTTTACCAAGGAAATGACCAAAAAATAAATAGAACTAGACACAACATAGTGAGCATAATTTTGAGGAACTCAAGCACTCTTCATGGGTATAAGCTCCACATCCCCGACATAGAACGAGTCTCTTACATGCACATATGCAGTCCGTGATCACAGGCTTATCATCATTGGATGAAGACGAATACGAATCTTCGCCATCAGATTCATTCTCTTCTTCTTTATCCCCTCGATCAAAATTGCATGTTCCATTTTCCAATTGTCTGCTGGTATTATCTGATTGTCTGTTGATGAAATTGAACAAGGTCAGAAATGGTTATCAGAATCTAGAAAATATGCTATAGATCAATGACGACTTAATTGTAAAGAGTTCCTAGAAAATGTAGTAACCAGTGAAAAAATTTAAGCAACAAAAGGTGCAGTGCATTTGTCCGAATTTGACTGCATTAGGGCCTAGTGTCATGACATTGCCATCATTAATATTAGGATTAGAAAAATTAACTAGGATTAGAGTTAGGTCCTGGTCACAAATATATCAAAAACGTAAGGGTGTAAATGTTAAAAACACTCTGCGTATAGACTCAACCAAGTTGACCCTGGTTATCTAGTATATAAATAAGGGAAAAATATAGAACTTGATATATTTAGTATCAATAATATAACACAGCTATAATCAACAAACCTGGCAGTATCTATACTAGGTCTTTTTCTCAAGGTTGGCCCGTTTAGAACAGCAGAAGTGTCCAGCAATTTTCCCTCTTCATAACTAGGATCATCTTCTGTGGAGGATGTTGTCGAAATATTAGAATCTTCTTCTGTATCAGAATCGGGATTCTCCGAATCATCTGAAGGAATTTGATTCGTCCTGGCAAGTTCTTGCATCTGAACTAAACTTTTACCTAGAAATAAATATATTCAACAATAAAATGGAAAATAATGCGAAGTCATAATATATCGTTGTTAAAATATATCATTCACCCTATCCCAATTACCATATACAAAGCAAAGATAGGTTAATCTTGGAATGTGATCATAAAATCAAAGTGCAGAGTGATAACAATGAAGATTGGAAAACTGGATACAAAACTCAGACAGGTATTCAAGGAATGTTTTCGCTCTCTCTGTGTACCGGTAATAGAAAGTACCTATTCGAAAAAATTAAATTTATTCTTTGCATATCTGTGTCAACAAATATTCAGAGAGAATAGTTAAAAGCATACACGATTGACCTGTTACCATTCCCAGAGTACATACCTTTGCTGGTTGATCTATACTTTTGAGTATCTTTAGATGTTGAAATCACAGTACACGGTTGAACGAATGTTGGTGCCTAAAATAAATTATTAGTTATTAAATATGATGCGGCTTTATCATGCCGATTAAAGGTGTCACCTTTACCTGAAAGATTCATAACAAGCATAACACGGTATTATGATAAAGACATTGTCAAAGTCATGTCAAACAGACACCATAACGAATTAGTTCAGAATAAGAAAAATATGAATGAGTATGAAGTATGTTGAATCGAATCGTGACATCTTGATGTCACCAGCTGTCGGAATTATATATTATATTTTCTTCAGGTGGACAAAAACACTTTAAAACTATCGACGCTGCCATTTCATAACAGTATTGATAATTTTAAACCTTTTCTTATAGTTTGGTTGCTACCACATACTCAAAAACAGAAATTTTTATCTTCTAGCAAGAGATATATTATCAAATATTGCTCATTTGCTGAATTACTTCCGCTGGAAAACATTTGAGTGTTTCGTTAGCAAAGCAGCTAAGATTCTCACAATCTGATGTCAACTAGCTGTGAATTTCAACGCTAATCGTTCAAACGTTATTCAAAGAACATCCCTATTTTAACATATTTTAGTTTTTACTATGATAGTTAGATAAATGTTAACACTAGAGATGGGCCGATACCAGAATTTTCGCCGATACCGATACAAGTACCAATACCACCTTCGTAATTTATATTCCGATACGGAGTACTTTGTTAAATATGTTAAAGGCCCTTTTGTATCCACATACTTAAGCTCTTTTTATAATTCAACCCAACGTATGTGTGCGCCTACGTACGTTTGCGCCCTTGAACTCTTGCCTCCATTTTGAGTGCAAACTTTTATGGATGAAAATATACTGAATTGTTGCTGCGTTTAAGCATACATGGGTCCAAAGATTGAGTGCAAATGTTCGTGGTTACACAACTAACGTGTCACCTAAAGGCCACAATAAATTTGAAGTTGTCTTACCAATGGGTTGCATTAAGTTTCGAGCAATAAAAAAAAAAAACGGCAATACACGCCTGCATTGCTTTCCGTTAAATCTGGTTCACATGTGTACAGAGCACAAAAACAAAAAAAGAAACAAGCACTCTGCGGTAGACTTCATACCAAAGCGTTCTGTTTCATTGGGAAACGTAAGAAGAGGCATGCGGAGCATTGCGCTTGCCCAAAACGCAAGGGTAAAATAAAACAAACCAAGAAGAAACGCAACCTACGCAAACGTGCAGTGCCACCTTAACAAGTTTTTCTGCATTAAAAAAAGCAGAGTCAGTGGATTGATGGGTTTCATTTATAAAACTCGAAGTGTGAATAAAATTGTTCACGCGAGGCATGCCCCGTTTTAACTATTTACCAGAGCAGTGGAATGCAGGGTCTTTCCATTTATTATCAGTAAATAAAGCGTATTTGTACGCTCCGTTGTAAAGACGGGTCCAGTATCGGTGATGAAAAATTTCCGATACTAGTACCGATACGTCGGCCCATCTCTAGTTAACGGTAGTTTAATTGATACAAAACAAAAACTCTTACATTTGAAGATGAAAGAGCAGTACATGATGGTATATCTTGAAATCCAATGACAGGTTTATCAGTTATAAATGGCTGACATTTTGGCTCTGATGATTCGGATGAATTGGCAGTAACGCTGAGTGAAGATGCTATCGTTTTGGTGAGGGTTGAGAAATTCTCAAAAGCTGGTTCTCCAAAAACTGGAGATTTTTGCGTTCTTTTCAGCAAGTGTGGATCCATTACAGAGACAACTTTTCCAGTATACATTCCTGGAAGTGATAGTTGACTTAACATAGAATAACTATCTATCGTCCTTGGACCACTCGCACCCGGATCACACGATTTATCCAAATCATCGGCACTTTCACCTGATGATGATATAACTTGACTCATTCGCCTAGTTTTTCGAACTATAGGTTTAGAATCTTCATCTGATTCTGAATTTTTACTTTGGCCTGCTGGACTCCCTGCATCAACTTTAACCGAGTACTTTTTCCCTTCCTCTGACTTGATTTTCAGTATAATTTTGCCAATGTTTTTAGGAGATATACCAGCACCTTGGGATTGTCTCTTGAGTACTGGAGATTTTTGCAAAGAGGATTGTTCAGTAACAACATCGTTTGAATCTTCTTCAGGTGATTTCTTTGGTTTTGCTGCACTTGCACAAACATGGTCTGATACATTGGCTGAGAAAACTGAAACACATTTCCCAGATGCTGAAGCTGTGGACGAGTCCTCAATTCTATTAGATGACAAATCTGATAATTTTTGCTCACTATCAGCCGATGTTTCTGCTTTCGTTGAGGTCGGACAAAACACAGGCTGGGCTATTTTTACTGGCAACTTAGACGCTGAAGTCTGAGGTGGTGTTGGTGTTTTGACAGGGCTGGCCGAAGCAGCTGCCATACGTTTAGCTTTCATTTGTGCTTTAATTTCAGCAAGAGTTCTTGTACGCTTAACTGGACTTGAAGTCGCAGAAGTTGGCGCAGGTCTCTTTTTATCTGGAAATAAATAACGCAAAAATAATGTAATAAAAAAAATAAATAAATAAAATGACAAAAACAACAATCTCACTTTCACAATGTTTTTATTCCTCACTTTTTATCTTGAAGGATTAAATTAACTGGCAACCCGATAAGAGTTTAGTTTTTGGAAGCAATTTTCCACATTCAAAGGATTGTGAATAACTGAGGACATCGTTCTTCCACCGTATTCAGCCTGGAGTGTGAAGGGTGACCCAATTTGACATAGCTTTAATCCAAAAAGAGTATTCAGAAGTATTTGAAAATAAGACTACTCTGATTACAACTGATCAGATCCGACTAATTAGATATAATCAATAGTTTATTGTTATATTCTTTGACCCCTTCTTGACAAGTTATTTTTCGAAAAAATTGTAATATTTGAAAACATAAAAGCTTAATAACGTTTGTGTACTACGAATCTCACATAAAACTAAAAACTCAATGTTATATTTCATATCCATAGTTGTGCAGAATCTTATACTATATTAGTTGTTTCTCATGCCCAAAAATAAAATTTATTTTGTCAAGCATCAGTTATAGATGAAATGCGCTTTTATGACACAATCCAATAGTAACCCATGCTTCACAAAGACATGTCACTAAGCGTACAATTTTTAGGTGACCATAATTTACACCTTAGCATGGAACAAGCCAAAGCAATTCGTTCCTTACTCAATACCCACCCTGTGAACTGGTTAATACCGGAGATAAATTAGCTGAATCACTTGCTTTGTTGACGGTTTGTGTATTAGAAGTAGATTTTGGAGGAAGTAAAGGTGAAAAACGTTTTGTTGAAGAAAGAACGGGACTACTTGGACGTTTGTTTTCCTCAACTTCTTCATTGCAAGATTTTCTTTCAGTATCGATGGTTTTCACAGTCAATATGTCCTGTTTTAGATCCAGATTTTGCTTTACCGATTTCATGTCAGATTTAGATTGATCGGAAAAATTAGACAATGATTTGGTAGAGTCTGACGTCGATCCACTTTTGACTGCATCTTGTAGTCGACTTGATGTCAAAATAGGGCTTTTGATTAAACTCCCATCAGTGGACTTGGTAGAGGATACTGATGGCATTGTCACTTGACCACTAACACCCTTAGCTATAAGTGGACTGAGAGTTTTCGTTTCCACTGAGGTTACACTTACAGATTTCCTCGATAAAGTACCTGGGGCAACCACAGAACCCATTTTCACATGATTGTTATTGTTTTTATTAGTTTTCAAAGTCGTGGCACCTTCAGATTTTGTATGAAATGTCATCTTTGAAGCTTGAAAATTTTTTTCAGCTTGTTTCAGTAATCTTGCCGGTGTGGTTGAAGTACAAACAGTTGTTGGTGTGATCGGACTTGACAATAAACCACTTGTTGCAGATATCCGTGGAATGATCGACTCACCATGATAAGCACCAGCAGTTGGTTGAAGCTGTTTGTAAAATATATAATATACTTTGTGCTGGAAATGATGAGAAAATTTGGGTTTTAAACAGTGCTTAAAATAAATAATTTTGTGAACTATGTTTCTAGTTTGGCCCATTCCACTACGAAAGGAATCAATATAAATAAATGAAAAATATTTTTTATTCAGAATTATTGAAATATAATTATGAAATAAACATACAAGGACGATCATAAGAATTTCACTAGCACCAAAAACTTACATTACGACCAAATAACACTCCAACTCTTTCCTCTTTGCTTGTATTTTCCTTTGAAACAGTGAGGATCTTTTCAAACATTGGCTGATCTTTGGCTAATCGTTTGTAGGGCTGTAATAAAATTTATCAGATAAATTAACATTCTTTTAATCAATTTGCATCGGATCCTGTATTACTTTTGCAAATCCTATTCAAAATAAAAAAATAAATAAATAAAATGGACGGTTCACGAGTAGCCATTTTTTTTCATTAGTACTGGATCGTATTATTATGATACAAGTTTGTTTGCGATGTTTTTTTTTTTTTTTTTTTTTTTTTTTATAGCCACTTCTTTGAGTGGGTCACCCTGTCCAAGGCCCTGTAACAGCGGCCACTTATAGGCGGACAGGGTTATCTTTTCCTGTTCGGCTTAGCCTACCCAAGTTATTACACCCTGGGTTGAGTGGTGGGCGTGGATAAGCGAGCCGGACTCGCCGGGGCTCGAACCCGAGGTCTTCAACCTGCGATGCCAACATGTTTAACCACTAGGCCATCGCGCCCACCGAGTAAATTGAAGAGGTCCCCAATGCCTTTCAATACGTTTTGTAGAAGCTTGTCAACATATAACTAACCATCAATCAGTTCCATTTAGATGCTTCTGGGCTTGCTTAAAGCGATTTTGACAAATAAGAAAAGTTTTTGTACTTGTTCAGGACTAGTACTACTACTGTCTTCACTGTAGTTCATAGCTTGAACAGTTTGCTCCAAATTTCCTTTCGGACGCAGAACAAGCGTTGCATTTTGACTTGTAGATGTCAGTTTATTCTCATCAGTTGAAATGACAGGTTTAACGCTAGCTAATCCTTGTAATTGTCTTCGTCTCCAGTCTCTGTCATCACTTGATCTCCTTCTAACCTTGTTTAAATCCTGAAAAATGGAGTATTTCAATACATTATAAAATATATATGAAGGTAAAGCGAATATAAATGTGATATATCTCTTGCTAGAAGATTAAGTAGTACCTTTTTCAGTATCTGGTAGCAATCAAACTGTTCAGAATGGTTAAAAAGGATTAATGCTGCTATGCTATGATATAGCAGTGTTGTCGGTTTCGAAGTTTGCTTCCCATTCAAAGAAAATGACACGAACATTTTGGACAATCAAAGAAAAATACAATTCTTTCACCGTGACTCACAGACATCCACATTTTGGTAGAGCAAATTTTTCGTTTTATTGGAACATTCTTGCCAACAACACGAAAGCAAAAGATATCTTTTCTTGTAAATAATCCATCAAGATACTCACAGGTAACCTTGTGTAAGAATGATCAACATTTCCACCCTCATTATCGAACTGATCAGAATCCGAGTCAACATCCATCAGATTATCATCACCAATATTCATTAAATCATCAGATGATTCATCATCATTATCATTACAATCATCAGATTCATCGTGCTGATGGAATGAATTACTGTCAGACAATTCACCTGCAAGAGATATATTATAACTATTTTTCCCTCAAAAAATATTTGATTAAAAGAAAAGATTTTATAGGACCAAAGTGGCAGCATCTCTTTTCCTTCACATGTTTTTTATAACCAATCCTTATGGAGTGGCTCACCATTGCTAAGGCCATGTACTAGCAGTCACTTATATTGGTGTTGTTGGAAAGATATGATCTTTCCGGTTCAGCCTAGCCTATCCAAGTCATTACACCCTGGGCTGAGTGGTAGGGAGGGATTAACAAGCCAGATTGAACCAAGATCTTCAGCCTGCGATGGGAAAATGATAATCGTTAGGCGATTGAGGCCAGTATCTTACACAATCAACTATTTTTTCAGGTGATTCAAAAGTCTATCTAAAATTTCGAAACATAGATTTTTAAAGCAGCTTAAAATATTTGAAATAAATGTCATCAATTTTATATATAGGTAGTGAAATTATATTATGTTGTGGGTATTTGATTCGACAAGCAGTAAAAGCAAAATATATGTTGAATCCAAAACCATCAACTACTGCTATGAATTAAAAACTGCAATTTCATAGCATTATTGATGATTTTGAAGCTTTTTCTACAATTTGGTTGATGCCTGACACTCAAACATTTTTATCTTCTAGCAAGGTTAATCATAAAATATTTTCCATACGCTAAATTTTCTTTTTGTTATATCTAGGGCTGTCCAAAATATTAGATTAGAATCATGAATTATTAGATTAGAATCATGAATTATTCGATTCAATTTTGGCAACAATTCAAAATCAATAAATT
The DNA here is from genome assembly GCA_963675895.2 of Styela plicata. Lineage (NCBI taxonomy): Eukaryota > Metazoa > Chordata > Ascidiacea > Stolidobranchia > Styelidae > Styela > Styela plicata. Next base: position 19,135,390 of record OZ023140.1, read on the forward strand.
GATAGTTTTAAATTTTTGTCACAAATAAGTGTGAATTTTCACGTAAATTATAAGCTGATTAAATAATGTTTTCGATTGTTTATTATGTGACTTCAATACGAACCGATTTGAGAAAATTATTCAATTCGATTCTGCAACCAAAAGCTATTCGGTTTTGGCCAGTTCTAGATACATCTCATTTCTTTGTGTGTCTGAGTGGCAGAGTAGTAAACATTAAGCCATTATTAGTTTGCTATTCACCAAATAAAAAATTTCATTTTGCTAAAAAAAAGCAATGAAGGGGTTAATGACGCAGTCCAGTCTAACCACGTTAACTAAAAATGGGCATTCTTGAGCCCACAAGATATTGGTGGCATGCAACAAAATCTAACAGAAGTATACCTTCATCTGAAGCTTCGCTATCACTGTGATAAAATTCATCTCTAATTTGAAAGTTTGGATGACGAGGTATAACAGTTCGCGGTTTAAATTTTGCTGCAACATTTGTTCCAAAATGACCAAGCATTTGATTGGTTGTTGATTGAGTCATGATTGCTTTTCTGTGTATCATTGCGGTACTGTGTCTATAATCACCAGCAGAATTTACCATTGTTCTTTTGAATGGTTTGCTTATTTTTCTCCTGTTTATATGTTTCAATGGAACATCTTGTACAGTTGGTTTAGTAGCAGGTCTCGGTCTCGATTGCCTTTCTGCATAATCTGGGTCTTGATCGGAATCTGAACCAGAGTTGACAGTGATATTTTCGCCATCCTCGTCACCCTGTTGCTTTTGCGTTTTTGTTTGTTCTTGTGCTTCTATTACTGCATTACGAAGATGATCGAATTTGGCAAGCTGAGCTTCAAAACTTAGATCAGCAAGATTTGATGTAGCGTCATGACTCCTACTTCTAGTTCGTTTCATCTCTGTTCTGAAATTGTATGAGTATTTATTAAATCATAAAATATGTCAATAAAACTAAGATAATGCCCGTTGCTCATACTCAGACACTTGGAAATGTGGCTTGTGAAAAATGGCTTGGAAATGTGAAAATTTTCAAATAATCCAACAATTTCAATAACAAAAATTACAAGCACTGGCAGATTGTGTTATCTGGCTGTGGTCTACCATCTAGGGTTTTCTTATAGTTTTAACAATATTCGATAACTAATTATGTTGATTGAAGTATTCATGCCCAACGAAATAAATTTCCTGATTGGGATATTGGTAGCAAACAGATTAAAAAAGTAATAAAGTGTAATTGCACAAGACCTAAAAATACACCTCCATTCAGCTGGAGAAAGACATTTATTTACAAGCCCAATCCAACTGTTTGGTAATGATTTTAAAAAATTCGATATTGAAGATCATCGAGACAACTACGTTTTCTGAGTTGAACTATTTCAAATATCATTTTAGTGTGTCTGTATTATGAAATGTTGGACAACCACAATCTTGGAAAACTGATCATAGAAAATGAAATGAAAAAAAACTGTGATATTAAAACAGTAGATTTTCATTTCGATTTGAAATTCAAGACTTACTTTTGCCCATAGTACTCTTCGAAAAATTTCTCTTTCCAAGGATGTATCTTACTTCTTTCTTTGGCAATTTCCTGCATAATTCGAGCTTGTGTTTCACGAGTGAATTCTCCTTCTGATAACTGAGTGATCCAATCCTGAACAGAAAGTGAATATTTTTGGTAAAAAGCAAGATTGCAAAGTATGATGGAGTTTATCAGACCTTAAGGTTGCAGTCGATATTTCAATAGGTCTGTACTTCATATTATCATTGTTTGTGTCAAACAGGTAGAATGCCAGCTACTCTGCTACTCGATAACCTGAAAAAAAGGTTTGATCGCAAATGGGCATAATTTCATGATATATCTGACTAGAATATTTAAATGCCTCTATGAGTGTATGGTAGCAACCAAACTACAGAAAAGGGTTCAAAATCATCAACAAATCATCACTCTTGGGAGTGGATCACACTGACCAATGCCTTGTAACAGAAGCCACGGGTAAAGGGACAGGGTTAGAGTTGCTGGAAAGATATGATATTGATATTGGGTTGGGTTGATTTGTGGGCATGGAATACCGAGCCGACTCGAACCAAAGATATTCCAGCTACGATGCCTGCACGATAACCACTAGGCCATTGCACTAACATTTATAACCTTATATTTATGAATTTCATTCAGATTGGTGGACGAGCTGCTAAGCAGATGACATTTATTCCAATCTGAAGTTATATTATTTTGAATGTAGTGGAAACCAATATTGTTAAAATGTCAATAAGTATCATCAATATTGTCAAAACAGCAAAATTACTGACATTTTGCCAGTCTCCAACATAGTAGCAAGTCATTACAAACCATAAGAGCTTGAGAAAAGAACTCGTTGTTCAATGCTGTTTGAGTCATTCTCGGTACACCGTTGTCATCAACAATTTTATCAACTTTCGGTAATAATTGAATAAGTTGATATTGATATTGTGAAGGCAGCATCGAAAATGTTGCACTATTGACCACACTCTGTTAAAGAATTGCAACAAAAAGTTAGCACAAATACTTGAATTTCAAATAAATCTATGATAAAAATTTTAGAACTTTGTTTGGCGTTTTCATTGGCCACATTAAGAGCAATGGGTCGAATGCAATAGGGTATAGAATGAATGATATAAACCATATATAAATAGTATTTCATTAACAAAATCAGACTAAATCAAGTGCGACAGTCAGATCTCAATATCTAGATGTAGCCTTACCTTCAATCTAGTGTTAGTTAGCACACTGCTAGGTGTTTCTAGATCAAGTGATGGTAAACTCCTTGATTTATTGTTTGAGCTTGCGTTTGTGGATCTCTGAAGACAATTTACTGATCTACTCCTATGAACAGATTGTAGTGCACGACTTCGAAGATTTGAAGATGGCATAACATTCGGAGATGACGTTCTTCGTCTGGATAATAGTTGTGCTTTCCGTACTAAAATAATAATGACAACATAAATACAAGATGAAATTCAATGAAACTGAACTAACATAAGGAATTATTATACAACATAATGGAACTGACTTGTGGTAATATACCAGCAAAATAAAGCCAAGGTACGATAAAATTTTTACCATATTAAAACTCAGACTTACATGCACTGCCAGTATAGGAATTTGATCTTCTTGTCATTCCTGCGGAAATAACCTATTAAAAAAAGACAATTAAAGGTAGAAAAAAGTGATGAATGATTTCACTATTGCTTAAGGCAAGGGAGCACTCAATGCACAGTTGCACTCTTTTATAGCAATTCAGTTAACTATCGACCATATTTAACATAAGGTGCAGTTGTTCATTATATACAACGATAGCTTTGCTTTGTCACCAGGCATCAGCAAAATCGAAATACTTTCAATTTCAAAGTTTTTTCTGTCTCAAATAAATTACAATAAATAAACAAACATGTCTATAAAGGAAATATTCGCATATTTGCCTCACTGATAGCTAATAATGTGGTACTCTCAGCTCATCATCACAGCCAACTCATGCTGGATAGAATAAATTGTCATAAAGGGGTTTGTTCTTGTACATAACTGAAAAATACAAAATGAAAAATTATTTCCTCCAGTACCTTGTTTACCAAAGACTTTTTCTTGGATTCTGCGTCATTGCCCTTCACATCAACAATTGTAAGTGGGGAAGCTGTAAGATAAAAATAATGATATTACTGAAAAACCACTTTCACATAATAACAAGATCAAACGTGCCTCCCGGTTTAAGACAAAATCAAAAGATTATAGCAACCTTTTCTTTTCGATTTCCTTTTCCCTAGATTCACAGATCCATTTGAATCCTCATTCATATCAATCGGTGAATCAGCATCACTTGCATCTGAGGAAAAATATGAAGACTCAGCATCAAAGAAAAATACAATCGCAGTTCAAATCTTTATTAATAGGCGAAATACTATTGTTTTTAATTAGTCCCTGGAACTTCCTTGAATTGGATATGGATATATAGTCCGCATTGGATAAAATGTGGTCACATTTCAGGTTCCCGTATCATCGACACGACATGACAGCAGTTTTGATCATAAATCAAACGGTGTTTATTGGAGATTCTTATTTTGTATGATTTAACTTAACAAATTCAGATGAAAGCCCTAATGTCTGAACAAAATCGGTATAATTCAAATTCTGCAATAGAGCATAGTTTAACTTTGGTGGAATGTCGTAGTGACCTGAATGAATCACACAGAATCCAACTCATAGACAGTTCAACCAAAATGTATTTAAAAAGATTACTAGGTACTTTTGACCTACCAATGGAGCTGGGAAATATTGGGTACCGCTGGCCAAAATGTAGGCATGTCATTCTATTTTCTGTTATTGTGCCGTTTCAATGTGCTGCGTGTAGCACGCTCAAATTAAAAAATCTGACTGAATTTTGAGAAACACTTTAAATGTAAATGACTTGTTTCATGACATTGCAAAGGTTCAAATGAGGAACATAAGTCAGTTGGCAAATCGATATTATGAAGATTAGCGCGAAGCAACATTTTAAAAGACTTGATGGCATCTACTCCATGTAAATTTTCCTATTGAAACAAAGATGTAATGTGATAGATTACCTTTCGTATTTGTCGATACATGAGAGTCCTATGAAAATAGAAAAGAAATAATTATATTATAACTGTAAGTTCACTCTATGTGAATGAGATCTTCGGTACCAAGGCTGAATTAAAGGAAGTTCAAAGAGTTTTCCAGATGTATTCGCTAAATTATTAAGCAAAATCACTCCTAAATGTCATTCATGTTGAACCAATTTATTGTGCTATATCGTTTTACCCAGTCAGATACAACTGACTGAACTCAGTAATAGTGGTGCTTGGGATGTTTTCCACTTAGAGTGCAATTTCTGGCAGTAGCTCTTTGCCATATGAAGGGCCAACAGTCAAATCATTTTAATTTTAATGCTCTTGGATAAAAAAATCTCTTTTGTGAGAGCATTCATAATTTCCCTAGGGAAAAGGCAAGTGTACTCTAAATTCCGACAGAGCTTAATTCAGTTTTAAGAATATTTTAAACTGAATCCTGTGTGTGTACAAAATATATAAGTTAATTGAACTTTTCGGATACCTTTAAATAGCAGATTTTCTATTCAGATATTTTTATTTATTTTGTTATTCCCAATCAGAAAAATTTTGTTTGAATTTTTTTGTCAAGTGCACACTGTGAGACACGCTCCATTTGTGGCTCATGCTTGACAAAACAAAATTTCTGATTGAGTTGACGGTATGCTCTGACACAAGATCCATAAATGATTCATACGTAATAGCAACATCCATGGCATTTTTCATAATGCTTCCACAACTCGTTATCTAATAAATCAACCTGACAAGAGTTCTGTTTTCTTTTTAATCCCCAACTTCTACAAGACCACTAAAGATACGTATACCCATTTTAATCTCAGACATGGTTTATCAGAAAGGTTTATTATTTTGGCATGATTTCTTCTAATAACAGCCATTTTTTCAGATGACTAAGTATTAAAGTAGACAACTATTCTTTAATCTAGGATGCATACCTTCAATGCATAATGATTCGATTTGTCTTTAACTTTATAAAAAGGACAATCCTCCATATTTGAGTGATGTGCCAACATTGATTTTAAGACATTTTCCGATTGCCTGAAAAATAAGTTGAGAATTATTTCTTCAATTCACAGTAATATGGATTGTGAGTTATTTAGAAATAGTAAGTAAAAAGTCCAAAGGGACTATCGGTCAATGAAAATCGATGTGTAGTGCCAGTAATTTGGGCATAAATCCAGCCTTAATAACAAATTAAAATAAATATGCTATTAGTTATGACTTGATATACTTGGGAAACTGGTACACTCTGTCAGTCTGCCAGGAATACTATAAATCAATCCTGTTCAAGACCTAAGGCCACAATACACATGAAGTTGTCTTACCGATGCATTGCATTACATTTCCGGTAATAAAATAAAAATGGCAATACACGCCTGCATTGCTTTGCGTTAATCCTGTTTACATGCGTACAAAAGCACAAACGAAAAAGGAAAAAAGCACTCTGCATTAGCTTTCATAGCAAATCGTTCTGTGCTTGCGTAAAACGCAAGAGTAAAATAAAACAAATCAAGAAAAAACGCAACCTACGCAAACGTGTAGTGCGACTTTAAGTGAATTCTACCCCTAGTATCAGCCTAATTTTTTCATTATTTCAAATCTATAAACACATTGAGGTGCTAATCTTCAAAAACTCTGCTGCATTTTGCACTGCATTTACTTTGTCATTTTGATGTCTTTCAATCTCATATCAAATATTTTCTCTTGAATTTGTCGAACTCCTAGTACCTTGTTTGTACTGCGCTCCAGAACCTGATAAACAGATTTGTACATGGGATTAGAATAACAGCCATGTATTACATTCCATTTATTTTAAAGGGCATTGCACATTGTATTGTAGACTAGCCTATACAGGATATTACATCGAATAAGAAGTTTATTTCAAATATATACCATACTTCATGGAAAATATTAATGCTCTTATACCATTAGAATTTAGAACTAAACAGTTTTATAAATCAAATATTTGAATCGAAAGTAAGGTATTATAATAAACAAACATATCCTTCAACAAAATTGTTTAACAGTTTAATACCTGCACCAAAATTACCACTCAAAATTATTTTTTAAAAAGGTATCATTTTTATTTTAACGTAAAGATTCAGTTGATTTTGAAATGACGGCAAAGACTAAATAGAACAATTCATTAATTTATTTGCAAATCGTGAATCATAATTGCAGTTTTGGACAGCCCTAGCCTATACCCAGCAAGAAATTTTTTGTAATCATGTATGTATGTATGTATGTTTATGCCCCGGCGAGTCCGGCTCGCTTATCCATGCCCACCACTCAACCCAGGGTGTAATAACTTGCGTAGGCTAAGCCGAACAGGAAAAGATGATATCTTTCCAGTAATTGTAACCCTGTCCGTCTATAAGTGGCCGCTGTTAAAGGGCCTTGGACAGGGTGATCCACTCTAAGAAAAAGCTATAAAAAAAAAAAAATATTCAATATCAAATTTAAGGATACAGAATAATAAAAGACAGGATAGTTGCACAAGGCCCTGTCGACCTAAAACAATGGTGTGCGGCAAAAACCCTTGAAAAAAAATATAGGTAAAAAAAACAATAATATTAATATGTAGAAAAGGACACAAATTTACAAAAACACAACATAGAAATTTATACAGGTAATGATACAGATAATGCAAAATATATATATATATATATTTAAAAGAAAAGAATCTATTTGCATCAAATTGGGCTACCTAGATATAAGCAGTTAAAAAAAATACAGCGGGTTAGGAGTGGAGGCAGGCTCTAACAAAATTTTTATTGAGTCTGAGTGACTCAAATGCCGATTTACCTAGTTAATATTCTAATGAGAAAGAAAAAATAATTTAATTTACGTTCTACATCGGTCAAATTCTTTGGTTTTAAGGTTAGGGTGGATTTGCTTAAAATAGAGTGCTAAATTTGAAATGGAAGTCTTCACATTCTCCAGGCATGAGCCAAAGATGGACAACATCTCAACAAAGCAATCTATGAGATGAGACAATGGGTGGATTTAGGCCGAAATTCTTAGGGATTGGTTATAGAAGGCACTATCCTGAAATGATGCATAAAAAAGTATGAAATAGAATACACAAACTCCTGACTGTGAATACCAATCATTAAAAGGGTTTCCTGTATTTAGTAGTTTTGGTCTGTTTTTTTTTTAGTTTTTAAACAAATTATTCAACCAACCTCAGTAGTTGCTTCTGCCCATGTCATTTCCCTTTTCTTCTTTTTCACTGATGTACGACTTTGCTTCATATTTTTGTTTTGATGTTTATTACAAATTCAGTGTTCAAAATAAGCTCAGAGCTACAACGTAAAATGGTTAAGGTAACTCACAATATACAGTATAATGCTTAATATTTTTGTTTTGATGTTTATTACAAATTCAGTGTTTAAAATAAGCTCAGAGCTGCAACGTAAAATGATTACCGTACGGCAACTTACAATCAGAACTGAATATACAGTATAATTAACTAAAATATGGAACAGCATTCCTGAGAATATCAAGGAATCCACATATTCTCTATTTAAAAAAAATACTTGTGCTTTTTAATAAGTGATTACTGATATTGTGTTCTGATGTGTTTTATATTAAATCATGATAATCCTTGCAGTGATTACAAGACATTGTATATGTTTTATTAGTTATGTCTTTTTTTTTCTTTTTTTGTCATTTATTGATGATCACCGGTACTGCGGTATCCTTATTTACATACGCTATATACATACAGTTAGTTAGGATTCCTATAACCGTCTCATTTTGTCTTCTTGTATAAAGTTTTACTCTATACAGTCAGCAGTATAGGATAGGCGTGATACATTGCTTTGATCTGATAAAATTGAAATACCATTGAACTAAATATTTAGCTGAGCTACTATTTTTTTTATTGAACTACTATAGTTAAGCAGCTATATTGTTCCCCTCTGTTTATTTATTATATTGCCTCGATTACCTCTTTTTTGTTCTCTTTCGCGAATTTGCCAGGTATTGTTCTGGGCATTCTTGGTGTCTGTGTTGAATTTTAGAATACAACACCAATGTGCTTGAATGCTATGTGGTAGATGAGAGTGTTAAAATATTTTCTTGAAAGTGTCATCATTTGTAAGTGCAAAGATTATTATAGTTTATGGCAAATTTTTCTTTATATATATTTGGCAGGAATGGGTGCTGGCAGACTTTGATGACCAACTGGTCGTATCGCCATTCCCCAGTCTGTACCGAAATACATATGCTGTGTATCTACATACAATTTAATGTATTATGTATTGCATTTCTGGTTGACAAAATAATAAATTCTCTCTCTCTCTCACAATGCAAAAAATGCTGTGATATTTGTTCGCACGGTAGTCTAATGCAAAAAAAGTAAATCCACAGCCTACTTTTAAAAGTTTAAATTGTAGTGTAATCTGTGCAGTGGTCTAGCTCACTTTGTACTGGTAACCTCACTCTACGCTGTACAGATATACTGTACAGCCTATTACAGCGTATCAAATATCAAAACCTTGAAAATATGAAATAACTGTTCGGTGTTGCCAGTCAATTCGCCCCTGCTCAATTCGTACCAGTATGTTTTCGCTGGGTCAATTTGTGCACAAAAATAGCACACATAAAAAATAGTACACTGATGAAATTCCCAATGGATTTACTGCGAAATAAAGTTACACACCAGAGTTATGAAGAGGTAAGTTTCCGCGAACACTCGGCAAGGGTACGAATTGACCAACCGCGATTTGTTCACGGTACGAATTGACCAAACGCGTTTAATAGCGTTTTATACTTTGAAGAGTTCTTCATTGTCCGGATTGCCGAAGTCGAACCCGGCAGGAATCACTTAATTGGGGTAATTTTTGGCACTGATCAGATCAGGTACGGATTTTCTTGAATTTAGCAATTATAACAGCTTGCCGCATTTAGTTATAGGTGGAAGCTTTCTGTTCTGGATTCTGTCAGGATCGAGAAGTGATATTTTCATTCCAGATTGTATTAGGTTTGGATTCAGACATAGTTTATTTCGAAACAAAAGGCGATACAAATCAAAATATCACATTAAAGAGTTATCAGGAAAGCAAACAAAACCTAAAATAAAGTTTAAAAACGTGGAATAGGTTTCAATGAAACATTCGAAGAAAGTAACACGTGTTTGCTTACCTCATTTTTTATATAAGTATTTCTAAATTCGGTCAGACACATCATACGCCCCCCCTCCCAACAAACAATAGAATAAAGGGGCTCTAAACACACATGTGCACTATAATTAAAGTTGAAATTCGAGCGAAAAAATCAGGAGAAATATTTACACACAAAAAAATACATAAAAACAATAAAAGAAAAAAAAAGAAAAACGAAGAAGGGTAAAATAGCAATGAAAGGAAATAAATGTCCAAAATAAACATTGCTAAAGGGATGAGGATCACCTTCCATGATAGACAATGGTGTTTGTGCCAAATTTCTTGAGCAAAATTAAATACACCGTAAGGGTGTCAAATTCTTATATGCATGTTATACTCAATTTGTGATTCAGGGTCGGAACTGAATTCGAAAAGTCCTGACTGACTCCTATATTTTAACCCCCCCCCCCCCCCCCCCAATATAACATCTAATATTAGAATATGGTTTCATTTTTTATCCTGCGGGAGGGGAAAGCCGAGAATTCAGCTTAATCATATGCCGAACCACGACCTCTCGTGCAGTTCCGAATCGGGTTTTTGGCTAAACTATGCCTATTTTTCCCGTGCGTGGACCTGGTTGGTGAAGAAAGCCGTAAGCAGCGCTTACGCGAACCACCGCGCACCAGTGGGGCGTTTAGCATAGCTCTCGCATGTAGTCATCATCCCACACGAGATTCAAACCCGCGAGGCTCGAAGCGTATTCTCAGCGCTTTTACTGATTGAGCTAACCGGACGCAATTCAGAGGTCACTATAGCAGTAATCAATAATGACCGGATCGGGTCAGTAAACGTGGTCGCCGTGGAGGTCGGACTTGTTTTGGTTTCTCGATGGCGAAGAAAGATGGATTGAAGTTGCACCATAAGATATCTATATATTTGATTGGACAATGTGATAATCAACTACTCAAAACGAACGAACGCATGAAGCATATGAAACAGTGCACTCGGTGAGAACTTGGAAAAGATAACTCAATTCTAGTCGAACGTTTGTAAACAAGCTGTCTGCGAAGCGTTAAAGACTTGCCTAGTTTTGTTCCATCCACTTACTGGCGCTTAAATTTGAATAGTCTTTCCGAACTGTAGAGACGCCAACAATTTTATAGTGTTGTAAAGTTATTATTTAATTTTGTCAGTTTGTTAGACCTTCGTTTGTCCGAAATTACATTGATATTGTATTCACGAGTGATCGCACAAACTTCATAGCATAGCGACTTACAATTTGGTCGGAAAATATGGCAGCAATGCTAGTATCATTCGTGTGCTCCCACGACTCAAGTATGAAATGCCCGGACTTGTTTCGTGTAATGATTAAAGATAGTTGATCCTTGTAGGGATTTGTAAGACATTTTATTTTGTGTTGTTTTCGGTAGATGATCGCATGATATATCATCAGGTTTTTAAACTTTATTTTAGGTTTTGATCATTTTCCAGATCTCTCTCTTTGTGTGTTCATTTTTTGCTGTTGTGTCCTCATTTTGGGGATTCCAAGATACACTAAGTCTATACCTCGATCGATTATGGCATAAGGAATGCACTTACATCTATTAATTGTCACACTAAAGGTTAGAATCCCATGGGGGATAATTTCGTATGCGAGAGGTTCATGACACCCAGCCAGTGTTTTTTCTCCCCCCGCAGGGTAAAATTTGAAATCCTATGGTAGTTTGAACCAACAAGTAATGCACTGCTCATCACTGTCAGACAATCAAGAGATACGAAAACTATTACGAATCTACGACATCAATCTCACATTTAATGTTTCAACAAAACTATTGAACACAAATACAGCTAAAGATTAAATAATTGAATCATAATACTGATCCTGAGTGGAAAGATAACTCTTAACGATTTTCAGATAATACCCAATGTTGAAACATGAATAATGGTCATCAATTGTGGCCAAAAAGTGTCAATATCATAAAAATGTGACCCTACTGATCCTTCATAACCACATCTCAATCAAGAATTTTATTTTGTCAACCATGCGCCACGGATTGACGTGCCTTGGTAGCGCGTTCCATCAGTGACCCATACTCAACAAAACCTGATTTGACAGATAATTTCTGACCGAGATTTGAAAGAATAAAGCTTCTGAATGGGATGACCTCAAAAAAGTAAGGTAACAAAAAGGAAACTCACAGTGAACATTCTATACAGATAAGAAATCTTCATCAAGCACCAGTTATACTAATTCATAAATAATATTCAATAATACACATTTGTTTTGCTAAGATGAGCAATTATTGAATCTTCTATCTAGACTAAGGTTTGAAATTTAGTACAAACTAACTGCAGAGTGGCATAAATCTCATACTCCTCTAGAAGCATGAACCCATTCAAAAATTTAATTTTGCTAGGCATGATGAACAGACAAACTGTGCCTCGGCTGTGTGGCCCCTAAGTGGCTTAATAAGCGATGCTCTGACAATAATTTTCTGACTGGGAACAAATTCCTGCACAATAGTTGCTACAAATCGCACTATACAGTGGAAAAATTAAACAAATTAACAAAATAGGACCGATGAACTAGGGTATAGAATATTGAAGGTATCGAAAAAAAATATGGAATGACGCAATAAAATTAAAATGAAGAAAGTTACACAATACAATATAAATAGGACGCTAACTTGAAATACAAATTTTATGCACATTCAAAGAATCATCACTCTTTTTATTTTAAATAATTTACGCATATGAAGAGTGAATACACATCACGGACACAAGTGCTTGTTCAGGACGACAAGAAAAACAAAACATACTACAGCAACTAACAGTTAAAAAAAAGTGATGGCATGAAAACGTAAGCAAAGATTTCAAGCCACATCTATGGCACAATTAAAAAAAACATAAGATATATACATGTATATCAAGTTTAACGCATATGAACAAAGTGGTTTAAGTTCAATGAATGAATGCAACACAGTTTAAAAAAGTATTATTTTTGTATTTTGTAAAGATTAAACAGACAACGCAACAAATGACATAAAATCATAAGAACTTTTTAGGTCTTTCAAACTATTAGTAACCATGGAAAACAATGTCATATGACTTTAAAGAGGGACTAGAATCAAAAGCCTGTGTGATATAATTAGAGAATGTCGATGATGGAAGTTCATATAAGCAATTTGACATAATAGACAAAAGCCGACTGAGTTTGGCCCACATTTCGAGTATTTTGCTGGCATTGCATCAATTTAGGCTGCATGGTAAGATACCTAGTTCTGTATTTGTGCAAATATAAAGGAATCTCGATATGTGTGTCATTTAGGAATTAGACCTCTTGATGTGGGATAAGCTGAAGCATCTTGGTTTGCTTTACTCGATTTATTTCTAGGTTTTGCTGATTTGACCCTGGAAATACAAAAGTAGGTTTTTTAATACTTTTCAAATTTAATGCCAGTAGCTTCAATATCTAGTCTAATGCTTGTTAAATACAAAGCCAAAATTATTATTTCCGACAGTTACAGAATGCCTTACATTGTGACCCATTCTCTATTGCACAGAATTGAAATAAAACTGGTATATGGTTTCACCATCGACCAAGACAAATACAACTCATCTCACTCTATTATAAGAGTACCGTACTGAATAGACTATATTCCGCTTAGAACACAGGGCTGGTTTTTCATATAACACCTCATTTTGCCATACGGGGCCTCAACTCCAAGCTAGTTCCATACACGATCCGTAATCACAGCGTACTCCAAGAAAAACATTGAGTCTGTAAAATTTTTACTGGCCTATATCTTTGTGCAGCATGAATCATTGATTTATATGAACATACCTGCAAGCATTATCAGTATTTGCCTGGTGACCAAAAAAAACGATTTTTATAAGAATCCCCTCAAGTTCAAATTTAACATTCTAGCACATCTGAATCCAAAAAATAATTCACCTTGTTTTTGATTTCTTCTTTGGTTTTAAAGCAAATATATCAGCACCCGCATCAAGTTGTAGTTCACTTTCTTCTTGTAAAGCAGCATCTAGCGCAGCCTGTACCTGGATCAAATCAAGTTAAGTTAGATATTTACGACTTCTCAGTTGACAATCTTCTGATTAAAAATTTTTAGCAAAACTTGGAATGCAAGAACGCCAGGTTCAAACGCTTTCCTTTTATATTGAAGAATTCCAAATCCTTGATTTTCTATTAAAAACAATAAATTTGATAAATGCCTGTTTCTTCCATGATATTGGTGGAAATTTTCATATATGACCAATGAAATTCTAATTGACAAAGTTAAAGATTTAAAAAACCAATCACATAAATTAGTCTTCCAATCATTCCAACCGGAGTACTTTTGCACTCATATTACAAAATAATATAAAACAATGTCCAAGAAATTACAACTTACTTTAGGTGCAACCAATGGTCCTTCATAATCTCTGGTTGTCCTGGTAGGCATATCGAGTTCCACTAATAAAATATTTTCACTTCGAAATCTGGGATTCAATATATCGACAGCTGCAGCAAGTTTTGCGTACTGACTAACGGGACGTTTTCCACTTCCCATTGCACTCTGTGGTCGTTTCATCATTGTCTGTCTATTTCAAAGAGAAATTTGACAATTTCAATCCTAATTTTTTTGTCAAGAATAGGGCACAGATGGATTGCGTCGTCGACCAATGCTTCACAATAAAAAGTGTGTACGGTCAATAACTTTCCAATCGCGATTCGACTGCCACAAAGCTAGTTCAAACTTTATACAAGTTCAGTTCAGCTGATAGAGTAATGTTTTTAAGATCTTGGATGATTAAAATACTGTTGTTCCAGCTTGAGCTGGGAGTACTGTCTGTGATAGCTGGAACAATGACTAGATAAGAGATGAAAATACTCTTACAGTAAATATTGTTTACACATTTTCTAAAATGATGGAATGCGCTACTCAAGCATGGCATATTTGTGGCTCACTTTAGAAAAAGTTCTGTTCAGTTCTATTTGAAAATGTGATTTTTCATATTTCATTTCATTCATATTTTGCATTCAGTCTTGACATTCTAATTTTGCAATATATCCAAGATACATACAAAAGTGAACAAGTTAGATATAAAATAGACCAGAGTGGCAGAATGCCGACTCAGAAAACGGTTGCTATCAAAGAAATTTCAGCTAATTGGCAATATTTTGTGATAAATCTGTTGTTAGAAGATCTAAATGTCTAGTAGCAGCAAAACTGTGGAAAAAGGTTCAAAATCATCAGTATTGCTATAAAATAGCAATGTTGATGGTTTTGAAGCCTTTTCCACCAGCCAAAGAAAATGACATGAAACATTCTGGACGCTCAAACAATATCAAGATTCTGTCATCCTTCCATAGATTAGAACGTACTTCATTGTTTCAGAAAGTGGTTTGAGTCTGAATATTCCTTCATCTTCATCAAAATACGTTCGATCTTCAATTTTCTTTTTTTCTTCGTGTGGAATGAAATTTTCCAAAATTAAAACTCTCAATTTAAATTCTCGAGTGAGCTATGAAAACAAGTTAATGTGTGAGACAAATGCAATTGGAATGAATGATGTTTTAATGAAAATCCGAGTTCATAATGTAAATTAGGCTTTAATTATTGATTCAGTGTTTTTATGATACAAAAGTAATCTATATCTGTTTAAGACTTCCAATATCACCCTGAAGTTTTTCTCCAGAAAAAGTTTTCACCTCCATTTGTGCCTGTTCCAATTCAACTCTTTCACTCGCATTCACATCTTGCAAATCTTGAATTTCCGCCTTTGCCATTTGAAGTTTCGCATATAACTAAAAACAAAAAGTTCTATATTAATGGGAAGATTGAATATTATACTTATTTTTCTATACCAATAAGGTCATTGCCATCCATATCCAACTAAATTTAAATTTATCTAAGAGAAATTACTTTTTTGAGTTTCTTTGTTTTAATTTCAACTTCTTGCCGCAGCGATGTGTAACTCTCTTGTGCCTCAAGAGCAGATCCCTCCCTTTCTTCTAACTTTTGTTTCATTTCTCTCTCTTTTGATAATTGCTCTGCAATTTCTCTTCTTTTCGCTTCCAAAGCTCTTTCTTGTTCATTTGTGTGATCCATGATTGTTCGTCCACCGACAAGAAGCTTGCTCTGCATTGCCTGTATTTATAAAAACAATCAAATCAAAGTGAATCAGTTGTGCATTAAGATCAGAATTTCATAGGATTTGTAACAGCATAGGACAAGGATGTTTGACCAACCTGGTTTACATAAGGCATCAGCTAGGGTTACCTTTATAGTTTAGTTTCAACACCAACAGACAGACAAACTCTGAAAAAGCAGTAAAAGGGCACTTCCATAACCATAATACTCATACATTTATTTTAGCGGCTAAAGCTTCTTTGGCTTGCTGTTCTTTCTTGATTTCCTGGATTCTTTTTTCTTTTGCCTGCAGTAATTTTTTCTTTTCCTCTTGTGCCATATTTTCATCCTGCTGGATTCTTAATTTATCTTCTTCTAACTTAGCTTGTTGATCTTCTGACAAACTTCCTATACCAAGAGAAGATAGAAAGAATATCTTTATAGATAATTCATTTTAATAATAGTATACATGTACATACCAATATAAGGTGTACATTATTTAAACATTTAAGTGAATGAGTCGGTGAGTCTTAGTTGAAATAGATTAATTTATGCTCATGATTCAACCTAGGGTGGTAATAACTTGAATGGGCTCGGTCAAATTAATTTGAAAAGTGTTTGACGACACAATATGTTTTTTTTTCAGAACTTATATAGATGAGTGAGTATATAAAATATCAAATTTATCTATATCTACATCCCGATATTATTGATCCATACCCAATAAAAAATTGGGACCTTCCTCTTTTCAGTTGACTAAATCAAAGTTAGAAAAAAATTATTTTGGCAAAACCTTCATCTGTTTCGTCGCTTTCACTCCCACTAATTTCTTGTCCATCTTTTCCCACTCTTCTATGTTTCTTTTTTCTTGATCCTTTCCCTCCTCCCTTCCCTTGTAGTTGAGATTTTAACCTGCAAAGAAATGATAATATATTACTTGGTTCAAATAACAGAAAAGTAAACAGAATTATTGATACTGAAGTATCTGGATTTCACTGCACAATGCAAAAAAATGTTAAATCAAACTAATTTCTTATCTCTACCTCCTAGTGCAGTAATGGTAGCTTAAGTATGCTAGATGGTCAGTGCATTTTCAGTTTTACGAATATTTCCGTCAATTTTTTTTCAGCAAGAGGACCAAAAAGTACTAGAGGAAGAGTACTAGAACTTAATCCAACTGTCCTTTCTTGGGTATTTTACCTGGCAATTTCCTCTTGAAATTCTCTCAGTAATGCATCTTTAGGATCTTCATTGATTTTAGGTTTATTCTTGATATTCTTTGCTCTATTTGCATATCTCAATGTTGTTAAACTCTCATCATAATTGTAACTTGCAGGGCCAATATTGGCAACCTGATGATTTTATGATAGCTTGTTATTCATTATATAAATTTCATTGCTATACCAGAAGCCAAAAAAATTAATTATCAAAAAAGTGGTAGGGCCTTCTTGCTGATTTAGCATTAAAAAAACCAAATATTGCAAAAACCTGTCACTCTAAACACAATATCTTAAAGTTGGGTGAATTTCAATCAAAACACATCAGAATGTCTGATACTCAGATCTGAGTATCTATATCAACTAATATTTGTGTTTTTCATAATTATAATTGCGATATTGAACTTTATCTTCGGTAATCCTAATAATGAACTTGCTAACTAGAAACTTTCAAATATAATAATAAATAAAATAAAAAGGAAACCAGTGAAAACCATCCTTGGGGAAAAATACAATGGGTAGTATTTCATCACGCAAAACTCATGAATTGACAATAAATTAAAATCTCACCATGACAGTTTTAGCATTCCCACCAAGTGAATCTTGCAATAATCTTGTTAGTTTTGAATCTCTGTATGGTATATGACCTTTTCCATCAACCAGTGCAGATATAACATTTCCTGAAAATACAAATGAAAATTGTGGACTCTTCAATAACATACTGCTGAATAAACATGAAACTCACAGGGTAATATTTGGAGAAAATGTTTTTTATATTCAAAGATTATCTTATGCACTGAATTTTATTTTAAATACCGGTATTTCAAATAAAATTATTGTACAGCAAAATTATGACTTCACTATAAATAAAATTATTACATTCGAAAAACGATTTTTATAATTTAGGTTCTCCCTATATTTTGTCTCTATATTTTATCTTAATTTTTTGTTATATTAACTTACCTAAAGCTGATAACGATAAATTAATTTTCGTTGCTTCCTTTAGACGTTCGCCTGCTGATCCAGTTTTGGACTATCATAAAATAAAGATAATGGATTATGACATCTGAATTTGTAAGAAGGAATTCAATTTTTCTACTAATTCTAAATTGTGAAATGAAAATCTTCTTGGCGAGACAAAAATAATCAAACCAAAATTCCATCACAAAATTCTAAGGCAGCATGATTTTCAGCACCTAATTTACTAACGTTTAAGTTTATTTTCATTGTCTATAAGAATAATAATATTTCAGGCAACCTAAATATTTTTAATTTTGAAATTAACATTTGATTAATTTTTCTGTATAGATAGCCGTTTTCTTCGTATGTTTGGGTATCAGAGTAACTGACAGTCAGAGTTGTGCCAATACTACCAACAACAGATAGGATAGAAACTGATTTTCGAAATATTTTGTTCAATAATTATATCAATAATATAATATATCGCTGAATGGCTAAAATTACAATAATCGAAAAAAAATAATTGATCAAAAATCTGAATTTCAGAACGCAAATTTTTCAGCTATAGTTATTTGTAAACTAGTTATAATTCCAGTGTTACCTGTCTTTCACTACCAGCAAGATCAACCAAATTTAATTTTCCAACGCGAATATGATTTTCTCCATCAACACCAGTCTCACTGCACTCTATTGTAATCACAAATATTGCATGTGATCTTGAACTGAATAGATAAAGGCATAATGCAACATTAAAATGACCAAGTGGATCGTCCTATGATTTAAAATTATACAGAAATACACAAATGGTGAAAATACATTAAAGCAAGGCTAGTAATTATATGAAAATATACAAATGTTGAGATACATTACAGAAAGGCTAGTATATAAAAGTTTGAAGCAATCTAAAATCTAGAAAAATCAAGTTCTGTTAAAATTTAACGAATATTATAATTATACCGTTGAAGGACAATGGCAAGGTACGGTTTGTCTGTAGCTCATACTGAAATAAATTTTCTGATTTCGTTTTACCATCATAAAATAACTTTTGACCAACGGTTTTGCGTTTCTTTGCAACTACTTCCATTGCCCGAGTAGGAAGCAACTGACATTGTGTTAGTCTGTACTGCTGCTTAAAATAAAAATAAAAACCAACCTGTGTTCATTCATATTAGTTGCACCAACAGATCTGTTTTGATTTCCTACGTTCATGACATGTTCTATTTCCTTCACAGATTTAGTTACAAAAGAGAGAAGATCTTTTACATACACTCCTGCAAATAAATGAGAAATTAAGGATAAGTTACCAATGGCTCAATCAGACTAGCAGGATGCCAGTTGCTCTGATACTCAGACACCCGAAGAAAATAGGTACCATCCGAAGAAATCTCAACGAATGGATAATATTTGTTATATATCTGTCGCTAGAATATTTGAATGCCTTGTTCTGAGTATCTTGACGCAATCAAACTGTATAAAAGATTCACAGTTATTAATTCTGCTATGATAGCAGTGCTGATGATTTTGAATCATCCATCCGAATAAAATATTTCGGACTCACAACGAAAACCAAGATTCTGCCTCCCTCAATCTAAAAACTAGCTGTAAATATCATAAGTTTTTTTTTTTTTTTTTATAGCCACGAAGTGGATCACCCTGTCCAAGGCCCTGTAACAGCGACCACTTATAGACGGACAAGGTTACAATTACTGGAAAGATATTATCTTTTCCTGTTCGGCTTAGCCTACCCAAATTCATCCTACAATTTCCTTAAAAAATTAAAAAAGTGTAGCAGCAAAATTCCATTTCCTAGTGACTAAACAATATCATTCAATTAATTACAGAAATATACATACAAACCTGTATCAGGTCTTTCCTTCAGTTCAAGTCTACGAGATTGATCTTTCGACAACAGATCTTTTATCTCTTCCTGATAAATTTCAAGATATGAAGCTCGAACAAGATATTGTTGATCTTTTGTTCTTGCAATGTGTGTGAAAATATGATCAAATGAACGTGGAATGACGCCTCGAAGAGCAGGATCATTTCGAACGCCTGATAATAATGCAAAAATAGAGATTGACATAAAACACAGATTGGTCTTTTAAACTTATCTTCAGACAGTCTTTAAACGGCATGATTCAACACAACACTAAAAGCAAGCTGGATCACAGAAGCATATTTCCCCTTTCTGCACAGCATTACAAATGACAAACAAAAAATCAAGAAATAGAAAGGCAAGGTAGGTATTGAAATCTAAATTATTTTGAGACATGTTGTTCCACGACAACCGAGTGGCTGAATAGGTTTAACAAAGGGTCAGGTCAGACTGATAAGGTAATAGACTGATAATAAGTTAGACTGATGAGGTTCAAATCATCAATACTGCTATGAAATAGCAGTGTTGATGATTCTGAGGCTTATTCGACCATCCAAAGAAAATACCATTAACATTTCAGACAACTGCAGAAAAACAAGACCCTGTATCCGATCATAACATACGATAGTCTGTTGTCAACAGCAATATTGGAAGCACTACCAACCTTCCATTGTGTAAGTTTTACCGGTTCCCGTTTGTCCATATGCAAAAATTGTACCGTTGAATCCATTTAAAACAGAATCAATTAAAACACGAAAAGTTTCTTCAAAAAGATCTGACTGCTCAGAATTCCAATCATAAACTGCATCGAAAGTGAAACTTTTTCCAGCTTCACCGGATGCTGTAAAACATAAATGCAAGATGATTAAATTGTTCATCAAAACGTTCTCAACAACTCTTGATATTTTATCAGGAGGAAATTTGAATCGTTTGAATAGCAACTGTACTGTATTCCTGAATACCAATCAACAAAAACAAAATTTGCAGAATGTTCTCATCTTATCCAGGATTGCGAAGTTGCTGCGTTGTTACCATAGCCAAGTTGTTTGAAAAATGTAGGTTTCAATGATATACAAGAATAAAGAACACAGTGCTATCCCAACATTCAAAATACCAAGTTTAATAAGATTTTGGCAGCCTTGTTGGGAGCGAAATGGCATAATTATTCATTTTTTTTTCATTAAAATATTTATTACCGTAATACTGAATAAGGGCAGAGGATGAACCTGCTGCCATTGAGCAGATGAATATTTTAATCAGAGCTTGTCAACATTAGAAATACTATACGCACCTTTTGGATTTTTTATTAGAATTTGTCCGGCTCTAACGTCCATCTCCACAACACGTTCATGATTGGCTGCAATTTCTTTTTCGTTGAGAGGACGACACCGAACAACAACTTTTACACATTCGGCTCCCTTCGATTTGGACATTTTTGGCCTTAATTGTTTATTTCGAGGGCTCAAAATCAATGGCTAATTTGACGCCCCGAAATCCTTTCTTGCTTTATACTGATAGGTACCATACAAATTACACATGTACGTTAGGCCTAATTAGTAACTCTGAACTGGAAACCCAAAACTTGTACGCCGGAGTTGGAAACTAAAAACGCTACGCGACCTGTGGATGTCGCACTTACGTAATTTACATCATAATTCAAGCTGTAAGGACCTACTTTGCCTGTGCAATGTACATTATCTTTTGCAGTTATTCACACAAATCAAAAACACTAAAATACACAATAATTTTTGAACACAGACCTGGTGCCGGTTAGGTCAATCGGCCAATGTGGCTTCCTCCAATAACCATGTCCATGAGAAAAGGTAAGGCAAATAACCTACACCACGTGTCTACACGGAAGGCCATGGTCATATTTTCGGCTTTCCCCTCCCTGTAGGATGAAAAGGAAATCCCATCCAACAGCGTATCCCGAAATCCTCGCTAAAAAGTAATCGAGAAGGCAGAAAACAAATATAAATGCGACTTTAGACGCGAGAAGAAAGCCACTAACTAAAGGCAAAATTTTATTAATTTCTTTTTACTGAATAATAACCTGTCTGCATAGAAAATCCTTAGTATTTTTAGGCCGATTCAATAATTTAATTCTGAATCTCGTGCATTCTTCCACATCTATGGGGGCAAACAAAAGAGAATTTTGTCCCATATTCGTATATCTAGAGCTTGAAATTCAAAATCTATACTACTACAAAAACCTGAGAAAATGAAAACTGCTTATTCAGACAAACATCCCCTTTTATTCATTTATGTACTTGCTGTTAAAAGATTACAGTTCAAAAAGCATAAATAAAGTTAAGATCAGGTTTCGTCAAGGAAGCTCATTTGACTACGCAGCTTAAAAAAAACATAGTTCCATTTATTCTTAAAAAAATTCAAAACCACCTGAATCGATCTTACTTTGGAAGATTTACTGATGGCCAAGATATTGAAAAAAATGACTTTCTATGTCAAGTCATAAATAGTGATAAAATCTAAAACCATGAGAAATTGCTTAGGAAAAAAACAAGAAAGTTCATTAGTATATTCACCTACCAAGATTTTGTTCCTAGAGGTACTATCATACAATCTAGTTATTTCGAGAAGCTAAGGAAAAAGAAATCTCTGAACATTGGCATCAAAGCATGGAATGCATACAATAATATGCGAAAATTAGGTCAAAAAGAACAATGGAACATGACTGCAACAAAAATGAAAAGGTTCAATGTATTTATATTGACGATCAATCTGCCCATTAGTATTTAATATTGAGAACAATATCCTTAATATTTGTATAAATACCAACTAAGCAACTTTTGAAAGTCAAGCAAGATGCAAGTTGAAGGTAGAATGATAACAAAATCGAACGGCAATAAACTGGAAGGCAGTATGGAGATGTCAGGGCAAGTATCAAACTTTGCGCTAATTTGCAATGTCATTGTATTAAAAAATGAGTCACGGAAATGTGTCTATCAGAATCAAGAAATAAGCAAAGGGAGCTTCATAATTCATTAGTAAAATGTTGATTTTTTATAAGCTTACTTTTCAAAGTATGGGCAATGGATAGATTGTGCAAAGTGTGGTCTATCTTTAATGGGTGCCTGACAAAATAAAATTTCTGATATCATTGAAAAATCATCCAGTATATTTGATGAGGTATAAAATAGCTGAAACCGAGATGGCAAATAAGTGTATCTGTATCAAAATCATCCTATGAAAACAGCACCAAATAAATAATAAGGAAATTGGTAAAGTATATAAGACATAATATAAAGAAATATTTGTTCTGAATGAATGCTAGTTAGTGCTTCACAGCCACGAGTGCTTTAATGCTGGAATAATGGTGTTTAATTGGGTAAACCTTATTCTGTTAATTATGATGCAAGAATATGAGAATATGCAGATTTTGAAATCACGTTCACCTTCAGCATTCTCAATTTCAGTATTGAACAGTTAGAACAGCCGATGTCCTCTCAAAATCGGATGAAATTAAAACTGAATAACTGAGCTATTTTCCCCCATAGTTTGAATGAGAGTGTTTTTACCAGATCGCACTAATGAGTATCATACCCGAAAAATAAAAATTGTTGGCAAAACAGAGCAGAATGCTGATAGTTGACATTTTCTGCATCTCTGCCCAAGGAATCGATCTTTGCTAACAGATATGAAGTTCACCAATTTGCTATAAAATAAAATGAATGAAATGGAAGGAACTCAAGATAAAAGTATAATAAACAAGCGCAAAAAAGCAAAGAGAAAATTTCATGAGAAATTCACGCAATAATGTACAGACTTTTCATCCAGAAAGGAATGTTTATAAAATTGTCATCAAGATTGTGGTTCAACATTTTCCATATCTTTTCTTTTCTTTAAAAAACTTGGAAGCTCTGGTTTCGGTTTGGTGATAGGTGCTGGAGATGTATTGCGTCTTTTTAACAGATGTTGGCCAAACTGTAATGGTAAAAGTATAGATTGAAATAAAGGGTATTTAGAAATATAGAAAAATTGTTGCTTAAAATCGCTACTAGAGCTGGGCGACATACCGGGAGGACGATAAATACCAGTAAATGCTTTCTAAAATACCGTATCGCACCGATAATCATAATGCCAGTGTGTGTCATGAAGCCGGTATTTATGGCATATTACTTAAACCTTGCTTGATTGGCAAAATAATTTCGTTGATTGCTAATGTACAATTCACCGCATCTCAAACTGCCTTGTCTTGCTTTTTAATTTAGGATGTGGTATACTAGAATCCATTTTCTGCAAAAAATAGTGTGATATACCAGCAATATTGGTGTTTTGACGGCGGTATGTCCGTACAAAAAATACACTAAGTCGCCCAGCTCCACTCGATACAGCAGCATATTTCGGCAAGTTGAAATTGTGTTTTTTTTCCACATTTTCCTTTAGCTCATTGCAAGATAACCTTACACAACGCAAAGTTTGGCTGCTGAAATGAATTCTCTTTAAATAAATCAGTTTGGAGTGAAATATCAATAAAGATATAACTAGTATTGATACAACAGAAACGAAAATAGGTAGTCCATATAGGTTGATGTTCAATGAAGTATTACAAAAGATTAATGATAATATCTTATGACCAACCAACATATAACACCCTCATCCTGAAACTTTACACTGCTTGTAGGAATGTTCTTAGACTAGTCAGGTATTCTAGAAATATGGTTGAATGTAATTTCGTTCTTCAATTATTCTTAAAGTCGTTCCTTATGCAGCGAAATCATTTGAATTAATTTTTTATTGATTTTTAGTGGGGGTGCGGGTCAGCATTAAAATATCATTCGGTTTGTACGAGTCTAAGCCGAAAGCAGTTTTTAACAAGACTTACATTGGGAGTTTGGTTTGGACTTGGAAAAGCTTTCCTTGTCGGTGTTGAATTATTTGTTTCAAATGAATCTTCAACATCTTCAGACTTTGGCGATTCAAAATTCTTTCTATGTGCAAATTTCTTTTTTAAAGCGGCGGCAATTAAAGAAGCTGGGTCTCCAGCAGCTGCTTCCAATTTCATCTTTTTTCTTCTGGTTGAAAGGGGTTCCACCGGGTGATCTGTGGATATAATAATAAGTTACTGGACTTTGATGAACAAATATTGACACCTACAGTCAGTTTTACAGAATTTTATTCGAAGTAAGATTAAAAAAATTTATATCAATCATATAAATATAAGATTAAAATCACAACCGATCTGATGACATTTACGCTCAAAATCCTGGTGAAAGTGTCTAAATTGAATAAAATAGATAGAATTATCTCGACCTTCCCCCTTTGACAACAAATTTTTAAGTCATTTTTACATTGTAGAGTAAGGCTGGAGAAAGATCAGGCAAGTGACGAAATTAATAAGCCGAATTTGAAAACTAATTATGGCAAAAATGCATTATTTAAACAAACAAGAGGATGAGGGAACAGATAACAATGGCCACATATAAACGACAAAATAATAGATGGAAATCTTAGATGCGAAGCTGACATACCTAGTGGTGTCATCTCCATAATGGAACTAACTGGAGGTAAGTATTAATTTTTCTCGTACTATAATTTTTTCTATCAACCAATAGTCTTTGGTATGATGACCGAACACAATATCTTCTGTCTTTGTGTACTTGAGCCAAAAGCATTATATAATTCAACTGCTTAACAAACACATTGCTAGAGACATGACGAAGTTACTTACCTTGAAACAGATTTGAGTTTAACTTTGTGAAGATCCTTCAAAATATCTGCCATGTCTGGCACAGAAGACTGTGATTTCGATCTTTGGGCTGATTTTGCAGATGGACTTGAAGCCTTAATGAATAATTTATATTTACTTTCCAGACACTTCTGCTTGTACACTTCTGATGGTATAAGTTCCAGACAAATTAAAATTGGGTTATACAGATAAAATAAAAATTGAGTATATTAGAATCTGGTAAGGTACTTACAATTTCTTAATTAAAAGAGAAAAACATTTGAACTACCATATTTAATATTTGCTGCTTGCGTTCAAAGTATTTTAAATCTGTATTTTTTTATACTTGAAAGAATTCGAAGGGAATTTAACTTGACTGGCGTATTTGAACAGTGGCTTATGTTCAGACATTTGAATTTGAAATTTTCTGATCGGGTTGTGATCTAAGCAGGTATATGATAAAATTCGGATTTAAATTTATTTTGTTTTTCTAAATTTTCTCATACTCATTTTCAAGAAACAATGATACCTGCTGCATTGACATTTATTTTTCGCGCATGACCCAAATCTGCTTAATAAAATGCTAAGAAATTGTGAGTATATGAACTCTAACTCTAACTAAAAATTAAGTTTTAAATGTTGTTGAGACTAATTACTCTATTAACATCCCCAAAACCCTTGTGAAAGAATCTTGTTTTCTTTGAGTGTCATTTTCTTCAGATGGATATAAAATCTTTTCATAGCAGTTTCGAGAGTTTGAACCTGTTTCTATAGTTTGGTTGCTACCAGGGACCCAAAAATAAAAAAACTTTTTTTATCAAAAGATATATCACATGTCAAAAAATAATGCTCATTTAACGAATTTTCTTCTCCTGGAACTATTTTTCGGGTGTCCGAGTAGCAAAGTGGCTGAAATTTCACCAGTCTGCCTCAAACTGATCAAAATTTGCAAAAATCAAGCCATACCTTTTTAAAAATAAAAACACAAGAGCAAAACGAACAAACCTTCCCATGTTTTCTCTGTCTGATTAAATCTTGAACACTCAGTATTTCTTTCCCAGAGTTTGTCGAAAGCATAGGTAGAGGAGGGGGTGGTGGTGGTGGTGGCGGCGGGGGTGGAGGAACACCGGGTGGGTTGGGTGCAGGCGGCGCTTTTAGTGGAGTAGATGTACATGTGGGAGCTTCCAGATTACTTGATATGCTGACATTAAAGCTTGACACTATAAAAGCAAAAGTTTTATAATTATGAGTGGGTCAAGTGAATTTGAGATGAATGGGTTTAGAGGTGTTGGAAAGGCGTGAGATGGTGGACATGGGTCTATTTCAAATTGGTCCACCAAACAATTCAGAATTTACGATCAGAACCTAACAATACTCTCTAAGTCAATACATCCCCTTCCAGAAACAGATATGTAATTACAGGATGTACAGGTGCAAGTGGTATACACAAAAATTGGTGCAAGTGGTGCACACAAAAACTAGCGGTTTAAGTAATGCACACAAGAAATTGTGTTGTGAGTGGCACAAAGGTGCAGGTGGTGCACATCAAAACGTGTGGTGCAATAAACAACTAGTAGTTCATGTTGAGCACAAAAAAACGAGTGGTACAAGAAGTGCGAGTGGTTTTTCTGTGCACTACTCGTACTGTTTCGACCGCTCCCACCACACATTTTTATGTGCACCACTCTTTTTACGTGAAATTCTTGCACCTGTTCATTTTACATACACCGATAATTACATTGTAAAGAAAATGGAACTTTCTGAGGCTCACAGGTTAAAAAAAAATTTCCTATTTTCCAACTGCTATTTCATAGCAGTGTTGATGATTTTGAAGCTTGGGAAGGTAGCATTGTTTAGTAGAAGATGTATCGAAGAATATAATTTTTCAGAATGTTCTCTTATGATGCAATTGTGTGCTATTTTATTCCGTTGTGTACAATAAAAAAGCTGACACTCTGCAGTGTTCTCTGCTCAACAAAAGATGAGCATAATTTTTGTTTTTTGTGAGAATGACTCTTACCATTAGCTTGTTGATGTTGCTGGGTGGTCACAAGAGCAGCAATTTGTGTTCGAAGAAATGCAAGTTCATCTTCTAACGCAGATATTTTGGTAACCATGTGTTCTTGAGATGCAGATGATGTCACAGATGTTGCAGATATGGACGATGTAATAGGAACTTCTGGAAAAATAATTAAAAATCAAGTATAACGAAGTAATGAAGAAAAACCTTCTGGAATACTGGAGATGTTTTTACTGCAGTACAGTATTTAAGTAAATACAAAATTACGAATAAAGCAAATTACGCATTTAAATTATTTTCAATTGAATGTCTTAATAACAAAAAAATATATGCGTAATTTTACAATCATGCTTTATATAAATAACAATTCTGATGTATAATCAGCCAAATTCACCAGTAAAAGCAGTGTTGATGATTACAGACCCCAAGTAAGAAAGTTATGATTTGAACTTCTACGATATCCCAAGATGACAAGAAATCAAAATGCATTAGTTTGTTTTCAGTAGAATATAAAATAAAAGTAACTTAAGCTTGAACTACAGAGAAATATTTTGATAGTATCAATGATACTCATAAGAATATTTGTCAATTTTTATTGTATACCAGGTACATAAAATAGCTTTAGTTGGGCATTTACATTCTAATGTGAGCATAAAGGGAAGGGTTGAAAATGAATATATCACATACCATCATCTTTAATTCAAATGTATTTTTAAAATTTTGGCTTTCAGAAAATAGAATTTGAAAACTAAAATTAGTTCAAATAATAAGGAGGAAATAATATTTACCAACCTATTGAAGCTGTTTCGTTTAAATTCGGAACACTGGCACTTGCTCGTATGGGGATCGTACTAAAAAGAAATATGAATGAAAAATAATATATAATGACATAGACAATATTCAATGCAGTTGCAGCAACCGTAGTTAGTTCCCAGGAACAACAGGTTTTGACTCTCTATTTTTTCATCAGTTCATCAGAGTTAAAGGATGGGTACCTATTTTGAATAAACCTGTCCAGAGTGTCCATATGTACAGTAATTTACCATGGTTCATGCTAAATTTAAAACTCAAATACTCTGGTAAACAATGCCAAACGATGTAATTAAATTAGGTTTTGTAAGTTGATATTTGTCTTCAATTCCAGTAAGTTGAAACTCTTCCCTTGGGAATACGTTAGGTAACTTTGTACGAGTCAACCTGTTTTGTCAACAAGGTTATGATATTTGTTCTTATGTCAATAGAACAGATCAGAACTATCTATGGCTTCGTGTTTGCTTAATTGGAATACATGAAATACTTTCAGTTTAATACGAATAAACAAAGAAACTTCAAATACTATCGGTTTGAACTTCAGCATAATGTGAACTACTAACTAACACTTGAATCACAAAAATAATAAAGCAGAGAAGCATCATTTATTCTGTGATATGTCAAACTGCCCCTTCCAGTATATGAAACAACAACAACACCACTTGTAATGGTCCAATGATGCTAAGAAATAGTGAAAAAGGCTTTGGACACACAGAAAACATTTTATCATTTAAAGAACAAAGATGTCTCTAACAAAATGCTAGGGTCTGAGTCTTGACCTTTCCTTGCTATTGATCATGTATAATAGTATAATTAAAAAAACCTCTCTGGTATAGGATCATCAAGCTGTATCACATCAGCAAGTGAGAACATTGATGTTTTCTTTCCATATGCGCGAACTACATGAGATCCATTGGGGAGAAGTTCGAACCTGAAAATTTATATGATGTTGACAAATGACATTAGAATCACTAATATTTCGAGTTTGGTAACTATATGTCAATGTATTTGCAATTGTCTTAAAAGCTGGCTATATTGACTTGAACATTCACTGTTAATGATATTGGAGTGCGATGGCTATTGCTTTTTTGCAACCGATATCTTTACCAATATATTGACATTCCTGACCACTGATATTACATCTTACACAAAAATCTCCCAAAGATTTCAACTTGCGCGAATAACATCTGCTGAGGATTTCCCTAGATGGAAACGAAAAATATTGTGCAATTTTTGCTCGTATGTGTATTTCAGTTTGCCAATATTATCGACCGGTTTTGTGATCTGCCGATATAACGGTAATAGCAAAATTAGGCCCTTACATTGATTCACCAATATATTGATCTTGCTCTAAATGATATCTATATAATAAACAAGTGAGAAGCTTTTCATTTGCAGTATCTAAAATAATTAACTTAGATGTAGTGACTAATGAGTAAAAATAGTGGGCCGCAGTGACTTGATGAATCCAACAATAGCTGGCAAATGTAACACCTAATAAATGACACAGGTTTGAGCCTCTGCAAAAAGAAGAATAAAATACACGAAAGAAAAAAGTTTCATTAGACATATGCATGAACATGAATACATGAACTGTAATCCGCAACCTTGGAACTAGGGTTTGCTTGGACATCAGTATACTGAACTATCTGAATAACAGATATTTTCGGATAATTGAATTATTTGTTATTTGGGTATCCCTGATATGCATGAGAAAATATTGAAATATACATCATGCATCATGGATTCCACAGAGGTTTTCAAGATTATAATACTTACGTTTGTCTTGAATATTCTTCAGACCAGATTGAATATTTTACATAACAAAATGCGTTTGATTTCAACTACGAGAAAGTGTTATGAATATTACAATGAGCAAATACCAGCAAAATTATGGATATAAAAGAAAATATGGTATGCTCACCTATACAAATTTACATTAAAAAACGAAAATGTTGTGCTTGTATTATCCGGATAAAAGGGTAAAAATTATACAAGTATCGGATAGTCAAAAACCTTGTAAATATCCGGTTGTCCGTAACCTGGGTAGTACAAACCTACTTGGATTGATACTTGATAATCCCAATGGTTCGCCATGGGGTTCTATGCAGAATGACAAGACACAAGATAATATTTACATAATAATGTAGAAAAACTTACGTAGGTCTAGCTGCAGAACCTAGAGGTAATTGAGTTCCAATCCTCCTTATAATACTACGTCGAGGGCCGAGGCCAGAAAGATCAAGAAGACTGTTTTCTTTGCTCTGAAATCAGTGGAGAAATTTTTATTGCTTTGAATTCAGCTAAAATATTGAATAACAATATACACAATGGAATTTGCTTGTGTGGGCAATATACGGTAATCTCTCTGCAGGTATTAATAAGCTTTTTAGTTTTTTTTTTCAGATGTATCAAATATCTGCAAGACCAACAACACTCCTTTTGCATAAGAGCGTTGGTCATTTAGAACCTTTTGTGTAACATTTTTACTGTCAAACACAGAAAAGCCACATTAACATTATATACCGAATTACCATAATGCCTTATGGTGGATTTTTTGGACAGACAAATTTTTACTGAGTAGCAGAACATCTGATAAATGTTGCTAGGATGGTATGACATCCTACAAAGGTTAACAAAGTGAAGTAATCATCAGGTACTTCAAGATTTAACTAGTTTTACTTTGTAGGAAGATTGAACTGTCTTACATTTGTATGAAAGGTGATGACAATAATTTTTGAGAACTGATAACAGGCTATTGGCACAAAACCCAAACACGATCCCTAATTATGCAAAACTAAAATGGGAAAGATAGATTCTAATCATAATTTAGATAAAAAATTATGCATGTATATGCCATATACATTTAGGAGTGGTAGATGATTTTACTATCGCCCTGGGCATATACAACTCATTGCACTACCATAGCAGTTCGGTTAAGTTTTGTTTTGGGATGTTTTGTGCGTAGACTGCAGTTGCTGGTACTATATCTTGTAGTAGCTCTTCAGTCTTTGCACTGAGTGGCCGTTAGTTGTTTCCTTTTTGGTGCTGCTTCAGCCCTTGCTTATCAGTATGGTACTTTATATTCAGAAAAATGAAATTGGTAAAATAGTAGTAAAGGCGGTCAGCACACCACCAAAAAAGATAAGGAAAAGCAGCTACTAATGACACCCAGTTGAAAAAATAATTCTTACATCATTCGATATTAGAAAATTATCAACTTTATCCATTGTCTTAACAAAAAGTCGATCAACTGTCAAGTAAAATATCAATTTTCTCACACATTAGAGTAAAATATATAGTCTAACTAATACAATATTAGTTGGAAAAATGCAAAAAAATATTCTTCATCAAAACTATTTAATTAAAAGAAAAGATTAAATACTGTCAAGCATAAGCTGAAAAACAGCTAAATCTCAATCAGAAATACCATTTGGTATTTGGTCAAGCATATAGGCCACAGACTACAGATGGATGTGTCTTGTTGACGTGATCCAGCACTGTCAGCGACTCATAGTTAGCGAGTTTAATCCAATTTTTCTGATAGGATTATGGTCCACCAGTGGCCGATAATAAATGTTTAATACAGATTAGTGATATATCTCACTGAGCGCTATACGTTGTAGGCAAATGGTTACCAGATTAAGGTAGGTATACTGTACATGGACAGATTGATCACAAACAAACACTTCTTTTGGGGACGTTTCTGTATTTTTCGGTCGTTTTGGCGACTAATTTCGACCCTGGGAGGAAAAGTTGCGAGGACAACGTCAAAACTATGTTTTTAGATTCAGTATTAATAATAGTAAGATACCCGGTCCATTTTGATTTGTTGACTCAATAAGAAAGTGATAATAAGAACAATGAAAACTGGCTGAGAAGGTCAGCAGGTCAGGAAAGTAAGTTAAGCATAAAAACTTGCTTACGGTATTCAGTGTTTGAATATAAAAACATAATCTGATATTGACAGAATGCGAGTTTGCACGTCTCTATAGGAGTACAGGACAAGATTTCATTTTATCCCGTGGGAGAGGAAAGCAGATAATACGGCCCGACCATATGGCGAACCACAACCTCTTGTGCTGACACTCTGCACTGGTTCCGAATCGGGGATGAAGATTTTGGCTTAACAATTTATTCATTTTTCCTGCGAATGGACATGCAGCATGGTTGGTGGAGTGGAGAGAGCCATAAGCTGCGCCTACGTGAACCACCACGCACAGACGAGGTCCCAGCAGACCTCTAATTCTGAACTTATACTGTATACGGTATAAGTTATAACGTTAGGCATCCTACACATGATTCGAACCCTGGACGTTGGTGATGCGTAGCTCAAAGCGTGTTACTGATACCAACCCTTTACCGATTGAGCTCAGAGCTAGAAGGGCAGCAACGGTTTGCACATCGCCTTGAATACCCTAATAAATTTCGAAAAACAAAGAATAACCTATTCAGTATTTACACTCTCCGTTACATTCATACCACTCTCCCACTTTGCCTTTCACACACACACGCTGAACTAAATCAACCATGTCTGTGCGGTGTATCTGCAGTCTGCGTCAGTCTGTTTCAATTGTGGATTAGGTACCGGTAGTCTATAACGCCTATACTGTATACCGGTACTGTACTATGTATACAAAACATCTGTTACCCAATACCGTACCCGTGACCCACAACTATGATAATTATTTCTCGAAGAACACAAAACTTTTCCAAAAAAAAACCGCATTTAATGTACGATATTGTGCATTGTGAAAATGAAATCAATTCCTAAAAATCGCTCTTTTTAAACGGCCTACACTACCATCTCACGAACACTGAGCCACTCCAGGGAACCCCTCGCCACTGGGACTGGGGAAGCTAGTGACAAAGTTGAATTTTTCGTACTGACAGAATCGTGTCGAATGTTCCCTCCACCTGATGTACAGAATAGTATCAAAACACAGAAGAAAAAACATTCCCAAACAACTTATGGTGTACGTGAATTGAAAAAAAAGGAAAACAAAATTTTCGAAAATTAAAACGAAAAATTGAATCGGAAATTTAGGGCCATATTGAAAAATTCGTAACTCCAACATATCTACTTAAATAGTAAAATAGTGGGATGATAGTGAGTACAAGTAAAATATATTTCTCTATCAGCCCGTAGTTTTGAAACGTTGCCCTCTATTGGATTTGAAAGACTTACGAATATGACACAAACTTTCCAAAAATTTCCGTTTGACACAATTTTCAAGAAGCATTGGTTGACAGAGGGACAACATTCTCCCATGAGAAACATATTTCTATAATAGTTACTAAATATTCTTTTATTGAGATTTCAAATAAATTTTATATTTTTCAAATGGGAACATTATAAACGTGCTGTATGTCTCTGAAATTATAAGAAAATTCTGCTAGGTTTTTCCCTGGCTTCAAAGCAAGGGTGGCAGTACGGTACGGTACGAAATTTTTATCGTACTTCGAACCAACAAAATAATTTCGTACCGAACTTCGTACTGTACCTTTCGAAAATTTTCCGTACCGTACGATATTATTTTTTTCGTACATCGTACCGAACTTCGTACCAGTACGAAATTAAGTTCGATTAATATTTTTCATTTATCGTACTAAATTTCGTACCAGTACGAAAACAGGTACGATTCGCTGGGCAGCAATTTCGTACCGTACCAATGTCCCATGTCCAAATCAGCTTTATTTGTATGGTCTGGCCACGGCAAGAAACGTCACCAAAATCTTACATCAAAATGATGCAGTTTATGATATCTGGTTTAAAATCCAGGACAGTAAAACATGCGCGTAATTAAGCATATGTCACCCCAATATCATTGTTCACATTGCGTATAATATTCACGTCGCGTATAATATGATAATAGTAGACCGGTGGTGATGAATAGTGGTAGGATGAGCAAAGTTTTCGCGAAAAAATCTGGCATTGTGTCGTCACAAGAAATTCTCTCTCGACAAAAGAATGTTCGTTGTGCACCACACATTTCGGTTTCGTGCGGTCTCATTCGA
This sequence comes from Styela plicata, assembly GCA_963675895.2. NCBI lineage: Eukaryota > Metazoa > Chordata > Ascidiacea > Stolidobranchia > Styelidae > Styela > Styela plicata. Next base: position 19,169,840 of record OZ023140.1, read on the forward strand.
AGGTATGGTTATAAGAACATTATCATTGTGCATCTGGTATTTCTGGTGCAATTTACGCTCTCTTCACATAACTGAATAATGAATGCTATTTATATTTTCATACCAGGCAGACGTCTTCCCGGCATGCCATTGTCTATATTGTGACTTGGCTGTTTTTTTTTACAAAATATATCTTCTCTTTAAGATGAGCATCAGCTAACATTCAACTCAAAACAGCTGCGCAATATTCCCTGATTAATTTTGTATATTTCGTAGCATTTAGCCTTTAAAGTGAAAATTTTTATTCAATTTTTACAAAAATTTCAGCGGGCTTCCGGCGCGCAGATACATACGTACATACGTCTTGTAAAGTATATTTCACTCTCAAAACATGTATTTTCGTTTTGTTCTCAATAAAATTTTGCGCGCCTCCGGCACTCTAATGTTTTTGTAAATTTGAAAGCCTGTGTTTGCATGTTGGAAAAAATGTGCCCCCTCCAAATTTTTTTCTGCATCCGCCATTCTAGTTGGTATATTCAGGCACCGTGATAACACCGTGATTTTTAGTTCATGAATGCTGCTTATCTTGTCGCTTTTAATTGGGCTATTATAACTTTCGTTAATTCAGAAAAATGCATTCAGATTAAGACGTCATAAATCAGCGGCCTATATATATTTCCACGCAATCACAAAGTTTTACGCCACTGCAGTAAAACCGATATACGACATAGCTCATCTAATCAGCTCAAGTGAATCAGTTGCATATTTATCACCATACCTGCGTCGCTTTTAATCATTTTAAAATTGCCCTTTAGTTTAAAAATTCTTTGATAGACACAATTCACATTATCAGCGCCCCGTTATGAAACGGCATAGATGTTAAATGAAAATATTTTTTCGAATTCATTTGAGAAGAATAAAGTGCAATGCGAAGGTACGAAAAAGAGTACGGTATGGTACGAAATAAATACCGAACTTCGTACCGTACCGTACCAAGTACGAAAATTGAAAAATGAATCGTACCGTACTATCGTACTGGAAAATTCAATCGTACCGTACCGAACTTCGTACCGTACCGCACTACCAGCCTTGCTTCAAAGTGGCCTCCGGGGTCGAAATTTGTGTCGAAATTCTGTATTCCGCTAGAGGAGCCGCGCAATTACGAAAATATATGAAATAGAAAGATTGATCGCTAAAAAATTCTCCCAAATTTTTCTTTCCTTCAGCATGACGTCGTTCCTTTATCGCTTTGCTTTGCATCGACCTGACTTTGAATTAGTCTGTGATGTCGTCGTGCCTACTGAAGTAGACATCGTGACACCAATGCTTGCCGCGACCGAATGTTTTCGACTAACATGAGCCATAAATGATTGTATTTCAATGAATTGGTCTATCAATGGCTCATGCTCGATGAATGCAACAGGGTAAATTATTCGATATCGTGGGATTTTACGATATTGTACCTGATAAAACTAAACTTTATACGACCGTTGATTAAATTCCTACTGTTCGCATACACCGATATTTCTACAATGTGAGAGATTGGGCAATAGAAAAATAGCAAGAATGGTCGCGCAAACGAGTCTGACATTTCCGGATCAGAGTAACATAATTATCATGTCTCCACCAAAATATTTTTCATACCCAATATCACTTTCTTGATTTTATTTCAATAAAAAAATAATCATTGTCAAGTTTAATCGGCGTCGCAGATGGACGGTGAGGTCGTGTTGGCTCCGTGAAAGGAATGAATCAATATCCCCATATCGATATAGGTCTGTTGTATCTGCCGCTTGTATGAAAACTTCTCCGTGTCATTACCGAAACAATTCCTTCAATTGATTTCAGCGAATTTAATAATAAATTGCAAAGGGCATTAAGCACAAAAGTATCTGGTCGAATGCCTGGAAATTATTGTTACAAATCGTTTCTTACTAGAATGCCACATTTAGATGCAAATATTGTTTTTTTACGTTTTCTGTTCAAATGGAAAATCCCTAAAAAATGTTTGTGGTGTGGGCAGATTTATTAGCACAAAAGCGCTTGCTACTTATGTCATCATAAATTGAATATCCGGAAGTGCAAATGCCATATCTAGGGTTTTCACTCTTCACTGCTGTTTTACGGCTCAGGTACTTCTCTCTATTGCAGGATGATTTCACAAATTACACCGTGCATCGGATTCGAGGGAAAGAAGTTTCCCATGCCTTGGTCCGCAAAACTTTTTCGTTGAAGTATTTCAAGATAAACATTTGTATAATCATAATATGCTGATCCTGTAAGCAATCCACCTGGCTTCCAAAACGTGAAGGACGATGCATTCAAGACATTACCAGTCTGAAATAAAAAAATAGTTGATGTATTATTGTGCAAGTAAGAACAAAATACAACAAAATTTTCGCTCAAGATCTCATTTATAACGTCTTTACAATCCTCACACATATTGCCAAATATCAACTTTAATACCGATAAATGCAAAAAATTATTAAATTTTATTATTGCCATAAATATGTTATGCGCAACAATTTCGGTAAAGACGCGGTTTTAGGTACATTTTGACTGTATAAAAGGACCAAGTTTTGCATAATTTTTATTCAGACGTAATTTTTATTCATAATTTTTATTCAGCCCTGTAATCGTAAATTTACCTTCGTGTCTATTTCTAGACCCGTCCATACAAGCATGTTTATCCATCCGGCTGGTAGCATAGAACGTAGATGTTCCATAAGCATATTGTATGTACTTTGATTTGGAAATGATGCAGGGACGGATTTACGATTGTTACAAATATTAACAGCATCAGAGAATGACACATCCAATACATCATGAGTTATAATAAGATAGCAGTTTCCGTTGACAGCAACATCGCAGTTCTCAGCTAAAATGCGTTTTAGGATTTTTAAGTATGATTCAAAAATTATTAATTTACCCCCTATATCAGAAATTTTTTTAGCATGTGTCACGGCTGAATCGCGTCTCATCGACTCGATCCATCAGTGCCTGGAACATGCTTGGAAACTTCGCAAACTGTGTTCAAGCTGAGCGAGTTCATTATATAGGCCGAGTAGACTATCATTATTATTGATTTGATTATTGTTTTTTGACTTATCACTCTCATAAAAAGACATGGTTTAAATGACTTGAGACTGGATGGTTTAGTCAATGGACTTTAGTCGGGACTGTGAATGCAAGGTTGGAGAAGTACCTAACAGGAACTGAAGCTTGTAGTACAGTGACTGTTATCAACGACTGCGACGAACAAACTCATCTTGTTCGTCTCTAATGGGACTTCTGTTACGGGGTCTTGTTCAACATGATCCAAAAATGAGCGGGAAAAATGTAATTCATAATTTGTCAACATGCATAGTAAAAATTCAATAAAAGTAATATAACCTTTGAAGGATTCACGCTTCACTTTCAATTCGCCCGGTGGTCCTTTTCTTCCCTTATTAGTTTTCTCTTCAGAAATTCGCAGTGTTTCTGTCAAATAAAATACTACGTGCAAGCAAAATATTGAAGACTTTTTTTTTAAAAAAAAATATTTAAAAAAAGGCATGGATGTTGGTTATTCATCATAATTTATCGAATCATATGGTCGTACGAGTTATCCCGTCGTCGAAGAACCCTATCAGAAATTTCATTTTGTCAAGCGTGGGCCTGTGATGAATCGAAACTTGGCGACGCAATCCATCGCTGGCCCGTGTCAGACAAAAAAATAATTGGCATCGTTCTGACCGGAATGGGATACCCAAAGAAAACAAACGTGAACGATATACGCCGATGCTACTGGTAATATAGCTCTTTGAACAAACAAAGCATTCAAACCAAGATGTAACGCCTTATCTATATACTTTGTTCTAGAAATATTATCGAATGTAGAATTTCATTATTAGTGCAATAGTCATTTTAACAGCCAATACCTTGAATTTTCTTGATCTTGGGATACAATACATTGAACTTATAAGACGTTAAACATATTTACCAACCTTCATACACAGAATTAAGTTTGTCTGAAAGAAGATTCAATTTGTCATTCATCTCTTGATAAGCTGAAAATAGAGGAAATCTCTAAAATATTTACACTAACAAATTGATACAAGTAACAGATATTTTCGTGAATTATTATTATTATGTGAAGAACTTGCCAGCAATGAACATACATACATAGTCAAATCACACAATATCAATACATAAATGATATTAAAGACGTTAACGTAGAAAATGTCAGTAATGTCGACGTAAATCATTTTACGCTGGAGCGAATACGCAGGGAGATTTACAATTTGCACTACATTGCCGGAAATGAGACTTCACCAGTATGTTTTTCGTAAACTAGGGAGTTCTAAAGCCATAATTTTTATTAGTTCTTGAAAAGGATGGATAAATTAATTGTGCAATAAACTATAACAATATTGATTCCAAATCTCAGTTAGGACGAAAAAACAGGTGAAAATCGGAAATACGCACAGTCGGTTACAAATGAAAATACAAAATAGTGATTTTTTTTTATTTATATAAATGATTACAATTTAAAAATCCATAGGTCCAAAATAAAACTCGATTATTCTTCCGCGAGTTTTTCTGTATGTTTCAAATGGTCTTATGAAAAAATGCCGTGGCCTACAATACCTTTCTTTTGATCGAAGAGTTCAACTTCAAGCTGATTCACTGTTTGTGATAACTTTCGATTCTTTTCTTTTAATTCATGTGTTTCTTGAACAAAGAAGAAAATTCCGATTATAAATCAAAGTTAACTTTTTTGTTTGATTGAAACGACATTCGAAATTCATTTTATAAATTGAATAATGTTTCAACCTTTCAAGTTGGGCTGGGCAAAGCCGAATCATTTGAACTTCGAATCTGATTCAATTTTTTATCCTTTCATATAAATAATAGGCATCCCATTTTTACTATTACAAATTGTCTCCATAATGAAAATCAAAAAATTATAGTTACGAATCATTAATATTAGCATAAACAGACTATAAGGCAGTGTAACTCTAATTCAAACTACATGTCTAAGAGCAAAAGGTTCCATATTTTTACGACAAAATGAACAAAAACAATTGCATTGTGTTGTTAAAATACAGGGATAGGATAAAAATGATATCCTATCCTGTCCCTATATTTTAACGACAAAATGCAATTGTTTTTGTTCAAGGAAAACTCCACTTCATTTAGGTTTTTGTTCCTATGACCATTCACGATTAGTTAGAATAAATTGTGCTTTGGATCGATTCGACAATGTTTTGCATTAAATTCATGACTTATTTCAAATTTTACAACATAAAATTTGGCATATATAATAACCTTCAATCAGAATCTGATTACCTGATTCTAATGATAATAAAAATTATTATGTCATCAGATCAGTAACTAACCTTTTCTCAATGAATTTATTTGTCTTCGATTTCCCGAAATGATCGAAACCAAGCTCGTCACACTCTTCTGTTGACAGGTCAACGATAATCCCGTTTCTTTCACAGTTTCTGATTCTTTACATGGAGTAATATGATATCCTTGTTTTATTTTACAGCTTATCGCTTCATATTGTGAAGAACTTGGAGCAACAGTATTAAATATAACTATCAAATAGAATCCGACATAGCGAGAAAACATTAGGCCAAAGTTATGTGCGGATACTGAAAAGAAATATATGAATTGACTTTCAAAATAGGATTCGATGGGATATCATTTTTACCCTGCTATACTAAAGCTGATGGCTAATACGGGTGGTATTCATGCGCGAGTCTGTACGCATGCCGAGCAAAACTTGCTTCTTATTATAGTAATAGTTCATTGTGTATGTTACAATATAACCAAATTTCGTTCAATACCGGTACTCGAAGTTGAGTCGATATCGACACAATTATATTGCGAAAACGTCGATTCTTTTCTTACCTATAGTTCTTCCTTCGTTGCAGACTAGCAATGCAACTTTTGAATATACCTTTTTCGAATCAAATCTTTTCGAATATGATTCTATTGAAAAACTTATTTCTAGCCGTTTACATACGTCCTTCAAATTCGAGCTACATCGAACAAGAACGAAATTACCGTGTATAGATTTTACAGCTTGGCGCAACAAAATTGACAAAATATGCTTATAAAAATTCACCAAAGGGCCAAATAATATTAAAATGTTTACTTTCAAAGAACGACTAACTTTCAACTACGCGACACAACGGTTATTTGTTAGAATTTTCTCAAAATGCTCAGAATCAATTCTACAGAGATTAATATATTTAATAATAATAATAATTTAATATAATTAATTAATATATTTATATCATACAATATCGAAATAATATACTTTCAAAGAAGGAACTTTATGACGGAAATCGCCGCTCGATTTTCTCCTAACATTGATATTTATACAATAGCATTAGGTTCATGTTCCACTTTACTACTTATTTACTACTTTATTTTATCATGAATAACCCAGCAGAAGACAGTATTAAACAGATATCATAACTTTACATCCACGCCTATAAAACTGCACTTATCATTGTAGGAATTTGCAGTCTTACCAATCGACAAAAGCTCCCTCTGGTATTTTCACGCAACATTTGAACGAGCTATGTGATTCTTTTCATCTTCGTTTCAGTTTTTCCAACCAGAAAAAATTTCTTCAAAATTTCCTTTTTTGGTATGAGTCACTGATGGATCGCGTCGATGACACGCGGTCCATGTGTGTCGCATGCTTGACAAAATTGTCTGATTAGGTCGTGCAGAGCAACATTCATCGCTTTTTCTTATAAACTAAACCTGTCATTGTATTTTTTGTATCTGAATGCAACGTGCAGTTTGCGTTGCTTACCTAGGTCACTCGCAAAATCGATTATTATTTTTGGAAATTTTTTTGCCTCAAGCCACGATAAAAATCTGTTTAGATATGGCTCAATGACTTTGCGATTATTATTTATTTTCACATTTGTATTTCATACAAATATTATCATTTTCCGTAATCATAACATTATATCACGCAGCTTTGAGGAAAATCGGTAAATGAAACTGTCAATTTGCATTAGTTTCAGGGCAGATAACACTGTGTAATTGGCTTACAGTTTTGTGTAGAATGTTTCCTGTTAGGTTATTTTTTGCCATGCCAGTGGTAGTGTTTTTCTCTTTCGATATTCAGGGGTTTTGCTCGACTATAGCGACTTTTGTAACCGGCTGCGGCGCGAAAATATTAGCTGGAGGTAGAGCGCGGGTTATTAGGCAAACAGTTACTGATCGGTGTATTTTGTTGCTCCGCTTATTCAGATATCGAAATAAAAAAATAAGGACAAAATGCAATTAAAATTACCATGGTAAACCTATACACACGTATAGTATGATGATTTTTTTCATTCTTATACAATACCCTTCTATTCAAATTTTATTTTAGTTTGCGCATTAGACGGATTGTTTTGTGAATGTGGATTATGACGTATTGGCGTTCAGGGATAGTCTATGGTATGAGAAGATTTGTCTTAGATATATGTCAACATTGTCAGCATAATATTTATTATTAAAAGTTCCCTTAGGGTTTGATCTGCAGACTCATCCTCACATATTGTTAAAAGAGATGCACGATAATAAAATTATTCCAAAACTATTCTTAGTGACATAAATCCAATGAAAAGTAACATTTCTCCAAGCATTTGTGAACATTACTGCACTCAGATCAATTTGAAAAAGTAGAACAAGGCCTTTGAGCAAACTTATTATTTTATATATTGTTTTATTTAAATGTATTCCGATAACTTCAATAGTAATATACGATAAAATAATATATTGCAATAATATTTTGCCACGTAATTGCTGAATGTCAAACATAGTATGATAATATCCAATGCCTTCTATCAGTATTCTGAATAAAAAATCTCATCAAATCAGTGAATGTTATTTTCTCTTTTCAAGCTCACCAGTGTGTTACTTTATCCCTCATGCGTTTCTTTCCTGTCGCAAATGATCAATCTATGAATGTTTACTAAATCATCATGGCATTGTACTTTCCAAAATGTCAAATGTAACTGAAAAATGAAGAGATATATTTTGGTCAATCAATCAAATTTTACAGCAGAAGACTTTGTATCAGAAACATAATTATCTAACTCATCTATATCCAATTTTATTCTTATAAGCATGAGCCATAGATAAACCGCGACTTGGATAGCGATCCATACGAATGTACGAAAGCAATATTCGTGGCGATTGGAATATAAAACTTGGCGTCTATGATGTATTCACAAAAAAATGTCGTGACACTATGTTTTGTCAAGTCGCCTGTGGCATACGGTTGACAGAATAATAATTCTAACTGATGGAGTAGTTACCGTAAATGGCGCGTTGGTTAACACACCTGCATTGCGAGTATAAAAACTCGGGTTCGAATCACGATAAGTACAACTCATATGTCCACGATCACCACTCAGCCGGACACGAAAGTGCATATACTCTCCAATACACTAGGTTGGCGTGGCCGCTATTACAAGGCCTTGCCGAGGAGTTTAAACTGGTAAAATCTCGCACATATAAGAATAAAATGCAATGTGGTATTACTTCTTCCGATGCCTGTTCCTCTTCCTGTCCGTCGCCAACTACCACGTACTCTGAGTTTTCTCCATAAACATCCATGATCAATTCAAAACATTGCTTTTTACCGACATTTGCTGCTGAATAAATGTTGTTTATCGGGAAATATTTTCCAAATCCGTACAACACTAATTTTGCAAGCGTCGGAATTAATTGAGTCGTTGTGACAAGGACATTGATTGAGTTGGATCTGTAACATAAAAATTCCGTAAAATATACTTAACTGCACTGAAAAGGAAAATCGTTTTATACGATGTCAATGTTTATTATCTTTTTTCTCTAAATTAATTTGCTGAAAATATGATTCTATCCATATCGTACTTTTGTCAAGCATGTGCCACAGATGGACCCATGCCTCGGCGGCGCGATCCACACGTGACTCAAACCAGATAAAAGATGTTTGGATTGAATTTTTCTGACTGATGGGATAGACATCGTGTGAATATCCCAAAATCACTGAAACACTAAGAAATATGCTAGGTTAAAGTACGCGTCTTTGAGAATCCATTGGAGTAACGAACATTGGAACATATGGAACATTGGAAAGAGAAGCCCAATTAAAAATTAGTTGTAAAATTTATTTATTAGTATTTGCACATTTCATGAATTTCCTTGAACAATTTTTGATAATAATGAGAAAAGAATTTAATGGAATTTACGTTACGCGAAGTGGGACACAACAGCGGAATGAAATAACTACATTGTGACAAAATATAATAAATTTACTGGTCATAAGCAGTAATTGCATAATTCCAAAGCCACAAGTTCAAGATCTCGGGTTCGAGTCCTGGCGAGAGCGTTTTGTTTATTTATGCCCCCCACTCAATCTGAGCCGAACCGGACAAACTGAGCCAAACCGGAAAGATCATATATTTCCACCAACTTTAACTCTGTCTGTCTATAAGTGACCGCTTATTCAGGGCATATAATTTGAAGTATTAGTCACTGATATAGAGCGCCGGCGAGGCGCGGTCCGTCTGTGACACATGCTTGAGCCTACACATACGCTATTTTGGAATTTTAAGAAATTGCAAACGTATCTTTTATTCTACCTCTTTTCTATGGATGATAATGGTTTCATAGCTAGACTGCCCCAAGATTCTGTGAGGATATCCAAACACATCATCAGTTTTCGCCACGCTGTTCGATCACCTTTTCCCAACAACGCCTTAGTGTTGTCTCGGTAATTATCAAAAGCTCTTCCTGCTTCAACATAACAGCTCTTTAACCGACTGTCTGCACAATTTGCTTCCACTTGGTTAGTTATATCTTCTGAAAAACTTCCGGAAACATGAATAACATTGTGATCTTCAACTTCTTTGAAAAAGAAATGTTCGTCTGCTATTTTGAAAATCAATATTTCCATTTGTAGACCAAGATACTGGGCAACTTTTGCATTCTGAAAATCAATTTAAAATTTTCGTATGCAATCCATCTTATGGGGAAAGGGGCGCCGAAAAAGTGAGCCACAACGAAATGAGTAATTTCGAAGAATACAAGCAAAAGCTCGAGAAATTTTTTTTCAAGTGTATGAACACTGCAAAACTTCAAGAAAAATTATCAATGACAGCGTTTCAAAAATCCCCAATAAATTGAAAATGATATATTTTCATGAATCGAAAAAATATCAGTAACTTAAATAAAAAAGCATACGCGTAAGACGATAAGGAAAATAATAAACTTACAAACTCGTGTCTAAAAAGTTTCAAAAACGCTTTTCAAGCTTATGCTTGGGGTATCAGTCTCTAGTTCCACTGAACGGCAGCGGAAAGACTTCTCGGAGTCGCTCTTCCGACGGTTTGTAAGAATAATACAGTAATACACTGTCGATTTTTTCTAAATTATATTACATTATTCTGTAGTGTACTTTCACTAGAATGCAGAAGGTTTTTCTTTTTATCATCCCAGGGGAAAATATGAAACTGCCTGATGCTACTAATTTGTCAAATAAAGATTCCTGATTGGGTCGCATGATTTGTATTTTAAGAATGCTTGGATATTCCAACATCACTCAGGAGCAAAATAGGTATTTCAGACTATTATAAATATAGCGTTGTTAATTTGTATTTTATGTCTACCATTGCCCAGATAAGTTCTGTTTGGAAAGATTTCCGTATGGAGTACAGTTACTGTCACTCTATTTTGTATGTAGCTATTTGCCATGTAAGATCCTTTAGTACTGTTTCTGGTTTTGCTTGGAACAAATCTCAGTAAAAAAAAATTACTGTTGACCACAATGACAGTATTTTAAACTTTGTATTTTTTATAGTACATGCTCCCGGCTACTGCTTTTTCATAGCAAGAATGTATATCTAATAATATATGTTATATAATCACTCATTTCATCGGCTACTCATGCTCGACAATGGATGGGAACTTTTTACGGGGTGGTCGTTTGTGTATGTGTGTGTGTGTGCGGGTTGGGGGCATCTGGACTAATGCGTCTCTTTTTCCTTTGTAACTCTTTCAGAGTTATGCCTATTTTTGACATGCAGCAAAGCTGTCCGTTGTTGTTGATGAATTCGTCTCAAATTGGCGTTTCAGCCCGCTACATGGAGTTTTGAAAAGATAATTTGTCTAGGTATCATCGTTAGAATGAAAAAAACAAAATTTGTTTTCAAATTTACAACATCTTCACTTGAATTATTTATATATTTAGATTCATTCTACTGCAGATTGATTATCTTTCTTATACATAAGCTACTCACCTTGTTGAATCTTGCTGCGTAAGTAGAATCAAGTAACGACTGATAAATTATAATTGTTTCATCTAAATCCCAAATATAGATTGTTTTCTTATCTTCAGACTTGTTAACTTTTTGTGAAACAGAACGGACTTCATCTGACATGGCCAATATGCCATTTATAAGTTTTGTATATATAAATAAAATCAAACAGTTTTCACATTTTCTGGTATCTTTCTGAATATAAAAACACATTGCTTTTATCGCCAACGATCCACATGCTATTTATTGTCATTGTTAATTTTTTCCATTAATATTAAGACCTACAATCTTTTACCTATCATTATGCTGTTATTTGTTTCAAACATTATTCAGGTCTATTATTTGAACATTTATTTGGAATGTACACGTACATTTTCCAATTGCGCAATGACAATTTTTATTTTAAATTTACCCAAAAGCACTCAAAAGTAACCAATCAACGACTGTTACTATGGTGAAGAGCTACATAAGATTTAAAACCACAAACAGCATTCTAAGCATCTATGACTCACAATAAAACAAATCATATTTCTCAACATAATTTGATTCAAAAATCAGATAAGTTGTAAGTAGACATACTCATGTTGATCACATCCTTCTCGTCTGCGCAGACAGGTCTCAAAAGATTATACCCACAACTTACAGAAACATGATAGCTAGATACAAAAAGTAGCAAATAGTTTTCGTATATCGCGCGTTAAAAATTTATCAGTCGGAAACTATATCTTTCTTTTTGTATGAATTTTTCATGAATCCATGGCAGTTCTGTGGATGATCAGTCTTCCGATTACGTCAGTATTAAATATGTATACTTTGCTAAGGAGTTTGATAAAATCTTACAGCGTGTAATATATTCGCCACAAAAATATACATATGCAAAATGCATAAAGTTCCATATATGTACGTAGCTTTTTTAAGTTTTGCACATACACTGTAACAAGAGTACAGTGAATTTATCGTTCATTTGCTTGGTACCTCATATTATTATTATTTAACCAAAATTCGAAGCCATGTTGATGGGATATTTGCCAAGTATGGGCGCCGCATTCCATTAACACCCGATAATTGGTCGAAAAAGTAGTTTTATAACTTCAAAACACAGCAATATACTGTAAATATACTAAATGCCATCAAATTACTTTATTCCTACGAAAATCAGATGGTAATGAACAAAGAATGTAAACGGAATATACAAGAATGTAAAGTTTGCCATGCAAGCCTTTTGGACTATCAAGTTCCAATTTTGGAAACATTAGACTCCTGACCGTTGTAAAATATGGATAATCCCTAAAATCAGGTCTATGCGAGGTTACAAGAACGTGTTTCGGGACATTTGGTACTGATTACTTGAAAAAATAATCCAACTCGGGATATGACATCTAATACATTTTTTACTACATTTCTCATAATATGACACCTAGCATTGACTTACCAAATTAAATATCATTTGCACAGAAATATCGTGCAAGTTTACTATAGCTTATAAAAGGGAAAATATATATTCGTACTTATACATATTTTGACATATAAAAAGAATTCGCAAGCAACATATTTATAAATAAGAAAACAATAGACAGTTTTTTTAATATAAATATATCTTCCATCAAAAACAAGCCCGAAGTATTGATGCAACCCTCCATCAACGATCTATTGATAGACAACGGTTCCCTGTTTTTGTTCTCAAAATAATGAATCATTTATAAAAAGTCAAAGTTGAAGGCGTGAAACCGTGCCATCCTTAAATAGAAAATTGATTGAATGAAAGTTTTTCAATCGAGTACAATATATGTAGATAGAATAACTCCTTAAACATGCCTGGTCCCATTTTCAGACGGGGTCTATTCAGAGTATTCGTGTGTTCAGTACAATTACTGGTTGTTTAAACAAAAACACTTCATTAAAAGAAAATGTGACACTAGCTGATATAGACCAACCGCGCTGAGGGGATGTTTGTTTTATTATTCATGATGTTAAAATTTGATACAGCACATTCGACAAAAATGGTTATCCAACACAACTTTAATGCAAATCTGATTGGTAAGTCTGAATACAATAAAAATTGATTATGTCAAGCTACAGGTGGGCGCATCTTAACGGCGCGATCCATCAACGACGCATACAATATTAGGATCTTTTTCTGAATGGAAGAACAGCAATAAAATATCATAAAACAATCGCAGATAAAAATAAATCCTGCCTGTTGATTCCTGTCCAGCAGGATGCGATAACTTAAGAATACTCGGTGATACCGAAAAGATGATCTCAATAATAATACTAAATCTGTTTGTTCATTAGTGGATTCTGATACAGGTCCTTGACTGTACTATAGATGACGCATATTACATAACTGCCATGCTAAATCTAAGATAATTTTTTTTTTTAGCTAATACGAATGTCACTGCAGAATGGCTAAAATTGACTTTTGATATAGTGCTGACTGAGTAAAATACTGTCTACCCGGAACAGAGCTGCATGGCTCAAGTACGAGCGCGGTCTATCTGTGACCTATGCTTGGCAAAACATCAATTGGGATTGACGCTCGACTTCTAGGTACTAGCCTCCATTGAATAACCACAGCAATTACCAAATATATTGGAAAAGAAGTAAAATTAACGCGTTGTAGGAAATTGATGCAGCGGAAGTGTATATGGGAGTACACTAACAAACACATAAAATAAAGCTAGCTTAATAATATTTGAAGATAGCATTATCGTTCCTATATTTCTTTACAACAATACCGACTTTCATTGCATCAATGAAGCTCACACACTCTTTTTTTCTATAGCAAGTATATCTCTGATAATGTATGTTGGGATTACATTCGAATAAAATTGTCTATACCTTCTTCACCAATCACCCAATCCACTCGACAAAGAATGGGCGATTTTTTCTGGGTGGTTTTTGGGGGGGAGTTTTGAGAAGATTATTTTTCGGTATCATCGTTAGAATGAAAAGACCAAAATTGGTTTTCATAATTACAACATCTTCACTTGAATTATTTGAATGCAATGTAACATTTTCTGCTCAGTGTGGGTCGTAAGAATTTTTTGCACAGAAACGTCGCCGAATCGATTTTTGGAAAGGATCTTTTAGAAGGGTTCAGGCATAAAGCGCGACCTACACGTCATAACATTAGACTAAACAACACGATAAACGAGCACAAAATTAACAATGAAACATACTGGCGCTTTGAAGCCCTGCTTCCATGCTTGCCTCGTTTGATTAATTTCCTGAGTGAGTTCCGAGGAAATCTTTTTATAATATATTTTTATGTGTTTTTATTTTTGCCCATTGTCAATTCTGAGGTAAACGAGTTAGCCTTATAATCATGATCGTTTCCAACTGCTATAATTTGACGCCGGTTACAAGTTTCTCCCTTGTCTTGGGATAAGTACTTTGGCGAGTTTTATATGTCGCAATTTATAAAAAAAATATATGACTATGACACGAAAGATTTCTTTTAATCGATTCTCTTATAATAATTCTCCAATTGTAATGCACGTATTCTAAACCAACTATAATGGAAGGCCCCTCGGATTGTTACGTCACTGTCGTCGACAAGCAGAATAACCAAACTTTGTATTGTTGGGTTTTGTCGGAATCTCAGGCAAAGGCTATTGTCAAGCATTTGTTTAAAATCAAAATAAGTACGGCCCAAGTACACAAGTTACAGTACAAAACTGTATTGGTTCTTCATCTCAACGAAAAGGAGCTCTTATGAGATTCTACCGCCAGTGGTCGTATTTCAGCATTTGATCGGCCCGCTGATTGGCTCAGTCGGTGTAAAGACGGTTGTTTCGTACGAACGGCCAATTGTTTTATGCTACGTCGTTTCACCACCGAGTTGCCCTTCACCAATGCACTTCACGGGTAGCTGATATATACAATGGATAGATATACACATTCGCTACAAAGCAAAACCACGCACCCTACTGTCACTGGGTAAAAATCACCAGTTAGTTTCAGGCATGGCCCCCAATGAATCCCCGCCCAAGAAAACACTATAATGTTCCTACAGTCAATAAAGCACAACGAACAATTGAAATTTACTCTGAGCAAGGCCGTAAGCAGTGCCAAAAGGAAACAACTAACGGTTACTCAAAGACAACGAGCTACTGCAGGATGTAGTACCAGCAACTGTACTCCAAATTGAAAACATTTCAAACGGCACTGAACTGCTATAAAGTAATAAAAAAAATTTGGATTGTATCAGAGTTGATGTATCCGTTTGAAAACGAATATAAATATTGTCAACTGGTTTAACTAACACATCATGAACTCATTCTAGCCATGCAACCACGTGACCATGTAATTTTAAAAGTTTACATGCAAATTCAGAAGGGTTTTTGATTTTATAATCAAAACAAATATAAGGTGATATTGCTGTTTATTCTTATCCGTGATATAACGGAATATTATCACACCTAAAATTTGCTTTCACAATTGTATACGCAATTGTATATATATATATATATATATATAAAATATATTCAAAATGTCAATTTTAATATAGCCCCGGGTAATTTTATTCAAAGAATTCGCACCAACAAATGCTGATAAAAACGCTTTATTTTCCCGCTGCACAAACAATGGAACCTTGGAAACAATGTGATAAAGACTGTTTTCTTGCGAAACCATTTAAAGTTCAGTTTTACTGGTAAAACTACGACGGGATATCAAATTGATTCGTTCGCTGTAAGCAGTAGTATCGGTAACCCTGTGAGTGATTATAGATTTGCACGTGATATATTAAATTCGAATTTTAGCGGGTTCGACTGATGACATTTCATTATTCCATCGAGAGTCTTCCCAGATCTTGAAAATCAATTTACTCAGACGCTAAGTTTCAGTATTAAATAACAATATAAGTCAACGTGCTATATTTTTCGGAACTAATATTTGTCAAATTTGAAACTTGGTCGTCGAGTTTAAATATCAGGACACACTAACTCAATGATGTGAGAATAAATAGCTCACTCAGAAGGTAGATAATGTATCAATGAAATTAGAATATGGTGACATAGACATAACTGACAAATGTTGTCGAAGTTGCAGTGTAAGAAAATGATAATAATATTTATATGTTTTACAAACCATAAATTCATTTGTTTTAAAATAGGAGATAGTATTTTCTCTAATATAGCCATGAAAATCTTGCAAATACTGCTGTTTGTTGGATTCCTTTTTGCGTTTGGGCAGAGCCAGAGTGAGTATTTTCAATTTGTTCCATTATATTATTTCAAATGGTAGATGTTGCGTATTTCTCTAAGAGTTAAATTACGTGGGTGAGTGGAGCGTTAGTTCAGGAGTTTGTTCATTGTGACGACTCTTCTTATATCGTAGTCGTACATTTTATTTTTCAAGCATAAGTGCTAAACAGACCTTGTTTTAACAACGCGATACATCATCTTCTCATTCCTAACAGAACATTTTCGACAAACGTTTTTTTGGAGGGAGTATGAATTTGTGAGTAATTAAGTTACTTCTGAAGTGTATTTTAGAGAAGGCATTTAGCTACGCCACCACTTAGTCAGTTATGTCTCCGACCTACATTATATTGAACAAGCAGGTGAAAAACTACAATAAATTCGGATCGCAATAACTATTATAAAGATGGCATGGCAAGTTCAAGATGTAGGGTTCGATTCCTTCTGGTGGTGACGGCTCGTCTAAATCATGGCTGAAATAAGTAAAAACTAGTGTATGTGCTGCTCTTGCTCGGGATGACTATTTCAATAAGAACCTGCAGACATAATGTTTTTGCGTTTTTTTACGATTTTTATTGTTCTAGTTAAGTCATTACGACGATACCAGTCATGTATTGACCATTTAATATTTAAAAAAGTCAATTTAAGTTTTCGGCATAAATTTGTGTGCTAATTCTAGCCCGGTAGCTTTGACTTCACAATTTTTTAGAAACTAAAAATGAAAAAAAAAAACGCTGCAAAAACTTTTTATTTGGATCCAAGCGTGGGTTTAATCCTGTGGTGACAAATACACACAAGAAACTTTTCTAATACATATCAAAAATATCGTTTTTTTTTGTTCAGCTTCGTTTTCTGTTCCCGGAAATTGCGAACCCGACCAATGTACATATCATTGCAACTGGCGAGTGATTGGCGAATCAGTTGAATTTTCGGTCAACGCGAAGGTTACCGGAACACAGTGGGCTGGAGTGGGATTTTCGGAAAATGGACAAATGGTAAATCATTGAATCTCCAATAATCTATTTATTGATTTAAGTTTCACATTTTGGCATGTCCATAATATGATAAAATCTTCGTTCCTTCTCAACAATATTTTGGTGATATTGAACAAATCTACAAAATCGCTTTTCTCTACCCATGATAGGCATAGATCTAATCGACACTTCGGTTTCAAATTTCGGAAATATACGATTGGTACAATTGAAAGGTAAATTCAGTAATTGCAGTTACAGTTTTCTGGCTTTGTTAGTTTAGTACAACAGTCCCTCACTTGTATTCTATCAACCATTTTGAGCTACATCATATTTGATAATATGATGTAGATAGACAACATTGGCAAACCATATGCTTTCGCTTGATGAAAAAGGCCTTAGTTGTTAAAAGCATCAATCAGTACGACTTACAGAAGCATAAACTGCGTATTACGACGTGCCGTACACACACGACTCGCTGTGTGACGTGAAGGCTCATACATGCCGATGATCAATTAATCTGCTTTCATTAAAATCAATTAACGGAGACAAAAAAAGATCTTTGTGACAAAAAATTGCGATAAATTCGCCGTATTTATCTTTTATGGACTGGACGAGGTGCGGTTCATCAACAGCCTATATTTGATCAAAATCTCATCAATAATGAGGGTTAAGAAATTTGAAAATTTACAATTACTTAACGGCAAATTTACTGTACTTTTGTCACAACGCGTTGGATTGACTAAACAAATCAAATGACAGGTTGGCTCAGATGCGGTGGTAGGATGGTATTCGTCAGACGGCATTGCCAGACTCACTGATAGATATCTGAAAGCTAAAAATCCATCTTCAGTTCCAATAGATGATGAAGAAAACATTGCAATGACAGCATTTTCGCGAGAAAACGACAGGCTAAAATATTCTTTTGTCAGAGGTATTACCTCAACGGTAAGTAATAGACGATCTGATGAATTTTCAAACTGTTTAATGATTTTATTTCTTTAGGTAAAAACAGAACGTAGTCCATGTACAGCAAATGTAGGGCGAGCTACTGCACATTAAGGTAGGAAACATTTCCGAGATTGTATTAGGTGATATATATAACGAGGTGGTAATGGGATCACCTACCACATTATTGTTTCTTTCCAGTGTTTTTTGCGATGAGCAGTACTCACCCAAGCTTGACCCAGTATATACAGATTCGTGTGGGTTTCTCTAAGCAATGATATATTCCTAAAAGGATCTCTATGACACTTGATGTAATATGTATATTGGCCTTTCTAATAAAAAAATTCTCCAACTATTCTGATAACGATTTTGTTGCGTAGGATAAACAGTATGATTGGGACCTGACAGCTTGTGTTTACCTGATATTTGCATGGGGTGGAAATGGTCTTCCTGACGGAGGAATCACGAAACATGCGGATAAAGCAAGGACCTCCGAGCCAATATGTTTCCGTGAGTTCTTGCTAATGCTTTATCTTATGCATGTTTGATTACAATCGCGTTTCATTATAGTGAGCCATATACTTGATGTTTTATCATAATTTCTTCTTTGGTAAAGTTATTCCTTGGTTGAACGATAATTACTAACTAATCAGGCCATTAGCAATATTATTTAAAGATTCGAGGTTCAAATACATTTTCGATTCGAGTGATTCGAATAGTCAGTTTTGTAGTTGGAAAGAAAGCCTTTTTTTCAAATTCAAAATTTCATTCTGTCCATCATGAGGTACAGATGACCCCATTAAAAACACAATTGTAGTTTATATTTTTCTATATTCGATTTGAATATAAATATGTCTATAATTGGCACCTCATAGCTCATGAAACCAGGTATATGTCATCCTGTGCGATCCACCAGTGACCCATCCTTAATTTTAAAATCAAAAGATTTGAACTCCTACTACTAGTATATCGGGTAATTCAAAAATATGTTCTTGAAAAAAATCTAAATATTTTTTCCCAAATAGAATCAATTCCTCCAGAACCATCATTGCAGGAAACAATTGAACAAATGGTGCCCGAAGAGGAGAGAATGAAACCAATGGAATTTCCTGGTAATTTCTCATAATTCTGAATCTTTCGCGTCATATTAAACTCAATAAAAGTCCTCGTAAAGAGCTATATTAGTAGCTTCAAGTGCAATCAGAAATTTTTATTTTGCAAAGCATGAGTCACAGATGGACCGCGTCTAATCGGCACGATCCACCAGTGACGCATACTTGACAAAACTTCTTTGAACATAATAATTCTGACTGGCATGCGCCGAACGCGTGAAATAATATTTAGAATTTCCTACGCTTTGGAGCACTCCAATGGCCATTGTGATTTCTTCAGATGGTCCTAAATGCGCTCGTACTTGCAATGATTTGACTTTTTTTTAGCTTATTTTTAAAAAAAATTGCAAACATAAATATATTATGTGGTATGTGGTACAATTCTTGAGATTGCAATCAGATATTTTTAATATATATTTATCTTATCACTGCCTTTTAAGGTCTCATATAACCTCGATTTCCTTTCTACCAGAAACCTTTTTATGACTTTTTTTCTTTCTTTGAAATGAGCCATCGATATTGAGACCAAATTCCTATTTTGGAGATTCAAACCAAAACGTAATCATGGGTTTCGCGTTTGTAAGTTGAAATTCCAATTTCTATTTCACTTTACCAATATCAATACCACTTAGGTGGAAAATGCTCCGAATCCAGTCAGAAATATGTTTTGTTGGCCACGGGTCACTGATGAATCGCGCCGACCAGGCGTGACCCATCTGTGGTTCATACTTGACAAAATGAAATTTCTGATTGGAAATCTTTATAATCTGTTCAGTTAATCTCGGATTTATTTTATACTAATGTATTTCGATTTAGATTCGGTTCCTTCAGAATCTTCAATGCAGGGAGGAAAACCTCCAATGATGCCTGATGAAGAGGGAATAGAACCCGTAGAAATACCATGTAATTTTTCTGTCTATTTTTAAGCCCTTTTGTTTTTAAATTTTATTATGTTACCTAGGATAGCTTTGCAACATAGTTACAGATTTTCTGAAAAAAAGTTAAAATGTTTTTTGCAAAAAATAAGTATTATCAAAACATTTCTAGGTGATTTACGGATTGCGCTCCCAAAGCTCGAACTAAACGAAATAACTTTTCTGACGTGGATACATAGTACGTTGCAAATTGTCTTGTATTGGATCAGTTTATTTTGAAATTTTTTGTCAAGAAAAAAAAAACTATAAATTCCCATTTTATATGAATATTTTACGCACCGCACTACGTACTATTTTTAAATTATCTTCTTGAGTATATCAAACTTATCAGAAAAGTTCAAGAATGTCTTTTTTGCTTTAATAAATAATGACAGAATAAAGAGAATAAATAATAAAATAGAGCTTTGTTTCAAATTTGAAAAACCAGGTACACCGGTTTACAGGAAAAAACCCTAAGGACAATCAATTTGTCTAGAATGGAATCATATATGTACATTATATGATGTTGGTAAAACGCACGAAATTTGATACATAAATGCCCCGAATGGGTGAAATAACATTTTGGATTCCCTGCGCTTTAGAACACTTTGATGGCGATTGTGAAATTTCATTAGATGGTCCTAAATGCGCTCGTACTTACAATGATTTGATTTCTTTGAAGTTATTTTAGAAGAAATTGCAAACATGAATATATTATGTGGTATGTAGTACAATTCTCAAGATTGCAATCAGATATTTTTATTATACATTTACCTTACCACTGCCCTTTAAGGTCTCTTGTAACCTCGATTTCCTTTGTACCAGGAACTATTTTGTAAATTTTATTTGCTTTGTTATGAGTCACTGATATTAAGATCAAATACACATTTTGGAGATTCAATCCAAAACGTAGCGATGGGTTTTGCGTGTGTAAGTTGTACTGCCGACCTTCATTTCGCTCCACCCATATCAGTACCAATTAGATGTAAAACGCTCCTAATCCAGTCAGAAATATGCTTTGTTGGTCACGGATCACTGTTGAATCACGCCGACCAGGCGTGGTCTGTGGTTCATACTTGACAAAATGAAATTTTGTAATCGAAGTCCTCATAATCCGTTCAGGTAATCTCAGATTTATTCTGTAATAATGTATTTCGATTTAGATCCGGTTCCCTTAGAACCTTCAATGCAGGGAGCAAAAGCCCCAATGATGCCTGATGAAGAGGGTATGAAACCCGTAGAAATACCAGGTAATTTTTCTGACGATTTTTGAACTTTTTTAAATTTTATTATGTTACCTAGGATATCTTTGCAACATAGTTACAGATTTTCGGAAAAAGTTAAAAAGTTGTTTTCAAAAAATAGGTATTATCAGAACATTTCTCCCAAAGCTTGAACTGAACAAAATATCTTTTTTGACGAGGATACATAATACGTTGTAAATTCTCTTATATTGGATCAATTTGTTTTGAAATTTTTTGTATAAAACAATAGCATATAAATTCCCATTTTATATAAATATTCTACGCATCGTACTATTATTAAAGTATCTTTTTGAGTATATCAAACACTATCTTTTGTGGAGCTTGGAGCACTAATGGATAGCATCGCCTAAGTCTGGCACATATGCGATGCTCGATGTGCCGCCATTCTTTAACAAGGAATCAGGATTTTTTTCATTTTATGTAACTCAGTTTTATGGTTTCAATGGTGAGAAGATAATTAGCTTGTTACGGGTTCTGTATTGCTTGGAGGGAACTCAAATTAAACTGTTTTTAATTAAACATTTGGAAGACCGACAGCGATATTAACAAGCAATTTAATATACTTTAAAAACGTGCAGTGAAATCTTCCCTTTTTGACAGTAATTTTACTTTGTGATACTGAAACAACAGGCCAAGTATTGGCTGTTGATGGAACTCACCAACTAGGTGAGGTCCATCAAAAGTCAATACTTGGCATAAGTCTCATCAAAAAAGCATTTTCAAACTTTGGAAATATGCAATTACTGGGGATGAACAGTGAATTTACTGTATTATTGTCGCAGCCGTAAATAAGCATTATTTGAGAACATATAATAAGAAGATATACACATGGTATTCAAATGCGTTTTGCATTGTCGGTTTGTACAAACCACAATGCTTTAATCAACCTGCCAAACGTGTCACCGTGTTTCATGTTGTGTAACAGGATTATATAACCTGTGTAATTCCAAGAGCAACCCTTTACCGTTAACTGAGTATAAAACGCAGAACATGTATATGTGAATCATGCTTGAACATAAAAAAGGTGCAAATCTTGTCGCAAAAACTTGAAAGAAGGGAAAATTCTAGATGACCATAGACTGTGACAAAATTACAGCAAATTTACTGGTCATTTGCAGTAACTTTTTACTTCTCAAGTTGAAATTACCTTGCTGATGAAACTTATACCAAATTTGGCCTGTTGGTTGACCGCACCTCAGGGGTGCGTGCCACCAATAGCTCATAATCGTGCTAAGGAGTTGATTTCATTGTGTTATTTCCATAATGCAAAGTTAAACTACTGTCAAAAAGCAGCGATTTTACAGATTTTTTGTCGTAATGTGGAAACCACGAAACAACGTTGTTGCCCGAAGCATTTGTTTCAATTTTTCACAATTGTTCAAAACAAGAATTTTGATTCGTCATTCTGAATTGCCTGCTAAATTACTCATGATTTGCATGCAATTTATATGAAACTGTTGAACCTTTTACAAAACAAGAGAAAACAATTATGGTTTATCACAATTAGTGGTATGTAATACTTGGGAAGAGTAACTTAGTAACTTGAAACCAACAAGTTCAATGTTGTCTGTTTTTTTACTTTAATAAATAATGATACAATAAGGAGAATAAATAATATAATAGAGCTTTATCTAAAATTTGAAAAACCAGGTACACCGGTTTACAGGAAAAAACCCTAAGGACAATCAATTTGTCTGGAATGGAATCATATATGTACATTATATTATGCTGGTAAAATGCACGAAATTTGATACATGAAATGGAGTATCATTATTTTTTGATATATCTTATTTGAAAGTATTTTTTCGACCAATTGCAAAGCGACACGAATTTAAGGTTCCATGTTTTGTTTTTAATACACAGATGATCAAAGTGCTAAAACTGTCAGCAGACTTCCAACTGCAAGAGACCCAAGAAGTTTGTAAAAGTTTGATAATAAAATTGTTACATTATCCTCACTATTTCAACTGTTTCTTCCACTTTTGAAGCTTTTAAATTTATTACGCTTCACTGGCCGTATTTTTCATGCTATACGCATGACTGAATTTATTATACCATTTCTCTTTTCGTCTTTTATGTTTTAATTAGCAACGTTTCGATAAAGTATAATCGGTCAAGGCTTTCCTAGGGTTTACATTCGAAGCAAAATAAAAATATCGAATGATTCACTAAACACGACTAAACATAGCCAGTGTGCTCGCGGGAGTGTGAAATCTAAACATGCATTCTCAAATATGGGCCATTGATGGATCCCGCGGCCCATGTGTGTCTTATGTTTGACGAAGCCAACTTGTTAATTCGCTGCTATTGACATAACATGGCTAAACCAGTTATAAACACAGCCTAATTAGCTGGTGTTGAGCAAAGCAAAGGAGGAAGGAGCTATTTTTGTGCTGGTTGAAAACAAGATGGCACCACCAATTTTCAGCAAGATATAATAATTTATTTTTATTTTATTTCTTAGAATTTTTATTTTCAAATACCCATTCTGTACAACTCAAAATTTGTTATTGGATACGATGGAATACAGAATAAAACAAATGCCGTGAAAGTAAAATCGTGAATTATCGTTCTGCCTTTTTCGAAACCTAATTCATTATTAGAAGACTGAAAAAGTTAAAATACCGGTAATTTTTATTTGCACGACAGTTCAAACATCTTGTGACAGGAAGTTATGCCAAGTTAATAGCTTCTGTATGGTGGATCGTGGTATAGCTCGATGTTATTGCAAACCAGACTACCCGATGAACAGATTTGGGGTTTGCAGAAAAGGTGAATAGAATCTTATAAAAGTAACTATTTGTTTTCTAATGATTTCAGAAGCTTAAAATCATCCACTCTATCCTAATCTAGTCTGATTCGATCAAACATGATCTACAGATGGAATATGCCTGTGCGGCGCCATCCATCAAGATAAAACCTGGTTTTTAAATAACTGATAATTCAGTTTTTTTTAACTATAATATTTGACCTAATTAATTTCCCTATTTTGCGCTTATTGAATAATATTTGAACCCTAATTCGCGATGTAATATGATGGAAAATACAAATACAAAGTCGACTTCAAACCGGAGGAAAATCCTACATTTGTATTTCTGATTAACCAAAAGTTCACATTTTTTTTTGTTGAAGTTCACTCTTGAACAAGGTCGGCCTGGAAAAATAAAACCAAACGACGGCAACTTGATAGCAAAGAGCTACTACAAGATGTGGTACTAGCACCTGCAATCTAGACAGAAAACATCCCACATAGAACTGAACCGCCATAGTGCAGTGAGTGGTATCAGCTTTGGGCTATGGTTGATCCATCTACAATTTCTTCTTTCTTTTTTTTCTAAATATGAGTCACTGATGGATCGAGCCGAAAGGTGCAGTCTGTTTGTATCGCAAATTTGTTAAAACCAAGGGAGGTTTGAGCATTTATTTATGTTTCCATTGTCGTTGTTCTTCAGATTCTATCAGACCCCCAAATCGAAGAAAACCTGCTACTGCCGCTAACGAAAGACCTGATGGTGAGTTCAGGGGAAGTTACCTTTTAATCTTATAGTTCACATAGAATTTGCATTCATGAGGTTCTGCTAGGTTTAAAATGCTACTGTATGCGTTCACGCATATAAATAAAGTAATATAAAAATATTTATATAAATATATATAAATATATAAATATTTCCTTTGTATACACATTTTTTCTATTGATTTATTGCTTGCTATGTATATGGACTCTATATCTGTAAACGTACATTTATATCTACTACGATAAAAATTAATTTGATTATTTGATATAAAGGAAACGAATTTCAATATAGGACAATTGAATGTTTTCGATATTTATATTTCCAGATGGTGCAAAACCCATGTTTAAGCCTGAACCTCTGATACCAGATGATAACAGAAGAGCGAGTGGTAGGATATATATGTATTGTTTGGGGCATTTCATGTACAACAAAAACGCAATAAAATCACTACTTATTCACATTATTCATTGCAATAATAATTTGCAATTGCAATTGCATTTGTAACACTGATTTTTGGCGTATTTGTGTTTTTTCGTAGATTCTATCTGGGCACAGCATCTGACATTGCTTGAAATTAATTACAAAACGAAGGTTAAATTGATGAAATGCTGTTCAGATATTCTTTGTTAAGCATGTGTTTCAAACTTGTTAAAATAATATCGACAATGCACGAGCGTATTTTTATAGGTAATAACGAGGGAATGATGGACAAATGCAAGAATGTGAAATGCACTGACTATGCAGTATGTCACAAGGATACTGGTCACTGCAAATGTATCGGAGGATATCACATGGAAGATGACAAGTGCAGGGAAGGTATAATATTTGTACTTGAAAGCATTGATGTCGCTATTGCTATTTGTGGTAACGGATAGCGACAAAGTCCACTCTATCTCATCATAGATTGTAAAGTAGAAAAAATTCTATTACACCAAACAGAATAGCACAAGCACTTCGGATGACTATTTGCACAAAGTGATATATTTATAGGCAAGCAAGTAATTTTTTCGCCGCCTACGGAACGACTACTCAGTAAATGGTCAGTTCAGCGCCGCACATCGATTGGCATTTATTGTATGTAGCGCGGATTCCCGTTATTTATTAGTGTTGACATCTCAATGTTTTTTGCGATTGTCTGTTTACAGTACAACTTTACACAGTGGCTTTAGGTTTTTTGTATTCTGCATGAATTTTATCTATTTCATATTTTATTTTAGCATTATCAAAATTTTACATGAATTTTAAGAGTAATCTGATACAGTCATGAAAACTTATTTTTAGATATGGTAAAACCACCTATGTCCATTAGGCCTCGTCCAAGACCAAGACCTGGTGACAGCAGTACAGCAAGTGGTATGTTAATACTTTTATTGTAAGTTTTTTTGAAATGGTATATGTGATATTTTTATAACGGCACAATAAAAAATAGAACATGTGCAAACTTTATGTGGGTGTTATTTGCTATGGCTTGATCCTAGTAAGAATAGTTCTGGCTGAATACCATTCCTTAGAGGCGCGGTCCATCTGTGGGTCGTGTTGGATAAAATAAAATTTATAATTGGGATAAATTCAGTGAAGGTACTAATTGTGTAATATTTTTTAAATAAAATAACTTCATTGCACAGTATATAATTAACGATGATGACAATTTTATCCAGATACGATGTTTATTTTGCGTATTGCGATTCGATCCAATGTGAAATCACAAGCAACCGGTCTAAATTAATTTTTTTTTTTTTTTTTGACGGGTAAAGTTATGAAGCATCGGTCCTGGGCTGGACTTATGATTTGAATAGCTCAGATATATCTAATTATAATTATTTTAATATATGTGAAAACGATGGAATAAATGAATTTTATTTCAATTCTCGTGTCATAAAAGCATATAACATACACAACAATGAAAATAATTAGGCAAAAGTATTGGTAAATAAACACAACCCTATGTAACATGCACAAGATTAGTCCCGAATAAAATGTTACATTACATGATAATTAGATAAGTTTGTTCACCTAATTACAGTTCATTGGATGTTGTAGAAATATAACATCGAATTCCATATCGTCGTGATGAATATATTTGGGAGAAAAAAAATTGGCAGGATAAAATTGCTGTTAAAATATGTATTTTTACAAATTTCATAGGTCAGAGCACGGGCATTATAGATAAATGCAAGTATGTTAAATGTACTGATTATGCTGTATGTCACGAAGATACTGGTCACTGCAAATGTATTGCAGGATATCATATGAAGGATGATAAGTGCATAGAAGGTATATTGCTTTTTGACTAATTAAGCTAATATTTTTAGCTCTATAGTTGTGTATGATCAAGGTATAAACGCAAAAGTCTACCAACCAATCTTATCACAGAAGTTTTTTTTTATTATATTAAATACACTCCTAACGTTCCATATACACAAATAGATATTTTTATATTCAAATATTTGTTGCGCACCTACGGCGTGACTACTCGTTCTTCGATATATGTGAGATTGCAATACGGAAAAAGGTGACTTTTTCGCGTAGATGTTTCCCAACGACTGGCCAAATATGTTCGCGAGCAAATTTCGCCCATTTTCGCCAATCGGAGAAATACTAATGTCCATTCATATGTGTTGCATAACCCGATGTCAAATACTTTCTACAGAGCGATTTTGAATTTTTTAAATATGTCACTTGAAATAAACAGTTAATTTACTGCGCATTTGTAATACTGATTTTTGGCGTATTTGTGTTTTTTCGTAGATTCTATCCGGGCACAGCATCTGACATTGCTTGAAATTAATTACAAAACGAATGTGAAACTGATGAAATGCTGTTCAGATATTCTTTGTTAAGCATGTGTTTCAAACTTGTTAAAATAATATCTACAATGCACGAGCGTATTTTTTATAGATAATAACGTGGGAATGATGGACAAATGCAAGAATGTGGAATGCACTGACTATGCAGTATGTCACAAGGATACTGGTCACTGCAAATGTATCGGAGGATATCACATGGAAGATGACAAGTGCAGGGAAGGTATAATATTTGTACATGAAAGCATTGATGTCGCTATTGCTATTTGTGGTAACGACTAGCGACAAAGTTCACTCTATCTCATCATAGATTGTAAAGTAGAACAAATTCTATTACACCAAATAGAATAGCACAAGCACTTCGGATGACTATTTGCACAAAATGATATATTTATAGGCGAGCAAGTAATTTTTCGCCGCCTGCGGAACGACCACTCAGTAAAATGATCAGTTCAGCGCCGCACATCGATTGACTATTATTGTATGTAGAGCGGATTTCCGTTATTTATTAGTGTTGACATCTCAATGCTTTTTTGCGATTGTCTGTTTACGGTACAACTTTACAAAGTGACTTTAGGTTTTTTGTAATCTGCATGAATTTATCTATTTCATATTTAATTTTAATATTATCAAGATTTTACATGAATTTTAAGAGTAATCTGATACAGTCATGAAAACTTATTTTTAGATATGGTAAAACCACCTATGTCCATTAGGCCTCGTCCAAGACCAAGACCTGGAGACAGCAGTACAGCAAGTGGTATGTTAATACTTTTATTGTAAGTTTTTTTCACATGGTATATGTGATATTTTTATATCAGCGCAATAAAAAAATGGAACATGAGCAAACCTCATGTGAGTGTTATTTGCTATGGCATGATCCAAGTAAGAATAGTTCTGGCTGAATATCATTCGTTAAGCACATGTTTTACTGAGGCGCGGTCCATCTGTGAGTCGTGTTGGATAAAATAAAATTTATAATCGGGATAAATTCAGCAAAGGTACTAATTGTGTAATATTTTTTAAATAAAAGAACTTCATTGCACAGTATATAATTAACGATGATAACAAGTTTATCCAGATACGCTGTTTAACTTGCGTATTGCGATTCGATCCAATGTGAAATCACAAGCAACCGGTCCAAATTAGATTTTTTTTCCCATTTTTTCTGATGGCTAAAGTTATAAAGCATCGGCCCTAGGCTGGACTTATGATTTGAATATCTCAGAGATATCTAATTATAATTACTTTGAATATATGTGAAAACGATGGAATGAATGATTTTTTATATCAATTCTCGTGTCATAAAAGCATATAACATACACAACAATGAAAATAATTAGGCAAAAGTATTAGTAAATAAACACAACCCTATACACAAGATTAGTCCCGAATAAAATGTTACATTACATGAGAATTAAATAAGTTTGTTCACCTAATTACAGTTCATTGGATGTTGTAGAAATATAACAGCGAATCCAATATGGTTGTGATGAATATAATTGAGAGAAAAAAAAAATTGGCAAGATAAAATTTCTGTTAAAATATGTATTTTTACAAATTTCATAGGTCAGAGCACGGGAATGATAGATAAATGCAAGTATGTTAAATGTACTGACTATGCTGTATGTCACGAAGATACTGGTCACTGCAAATGTATTGCAGGATATCATATGAAGGATGATAAGTGCAAGGAAGGTATATTGCTTTTGACTAATTAAGTTAATATTGTTTTGCTCTATAGCTGTGTATGATCAAGATATAAACGCAAAAGTTTACCAACCAATTTTATCGCAGAAATTTTTATTAATTATATTAAAATACACTCCTAACATTCCATATACACAAATAGATATTTTTATATTCAAATATTTGTTGCGCACCTACGGCGTGACTATTCGTTCTTCGATATATGTAAGATTGAAATACGGCAAAAGGGGACTTTTTCGCGTAGATGTTTCCCAACGACTGGTCAAAAATGTTCGCGAGCAAATTTAGCCCATTTTCGCTTCTCGGAGAAATACTAATGTCTATTCATATGTGTTGCATAACCCGATGTCAAATACTTTCTACAAGGCGATTTTGAATTTTTTAAATATATCACTTGAAATAAACAGTTAATTTACTGCACATTTGTAATACTGATTTTTGGCGTATTTGTGTTTTTCGTAGATTCTATCCGGGCACAGCATCTGAAAGCGCAAGCGCAAGCACTTCGGATGACTATTTGTACAAAATGATGTATTTATAGGCAAGCAAGTAATTTTTCGCCGCCTACGGAACCACCACTCAGTAAATTGTCAGTTCCGCGCCGCACATCGATTGACATTAATTGTATGTAGAGCGGATTTCCGTTATTTATTAGTGTTGACATCTCAGTGTTTTTTTGCGATTGTCTGTTTACAGTAGAACTTTACACAGTGACTTCAGGTTTTTTGTAATCTACATGAAGTTATCTATTTCATATTTAATTTTAATAGTATCAAGATTTCACATGCATTTTAAGAGTAACCTGATACAGTCATGAAAGCTTATTTTTAGATATGGTAAAACCACCTATGTCCATTAGGCCTCGTCCAAGACCAAGACCTGGAGACAGCAGTACAGCAAGTGGTATGTTAATACTTTTATTGTAAGTTGTTTTGACATGGCATATGTGATATTTTTATAACGGCACAATAAAAAAATGGAACATGTGCAAACTTTTTGTGAGTGTTATTTGCTATGGCATGATCCAAGTAAGAATAGTTCTGGCTGAATATCATTCGTTAGAGGCGCGGTCCATCTGTGGGTCGTGTTGGATAAAATAAAATTTATAATTGGGATAAATTCAGCGAAGGTACTAATTGTGTAATATTTTTTAAATAAAATAACTTCATTGCACAGTATATAATTAACGATGATAACAATTTTATCCAGATATCTCATCTTATTTTATCTTACGAATTGCGATTCGACCCACTGTGACATCACAAGCAACCGGTCCAAATTAGATTTTTTTTCCATTATTTCTAGTGGGTAAAGGTATAAAGCATCGGCCCTGGGCTGGACTTATGATTTGAATAGCTCAGAGATATCTAATTATAATTACTTTGAATATATGTGGAAACGATAGAATAAATGAATTTTATTTCAATTCTCGTGTCATAAAAGCGTATAACATACACAACAATGAAAATAATTAGGCAAAAGTATTAGTAAATAAACACAACCCTATGCATGATTAATCCCGAATAAAATGTTACATTACGTGAGAATTATAAAAGTTTGTTTACCCAATTACAGTTCATTGGATGTTGTATAATTATAACATCGAATTCCATATGGTCGTGATGACTATATATTTGGGAGAAAAAAAAAATTGGCAAGATAAAATTTCTGTTAAAATATGTATTTTTACAAATTTCATAGGTCAGAGCACGGGCATGATAGATAAATGCAAGTACGTTAAATGTACTGATTATGCTGTATGTCACGAAGATACTGGTCACTGCAAATGTATTGCAGGATATCATATGAAGGATGATAAGTGCAAGGAAGGTATATTGCTTTTTGACTAGTTAAATTAATATTGTTTGCTCTATAGCTGTGTATGATCAAGATATAAACGCATAAGTCTACCAATCTTATCACGGAGAAATAATTTTTATTATATCAAATACACTTCTAACGTTCCATAAACACAAATAGATCTTTTTATATCCAAATATTTGTTGCGAACACCTCCGGCGTGACTACTCGTTCTTCGACATATTGTAGATTGAAATACGACAAAAGGTGATTCTTTAGTGTAGATATTTTCACACGACTGGACAAAAATGTTCGCAAGCTAATTTCGCCCATTTTCATTTATCGGAGAAATACCAATGTCCATGCATAGGAGTTGGATAACCCGATGTCAAATACTTTCTGCCTCCACTAATAAAAACAAATTGTCATATTTCTTGTTCCCCATTTACTCGCCAGTCTCGCATCACAATCCTGTCACGTATAACTTTTTGTCAAAAAAAAAAAAAAAAAATAAATCGCATACAAATCACGTTTCAAAAAGATAGACTAAGTTTCATAACTTGTAGGTTGCAGAGCACGCCTACGATTAAGGATTCAAGGTAGAATTTCGAAGTTTGCAATCTATTGAATATTCTTAATTGTGTTTTGTTAATCAGAAATATCTCGATCAAACTTATTTTGTTAAGCATTGGCCACCGATGGAGTGCACCTCCCAGGCACGATCCATTTGTGGCTTCTGTTGGACAAAATAAACTTTCGAATTGGGTATCCTCCTACCCCCACCAATTTTAGAGTTTTAATATGCATTTTTCATTTACTTGAGGAGCGATATACTGTGGTAATAGAATACTTATTTTAGATATGGTCAGGCCACATCTGCCTATCAGGCCTGATCCAAGAACAAGACCAGGTGACAGCAGTAGAGCAAGTGGTATGTTTGGACTTCTATTGGAATTTCATTTCACATGGTATATCTGATATTTTTATAACGGCACAAGAAAAAGATGTAACATGTGCAAAAATGATGTGTGCGATATTTGCTATGACTTAATCCAACTAATAAAAGTTCTGGCTGAATACCATTCGTTAAGCATATGTCTGACTGAGGCGCGGTCCATCTGTTGGTCATGCACATCAATGAAAATGATTAAACAAAAGTATTAGGAAAATAAACAAAACCTCATGTAACATGCGCATGATAAAATGTTACAATACATGAGAATTACATGAGCTTGTTCACCTAATTACAGTTCATTGGATGTTGCAGAATTATACCATCGAATCCAATATGGTCGTGATGAATATAACGACAATTTCATACTAATATTGGGAGAAAAAAAGCAAAAATTTGCAACATAAGATTTTTGTTGAAATATTAATTTTTACAAATTTCACAGGTCAGAGCACGGGAATGATAGATAAATGCAACAACGTTAAATGTACTGATTATGCTGTATGTCACAAAGATATTGGTCACTGCAAATGTATTGCAGGATATCATATGAAGGATGATAAGTGCAAGAAAGGTATATTGTTTTTTGACTATTTAAATTGATATTGTTTGCTCTATAGCTGTGTATTATCAAGATATAAACGCAAACGTCTACCACAGAGAAGAAATTTTCATCATATCCAACACACTCCTAGCGCGCCATAAACACAAATAGGGTATTTCTATATTTAAATATTTGTTGCTCACCAACGGTTTGATTACTCGTTTTTTGATATGTTGTAGATTGAAATACGGCAAAAGGTGACTTTTTCGCGTAGATGTTTTTTTCCAACGACTGGCCAAAAATGTTCGCGAGCAAATTTCGCTCATTTTCGCCAATCGGAGTAATACTAATGTCCATTCATATGTGTTGCATAACCCGATGTCAAATACTTTCTACAAGGCGATTTTGAATTTTTTAAATATGTCACTTGAAATAAACAGTTAATTTACTGCGCATTTGTAATACTGATTTTTGGCGTCAAATTTTCGTAGATTCTATCCGGGCACAGCATCTGACATTGCTTGAAATTAATTATAAAACGAATGTGAAACTGATGAAATGCTGTTCAGATATTCATATGTGTTGCATAACCCGATGTCAAATACTTTCTACAAGGCGATTATGAATTTTTTAAATATGTCACTTGAAATAAACAGTTAATTTACTGCGCATTTGTAATACTGATTTTTGGCGTATTTGTGTTTTTTCGTAGATTCTATCCGGGCACAGCATCTGACATTGCTTGAAATTAATTATAAAACGAATGTGAAACTGATGAAATGCTGTTCAGATATTCTTTGTTAAGCATGTGTTCAAACTTGTTAAAATAATATCTACAATGCACGAGCGTATTTTTTATAGATAATAACGTGGAAATGATGGACAAATGCAAGAATGTGGAATGCACTGACTATGCAGTATGTCACAAGGATACTGGTCACTGCAAATGTATCGAAGGATATCACATGGAAGATGACAAGTGCAGGGAAGGTATAATATTTGTACATGAAAGCATTGATGTCGCTATTGCTATTTGTGGTAACGACTAGCGACAAAGTTCACTCTATCCCATCATAGATTGTAAAGTAGAACAAATTCTATTACACCAAGTAGAATAGCACAAGCACTTCGGATGACTATTTGCACAAAATGATATATTTATAGGCAAGCAAGTAATTTTTCGCCGCCTGCGGAACGACCACTCAGTAAATGATCAGTTCAGCGCCGCACATCGATTGACTATTATTGTATGTAGAGCGGATTTCCGTTATTTATTAGTGTTGACATCTCCATGCTTTTTTGCGATTGTCTGTTTACGGTACAACTTTACAAAGTGGCTTTAGGTTTTTTGTAATCTGCATGAATTTATCTATTTCATATTTAATTTTAATATTATCAAGATTTTACATGAATTTTAACGGTAATCTGATACAGTCATTAAAACTTATTTTTAGATATGGTGAAACCACCTATGTCCATTAGGCCTCGTCCAAGACCAAGACCTGGAGACAGCAGTACAGCAAGTGGTATGTTAATACTTTTATTGTAAGTTTTTTTCACATGGTATATGTGATATTTTTATAACAGCGCAATAAAAAAATGGAACATGAGCAAACTTTATGTGAGTGTTATTTGCTATGGCATGATCCAAGTTAGAATAGTTCTGGCTGAATACCATTCGTTAAGCACATGTTTTACTGAGGCGCGGTCCATCTGTGGGTCGTGTTGGATAAAATAAAATTTATAATCGGGATAAATTCAGCAAAGGTACTAATTGTGTAATATTTTTTAAATAAAAGAACTTCATTGCACAGTATATAATTAACGATGATAACAAGTTTATCCAGATATGATGTTTATCTTGCGTATTGCGATTCGATCCAATGTGAAATCACAAGCAACCGGACCAAATTAGATTTTTTTTCCATTTTTTCTGATGGCTAAAGTTATAAAGCATCGGCCCTAGGCTGGACTTATGATTTGAATATCTCAGAGATATCTACTTATAATTACTTTGAATATATGTGAAAACGATGGAATGAATGATTTTTTATATCAATTCTCGTGTCATAAAAGCATATAACATACACAACAACGAAAATAATTAGGCAGAAGTATTAGTAAATAAACACAACCCTATACACAAGATTAGTCCCGAATAAATTGTTACATTACATGAGAATTAAATAAGTTTGTTCACCTAATTACAGTTCATTGGATGTTGTAGAATTATAACAGCGAATCCAATATGGTTGTGATGAATATAATTGAAAGAGAAAAATAATTGCAAGATAAAATTTCTGTTAAAATATGTATTTTTACAAATTTCATAGGTCAGAGCACGAGCATGATAGATAAATGCAAGTATGTTAAATGTACTGATTATGCTGTATGTCACGAAGATACTGGTCACTGCAAATGTATTGCAGGATATCATATGAAGGATGATAAGTGCAAGGAAGGTATATTGCTTTTGACTAATTAAAGTTAATATTGTTTTGCTCTATAGCTGTGTATGATCAAGATATAAACGCAAAAGTTTACCAACCAATCTTATCGCAGAAATTTTTATTATTTATTATATACAATACACTCCTAACATTCCATATACACAAATAGATATTTTTCTATTCAAATATTTGTTGCGCACCTACGGCGTGACTATTCGTTCTTCGATATATGTAAGATTAAAATACGGCAAAAGGGGACTTTTTCGCGTAGATGTTTCCCAACGACTGGTCAAAAATGTTCGCGAGCAAATTTAGCCCATTTTCGCTTCTCGGAGAAATACTGATGTCTATTCATATGTGTTGCATAACTCGATGTCGAATACTTTCTACAAGGCGATTTTGAATTTTTTAAATATGTCACTTGAAATAAATAGTTAATTTACCGCGCATTTGTAATACTGATTTTTGGCGTATTTGTGTTTTTCGTAGATTCTATCCGGGCACAGCATCTGAAAGCGCAAGCGCAAGCACTTCGGATGACTATTTGTACAAAATGATATATTTATAGGCAAGCAAGTAATTTTTCGCCGCCTACGGAACCACCACTCAGTAAATTGTCAGTTCAGCGCCGCACATCGATTGATATTTATTGTATGTAGAGCGGATTTCCGTTATTTATTAGTGTTGACATCTCAGTGCTTTTTTGCGATTGTCTGTTTACAGTAGAACTTTACACAGTGACTTCAGGTTTTTTGTAATGAAGCGATGAAGGATGATAAGTGCAAGGAAGGTATATTGCTTTTTGACTAGTTAAATTAATATTGTTTGCTCTATAGCTGTGTATTATCAAGATATAAACGCAAACGTCTACCACAGAGAAAAAATTTTCATCATATCCAACACACTCCTAGCGCGCCATAAACACAAATAGGTATTTCTATATTCAAATATTCGTTGCTCACCAACGGTTTGACTACTCGTTTTTTGATATATTGTAGATTGAAATACGACAAAAGATGACTTTATCGCGTAGATGTTTTCATAGTACTGGCCAAATATGTTCGCGAGGTAATTTCGCCCATTTTCATCTATCGGAGAAATACTAATGTCCATTCATATGAGTTGCATAACCCGGTGTCAAATACTTTCTTGAGCCACTAATAAAAACAAATTGACACATTCCTTGTTCCCCATCATCTCGCCGGTCACATCACAACCTTGCCATGTATGACTTAAAAAATAATATACAAATCACGTTTTTAAAAGATAGATCAAGAATCATAACTTGTAAGTTGCAGAGCACGCCCACGATTGTGGATTCAAGGTAGGATTTCGACATTTGCAGTCTATTGAGTATTCTTAATTGTGTTACGATCAGAAATTTCTCGTTCAAACTCATTTTGTTAAGTATTGGCAACCGGTGGACTGAACCGCCCATGCACGGCCCATCTGTGACTCATGCTTGACAAAATAAAATTTCGAATTGGTGATTCCTATACCCCCACATATTTTAGAAATTTTATATGTATTTTTTATTTACTTGAGGAGTGATATACTGTGGTGATAGAATACTTATTTCAGATATGGTCAGGCCACCTCTGCCTATTGGACCGCGTCCAAGACCAAGACAAGGTCACAGCAGTGGAGCAAGTGGTAAGTTTATATTTTCGCTGTTTCGCCGCTGGTTTTTTCCCGTTCGGACACTGCTTACGTCCTTGTTTAGATAAAACTTCAATGATAATAAAAAATCATGAGACAATATGACCTTCATTTCTAACTCTTTTATGCAGCTTTTATCATCTTAATTTTAGAAAAATCAGTTTGGAATTAGTTGGATAGTTTTGGCGTTTAGCAACTGTTCAGCTGAACCTGTGTGTATATCATTTATGCATAATTAATAGAATGTAATTTAATTATAAGATAAGTACATCTAGACAGTTCAAATGCAAGGACCGCGACGCAATCCAGGCTTCAAAATAATTTGTGATTTTGTTGATGGGTAAGGGAGGACCTTGCTGGTAGTATGTTACTTGAGTTATTCTCATTAGAAATTTAATTTTGCGAAGCATGAGCCGCAGTGACTCATACTTAACAAGCTGTGTTTTGAATAATTTTTACTGGCTGGGATGACTGCATAATAAATCGCTAATTTTTTAATTCACAATTTCATTATTCCAGGTCACCAAAATATGGATAAATGTAGGAATGTGAGATGTTCAAAATATGCTAAATGTAACAAAATGACAGGACGGTGCAGATGTATGAGTGGATATCAATTCCGAGACGGCGTGTGTAAAAGTATAATTTAATCCTTTCAATTAATGTAATATACTCTTTTTACCATAGTGGGCATATTGGACAGCAAAATCAGGATTTGAGTTAAGTAGGATATCCTAAATTCATTAGCGTTTATTTTTAACGCCAACGCTTGACAATATAAAATTTTAAGATAAGTAATGGCAATATAGTTTTTCAGAAAAGTAAGTTACGCTACTATGCCTCTAGTTCGACTCATTTATATTCATCTTTTTCATATTATTTTCGCTTTCCAATCAGAAAAAAAATGAAAACCATATTTTGTTAAAAATGGGTCACTGGTGAATTGCGTCCCTGAGATGCGGCCAATCTATTGTACATACAACACAAAATCAAATTTCCGACTTATCTGTAGATCATTTCGATTTCATATTCTAACATTATAATAACGATTTCTAGACCACATTTACGACTAAGAATTCTGACTAAAATTTCAATTATGGCAACTATTAAATATTCGCAATTGCATTTTACTTCCGTTTATTGTTTATTTGTTTTTGATACGAGTGATTTTATCACACACTATGTCACAGAAATAATTTATTTTTTTCAGATATGGCGAAACCTAAACCTATAGTACCTGGCCCAAGGCCAAGAGCAACAGGTGACAGCAGTAGAGCAAGTGGTATGTTTTTATTATTGATGTAAATTGTTAAATAAAAATAAATAGATTTATAGATGTATATATGCTTTTTATTGTTAGTGTAGAATGATTTGTTATGACGTGTCCGTAAAACTACTGAGTGGAGTTTATCCGAGAACCAGAAGGTAGTGACTGTGTACCTATCGCGTGATTCATGTAACTACAATGTATTTTTCCGAACGCTCAGTGGTAAAACGAAGCAACATGTAAACAACGGCCTTATGGGCCAGAGTGCCAGAATCCTATTATTCTTAGAGTGTCCGGAAATGTCCTTGCCATTTTCTTTGGATGGCCAAAAAGGCTTTAAAACCATCAACACTGCTATTTCATTGCAGTATTGATGATTCCAAACATTTTTCCGCAGTTTAGTTCCTACCAAACACTCCAAACAGAGGCATTTCTATCTTCTAACATAGGATTTAAATATAATATTTACCAATTGCTAAATCTTCATCTGATGGCAGCTATTTGCTTTGGACGATGTCCGAGAAGCAGGGTTGCCGATTTTCTGCCAGTCTGTCCTGGAATATAGCGACATCGAGTGATTCTTCTAAGTTTAGTACTTCAGTATGAAATTATTGTTCTCTAATAGGCCATAATATCGGAATGATAGACAAATGCAAGAACGTAAGATGTACTGATTACGCTGTATGCCACAAAGGTACAGGTCACTGCAAATGTATGAAAGGATATCATATGGATAATAAGAAGTGTAAAAAAGGTTTGTTGTTTAACTACGTACACCTGCATTGCATGTTGAAGAACTTGTAAAAATACAAAATTGTCAATCCAATTCAAATGAATACAAACAAATTCGGATGTAATGAAGACAGCAAGCTACGATATTTGCAAAAAAATCAAAACTGAAGTGCAAGGACGCGGTCTATCTGTGACTCATGCTTGACAAAATAAGATTTCTGATAGTGCCAAAGTCCTACCAAACTTGTATTTCACTTGTATGATTTGTATTTCACAGTTTGTGTTTTGCAGATTTCAAGAAACCGATGCACAAACCCAAACCAATAGTGCCAAATGAAAGTAGGAGAGCCAGCAGTAAGTTCATAAAATATTCAATTCGAAATTCAGTCTTAACCCATGAACCACAGCTGAACCTGCTTTGACAAATTTCGTTGATCACTCAGGCCAATCTGTGTTATGATTAAGAAAAAGTTAGTTATCGGGTAAATGACCAATCCACGACGGATTCGAATAATTTGTGTTTCGAATCGATTCGAGTAACCGAATAGAATTGTCCAGGCTAATTAGACTGAAAACCAGAATATCTACCTCGGCTTACTCCATTCGGCTGGTGTTTCTTCTTGTGAAGATGGTCGTACTGGAATGCGTTATGTTTCAGGTAACAAAAAAAAACGGCTTGCGTTAATTGTATCAACATATCTACAAAGCGCAAACGTATACGCAACGAAACGAGGACCGTTAGTTTGTACAGCAAACCGCTAGCTTGCGTTGGAAAACGTAAACAGACGCATGCGCCGCGTTGCGCAAGCGTGAAGCGCAAAGTTAAAATAAAACAAACCTGAGAAAACGGAAGTGTATTGCGGCCTTTAGTGTGATTTCGGCTAAAATATTCGTTTTTATTTTGCCTAAGGTCACCAAGATTTGGATAAATGTAAGAATGTGAAATGTTCAGAATATGCTGAATGTAACAAGATGACTGGTTATTGCAGATGCATGAGTGGATATCATTTTAGAGATGGCGGGTGTAAAAGTATGATTTTACATTATTATCTATTTTATATGTTTGAGCTATATTCTATTAACAATAGATTTCGACTTGGACAATGGTCATGATATTTTTCCTTACAGAAGCTACTAAATTTTTTACAATGACCAGAATTAAATAGTAACACGGACTCTAACCCACCGTGCCATGAAAAATTTGTGCCGAAAACACAACAAGATTTTCTACGTTTCAAAGAGCTTAGATTACAGTCGTCAAATTCTTCGATATCAACTAAGGCATGACACCATCTAGCCACAACCCCTTAATAAGAGTTTAATCATCCACAGCCACAGTCTTCTAAATCTTGAGCATAAGCATTTTGGTACCACCAAAATTTGCACACTTTGTTCTATATTATGATAGAAATAGATGAGGTTTACACAAGTAATCTGAACGATATAGAACTGCCAAGGGCATAATTTTTCACGTCGTCATATTTTTTGTTATTTCCACATTTCCTTCGTCGTTATGATTAACCAGAAATGA
Organism: Styela plicata; assembly: GCA_963675895.2. NCBI lineage: Eukaryota > Metazoa > Chordata > Ascidiacea > Stolidobranchia > Styelidae > Styela > Styela plicata. The sequence goes on from OZ023140.1 coordinate 19,210,506, forward strand.
GTTCGAGGAATTAGTGCGGTCACATGTGTTCGTTATAGTCGACGTAGTCGAGGAAGATGTCGCTGCAAACCAGGATATACGATGTCACATACCAAGAAATGTGTTGGTGGAGCCCGGCTCTGTGGCTCAGTCGGTCAAGCGCGATTATATTGTCGGAAAGGCTGATGCTTCGATGCTTGGCCGTTTCACCACCGAGTGTGCCCTTCAGCAAGGTACTTCGTGGGTAGGTGTGATGTAGAACAGATACAAATTCACTACGAAGGTCCATGCTTAACGGTTGTTGGGTATACTCCCCCGGTGGGTTCGCGGACAGGCTAAAGCAATTAATTCGAAAACTCTAATAATTTTTTCCTATATTTACATGAAGTGCTAGAACAACCATAAGAAAGAAAAACGTGCAAAAGTTTAGATTTTTAATGCTTTTATGCCACAATATAGTCTGATAGGTAAGATCACATATGAAGGCCCTTACTTATCCAGTATGTTCCGAGTAAAGAACAGTTATTGGCTTACGTTACAGGTAAAGAACAAAACCATAAGCAACTAATAGTGAAACGCTAAGATTTTGCTATAATTCGTCTAACATCAACAAATATATTTTAGGTATCAAACCGATCATCAGAGACAAATGTTATGGTGTTATATGTTCTGCTCATTCACATTGTAATCCGGGCACAGGATACTGCAGTTGTAAACCTGGTTATACTTTGAGTCACAGTGGTCAAGGTGGTTGCAAACGTAAGACTTTTTTTTGTGTTATCTTCAACTATTTTGTTTATTAAAAAATTATAGATTTCTAGATACGCGAGAATCTCTCGCACATTATTAGCCCACACTAGATGCAATCATAAGTCGTTCGCTCAAGACAACTTATGCCGTATTATATTGCCCTCGTTTAACTGAACAGGTTAACTTGACTGAAACTGATTGAAAAGTCCTATTTCAATTCTTATCTTGCAAACTCCACCCCAAAAGAATCATTTACTGTTTTTTGCCAAATATTATACACAGAAATATATTTTGAAAGATGACCACATCGATATTTAGAGCAGGCAATAGTGTTATTTTCTACCTTATCATATTTTTTTACGACAAGATTAATCCTTCTCAGAAATCAGTTCAATGAATAGATGTGGTGGACACATGTGTCCGTTGTATTCGATGTGTCACGCAGGAAAATGTCGCTGCAAAACGGGATATATGATGTCACATACCAAGAAGTGCGTGGGTGAGTCACTCTTTTCAGTGATCGGTGGTATACAAGAGCATTTAAAAGGAATACAAAAGTTTGAAAATGTGTGATGATAAATGATGACGTCATAATGTACATAATAGAATTTCTAAAAACTAGCATTGTTATCGTATTATCAGGGTGAAGTATTCGAAAACTGAGTAAAATGAGACTTCCTAGTTTTGCAACCGGCTAAATATTGGAAATAACTGGTCGGAGGCGAGCGAATCACCCAAACCGAAGTTCTATCATTTTAAATTGAAGATTTAAATCGGATTCGGAAATATCTCGTTTGGATTCAAATTCGCACTTTGTGATTCGATGAAGGTTTTTTCAAGCAGAAGTTTTATTTTGTCATCTGAAATTTTATTTTGCGTGTGACACAAATCTACCGCATTACGGCTGTGCGATCCATCAGGGACTTCATCATTCCTACCAAAATATGCCTTGATATAAATATGTTGTGTATATCGGCTTCATGCATATTACGTAAATTCTCAAAAATTCAATAATGCACGTTTTTCAGGTGGCGATCCCATTCTTACGATACGACGAATTAAAAAATATCTCGCAGTTTAACTCCACCCAGTCAAAAGAATCTTGTTAAAATATATGTTAGGCAAGAGGTTCAACAGTCGACGCTTGAACCTCTTGTCTAGTTAGTTTATATTCTTTCTACAGTATTCTTGCGTGAAGCATACGGATCCACTTTAACTAAGACATAAAAGGTGGATAAGCTGTTCGTCACGCGTTAACTCGACCAAAAGAATAAATATACGTTGCCAAGTATGGGCCACTGATGGATCGCGCTGTCGAAGCGTGGTCCATCTGTGGTTCATGCTTGGCGAAATAAAATGTCCGATTGGGAAGCATTACTATTCTACTTCCCAATGGATCAAATCTCGCCTTTAAATTTATTTTTTAAATCAAATCTAGAGAAATTATAATTTTATGTCATATTTTTTTAGCTCGTCATTCTCACTTCGGATTATGTAGGAGGGAATGCCACCCCTATTCGCATTGTAATGAAGTAGGAAAATGCCAGTGCAATGAAGGATACATGGAACATAGTGGGAAATGTGTTCGTAAGTCGAATTTTATATAGCGATATTAGAAAAATTCTGAAGCCACACGCCTCAAAGCGAAAAAGTTCTATGCTAATACTGTCGATATACTTACTAAAACTTGACTGAAATTGATTTAAGTGTCGCATTTCAATTCTTATCTTGCTAACTCCACGCCCAATGAATCATCTACACAAAATAGCAAATTAATAAAACATAGGATGAAAACAATATAATATATAATGATTCAAAACGCTTTTTCGGTTCGTTTTGGTATTTTTCGGCGTTGATGGTATATTTATATTTATGTTATATTTACTGCGATTTATAACTTTAAAGCGCTATATCCATATTCAGAACTCTTTTACGTTGATTTTGGTACTTTTCCAGTAAAATGAAGTTCCTATATAACGATTAAAAACATATAAAAATAACCATCAATTGCAGAAACTGAAATTCTGCTGTATTTACATCACAAAAAAAGCATTTGTTTGAAAGCTCTAGATTTTACACTATTTTTTGCTGCTGAAATTTTCAACGTGTTGTAATTTCAGACAACAAAAGAATGTGCATGGGACAATTATGTCACGAGAATGCTTATTGTGACGTTTATAAGAGGAGATGTCAATGCAATGACGGATATATGGAATACATTGGCACTTGTAAAGGTTAGTCATTATATTCACATAGTAAAATATTACATACAGATTTACGCTTTATATCGAATGTTTACATACGATTCAGCAACACGGATAATTTTTTTCGAATTGCGTTTAAATAACTTTGCCGCGGTTTTAACATTGACATTTGCTCAATTATCGAAATATGAAAACATATAGCTTGTGTTTTTCAGGAAAAATTTCAAAGTTCCACTTCATTGTGCAAGTTTCTGCTCAGTCAGAAAAAATCGACGAGAAAATCTTTCGTTAAGCATGAGACACTGATGGTTCGCGCCGTCTAGTTATCGGGTAAATGACCGATTCATGACTGATTCGAAAAATTTGTGCATCAAATCGATTCGAGTCACCGAATAGATTTGCCCAGCCTAAACTGTAACCAAATGTAGTTAAATTATCGTTCTTTGACTGTAGTTGTACTTGATAATATCGAATTAAAACTATAAAATACAACAGATTTTCAATTATGTGCTATTCAGGTTAGACGTAAGCCAAGAGGCGACCTATTAAGTGTTCATATGTATTTTAAATCTCATCAACCAGGCAGTTTCTAACCTTGTAAATACACAATTACTTCAAATGCATGATAAAAATATACTGTCCCTTTGTCCCAGTGTTACTTTATGTGTTTTATTGTGACCCACTCTAAGCAAGACTGGAAACAGTCGCACAGTCGAAACTGGCGAATGGCGACTTTCATGACAAGGAGCTACCACAAAATATATAGTACCACCAAATGCAGTTGATATTGAACCCTAATATATATTTATCGCAGTACTACGCAAACAGAAATGCTATTTTGTCGAGCATGGGGCACGGATGAATCGCGTCTGAACGGGGCAATCCCTCAGTGCCAATGCACAACAAAAAATAATGATCAACATTTTTCTGAATGCAATAGGTGATATATTCATTCTGCACTAAATTTTTAAACTACAGTTCAGCAGGTACACTGTAAGAAAAATGCAGTAACTATACTGGTTATTTGCAGTAATTGTATTTTGTATTAGTTGTAATTGTAGTTAAAACCGCATGTTGATGAGATTAATGGCAGGTAAGCGCTGTTGATGGAACGCACTTCGGCGGTGTGCTCCATCAAAGCCCATAATCGACGCAAAAAGCCCATTTTATAGGTAATATCAACACTTATGAGTATGCATACTGTCATATAGCAGTGGATTTACTGAATTTTTTTTGCAGTATAGCTGTGATATTCCCATCCGCTTAAATTCGCCTAAAATTCTCTATCAGGCTCGATTAGAGGCAATTTAAAAAAAATTGTCTGAGAAAATGCTTAACAGTTTAATTTCTTCAGAAATAAGCATGTCAAAAAGAAGTTGTTATAAAAGATGTTGGCAACACGGTGATCTCGAAATTGGAAAATGTTCTTGTCACAAAGATTGCATGATATACGGTGTTTGCTGCGACGATTTCCATGATCTGTGTAAGTAGCTTGTATTGTTTTCCCATTTATGTTTTGATATGTTTTTCCAGAAAAAGTTTTCAAGGATTTTTATAGAATTACTAAAGAAAACCCCCGTAACGTTTTGAGGTGTGAGAAATGAATGGGAACGAAGGTTTAAAACCATACAAATTCAAATTTCAGTTTCGGCAAAACTAAATATTTACAATGTTCTTTTTAATCTCTTTTGAGTTTTTAGCCTTTTTTAATGCAACCGAATAAATCACAAAAATTCGAATAGACTATATAGCTGGTTAACTTTGTATCGGGGGCTCACGAAATTAATTTATGATTGTGTGTGGTCCATAATTTTTAATTAGCTTGACAATCGTAACTTTACGTGAATTTGTGAAATTGTGCTAACATCTACAAGCAATATGTATAGTAAGTTTACAAGATAGGAATATAGGTTGAAAGCCAAACAACTAATTGACAATTTTTTTAGGTATAAAACCTCATTATTGGTAGTTTCATCAATTACGTACAAGGAGGCGATCATTGATAGCCATGTGTTCTGGTGCCGAAAATGCATGTATGAATAACATTTGAATATTTGTGCATTGTAATAATAATTATTAACAGTTGATTAACTCTATCAGAAATTTTATTTTGTCATGCATGAGTCAGAGATGGACCGCGCCTTGGTGGCGCGATACATTACTGACCAAGCTAACAAAATGATGCATGTGCAAAATTGTTTTGTCTTGGAGAATTACATGTGCTCGCATAAATTTGATGAATATGATTAAATGGTGCTTAAATGCAATTTTATGTGTTGTTTTTGATAAAGCATCGGCGCCCTGCACATTCCAGTTAGTTTCAGAAAGTATTGTGGGCGTATGAAATTTGAAACGAGTTTTCGTCAAATTTCGAGTTGATAACAAATTTATCTGCCTTTTTCGCCACTTTGGTGTACATGATCTACCATAGTGATTCGAATCTGCAAAGGATGTTTTCTGCTCTGGGTGCGGTTGGTAATTTTACATTTTATGTGGCTCTTTGTCACATGAGTGGTCGTTCGTAGTGATGTCAACCTAGTTCTTATATAAATTAGGTAAACTATTACTATGTAACCTAGTTTCACTGTCGAAACTGTGTAGTACCTAGATTAAAAACCAGGTAAACTAGGTAATTGTTGCTTTGCTACAATTAAGGCATTTTAAAGATATTTGAAGATTTGAGTCACCGAATTGTTCATTTTAAAAACATTTTCACAACAAATATATAATTTACCCAGTTTCCACTAGTCACCTAACTTTTTTATTCAGATTTTTTCAAATACTTTGTTAAAAAGTAGGTCAACTTAGGTGGATTAACTAAGTTAGATTTCAAACGGAAACTCGCTAAACGTTAAACTAGGTAAACCAGATATCCGAGAAACTAGGTAAAAATACTTCGACTTCGAAGAAAATCGGTGAACTAGATGAACTCTGTACGTTTGCCTAGAATTGCAAACATTAGTCGTTGCAGTTTGCAGATGATTCCGATCTTTCTTAGATGGAACTTCCAATAACAAAAACTTGTTTACCTTGTATGGTTACCACAGGCATTTCTTTGGCATTTCATGTGAATCCAAATTTTATTAGGAGATTAAACTTGATATGCATGATACGTAAAGTATGATATGTTCCAATTATATATAAACAATAAGATGCATTAATATAAAACAAAAACAACATAATGTCTTCCCCTGAAATTACAAGTATATTTGTAAGCTTTCGTTTGGCCACAGTTTCTTCAGACAACAACAAGATTTAGAGGTTCCGATAATTTTATGCTTTAATATTTCACACGTCGCTGTTGTCAATTGTCACTCATATTTGCATTTTCGTTTCACGCCTCTGATCTGTACCAAAATGCATTTATAGGAAGAGTTTGTTGATTTAAATTGAACGTAGGCGAATACATACAGTATATAACGTATACAAAATAAACGAAAGTGATGGTATAAATATCTTTTTTTTTGTAAAATTATGTTTGAGAAGTTACCTTCCAAAAAGAATATATTGTGGCATTAAGTTCTATTATTCAAAAATTCACGAAATTCTAAAAACAAAATCATAAAAAAACACGTTTTTTGTTATTCCTCCCCTGGCAACTTTCCGTGTCCATTTAACCATACCCGAATATTATTATTTAAAGACAAACTTGAGAAAACGTAGTGACGATACTAATTATATTTTTTGATAATAATGATATACATAAATACATTTCTTTTAATACTTGTATTCCAAATTTGATTTTTTACACACAGCAATATAGATATCTTCTCTCAATGTACCACTGCGCACAAGCATTGTGTCAACGAAAATATATCTTTCAGTTTGATGTTATATTCGTAATATTCGTAAACCCGTTTCCCTGATTCTCGCAAGAATTACTAGGGGGCTTGATCCATTTTTTTAATATTTAAATAATTTATAAAATTTTTCTCCGAAGGGAATAAACAAAATATGTCATACACAGACAATAATGAAAAAATGGACAAACAAATATGGCATTTGCGGCTGCAGGGGCCTCGGATCTATCGACTTCCGGCGCCAGTAATTGTCAGAAGGGGCTTTATCGTCTAATTATGTCTATTTTTACAATATTCTAAATAACATACTTCAACAAACAAAAAAACAAAAAAACGTTGTTGTTTCTCCAATGCAAACTTTTCTTGTCCACTGCTATATATACATACCCCACAATCTTATGAATTAAACTTAGTGTTCCGACTGGTTTTATTCTTATGCAATTATTATCTGTTTACGCAACTATATTTCTTATAATATTTGTCTTCCAAATTCAATCCTTTATATACAGCAATGTCGACATCCTCCACAATAGTTGTTGACACATAATTTTCCACCAGGACATCTAACAAACGTACACGGTGCAACGAAACAGGCGACTTTGAAAGCTGAAAATTCAATTAATAATTCTACTTCAACAAGTACTTTGATTAGAATAAAGTATCAAGCCCAGTATTAATAAATTATGTTAAACCTTACAGTCAAAATCATTTTGTAAAAACAGGAGGTTTTGTTAAGCGTGAGTCACTGACGGATCGCGCCGCTTGGGCTCGGTCCATTTGTAACTCACGCTTGACAAAGTTTTATTTCTAGGAAGTCAGACAATAGCAAAATCATCAATCTAAAGAAAGCGGGTTCGAATGGTGGTTATAGGATTTCACCCAATGGACTACATCCCGTTGAATTGCACTCACAAGCAATTACAATTAGTCAGTTACATCCACAGAGTATTGCACACCCATTTAATTGTACCCTGCAGCGGAGTTTCACCAAGTACGGTTGTGGTATGGTTTTATCCAGAGGGATTGCATCCAGCATAATTGCACTCAGTAAGATTGCCCTAATCAAAACAGTAAATATGGTTTGGAAGTATTATAAAAATATTTACGGCAAAATGCAGTTCCAGGGCATCTTTTTATTAATGCGTGCGTTGTTGAAGACATTATGATGATTCCTATCATTAGTAAAATGGCGGCAACACAGGTCTTCATTTTAAAAATGACTTCAGGATGATGTTTTAAGCTAAATCTATTGAAGTAGATAAATAAATAATTTGCTATTCATAATCTATAGAATTATAACTTGTTATGAAGACGAAAAGTGTTCAGAACAGGAATCGGCAATTATGCTGAAGTAATTTTTGAATATTTTGGAAAGTGTTGGCTATAATTCGTCGAGAAGAACTTGCTTGAACAGGAGTATTCGAATGTGTTCAGAATTAAAATTATATCCGTAAGAACCAAAAAACTTCGTTTTTTTCTGACAAGAAGGAACACTTTGGTGGTAAATATTGCATCTTCGGCGTCTATTGTCATACATTCATCGTAACAAATATTTTATTGGTTTTAATGCATTAGAACAACAATACTAGAATTTAAGTCCTAGTCGGTAGGAACAAGTCTTTTCAGCAGAAATCACCATGCCCGTCTTATGATACAGCCTCTAATACAGGGCTATGGTTAAAATACTTTGAAAAGGATGGCTATAAAATCCAAACAACTAATCCTAGAAAATCAAACTTTCATTGTGGTCCTTCGCTAACATCATCAAACTCCCCACCATGCCTCGCTTAAGTCTTAATATAATCGGCGATGAATAATATTATCGTGGGTGGCTAAATACAGGTACACGAGAAACTACAACGAACGCACACGCACTTAATTATACTTTGCATCACATGCAGGTTATTGTATGCTCGGAAGGAAATAATTGATAGAAATCGATGGCTCAAGCTGCTAGCTATTCAAACTTGTGCAAGTACTATCTATGGGCGGAAGTAGGGCAGGGCAATTCGATGCGGTGATTCGAAGTACAATAAATTGGAATCAATCGTGAATCGTTGATAGAAACAAATACTTACAAAATGAACTAAAGTTTCCATTTTTAACGACAAAATGCAATCGATTTTGGTCAAATTTGACTCTGACCTATTTATCCCCACCCCCCCCCCCTCTGCCCCTGACCTTTCCCAACCTACTGCCTCTACCTACCCCCAGACCACCGCACTTTACCGAACCTGCCTATCCCCAAACCCACCTCCATCTAACTGACCTACCAGCTACCTATCCCTAATCCACCTCCATCTACTTGACCTGCCTAAGCCACCTATCTCTGACCCACCTCCCTTTAACCTGACTACGCCAAACCCACCTACCTCTTCTTGACCCGTCTATCCCCAACCCACCTCCATCAACCTCCCCTGACCTAATTTCGGACAGGTATAGACGGCGTTTATATAATTTAACTTTTAGACTTAAACAGCAAAAAGCCGTTTTTTGTCTCTTCCTTTATCTCACTCTTATTTTGTGGTAGAAGAAAAAAAAACAGTCACAAATTTTGCTCAGCTGTACTAAAAAATTAACGAGAATTGACGTTTCAGGGAATATATATTTAGTAAATTGAATACATCACCACTTGGAGCCATGAAAAGAAAGTGTCATTTAGGATTTTCAAATCTCAGCCTCGATGTAACCACACAATGTCCATTTGCGTGAATTATAGTTTACGGGAACACACAATCCTATAACTGAAATTCTCAACGTTAAATAACTGGATAAGTGGTTCGGTGGCACAGGCAGATGTTGTTTCCCTAAAATGAATTGACTTCGAAATTTTTGCGTTTCTGTCGGGTTATCTGTTGTCTGGTGAAAATATTCGTCTGAACAAAAACAACAAATCAGGAAAGCAGTGAAAAGGCAAGGAATTCCAAAGTTTAGAGATTCTTGGAGAAATAACGGTTCATGACTTCTCAATCAATGTTACGAGAAATTCAGTTCCAGTTATTTTTTAAAGTCACACATCTGAGACCAGAGCCCATCTATGCCTCATACTTCGATGTAACACCCAAAGATTCAAAGGACGCGGAATCAGGTTAAACCAATTCAATTAAGCTGAAGTGCGCATGATAGGGTGATTTGTCACACAGGTAGGGAATAGGAACAAAAACATGCTAAAAAACGGCAGAAGCAACGAGCAGTTATTGGTCTCTGGTCGTTATAAATAAAAAATGTTGTATAGATACATGTACAAGATTATGTTACGATTGGGAAATCGGTTATTTCCCAATCAGAAATTGTATTTCAGCAAGCATGGGCATATGCTTGACAAAATGTGAGTGTGCATAAGTTTTCTGATTGGTCCAGTAAAGTGTAAATTATCTATCGAAATTAAATTCCTGCAGCTCAAATGACATGTTATAGAGTAGTACAGCCTAGTCTGTGATATATTTTACTACGTCATAACCGTTTGAGAGTGCGAGCTTTATCTTTGATGAGAATTTGAGAACAAATATTCAGAGTGATTGGACTAAATATGCGTGGTTTCTAACGTAAACCAATTAAAGTAGCAATATATATATATATATATAAAAATAAAAATAAAAAAATCCATTTAAAGCAGCAAATATCAAGTCATGCTGACGAAGGAATATATATACTTTTTAGGAACTTCCAGTAGTAAAAACTATTGCACCACGAACTCAAAATGGTTGCAACAGGGGAGAATGTTGATGTTTCGCTAGCAATATACTTCCATCAGAACAGTTGTATGGTAAATATGCGACTGAAAGGAAGCAAAAAAGTAGTTAATAATTTTACTATTTCCCAGAGTAGATACCATTCACTGCACTTTACCATAACGGTTCAGTTCCGATTGAAATGTTTTCTGAATGACTGTAGTTGCTGGTACTACATCTTGTAGTAACTCATTGCTATTTGCGGTCGGTAATTGTTTTTCTTTCGGCACTACCTTTGGCCTTGCTCAGAGTGAATTTCAATAAACAATGTTTCACGAATATATTTAACATTTTTTATTATTAAAAAAATTGGGGATTTATATCTGAATAATTTGAAAATAATAATGCACACAATGTGATACACAAAATTTGAATGTTGAAGTTTCCCTTCCTTTCCCACCCGACTCTATCAACTCGAGTGTCTTGCAGTAACGAAACACTAGAAACAAATTAAAAATTATCAACGCTCCTACGAAATAGCAGTGTTGATGGTTTTGAGGCCTTTTTGTCTTTTCGAAGAAAATGGCATGGGTATTTCGGACACTTGAAGAGACCCAATGTTTTGTTCAAATTAAATCAAGCTAGGTCTTTGATATGTGGCCACCCATCTACAGCCCATGGTCGGACAAGTTAAAAAGCTTCAGAAAAAATATCGAGAGTGATTGAACTAAATATGCGTGGTCTGTAACGTAAAACTTCCGCTGGAATTAATCATTGAAACCAAAACAAATAAAGTAGCATTATATATATATATTAAAAAAATAAAAATAAAACTTCATTTAAAGCAGGAATTATCAAGTCATGCTGACGAAAGAATATATACATATTTTCAGAACTGCCAGTAGTGAGAAATATTGCACCACAAACTCAAAATGGTTGCGACAGGGTAGATTGTGGAAGTTTCGCTACCAATATCAAAAATTATATAATTGGGTGGTCATTAGTTGTTTTCCTCCCGGCACTGCTTCTGTCGTTGCTCAGTGAGAATTTCAGTTACACGAATATATATTAAATATTTTGTGTAATAAAAAAATTGGGGATTTATATCTGAATAGGGTGTCTGTTGATGAAAGAGAGAGAGTTAAAGAGTATGATGTCCGTGGCACCCAATAGTCTGGTTCAAGCAATAATTTTCTATATGAGATCCAGCAATACAAAGTCGAGAAAGGTTATTAATAGGTTTGCCTCTTTCAGACACACTTATTTTCGAATCGAATCTCTAATCATGTCGAAGCGAATCTTCCCGAATCTGATTCTATGGTAAACATTTGTGAAAAATTCATTATTGAAAAGTTTCAAAATGCATATTTTACCAAATTCGATGAATTTTTTATTCAAAATCTTCGTTGAATCATATTAAATCACAGAAATGTGAATTCGAATCAATTCGAATCTTGAATATCGATGTGGCCTCTCTAGTGACACATAAAATCAGACACAAAACTCTTGTATTAAATCTTAAAGTACAAAGTTAAATGTTGATTTCGATGGAATTTGATTAATGAATTAATAACGAATTGTAATAATGACGTGTCGATATTACTTCGATAAGATGAAATGAAATAAAATTGAAAGTCATTGCGGAAGCAATTAAAATATCATGCCTATAGGCTTATATACGATCGGTTCGGTATATCACGCTCAGATATTTTTTAGATGCACAGTGAAAAAACTTGTGAATTCGTTCGTCTCAGTCAGAAATATTTCGACCAGACATGTTCCTTTTAGAATGAGTCACTGATGGATCGTGCCGCCAAGGCACGGTCCATCTGTGGCTCATGCTTATCGAGATGACTACGTGGCGTTGCGAAAGTCCTCATCTAAAATATGTTTAATTTAGGTATTTATCTGAAAAATCTGTTTTCAGTCCCTTTGATGGCAAATCGTCTGAACTTGTTTTCCTAAGCACGAGTCTTCGACCTCGTGTGCATTCGGAATGTATTCGAGATTCAATTTAATAAAACGTGTCAAAATTGAAATAAAAATGGTAGGAAAACAAAATTTCGTTTTCGAACGTCACCTTTTTTTTTCGAAATTTTATTTTATAGCAATAAGCGGGTCGTGAAAGATACTATAACGACTACTTATATGCAAAGGCCTACAAAGAATGGAAAAATAGGAAATTCACTCAAATTGGGAAACATTCCACAAGTGAAACGGCAGATAAAAATTAGCAAAAATCGAAAATATTTTTGAGCCATTCTTCCGGTAAAATATAAAAATCTCATTTCACCTACAAGTTTTCGTTCTTATTTCCGAAGTTTTCGTTTATGGCCGTTTGAAACAACTGTGATTTGATTCAACGAATTGAATTGCCAACCCGGGTCCGGAATGGTATCTGGTCAGAGTATAAAAATGTACAACAACGTTTTTTATTCGCATGCTACGACACGCAGGATATAAGAAAGAGAGCATTTTGAAGTCCTGTAAGTGCACGACATTAGGAACAGGACAAAGCCAAATCCTTTAGAATTGGAACCTGATTCGGATATATTTTGAATGTCGCTCAATCCAGAGTCAGAGTCACACTCCATCTTTAAGTTCAGTAATAAAATCATCTGAAATAAAAGGTATTTTATTTTATAGTATTCTGTCGCTAAAATGTGAAGATTCCACTTCATTTTGCAAGTTTATGTTCCTAAGGCAGGTTCATTCCGAATCACCGAAATCAATTCCCAATTACAGGGAATTTAGATCCAAAATACGTTTCGCTGATGTCATAATTGTTTTTCAAGGAAATTAGAAATTCGGGAAATTCATAATTGTTTACCAGGTCTCTGTTGTTTAGGAAAAACCCCAACTAACTAACGTGTTAACGTGTTTGGGTGTTTTTCAGTATCGTGTGATCGGAAAAATCACGTCACCCATTCAGAAATTTTATTTTTGTCAAGCATTATTCACAAATACGAAAGCGTGATCCATTGGTTGAGCACGTCTAATCTAATACCATGAAGATTTTACATTACTGATTAGTCAACAGAACATGGTTGGCTGAACATACTTCCCGAGATGCGTACCTGGATATTTTACTAATATTTATAAATTTTCCATTTTACACCTTAAGTTTTCGTGAGGAACCACAAATACAAATCTGATAACACAATCGGAAATATTTTGTGAACTATTTCAGTTTGAGGCTTCTACTAGAAAAAAACAATTTTCCCTAAATATATACGTTTCTTTCCGAAACCGTAATTAATCCTTTGCAATCCTAGTGCAAAGCATGTCACGTTGACTACTTAACTTCAATATATGTTTTATAAATATTTGAATACTTATAGAATTTAGCCTTTTCATACCGCATAGTTTGTATTAGAACGAAAATTACAATGCGTCAACTTGTTTACCGGGAAAATCGCACGTCGGTTGATTTATTTCTGTGAAGACTATCCCTTTGAAGAATGAAGGACGATGGTGACAAATACTTGTTTTTTTAGTGTGGCAAATTAATTCATTTCCTGTCATGGGCTACAGATGAACTGCGCCCTCGAGACTAACTTTTGACTGTTCGCACGCAAGTCACGCTGCAAGACCAAAGTTCACGCTCTTATAGAGGGGAAGTAACAACATGTATTTTTAGCGTTCGCATCTTTGCCATAACAATATTTCCCAATGTTGTTAGTGTTGCTATAGTACTAAATCATTCCACTCTCTAGTATATATATCGGTGCTGTGCTGTAGTTATTGGCTTTTCAGGTAAAGCGTAGGCGGCAAGATGTTAAATGAGTATCCCCACACAGAACGCTTGGTCTGGTGAACCTATCTAGCCGTAGCTACATTTTATGTTTAAATTTGTCATCATGTTTTATTACTGAATGGTGAATGCAAGTCAGAAAATCATTTCTATAATCCTTTTTTATCCTTAAACTTTATTTTATAATTCATTCGTACGTGAGTGGGGAGACGGACTTGGATAAATGCACCGGTAACGTAGTTAAAAAGAACTTGAAATTATATAATAAAATTAGATACTCAGTAAATAATGCGCGGTAGCGTTGTATATTTTTTGAAACATAAACTTTCCCACCTTTATGCAGGCATAACATTTTTCAAAAAACTATTGTCTTGTGTAGTGTATCAAACCGAGATGATGAAAGTTCTTTTGATAGTAGCAATGATGTGTGTACTCGCGGCAACAGAAGCTTTTATGATTGGCTGCGGTGTACCGGAATGTCGTAAGTATAGCCAAATAATATTAAATGTTCATCATTTTACATTGATTGAATTTCTACCAAATTAATTTGTTTGCTTGCGGATACTGACACTGTAACATAAATGCAGTAATTTTCACGTTCATTTACATTAATCGTATGGCTTATTTCGAGAATTCGAATTCGTCACTCTGGTAAGGAGTGTGGTTCTTTAATGGACCGCGTCTTTGGCGAAGATTAAGCTAGCTTACCTCTAATCTCTTTTATTTACAAATCCATATTATTGTCTTTCAGCCAACAAACCCAAAACTCCCAAATGTCGTCAATCCTGTTTGCTGAGTTGCCTCGTTGATCCATGCTCCAATTGTGTCGATCCCGGCGTACAATGTCTTGTTAACTATTGCGGTGGTTGTAACGCCTGCTACTACGACAGTTATACTGATGAACCATTGACCAGTTGCAACGCGAATCAATAAAGTTTATAGATGTGACATCAACAGAATCTCCATTTAATTTTGATTGTTTGACCTATTTTCGTTTTAAGATTTTTTAGTTGTCTCGAATTAGTCATAGATTGATCCCTTATATCCTGTCTGAAAACGTTTTGTATAAGTATTTTTTAAGTATGGGCTAGTGATGAAATTCGCCGCGGGGGCGCGGCACATCTGTGACCCATGCTTGGTAAAATAAAATTCCTGACTGGATAGAATTGTGCGTTTAATCTTTGACCTATACCTAGGGCTGGGCAATTCGATTCGGTGATTCGAAGTATAAATTATTCGAATCAATCGTGAATCTGTCATATGAACTAAAACGTGCTAAACGAAGTGGAATTTTACATTTTCAACGGCAAAATACAATCGATTTTAGTTGAATTGAAAATGAAAATTTTGGCTCTTGCACTGGAGCGTAATTGAAAATACATTGCTTTTATGTCAGTTTAAGCTAATATTTGTAATTTAAATTCGAATTTCCTAATTATCATAATGGCGACTCTATAGTAAAAATGGGAGGTTTATTATTTTCATGAAATCCACGATTCGATCCGAATCGAAAAAATATTCGAACCTGATTCGAATTTGAAATGATTCGTTTTTGTCCAGCCCTACCTATACCTCATGAAATTACAGAGTTAACTTGTGAAATAATAGCATGCATATACTTTTCAACGTTGTCAATTTCTTCGCTATATTATAATGAGAGGTTTTTACATGCTATTCCTGTCAAAATTATAACATTCTACATGTACCACAAAATGGAATAAATTCATTAAGAAAGTTTATTTTACTTTTTAAAATGGGTCAGCGTGAAATATGAATTTCCTTTTTGTATATCCAGGTAATTTACAAATGCATCGATTGAATATAATTGGCCACAGTTGTAGTATCACTAACGACTCGAACTGCAATGAAATTACTAACTATTGTAGATCCCACGAAATATGTTGCAAGAATTTTTGTAGTCTTCCCTATTCGTATTAGTGGACTAATATTCACAAAAAATCACATTCGGCAGCCTTGGCACAGGGACTTATATTTTGGGAGATTAACCGAAAGTTTGACATTTTTCTAAAAAGTCACATTACCTTTTAACTTTTTTCGGAAAAATATTTGTTTTACCGTAAAGAAATATATTTATAAAAGTGTACTATTGATTATATTAATGAAAGTTTCAAAATAGAGTTGTGCTCGATGCTCGATTTTCACCATTTTTCAATGTTTCAATCTTTTTGTATGCGTTGAATTTTAAGAAATCCATAAAATTTACAATGTTTGTGCCCAGTTCGAAACATTTGGACAATCTTTTTTGCTAATTATGGGGCAGACATTTATCAAGCGCGTGTTTCTGCGCAGTGTAAGCACCATAGGTAAAGTTATACGTGTCCGGCAAATTTTTGCATTCACAAGGATCTTTGTTGCAATAGGAATTTTATGAGAAAACAAAAATAACTGGCAACTGATGAATTTAAGAAGTTATACATGAAAAATACATAACCTGTACATGATGCTCTTGCACCAATCAATAAAGCTAAATTACGCGAATCGATGCCCAGATCGGTGGATGAGTCGGTTAGGCGCAATCGGAAGGCCGTTGGGTCGATGCATCGCCATTTCACAACCGAGCATGCTCTTCAGCAAGGCACTTCACGGGTAGCTGTACTATAGTATAGAACAGACACACAGACGCTATAGAGGTCCATGCCTAACCGTTGTTGGGTATAAGCCAGCCTGGCTCGGTGGCTCAGGTGGTTGAGCGTGTCCGTATTTTCCGAACGGCCGTTTTTTCGATGCTTGTCCGTTTCAACACCGAGCGTGCGCCCACATTGCTGGTAGTTGTAACACAGAACAGATACCAGTTGTTTGTTATAGAGGCTCCGTGGTAGGTTCATGGACAGGCCATAGCAAATAATTCGGAAATCCCAACAAATCACGAGTCGATTAAGCGCGAACGTATTGTTTGGGAGACCGAAGGTACGATAATTGACCTTCACCACAGAGCATGTCCTTCAACAAGCCATTTTGTGGGTAGCTGTAACACATACGCAGCCACTACCAAAAAATCGTCTTCCGATAGATTCAAGGACAAGCTATAACAAATATGTCAAATTTTGTGCATCAGCCAACTTCAACAATAACGTTATCCCAAATGAACATTCATGGATTTCTTAAACCCCCTTCGCCCCCTTTTCTGAGTACGTTTAAGTTTCCTTAGATGACCTTTTTTATAAATTAGACTCGCCAGTCAAATTTAATATTAAAATGTGCTTTGACGAAAATATGGTCTCCTGGTGGATCGTGCTGTCGAGACTGGGTATTACGTAGGCCTATTTATTAAGTGAGTGGAAGAACGCTTAAAAAATACCGTTGTGTGAGGTTTGCTATTAAAATCCGAATACCTACCTATCTATCTAGCTTTCGAGTTGGACCTGCATACCAAGTAACCTCAGATTCGTAACAGTCGTTTTACGTATCAGAAGTATCATATTTAATAATATATAATGCCGCCACAGATGGCGCGCTTGAGCAAGATATTAAAATAAAATGGGAAATTTTATGGGCTTGAAAAATAAAGCAACAACGATTTTTTTCAATTTTATCTCAAGAAAAGTTGGTAGTAATGGCCAATCATGTTTTGTTAAATATGGGTCACAGATGGAACGCCCTGTCAAACGGTCCACCCTGGCGCATGCTTGGCTAAAAAATTTCAATGAGGAAAGGGACAACTAACGAAGCTGATTTTATACAGAACTAAACATCTATGATATCGTGCAATGAGTGATATCTATCAGCTATCACCCTTTGAAAAAACTCGCCGTGTGCCGTTGCGTGGGTAATTATACAGTGAGAAGTGGCAAATAATTTATCATTGTTGTTGAATAGACTTGGAAGTCAACTCGTGACTCGGCTTGCGAAACGAAAATATATTAAGACCATGATTTGCGATTTGAAAGTACCGTGGCTCGACTTGACTCGAGAATGTAAATCAAAATTTTGGTAAGACTCGACTCGCAACTCGAGTGTTCCTCGACTCAACTTGACTTGGGACTAGAAGTGAACAGACTTTCAACTCTGAATTCTAAAGCTGCATGTACGGGAATTAGTTTAATCCAGAATAAAAAAGCAGAGATCTTGGTGATTAAATAGATCTAATTGTAAAATACTGATTAGGTAATTTGCACTTTTGATTCCACAGAAATGCTAGAATTAGAAGTGGGTCACAAACTTTTTAAATTTAAAAAAATCTTTCACCAATCACTTCAATATATTCTCAATTAATGATTGAAGAGTCTTAATACACTGTAATAAAAGTACAGTAAATTTATACTGGTTATTTGCAGTAATTGCCTATTTCCAAAGTTAAAAACACGCCATGTTGATGAGATTTATGCTAATTATGGTCTGTTGATGGACCGGACCTTCACGGTGCGTTTCGTCAACACCCCATATTTGGTCAAAAAATTCAATTTCTAATTTTTTCAATACTGCAGAGTAAAATTACTGTCACAGAACACTGATTTTATTGCATTTTTGGTACAGTGTATATAGATTCACTTCCATAATAATAAAATTGCTGTTTTAAGTTTCGTTGAGCCTGTGCCACTGATGGCTTTATGTTCATTTACGGTTCATACTTGAGAAACTTGAGAAACCAACTAACGGAGAAACGTATGAAAAAAACTACAAAATGTATTATCAGCATGTGACTTTCAGTGGGTAACATCCTAAACGGGACTCAGTGAAGTGCAGTATGTGGTATCCATCCCACGGGCTATGATGAAATCATCTGCCACTTCTTCTCTTCTTTTTGGTGACCTTTTACAAAAGCAAGAAAATACTCGAAGATAATTTAAAGGCCATTTTACATTAAGCTATAACATGATGAAAAGTCGAGGCGGACCAACATGTTGGCCATCGAGCAAAGACACCTTGATACAAGTTTAATAACCTAAACAGAAAAAATACGAATGCAATCAATATACAGGAATATGTCCCGGAACTGAGGCATTGTAGTCTACTAATAAATAAAAGACAATCGATCGACCCCTGTGACACAGTCAAAATAAGGCCAAAATAAATTAGATTAAGGTTCGAACCAACGGATTTTTACCGCGAAATCATTTTTTATTTCTTCGTTAGATAGTCCGACCTAATTATACTACTGCATCTGATCCCATGTAGGAATTTCAACATATATTGAAATTTTTCATCCGTTATATTTATTGCGCTAAATTATTTTCATAAAATCTGAATTATTTCATAAAATATTTCCAATTACACATTCGACGGTATAATGTGAAAAGATAAGTATATCTTTTCAATGTATTACGGAAGAACGCTTGAAATATTTATTAAAAAAAAGAAAAAACTTTTAATTTTGTTTCAAGACGTCTCGTAACGAAAGTAATATGTGAAAATAAAAGATTGTATTTTGGATAAGCACAACACTCGGAAAAGGCTAAATATTTCTTAGAAAAAAGTTTTCTTTATATTTTCAAATACATCTTGAAGCAAAAGTAAAATGCAAAAACGAAAATGTATATCAAGCAAACGCGATGCAAAAAAATATTGCGAAAGCCTGTACTGAAATAAAAAACTTCTCGTATATATTTTCAATTATTTCAATCAAAATATTGCGAAAGCCTGTACTGAAATAAAAACTTTTCGTATATATTTTCAATAATTTCTCAAAGTGAGAGTAAATTGTAAAAATAAGATTTTCTCAGTAAAAATTCCGTTCAGTGACGTCACTTTTAATTTGATAAATGTAAAGCTGAGCCTTTAATCTTTAAGTTTAATTAAGGGCTGTTCACGTCGTAATATCCGAATAGGAAATGAGTATTGAGTTGCTAGTAACGCTCAGGGCAATGATGCAAAATTATTTCGTGCAGCATTGTTAGTACATTTTTTTGTGAAGCAACGGCCACCGATGGACCCCGCTTTCACAGCGCAATCCATCAATGACCAATGCTTGGTACAATATATTTTTTAACATTTTTTTTGGATTACGTGCGATCTCAATTGAAAAATATATTTCATCGAGTATGGGTCGATGACTTATGAGCTACTTTTATCTTGTCCATTTATGAGTTGAATTAAAAATATGTTTCATTTCGTTTTAGCATATTGAAGTGTTGTCCGAGTGATCATGGCATCGCCGATTGAAGAACCCGGGTTCTAATCCCAGAAAGTGCCAACTAAAAATTTCACGTTCACCATTTGAATCTTTGGGTCCTGCTATTGACCAGGGAAAGTGCGTGTGTTTTCAACAAACTAAGAATTGCATACAATAATTGGAACTAGTAATAAATTTCTCCTTTCACATCTCATAGCCTTTTTTTGTAAGGCAATAAATATTGGAGTTTAAGACGTACTTCGTTCATCCCGATTATACATTATAACATGTAAATATCAATTGAGGTTGAACGTTGGACGATTGAATGTTTTTGCCTAGACAAAGGATTTTGGGTTCTTACGCAAGGTATTACACTATGGATTCAGTAACTCGACCAGTTCTGAAACCCAGAATCTTCAAACCTGATGCCAAAAGATAATTACTAGAGCAAATACCAAGCTTCGCAGGCAGGAAAGTTACAGACCGACCATGTCTTGTTGGGTCGATCCACCAGTGTCAGTCACGTACTGTTTTAAAAAATTTTGTTCTCTAGTGAAATATCATTTTTTGGGCTTACGAAACTTTAAACGCCTCGCAAGAAAATATCGGACGAGTTTGGCTGCGTGATATAAACCCGTCAAACAAGTTTACAATGCGCTGAAATGTAATTGGGCTACTTTTTCGCTCTCGTTCTTATCGCGTCGGTTTGCCATGTATTTCTTCATCGTGAGCGCATAAATTACTCAATTATTTTTGCGTTTTTGTTTGACTCTTTTATAATAAGCCTACGGAATATTATGCGCGATATTTTAATGCTTATTTTGACAAGATAATTAAGGCATTGGCATATACAATACTTCTGTCAAAACCGAAAATCCGAAATATTTAAATAATCCTTACCGGTGCCTGGTTCGATTCCCATCGATAATTAATTTTGTCAAGCATGGGCCACTGATGGATCGATCATTGGCTCAAAGTTAACGATACCTACCTTGCTAAAATTCGGATTGAGTTGTCAATTATTGAAATTTAAATTCTATTAAATTATTCAGATTGGTTGAAACGCGTTTTCCGAATCTATGAGGCTGGTATTAGATCTTTTAGTAGTTCTTTGGTATTAGGTGGTTAGTTCCTTTTCGGCACTCCTTCGGGCCTTGTTCAGAGTGAATTTCAATAGAAAAGTACTGTTTCGTGTTTTGTTTTTATAGTCTGTTTGCGTCTATATTTGTTTATATGCAATTGTTATTTCAGTTGATGCTCGGCACCACAAGCACCAAATATACGTGCATCCAGACGATGGTCTGTTCCCCCTGTTTATTTCAACTTTCCCCAACGTATATTGAAATTGCTTGTGTGTAGAGAGCTGACTACACAAAGATTTGGAGGCCCTATATGAAATTGAATACTGAGCTGTTCAATGCTATTAAAACCTGTTTCAATTGACCAATATTGAGATTTGGTTAACCACTTCAGAAAGTTCGTAAACTTTGATTTACCAACACTACGTTATCCAATAAAATAATAGCATGGACTGAAATTATCTGAAATTACATCGTTGGTTACATTTTTTCTGCCACAGATCGGTTACATTTGAAGTGGGGTTTGTTTAGGTTGTTATTTTGCGAAACAAATTTTTGAAATGTTTTAGAATCAAGGTAATGTCTTCTATTCTGTTTCAAAATGACAAAAAATCCAAAAATGAAATATTCGTTATTCGTTAATGCACACAATATAGTAATGCCAAAAAGATCAATTTAACAAAAATGAATAGTTTTACGAATATATTAATCTATGTCTAGGAATCAAAATTTACAATTTGGGGCTTGGGCTCTTGACCCACCACCGAATTGAATTGACCAGCCTTATTCGCATTAAACGGTGCAAATCAAATCCAGATATTAAATTTGTCTGAATAAACCTTATATTTTACCAGCAACTGTAACTTCAGTATCACCTTAGGGGTTTAAACAGGGTGAATATGGTGATAAACCAGAATAAAAATTGTGTAGAAAATAATACATGAATAAAAACATTTAGTCTTTTTAATATTCCTAAAGTGTAACAAAAGTCGTAGGAAGGGAAACAAAAAGGTGTTAAGCGATTTTATTATCGTCCAAGTCAAATACTACTCATGGCACTTTTCATGACGGTTCATTTCCGTTTGGGATGCTTACCAGTAGCTGGTACTACAATTTTATTAGCTCTCTGCAATTTGAGAGGTCGTTGGTCCTGCTTCACTTTCAAGTATTTCATTATTAAAATTTTTTTCATCTTTGGAATGTTCATATAATGCAAAAACGTTCTTTAAAAAAATTGTCGGATATCCCATATGAAAAGATGTACAAAACGTATCATAACAACTATAAATGCCTGCTATTAAATGAATATTCGGCATACCTTGTTAGTTGAAATAATTATAATGATTATTTCACCTATTACTAGCAAAAATTGATACCACGTGTTAAAATAGTATTGTTAAACAAGAATTTTTTTTATTTTTAATTCAGAAATAATATTTTGTTTAGCATGAGCCACGGATGAATCGCGCCTCAACAGCGCGATCCAACAGCGACCCATGCTTAACAAAAACGTGTTTGGGTAGTCTTTTTCTGACAAGTTCACGACAGGATTTTCTACCGTATATGACATTTAGTATCACGCCTTGCAGGCATGAACAACACGTGAATGAAAGGGCGGCGTTTCTAATCCTGTTTCTCACACAGGCCGGTTCAAATGATATAAACAAGCAAGATATAAACGACGTAGATATTTATTTTATAAACGCGCGAGGCTTGTGTTCGAGCTTTTATTTAGATTATTTAACCGCGAATTAGAAACCTTACAAAGTTGACGCGTTAATGGTATGTGGTTCTCCGGGACTTTCACAATCGCCCCTATTGCATAACCGAGCTAGTAACGGAATTAAGTGATAACAAGTAAATTAATATCATGTCCAATTCACTACATGAATAATTGCCATAAATTTTGTTATATTCGTTATATTATATTTTATATTAACAGCAGTTGTTTAATTTAACCGACATGTCACGAAATATAAAGTTGAATTCTTCAAACAAAGAGGAGTAACGGTTTTCAACTTAAAACAGAAGGCAAGTCCATGAAGAGGGATTGTTTATCATTTTCTTTTTGAACGTAAAAGTATAGTACAATACTTATCAAGGCCGCTACGTAGGTATGATGCCAAGAGTCAATTGGATTACTACCAAACTTTTTTTCGAAGTTCAATTTATAAAAACATTTCTTATAATCTCTAAAAGTACCAGTTACTAAGCCAGTACAAAACAACGACATTTTGGGCTTTCGCGAATTAATAAATATATCATTAAAAAACACATTAATAGGTAAATACAAGTAATAAAAAAAAAACAAGTTTAAAAACAAGGAGTTTTACTTCATAACACTGCGAGGTTTAACAATCTGAAATGAGTACCAAAGAGTTTATTTACAAGAACAATAATAAAACAAAAAGTCGAGCATTTTTTCATACTTGGTGATTTCAAAATAATAATAAAAATACAAAATAAAATTCTTCAAGCCTGTAATATTGTGAGATCTCTGAATTTTTGTGTGTCCAATCAGGCAATTAAATGAAATGTCATCAGCATTCATTTTTGGTCGATGTTCACATTTCAACTCAAAAATTTTTCCATTATTTGAGTTTTCATTCTAACAGAGACCATTATGATATCATAAGATTTTTTTACCAAAAGTTTTTGATTGCTCTAAAAAAAAACTCTAAAAATATTGAGGCAAATCTATAAATAAATAACTTAATATTTACAATCTATTAACGTGCGCCAATTCACACAGAAGCATGTTCAATAGGCTATGTAATATGCAGTTGTCTGAACCTTTTCCTTTTCGTAGTTCAAAATTTGCTCATAATAGCTTGAATAAGTAGCATTATAAAAGATAAAATTTCGTAAAGTGAAGCTCCAGGCTATGAAATTCGAGCCGTGGTATTTGCAAGATATACGTGTTAAACCAAAATCTAATGTAAAAAGGTTATCTGCGTTCTGCCGCCCTTCTTTGAATTTTGTTGCAATCCTTATTTATAGCATTTAAAATATTGCCAAATGTGAAAAATAAAGAAATTGATCCTTGTGTATAATCTGCATACAACAATCCAAATAGGTGTTGTTTTGTTATTTGATGCGGTCAGGCGTTGTTCTACTATCGTTGCCATTCGATGAACGTGAAATTAGAAAGCGTTTTTCGTTTTGGGGAACATTTGTTAAAATAAATATATGTTAACAATATTTCAACTTATCTTAGGTCTAATCGTACGAATAGCAGGTTGCTGTATTTATATGTTGACAATTCAATCCATGGTGAAATAACTGGGATAGAGTTATCTTTAGATGCGTCTTTTTCAGCAAATACTATTTCTATTTCTCAAAAGTGGTATTGCTGTAGGACTTTTTTCTCTAATTGTTCAACTCAGAGGAGTGATTTCCATAGAAAATAAACAAATAACAAGCTATTTTTTCAACTCACGGAAAGAGAGGAACCAATATCAAGAAACAAAGCTTTCGAATTGTTATCAATCGATTCGAAAATTTTAGAATCTTCACATAACATGTTCCTGTAACGCCGCTTCCATGTTCTTTCGCCAATAAACCCTTTAATATTGTTCAGGTAACGCCGCTACCATGTTCTTACTCCAATACAACCTTTTAATATAGTCATTGTATAAACATAACAGTTCCATTAGAATGACCACTTTGACAATTCTATTTGAACAGAATATTTCCTAATCAGACCATTTTTCAAAAAATAATGTGATGATTTAATATATAACATGATACTCATGAGAATTTTCTATATATCGGATGATTTGTTTGCCAAAACCTAAGAAATGTTTATTCAGCCTTGTTTTGTTAATCTTGAGTCCACTGGCGGATCGCGCCGTCGGACATAGTATATGAATCGGAATCAACTCACGGAAAGAGAGGAACCAATATCAAGAAACAAAGCATTCGAATTGTTATCAATCGATTCGAAAATTTTAGAATCTTCACATAACATGTTCCTGTAACGCCGCTTCCATGTTCTTTCGCCAATAAACCCTTTAATATTGTTCAGGTAACGACGCTACCATGTTCTTACTCCAATACAACCCTTTAATATAGTCATTGTAAAAAAATAACACCGATATAACAATTCCATTAGAATGACCACTTTGACAATTCTATTTGAACAGAATATTTCCTAATCAGACCATTTTTTAAAAAATAATGTGATGATTTAATATATAACATGATACTCATGAGAATTTTCTATATATCGGATGATTTGTTTGCCAAAACCCAAGAAATGTTTATTCAGCCTTGTTTTGTTAGGCTTGAGTTCACTGGCGGATCGCGCCGTCGGACATAGTATATGAATCGATTTGAATATCGAATCTAAAAGTGACATTTGCAATAATAATATTCTCCTAATCGCAAATAGAAAGCAAATTTCCAAGAAATTGCCCAACCAAAAATTGTTCAAATTTTGCTTTTCCCAATATGAGTCGCTGATGAATTTCCCCAAGGTTAGAATCTTTTTAACGGTAATCACGACTGTAATAGTTATTGTCGTCATAAAATCTACAATACAAACGAAGCAATATTGTTTATTGGATGTTATTATCCTCGTTAAATTGAACAAACAGTTACAATTAAGTTTTATCACTTCAAACATTTCTGGAAGTTTGATTCACACGAGTTTCATAAAATTATCAAAGCCGTCGGGACTTGGCAAAACCGAGTTATTCAGATTTCAAATACGATTCGGAAATTTTTTTTCGATTCTGATCAAATCACTGATTCCATATAATTATAGCAGATGTCCATCTTTGCTCTCGAATTTCAATTTCTTCTCCAATATCAGAGTCAATAAATGAATACCTGCGTATTATTGATAAGTTTAAACAAAATATTGAAGTTACACATCTCCAAATTCATACCTAAGTTTGACAAAAATATTTTTTTCTCAAGTGTAATAATTCTACTTTTTCTCTGAACGATTCACGACTGATTTAGGTGATTTTTTTGCTTGAGATCGTTGCGTATCACCGAAAAAAATTCTCCGGTACCACACGCTATTGGAGTTGAATTTATTTAGTGTAAATATATTTAGGTATTTTTCTGGTTTGTTTGAAAAAGGAAATCTTCGTTTTGTGTCAATAGGGGGTATAAAGCATCGGAAAAAAACACACACACAGGACCCCGCAAGTAAGCTAATCTAAAGTTTTACATAAGATGTACCAGAAGCCTTTTCGCTCGTGCATCATGAATGGTACTAAAAATGATTTGTGATTTTTTACGGTCCCACCAGTAACCGAGACGAAGCAGAAACATACCTGTATTTGAACATATTTTGATTGGATCAACCACGTGCAACATGAGTCTCATAAAAAGCAACTGGAAGGAAACGAAGCATTAGAAAGTTTCACTGACGCCCAGTGGAGGGTCTGATGTAAGATATGAGATGGAATTTTGTAACATTAATATTTCTATCGGAATTTCAGCTCAATATATCAAAAATACGCCAGTATTCTTAAAAGTATCATTTTTCTTAAGTTTAGGGTAGATCAAATAAATTGTATGGATAGACCATTGTGTCTTTCCTAAACCCTTAATCTATGTGCATTATATTAAAAAATTAATTTTGAACATAACATTCCTCAAATAAAAAAAAAATAAAAGAATTTCTAAAAAAAAAACACAATTCATTATTTATTTTTAAAATATTTGGAACAAAAATATTTATCCGCTAAGTTGAAACTTGGAGTGAGCAATTCGATTTAATAATTCGAATTGCTTCAAAGCTCAATGGCTTTGAATCAGTGGTGAATCGGTCACGGGAACAAAAACTTGCAAAATTGAATGAGATTTTCATTTTTAACGACAAAATAATAACGATTTTGGTCACATTTGATTAAAATCGATTGTATTATGGCATTAAAATATGAAACTTTTTGCTCTCATACATGTAGTGGAAATGAAAATACATTAACTTTTAGTTTTAGTCAGTTTACGTCAATATTATATATTCGTATCTATAAATTTATTGATTTACATGGACGGAGAAAATGGCATATTTGGTATGAATATGAAATTGATTATTCGATCCGATTCAAAAAATTATCCGATTCAGATTCGAATTTCAAATGAATTGTTTTTTCCCGCTCTGGATAAGCCCAAAAAATTGTAGTTCACGGTATCGGAAACTAAAACATTGTCGATATTGATCCAAGTAGCAATACCTGTAACAATCCGATACCGGTTTCTATAGATATAATGGTGCGTGCCAATTGTAGTGATTCAACGTATTAGCAAATGAGTGCTCAGTTATGAAATATAAGAAGTTTTACGTATTAACTATGACAAAATCGTTGACCACTGCTAAATTAAACCAGTTAAATGGGAAGCTTAAAAACATTTGTATGATATCGTGTCCGGTAACGTGTAAAATATAATAGCTTCGCATAAATTGGCTCGGTAAAAAGACGTTTAGCAACTATTTTTCTACCATCAAACACCGTCGCCAAAATTTTCTCGTAAGCCATGTTTATAACAAGAATTTAATAAATCAAGTTCGGACCTTAGCATTTTTTCAAGGCGCTATTCAACCAATCACACTGCTCTATTGACTTGCCCGTAAGGCATCATGGAGGCCTTTTAACATTCGCATCTTCGCACTTTTGGCATCATTCAAGTTGATCGAGGTAGGGCGAACATTAGCGCCATCCCCAGTTAGAGTAAGAGCCGGGCACTTTATAACTGCGTGAAAGAAGGGGACAGATACCCCGCTCTTTGAAGCATACTTAACTGTATATACAACTATTATACTGCCTCCTACTACGAGCTGAATTGCTAAATAGTCAGGTTGGACGACGTTTTTCTTTTATTTTTTATTGTAATGAATCATCCAAGGCAAGACATTTCGGCATGTATATTTATATAATATCTAATTATTTAAGATATTTCATCTTTTGCTGGTGTGCTTGTTCATTAACTGGACAACCGCCAAACCTCCGTACACCGAGACAGAAATAGCGCGTGTGGTTTTGCTTAATTGTTTTTGCCAAGAGCTTGTCACCGATTGTTCGCGTAGTACATTACGAGTTCATATTCAATAACATTTATGGCAGGTGTATGATGTGCGATATAATTGCCTCATAGCTCCCTCATTGGTCATCATGTTTGAGATTTTATTTAGAATATTTGCCCAATTAATAGTTTGCCTTTTTATGTATTAACACTTCTTACTTTGAGAATGGCGTTTCCTATCAGGAATATTATTTGAAATAGTGTTTTGTTAAGTATGGGTTACTGATGGACTGTCCCAACAAGGCGCGGGCCAACAGTGACGCATACGCGACAAAAATTCAAAGCTCTTTGAGAAGCCTTCTGTTTCATATTATTTAAGAGTTCAGTTTAATTACGTGGCATAGAAGGTAATAGTAGTTATTGTTTTATTGCCCACTCAACTAGAGTAACTTTCTCAATATGGATTGCTCAAATATAGACTAATGCTACCGATAAAACGCCAAACTGATGAAACGCCATACGTTCATTTATGGCTCATGTTTGATGTTCATTTATTTATTTTTTGGTTTAGGGTGGGTTAGTGAGTAAGCTGTTGATATCAGAGTGTTTTGTAATAAAATGTATTAACGGTAAAATTGATTTCTTCGTTATTTTATACAGGATGTTGGTGCTACGAGCGGCTCTACTCGCAATTCTTGCAATTGGAGTACATTCACAACAAAGTAAGCATTTTTTTCTGATTCCTCTTCTGGGAAGATTTGTTTTATTGGACCGATAACAAACTGTGCCATATATCGAATCAAATTTAATTTAGACAACATTTCTATTGCTAATTCTTCTCACTAATTTTTGCTCTTGTTAGTAATCGGTGTAAAGAGAAAATTTTTCTTTTTCAAGTCTGGTTGACATTTGACATATGTACAACAACTTTTCTTTTTTTAACGTAATTGCCTTATTTTTGCGATAAAAACCTATTATTTTCTTCGCGGTGTCTGCAAGAAAAAGTTAAAAATAATGTTTTAAAAATAAACCGCATTCTTATGCAGAGTGGCATACTCACAAAATGATATACACTGCTTGGAAATGTTGCTTATTTCGTCATGACTGATTGAGTTTATTTTCATTTATGTACTTCTTAAAATCTTTTCGCCCGTTTCCTAGTCGCTTTAAAGTTTTGTCGAAGGGTAAAAAACGGAGAAGCTTCCTGCAATATGACGCTGTAGTAAAAATAGTAACCTAATAAAATAATGCAAGTTTGTTCCCTAGCCTTTCTCGTTTGTACAATCTACTGCATGCCCAGGAATGTTCGTCTTTTCGCATCCTGCTCAGTTAAGTGGCGGTTTGTGTGGGAACTTACTAACAGTGATTCACTTGCTCTCAAAATGTATACATATATTTGATTGTTGTACAATATAAACAAAGCCGTGTTTAGTTGTAAAATTTTACATTTATATTTACAGAACCCACATTAATATATATGAGCCGTTCCCGCCATTTGACTAGTTCACGTTGATGTAATATAACGGCGCCGTTACAACTTGAAGCCGGTTAAATGTCATTCTTATCCGAATTAGATATGACTGTTTAGCTTAACCTAACGCCTTATTGGAACAGCGCATCAGCGTGGCCCCGGGCGCTAGACAAACCAGAATATTTGAAAAATTGTGGTTAGCACGTTCTAGAAGAATGTGTAGTTTTTATGTCTATGTTGTATGCTTGCAAAATTTGCGTAAAATATTTGTTTTCCATACGCATGTCACATTTGGTGAACAATTGAAAATTGAACATTGAACAATTTATTTAAAGTATGTGAAATTCATTGTTTTTTTCATTATCAATTCCGTAAACTGCAAAATTTTGCTCGTTTTTATGGAAGTATCAGGCTGATAATTTTAAAAACATATATCAGCAACGCTAGCTTTATTCCAATATAAAATCGATTCGATTTCGCATGTAGAAAATTTTTTACCTGGTTTTCTAACTTTAAAAGAATTACGATAATTGTTAATCGAATTCTATTTAACAATCTTAGAAAACGAAATGACTGCTTCTCAGGAAGCACTAGCGGAGTGTAGCGATATCATGATTTATTTTCATTTTACGCATGAAGAAAGAATTTTAAATAATATTATATTGAATATTTTTGACAGCGTAAAAATCAACTTATGTGACCGGCTGTTTTAGTCCCTTTATCGAAATATCTTATTTTTCAGGAGTGAGATGTTCAATTCCAATGGATCTTGCTTTTTTAATGGATTCTTCACAATCCGTAGGAACAGATAACTTTGAACTTATGCGTCAATTTGTAGTAAATGTGAGTGGCTTTGTAATATTAAGAATTTTTGGCGTCGAAAACTCGAGGTGAAAATGTAGTAATCTTACTTGACAAACGTTCTCTCTGGGTTAGAAATTCTGCATATTGTTGACGTTGCCGAGTTTAGATGTTTTTTATTCTCATCAACCATTGTATTATATACTTTTGAATAGAATGTTACTAGATAACAACAATTGGTCGAATGGTTAAATGTTTCATAGCATCAGTGAGAACTTTAAACCAAACCGTAAGTTGCAACCATCTGTCATCATCACCTTTGAAACAAAGTAAATCATGGAAGTGTTCGAAAAAATAATTTTTTTTCCTAATTATTTATTTTAACCTCATTTGACAGATTATCGAGCAAGTCGATGTAAGTGAGGAAAACACACATGTTTCCCTAGCCCGTTACAATGGATGGGTTCAATCTATGTTCCATTTCAACACCTTTTTGGACAAAGCTGATGTTCTCAAAGCTGTAAGGGAAGTTCCCTACTACGGAAAGAACACCATGACAGCTATGGGTATCACAACCCTTGAAAACCAACATCTTGCGGTGAGCAACTTTCTCAGTATTTTTAATACAATGTAGCGTAATAAATCTTTTAACAAATGTCTCCATCAATAAGAATTACAATGCATGAAAATATAAATAATTTCGAAAAATAATGCATATGAGACAATGTATGCTGTCAATTTTTTGTCCATTTCGTTGTAACAAGCTTCTTTTTATTTGGCTGCAAAATTTAGTTCATGTTTGTGTCTGGACAAAACAGTATCGCTTGAATTTCGAATCTGATCCTTATATTTTTTTCGAATCGGGTTAAACCCCTAATTACACGTGGATGAGAAATATCCCGTTTTTCAATTCACACTTCATGTCTAGGCGTAGAAAATTTCCTATTTCAACAAAAAAAAAAAAAAATACAATCAGAATCATGTTTGTTTATGTTCTCTGACTTATTGGGCCATTGGTGGGCAATCTGTCTGTAACTTTCATAAAATAAAATGAAGTGCCGCGGCAGAGCGCCAGCCGATGTCGTCACGCGGTGGAAAAACTCGAACCGGTCGAACATTTTTTCAAGATGAATTTCATATAAATGAATTATTTGTCCAAAGTGTTTCAAACTTCAAGTGGCTTGTTCTCTCTCCAAAAATTTTCCGCTACAACCTATATAATATTAAATGAAAAACAAAATAAATTATTTTTTAGGCATACAATGGATGGAGGGAAAACGACGTACCAACAGTAGTGATTATCATCACAAACGGAAATTCGCAAGATTCTGAACGTATCGCCGCAGCAGCAAGACTTCTCAGGTCGAAATCTACCAGAGTTATTGCGGTTGGTGTTGGAGACGCCACAGTTGACGAACTTAACACAATTGCTACCAGACCATCCGAGGACAATGTCATCTACGTTGAAGACTTCTCAGGTCTTCAGGGTATTGTTCTCCAATTGGCAAACCTGGTAAGATAATGATGATAAAGAAGCATTTGAAATAGTCGTTGACTTTGTGTTTATCTATAACTGTGCCTGAGCATGATTGGGAGCCGCACTTGAAAGCAAGCAACAACTACCGATTGCGCTAAAAAAAATCCAAACTCGTAACAGCAAACACTGAAAGTTAGGATTTATGCGTTTGTTGATATTAAAGAACTGCGTTACCATCTCGCCTGTTTTCTTCCGGTAAATAATTTTGCACTGCAAAATTTGCTTGCTATACAAATCGCTGGCGTGGGGTTGGATAGCACGTAACCACTCTCCGTTGTGACATATTGAGGGCACTAGCGAAGTTCTCCATTTTTTTATATTTACTACTGCACAGCTACTTGTATGATTTCCTTCGTCAAGTTCATGTGTTGCACGTTGTTTGTTCAGTAAAATCATCTACGGTTGCTTTGGAACTGAACTAGACTACGCTATTCGAAACGTGCTATTTCCGTACATCCTTTCTTATTTTTAACTTATCATACGGCAGGTTAAAAAAATGATATTTTACCCTATCTTAGGCCTGTCAAGTCAGAGATGACGTAAACGAATGTAAATCAGATAATGGCGGATGTGAAGGATTCTGTATCAACACATACGATGCATTTTACTGTGAATGTGCTGCTGGATACCAAGTTGGTGCTGATGGAATTACATGCGTCGGTAAGAACTTGAATTGAAATAAAAAGCAAATCGGTTTGAACGTATCAGGGGCTTTTAGCTCTGCTAAATAGAAAACAATACAGCAATCGTATCCTAAAAATAAAACACTCCTTAAAGTCAAGGTGGCAGAATCTTGATTTTTTCGGGTGTACGAAATTCCCATTACATTTTTTTCGGATGTACAAAAGAAAAGTACGAAATCAACAACACTGTAGGCTACCGCAGATTCCATTCCATTGTTTACATTTAGACTCACATTTACATTTGCATCTCTTTGCTAATCATTGAATTATTTTCAGACATCGACGAATGTGCGCTCGACAACGGTGGTTGCAGCGATTTATGTCAAAACACACCAGGATCATTCAACTGTGCATGCCCACCAGGAAAAACATCAAGTGACGACAACAAAGCATGCGGTAAGTATTCTATTCAGTGTGATGTAGGGTACACTCAGATCCGTTTACAATCTACCAATATTAAGTTCCGTAGTATCCAATTTTTTTGTGAAAATATATTCTATAGTGTAGTATAGTCGCTTCAAATTGTGTAGAATTAGCTTTAAAATAAATATTTTTACAGTTTGAGTATGATTATTCCAAACTCGCCACTGCCAGCCAAGAAGTTGAAGTGCCCAATAAGATAAGGCTATTTACTAGTCTGCTGGCCCAATCATAAATTTTATTTTGTCAAACTTGTTTCACAGATGGACTGCGCCTCGTCGGCGCTAGTGATGGTAACCTAGTAAAGTAGGTACTTTTACCTACAATTGCCAGCACCACAGTCGCCGCAATCCATGAGTGACCCACGCTTCACCAAAAGTTAACAAAAACTTCTGATCAATAATCTATCTAATCTATCATATCCATAGCATTCTTCAACAGTCCTATGATATTCATATATTACTTCTTATTCGAATTGTTTTAAAAAAAGCATTGTTTTTTCCTATTTCAGTCGACGATAGCTGTTATTTGAACAGTGAATGTTCGCAAGAATGCAATAACATTGTCAGTGGTGATTTCTACTGTTCCTGCTTCCCCGGTTACACATTGGAAGAGGATGGCAGAACATGCGTCGGTGAGTAGGATGCAGCTGTTAGATATTAATTTTAATGTCGTTCTGTATTTTCTTCTCTGTTTTAATGTAAAAGTACTCGTAGTAGTATCTGAATAACAACCAGGAAGTGTTGAGAAACTCGTGGCATTACTCCGATCTACTCCATGAAATGAATGACATGCAACAACATTAGTAAAACAAAAACGTCTCCTAAAAACTGATTTGTAATATAAAGAAACATAGCTAGTTGTATCTGTCCCAGGCGAAAATGACAACCCTTTGTCAATTGCGAAGGTTTGGAAAGGAACAAAACAAATGCTGATAGAAATGTGAAGACTTCATTGGGTAGGGAATATGAAATTGCTTAGTATGATTTATGGATGCAAGGAAATTGCACTATACGACCGTTTCCGAGGAAAAGGCCTAAGCCCTAGTTTGAAACATTTTGGTCCGTGACATAGTAACCGAATCTTAATCCGATACTTTAGATTTAGTCAGTCAGTCACTTATGGTGTTAGAATATTTCTGAATATTTTATGTTTTCAGATATTGACGAATGTTTGATCGGAAATGGCGGTTGTGAATTCGCATGCAATAACACTGATGGAGGTTACGAATGTTTGTGCGATGAAGGATTCGGACTCAGAGACGACGGACGTACATGTGGTATTCAGTGCTACGTTTGCGATCGTGCTCTTTCCAATGAAGACTGTAACACCGTCCAAGTCTGCCCACCAAACTCGGTATGGAAAATAATATTTAAATTCAGAGGTCAAATCTCTAAGCTATCAAATTTCTTCTTTAATGTACTAAATTTATTTCAAATGTTTTTTAATATAACAGAGATCTTGCCAAACACATGTCCGAATTGAACAAGGACTCAGATACATCAGCAAAATGTGTAAACAAACAGAAGCTTGCGTAAACAACTATATTCAAAATCCAAGAACGGCTTGGTCACCAACTCAGGTAAAATATTTGTATATTTTGAAAGAGTTTGCTCAAAGTATGATTAATAGGTATCATATGGATATCTCAGAGACAACTGAGGCACCAAGAGCTACTAGAATCAAGGTGTGTACTGAAATTCCTAGGATATATCTGTTTACATAGGTCTTGACATGAAATCGTTTAAATTGATACAATTTGGAAAACATTTCGGTGACAGTGAATTCCATAATTTTGATGTTCGCGGAAAAACACTTTTTATGTAAATTTTATTTACTGTGTACCGACCTTGTTTAGTGGAAAATCGACAAGTTTTTTTTTCGCTGAATTGTCCCTTTCTGTGGTATACGGTTCATGTTCAAAACTGCTTTAATTCGGATATCAATCAAAGTTCCCCAGAACTGATTGATTTATGTCAATGAGTATTCAAACTATCCGAATCGATTCAAATCTTGAAGCTAAAAGAATCCTTTTCTTGATGACTAGGTATACTAACACTTCTCAAAAATTCATTGCTCATAACGAGGCGGCACGATTCATGGACAAAACAAGTTTAGACGGAAATTCTTCTGACTGGAATATTTTCTAACCTCAATCAGCCAGAAGTTCTTTCGCGTGATCTATTTTATTAAGCATTGGTCACTAATGGATCGCGCTAGCAAGCGTGGTCTATCAGTGACTCATGCTTGATAATATAAAATAAAATTTTCTGATTTGAAAAAAACATCGTTTGCTACCTTTAACTAATTCAATATTCTTTCATATTATTATTTTCATGTTTCCAGTGCAACAGCGATGAATTCAACACAGTATCAGTATGCAGATGTTGTTGCCATCGTTCGTTCTGTAACGAAGCTGCTGACTGCTCTAGAGATGATATTATTGACATCATGTGCGAAGATCCAGCCCTTTTCGAAATCCCAGCTGGACTTGATGTACAATGTGAAGGAAACAGACTCGGACAAAAATGCCAGCTCAACTGTCCAGTAGGATATCAACCAGATACCGGTGTCACCGAACTTGTCTGCACACACAAACCAAGAACCGTTGAAGGATACTGGCTTGGAGATATTGGACCTTGCGTCGGTATGTTGACTATTGAGTTGGGGATAGGGCTGCCCAAAGTATTCGATTCGGAATATTCGAACCATAAATTATTCAATGGTTAATGTGATTTTATTCAAATCCAAAACGTTTTAGATATTTATGTCTTACCCCAAGCAATTAAATTGTTTTGCCCAATTATGTTTAGTTTTGGACATAAATGCAACGGTTGAGATTTTTTATTGACATTTGCTCTATGCAAGGAGAGAATGGGCCTCTAAAAAGACACGACTAATAGGCATTTGATACTTCAAAATGAAGTATCATCAACTTCCCTCTATGCGGAAAACATAGTTGGTAAAGTGCTATATGCCCTGGGTGACAGTAAAACTTATATAATAAAGTAAATAAGATAAATGTCAATATCATTATGCTTTTAGATATCGATGAATGTGCTTTGAACAACGGAGGTTGCTCTCACTTTTGTACCAACACCGACGGAGGATACGAATGCAGCTGTCCGTCTCCTTTCGAGTGCAACGATGCTCCCTTAGATGTTCTTTTCATTCTCGATTCTTCTTCATCTGTCAAAGATCCAAACTTCCAACTGGTTCGTGAATTCGTAGGACGTATCGTCAACCCACTCAACATCGGGCAAGACTCAGTCAGAGTTGCTGCTATGAGATACAACAGATTTACTTTCCAAGAATTTACTTTCTCTGATGTACAGAACAATACCGACCTTGCTGAGAAAATTTCGGTAAGATTTCATTCTTCCATACACTGTAACAAAATTTCATTATTATTACCGTTCTTTGACAGTAATTTTATTCGGTGGTATTGAGATAATGCTAAAATATTGCCGTTTTTGAATTTCGGAAATATGTAATAACTGAAAATTTAATGCATTTTTCACAATAATATCTTCTTTGTTTTATATTCCTATTATGGAATATATAAATTCGCCTATAAATGCAATAAGGATTTATTGATGTATGAATTGAGTCAAACCTGTCAGAGGTTAGGACTCTCACAATTGACTGGATACAGAAATGATAATGTGCTATCTAAACAGTGAAGGTGCTCGAGGTTCCGTCTATAGCGCGATCACACCTCCCCCTCATTTGACTCGAAATGATATCACCAGCCCTCATTGACTTGACAATGTCAGGAAACTATCACCGCCCATTTTATTATCATTCAATTACCAACATTACCTGTTATGTTGCGGTTTTTCTTCAAATATATTAGTTTTTATTTGGAGCATCAAACATTCGTCTAATTAGTATTACTTTTCATCACCAAAATATATATGCATGTTCGAAACTATTCAATTTCATATCTAATTTGACTTTCATTTTGTAGTGGAAACATAATTGCCATGCTCAAAACGTTGAACATTTTATACACTATTCATTTTCCCAAACGTGACCGATACAATGATTTCTACTTCAGGCCATCAAATACGACGGAAGAGGAACACTCACCGCCTCAGCTATTGAGTATGCCATCTCACAAATCATCATGAACCCAGAAAGTGGAAGACGACTCGGAGTACCACTCGTTACCATCATTATCACTGATGGACGATCAAAAGACAGTGGAGCTCTTCCAAATGCAGCGAAGAGACTTAAAGAAGTTTCTGATGAAGTTTTCGCCATTGGTGTCAGTAAGTATCTTTTATAAAGAATTCTATCAAAGCATCTTTAGTTAAGTATGTTTCACTGATGGATCGCGTCAATGAGACAGGGTTCATCTGTGGCGCATGCTTGACAGAAATCAAATTTCTGATTGGAAACTTTTCGAAGAATTTGTGTATCGTTCTCTCAGTTTTAAAAATCAAAGTCGGAGGAGAGCCCGATCGAAAAAACTTGGAAACCGTAAAGAGTAAACAGAAGTATATCGGTCTTCCCAAAAAAGACAATTCTCTACGAAACTACGATCAATAATACATTTTCTGACAGATTGTAATTAATGTTTACATTGTAATTTATTATTCAATACACATTCATGAAAGTTTTTAGTTCATATGCCAATATTATCGGTTAACAGTTTTTAAAGCTGTCTAAATATAGGTATCGATATCGTCACACAAAATCCATATATCGTTTGTGCTCTGATTTGGAGAATGAATAAACTAGAAAAAAATCCGTGAGTAACCCTTACCCGATTTCCTTTCTAGCACCAAGAGTAAATGAAGATGAACTCCTCACCATTGCTGATGGTAAAACAACCAACTACAGAATAGTCGAATCTTTCAGCGACCTCGATGATGAACTTGTCAACCTTGTTTCAGACAAACTTTGTACTGATGCCGAAGGTTTCCACGAACTCCAGGTAACTTATTGGAAAAAAGTCAACATATCTAAACTTACTACTGTTCTACCTAGTTTGCCCGTTTGTGCAGCAAAATCATGATTTAAGAGTAATCCAAACAAAAGGAAAGTTTTATATCAAAATTATAGTCTATAGTTCCTTGTAATAACGTTAGCTAAAATAGCATTGCCTGCCTGTGCGAATTCTAATACTATAATCTATAAATACAACAAAAAAACAGTTGGAATAACTTAAATTAAAAACAATGAAATGCCTAATTTTTATAAACGATTTTACCAGGACGATCTCCTTAACTGTGACATCGATGAATGTGCTAGCGGTGGTGGCGGTTGCTCATATGCCTGCAACAACACAATCGGATCATATTTCTGCTCTTGCCCACCAGGAGAAACTCTTGCTGAGGACGGAAAAACATGCGGTATGTATTCTTGAAAAGATTGAATTTTAACAGGCCATCACGTTCTCAATCAGACAGTTATTTTGCAAATCGTGAGCCGCAGATGGACCGTGCCTAAGCGGCACAGATCATCTCTGATTTTGATAATTCAAATTCTTGAATTCGTGTTTCGATAAAGGTATGTGGCATGTTCCATCGAATATGGTGAGCCTTCAGACATATTTCTAGTTATTAGTATTAATATATTAAAAAGTGATCTATTTAACAGATTTGTGTCATAAATTTCCCGAGTAAAGAAGATTCGATTCGAATTTATAAGATGTACAGATTTAATTCGGAATTCGAGTTCTTCTAGAAGCGGTAATACTATAAACACAGGGGTTCATTCCACGCCCGAAAATTTTAACTAAAAGGGTAGGACACTGATGGACATCGCCGCCAAGCCGCTGTTCATCCGTATATCATGCTTGATAAAAACGAATTACGACTGCTGACAAAGCCGTGTTTTTTAGTATGATGAGGGAGGAGTTTAAAAAGCATTATTCTAAGTTATTTTCATTACTTTAACAGTATTCGACAACTGTGCAGTAGATAACGCAAACTGTGAATTCAGATGTGCTGTTTTCTCAAGTGGTTACAGGTGCATGTGCCCCAACACAAGACAAGTAAGATATTTTTCCAACAAATCAACACCTCCAAGTTCTTTCATTTAAATGAATATTTACCTACTCCAAGCCAGGTCAGGCCGGAGGATATTTTCTTTCCATGAAGTTCGCTTCAAGCAAGCCCGAAAGAAGTGCATAAAATGATCTAACAGCCACTCAAATGGCAATATGCTACTACAAGATATAGTACCAGCGACTGCATTCTCAAAGCAGAAAACATCCCATACAAAGCTAAACCACCATGGTAAGGTGCAGTGAGTGGTATCTGCCCTGGACAGTTATACCACCGCATTCACCACTTCTTTGTTTCTATTTTAGTCGCCCTTTTACGACACGTAGGAAATACGTTAGGACTATTCTAAAGCCCGTGCCTACAAGGCTTTGTATCCTGAAGGAGCCAACTAACGAGCACTAATATGGGAAGGAGCTATTATAGCAGTTCGTTGTGGTATTGAATGCCTTTGTAACGAATGGATGAAATGTGTGTGGAATGTACTTTTCTTTCATCTTTCATATAGCTCTTTAGCGTTAATGAATCGTTAATTAATAACCCTCGTGGCCTATTCCCACTCAGAAAATCTTTTCTATTCAAACGAGTTTTGATAAGTATGAGTAACTGATGAATCGCGCCGCAAGGGCGCGATCCATCAGTGACGCATGCTTGACAAAATAAAATTCCTGATTAAGTTCCAGCCTTAGTTCGGGTGAATTTCATGATTCAAAATTAAATTCAATTTTAACACTTTTATTACAACCTAACTCTATTAATTTCCTGCCTATTTCTTCAATATAGTGGTTCGACAATGTTTGTCAAAACTACGATGAATGTCAAGATGACAATGGTGGATGTTCAGACATCTGTGAGGATCTTGATGACGGATACAGATGTGCTTGCCCCGCTGGTATGACTCTTACCCAAGATGGACTCAACTGTGGTAAGAAATATGAGAGAGTTAGCGTGTAGGAAATTCTATCAATGCATTTATCCTGTATTACCGTTTAAGTTGATCCAGAGGCAGATAGTCGGATGGTAACTGGTAACTGGCTGACGACAATCATGTTTGTCTTTTTGTTGACTTGAAGTTCCGTTTTTGTAAAATAAGGTTAAAGGAATATTACGCAAAACATAAGCTATATTTGAATAAGATTACAAAAATTACAGATTTTGCGGTTTTCTTTAAGTGTATTAGTTTTTATTTGATGTATCATACAGTCGTCTCATTAGTATTTCTTTTCATCAATAAAATATATATATATAAATTAGAGATTTACTCTTTCAAAATGCATATATTTTATATAAATTTATTCTCATCAAACCCAAAATATGAATATATAAAGCGATTAAATCATTAAATTGATCCAAAACTGACGCTTTTAAAAGCTCCTGTATTTTTTCTATTTTATTTTGAAAATAAAAAAAGTTACGAATTGAAAAAAAAGCGATATTTTTAAATAATAGATATAAAAAGATAATTCGGCATATTTGAAACTTAATTTTTCTTTTTTTTTCTTTTTTTTTATGTAAAACTGCTATCGACTTTACCTAAGGCTATGTCGTGTCAGCATACGAAAAGAGCACACGTATTAAATTATGTTTTTTTTCTATGTCGTAAGTAACCACGAATTTCCTCTTTAGCGTTGAAAAATTAATATTACGCTCAAGGCTACACGCCACAGATTGGCTTGCAAAACAAGTTTTAGGAACAAGATATTTTTGCCTTAAGCCAACTCGATTTTCTTGTAAAATGTGAGGTAATAGGGCGGCTTACGTTAAAGAATGCCGGTTTTCCCAGTAAAGCGGTAAAACAACTCGTAAATGCTACAGGCAATTATATATTTGATACCGCGTTGTACCTGTCACCTAAATTATAATTGATAATTACAAATGATCGACTTGCCAAGAGGAATTTTGATTTAGAATATGTTAAATGCTTTGCCAAAACATGCTTTGTCAAGTATGTTACAAGTAAGTTACAATCCCTACCGATGACACGCGTATTTCAATTATTTTTTATTCAATTTCTTCTTGAGCAAGGCGGAAGTAGGGTCTAACTAAAGAACTGAATAATAACCACTAAAATATTGAAGATGTTTTTTAAATTGTAGTACCAAAAATATACTCTAAGCAAACAGAACTGAACTTGTATTATCATTGAGATCGATGAGTGGTTAAATATTTTTATTTTTTATTTTTACAGAAATTGACAGTTGTGCTGATCAGAACTGGCCGTTCGTCTGCGATCAAAATTGCCAAAATGTACCGGGAGGTTCCTACCAATGCATGTGTGAAGAAGGATTCTTGATGGAAGACGATGGTCATAACTGCACAGGTATTACTATATGTAAATTCGCGATAAAGTATAGTTATTATAATTGCCTTTATCGCATATCAGAGGTATAATATAATTTAAAATCAAAACAGTCAAAACTTTCGATCCATCTTGCGAGTGCGAAAATTAAATCAATAATTATAAATGCGTATCAGATCCTTAGCTATCTCGTCATAACAAAATAATGACGAATCATGACCATTGCTTAGCATTTGTCTAATTCCGAATTTAAAAAAAATGCTAAATTCAATTAAAAGAAGCTATACAATTTGAGCGCAAATTTGAAAATTAATTTCGAATTTAACATTAGAAATAATGTTTCAGCTTACCTTACCT
Organism: Styela plicata; assembly: GCA_963675895.2. Lineage (NCBI taxonomy): Eukaryota > Metazoa > Chordata > Ascidiacea > Stolidobranchia > Styelidae > Styela > Styela plicata. The sequence continues at coordinate 19,252,376 of OZ023140.1, forward strand.
ACTCGGGAATATTTTGTCAAAACAATTTTCGTCAAGTATGAGTCATTGATGGATCGCGTCGTTCAGACGCTGTTCATATGTAGCTCATTCTTGACGAAATAAAATTGAGGATTGAAATAAAACCTAATAAATTGAGTTTTGTTTTCTTGTTCGTCTGCAGAAATTAACGAATGTGACTTCGGAAACGGAGGCTGTGAAGATGTTTGTGTCAACACTGAAGGCTCATACAGATGTGAATGTCCAGCAAATATGGAACTTCGCGCTGATGGAAAGACCTGTGGTATCCAATGTTACGAATGCGTCAACGTTTTGAACCCAGAGGTCGAATGCCAACCTGTTGTCTGCCAAGAATCCGCCGATGCATGCTTCGCTACACACAGGACACGTGACAATGTTACCACGACAACGAAGGGATGCAAACAAACCATGGCCTGTATCAATAATATGATTCAGGTAATTTTGCTTGTTTTTTTGATAATACCTGTAACAATAGTTATCAATTTGAAATTATTTGCTATTTTTTCATTTTTTTTCAAATTTTGATAACTTTTACTGTCTGTTTGAATCTATGCCTATTTAATGCCGATTTTTTAATTTCCACTTCGGCTAAAATATTGCAATAGGGGATGAAAGCCATAAGATGAATGATCCACACAACTATCAACTTTAAAATTTAGATATGTTTATTTTGCTAGATTTTGTAGTTCAAACTGCATCTTAATCGTAATCTTTAGGTTTTTTTTTTTTTATATTGACGATCCACGGTCGGCTATGTGGGCGTTGCTTGAAGCATTATCGACTTATTTTTTAGGATAGGGAAAGAATAATGATGTTGATATTGATTTTTTAGAATCCAGCAGCAGCGGGAGAAGGACCATCACAGTGCAATATCAATGACCATAACTCAAAATGCGAATGTTGTTGCATGTACTCACTCTGTAACGAAGAAAGTTGCCCATACGACAACTTCACATGTGAGTGTGCAGTATTTTGTTATTAAACAAGGGAAACTTCAAAATATCGTACAGGCAACTGCGCTTTACCGAAAAATATCCCCGAGAAGACCGAACCGCGTCATAGTAAAGTTAGCTGAATTTGCCCTTGCACAATGGTGAAGCCATCTATCACTATTTCTAAGTGATATATCAGAAAAAAGAATATCGACATTGGAACTGCAAGATATTGCGAACCGCGATCTCGTGCAGTTAGTTTTCTGTGAAAGATTAGTTTCTTTTGTACTAGTGTCTGGTAATGTTTGGGAGCCTTAACCTGTATTTACGTAGCCCACTACCGACTAATAAACCAAAAATAATTGTTTACCATCTGCATAAGGGTTAAACAATTTATCGTTACATACTATTTATCAGAAGAAAATTTGTTTGAAATGATTTAACAATATTTTATCACATAATTTCGATCTAGTGCCATCATGCCCAAGCTTCGAAAAGGCATTCGTCACTTTCACTGGACTCCAAACTGACGGTTCCATTCTTGCTGGAGGAATTGCCCGCGTCGACTGCGGACAAGGCTACATTCTTGCTAACACCCTTGAAGCAAGCACACAAATCCAGTGCGCCTACAACTTCATCAATGGTACCGCTGAATGGGATGGTGACTTCGAAGATTTAGACACATGTGTTGGTAAGATATATGCATCCAGATATTTTAGCCCCTTTTTTCAAATAGATCACTCTGACTAAGGCCCTGTACCAACGTCCACCTATAGACGGACAGGGTTAGTGTTTCTGGAAAGATATGGTCTTTTCGGTTCGGCCCGGCATGCCCGAGTTATTTTATGCTGGATTGAGTGCTGGGCATGGATTATCGTACCGGAAAGGATTTTGCTAGGCTTGTGATATGGTTGTTGATAGATATGTCAACATTAGAATTGTTTCGTGTATATGACCAATTCGCAGTATTCGAATGCTAGCGATTGGCTATAATTTGACAGCATGATTGCGCAAAATATTTGGCATTCTACTTCTCTTCCAAACGTTTACCTAAAAATTGTTTAGATGTGAACGAATCACTTATGAATCACGTAATCTCTGATCGCGAGGGAATAACTTGACACTATGACAATTTTTTTTATTTTTTTATAGCCACTTCTTAGAGTGGATCACCCTGTCCAAGGCCCTGTAACAGCGGCCACTTTTAGACGGACAGGGTTACAATTACTGGATATCATCTTTTCCTGTTCGGCTTAGCCTACCCAAGTTATTACACCCTGGGTTGAATGGTGGGCATGGATAAGCGAGCCGGACTCGCCGGGGCTCGAACCCGAGATCTTCAACCTGCGATGCCAACATGTTTAAAAACTAGGCCATGAGTTTATTGACATATACATTAATATAACCTTGCATATTGCTCTTTATTGTTATTATAAATAATGTAAGTTGTTCAACAATTTTCATGCAGATATTGACGAATGTGACTCCGACGATAACGGAGGATGTCAAGTACCAGCTATCTGTGTCAACTTACCAGGAAGTTACGAATGTAGATGCCCAGAAGAACCAGCTGATTACGTCTTGGTTGAAGGATTCATCTGTGAAAGGTGTGCTTTAAGTTTTTATTTAAACATTTTGTTAAGTATGGGTCAATGATGGATGGCGGCTACAAGGCGCGGTTCATCTTTGACTCATTCTTGGGAAAACAATATTTAAGCGAAGATTGTATTGCACCCCTACTCGCTGGCACAGTATGTTACGCTCGATCGTATGGTGTGAAAGTCGTTAGGTGCTTGACCATTTTACCACCGAGCGGGTAGGTGTAACCTAGAATAATAGATACACATGGTTTATGGACAGGCCATAGCAAATAGTTTAAAAACCTTCCGAAAGAAAAAAATTGTTATGCCGTACACAAGCCAGTGATATATTGGATCCCGTCTAAGTGGTATCTGCCATGGGCAATAGTAGTAGTAGTTGGTGGTACGTGTTAATCTTCAAGTGGAAATGTTTTGCACTTAAATGAATTATAGTGGAGCGCAGTCAGCGGTATCTGCTAAGGTGTCATCTGCCATCTGTGGTGCGTTGATATTTTGTGGTACAATAGCACAGTAGTCTTCTGTAACCCGTAGACTCAATATATTTTTTAAATTTCATTTCAGAGACGAATGCGCTGATGTCGATCAAGGTGGATGCTCAGACAATTGTACAAATACAATTGGAAGTTATTATTGCTCATGCCCACAAGGAATGTCCATTGTCGGAGAAGACGGTCTTACATGCGGTAAGAAATTTTAAAGTTGATTTTCATACAGTGTGGAAAAGTGCAACAAATGTATCCAAAGGCGCGATCTATGAACAACCCATAATTGGCTAAATATTGTTGATTTTTTAGTCTTATTCTGATATTTGCAAATAAAATTACTGTCGAAGAATGGCAATTTTAATGCATTTTTGTAACAATATATTTCATAATATAATTCGAAAAATTATATTTTTTAAATGAAGCACAAAAAATGAGCCTAATTTTAAACAAAATTTTTTCATTTCCAATCAACATTTTTTTTCCGAAAAAAATATGATGAAATATCTCGCATTATAATATATATTTTCTCGCCATACGACATTTAATTTATTAATTTATTCTTGTAATTTTTAACATAGATCCTGATGAATGTATGGATGCAAATGGTGGATGTCATCAACTCTGTGTTAACTTGCTCGGTTCATACGAATGTAGATGTCATGCTCAGGGATACAGAATAGGAGATGATGGTCAAACATGTGTCGGTAAGTAATGAAAAATCAATATTAACTAACTTGTTGTTGAAATCTTGTCTAACGAATACTTGAAGAAAATTGATGTACTGATATATTCAACTGTCAATTTTTAAATTCAGATATGTTTGTCCAGTTCAGACATCTCCTAGTGCTTTGGTCAAGGAAATTTTGATTTGTATACCTCAATATCAATTAGTGTCAATTTTATAGGAATTCCGCAGAAATTACACAGCATCAAATATAAAAAAAACTATAAATATGAACGGGACGAAAATGTCAAATTTGCGTTGTCTTTCTCAAGTCAGTGCAGAGATAAAGTTTATTCAGGGTGCGCCAGAAAATAGCAATATTTTGCGGCAACTCTTATTGTATTTTGCTATTTTCTGTAATTTTACCTAAGAAATTACTCAAAATGGGCACTTTTTTGTTGTTCTACGTTTTCTGTCCTCGTTAAATTTTAGTGCACGGATCCGCTAGATAACGACGATGGTTCATAACTTATAATCATTTCTGTTATTCTTTTAGATATCGACGAGTGTCTTGAAGACAACGGTGGTTGCGAAAGAAATTGCACAAATCTTGATCCAGGTTACGAATGCTCTTGTGGAGAAGGTTTCATGCTGTTGCCAGACGGTTTCGGTTGCCGACCCAACCCATGTTTCATCGATAACGGAGGTTGCTTCCAAATCTGTACCGTTTTGGAAGAAGGACACATCTGCGAATGCAACCCAGGATACGAGGCCTTGGATGATGGTACATGCGTCGACATTGACGAATGTGCTGATGGTATTGCCAACTGCCAATACAATTGTACCAACTTCGATGGAGGTTATACTTGTGAATGCCCACCAGGGGAAGCTCTGAGAAACGACGGAAGAACGTGCGGTAAGCTTGAATTTTTATTCACAAATTTTAGAATTAGTTCTACATACCTAATATATTTAACTATCCTTTATCTGACTGAAAATGGAACCGGTTCGGTCGGTCCCAACCGACTTGGAAATTAAGCAACAGCCACAGATGGATAGCGTCGATTCATCACTGAATCCTATCAAATAGATATATGAACGATAGGTCAGATTGAAGTTCTTGACTTGCTTGACCAATTTTTACTGACTGGACAATAGACTGACCGCTCATATTTTATATTTATGTAAAAAATCTTTTCAACAGGCCGTGCTTGCTACACCTGCAACGGAGCTGCTTCAAACGAAGAATGTAACGTCAACTTCGAAGTTTGCCCAATGGATGCAGATGCATGTGAAAACGAAGTCCGTATGCACGGTGGACGCAAAGCTATCTTCAAGAGATGCAAACAAGCTCATGCTTGCAACAACAATCATATTCAGGTAAATTTCATTGTTTTTCAATAACAAAACAGGTATAAAGTTGAAATTGTAACTTGGGTCCTAAAGTTCAATGCGAATTCACGAATCTTTCGATTAGATTTTCTGACGATTCGAAAACAACATGATTAGAAATGTATAACTTTTTAAAATTTGAATATATATTTTGATGTTAAATGCGATTTTTTTATATAGGCGCCATTGTTGGTTTCTAAATTTATGAAACTTTGATTCGAATATTCGAGTTATTACGAAAAATATTCGATTTGGACCACCCGTGATTGTAACATTGGCCTATAAAGGAAACTAACCACTTTCCCATATTCAGAATCCACGTGATGCCTGGGCACCAGATCAATGTAATGCCGGAGACGAAAATGATGTCTGCAGATGTTGTTGCACGGGACATTTATGTAACTTCAACGAGAAACCATGCAAAGTCACATACGAATGTGGTCTTAAGAGGGTAAGATCGAATTAAGTGCACAAATTGACCTAATTAGAAACTTTCTTTAGTTATGTATGACTTAAAGACGGCTTCATTGGTTTGTTTTTGTCATTACTATGATTATTTGTAATAGTTAAGTTAAGTTCAATTTCAAAGTATTCGATTTTTCACAGTTGTAATTATGACTATGGAAAACAATGCAAGTTTTTTCTTGCACTTCTTTAAACTGTTTTGTTTTTGTATTTGTAGGCTGATGTCGTTGTTGTTCTTGACTCCTCAAGCTCCGTTAAGTTTAACGACTTCCAGAAAATGAAGAATTTTGCCCAAGATATCTTTGCGAGTTACGATATTGGACAAGATAGTGTCAGGGCTGCTCTTGTACGTTACAACCGTGAGGTCGACTCAAGATTCCATTTGAACGATTTTGACAGCCTTGCTGATGTCCAAGACGCTGTTGACAATACTCAACACAGTGGACGTGGTACTTTGACTGGACAAGCTATGCAACACGTTTTGGACGTTGAATTGGCTGAAGAAAATGGTGCCAGATCTGATGTACCAAAGATCGTTATTGTCGTCACTGACGGAAAATCTAAGGTCAGTAGTGGTTTTCCTCTCTTCGAGTGGACTGTCCTGGACAGAAAACTTATGTCCAAGTTTTGTCAAGCATGAGCCATTGATGGATCGCGCTGACAAAGCGCGCTCAATCAGTGGATCATACTTGACAAAACGAAATTTTTGTGATTGAAATTGTAAAAATCAAATCTGAATAAATTTGTCACCAACCGTGAGTTCAAGCTTAAATTCAAGATTGGAATCGATTCGATAAATTTTTGAAATGAATGAAATCAATTTTTTGAAATGATCACAAATTTCTCTTTTTATTTTTCAATTTTTTCCTTTTCAGGATGACGTAAGTGGACCAGCTCAAGCACTACGTGCTGCAGGAGTAAGAACTATTGGTGTCGGTATCGGTGCCAAGGTTGATGTTGCTGAATTGGAAACTATCGCTGGATCACCAGAAAGCGCCATTTTCGCAGAGACTTTCGACAAGGTCTTCGCCAAGATGGAAGCTCTCCGATTCGAAATCTGCAGAGGTATGATATACTTTGACACCAAAGTTGTTTTGTAGGATTTCATTTGGAGGCTTTTTCATAATTGTTTTTTATTGTTTTATAAGATTTATTGATTCTGTATTATGTAAAAGTCCGTGCGTTCTCTTATTCTGAAAAATTGAAATAGTAAAATTTCAGTAAGTAATATTATTTTGTATAAGGTATGAACCACAGATAGTAACATGCTCTATCTCGCCGACTATAAAAAACCGGAATGAATTTCCTTAAACGTAAGAAATCTGACGCAGTCCCTACGGCCCTTTTTCAGGCAGTTTTAAGCCCTGATAACAACTAATTAATTATAATTCAAGATACTGATGAATGTGCAAGCGGTAATGGAGGATGTTCAGATGGATGTGTGAACACAGCCGGATCATACTATTGCACTTGCCCAGAAGGTCTTTTCCTTGGACAAGATGCCCGTACATGCGCAGATGGTAAGTGCCATTACTGATTTACGATTAGCTCTTCTAGTTTTCCGTAATGTTCGTCTTTTAAAGTTATGTAGATTGTAACCAAAATTGTCTTTTTTGAGCAGTGATTCTATCGACCTTTTTGACCAAATATAGATGCAAACATGCTTTACAAACTTCAACACATTTCGAACTCGAAATATTCGATCGGCGATGATGCCAACTCGTTGATCACTAGACGACCGCGCCTGGTTGACCAATATTCATTTTAATTTTGCTAACAATTTTTTAATCATGTTCCAGCCGCCCCTGGACAAACCACCGGAGCATTTGACGAATGTGCCACCAGCAACGGTGGTTGTGAACATATCTGCACAGACACTTTTGAAGGATTCAACTGTTCTTGCAGAGAAGGATATGCTCTTCGTGACGACGCCTTCAGCTGTATCGGTACGTATTTGTTCTTGTTATATTTCACTGTAAAGAAGTTCTGAAATAGCACCTGGAAGAAACCAACCAGTAGCCATTTCGATACAGTGCAGTTAGTTGTATTTTCCCTGGGTGATAGTAAACCATTCACCTCTGCTTTTTCGGCTCTTTCTTCCTCGGGTCCAATTTCAACAGTTGCCACTAGAGGCTGCCAACTTCGAATATCTCTAGGATGTAATTGTATTGAATTTTTTAATTAATTTGTCCGATGACATTGTCAAAGAGACAAACGATAGTGTTTCGCATTATCTTACATATATTATTTCATTGATTTTAGAAATTAACGAATGCAACGTTGAAGAATTGAACCTCTGCACCGACGATTGCATCGACATCCAGGAAGGATATTACTGCGAATGTCCGGAAGACCACGAGTTGGACAGCAATGACTTGTCGACATGTACACCCAGACCAGGACGTAAGATCGTTTTTCCCCCTAATAACAATATTTAATATTGAAATATTATCCATAAATATATATTTAGTTATAGTTTATTGAATTCGAATCACAGGTGGATTATTTCACTTAGCTCCATTGGGGTATGTGTATTTATATTAGGGGTTTGAAATGAGCATTGGCGTTATTAAATGATGGATACACTAAGTTTAATTTTGTGAAACATGAGCCAAGGGTGAATCGCGCCTCGTTGGCGCAATCCATCAGCGGCACAAACTTTGAAAAAGGAGTTTATGAAAAATTTTTATCTACTAGATAGTATCTAATGTTGAATTTGCGTTTTTCCGTCCATGAAAAACAACTTATTGATATTTACATCATCCATCCCCGGGAACAGCGGCTAAAAGAAACATATTATCGGACACTTACACGGCCAATACCTTCCAGCAATTGATTTCTATGTAGGAAACATGTCAAATATGGCTGACCAACTGCTATAGAATGCACTGACACCCAGTAGAAAATATGTTAGGATAATTCTAAATCAAGTACATACATGGCTGAACTATGCGATGGTAATTACGTTTGGTTACTAAGCACTAGTATTTATTTCTCTTTCCTATTTGGTCATTTCGTTCACAGTCCACACATTTATTTTGCAGCTGCTGATTGTCCAGCTGGTTTCCAACCACTCTCCGGAAGTTGTGTACAAGTGTTGCAAGATATGTTGAGTTATTCTGCCGCCGGTTCTGCTTGTGCTGCTCAGGGTGGAAGACTTGCTTCAGTCAGAGATGAAGGAGTATGGAATGTCTACAAAAGAGTTTTCGGAGCAATTGAGGGTGATTTGTGGATTGGACTTGACGACAGAGATGAGGGTGGTACCTGGAGCAACTCCGATGGAACTGACTTCGATTTCGGACAAATATGGGCACCTGAACAACCGAGTAAGTAGCGAGATTGATCATTAATCGGTTGCAATTGTGCTGATATGTATCAATTAGAGAATTTACAGATTTAAAATTTTATTTTTCTAAGAATGAATCACGGATCGACCGCGCATAGTTGGAGCAATCCCTCTGTCCCCGTACTTAACAAAACCCGATTGGGCAAAACTTTTTTGACCTGGTCACTTGTTTTAATGTCAGAATATTCTGAAAGAATCATATACTGTGTATATGCATATTTTGTTAAGCATGATCCACTAATGGATCGCGCCGACGAGGCGAGGTTCATCTGTGTCTACGATTGACAAAATGAAATTTGGTTATACATATTATTTTTGAATCCCTCTTTTTCATAAGAAAATAACACTAAGGACTTAAATTTGATCATTTCAAAAACTATTTGATAAATGATTATTTTTGTGAAATTCTTCTTTGTTCAAATATTTAATATAATATTTCGACAAATTTTAATAGAATCACCGGGTTATCATACGAAATAAAATTTTAAATGTAAAAACTAAATTCGATTTTGGATTGTGTAAATCACCACTAATATTCAAATATATTTTGAAGTTAGGTTCCATATTTTGTTTCAATTTTGCACTTTTTATATTATTATTTTTAACCATTTTTTCGTTTTATCTTACAGGAGTTGGCAAGTGTGCCGTACTTGAACGCAGCAGCGACTTCAGATTGGCAACACGGGCTTGCGCTGAACAATACAGAGCAATCTGTGAAATACGTGAGTCCATATTTTTATGTGTATTTTCATGTTTAATATTTTGTAAACTGTTTATACGGGTCTTCAAAATAAAGGTTGCTTTTGTTTATTCCATGTAAAGCTGAAAATCTGAATGCGCGAGTACAGCCGGGCAGAACCAAATGCTTCTCAATCGGAAATTTTTTGCTGAAATAAGTTTTTTTAAGTAGGAGTCACTGATAGATCGCCCCGCCAACATGAACAGATGAAGTTGATTATCATTTTGAATATCTGACTCGGACTGTAATTATGTCAGCTACTCAGACAACCAACGTAAGAGAAAATTGACCAACGAATCCAAAAGCAATATTCGAGGTTTTCCCTTGCATAACAAAAAAATGATGGGGTTGTTTGGTAATTGTGAAACTGCACAAAAAGCTTTATATTTAATTACATGGTACTGGTATGGAATATCATTGTTGATGATTATGAAGGTGTTCAAACCACCCGAAGAAAATAATACAAAATACCAAGACGCCCGTAAACAAAAAATATTCTGTCTGGTGATGTCAGCCTAGCTTTTCCGCAAACTAGGTAGAAGTATACCGAATTTTATTCGAAACTAGGTAAAATAGTACTAGGTAATCTAGTTTCACTTTCCAAACTAGGTAGTATTTTGATTAAAAAACCAGGTACCTTAAAACTGAGCATCTATTTTTTTGGTAAAGGTTAAAAATAGGTCAAAAATCGGTAAAAGTTAAACTAGGTGAGTTATTCTTGAAACAAAATTAAAGTAATCTGACAATAAACTCGGTATAAGTATACTAGGTAAACTAGGTTCTTTTACCTGAATTGCAAACACTACTACTACACACTGCTTCAACAAAAATACAATACAATCAACTGTAGCAATAGTTTATTTACATTTTTTTTTTTTTTCATTTTCAGCTCGCTCAGATGGATTCGTCGTTTACAGTAGAAGCTGGCAAAATGGTGCTCAGGGTAAAATCTATTTCCCATACGGAGCTGATGCAGTTAAAGTTGAATTTCCCTGGAGATGTCAAATCTTTGAATGTGAGTAGCAGAAATATCATACGTTGTAACAATAATGCAATAAAATCACCGTTCTTCGACGGCGATTTGATTCCTTTTTATTAAGCAAAAAAATAAACTAAAACCTACTCTTTGGCCTATTATTGGCCAAGTCGGCGCCTTCCATCAACAGTCTATATTTGGTATAAATCTTACAAACAGGGTTGTTTCAGATCTTGGAAATATCCTATTACTGCAATTTTCCGGTAAAATGACTACCTAATGAATGTCATATAGCTTTTGCGCTTATTTGTGAAATTCAACCAAACCCCGTAGTATTTGTAGAAACAATCGGTTTGTATGCATAAGTTGTCATCTGGTATTTATCTTCTGTTATTGACATTTTGAATATCATTCGATAAAATAGCCAAAATTGATGTTGTTGTCCAAACACGAACAATGTCCAACTGTATCGTGACCTTTAACAAAAAATATTTTTTTAATACAGGTTTGGTTTGGTAGTGTCAGTGAACGAATGGGAAGAAATACTTACATCATCACCCAAAATCCGATCCAACGTGCAAGCGGTATGGGAGAAGCTCAATTTGTTCTTGACTCTGGACGAGTTCGATTCCCAGGATATAATATTGTAGTTACAAGATATGTTGAACCAGGAGTAGACGCTGGGCCAAGTGGCGGAGGATTTGTCAGTGGAGGCGGAGGCACTGTAGGAGGCGGCACTTCCGTCTCTGGAGGGGGCACCGGAGGAGGATTCGTCCCTAGCGGCAGTGGAGCCAGCGGCACTTTCGTCTCTGGAGGTGGCACCGTAGGTGGCGGCACTTTCGTCTCTGGAGGTAGCACCGGAGGAGGATTCGTCCCTAGCGGCACTTTCGTATCTGGAGGAGGCACCGGAGGAGGATTCGTCACCAGCGGCGGTGGAGGCAGCGGCACCTTCGTATCTGGAGGAGGCGCCGGAGGTGGATTCGTCACCAGCGGCGGTGGAGGCAGCGGCACCTTCGTCTCTGGAGGTAGCACCGGAGGAGGATTCGTCCCTAGCGGCACTTTCGTATCTGGAGAAGGCACCGGAGGAGGATTCGTCACCAGCGGCGGTGGAGGCAGCGGCACCTTCGTCTCTGGAGGTGGCACCGGAGGTGGATTCGTCACCAGCGGCGGTGGAGGCAGCGGCACCTTCGTCTCTGGAGGTAGCACCGGAGGAGGATTCGTCCCTAGCGGCACTTTCGTATCTGGAGAAGGCACCGGAGGAGGATTCGTCACCAGCGGCGGTGGAGGCAGCGGCACCTTCGTCTCTGGAGGTGGTAGTGGCACTTTTGTCTCTGGAGGAGGTTCCTCTTCTGGACAAGGATTCACTACTTTCAGACGAGAAGGAGGGGATGGCTTTGTCAGTACTGGAGGTTCTGGAGGATTCACAAGTGGTGGAGGCGGCACTTTTGTGTCGGGTGGAACTTTCCCTTCTGGTTTCACTTCAGAAGGAGTAAGCACTGAAGGCAACGGCATGGGTGGCCACTCCGGTTAAAATTTCTATCAAACAAAATAGGACACATTTTATTCAGTAATGTGGCATGGACGGTGTAATCTGCGTATAGTACATAATATTGGTTGTTATTCGCCCCATTTTCCAATATTTTATTGAATTCGTCGCATTTTAATTAAAACGTGGTTCCACACATAATTTGTTAATATTTTAATCATTTGAAAGTTAACTCTCAAAACTTTTTCTCTAATTAGAGATGAGAAATATAAGGTCAAGTCTGATTGAACTCTATCCTGTCTGATACAAAAATCTTCCGAGAGTGGTACCACACCGCTTTATTAAATCGATCCCCTAAGATGTACTTTCGTAAACTTTATTGATTACTGTTTTGGGTTAACAACACTGGTTTGATAATTATTTTGGTGTCATAATAGTATATTTTATTGCTGTTACTTTTATCTGTTTTTATCAATCACACATGATTAGTATTTAGTTTATTGGTAATATTTCGACTATGAATAAATAAATAAACATTTGAACAAATTTCCCGAGACTGTTGCGTGTGATCGTTATTTGTATTTAATATAAATATAAAATAAAAGTTGATGCATTTTCTCTTCCAAGAAAAGTTAGTTTGTACGCCCAGTCAGCAATATTATGAGTAATTAAGGTTTCGTTGACAATGGGTGACTGATGGATGAGCCAGCAATTTGAGGCTGGATAAAACCGAATCGTGTTAATTCGATTTTTTTTTAAAGTTTTTTTTCGCATCGGATCAAATCGCTAATTCCGTCTTGATACCAAAGGCTTCATTTTTATCATTGACATTTGCCTAATTATCAAAATATTGAAATTCGTAGCTCGATTTTTTGTGATAAAATTTGAAAGTTTCATTTCATTGTGCAAGTTTCGAATGGGTCAGGAACATTTGATGAGAAAATTTTTATTAAGCATCAGACACTGATGATTCGCGCCGTGCTGACGCGCGGGCATTGACACTTCTAGCTATTTCTGGAAGTCTAATTAGGTGCTAGCTGCGTTAGGAAGTGCTTTAGTAGCAGCGAAATGTACAAAATATAAATAAAAATGCGCCACGCTATATGAGTATTACGAGGAAAACTTTGGCTTACCAATTCAGTCCAGCATACAAGAATTCAACTTAGCAACTTCAACTTAGATTCCCTACTGGAACTAGGGCTGGGAAAACCCGAATCATTGAAAATACGAATGTATACATATTTTTTTGAATTGGATAGAATTACTAATTCCACATTGATAGCAAATGTTCCGCTGTTCATTTCAATTTATCCCCCTTATTAAATTCAAAAGATTCATAGCTACGAATTCACTAATATTTGTATAAATGAACTATAAGAGGAAATTTGCCAGCATTTCACATGTGATCTTTCAGGACATTATAAAATTTGCTCAAAATTTTATTGTGAAATTGCGATAATTCCATTTTTCACAAGTATATCTGCTTCGAATAATTGGCGGTTGGAATCGAATTGCTTCGTCTTATGATGGATACTACATAGTAGATAATAATATTATCAGCTCAATTTTTGCTAATTTCATTATTTATTATCGAAAGTTCATTAGGGAGTATCCGAGCCCCATTTTCAACGTAAAAATGTACAGCGGAGAATGTTCTGCGATAGACTATTTAGATTATGACATAACGAGAGGTTAACAGAATTATTTTCAGTTTCTTGGAAAGATCGCATGTTATTTTAGTTTTTTGCTTTGATACTATTCAGGCATTTGTCACATATGAATATCGTGTCTAGTAGAACACTCGATAAAAATGGGTTTCATCATAAGAAAATACCAATCAAAATACATTTCGCGATAAATCTCTTTTTGCGAAAATGTAAAAAAGTATCTATTCGAGTGTCTAGTAGCAACCAAACTGTAAAAAAGTTTTGAAACTATCAATACTGCTATGAAATAGCAGTGTTGATGGTTTTGAAACTTTTTGTCTATCCGAAGTAACTGGCATGAAATTTGGACCGCAGAAGGAAGATAAGATTATGCCATTCTAGTCCAAGCAATCCTATCCTAGTTCAGCAAAAATGAAGCATCCTATCCTATCCTAGTCCATCAAAAATGAAGCATGTTAAGTTAAGAGAGACTAATGGATCGCGCTGGTATTCTGAAAGAATGATCCCGGATTTTGTGAAAGAATTCGACATTTTTTATATAAAATTTTCTATTTTATTTATATTTTATTTTCCGCTGTAATTAAAATTAAGGAAATAGAAAAGGCACATTAAAAAAAGGAGAAAACGAAATTACGCATTTTAAAATACAGGTACTATTGATTATACTTACAATGTAAGAATGATGAGCAAAGATAGCGCAAGATTTTTTTCAATAAGACACAATTTTTTTGAAAACACGCAGAAAACTCTCCCAAGTCCGTATGCTGTTTTTGTATAAATGATTCTTATTTTTTGTTCGGAACTGAGCATGTGAAATTTACTTTTGTTTGCTTAACTACTCACTTGCAGGACAAAAAGCTGGTGCAAAATGTAATACAGGCAACTGCATTCAAAGTGGAAAACATTCCAGACAGCCTAAACCACTATATTAAAGAGAAGTGGGTGGCATTTGCCATGGACAATGGTGAAATAGGCCTGTTCCACCAAACAAAAACTGTTGCTGATGTATCGATTCGAAGGCCGTGTTCAACAAATGGTGCAGATAAATAACATTTTAGGACAATTTATATTTCACATTCGCGTGAGTTTTAACATAAAAGGCTTCATAATCACTAACAGTGTTAAGTGATTTAAGCCTCAGTTCAACATTACTAATTTTATTACTCTCACAGGAAGCTTCAGAATATACTTTGAAATATTGCATTTTAGGGTAATAATTTTCTTCTGGTAGGAGTTATTTTTTTCAAGTGTCTAGGTGATAGAGTAGCTGGCATTCATTCACTATCGAATTCAATTTAAAAAATTGAAAATATGTTTTCAATGTCGATTCAAACATACAAACATCACCGTCCCGCAATGCCTTTCCAATCGGGAATACTTTGACGATGGATGCTTTGTCAAGTACGCACTTCTGGTACATGGCGCCACCGAGGCGAGATCTATCTGTGGCTCATGCTTGACAAAATGAAATTTCGGATTGGGTTATTTTCAAGTAAATTGACTTCGGATTTTGATGCTGATAAAAACAAGACATTGTTGATTTCTAAATTTTTAAATGTATTCGCGATAATGTAGAATATCAAATTTTTGGATGAAATATTTCCAAATCAAGTCCCAAGTTTTGTCCAAAATGATCATTACCACCCGCCACGGAGGTGTTAAGAAGTTACTATTGTCTCTGACGTGGGAGTAGGGCTGGACAAAGCCGAAAATTGGAAAAAATGGATTTGATGTGTTGAAATTTGTCCTGTATTCCGAAATTTCCCACAATATAATGTGGAAAGTTGGCCTTACATTATATGATATCTTAATACGTTTCGAAATAAAAAAAGCTATTCTATTCGAAATGATGTAATTCAATATTCGATTCGAAAGAGAATGAATCATAAAGTGGCAACCCCACTACAATCGGAAAAGTTTTTCAAAGCATCTTTCTACTGTTTCTTCTAAGTATGGGTCACTGATGGATCGCGTGGAGTAGACGCGGTCCATCTGTGGCACATGCTTAACAAAATGGAATTTCTGATAGGGTTCCCGTTTTTAGTCGTTCCCTCCGTCAGTGAGTCATTCCAATCATCACTCGAACGACTTGTAACCTTCAGGATAACGCAGTGGAACACGCGCGCTTTGCATTCAAATTAACGTTTGCGCAATTTGTGATACTGGTTCGAGACGATGTTCTGTATAATGACTATTTAATTTGTCGTTGTTGTTGTTTTCAGTTCGATGATGAGCGTTTGAATTTGGCGAATTCATATCTGATAAATCTCCTGTGTGATCTAGGATGTCAGCAGAGTCGTCATCTTCCAATAAAATTCTGGAAATGGAACGAATTTATTTATTCCACTCTAAGCAAGACAGGAAGTAGTGAAGTAGTGGCTCCAACGACCACCTAACTGCACGAACTACTACAAGATATAGTACCAGCAACTGCACTCTAATAGCGAAAAATATCCTAGAAGTAACTGAACTGCTATGGTGAAGTGCAGTGAGTGGTAGTATCTGCCATGGACGATGGTAAAATTACTATGAATACCAATGTTATTGACATAGTATCTAAAATTATATATTGTTGAATGGGTGCCCGGGCTCTCCAAAATATTCGGTTCATCATTCTCTTGCATTTTCCAGTGATTCGAGATGAACGGTATGAAAAAAAGTATTTTAGGAAATGAATGAAATATTTAGCAAGATTTTTTGTTTTATTGTTATTATACTTTTGATTCGAATATTCCATTCAATTCGCAAAAATTATTCGATTCGATTATGAGCTCAACGGATATCCGGTTTTGGTCAACGGCATAATGCGCTCCATATGAAACACGCCGTTAAAACCAGTCAAAATTAACTAAATTTACCTGCATACTAGTTTCATGCAGAAAACTTGGTACCATATATACCAACTTGATCAATACCCGTTGTCTTATTTGGGTAGGGACGTCCAATCAATAATTTTGTTTCGTCAATCATGTGCATAAGCACGAGTTACCGATGGAACGCACCGCCCAGATGTGGCCCATACGTGACTCATGCTTGACAAAGTGAACTTTCTGACCGGGTTAGTTCACTATTCTATATCTACAGATTACCAGTTAACAGCACTATTAACAAACGGTTGTACTGAAAAATTAGCATACTTGCTCAAATCCGTTAAGTTCGTTGATTGTTCTTCAGCAACTAACATTTCATATTCTTCCGCTGCAAAATTATCCCAGTCACTCATCACCATGGTAGATCCATCCATATTCTGAGAAAATAAAAATAAAGATAAACGAGTTGAATCAAACCAACGCGCTCTCGTTCATGAGAAAACGTCACAAATTGCATGGCGTCACATGGTTGCGTTGCTGGAGTGTTTTTTCATCATCGTTTTGTGTTACCATCGCGGCGCGTAAAGAACAGCGATAAAAAAGCGAACTTGGAAAACAGCAAGCGTTCTGTTAGCCTACACGAGGCTGAGAAATTTCGATTCATTTCCGAAAAAACGAGGCGTGTTTTGGAAGTTTTGGTCCGTTTAAGACTCGGACTTATGTAGTTTACTTGACATGAAACGTATCAGAGCGCAAGTAATAAATTCAGTACAGTGGCGGGAATTACGATGAACGAAGAAAGTTCATGAAATCAACAAACAACAACCATTGAGACTAATCGTTAAAAACAGGTGGGAAAGACAAATAGTATGTCCCATGGGGCCATTGCCCCGAACCAATCCGGTACAGCTGCAGCAATCTGCCTAGGACATGATTCGTGACACGAATCGATCTGAAGCACAAATTATTCGAATCAATAATAAATCGCTCACAGAAACAAGAACTAAATGAAATTGAGTTTTCATTTTCAACGACAAAATGCAATCGATTTCGGCCAAATTTTACTAGAATCGATTGTAGAATGTCGTAAAAATATAAACTTTTCGTTTGGTTTTGATCGAATCGATTTTTTTTTAATGTTAATGTTAGTTATTCTATGTCAGTAACTATGATTTTCATAATGGAGACCATTTGTAATCGTAAAAATGGGATATTTTTTATTTTTATGAAATTAATTATTCGATCTGATTAGGAAAAATGATTCGTATCAGATGGGATTTCCAAATGATTCAGTTTTGCACAACGCAAAATCCGCCTAATTAATGGCTCGCTAAGAGTAAGATACGACTTTTAATCGAAATTCTAGAATAACTGACTACTCGGATAAAGAAATTTTATGTTGAAGCTTAAAGCACACTAGCTAGAGTTTCTGTCCTACAACACAAGTTTCTACCAGAACAATAAAAAGTATAAACTATAAACACAAAGACAGAACTTACATTTTGAGGTGCGAGTGGGTCCTTTTGTTCATTGTTGAGGTATTTAGCAATATTGAAGAAAGTATCAAAAAATACATGAGCCATTTTACATTTTTTCAAGTCTTTCAAACTCACTCTTCCTGAGTGCTTAGGATTGACGATGTCGAAAATCTATGAGAAAGAAAGAAATACAAGAATGTTGAATACAAAAATCAACATAGCACTCTGGCACCCGCCAAGATACACGAACCATACATATGCTGTTCAAAGGGCTCAATCTGGATTGGCAAGTAGTGTGCCTCGACAAAAAGGGGCACTCACTTTTAGCTTCTGAAAAAGGAGCGCGCCGGGTGCACACATTATTAAAGGTCATAAAGTTTGTAAATAAGGATTAAAAATTTACAACAAAAACTTTGTCGAATGCTCCCATTTAATTGAAAATAATGTTTATCAATTGAAATAGACGAAATATAAAAAAAAAATACATTGCTAGCGAATATATAAATCCAATGTTCGCGAAATGTCATGTTCTAGACCTCCATAAATGCCATTTCTTTGTGCATTTTACTGAGAGCTATTTATCACTCCAGTTCTTCCAGTCCCCCTCCCTATACACGGTTAGTTTAGTATTATCTGCATATTAATCTATTTTATACATCTATAAGTATTACTCAACAAGGTATAATTTCAACAATTGTTAAGATCGCGTCAAAAAAACATGGTAATACTTCCCAGTCAGAAATTCCATTTTGTCAAGAATGAGCAACAACTGAACAAAAACTGTTCGGATAAAACTTTTATCAAAAAATTTCACGCTACCTGGCAAATGCAGTCTTCAAAAGGCAGTGGTTCAATGTCAAGTTGTTCTAATTTTTGTGATTGTTCTTCGTAAAAATATTCCATCTCGTACATAGATATCACACCATCACCATCTAGATCCATACATCGGAACCAATACTCAATACTGTGAAATAAAAACAATAAATGGGTTGAATTTACTTTAAGAATTTTCTAACTAATGCTCCGTGTTAACCAAGTCATGCGAGCGGAAGGATGTCAAATGTGCAAACCTATTGCATATCTTACGAATGTGTAATATATATGAATGCCGCTCATATTCTGAATTAGCCTCTGAAAACCCGAAATGTGTGGAATTTGAATCTGATTTAGATATTGTTTTCCGGAATCGGAACGAAACGTTGATCCGATATAAATTGGAAGTGTCCTGTTTTTCCTTTTACAGTTTGCTCTCATTATCAACATCAAGAAATAGTTTTTTAATTTGCAAATATAACAATACATTCAAACTGTAAAGGGCAATAGACTTTCAATTCATACTTCCTCTCTATATGGCAAAAAAAAAATGACTAAAACACAAAGTAATTTTATTTTATTTTGTCGTTGAAAAATGAAAACTCGTTTTCCTCATTCTGCAAGTTTTCGTTCGTATGATAATTTGTATATTTAGGTCAAAAATTGATGTTTTTAATCAGCACAATCATGTTCCAAGTCATAGATATCGAAAAATACTGGAACCAGTACTGGTTACGTAGGCACTTCTTTTCGATGTAAAAGTGAGAAGTAATATCTCACGCATAATTTTCGGTTACAAGTTTCCTGCTTTAAAATTTAAATTACCTCGTAGGCGTCTTTTTGTCTTCTTCAGATAAAATGAACCAAACAAAATCGACGTATGACATTTTACCAAGTTGATGATCAGATGTATCCCACCTCGTCACAGCGCCAGATAATACACGATCAATTAATCGACTTGACAATACTACGATAATGAAAAACAACATGTTAGAATATAAAATAAAAAATAAAAGAGAAAGCAAGAAAATTCACACAAATGAATTTTCAAACCGTTGATCTCGGTCGAAAACTGCTAAACGCTTCAAAGCATTTAAAACGTTTATAAACGTTTACGCTAAAGAGAGCAAGTGCTAGATCAAATATTGAGCGGTTCAACGTAATGCTAGGCCACTTTTGCGTATTTCAGTGTTGCATTCACAATATTTCCACAATTTGGGAAGAACTTTGTATATTCTGATTGGCGATCGATCTCGAAAACCTCGGTCAATTGCCCGTTAAATCCGATGCAACATCGATCACGTTAAATTATCATTGAGCGAGAAAAAATAGTGACTCATGAATTTTATTTTTTATTGCAAATATGAGACGCAAATGAATTTGAATCAGAATCGAAATCAAATATTCTGAATACTATTTTCGTGTTTCCATACATGAATCACTTGGCATGAGTCTATGTACTGACTACGTGTTAGCTCTGTGTTTATCCACCCACGAAAGTCCTTGTTCACGTTCGGTGATGACAGCACCATGAACTCTTTTGGACAGAACGATTGCTGTGTAATCGAGTATCTCATCTCAGTACAACGTTTTAATTCTGCTTAAGATGTTTTCCGCTTGAAATGCAGTAGTTGGGGATGTTCTTATCCGAATAGTCAAGTATTCTAGAGTGTTATATAAGTCTGATCAGAAGTAATTTAGTTTTCGGATCATTCATGATTTTTATTTGCATCGAAATCATGATATATGCAAAATTTTACGTCGTAAAATTTAAACATAAATCATGACTTCGCTTCTAAATAGGAAGAAAATGGTAGTATAACCAATTTCCTTTGTCTGAAGTGTTGAAACATCATTCTGTTAGTAAATCAAATTTGGAATGCTGTTTGAACCGAACAAAGAGGACAACCCTAGCAGTTCCATAAAATGAAAAAGCGTGATCTTAAAACTCAAATATATTATTGCACTTACCACCATCGCCGTAACCCAGAAGATCGTGTTTGTCGATGACAAGATCATGATCTGTGTCTAATTCCCAGAATTTACAATAAATAACATAAAAATGTTCGTATGAAAAATAATCAGTGATAGCGTTGATATCGTCTTCTTCCTCAAGTAGGGATAATACCTGTGTCAAAAATGGATTATCTTGGTCATAAAATATCACAAGGAAGAAAAATACCTGCGCAACAAATTTCACAGCATATACATGAAATTACACAAGCGCTAATATAAAAGTGTTCCAGCGCATACTTGAAAATATGTATTATTTCATTTTCGGCAGTACAAAAGGTTTTTTATATTTTTTTGGTATGCTTACTGTAGTTTTAAACAAAATATTTTATTTTAAAAAAATTTTATTTGATGTTTTTACAAAAAAATACAGCATAATCAAGGCCTTTTGTAGCATTAAAAGTTTTCGGATTTCAACGCTAGATAAAATCGAAATCTCAGTCATAAACAGAATACTTACAGTTAAAAAGTTACTTTTCCTTAATTCAGATGCTGTTATTTGACCAGACCAGGATCTGTTTACAACGTAAAATATTCTCGCGATGACCTGAACAATTATAATGATAATGATAAACATTAAAATTGAACAACAATTGAAATACCAATTATATCGAATCCGAATCCCGACTTACTGTGTTCATATATCTCGTGTGAAACTCAGGAGCGTCCTTCAAGAATATCAAACCGGGATGGGAGTCAACAATATCCTATTGGAAAATAAAGAGAAGAATTAGTAAAATCTGGTATTGATTTTTATAGTATGATCAGGATAGCGCACGGATTTGGCATAACAATACAGTATCTAATTAATTTAGAAATGGTTCGAGGTATGAATCTTTTCGAGGGTACCGCTGACTACATCTGGTGACAAAAAACAAGCTCCCCGAAAATGTTCTCTGACTAGATTATTGCAATTGCTGCCTCGACGGAAAAAAATTTGTCAATACATCTTTTGTTAAGTATGTGTCACTGATGGATCGCGTCCATGAGACGCGGTCCATCTGCGACGCATTCTTAACAAAAATGAATTTCCAATTACTTGCCGGGCTAGTGTATATATAGCTCGGTGCAAAAGTTCGGTGCTTGGCAAAATCTCCGAACATCGAGGGTAACGAAGAACGCACATAAATGGACGCAATGTGCGTGTGCGTGAAAGAGAAAATCAAAACTAATATAATCAGAGGGTGTAAAATGTATAAATCCGCTAATTATAAATGTAAATAAATATACAAAACGAAGCAAACTCACTTTTAATAGAGGTAGAAAATCTTCAAAATCGAGGCAATTTTTTGATGGTTTACCCAACAGTGCAACAAACCTCGATGCTGAGTCGTGATTTGTTGATGTTATTCTGGAAAATAAGATAAAATCAATAATAAGATACAATTGAATTTATATTTTAAGAGTAGTAATTGAAAACATCGTATAATCCGGATGTAGCTATAAATTTATTCATTCATATTACATTCCATTGTTGGTAATGGACTAAAGAGGAACGCGATCTATCAAGGAGTCATATCGATCTAAAATGCGAAATTTTAATAGTTTATATAGATTATTCGGAAGGAGAGGAATACCTAGAACAGAGGTAGAATGGATACTTCGGTGCAATTACCGTTTGCGGGTCATCGGATTTTAACTCACCCGGTAATAACTTTCCAATCAGTGGTCGTGGTTGAACTGCAACCACAGTGGTATTTCGCACATTCGAACTAGGTTATCTCGATCGAACATGACAACACGCGTTGTTTAACTCCATGGTTATTCTTAGCGCTTTATTGACAAAATTAAATATAATAGTATTATGTGTTGTTCATATTAAAACTAATGAACAAAAAGCATTTTCTTTTGCTTTTGTCACGCGAGGAGTTGTTTGTTTTCCCTAACTATTTAAATAGAAATATTCGGAGAATCTCGAAGCATAATATACGCAGAATCATACATACTTTTTCCATGTTCTTATTATTGCTGATTCTGAGACTTTCGTTGCTTCTGGATCTTCAGATGCAGCATGAAACAGTGGTCCTTTCCAGTACATTGATAATTTACAGGCCTGAAATATCACAGAAAAAAGATGAAAAAACTGGAAATTGGTTACATAGTTTCAGTGGCATTGGCATGCATAGGTACTTTTTTATTTAAAACCTATATAGCCAAATTTTTTGTTCCAAACTCTTAACTAATCATACAAAATCAACGGAATGTGTAATAGAATAGATAATTTATCAAAATCGATCCGACTTCTGAACCCATTTGTTTCTCTTTTTTCAATGAAAAAAAATTTGTGGAAAACATTACAAAGCTGATTGAACAGCTAAGGTAAAGTGCAGTGAGTGCAGTCTCCCTTAAAGTGGCATCAATAAATACCACAGTCGCAATTTGCGTTGACAAAATACCAGACTACCACTTACTCACTTGTTACCAAAGACACATACCAACCAAGTCGCAATATCATATCAAGGCTCAATTAAGATTTCCCTCTGGACTTTTTATTTCTGGCGGTGGTTGCTAATGTATGCTGTTATAGGTCTGTATTGCAGTGCGTATTTCCCAATCAAGTTTTAAGAACCGGGTCATGTTTGCGCGCGCATAGTCTTTGAATGCTTTTTAATTTGCCGAATGAAACCAAGTTTTAACTTATTAACCTGTACCTCAATGCACGTATCATAAATCATGCAACGTTAAATATTTGAACCGTATTCAACCTGTCGTTGTAACCTGTTGCTGAAATAATTAGCTCAGTAAACTGTCATTGAACTCTGACATATTTGCAATAACAACGGCAATCCAATTGATTTGAAATGCAGCAATATGAAAAATACTTGTCCGCTTAGAGCGCGCTTTGAATAATCAGATTATAATCTTTTTATCTGAAATTTCTTCTAAGCTAGATTGGAATCAGCTTCAAAAAGGCAAATTGACCGACAAGCTGAAGAAAAATTAAAACCAGCAATTTTACCATAACAGAAACATTCCATACAAACTAAACAAAATCAATATTGTGATGGGGTACAGTAAGTGTTCACAACTGGAAAGATGTTGCCAAAAATAAAAGTTCTGTTCGATTGGAATGTGGTAAAATCATATGTATGCTTCCCTTATTCGTATCTTACAACACTTAGCAAATATTCTTGGACAATTTCAAAAACTTGCAAGAAGAGCTAATATCAAATTTATTTTTGCGGGTGTTTAGTATAATTTTCTTCTGTTCATTTACCTTAAAATGTGAACTCCAGCTAAATTGCATTATGACGCCACGAATCGACGGCAAATTTTTTTTCTCAAACTTGTCCCTCATTTAAATTTCAAATATATTTATATCCTTACCATAGTATATCATAAAAAAGCAGTGATTTCAATATCATCGTTTAGCTTTGTTTACTATAAATCATTTCAAAATATTCACATAGCTTAACAACTTGCTGTATGGATGGGCCAAAACGAATCATTAGGAGTTCGAACCTGATTTAGACAATTTTTTTTGAATCGGATCGAATCACTTATTTCACATATATACAAAAAATATCCCACTTTTATCCCTACAATATATCCACATTATCAAATCAAGACACCCATAGCTGCGAAATCGCAAATATTGATAGAGTATCAGAGGCGATGTCCCATCAATTCACACTTCATCTTTCGTGAAACTACGATAATTCAAGATTAATTCGCAAGTTTTGTTCCTTTGGTTAATTTACGAATGATTTAAATGATTTGCTCTTCGAATCGATTCGAATTATCGAATCGAATTGCCCAGGTGTACAACTCATTAATCAATACCTTTGCGACTAATCCCATGTCTTCATAAGGTACCATTCCTTCTTCGTAACAACTACAAACTTCTGATATCTTCTGTATTGTTGTGGTAAGTTCATCTGGAAAAGTCGTTTTACATTAATGTTCCAGAAACTTATTCTACTGGATTTTCCAAAGTTAATAGTCGGAATTATGCAATGCAACTAAAGTTATAGATCATGTTGCATCAAAATATATTTAATATCCTTTGAAAATGAAGAACATAACCAACGATAATGAAAGATAGCTAACTATTCATCCGTAAATATACTTATTCGGAAAAAGGGTTTTGACAGGTATGGCCCACTAATGATTTAATATTGGTTCATGCTTAACAAAATACAAATTATGTTTGATACAAAGTTCATATAACTTACCTTCTGGTCGTGGTTTTCCTTTTGGAAAGTAAAATCTAGGAATTTCCACTTTTTGTGATTCCACTGTTGGTGATGTTATTGATTCTATTGTTTCTTCTTTCTGAAAATCCAATCAGTTTCATTACATTTATAATACTGATTCAAGCATTTATGTTACTTATAAAGGCAATATTTACATAAATTTAGTTATAAAGACTGCGACCGTTATCGTATAGTATATATATTTGGAAAAAAATGAAAGTTTTGATTTCGGATATAAATTGATCTGGTCACTTTCCTAATTTTTGACCAAAACAACACAAAATTGAGAGGTTACTTATGGTCAATACACCATCCACATATCAAACGTCACATGAAGGGTCATAACCTCATTGAAGGTGTTTGACGTAAGAATTTACGTCCAAACAAAAATATTACTTCAAGATAAAATTTGGAAGGTTATTTACGGCAATAATTTTCATAGAAAAACTGCAACGTGGGAAATAACTTTGTCCTGAGCTTTATATGACCTGGTATTAAATCTTGAGAGATGTAATATAATATATCAGTTTTTCCAAAGTCGGATTGAAGGCATTAGATGGCTCGTGTCAATAAAGAATGAATATATACATTAGTTCGAATTCGATAAAATGAAAAACGTCTATGAATGAGATCGTATGAATGATTTTTTTTGCAATAAAAACCGTTCTGGAAGGGATATTCGATAATTGTTCCCCGAGCGCGTAATTCAACAAAACCCTTTGTGGGTCGTTAAATAACACAAATTTAATTAAATTCGCGGAACCTTAACAATAAAATGAATCCCATAAAAAATTCACGTATGAGAACTGAATGTCATCAGTGACCGATATAAACATTGCGTGTTTGTGATCAGCAATTGAAATAAGGATAAATCAAAAAGTAAGGTAAGGTCTGAAATACCACAATCTCTTTCCACAAAATTACAAGTATATTTGTGGAAATAGATCATGATATTTCTATTTTTGACTTTGATACTATCTCATCTAAGCATTCTTGTGGCAACAATTACATCCGGATCTAAAGTCGCAAGTAAAAAAGGAAGAATGTTTTGTAGTTCACTACACGATAACTCGTAATCTCAATATTTCTGACAATTCAATATTATAATGCTACATCAAAACATGGGTAATTGGGTATGATCGTGAAAACAAACTAAAGAAAATTATGTTTCTATGCACCATGGTTGGTCTGTGGTTAATTTCAAAGGTAGAATTTGTTAGTTACTTCTTTTTAGCTCAAACGGGAAATCACGTATAAGATTCATAGATAGTGAGAACACTAAACTGCAGGCATTCATCAAAATGTAAACTAAATTTCCTGAATACTAGCTGTACTTCTGTTATTGGTGCAATCAACCCGAATTTTCGTGTGAATTTAATAATTTCGTATTTAGACCTAATCCGGTGTAAAAATAAGAGTATGAAATAAAGTGTGTTCAAGAAAATTGTCTGGTTTGCGTGTATTTCTAACAAAACAAGTGTTTGAAGTGCTCATAAATCACATTGGCAATTTTAATCACATTTGAACCCTATGTGGGAACTTGTTGCAAGAACCGGGGATCAATCCTGAAAAATAATTGCTACCTTGTCGGCAAAGAAAATTGGTTGTGCTCAATTTCTTTTATTTGCAATTCTATTAATTTCAGTCAACCTTGGAGTGAAATGTAATTACAACAAATCAGGCAGACTGGGAGAAAGTTGACTACTTTGCTATTCAGACACCAGAAGAAATATGAAGGTTATTAGTAGAAAAATTACCAAAATTCGATAATTCCAATTTACATCACATTTTACCACACCAAGATGATCAAACTGTCTTTCCACAGTGTCGAAAATAGGTCGGATGCCTTCTAATCATGCGATGAAAATGACAAGAATGTTTTAGACACACAAAGAAAATACAAGATTTTGCCAGCTTATTCACATCACTATACCATGTATTCGTCCAGAATCTCTCGCTCATTCATTTTTTCTATGTCTCGCTTTCCTCACTGATGAAAGACACAGGGATATGGAGAAACGCTTAGTCAATTTACCACCATCAGGCTATATAGTTACATCCGTGAGAAAAAGATAACAAGCACACATACAAAAATACTCCCCAAAAACAAAACCTTACTTTTATCCATTCATTAGACAGGCTTTGTTTCATACTGTCTTCCATTTCAAAAATAACTAACTTCATTATGAAGCACGAGATACCGGTATAATAATCAGTAGAGCAGCTGACTAATATCACATTAAAAAAATTTATACTACAATAGTATACCGTATGGTGTAATATCGCTCATTTAATTTTAAACTATTCACGTCTAGATGCAATGGTTTTATGAAAAAGAAGAGAGTATATTAGCATAATATTATCATTTACCATGAATAGGACTTCACTTCAATTTGAAATTATATTGTTTCAAGAATGAGCCACAGATAGACCGCGCCTCATCGGCGCGATCTATCGGTGACTCATACTCAACAAAAAATGCTTGATCATTTTTTTCTGACTTGTATACTTCACCTTTACAACAAACCCTATTTATTATACTATCAATTTCAACTTCACTAATCTTTAATATTATTTCTGCAACCTGCTGTGTTTGTCGATATATATTTTTAAATCAAGTTTTAAGAAAATGGATTTTTCGAAAAATAAACATAGTTCTTGGTTTGATTTGCACTGCAGAAAAATTCACAGCCGCGAAGGTTTTATTTTTGTTTTGATATAATGACTTCGCGAAATTTCTAACAAACGAATTTGTCGGTATAATTGGTAGACATTGTCACAACCAGTCTCTCAAATATGGATGATACTTTTATATTCATGATTCGAACCGTCCATCAGGGATTCAAGCATAACAAAAACGAAACAAGAGGCTTTAAAGAAAAGGTGGTTTTCCAGCACAATATGTGAATTAATTTGTCAAAACAATATGGCGTTTACAAGTTTTTCGCCCTTGATCAGTTTTTTGGTATCGAAACAAATTGTATAAACCACTCAAAACGCATTACCAGTTACTTTTATGAAAATCCTGAACATGTCCATGTCGGTATTACTAACGCGAATACAATTTACTCTTATTCATCTCAGATTAAAATCGCTAGAATTCATCGCCCGAATTTCGAATCGAATTTCTATCAAGATAGCAAATCGAAATAAAAGTAATTCTGCAATGAACACGTCTACTCGAATCAACTTCTATCCTCACAAAGTAATATCAATATCTTTGCCTCATCTATCATTGCGTTACTACCACACACTTTTCATGAAACCACTCTTATACAGCATAGTAAGTAACAAATGCTGTTAACCACTAAGCGCAGTTCACACAATTTAGCGTCCTTCATGATTTATGACCGACTATCCAATATCATAATATACGTAAAGGAGGTTAAGCTATAACGCTCGTTCTGACATGCCGTATTGAACGCACAGGATATGACTAAATGCATCGCATGAGGAAGGTATGTGTATTTTGAAAAGCTCACACCATCGGGTACGTATGATATATTGATGAAGTGCGTTTGAAAAACGCGCTTTAACAGTTGATCACGCGTGGCCAAACTTGATCCAATCGGGTCAGACGAGTTATGCATGTGCATGGATAAATACATGACAAACGAAGTTGATGTTTCATCCATATAGACGAAAAATCATCTCTCGGTTAAATAAAAATAACTCAAGGTAAATAAACGATTGTTTTATCTAACTCGCGAAACAAAAAGGACAGAGTGCAATGATCTTTCACGGTGCGTCATCAATAAGATGCATTAGCATTTATAATAAGTCAAATGCGAATTAACACGAAATGAAGAGGGCAAGAAGCATATTATTTACCTACCTACTACCCACTAGAATGGCAATCGACATAAATATAAAGGTAATAAATAATAGGTAGTTTACTCAGGTAAAATACAACAGAAAGAAATTAGCTTTTTGAACCTTCTTTTTGAAAGGAGAAAGGAGATTTTAAAGTTAACAAATATATAAGTACAACAATTTTTGCAAATATTGAGTAAACCTTGTTAAAAATGATGAGTTAAATACCGGCGTGATAAGGAATGGGGACAAGTAACATTCTGGTTACAATTGACATTTTTCAAGAATCGATCAATATTTGGTAAATCCCTACCCGTCCATCGCACTCTCGGATGGAGATAACATACACCGGCTTCGTATGATGGGATGAATTGATTTAGTATTGTTTAGAACTTGGTGTTATCAAATTATTATCTGTCTTTGCTTGGGCACTGATAACTGATGAGAAATTGAAGAGTGATTGCCCATCAGGATATTTTTTATTTTGCCAAGTATGAGCCATAGTTATACTGCGTCTTCATATTTGGCTAACATGAACATTAGTAATCACATGACCTTAGTTCATTCCCTACACCTTCACTTTACCAGATCACTCGATGCCGCTCGCATTTTAGCAGCATTCATCCAGGAATATAAAGGCACTCACATGGGGTGCTTTGATGAACTGTTTTGATTCAGTGAATATGCGACCAGGAAGGAAACTGGCGTGACGTTACTTTGCATACAAATTGTTTTGAGTCAGATAGCTTGGTTATACTGATGACGACGTTTGGCTATACGGGCTCAATTGAAATGTGAATACCCAGTGAGAAAATTGAGACTGATTTTGTAAATATGTTTCCCTGATGGTTCGCGACGTCGAGGCGCAGTCCATTTGCAGCACATGCTTGGCAACAAATTCTCATTGGGAATTAACCTACCCGGTATGAGCCATAAATGGAACGCATTCATTTGGGTATGATAAATATTTTATATAGGAGTCGGGCAATGAACCATAAATATGTTTTGTTAAGCTTGAGTCACTGGTGGGTAGAGCTGCGAGACATTTGTGACTCACACTTGGCAAAATAAAATATCTGATTGGAATGAGCTTCTTGCGAGAAATGGAGAAGGCATAACATGTGTTATGAAAACATACTTTTGTACGTAATATGTTGTTTCGATTGAAGAATGAGTGATGTAACATAATAACTCTGTCAGGTTTTAGTCATTCAACTGTAGGGTTCAAACAAGCTTCAATGTTTTTCTGGTTACTTAATGTGACGTGATATCAGTTCGAAGCAAAAGCAAGAAATGTATTGATCTTCCAGATGAATTTTCGAGAATTTCTATATTTTCCGGACTTTGGAAACTACGGGTATAATCAAGTGCGGCTAAAGATGGAATTGGTCTAAATAAAACAGAAAGCCTGTGAAGGTGACACTCGTAAAGTATTAAAATTAAAGACTTACCACGTGATTTGCGGTTCCGTTTTGAAGGGAAGAAATTCTCTTAGATGAAGCGACATCTTGCGGATAAATGAATATATCCTTTGGTTTGTCGCCGTACGAAGGAACTTCGGCAACATTTTGTACGTCATGAGAATTATTTTTGTTAGATGAGGAGGATAGTTTGGCTGTTGGAAAGGTCACTCCTTTGTTAAAATCAGAGTCGTTGGGGCCGTCTCTTTCATCGGTAGACTTTCTGCGCACAAAGTTGGACAGTTGGTCATGTGACGAGGTAGATTTACGTTGTTGATTTGTTCTCGTTTTCGATTCTTTTAATCTAGCTTGGTGATTGGTTATTTTTGGCTCTTTTTGGTAGTGGGTCTTACTCAGGTCCATCGTTAGTGACGCGGGTGAAGCATTTTTGTATATTTTCACTCCTGTGACGTAATTTTTCTCAGGTTTCGTTTCCTTAGCAGTTGACTCCTGCTTATCTGATACTGATGCTATCGAAATTTTCTTTATTCGAAACTTTGAAGCGCCTCCATTGCTATTTTTTAATGCATCGGGGGATAAAATAGGTGGCGAGAAGCTGCCTACTAAGCTTTCACTGTCAGTGCTTAATTTTCTTTCAGAATCTCTGGAAACTGAATTGATATTTAACATAGGTGGTGGTGTTGATTTAGAAGCTGGGGTCAAATTTCTATAGTACGCAGATCTCGTTGGGATCGAACCATTTGGTATTGTGTTCGGTGTTTTAGACATTGGAACATACATTGTACTTTTGCATCTAGAAGGAGACATTCCGTTTGTCTGAATTTTATCGGATGATGCGTTCGGTTTGACTTGAGGCTTATTTATAGTCGTATTTCTCTGTATGTTGATTGGAACGATTCGACTGGGTTCAGAGGTATGGATAGATGTGGGTTCGTTTTCAAACCTATTATCATATCTTTGTCCCTGGTTAGCGAAGTTCATGAATCCCATAGAATGTGACAGAGCATTAGAGATGGCGCTTCGAGCAGACGTTTTCGTGTAAACGAGGGGCTTGTCAGAGGAGGTAGAAGGTGAAAGTGATTGCGTCCTCCTTGGTGTAGAAGAAGGGACTACGAATATCGGAGGTTTGCGAGTACCGGAGTGAACCACAAAAGGAGTAGTGAGGTAGTTGGCATTGCGGTCTGATGAATACAATGTTCCAGCAGGCATCGGCGCTGAAAATCCGCCTCTTTTCTGAAAAATTACGAATCCGTCTGGAGGTGGATTACCATTGTTCATAAGAGTTTGTTTAATGTATCTCAAGCCATCTAGAGCGCTCGATAAATTTTCCGGTCTATAATTAGGTGATCGACAAGCAACATTGTAACGTAGTTCATCACCATATCCTCTCATCGCATCAACCAGCATCCGTTTGCGCAGAACACCATCCAGTAGTCGACGGCTCTTCTGCTTCAGAAGTTTATGTCCGATTTTCTGCGCAGGAGAACCGTCGTTGGGATTTTGCCACATCTGAAAGTTTATTACTTTCTCTGCTATATAAATAAACGCTGTGAAATGAATATTAGTATTTGGTGTAATCAAAATTTCGTATTAAAGACATGGGAAATGAGGTGAAAAATTATATAGAATGAAATCACATCTAGCCAGAACCGCTTATAAATCAGCAAAAAGAGAAGGCCGGAGCCGATGGTAAAATACCAATGGTATTTTACCCACAAAATTATAGCTGAGCTGTTGTAATTCTGTTTTAGACTGATGTCATATTTGATTTAATATACTCACGTAACCTAGTTCGACATAAAAGAGAAATCTATAATACAGTTCCTAGTAGCATCTGGTAGTTACAAAACATGTCACGTAATTTCCAGTCAGAAATATTTCGGTTAAGTTTGAGTCACCGAGGGATCGCGCAGTCCGTCTGTGACTCACGCTTGAGAAAATAAAACTCCTGCTACATATCTAAATCAAAGCGATTCTTTACTGTAAGATCATTTCACTAAAACATGCGAAAGGGATCTATCGACAAATTGTAAAGATAAGTGATACTGTGGTTTAATAATCTCTCGCAAAACGATTTCGTTAAACCGATTATCCAAAGCCAAGAATTTTTGTTCCGCGACTTTATGTTTGAACTGTCCAGAATTCTTCATTAACAGCGGCCCTGAGGCATGCGCCCTGTGTCATCAGTAAACAATGTTATCTCATTTAATCGAATCAAATTATCGAATCAAAAATTGCCAAATTACGTCGTACGTAAATGAAGGACGATAGGTTGGTTAAGCCTTTTGAAAGAATTCGATTTGACTTGTTGCTTTGTTAAATTATAGGCAGGGGAGATGATTGACATTGAGGGTCAGAAAAATCAGATGAAACGAGAAGGGCCGCTTTACAAATCCTGGGAAGAATAAAGCTTAAAATTAATGTAACCATGCTGGCCAATGCACGATATACAGTATCATAAAAACGTTCCCAATTTTAGAATTATCATTGAAGTAAAAAATCCACACATTCAGATAAACAGACTCTCAAGCTTATGTACCATTGCTTCTAATATTCGATTATATTCTGAAATTTAACCCCTCCTGTTTCGGTCAACGGTATATGCACAAAAAGTACTATTATTTAAATTATTATGAATTTATCAGTATTAGCTAATATTTACTTTGGCAAGAATTGATAAATTTGCTGGCTATCATAATGGCAGAGGAAATATGACTGAAAATAAACAAGTCGTTTGCTTTGCTAATAGTACAATAATGAATTATAAGAAGGTGACGAAATATCATTCCCACTACCTATTTATAATAACCTTGCTAAATTAAGTGAATCTTTATTTTTAACGACATAATGCAATCGATTATGGTCAAATTTTGCCAAAATCAATTGTATTTTTTCATTGAAAAATGAAAATTTGCGCGCTTAAGCCTGTAGTGTGAATTTTTAATACATTGTTTATACTAATATCAGTATTTTGTAAATAAAAAATTCTCGATTTTCCTGATGAAGACAGGTTGTATTAGTAAAAATGTGATATTTTTATTTATATGGAATTATTGATTCGTTCTTATTCGGAAAAATTACCCAATTCAGATTCAAATTTCAAGTGATGCCCACCCTTAGGCTACACGAGGCAAGGGCTGTCCAAACTATTATATTTGAGTCGTTGAAAATGTATTACTTTTCAATTTTTTTTTTAAATTATTTGATTGAATATCTTCGTTTGTTTGTCATGAAAAACTTGTTTCCGTTCCAAAAAAGTGTTTGATTCAATTCCGAAATCAAAAGATATTAGTTTTGGCCCCCGTCCACTGATCTGCCAGCCAAATATTCAAGCATCACCTGCCAATTTATAGTCATAAGAAAAATACAAGCAAAATTTTTGAAATTTTTGTAAGAGTAATTTTAGTTTACGATGTCGTAATTTAGCAAATTCGAGAATGTTCTGAATCGTGCATCGCCGGTAAATTACAAGAACATTGTAAGTGGGTGGTAATTTCAATTTGAAATACGTAATGTCTCGGAAGTAAATGAAAAATTGAGGTAGAAAATAACAGGAATATGATATTGTTTCAACTCGGATCGAATCACTAATAAACATCACATGTAAATATCGAATGTCTTATTTTCATTTCTAGTTTGCTCCTAATATTATTATTATCAAAATCTAGAAATTTGACGGACAAAATTGACTAATAAAACATAAATAAATTGTAAGAGAATTTTAACAGGGTTATCCCCCTGCAAAAAACGCAATCTATAAAAATGTTTATTTTTCCTACGTATGTCCATCAGGCATTCTCCCAAAGTTTCGACCTAACATAAAAATATTTCGGTTGAATTTCAAAATTTTGGTATTGAAATATGAAAATTCCAATTTTGACTTTCACCGATTGCTAACTTATTTGAATAAATTGTGCTTCCAACCGAATCGAATGACCAATCGCCTATAGTCCTATTCGCAAGATGCTGAACACATCTAATCAAGCAGGAAAATATTATCTTAATACGTTTTATTGGATATGGGCAACTGTGGCCCATACTTAATAGAATTATTATACCTTATACACATTATATCTTATATACATTCTCTCCAATATTATAAGTTTCTTCGACCACACACTATTTTGGGCTTCGATCAACCAGCACATGACAAAACTGTCATCATCCATCGATATTATTAGATTTTTGGGCAAACTATTTTTATTACGTAGCCTACTCTTAAACAAGGTTCAATTTGAGTAACTGCATAAACATTTAGTGCCATAACGTGGCGATGTTTTAAATTTCACACTTTCTAGGGGTTTGAAAGTATATTGTTGAGTATTGTTCATAGCTTACCATCTCTAAAGTTTTGCTTAATCAAATGTAAAGGCAACATGGCCCGTTCCTCGAGGGAAGGTGTAACAGTGATACAAACTTAACAGAATAGGTTTTTTGCAAAATATTACTTATTTTATTAGTTATTTTCGTATCAATCAAATGTCTTTGTTGTGGAAACAGCGTTTATGGATATATAATGTCCACATATTGTAGGGAGAAATTGGATGGATAGTTTTTATAATGACGCATTGACGTTTATTTTTATCGATACCGTGAACAGCATCCACGATACGAAGATTGCTAGGAGGCGGTTTATTAAAATGCAGTTGAGAAAAGTGTGGCCTTAAATTAACTCAAATTTTCTTAGGACGCATTTGGTTTTGTATCCAATAATAAATGTTATTTTTCAAGCATGCGCCACAGATGGACCGCGTCTCGTCGACGCGATCCATCAGTGACACGTACATAACCAAAGATGTTCTGACAACTTGTCACAACAAGTAACTACACACACTAGAACATACACGAATCAAGACAGCAGGAATTAGGTGTTTGGCACATAAGGAATAGGAAAAAAATACGACGAATAACAACTGTTAATGAAAATTACGTACAATAAATCTTAACGTTATAAACAACAGTCCATTTCCATTTCCAAATCAAAATAGATATATTATGACAAGTATGCACAACAGATGAACGGCACGCCGTGCTTTATAAAGCATATTTTTACAAGCTTTAAGGCCATATACTCAAAATTTTTCTGCAAGAAGATTCAATGCATTGAAGTAAAAACTTGGGCGGACTAAGCCAAAACGGAATTGGATGTTGTTCACAATATGTCGCTTAAAACAAGTATAACTATAAATTATTAAATTGTATGTAAAAAAAAAACAGAAAGTTCATGATTGAACGTCAAAATTTTCAGCAACGTTCTACGGGCAACACACATGTAGTTTTCGTCCCGCACGTTACCCTCTTCTGACGTACTGGAGAACGCAGTCTACTCTGAACAAAACTTAGTTTAAAAACATTTATTGACATCCATCTCATCACTATATTAGGTACTAAAGGCGTCAAATTACACAATCGAGAACCGCCAAATTGTACACAAACGTGACTGCTTAACTCAACAACCGCTTTTATAAACGCAACCTTCAGGCTAAATGAAAAAATTACTAACACAGTAATTAAGTGTAGCTTCCGCAAGATTCCATACAGAGACAAACTACAAACAATATTTCAAATCCAAATTATACTTTGCGATGGCGCCGCCGAAGCACGCTAAGCACTAATTATGCTACCTTTTTCTCGCGTTGACAGGAAAGTTTAATTGTTTATAATATGCGCTGCAGACCGGAGTGACGAAATTAAACAGATGCTGGCTTCTAGCGATACCCTCACGACGTGACAAAAATAAATCTGCATTTGCGAATTGGGAATACATCAATCAAGCATGGACAGCTCTAAATCTTGCTTTTTAAGCAAGATTTAGCGACGTTCAATCTTGATTGACGGTAATGAACTTAACAACACTTCAATGTCGGATCGTGAACTCTGTCGTTTGATTGTAGAAGAAAGACATACACCAGGGTGTCAAGTGTGTGAAATTCTCGACATAACCTTCAAGAATACCTGTCGACAAGCTAAATATATTGCATATCAGAAGTCAATGTCAAGGGATAATTGATTTTTAATCTAAACTGTGAGACTGATTTCAAAGAGGGGTGCCGGGAGCGAAGGGCCGTGTGAACAATTACACCTGCACTCGACCCACGGGGCAGTACCCTTTTTCAGCTTGCATAGTACAAAGCCTGAAGTTTTTGACCTACGAATATTCTATAAAATTTTAGTGCGCCTCTAAGTCCTCATTGATATTTATTGAATAGATTTCATGAAATTGGCGTCGTTAAATGCTGAAAATACCATCACTAATTTATCATGGCAGTATAAAGCGACAATACGATAACGTTACGACAACTTGTCATCGAGTCTGTCACCATGCAAAACGAAAGAAATATAAGGTAATTTTTTGATTAATATATCGTCTCAAACCAAGTATACAAATTAGTAAAATCGCATCCTGATATTCTTCAAATACTACACAAGTTTTTAGAAAGCGATTCAATTTCTAAAACATATCAATATTCGATTCAAAATCCATTGTTTACTACTCTATAACGTCCCGAGACGGGCATTTAGTAATCCAATTATATTTCAAGGCTAAGCTCGCTGAAAATTTCCGACCTGAAAATTCTTTATAAAAATAGGCTTTTACCTTACCTATGATTTGAAGTGAAGCAGTGCAGTATAGGATTTTAGCGTCGTACGGAGCAAATACTACTTACTACATCATGCTATACCATACATATCGACGCTAGACTACATACGAACAAAAGCTAGCAAATAAATCTTGTATTTAGTGGAATAAGGTCCTGATCTTTTGTTGATTATCTCTCATCCTCATCTTATCCAGGTATCCTAATGCAAAGGTCACACAAAGATCCTTCTTCGCTAGAGGTGTGGAACAGAGAACAGACAGACAGGTGCACAATACCAGACGCATCATATAAATAAACAATTGATTATTCTGACATTTATATATAATATTATTTCCGATTGTGATATTTTATCGAACCGTATTGCGGTTACTGATATGGATGTCCTTTTCCAAGAAGGCAATATTCTAGAAGTAATTTCGCTTTTCTATCATTTTTGAATTGATTCATTTTGCAGTGAAATCATGATATATGCCAAATTTTACAATGTCAAATTTGACATAAATCATGATTTTTGTAGGCAAAATTGGCATTTTTTATGCAAATATGGTCAAATATCATCAATTTCGTTTATCTGAAATGTTGAAACATTATTCTATTTATATAGTGAATTTCGAATAACGTGTAAACCAAACTATAAGGACAGCCCTATTCACGACATAGTTGCTTTCTCAGTCATACAGCATTCTCGAAGAACTTGAACGAACAAAAACAACAAAAACATCTTCAAATAACACAGACCACTAATCAAATATTCTCGTGCGGCATTCTCTCATTCTCTACATGCATAAGTATAAACTAATCATACGGTACGCTTGAAGTATCTCCCTATATATGTATACATCACAACGACAGGGCGATTTTCAGGACTGAACCCAGCCAAAAAAAACACCTGTCCAAAATAATTTTGTTAAGTATGAGTCACTGGTGGATCGCGCCGCCGAGGCGCGGTTCATCTGTGACTTATGCTTGACAAAATAAAATTTCTGGTTATCAAATAGAAGGGAAATGCTTTAAAATGAAAATGGTTGTAATTGTAGGCCCATAGCAAAAGATGCTTTGCTTATTGAACTTTTTTGCCAATCATGTCCACGACAGTTTCGGCGCTTTCCAACAGCAGATCGTGTTTGGCAAATTAAATAACGAATTTTATCTGCCTAAGATACTGTTAAATATTGTAATTTTGTAGTTTTTTTTTAGAAGCGTACATAATGTGTTCTATCACGCCAAAAAAATTATCGATGGAGACGCAAAGGGTATTATGCATGTCAGCGGGTACGTTGCCACAACAAAAGCCATGCATGAGTGATTACTTGAGTTTGATCGAGCGTAACTATACTGGTAAAAGTATGAGTGCAACTAACATAAATTTCACCAGACTCTTATCAAACCACTGGATGCGGCAACTGGGGATGGGCAAATCGATTCGTTATTCGAATCAATTCGATGTACAAATTACAAGAATCCGTAGTGAATTCGGTATAGGAACAAGCACTTACGAAATATAAGTGAAGTTTTCATGAATTAAGGCTTGTAACAACCTATTTTTAATTTTGATAGAGCTTATTTGTGTCCTCTAGAGATAAAAAAAAACTAATTAAAAGTAAATTTACAGTTTATTTATATCATCATTACCCACAAATTTTAATAATGGCGGCAAATCGGGACGATAAAAACGATATATTTGCTATTTACATATTATTGATTTGATCCGATTAAAAAAATTAACGATACTTGAAAAACTTGGTATGATATCTCAGTCTTAAATTTTCATATCAAGCCATGGTGGAGTAGTTGGCAGCAGACCAATAGGTCGGCTGGCACTACAACACAAACATCGGAAAATCGGGACGATAAAAACGATATATTTGCTATTTACATATTATTGATTTGATCCGATTAAAAAAATTAACGATACTTGAAAAACTTGGTATGATATCTCAGTCTTAAATTTTCATATCAAGCCATGGTGGAGTAGTTGGCAGCAGACCAATAGGTCGGCTGGCACTACAACACAAACATCGGAAAAAAGTATTCCACTATAATTAAATTCATCAAATACGCAATAAATTTTATTGAAATTCGCTCTTAAGGCCGGAAGTGGCTCCTAAAGTAAACCGACTGGTTAGCCACAAATCGGAGGGGAAAGAGCTATTACAAAATGTAGTCCATGCAACTGAACTTTATTTGGAAAACATCACGTAGAGGTCTGAACTACGATGATAGAGTGCAGTGAGTGGTATTTGTACTGGATGATGGTGGGACCATATCATTCACTAGAGTTAGAAGCTTATTTCTTGAGCCTGGTAGCAATTCAACTGTCCAAAACTTTTCAATATCATCGCCAATGCTATAAGATGGTTTTGAAGCCCCCCTCTTCAATCGACATGATAGTTCAAATGGCATGATAGTTCCGGACACTTGAAGGAAAACTAGATTCTGTCACTCTGACACTATAACAATGCATTTTTGTTCGATCGAGGTAAATGGCATATTTTTAGACAACCGAATTAAAACAGGATTCTGTCACCCCGTAACCGGACAAAATTCACATATTAACCACAGATAGAGCACTCGACCGCGTAAGGCAGATTTTAATAAACTTTAGTAGAAAAACTATGTCAAAACCATGACACAAAATGGTAGGCGACCGTGTATCGTAATTATTGATAAAATGAACATTCGAAATTACCATTATATTTTGTTAGACAAGAGCTACTGATGGATAAAACAAATTTGATCTTTGATATCCAATCAGTCGTTTTGTGAGAGGCCTGAGAGCCGTGACCCATGCTTAACAAAATGGGTTTGGGCAATATTTTTTTCAACTAGAATAGCCTATCATAAATACTCTTACCTAGCATAATTGACATTCTTCACATAGACAACATTCACGTGACTTCTGCACAAGTAATCTGTTCCTCAATTAATCTTACCGTTCCATAAACGATTTTTAATTAACAGTTATTGCGTTCTCTTTTTTTAAAACGTGCATGAGCGGAATCTCTGACGTCATTATCTTTTCTCGAGGGGCACTGTGTCTGCTTATCTGTCGCCAATACAAAAGTGTGTGTGGCGCAGGTTGTCGGTGCCATCAACGGTCGATACAAAAATAAAAAGGAGAGCAACAAAACAATTAGTAAACCGCGCAATTAGGAATGATTTGTTTTGTCGAGAGTTTGCTGAACAATCCGACATGGGTTCGACTGACGATGAAAGTTTGAGTTTGGATTTCCGTAATTGCAGGTAAATATGTTTTGCGCGCCATCAACGTGTATCTTTGAGTATAAAACATGTTTTTTGCAAATAATATGTCTTTTACCTTTGTGACTGACTGGAATCCTGTACGTACGAATAGTCCTAATGTATTTCATGTATGTTGTAAGGTTTTAAAAAAAAAAACGGTAAATGGTTTTATCACGAGCCAGGGCTGATACCACTTAATACGCCTTACCACTGTGGTTTAGTTCTGTATGGGATATCTTCCGCTTAGAGTGCAGTACTGGCTGACCCTTGATATTGCAGTGGCTCTTTGACATTTGCTGTTAGCTTCTCTTAAGCACTGTTTATTGGCCTTGCTCAGGGCGAAATTTATTAAAATATTATTCTCCTGCTCACTATATGTAAATGGTCCAATACACAAAATACACTACTTCACAAAATACTTCCTACATCGTTCAAGTCCTCTACACGAATGCGAATGCCAAACTGACACTAGCAATTCCGATTGAGATTTGAACAACATGTAATGGGGGTAAGTAAATATATTTATCGGGAAAGTAAATCTGACCGCAAACACTTTTAACCGAAGATGTCACGTAAAAAGTTGGCTGATCTCCCCTTGAAAACCTACAATAAGTTATGCCACCAACACATCACATAATTTCTTTGAAGTTAAAAGCGAATGTGCGCGCTGAAATCGCTGTTTTGAGGGAAGATATTTGGTGTTCAGATCAATCAGAAAATTCATTTTGTGAAGTAAACGACGCAGATAGACCGCGTATTATCGACCATCAGCGACGCATACTTAACAAAATATGTTTTGACAAAATTTCTCCGATCGGGCCATATTCAAGCGCATTATTTATATTCTCTTTAAGCATGTTTTGTCTGTTGTACCGCGCTTGCTAAACCTATGTGTGCTTTCGTATTTTTTGAGCGCCTATGCTTTTTAATACCTAGCAATAGCTCTAAATCCACCTGGCTAATACCTAGCTTGCCCGACTATAAATTTTAGCAAATATTCTCGATTATGTATTGCTTTAGTCGGCCCAACCAAACTGGCGAATCATCAGTTACATTACTGATATTAAACTGATATTACTGATATTACTGATATTATTTAAAGTAGCGATTTATAACGGGTTCTTAAAATATTTCAAAACTAGGAACGTGCATAACTTCCTCAATAGGCCAGTATTTCAATATCCTGTATCGTTGCAATCATACGAATTCAGTGTATCAAGCTATTAATAAATCTCGGAGATATATGAAAATCGAAAAGTTTTAACGCATACTTGTTTTTACAGAAGTAGTAATTTCTTATAAATATTAATAAGGAGTCCATGTCGCACGAAAGCGATATTTACTGACTTGTTTTTGTGTATTTCCCAATTAAAAATTATAATTGGCATGAGTCAAACATGGAACACGCGAAGATTGTGCAATCTATCAATGTTCCATACACAGTGAAGCATCATCGGGCAACATTTTTCTGAATTGGTTGGTGTGAAGTGAACAGACCATTTAAGCTTTGGTGATCAATCCACATGCGAAAAAACATTTTTGAGTGAACTATAAAAGTGATATCATTGATGATTCTGCAGAAAAATGGGCATTGGGTTATTATCGCCGACTTGGAAACTTACTTCCATGTCGTTTTAACAGCTCACCCGCTCACGATGTAGAGTTCAAAGTTATGCTGCATTGACAATGACATTCGCGTGGAGTATTTTCCAGGAAAAAAACAGTTTTGTTATCTTTATAAAAAATAGTTGTTTTTACAATTAATAAAAGAGAGCAATAACGGTTGGTGACAGATGAGAACCCAATCAAAAATTTAATTTTGTCATGCATGTATATATACTTTCTTATATATACTTATATAAAATATGTTTTTTTTTAATTTTATAGTAGTGAATGGCAAGATAAAAAATATTTTCATTATATAACCTATAATTATTTAAAATATTCCGCTGAATACTTCAATACTTTCACCTATGGAAGACTATCCTCGAACTAAAACTCCATTGTCTCCCCCTTTCAAGTTTTGATATGGCAGCCCACCCTCAGGATTTTCGAATTTTTTACAATTATATATACAAAATTAGCAAATTTCCACGCATCCTCAGCGTGCAAGCACAAGTGATATTTTTTTTAGTTTACTTCTTATACAAGGTTAAATAAAACGAATTTACCACAAATCCATGTAACTTTTTACTTGATAACCTAGTTTCACTTTCAAAACAAGATAATTCATCGATTAAACACCGCAGGTAAACTA
Organism: Styela plicata; assembly: GCA_963675895.2. NCBI lineage: Eukaryota > Metazoa > Chordata > Ascidiacea > Stolidobranchia > Styelidae > Styela > Styela plicata. Next base: position 19,294,793 of record OZ023140.1, read on the forward strand.
GATAACTGTCATTAGACTGCATTACCCAATCAGAATATTTTTGTCAAGCATGAGCCACAGATGGACCGCGTCTCATCGACGCGATCCATCAGTGACTCATATTCAACACATTATGTTTTTACAAAAAAATTCTGTTATTATGGAAAATCAAAAGTTTTAAATAGGTTTGGCGGCAAATCTTTGCATAGGCATTTTGAAAAACTTTTTTCGCAATGAAATTATGAATCACTCAGTTTTTACTAGAAAATTAGGTAAATATACTAAAATAAAATTTTGAATAGAAACACTTTAAATCTGATTTTAAAATAGTTCAATCTATCCGACTTATGGCTTTCAAAAACCTTATACGTCACTTTGATTTCGAGTGAATTCAATATTACGATATTCTTAAAAGTAATTGAATTATAACATATATTTTTATAAAATACATAAATGTAACAAACTGACTGTGAAATATCAATAATCACTAAAGTAGAACAGGATTACTGAGGCGCAGTTCATCTGTAATTCATACTTGACAAAATAAAATTTCTTATAGGGCAAGTCATTATCGCGCGATCATCTTATCTTATGCAGTGTCTTTTCTTTTTAACAGCTCGTTCAATTACCTTCCATTCACCGATCGTTCCCCGTAAAATATCGCCCGGCGTTGATTCATCCGTATCACCCTTGAAGTGTATCGCAAATCTCGACGCTCCCAATTTCAAACACGAGCTATCGAGAGCTTCGATTTCCGTATTGTCCAATTTTTGTCTAAGAACACCAGTCAACCAAACGTCGTCCATAGGAAGAACTTTTTCGGTTCTTGTAATATCGAAAAGTTGAGATGCACTTACTGCTGGCATCATATACCACCCACCCAAACAGAATGGTGGTAAAACGTCCATGGTGTATTCTTTGGGGTCAAGGTAATATTTAGACATCGCTGAACGTAAGTTTCGAACCGGTGGTTCCATGGCACGATATGAATAAACGCACAATATCGGCATTTTTTGGATTATTTCAAGTCGGTTTTTTGCTGTTGGGTTGGCCTTTTCAATTCTTTTTATATGACGACGAACTTCTTTTGGTAAAATATTCAAGTTGAGAGATAGATCGTCATCCGCCGTCGCATAAAAATAATCCTGTGGTAAATTTTTCTTTGCCCACTGTAATCCCGCCAAAACCTTGAATACAATGTGCCTGTGATGAAACAAATGCATTTGTATAATTTTGTAAACGTTCGGTAAGAATAGGATATTGCACTATTTTAATTTCCGAAAAGTAATATATTTGGGAAAGTTATATTTCAAGATTTCAAAAAAAACAAGATAACTGTTGTTTCACATATTTTCTTCAATTCGAAGCAAAATCATGATTTATGATGAATTGAACTGCACAGGTAAAAAATAAGTGAGGTATTGAATTTTGTTTTAATACATATTTGCTATTTTGGCTTGGGGATGTTAAAACCAACTACCACTTCCTTTATTCAGGAATAGGTATCAAATTACCTGTAGTCGTCAACACCTATATATTGCAAAATATCTCCAAAATACGTGTGCTCGCCATCTATGCCCCATTGGTCATCACCGACAGTCGAACCAACAACAAAAACAACGTAAATAACAACATTTTCTATATGAGACAAACGCCCCCATGTCTCTCTTATAGCTTGTCTACGCTTGTGGTAACCAGCAGCGGATTTTATGAATACAACAATCTTAATAAGATCTGAAACAAAGAGTTTCAAAAAGTGTTTTTTGATTATTACTTTTACAGAAATAGTATGATCTTTCGTCACGAAATTACAAGTATATTTGCGAGACTGCATTAAGACTTGACCTTTGCTCCTCCATAAAAAACAATATATGACTTATACACAGAACAAGAAACCAGGAGGTTTCACTACACAAGAAGTAGAAGCTTCACTACACAATTAGGACTGGGCAATTCAATTTGGTGATTCGAATCGATTCGAAGCACAGTTTATTCAAATTCATCGTAAATCGTTAATAGAAACAAAAACTTGCTAAATGAACTGGAATTTTTATTTTAAACGACGAAATACAATCGATCTTGGCCAAATATGACCAAAATCGATTATATTTTGTCGCTAAAATAAAAATTTGTTGCTATTTGTGTGAATTGAAAATACACTGTAAACTGTAAATTTCTTCAGGACGACAATGGAGACAATTTATAATAGTACAAGTGGAATACCAAATTGGAATTCCAAATGCTTCGGTCTTGCCCAGCCCTACACGCAATACCACCGAATCTTATTTGGTTTTCAGTAACTCCGGAATAGACCTAGTTTGAACGAGGTTATTATTGTTGGCAACATGTGAAATTTCTGTATGAACAACTCTACCAGAGTTTTGGGTACCGTGGGGTGAGCAGGAGACAATTGTGCTTTTATTATTTAACAACAGTATAAATGTGCCGTAGCTCCGAGATCATTGGCAAACGATGCAAACATAATAAGATACAAAGTCGTCGCCATTACCGCAAGTGAAATCCTGAAATATCGCTTTTAACGCACTGGGGTTTAATTAGAAATATTTTGTATGTAGCTTACATGTTTTGTAAAGTATGAGTCATATATGGGTGTTTCAAGCCTTCAAAAGCAAACCAGTTTTTTAGCGATTGGATTTACTAGTTGGATTTTTTGTTTTTCTCCACAAAAATAAATGTACATCATAAAAATATCGCGGCATTAGAAATTTTGCGTATGGAGTAAATGTGACGTCTGTAGAGCACAAAATAAACACATGCATGCAATGTGTTCAGGTTGTTGATATCTTAAAAGGAAACAGAGTATAGTAACTACGCACTCTTTTTTGTAGTTTTTGAACAAGGTGCTTTTCCATTTATGCCTTGCTTAACCCTCCATGGTTCGATCGAAAAAACTACTTCGTCTCTTGGTTTATTTTTAGTGAAGTTTACATTGAGATCATCTCTCGTCAACTCCCACAATGCATCCTCGTAAGAATCATCTGACCTGTTCCTGGTAAAAAAAACAGTGGCATGAACTTTTATTTTTTTTCAGTATCTAAATTATAACCGAGGAAGGTTTGCAACACAGCCAGAAAAAGTTTGTACGGACAAGTTTCGTCAGGTATGAGGCACTGATGGATCGGGCCGATGAGGCGTGATTCATTTGTGGCTTGTGCTTTACAAACGAAATTTCTGATTGAGAAGCAGTACCCAAAAAGATCTAATCGAAAGACCTTTTTACACGAAAACGAACTTCTCTAGTAACTCCATTGAAAAAAGTATGTTTTGTCGACGAGACGTGGTTCATCTGTGGCATATGCTTGACAAAATCAAGTTTCTGATTGGGTATCAATGAGTGAGTTTAGGCACTTTTGGGTAAAATACGAAAGTACGTTTTTTATTTATATTTTTCTATACTTTACTTTAACCTAGTTTCAATGATATCTGATGGACCTACTTTTAACTTTTACCCAGTTTTTTATTTTAAGTTTTACCTAGTAAATTTACTATGTATACTAGGTAAATTTACTTACAGGTCCCTGCTTTTAAAAAGGTCAAAGCTTTAACCAGTGCTTCAAATATAGCCGAGCGACGATTACCAAGTTCACCTGCTTTTTATTGAAGGTACTTGCTAGTTTTGAAAGTAAAATTAGGTTACGTAATGACTTTTCCCCAGGTTTGCGGTAAATTCATTTTACCTAAACTAGATTAAGAAAAAGCTAGATTGCCACCACTACGTGAGTAGTATCTGGATCAGCGCTCTCCATATTCCACTCTAAGAAAAACTGGAAGATACGCCAGGAAGAAGTTAATTAACGACAACATTATGGGAGCGATACACATAGCATTTCCAACCAGCAATATCTCAATATTAACATACGAATACCTTGCTAATACTAAATAACCCCTTGACAGTGCTACGTATCATATAACCAGTTCATGTTAAAACTAGAAGGTGGTTGAAACGGTTTATAAATGGAAGGGAAATAAAGTCTTGGATGAACACATTGCCTAGCATTATCCCAGAAGAAAAAATATCTATAATAATTCTTTGTTAAGCATGAGTCACTGATGGATCGTGCCTGCGAAGGCTCGGTCCATCTGTGGCTCGTACTTCACAACATAAATTTTCTGATAGATTGAATTATTTTCCTGTTCAAATCAATTTTAATATTTACCTCATACATTTGAGTTCAAAAAATCCATTGGTGAAGAAAAATGCAGCTAGGAATGAGAGTCCACTATAAAACCAACCGACCTTACGCAATAATAACATAATACCATGTTGAGTACTCAGCAAACAAACTGGTTCAGCTTGATTCGCTTTGGACTATAGACGGCAGGCGACAGACTTATTGCCTGAGGGTAAAACACCGAAGTCGTAATTCATGTTATGCTTAATGACTTGACTCTGCATTAAAATATGTTTATACGCATGAATTGTTAAATATGTTAATATTTAGATTGGGTTAGGAGTCAAGCACTGATACACTAAGATGATGTGGTGATAGGGGTATGAGCGTGATGCATCCCCTCACTGAAAATGTGCTAAATCGAATCATTTTGTCCAGTTAATTCACGGACTCAAAAATGGGCTTTTAGTCTGAAAATATTCTGACTCTTAGAAATTTTGCGCTTTCAGAGCAATTTTCAAATTCTTTTCCTTACATTGTATCGTTACAAATTAACGACTTAAATCCAACCTCCTGGCTAACAAGTTTTAAGTTTGCAATCGTTGCAAGCGAATCTGTTTATCTTTATTGTCGTGGAATATGGAACAATCCCGAACTTTTTGGAATTAATGGAATGTTTTTATGATCCGAGAAAGCAGATATCGAATGATTTTAGCTGTGATTACATGTTAACGGAGCAACCTAGAATGTTTCAGTAATGGGAAGTATTGTTGCAAAAAAGCTTGGGCAAATTAACTTTCTGAGCCTAAATCATATATAAAATCCAAAATGTATACCTATTTTCCAGGTTTTGTCAAATTTGCACCCAATATTATTTCCCATCATTTTATTGCCATGATTTCACTCCAAAAGAAGAAAGCAATAAAACTGTAATTTGCACGTGGACAAAAATCTACAAAAAGTAATAAAATCTACCCCATTTTAGTTCCATTTGGAAAAGTTTATATGACGACTCGTCGCAAAAAAGGCCAATTTTATTTTTATTGCAAGAGGAAAGGGATGTTAACATATTCCGCACGGTTTGAATCCAAATGATGTGGTACTTGCACTCGAAACATTTACTACAGAAAGCTTCGATAAACTAATAAAAACTTTATATGAGCAGAAAATCATTGACAAAGTGATCACATTAAAAAAAATGTTAGTTACAGTCACACATTCAACTTGGTCACCCTAAGCCATGAATCCAATGCAGCTGATAGCTGACAGCTGATGCAATAAAGGGTCTATTGAAAATATATTAAGCATATGTGCCGTTTCAGCTAACCAAATATGCTCTCATTTTCATCTTGTGGGAGAGGAAAGTTGTTAAACGCGGTTACAGTTATCTGTTCCACGCTACGCCGTTCTACGTTTTTTACATTCTAGGTTGGATACAGTGGGGATGTTTTTTGAGAGGGCCTAGAATATTTTTTTGTGGAAAAAAGCCAGGGGGTCACGGTGAACGAATTTAGGAGGTCAGTCAACCTTTGGTATGGCGATAAGAAGTCGCAATGTCCTAATACGTTTTTCTTCGAAAACTCAATGACTGTCGTGCTGACCCACTGCTTTGAAATTCAAACATTCCACTAGAAATAAATCCATATAAACCCATATTGCATCGATTTGAACTTTATTGGTAACATATTATTTCAGAAAAAAACTTTAAACGTTCAACACTACATAATCTATATCAATACTAAGTTTTATATTTAAATCCCCTAAAATAATAATACTGGAAGCAAAACATATATCAACGGATCAAGCTTGATCTAACAAGAACCGAATCAGAAATTGAATTTTGCCAATCATGCGCCACTGATGAACTGTGCCTAAGAGGCACGAGCCATCAGTGACCCAGGCTTAACAAAATATGTAATTTGAAATATTGCTAACGAGAAAAGAAAAGTAAAATTACTTGGCAAACGAGTCCATGATATAAATTTCTTCCTAGATCAAGCATGATTCAGTGATAGCCATAAGTAAGATAATAACATCCGCAACAAACCATTATAAAATAAAACAAAATTAAAACAATTACCCATTCAAATTAAGGTCAAAATAAAAGTCAAAAAACAAAAATTGAAGAGTAGGGGTCATTGGTTAACTTTTTCGGTCTTTGTGACCGGATTTAAGCAAGTGCACATTTGTCTTGGGTTCTCCCGGTGTAGGGGTTGATCACAACACATTTGCAAGTAACACGCTTGTTCAGATGGTGATAAGAAATTGCTGTGGCGACTTCTGCAGGTGTTTTTGCGCAGATATCTGTAATGGTGACGTCATAGATTAGTGACGTAAGTCGGTAAAATTATCATGGAAAGTTGTAGAGTCATCAAGAAATAGGATCATGGACGACATTTCGTGGTATAATACTAGTTTTACTAGCTATTGATTTTAACTTACTATACCTAATTACCTAATTATAAGTACTTTTGAATTGAAATTTATTGAAAATTTTTGAAATTATTTCATTGGAAGTAATTTTACTTGAAATGAAACCGTGTAATCGTTTATTCGCCAAATATGGGCCGTTGATGGAACGCACCGGCAAGGTGCGGCCCATCATCAGCCCATTGTTGGCATAAATCCAATCGCGCCAATGAGGTTTCACTTTTTCGAAATATAAAATTTCTGTAAATGAATGGTGAATTTACTGTATTTTTCTAACAGTGTAACTATCCTAAACTATATAATACAAGTTTTAAATACAAATCCGGGCATATTTTTATATGTATATTATTATTATTTACGAAATAATCGATATTGTATGCAAGTATTTCAGAATGACGAATAGAATAACATTGTTTGATTTGAACTTACCCTGTGGGCTTGGAGTGAACAAGGGTCTAACTCCCATGGTTGTTCCTGCTTTTGCACCTCTCTTCTGGCAAATCGTTGGAATAAGAAGATAGGATTCGATCATGTCATCCTTCATACTTTGGACGCACGGTAATGACGCCATAGAAGAGAAGTCCTGACAAAAGAGGCAATTGAAATTTGAAATAAAGGAATGAATTTCGTGACATTGCACTTTTGGACTTGTATATACACTGTAACAAAAGTATAGTAAATTTACTGGTTGTTTACAGTAATTCTATATTTTCAAAGTTAAAAACGATATGTTAATGAGATTTACGGCAATTATGGACTGTTGATGCACCGTACCTTCGCGGTGCGTTTCATCAACACCCCATATTTGGCAAGAAAGTCAATTTTGAATTTTTTACAATACCGCCAAGTAAAATTACTGTCGAAGAATAGTGATTTTGTTGCATTTTTTTATTACAATGTTCCTATGAAATTATTGTTGAATAAGATTGAATAAAATATTTTCGTGCATTAGAGTTTTAATGAGAACAAAATACGAAATATTTTGAGAGAATATTTTTATTAAGTATGCGTCGATGAGACGCGGCCCATCTATGGCGTATGCTTGACAAAATAAAATTTCCGGTTGAGAATGCCTTGCAGACGGGAAATGATATTATATTTTGTCAAGTATGGGCCACTAATGGATGGTGCCAGCGATGTGTGATATATTTGAGGCATAGCTTTTACAGAAACAAAAATTGTGATTGGGCTGTATCAGAATAGACGAATTCCACAATAAAGAGAACGGAGTTCAAAATTGACGGATTCAAAGCTGGATTATTCGACTATGTTCTATTAATATCGGAAATTGGGGTAGAATTTACGTTAATAGCTAGCTATTGCGGTATTATTCATTTGCGTTTCGATAACGCTACTGGTAATAAGTCCAATTTCTTGTATAGAAGTTCGACTGCGCAAGGTCAAAAGCAGAACCCAAAAAATAAACTAACGGCCACTAAAAAGGCAAAGAGATACAAGAAAAAATGTCAGCAACTAAACTCCAATAAAAAAAATTTAGAACTGAACCGCCATGGTTTCGACTCCAGTGTGGGATGCTTATATGCGAAAGAGAATAGCTGGATAGCTTGCTGGCGCTCAGTGGGGTACCGCTGGTGTGGCTTCCTCTTCCAATCATATCCATGGACGAAAAATAAGTAACGACAAGACAACAACCGCAAAAGTCGACTTGGATTCTGTATCCGCAAGAGGGATCGTGGTTCGTCACTTTCTTCTATTACAGAAAAATGAACTCCTAGTCTTGCACAAACTACAAACTATGAATGGTCTTAGAATGACTCACCATATCTTCGGGAGCAACAAACAAGAAAATCTTTCCATATCCTTCGGCTGCAAGTCTGTTCTTATCGTAAGCGAAGCACATTGCCTTATTCATCATATCATGAGTGGGGGCTGGTCCGTCAAATGGTGCACGCGGTAAAATGTTCCATGGATCGCTCTGTGGCATCCATACCTTCCCGTTCGTTGCATTGAAATGCGGCGATGACATGTAACCATTTCCTCCAAACGTCACAAAGCTGAGTTCATAGTTCTGTGATATAAAATAAAAAAATACGAAATTCAAATTTGACACTGGATTTGATATTTACATATATATAATGAGGATTAGATCAAGAACTATTGAAATTTGCTTGAAATTTGATAAACGTCATTAGATGACGTCACATGATTAGGATTTTATGGTAACATTGAAATACAATAATAACACATTATTTTCCAGACTGCAACTATTTTACTAACATAAAAGATTGATGAACAAAATGCACCCAAATATTTTTTCGTATAGATAATATATTGGCATTGTCGGTTGAATATCTGGAGTTCGAGTTCCTGTGATACTGCCTCGTTAATCCATGCCCATTCCGCAACCCTGCATGTAATAGCATAGACAGGCTCGGCCAAACAGCAACAGGTTCACTTAAGGAAACATGAGAAATATGACAAGCACAAAACCTTCACTCCGACTCGGAACTGGTATATGCACAAGAGCATATGCATGATTAAGCTGAATTTTCGGCTTTCATTTCCCGCAGTATAAAAATGAAATCCTATCCTTCCAACATCAGTATCCGCTTATGTGATGTCCTCCTTGGATCATAAGGTTCGCTCAGGTTGATACATCCAAATGATAAAAAAAATCGAATTCACCTTGGTAACGATATTTATGCTAAGTATGGGAAATACCTTCGAACTATTTTAAAGCCCAGTTGTACATGACTATATATTATATTCCTAAGGACATTTCAGTAAATAACTTTATCAAATATAAAAAATTTTACCTCGCTGGCGATGCTTCTGACTGCTTCCAAAATTTCCGGTACGCTTTCAATGGATGTTTTTCTGCTAAGAGCCATAACCACTGTAATACGAACTTTTTCTAATGTCTTTTCCACGGTTTGTCTACCTTTGCAAACCTCTGAAAAATGCAAGATGTTTGTAAAAATTGAGTGAGAGGCAGGAAAATCTATAAATGCATAAACTTTAAAAATTACAGTAAAATCACAACTCTTATTGAAATATAACTATAAAATAGACTTTTTTGGCCAATTATGGACTGTTGATGGAACGCACCGCCAACAGTTCAACAGTTCATATTTGCCAATAGGTAAAAATATAGTAAATAAGACGTTTTCAAACTTTGGAATAATACAGTTACTGTAAATGGTCAGTAAATTTACTGTATTTTTGTCATAGTTTAAAATAGCAATAGGTTTTGAAAACCACCCCCAATATTAGCGATAATTACAACTATTTCTGGTAACTACAGAACCAACCAAGTTTTAACATCGGCATTTTTTTCAAAGAAATAAAACAAGAATAATTACGAAAAACTTAGTAAATACTAACCGCATTTTGCTGGTAATTTAACAGGCTTTTCTTCCAATCCACAAAGCATGCCATAATGTTTAATGTATCTGCACGCATCTCTGACAGATGTCGCGCTAGTCTGGCAAGCTTTCATAATAGATCTTCTCCTGATCGGACAGTTATTTATCCAATCGTCATTGTTAAATAATGGATCGCAATATGTGTGAGATACTGTCGGTTCGGGTGGGACACTCTAAAGAAGCACAAAGTGATGAATTAGCATTTTTTAATGGATCTATACATAAAATTTAAGTTTGAGAAAGTTTAATGGGTTCGATGCCCTAGTGGCTATGGTTGAAGATCTCGGGTTCGGGTCCTGGCGACTCCTGCTCGTTAATCCACACCTACCACTGAACCCAGAGTGTAACAACTCGGGTAGGTTAAGCCGAACTGTAAATCTATATCTTTCCAATAACTTTAACCAAGTCTGTCTATAAGTGTAAGTGTAATTGGCACAGGGTCTTGGTCACGGTGATCCACTATGAAGAGTGACTATAAAAAACGTTACATACATGTATGAGTTTTTTTTAACTTCATGTCAAGAAAATTTAAATGATTAATTTTTTACTCAAACCCTGTATGTAGAAGCCTATCGCATCACAGAAACGAGTATTAGAATCGAACATGTATCCGAATCGATTCGACTCACGAATCCAATAATGGTACTTATAGTTGAAAATAAATGCGTGTGGTTTGTGATTGCTTTACATAAATACAAACCCCCTCTCAAAATAGGCAACACATAAATTCTCCAAATTCCTATTAATCATTATCAGCATACTTACTCCAATATCGCAGCCCTTAACAGTTCTATATGATTCGATAAAATCTTTCATGTTATCAGCAACTCTGCCGTCCAACATTAGTCTTTCTTGAATGACGGTTTTGTTTGCTCCTCTGCCGAACAGACCAAAGGTATTTTCACAGTATCCCTCAGACATCTTGGAAAATAAAATATGAGTAGATAAAAAGTAATATTTAACGGTGGTTATCAGTTTTTTATTATTTTGTCAAGCATGCGCGACTAGATGGACCGCGCTATTGCGGCGCTTTCCATCATTGGCCCACGCTCAACAAAATATGTTTGATCTACATTTTTCTGTCTGGGATGAGCTATGACTACGGAATGCAATTGAATATATAGTCGTGGTGGGTCGTTACGGATGTCATTATTATATATTACATTCCAATAAATATTTATTTGTTTAAGATATGTGGTATATCTTTTCCAATGCACTTTGTATATTTATGGATTCAAACTGTCACTTTAGGCCTCAAACTTGAAATCAAATTAATTTTATCCATGCGCAGGATGATCAGTAGATTGGACTTGGAATTGGTGACAACTGCACGAGAGGTCGTAGGTTCAAGCCGTATCGTAGGTTTTACTTTTCCACGAAATAAAAATAAATTCTCTATTTTATTTTTATCTATTTTTTTTTAAAAAACAATACTCACAATGAGAAAGACTGCTGTTCTTTCGTTGTTATTTCCTTTAGCGATAAGTTTGAAGTATTTAGTGGTACATTCAATACTATGTTCTGTCCTGGTGCAAGATACGTCGTTTTCTTCAAATATTGGTAAAGCAACTTCACTCCGCACACTTTCTTTTGTACGTTCCAAATATACTCTCATGTCGGGTTCAATCGTAATTACCGTGTCAGAGAGCCCTGTGAAGGAGCAGGGAAAAAGAAAGTTTATTTTCAAGTATAAAATCGAATGAGTAAATTAGATGTACGTCGCCCATTTATTTTAATACAATTTTATGGCAGATTGTTGAATGTTCCACAAGCGAGAGTCTACGATAAATGTCTGTACACTGTATCAAAAATTATGTAAATTTACTCCAAGCCTAATAGCAAAAAATTCGTCAAAAAATGCTTTGTTAAGTATGGGTCACTGATGGATCGCGTCGATTAGATGCGGTCCATCTGTGACTCATTTTTGAGAAAAATTCCTGATACGGAGAAGAACATTGATTTCTGCACAGTAAGTTACAATAGCATTCTGAGAAATATCTTGATCAAACATGTTTTGTTAAGTATGAGTCACTGATGCCCATCAGTGACTTTGTTGTAAATGTTTACTCACCTACCTAGCTAAACGCTCCGAAGAAGAATAATTTATGTCTGAATTCAAGCCAAATTCAAAATTCTGGCTATGCCAAACATATCCCAATCCCAGGTTCGAGTCCCGACAAGTTGGGCTTGTTATTCCATGCCCACCTCTCAACCCAGGGTGTAATAACTTGGCTAGGCTAGGGCGAGAAGAAAAAATCATATCTTTCCAAAAACACTAACCTTGTTCATTTAAAGGTTGCCGCTGGGACAAGGCTTTGTTCAGGCAATAAAATGTGTTAAAATCGAGCGATGATATTGAATTAAAATCATAACATCGCTTGTTATGGGCTGTTGATGATATGCATCTCACGAGATTCGCTCTATCAACGGTCCATATTTGGCATACATTTTATTAACAAGGCGATGTCGAATTTTAGAAATATTGCAAATGATATATAGACAAATTTATCGAACTTTTTTCACAGCGCAATATAAGATCGCGCCAGTAAGGAGGGTTATAGGAGTGGACTATTTGACACAATCGTATATACTTTGACGTTCGAAAAATCCATTATTTATTCATTTTTTTTTGCAAATTTATATAACATTTTTTTATAGTCACCCTTTTTGGAGTGGATCTTTCTGACCAAGGCAGCCAGCCACTTCTAAGACGAACAGAGTTTAAGTTGTTGGGGAGATATTATCGTTTCGGTTCAGCCGAGCCTGCTCGAGTTTATACACTCTGGTTTGGGTTGTAGGCATAGATTAACGAGGCGGACTCGCCGAGAGTCGAACCCGAGATCGTCAGCCTACGATACCAACACGTTACCCACCAGACGGACCATTTTTCCTAAAAAATGTTTTTTCAGTTTACTTTCATTAGAAAAATCGCAATTGTGAAATCGCTTACGCATTGCGACCATGTTCTTTTCCAAAGTTATTGCAAAGTCCTGCTGTTGTCGTCCAGCTAAGAGGAATGAGCATTTTTTGATCGTCTTCGGCATGTTGTACATATAGTTGTTGAATGAAATCAGTTGTTCGACTCCATTTCCTGACATTATCCCGGCAATACCTGAAAACATATGAGATTTGTGAACACTATATTAGAAATTTATTTTGATAAACGATTTCAGAATTGGTATAACGTCTAATCGACACATTGATCGTTGGGTATGTCCCTCCCCCCAATAACCCTCATGATTTTTGATATTTATTTAACATTTCATCATAGAAGACAAAATTTTCGCGCGCCTTCGGGGCTAAAATTTGATTTATGTGACAAATTCATGCCGAGGAAGCCAGAAATTTTATCACTTTTTTAACGAGAATGAAAATTTTAGTATTGTTTTCGAAATTTGACAAAAATCAATTGTATTTTTTTGTTAAAAAATACTTTTAGGCATGCAGTGTGAATTGAACTGAAAATATATAACTTCATCATATCTTTTTATGCTAATTTTTGTAATTTGTTATTATAAATTCTTGATTGCGGTATTAGCTCTGAACGAAGTATTCTATTTGATAGCTTCGTGGGCTTCAACGATTTCTTCGAACTTTTTTAGGCCACATGTAAATTTTTTTTAAAAAATACTTACAATTAGCAGGTTGCATGGCGTTCTCTATCCACGTTTTCATATAGTAATAATATGGAATGTGAGTATATTTTGGAGTGATTGCGCCTGTGTATTCTCCCATTGATGTAAGATATTCGGGAATTTCATATGCGACCTTGTTCGAAACATATCCACTTTGATAGAAGACCTGTATATCAAAAAAGCTAGTTAGGCGCGTTCACTGGGAACATTTGGTGATAAAATTCAGCTACAGGACGATCAAGGAATTGTCATGTTTCAAGAATTGTATCTCACGGACCTAAAAACTTATTTAGAATGTTAATATGTAAGTTATGAACTGCAGATGGAAGTCTCAACAAACATGTTTGCAAATTGTTTCCCCGTGTACAAAAAACAAACCCAAAGAGGAAAATATGTGCTATAAAATAAAAGTCCTCGTTTAAACGCATAATATCATTTTCTCCGCAGACAGCACAAAGCGAGACACTGAAGCAAGGCGTTGATGCTCAACCTCTCCCCTTCCCCAAACGTTTCTACTCCTCAATGCCACATAAATCGGCCAGACTTAATCTTTTACACCCTGTTCACCATAAAATATTGTTTCGTGGCTAAATTGAAATTTTTATATGGCTTTATTTGTTCTGCGATGAAATATTGTATTTTTTGCTGATAAATGCTTCGCTTGTAGCGCATATTATGACGTTATAAATTGAATATATTTAATACCCGCCCAACCCCGAAAGAAAAATTATTTCTTTATCCGCTACTGTGTCACAAATTTTATTTTGTCAAGCATCAGTGACTCAACGAAACTCATTCACTTTCCGCCCTATCCAAAATACTTACTGTCGTAATGTCATAGACACCCCATGTAATATCTTTGCACCATCCAATAAAAACTTCAATTCCTTCCTGCACTCTGTTTGTTAGCTTACGAATGCTGATTCCTTCTCCAGCAGAAATCATGTCTTTAATCCAACTGACCATTTCCACAGAGACTTTCCACATGTATGCTATAATGGATTGAACAAAATTTGATTTACGCAGATATTTGGTGACTTTTTCTATATATACATAAGTTCGCTTTGAGCAATGCTGAAGGCAGTACCTGTAAGGAACTACGGACGCTCAAATAGCAAAGAGATACTACAAGATGAAGAAACCAGCAACTGCACTCTAAGCGGAAAACATCCCAATACATACAGAATTAAACCATTATGGTGAAGTGCAGTGAATGATATCTGCCCTGGGCATGGCTTTGAATATGAAGGTTTTTGTTTTTGAAAGGTCATTTTAAGTATGGAATGAAGCAGGGCTCCAAAAGAACGAACTAACTACCACTTATGATGCAAAGAGAAACAAAAAAATTATTATCAGATCTTGCGTCCTTAATTTACTCTAGATCTTTTTAGATCGGATCTACTTACAATAAGAAGAGCTGAGAACATCTCCAAAAGCTTTCACCCAGGATGAGATTTGCTTTCTCCCATAAACACCGATAAAACCAATGTCAGAAGATAGACTCGATGAAACTGATTCTTTGAAGGTGGCGTCTTTTACGGTGCATGACTGAAAAAGATGGGAGATTTTTAGAGTTCGTTTTCACAACATTTGTCGAATTTCATGCTTTTTTGCCTGCTCCTCATAGAACCTCTGTAGAACTTCTTATATTTATATACTGTAGGGTACAACTGCCAATACTCTTACGTGGCCACTTGCACTGGGACCAAAAACAGGGGGATATATCTCATACTGAATACCTTTTCTATATACCACCCATCAAGATTTAGACACTGCCGCCGTCTTTATTTGTTATTATGCCCGAAATTCTAGATAACAAAAAGGGTTTGGTATAAATTTGGAAAGATATGAATCATTTCCTCTGCTCAGCGACACAATTTGCTAAAAATAAAATGTTCTTGAGTTTTTTTGTATTATTCCATGGTTGGTAGATAATTTCTTCCACTTTTTACTTTTAACTTTGCTTAGAGTGAAATACAGTTGAAAACACCGAAGCATATGTTTGAAATCCAAAAAGATGTTATTTTCTTTATACGTAAATATAATAAACGTAATATAAGTTATAAAAAAATTATATTCGCGAATAATAAAATTATTCGATTTTAGTCACTCCTAGTACTCACTCGGTCAATGACTCCTCCAATCTTGTTAGGTTTCGGTGGGAATCCCATGACGGATTCATACACTAGTCCGCCACATTCCGAAACAATTTGTACTGGCTTGATGTTACATGTACAGGCCTCCGGTCCTCTTGATCCAGACTGCAATTTTTTTTAATTTTTTGAGATTATTTAGCGGGAATTTTATTGTCCGAAACGGCTCACGGATGGACAGTTTCAATATATTTTGCAACCAGTGTGACGTTATTATATACCAAGATCACCACATTTACTTCCATTTAATGTTGTCATTTTCTGGTGTAATGATGCATATATGATCGAATTTGGAATTGTTAATATTTCCAATCGTATTTTTTCAAATCTGATTCGAAAACGAAAATTAAATCATTGGTCAAGTGGTCAATCCTTTCGAATCATAAAATATCCCATCGGAATATATCGGAAAAAAAATTGTAAAATCAA
The DNA here is from genome assembly GCA_963675895.2 of Styela plicata. Classification (NCBI taxonomy): domain Eukaryota; kingdom Metazoa; phylum Chordata; class Ascidiacea; order Stolidobranchia; family Styelidae; genus Styela; species Styela plicata. The sequence goes on from OZ023140.1 coordinate 19,310,938, forward strand.
ATTTTGTCAAGTATGAATCACTGTCCATCTGTGGCTCATAATTAACTAAATAGAATGGGATGCTTTCCTATGTTGAATAAAATAAATATAACGGTCTTTTTTGTTTGTTTTTTTAAGCAATTTTATCGATCCGATTCAAAAACACACAACCGAATCAGATTACAGAATTGCAAATGATTAGGTTTTTGTCAGCCTTATTCCAATTACCCACAAAATAACACAATCATATTTTGGGTTCAGTACGAAGTAGAAAAAAAACATAATGTAATAATCACCTTATACGGATGACATTTGACTTCAGTTGACAACCAAGTTTTACTTGTGACATCACAAGTGTATCTTTGATTTGTTGTAAATCTGAGAGACATTAAGGGTGGGCTCGGTCCGGACATTTCGTAACTGGTCATCTCGGGCCAGAAAACGACTTCGACGCCGTTTCGGTTGGTAGCGAGTCCGAATTGACCTTTGGTAAATACGACACGGAATCCACGGATTTCACATTCGATCCAACCCCAAGCTAGGTCGTTGCTCATGCTTGAGTTTATAACTCCTTCAGATGTCATTGTGATATTAGCTTCGTGGTTCAAGAATGAGAATCTGGTGAAATTAAAAAATTATTTTAGAAAGATCTTTCAGTTTCTGCGATCACTCTACAATCACCCTTCAGAGTGAGCCCTTACGCTGCGTGTATTTACATGGGGGCAGGGATAGTGTTGCCGATAATTCACAACAGCGGAAAGTTTTCAAAATCTCCCAAACTTTTGCGTATTCTAACTCCGGATTTCTAAGTGTAGACGTCTGTCTTGGCATAATTGTACGTTTTGTGACAAGGTTTTAAAATAAATTAATTGCTTAGTTTTGTTAATTTCGCGGCAAAATAAATTATTTGCATCTTCAAATGCATTACTTCTAAATCAGATTCGGATTCCAAATGATTCGTGTTTGCCCATCCCTAGTTGCAAGAGAATCTGAGACACTGAACGATTTCAAATAATACTGTAGGCATGCCGAATATACATTATTCACACATACATCGGCGATTTCATCATCATGTGAACTTTGCTTTTCCCGAGAGTAGTTGGACATCTTGTACATCTTGACACATTGAAAACAGCGGTTGGTTCGACATATTCAATGACAGCGACTGCGGTGTAGATGGCTGGTGCACAGTATGGATAAACCACGATAGCAACGTTGACAAATTCTTTGAAGTCCCAGATCATAATATCTTGGGGTCCTGCTGGTCCGCTCACATCGCCTTTAACGTAGTGCATCATTGAATCTGAAAGTTGATTGCGACGTAATAATGACTGCATTCCAGTCAGAACGAATCAGCCAGTCAGGCATAAGCCATCAGTGATTTTGATGATGACTAATAAATGAGGAAACAGGTGCGCACGGAGTGAGGGCATGACAAAAGCGCGGAAAAAGAGTTTTTCAACGCAAAAATTACCAGTTTTTACAAGCGGAGAGTGCAAGTTACATTCCTAATTCGTATTCATAAACTGAAAAAAGAATATGCATTTTTCCCAAAGCAATTCAGATAGGCAGGGAGGATATTTTGAAAAGATGTCAGCCCATTTAAAAATTGTTTGCGAAATTTTCGTCAACATGAAATTACCGTAAGAGATTTCTTTGTATTTTCTTGTCATGGTGATGTATTTTGATTCTGCTACTGTTGCGCTATTTGTTCCATAAAGTGCAGGTGCTGGAAGTGCTGGGTCAGATTTGAATTCATTTACCCATCGTGTGCAAAGGTCGTTGAACGTACGAGCAAGTCGTTGACGGATCTTGACGTCGTGGATGTTAAATCTCTGTAAATGATGTTACGATAAAATATTATTACAAACGCATGATTCAAAATATTATTTAGTTATAAGATGTGCAATGATCGAAAAAATTTATTTTGAAATCACCAAACCGGGTAAACAGTCAAAAATTACGCACAACATACATTCGTAGGAAAGATGATGCAAAGCGATGAAAAAATTTGCAACGAATACACGAAAATCGCTAAAAAAACGAGATTGCAGATACGAAAACTACCGATATTTGAGTATTAAGATATGATAAGTCGGCGAGGTCGAAAAAAATATAATCGATTATTTTGGTCTCATTTGATCACAGTTAAAGTATTTTCATATTGATGGAAATATTTAGAGATTTTCTTCAAAATTTTTAGTACCATTACAAATTTATTTAAAAAAATCTATGATTCTCCACAATCAGAAATTTTATTTTGTCTGTTTATTTTTATTTAGCATTGTACTTGTACTTGACACCCGTACTTGACAAAACATGTTTTCTTCAATAGTTCATCTAATCATTAGAAACACTTTACCATATCGCCATAAAACAAGCAGACCTACCTCCAACAGAATTTTATCGATTGAAGACGAATCCTCGTGACAGGCACTGATTGTTCTGAATAAAACAATAATCGTTCTGATTGTTCCTGTGATAGCACCAGTAGATGCATGAGGCAACCCTTCGATGTTGACATCCCAGTGTGCGAACATGGTGGCAGATGAGGGATTTCGTGGAATATCGTCACCCTGAAAAAAATGTAAAGGGATGTGTGTTAAGATTTAAATATTTGCGACTTTGAACAATTACAACCAGAGGCAGCAGAAGGTCTCAAATCGTAAGGGGGACATAAAAACGAAATCGACTTGACTTTTTCAGCGAAATTTTGCACGCACCGAAGGCACTCAAAATGTTGTTCACTGTAAAATTACAAAATCATGGAGGGCTAGCTTTCTTTCAAATATGCCCCCTCCCCCTACAACACTCAATGGACTAACGTTGCTGGTCATAGACCCTTCAAAAAGAGGTCAATCTATAATAGGACGAAAGATAATCCTTTTATTTCAGTTGTTTTTATTGGAATTCACTCAGGACTCGAAGCGACATTTTAAAGATACCGACGAACGTCGATGGATGACAAAAAGCCACATAAAATATAAGATTAGCAAATACACTACAAGTAAGAAACATTTCAGATTGAACCATTCCACCATTGAGACATAATAGAACAGTAATTTTTATGATGAATTTTAAATAGGGTATAAACCAAAAATAGGGTATTCTTGAATGTTCGTTTTTGCCAAAAAACATTAAATGGGCATTCCCTTAAAAAATCAATAAGCCTGTTACCCAAACGCAATGAAAACGAACTTCTTCTTACATTCAAACCGTAAAGATGGTTAAACATGCGTCTACGTAGGTGCAGGCCGTAGTCAATGTTCAACGATAACAAATTTAGAAAACGAGAAATAACGAGAAAAATTTACCTAAACTTCATATAACAACAAAATATACTATACCACTCACATCGATAGTGTAGCAATGGAAATGCAACATTGGTGTTAGGACGGATGGTCTTGCTCCTCTACATCCATAATGCTGTCCTGCGTTGTCGGCAATAATCACATCAGTTTCATACAAGCCTGGTACTGCGGGACTCGGAGCCATTTTAATTTCGAGGAACTCAGGACTAGATGCTTCGGGCAAAGCAAATTTCACTCTATCGATGTAAATCTTCGGTCCATAAAGACGAGCATCGGTTGTCATGTTGATGAAAGTGTTTGAAGTTGTAACGTTGACGACCATTTCCATCCACGAGGAACGTCGTACACGAATGGTGTTAGTGAAATTGATCATTGGGTATCTAGGAAAAGATTAAATAAATTGCTTAAGGTCTTTGACATCATCCAATTCAATATATAGTTGAGTTTACCAAGTTTTAGAAAAAGTGTGTCCAAACATTTTTTGTTGAATATGGGTCACTGATGGACCACGTCATTGAGGCGTGGTTCATCTGTGGGCCATGCTACACAAATGAAATTTCTAATTGTCCAAATTCTACAACTACAATATACCATAAAAGTTAATTTAGCCAGAAATATAGGAACCGAACAGAGACAAAAGTGACAAATATTAGTAAAAATATCGGTCTTTTTGCACATTTTTGTATTGACGTTTTATTAAAATACCACATATACCCGCGACACAAGAAGATGGCCGCAATGACATAATAAATTACTAGCGAAAATTTTTGTTTGGAACTGCCATAATGTAGTAGTCGGTATTTGAGACAAGCAATTGCCGAGCTTTGGCTGCTGTTGGATAGCGCCGACAAGGCGTGGCCTATCTGTAGACGAATCAGGTGACTACATTATATTATGATAAGAACTTTTATAGCTTATAAACAAATTCTTAAAAAGATATGCCTTGTAGGTACGGGTTTCAGAATAGTCCTAACGATTTCGTTTGTGTCATAAAAGGCGACTAAGAGGAAACAAAGAAGTGGCAGATGGTTGCCCAGGGCAGATTGCAATTTGTCATAGCAGTTCAGTTCCGTTTAAAATGTTTTCCGCTTAGAGGTATAAAGTAGTAAGCTCACTGCTTCCGGCCTTACTTTGAGCGAACTTGTTTAAAAAAAAATAAATAATAACATTCAAAACATACCTGTACGAAAAGATGTGCGTGTGGATCATGATTTCACCATTGTGAACTTCGCATGTAGCAGCAACGTGTCCGTCTAACGCATAACCAACAGCATCCAATATTGGTGTCATCATATTTTGTACAATAACTCCTATTTCTCCAGAAAGGTCAATGCCTGATACATAGTCAACAAGATTGTTGTAGGTTTCTTTGAAGTTTGGATCCAAATTGTATGACTTTCTCCAGAATTTACCGAGAATGGAAGACAGTTCGTCATGATAGTCATATTTGGTGGCTTCGTGAAGGATGGAAGCTAAAATGAGAGAATTTGAATCGATTGAAAAAGAGAAGAGAAATGAATAAAAGAGAGAAAGGGTTTAGGAAGAAGTCAACGAGATTCATCTGTTATGCTTATACATAACATGCGTTTCTCTGGCTGGGATGTTTCGGTAATCCACGGTTTTGGATCCAAATGGCTAACGTCAACACAAGGTACATACATGTAAAGTTCTTGACATCAGCTTTCACATTTTTTTTATTGAAATTCACTCTAATTACGGTTTAAGCAACTCTTGGAAGAAACCAACTAACGACCACTTGTATTGAAATAAGAAATTTTATTTTTTCAAGGATGAGTCACAGATCTGTCACAGATCTGGTCCATTAGTGACCAATACGTATCAAAACATGTTTGAACTATTTTTGACAAGGTAAGGCCGTAATCAGGATGACTCGACTAGATCAAAAACTCGTATGCAACGCTTCAGAGAGAAAATTGTTGAAATCAAATACAAACAATATTCACAGAATTAACTTACATAACACATAGTGAGTAATTCTGCTTGTCATTCCGTATGTTCCTGCAGTTGGATAAACAGTTCTGTATGCGGAGTCTGTGACATATTTCACATATTTTCCAGCGACTTCAGTGATCTTGCTACGTTCGTTCGCAGAATGAATATGAAGTACCTAGAAGCAATAGAAAATTTCATAAAACCATGTTGAAATGGCTTACGGAGACCATTTATAGAACAATTAATTATGATTGAAATAAACGTGATCTGACGGGTTTTAAGGTTTGAAATAAATCGTGATAAACGCCATGTTGTGAGATTTATGCAAATTATGGGCTGTTGATGGACCGCACCTTCGCGGTGCGTTCCATCAACACTCCATATTTAGCCAAAAAAGTCAATTTTGAATTTCTTTCGATACCGCCAAGTAAAATTACTCTCAAGAACCAGTGATTTTGCTGCATTTTTGTTACAGTGTACACAGGTTATGAAGGTGGCAAAAATGAAGAAATGACTTAAAGAAATTGGCAAAGATACTTACTCGTTTAGGGAAATTTGGCCAGATCACTTATAAACCCATTTCAAGTATTGGCCAAATCCTGATAGACATTTAACAATTCAATTTTTTACAGTGGATACATGTATTTTTTCCAATAAATTAGCCAAATTTTTTGTTCAAATTGATTCATTTTACAATGAATTCATGACAGGTGCCAATCATTTTACGTTAGACAGATTGAATTCTTTTTATAAAATATTATAAGATTGCCAAATAAGATTAACCAAAAATAGCTTGCTAATGAAACTTACTTCTCTGAGTACTCTGTCGAAATCAGTGTAATCGTATGAACTTGGCTTAGGTACTGATGGAAGACTGAGGTGACCAATGACTTCTTCACGTGAAATTCCCTGCAGAAAGAAGACATTCTAAAGCGATCAATTTTTATTCGGGCAATGTATACGAATACTGCGTTCAGATAACCATAATTTCCATGTGAATATGTTGGTGGTGAACCGAGTCTATATACCATGTAAAGTAAATTTTGCTGCATTTGAAAAATTGCCTTTTGCCCAATTAGGTCGCTCAGTAAAACACTACACTGTAACAAAATTACAGCAAATTATTTGGTCTTATGCAGTAATTGCATATTTCCAACGTTAAAAAAGCCCTATTGATGAGCTCTATGCCGATTGCGGGCTGTTGATGGACTACACCTTCGCGGTGCGTTCCATCAACACCCCATATCTGGCAAAAAAAAATTGGAACTCGCGCGAGGTAATGGTTTGCCATATGGTTAAACAATATTCTAGAGTCTTACAGGAAAAATATAATCCTATTCTAATCCAGACACTTTAAACTCGAATCCCATATACTTATAGTATCTAACCTTGTATAGTTTGATAACACTATCACTCCATGCATCTGGTCGTGTCAGGATATCACAAGCATATTCAGCAGCTCCATCTTGCATAAGGAGGAATGTTACGTTGTTGCGTCCATCTGATGTTCTTGCTTCGTTCATCAAAACAATGATCGATTTCTTGCAATTGTCAACACAAGCTTCAGCAGTCAAAATCCTTATGTTTTGGTTGTTAATTCTGGCAATGACTCGGGATTTGTATGGCGCAATATCCAACGTGACATTGGCGATTCTGACCCCTTCAATTTCTTCAGTTCCGACTGAGAGGGCACCGCCAAACCACGGGAATCTTAAAAATTAATTACGAAAATATTGAAAGTCGCATAAAAATTTCATTGATTGGAATATTCATCAAATTCGAACTAAAAAATATTACTCTGTTACACAAAGCATACCAACAAACTGTGAGAAAAATGCAGTGAATTTACAGTTTCATTGGCAGTAATTACAGTTATTTTCGAAATTTGAAATCGCGTTTTTAATAAGATTAATGCCAACTATGAACTATTGATAGACTGCACCTTGGTGGTACGTTCCATCAACGGTCCATAATTGGCCTAAAAAGATGTTTGTCTGGAATTTGATTCTTATATCACTAATTAAAATTACTGTAAAAGCAGCGATTTTACTGCATTTTTATTACAGTGTACAGTGTGAGTTTGGCCGAATCACAAATCTAGGGTTGTCACTTTCAGATAAATTTAATTTACTTTCGAAATGACTCTTTCCGAATCTGATTCCATCATGAAAATTCCCTTACAATTCACAAGTATAGTTCGAAAACTTCTTTTCCAATCTTAAAATCTGATCTTTTGAGTGTTCCATCATTGATCCAAGCTCGATAAAATGAACTACTATTTTTGAGAGAATTGTAAAAATGCTACAAATTTGACAAAAAAATTTGCTCAATACATGAGTCGAATCATAGAGGTGAGTTTTAGAATCATTCGAAGAGAACATGCACCCCATTCGATTCGAATCATGATTCTAAAGTGTCATCCTTAATCAGAAGCATTTAGATTCGAATAACCCGAATCAGATATATATTCAAATCAATTCGAATTTTATACTTTAATACGACATCACAAAAACGTTCACTGAACTCACTTCATGGACCCGATTTCACAAAGAACGACAAAATTGTCCCCAGACAGCAATTTGATTCCAGTCTTCAGCTCGATGAATGGTTGGAAGTTCCAGTGTACTAAGCTAACTTCATCACCGGTAAGAAGTTTCTTGACGTAGTTAGTTGGAGAGTAGCTATCCACAGTAGTCCAGTGTGGCAAGAAAGTCACAGATCCAGGGATGTAGCTGAGAGTATTATAGATGGCATATTCTGAAACAAAAAAATAAAAATTTGATATGTTGGACATGAAACAAAATTTCAACAGAAAAGTGACGGCTCAAGAAATTGTAGGTAAGGGCTTCAGAAATAGTCCTAACGTATTTCATGCGAGCCATAAAGGGCGACTAAAAGGAAACAAAAAACTGGTAGATGGTTTTATCATCGCCTGATACCACTCGCGTACCACTCATCACTTTATCATTCTGGTCTGAATGAGATGTTTTCCGCTTAAAATATAGTTGCTGGCACGTTACCTTGTAGTAGTTCTTTTACATTTGAGCGGCCGTTAGTTAGCCTCTTCATCGGGCATTATTAACGAATGACAGCAATCAAACTTTCATATTTAAAGATATTCTGATAACTTAATTAATTATTTATGTATTTTGATTCTTCAGAATACAAATCATGATATATGACATAAATCAAGGTTTTTAAGGAAGCATACAGCTAAATGATTTTATCATCGCTCAGAGCAGATACCACTCACTGCGCCTTATCATAGAGTTTCAGTTTCGTTTGGGATGTTTCCCGCTTAGAGGAAGTTGCTCTCATAATTGCTCATTGAGATTAGGTGTCTGTTAGTTGGTTCATTTTGGTCACTGCTTTCGGATGAACTTTAATAAAAAAATAAGATTTATTCCAAATAATTCATATCTAGTCAAAACGCAATTTACACTGAAATGAATGGCATTATATTTTGCATAAAAAATATTAATGAATATATTATTCAATGTTTTACCCCCGAGTTCTGGTTTCATGATGTAGTACATTTTAGGTCCAGCGAGTCGTTTCAGTTCCTGTGTACTAGAGTACTGGATTCCTTTCACTTTGTCAGCAATTTCACGGCAGATGTTTTCGTCGGTGCATTGGATTTTCTAAATCAATATTTTTATCAGCGCCTCCTTGTTTAATTGTTTAATATCGTTTAATACTTGATAATAGAAAAAGCAAAAAAACATTTACTGGGCTAACTATCAATTCCAGTATAGCGCCGACCAACGCGATGATCAAATTTATATTATTTTGAAATCGGTTCCAGTGTAAGAATTTCCGTAATTGGATGTTGGATAAAATCCTATTATATTCTTTTTTGAGATTTTTTCTAAGAAGAAAACAATTTTCAGAATCCGTTGTTGATTGAAATTCTGTTGAGCATCGGCGACTTGAAAATATATAAAGATCTGAATACATTAATATTCGATTCGCTTCTAACTCCGATACAAATTGATCAGAGGTCCAATCTGAACGTTATCAAACCCTCAAAAACTGAATATGTAGGTACAGGGAAAAATAAATTTTTGTTATAAACTAAATAATTTTTTAGAAAGAAAAAACATAAGGGGTAAGTTTCAGTTACCTTTTGTAATTCCTGGCCCAGTGATTTTTCATCGTAGGTAACAGTCTTGTATAATGCTTCAGCACATCTTGCAAGAAAGAGAGCTTTATCGCGGACAAGGTAGCCACCCATGAATGGGAAATCTTGCATGGTTACTGGTATGCTGGCAAACTTGGTGTTACTTGATCCCTGATAATGGAAAAATCACACACTGCACAAATATGTACACTCGAGTGTGTATAAAATGGATTTTTTAATTGGTTAGGCCAACATTCATTTTAGAGAGATTTATCTGATGTATTAATATTCATTTTTTAAGAACCGAAAATACATGCCTATGCAGGCATCTGGCGATGAAGTTATGTACAAATATTTCGTGGCGTCTCATATTTTTATACGTCCCGATTGCAATAATTTTCTCAAAACATTTTTTGTTAAGCATGTGTCACTGATGGATCTTGTCGATGAGACGCGGTCCATATGTGGCGCACGTTTGACAAAATAGAATTTCTATTTAGGATGGAATACTATCCGATCATGAGGCACATGTTTTTATTCTGACATAATCTTCTGTATATCAATATTGTTACTTATTTCTACTGCTACCTTTGCTTTGTATGCATGAATGAAAAAAAATACCGCGAGTTTTCTGCAATCCAGTCTAGCTTTAGTGCGTTCATTTCTCATTGGTGTTGAGAGACAAGAGAATCGAGAACCATCGTTCGATTTGAATGTCATTCTGCATAATTTTCCGTTGCTTTCTTCAACGTATTCAACTTTTGCTCCAGTCAAACTGTTCTTCATTCTACAATCGACTTCCTTAGGATACAAGGTATATCCTTCGTTGTTGAATTTGGCAGTGCATATAAAATATTGACACTGGTGACGGAAGTTCCAGTTGGTCTGACGACCGGAAGCAGATGGTTCGAGGTAGAAAGTCTGGTTGAGAGCTGGGAAGCTATGAGTTTTAGATGAAAAATTGAATGAGTTAAATAAGAATATAAATTCAGATGAAATATATATAATATTAAAAACAAAAATAATATCCTGAAAATGCACATTTGATCCACCAAAAACGTACCACTGCCACGAACAGAAATTATTCAAGCTCAAATTTTGTATTTATATTTTATTATATCACATATATAACCCACCTTCCACATCCGAACTTCAATACGTATTGACTTCCTGTCTTTAACAATTCCAAGTCAACAGATCCGATTGTACATATGAATTTAGGTGGAATTCCTTCGCCAAAATGAATTTCGATATCTTTAATCATTCCTTTAGATTTTAACGTCATGTCCATCTTGCTTGGAATGAACCAAGATCCCTTAGCAGTCATATCCATATTCATCCTATAAAAAGATTTCTATGATATAATACATTATAAAGCAAAACAAAAAAGCACGTGACCTATTGATTACCATACTTACCATACATACCATGCTAGCGACGGTGTTTGAATGCATATGATTTCAAACCAGGTGGCCTGTCAATGTCAAACTATTTATTTCTAAACTAAGTGAAATATAACGGCATTTCCTCAACACAAGGTGTAATATCACGAGGTAACATGGATAATCGCCAGTGTAATTGCCTTCACTTAAATTTACCACTTAGAAGAGAATTCAGAAGACTCGGTAAAAGTTGAACTGGGTTAATCGGTTAAATTTTAAAACAAGCTTGGTATATTAGGTATTCTAAATACTTTTATATAAAAATACAGGTTTTACCACTGCCCAGAGCAGATACCACTTAGTGCACTTTACTTTGTTGGTCCAGTTGTGCCGGAATGTTCCCTAGGTAACGGTGCAGTTTATCAACACGTTGTGCATCATCTTTAGCATAAACACCTATTTTTTTCTCCCAAAATGGCAATTTTTACAACAAAAATGCCGAACATTTGTGCGCGGCTCCAGCGAACCAATAGGGTTTTATACTTTTTTTATTGAAATTCTCAAGAGGAAAGGCCGGTAACAAAGCGTTAACGGAATCAAAGCCTAACTAACAAAAAATCTCTCGCAAGAGCGTTTTCAGAAGATTTTTTGAATGAACTTATCCCCAATACGTATAAAATAAACATAAATATACCATGAGCATGATATTGTGTCATGACACTGCCATATCATAGTAGATGGATCCCAAGTCATTTCATGAGTTCCTTTTCCAGTATTTCCGTTCATTTGGAGTTCGACTTCGCTCGAAAACTTATGTGGTGTTGTTGTGTAATCAAGAAGGAAGTTTTTGATGAGTCCATTTGGCATTTTCATCATCATTTCGCACGATGTAATAGTGAAAAGGCTGGAAGCTTTCATTGTAGTGCTCGCAACCATCCTGAAACGAATTTTAAAAGTTATATCCCGGTAAAAATAACTGGGGATGGGTCTGTAAAACATGCGGAAATGTTTTTGATTTCATTGTCTATAAAAATATTTTGAGGTCATTGAGGTGTAACGTAGGCGTACAATGCGTCACAGATGGATCACGACTTCAGGGTTGTTTTTTAAAACCTAATCTAATTAAGCTAACAAATCGAATTTTTAAGCTAATTATTGACTGTTGATGGAAAGCACCGTCAGGGTAGGTTACATCAACAGCACATACTTGGCATTCATCTCATCAAAAAGGCGGCTTTGGATTTTGGAAATATTTAGGTGCCGGAAATGAACAGTAAATTAACTGTACATCTGGCAACAGTGTATCATATACCAATATCAATACCAATCAACTGTCCATTCACGCTGTAATACATGAAGGTACTCACCATGGGCACTCGAGCGAGTGTTTGTAATCCCAGGCCCAAGTATCAAGATCGCACGAGGTTTCCATTTCGTTTTTGAAATGCCAGTCACCGTTCGTCATATCGATTTTACATTCCATTTTTTCGAGTGAGATCCTTGCAGTGAGAGTCATGGTCATTTCTGCGTTTGTGTCTGGTCGTCTAAGATTGTAGGAAACCTGATGGATGTTATGTTCACCGGATCTTTCTCTACTGATCATGACATCGCTGTTCCTCAATTTGAAGTCGTAAACTTCACTTGGACGGTAGAGAGAATTGAATGGTAGAATGTTAAGTGTCAGTTCATTTGCGAGTTTTGATGAGTCTACTTCGATGTCCTTGAAATGTAATGTTCGTGGAATACACCAAACATCTGCTGGGCATTCGGCAGCTTCGACGTTCATTCCCAGGCTCATGTGAGCTACTTCATTGCCTGACGTCATTGGTGCTGTGAAATCACTGACGGCCTTTATGGTCCATTCTCCTCGTGAACTTACAGAAGCAACGTAGTGATCTTTTCCAACAAGGTTCGGTAACTTGTAAGTGACATCGCTGTCAAAGTGTATTGGGATACATGCGCTAATTCCGGGAAGAATTGCCATCCTTCTGTGACAACCAGTTAAAGTGGTGGTAGATCCCCCGCTGTAAAAACTGCTACCTATTTTGTCGGTTTGGACAATCCTTGTGCTGGAGCCGGTCACGGTTGATACCACGGAAAATTCAAGTTCATTTACGAGCGGGATCCATAACGTGTGATTCAATCTGTAGACCATGTTCATCGGTGGGAAGTTTGCGTGTTCTGGAGTCTCACCGATTTCGTTCGAGAAAAATATAGTGAAAACTGGACGAATCGTTTTCGTCTTCCAGCACATTCGACTCAATTCGCATTTGCTTGCTATCATCCACTTGCTGTTTTCGTTCTTCATGTCCCACAACATTTCTACTCTTGTGTTCATTAATGTAAAAACGTATTCAAATCTATGTTGCAATGGTGTAGCTGGGTCGAACGAAATATCGAGAACGAAGTTTCGGTTTTCATCAGCTAATTTGACCAAAAAATTTTCGAAGCTGATGTCGCATTGACCCGTTACTTCAATTGGTGTGGCTTGGTGACATGGACCCCACGGTAAAACATCCCATTTGAAAGAGACATCGTTTGCTGTCAAGCCTTGGAATCTTCCATCTTGATATTTCCATGCAACAGTAGTGTGTGCGAGCTCAATAATTCTTCTGTAGAAAAATGGAATTCTCAGTTTTTCGATGGTGATCTTTTTCGGTTCAATAAGGGCATTACACATGTATCGCCATTCAGTAGGTCTTTCAAATTCTCTTCTCATTTCAAGAGCAAAATCTAAATCGGGCATTTTGAAATCACACAATAAAGCATTCGGTGTTGAACCAAAGTTTAATTTTGCATTAAATGATTTGCCGAAATTGAGAATATCGTAGTTAACGCTCATGTTGTTTGAGAAGAAACTTCCTCCAATTTTCATGGTATTCCAAAAAAATTCGTATTTGGCAGAGGCAGAGTTGAGAGCAATTATGACTCGGTTTTCTAACCAAGTAGTATTGAATATACTGGATACCTCGATTCCACTGGCGTCGCTGTAACGGACGGAAGCATTGCATATTTGACTTTCGATTCCAACTCCGATCGCAGATTTACCGGCTTCTAATGTGAAATTCAGATGTTTCACACCCCATGCAATATCGTTGGTCATTTTCGTTTCCATTTTGTAAGTGTTTCGATCTTCGGCGTATCTGATGGTAGTGTAGTCGTAATCGTCATCGGTAACTAATCGTTTGTACTTTATCCATTCTTCTCCGCGGTTGACGGTGACTTCGCCACAAACTTTGTCGGTTGCACTAGGACACATCACTCTCAACTCTAAGTCTGTGCGACCGCCATTGATTTGTTTAGAGGTTCCTGCGTAATTATAGACTTTGGTTTCAGCACGAGGTCTGTACGTGTTTTTGAAAGAACCAGTGATATCATATTGCGAATTACCTGTAGATTTTAACATAGACAAATCAAGAATTGATTGTTGTTCAAGAGCTGGGTATGAACCGTATGTTGCATTAACGTGACTTTTGATGTCTTGTGATTGGATGCTATAGAACATCTCGCCATCGACAACCCATCCAGCTTCACCAAGTATATTTGCAGTACGTATTGCCAACAATGGTCTTTCGTCTTCTTTTGCGCTGACATTTAGACTGATATTTGACATCAAACTAATCATTGGAACATCAAGAGTGCAGTTGCTTTCAATAAAAAGTTTCTCACTTTCGTATCGGGCAGAACAGTTTGCAAAATTTTTGAGTAACGCACCAGAAACTTCTATTTTTTCTGGAATTCCACTCGAACGAGAATTGTAGAGTTTGTATCCGACTTGCACGTATTCGTTCTTCAAGTTGTTGATAAGGTAGTAAGAAATGTATGGTCGTACTGTGATGTAGTTGAGCAACGAATAATGGAGTTTGAGCCATTTTTCTTCGTGGAAATATTTTGAATACCTTGATATACTGCTGACTTTAACCTTCGGGTGATCAACAACAAAGCTATGGCAATAAGAGCATTCTTTATAGTTAGTGTATTTAGCTGTACCATATTCGGACTTGTATGCTCGTTCTTCTGGATTCCAAAATTTGTTTCCGAAGGAAATTTCGAAATCACGTTGTCCATCAGGCTGCCGTTTTGTAATAAAATTGTACCCTAGCTTAGCTCCTTCGGCACGTCCGCTGTAACGTTCTGGATTGTGTGCAAATTGAAGCTCTTTAGCGAAAATTACGTTGTACGTGATGGCATTTTCAGGGAAATATACTTTTCCACTCGAAGTAATATCATCGAATTCGTCGACTTTGACACCGATTGCTAAATCGAGCCAGTTTGATACCAACCAGGTGTCAGCGCTGTAAGCGGGTGAGAATGGTTGTTTCAATGTACCGTTAATTCTATGTCCTATGAAATGAGGATTGATTCCTTCGCCAGCCATATGTCCAACGAGTCTCATCACTTTTTCATATCTTACGTCATTATCATATGTCATCATTTCGCATTCGATTTTTTCGTAGTAAGGAATCGTAGGGCCCGACAAAACTGTTCTAGTTTCGTATCCAGGCATTCCTCCTACACCTGATGGTACTTTTTTGGCCAAGAAATTGTATGAGAGATGAGGAGATGAACCTGGTGCCATATCAGTGAAGTCCACGTAAATTTTTCTCGACGTATTTGCTCCTTCAGCTACTTCATCAATTGCTCCTGCAAGTTTGTAACCCACGATCAATTCACCTCCGGCACCAAGGCTCTTACTTTCACCGAAAATGACTTGTTTTTTGCCCTGTAAATAAAAAATGTTATGTTGCTTAGATAGCATTTGTGCCAATTTTTAAATTTTCGGTCTGTCCGGTCTTGATTTTTACTCGATTCCTATTTCAGCTAGTTCTAAACTGTCTTGTTGAATAATCAAATCAGTGGAAATACTTTAACATTGGCTTTTCTAAAGTATGAGGCATCCCATGTTGATACAAAAGTGTTTTTCTGTAGTGGTCTAAATATGCCACGTTATACCTTCAGGGAAGACAAAAGATAAAAACGGGCCATAAGTGGATTATGCCTACAATATATAACTTCTAGTTAGGTGAGTTAATAGCAAAGATACAGTTCTTGCTACCTCTTGCTGTACTTTTTCCCACCTATCAGCAAGTGTAAATTTGCTTTTAGACTTAAAAATAACTTAATGAATATTTAAACATAGATCATTGATGAAAAGAACACATAGGCGCAATTTATCTATGGCCTATGCTTGACGGATGAGATCTTTTTATTTTACTCACAGAATCCGGGACAATTCCAAATGTTGAGAAGTGACGAATTTCCAGACTGCCCAAGCTTGATCGGTTGTAACTTGAGAAGCATCCTTCAATGAGAGAAGTTTCGGGGTTGCGGTAAAAGAAGAAATCTGTTTTTCCTCGTGTTTTTAACCATTCGCAATTGATGTCCCAATGCAGTTCGCCTCTTTCTGGGATTTTCCCAAGTACACTAGACCACACAACTTTCTTAGACGATGGTGCTGCGCGATTCACGGCTGTGCACTAAAAATCAAAAGTTTTAAAAAGCATACATAAAAATAATGATTAAAAATCAGCAAACAAACCGATAAGGTCCTTCCAGGCGCATTAATATATATTTTTGTCGAAGCATCTTTTGTTGAGTATGTGTAACTGATGGATTGCGTCGATAAGAAGCGGTCCATCAGTGGCACATGCTTGGCAAAATAAAATTTCTTACTGGGTATTCTATGCTGTTACGCACGTATGATTTATTGATAAAAATGGCTGGTTATGCGAAAAAGTTCTAACTAAATGAACTAAGAAGTAATACCGCTCATTATGCTGCATTATATCGGTTTAGATGTTTTCTATTTGGGCGTAGCGCTACTACATTTCGAAAATCGTTTTGCCGTGTATGTGGCCGTAAGTTGCTTTTTATCGTTGCTTCAGCCCTTGCTAGAGTGAATCACAATTCAAAATGGAATGGTAGGTCATAAACTATATCCTGAACAAAAACAATTTCATATTATACTACTCATCATCCCCAGGAATGATTATAAAAGATATCACGCTCTATATATTTCATTGTCATGTCTTTCTCTGCTAACAAAATGTGAGAAGGTAATCTCACCTCCACTTTCATATCTTGTACTTCCATGTTGGTTGTTGGTTCCCTGGATCGTACCCAGTTGAATGCTGCCTGGTATTCAGTGTCAAGTTCGTTTTCGATATTCATTTCATAGGCAAATCCTTCCTGGTTGAATGGCTGAATAACGATTGAATTGGGATTAGGATTTCAGCTTTAAAGTTGCTAAAAGTAAATTCTAATGGAGTTTGCATGATGATGCCTGATCCTATTGAATAAAAAATCCTTTAAAGGTTCGTGGGTTCTTGATGTCGGGAATGATATATTTTATGTTTCAAACTTGAAACAGTTTATCAACATGTTGGCATCACAGGTTGATTGTCTCGGGTTCGAGTTCCGGCGAGTCCGACTCGTTAATCCATGCCCACCAGTCAACCCAGGGTGTGATAACTCGGGTAGGCTGAGCCGAACCGGAAAGATCATATCTCCACAACGACTTTAACCCTGTCTGTCTATAAATGGCCGCTGGTTCAGGGCCTCGGTCTGAGTGATCCACTCCATCTTTATTATAAAAAAGGTCATTTCTCTGTACTATTCATATCACATTTCACAACATAAAATTTCAAAAGCTTCAAATTTCTATAGCGAACATTTTAAACGTGAAATTTGTCATATATCATGATTTCACCACAAAATGAATAAATTTAATAACTGAAAGATGAAATTACTTTTAATTAAATCTACAATAGCTAATTATCCGAATAAGGAAATCGTTAATCAGCAAATCTTCTACCTGATGGCAGACTTGCAAGTTGCAAAGATTTCTCATTCTATAATCGATACAAACTGAAGCAGCTGGTTCATCTGTACTTGGACCTGAAAGTGATCGTCTTCCTCTGAAAATATCATGAGAACAATAAATACATGACAAAGTAAAATGATTTCACGTTTAGTAATATATAATTTTTTGAAATAACAATCCAAATTAGAAATGTTTGCTAAAAAATGAGCCACAGATAGATTGAGCCTCAGCGGCGCGTCTCACCAGTGGCTCACACTTGAACAAACATGTTTACAAAAAAATTTCTGAACTGGTAAGACGCATGATAAATCCCGTAATTAGATAAAATTGTAAACATTGTTAATATAATGAAAAAAAATTCCATTTAGTCTTGTACTAGTTTCAAAAAATGTTTTTATATGCGGAATTTCTGACTCATCTTAAGCAAAACTGAAGTTTTGATCAAAATAATATTATTTCGATAGTCAATTAGAGATCTTTTAACGCCGCATATAATCATCATCCTTTACGGGATTCGAACCTTCTTCAGGACGATTAGAAATGGACACCACAAATTGAGCTAGTTAAAACGATATATGGCATTCGTCTGATAAATAAAATAATGTTCCGAAAGGACCATATGTTATCGATCCTGCTGCAAAATCATGATTTATGTCAAATTTTACAACGTAAAATTTGCCATATATCATGATTTTACTGCAAAATAAATCAGTCCACATTTGATCAAAAAACGATATTACTTTTAATCATAATTCCAGAAAACCTGGCGGCGATACGTGAATACTTATGTATACACATGACAAAACAAGATCCAGGAAAAGTAACGCTTCGTTGGCACGGAAAAAGACAAAAAAGCTTAGCAGCAAAACTGGGATAATTAATTTCATTGATTCAATCAAAATTTTTACATTTTTAATATAAAATTCTTACTTCAAATAGAAAACCTGGCTTTTTCCCGGCTTCGGTTTGCAAACGACGTTCAATCCAGTCGGGTTAGTGTTGGCTTTGCAATCTACTGCGCTACCATGACCGATCTTGAATAGAAGTTCTGTTCCACAAGATTCACTGAATTGAGCGAGGACGGTACGGCGGATGGAACCAGTGACGTGCATCCTGTGAGTGAAGTAAAGTTTTAGAAGAACATCTGACTTAAATTATATGGAGTTCGAATATGTATAAGTTGAATCGTCATTAGATGGCTGACAGCAATCGAAAAGCTTATGTCTATGCATTGACAGATGGTAAAAGAGCCTTGTAAGGGCTCTACAATGGTCTCAACGTTATCGTAAAAAGCGACTGAAAGGAAACAAAGAAGTGGTAGGTGCTCGTACCACCGCTCACGGCAGACCCCACTCACTGCACTTTGCCATAGTGGTTCAGTTTTGGTTGGGTTGTTTTCCTCTTAGAGTACAGTTGCTGGTACTATATATTGTAGTCACTCTTTGCGATTAAGCGGCCGTTAGTTAGTTCCTAGTAGGCAGTCCATGCGGTCTTGTTTTGAGGTGAAGTTCAATAAAGAAATACATCTTTACGACAATATTCAAGTTGCGCTGTACGTTAATTGTTCAATACTGTACAAACCACGAGTGTTTTCTTTCTATTTCTCAACTAGGAGTAATAAATGACACACCACACACTCCCTCAGTTTCTCATTTTCAACGAATAAATAATATACATTATTTGGGAAATGATTTCCAAATTCGCGTTCCAAATGTATATGTGATGTAACTGGTGTTTCAAGTAGGCCTTTCGTACACAAAGTCGTTTATATCACACACTACATTTTTTAAATATTGTGCAAGAGGGATGATATATTTCGCTTGATTATCTCAATTTGTACTATTTTTACACCCGATGACAATCAAAGAAAATTTAGTTGTAAGTTTTCAGCGTCATTTAGGCATTCGAGCAAACTAATTTTTGAGAAGCAGTATTGATATAAAACAAAATATCTTTGTTCGAAACGTTTCCACAATATACTATACTCAAACGTGCGGGCCACTATTGAAAAACAGAAATGAACTGAAATTGCCAAAAAGGGAACAAAAAACTTACTCCGGTGCAATGTTAAATACAGCATTTTCATTTGGAGAAAAGAGCATTTTTCTAATATCAGCTTTCCAGTTCATTTTGTTTTTGAAAACGTACGATAAATCAATTGTGGAAACAATAGGAGCACCGATACATGTAGGAGCAGCATGTTGCATTAAGAATGGTTGTCCAGCAACAAAACTTTCGTGTTCAAATCCTTGTTGTAGAAGTTCATGGAACTATATACAAAATGGTAAAAATAAAATAGTTACTTCGATTGTTTCAGTTGGCGGTGCACTTAGTAAGACAAAAACAGTATGGGTTTTAGTTATTACTTGAAATTACTTGCAATACTGAGGAATTAAATACGTATAGCAAATACCTAGGAAATACTTTTGATGCCAAAAAATAAGGAAATTGTATGAACCTTGGTAATCGGTTGCAGTTGGAAACTATTCGATCAGTAAATTCGGAGATTGATTATTTGCACTACATTTGTAACAAACCGCTCAAATCGTGTTAAAATGAACAACTCCCAAGATGTTAAATTGGAAGGCTTCTATTATATATTATATATACAATATTATGAGGCACACATAAACACTCGCTCTATTGATATGTTATATTATGTCTGGTCTCAACTGATATTTTTGGCTACGCACTGGCTACAAATCCTTCAAAGGTACTTATACCTTACACAATAATCACTATGGATGATTAACTGTGCAATTGCCTGTAGTTGGATGTGACTTTTTTTGTTGACATAATTGGTATAAATATACTTTACCTTCCACATGCTTTCGAGTGTCATCTTGCGGATGAATCCCCAACTTGTCAATGCATCAAGGCTAATGGGATATCCGAATACTTTCAAATGCAGAGGTGATCTTGGTTCAAATATGCTGGCAAGATAAGCAAACTGGGCCTGAAAGAAGTCCAAAGTTTACGTGATGTAACAATTAAAGACCCAAATAGCAAAAATAAAAATAGTAAGAGGTGTGGGAATGCTACTGCTTCCAAAAAATTGCAATGTGTGAAATTGTTTATGAAAAATGAATCAGAATTTTTGAAGCAGAAAATAATTAGAATGGTAACATTCAGCAGTCAACCTTTCATCAGCAACTTTGTAAATCCCAGTTTAAAAGATTTTTATTCAGGTTTATTCATGTTTCTCAAATCTGGTTAATTCTTTCTCAATTCTTTCCAAATCACTCAACATATTTAAGATTTGACTCATTTTCTTCAAAATGTGATTGTGCATATATTGTAGAGCTCTACATTTTTCCACTTTGTAGGATATGAGCCACTAATGGATCGCGATGCTAAGCGCGGTCTATTAGTGGCTTGTGTTCGACAAATCAAAACGTTTGTCAGAATTGTAGACAAATAGGAAAAAATGGCATTATTTTTATTAAAAAAAGCAAATTACCGTATACCAGATTTTATTTTTTCTAGTTTTTTATCAATTTGTAAAAACCACACGTACCTCGTCTCTAAGTTCGTTCCAAGCTGGGTATTGTTTGGCATAGTTTTGAAGTTTGCCCATTGGTGTTTTGAGTAGTTTTCCGAATAAATCCGCATAGAAATTATTGTGACCAAATATTCTGTCTAAAACTGGTTTCATGCCGGCGATGTCAAGAGCAGCTTCCATAACAGTCATGTTACGACCGTCAATCTGCATGGAAAACACAGATAAAAACAATAAACGAAAAATCAAGGTTTACATACAGATTCATAAAGCGATAATAAAAATAATATTAACGAAGTGAAATTGTTATGTTTTAATCGAATATAAGATACTGAATACGCTGTTGCTTTCTGAAAAAAAATAAACTTAGAATGCTTTTAACTCCTTTTTATTGTGATATTCCCCAACAAAAATTTATATCGTCGAGCATAAAGGAAGCATCGATTGTACTTATGTTCAGATTTTTTGTACTGACACCTGTATGAATCATATTAATAGATGCTATATGCTTTTATCACCGCCCAGAGAAAATTCCACTTGTTGCACTAAACTGTGGCCGTTCAATTATCGTTACTGGTTCTACAGCGGCCGTTATCTGGTTACATTAAAAAGTTATTTCTCAGAAGAATAAGTGCTTAGAATAAGTTTCTCATAAAAAATGAAATGAAAAAAAATATATATGATTGAATAAATAAAACGTACCATTGCTTCTACACTAAGCTTTGAAATGATTGGCATCAAAGCTCCGCTGTTTTCGTAAGCAGAAGTCAATCTCACTGTACAGTTAGTTGTCACGTTTAAGTATGGAATCAAAAAATTTCTTGTCATTTCGTAACTTTTTTCAACTGGTTTCTTCTCTAAAACTTCATTCGAGAGTCCGATGTCCCACCTGTTTCTCAAAATGGTTCTGGCGCATTTTTCAGCGACTCTGAAAATTGAAACAAAGTCTCACTAAAACTTTGGTAACAACGTTCGAGGCTCAAGATATAGTACAAGCACATTTTTGCGATATGGGTGCTAAGAGACCGTGAATTGTCAGAATACAACCGATTTTGGTCAGACCAAAATCGGTTGTATTTTGTATTTAAAACGAAAATACATTGCTTTTAAGTCAGATTATGCTAATACTTGTAATTTGTAACTGTATATTTCCTAATCATCGTAATGGAGACTATAATAGTAATAGTAAAATTGAATTATTTGTTATTTTTTGAAATCAACGATTCGATACGATTCGAAAAAAATATTCGAATTCCAAATGATTTTGCCCAGCCCTAGACTGATTAGTATAATTACTTTTTCTGAAAATTGCGAAAGGTTGCTACAGGCTGGCAGAATGTCAGTTACTCTTCTAATCGGAAGCACAAACAAATATGTTTTATCAAAAGAACATTAGGCAAATGGGCAATATTTCATTTTATATATCTCGATAAAGGCTCTTTTTGAGTGTCTCGTAGTAACCAAGCTGTAGAAAAGGCTTTAAAATCATCAAAACTGCTATGAAATAGCACTGTTGATGGTTTTGAAGATTTTTTGCTCTTCCGAAGAAAATGACATGAAAGTCGGGACAACCGAAAAAACAAGAATCTGTCACTCTAGGTGGGTATAGGATATCACAGTCACGCCATTGACCGAACAAACTTGAATTCCTTTCGTTCAGAACCCAGAAGATTGGGTCCAAACGAATGTACACGAATTGATGAAGCACTAAATATATATTGTTACATGATCAATTTGGCAGCGATTTTGATTGTGTGGACTTGAAATAGAAACGGGCATACTTTAAGATCGGTTAAGTTAAATGTGAAAAATTTAATCAAATATATTATTGATATATGTAGGTCACTTACTCCGGGTGGAAGTTACAGAAAACGGTCCCTCTCAACATCATTTGAATTCTCAGATCTTCTCTGCAGTGTCTCAATAATGCTGGGTGCTGACTTTCATCCATTACTGTATCAAAGTAATAAAATGCTTAGAATGTTCCGAAACAATGATAGCTGTAGAGTTTGGTTTGTTGTTTCTTCTAATAATAGATGGATAAAATAACACGCAAAAATGACACAAGTTCAAATTTGTTGAACATGGGCACTGAGGGACCGCACTTTAGCGGCGCGATCCATCAGTGACACATGCTTAACGCCACATGTATTCATTTTGACCGGATAGCTCACTTTTTTCTTTTTACAGCACACATTTTGAGTAGATCTCCGTGAGGATTTTCCGGCCCTTATTAGTATGAGAACGAGTAAATAGTGTTTGCAAGACATCCACTCGATTGATACATGGTTGAACCCAAACTAATCCTTTGAGTTGAATCGTGATCATAAATTTGCGAGCCTGACTAGTCGGAGCTAGGCCATCGCGCCTTTTAAAGCGTATTCGCTGCTTTCGAACGTTTTGGATTGTATTCAAAATGAAGATTTTCAATCTCGAGTAAAAGGATTTCAGACACTAAAGGTGATACCCCAGTGTAAAATAAAAAAATCATCTCAATAAAACCTGTTGCCAAGACTTTTTGTAATTCAGTCATTGGTACATTCTTCTTCATCAAAACATGGAAGCAAGTTACTCTGGTCTCAAATTGTGCATTCTTTTTCGTGAAAACTTCAACCAATTTTGCCAAAGCCTAATGATTATATAATAAAATAATATCAGTGATTTACAATCAAGATAAATCAAACAAGAACATCCGAAAATGTGGAAGAAGATATTAAAACATGAGACCATTCGATGTTTCAATATTTACATAGCACGACCCTGCCAAATGTTTTGTTTAATCTATGCTATTGAACAAAGAATCAAGATTAGTAAAATTGGCATCATATACAGTTTCGAAACCTTAAATCGTATTGAAAAAATAATAGATTATAACTGGAATTCATAATAAAGAGAAAGTGTTACAAAAATAATTTATTCCTTCCTGCATGGCGCATATTTAAAAGATTTTGAGATTTTCGATCACTTATTAACTTAATTTGTTGCAATATGTTTTGTTGAGCTTGAGTCATTGATTGATCGCGACATGAAGGCGCAGTCCGTCTGTGACGGGGAAATAACCATAGCGTTTTTGTACTCACATTCTTACCAATATACAGCGATGTACTTACCGGATTAGGTAAAGTTTCGCCAGTTGTGTTTCCATATGCAACAAGAGATTTGACTGCAACTCTTGGTGGAGCTTGAGGGTTAACTGAGCAGGTCAGGAGTGTTTCTGCTGCAAATTCTCCCTTTTCTCCCAATCTTCCTAGGCATTCAGCTGCAGCCACCATAACCTCTTCTGCAAAACATGAAAAAGGGGGAGAGTAATTGCAAGAAAAAAAACCTTCATGACCTCATGAGTTGAGGTGTTTATGCGAGGGCCGCAGATTTTGGTTTTTTTGATGGTTTTTCATTACTGACTGTCAGAGATGCGTAGCTCGTAGCGTATTCCCAACGCTTTTACCGATTGAGCTAACCGGTCACTTATGTTCGATGTATATTCGATAAAAAAATTATTCTTAACGCTACACATATGATAGTGCTCGAAAGTCGCGCTATTTATTATTATTTGTAGAGCATCTTGTGTCGCAAATTGTTCAAAATAAAACATAGTTTCATGAATATGCGGATAATTGTGGTTTTCCTTCCTCATTCACTCACCAATCTCCGGGTTGTTAGTTTGGCAATCTCTCTTCAATTGTCTGACAAGAAAGGTTTTGGCATTTTCAACCGGTTTTTTGTTCACGCAATCGCTTCCACATGTTTCTAAGAAATTCTTGGTGACAGCTCCCAATGTTTCGACACATTCTCGTGATGGCCTTTCTTCAGATCTGCAGATTCTCTGCAAAATAAAGGCAAAATTCGGCTAACGATTGATATGGTTTCAAAACAATGCGAAGATTAAATCCTAGCTATGCTAGTGAGGGACGCACCATGAAGTAATTCACGCTTGGTGTTCCAGGATAAGACACTGTAAATTATAGCCTTCGTTCAATGCTTGTGTATAACTAGGGCTGGGAAAACCCGAATGATTTGATATTCGAAAATAATTTTGATAATTTTTTTAAATCAGGAATGACTGATTCCAGATAAATACCAAATATCCCATTTTTACTTTTACAATTTGACGACATCATGAAAATCAGGAAATATGTAGTTACAAGGCATAAAGAGCCCAAAGGCAATGTATTTTCAATTCCCACCCCATTGTCTAAGAGCAAAGACTTTCATTTTAAGGACAAAATATAATCAATTTTGGTTAAATTTGACCAAAACCGATTGCATTTTGTTGTAAAAAATGAAACTTTCACTTTATAAAGCACGCTTCTGTTCCTATGCACGACCCGTGATTGTTTTGAATAATTTGTGCTTCGGACCGATTATGCAGCCCTATGTGTACCACATTGTTTCCACACTGAAAATACAAACGATATACATCGCAGTTGCTTAACTGGAATTTTATCTCTGTAAATCTGTTATCTGTGTTACAAGCAGTAAAATTAGTCCCAGATAGTTTTATACTTTTACATTAAATAGGTTGACATAATATTCAATCCCAAAACTGAAAAAATTTCTGTAATTCAGATGTATTTAAAAACTCGCGGATGGCATCGCGATTCTCTCGAAAAATAGACCTTAAATATGCCAATGACACTATTCTACACAATATGCGTTGAGTAACAACCAACCAACCGAAGCTCACTACTTATAGTCTACCTATAGGATTTACTCACTAGTGCGGCATCGACAATCTTTGGTGATGGTGCAAATATCGAATCAAGTGAAACAAGGCAAGCTTTCTTTATTTCTTCACTCTCGTCTGATGTAGTTCTGATAAAGCTTTCGAGAGCATCCTCACATGAAGTCGAGTTTTCGTTTGAACAGTATGGGATCTGACACCAATCGTTTGTTATGCAGCTGTTCAGGAGTTCGGCGTATAAAACTCTATTTAAAAGCAGAATAGTGTAATTAAATATTTCCCAGGAAAGTTGCTTTTATATGGTTATTCAAGTGTTCAAATTCTTCGGACATTTTCAAAATGTAATTACAATAATTTGTAAGCGGTATAAAGCCAACTAAAGGTTGGAACTGAGAGGTTCAATAAATTTGTGCAAGTGTGAAGCAAGACTCTGAACCCCCTAGTTAGTCATAGTTACCCTTACTGTAACCTTGCGTTTACTGCTTAGGAATCCGTAAACACAGAGGCACAAAGTACCATGCGGTTAAAAATATCTATGTCATCATCTATGTTCTTAATAAAGAGACATGTAAATAGCCAACCTTCCTTCTTTCTTTTGTTCCGGTGTACACTGAGCCTCGCATTTTGCCCAAACGGCTTCAATCTCTGCTTGGCCTGCAACTGCCAACCAGCGAGATAGCTTTGAAATAAGTGCTGGTGCTTTATCATTGACAGGAAGTCTGACAAGGTTTAAAAACGTTTCAGCAGCGTCGAATCCTCGGCTGTATATCATGTTTGTTTCCTCCCATTCTTCCTCAAACATAATGTTGTCTTCATCGAATCGAGTAACGTCCCCTGAAATAATGATTGGAAAAAAATTGAAATTCTAGAACTAAACGTATATTATGTTTTCGAATTATGCAATTCTATACTGCACGAAGTAAAATTTTTATATAGACTATACAGATTCGTCAAGTAAAATTTGATAGTACTACAGTCTTTTGCACAATGAAGCCAAGTGTAAGTGCATTGATAAACAGTTACATTGGATTATTTGCATTTATTAATTAAGCCGTAGTTATTTTAAGCTATGCATCCATGAGTGTTGCTTTTCAAATTTTTCATAGTAAGCTGGTAATCAGCAGAACCAACAAGTCATCGATTTTGGGCAACCCGAATTCTTTTTAGCAAAAAATGATAGCACGGAGATTGTAGAATGAGAGAGGGTAAAGCTCAAAATATGTGAACCGTTTCTAAAATTTTAATCTGTAAATATTTTTTTACAGATTATTTTTTTGGTATATTGCATTGAAAATGCAAAAGTATAATCGACATCCTACATTGACTCTTGTCTTGCGACGTCATTCTCCTTGAACTTCTCATGTTGATTTCTTGTCTGATTCTGGTTTCAAGTGGTTCACCTTCCATCATTGAGCTCTGGTCAAAATAAACAAAATCGATTGAATGCGTTGTGGTTACTCCGAAAAACACATAGTATCATGCTATCGTTTTATTTACTTCAACTCTTATCCAGGGTCAGCAGCATCGAGGTGGACACTCAGCCCTACTGCCCAGACAGAAATAAAATTATTTTGCCAAGCCAGAGTTACTTACTGATGGACCGTGCTTTGGTAGCGCGATCCATCAGTGACTCAGACTTGACAAAACTTGTTCGGACAAAATATTTCTGATCAGAGATGTTTGGTATTGCAGATGTTTCCAAAATGATGCAAAAATATTATTTATAATATATTAACTCACAGCAAATTGCGGCTTGATTGGATTCAGTGGGTAACTTTCTTCACAGTTTGCTGATTTTACTTGTCTACCTCGCTGCAGTTGGTATGTACAACTTTGTTTTGCTCGTGCCCATCGTTCTTCGCTGGCGATAGTAATCTACATTAGGAAAAAACAAAGATTAAAACAAAATAATGAGTTTGAGGTATCACAGACTCGCCCGTATCACACGTCACGAAAAGAGTTTAAAAACGTTGATGAAAACAAACGAAACTTGCATGAAAGTAAAAGTTTATTGTAATATGTATAGTTCCAAGCACACACACAGTAAATTAACAGTATAAGAAAAAAGCAATTTATGTTGTACTCACGTAGTTCTTGAAGCCAGATACAAGAGGATTCAATCGGTTGTTTCGCATGCGAATGAAGTTCCATTGTCTGCGTTCCCATGGCAATTCAATATCGGACGTATCGCGCACAATTTGGACGACAGATGGAAGTTGTCCAATTTTTTCAACTATTCTGTGGCGAACAATACCTTGTCCGTAAACGCTGGTTTGAGGAACCTGATTTAAATTAGAAATACATAGTTTGCCAATGTTCAATGCTTGTGCAGGATCACTATAAATACACTGAAATGTAACGCATAAATGTATAAAATTTTGCTCCGAAAATTCACTAGGCTTTCTCTTAAAAAAAAAACATCCAAATCTGGCAGCATCCTAAGCTCGAAGTTATTTAAAAACATAACAGGGAAAATCAGCTTTCCTTAATCATATTTTCTAGTTTTGTAGGAACAACAAAATCTTTTTATTCATTGAATTGTATCTACCTCATATATGTCTCCAACGCTGAATTCTTTGGGAAGTGCGGGGTTGTATGCTTGAAGACTTGATAAAATACCTCTTTTGATGTTAGTAATGTTGCTTCGTTCCTGCTTGTCTACGTAAACTCGAGTGATCTAAAAATATTATTCAAGCTAAATATAACAAACAAGTAACAAGCAATTCGACACAACTTGTTACAAATGTCAGGTAAGCCATAGACGACTTCTATTTCGCGCTTCCAAGACCTGCAATGATATCATGGGAACATTTCGCAAAACTAGCTCTGCAGGAATCCTACGAAACTGTTCCGCCATTTCATACTCGAGAGAATTGCGTCGTTTGCGCGCGGTTGTGTATAACACACGAACTGGAGGTATCATAGAAGCCCAATTCGGTGATTTTCGTTCTTCGTAAAGCTCGCGATAAATGCGAAGGTGCCCCACGCAACGACCGGTAATGGAATTTTGTTGCATTGACAGATAAAACGGGGCGAGGAAATGTACGGTTGGTATACAGTATAGAATAGTTGCAGGATAGCATGTGGGCCTTTACCAGTTTACAGGCTCAGAGTGAAATGTAAGGGGTCTTGCAGGTAGTCTTGACCATTTGTCTGATAGCCTAATTCCAAATTTAGGCCAAAGTTAAATGTTTTTAGCATCTATAGGCTGCAGGGGAGAACTTGGTCAGTCTCTAACTCATGCTCGACAATACAGAAATTCCACCAAATTTTATTTTGTCAACTATGCACCGCATATGGACCGTGTCTCATCGACGCGATCCACCAGTGACACATGCTTAACGATAATAATTTTGACAAATTTTTACAGATTGGATAGCTGATGGGATCTTCTAGTATCATTCTAATATTGGAGGAATGTGATACCCAATCAGAAATTTTATTTTTTCAAGGTTGTGCCACAGATAGACCACTTATTCGTGGTGCCTATAACAAAACATGTTTCAACCGTTTTTTTCTCGATTTGGTATAACTGGATTTCTAAGTTACAGTGCGGTGAAAGGCGAAAGGAAGTAATGAAATTTTAAAACTTTTGGTACTATTCGGAACATATTATGAAATATAGCACAGCCTGCTTAATGCAGCTCTTTACCCAGATATGTCTGCTATGACAGCGATAAGTTCTTACCTGTCCGCCATTGAAGTGGAAAGCCATTTCACTAACGCCCATTTCACGATCGAATCCAGCAGATAATGGAGATGGACTATAGTTGATACTACCTGTAGATGTCATCGTTCCTGATTCTACTCTGCAGTTACTGACTCGCAGCTTTCCAGAGCATCGTCGTGGAACGGAAATGGTAGCAGTACAACTGTAGATACATAAATATAATTAGTTATAATCAAATACAATAGAAAATATTTAGAATCGATTCGGGTAGAAGGTGTAACTTCTCCAAATTCTTGACACTTTGTTTTCTTTAATTTTTTTTTTGCGCATCGAGTTCTATTTGACAATTTCATTCACCTACCTGATGATGTTATCATGATCACAAAACAAACAATTTAGGTTGTTTTGGCTTATTTCTCGAGTATTTCATACGATTCTATAAGAACTTTAAACAATCAAGCAGATCCGTCAATTTTCTGCCTCTGGAATTAGTGTTTGTTACGATAACCTGCTCATCAAAATACCTACTTCGAAAGCATATTTCAAAATTAAAATGAGCGTCATGTTGATGAGATTTATGCCAATTATGGGCTGTTGCTGGACCGCACCTCCGCTTCGTTACATTAACACCCCATATTTGGCCAAAAAGTCCATTTCGAATTTTTTTCCAATCCCGCCAAGTAAAATTACTTTCAAAGACCAGTGGTTTTGCTTCATTTTTGTTACAGTGTACATTAGCTTATTCTGAAGCCATTTCCTATTTATTTATTCCGCCAAGTTGACGCACCTGATTTTGACATTGTTTCCGCGTCTGTTATGTTCATCCCTGTGTTCTGTTACAGCCTTGTATTCATAGGTGTAGATAAAGTCTTGGTCAAATGGTTGTATCACTTGAAATACATAAAAAAAATTTAGATAGGTCGAATGATATATCGTAGAGCAAAAAGAGGAAATTAAAAACTTCGTAGGCTGTACACCTGACACCTTTATCTTTTGCTGCAATTCGTATTATTTTCAAACATCGAACAAAGATTCGAACTTAATTTTGAAGTCAAATCTCTGATAACTTGCTCAAAATCATATAAATTGTGCAAAAAAAATACTTACTGTCACAAGGTCCTTCAGGTTGTGGCATTGGGTTGCGACCTGAAAAAAATAAGAATTCGTTTTCGTCCTAGAAGTGGAGAGAAATTGAAGAGCTGAAATAATAACTGTTTTCAATGCAAAAAAAGTCAACGTACAAGAAAATTCAACTTTTGACTTTTGGTATTTGTTCACACAGAATTAGAGCAAAAACTAACAATGTTGACGGTTGAAAAGAGGTTTAATAAATTAAAAATTTTTTTTTTTTATCTTTTCAATATCAATTTCACGAAATGCACTCGATAAAAATTAATGTAATTAAGTATCATTTAAAAAGGGGAAGTAGCTGCCGCCTCTCGCCCCCGCGGAAATGGGTTAGACACAGCCCAGTGTTTCCGACTCTTCCGTGAGCTTGTAATTCTTTTTAAAAAAAAAGACAAATGAAATAAATTTTCATATTTTATTAAAATTTTCAAACTTTGCTAATTTAAATTGCGAAGTTAGTTTGAGTCAGAATTTTCAATGAGAAGAAAAGGATTGTAATAAAAAAAGGCGTTTGTATTGCTTATACAATGCAAAATAATACTATTTTTATCTATCGAAATATGCGGGAATTTAATAATATCATATTCATACTCTTTATAAACGATTGTAAAAATGTACTGTGGATCATAGTTGTACTGTCGATAAAGGTTAATTTAAGTTAAGCATAAATACATGCTTTGAATACTTTCTATAACATACGACAAGATCAAATTTAAAATATTTTCTTAAATCCCGCTAAAAAAGTATTTTTGTCAATCATGGGGCGTTAATGAATGGAATGGAAATGATTTAAATCACTTTTAATTCAAATCGATTCTAAGCATTACAAAAATACATTGTGATTCCATTAGATTATTATTGGGTCATTTATGCACATTTCTGCCGTACTCCGACCTTAAAAGCAAACATTTTATTACTATTTAGGTTTTTGGCGATATTTTATCGTAACTCTTTACCAATCTTGTCATGTCCAGTTGTTAAATCAATACATATATTTTTAGTACTTGTTTAGAAGTTAGTGTCCTATGGACAAAAATGTGTAAGCAAATATAGTTGGGAATAATAGGTTTTTTTATTTTATAAATACAATCATATTATTATATTTGAGATTCTATTCGAGAAAAATATTAACAACTTGCATCACTGATCATGATCGAGAAAACGAGATTTCTAATAAGTAAAAAGCTTTTTAAGATACCTCGATACCTTCTCCCGGCTGATGCATTACACACCAACACGAGAAGGACAAAGACGAAAGCTTTCATCCTTCCGTTTACCGTTGAAACGACAATATTTTCTTCTTATTCTGCTCCGCAAAATTAGTTTTGGTGTCTGTCTGTATACTGCGGAGTATGAAAATCGGTTTGCCAATCATTACAATTTATACTCATTGCTGCATTTCGACTTTGACCGGCTCGGCGAAAAGAAAAAACAGCGGGCGAGATTGTTGGCGTCAAAGCGAAAATGCAGAGACCATATGTCTGCCCACAATTTGCACAACAGCGCCACCTGAGTTGGACTTTGTTCTTCTGCAATTTTTTGATATTTCAGATTATATATTGCTCCAGGTTGTCGTTTTGCTTATGTTTTAACAAATGTACGGCTCCAAACCTCTGCATAATATTTTTATGTATATTGTTCTCTTTGATAAATTTTTGGTCAGTTTCGTTTTAATATTGTAGGTTGAGGTGCTATTTCTGTTTTCTATTTAAACGAAGTGTAAATATACCATTTTCAGATGTCTCAGTACTTTTTATATCCGTTACAAACGTGCTTAAAATATCTGAAGCATGGCATTTCACTTTGCCTGTCGGCTTTGAAGCTTGCTGCATACGTTCAAGCTTATATCTAAATTGTGTAAAACGTGACTACCAAAATACATTCAGAGACGGGCGTAAATTTTTAAACGTGGTTGCTGCCATATTTCGACTAAACCTGAAAGCGGATATATATTGCGAATGTCATAGTACTCATATTTCCGGAGATTTTTATCATTGGAATAGCGCACATCAATCTAATTTGAGAACCACAATTTTTTCAAATTCAAAATTACATACCTGGCGAAGGTTACTGCCATTTCATGATTTATATGTCGAATATATTTCAAAATTTTTACGCCTGTGCAACCTGTGTCACAGTGTTTTCTCATATATAGAAATTTCAGAATAGTCGATGGCAGTGTCATATTGCCCGTTTACAAAGTGTTATAATAACTCACGACGCGGATTTTATTTTTAAAATTTAACATGTTAAGCTAGTTCATGATCCCAGTGATACCACATATTTTAATTGACTAAATGAGCGAAAATGATTTCATTGATGACGCCATTGTAATTGCCTTTTTTATCTATCATGGGTATCGTTTAACCTTTTGAGGATTTGCACCATCAAATCTCAAAGTTTAGGTTAAAGCATACACTTTCAAATTTGGTTTTTATTAATAAAATAACGCTTTTGCCAACGTTTTTCCTAACGTCAAGAACGTCATCATTGATTATACAAAATTGATTCAAATAGACTTGAAATAAATTTACAAATTCATAAAACAAATTTCATTTTCATAAAAAGATCTAAGATGTTATAAAGAGTACAGAAACTCCAGCGATTACACCACACCATGCCGCTGGACTTTGCTTTAAAACGGCTATATTTGTGAAAATGATCGAATAATCGAAGGAAATTCCCTGTTGAATGACCCTATAAATGTTACTTATCAACCGCAACAAGTTGTCGATAAAATTTTCAAAGGTCAATCATGCTTATAATTTCGAACTTTGAAACTCAAAAAGCTGGACTTTGGGCGAAAGAATGTACGAAAGTGACAAACTTAAAATGTGATGAAAAATTTCTGTTGTGATGAATTTTGTGAGTTATAATTTCTGCTGTTTTCCTGCTTCTACATCCAAATTACTGAATTTTTGAAGTTATCGAAAATTACAAATTTTTGGTACATGAATACTTTCACTATATCATTTTTCAGTGTAATAAAGTATTATATAATATACAAATCAAATATTCAGAAGATTCATCTTATCGAACAGTTACACAGTCTCGTTCAAACGTTCCGTTTTGCATATTCAATGAGAATAGAACGCTTAGAGAAGAAAATAATAAAACGCATATTTGCAGCAAAAACATACTCTAAATTTCGATGCAACCCAGTCAGAAAAATTTTGCTTAAATATGTTTTGTTGAATTTGCGTCACTGGCGGATCCTGTCCTTCCGTTTTTTATATCACTCTGGTAGGGGCGTTTTTCCCCAGTGAATCACGCAAAGGCAGATAACCTGATTTTTCAAAAGTTGATTGCAGGCTTAAATTTGATCAAGTCCCGAGTCAAGTTGCATCTCAATTTTGTCAAGTCGAGTGTGAGTTGAGTTCTTTAGCCAAAACAACTCTAGTCAAGCCAAGTCATTTAAAAAGATTACTCGACTGCAACTCGAATCGAGTCATTGACTCGAGTCTCCCCCACAATGGTCACTTTGCAAAACATCAAAGTTAGCTAAAAAATCACATTCTTCTGGTGTTATTTCGTCCTAATTAGGTTAAAAAGGAAAATCGCGCGGAATGCGCGCACAACTGTGGTGTTTTAATACAATTTTATCGTAACTTTCCCGTGTTAGGTGGGTCGGACTAATGGCTATTGGGGGAAGATTTCCGACCTAGTTTCCCAATTCCTTTCCCCTGATGAAGTCACTTCTTTTAAAATGCACAGATTGCGGGTACAGAGCATTCTGGTAGAGGCACAAACACAGACTGATATTCACATATTTTCTTCCTTTGTTAGAAACAGGTCGCGGCAACTTATTGATTAAATGCATTACGCCATAGATGCAAGCCTAATAAACTTGATTATGATATTTACATGAAGGCGACACTGAGACCGTATCTCTCGTGTGATATGCTGATTACGGCTTCTTTTGTGAACCAATATTAGCAAACACTCCTTAGTCGTTCACCCATTTTGATGCTGCGAAAATCAACATAATCTCACACCACAGGCGACAAAATGTCGTTTGTGGGTTCTGTCGTTATTTCTGCGACAGGTTAGTAAAATTTTAGAACATTTCAATTGGTACAAGCATAAGACATTGATAAAACGAGCATGTACATGCTCGATTCATCAACGCCAATGCTAGTACGTACGCTTGCAGTATTTATGCAGTGTTGTGAAACTGGCGACAAATGAGCCTGCCTTTTTTCACACGACAAACCTTGATTAGCCTATTTCTGGCGACAACTATTTACGAATAATAGATAATAAACTCTGACATATCCTTATACAGCAAACCAATAGAGAATAACGCTTGAACTTGGAAATAACAGGATGTAAATAAGGATGTCCAAATAACAGATAATATGAAATATGAGCGGGGCTGAGAATTCGAGCCATGTTGGGTGCAGCATCAGTCATTATTAAATGACGTCTTGGCTGTTTTATGTACCTCGTTTTTGGTAACATTAATAGTGTCTTGAATCAGGTAATTTTTCTTGGTATGATATTAAAGTGTGCACCGCGGATGTTTAGTTTATATTTAGAGCTTGAATGCTGAAAAATAGCTTTATTTCGTGCACAAGCTCCTGACAACTGCATATTCGGATAACAGATGCATTGGAATTAGAATTACTTTTATCGTATCGCAATGGTTTTAAATTATACAATATCATTATCACAGACCCTTTTTTGGTACGAAACGTACATCTTCGTGAGTTCGTTTCTTGAACTGATGCTTTTGGTAAAATGTACCTGCAAATCTTCATCAACAAAGCGGGGGTGATAGAAAATATGTTATACTTAAATGCCATATCGAACATAATATTAGCTTGACTGGCAATAGCTGGAAAAAATTTTGATCAGCATCATGTGACCTTTCAAAGCGGGAAATTTTAACAAATACTCTCATGAATACGAGATTGCTTTATTTTGAGACATGATCCATTTGAATTTATTTTGTAGATTGGCAGTAGACGATAAAATAGATTCTAAAACGTCTATTGTCACGTATCTAAGACATAGACCCTGCTACATTTATGGCCAAACGTCTTATGCTAGTGCCCACTTATACATGGATAGGATTAGTGTTGTTGTAAAGACATGTACGCTTATTCGGTCGAGGGTACTGAAGTTATTACACCCTTTTTGAGTAGTGGCCGTACTCATCGAGACTTAAACCCATAACATTTTAAACCTACAATCTTAACGATTTACCCACTAGATTCAATGTCACAAACATCACCCAATACATTATTACAATAATAAACCTACGAATTTATCTTGAACTTGGTCTTTTAGTTGCCAATTAATAGGCAGCTTCTAAGAAATTGAAACTTGGTGGACGTAAACAACAGCCGGCGTTGCGTAAGTTTAATTTGTTAAATAAAGCGCATTCAATCATAACCCACGCATGGCTTCCGCATACTGCGTACGCCCTGCGTGGGTCGTAGTTGAATACGATGATTTGTGGTGTAATACAACCATGGCTTAATATACATTATTGACATATTCTCCGAAACTGAATTTGCAGTATAGTCCTAGATTGCATTCCAGGAAGCTTTTGATCCAGCTAACATACGATAAGTTTTTCTCGGAAGATCTGGAATTGCCAATTTCACGTATTCGGCAATATACATTGCAAACTGCAGAACAACTTGTTATGCATTTGACTTATGAAATGGTTTTATCATAGCGTTACCCTAATTTTCTCAATTATCGAACGTTGACACCTTGCGGCGCTAGCCGGGTGCGAAGCTTTAAAATTAGTTTTTCAATTGAATACGTGCTGAGTAACGACTACTTCCTCTATTCAAATTTCCATTAAATTAACAAGTACAAAAAACTGTACAAAATTCACTGAGTTAAAAAAATGTGACCATCGGATTTTTTTCTTCTTGAATTTTCTGCAGTGTGCACATGTAAGAAATATGCATATTGTGAATTATTTTTTGCTTTGCTAATCCATTAGTTGTTAGGGATAACGAACTTGCCCGATATGTTGATGGGAAGATCGTGTTCTTATCTTATTACCATCTTATTAGGGAGAAGCTACAGTAATCGTAACTTAACCAATTATATATAATTCTCGCAATGATATTCTCTCTGAAACAAGGTCAAGCATGTTTTGGTAACGCGCCGCGAAGTGGAGAGTGGGGAGGTTCGCTCGAGTGAGGTTGACTGTGAGTGAGTATGCGTCACACATAGACCGTGCCCCGACAGTGCGTTCCATCAAAGAAATACACTTACCAAAACAAGTTTGGTCAAAGGTTCTCTTTACACTGTAATAAAAGTACAATAAATTCACTGGTCATTTCCAGTAATTGCATATTTCCAAAGTTAAAAAAACGCCATGTTGATGCGATTTATGCGAATTATGGAGTGTTGATGGAACGCACCGCGAAGGTGCGGTGTTGGCCGAAAAAGTCAATTTTGAAATTTTTCATTACCGCCAGGTAAAATCACTGTCAAAGACTAGTGGTTTTGTCGCATTTTTTGTTACAGTATAGTAAACTTAGTAAATGGGTATTTTATAAATTTAAAATGTGCATTAATTCCACATCCTATTCGTACCAAACATTTATGTACCCGATTGCCGAATTCTTCTAATAACCCAAGACGAATAATGCGTACTAACCACGATTTATTCATAACAAAGATAATTTCTGCAACAATTCCAATTCAAACAAAATTTAAACTAAATGAATTATACTGAAATATTTAAATAAAACTCAACACTACTTTTGAGCCAAATGATCATTGTATATCTATCTTTTATATTTTGTTAGGTAAGGGTCACTGATGGATCGCACCGTCAAGGTGTAGTCCACCTGTGAATCATGCTTGGCAAAATAAAATTTCGGGTTTGGGGTAAGACGCATACGATCAGCAAATTGTTAAATTCAAGGTCAATGTAAGCCACACTAGACAATCTTTCGGATTGACGTTTGGCAAGGTACACGTATGGTAAGAATGATTTTTTATATAAGTCAACAGAAAAATGAGCATTGTAGCTGTTTGGACCATTTTGGAGCATTATAACATTTGCGGGATTTCCACCTGCGATTTCTAGGAGGCTTTCTTCGTCGAGAGCGCCATCACGTGGTTGAACACCAATAACAATAATATGAAATAATCAAAAAACTTCAAAAATGAATCATCTGAACATTTAACCTACAATATTAGAAGCTGCTTTCAGACAAATTTACCTTTGAATCGAATATCAAATCAAATTTTCTGAATATGGCCCCATTCAAAAAAAAACTTCAGGGAGATTTAATACATGGAATATTTCGTGCAATATACTGGTTCGAAGCACAATATATTCGAATCAATCGTGAATCGTTCATAGGAACAAATACTTACAAAATGGACTAAAGGTTTTATTTCTAACGACAAATTGCAATCGCCAACCCACCTCCCTTTACCTGACCTACCTACCCCTAGCCCACCTCCCTTCACTTAAACTGCGTATCCCCAGAGCTCCCTGTAACCTGACCTGCCTATCCCAAAACACCTGCTTCTACCTATCCACAGCTCACGCCTCTCTACTTGAACTACTTTTCCCAGCCGACCTCCCTTTACCTCACCGGCCTATCCCAAGCTCACCCAACCCAACCTGACCTGCCTATCCCCAACCCACATCCCTTTACCTGGCCTGCCTATCCCAAGCCCACCAATCCAACCTGGCCA
Source organism: Styela plicata (assembly GCA_963675895.2). Classification (NCBI taxonomy): domain Eukaryota; kingdom Metazoa; phylum Chordata; class Ascidiacea; order Stolidobranchia; family Styelidae; genus Styela; species Styela plicata. Next base: position 19,349,167 of record OZ023140.1, read on the forward strand.
GCCTATTGCCAACCAACCTCCCTCCATCTAGCTGACCTGCCAACCCATCCCCCTCTAGCGAACCTGTCTCTTCCCAAACCACCGCACACCGGGGGCGGGGACAATTCGATTTGGTAATCCCAATCATTCATAGAAACAAAAACTTGATAAAAAAAAAACTGAAGTTTTTGTTTTTAACGACAAGATGCTATCAATTTTGGCCAAAATTGTCCAAAATCGTTAGCACGTTTCCGATAAAATATGAAAATTGTTGCACTTGGACACTGTAGTGGGAGTTGAAAAAACACTACCGACTATCAATTATTTAATAGCGAAGATGGGGACAAGCTGTTTTACTAAAAATGTGATATTTGTTATTTACATGGAATTAGTTATTCAATACGGTTCGAAAAAATATTCGAATTCCAAATGACTCGGTTTTGCCTAGCCCTAGCAAAGACTTCACTTGTTTTCCGTACGTGGGCCACAGCACAGGCCCGTGCCTAACGATTGGTGGGTATAAGCATTTTGTTTCTGATATATATCAAGGGATCAGAAGAGGATCTCACCGTAACTCCTGTATTTCGTAGTGCTCGCACAACCGCTTTCGCATTGTCATGTTAATTTCCATGGAAAACAAGTAATGGAATATCTTTTGCATAGAGTCTGTTCCCATTTGGGAATGAAAATCGGATCTTTGAGCATGTCTGAGGCCTCGACTGGTGAAAGTTCATGAATTTGGAATTTTCTATTTCAATAATCAAAAAGAAACTGTTCTATCAATTTGTTGTTGATACCTTGTAATGGATTACCTCACTGCTTCCTTATATTCCCTTATCCTTGTGTGAGTAATGTCGCACGAATAAGGTAATTTTAAGCGTACAAACAAACAAAAATATCATCTTCACATTCTAAAAAATATAAATTTGGTGGTTTTGTTGCATTTTATGTTACATGGTTTATATAATGGCGGCTTACACAAATTGGTAACTTTTCTTCTCATAAATTAATCACGAGTGTCTAATCATCGTTGAGCACAGGTCTTAAAGAAAAAGCTTTACACCTGTTGCGTACTTCATTTACATATTAACGAATAAGTAGGGCTGGAACGAATCACTAATTCCGTGTAAATAACAAATACCCCATTTTACTATCACAACTCGTGTCTATCATGGTTATCAAGAAATTGATAGTTTATAGTGTTTTTTCAATTCACACTACTCAAATTTGACCAAAATCGATAGCATTTTGGCGTTAAAAATGAAAATTCTAGTTATTTAGCAAGTTTTTGTTCCTATGAACGTTTCGTGATTGATTCGAATAAATTGTGCTTCCAATCGATTCGAATCACCAAATCGAATTGCCCAGACCTACGGATAAGTAGTAGGGCTGGGCAGAACCGAAGCATTTAGAATTCGAATATTTTTTTCAAATGGGATCGAACCACGAAATTGATGTAAAAGACAAATATCCCATTTTTACTATCACAACTTGTCTCCATCAAGAAATTCATGGTTTATAGTCTATATATATTTAATTCGCACTCCATGTCTAAGACCAACAATTTTCTTACATTAACTACTACATATAGTAGGCATTTGTTCCAGTGAACGATTCACGATTGATTCTAATATATGAATATATATATGAATGAATATATTAATGATGCTCTGCGTTTTAGCATATTTTTCTTTTAATTTACCAAAAGGGTAAATTCGTCGTCTACTTTGAATTCATTCATAATTTCCTCACTTTTATTATTTGATGTGGAATGTTTACCTTCAAAACAACATATTTTAGAATTTAATTTGTATATTGAGATCTTGTTTGAAATTCAGAGTCTTGTTTCCCACTTACACACATTTTATTTCTGTTGCGTTTCTTTTCTCAGAATTCTCTAGAAATGGATTTAAAAATATGTGTTTTAAGGAGTTCGGCACTGGTCAGAAAAATGTTAGTTATTACGTAAATAACAACACGTTTACGATTACAACAATTCGAACAAAAGCTACAAACAATATGAGAACTATGTCCAAAATGTTCATGTTCATTTTCAAATGTTCATTTTCTTGGGATCAACAAAAATGCTTCAAAATCATCAACACTGCTATTTTATATTAATATTGAAAATGTTCAACCCTTTTCTACATTGTGATTGCAACCAGACAATCAAAAAGTAACATTTTTATAGTTTAGCAAAAAACTTAACATAAAATGCGCCATCAGATGAAACTCATTTTCTTCGAGTGTTTGAGTAGCTGACGTTCCGCCAGTCTGTTTCGTATAATATGGCTCTGCTATATCTCGTTCAGAATTCTTTGCCGCATCAATTTGTTAGTTGTTGAGCATGGGCCACAAGGGTCGCGACTGATAAGCGCGGTCTATCGGTGGCTTATGTTTGTCAAAATAAGATTTAGATACCGTTGGCAGGATTGCCACTCACGCACACATTCATTTTTACATCGAATGTAGAATCATGGCATCATGACGCTTGTTTTTGTTAGTTTTCAATCAGTACTGATAGATCGTGCGTATCGATGCCGACGCATTCATAGGAAAAAAAGGCGCAAAAACTATTTCTGATCGGATTGCGCAAAAAATTCCATTAGTGTTATTTTCAATATTTTATATATTTTTATACAAGTTTGGATATTCGCTTGACAACTTGAAATGAAGTGTAAAATTTCAAACTGAAAACCTAACAAAATTTGTTTGTTCGCGATCTCTCAGAATTCACATTCTATGACACAAGCATTGCTTGAAAAACAAAAAACAGTCCAAGGAAACCGGAATATACATATAACACACCTTTAATCGACAATATGTTCTGTACCTGCTGTAGTCGACATTTTACCAATATATATCGTTAACTGTAAGATAAAGGTATAAACATTCATAACTAGCAAACAAAGTTCTCACTTTTACTATAAGAATTTGTCTCGTCTTCATTATGCATATTAAGAAATTTATAAGTACGAATTACTTATCTCATACCAAAGATTGATTTTCATGGCAGGGTGAACACAAAATTAAAATATGGGTGTGAGCGACCCACTTGAAAAACCTGCTCGACTTACGCGAAATCTTTCCATTTGCCCCAATATTTCCCTAAAATTCGAGTGTTTTTTACAAACGATTTTCAAACGTTAACCAGTCAATTTCGATTTTTTTTAAGTCGGACCCTCGTGTCGCTGTCACCGGTATGAATAAATATCAATGTTTCTGACACAAGGATTCGATTGAGCTAAAATTGATTTTTTGGTTCCCAATACGAAGTTTTTATTTTGTCGAGCATGATCTGCCGTAGCACCGCGCCTGGACAGGGCGATCTATCAGTGAATCATACGTAACACCGTGGATTAGCGAACATTTCCGAACCGAACAGGGTTTCTGACATTTTTTATTGAATGTCCTTGACGCATATTTATATTAATGTGCATGTTTTGTAAAATGGGATGGAAATATATAACTATAATTTAAAATTGAGGAAAACAATACTACCACATCTTGTCACTAGATGTCTCTTTAGCTGTAAAAAAATGTTATAGTGAGGCGGAGATATTTACGGACAGGTCATGACAAATAATTCACCTAATTCACCCCCCCCCCGCAATAAATTGATGGAAAAAAATAAGAAATAAGAAAAATTCAACTAGATGGTCCAGTGGGTAAAGCGAGCTCGCATTGTCCAGAAGTTCGATCGTTGGATGCTTCCCCGTTCCACCACCGTGCATTCCTTTCAGGAAGGTACCTTTCTGGTATCTGAGACACAGATATACCGCCAGGTCCATGCCTGGCATGTCTGGTATGAACAGGTCCATGCCTGGCAGTTGCTGGGTATAGATCACCGTTTTGACTCTCTTCAAAAAGGAGAAGAAGAAAGCGAAAAATTATTTTGACTTTGATCTCATTGCGAAAAATGCAGTCTTCAATTCTTAGAGAACAACATTTGTGGGTATTCAAGATCTTAAATAACAATTTATCAGGTCGCTATCCATCAGTCACATGATTCCCTTTTTTAAATTTGATATTAGCGGAAAACATTAAAAGTTTTGTCGTCGAAAAAACGCTATTCTACCGTTAAAATTCGAGATAGATCAAACTCAACTAATTATATTATGAAATTCCGAATTTGACATCGCTATGAAATAATTTACAGTTTACACTAGTTCAACTCATATTTAAGTCGCAATATGCAGATATCCGCTACGTAACAATGTGGGTTCTTTTTAGAAAAATTTGGATGTCCGGCGTCGGCTAGATGATTATGGTATAAAGTAATAACCGGGATTGGATCTTGAATGACTTTATCGACCTGCTAATCAGCCGAGGGGTCTAATCTCGCTCTCAACAGTTAGGCTCAGCCATCGAGTAGAAATCCGGATTGAATCTGGAATAACATTATCGGGAGTTTTTACATGGCCATAATTAATTTTGCAAACATTTTCAACCTCTGCCAAACGTTTGATCCTATTGGCGAACCAGTTTCAGCGCGACCGGAACAGGGGTGGTCAGTTAGAAATAAATATTAGCAAGATCGTACGGGTTTCTCCTAATTTTTATACACTTGATTGATACTACTTTTACTTTAGATGGGATACTTGGTTTGCAGATACCTTTGGCCAACGTTCAATTCTTCTAAAAAAGTCTGGTACCTTGTGCCATTTCCTGATAGGTTGCTTCCCTTCAATCGTAGCGCGAGAATCATTCAAGAATGGCCGGGTATAATGCATGATATTACATACAAACAATTTCAATGCATATACCGGGAACATTCTGAAATGTATCGGCATAAAAGGGTTAATTTTTATGGGCGACGTCTTTCCTACGCCCATACAAGAGGGGTAAATACGAGGAAGGTTCTGGACCTTTGCGGCGCAATCTCACCGTTACCTCAAAAGATGTTTCGACAGAATTGTCTTTGTTGGAAAGACAATTTTTGTGAAATGTAGAAGAGACAAACTTTCTGTAAAAATGATATTCAACTACAACATATGCCCATCTTAGTGAATGGAAAAAAATTTTCGTGTGTGTTTTGGTATTTTCCCAATATTCAAAGATTATACAATTCAGGATACAATATTACAGTTAAGCTTAGGCTAACCGATGCTTTAATATGCCGTACCTTGGGAATGCACAAGAAATAAAAAGATCAATATTGATTTGAGAAATTTTACTTTTGTGAGAAATTCATTCGATTAAACTAGGCTATCCGATGAAAGCACCTGATGGGCCTGATTCAGCAAACGGCCAAGTGAAATTCTTAGGTTCCTCTTTGTCTCAGAGCACATCAATAATTTAATGCGCACAAGTGCACGTCCCAGATCTCTCCCATTTCGCTCGGACCAACACGGAGATCGATTAATTTCTCGCCGTGTCTTCGCTCCCAATGTTGCTTTCAATTCTTTGCGGGCCGTCTTTCGAAAGTAGATTGGAATTTTAACAACAATGTACTGTGACGAGCCTGCTTGTTAGCGGTACACAAGTCTCGCATGTTAATTAGTCTGATCGTCTGAAGCACTTGATGTAGGCTTGAGAGCGTCTTGTTTAAAGCGTAGAGATGGTTTACCCTAGCAATCCAGCAAGTGTCTATTATTATGTCCTACAAGAGCGCAAGAACGTCTAAAGAGTTTGACTCACTCAGAAATCTAATTTTGTGAAGCATGTACCACAGATGGACCGCGCCTTAACGGCACGATCCATCAGTGACACATACTTGACAAAACTTGTTTCCAAAATATTTTTTGATAGTGAAAGGATTTGAGTTTCGAATAATGGGCTAGGGAAATTCGGAAATATAATAGTGATGATGTTTACGAAGTTAGCAAATCCTTACAAATTTTTGGTTATGATAAGGGTTGGAATAGGTCGAAATTACGATATATTTCATAAAATTATATTGACGAAGAATTTCAAAATGTACATAAAAATTTTAACATATACGATACAATTTTTTGGTTAAAACTCTCGTTTAATCATACCGGATCACAAAAATGAGTATACCAATCAGAAACGTATCCGAATTGAATCTTAAAGTGGTATCTAACTTAGGTAGGTAGGCTTGATACAACGGTACTCATTAACTAATCTTAGAATGCATTTTATGTTTTTGTAAGATTTTAATTTGGAAAAATTGAAATAAACTTGAACCGATAACCTTGATATGAAGATCATTGATAGAATTAAATAATGTTCTGATTTCAAGCATAGAAATGATTATTAGTTTTTTATCAAAACCAATACGCTTCATTTAGAAATGTCATCGTATTATCATTAATTTATGATCACGGGTTTAATACGTTTTCTAGAAATTGGTTTGGAGGATCTAATATTGATTATGGCGTTTTTATATTAATTTGTTTTTCGAAACTGTTACTTTAAATAGCTATACGCTACCGGTACTTATTGATAGTTGAATTTGTTTAACAAAAATAGTAAAACTTACTACATTATCTAAGCTATTTGTAATAAATAGCTTTATGTTAACATGTTGTCCGACGCCATTATTGTACTTTTTTTTTTGTTGGTCTGCTTTATTCTGCTATCGCGTTTTACGCCAGCGCAACGCTATGCATGCATTTCTTTATACGAATCCCTGGTGGGTCTCCAAAACACGCTTGTGATGGTTGAGTGATATTTATGTTGGTTGATTCCACTCCAGAGTTGCATGGCGTAAAACGCAAGAACAAACGTGAACAGATGTAATAACTCAAGCGTGAATTGTGACCTTCAACAAACCAAAGCAGACGTGTGTAATGCCGTTTTTATTTTGTACCTGCAGCGCAACGCAATGCAAGACCCCTTCGAACATACAAACCAATCTGTGAATTTGATAGAAGTACCGTACTGCCTTCGTTATGTGGACTAGCAAAATCAGTGGGATGATATATATTCATGCAATGTTGCAAAAACCCGTGTTACACATTTACAATTTGACTTTTGATTGGTTTTCAGTTTCCTAAAACTACTTAGGAACAAAGTTTTAGACAATTCTAATTATTCATTGAACAACTTCTTGAGACTATTGGGTCGTAAGATTTAATGAGTCATACAATAATCAATGGATTGTTATCCCGCAATTGTCCAAAACTACTGACCGTAATTGACATTTTTATCAATTTCCATATTGCTGCAGAACGTTCAACGCGTGTGTCAAACTTCCCTTGAGGGGTTGTTATCTAATTATCTTCGGTTAGCGCATGAACTATGGTCTAATCGCGGTAGTAAGCGCGATTTACACATAGTTCGTGCGCCGGGAAAACTTGATAATACTGTCTCGAAAATTTAAACGCTAATAATACTGACTAAAATGGGTTTCCGGCTTAGCTCTCCCCATTGGAATGGGAACCACACTTGAACCCCAAGTAGGATATGGTCTAATTGATTATGAAATTCATTATTTATTGATGCAAATGTGATACACAAGTCACATACCCCAGAGTTGATAAATGAGATAGATCCACTTGGTTTTTCCGAGGAATCTTGTTGGATTCCAAAAGCTTTTGACGTTTGACGATATTTTACTCTAATTTTGTTGTAATATTGTATCTATAAATTCTATTTTTTCAATTCGAATATAATTTCAAATCAGAGCGTCAGTAATAATTCTATTTGCTGTTCCCCTTCACAAGACAATGTTTGTTCAGTGACTCATGCGCGTGCTAACATTTCCCAAATTGGGGTCAGTCATGATGTTATTTGAACCAATCCATGATACTCGGTAAACGTTAAGTACCGTATATCAAATAAGTGAATTCCGAGTAAAGATACATGGGTAGAATGCATCTTGTAATAACGAGCAATAAACGTCAAAACTCAAGAAATTGTCCGTATTATAGCTATGTTGAGATTTTGCCCCCCAGGAGATACCGCGTACGGCTGAAGCCCAGCCGATAACAAACTTTATTTTGGGGAGAATGACCCACGACTAGACCTCGCCTCGGTGGCGCAAATTTATCAGTGAATCTGACTTAACAGAAGATGTTAAGACTTAATCTTCCGTCCACAGAAGTCTTACATTGCGGCATCATGGTCAATTTTTGACGTTGTTGACGTTTCTATATAATCTTAGCTGAATCCAGGTCCAATTTCTACATGAACTGAAATTCCAAATACATTCACGAATTCGTTTTATTTTCCGAATTTTTTAAAACGATTTACAGACTAAACAATTGCTCCTGTACATTCCATGACATTGTTTTACTCTCAATCGAGTTAGTGAATCGCCTGAATTGAAAGTTTGTAATATGATTTCACTTCTTTCGTATCGCCTTTTGTATTCATTCTCACAGATCAAATAGCGCATCATGATATTATAGTATTCGCTGACTGGCCAATAAGCGTAATCAAAGTAAGCATACGAGTAAAATAATTGTGGTAAAGTTTGGATAGTGGCTGTCAATTTAAGATACATTATTGAAAATGGTCAGATGCTTTGGAATCAGAGGAAAGCTGTGGTCAATTACAGCTCAATAAAGTGTCTCGTAGCCTTAAGTTATCAAACTGGAAACGACGAATTCTTATGTCTGTTCAACAATATTAACACCGTGTGCTCAAATTGCTACACCCAGTGAGAAATATTTTGTGCAGATATGTTTACCGTTAAGCTTGCGTCACTGATGGATCGCGCCGACAATGCACGATCTGTCTGTGTCGCATGCTTGACAAAGAGACTTGTCAAGTTAGGAAAATGTTGAATGTTTACTAGTAAAGTCTATTAATAGTAAAATATACACAGCGGAAAACGGTAACACCAGCAGACCAGGTTATTTTTGAGAAATGCTCAACAAGCTGCATTCGGAATTAACTCATTTCGTGTTATGGAAATGTTATTATACTATCCTCAAAGGCTCAAAAGATCATGTATGTTATATTACAGCAAGCAAAGAAAACGAATTATTTGTATAACTACCATAGAATGGGATGCTATTGAATATTCATATTTAAAAATAAAATGTCGAAAATGAAGTCAGAAACACCATTTATCTACCTACTTGTTCTACATATATTGTTACTGACGAATAATCTTGTGAAGAGTTTGAAAATACCTCCAACAGGTGAGCCTACAATTGAATTTTTTCGTGGGATGTTTATTTGAAGTTCAAAATTGTTCGAGTATTTGTAATGATTACATTTTGAAGTAAGCTCAAGATATATGTCAGACTTTAAGCTTTAAAATTTGTCCTAAATAACGATTTTAATGCAAAGTGAAGAAAATCGGTTTAATAATTCCGATTACTATCCGAAATTTTGTAATATAATTCTCCCAATTGTATAAATTTCTATTTGAAAAAACAATTTTCTGATGATGAATTCAGTGCATTTCACTCCGCACATTATATGTTACCAAATTTTGAAATTTGTCAATTCACAACAATATAGGTTATTTTGCATTTCAAACTCTTCTATAATTTTGCTCCTAGATGTTGCTGCAAATATTCCAAATCTACACTACTGTAACATTAATAGGGTTACTGTGTTAACCGTTTCCAAAATGTTATTTGTATATTTGCATACCCTCAAAGTTAATGTACGGATGTACGAATACCACTATTTGTGCCGATTCCGATACCTCAGTATAAGTTGATGTCGACACTAAAAAAGGTAGATGGTACTCGGTACGAGTATCAAGCAAAAGCGAGTTTTACAGTACAGAGTAGACCCACGCATATAATTACTATTCAAAATTGTAATGTCACGCGCATGTTAAATTTACATATCTGTTTTCACCGAGAATATCAAATGGTTTCAATTATTTCTGTGAAAGAAAATTCAAATTCGGTTTAAACAGATAATGGATACCTCAATTTGTCCTATAAAAGGGTATCACTGCCGGCCCTCAATTAGCGGGATTTCGTAACAGCGATATGGAATCTGAAACCAATTATTTCAGGCTTATAGTACCGGTATTCGTTTCATACAAATGCACATAATGTTAATTATTTTATTTACACAAACCCACCATACATCCGAATTGAGAAAGATGCCTTTTATGACATATAAATAAGGATGATCTTTTGTTATCCCAGATTAAAAAACATAATTTAAATCGCTATAGCATCAATTTTGCGTATTACGGACGAAGCCAAACGACTCGAATGTGAAACGCTGGCAATATACATAGCTTGCTTTCACTGGCTGTGCCTAATTTTTTTTCTGATATAAATAGTCTTAATGGTACATACTTGGTGTTAAAGCGAAACGGCTGTCAATTAGAGCTGTCCAAAATATTTGATTTAATTCGTGATTCGCGAATCATGAATTATTCGTTTCGATTTTCACAGTGATTCGAAATCAACATATTCAGAAAAGAAAATTTTTTCAGAAAATAGACGTATAATTTGGTGTTTTAACAATTTCCTGAGAAAATCCCTTTGTTTATATTAATAGGAGTAATTCAAATATTAGGTTCGTATCGTAAAAACTATTCGGTCCGATTTTGGCCATCACTAGTTTTAATATGGCAATGTGCCATTGTGTCGCTTTTTATTCAATAGATGTAACATTTGAAAAAAATGGGATTGTTCATTTTATTAAAAAAACATATGGGATATATAACGTGAACAGATTTTACGTCCCACGCGTATAGCTTATCGTGAGGCCAACGTTATTAGCCAGAGTAATATTGCCGTGCTCAGCATAACCTATCACGGTATATAGGTTTGAAGAAAAAGTAAGTATTAATTGAAAAATTGGTGTTCAACGGTTGTGGTTACAATTTTACGCCCAACCTGCCACGTGCCGGTTTCTGCTGATCTTGGGAAATCTAGATCGATTTTATCGATGAAGAATGCCCATGTGTCTTACTCGTCGTCTAGGGTCATACGGGATCAGTAATTGGCGTAAAATGTTGACATTTTAGAAATTCATCAATCTCGAGCATGTTACATGCATGGATTCCTAATAACCAATTCAGAAATTTAACTTTGTCAAGTAGGAGGCCCTGGTGGATGGCGCTTCGACAGCGCGATCCATCAGTGACTAATACTTAACAAAACACATAACCGTTTATTACTTCCGGTCAATTTGAACCCGAATTGAACCTCAATCAACTTATTTAATGACATTCATATTTTACAGTACGACGGCCACCGTCAATAACGGAACAATCACCAGAACTGTATTACGCATTACCTAATGCACAGATCAAATTATTATGTAATGCAGATGCATTCCCCGATGTTAAAACATCTGGCAAGTAAGTTTGTAGTTTTATTTTTGAATTAATTATTAGGTTGAAAACTCCTTTTTGCAAAATCCTTGCTTTTGCTGAAATTATTTGAATCTATGATCATAATATGGTGTCATGATGTAGAGACGCAGAAAATTCGATAAAACTTATATTTTGGCTAATAATAAAGATTTTGTTGCCACATATATCATTGCGTCAATCTTTTGTGATCTCATGATATATGTCAAATCTTACCTTGTGCTACGAATATATCACATGGTTTCAATTATAGCTATGAAATGCCTCTCGTTATCCCGAATTTTAAATTGACGATTTTTACATTTAAAAATAACATTTTTGTTTTAGAATCATTCGAATTTTAATTTGACGAGCTCAAGTCACGACTCGTCTCGGCGAAGCTATTCTTTAGAACACAATGTTTTACAAAACAGCCTAGAAAACTTTTATAAGCACTTTCTCAACGTGCAGCGGGACAGAATCTTGTTTTCCATCTTGAAATTTTGACATAATTGTCACCAGGTGAATTTGAAATCTTGGAATCATCAACACTGCTATTTCATAGCAGAGTTAATAATGTTGAAGGCTTCTATAGAGCTTCTCTATTGTCAGACACTGAAAGCAATTTTTCATTTTTTGTTGATTATCTTCGAGACCAGATTAACAGTGTAACCAATATTCTACTAGCCGAATCGGGTGAATATTGACTACAGCATTGGTTTGAAATAAATGATTTTAAAATGTATGCAATTCAAAAGCTGACATTTATTTTTATTTATTTTTATCATATATAATGCCATTCGCATTTATCTAACTTTCTGTCTAACCATTTTTCTCGTACCAGTTATCATTGGATGAAGGACGGAAAGGATTTCAATGTAACTGCTGAAGAGGAAAGAAATAAATCGATGCTTCAAATTATAATGTCTGATGTAGACGGCTCTATTTATTTCAAGTAAGTCTGATTTATTTTCCATTTCATAATTAATCATAATCAAAATTTTGTTGCTTTATATCTTTTGTTAAAAATAGACCATCGATGAGTCATGCTAAAAATGCTGAATACGTAGCTCATAAATAACAAAACAAAATTTTATTTTTCGAGTCTGAACCGCTGTTGGACAAACCTCAACGGTACATAATTGAGCAAGGTTTTTTAGTAAGTTATGATAACTGATGACGTCGATGTAGTGTTGAAATGTATTTTGCGCTTAAGTAAAGATATGGTTTTAAATTAGCTGATTTGTTCTCATCTTTTATTTTTGAGAGAATCTTATTGCGCGAAACAAATAACATTTACTGGTATTATCTTATTGTAGACTGTGGAGGTTTGACATATACCCAGACAGGAAATTTTTGCCAATGCAAATTTTGTTAAGTATCAGTCACTGATTGATCGCGCCGCCGAGGCGCGGTCAATCTGTGACTTATGCTTGACAAAATTATTTTTTGAATGGCTAATCTTATTTTATATCGCGTGTCGGAGATGTTGATGTTATTTTTCGGATACCGATTTTCATTTAGTGTATTTTTAGAATATCATATACTAGATATAGTATCCGCCAACGCTATTTGTTATGAAAGGTATATATTTAACAGTGGTAGCGAGAAGCTTGGTTCTGATCAACTCTATCCGCATGAAGGAAAATATCAGTGTTTTGCAAGCAATGAATATGGGACAACTTTATCGAACGTGATTCAATTAAAAATCGGAACAAGTGAGTCCGATTTGTTTGTATCTTTACCTGTTTCACCAATGTGTGTGAGTGTGTGTGTCAATTATGGGACGTTCCAAAATATTCGTCGTCGTTGACAACATTCACGGGTCTTATTTTTAAGAAATATTATATAAATATGATAAAAGGTCGAAACATTTGTTATTGAAATTCGCTCTGAGCAATTCCGGAAGCAGCGCCTAAAAGGCGTCAACCAACTACCGGTCACTTATCAACTTATTAAAAAAGAGCTAATAAAAGATGCACTGCCAGCAACTGCACTCTAAACGGAAAACATCCCGAACGGTCATGTTCTATCTTGCAAGTGCGACATGCTGCTAAATAGCATCGCCTAATAATGATTCATTTGGGACACACGTTTGGCAAAATTTTAGGACGGTTTTCATCATGTATTTTTGGAATGAATTGAATGTCATTTTTGAAACTAATTCCAAAATTTAATTTTTTACAATCATATAAGTTTTTTTTGTATTTATTTTGCTCAAACAAAGGTGATTCAAATATAACTTATATCTCTCCTTTTTGTAAATATGCTGAGTATAGTTGAAAAAAATCTTTTTATATCAGTGGCACCGTACATTGGAATTGCTGACGAAGTTTTGAAAGTAAGAGAAGGAGAATCAAAACAAGTATCTTGTAGAAAGAGTGAATCGAAAGATATTGCGACCGAGTGGAAGTTTATACCGAACAATGTGCAAATGTCAAATCGAGTGGCACAGGTAAGTCGTCATTCAGTCACATGCTGTATACAAAATCGATCCCATCAAATGCTTTATCGTATGCCTAGAAGGTCAATTGTTTTGTTGCTTTTCGGCAAATAAAACTCACAATCTGCCATACTTATAATGGTTGTCGAGTATAGCCACTTCGACAGGTTCTCCGACAGACCATACCGCATATTTGGCACCACACTTGAAAGAATTTGGTTTCATTCGAAAAAATAGAAATATTTCAAGATATATCTCTTGCTAGAAGATTAGAATGCCGTTTTTAGTGTCTGGTAGAAACTGTCCAAAACGTTTCAAAATCATCAATACTGCTATGAAATAACAGTATTGGTGATTTTGGAGCTTTTGGTCACCTGAAGATAATGACATGATCGTTTCGGACATCCGAAGAAAATACAGCTACTGACAGCCTGATATGCCTATACTTTTGAATTCTTTCTCGTAAACAAAACACTGAGGGTTTCAAGGCATACGGGAACCCCTCATCTAGGGCTCATCCTCGACAGAATATAATTTCCTAGTGGAGTAGTGACCGTTTGGCACAGATTCCTGAGTCGGACTTACCAATACTGAAACTTGAGATCTTTACCCTACGCAACTAACGCCTCTCTTGCCTGAAAGTAAATTGCATATTTTTTATTGAATTATCAGGCATATGATGGTACAATTATATTTTCGAATATCGTAGCTGCAGAAGACGATGGTTTACAACTATTTTGCGCATTGAAGTATTTGCCAACGCGAAGTTCGATCGATGGAGTCCATTATACTCTTTCAGTAAATAGAGGTAAATATTAAGCTTGCCTCCCCAATATCAGTAGTAACTTAATTGTTTTGTATTGAAAAATTTTTTCGCAGCTTCTGGTTTTAATATCTTCGGGGCAAATACCGTTTCACTGAACTTTATTAGCGCTCTCCACTCATCTGGAATGTGGCCGTTGGTTAGTTCTTCTTGGTGTTGCGTTCTACATTGCATTGCGCAAATTTTAACAATGGGCATTTTGCGGAGACGCAGTCCACTGTGGCTTCTGATTGAAAGCAAAACTATCGATGGGTTAATCCTGACGGTGTTTTAATTACGAGGGAGCCACTGATGACATACGTAATTTATCCAAGTCAGACAATCGACAAAGAGTGGTGTTGTATGAATTCCAGTATTAGTGGCTTATTAAGCAGTCACTTGGATCCTAATCCGAAATTTGAATTTTGTCAAGTACAAGTCACAGATGAACCGCGTCTCGTCGACGCATCAGTGAGTAATAAAATGCAATCACATAATAATATACAAAAATATTAGCTTGATATTATCTCATTCGTGTATCCTTGTGAATTCTCTCACACACGGATCCAGGATTGTAAGGAAACAAGGAGGAGGGATAGGTAGTTCATTGCAAGATATCAACGAATTACGCACATAATAATACACTAATTTTTTTTTGTTCTTTCTTTCTGACGAAATCTTTTTGACGAAATATATTTATTATTTTTATATTTCTGTATATTTTTAGAGGACGTGGTAAGAGATTCACTGCCAGTCATTGTTCAACCAAAACAAGATCGTGAAAAGAAAGTTGTATTGAAAGGAGAACAACTTAAACTAACATGCATTGCTACTGGAAAGTATGTTAATGTTAAAAAAAGCTTCAATATTTAGATTTAGTATTGTAAAAGTATCATTGTCGTTTCAAACACATCTCACACAGCTCGTTCTATTTATGAGTGTGACAATTATGATGCGTCTGTAAATTTGAAAGATCAGTTTAGTGGTTTATAACAAATAGTACGCCACTCCGTGACAAGGTGTCATAAATGCTGTTTTTATTCTGGTGTCTTACATATCCAAGTCATTTAATCAAGTAATTTCATTCCAGTAAGCCTCATTTCAAGTTGCTTATGTTGTTGTATCTCGTCATTTTCCTACCCAAATAAGGATTATATTTATTGAATCTGAGCTAATTAGATTTTATTGGAAGTACAAGTTTAAATCATTTTTGACGACCTATGACTGTATACGGATCATTTGGCTGATTATCAAGATCGTGTGCTGCAGCCTTGCTCTGAGCGAATTTTGATAAAAAAGAAAAATACGCGATAACAAAACTAATAAGAAACAAACTTGTTCATGCAGACTTACTTCGCTATAAGTAGAAGCTCGGTCCATCTGGGTCTCATGCTTGACAAAAATGAGATATTTTACATAGAAGCAATGTGTAAGACATTTTTCATTTCTATAATACTCTATAAATAGCTGTGTTTAATACATAATTTATGAATATTCACAGACCTACGCCGTCAGTGTATTGGAATAAAAAAGAGAAAATGGCTGCAATTTCCGAGAGTTATGAAGATTATTATGACGATGACAACGATGTCATCGGCGACAATGGAAAACCATTTCAACTTCGAAATTTCAACAGAACTTTGTATATTAAAAGTGTTAACTACACGGACGAAGGGGATTACACGTAAGTATATTTCCAGTGATTTGTGTTGGGATTGTAATTCTTAAAATTGTATTTGCTTCCCCATTGAGGCAATGGTAATTGTTCAGTTCAATTTTCCCAGCCCTTGATGCGATTGGAACAGTGGTTAGTTGCATTTAAATTTAGGATGTAGGGATATGCTCAAGATATTTTTTTTATCTAAATTCGCTCAAAACAAGGCTTCAGGAGACATATCTTACTTGAAAAGTTTCCCAAAACCACTGAAGTGTAAAGAGCAACATGAAATGCAGGAATAGGAACTAAGGAAACCCCATTCACGCCTGATGTCTATTGGCGCCATTTGTAAAGCCATGCTGTTGCTTTTCATTAAGATTCATCCAGTTTGTCGGAGTCCACCTTAGTTGTTACCTACTAGGCTGAGCGTAGGGCATGGATTTGTTTACTGGCCTTTATGTAGCTTGAAACTAAGATCTTTTATACACTATAAACTCGATGCCAAAAATGATACCCATTAGGCTTTGTCATATTTAGACATTAATGACTTTTTTAATGGTGTCAAACACTAAAAGTTTTCTGAGCTACTATACTGCAATGAAGGACGAGTAACTACATTCCTTACATGAGAAATACTCGAAATTTGATCTATTGCGATGATATATACAGCTCAACTTGAAGTATTTTTGAATTATTTGATATTAGGGCATTTGATTTGATCACTGTCAATCCATATCATCGGGAAACTGTCAAATAAATACATATATTACCCATCCGTTTCCAATGAGAACATCCTTACAATGTTGACCTTAGTGGTGAAAATCAGTTACCACTTCCCGGCATTTACCATGTGTTTTGTATGAGATTCCATATGTTAAATGACATAGATTTTAGACTGATAGTCGAACTCTTATCACCTTTGCTCCCAGAGTTGCGATCCCCAAAATCGACAGATGCATTAGGTATAGTCGAAAATTATCATTGTTTACAGAGAGGGTTTGTCATGTATGGGCTATGAAACAATGGTGCGTTTTTTATGATTCATGCATGATTTGAAAAATTTAAATTATTTTGGACAATGCGATGTGGTTTAGATAGTTAAAGGTTTATTCTCATCGTCATGTCCCTAGAGGTTGCTCAAATTTTCAGTACCACGAAAATACTTATGTGAGACATCTTTGGGGGTTTGAATATCGATTTTATAGAAGATAAATTCTCGTTATGCATGTTTTTCTTGGGGCTGTTTTCTTTGTTTACAAAATAGAGCTGTCGAAAATAATTAGGCTATATAATGAAGGCATTATACCGGCAGATGCGGAATTAAAGATTTTTTGAGTACCCAGAGCGGAGAATAAAAAAAGCAAAAAAGTGGCAGAAAGTTTTACTATATCGACCATAAATCACTCATAGCACTTTACTATCGCGGTTCAGTTCTGTATGCTTTTGAATACTGCTTCCCAGCCTGGCTTGGAATGAATTTTTTATAAAAAGAAGAGGAAGCTTCCTGCATATTAGTAAACGGCAAATGGTTCATAAAATGCATCGCTTACAACCGAAAGTAAATATTCTCCTATGTACGTCGGCGATGCGTCGTCCCGCAATACAACGGGGCAAATACATCACTTTTATAGTTTTATTTTATAATCGCCATTCCGATTATAATAAATGTCAAAACACCAGTTTTGTTACGGTGTAATAATATTTAACAATCGTCGCAGGTGCACAGTAGAAAATAATCTCGGAAAACGAAGACGTGACATTGAAGTAATTGTTGAAGCGAAACCATACTTTACTAGTGACGTCACTCAGCCTTATGACGTCATTAAAGTACCAGGAGAATCTGTCGAAATTCGTTGCGAACCAGAGGGCAAACCTAAACCGGAAGTTACATGGATGAGAAACGGAAAACCGATAGAAGGTTACTTTTTAATCTATGTATTTTGTATTGTTGTTTGGGTTGACAAATGTGTAAATATATGAAGTGCACCTGGACATGCAATTTTCAGGTTTAAGATTCGCATCTATTTGGATGCATGAATGGATTTCAACCTTAATTGTAAAATAACCAACTCGCTAAGTATTGATATCACGTCAACCCTGATATTATAAATTGACTTATTCAAATTTTTTCTCTGATCATTCCTATTTTTCATATCTGCAGATTTGCCATCTGGATTGATGCAGGGAAATCGTCTTGTTCTCACTGATTTGAAGGAGTCAGATACTGCAGTTTATCAATGTCTTGGAAAGAATGAACACGGAACTGTACTGGGTCAAGGATTCCTTAACGTTCTCAGTACGTCTTTCGTGTGTTGAATACCTTAGTTAATACTTTCTTAATTCAAATTCGGGGAAAACGAAATACTTTTCGAATTCAGAATCGTAACAATTATTCGAATCAAAGCTTGAAAATAACTTGGAAATTCACAATCATTTTCTTATTTTTACCTTTTTGCAAGCTAGGTCCAACTGTGAAGCTCATGACTGTTCAGCAACACTATACTTGTTCGTTTATATGTTGGTTCTGGGTCTTGCTCAGATTAGTTCACTCAAATAAGTTATCATGAAAAAAGTAATCTTGAAATTGTATAATCTAAAAACTATTCGTTTTTTTAAAACAGCTTCTGGTCCAGTTGCACAGCCTGACAACAGTGTATTTTACCGTAAAATGGAAGAAAACGCAGTTGAGTTAAACTGCGATATGTTTTCTGCTCCTAATCATACAACAACTTGGTTGAAATTTGAGCAACCACAAAAGAACTTGCTATGGGATGGAAGGTAAACCATTTGTCAAAGTCATTACCTAATATCAAGTTTTCGTTTTGAAAAGCAGGACAGTTTAAGTTGAGGTTTTCAGTCAACAAATGTAATAATGCCGACGCAGTTATGATTGGTTGTCTATTTTACTCGGAGAAGGGTAACATAATTGTGTTTTTTGTGAGGGTGTTCGGATGTTCGGAACGTTTTCGAGTAAACAAAAATGCTTAAAAATCATCAACCTGCTTTGAAGTGATAATTAATATCAATAATTTCCAAATATTTTGTGCATTGAAGTGACATTTTTTGAATGTTCCATTTCGAAATAATTCTTCAATATTCTTTTGAAATTTCTTTGTGACGAAAATTAGCTTTTTCTGTGGGAACTTTTATCTCGCATCCTTCAATCTTGAACCCCAGCCAGGGACAGATAAAACTGAAAAACTCTGTGCTGGCTAATATAGAAAGTGTTAGGTATGAAATCTTAGAAGGTAAATTCATTATCACTGGAGTTGAAAAAGATTTAAGTTAATTCGGAAAACAGTACCGGCGCAAAGTAGTCATGCATAGTCAGGCATGCCGTGATTCATCAATTTACCCTACTTGACTAATCTGTCTGATTTGAACATTTTTGGTTGGATTCCAGTTGATCGAGTAAGCAAATTTGCAGCTAGAATTGACTTAGTCATATTTTCCAAATATTTCTTACTTCTGCCACTTTTCCGTCATTAATTTCGCATTCAATTGCTTCATTTTCAGGATTGAAATGAAACCAAATCGCGCGCTGAAAATACGTAATATAAACGTTGATGACTCTGGAATATATGAATGTAGAGGTTCAAACGACTATGGAACAGCTACTATTAACATAACTTTACTTGTTTTGGAGAAATCTTACATCCGACCAACAAGAGGAAAAGATAGATATGTAGTACCCAAGGGTCAAGATGTTTCAATGTCTGTGGAGGTTTGTAATATATTGTTGCAAAATTAAAGTTAAATTATTGGTCATTTGCAGTAACTGTATATTTCTGAAATTCAAAACCACTTTGCCTATGAATTTATGACAAGTATGGGCTATTAATAGACCGCACCTCGTCTGTACGTTCCAACATCAACCCATAATTGATCTAATGAGTGGTAATAAATGTCTTTCAATAGATCGCCAAGTAAACTTATTGCCAAAGAGCGATGACTTAAGGTCGCACTACACGTTTGCGCAGTTGTGTATTTTCGTGGTTTATTTTACTCTTGCGTTTTACGCAGGCGCATTGCTCTGCATGTATTTCCTTACGTTTTCCAATGAAACAGAACGGTTTGCTGTGAAAGCTAACGCAGAGTGCTTGTTTTTTGCGTTTTCGTTTTGTACGCCTGTGAACACGATTAACACAAAGCAATGGCGTGTATTGCCGTTTTTATTTTATTACCCGAAACGTAATGCAACGCATCGGTAAGACAACTTCGCGTTTATAGCGGCCTTTACTGCATTTTTGGTACATGGTTTGGTTTTGACTGAAACATTGAGATGCTGAATAGCCTGAATCGGTCATCGACCAATTAAAAAGAAAACATACGAACGGTCGGGTTATAGCGAGATGTGGCGAGGGGTACGCTGTCTGTACCAAACTTAGGTTTAACGATAGAATGGAGATGGGAAAATATCATATCATAAAAATATCATAGTGACAATGCGGCTCATAATTAAATGTAACTGGTATAGCAAAACCAAACTTCTACAAGTCAAAATAAATTCGAATTCATAAAAAGGCCATATTCCGTAACCGGATAAGTCTCCATTTATTAGCCAACAAATGGGACCAAGTCTGGTAGGACTGGGCAATTCGATTTAGTGATTCTAATTGACCCAAACACGAATTATTCTAGTTAATCGTAAATCGTTTAAACATACGAAAACTTGCTAAATATAGTGAAATTTTCATTTTTAACGACAAAAAACAATTGATTATAGTCAGATATGATCAAAATCTATTGCATTTTTTCATTAAAAAATGAAAATTTTTGCCCTGAGACATGGGGTGCGAATTGAAAATACATTGCTTTTATATCTGTCTAAGCAAATATTAGTGATGCATTTGTTGACTTTAATAACGGAGACAAATTGTAATAGTGAAAATGGGATATTTGTTATTTATTGATTCGCTGCGATTAAGAAAAATTGTCCGAATCAGATTAGATTCCCAAATAATTCGGTTTTGCCATGCCCTACGATTCGGACCTCTACGAACTGTCTGGAAGACGGTCATTACGAAAATTGTGTATTTATCCATAACCTTGCAATTACATCAGTTTTGTTGGATTTTTAATGGATCGAACAACCATTTACTATATAATTTTCAACAGACAATCACCGACGGTAACCTGAAATGGAGCACAGTTACTTGGTACAAAGACGGATATAACATGAGTGCCGGTATCGAATTGAAATTGTTATCCGTGTCTGTCGGTGATAGCGGAGAATATAATGTTGTACTTGAAACGGAATTTGATAGAGCCATGACTACTATTAAACTTATTGTACAAGGTAAAAAGGCATTTTATTTCATATTGACATTGAATTTCATATTAAATATTATTGCAGCAATATTGGTATTTAGTATTAGAATACAAAAGCGGATTTTAAAACATTGTTCCCACATATTTATTCCTCCAGAAAATGTTGGTAGAACATATTTTATAGTCTGGTTTACTGATTGATTTTGTTTTTCTAATACAGTTTATGGGTGGCCCATGCCAAATAAAGTTCCGTTTTTAAGCGCTTTCTTTAATCATTGCGACTTTTTCAGTTTTATTCCAAATATAATGAACATTTTTGCAAGGCCGCAAGCAGCACCTATGAGTAACTGCCAGCGGGACATTTTCAGTGCAAAAAGCGACCTAACTCTTTCCCGTAGTAATGTAAACTGCGTTGTGGATGACATTCCAAACAAAACTGTAGCGCTATAGTAACGCTATTTTTTTGAAATCGCTAGAAGATTGTTGAAAATGTTTTTTAAGCCCACAAAGCAATTATAAATCCAAACTTGGATATCTATAAATACACATATGTTTTTTATATTTTCCTCCAGACGTCCCAAGTGCACCAACGGGTTTGACTTTTACAGCAGACGAAACAGATCCATATTCGGGGTCACTGTACTGGGAATCACCGACTAATGATAACAATTCACCTGTGCAAAGTATGTTTTAATTTAGTTACATACATAGTTTCAGAATATCAAGGGAATGATATGCCTCTTTCACGTACGTTTAGGAATCATATCTGTTATGCGTATAAATTTCTATACGCTTTAACCTGGTGGTCATTGGGTTAAGACAGGATCGTGCATGAGTACTGACCAGAAGTTTCTGTGTTGGGTATGGAATATGATAGGCTCGCCTATTAGTAGAGCTAGGCAATTCAATTCGGTGATTCGAATCGATCCGAAGTACAAATTTTCGAATTTGTCGTGAATCAAATGTATGAACAAATGCTCGGTGAGTGACCAAGAATTTTTATTTTTTCATAACGACAAAGTGCAATAGATTTTGGTCAAATAAAAGGTGTCAATTTCTCCTCTTATTCACGGAGTGTGGAGCGCATTCGAAAAAATTATCCAAATCAAATTCGAATTCCAAATGATTCGGTTTTACCCAGCCCTACCTGTAAGCCACAGTAGCAAATTGAATTCGCGACCTTTAATATCATTTCAAGATATGAAAATGTGTTCAACTTGGAGGATCTAGTTTGTCAACAATCTCTTTTTATTATTGAAATCTATTCTAAGCAAGGCCGGAAGATGGCTCTAAAAGGAACCAACTACGGGCCAGTTGGCCGCAAAGAGCTATTACAAAATATAGTACCATCAAGAGCACTCCAAGCGGAAAACATCACAAACGGAACGGAACTGCTATGGCAAAGTGCAGTAAGTGGTATATGCATTGACGAAGTGGTAAAACGTCTACCAGTTCTTCGCTTTCTTCCATCGCCTTTCACGACAAGCACGAAATAAGTTAGAACTATAATTGCTTTATTATCTCAGAGTCCTTTTACCCTTCCATACATTTTTTTCAGCAAAAATTCAAACCGATCACAAAATATATGTTTTATTTTTTTATTGATTTTATTCCAGGCTATGACATCGACTACGAAGCATCTGAGTTATATCCGGGAAAGTGGGTTTACGTCACAACTTCGTCAGCTCCAAATATAAATGTTGAAATCTTGGAACCCTGGGTTGAATATAGCTTCAGAGTTTGGTCCGAAAACGGAATCGGGATGAGCGAATATCCGAGTGAAGCAACTGACCCATATAAAACCCCAGCTGCACGTGAGTGAAAGACTCTTAATATGTGGCGGCATTTATTAGGGTATAAGCATAACAAGTATACCTAGAATCCCTAGCTTACCGGACTAATTTGAATGTATTTCACCCAGTTTTGTAATTATATATAATCTGCCTAAACCTGATTCGGAAGTTTTGCCTGCTGTATTCATTTGATGTGTAATATAGTAATAGTTCAATTCTAAGTTCCTTAAACACAAAAATATGTACCTAAAATCACCCTATGGAAATAAATATATCCACCTCAACCTTGCCCCTGAATTCAAACAAAAAATAAATTTTTAATAGAGACCTAGTGAAAGCTGCATTTTCCCTCACGAGGAATACATATTCTTTGCTACCTGGTGTTAGAAGAATGCTAAGTATAGACCCATAGTGGAATTGTGACGCTTGAATAATGTGCGTTATTATATTCTATTGAAGACATTTTGCTTTCATTTGAGTGAAAACGCCAAAATTGTATTGTTTATTCTTTTAATCTAATTCTCCCTTTGCTTAATAGCGGAGCGTGGCAACGGTTTGTGTTTGTTTAAAGCAAAAACGGTGCCTACAACTGCATTGGTCATTTGCATTAGGTCTGCGGTGATATCAAACATTAAAATGAATCCCTCGAAACTGAAAGCTGTGATGTAAACAGCAACAGTCTACATACAACTATCTAGTCACTGATACACCGCTGGTCTTTGTTTGCATCACATCACATCTTCATGAATCTCGTTTTTAATTTTGATATTCTGCTTCAGCTTATACGATTTCTATTTTATAAATTAAAAACTTTTTGTAAACATGATGTACGACCACGTCCTATTTAGAAGAATGATCACATACTTATTTCTGCCGTCGTGGAGGTGCGTCGCACCATACAGAAGTTCGCGACAAATTATGCTGTGTCCGTTACAAGACAAATATGCCATTTGAATTAAATATTTCTATTTTATTCTCAGCTCCGCGGGTTAATCCGACCGGGGTATCAGGCGAAGGAACATCTCCCAATAATATGATTATAAGTTGGAATGAGGTTGACGTCATAAAGTATGCTGGTCCTGGTTTTGGGTATGAAGTTAGGTAAGTTTGTTGAAATGGGTTATCCGAATATCCATATCCACTTTCGTTTTTTGATTGCTCATAAATTGATTAGTTTTGTAGTGAAATCATGATATATGATATGCAGTTTTACTCCTTGCTGATATTAAATGAAACTACAAAAATTGATTTCTCAGCCAGAAATATTACGGGCTGTGGATGGAAGACGCGCCTGGAAGCGCAGTTTATCAACTGTCCGTACTTGGCATTAATTCCATCCTCAACATGATGATTTTTGATTTTGAAAATATAAAATTACTGCAAATCAATTGTGAATTCACTCTATTTTGCCATAGTGTAACTCTAAAGGTTATTCTACAAAAATATAATGTGAAATAGACGTACATCACTTATTTCAGCTGGTGCATGGAGTCAAACTGTTTGTGGCAAGTGGCTCCTTTCATTGATGACCCCACTTTGACCTCATACAACGTCACAGGAACACCACCTTACACTAGATATCTCATCAATGTAACAAGTGCAAACGATGTGGGGAAATCTCCAACTCCAACGCCCGTTGTCGGGTATTCAGGAGAAGACGGTAATGTGTTTAGAGTCCTACATAGTCTAATGTAACTAGGACTGGGCAAAACTGAATCATTTGGAATTCGAATTTGATTCGAATAATTTTTTCGAATCGGATGGAATCGCTGATTTCATAAAAATAATAAATATGCCATTTTTACTATTACTATTATTGTCTCTTTCATGATTAGGAATTTCACAGTTACGAATTACAAATTTAGCTTAAACAGACTTAAAAACGATGTGTTTTCGATTACACTACGGTCCAAGAGCGAAAAATTTCATTTTAACGACAAAATACAATCGATTTTGGCCAAATTTGACCAAAATCGATTGCATTTTGTCCTTAAAAATGCAAAACTCGACTTCATTTGGCGAATTTCCTATGGCCGATTCACGTTTGATTATCTGTGGTTCGGATGGCCAAAATTGAAAATTTTTATATATATCAGATTTAAATCGGAAATTTTCCTGAATCAAATCAATATATTTTTTAAACAAACACTGTTTTTATGACTCAATATTGATTTCGAATCATATAATCGATTCTGATAATTTGTGATTCTCCGAACCTAGAATCGAATCAAATATTTTTGATAGCCACACCGGTAGCATCACAGTATTTTTGTTTAGGACAAGGAGGACAAGGACTAATTTTTCGTTTTTTTTTTAATTAATGCAAGATCTTACTTTAGTCATACACAGCTATACCGGTGGGATATGTACTGGTGATGAAAACCTAATTATTTCTTAAACTAGGTAAAGTAAAACTAAATCACCACAGAACTAGGTAAAGTAATATTAGGTAACTTAGTTTCACTTTCTTAACTAGGCAGTATAGGCACAGATTCCAAACTAGGTATAATTAGGTAATTGTCGTTTGGCTGCTTTTAAGTCGTTTTTAATAGTTCTGAAGGCTGAAATCTTTAAATAACTTATTTTGAAAGCTTTTATATGATGAAAATATGATTTATCTATTTTTTAATAGTAGGTACCATAGTTTTTCAATACTACTACTACTAATACTACTTAGTTGTGTTTTTTAGTTAAAATATTAAACAGAACACTCGGTAAAATTCAACTAGGCAAGTTATATACTCTTGAAACTAGGTAGAACAACTTTGAATATAAACTTGGTAAACTAAGTATACTAGGTAAACTATGCACTTTTACCTAGAATTGCCAACACTACTATGTACTAATATAAAATTATCAACACTTTAAAACAGTTTTCAACAAAGATTAATATTTTTACAGTTCCCTTGGAATCTCCGTCTGAGGTCACTCACGCGATGTCAGATTATAATGACGTCACAGTGTCATGGAAACCAGTTCCCGAAGAGAAGATGAGAGGATTATCTACGGGATATATAGTAGAAGCAAAGAAAAAGAACTCAAACGAAAGTATGTTCACATTTTTCTAACTGCGAAAAATTGACCAATATTATCACGAGGTCTGTGTGTTTATAACACGCATCATAGATCTGCGTGAATACCCGAAAAACTTGCATTTTATATCATTTATTGACTTTCACGTAGCAAACGAAATTTGAATAGTTTTCTTCTTTCTGTTTTAAATTTTTAAAGTATATTTAACCAATTTGGCTATAAAATCATGATTTAAGGCATAAATCGTGATTTTATAGGAAAATACGTCGAGTTAAAATGCTCGAAAAAAGGAAATTAATTTCATAATTTTGGAATACCAAGCGTTTTGTACATGGGCAACCCCAATCATTACTCGATTATTTTTTCTTCATCATATCTGTTAAATGTAAAATCTCAATCGTCATCTACAAATTCCCTCGTGAAAGGGAACGCTAAATGATCTGAAAATAAATTTTCCTCTCGCACAAATTCACATTATCACTTCAAATTATTTTTTGGGGGATGCAGATGATAAACAGATACAACATTGAATTTAAAAAAATACTATACACTCGGTTTGAATATTTTTTGAGATTTTCATTGTTGTAGCAATAAGTTACCAACCTTCTGACTTACTCTTCTATCATTAGAAGCTCGTCCATAATTCTGAGCAGAATTTATTAAGTTTTGACGTCGACACTTTCATTATCGGGATCTTATTGACAAAAATAACATAATTATTTTTAACAAAATCTTCAGACAAAGCATGATAAACATCGAATATTTCTGTTTGAATTGTGATTACTTCGTTCAAGTGTTCTTGAGATAACTCTAACATACGAATATAAAGATATCTGTACAGTGCTTACTGCACAATACTGAAATCTTTATCATTGTCTATTCTAACCTGAACTTTATATTTTTCACATTTTTCATAGCCACTCAATTGGGTAAATTACCCTTAACCAGCAACCACCTATTGTCAGCTATTACAACCTGGGTTGAGTACCAGGTACGGGTTAACAAACCGGGCTTGTCGGGACTTGAACACAAGATCTTGAACCTGCGATGCTAACATTAAGCAATGATTTTTTTTATACAGCAATCAATAAAACAGTGGACCCGAACGAACTGACAACAAATTTAAAGTTGGAACCATTTACTGAATATGAAATAACAGTTAGAGCAACTAACAACGCTGGAACTAGCAAACCATCTGAGAAGATCGAATTAAAAACACCAGAAGGAAGTAAGGAACAAAATATATTAATAAAAAGTAGTTAAAACATGTTTGATCAAGTAAGAGCCACTGAAGAGTCAGTGGGTGGTTGACTTCAGTGGATGAAAAAAACTCTGCTAAATTTTTTTCCAGTAACATTTCACTAGATACAAAAGAAGGCATTTCTGCTTGACTGAGAAATATAGTATTGTCACCACCAGAGATAACCAATACAGAATATTTTAGTATTTCAAATATATTCTAAAAAGTTGATTACGAATATGAAATATCGAATACATTATAAATTCGTCCCCGTTTGCGATACTTTTCAGCAAAATTTCAAGCATAAAATTCATTTTTCCATGTATGTACCACAGATGGACCGCGTCTCATCGACGCGATACATCAGTGACACATACTTAGCAATAGAGGTTAAGGCAACAATTGTCCGATTGATGAGGGCCATGTGAATTTCATACAAAACAATGAATTTTGCTGATAAATTTATACACATTTTTGCTTTAAGCTAAGAAATATTTGAAATGTACTATTCTGAAATATATCTAAATTCAAGTTATTGCTGTAACGCATATATTATTTTCGAATGTATTCGAATATTCGATTCGCTTTGGACATCCCTGAGTGACCATATGATTGCCTGTTCAAGATACATTTATTTTTAGATCAAATATCGAATCGAAAGTTTCATAAATCTGAATATGCTTTGATTGCGAAAATTTTCCGAAAATGCAATATTTTTTCATTGAATTATTTTATTTACTTTTAGCTGGTTCGGTTCTGTACTGAATGTTTTCCGATTAGATTGCTTACTTTATTTTTCTTAAACTCCTCGCTATAATTCCTGTCAAAAGATTCTCTCATTGCCTAAAGTGAATTTCGATAAAAAATAAAAAAATAAATTGTCGTTGGAAACAAAGTAAATTTTAGTTTAGCTATTGTGGATTTTTATAACGACTTATTTGAGAGGATCCCCTGTGAGCAAGGGCATCAACGACTGTTTATATAAACAAGCAGGATTAGCTATCAGTTTGACACTTCCACATACATATATTTTGGAATCGAATCTGTAACCATATATTCTCGAATATAATCTTTCCGACTTTGGAGGTGTATTTTAAAATATTATTGAAATATTTCAATGAATGACCAATATTTCACCAATTTTCGATATATTGGTGAAAAGTTTCGAAATATTTATAAAATTTCAACAAACCTGTTTTCGAACCATACTGAATCACAGAATCTAATCATCCGAATCGAACATTTATCGATTCAAATCTTGAAACTAATAGTGTTGGCACTAAGTTTAGGCTATTGCTGCTGGCATGCCTTAGTCACAGCTGAAAAGAAAGAAATTTTTCTGTCAAAAATTTCAACCACTTCATATCTCATGTATTGAACTTTTTCACGTCAAAAAATACCACCACAGGCTCAATAAATAATTCAAAGCAACTCTATAATCATGCGTTAATCCCCAAAATTGAAAATTTTATTTCAACGCTATGTTTTTTTTTTTATTTATTCCAGAACCAGATGCACCGGAAAATTTTGTGGTGACAAAAATGACGTTGAATGATTTGAAATTTCAGTGGAGTGAACCGGCAAAAAATAAAGGCGTCATCACGTCCTATCGTATGCAATTCCAATGGCTGGACGAAAATAAAACGTGGGTTTTTGATAGAAAGAGTAAATTTTCTGCATGTTTATTGTTCAGTCTAGCTGACTCGTTAATTGACAGACGAAGAACTTTCGATTGACTTGAAATTAGGCTGTTCAAAATATCCGATTCTATTCGGGATAATCGAATCAAAATATATTCTATTCGATTTCTGCAAAAATTCAAAATCAACAAAATAATGATTTTGAATTATTTTTCAAATAAGTGGGAATTATTCACGTTTTAATTTGATTCGATGCGGGAAAATTATTCGATTCGATTCTGAAGTCGGAAGATATTCGATTTTGGTACCTTCTACTTGTAAACTATTACAGGAAAAGATGTCTGAAAGGTCTTCGGTCGAGCATGAATCACTGATGGCATATAAAATTACTGATTGGGAAAGATGGAATTTTTGCGTTCTATTATAAGAATATAATTCATATAACGATTTCAAGCCTACGCGGACTGTGAAACCGCAGTCTGTTATCAAGATATTAATCAAAATAACAGAAATGAAACAGAAGTTTCACATCTTTTTGTAAAATCTACAGCATAATATAATATTAAAATTCACTTAATCCAAATTCCAAAATTACTAATTGCCATTTATCGAATATTCGATTGGACTGAGTTATTATACATTTGACGGATTTTTTGTGTTATTTTACTTTTTGGAATCAGAAGATAAACGATTTTGGTTTCCCCGACTTTTTGTGTTTCAGTTGGAATATGTATTTTCTTTCATGCTGCGGATTATTTGAATTATTTAATGAGTCAACGTTTTTTCCCAGAATATCAGACATACGTCACACCAAGAAACGAAAAATAAAATTATCAAATCTGAAACCAGGTGTCGAATATAATATGACATTATGTGCTGAAACATCGCGTGGATTAGGAGATGAATGTGCAACAATCAGTGCAACGACACGAAATCCTAGAAGTATGAGCTCATTCTTATTAGAACAATTTGCGCGATGGCCTAGTGGTTAAACATGTTGGCATCGCAGGTTGAAGACGTCGGGTTCGAGCCCCGGCGAGTCCGGCTCGCTTATCCACGCCCACCACTCAACCCAGGGTGTAATAACTTGGGTAGGCTAAGCCGAACAGGAAAAGATCATATCTTTCCAGTAATTGTAACCCTGTCCGCCTATAAGTGGCCGCTGTTACAGGGCCTTGGACAGGGTGACCCACTCAAAGAAGTGGCTATAAAAAAAAAATACCGTACATATTGGAATCCTCGGGTTCGACACTCGGCAAGTCTGGCTTGTAAATACATGCCCACCACTCAACCTAGGGTGTTACAACTTGGGTATATATACAATCGATCGAACCAAAAACGCAGTACTTCCCGTGCTTGACAAAAATAATATCTCCGATTATCTTCGCATAAAGACTTTGTGATCCACGATCCACCCACATAAGTGACCACATAAAGGTGTATTTTCACATCTACTATTTGTTACTCACTCAATTTATACCCAGAGCAAGATAATATTTCAGTAACCACAGAGACACTCAGATTAAATGTCGATTGTAAGACATAATCTTTCCTGTTCGTCGGGTGGTCTTCCATTATTGCAAACTAGTTTTACACTTGGGTGTGGAATCATCGACACGCCCTTTTCCCCTCTTTTTTCATTAAAAATTTCTCAGAAGAACTGACTTGATGGCAAGGATCTAAACAAAATGTGAACCAGCAACTACACCCTAAGTGGAAAACATCCTCAAACATAGCTGAACCGCTATACTAAAGTACAGTGGGTGGTGTCTGCCCTAGGCGATGGTAGAACCATCTACGACTTCATCATTTTTGAATCGCCTTATACAACACGAAGGAAATTTGTTTGTAAATTTTTGCTCTCTTTGACAACGCTTGAAAACTAATACAAATTTAACATTTAGGTCCTGGGCATCCTAGATACAATGTAATAACGGATGACAACCTGGCAAATGTATCCTGGGAAACAGCAGAGCAAGATCTTGATGAAGGAATTCCTGTTCGCTCGTTCGTCATTGAATATAGACTTGCGAAATCAGGTGAGTTTAGATATTGTAATTTTCCATTTCGATTTCTTTTTGAGCAAAATATACTTTATGAAGAATGAGTCACGGATCTCCTCTGTGACTCATTCTTGACGGCAAAAATAAAATTTCCAAACGTGTAATTTAAAAGACAGTGATGAATATCCATGCTCTTTTGTAATCTTTTTTCCATATTTCAGAAATTAGTGGCGTAATATTATGTGTGTGTTGTGATAGATTGATATACTCTGCAACCGTTAGGTTGTGTGTCTGCTCTATGCTACAGCTACCCGCGAAGTGCATTGCTGAAGGGCACGCTCGGTGATGGAACGGTTGAGCATCCAGCCAACGGCCTTTCAGACAATACCGTCTCGCTTCACCGACTGAGCCACTGTTTCCCGACTATTTCGAAAAAACGTTTTGAACTGAATAGAACATTGCACAGTGGCGACAGCGACACCTTACGCCTTGATATCGATTCTACGCGAACTAGATGAACTCATATGAACAAAGTGTCCCTCTCACACACCCTGAAGTGCCATTACGGATCTTCCCCTCGATTTGTTTTTGTGCTTTCCAAATTCGAGTTAATCGAGTATTCGTTTCCATAATTCGCCATTATTCTCCTACTGCCAGAAGCAGCGCCTTAAGGAAACCAATCAACAGTCATACTTTGATGACTAAAAGCTTCTAAGAATTGCAGTATAAGTAACCACACTATTAGAGGAAAACATCTCAAACAGAACAGAACCTCTATAGTAAAGTACAGTGAGTAGTATCTGTCTGGGAGATGGTAAAACCATCTATCGCTTCTTTGTCTCCATTTAGACTACTCGCCCCTTACCACGCGCGGAAAATACGTGAGACAAATTCTGTAGAGCCCACCATTACTTGAATTTCTGACTGAAAATGTACATGTATTGCATTGTCATTTTCAGATCTCAAAGAGGAAAATGAAGAAGATTGGAAAACAACTGAACAAATAAATGTAACAGATACATGGCATTATGCAACTTCTATCAAAGGTTTAACACCAGGCACATGGTATGACTTTAGAATTGTTGCTTCCAACGAATTCGGAGAAACTACCACAAACTCTACTGCATATAAAACGACAGGAACGTTATGTAAGTGGAACTTTTTTTTTTCTATGTTCTCATACTCCTTATCGGGTTTACGGGGACTAATTACTTATCTACTTCTATGCATTTGTGAGAGTGTATCCGCTTTTCGCATGGATGTCGTAGAAAGAATATAAACTTACTACACAAGAGGTTCAGGAGTCTTTCCACACACATACACAAACTTATTTATGTAATGTCTCGTCTGACCAAGGTCAGACTTCCGCAGAAAATCATTTTTAAAAGGGAAAAGGTGGTGAAATGATTGTTAAAAATGCTTGTCTGAGGAAGTCAGACCTTGGTCAGACGAAACGTTACGAGAATGGAATGCGATCCGGCTGTAGACATGAGGTATGAAATGGAATTATGATTATAATATATGCGGGGTATTGCGATATAAAGGTAGGCTAACTGACCGCGCGTATTATTGTGGTTGGCTCTTCATTTTTTTATAGAATATGTTAAGATCCGGCAAATTAAATATACCTTGAGTATGATAAAAGTGAAGGTTGGTGAATTCACTATAAGCTAACCAAATAAGAAATTAACGTTGTCAAGCATGAGCTATAAATGGACCGCGTCTCATCGACGCGATCCATCTGTGACTCATATCTTACGAAAGTTGTTTTGACCAATTTTGTTCGATTGTGACGTTAAATACTGACAGAACATTGAAGATTGACCGACGCAATATTTAAAAAAAATAGTCATATAATCCAATCCAAGAATATAACAATATATCGGAGAATTCAAGAATATGACTCAATCAGAAATTTTTTTTTGTCAAAAACGAGTCACTGTGGGATCGCGCCGTTGAGGCGCGGTCGACAAAACATGAGATGACGTGATTTTTCCGATTGGGAAAAAGGCCCATAACCTCTGCTTTATAGGTCTGTTATCATGAGTTTCGTTTGAAGACAGATATCACGACAGTAGTGAATATTCATTTTATTACTTAGTTTAAACACAATATTGAAATGCTGATAACAAAATATGCTTGAACACTGATGCTGACATTTACAAAGATAATGATAAAAATGGTAAAAAGCAAAAAAATGGTTACGAAATAATATCACTTGTTGTCATGAATTAATAAAAAAAGAAAATGTTATATACTAAATAATTTTATAACTAAATTTATTCCGAAATCGTTCTTCCGCAATGTATTTCAGAACCGGGGTTGGTGTCATTGGCAAAATGGCAACCAGATATTTTTTAAGGATTTACACAGACTTTGTGTGAATTTTTTTTATAGCCACTTCATGGAATGGATCGCCCCGACCAAGGCCCTGTACCAGCGGCCACTTATATACAGACAGGGTTAGAATTGCTGGAAATATATGATCTTTTCCTGTTCGGCTCAGCCTACCCAAGTTATATTACCCTGGGTTGAGTGGTGGGCATGGATCAACGAGTCGGGACTCGAATTTGATAGTTTCGAATTTCTGCAGTTTGATTTGAAAGAATAATCCGAATCAGATTCGAATTTCAAATGATTCGGATTTGCTCAGCCATTGCCGGAGCAAACCTCAACTTGCGACAATATTAAATGTGAAAATGGCATAATCTGAAATACAAAAAAGACTCACAAAAGCAAAAAATCCTTCCACCAATGTACACCCGCAAAACTTAAGATTTTGCTAGATCAACGAATAGAATTTCTTATGCAATTCCTAGATTTCATACATTATAGTTATAGCCCAATTCCACCATATAACAATATCGCCGCTACTCGATGTAGTAAAAATTTGCCCATAAATATTATTAAACCCAACCAAAAATTTAATTTTGTCAAGCATGTCTCACTGATGGACCGCACATTGACGGCTTGCTCCATCCGTGAGCCATACTTGACAAAATAAATTTTCTAATTGGGAATATTTAGGTTGATTGCACAGCCAATATGTGGTCTGTTTGTGGCTCAGCTGCCGTTGAAAAATGATATTCTCGTCTGAGTTTGACAAATGTGGGGTAAGGGTACACACTACATTTGCTACAAATTTCAAAAACGCGACACCCTATTGTGGGTACATGCCATGTACCAACAATATAGTATTGTATTTTTGCCATTTTATAACAAATAGGAAATATGCATAACTGGTTAAAATCACCCAAAACAATTACGATACCGAAGAAATATGGGGAAAAATTGAATTTCGAAGTTATTCTTTCCGTGTAAACTATGTCCCTCGATTGGCAAAACGATATTTAAATACTATATTTAAACTTTTTGGGCTAAGAAGTTGTAGAAATTCAAGGTAGATAAATGCTGTGCAGTTGTAACACGGTGCATTGGAACTTTAAATTTCAGAGCAGAAATTTGGATTAGCATCAATGTACATATGTTTGTTAATCTAAAAGCCAATTCTTAAAATGATTTTTAATTTTCCTAGGAGTAAAACTTTTTTGATGTGTTGAAAACCTCATTCTTGGAAATAGTTTGTGAATAATATTTCTAACCCGAATTCTAATAAATTTTCCTTGTGCTGGGATTCCTGAATACATATAATTAATAAAGGCTTGTATGAATGTTATGAAGTAGTGTTATCACATTAACGATATACTTAATAATAATGTGAAAAGGAATAATATATACAAAAGATAAGACCCAAAAATACCATTATCGATAGAAATTTTCCAATGCTGCTAGGAGGCTGCATTTCATAATTGCGTTCATTATCTATGATAAGTCGTTATTTGTTTGCGGAAAACGAAATGTTTTTGCGAATAAGTTAGCGAAAACCGAATGATATACGTGACCAATCATTAATTTTTCAAGCATACGCCACATGTGGACTTCGTCTCATCGACGCGATCCATGAGTGACCAATACTTAACACGCTCTTTCTGATTACGTGGCCATGAACTATACTATATTATTGTAAAAGAATGAAATTTTTTGCAGTTTAACCCATTAGGACAGCATAACTCCACTATTGAACGGATTTTTGCCTAATTCTGTTGTTTAGGCACTGTGTATGTTATGCGCTATTTTAAAACCAGAATTTTCTTCGGTCAAGCATGAGCCACATTTGGACAGTGACTTAAACTTAACAAAACATGTTGGGGTAAAACTTTTCTGACTGGATTCTATGGCCGTGAATGTCAGATGAAACGTAGTAGCGATGGAGATATTAACCATTCTCTCGAATTAGAAAAGTAGTTAATTTTGTATCTATTGTTTTTTCCATTGTATTAATAACAAGTTGTCTTGCCTCAGAACGTCTCTGTATCCAAGATATCGTTAAACTTTTCTGTAAATGTCTGAGTTTATTCTCACTTGACATTCTACCCCATCTGGAATTACTTAAACAATGTAGTTCTGTTACGTTCAAAAGTGAACTACGTAAAAAATTCTTCACCGCTCTGACAGCAATTACAACGAAAACGTCCTTGTGCGTAGAACTCATTTTACTCCACGCAATTGTTGACGCCAGTGCAGCCGCAATGGGTTCAGTCCGCCATGTTGATTCGATTGCGTCTGCAAATTGCGTAGATGTGACGTTGTCTATAATAAAATCACGAATTATAGCTGGGTCTACGTCACACAAAGTCTTTTGGGACCAGAAGTTACGTTTCTTTCTACGCATCTTATACGTGTTGACAGTCCTGCGAAATAAAACGTGCAAACTCCGCGCCCATAATTTTTTTGCGGCGTCAATCGTAGCCTTGCGTAGCACGCTGTTTTGCGTGCGAAGTTTTACTTGCCACGCTGCTCCAACAACGTTTGCGTAAAATACGTACTTGAGTGTTGACGTTGATGATGTTTTTCTTTCGAAACGTAACTTGTATTTGTTCAATCCCGACCCAGTTGTCGATGCTACCTCAGATCGTACTTTCGACACCGGATCGAGAAAAAAATATGGCGATTTGGTGCATGTGTGTAGTTTATCTCCGTTAAGGCAATGACTGTGTAGACGAAGTGGGGATATACTACCATCATCACTTAGTTGGCAAGCTCTCAATTCTCCGAATGAATCAACCGTTAAATAGGAATCTGAACAAACGTGTCGTACTGCCACCATGCGGATTCCTTCTGAGCAACATAATGATGACATTTTCGTGGCGTCAAATATTTCCAAGGATCCTGTAAAATAGAATGATGTTTTCCAAATGTGAGACAAAACTCATTTTCAAAATTGGCCATATTTTCAATTAGAAGAATTCTCTTTATACTCTTTAATTGTGAAAATGAAAAATTCACGATACTGTTATGCATATAAAAAGGTTTTTTCTAGGCGATTCAATTTGGGGAAACGAACCGTTTGGGGCACAAATTCTTCCTCATAGTTGGGAGGAACTCGGAGTGTGTAATTATCTGAAGTCTCTTATTATTTTCCATTGGTTTTATAGTAAAAAATTTATTCATTCTAATATCGTTCGCAAATTTCAGTAAAGTGAAAGAATATAAAATATGTTTCATATTAACGATTCAATCTGACGCAAATATCAAATTCGTTATAATTCGGACTAACACTCTTGGAAAACAATATTCTTGGTTTGAAACGCTCAATGAAATGTGCAATTCACCTTCCACCCACAATAAATTTATGAATAAAAATTCAAGTTTTCGGACAGGCACTTTTTCGAGAGAAGAATGCCATTATACTGTAATAATTTGACATATTGATTCGAAGCACAAGTAAAAACCATCGTATTTTATTAGTTTATTGTAAGTATAGATGGTTCTATAGAGTTTTCATGGCCGTATTCAAAATGGAATTCGAAAATGACAGACAAAATATTTAGCACATACAGTTAACATATTTATTATCCCGATCGGAAAAAACATGTCTAAACACCTTCTGTCAAGTATGAGTCACTGATGGATCTCGTCGAGAAAACGCGGTCCATTTGTGACTCATGCTTGACAAAATACAATTTCTGATCAGGAACATCGCTATTC
This sequence comes from Styela plicata, assembly GCA_963675895.2. NCBI lineage: Eukaryota > Metazoa > Chordata > Ascidiacea > Stolidobranchia > Styelidae > Styela > Styela plicata. The sequence goes on from OZ023140.1 coordinate 19,386,264, forward strand.
TAACCAGCCAGTAAAATGTATCTCATAAGTTTTATTTTGTTAAGCATGAATCAACGAGGGACCGCTCCTATAGGGCGCGATCCATCAGTGACCCATGCTAAGCAAAATACATTTTCTTCTTTGAAAATGCAAACAGAATTTGAAAATGGTACTAAAACGACGTTCTTTTAATCCCTCGAAGCTGATCAAACAATAAAAGTATTCAGGAACAATTACGAGGGTTTTAGGAAACTATTACCTGATAACGTAATTGGGGAAGTACTATATTTTCTGTCTTTTATCAGCGGATCGACGGATTATATTAATTAAAGGGAAATTATGAAAACGAATCATTCATGTAAAAAATGTTTGCCGTAGCGGGGTCAAATTAGACACTACTTTCTACATTTTTAGATAAAAGCAATCACTGAGCTATAATATTACTCTATTGATAGCTTTAGACATTGTAAGTTATCCACTCCACTCAAATAAATTATTAGCCTAAGGTTTCGCAACCTGTTCTTGATTCGTACCTATTGTTTTATCTATACACACACAAAAAATGTCGAATCTGGGCGATTTACACAGATCCAGAAGCTTGTTAGGAATAGCCAGCCTTCAAAGAAATTTAAAACAATGCTGGAAGCAGTGCTAAACCGAACAAACTAACGACCTATTTCTTACACGACAAAGACCTATTACAAAATTTAGTACCAGCAACTGCGCTCGCTCTAACTGGAAAACATTCGATATTCCATACACAATCGAACCAATATAGTACGGGCAGCAAGTTATTTGTTTCCTTCAAGACGCATCTTGCGACACGCAGGAAATACGTCGATTCCAAAGCCCTTACTTTAACTTTAAAATGACGACTTTGATAGGGTATTGAAATACAGCGATTTTTTTCGAATCTTTTTTTGAATTTTGATGACTGCAGTGAAATGGTATCGTAATTCTATTTGTCTGCGAACGAGAATAACTTTTCATGCACAGGCGACACGAAGAAGATTTGTTTTAAATCATGCTTTGAATTCCTATTCTTGACTTCGAATCAATTGTTTGACACTATAAATATTTTATATGAATTACAGGTTTGGACATGTTTCATATTTTATTCAATATTATTGCTTAGTTTCCAACCAGTCGTAAAAAATAGATTGCAACATGATTCGACATGATTCTATTTCTGTGTATTACAAACCACGTGGTTAGAAATCTTATCACGATTTTCGCAATTTCGATCTCGGAGCGCTATGATTCACATTCTCCCGCGCAATATGTAAATAAACATATTTCAATCTGAAATCTAATTTTGTCAAACACGAGTCACAGATGGACCGCGCCTCTTCGGCGCGATCCATCAGTGACCCGTACATAACAAAACATTTTTATGACTTGTTACAAGTATGTGGTCATCGCATTAACAGGTGATTCATTGCTGTTAATGTGTGATGCATTTTTTTCCTATCGGGGCGTATTTGATTAGTCATGTTTTTGTCGTCATATTTATGTAGCTTAGTTTTGGCGCGCGTTGAATTCACCAGCAATTATGTACCATCTTCTAGTATTATATTATTAAAAAGTAATTAGTTCTCCTACCACATCCATTGCGTCAGAGTTATTTTATGTTATATTATGTACAGCTTTCAGATAGTTTTTTTTTTTGGTAAAAATTCCTCGATATATCTGCACTCCCCATATCCCGATATAAGTAAGTTTACAATTATCAGGTCGTAGTTTGTCAAGCATGGTTCACTGATGTGTCTGGTCGTTGATGCTTGAGTTTAATTTTTTGATAAATTCAGGCGATTCATGATGATCCATGTATTTGTTTGTATTAGTTACTTTTCATTTAATTAATTTGTTCAAAAATATCGGTCTACATCGACCACTTTTGCCAAACGATGGTGTGGTATGAGAGGCTTGTTGCGGTATCGGCGAAAACTTTTGTGGTCAATTTAGGTCAACTTTTGATCAAACTTTGGCCCAACCCAGGATAATTTACAAGATGCCATTGAAGAAGTGAAAAATTTGACTCTTTGATCCTGTCTCATCAATATTCTCACTTTTCCAGTTTTACTTAAATATATTGAGAGAATTAATAAAAGCAAATAGTGAAAACTTATGAACTCGTGTCTGCGGTTTGAAAATCGGCGCCAAATTACTCTGTCAGTGGATTCAAAGAATTTCTGGAAATCAGTCAAATACTATCAAATCTACCGCCGCCCTAATCAGTACACATGTTAATAATGTTGTTTAAACATACAGTGAAACACCAATTTATCAAGCTTATATATTTGGGTGGCACAAATCTCTCGCAGACATTTTTGTGCGGTGTTCCGAATAGCTCTGCTAACGTTGATGTTCCATTGCCCAGGGTACATACCCCTCAGTGGTTATTATCATAAGGGTAATTCTGTTCTGGATGTTTTCCGCTTAGAGTGCAGTAGCTCTTTGGAATATATGTCGTTCCTTTCAGGCTCTGTGCATCCGGCCTTGCATAGAGCGAATTTTCAATTTAAATGAAGTTGCATAATATACAATATATATTGGGCGCCTGGCATTGATCTCCCGCCTATCTTCACGATATAATATGCATCCTCACTTTTTTCCCTTGTGCTTGTACACGGAGTGAGATATTATCTGTCAATCAGTGCATTTGTACTTTTTTGCCACAATTTTACCCTTTTTTCCTAGATGTGAAACCTTTCACATCACGAATTACTGGAATACGTTTACAATTATCAGGTGTTAACAGAGTATACATACATTACATCATTAACGCTTTACATTCTGTCTACACATTTTAATCTTGATTACATACCACATCAAATAATTCCAATGTATACGATCATTCTCAGACAGAGTTGCGCCGTTCTATCAGAAATTCTTGATCGGAACATTCTGATTGATTCATCTTAATACATATGTAATTTCTAGCAGATAATTTGATTAACGTTTCTGAATCAAAGTATTATTTTAAAAATTATTAAACGCAATATATTATCAATGGTTTTTAAATTGGTATTTACCTCAAGCAAGGTTGAAATGCAGAAAATCTGGTGTGGTAAAAATAAATATAAACCGGAGGTATTCAGGACTGTCCAAACTATATACTGCTTCAATTTTAGATATGCGAATCACTGACAAAACAAAAATTTTAGTTTGTCAATAATGAGCGGCTGATCCGTCCTCGGCGATGCGATTCTAACAAATAACAAGTTTTCCCGGTGCGATTTCACTTTTATTTTCCTGTCTTTATTTTAATCGATTCTTGAAATTCCTCAATTCTTGAAATAGGAAGTATTACAGAAAACTATAGGTGGTTTTGCACGAAAATACATAACAACAATTAAGAAAAACAAAATCGAGGTCGAAGTCTGAATCCCAAAAACTCTTAGGTAATAGCCTGACCTCATCTTAAAGTTGTTGTCTAGTTGAGCCAATCAACCAGTGTCACCTTACATGGCCTGTGTTCTACAAACACTATTGAGATTTTGAAAAGTAACAAAGAAACAGCGGCCTTTGCGACCCCTATATCGAATGCTAGTGGAAATTTTCATGGGTTCTGTGTTCGGCGGGATTTAACCAAGGTATAGTTGAGTTAGTAGATTAATTATTTTTGAACAGCCCTAGTTGACAAGGATTCACCATTAAAACTTGCCCTATGCCTTAAGCCTACAATACAAATATGATAAGTGTTGACAATTGCGGCCAGAGATCCCAAATTTACCCATACGAAATATTTGCTTTCTGAACTCTCAATATTTAAATATTGAAGTTCCTACTTCTGTGTGGGAGTTTCTTCTTAAATTTCAGGCTTCCCAATGAGCGTCCGGAATATGTGGTTCGACCAGACCATTATCAGAATTACAATGCAATAATAGGTCGGTCGTTCTTGACAAGTCTGTATAAACATTGTCAAACATTTTTGTCAAGCATGAGCCACTGATGGTTCTTCGGTGACTCATGCTTGACAAATAATTATTTTTAGGAAGAGGTCTCAGTACACTGTAAGCGAATACTTAATGTACATTAGATATTATTCCTTGCCAAGACGTATAGGTACATTTTTATTGTCTGGAGTAGAGAGAGTCACGCAAACTTACGTGTTTGATGTTGCAATCCATTTAAAATTTTTAGTATTTATCTAGCGATAATGTGTTGACGATGTAAACCTTATGACAATTCTTTTCCTGCAATTTCCAGAATAATATTACTGAACACTGTTGACTTTGGAGCGACAAAAGAAAAAAAGCTCAGCTGTAAAATTTTGCTCCAATTTATATATTGAGCCCATGCATGGTAAAACGATAAATTTGCAACAATTCTGAGGTATTTTATATCTAATCCAATGAGCCTTCTCAAATTACGTTTAAACATGGTTATTATTGAATAGAACACCTCAGGATGGGCGTGGACCATCCATAACCTATCTCAACGGATTGAGATTTCATCCTTGGTAGTGCAAGATTAACACTCGCAAAGAGCAAATAACTCATAATATGTGATTTAAATTTTAAAGGTTATTATCTGCCGGAGTTGAAATTTACCAGAAAGCACTCACTACCATGGCTTGTGGATGTGATGAGTCCTATTTAAAAGTCAATTTTTATTCCTGATATTCAACACAGTCACGGTGAAGCGGTTTTCGAAATTTGTCTAATAACCGTTTGAAGTGTGAGAATTCATAAGCGAATATTTGTGACGGTTTTAATTTCGAAAGCGGTTGCTTGTACTTCGCCCGGCCAAAACCGCCGGTGAATTGATATTAATACTGTTTGCAAATATTTTCATTTAAATAAAGGCTTTAAAAGTGCTCTTTGCTTTTGATATAAACGCGAGAATAAATGAACATGAATAAGCGCTATTAGAGTTTCCAGATAATATTATTTCATAAATTTTTTTTCAACTAATATTTTAAAGAATTCCAGTAAATTTCACAGAGAAATTGATTTTTTCATTGACGAATTTCGGGTGTAGATTATGGCGTCATAATTTCACCTTAAAAATTGTTTAAAATTGCTTCCTCCCCTTTTTGAAGTTCTGAATACGCCACTGATTATAACCAAACTATTGGGTGATAATTTGGTCGATAAAAGTAAGTGAACGCATAGCATACATTTTATAAATATAGCATTTTGTTGTTCATACAACGGGGTCAGTCACCTCAATGGCAGATTTTCAATACTTTCCTCTCCGTCATAATATAGAAGGCAGAATCGGCGATAAGGAAAATTATGGGAAATTGTTTGCATTTTATTGATTGGTTTACAACACAAAAGCCTGACTTGAACCATACTGTAATATTTTTCACATAGTGTGATTTAGGGTCATTGCCCTACCTACCGTCAACTATAATGTTTGGCAGACACAATCGGAATATTTAATTAATCTCGAATAAAAACGTGTCATTTGCCTAAAAGCTGTACTGCATATTGGCATGGAGGTTCAGTTGCGTTTGGGATGTTTTTCGTTTAGAGTGCAGTTTTTTTGTCTCCCTCTTTTAGTCGCTCTTCATTAATTGCCGTTAGTTGTTTTCTTATAGGCAGTATTTCCGAGTTTGCTCAAAGTGAATTTTAATGAAAGAAATTAAAAAAGACTAGCAGCACATAATGCAGCAAATTTATGATTTATATATTTACTACATTTAGCATATTCATCAATTTACTTCAAAGTAAATGAATTTGAATGGTCGAAAGACAAAATTTGTTTGAATGAGAGTTCATGAATACTCGGGTAAAGGCATTGTTGTTTAGAACATCATTCAAATTCAAAATCTTCTAACATCCCTATTTGAATATGTCATTTAAAAAAATGGCCTCTGAGAAGTCTCACAAAAACTTTTTGAGGCAGGGGGCACTGGGTCATCTGGGGGAAAATGCCAAATTAGTGAAAATTATACAGTTTTGCCACCTCTAATCTATGCATTATATTCCATCTAAATTATTCCGGTACTTTGTGTCAAAGCAGGTGTGATTAATTGACACGAAGATTATTTCGTAAACGTGGAAGGACCAACGCCGCCGAACGTATCTTGCGGCGTTGTTTGCATATTTATGTCACCCGAAATGCGCAGGCGCTTTTACAGCGAAAACAATAATATGTTTACATTCGAGCGTCAGACAACACATTTCCAAAACATGACCCGTAAATAGAGTAATTTTTTAGATAACGTATATATTTACTCGTCTTCGTAGGCCGATATGATTATTGTTTACATTTTTTGTTATATGACGTATTTGAAGTTTTAATTTGGATAAAGTATATGATTCGAATATCAAATCACTTTCAAATATTTCCAATTGCCCTGCCCGGCGTTTTCTGATAATTAGAATTTTGAATAGATGTTTGCATTACCCACGAATTTGAATGGACCAGATGTACTTTGGATCACTCTATAAGAGTTCAATTATATGTTTCCTATAGCGATGGTGCATGTGCGGTTTCCTATTGCTAAATTTGTAATTAATTGAAAACTTTTCCACGCATAACACAGCCGGTCATAAAAATATTAACAAAAGAAGCTTAAACTAGCGTGGGTCATTTGGTGGACGTCGGGGCGCGGTCAAGCTTGTCAAAATAAAACGTTACCAACAGTTGTCTTGGATATCCTATTCTAGGAGATAATAAACTTAAATTATGCAAATGAACGCAAATAACTTACCGGCAGCCCTGCGGTCTGGTACAGGAAATCCAAATTCTACGTGGCCGTGTTTTGATGCTTGAAACACAGTCAAAAATCTATCTTGACTGCGGCCTTCGACAGTTATAACTGCCCTTGAAGTCATATCACGCATTTCACGTAGCGGATCTTCTAAAGTTGGATTCTTGCTTGGTGTAGTCGATGCAAACATTAGTCGATCAGGATATAATAAATCTCCGTATCCAAGTTCCATTTGAGCGTTCGCTAAGTTGTGCAATGACATCAAAATTAATACGATAAATGTTGAAAGGCAAGGATCTCTCAAACTATGCAGTCTTCTCGGAATAAATCGACTGGAATCCGTGTTGACTGTTATTTCAAGCTGCTTGTAGCGTGTCTTCTGAAACACCATTATTACTGAACGATTTACCCTGCATGGTGAGTGAATATCTACGTGTCTATGAAACAATTTCATTCGTAGCAATAATGAGGCATTTTGTCCTTTTAATGTGAAAACTTCAGTTTTGGATTTCGACTTCCAACCCCGGGCTATTTATATCGCTTCAACATGATCTCTTATCAGTTGGGAAATATTTCAAAAGTGTCGTAAGTGTCTAAGTATTAACTCCTGGAATATATTACATGTGAACAAAGAAACATGTTAAATGTGACATATCTGATTCACGGTAGCTTATTCATTCATTAAATTCTGGGCATTACGTTAAAACTATGCGGTGGTGACGAATCAAGTACATAGACAGGGAAAATGCAATTAAAATAGTTGTGGGACTTTGAAAACGTTCTCTCTTTATTAAAAAATCAAGCAAGATTTTAATACAAACCAAATAGCATATTCCATGCAAGCCTTTTCTATCATAAATATACGGTTATTATTTGAGTAATTTTCACATCGAGCCGCATAGTTTTAATGGTAGCGAGTTAGGAATATCGATTCACACTAAATATCTTTAGAAATCTAGGAAACTTTGTGACTTCATGTTTTTCTACGAAACAGTTTGCGAAGCTAAATCACATATGTGCTTCTGTGCCATCAACTAGACTTTGAACTTGGATTAACTTTGACAGCATTAAATATGATAAATAAAGGGATAAAAACAAACTCAATTATTGAGCAATTTGAGCCTTACTAACTTATTTTTCCTTTGGCCATTTGGCAACCAATTTACAGATGGATTTCATTTCAAATTGAATATGGAATCATGTCATTTCAATTCGACTCTGATTAGAAAAAAATTTGAAGGTTATTTTCTTCACTTAAAATTAAATATCTCGGTAAATTGTCGAATATTACCAAATCAGAGAAAAGAGTATTCAAATAATCAGACATATATCCCAATATATTCGAATTAGTAAAAATAGAGTTACGTAAACTTAAAAATAAATTGCCTTCGTTTTTAACATATGTCGCATATTGACCCCACCCTTAGGCGGATGACATAATGTCTAGCGAAGAAAACATTAAGCTAGTTAATCAGGCGGGCTACATCAATAACCCATACCCAATAATCAACCCAAACGTTTCTTATAAACGAACTGGGAACACCGTGGGAGCGAGAGGCTGAATTACTTCCGAACTACGCCAGGAATGCTTCACTAAAATTACTCTAAGACCTTGGGCATGTGTTATCAAATCATCACACCACCTACCAACTATCTTATGAACTGTTTTGTAGAGAATGGGCCACTGACGGGCCGCGCCTAAGTGGCGGGATCTGTCACTGACCCATATTCAACAAAACCTCAACTTTAAAAAAAAAATTCGTTCGTGTACCCAGCATGTTCCTGCTCGCCATGTACCCAGTCTCGTTAATAGTTATGACTAACTCAACAGGAAATCGACTTTATAATTCAGTGTAAATTCCGTTCCTTAATAGGGCAATAAATTTCATAAAAAAGGAATACCGATCGAAATTTTTAAGAGAATTGGTCATCTTCTGCGGCGCTGATCAAATAAAGTATAAATATCCAATTCGTTGCAGTAATTTTGAAATTGTTTCATATTAATAAGTGTTTTTAGTGACCAGAATAGCAAGAGTATGTGTGTTATTTATCAGACTTATCCATAAATTGAACAAAAGTTTGTTGCATAAAATTGAATGCTAAAGATACCTTCTTGATGAATAATATACCCCTGGCAGAATGATAAATCATGCAACACTAAAATATTTCCTAAACCTCTCATTCAATGCGAAAATAAATATGTTTTGTCGGTGCAGGATAAAAAAGGTAACGTCTGAATATCAGACGTGCATTGTGGTGCATTATTACACAATTGATCACCAGCGACAAGTAAGACTCGAATTTGATTCGAAAGTTCGATTCCAATAACAATAATTGATTAGATTCTGGATTAAAAATATTCGGTTTTCATCTTGATAGAAAATAATTAAAATGAGCAGAACATTTTAAAAAATAATTTATGAATTTATACGAATAGTTAGCAAGGAATTCTGGTCAAATTACAAAGATGCGAATCAAAATTGAATAAACGCCCCAAACTTATATTATCAAGTGTTCTGATTTAGAGAAATATGTATATTGACGTCTAATATTTGTCCTTACCTAACTCGTTTTAAATCCTCCTGCATTTTGATTAATGTGAGAACTGGGGGTAAAATGTGCAAAGTACACCAAGTTGTTCAGCGCTTCCGATCCATATACTACTATTGGAACTAAGCTACCTAGAAATACCATTGCTTCAATTATTCTGAGAAGCGAAAACTAGACTAACATTATCGGAATTTATTTTTCTCAAACACGCAGTTGGCCTGTTTATCGAAAATGCAACTAATTTGTAACATTGCTGAAAAAAGCGAACTGCCCACAAAGGATAAATAATAATACTGACGCACGCCGAACGTCATTTTTTAAACAAGTTTTTGTTTCTTCTTTCTATCTCCTTACGTCATACATACTCATTTGCGCTTTTTTTTCAAACCGAAAAATTCCAGTTTTGAAAAGGACTAATGCATTTTTTATTTATTTCTTTCCTTCTCTACGTGGTTCAGGTGTGTGAAAAAATTTAATCAACTTTCATGCCCACAACAATCATTTGGTTTTACGACTCCAAATTTTATTAATATTCGCCGGTTTAATGCGCATCTATAAAATATGAAATTGTAATATAATATATATATGCGGTAAATATTATGTCCTCTATATTAAATTTATTAGCCATTTTGTCAAGCACTAGCCACAGATGAACCGCGCCTAAGCAGCGCGGTTCATCAGTGACTTATGCCTAACGAAGCATGTTTACTCGAAAGCTTTCAATATGAGTTTCGCGGACCCGTACAAACTATCCTTCCTACAGCTATGTTTTCTAACTAACATCTGTCACGGGTGAAAAAGGCCCCCGCGAATGAGCCGCAATGAAAATTCCTTCTGTGTACTTAGCAAATAAGCTTTTGTCAAGAGCAAGCACACTCCGTTATCGGTGCTAATAAAACAAATTAGTAAAATCACTAATATTTCATCGTATTTCGAGTTATTTATAACAAAATCTGAATCATCTTTGAACACGTATGATATGCTGTTGGGTCGCGCTGCTTACACTCAATCCAATCTAGGGTCACACTTGTTCAATTATTAGAATCTGGCACTTATTTTCGTTCAAGTTACTCATAAAAGTTAGTTAAGCTTTCAAGGTTTTCGAACAGTGTATTTACCACTTCGCCAATGTCTGCGACAATAAGAACAATGTGTCAACATGTATTGGCTGAAGACTAAAAATTTAATTTTAGACCTAGTTGGCATAAAGGTAACCTAAGGTTCATGTAACATCCCGCAATTGCCGCACACGCAGATATCTCTCTCTATCTTGCGGCAAAGAAACAATGAAAAAAAGTTCGTAAACCGCAAAATTTGCATTTGATTCATGTATATTACATAGCGCTAAAGAAAGCGCGGCGTGCGGATGTCAAAGAAATTGCGTTCTTATCAGAACCTTTACTCTGTCTAACAAGAAACAGCAGATGGCCCGCGCCTCGGCTGCGTGATTCTAATCCATGCGTGACAAAAACATTTTACCATTTTCGTCATTGGCCAAGAGATATGTCATCTTCAATGAATCAATTTTGAGTAAGTTACGAAATAACTATCGTAGTTCCACGGCAATGACTCCCCGGCAATGATTGCCCATATGGGTGATGCGCATGTTTAATTAGAATTGAAAATCCTTGGACTTTTCTCTAATCATCGTTTTTGAAAGCAAGCCCCACCAACTTAATGACCGCTTCATTGGCGGAACACTTCCCTTCCGATCTTTTAGTGAAAACCTGTCCAGTTTCACCCTGAAGAGTATGCAATTTTTACTACAAGGGACAAAGTTAAAAGTGTGCATTTTGTGTACACTAACAAAAATACAATAAATTTACTGAGCATTTGCGGTAGTTATTTCCAGAGTAAAAAAAACGCCACGTTGATGAGATTTATGCCATGGATGGGGAAAAAAGCCAATTTCAAATTTTTTCGATACCGCCAAGTCAATTTACTATCAAAGTCCAGTGATTTTGTTGCATTTTTTCTTACAGTGTATGGTTGACAAGGATTAGACTTCAACACACGAAGACGATAAATTGACGCGCTTCGCGTTCTATTCTGATTGCAAAAATACGAAATATAAATTTGTAGTAAGCGTTCACCATTGTAGTCCATAATTTGTCAAAGCATAAAATTTAGGTTATACGAGAGGCTTCCAGAATAGAGGTTAGATAGGACCATCAAGTCCATAGGCTGACGATACATGTAAATAAACTTGTAAAAATTTGCAGTCTTTTCATTTGACGTCAACGGGAGTCATCAATTTGTATTTTAACCAAGGTTTGTTCTTATCGAGATAATATTGAACTAATGCGTCGAGTCAAAATTCAAATAGGGTTATACACACTGAAATATGTTTACTGGAAGTAAGTATCTGTAGTAGAGGCGATACAGAGCTTTTTGTCATTACAGACGTTTAATTAGAAATGCAGTAAAGCCATCGTTTTTCTACAAATGTGTCCTAGTAGGGGCGGGTCCTATCGGGATTCTGATTGGTTGACATTCAATTTAACGGTTGAAATGTTTTTTTATTAAAAATACCACACACAACACACAAAATACGGCAAACTGCAGAAATTGGCAAATTGTCTATACCTTGCTTGTTTAAAAACAAAAATGAGTAAATATCACCCTATGAACTATGAAAAATGATCTCATGGTTTCAAATTAACATTTATTGGTAAATTAATATATTTTTCAGTCGGAATTTTTTTTTATTTTTTGTCAGGCATGGGCCACGCCTCTAAGGCACGGTTTTATCTGTTTCTTATCCCAGAATTTAATAGTTATATTGAACTTTGACATAGTCAATACTTGAGTTCGTATGGATTAGCTTCCGTGCTAAATGTTAACTGCAATATATTCCATGAATAGGTGGCCCTCACCATTACGTCAAAATGCGAGTTTTAATATTTACGTATTTCGTACAGTATACCCCATACGGTATCCTATGTTAATCCTAAACAAACATTGTTTTAACAATCACACTCGACCAACCACGGTCCTTAATATCAATTACAATTTTAATATCTGGGCTGCAAAATGATGTCGGAATATCAGAAGATTTTTATTTGCGTATGTTGAAGCTAGCAGACTATACGTTACACAATAACGAACTCGTGTGTTGCAAGTTCAATAAAATAAAATTTACAAGTTTTAGTAAAGATATTACGTGGTTCGTACAAACAAATTAAACCACATAATGAGGGTTTAGCTTGTCTCAAATAGGAAATTTGTAAACTGTTTTGTAAACGTAGCCCAATCACAAATTTTTATATTGTGAAGCATGAATCACAGATGGACCGCGTCTTACAAAAGATATTTTCACATTTTTTTTTCTTCTGCTAGGACTAGGTTTTTGACTGGCGGGTATTTTGAGTATCAAAATTTCATAACCTTGTATCTATATTCTTTGGTTTCGTTACTGAAGTTGTAAATATTCTAAAATTCTAGGCTAAAGCAGAAAAAATTGCATTTTCTTGTTGGTTGAAGATTCAGTAAAGAAATCGCTCCAAAAGCGCAATTGTTTTCCGAAAAAATAAATTTTGTGGCCAGGATCTGTCAAGTATTGGAATACGCCATTGCGAGCTGAAGAAACTCAGGAAATTTGAGAAACAATACATTTTAATTCACTGAGTAGGAAGACTGGGCTTCACAAAGCACTCAATATACCCTCCAGTTGTGCCGTAACACAAGAAAGCACATGGAAAAATTATCAGTTCGGATATGCGATATTGATTTGTATAGTCAGTCGCTGTCAACACTAGACCATTATAATTTCGAATTTGATACATTTTTACTTAATGAAATTCGTAACAATTTTCTTTATTTCTAACAGACAGAGAATCCGGCGGAGGAATCGTGCGACAACCTTGGTTCCTGGTGCTTTTGTGCGTTCTCGCATTGATTATTGTATTCCTGGCAATTTTGTGTTTCATGCGCCGAAGAAAAGGCGGGAAATACGCAGGTTTGTTTTCTTTCATATTTATTCGAATATGTTTGTTTCCCAACTCGCTACGGGTGACCGGTTAGCTCATTCGGTTAAGCGTTGGGAATAAGCTTGCAGTTACAAATTTCTGATCGTAGGATTGAATTCCGTGCGGGAGGAAGGTTATGTGCGAGAGGTTGCGGGGGACGCCGCGCCGGTGCACGGTGGTTTTGTAAGCATTGCTTACGACTTCATCCACCAATAAGGTCGATGCACAGGGAAAATAAGAAATATGATACGCCAAAAAACTTCATCCCGATTCAGGACTAATATATGCACGAGAGGCCGTTGTTCGTTATATGATTAGGCCGCATGCTCGGCTTAGGAGGGGATATGAAGCCACCGTTGGATCGCTCCTCGTCGGCGTGACTCACAGTTCAAAAAGGTGTTTGAATGAATATATTTAGAGTTACAAAGGAGCATGGATTTTTTAACTGGTGTATTTTTCGTACAATCAGCCATCAAAATGGTGGAGGTCTATAAATGTAATTTGTTCCTTCGTATTTTTTTTCCTTTGAAAAAAATTTCACGTAATGAATTCGTTATTAATACTCATTTATAAATATATATATATATTGCGTAATAATAAAATATCAGCTCGTGATACAATTCAAATTCATATAATATAAGAGTTTGCAATTGCTGTTCAATTGGATTACGAGATATGGTCAGGTTTGTTCGAAGTTATTCAAATGAAATAAGACCTCCATAAATTTTCGGGTTTGGCCATTTCCTGTACTGTGACTAAATACATAATGAGAATAAACCATCCAATGGCAATATAATGTTGAACATCTTACGAAATAGCATTTGATGAATATTCTGTAAAAACATATTATGAAGACACATAAAGGCGTTACGACCCATTTCAAGTAATATAAAACTCGACGAAATTAATTTATGTCCATTTATACCGCCTTTTATGACTTTGAACCATTTATGAGTCAGAGTAACGTTAGTTGATCGTGTTTTATCAAGCATGAGCTGTGGATGCATCGCACCTTGTAGGCGCGATCCATCTATGGCTCATGCTCACTCGAAATATTGCAGATGATATTAATCGATTTAGTTATCACCTTTCTATGTATTATAAACCAATTTTTTTTTCCGAATAGCACAAGAACAGCAAACCTGAAAACGCGTAATCAAATTTTATTAGTTTGATACTAAAATCGATGAGTATGCTTGTAAATTTCGTAATAATCGTTTGATTGCGTTTCGTAAGCACTTATGTCACCTGCGAATAATTTTTTTCGTTATTATTTATTTATTTATTTTATTTGTTTTTCAATTTTTGTTTTCTCTATTGAAAAAGTTTAGTTCTCTCAGCAAGGTTGCTCGGCTCAGTCGGCCGTAATCGTACTATCTAAAAAGGCCAATTCTTCGATGCTTGATGCTTCCCCAAGTAGGTTCACAGGCAAGAATAAGAAAATTAATCGGAAAATGATATCTGTTTTTTCGCGAATTGCATGTATTGAAATTGCATCAATTCTAAACATTCGCACCTAGCTATCGATAACCCTTATTGCATTGCCGACTTTTTGTGAATGCAATTGTACTGCGGTGAATTTAAAATCTGAATTAAATAAATTTTTTCTTACTATGACAATAACATCATGAGATCGTAATATTCAATCACCTAACGACAAATAAAGTATCATTGTAGCATTTAAGCGTCAAACCCGATTTGTTTCATTATTATCGGCCATAATACTCAATTGAAGACACTTATAATAATAATTCACTTTACGACGTAATAAAATTACAATCATTTAGACGCATATGTGTTTCCATATGGACTATTGATGAACCGCGCCGTAAAGGCGCGGCTTATCAATAGTCCATTTGAAAAACAAAAAAATCGAATTTTCACTTTCCTTTATTGTTTCGACGACCATAGGTCACAGTAAACAACTTTTTCTTTCATCTCCGCAAAATAACGTTTTAGATAAGGATCCTAATAGTCTTACAGTACCGGCTTTTACAATTAAGGAGTAAGTTACCTAATCCCAAAGCATGTTTAAACTGTCAACCGTTTATTGTCTGCCGTATTGCAAAGCAATTTTTAGATAATCTCCGCCAATAAAGCGATATTTTAGGTTATTATATCACCATTAAAGTAAATACTTTTATGATTATTTAAACTGAATTATGTTGAAAAGTTAAAAATGATATTCTATATCGTCTCGTTTTTTTTTTTTTTTTTTTAATAAATACAGGTACGCTTTGATATTGTAATTCTAGACGAGAGAAAAGCACGTTAAGAATTTAATATATTTTGGAGAAGTATTGTGCATTATAAATTCACATTTATTTTTTTCATTGAAATTCAATCTAATCTGAGAAGGGCCGGAAGCAATGTCTAAAGGAAACCAACTAACTGTCACTCCATAGGAGGACTAAAAGATGTGGCACCAGTAACTGTACTCCAAACAGAAAACATCCCAAACGGAACTCAACCGCCATGGTAAAGTGCAGTGAGTAGTATTTGCCCTGGGCGATAGTAAAACCATCTACCATCCTATAAATATATATTTTAATATTTCTAACAATATTACTGCAAAGGTAAACAGTCGCCTTTTTGCAAAATCCTTCAACGTTCTCGTCCGCCGAAAACGGAAACCAACATTTTAATTTGTAAACATATTAAATTTTATAATGTTATTATAGCTAACTACACTATATTTGAAAACGATCAGTATATTCGGTACTCCTTTAAAGCCGTGTTAAATTCTTCCACGTGTTTTACTGAAATTCTATAACTTTTGTTACCTTTTATCAGTTTCCGAAAAAGAAGAACAATTAATAAAGTTGGAATCTCAGCCTATGAACAACGATGAAGCAGGAAAATACAGGTAAAAATATTGCATAAGTAAGAACACAGTGGAGGAAGGGCCTAGTCAGTTGACTCGATTATATCACATACCACTCTATGTCCAGGTATTTTTTCTCTACTGTCACTCAGTACATCCTGAGTGTATAACCCTAAAAAGCTCATTCTATCGATGGCCTCTCATAGATGGGTATTGCTTCAATAATACGATCTTTCTTGTGCGGCCGAGCCTACCCAAGGTATTTTATACAGCGTTTCAGGTATAGGCATGGTCACCGTGCCAACGTCCTAACAACCGAGCAAATCTCAAATTTATTCTCATATATTTATAATTGTTATGCCGGAAATATACTATTTCCACCTTTCATCTATGTTTTACTATAACTATATATACTACAACCGCACTCTGCCCCCTTTCGAATACTTGGGTCTTCAAAAACTTTCCTTTTCCAGCTTTTCTCGATTATATCGCATTTACTTTCAACAACTGCAAACTATTTTGGGAGATTTTTCCTTCCTGAAAATTCATACATATTCTCATACAAAATAATTGTCTAAACCTGTTTTGCCGAGCATGGGTCACTGATGGATCGCGCCGTTCAGGCGCGATCCATCTGTGACACATGGATGGCAAAATAGTTTTCTTAATCGCGATACAATCATTTGTTCCAAAAATATTGTCACGCGAAAATACTTCGTGCCGAAACCAATTCAGGATAAAATTGACAAATTTTGACTCTTGATTGTTCAATTTACTTTTATCAATATGAATTCCCCGCCATCATATTTCGTTCATTGCGTATTGCGGTATCGTTGGAAAACCAATATTTACTGTGACTGCACAATCGTGGTTCAAAAATCAAACAGAAATCAAAATTTGCGTGACTTCGCCAAAAATGGTATATTTCCCAAGAGTGAGCTTTCACCAAACGATATGAAATCAGCTTTCTCTTCTATGAATTTCAAACCATCAAATCGGTTCATCTGAATTGCTTGAGTCGGAATAAACATGGAAACCGTGAAAATGTTACATCTAATCCAACGATTCCTCAAGGTTATTGCTTTTGTTGAACGTGTACTATCGATGGGTTGCAACGTGGGTTGAATATAGCGTGTATATTTAGATCTACCTACAATAAAAAGCAATACCTTTGTAAAACATTACATGACAAGACAAATTTCGTCCACTTTTACATGGGATCGTAGGGTTATTTTGTCTTACTCTGTTTTCCCATTGGGAGAATTTTTTTTTGTTTTGTTTTTTATGTACATCTTGATACTGGGTAGTTCACACACACAATAAGTGACCATGAAAATAAATCTAATATTGTTTTGTCAAGCATAGCTTCAAGCTTGACAAAATATTTGTTGGAATAATTTTTCTGACTGGGGCTCAGTACTATATTATAATTCGGCAACATTTTTGAGATTAAGATCGTCAGGTATGGGAGCGTGTATGCATTACAAGCCATAACCCTTTAATCAGACAATATATTTTTAAGGTCGGTAGGTATTCTAGCTAAAGCAATTGTGTTCGTGATCGGAACAATTAAAAACTCTCAACACAAGTTGATTTGTTTATAGAGATTAGAAAATAAGTATGCGGAAACATCGTTAGTAGTTTATACCCTGGTCGTGATTCAATTTTTAACGTCAAAACAAAAATTAAACGATCAAAAAATCTGCTTTGTTGGGAGCTCGCTTTAAGCTAGGAAGCTTTTTAATTGAGTTGGTTGGATTTAAAATTATATTTTGCAAAACGTTAGGCCTCTTGAACACTAAAAACAATAGTGAGCACTAAAAACAAGTGCCCCATTTTTCTACTGATTTTAGAAATCAAAGAGAAAACTTTTACATAGGAATGCGGACTTCAGGTTCGAAATTCGAATCCATTCAGACGATTTTAATACTCATTTCTGTGATTTGGTTTTATTCGAAAACGATTCTGAGCAAAATTTTGTTGAAATGTATAAAAAACTAAATTTTGAAATAAAACTCTAATATACGCGATGCGTTGATATACGCTGCAATGAGCTACCTATCCCCCCACCTTATTTCCTTATAATCCTGGATCCGTGTGTGAGAGAAATTCACAAGGATGCACGAATGAGATAATATCAAACATATATCCAAAAATGTCATTTACTTCAATTCTGTCTGACGATTTGAGACTATGTTTTAATGAAAGCTTCCATTAAACCCATATTTATATTTCTGTTGAATGAGAACATGATTTTTTGTAAAAAGGCCAATATATTGAAAATTTCCGCATTTCATTGATATTTTAATTAATTTCTATAATGGAATCGAATTGGAAGACATTCCGTTTGAAATAATTTTCTTTGAAAATGGATGTGTCTGGAAGTGGCAACCCTATTTTTACAATACCATTTGTGCATGGAAATATGAAGGTGGTGAATCGGTTCGATAATGAAGATAATGAATGTTAAGAGAACTGAATTTAAATAATATTCGCAAACAAATTCGTCGCCGCTTTTGGGGATAGTTTGCACATTTTGTTACTTGTATAAAATTTGATACATATCAATGATTGAATTAAACTAGTTTGTAAAATCAAAATAAGTTCATTCAAATTGTATGAAAGCATATTCCCCCTAATTTCGATAATCAATCCATCCGCAATAAAATGACCAAAATACTAAAGACTTAGATATTGTTTTGCGCATACTTGAACATTAATCTGACTGCCTAATGTATTATATGCAAATTTATTATTCTATTAAAAAAAATTGGCGATAAAATAGCGATATTAGCAATGGCGATATTAAGAGGTCGGACAAAAACATGCAAGAAATAATTATTACCTCTTAGAATAAAATCCAACCTCCTCCACTGGCTCGGAACTGGCATTTGCAAGTTATGGCTAGCAAAATGGTCAAGTAGTTTATCCTCTTTCCCCCTTTTCCTCTCCTACGAGATAAAATTGTAATTTTATTCTATATTGATATTGCAACTGTAGGTGTTCTGTTTTTCAGTGTAAATCCAAATACGGACTTAAAAGAAGAAAACGGTCCTATGACAACACCTTTGGAAGATCCGCTTGACTCGTCCCGAAGACCTCGTGGAGATAGTGTTGGAGGAAACTCTATCGAAGTTTTCGGAAGTGGCGACACGAAGGACTTTGAGGAAGACGGTTCATTCATTGATCAATACGGCATTGATCGTCGATCGCAAGAAAAATCAGAAGACGTATCTTCACCGATGAGCAACGAATCAAAAGATCTGACCAACGCCCAAACCAGATTACTCCGAGAGTCAGACGCCGTGTGACGTGACTAAAAGTGCTACTGGTCGGCTAAAACAGAAAGCTATAGTTATGAACCTTTTTCTGAAATACTTTCCGATCAAAAATCTGTTTTTGCAAAGCATGGCCCACTGATGGATCGCGCCTTAACGGCGCGATCCTCCAGTGACCCATACTTGATAGAATATGTTGCTTAATGGGCTGAAGCTATATGATGATTTACTATTTACCATTTGAATCTTGGAAGTAAGTGGCTTTGTCGAATCAAATACGAACAAACAAGTTATAACATTTTTTGCCAAGTATATATCCCATATGAAACGCGCCTATACGGAGCAGTTTATCAGTGGTCCGTACTTTGCAGAGGGAGATTTGACAAAACTTTCTGAAACTTTATTTATTTTGAAATGAATCTTTTTTTTAACTATTCCCCGATCAACTTGTACGAACACTTTGAGGGCTCTCAACACGAGTTTTCAACATGCTTCTATTTGGCTCTAGGATTAAAGAACGTATGGGATGTGAGAAAATTTTTATAGAAATCAAATTAGAGAGAATAATTACATTCACGTGAATGTGTATTTGATACAGACTCAAGCTGTGCCTCCTCCCCAGCATTTGTGGTTATTTCATTGGAATATTGACTACTATAATGAACATTTTAAAAAATGCGCAGGGTGGGGCTAATCGCATCAGCGATTAAATACATTAGTGTATTTAGGGGCTAATCGCATCAGCCCCCCCCCCACATTTTTAAAACTTCGAATAGGCCACTGCATATATATATATATATATATATATAATATATATATATATATATATATATATATGTCAATTTCCTCTAATCTGCTAATGTAAATAGCGTTGATGGCATCTGAAAATCGCCTAATCCTTCAAACAATGTGAACACTTTATCACAGATGAAGTTGAAATCTATGTCCCTCAATTTGATAGAATAATCGGAACGATAAATTCCTGGAAACCGCTCAGCGGAAACCCACAATTCACGCAACATGTCATTCACTTTTTAATCCTGTACAAATTGTAGATTATTATTATTATTTATTTGATGTTTCTTCATTTGCTTGCAGTTTTTGACTTCAAACTATTTTTATTTGCTTGTCCATTTGTTAATTTTCACCCGTTGTTTATCACTGTTGATTTTTTTTTGTTTCGACATTTGAATTTTCATTGTTTAATGTGACATATTGATGACTCTTTACCGGACAAAATATTCTCCAAATCAGCCCAATATGCGTTATTGTTCAGTGTTGTCAACATACAAGTGTTTTCTTTACCTACCATCTTTACACAATATTTCTTCTTTTTTTAATGCTTATGTCGCTTCGCGTGAATCAGTCATTATTTTTCATATACTCAATGTCTTGTTAATATATGTTTTTTGTGGGAATAGGCAGTTGACGGTTTATGGAACGACGTGGCTAGCAAAAACGCCTTTTAAAGTCTTAGAAAAGTCCTTCCCAATCGGAAAATTTTGTCAAAAGATCTTTGTTGAGTATACAGTACTGATAAATCGCGTCGATGAAACGCGGTTTATCTGTGGTTCATGCTCGGCAAAATAGAGATTTTAATCGCTGATATTATGAGGCGAGAGGGAAAAACATGCTTTCCCACATTCGTGAGAAACACGAACGCAATCATAGTGAAGAAGTTGAATGGTCATGGTCATTTTTTTCAAATTCTGTCGATCTTTGGCGATTTTACAAAGTAAAAAATACGGCTAAAGTGGTTATTGTTCTGAATTAATTGCGTGGCTCCTGTTCCCAATCGAATTTTTTTCAAAAAAGTCACCAGTAGAAAAAGCCATTAACATCGATTAAAACTGCCCAGATATGACAAGAATATAGCATCGAATGACTTTTTTAAATAATAAATGATAGATTTTAGATAATGAATACTAAAACTGAAGATTTTGCATGTGTTTTTGGATAATTTTTCCGAACTAATTGTAAACTTTAACCATTTTAAAAAGGACTTGTACTTCTGTAGCAAAAATCAAGTTTTGTGTACAATTCAATTGACCATGACAAAAAGCTTATTAGTATAACGTTCACCCAAATTTGCTCCGCGATTGACTGAGCAGATCGGCTCAACATGAAAAATATTATTTATTCACGCAATAGTAAAGAAGAAGACCCGTCATCACGCCAGTTTTTGGAAAAGATCCAGAGCATTACCATCTCTCAATTTGTGGTGTCAAATTGAAACCGGAGAGTATGCTAAAAGACTCCTAATTCGCTAATCGACCTGAATTGTTACCACAGCAACGGTCACCCTCTGTCGCATCTTAGTGCTGAGTGCACAACAAATGGCCGGGCGCTCTCATCGCAGTTAGGCTCCTGTATTTAGCGTATTAAAAATATACTTTCGCAGCTGCTAACACGAATAAACAACACCAAAATATGGACACAGGAAAATCCATGCCGATATATTCATCAATGGGAACCGGGACTAGCGCAGAAATTCGGGAACAAGCAACTGATCATGAGTGAGTAAGCTAGATGGGTCTAGTGAAGTTTAGTACCATATTCCCGATTGCCATCAAAATAAAAACTTGCAGAATATTCTCATCCTAAATAGGGGCGCCACTGCTGCAAGCATCTGGCATTGTGTCCCGTTTTAGGATGAGTCGCTTGCAACATGGGAAATTTTTATGATAATGGGATATATGCAGTATGGTACGTATACTAAACTTCGTGAGACCGAGCTAAATAGCATCCCACGAAGTTAAACTACGTATACCGTACTCTTATTTCCCGATAACTAACTTAAGCTGTTGTTATCTAAATAACCAACTAGGATTTCGATTAAAAGAGAGTTAATTTCTTTAGTTGAGTTTTGCTCTAAAATCATAAGATTTAACGTCAATTTATCATATTTATAATAAGTTACAATAAATTTTGAATATTGTTTAAATGTAAATAGTAGACTATCATTAATTGAACGACCCAATTACCAGGTTACAATTTAAACAGTCCAGTTAATTACAGGATGGGCAGATGTGAGGATAACTTGTGGAAAAATCAGGATAGGATTTAATTATTATTCTGTGGAAGAATACCGATTAAGGAGTAAGCATATATTGAACCACGACATTTTGTGCAGATACAGGATACCAGTTCTGAGTCGGGGTTGTGAATTTTGCCTTACATTAACCGTTAACAGTTTTTCCTGTGCACAAACATGGTCAGTAAAAGAGCTTACCGACTGAACTAACTGAGCATCCCCGTTAATTTCAAAGAACCTCATTTTGTAGCAAACTAAAAATACGAATGACCATAATACTTATAAACATGTTTATGGATTTGAATTTGTTGTAAGCTGTAAGCCCGATCCTAAACCACTTATTCAGCTACTCACTCACCACTTTATTTTAATGTTATATGATTGAATGAGGATTATAATTTTGTCTTGCCAGATTGAAGAAAATACTTGCAGTGTCATTGATTGAAAAGGTTTACTTGACTTATCGAGATCGACAAATGTTCACTTTGCTGAAACATGCGATTTGTGCTGCAGTAAGTATATTGATTAAATTGATGTAATTTAAATGTTTCACTATTTATTTTTTATTCCTTGACGTAGGTGGGATTATTCTTCAAATCTGTTGAATTTAACTAGAGATTATTTTTCTACTCTAGGACCGTACTATAAGAAACCAAGTATTTTTTAAACTTAATATGTTTTTATTTAAACTATGTCTTTTATATATATTTTGCATTGTTAATTGAGGAACATCCTCATCTTCTACTGGTAGCAGTAGTTCAATTGAATGTAAATAGGATCAGCATATTCGATTGCTATTGATTTGAGGGATTTTTGTTTGCATTATGATTGAAATGGGTAAAATCACTCTTGTCAAAATAACATTCAACATAAACATGATTTTGCGTGTAACCCAATTCAAGTTAATCAACTACAGTAATCATAAAAACAATGTTGAATGCAAACTGATAGAATACCAGCTACTCTGCTGCTCAGGTACTTGAGGAAAATAAATTCCATCAGAACAAAATTTAGCAAATGTACACGATTTTATGATATTTCTGTGGCTAGAAGATTTAAATGTATCTTTTCGAATGTCAGGTACCGGTATCAAATAAAATGTACAGAAAAATTCAAAATCATCAATACTGCTATGAAATAGCAGTATTGATAGTTCCATAATTTTTTGGTCATTTAAAGAAAATAGGATGAACATTCCGGACGCCTGGAAAAAACCAAGATTCTGCCACCGTGGTTAAAATATAAATAAAAAATCCATCCTTTTTATTTCTAGGAACAATCATGGACATATTCATTTTTGCGTAAAATCAGTCCATTGGAAGCCGATCTCCTACGAGATCCAAGTGTGAAAGCAAGAGTTAGATTACGTTTTGCTGGCACAGAATTTCCTCCGATTATTGTTTTCAAAATTTTCTTAGTTGGAGATGGAACAAAATATATTTCTGGAAGAAAGATTATACAGCCTGCATCATCGGTATAACAATAGTTTATAGCACAATGCAACACTCTAAAGTAGCATTTTCTTTTATTTTTTGTGTGATGTATCGGTATCACAGAATGTCATCATTCGGCTGATTTCTTTTAATAGAAGCCATTTTCTTCTTGATTGCATCAAATTTTTGTTGGATTAAGGTTTAGTAACCCAGTAAGCAAACAAGCAGTGCCTTAAATGTATCAACCAAGAGTATATGGCAACATATCTATAACAAAATGGAGTTTTATTAACTGCACTCTAAGCAAAAACATCCCAAACAGGACTGCTGTAATAAAGTGCAGAGAGAGGTATCTGTCCTGGGAGATGGTAAGACCTTTTACCTCTTCAGTTTCCTTTTTGTTGCTTCAAGGGCATTCTCGGCTATTATCTTTTTTTCTGCAGGCAGCTTCTGATGCTTGTCATTTAATGGGACATAGGAAATTTTATGATCAGATGATTGTCGATGCTTGCCAGTATGAAAAATATAAAATCACTGATGAAGTTGATGTTACAACTATGCAGGACTATATGCAGGTATGAAAAAATACATGGTTTATGTGACAGTAAATCTATTGTTCATCAAACCTTCATTGATTTTGAAAATGTTTATTGTCTTAAAAACCTTAATGCAATCATCCCTTATCTAGAATTTTATAAATGTGTTAGCTTTATCCATTTTGTCTTAAAATTCCCTAGATTTTTAATGTCTTCATTATGATTTTTATACTAAAATCAGGAACAAAAAATTCATAATATCTATACACCCTCAGCCTATCAAGTTATTTTCAGTTTTATACACATCATTGGCAATGGCGTTCAATGAGTTGCATTCCAATAAAAGTACTTGTTTCACATTCAAACACACACTCATAATTTTTATTTGGATTGAGTTCACTTAATATTGACTTCCCATGGGTAAAGCCACCTCAGTGAAGTGACTGCTATGTAAAAAAAATACCAAAAAAGATGTAAATAACTCATGGAAATATTAGAGGGGCCTTTGTCGCTCTTCGCAATGACTGGTAGTGATAAAGTTGAACAAAATGTTTTAAAATAATCAATATGGGTACAACCTTTTTATCGCTCTTCGCAATGACTGGTAGTGATAAAGTTGAACAAAATGTTTTAAAATAATCAATATGGGTACAACCTTTTTATATTGGCAATACCTACAAAGTTATTACACCCTTATACGTTTAGGCAATTCCAAATTCCACACCTACTGTGATACCATGACTTCATGTATAGAATATATGGATTGATTAACAATAATTAATGCAAATTCCAGATCGAGCATGATTTTCTTTGCTGCTGTTCTCTTATCAGAAACTGATGTCTCGGTTTAAATTTTTTATTGAAAATTTAGGTAAAACCTTTCTTTTGATATGTTTTTAATATTAGTTTTTATACTTTCAAACTCATGTGATTTGAGGGGTAAATTTTATATCTGCAATATCGATTTTTCCCCGAAGTTGTTTCATTTATAAACTACAGTACTTAAGCAACATGGACGAAACACCTTCTTATCTCGGTGGGAAAGAGAATTACTGGCGCCAACTTACTCTTGAAGCACTGCCACGACAAAGTATCATGTACGACATTGTAGAATATCTTCAAACAAAATCTCCGAGTGACAGATTGCGAAGTGAATTACCGACAATGATGTCGCGACCCATAACACAGGAAGTTCAACTTCAACATATTCGTGCAATATCAAGATTACAGTATGTCATTTTTTTTTATCTTTTGACAAATTGCATCAGAAGTGGATGCAATCTATATAGCTGACAGTACCTTTTTTCCCTTTGGCTTCCTGAAAGTTTAATTGTTCTTAGGTCTATGAATAGCTTCGACAGCTTCCTTACCTATATTATATAAAAAATATTATGATAGCCCAATGATGGTAATAACTGATAAGTTGGGCTGGGAGCATCTTGATATACTGCCATTTTTCTGACTGAGCTTATTGATGCGAACACTTCGGGGGGCAGGTGTTAGACTTTAGTCTTGTTAAGCTCACAAAGCTTCCAGCTCAAGGATTATGTTTTGAATTCCTACACTACACAGCATGCCAGTTTTCATGAGCTCACTCAGTTAGAGGGCAATTAAAATACGAAGATTTTAACTCAAATTCTCTAGCTACTCCTTTACTGTGAAAAAACGAGAGCAAAGAATTGGAGGAATGTTCAATGACAGATGTAATGAACAAAGTTTATGAATTGAATCACCCAGCTCAGATGGGTACATATTGCTCGATAAGACGTGATTAATTTGCTTAATTTTCTTTACTACTATAATTAGTAACTGTGGACACACATATGCCCCTAGTAGCAACTATGGTGTATTCACTCAGATGCTTGCACGTCAGGTTTGACACATGGAACATTTTTTTATCCAACTATTTTAAGTTCTTTTATTAGTGTTGTTTAGTGATTTTGCAAGCATTGGGATAGGGAAAAAATTTAAATATTTTTTCTCACTTATTTCACAATAAATCAAAGTACATGCTTTGGTACAAAGTACAAACTATGGTACTTTATATTCTAGAACTCCCATTGATATCTCATCAGCACAACATCACGTCCCACGTAGTGTGACACCGTCCTCTCAAACTCAAAGACGTTCAGTACAAGCAAGAAGACGGGTTTCAAGAATGAGAAAATTATATGGACTGGAGTCTGGTACTAGCCAAACCTTAGACTCTGTTCCTCAAGAATCATCCAGAGAACATAATGAAGCATTAGGAGTTCGAGGCGATTCTACGCAATTCAAACCATCTAAAGCGATGGAATATGCTGATTATGCCGATGCTCAGTTATCCGAGGAACAACAAAACGAACTCAGGCAGAGTATACTGCCCTCTGCAGGCGCTTTGGATCGCGAAATTGATGATCAAGAGGCGAAAGAACTATTTCAATGGACCCAAGAACTTAATTTTGAAGACGTAAGTCGAGCGCTTGGTAGCAGCCATTCCCGACCCGAGTCTCATGCTCATTCAAGCTCTTGGTCAGCGAGACCAGTAAGGACTGTTTCGGGATTATGACATGTTTTACATTGGTTCAAATTTTTACCTCATGAAAAATAGTTCTCCCTATTATGTCTTCTTTTTCAAAAATTAAATTTTCAGGGCACGTTCCATCTTTGTCTCATTAATGACAAAATAAAATTTTTAACTTGGACTTAGCAAAGATAATTTTCCCCATATTCCGGCTTTTGAAATTACTACCATATCCTGCCGGTGTTATGAATTCTGTGTTCAATAAAATTATCAATCGAGCGTTGTTCTTATTTTTTTTTCTTTGACTATTTAAAAATCTATCTTGCATTGAACTTAAGCTTAATTGTGATTATTGTCTCTAATCAGACTATTAAAATATTTATTTTTTGAAACTTGTTGAAGAATCCAACCTTACGTAAATATTTACTTGCAGATTCTGACTTCAATAACGCGAGAGTTATCTGTTTGAAGTCCGAAACAATTCCTTAAGAAAAAACAGGCAAAATAGAGTTGTAAATGTCCAGCCAAATGTAATTCAATGTTTATTATTATGACATCGCATTTAGACCGAAGTTATTGCTTTGCAGCTGAAATAACTAGTCAGCCTAACTAATAGTCAAATTACGAAAACGAGATTCAATGTTTGTTCATACTCAGTGGAATTTTCCTGCGTGGGATGTGAAAAAATGATTGGCACAAACGTTACATTGACTACAGATGTATGGGCGGTGTTATTTTGTTCGTAGCTATAATGGCTGCGGCTTAATCTTGGCAAAATAAAATCACTGATTGGGTATATCAATAATCATATAGGAGATCTAATTATTTTTATGTCTACGTTTGAAAATACTCCTTTATGGCGGTACGACACATTGTCTGATTAGGCCAAATTTTTGTAACGATCTTGGTCGGAAATGAAAGGAACTTTATTTCACAGTGTACAATGAATAATGTTTTCAATTATATCTGGTTACGAGATAAAATTATGTCAAAACATATTTTTGTCACGGATGCACACCTTGGCGGCGCGATCCATCTCTGGCTCATATTCCTGATTGTGTAGCGCGGTGCCCCTTTGTGTTGTACGATATCGCTTGCGTACTCCGTTTTTCAGTGTTCCTTTATCCCACGGCTTCACATTTATCAAATTATACACAATTTGTATGTGTTATCATAATATTTCTTCAGTCGGGCATAAAATTTCCGGGCCATTTAATAGTGTTCGGCCGACTCAACCAACTCGTCGAATAGAGAACGGCAGAAAAATGAGGAAATCGATGAACGAGAATCAAAGGAAAACTTATAGTGCATTCAACCAAACCAAATCGATATCAAAGTTCCAATTATTGATGTGGATTTTCGGTATCAATTTTTCCATATTTTCTGACATGTCTGATGAAAAAAAGAAATCATTGTGACTTCTTCAGTATTATGTACGAGAAATACATTCGGTAAGTGAAAAATGCGTTTGATAGGAATTTGTATGTTTGAGTATGTTTGGGAACATGCTTGAGAACAAAAAACATTCACACGCCAATGGATAGTTGAATCCTCGATCGTTCACAAAATATACTAGACAAAATACCACATGGTAGAACTCGAACAAAAAATAATAAACGGACAAAGTTTGGTCGTCTGCTGGAGTGCAACGAAAAAGAGCATATTTGTTGAAAACAATACCCAATGAATAAGATCATGAATTGAAAGAAGGTCCGTGAAAATATACTTGTGCAGAAGTGGAATTGTAGAGCTCTGTACACTGTAACAGACGTAATTATGCATGACACGGAATATAACAACAGGAGCGAATACTACTGGCGGAAGTTCCTGTAAACGTTATACTTGGGGTCATTGACCTGATCGCCTTAACTATGCAGATACAAACAGGCTTTGGAGTGCCATCTTGCAAACATTGAATAAATAAAATGTGTTTCCGTCAAAATGAATTATTTTACATATATCTGGTATATTATATATATATTCAACTAAATCCCTCCAAATTACGATTTGAAATCGATTCCTATTCTTCCGCTCAAATTATTGGCGAGTAATTAGTAATTATCAAATTTTGGGTTTTTCATTTTTCACATTAGCGAAGGCTGTTCTACATATGAAAAAAAAATGTATGAGCTGAGAAATTGCAATTTTAAATGTTTGTTTGTTGTCTGTAATTCTCCTTTCGGTTCAGAGAATTTTCGTACATCCATCTATAAAATGTACCATCATGTATACTCATCATCCATGACAATATTCTAAAATATATTCTGATCAATCTGATTTTAATTTATATGGATAACATTGTCATCTGTTATCGATCGGAAATAAAGTTGCAAATATTTCTAAATTGTTATTCTAGATACATGTTCATGTCACTTAGTGAGTAAAATGAATAACTAATTTAATAACATTACAAATCTAGTAAATTTTGCAAAGTTAGTTATTTCCTCGAGGGAAAAACGCTGGATTGTGAATATGAAGGATATTAACTTGTTTATGACGTATATCGGAGTCATACCTTGTCGTCCTATGCAGGATTTCCTCGTAGTTTGGTTTAAACGGTATTCGAAAATCACTAAATAATTAGAGCCATTGAAATAAACGAAATCGGGTATATTTTTCAGAAAATTCATGATTTATTTTTATGATATGAAGATATCGTTTAGGGCACTTCCGTCGTAAAACCGTTCAACGTTTTTCTCAACAGAAAGTTTAATTTGTCAGACACGATTTTCTCATGGATCGCAGCGCAATCCATCAGTCACTTCTACTTAACAAAATATTTTTCTAACTGGGATAAAATAATAATAAAATGAATGGTATTAAACCAAAATAATTTAATAACATTACAAATCTAGTAAATTTTGCAAAGTTAGTTATTTCCTCGAGGGAAAAACGCTGGATTGTGAATATGAAGGATATTAACTTGTTTATGACGTATATCGGAGTCATACCTTGTCGTCCTATGCAGGATTTCCTCGTAGTTTGGTTTAAACGGTATTCGAAAATCACTAAATAATTAGAGCCATTGAAATAAACGAAATCGGGTATATTTTTCAGAAAATTCATGATTTATTTTTATGATATGAAGATATCGTTTAGGGCACTTCCGTCGTAAAACCGTTCAACGTTTTTCTCAACAGAAAGTTTAATTTGTCAGACACGATTTTCTCATGGATCGCAGCGCAATCCATCAGTCACTTCTACTTAACAAAATATTTTTCTAACTGGGATAAAATAATAATAAAATGAATGGTATTAAACCAAAATATTTAATTATCATACTTTTGGCACAAAAATGGTATTCAGTGAATTTTCAGGCGAATCTATCTGTTGAAAATAACATTGATTATTCAAACAACACCAAGCTTAAGCAAATCAATTTTGACATAAAACATTATTTCCGGCTTGAAACAAAAACGCACTGTAAAATTTGTGGATGAACATTGCAATACGTATATATATAGTCTACTTATCAGCTGGTGACGTAGACCTGGCAAAAATAGACAACGATATAAACAATTAAATATCCGCAATTTTAAACATTGTGCGCATTGGTTCAAAAGTTGCGATTGTACTTAGTGACACCTGTTAATGCAATGCAAATCAGTCAGATGAAATATACGCGTCAAAAGGAAGAGGATATTTAAAAACAGTAAAGTTTGTTGATAGTCTGTATTACCAATATCTACCACGTTGGAACAAATTTGGCGGAAATCTATTTAATTCCTGGAATATATTCTGGCACAAAATGAATGTGAATCTATTCTAAAGCTCAGAACTTAATAGTATAATTAAAATAATATGAAATACTACGCCCTTTTTGTTTACCTTTCTCATTACCAAATTTAGTCGGAACACAATTTATTTTGCCGTCAAGAATGAGTTACTATAATGAGGCACATGCTTGGCATTTTGAAATTTATATTTGAAAAATTTGTGTGTCATTACAGCTAAGCTCAAAGTGCCTCGCAGAACACAGAAGTTTGCATTATTTTATCATGTTATCACCCGACAAAACTGCTACATCCAAAAAATCGAGGATAATAAAGTTGAGTGCACAATCGGATATAGTGAGAAAAATTGTAGCGTGGACTAAATTTTCAGGCATAAAAGAGAAGATAAGAAGTGTCCTTCAGAAAAAAAGTATATTAGAATATGATATATATGATAGACAATCGATGAGCGCTGTCGATGCTCGGTCTGATTCGGACGTAAATCCTTTTCCGAATCGGATATGATTCCTATTCAATTCGAATCTTGAATCTAAAATATTGCTATCCATAGTCATATATATATAGTAGCTGGGCAAATTGGAATCATTCGGAATTCGAATCCGATTCGAATAACTTTTTGGAATCGGATCGAATCATAAATTCTATGAAAATAACAAATATTCTATTTTTACTATTACAACTTGTACTCATTGTGAAAATCAAGAACTTTATAGTTTAAAGTGTATTTTCGATTCACCATCCATGTCTAAGAGCAATAATTTTCATATTTCAACAACAAAATATAGTGGACAAAAATTTCGTCGTTAAAAATGAAAATTTTAGTTCATTTAGCAAGTTTTTTTCCCATGAACAATTCACGATTGATTCGAATAATTTGCGCTTTGAATCACCGAATCGAATTGCTCTGCCATGCATATAGGACTAGCATGGAACATGGATATTACACCAACCACTGATGCTTCATACTCGCCCAATCATTTCTCTAGAAAAAAGATTCTGTGAGTATATGACAAGTTGTTAGTATAACGCATGCATATAGATATGGAATTTGGATGAAATCATCACAGGAAGAGGATGCTATATGTTTAATAAGTAAACTCGTTGCATAACTTGTCATAACACAAGGTTTGTTGGTGACAGTACAAGTTTTTTAGTACGTTCTATCGCAGCAATCTTTAAAATTTCTTTTTAACAAGTGTCCTTCAAAAATGTGACTCCAATATTACTAAAAATATGCTTTGTAGAAAGACAGTGATGTTTATGTGAAAATTGAAATTGAAACTTTTCAAAAAGCAAAAAAGACGAACGGAGGCCATGAACTGTATTTTTATTAAATGTCGTCTGTGGTAGATTAAAAGAAAAATAAAAATTGCGCCGGAGGCTTGAAAATAAGATTATATTAACTTGAAGTTGTTCATTGACGGGTAGAAAAGGAAAATCATGTCCTTGCTCTAGCTTCCATTGACAGAAACTCCATGCATAAGGGAATTGCGCGTCTCGTGGACGCGATCGATCAGGGATTGTTATTCATAACAAAAGATGCTTCTGCGAGTTCGTTATGTGGCATCCTTCCCTTTGAACCCATTCGGAACTTCTTAAGTCACAGACGAGCCAAGCAATTATCAGTGACTCACGTTATCAAAAACTGTAAAAAGTTTTTGGCTGCGAGAAACGGTGCTTATAAGCTATCACTATTTTTTTACGCACTAATATAGTTTAATCGCATTCATAAAGTGTATATTCACAATCAGTATACCCTGTTAGAACCTATTGTATCCAAATACGATCAATTTTAATAAGCACATCTTGCTAAACATGAGCCACTGATGGATCGCGCCATCGTTGCGCGAGCTATTTGAGACTCATACTTAGCAAAATACGTCGCGGCAGCCAGTGGATCGCTGATAGTTATACTGCAAACTGTCCTCGCATGACTTTACGTAATTTACATCCAGTGACTAGGAAGCGCAAGATCTGCAATTCCTCAGCAGTTTCCGTTCAATGACTCACTATTTTAAGACATTTGATTTTGCATTATGACGGAAATACCAATTGAATCTTGAAATTCAAGCAGTAGAAATTCAATTATAAAAAAAAGGAAAGAAAGAAGTGGTGGGTGGTTTTGCCAATACTCATTGCATTTTGTTGAACAAGTGTAACTCCGCGGACCTTGGTCGGTTCATTTGCGGCGCTGCTTCGCGCCTTGCCTAAAGTGAATTCAGTAAGGATATGTGATATATAATAAAATATATGAAGAATGATGGGCCAAGATAATATAGTTATACAGACTTGCAAGCTCGATATCGACAAAAGATGATTTAATTATGATGATATTTATTATTGTTGAGTGTCATGTAAATCGAAGCCCAACATCCCACGTATATGCTACTTTGTGATATTTGGATATCGAGATAAGTAATGTAAACGAGTTGCGATGACATTATGCCAACGAAAATGATAACAAACAAAATCATACCTGCTCGCTTATGACGACGTCATACATCCGCATGAGAATGATTAGTGAGCCCATCCCAATGCTCGAGAAAACAACACAAGTGTGCCGGAAGGTCTTGTAAGAGTCTTTGTTTAGAATAAGTGTGTAGGGTTCGCATAAGAGGATGTAGAATGCCTACCTTTGATAGCAAAACTCGTTCTCTATTCGACATGAGTTACAAATGTATTGCACCGCAGAAGCGCGAATCATTTATAGCTTTTGTTCTACGTAGAAATGTTTTTATTGAAGTATAATATGAAAGAACTAAAGTAATGAGTAAATTTAATATTATATGGAAATCCCAATCTACAGATTACAGGCTTTAACGTTGAAGCCTAATGTTTGTAATTCAATGCTTAGAAGTCAGGTATAGGGTGTGGTTGAAGAGATGCTTCGTACGTGCAGTTCGTTTGAAATCTCTGGATGTATGCGAAAATTAAAACGAAAACACCTACATTTGAAGTTTACGAACCAAAGATCCGCAGTTCCAAATACTTTGTTCTTTCAATTATAATCCATAGATCGACCGTGTCTCGGCGGCGCGATCTATCACAAGCTCATATTTTAAAGAATATGTTTTGACCTAAACTAAACCCGATTGTGACTAGGGATGGGAAAACCGAATCGCCCAGAAGTCGAATATGATCCGAATATTTTTCTCGGATTGGACCGAATTTCCGTCTAACTAACAAATGCCTCATTTTAACCAATAATTTTTGCCGAATTATCAAAATATTTAATTCTGTAGCTTGTATTCTTCCGCTAAAATTTGAAAATTCTACTTAATGTTGCAACTTTATGTTTCTACGCAGTAAGAAAAATTTGATACTTAGTTCAGAAAAAAAGCGATTGGGTATGATCGATTCACGGCCGATTCGAATAAATTGTGTGTTCGAATCGATTGGAATCATCAAATTGAATTACCAAGTCCGAATTGGGACATTAATAATGCTTATCACTTCACAGGTGAACTATTGCATATATTATTTCTGACAACTTCCTCTTTCTTCAATTCCGTGCACTAACATGGTCTCTGTTTGCGTTTCAAAATGACTCAGTGTTCTACATTGAATTTAATTCAACATAGGCTATGCATTCGCCAATTTTCAATATATAACAACACTAAATATATATGTTTATATTTAAATAAAATTATTTTTATACAGAGAAGCCACGGACCGTGGTAGGGTGGCTAAAGTTGAGCACATATCCAAAACCTAGACGAGCTCATTTTAATCTTCAATTTACTGTACCCCAATCCGAAATTTTATCAGGCATGCGCCACAGATGGACCGCGTCCCATCGACGCAATCCATCAGAATCTCATACTTGACAAAAAATACTTTGCCCAAATTTCTCCGATTAGGTTATATTCATTAATTTATTTCCGCACTATTGTATATATTAAAGTCGTTTGCACATCATTATATTTGCGAGTAAATGCGGTATTTTTTCTTCTAAATTTAATTGCAAATTTATTATAACATGAAATATGAAATATAAGTGAAAATCGTTGTGCAAGATAATTCTGTGATTATATGAGGATAGGTGGTTTTTACCTTGAAGTGATGATACTTTCTTGGATGTTCTTATTTGTGGATTCCTATTTGTATATCTGCTAAATTGTTGCCCCCAATATCCTATGATGATTCTTATACATATCACTGTTAGAGATCAGCAAAACAAGATATTTATAAAATACTGATTATGCTTAATGAGCACTTTGCTGAAATGGGCTAGAGGAAAATGTACAAGAATCGGAATGATAGCGATTCTCATACAAATTAGGATTATGAAAAAAAAATTGTCATTTTATTTAATTTATTTTCATAGCTTACGTTTCGATTTTAACCAATATTATCTATGAACTCCTAGTTAAAATACAGAACATGTGGATACCGAGGAGATGGAGAAATACTTGGAAAGTGATTCTGTATCTTACTGTGTTTTCATACAACACCTCTGCAGGTAATTTAAACAATAATAATTTTCAGGCATGAGTCGGGAAAAACCGGTCTAATTCCCAGTTCTGCGTTATGGGGCAAGTAAGTGAAGCAATATACAATTTTGCTCTACAAAATAATTGGGTAAAGCACTGTTTGGAAGTACATAATTGACTAATTTTCACATGCCTACTGTGACCATTTTAAATTGAAAATGACATTCAAAAATTCAGAAGCTGATTTTTCTTCTACACCATTTTTGTCTTGCGTCTCTCCATGCATGTATTACAAACGGGTCTTGGTTTAAACACATCGCCTATAGTTGTCATTCAATAAACAGTCAATGTTTTCTTCCAAAATTCACGTTTATTCCTGGAGTTCATCATTTTGAAAATATAGATTCACCAACATCAGCTACAACCAGTGCGCCTCGAACGAGCGTGATTCCAACGGTAAATGACACCAATGAGACGATCTCTACTCAAAATGCAAGTGTTAATTCAACAAACTTTATGGCAGAAGGAACAACAACGTCGAATAATCTGATGACTACATATCAAACCAGGCAAAACGCTACGTATGCATCGACCACAAGATCGGACCCTTCAACAACAGAGCAAAATTCGACAGTATCTGTATCGAACGCTTTCGCTTCCACTATGCAAGTACAAAATTCGCATACAGAAACCACCCGGACGGCGACAAGTTCAATACCAAACGCGACGATGGTCGAGAACTTGATTGAAACAACGAACATTGTGACCACCCCCACGGAGACTAGTGATATTGCAGAAACAACTAAAACATTTTCAGAAATGGAATCCAATTCAACTGCGACAAATGTCGCCTTCGCCACGATAACAGGTACGTGAATTTCTTTCGCATCGTCGTAATAGTTTAGTTCAAGTGATATTCGAAAACTAGTATATAAATAGAATAGCGTATAAACAAGATCTTAATTAGTTAGAAGATTAATATACCAACTTTTTAGGTATTGACGCATCCAAAAAGATTGTTAAAGGCTGTTAATAAGGTTTGGTGGATGTGAGCTAGAACATATTAAAAACTGACTTCCGCCTAATGTATGACACAAAGGTCTTGGTATAATCCCATCGCTAATAGTTGTCTTTCACTAAACAGGCATCGTGTTATTCAAAAATTCACACTTATTCCTGCAGTTAATCGTTTTGAAAATACAGATTTACCAGCATCTGCTACAACCAGTGCCCCTCGAACCAGCTTGATTGTAACGGTAAATGCCTCTGATGAGGTTATCTCTGCTCAAGATGCAAGTGTTCATTCAACAACCATTATGGTAGAAGGCACAGAAACGTCGAATAACCTAATGACTACAACTGCTAATACCGGTGATAATAATGTTAATCAAACCGGGCAAAACGCTACTTATGCATATACCACAAGATGGAGCCCTTCAACAACAGAGCAAAATTCGACAGTATCTCCATCTGACGCTTTCTCTTCCACTATGCAAGGACAAAATTTGCATACAGAAACCACCGGGACGGCGATAAGGTCAATATCAAACGCGACGATGGTCGAGAACTTGACTGAAACAACGAACATTGTGACCACTCCCACGGAGACTATGGGTATTACAGAAACAACTAAAACATTTTCAGAAATGGAATCCAATTCAACTGCGACAAATGTCGCCTTCACCACAATACCAGGTACGTGAATTTGTTTCGGATGGCCGTTATAGTTTAGTTCAAGCGGTATTCGAAAACTACTATATAAATAGAATAGCGTATAAACAACATCTTAATTACTGAGAAGATTAATATACAAATCGTTTAAGCATTGACCCAACCAAAATAGTTGTTAAGGGCTGTTGTTAGGGTTTGGTAGATGCGAGTTAGAACGTATTGAAAACTGACTTGCACCCAATGTATGACACAAACGCCTTGGTATAAACAAATCGCCTACAGTTGTATTTCACTAAACAGGCATCGTGTTATTTCGAAATTCACCCTTATTCGAACCCAGTTAATCATTTTGAAAATACAGATTCACCAACATCTGCTACAACCAGTGCGTCTCTAACCAGCTTGATTCCAACGGTAAATGCCACAGATGAGGATATCTCTACTCAAGATGCAAATTTTAATTCTACAACAATTATGGTAGAAGACGCAACGACGTCGAATAACGAAATTACTACATTTGATAATGCCGGTGAAAATAATGTAAATCAAACCAGGTCAAGTTCTACCTATGCGTCGAGCACAAGTCCGGATCTCCCGACAACAGAGCAAAATTCAACAGCATCTTTATCCATAGCTTTGTCTTCCACTATGCAAGAACAAAACTCGCATACAGAAACCTCCGGGACGGTGGCGAATTCATTACCGAACACAACAACGGTCGAGAACTTAACAGGAACAACGAACATTGTGACCACTCCCATGGGCACTAGTGATATTGCAGAAACAACTAAAAAATGGTCAGCAATGAAATCCAATTCAACTACGATAAATGTCGTCTTCACCATAAGGGCAGGTACGTGAATTTGTTTCTGATCGTCCTTACAGTTCAGTTTGAGCGGTATTCGATATTCACACTATATAAATAGAATTGCGTACAAATATATATCAGATAAAAGGAATCGGTGATAACTGACTATATTTAGCCTATTTAGTATTTTATGTTGCAAAATTTAACATGTATCACGATTTCTCTACAAAATGAGTCAATATACGAATAAACTTTGTGAATAAATTTATAGGTAGAAACCGTTTCTGTATTTACATCTCCTTTATGCAAAAACTTCTTAGTAACAGGCCATCTTTGAATCATTGAAGCAATGTAACAATATTCATATTTGCAAATTCGCACTGCGATATCAATTTCACAAATACAAATCAATGACAAACAATTTCCAATTCTGCCGTTTTTTCGACTGAATGTAATCCACAAAAGACCTTGTCGAAACATATTTTATCATGCATGGCCACTCATGGATTGCCCGGCAAGCGCGGTCTATCTGTGGCTCATGCTTGACGAAACCAAATTTGCAATTGGGAATTAAAAACTGGCTTAAGAAGTTCTTGGAAAAGTGGGAAACACTTTTTGAAATACCACTTGTATAATTTGATGATTGGCTGTGTTTCATGATTACCGTATTCGCAATATTTATTGTTGGCAAAATAAATGATATGACATTGGTTCTTATTTTCTCGCATTCATTTTTCGTTATCTTCGTCATAGGAAAGGAACTTTCATTTGAAATTGGACTCGTCAATAAAACATATAATATGAATTTGACGAATTCGAGTTCGGAAGAATTCAGGAACCTATCTCGTGAAGTCGAAAGCAATTTGCAGATCATTCTCGTTAATGCGTCTGGCTTAAACAATATAACGGTGGTTGGCTTCCGAAATGGCAGTGTGATAGCAATGTGAGAAAAATGTTACTGCTTTATGTTGTTTTATATAGATAAACAAAACAAAAAGTATATGCGTGCGTGTATATTTCGGTATAGCACATGTATATCTTACACGGGCCTGTGAAAAAATAAGGGTTTGAAATACGAACAACATTATACGACAACCAGGGTCATCATACATAATTCACATGTACGTAACGTATGACCAATATGTAAGAACAAACAAAACAACACTTGCCTGTGTGTAATATCAGAGTGAATTTCAATAAAAAAACTATACGAAGTTCGCCTTGAGGTGGGTCGAACTGTAAACGAAAAACATCCTATCCAGATCTCAAGCACCATAATAAACTGCAGAGAGTGGTATCTGTCCTGGGAGGTAATAAAACCATCTACTACTTCTTTGTTTCTATTCAGTCGCACCTTACAACACGCAGGAAACACGTTCGGACTATTCTAAAACTCGTGTACTTACAGGTTATTTTCTATCTTACCTGAGAGGAATGCCATGAATACCGCCTATGCACCAGTAAAAGTTACCAGTTACAAGGCTGAGGAGTGGTAGTACCATCAAAATTTATGATATAACCACCGGATATTCATGAATCCTACCTCTAATGAAAAATAATAAAATATTTAATTCGCGTCTTTTCTGAAAGTTTTCAATTGGGACGGTTGAGATTGCACATTCTTATTGCTATAAAAACCCATGGTTGTTAAAATATAAACCTTATAGAAAGTTTAATCATTCAATTTATTCCCAGAGTCAATATGACGGTTGATGGATATGTGACGTCGGAAATGATCAGACAATTATTTTTAAATTCAACAGATGATCTCAAAACTCAATTTTTTTCCTCAGAGCTGATAGAAAGTGAGACTTTATTTTTGTAGTATCTTGTGTATGATAAATTTTATTTTTCGTGGAAAATCCGCTTTTTGCAGCCATTGTAAATAAAAATTTTTCGAAAAATTACATACTTATGTCAAAGACGCCTTCGTCTTACTTATAACAGAGCTAAAAACCTTAACTACTGGATGTAATAAAAATGGTATATATATATATATATACTATTTTAGTATGTTAACTTCAATCATTTATATGCAAAACGATAGATGAGGTCAAAGTGCTAAACGGTGTCCACTCAACCGGAAAGCCTTTTCCAAAACATCTTTTGGAAAGAAGTCGCTGTGTCATCTGGGGTTCATGCTTTACAAAATGAAATGTTTGATTGGGGCGAGCCCCCATATAAAAAAATATAAAATATCTAAATCCTTGGGGTAAATTTACCCTGTTTTTATACGTGCTCCAGCGACGTTTAACTACCACATGAATGTGCTGATTATATTTATCATGACACTTTGCTTAACAGTTGGAACTGACAATTATACCACTAGCGCAGTCGCTAATGAACAAGCAACGACAACACATATCTCACCAACTTTGACGGATATAGAAAGCACGAAGACTGTTACACTGGAAAGTAAAACATCAACCGAATATAAAGATGAAACAACAATGCTACTCACCACTAGTGCGACCGAAACAATCGATGTTTATAACGACAATACGGTGATGACGAGCATAAGTCAAACAGAAATAACAAATACTGACAATGCTAAATCTACCATACCAAGCACAACAAGCCAACCCGAAACAACGACTGTACATGACAATGTAACTATAATGACAAGCGCAACGAGTCAAGCCGAGACAAGTACTTTTGATGCCGCTGGAATTACAAAGACAGGAAGAGGTTAGTATTTGTATATGAAACTGTTAACACATATTATACTTTTAACACCAGTTCATATGAAGAAACATAAACAAGTTAATTGGCTTGGTAATATTCGACATCTAAAACAATTTTGATGTTGTTAGATTTTGTTAGAAATTTTCACTAATTTCAGAATTCACTCGAAAGAACTTTTCTGTTTTACCTTAAATGTCTTTCTAGCAGGGATGGACAAATCTAATCTTTTTTTAAAAAAAAATATATTCGAATATGAAATCGAATACATTTTAAATCAACCCTTGTTTTTGATGAAAAGCAGCATTGTACCTTTTTAATGAAAATATTAATAGCAGAATCCAGGTAATTTTCGGCCTTGTAAATAATTTTCTTTTTTCCCTTTTCCGTGACACTATTTTCATTTTTGAAACAAAAGCAGATGAATATGTCACTATTATATAACAACTATTATTATATAATTATATTGCAAAAATAGATGTAAAATCAAGAATATGTTCATTTTATAATAATATTACTTATATAGTAAATATAATATTCAATCTCAAACTCAAAAGTTCAAACTGAAACAGCAAGTATTTCTGACGATAAAACTACAATGAAAAGCACAAGTCAAAGTGACACAACATCAGTGAAACATCACGGTGATGAAATGACAAGCATGGCGACTGGGATGCAAACCACGTCTATACAAGATCATGATTCACCAATGTCAAATACAACCCACACCATTGAAAACACAAGTGTTGATAATGATGACACTGTATATGTCAGCACAAGCCAGGCTGAAGTAACAAGTGCACGTGATGACAGGAATTCCACGACAATCCATGTGAGCCCATCGGCAACAACTGCAATCCCTGGCGGTGAAATAACTGCAACTACTGGTTAGTACTTATTGAACTATGTTTGAACTTTCAGGAATTTTTTTACTGTCGGTATGAATTAGAGGTACCGCCGTTGGCGGTGCATATTGATGTAGCCATTGCCCGACTCCCCTACCGAAAATAACGGCATGGCAAGTCCCACCAAAAATATATTCGCGTTCCGCGATCTTTGATATCATTAGAGCCGCCAAAGCGCGGTCCATCTGTGACCTAAGCATAATAAAATTTCTGATCGGGTCTAAAATATTGGATTAATTTTGTGATTCGCACTGTTCTGGCGATTCGAAATCAACAAATGCGAGAAAGCATATATTTTCAAGTTCATGAATACACTACGGTAACCAATAAAAACATTTTGATTTTCAAAAATTTATAGCATTTCAATCGACGTATATCATCCATGTGGTTATTAAAAACAATGAACGAATACAAAAAGAAGCGCTGCTTCTTGCAGCATTCTATCCAAACAATGCACTACCACGAGGACGCATGGTCGACCGAACGAAATCGCAGAATGACACTCTCTGCTCTAAAACGTAGGAAATCCCAGAAGCCCGCGGCGCGCATTAGTTAGTACACCCATTTACTCAATTTCAGGCCCTGAAATCCCTCTTTAAAATCAGATTTCAAACCCCTTATTTGCCTGCCTCAACTCGTTAAATTTATTTCCTTTTTAATATTTTTCCGACTCATGTATGGATATG
The DNA here is from genome assembly GCA_963675895.2 of Styela plicata. Taxonomy (NCBI): domain Eukaryota; kingdom Metazoa; phylum Chordata; class Ascidiacea; order Stolidobranchia; family Styelidae; genus Styela; species Styela plicata. The sequence goes on from OZ023140.1 coordinate 19,427,958, forward strand.
AACTCCTTTGCACAACACAAAAGTGTTTTTACTTTATATTTACACAGTAACCAACAAAGACACAGCATCACAATATCCATCGAGCACACAACAATTTACTACAGTGACGAATGCGTCAAGTGGAGCAAGTCTAGGAAAAACGACAACTATACAAAACGATGTAACCACTATTATGAGCACAAGAAGTCAAACTGAAACAACACATGCACTCGAAGTTCATGAAACAACTCGAAATGCGCTTGAAGAAAAAACTACCATGACAACCACAGCAGCTCGAAGTGAAACTGTATCTGTACATAGCGATGTGACGAGAATGGCCACCAGCCATAACACATCATCAGCTCAAAGTGAAACATCAACTTTTGGTGGAACTACAATAACAGGCGCACTGAGTCAAACTGAAACAACAAATGTTAGCGCAACAAGTCAAACTTCGAAGACAGGCTCCACACGTACACCTGGAACAGTTACTATGAATACAGATGAAACTGCAGGAGGTCAGTAGCGGATTAAACTGGTTTGGTTCGGTAAAAACACCATATAGTTTTAAGGTTATAGTTAGTCTGCAAGGATTACATAGTGAACAACATTAAATATCGTTATTATTATATATAACTCCAGTCAAATTAATGATTCAATCTAATCCAATAATCGAATCACATCCTTCATGGGTTAACAATCACACTGTCGAAGCACTACCTTGCCAATCGGATGTTTTATTACAATAATCCGAAACCTTTTATAAATTTTACTTAAATACTTCCTGTTACATTTTTGACAGTAAAAGTTCTTGTTTTTGATGCCAAATTGGAAAATGAAACGTATACTTCAAATCTCGCAAACTCAAGTTCGGGAGAATATAAACTTCTTAAAAATAAAACTGAAGTGGCTTTGACAGAAACATTCAAAAACACAATCAACTTTGTGCGAGTTACTGTAACGGGATTTATAAATGGGAGCGTTATAGTGAGGTAAGTAATCGTTTTCCATTTAAATTAATATAAAATGCGTTATAATTATAGCCGTTCAACTTTTATTTTACTATTTTATATATGTTCTATTTTTTCATTTCGTAAACCAAAAAAGAGTCTCGGAAAACCAATGCCATATACGAAAAAAAATTAGTTTACTTGATTTAAAAAAAATTTTTTATTACTCTCAAATTTGAAAGCGCAATTTAGAAATCATTTAACAAATAAATACTTTAGGTTTGAAATAGAAGTAAAAGAAAACATAACAGAAGAAATAGTTGTCCAAGCGTTTAAAAACTCGACAGCACAAGATAAAAATTTGTTCCAACAATCAAGTATTGAGTCAGGTAAGAATATGAAGTGAATTTCAGTAAAATAATATGCATTCAAATGAATATTTTACATGTTTATCATCTCACTTCACGCTTTATTTAATACCATAAGTTCTTAAAGAATGCTAAAATGAAAGAAAACGACAAAATATATTCCACGGCTAGTATAGTATTTGATGGTATAGTGACTTTTGAAACCAAATATTTTGACTGGGGTTGGGTAAAATCGTATCTTTCTGATTGGATCAAATCTTCAATTTGATAAAGATTACAAATGCCCCGCCCCCACCATTACAATTTTGTCCTACCATTAAAAATCCAGAGTTCTATAGCTTCATTATCAATAGTGTTATAATAAGCAAAAAATTACATGGAAATGTATGTTCTGTCGATACTGCATTCCCAAGGATGCGTGAATAAAACTAAGAATAAGAACCAAGCATCGAAAATATTTCGATTTCATCTCGTCATTCGAATACAAAAATTCCATCTCATTTCTAAAGTTTTTGTTCCCTCGGTCTATTTACGACTGATTTGAACAATGGCGTCGAGTCACTGAATTGATTACCACAGCTTTAATCTTCTTTCATGCGATTTATATTTTATTTGCACAGTAACTAACAAAGACACGACAACATTTTCTGAATCCACTACACAGCAATTGCCTACATTACTGACGAACGGGTTAAGTACAATTACAGATAGTCTCATAGATATGACAACTCTACATAGCAATAATTCAACAATGAGAGTCACAACAATTCAAGTTGAAACAACGAGGGCGCAAGATGCGGAAAATACTACATTGGTGAGCACGACAGATCAAAATCCAACAACATCGGCATATGCTGAAGAATCCACGATGATAGGCACCACAAGTCAACTTGGCAATGAATCCACAATGGCAAACATCACAACTCAATTTGAAAATACATCGTTACAAGAAATGGAGATTACAATGGCGAGCACGACAATTCAAGGTGACAAAACTTCTGTGCATACTGATGATACTTTGACGACGAGCACGATTGCAATGGAAAGCACAACAAATCAGTATGAAAGTACAAGTTTGAACGGTGATGGAACTACACAAAAACTAACGACTGTCGCCAGTGTTGAAACTTTAACGACAAGCACAGCAATTCAATCTGAAACAGCAACTGCACACGGTGATGGAACATTGATGACAATTCCCACAAACCAAACGGAGACAGTTACTATGAATGGAGATGTAACTACTACAACAGAAACAAGGGGTTAGTGAAAGCTGAAATATTTATAATTTCGAGAATTTTACATATATTTATCAAAATGCTTTGTTTTAACAGGATTGTAATAATTTTTCTTCTCCAATTTTTTAACTTTTGATGCCCGCAGTCGAAAAAGTTCGAAAATATTTTTTTAACTATTCGCGGTAACATTGCCTTTATAAATATCGTTGAACCTCCTAAAAGACATTAACGGGTCCAGTATCTTACTAATTGTGTTCCTGCAAACAATTTCAAAAGTTTCGTGCATCCAGCGCCGGTAAAGTTCGAAAATATTAGTTATTTTTGCGGCTATATACGCTGGAACAACATCTATGCAAAAGGATAAAACCACGATGACCACCACAACATCAAACTGAAACATATGTGCACGACGATTACACCACCGATACAAGCACTACAAGACAAATTGAAACAAGTCTGCAAGATGAAGGAATGACTATAACAACCGTCGCGAGTGAAACTGAAACAACTACGGTTCAAGAGGATAATAGCACAGCTTAAATAATGACGAATAAAAAAGAAACAAATTCTGTACGTAAAGATTAAACAATGAAAACAAACGAAAGAAAGTGCTACAACAACTGCTCCTGAAGACGAAACTACACCAAGGTTCAAGAGTCTAACAACAACTGACCTCGGGGTTAAAACCGTAATAATGAGCTTTACAAGTTCAGATGAAACCGCTACGAGCAAATGTCGGCGAAGTTATTACCACAATGACTAGAGATTGGTTGCGATTAAACTGTGGTAGAAGTGGAGAGCCGGACCCAAACATTGGGTAGGAAATTCGTCACAACAATTCGACCAACATTACCATAAAATTGTAAAGGAAATATATTCTGCGCGCTTTTAGCGCGATCTTCCACCTCCTCCCGTTTTACATGTCATAAGCAGGACTTGTTTTATTATTGGTAGAAACTTTTTTTTCAAAATGGAACAGAATTATCTTATGCTACTTCGGCGCAGTTTTTCTTCAGTATAAAATTGTCAATTTCACTTACTTCGTCGGCAAGCCGGACTCCTCTAATGTGGGAGATGTCGCTGTGAACTGGGTATCACATCCTAATCACTTACTTCTGTAGTAGCCAGCAGTGGCCAACAATACAACATTTATATAACGAATTTTGCGTTGGCAACGCGTAAATTAAAATAATAAATTAATCTTACAGAAACCATATTTGAGTTCCAAATAAAGATGGTGGATAAAGTTTACAATAGCAGTCTTGAAAACTCAAGTTCAGAATATTTCGTACATCTCAAAATGGAAGTGGAGACGAAGCTGAATAAAATACTGACAAATTTGACTGAAATCACAAAATTAACTGTATTTGAATTTCGAAACGGAAGTGTTATAGCGAGGTGAGATTTTATATGGCAATTAGTCACCGATAGAGACAAATTTAATAAAATTGTTGCAAAAAATGGCGAATACCGGTCGCTTGAATGTTCCGAATTTCAATGATCGTTTCAAAAAAGTATCATAATATGTTCCTGATAGTTCGGGCTCGGAAAAATCTGTTTTAAAATAAATTCTCACTTGCAGGTCCTCTGACCTCTCTGTTGATTCGCCTCTGGGAGTCCCAACCTCGATTCCCTTGTTAATAAGCGGGGAAATATCTGGATATTTTTTCTAAACGGTATCCGCAATCAGTATAGTAAGTTATTCAATCGAAATTAATCGACAGACATTTGGAACAATCACTATTGTGATCAGCTAAAGAAAATAAAGCACCTCATCCATTTTCGTTAATTTTATAGTCATTTATCAGAGAGGATCTACGGATCTTTCTCGAGGGCAATCCCAATTAAAGTATCTAGCAAACAGGTTGTTTTAATACCTAGGAATATGATGGCAAAGAAGGTTCGAACTGATGCTTTTTTCCGTCACTACGTACTCATTTGTCAGTTATTTATTGTATGGCACGCATTAGATTTCGGCAGTCAACCCTGCGGATTGAAAAAGCGTTTTGCGTCACATGACTATTTCTTTTTATCTTAAATATATTATACAGTGTAAACATCACAGTAGGAGGCAATAACATAAATGAAGATGATATTGTTGAAGAGTATCGAAACTCAACAGCTCCTGAAAAATCTGTTTTTTCACAATCGGGTCTCGTACCGATAGGTGAGTTGTTGAGTCAAAACTGATAATGAGCCGGCTGCTATTATTATTTGTTTTTGAAATATTTATCATCTTGACTATTCATATTTTTCAGTTTGAACGGACTTTCATCAAATCCATTAGCCTGCAATTGAAATCTCGTTAAAATGCATATGATTTAATATTAACATAGCGGAACATAGGCTAATGAAAATGCGTTTTCTATTTTCATTTAAACAGAGTCTGACAGAGATGCCACTACAATTTTGCCAACCACTGCACAGCCGTTATCCAAAGTGACAGAAAGTTTAAAAACAAGTACAAGTCCATACGAAATGACAACTTTGCGAGGCATTAAAACTACGATGACAATCACGACAAGTCAAGCTGAGCCAATAAGTGATGAAACTGCAACAGAAAGTACGGCAATTCAAAGTGAATCAACACATGTAGAGAGTGACGAATCTTCAGCGACAAGCACGACAAATCACGCTAGCACGACTTCTATGCAAATGGAAAAAACTACGATGACAAGTAAGACAAATCCGTCTGAAACATCAAGTCCGCATGACGACGAAACTGTCCTTACCAATACCGAAAGTCAAACCGAAACAAGTCTATACGACGAAATAACTACCATTATAAGCACCGCAAATCAAACTGAAACAAGTCTGTACGACGAAATAACTACTATTACAAGCACTGCAAGTCAAACTGAAACAACAAATCTGCAAGATGAGGAAACTACCGTTGCGAACATTGCAAGTCAAACTGAAACAACAAGTCCAGAAGACGAAGAAACTACCGCTACAAGCACTGCAAATCAAACTGAAACAACAAGTCTGCAAGATGAAGAAACTACCGTTACGAACATTGTAAGTCAAACTGAAACAACAAGTCAGCAAGACGAAGTAACTATCGTTACAAGCACTGCAAGCCAATCTGAAACAACAAGTCTGCAAGATGTAGAAACTACCGTTTCGAACATTTTAAGTCACACTCAAACAACAAGTCAGCAAGACGAAGAAACTACCGTTACAAGCACTGCAAGTCAAACTGAAACAACAGTTCAGCAAGATGAAGAAACTACCGTTACGAACATTGTGAGACAAACTGAAACAACAAGTCAGCAAGACAAACAAACTACCGTCGCAAATACTGCAAGTCGAACTGAAACAACAGGTGTGCATGAAAATGAGATTACAACTTCAATCATGACAATTCAAACTGAGGCAAGTTCTGTACGTGAAAACCAAACAATGGGAAAAACAACGAGAGAAACTGCAACAACAAATGCTCCTGAAGCCGAAACTACCAGAGTCAGCGCAACGAGCCAAACAACAACTGATCACAGTGGTGAAATTTTAACAACACTGTTTACAAATCCTGGTGAAACCACTACGAGCAATGTCGGTGAAGTTATGACCACAGTGACTAGAGGTAAGTAGCGATTAAACTGAAAATGTTGGTAGAAGTAGAGGTTCGGACCCACGAATGCTAAATATTGAGTGGAGATTCGACCGCCTGAGTTGATTCAGCGGACGGGTCGAATTTTAGGATCGCAAACCCACGTCCCATGCGTGTTCGAGGAATAAATAAGGCGACATCGCAATTCTACCGACTGTTTCCGTTACTCCGTATATGTGAACTCCAATAAGTTGGTTGAATACTTATGTATTTATTAATGTGTTTATCTTTGTTGATTTATTGCATGATATTGATACTTTGATTTAACTGTTGAAATTATACAACTGCAAGTTTTCTTTGTTCCACCCAGGCTAGATTGTGACCATGTAGCGTTCGTGACCAACTGCTAAGGCTACTCGACGACAAGTGAATAATATAGACTGTTCTCAGCGCTGAAGATGACTGATTTGACATAGAAATTATAATGCGTTAAGGCGCATTTCTTTTAGAGTATACATAACGTTAACATTTCGAAACGCGATCAGACGTGTATGGTGGCCGATAGCTACCGACAAAGATTTTTAAAAAATAAAATAAAAAAATTTTAACTTTTGTTTGATCATAATATTTAAAGAAAAAATTCAAAATTGCAAACGAGAAAACGAAAAACAAATTAAAAAAAAACCTGAATGAAAACCGGGTGTAACTGACATCAAAACAAACAAAAATGAATAAGAAAAAGAGAAAAAATAAAGAAAATGAAATAAAAAATAATTTCAAAAAATAAATCTGGTGACCGATACCTGCCAAGCAAAAATAAAAATCGCAAAAATAAAATTAAAATTCCCACGTGGTGCATTGCTGCCTCCGCTATATTCACGATTTGTCTGTCAGATTAGGTTTTAGGCCTTCGGGACGAGTTTGCCGTGATTTTCGCTGTGTTCACTACTCGCGATCGCTATAGAATGAATATTTAGAGTTCATCATTAACTCAATCGGCAAAGCGTTGGGAATACGGTTTGAGCGATGCATCTCTGATCGTTCTGACGTAGGCTCGAATCTCGTTAAGAATGATGATATTATGTGAGAGGTCTGCTGGACGCCTCGCTGGTGCACGGTGGTTCACGTAAGCACTGCTTACGTCTGCCTTCAACAACCAGGTCATGTACAGTAAAAATGACGAAATGTTGAAGCCAAATACCTTCACCTCGATTCGGAATCGGGGTCTGTACGACAGGTCAAGGATCGCCTGATGGTGGAGCCGTATTCTCGACTTTGCTTTCCCACAGGAAAAAATGGAATTATATCTCATTCTGTGAGCACATATTGCATAACGTCAACACTGCAAGAATCAAGGCAAACTCGTCGCGGAAGCCTAAAGGCCACAATACACGTGGAGTTATCTTACCGATGCGTTGCATTAAGTTTCGGCTAATAAAATAAAACGGGAAAACACGCCTGTATTGCTTTTCGTTAATCGTGTTCACACGCGCACAAAGCACAAACGCAAAAACCGAAACAAGCACTCTGCGTTAGCATTCGTAGCAAGCCGTTATTGCGCTTGCGTGAAACTCTAGGGTAAAATAAAACAAACGAAGAAAAACCATTCTACGCAAACGTTTAGTGGACCTTAACTTAACCTAGTAGTGGCGAACAAAACGAAATTTATATAATGAATTTTGCGTTGTCAACGCGTATTCATTTATAGTGAAATAAAATAATAAATTAATCTTACAGAAACCATTTTTGAGTTCCAAGTAAAGATGGTGAATAAAGTTTACAATAGCAGTCTCGAAAACTCAAGTTCGGAATATTTCGTACATCTCAAAATAGAAGTGGAAACAAAGCTGAATAAAATACTGAGAAATTTGACTGAAATCACAAAATTAACTGTATCCGGATTTCGAAATGGAAGTGTTATAGCGAGGTAAGATTTTATATGGCACGCAGTTGCCGATAGAGACATATTTGGGGAAATTGTTACAAAATATGGCGAATACCGGTCGCTTACCTTTTCCCAAGTTCATTGATCGTTTCAAAAAATTATTATAATATGTTCCTGATAGTTTGAAGAGAGCAAACGCACGACGGGCTCGGAAAAATCTTTTTAAAATAAATTCTCGCTTCCAGGTCCTCTGACTACTCTGTTGATTCGCCTCCGGTAGTCCCAACCTCGATTTCCTTGTTAATGGGCAGGGAATATCTGAACATATTTTCTGAACGGTATCCGCAATCGGTATAGTTATTCAATCGAAATTAATCGACAGACATTTGGAGAAATCACTATCATGATCAGGCGAAGAAAATAAGCACCTCATCCATTTTCGTAATTTTTATAGTCATTTATCAGAGAGTATCTACGGATCCTTCTCGTAGGCCAATCCCAATTAAAGATTTCGGCCATCAGTCAATCCTGCGGATTGGAAAAGCGTTTTTGCGGCACATGACTCTTTCTTCTTATCTTAATTATATTATACAGTGTAAACATCACAGTAGAAGGCAATAACATAACTGAAGATGATATTGCTGAAGAGTATCAAAACTCAACAGCTTTTGAAAAATCAGATTTTTCACAATCGGGTCTTGTACCGATAGGTGAGTTGTTGAGTCAAGACTGGCAGGTTGTTCTCAATGATTTTTTTTTTTTTTTTGAAATGTTTATGATCTTGACTATCCATATTTTTTTTATCTAAACGAACTTTCACCGAATTCATGAGTATGCTTTTGGAATGGCTTTACAATTCATATATTTTAAAAAATTAACATAGCGAGACATAGGCCAATATAAATGCGTTTTCTATTTTTATCTACACAGTGTCTGACAGAGACACAACTACAATTTCGCCAACCACTGCACAGCCGATATCCACAGTGACAGAAAGTTTAACAGCAAGTACAAGTCCAGACGAAATGACAACTTTACGAGACAATAAAACTACGATAACAATCCCGACAAGTCAATTTAAGGCAATAAGTAATGAAACTACAGCAGCAAGTACAGCAGTTCAAAGTGAAACAACACATGTAGAGAATGATGAATCTTCAGCGACAAGCACGACAAATCACGCCAGCACAACTTCTATGCAAATGGACGAAACTACGATGACAAGTAAGACAAATCCGTCTGAAACATCAAGTCCGCATGACGACGAAACTGCCCTTACCAACACCGAAAGTCAAACTGAAGCAAGTGTGCACGACGAAATAACTACCATTAGAAGCACTACAAGTCAATCTGGAACAACAGCTGTGTCAGGCAAAGAAACTACCGTTATAAGCACTGCAAGTCAAACTACAGTTACAAACACTGCGGGTCAGTTTGAAACAACTACCGTTATAAGCACTGCAAGTCAAACTGAAACAACAGCTGTGTCAGGCGAACAAACTACCGTTAAAAGCACTGCAAGTCAAACTGAAACAGCAGGTGTGCCAGACGAAGAGTCTACCGTTACAAACACTGCAAGTCAATCTGAAACAACAAGTGTGCCAGACGAAGAAACTATCGTTACAAGCACTGCAAGTCAATCTGAAACAACGAGACTACATGACGAAGAAGCTATTGTTACAATCACTGCAGGTCAGTCAGAAGCCACAAGTCTACAAGACCAAGAAACTTCCGTTACAAACACTGTAGGTCAGTCTAAAACAACAAGTCTGCAACACGAGGAAACTACAGTTACAAACACTGCGGGTCAGTTTGAAACAACAAGTTTGCAAGACGAAGTTACTACCGTTAGAAACACTGCAAGTCAAACCAGAACAACAATTCGTAAGGATGAAGAAACCACCATTTCAAACAATGCAGTTGGGTCTGAAACAACAAGTCAGCAAACTACCTTTACAAACACTGCAGGTCAGTCAGAAACAACAAGTCTGCAAGATGGCGAAACTACCGTTGCAAACACTACAGGTCAGTCTGAAAGTTAGTCGCATTTGAACTGGAACTGATGGTAGAAGTGGAAGGCCGGGTCCACTAATCTTAAATATTGGGTGGAGATCAGACCGCCCAAGTCGGCAAAGATTACGATTAAATTTTGTTAAGGTAATATTTTTGCGCGCCTTTAGTACGATCTTCCCTCGCTCTTGGGCGATTTTCGATTATTTCCTTGGTAAGTTTGACTCATTCAATGTGGGAGATCTTTTGCAGTCACTGAAAACTTGGTGTCACACCGTAATCCAAAATTTATGAAACAAAGTTTGCATTTCCAACGCGAATTAAATTATATTTGCTTAAAAATATTAAATTCTTCTTACAGAAAACATTTTCGAGTTTTACGTAAAGACGAGGGATGGAGTTTACAATAGCAGTCTCGAAAACTCAAGTTCGAACTATTTTGTACAACTCAAAATGGAAGTGGAAACGAAGTTGAATGAAATACTGACAAATTTGACTGACATAAAAAAATTAATTGTGGTTGGATTTCGAAACGGGAGTGTAATAGCGAGGTGAAATTTTAAATTATGGATCGACCGATCTCTTTTTTATATCTTTTTTTAAGCCGATATGGATATTTAAGACTTTTGCCACTGATAATCCCCCTGAAAAATGGTTTTGCGACACTTGACTAATCTTTTTTATTTCAATTATTTTAAACAGTGTAAACATCACAGTTGTGGGCAATAATATAAATGAAGATGATATTGTTGAGGAGTATCGAACCTCAACAGCTCTCGAAAAATCTTACTTTGAACAATCGGGTCTTGTACCGATAGGTGAGTTGTTGAGTTAAGCCTAGTATTGAGTCGGTTATGAATGAATAATATTTTGTAATTTATGACTCATTTTGAACACAAAAGTCGACCTCTAATTTCAGAGGGTATTTTCACAGTGCTAGATTTTTTGGTACATTTTAGAGATATTTCGAATCAAATCTCAAATTCACTATATAGCCTACATACGCTTGTCCGCGTTCTTTGCTGATGGGTTATGAACAAAAATTTGACAATCAGTGCCGATGATGTATTTCCCGGGTATGACGTCATAATCTGGTCATTTGATCAAAGAATATGGTTCCATCTGTACTGCCCCTACGGATTTACACATTGGAATCAAACAGCGCAGAGTTGCACACATTGCTCTCACGCGGCATTGACCTCATAAAATATTGCGTCAGACTGAAGTGCTCATACACGGAATTGGAATTGCACCCACACGAGATTGTCCCCAGTATGTAGTACTGCCTCAACACGGGTTTGCCTTCACGCGAGATTGACGCCACAGGGGTTGCTCCCACGCGAGATTGGCATCAGCACCACGCAGGATTGTGAAAATACAGGATTGCACTCAAGCTTGATTTTCTCTAGACACAAGAGGAATTGCTCTTGCGCGGCATCACTTCCATGTGGAATTTCCCTCAAGAAGTATTGCCAACATGGGATTGCTCCCACATGGAAGAACTCCACCGCGAAGAACTGCCAACCAACGAAATACCCTCCTTCGGCTCATTTCATGACGTCACGATGACTTGCGCAAAATTCCATGCACCCAATGTAAACAGTAATTTTGTCTTTACGATAAAAATAACCTGCATTCGTTCAGGCTTGTCTTTTATCGTCAACTTCAATCGTTAACTTTTTTCGAGTAATCACACAGGTTAATTTACGGATTTTTCAATATATTACTTGCTCCTTTCAAACCGAGGTATCTAGAAACGCTGAAGGTCCACTAACAAATATTTTGGGCTTGTGAAATTAGAAGATTGGCACTAACAAAAATCATCAAAAAAAAACTATAAAGCCAAATCGCAAGGTAGGCAGTCCCGGTGGCCGGACTATTTTTTATATAGCCACTTCTTGGAGTGAATCAATGTGCCCAATTCGCTGTACCAGCGGCCACTTATGGACGGGCAGGGTTTGAATTACTGGAAAGACATGATCTTTTTCTGTTCGGCTTAGCCTACTCAAGTTATTACACTCTGGGTTGAGTGATGCGCATGGATTAACAAGCCGGACGAGTATGATATTTTAATATTATTAACATACCGAAATATAAGCCAATAAAAAAACTTCACAAACGTTTTTCATTTACACAGTGTCTGACAGAGACGTAACCAGGATTTTTTCAACCACTACACAACCATTGTCTACAATGACAGAAGTTTCGAATGCAAGTACAAGTTTGGCAGAAAGGACATCTTTGCAAGGCATCAAAACTACGATGACAAGCACTACCAGTCAAGCTGAAGCAATAAGTAAAGAAACAATGGAAAGTACGGCAAGTGAAACGACGCGTGTATATGGCCATAAAACTACAATGGCTACAGCATCAATGTACGACAATGGTACATCTATGACGAACACATTAAGTCTAAGTGAAACAACGTCTGTATATAGTGATGAATCTTCAGCGACAATCACTACAAGTTACGCTGATACGACATCTATGCAAGGATATAAAACCACGATGAGAAGCTCGACAAATCCATCCGAAACAACAAATTTGCACGGCCAACAAACGACCGTTACAAATGCCGCAAATCTAAATGAAACAACGAATGCGCAAAATATTAAATCTACAACAGCGAGCAAGACAAGTCAAACTGAAGCAAAGAGTAATGAAACTACAATGGCAAGTACGACTATCCAAAGCAAAACGACACCTCTATATGGCGATGAAACTGCAATGACTGCAACTGCAAACGACAATGGTACTTTTGTGGCAAGCACGATGGGTCTAAGTGAAGCATCATCCGTATATAATGATAAAACTTCAGCGGTAAGCAAGACAAGTTTTATTGATACAACATCTATGCAAAACGATAAAGCTACCGTTACAAGTACTTCGAGTCAAAATGAGGCAACAAATGTTCAAAACGTGGAATCTACTATTGTAAGCACGACGAGTCAAACTGAAATACCTGACGTACATGATGATACAAGCACAGCGTCAAGCATGACAATTCAATCAGAATCAACTTCTATACGTGATAACCGGACTACAATGGCAAGAACAACGAGAGAAACTGAAACAACCATTGCTCCTGAAGACGTAACTACGGGTGTCAACACACCGAATCAAATAACAACTGAACACGGTGACAGCGGTGTAACAACCAGCTCCACAAGCGCAGATGGAACTACTACAAGTAATGTTGGTGACGTTATGACGACAGTGTCTAGAGGTTGGTAGCAGTTAAGCTAGCAAAGAAAGTAGAATTTAAGGGTCGGATTCCGCAATACCTGAATTGCTGTAACCAACTCTCTGAATCAGCAAACATAAAATTCGGGAAAACTGATTGCGCACCATCTTTTCTCATTGTTCTAGGAGAAATCACGAGATTTATGTCCTTTAAGGAGAATTTATTTTTTTGCAAATGACACTGAAATTTCTTGCTCGCCTTTTGACCTATTTTTCTTCAAGTATAAAACTGGTAATTTTACCGTATTCTCTATAAAGTCGTACCCCTCCCACTAATTTCTCGACGTAGAAGATCTTCATAGCCACTGTAAACTGGGTTTCATATTATAATTACTCACTTCTATAGTAGTAGTAGTAAGTAGTGGCGGACAACACAAAACTTCTGTTGGCGTCAATGAAATTATTGTAAAGTAAATTAATAAATTAATCTTACAGATAGCATTTTCGAGTTCCACGTAAAAGTGGTGGACGAAGTTTTCAATAGCAGTCTCGAAAACTCAAGTTCAGAGTACTTTGTATACCTCAAAATGCAAGTAGAAACGAAATTGGGTACGATATTGACAAACTTGACTGAAATCAAGAAAATAAGTGTGTTTGGATTTCGAAACGGGAGTGTAATAGCGAGGTGAGGAGTTTAATGACGAATATTTGCCGATACAGACTAACATTGCTGTTATAATGATAATAACAAAATCTTAATTATCAAAAAACTATTTTTACAAGATTTAAGATTTTATTATTATCACACAAGACAATCCATGAATAGAAAAAATTATCAATGATATTCAGCATTTGGAGGTCTCGAAAACGCTTTATTCAGCTAATGGGCAGGAACCACCTGCATATTTCGTCTGAGAAGTATCCATCATCAGAATAGTTGACTACGGTACTGAACATTTTCAAACATTGATTTCACTACAGTAAAGAGGCAAAAATAATGCAGCTTATCTCACTATCGTAAATGTGCCAATCAACCCTTTTTACAAGTTTTTATTTTCTTTGTTATTTTTGAACTTTAAATGGGAGCTTTGGATCTTCACATACGGCAATCCCAAAAAGATTTGTCAAAAAGATCAATTGCTTCATAATCTTGTTATATAATGGCAATCCGACTCAAGAAAAAACATTATCACTACATACGCATCTGTCAGTAATTTATCGTAAGTCTAATTTGCCCATCACTCGTCCAACCAGTCCAGAAAAGTGTGTTTTACGTTACGTTGCTCATTCATAATTTCGCTAAATATACTTATATTACACAGCGTTAACATTACTGTAGTAGGCAATAATATAAAAGAAGATCATATTGTCGAGGAATACCGAAACTCAACAGCTTCTGAAAAATCTTATTTTGCAGCATCTGGACTTGTACCCATAGGTGAGTTGTGCATTCCAACTCCAGATGGCACAGGGGTCTACAAATTGGCATCTCGAGTGAAGGATCGCGGGTGTCAACCCGGTAATTCCGCCTCATTAATCTATGACCAATACTCCGTCCCAGAGTGTAATGACTCTGTAGTCTCGGTCGAATCGGAAAACCCAGTGCATTTCAGAAACACTAAACATATTTGACTATGAAGGATGCTCACTTCTGCTCAGAGTGATATACTCAATGAGTGATTGTGAAAAAAAAACAAACGTTTCTTTTTCTACTACTGAGTTTGTGGAGAGTTGGCATATATATATATATATATATATATATATATATACATATATATTGGTTCCTTATTCACGAGAAAACAAAAGGCTAAAAATTAGAAATATTACTTGATGCATCATAAAATAATTAATTATCAATTGACCAACCTTTATCAATGCTTTATCTTAATAACAAGTCAAAATTGTTTAGCTTCAAATTTTGTCATTGAAACGTAGTGTTATTTTTAGGAGATACTACAAATCCACCTACTACAGCTTCGACGATAGTAACAACAGCTCTGAGTACTGGTTCTCAATCTCAAACATCTGTTCAAGATTATACAAAGCTTGGTGTAACAACTAATGCAGAAATAATCCCAACTACACCTGAGGCAACTACAAGCAAAGAACCCCTTATCTCAACAGCTATGCCTGCACGATCTACGATCGCGTTGGCAACGACTCGAGATAGGTCCTCCGTGTCTTCTCCAGGATTGGAAACGACAGGTACGTCAGCTGGCAGCGAGGCAACTGTTGGCGAAAGCGGGGCGACAGATGACACACGTACAGTTACGTCAGCTGAAATTGAACAAGCTAATTTTACAATAGCAACAAGTTCTTATTCAACAATTAGGCAGAATGAAGTAACTACATCCGACCAAGGCACGACGCAATCATCATTCACCACTCAATCGATGGTCATATCGAGCACCACTATGGAACCCATAGGTGAGTAGTTGATTACAGAGGGCACAGAAGTCAACAAACTGGCATCTCAAGTGGAAAATTGCTGGTTCAAATTTCAGGCATTCCGCCTCATTAATATATGCCCATCACTCACCCCAGAATATAATGGCTTCGGCAGGCTTGGCCATTGCATTTCAACAGCACTAAACATGTTTACCTATTTAAGATGCTTATTTCTTCTCAGGGGGATCAAATGAGTGATTGTTAAAAACCTCAAGCATTTGTTTTTATACTGAATTTGTAATGTTGACATATATTGCTCCTTATTTATAAGGAAAAACTGGGCTAAAACCTAAATATTACTTGATGCAATATAAAATAGTAAAATCGACCGTGAAATTTCAAACTATTGACCGTTAAATAACAATTGAAAAATCTTTATTAATGCTTCGTCTTAACGAGTATTTAATTTTGTCATTCAAAGCTGATATTATACTTTTTTAGAAGATACTACAAATTCACATACTACCGCTTCGACAATAGTGGTAACAACAGCTCTCGGCACTGCCTCTCAATACCAAACATCTATTCAAAATTATACAACGTCTAACGAAACAATTAATGCAGAAATAATTTCAACTTCACATGGAACAACTACAAACATAGAACCCATTAACTCAACAGCTATAATTCCACAATCTACGACCGCGTCGGCAAATACTCGAGATGAATCTTCCACTTCTTCTTCAGGATTAGAAACGTCGATTACGTCAGCAAGTACCGCGGCAACGGTGAGCGAAACTGAAATGACAGAAAAAACGGGAATAATCACTACGTCAACTGAAATTGAACAAAATATTTCAACAACAGCTACAAGTTTCTCGTCAACAATGCGCCAAGATGAGAGAACCACTAACCACCAAGACACGACGCAATCAACATCCACCACTCAAACGATGGCCATATCGAGCACTACTGCGGAAACGTCAAAACCTGCTACCACAAATTTAACAACTGTCAATGTTCACCAATCAACAGAAGAAACGACTCCGAGCAACCAAACAGAACACACTGTAACTGATGTTGCAATCCCGACAACAAATACGAGTGAGGTTTCACAATCTATGTCAACGGCGGAAATAAAGGAGAAATTCACATTGAGCACAATCGAATCAACAGAATCGCGGTCCATGATCACATTGACTGAAGAAGCGACGACCAACACTCAAGCTACCAGTTTCTCGTCAACAATGCGCCAAGATGAGAGGACCACTACCCACCAAAACACGACGCAATTAACATTCACCACCCAAACGATGGCCATATCGAGCACTACTGCGGAATCGCCAAAACCTGCTGCCACAGATTTAACAACTGTCAATGTTGAACAATCAACAGAAAAAACGACTCCGAGCAACCAAACAGAACACACTGTAACGGATGTTGCAACTTCGACAACAAATGCGACCGAGCTTTCACAATCTATGTCAACGTCAACTGATACTGTTACTCCAAGTGGAGTTACTGAATCCACTTTAACAGAAGCTCCCACTTCCCCAAATACTAATCCAGATATGACCAAAGGAATAACTACACATGCTATAATAGGAACGACTTTTGAAGAAACAACGAGTGCAACGAATCAGGGTGAAGTTACTTCAACAAATATCGATACAGTTACACCAGAAAAAACATCTGTAGCGGTCGCTCAATCTTCCACGACAGCCAACATAGAGCAAACGTCAACCAATGAATTGAACAATAGTCTATTGTCGACCATTACATCAAGTATAATCGCCACAACCACTATAAATGCAGACACCACTGATGTGGAAACTGCAACTGTGCCGTCAACAAAAAGTAGAGAAATAACGGCGAAATCCACAGTGAGCACAATGGAGTCAACAGATTCGGTGTCCATGATCACATCGACTGAAGAAGCGACAACTAACACTCAAACTACAAAGCAGGATATTACAGAATCTGAAAAAATTACACAAAGGACAAGTGCATTAGAAAACACGACAGAAGTGGTTACTCTTACAACGACTTCGACAGTCCCAAGTAATTCCTTTTTCCTTTGTTTTTATATGCCAATGGTAATACCTTTAATTTTAAGCAGAAAGTATATTAGCTCTGAGTATCTCACTCATTTCCAAAGCAATTTGATGACGCCATAATCTGGAATCAAATTGCTCCGCGTCTGTGACATACAAGAAAATTACATTCCTATATAGGGGCTTTACATCAGATGTCCGGCCTAGGAAACACCTGACCTCCATTGTCAGAGCATGCCATATTTTTCATATAAATTCTGTATATTCCGCTTTTCAGCTTCTTCGACCGCCAGCTTCTGTGAAGCTGGGGATGTAACGATGCCTTTCGAGGAACAAAACGTCATTTTCTCTTTCCCGAGAAGTTCTCCGTCTGAATTAGCCGAATCGAGTCAAAAATGCTCCGGAGAAGGTGTGAAGATTATCTTTCTTTCATTTTCAATCTTTCATTATTTTTTAAAATCACCTTAAATCAATTTTCAAATGAAATATAGTCACAGAATGGAACATATAAATTATTTCTTCAATGGTGTGGGAAAACAAATGCTAGAAAAAGTTAGAAAGTTCAAACTCGAATTGGTAAACTTGCCGTTGGATCGTGCATAAAAAGAGAAAAGAATTCTACATATTTATTTCATTAAAATACTTTGCATAAATACTCTTTTACAGTAAAACGTCCTAAAGCAATAAGATATTGTAAAAGAAACATTTTATGGGGTGAAGTATACATTCAATCTTGTACTAGCAATAACACCGAACTACTGGAATCTTTGGTGAGTTATCGAGCCTTTCTTTCTAACCATAGTTGAAAACATGAAAGTAAATGGGGAAAATATACTTTTACGATAAGATTCCGAACAGTGTGAAAATATGACATAAATTTTATCCAGAAGTTTGAAAAATATTTGGCTAAGAATAATTGATCATGATTTTACTCTCAAATATGAAATAATTCATTTTTGTTATATAATTCTATGATACATGTTTAACTAGGTTAGGACATCCTCGAATACAACTAACTTATGCTTTTCAGAATGTCAATTCATCATCGGCAAATAGTGTTCTTGCTACTCTCAACTTTGTAGCATCCGATTCAAGTTTGAAAGAAAATGAAAGTTACAAGGTTGTAGCTAAGTTGGAGGAAGTTGCAAACTCGTTTTCGGGCCAAGTAAGATTTGTATTGTAAGCTACTAATAAATAGTCGATCAATATTTCTCTCTCATTTCGTTTTAAAATAGTTAATATGAAAAATATAACAAGTTTTGAATGCAGATATGATTGACTTTTGCGGATATGTTTCAAACGTACTGATAGTCAAATGTACGACTATATATGAGCTGATAAAATGTTGTATCTCTCACCAACTTTAATAGTGAAAAAAATAAATGAAAGCTTCAAAATAGGTTATACTCAAGGGGCAATGTGCATTAATTGAATGAAACTAACTTTGTGATGGAATATTCGGTTTTATCGGGCCTGTATGTTCTGCTATGAATATATAGTCCAATATGTTGAGATCGATATAACTGCAACCATAATCACAATTATTTTTTACTTTGGATGTTTATATTTTATCAAGGTCTCAACTAGCACAGCTGACCTTTTCTTGGATACAGCAAACAAGGCCATAAATGTGTTAGGCGTAATTTCATCAACAAGTACTACAAGGAATAATGCTTTACTAACTCTGGGGAAAATTATCAATACCCATGCACTGAAGCAAGACGTTTCCGATACAGGTATTATATAGTTATAATCAAGGACAACGGACAACGCTGACGTGCTTCAATGCATCTCATTTCATTACCGATTCAATTTTGTGAAGTATGGGCCACAGTTGAACCGCTCCTCGACGCGATTTATCACTGGCCATGCGTAATATTATACATGTGTAAAACTTTCTGTTGGGAGACGTTGCAGCATGTATTACATAAGATAGCTTTTACAAGGGGATCTGTGGCAAATATTCACAATTCACCCACTAAAGCTTCTGCATTTTTGTAGCAGTTTATAAATACCGGTACTTACCGAATATATACTAGCATGGAATAAAAACTAGCAATATTTTTACAGCCTATGAAAATGACAAATCGCATTTCTACGTGAGTGTTACAAAAATCCCAAGTAACACTGCGGGAGGAGTGACTCTTCGTCAAAGCAATACACCAATAAAGTCAAGTCAATTCTCTGATCTATCCATCCAAATTTCTCAACAAGTTCTCGACACACAAGGAACTAACTCGGAATCGAAGATAGCCTTTGTCATTTTTAAAGAAAACCAACTGTTTCCATCAGAAAGCAGTGCGGCGCCTGTGGGCCACGTCATTACACTCGAGATAGGGGACTCAAACGGAGCAGTTAATATAACAAATTTGGACGTTCCAATAACGATTGCAATTAATTATCGAGGATATACAACATCACAACGAGATGTATATAAGCAAGTAAGTTTTGAGATTCCGCGGTATCGATTAGTGAACTCTAAAACTTCATTCCTTGTTATCTTGCGATTTCGGATCCGTATGTGGCTTTTGCCACAAGGATGCTTGAATGTGATAGTAAGTCAAGAACAGAAATAACATGATCTCTTTCCATAAACTTACAAGTAAACTTGTAATTTTGCGGAAAGATATCATGTTGTTTAAGTTTCATAGGTTAGGTTGATAGTATATATCTTTTTCATAGTAACTCATTATTTTCTTGAAATGCACTCTGCAAGGCCGAAAGAAGCGTCTGAAATGAACAACCTGACAGTCACGTATATGACAAAGAACGAATACAAAACGTACTTTCAACAATTGTACTTTAAGCGAAAAATATCCCAGAAAACTGTAAACCACTATAATAAGTACAGAGTGCATAGGTGTCTGCCGTGGGTGAAAACCATCTACCACCTACTTCGTTTTCTTTTGGCCACATCTTATGACATTAATGAAATACGTTAGGACAAATATGGAATGCGCCACACCAAGAAAGACCGGGTATCAGCGAGAATGACCACAAATGAACTGAGTCCGTTTTGTTGCAAGTAAACGAGCTTTCTTGAACTGCCATACCCCTCCCTCCCACTGCTCTTGAATTTGAATGCCAAAATTGGGAGGCGGAAGTGTAATTTTATTTTATATTTGCTATTACCAGCCGGTTCGTAAAGTTGACCTACAACCTCAATGTGTGTTTTACGACTACAAGATCAACAATTGGTCGTCGACTGGGGGGAAATCCAGTGCAACCGAGAATTCTGACGTCAAATGCGATTGGAATCATGCTACAAGTTTTGCTGTTCAGTTGAATGTGAGTTTCGTTTACCAGAGCTTGATTTGGTGCTGTGATTATGATAGATTTCATGTATTATTATGTGTCGATGATTTCTATTGGGCAAGTCCTTACCTATTCAGAAATATTTGCCCAATACCCCCAGCTATATCTGTCGAGTTCGAAAGTACTGGATTGCCACAAATGTAATTCTTACGATATAAAGATATCGAGTCCAAATTTGACATCGATGCCGAATTTAATGTCCATTTATATGGAAAAGAACAAAATAATTGAATCCCAATGTTACAAATAAAGTGCATCATATTAATGTGAGTAAACTTACTTTACGATTTACGACATCGAAATTAAATTATAATTTTAATAAATACGTCATTGTATTTCAGCCAACCTTCATCGACTACAAACCACATGATATAGTTATGGCGGGAGATTTAATTGCAACAATACTTCTTTTAACTGTTGTTCTCATTTACTTGTTTTTCTGGTGAGTATCAAACTTCTAATGTCTGTACATCGCTATTTATTCAAAATATTTTACGCTTTTTTAAACTTTCCAGCGGCCAGCTTAATTGATTCAAAATGTCTTTTTGGTCAAAATCATTATTTACGGTAGTTTATGCTAATAAAGTAAGAAAAAAATATTGAATATATATATTTATTTGCAATTCTAAGTTTATTTTCGTTTGCATATTCGAATCAATTCAAGATCAAATTCATAATGATTTGATAATATCAAATCAATTTTAATTTCATCTTGAATTGGTTCTAATCGATCCTAGTAGCAATCTTAGTAAAGACTAGCGGAATAGCAAAGACTACTTCTGTAAGAAGAGTCGAATTTAAGACTAAGAGACTTTTTTTGATTGGAATTCACTCTGAAATTTTATATCCTACATTGCAGTTCTACACACTTTCCCATAAGTCACGTTTTTCATATATTGACAGGCGACTAAGAAAAGATCCAATAGACGTCATCACACTCAACGTTGCCTTGATGTTATCACTAGCATTTTTGACAAACTTCTGCTCTGGAATGCTCTGGAAAACGTTAGAACGGCCAAACTGTCTTGCCCTCAGTGCATTTCAGTATTTCTTCTTGCTGAGTGCTTTTATGTGGATGATAACCATGGTATTTGTAGCCGACAGATGCATATTCAAACCTAAGAAATGGGTGTTGTGGATTGCACTTGCCGATGAACCAGTAACAAACAAGTTGATAATAAGGTGGGATTTGAGATATACTTTCGAAAAAGTTTCTTCCAGAAAATTTTTGTAAAATTCCGCAGATCATTAAAGCTGAAATGTTCTTTATTATTTATATTGGTTGGTTTCCTAAGCTTTTTATGAGTTTGTAAGTAAAATTTCATTATGAAAATTGTCATATTTTATTACTAGTTTGCAACGACTTCAAGATTCCCATAATTGTATGTGAAATGTTAACATAACGTATCCCCAAATCAATTTTTTTTTTGAGAGTTATGCAATAAAATTCTTGTTTTTGTAGATTCTGTCTCATAACATATGGCATCTCTATATTCATATTCACACTTACGACCGCAATAACAATGGGGATCTTTGAAAGTGAAACATCGAAAGGTAACTTGTCAAGACATAACCAAAGAACTGTTGTATAAATAATGAACTTTTTTTTCATGTCTTATGTGTATGTTATAGTATAAAACCACGAAATCAACATCAAAATAATTTCATGTTAATTTTTGTCATGATATGATGTGTTATTATAAAGTTAACAGTCAAAACCAGATAATATGGGTTTTGTGGTGATAACGTATACAAACTGCCATAAAATAATTTAAATACTTTAAAAGGTACTGAAAACCAACCACTTTGATATCCTTAAGCGTTCAATGGCGTAATATACCTGTGCGAATCTGATTCTATTAAAAAAAAAATATATATATATATAAGAAAATTACTAAATGGGTTAACTTCACAACGTATTGAGTAAATTTTCGATGTTATGTAAAATAAAAATATCAAAAATATTACACCATTAGAAGTATTATGAAATTTACCCAACACTCTTGTTGACATGATAACGAGTAGCACAAATTAGAATCTGAATTGTGCGAATTGGACTGTTATCGGGGTGCTTTGAATCTTGATATAAACAGTGGCTGTATCTGTATATATCCTCTGTAGTTTCCATAGTACGTCCCTTCAACAAGGAACTTCGCTGAACTTAGCTGAAACACACAATGTATACAACTACGAAGGTTCACACTTAACGTTGTCAATTATTGCTAAGTAGAAGCTCCTTAAATATCTTCCGTCAAGCTATATAGCACACATTTCAAAACCCATGAAACACATTCAGAAGTCTTTTGCTGGATATGCTTTGTAAGTATTAAAGCAAAGGAAAATTTAGCTTAGAAATTTAGTCTACGCATTACCACCGATTTCTTCTTGTTTTCCAGTCAATGGTTTGACCGTCGTTCATCCAGATTCTTACACCGAAGTAAATTATTGTGTCGTGAAGGATTGGGCGATGTTCTATGGATTAGCAATACCGGCTGCTATTACCTTGTTAGGTTCCATTATAGTGGATATTCGGGTTGTAAGAGCGTTACTTTTCAACGCACAACGAACCGAGGTAAGTCAATATTTTTTTCCATAATAGTTCCACAGGCGCGGACTTTTGGATCGCTTTAACGTGCTTCTTGAAGTAAGGTAGTTCATATAATGTCGTAAGCAGCGCCTAAAAGGAACGAAGAGATAGTAGATAGTTTGACCAAGGCCGTGCAGCTACCAGTGGTTACTTCGAAAGGGTCACTGATACTATCTTTTGTAGTTCGTTTGTTTCGTTTGTTTTTTTATTTGTTCTTTTTGGGTTCGTTGTTTGGTTCGTTTCTTTCAGCTTAGCTCTGATTTCAGCTTTACTTAAATTCTATGAAATCTTCAATGTACTTTGCCAGATATTGAGTCTCAAATGCACCGCGCTTTGTCTTGCTTATTACCACGTAATTATATGGACACGATTTTGATAGCTGGTTAAGGGTTCTTTCCACGAGCTATGTTATTACATGAGAGGGCGAATTGTTGAATTTTCGTTAGCTCTAATGTTGTGGAAAATAAATTCCTTCCCGCATTCATAGTGTAGTTAATTCAACTTGAATGCTTATTCAGGTATTTTATATCCTGGCAAATAGCATGAACATTGTTTTCCATTTTCTTCAACCTACACATTACATATTGCTTTTCAATATTACATAATCGATAATAATATTTTGCAACAATTGTTTTCAGAACAAATTCCATGGATATCAAACACATTATCAGATTGCTCGTGAATTAGCGGAACGAGCATTCATTCTTCCCTTCCTTATGACAATCCTCTGGACTCTGCAATTTATTCGTGTTTCCATCGATGATTTTGATGAATCGACATATCAGGGCCTGGATGTCGCATTTGGAGTGCTGTGTTTAATTTTTGTAAGTAGCTGAATGTTCCTTTGTCATTTTGGGGAAGTGGTTTGCGATGTTATGAAATTAGTTGATGAATTTAAGATGTCATACTTCTGGACGATTGAGTATCGCGCCTAATTACACAAGAGAGATGGAGAGTTGCATTAAATCCCGCAAGTGACACTTCAAATGACGCGAATGGAAATTCAGGGAAATTTTGAAAATTGCTCTCTATTCGTGTTCTCAACTTGAGACCATGTTGTCAAATTCAAATAGCTCCCAGCTCAATCTTAAAGAGCATTCGAAATACGCATCCATCTATGCACCTTTAATTGTCCAGGGTTCGAATACCGTTGAGGATGATTATATGCGATAATCGCTGGTGTAACGTAGCTCACCTAACCTCAGTGTTGGCTTTCTCACCAACCATGTCCACAAAAACAACAAAAAACATTTAAATGGTTAGGCAAATTCCGAACCCCCAACTTATTGGTATGTGCATGAGAGGTCGTGCTTTGTCATCTGGTAAACTCGTAATCTTGGCTTTTCTATCCCACTAATTTTCATTTTGCCATACGCTTTATTAATTAGATGATAAATAGTACTCATCTACACTTTTCTATTTTTCTTTGTTCAGGCAATCTGCATAACGTTACTTTTGTTGGTTCGTCCAAAACATGTTCGAGAGATTTTACGTAAAATCGCAGTAAGAGGTTGTTGTGGTTCTCACGGTTTATATTATCTCGACCACGAAGGTAATCGTTCCAATTTCAAACACGTACCTGCTCCAGAACCTGATTCGTCTGTACGTCTACCACAAGGCATAGCTGTCACCTCTGCTGATGAACCTAGACCGTCATTTCCCAGAATCGGAATGCGAGAGGATGCATCTGCCGGTGGCGCAGGTTTACGAGTGAAACGCTGGCGAGTGAGCGACTCTGTTGCACAGTCTGATTATGATTTAACAGGGGGTAAAATGGGATTGACGGGATTTAAACAATATGGTGATATACTACTTTCAACAATTTTACCCGCCGAAGGCGGTGGAAGTACAGGTGCTACAGCTGATAGCAAAGACGAGCTGGATTCTGTGTTAAACTTGGAGTCGACAAAAGGTGAATCGGAGGATTGCAGTTCGGATGAAAATAACGAAGCTGAGTGGGGAAAATCTACCATCCTTAAAAATAAAGACCCCGTATATGCGGTAGTTAATAAAAAACGCGACAGACAGGACGGCAGCATAAAGTCTGCCCAATCAGCAACATCCGATACCAGTTATATCACAGCTGCAGAAAAGGAACCGGTCAACGAGGAAGAAAATATATACGACACCGTAGCTGGCAATCCAGAAACGAGTTCTCTGGCTTCGGCCAGGTTATCCATAAATTCAAATAACAGACAAAGAAAAATATCTATTGGAGATTTTTCAGACAGAAGATCTCAATCAAGTAACGATGATGTTGTTGTTCGGAAATATCTTGATTAGTTGAGATGATAATTTCAACTATCATTAGATACAGAAAGGAATGTAGGTATTTAGAAATAAACAAATAATTTTCGAATCACTTCAATTGTCACTGTTGATTTGAATCTTCGTGAGACCCAGCTACCTATCGAAATGACATTGCCTTTCAATGTAACTGGTTTTATTGAAACATGGGACATCATGGCTGTCCAGAATATTCAATTTATCGAGTGATTCTAGTTCAATAGAAGCAAGCAAAGCATGTTTGTTTGCTCACTAAACTACTTTCGATTCGTATATTCGATTCGATTTTGAATTCAAAAATATATTGTATAACAACTGTAAACTTTCACAGACACAAACAGTCTATCCTACATATTATCAAATCGATCGCTTAGAATGCAATCGAAAAACAAAATTTTTACCTACATTTTAAATTATACCCTGTAATATACCTACGTGAAGGCCCTGACTGCTTCAAATAAATTCGCTATGAATCAACAGAAAACGCTGATTTATTGGAGTCAAATCACCATTGCTATGATTCAATCTTTTTTTCTTTTTGATATATTTTTCTATATACAAAAAATCTTATTATATTTACTTAAAAATGTTATAAAATGAATACCGCCGCTCGTTGTGCATAAATGATGTGATTCATACTCGAGGAAAATAAACAATGTTTAACGGTTGTACATAACTTCAAATTAGGTCCAGTTTTATATCTAATATTAATAATAAAGTGAGAGTATTTGACAAGTGCGTAACCAACATATAAAACAGACCTTTCACCAATACTTTGCAGTGCATAATGCGCCCAGTTAAAAATATTATTTACCAGCTATGAGCCACAGATGGATCGCGTCTTAGCAACGCGATCCATCAGTGGCTCATACTTCGCAAAACTTGTTCACTCAATGTTTTATAAGACTGCGATATGCCTATTGACATAAGATATATATCCAAACGTGTTCGCTGCAAATCGCCTGGATAAACCGTTAAATTATCTCGAACATGTACGGCATTTTAGTGAAGCATAATTATAACAACACGATAGAATTCAATGTAACTTCAATGCACATATTTAATACCCATATGCCCCATCACACTTAGGCGTTTTTATATTTCTATGTATTATGCACTAATCGTCTTTTACGGTTTTACTATATATACAACTGCTGTTTCATTTGATTTTGTTCGGTATAGATTATGCACATTATCCGATTTTGCACATTTTGATGTTTATTATATATTATCTTTAATAGGTTATCTCAGATGTTCCTATGAATCATTTTCAGTATCTTGTATTTTCACCTATATATTGGAAGTAAATAGAAATTCATATCTTGATATGAATAGATTGAATGTTTCTTCTCTGAAAATTGGATCGATCATTCGGCGGCATTTGTTGGGAGGGTTAAAGAGTCGAAGTGATAGGACTAAATTCTTATCCGAATTCGGATTCTGGGCCAATTAGGACAAGATTGCATTTTCATCCTGTAGGAGAGGAAATTCGAGAGTTCGGCTTTAACAGGGCGAACGACGCCCTCTAGCGCAGATACAAGTTCCAAGTCGGGGATGAAGTTTTCGCCCAATCGTTTACATATTTTCCTGTGCATGATCATGGTTGTTGGAGGAAGCCGTAACCATTGATTACGTGAACCACCGTGTACCGGCGAGGTGTCCAACAATTCTCTCATGAATAATCATCCCGCACGGGATTCGAGGACGTTAGTGATGCGTATCTCGAAGCGTATTCCTAACGCTTCTAACGACAGCTAACCACTGCAGTTACTCTCATGATTCGGATTCGATCTCGAGTCGCTGGTTCATATGTACAATCTGTACGGTTTATATATATATGTGTGTGTGTTTAAGCTTATTATTAATTCGCCAATTCCAGACTCGTAGCTAAACTTTTACTTAAATTCATCTTCATGTACGGCAACGTTCAGACTTACACTCTTGCCTACTGTCATCCATGTAATGTTACCACCACATATTGAGAAATTATGTTAAGAGTAATAATTTTAATGGTTCTGATAAAAATTTCGGTTTGTTAAGCCACGGGTATTCCTGGATTTATTCCACTCCTATAAGGTCCAATGATCCGCTTGTGCCGTACGAACTTCAAGGCTTAAAATGAGAGAATTTTTTCATACTACCATGTTTGAACCGGTGTATTCTCCAAACAAAATTTTGATCAAAACATTTGACTTTAATTTTTTCCAAGTCACCCCAAGCCTTTGACCAATCAGAAATTTTATTTTGTCAAAAATAGGCCGCAGATAGACCGCGTCTCATCGACGCGATTCATCAGTGACACATATTTAACGAAAGATTTTTCAATTGGGATAAATTCCGCCTTCACTGGGTTTGCGTTTACAATATTTCAAAATTCGTGTCGCTTATTCGATTTGTCGACTCAGACGTTCAATCTCCCTAATTTGCGATCAAATCCGCTTGTATAACGCAGGCCTTTTAATAAGTCAGCTAAATTTAAAAGGGCGAATGTTGATAAAACCTAGGACTGACAATTCCTTTTGTTCATAAACAAAGGCCTCCGTTGAATAAGTACCTCTTTCCCTATCGAAAAAATTTGTTAAAGAGTCTTTGTGTTAAGTGTGTGTCACTGATGGAACGTGTCGATGAAACACGGTCCATCTGTGGGGCAGGCTCGACAAAATAAAATTTCTGGTTGGGGTATTAGTTTACCCTTCGCGGTTAAGATGATGTCATTTTCAATGTAGTGTGGGCCATTAATAAAGGTAGGCCTTATATACGTATCGTGCATACACGTAGTGATGGTTATCAATAAGGAACGGTTTTGAAACACGGTTTACTGATGCGACACTGAGGTGTGATTTATCTGTGGTTCATGATTGACGAAATATAGGCAGCATAGATATCATATTTCTATAAGATAAACTCTAGACAAATAGAACCCTTTAAAGGGTTTAGCTGTCGATTAAAATCGTGTTTGTTGAGAATTGGGTTGCAAATAAATTTGATTCCGGCACTATGACCGCGCTGTATTTTTCGTCTATGCTATTATATTTTGATAGATCGTGTTATGATGAAGGTGGCTGCAAGATCGTAAGATGATAATGGGTATTTTCTTGGGCGATTTCAGTTTTATTTATCTGGCTATGGACGCAGGGGTATTATAAGAATTCAAAATTTCTGGTTGGGTCAGATTATTTAGCGCTAAAGCAATAGGGCTTTCAAAAAGTTTTGCTATTAACTAATCAAATATCTTACATCACCCAATACTAATCAAATATCTTGCATCAGGACAGATTGGCAGAATGTCAGCTAACCCGTTACTCAGATATCCTAAGAAAATGGGTTTCGCCAGAAGAAAACTTAGCAAATGGAAAATATTTCGTGATATTACATCTTTTGCTAGCAGGAGAGAGTCTTGTAGTAATCAAACTTTAGAAAAAGATTCAAAATCATCAATATTATGCTATGGAATAGCAGTGTTGATGGTTTTAAAGCTTTTTTGTTTATCCGAAAAAAAATCAATTTCAGACACTCGAAGCAAAACATAATTCTGTCATCGTGATAGAAGATATTAAATTTCCTCAAAAATATTATCAGTCTTTAACTTAGTAATGGCAGGTCTTGCAGAACCAATAAGATTGAGAGAATTCACGAATAAACATCCACAGCTTCAAATTGAAGATGTACATCCTGGGAAGTAAGTAAAATATTGAAGTCATTCTGAATTTTGCTATCTTTTATCGGTATCGGTAACGTGCCCGACAATGTTAACCAAACATATTGTCTCATGCTTGACAAAATAACTTTCTGATTAGGAGTGTGGTGGATATCTGTTCAACATCAAAGCAGATAACTGAAAACATTACTGGATACTTTTCAGTTTTTAATAATTCCACAAACTTTTATTAGTAATGTATCATATTTCTGAGACCCCAAACTTGTAAGCATGGTACAAAATTGTAAGTTCTACAAAATCGTGTCAAAGCTTGAATAAAAATTTCTATTGCTAAATTTCCATTTTTACAGGACGCCGATAACCGGTAAAACTCTCCAAGGACTCTATGTAGGAGAAGTAGGAAGACGTCATCCAGCTGATCCGAAACAAATGTTAGTAGGCTAATCATAATTGCTTAAATACATCAGAAAAGATCCAGGAATATTGTAATTAAATAGCCTGTGGGTTATTCACTAGTTTGTTCTTTTTCATTGTATTGCTTCCAAACGGATTTATATTAATAATAATGCGAAAATGACTATTGAGTCTTCTAGAGTACAACAACAAAGTGATTATGCATTTTCGTCGATTATTATACTTGAGCTCATATCCAGAAAGATGGAAACTTGAAATGGGTTAATTAATAAATAATTTGCGGAAACGTGCATTCGAACATCACCACATGGCATTTAAACGCGACTCATTATCTTTATAGATCATACAAACTGCATTTTGATCAATCAATCCCAGATTTTCTCGATCTACCCAACATCACTTCAAAAGAAGTGGATTTGTACAGTTCCACAACGTACAATCGAACATATAAATCAAATTTCGGTAAGTTTCAATCTATCTAATAAGATGATACTTTGAAATGATAATTTTAGGCTAAAATATATTATCGTCTACGGTTCCCAATATGACGTGATCACTGGAATTTCCCGTGTGAATTTGATATCAGCTTTTCGTTCAAAACTTCCGGGTGTTGGGACATGGCAACGATTATGACAGATTAGATAAGAATTTATACATTATCAGATATTTTGTCTTTCTGTAATATATATATATACAAGACTTGTATATCGAAGAGGTAACTTTCCTAATTCGATATACAACGGAGTGCCGAAAGTGAGTTTGGTAGGTCTCGGAGTCAGATATAAACAGTTAAACCTATAGTATAATACCTTAAAAACCGTCAAGGCCTTATATAGGCCATTGCACGGAACTGTTGTATATATTTCCTTGGCTTCCTTCAAGCCTTAAAAAATGGGAAGGCGAAAACCGTAGTTTTTACCTAACGCCAATAGTTACCGATCCAACTACGATTGATCGTTGCCATTTTTTCTCAATCTCAAGTTATGATAATTTGAATATTTGCCATAGATCGCGTTGCGCGCTTCATGTTCCCCCAGTCTCTTAACACTCCACCTCTTCTCAACAGTTACTGGGCTTCTTTCGTAATACACTTCGAATTACCGTATTTTTCAGTTCCGACGGACTTCAAGTACACACCAACGAGTCACTTCCGACCATTACCGATAGGAGCAAAATCACCACCGTACCTACCAGCGGTCAGCCACCCTTCATGGCCATAAATGTTAGTTATAAAAAAATTCAGTTTTATATCAATAAATTTGTAAGACTGGTTGCAATTTTTACTACGTGTGTCACCATAAAGTAACTACAGTATGAAAAAACATCAATAACTGTCATTTGCTCGAGAAAATTAAAATACTGACAGAGTGGGAAGTAAGTAGTATGACAGGAAATCAAATTGCGTCACATTTAATGAGATATACAAGAAGCTATTGCAATGAACTTTATTTATCCATAAGTATACACAGAAATTACGGAGTAAATGTACAATAAGTAACATTTCTAGGTTTTAACCAAGCTTGCAACTTTTTTAGAAAAACACCAAGAGCTGTATATAAACACACAAAAAACTGGAAAGGATCAGGAAAATATATACTTTACACAATAAAACTATGGGCATGACCGGTAAATTGGACACTTGGTGTAAAATGAGACTTCACTCTAAATCACTGATCCGCAATAATTTTTTTTAATAAGGGCAATAATTTTGTTAAAATGCAAAGAAATATTAGTGAAATAGTCTCCACCAGGCAACCGAAAATTGTAAAACAAGATTTTACGTCATAAACGTGAATTACATCTGATGAAAAAGGGTCCTTTTGCAAATCATTATGTTAATCCAATCAACACAAGCTCAATGAAAAAGCTAAAAAACATCCCAGCATATTAATGAAAAAAATTTTTCCACCATCTATTAACAGGTTTGACTTTTCAACTTCCCTTCACAGTTACACCTTTTATAACATGAAATAAAAAAGGAAAATAAAACTACTTAAAACGCAGCACAGACTCCCCAGTATAAATTCAGACAGCTATTAACAAGTGTTATGACAATGCGACATCACGTTTTTGCAGTGGTCCACCCATGCTTGACAAAATAGGTAAAAAGTTATGGAATTGGGAGAAAGAGATACCTTGTCATGGGATATAATACAGAAGTATGTGCGATACAAGAATAACTGATCCCTGT
Source organism: Styela plicata (assembly GCA_963675895.2). NCBI lineage: Eukaryota > Metazoa > Chordata > Ascidiacea > Stolidobranchia > Styelidae > Styela > Styela plicata. The sequence goes on from OZ023140.1 coordinate 19,460,014, forward strand.
CGACTAGACTGGAAGAATGTTAGCTACTGCTACTCACTCAGACGCTCAAAAAAAAGTTATTTCACGATATTTCTCCTACTAGACGATTAAATGCATTGAGTGACCAAACTGCAACGGTGACCAAACTGTACAAAATAGATCAAAAACATCTGTACTGCTACTGCAGTGTCAATGTTTTGAAGTTTTTTTGTCCATCAGAAATAACTGATAGGAACGTAAATAACTGAAGTGAAGGTCATTAGGTTTTAGGTATTCTTACCTTTTCTTAACAAAACAAATAATTCACCTTGAAAAGTTTACTAATCAAGTTGGGCAATCCTAACATTAATTGTATTGCAGACCATATCAATCCAGTTTCTCATCAAGTAATGAGGAATAGTTAAGTTATTTACATTTATATATAAAATATCTGCTATTATTGACAAAAATAGTATAAAATAAAACCTCACTTAGTGGCAGATGTTTTTTTGCACAAATTCAAATCAATCAGTTTCGTCCTCGAAAAAATCATTACGATCACTATTGGTATTGTCATTGTTTGGGGTTGCAGAAGGCTGTGATGTGCTGGAGACGATATTATTGGGATTTGTTCTTGAGTTTGGCAAAATAGCGTTATTTGTATTGCCTGTGAATAAATTGCGAATATTTAATAAAGGAAAAGTGTTTAGGTTTGGAATGGGAGTAGGTGTGGTGGTGGACGGCCGTCTTGCTAGTTCCGGGTTCGCCTTAATAAATCTTTCTCGTGCTCGCTTTAGCATTAAAGCCTTGCGCTGTTCAAAGAGTTTTTCTCTCTCTTCCGGTTTGTCAGAGAAATATGTAGACACCGGCACCTCATCCGAAGACTCTGCTTCTTCATAGGATGAGGAAGAGGCATTCTCATTCACATTGGGTGATTTTGGGAAGCGAGGATTTTCTGCCAGTAAGCTGGGAGGAGATTGCTGTTCGGCATTTTGCTCAATACTGCTTGTCGATGGAGAATCTTCTTGTCGAATGGCAGATGTCCTATGACGAAGTTGCAAGTTTTCAAAATCTGATTGATACTGACGTTGAAGATTCACATCTGAATGTGTCATATTTTGGGTACCATCTTGGCTATTTTCGGGTAGATTGGACGAAACAGAAGTAGTCGGTACAGGGGAAGAGTTGGTTGGCAAAAAACCAAAGTTCCTTCTGTGTAAATTCTGATAGTTTATTAACTGCTGTGGGAAGTTTGGTTGAACTGGTTGTGCAACTTGGGCTTGTGCTGCAGCTGCTGAGAGTTGTCTTAGAAACCGTAAGGACTCGAGCGGCACTCTTGGTTGTGGTTGTTGTTGTGGAAGCCCTAAAATGAAACAGATTTAATCAGATTTTTTCAGGGTAGATCACTTGCTGTCCTATATTAGCAGTTGAGTCCATTTGGGAGACATTTTCCATGTAGGTTGCTGGCTTGTATCATAATTCATGTAGCTTGTTGCTATTTAAGGGATCGTAGTTGTTTCCTTTTAGATTGTGATTATGGTATCATTTAAAGTGAATTTGAATAAAAGAAATCTTATTAATGCCTTTTAATAGATAATCATACATGAAAGAAAATTATAAAAAAAATTGCTTATGCATTTTACTCGTTTTATATATACTGTAGACCAATTTTTTGAAGTAGTCCAAGTGCTAAAGATGAACAGCATCTTGTTAAAGCAATCTTGCAGTGACTGGGCTGGCCAAAAGCGAATCACTGGATATATCCCATTTCTACTAATACAAATTGTCTCCATTGCGAAGAACAAGAAAGTATAGTTTTTAGTGTTTAAATTTTTTAATTTACACTCATGTATGAAAGCAACAAAGCAACAATTTTCATATTATAAGAACCTAATATGATAGATTTTGTTAAAATTTGACCAAAATTATTTTATTTAATGCTAAAGATTAAAATCCTAGTTAATTTAGCAAGTTTTTGTTCCTATGAGCAATGCACTATTGATTAGAATAAATTATGCTTTGAATCGATTTGAATAACTGAATCGAATTGCCCACAAGTATCAGTGACCCGATACGATTGTTGAAAGAAATACTAATGTAAGTAAACACAAAACCGCAAACTCTAGCGAATCCAATGACTATGCCATCTGTCACCTATCCTGGAGGAGATTAAAAATCCAATATTCAAAATCCCTAACCAAGAAAAAAGTTAATAATCAATTCCCTACAGTATTCAAAGAGTCAAAATTATACTCCTGACATTTTATTCGAACCAGTAATAAGCAGAGAATCGATTTTGGGCGCTGACAAATAAATGCCAACCAAACACAAAATAACTGTAAAACCCCAGACAGATGTTTGAACTTTAAAAATTCCAGTCAAACATAGCACAATCAATCAAACAAAAATGAAATTTACTACAAACATATGAGAAATAATTCATTCGGTCACCCAACTACACGGATGGTTTTAAACATCACCAAGAGCAGATACCATTCTGCACTGCATCCAACCAAGGCAGTTCTAATCGTGAATTAGTGAATTCCAATAAAAAAAACATATCTTACTAACTAACAGCAGTCATAAAATTATCATATATGCGGACTAGATAAGACTATGCCAATTCAAAAATTTTAATCGAAACAACTTTTGTTGAGTATGTGCACCGATGGATCGCAGCGATAAGGCGCAGTCCCTCTGTGGCATATGCTTGACAAAATAAAATTATTGATTGGAATGAATGACAAAAAGTTATACGATGCAAAAACAAACCTGAAAGGACAGCGTTAGTGGGCACAGATACTCTTCCTTCTAATATATTATCTGTTGTTGCTTCAACTGATCTTGTTATTCTCAAATCATTCAATATAACGCTCAGTGGAATCTGAAAATTTAATACCAATATTACATACAGTAATAGCACAATCTCTTTCCATGAAATTATAACTATGTTTGTAGGCTTTCAAAATGCCATTCTGCACAGACAGGCAGAATACCAGCTTTTTGTTACTGTACTCAGACACCTCGAGGAAATGGGTCACACCGAAAGAAAAATTAGCAAATGGAAAAAATTCCATGATATATCTTTCGTTAGAAAATAAAAATGACTCTTTTTGTGTCTGTGGTAGCAACCAAACCGCAGAAAAAGTTCAAAATCATCAACTGTTTTAAAATACCATTTTTGGTGGTTTTGAAGCTTTTTCGTCTAGCTTGATAAAAGATATGAACATTTTATACAATTGAAGAAAAACAAAAATCTGCCACCCTGTCATAGTCTTTCAAACAAAGCAAGATACGAATTATAAAAAGCAAATAATTTTTGTCACTGTTTATCGATCATATCTTGCTTGTGTTGCTGTTAGACTAAAACCTCCTTGAATAAGCTTCAATATACTTCTAATTTCATTGAGAGTGGTTTTGATACCATCTCGTTTAAGTGTCTTCGAGGCAACAGCCAATGAGTCACACACGAATTCAAAATAAAAAATAAACAGAGGAGGTTTAACAGTTCATTACACTATACGACAGAATTATATACTATAAAAAATATATAAAGAAAGTTGCTTCAATTAGAAAAAACTTCAAAGTTAACTATTCGGAATACTTTACAAGTTTCATTTTAAGTAAATATAATGTAAACAAAATTCAAATAATCAGCCTATTTAGGCATTATATTAACAATCAAGACTAAAAATCAAAAACTAATATTCAGAATTTCTAGTATAAAATAATACCATGTATACTGTTTGTTGTTCTTGTTAAGCATATATGAATCTAGGATGCGTAATTTCAAAATTTATTTGCAAATGGCAAAGTATATTTAAGCAGCCACAGATGGACCCATGCTTATCAAAATACTTTAAATATCATTTTCCTGCATGAGTCTCTGATAAAACGTACAGATTTGATTAGAAAATACCTGTGGGAATATTGCTTGTACTTCTCGTGCCATGTTATCAAGTTGTGAATTCCCAGTTGGTTGGTTAGTTGCGTTCAAACCACGGAAATTAGCTCCGCCTAGACGAAAAGAAATCAGTCACAATATTAATACTACTACCAGTACTATTAAGGATAGGCGTTTTATTGATCAATATCAAAAAGTTTTGTCAAGTTTGTATCAATAATAGCAAATTAAGATCTGAGGAGGCAGAGTATCAGTTACAAAGACAGCCAGCCACCTGAACAAAATGATCTTGACCAGAATAAAATTTACCAGAAAAGAAATATTTTTGATATATCAATAGAAGATCAAAATATGTTTTTTTCAAGCGTCTTAGAAACCGGTAATAAAATTCTACTCCAAGTAATATCCTGTTATCCACATTGCTATGAAATAGCAGTAAAGCCATTGACAGGTGAGATTATTGATTGTTAATCTCACACCTCAAATCAGAATGTTTTTTTATCAATATAGTCATGTATTATAAAATTCTAATTGAATCGTTTTTTTGGGAGTAATTTTACAGTGATTTCATATATGCCAAATTTCACACTGTAAAATTTGACATAAATCATGACTTCGCCACAAAGTGGGCAAAAAAAATTCAATATATAGGTACCTTCGATCTGAAATGTGATGAAACATCATAATATAAACATTACAAGTAGGGATGTCCAAAATAATCAACTGGTAATTCACAAATCATAATTTATTTTATTTGATTTTCCCAATGATGCAAAATTAATAAATTAAAGAAGTATACATTTTCAGAAAATATAATTTGCTTTAGTGCCTTTACAATTTTCTGAGAAAATTTGTTTATTACAAGACGTGTAAAAATTAAAAAAGTATCGATATGTCATATAGGTGCTCCTTCCGATCTTACCGGTACTTGAAATGAAATTAAATGAGATAATGTATACCATAAAAAAATTTTTTACCCCTTGCAGCCATGACAGGTGTGTGTGTCACTTCCAATGAAAAACTTGGCAACCAACTAGCAAATCTTGATCCATCAAAATGCCAGAAATGATTCTGATGTTCAGCATTGACCATATTTTCTGCGGCATTGTTGGCATCTGCAAAATTATTGCATTTAATAATCAATAAGAATTATTATTATTAACATAAAAATATACCATCTCAAATTTTGTTTTTCAGAATTCGTTGGAAGAAACGAATTTAGTTGGAAAAATTAAAAAATAGCAAAATATACGATGATATTAGTTAATAATTAATTATCAAGTCTTGATAATTATATTAATTTATATTAGGAATAATACAATATATGAACAAATTGAAAATCATGCGCAAAATATCTAACAAGCCATGAAATTGAATATTTAAGTCACTTGGGTCGAATAAATATTTAAATTCATTACAATTTCTATTTGGTTGAATAATCACAATCATAATATTATATATGAATTTTGTTTATCCAATTAATTTAGTAGATCACCTTGTTCAAGCAAGGGCCTATTTTGACCAGTTGAGCTCCCCGGATCCAACTTTAACTGAACTTTCAAATTGTTCTATCTGGGTGTAGTGTGGGTCATGGATTCATAGGACATAGTTAAAGAGGCTCCAAACCAGTATCTTAAACCTCGTACCAACATGATAAATACTAAGCCAGTAAAGCCCAAAAATTTTAAATCACGAAAAAAGAATTGAATAGAAGAATTGAAATATTATAAATTTACCATTTTCAGCTGGTTGATTTGCCTCTTGATTTCTATCAGTATTGTTTGAATTGCGGACATCAAGTTGCTTTCTGCAAATCAAAATGAAATGATGAATAATTTAAAATTCTTTTAGTTGAGAAATAATCATGCAAAATTGCAAATACTGATATTATATTCTGCCAAAGACCTGCTTATCAGTGCACCACGCTATATTTTATCACCAATTGGAAGATTCGAAGAGCAAGATTTTCGAAAATCATCAATGCTAACTCAGCTGAGAAATAGAAGTGTCAATGCTTTTCAACTTTTTGCAAGGTGTCGTTGACTTGATAACCTTACTGACTTTTTCACACCACTAGTCTATTTTGCGAGATTTTGATCATTGCGATTCTTATTATTGTTGCTAAATTATTATTTATCAAATAATGGATATATAGAGTTTATTTCGATATCCGTACAAAAAAGACTAATATAAACAAACACTAAGGATGAGGATAGTTTGCTGAATGTCTAATGTTTGATTGAACATTGATTAAATCTTTTTGCTTATTTATGAAAGATCACAAGTTTTAGTTGGTACAAAATTTTGATGAGCAACAGTCACCGATGGTTACACGCTTCCTACGCCGGCTGCACCCATAACTGATAAATATACCTCCTCACATTGTGAAATGAGCAAACTAACCTGCAAGTAGGGCAAGTTGTATCTTGTTCAAGCCATGATCGCAAACATCCACTGTGAAATAAATGCCCACAAGGTAGTTTTCTTGCTGTATCCATAACATCCCAACATATTGCACAACTATCCTCTGTAATGCAAACGATGTATAGAAATAGTGATCCAAAATTAGCTTGACATCAGTACAAAATTACTGAATAAATATAGTTATTGATACAGTGTCTTAGCTTGAATACCGTAACACAGGAGTTCATATTAGTTTTGTTTTATGGCAGTCTCAAGTTTCCAGAGAATCGCAAAAGACTTAGATGATTGCTCTTTAAGCTCTACATTTTTACCTTCGTCACCTTATTGTGATAAAAAAGGAGCCAAAATGGATGGATGGAAATGAATAATGACACAATTTGTTTTTGTGACACAAGCTTCTCACCATTTTCTTTCAATTCCTCTGGTGTTGCTTGAGCAAATTTAGCTTCCATATTTGCAACAACTCTGCAGTAATTTTTGTGTCTTCGTATTCTCTTTTGTATTTCAGAAAATATATAGCGAAGCTGAGAATGAAATATAAATTACATCATACAACGGAATACTTCTTTGCAAATATATTTTTTAATCGCAAAGGTTACCAATATCCACTTTTTTATGATACATTTATGTCAGTATTTGTTGAGTATCGATATCAGCAAGCAATGCAGCTATTCCTATCAATACTGGCCAGAAAAGTAGTTTCATTTTATGAAAGTTTCAGTTATAATTATATAGGTAATATAAACGTTAAACATTCTCAAATTCTAACATTCGAAATATAGATAGGCTCTAACTTTTAGGTCATTTCTTTAAAATATAAGTGAAAAATATGAGTCAGAAAAATTGTGTTGAAATGCATTTTATCGGGATGGGTGGATACCGCTGATATATATATATATATATATATAAATATATCTCAACTGAGGTAAATGACACATAGAAATATCATACTGAACCTGGTAAAAGTCACAGATGATAATGTACAAACGAAAAGCTAATAGCAAGCTTTAAATATAGTCATATATACATATTATTCACCTGCATACAGATGACCAAGCTTGCCATTGAAAGCCAGATATTTCCGGAAAACAACATATGTAAATGATGAACAAAATTAACAATTAGAGACAGAAGTTCCATAAATAAATCAGTATGATAAACAATAGTTGCCTTCCTTTCCCAAAGATCTTCACGGCGAATGTCATACAAGTGAATGCCGTATCTAGAACGAATAAAATATAAAAAAAAATTAAATTTCAGTAGATATCAAGGATAATCTGTTTGGGATTCAAAAAATTTATTCAATTTCTTCAGATAAATCAAAAGGCTTCGAAATCATCAATACTGCTATTACATCGCAGTGCTGATTATTTCGAAGTCTTCTGCGTTTTTCTACACTTTCATACATCCATATACCGATAATCTGAATAAGATATCATGAAATATTACTTTTAAATGGCCATTGCTTTCAAGGCTAAGTTTCAAAGACAACCAGTCTTGGTGTTTGGTCAAAGTATTACCTCTCTAGACATAAGTTACATTATTTGACTTTGACCTGTTCTAGCCACAGAAGCTCTGAATAATTTATCAGTCACGTTTCTCACCTCATAAGAACATGGAGTGCTTTTACCATTATGATAACACATTCAGATAACATGAATATCAAGGAATGAAATTCTTGTGATATGGGATAAAAAGGTTGTGTTCGAGAAATACAAGTCCACGATAAACCAAATCCACAACACATCACCAAGCATAAGAGACCTACAACCTGCAATGTATAAAAAAAAACATTTTAGGAGACATTTTCGAAGCATTGTATAGCATACTAAAAGTAAAGTGATATAATTTAGTTTTCTTGTAGAACTCGCGTGTCTTGACGTGGATCAGAATGCTTAGACAGCAGCAATACTGCTGAGAAATAGTTGATAAATTTGGCACCTTTTGTATAACCTCACTTCATCAATGGTAAACCATACCGAAAGATAAATATCAACCTTCTTATATTATTTCTCATTAACATATTGCCATTTCACAAATTTTATTTTAACGAAAGTCATCTTTTCTGGATGAGCAGTAAAATAAATAACATCATGTAGATCTGTTGAATACCGAGTACCATATTACTACAAATGATAACTCTTAAAATGACAATAAAAATTCAGCCTTATGGCCAGTGAAAGTTGAAAAACCATTAATAAATAAAATTACAATCATACCTTCCAATGAAACTGGGTTGGTGTATTCGGAGAAAAAGACAAAAAATCAAATCTGTCTTTAGATAATTTAGTGAGGAGCAGTAGCGCAGCAATGGCAGTGTACCATCCAACCCACAGTAGGACTTCATTCAATGTAAGAACATTCATAACCCCAAATACAAATATGAATTTGTAGAAAACGAAGTTCCAGAATTTGTCCTGTAAGAATGATGTGTTGTTTATATATAATTGGGAAATTCTTGCAATTGTCTAGTATAAGCCACAGACAGGATGTACTTTAGGAATGTGATCGGTCACAGAGACTTACACCTCGACAATGCATTATTGTCTTGGCAGATTTATTTCATAGGAACAGTAGATAAATGAACATCGTTGCTAAAAACTTCAACTGATTAAAATCATGTCTTAGTATTTTTAATTTTAACCACTTCCCAGTTAACTTTTTTTAAGTATGAGGCATGGTCCATCTGTTACTCATGCTTAACAAAATAAATTTTTTATAGGGTTTGGATTCTTTTTTCAATACAAAAATAAAAAATAACCTATAAAATATCAAGTCATAAGTATTGGATGTTTGTGAATATTACTGTACTTTTTGAGGTTTAATATCATCCTTTCTTATGCAATATTTAAAAAAAAATATATATAAGTATATAAGTTGCACAAGTTATCATTAATTTGAAAAATTTGAAATAGGTATTGAACTCTCTCCTTCTACTTATGTACCTCCTAATAAGCCAGATGAAACGATATTTGAAACTGAATGATTCGAAGAAAAAACAGAAATTAGGGCTATGGGTGTATATTATAAATCACCATTTTAAAGCTAGAGGTATATAGACCAATTTGATTGACGGCATTATTTAATTTGAGAAAAGAAAAAATTGCACAAAATTCCCTAGTCATTTCTAGGTTATACCAATCAAAAACGTTTGTGTGTATATATTCTTTTAAATTATATCAACTCAAGCATTGAATTGCCTTTTCATGCACAAGAGGACATGGTTGAATAATTATTACAAAGACTGGCCAGATTAGCAAGCAGCTGAGTCATCATTGCTAGCTCAATAACAAACATTTGACAGACTTAAATTTAATCAGACATGATATGACGCAATAGCTGGTAAAGACACGTATAGCAATTCGGGATCAAGTTACAGAACAAATATCATATAATCAAATTATTAATATACAATTCAGGGTTACAATCATTTCAATTTAAGACCTGACAAGATATTATTATTGGATTTATTGGGAAAATAAATTATTTTACTCACAACACTAACAGGAATAACTACTTCAAATGCTGAGTCAAAAATTTTAAACTATTATAATATTTTGATTTCATTATTTAATGCTTCAGTGGTTTCAGTATAACAATCATATTTTCATATATTTGATTTTAACCTAACTTTGATGCAGAAAAGTAGAATGTCACATACTATGCTACTCAAGACACCAGAAGTAAATGCACTTCATTAAACGAAAATTTAGCAAATTACTAATATGAAATTGTGTTACACTGCTTCAATGTATGTATTTGAATTCATTCACATTTATATAAATATTATTAACATACTTTAATATGTTGTCGTTCCACAACTCTTAAATTTCCGAAAACAACCTTGAGAATAAACTTCGCAACAAGGGCAAGTAAACAGTATGCAGCGTTGATCAACACACCGAGTGTGAGCGGTTCGTCGAGCATGATGGTCAAAACACCTGAAAAAGAATAATATATAAATTTAAAAAGACTACACTTATGAAAATGATTTGAAATATTTTAGACGCATATAGACACAAGAAGGATTTCAAAATAATATTTTCCTTGTCTAGTTCTCGCTTTGGCCAATATTGATATTTTTAAAATGTTTGAAAAAGAGACTGTGATATCGGTCATGCACTATTTCAAATGTCTGGAACTTCTACATCATTTTTTAGATATCAAAACACTTACCTAAAATGATCTATAACGACACTATATAGCAGTAAGTTATTACACAGCAGTAAAATTTCTATCACACTGAATTTTCACTCCTACAGTTCGGAATTTCAGACATCTCAACAAAATAAGAACCTATTCCATTTTCACACTTTTTGAGAAAAATTTTCCTACCGGGTAAATACAATATTCAATGAAGATTTTTGTTCACTGTAAGTCAGAAACTACAATTACTACAATTAGGAGATTGAAGAATAATACTGCACCTTGAGCGTAGGAAGTTCTGTTTAATACTTGACCAGTCTCAGGCACATTAATCGAATCATTAATATTTTCATGACTATTGACTGGGATGACTGTTGACGTATCTTCCATTGATGATGCCTTCTCCGTTTGTTCCAAATTTCTAATAAGTTCATTGTTGGCCCATAAAACTACAAGAGCAAGCAAAGCGACACTTGTAACAGTGTACAGCTGAATGCTTGGTAGCATAATAGGGATCCTACGAAGGACCAAAGACGGCATTATACTATGTTAGTATTAAAATTTCAGTACCAGTACTTATTATATATAAATATATATACACTGTAAAATAAGTTCAATAATCAGTAATTGACTTTGCTGTGAGCTGTATCAGATCGAGTATTGTAGTGCATCATTCAATTAATCTTTTCGAATCTTATTCTTTCATTAAAATGGATGATGCAGTTTCTTTTATTATATTGGAGGACTTTTTCAAAATATAGTTATATGAATTCGCTACATATACATGAAGTCGGCCCACACATGTTTTATTTGAGTTTGGCTTAATGATGGATTTTGCTGCTGAAATGAAAAGTAGCATCACTGATATAGATATTTTTGGTAACAAAAATTCTGCTTACGCTAAACGATTAATTCCCAGTCAATCCTAATACTTAGAGTCTCTTTTTGGTTTACCTTGTGCTTGTAAATCAAACATTGAGAAATTGTGATCTCAAAAATGCTAGTTGAGTCTCATTCAGGGGATAAACTGTAGAAGATTAGATAAATTTGATCCAGCAAAAAAGGAAAATATGGAACAGTGTCAGGGTCCGGAAGCATTTGTTTTTATTACTGATGACATACAACAGATTTAAGTTAAAGAACCACTTTCCAACATTTTGATGGCAAAAAAATTATTGCAGTATCTATTTCAGTATTTCTTTACAAATGCAGCAGGAGACACTAAGTAGCACATATGCATATAATCGTTCCCTCTCTAATGGCTTTAGAAGACTTTCATTTATGATTTATGATTGTGCATTCTTGCCTTGAGCGAATTTTGTTAAAATAAAGGTATTGACTTTCAAGGAAAGGCAGAATTTTTGCTGCCCTTGAATGCGGAAAAAATCAAGAATGAATTTCAGAATCAGAATGAATTTCACAACTCACTGAAAATAGTATTGTACTGTATCATGTTGGAACTATAGAAGGCTATACTCTGGTAGTAGGTTTCGTGTGATGCAATTTTTTTTTTGATTATTCTATCTGAACAAACAAAGGTGCATAAACATGTTAAAAGCATACTTAAAAACTCAACTAAAGCTAAAGAACAACAGTAGACTGACTTTGTAATGTATTAACATAAATTATTAACTAATGCTTTAATCCATCAGCATTTTTGAATACGGTAAAATGATAATAGAAATGTGTCTGATAAAGTAATCAGGTAATGATCAGATAGTATCTTTGTTGTAAACTACAGCATGTTCAAAATTGTCTTATGTAGGATATAGTCCGATAGATACTTTTGGGGGTTGACCCATTTATCTGTTGAGAGTCAATTCGTGGCCTGATAAAATTCGCAATGAACTTACTGCCGATTTGTTCAGTAACGTCGGATGTTTTATATATACGCATCTGATTCGTTTTTATCGTTTTATAGGCCTATGATTCAATATTTTATTCAATTTCTTGCAGTCCTCACAAAAACAAACAAATGCTTGGCTTCTTTTGAGGATATGAACAGATACAGTATGTAAAACAGATATGATTAACAGATAATAGATAAACAGATACGGTTCAATGTTTCACTCCCTCTTACCCAATGTTCCAGCCTCTCTTACTCAATGTTTCACTCCCTCTTACTCAGCCACATTAGATATCGTTGCTCAGTTTGGGTTCATGGTAATAAAAATTTAATATAAAAAATACAAAGCACTTGCAACAACTTCCAGAGTTTGATTTGCAATAAAAAATGTGATGAAAATATTGACTACCTGTATAAATCTATAAACATTCATAAAGTGGAGGGTTTGGCCACTTTTAAGATTTCATCCATAGCTTATGATTTCTCTTCAAAACTGTTTTGGTTAGAGCCTGACCGATATCGATACCAATATTTTGACATTTTAGCCCATCCACCAACATCCTATCTTACGTGAAACTCACTGGAAAATCATCCAAAGAAAAGGCAATAAATTGAAAAACAAAATGTCTATTACATAAAAAAGGCAAATGAATAAAAAAGAAATCTTCAGTACTTTGAAAAAATAACTATCCATAAAATTGCAACCTGTATTGCACTTGGTGGGGAATTTCCCAGATGATAGTCAAAAATATTGCGCAGTTTCGCCATTTGAACGAAAAATGCGACATTTTAAAAGCTTTGTTCATATCCGAAAATGTAGTTCGGTTGGCCGTTATTATCGGCTGCTTTTGTGATCTGCCAATGTATACGAAAACAGCAAAATGGGGCTGATATATCGGTCGGGTTCTAGTTTTGGTGAGGGATTTAATAAAAATGAGTCCAACAGAAGAAGTAATCTGAATTTGCTTTTGCCATAAATGAGCAGATCTATTACTCCACTATTATTAAGCTGCACTTGTTCTAAAATATGGAATTCTTCGCCCCCCCCTACTCTAAAAAAGGTGAGGTGAATCGGGGTGATGGTTTTTGGCTCGTTGTATTTCGCCTGATCATGGACCCGGTTGTTGTAGGAAGCAGAAAGCAGCGCTTACGTGAATCCCCATCCCTCACGGAATTCGAACCTACGTCATGACGATCGGAGATGTGTAACTTGGTATTACCAACGCTTTACCGATTGAGCCAACGTGAACCCCAGCCCCTTGCGGGATTCGAACCTACGTGATAATGATCGGAGATGCGTAACTCGGTATTACCAATGCTTTACAGATTGAGCTGAAAGGCTAACCAGACTGTTAGTCTGTACTGCAATAACCAAAACTACCTGAAGCGAGTGAGAAATGTCCCGAAACGACCACAGTTATACTTGACCATTCAGCATTGATAAATAATCTAGAACGGTGTTTCAAAGTGGTCCCACCTGCCTTTCCTTCCCAGGGTGTAAATTTGAAATACAGAATATGTGATCAGTGATTATAACACTTAGAAAAATAACAACACAATGATGACATACACAGTACAGCACATAATATTAAGGTGTAACACAATGTCTTGCTTGGCCGATCTTAATTCTCATAACATAATTGTTATTCACGCATTATCCAGTAAACATAAAAGTGTCTTTTTATTTGTGTGTATGTGTCGGAGTAAAGCCAATACCAATACGGATTTTTTAATTATTTTGTTGATGCAAATACCTATGTCCAAATTCATATTGATTGACCCAAAGATATCAAACAAGCCCAATAATAAACAGTATAAAATTTAAAAACTAAATATTATTATGAAATACAAAAAAGTTGCCACTTTCTCACATGGACGACGGTGTCGATAACTATGCGGTAAAAATTGTTGTACTATGAACTATAGTTAATATTTTCATCCCACTGAACTGTTGGAATGACCTTAAAACTTCGATTTCAAACTTGATTTTCAACTGGCCGACATAACTACAGGGTCGTTTCGGTACATTTTCCCCTTTCTTTGGAGTCGTTTCTCGACTTTTCTGTTGTTTCTGTAACTAGAGTAGGTACGGTAAACCAGGCACTATCTAATTTCAGGAGACCCCTAATTTACACATGTACTGTCTGACTGTGTATACTGTAACGTTATATATAAAATCTTGCTAATAATAATATACAGTTACAAAATACATTTCTGTAATCTCCAGTAAGTTATATCCTAAAACACAGTCGCTCTGCACTTACGTTAAATCTAAAATCCATACGTTTAGTACTGAGAAGTTCCCATACTGCATACGCACACTGCACACCTTAAGTTAGCACTCCAGTTACGTTCATAAAAAACAGTTACGGTATTTTGATACAACCTTGTCCAATTGAAATCAGCTTTTAGGTTTAATTCTAACTTTGCGATTATTTGTCTTGCGTGTTAGGGCAGATTCGGTGATGTGAATTGTTTCTTGTTAAGATCAGAGTTGCGAATGGGCCTGTATTCAGTATTATTTTGCCAGAAGCTGTCTACTTTCTGTGTTTATACCGGTACAGGCGATGTTGTGACCATACAACGTTTGTACCGGTATGTTGTGACTAACGGTACCTACTCTGTACTAATTCGGAATTTGCTCAGTGCTAGGAACGTTGTACCTGTCTGTTCTCGAAATGAAAGACCTTCACCCGATTCGGAACTGGTACCAGTATTTGCACGAGAGGTCGTGGTTCGCCATAAGATTAAGCTGTATTCTCGGCTTTCCTCTCCCGCAGGAAAAAAGTGATATCATATCCTAAGATTTACTGAATTGTTTCTTACACCTCACGTGCGGTAGAGTACGTGTACAACGCTGAACCTGTGAAAGCTGAATAGCTGATAGGAACGATGATAGGAAGCGCTACTCAGAGGCTATTTTACATACGGTAACTGTGGTCGACTTACTACAAAAACGAACGTTTTTGGAGCTTTATGAGCCAGTACGGTACCATTATGAGCTTGTGCAAGATATTCAATACCACCTTACGATAAGGCGGACTATGTGGTAATAAAGTTCGAAGCATCAAATCAACATGCCTCTGGACCTGATAGACCCATAAGATACAATTTTAATATAGCAGATATTCCAGAATTTGTAAATATTTGAAAGTAAAAGAGTTTCCTGTCATATGCGAATCAAATGGCTCGGGGGTCGCAAAAGATAAATTTTAATGCGCACGTGTTTGATATTTCAATCTATATTTACATTCTAGTGTCGGATAGATATTCGGTAGATCATACGTTTCCAGTGGGTCATTTGCCTGTTCGTGTATTATGGGTCTGGTAATTATTTATTGTAAAATGATTGTTAATTCATTGTTATTGACCGACCTTAAGTAATACTTCAAACGTTTGCATAAGTCAGATTATACTGAAATTATACTGCTACTGTATGACTTATGCCATGCCAAGCGAAATTGCATTACATTGAAAGACTTCAGATTTTTGAATCAGAAATAAGATTTTTGAAGGGAGGTAATTTGATGACTGTTCGATATCTCAAACTAATCACGACCTAACCAGATATGAGTTCATAATCCAAGCGTTCAAGAGGTTTTTCAGAACAGGCGGTATCAGACAAGGCCTTTTTATTGTGATTTGTCGATCACTCTTAAATCTCCAACCTAATGTTGAAAACTTAAGTTTGAAGTTCGGATTAAATATTAATTTATTCGATTAGGCATTGGGTCAACCGCGCCAAAAACCTTACGCAATTTATACTGTTGAGAATAGTCTACTGAATATCATGCCGCCTATGAGCGTTCGTATGTGGTCCATGATATATTTGGCGGCGACACCATTTATTTATTTTAATTAAAACTTATATTTTGTCAAGCATGAGATTTGAGTTCAAAAAAGCAAGCATATCTATGAGATTTGAGTTCAAAATGTTTCTACTGCTGGGACGTCATTCGCAATTCTATAGGGATTCTATTTTTGCATCAGGACCAGAAGTTTAGCATTCCCTATGTGTATAGTATCGCTGTAAAATCGAATATTTCGTCAGTCATTATACATGAAGTGTGAATTGAATAAGTGGATGCGATTTGTTCATATCATTACCGACCAATTCGTACCAATAGTGTTTGGCTTTTTACAGGGGGGTTAATTGTGACGGCATAAATTAATTTACTATCCATGTGGAGTTATGGTTCAGATTCAAATTCCAATTGCGTCATTTTCAGGCCTAATTTGAACACAATGTACACGATGATTCTCCATATAGTCAAGAGCATATTTTGCTTACTCTGAACTGAACTGAATTTACTGAACACTGAATTAACCTGTCGCTGATTACAGAATTTCATTTTTTAGACAATACGATGTTGATGGAAAGACTTAATAAACAGGAAAGGATTTCTCGGATTTTTCGAAAAAATCACAATTCTGAATCAGGTTTGTCGCAAAATAGAAAATTTCGTCTTGAATACAACCTCGTCTAAGCTACAGAGCAAATTATGCTTTAATTTGATTTTGTTATAATATAATATCATTTGGAACCGTAAACTATTCTGATATTCCGTTAATGGCGTTTTAATGTCCACTAAAATTATTAGGATTATTGATTAAGCCACCGTCAATTTATTTCATAAATATTGAAAGTAGTTCGAGGCACAAGAAGTAACTTAATCATTCCTTTACTAAGCAGCTACCGGAAACGGAGAGAAGGAAATAGCAGTTCAGGAATTCAAAACAGAATCGAACACGACCGTGAGCGGATTTAAACTACCAATATTGTTTTTACATTTACGTTTTGCATTAAGCAAGACTTCTTCATATGAAGGCCTAAATATATTCCTAAAAAATCCAACTAACACCCACCTGAATGACGAAGATCTGCTACAAAAAAGAAAGCATCAGTCGGCCCAGTACGGTCCTCGACATAATATTATGTAATGAAGTGTATTAGTAGCTCACTTGGGGTTGGATTGTTAAACTTATGCTCCTTTCCTATAACTTTCGTTTGATTTCCTAAAAAAAAGTAATTAACATGCCTAGTTATACAATTCTTAGATTCAATGTTAGAATTTCTTCGAGCAATTCAGTCTTCTGGATATAGACTCCTTCTGGTAAATTGGCAAATTTTCCCGAATCAAGAATTTTTATTTTTTCCGGGAACTAATTCCATAAAATATTGGTTTTCATTGGTTGTCTTAATGCTGTTTTTAATTGTGAATGTCGTTTTTGAATATTTTTATTGATATCCGGTTTTCCAACATTTTTTGTTCTTTCTTCTTTGTTTTTTGGGTTGTTGCTGCAAGTACATTTTATCCACTATGAGTGTGTTTCTTTGCTATGAGTTTTTTACTAAAATTTTTTGAAAAATTTCAACTTTCAGGATATACTTCGAGCCTATTTAAAGGCATTCGAAATGAGTATCGGTATCGGTAATTTTGAGTATCGGTTTTGGTATCGGTATTGGCCAAATCCCACGCATTCAAGTGTATAACTTTAATCTTACACAATCGAAGTTGTACAATCGAATAATAGTATCATTAGGACGTATAATAAATTTCAAAATTGTGCAAACCTAACTCCGATTTTTTCAGTTCACTATTCACGAAAGTTTTGAAAAGAGATGGATAGTGATTTGTCACATTAGGAAACAATGTTAATTAAATAATAAACATTTTTGCGTTTCTTCAACCCGTTAAATTCCTAAATTCGTAACTGACTGTCTGCTTGGTGTGCCGTAATTTTTAATCGGAAGCGCTGAATAGAACCCGCAACTTACATGACAATGAGTTTCCACGATCTGCAGCACCAAGTTACAAAAGGCTAAACTTTAAATGGAAACCCTATCACGGGCAATCATAAAACCATTTACCACTCCTTTGTCTTTTTCAGTCGTCTGTTAGGACATACCTTCAATCGTTTGTAATATAAAAGAATTGTTCTCCATTGATTCTTTTAGTACGATTAAAGCATGTTTGCATACTAAATAGTAGCATTTGCGTTTTCGCCTGGGGTGTATACGATAAACCGTTCGCATTTCCTCGCTAAATTGTAATTGTTTTTTTGTTGTTGTTGTCTAAAATGGGAATTTAGCAAATATTTGGAAAGAGTAGTGTTGGATTTCGCCATGTTGCGATTTGAGTTAATAATTTTAATTACATTCTGTGCGATTTTCATACGATTTTGTCATGGAGACAGAATTTTCCTCTGCACAGCAAGACCAAGGTGGAGCGAGTTTCCTGTTGCCTGTCATTCCGATATCTTTATGGACGATGAATGTGAGTAACGAATTAATTTTTATATAACTTCAGATGTACTTAATAATAATACACAAATGTATTAATATTGTTCTAGCTACAAAAACGGAAAATCGCCTCAAAATTCAAGGGAAAAGACTCAAAGCTGCAGAAAATGAAATACGTGAAATCAGAAATGGTGAGATATAATGGTTAAGTAAGGATCTTGAATCATAGCTTTTCTTGGGCTTAAGTACTCTTACATAATCGAGGAACGATTTTAAGTTTCATGGAAATAGTTATCAGTAGCCCTATATACAATATGCGTTTATGTTGCATTAACAGCTGTATAGATTTTCAAAATAGCAACATTTTAAGTCTTGACGCCCCAAGAACATTTATGTCAAAACATATTTTGTGAATGGGCGCCACTGATGGATCACGCCGCTTTGGCGTGGTCAATCTGTGGTACATGCTTAGCAAACTAAAGTTTATGAGAGGCATACGACAGTTGAATAAAAGTGTCGGATTTTATAAAACAGTTGGATCAAAAAAATCTTCAGCGGAAATTTGAGCCCAAGATACGATATGGGATTGGGATCAATATGTATTGAAAATTGCGAGATTACGATATGACGATTTTATTTTTCGGCCTAAGGGGGGTCAGTTATTCATCCTCCCTCTATGCTTTTTATTAGCTGTGGTAGATTTACATAAAAATTCTCTTGCTAATATGTTCTAATACTCTCGTTAAGGATCAGGTCGTCCAATCACTCATTCACTGTTTAATGATCATACTTATTTCAATCTATAGTTTACTTTCAATAATTTTATTCTCTTCATACTGCGCGTGAATCTTGCTTTTGTCACATTCTTTAAATACATGTTGAAGATGCTACTTTAGCTAGGCGAAACGTTTGAGAATTGAATTTGTGTTAAGTGTGAACAAGACTTTGAATCTCTCTAATACGAAATGATTTTCCGAAATTATTTTTAACGAACGATTTACGGAATAACTATCCATAGTGTAGCCTAACGATATTTTGGACTGAAGAGACCAATCTTGACGGTATTTCCTGGTTAAAAATTTTTGTAGTTTTTCTATTGATGAAATATATTCTTTTATTTTCTCCTTTCAAGAAAACGAAGACCTGAAAAAGAGGCTCGCTTTTCTGGAATCCACCGTATCTTCTTTAACTAATAAAGAGACTCTGATGCCAGCCAGTGAGTACAAAATTACTATAGACTTGAATCAAAAAGGTTCAACACGTTCGCAAATTATACAATATACAAGCTTCTCTCTAATGTGGTAAGGTACATTTTAAAGCATAAGAAGAATAATAGAGTCTATTTTCATTTCAGCAATCTGTTTTTTTTTTTTTTACATGAACAGTGATATTTCAAAAATTATGAATCTGAAGTTAAATTATTTACAGTCCCCAATTGGGTCTGGGTTTCATGATGCTTATAGGTATCAAATAACTACTTTGTTGTACTGTGCCGTTTGCGTTTTAAGGGGTAAAGTGTGAAGTTAGTTTCATTTTTAAGATACTTCATGTAATTATTAATAGTGTTTTAGTCATCTGACAAAGCAACCAATTTCCTGTGCTGCCAAACTATTTTTGGAACCCTAAAATGTAATGTAGCTCTAACCCAAAACAATTTTCACTCACGCGGTGGTAACTTTCTAAACAACCCAGTCAGAAAACATGTGTTCAAAAACGTTTTGCTAAGCATAAATCACTGTGACTCATGCGTAACAAAATAGAATTGCTTATTTGGAAGAAGAGGATTAAATCGATTGTGGATTTAGGTTGATAGGTGAATCTGTTTGTTATATTGCAGAAAATTGTGATGTGCAAATCGAGGACTTATGTTTTACGACCTTTGTTGAGAAGAAATGGAATTTAACGTACGAACGAGCTGTCGCTAAATGCAAGGAGTTTAATTCTGTTGTGACTGAAATCACTGATGAAACCCAATACAAAAATATCACAGATAATTTAAGAGAGAAAATCCCGGATGGCTGGTCGTTAATTTATATATGGATTGCCAATGAAATCACACCACAGGTGCAATATGCTTTACAACTCAAATGGTTAAACATGGCGTACTCATGTTACTAATATGGTCTTCCTTATAGTTAGTTTACTTTAAAAAATTTATATAAAATTCGCTATGTAAACGGAATAATGCTTCAGCATTATTGCTTATATTTTATTATATTTCGTCCATTTTGTAGACAAGTCATGATGAGTCAAAGCAGGTTGTAAATATGATATCACTACAAAATGAATCAATTTATGAATAATAAGATCTTGAATCTAGAATAATAAGATCTCTGAGTCTCGGTAACTTCTGCAAATCCATGACCACCTGTCAATTAAGTGTCAAGTCGAAATGAAAATTTGATGACTTTTTAATTACACTAAACTTGTTTGCTCAAAAATGGCCTCTGGTATCAGTCATGATTTATTCAATGGGTAACTATAACAATAATAGTCTGCAGTTATATATACTCTGGAGCCTGGGCTGAGTTACAACGACCTACTTCTATGTTTCTTCCTCATAGTCGTGAAGCTCAACAAACTAACATAGAGGATACTTCGAGGCAATTCTACCACCCGCCGCTTTATTCAACGCGAAACTAACTTTTCCTAACTTCAAAATGACTATTTTCATCGAGTCTAGCCTCCAGCACTCTGTTTAAATAATTGACATCTATGGAACAGATTGAACCGATTGTTTCAAACAAAATAACCAATGTTCTTTCAATTGCAGACGGGAAAACTGACAGTGCCCTATACCCATTGGCTTCGTGGTTTACCAAAAGTAGGAGATGAACACTCAAAATGGAAAAATATATATCTGATAGTTGATAGAAATCCTGAAGTGAAGTTCCAAGGAATGGGCAACATTCCATCAGGCACGCTTTGGAACGGTGTTGTTTGTCAAACAAGGATTAAGACATGATGGTATATTGCAATCATGTATACTTGAGATTGTCATTCAATATTCTTTATATATCTATTGATATTTCCCTCCTATTATGGTTACATTTTTCAGAAGTTTCAAGTGGCATATTCAAATAGCTCTTAGATTAATTAAAAATATAAACAGCTTCAGGCGTACGAAATTTTATGAGGTATTGCTCAAAACTAAAAATTTTATAGGATTATCTATAACGAAAAAGAATTATATACCCGATGTCAATTACAAGACTATTCTCAGAGACTTTGGGTCATAATTAAACAAACGATCTTTCCCGAACGCTTGTAAATACGCTAATGATTCCGATTCATTAGTGTTTTTTCGAGTATGCGGAAGCCTCATCCGTCACTTTGTTACCTTAAGTTAGTGAATGCAAGATTGAGTCTTTTTATCAAATGAAGAAAGTAAATCGCCTCATAATATACACATATAGACTGCTACCAACAACAGTATATATAGAACAAAGATGCGTGTTAGGTAAAATGGCAAGATCACTTAGATTTAAGATATGCATTACAAATACCCAAATTTGTTAAAACAACTTTTTTCAATTATGAGTCACTGATGGATCGCGTCGATGAGACGCGTCCATTTGTGGTTCATGCTTGATATCAAGTTTCTAATTGGGTATAATGCTGAACCGGTACATTTTCTTTTTATGGACATGTATTGTACTTTGTGAAATATATATATATATAGGGGCTGCAGCACGGTGGGTAGAGTATTATCATCGTTTAAAGATTATAGACAGGTATCAATGAGAAATAGTCTATTAGTGGTTCATGTAGGTAACGTTAATACTCCAGATTCATGATAAGCAAATAAATGATATTGAATAATTGCTCTGAAGAGGGAATGTAAGTTTTATAATTTCGATTCGAACCAATGTTAATTCGAAATCAATTCTGAGCATTTTAGGTAAATTCCTTATGATTCTAATTGATTCCTTTTGCTCCGCGTATTTGGAGTTCTGCCGCTGTCAAACCTTTAAAAGCAAATACTTCATCTTTTTGGCGATTCAGAGAGTTTTTATGACAACTGACAATTTTAATTGTGCCCAGTCCTAAAATCAATACACAGCCGTATTTCGTTCTTGTCCAGTGTTGCTCAAATTTGAAACATGAATGTACTATTTGGTTTTGACAACTAATATAGTATCTTAAACCGGTTGGAACTAAATTTTTGAATATAATTATTTTAGAAAAGATTCGATACTTGCGTCCCTACTCTGAAGTTCAGTTTAAGGCAAATTAATGAATTTAGGTTTTATAATGCCTACCGTATTTACTCGATTGTAAGCCGCGGCTTTTTAAGTTTTTTCCATCATGCTGTGGCTTAAATTCAAGGGCGGCTTACATTCAAAATTTTTAACACCATAACCTGCGGCTTACAATCAAGTAAATACGGAAATCAACAATCGCAGTTTCAATATTTTCACAGAATATTTTATATTTGTAAAATAAAAACTGAACACCACTAATAATGAACATGGTGAAACGTTTGTTCGACCACCTGACTTTGTGTATCCTTCTCCAATCCATCGTTATTGTCATTTGCCAAACAAGTGAAAAGGTTTTCTGCAAACCAAGGTCCGGTTGCGGAATTGATAAATGCGATCCCGTAGTTCCAGGATGGGATGGAGCAGATTTCGATATTAATGCACATCTACATCGTGACGAATTTCCATTAACATGCCAGATAGATAACGGAGGTATCAAAATTACAATAATTTGGTTATGTTACAGTAAGATATTGTTTTGACTGTTGTTATTTGAGTAGCATCTCATCTAATACCAGGACAGACGTTTTTCATTCATGGATAATGCCATGACATGTTTTTGCATCGCTCCCATTCTACAAGGGGCTATTCGCGGATGAGCTGGTTGCCCTGGCGTCTCAAAACGCCTATAATAATAAAATAATTTACATCAGTACCTAGAGCGCACATCATTTGTATTTTCTCAAATATGAGCCACAAATGGACCGCGTCTCATCGACGCGATCCATCAGTGACTCGTACTTGACAAAAAATATTTCGAAAAATTCGATGGGGATAGAGTAAAGAACACCATAAATCAAAATTGTTACCAGCATTAGCAATGGAAAAATACTGGCATAGTTAAATAGGAATCACAAATTTAACCCTTCGCCAAAAGGCACGAAATTACCCGACTCAAGAAGTCGAAATACTGTCGATTTTATTTTATACTCTTTGCCATTTTGGGGATGAAAAATTCAATTTTTTAACAATCTAGATATGTCAAAACTAGAGAAAGAATTGGAAAGTCAAAAAGGAAAAATTAGTATCATGGAAGATTTCAACATCGATCTGCAGAAAGGTTGGCTTTAAAATCTATAGTATTATTGCCTCCAAGAGTGTAGGACTGTAATTTTAGATTTTTGCAAAACATACACTAAAACTTGGAGCTCGTGGTATTTTAGACGTATCATATTACCAATATTTGCTGCTTTTTATGGTTTTTTATTTTTTTTTCATTCAAATCCATCCATAGGCTAGTGCCTAAAAAGAGCAATTTGAAACAAAAGTACAGTAAACTAACTGTTCATTTACAGTAATTGCATATTTTCAAAGTTGAAAAAAAGCCGTGTTAATGAGATTTATGCCAATTTATACCGCCAGGTAAAATTACTGTCAAAGACCAGGGATTTTGACGCATTGTTTGTAACAGTGTAGTGGCAAAGAGCTACTACAAAATGTATACTATCAGCAATTGCACTCTACGAGTAAATAGTCGCAAATGAAAAATGGAACTGTTACTGAGTAGGGATAGGATGGAAATAGGATAGGATGGGATAGGAACAGGATATAAAGGGATGGATGTGAAGGAGATAAATATATTGGTACGTATATGTGGGCTTGGACGCTTATACACCAAACCACCAAACCAACCACAAAAGGCCCAGAACTTTATGTGGCTCAGCTGAACCCGTGGTGCCCAACTGATTTTTTTTTACAATTTTCTCAAAACAAGGTATATTTCCAAGGGAAATATTTGAGAAACCAATCAGTAGCGTACTTCTGTATTGCCCGCTCTGTCAAGACGATGCATTAAATTCCGCGTCGACTATGTGAGCTGAGAATATCTGAGAATACTTCTAACTTTTTCAGAACTGAAAGAAGTCAAAGAGAGTAACAAGCTGCTAACGAAAAAATTAAATTCTGCACAAATGAAGCTGAATAAAAGTAAAAAATTCTCAATTTTTTGGTATATAATTACTTCATCCAAATTAAACAAGATTTTTTCAGGCACTTCGAAATATTACAAAACAAGTAGATAAAGTAGCCTTTCAATCGACTCCTTGTTTCTAATAATCATTAAAGGATTATTATTGTTTCTAGCATAATTTTTAAGGATCGATCTTTATTCGTCTTATGCGTTCCCGGTGTTCCATGTTTATTAACCCGGTTATGCTTTGCTAGAAATAGAACTGCATGTGTAGAGAATATGGATTTGCTATATTTTCATGGAAGTTAGCTCTAGGCAAGGCGGAAAGCAGTCCTTAAAAGACGCCAATTAAATGCCACTAAGAGGCAAAGAGCTACACCATAGTAAAGTACACTATAATATCTACCCTGTTGATTCTGTTATGCGCATACTTTACCTATAATTTTTTAGTGGGAAAAGATTTTGTAAGACTCGAGAGAAAATTGGACGAGATGGGAAAAAGATTCGAACAGACAGGTGATAATGAGGCAATGAGTACACAAAGATCTATCACAGTGGATAGAGGAATCACGCCGAATAACATAGATTCAGGTACAAGTTTGGCTATGTCGATTCTAATGTTGAGTAATAAAGTACTCTGGAAAACTCATACGAGGTTTAAAAAAATTGTAAATTCTTGCTATGTTAACTATCTGATGATTTTTGCATGTAAATTAGTCAATGTTCAGACCTTAGAGACCTGTAAAATTTTAGGATATCAAAAAATAGGTTCCTAACCATGTGATCCGTCGGCGGCTACTCTTACTGGTGGTGAGGGGGGAGAGGCATTCTTCTCCAAGATATTGGAGTTTTATCAAAAATATCTTCAAATTTATGAATATTTTGCTCCAATATTTTGACCGAAGGGCCAAAAGTCTTTTGCGCGGCTTTGGCGCGCACGTTTTGTTACAGATCATTTAATTCGTCCATTATTGAGCCTTTACACTTTCCGTCCCCGCTGCTCTTATTTCTACATAGTAACAAAAATGCAGTAAATATACTGGTCATTTATAATAATTGAATACTTTCAAAGTTAAAAATCGCAATGTGGATGGGATGAATGCAAAGTACGGACTGCTAAGGGACCGCACATCGCTGGTGCGCTTCATCAACCACCCATAATTAGCGAAAAGGCAACTTTATATGGTTTTATGTCAATTCCACCCAATTAAAATGACTGTCACAAGCAGTCATTTTACTGCATCTTTCACAGTGAATTTTTTGACGTACTTTCGTACGTACGTACAAGTATTTCACGTATAAGATGAACCCAATCAGAATTTTTTGTCGAGCGTGAGACACAGACGGACCGCGCCTCGTCGGCGCGATCCATCAGTGACTCAAGCTCGACAAAACATTTCTAACTCAGAAGAATATGTCCATATAATGATAGAATTTACCCCCTGATCGAGCATCCATTTGCTACTTCTGCAGTGTTCAAGAAGAAATGGCACTGCAGGAAGCTATTTGTTGATTTCACTTTCTTTATATTTATTTCTCCTGCAACCGTACACTAATTCAAATGCAATTATTCATTTTTTTCTAGAATACTGCACCCTCAAAATCGAAGACAAATGTTTCTGGGCAAGAATTGAAGATGTCAACTTTCTTAGAGCAAAAGAAATCTGCAATGACCACGGTTCAGAAGTTGCTCAAATCCCGGATGAAAACACTTACAGTTTGATTTTGAATGAATTGCGTCAGAAAATTCCGACTCCGTTAAGACGAATGAAAATATGGATTGGATTGGAAGTTAACCCAAAAGTAAGGCTTCACTAACTTTTAAAAAATACCCTCAACCGATAAATGTTTGCGCCTATTGCACTCTCCTCTTTCACACACTCTCTTTCTACCTACAAACACAGCTGCCCATCTTATAAGCTCGCAGTTTTCTGTTCTTTGCATTTTTATTCATTAATTTATTTTGGTTTATCATGTTTGAGTCACGTAACACGTTAAAGCTTGATTATTCTTGTGGCGGCAAAATTTTCAGTTTGAATTCAAATCCATCAAAATCAAGTTTCTAAAACCGTAATACATATTATTTAGCCAGAGGTATTTCAAACCACGCGTTTTTATCGAATTTCATTTTGAAAATGACCGGAAGCAGTATGTAAAACAAACAGCCTAGCAGCCACTTGTTTGCAGGACTGGGCAATTCAGTTCGGTGATTCGAATCAATCCGAAGCAATCCTAAGCACAAATTATTTCAATTTATTGTTATTCGTTTATAGAAACAACAACTTGCTAAATTAGGTGGAATTTTCGACGATAGCGACAAAATGCAGTCGATTTTGGTCAGATTCGATCAAAATCGAATGTGTCATTGCCATTAAAGAATAAAAATTTTCGCTTCCAAATATGGAGTGTGAATTGAAAATACATTGACTTTTATCTGTTTATACTGATAACAGTAATTCACATCTCTAAATGTCTCAACCTAATGGAGGTTGTAATATTAAAATGAATCTTTATTATTTATATATGGAATTCGAGGTTCGATACAATTTGAAAAAATTATTCAAATTCCAAATGATTCGGTGTTGTCCAGCCATACTTATAATATTACAATAAATAATGTGGCAAAAGAGCCACATAAAATGAAAATACCAGTGACTAGGCTTGCTATAACAGGATGTAGTAAATGACACCTACCAATTATTTGCTTCTGTTTAGTCGCTTCTCGTTGCCCATTGGAAATACGTTGCAGTATTTTCTCACTCCCGCACCTACTGCATTTGATAAATCGGGTATTGGCCAGACACAACCATGCAGATATAAATGTATTTTGTGTAGAGAAATAGCACTGAATATGTTATCAAGTACTTTTTGATATATACTTTCTTCAGTCTCCTTGGGTATTCGGGTAAGCAAAAGAATATGATGAGAATGAGTAGTTAGTAAAAAAACATCTTTTATTGAGTGTGAGTCACTGATGGATCGCACTGTCATGAAGCGGTTCATTTGTGGCTCAGGCTTGACAAATAAAAATTTCGGATTGGGTAGCTCAAACCAGATCGAGAGAGTTATTGCTGGACACTGTATCTCAAACAACACTGATTCTAAAATAAAAAAGATTTTTTGTTGTTGTTTTTGGTATTTTGCATCCCATCCGGACATTATATCATATTCTAATGAACATTATGAGCTCAAAGATACTCAATGATTTTATTTACAGACAGGAAAATTAAAGCCGTCGTTATCCTTCGCAAAATGGCAACCTGGTGCTCCACATACCGGAAATTCAGTAAAGGAATACACGAATGTATATATTGAAGTTGATAGAAATAAAAATCATTTCCAAGGTGTACGAAATATTCCTCCTGTTGATTCCACCCATGGAGTAATTTGTCAGACGATTATTCAATAAGCTTTGTCGTTATTGCAATTCTTTTACAGTTTTGTCTCCTACAGTAATTTACTATACGAAAAATGCTTTCTCAAGGTCTATTTCAGGTTGTTGTTATTTCAAAAATCTGCTCAAAATATTTTGATTCAAACTTTAACCTACATTAGCCTTCGAAACGGCCAATTTTGACACTTGTACATTATTATTATTTTGTTGCTTCCGGCTTTATGAACTGGGACTTAAACTCCTTTTTTCCATTTGTTAATGTACATGTTACCTATATGCTGCAGTTTTTTCGAGTTTTTCCTGCACGTCTTAATAGACGACTACACAATCAGAAATTTTGTCTTGCCAATTATGGGCCACATCTGTAGCCCACCCTCAACAAAAGATAATTCAGAAAGGTGTTTCTGACTACATTGGTAAAAGCTGTTTTCAGTTCAAAATGCTGTTTTTTATCTCTCTTCTTAGCCAAAATTAAGCGCTCTTTATTATTTTCTGTTGTTGAAATACGTAACATATAATACAATGCGCATTTTTCGCATTTTTCGTATGTTAAATAAAACAGAAAATTAAAAATTGCTTTTTTCTGGAAAATATAGCAACCAAAAATATAGCAAGTGAATTGCATTTGTTGAAAGAGCTTCCGGCATAATTCGCGTCAGTCATGCTACCCAAAACAGAATGCCTGATTGTCTTGATGTTTGTCTATGGCAGTGTAAATAATATTGTTTCAAGCATAAATACAGAAATTTTGGAGCTGTGAAGAAAATAAATATAAAGTGAATTTACTGGTCATTAGCAGTCATTAGATATTTCCAAAGGTAAAAAAACGTAAAGTTTTTGAGATTCGGGCTAATTATAGGCTATTGATGGAACGCACCGGGGCCAAATATTTGTCCGCAAATATCAATTTTGAATTTTTTCCAATACCGCCAAGTATAAAAAGTGACTGTCAAAGACCAGTGAATTTGTTGCATTTTTGTTGAAGTGTAGCACCAAAATCCTATGGGTTAGATAAGGGAAATTTTGACCACAGGGACACTGTAAAAAATCGTCATACAGAAAGAGCGAAAATATAGAATTGAAGAATACTTTTCAACCCAAAAATATTTTGAGCCGTCACATAATACACGGAATACATCCACTTTTTCGCCCCAATATAAACGTTTGGGATAACCCACAGGATGGTGGGGGGCATCTGTAAAGATATTCTCATTTGCTATTGCGCCCCACACTACACGCCTAGATAATATATATTCAACCGCTTTGGAATGAAAGCATAGTACAACACATTATTATAATGTACACATTACAAAATCAGGAAATTATTTATAAAGAAGAAATAATTTACCAGAATATAATATCATACGTTATACCAAAATGTTTTTATTTGTCAAAATTTTTGTCATAAATATCACAAAATAAGAGAATTTCTAAAAAAAAGTTTAATTAAATCGATGCTGGGAATAACTGCAAATGCTGTTGCCATTATTGTTTTTTTCATATTTCATATATCGGCGAAATTAACATCCTACTTATTACTGTAAAATTACTGAATATTTTCCTGTCATTTTCAACAACGTACGTTTTCCGTGAATGCGTCATATGGATATTCCAGAATGCTCTAAATATTTTTCAAATATTATAACTAACTATCTAACGACACTATTATAAACCCCTAAAAAATATTGAAATATGAGCGTTATATTTTATTAAACAAAACAACAGTCTTTATTAATGAGTTGGTGGTGGAAGAGATCGTGCGAGCCATATTTGGCAAAGGAATATCTTGGATTCTTTTACTTCTCTTAATTTGACTTTCTATCGATTTCGTGTAAATTCACTGTGTTTTTGTCGTAGTGTAATCGAAAAGCTTCCTCTATAATAGCTGCGTTTAATTCGGGTAGCTATTCTAGATATAGTCATAGCATCGGTCAGATATGGTCCTGTAGTATCTGAAGCATATTATCATCGGTCGTCGGAATATCTTGCACAAAACAGAAGCGTTAAACAGAGATTAGCTATAATCGGAATTGGGCAATTTTCAAAATACGTGTAGATAATTTGTGCAATTTGATATCAGCGGATGTATTCCAGCATCACGTTAATCTGCATGCAATAGAATAGAAAGGGACCGGCAATTTGCCAAAAGCTGGTTGTATCCCAGTAAAAAAATCGGGAATATATGTTTGTCAAGTATGGGCCACATATGGATCGCGCCGTCAATGCGCGGTCCATCTGTGGCTCATTTCGTTACCATGAGTTAAGTTCTCAGCGAATATCCTCGTTTTTACTCTCTCAATTATTCAGTGATAATCAGCTCTGTATATAGTTCAAAGCAAACAAATAATAATCGAATCAGTTTTTAAACCAGAAGAATAACAGAATGTGAGTTTAGAGTTCAGTAGTTATAAAGAGCGTTTTGATTAAAAAGCATCATTGAGATAAATAATTTCGACATGGTACATCTCAGTCAGAAATCGCATTTAAATTATTTTTGTTAAGCATGAGACAGTGTTAAATCGCGCTTATGGGGAGCGGTTTATCAGTGTCCCATGCATAAAAAATTTCTGATTGGGTCATTTTTTTGTTTGTTTCTAGCATGTCGGAATTGAAAGATTTTAACAGTATGCCGGGACCTTGGGGTTGGCCGTTGTTGGGTTCGGCTTTACAACTCAAATCTTTTCCTGAGAAAACTTTGTTTCAATGGGCAAAACATCACTACGGAAACGTATTTCGATACAGGATGTTCAATCAAGAATGTGTTGTTTTGAACGGGTAAGTTCTATATTATATATAACTATATTACAATTATAAGACAAATCGAGAGGCGTTCTAGATGACAATGGCCTAGTTTGAAAAATATTGAGCAATCATTTTTTGTTGATCATTAGCCACTGATGGATTGTGCCGCCGAGGCGCGGTCCATCTGTGGCTCAGGCTTGACAAATGAAAAGTTCGGATTGATGGGGAGCGGGAGCTCAAACCAGACCGAGAGAATTTTTTTTTCAGTATTTTGCGTCACACCCAGGCATTATATCATATTCGAATGAACATTACAAACTTAAAGATACTAAAAGATTTTATTTACAGACAGAAAAATTAACACCGTCGATATCCTTCGCACCATGGCAACTTGGTTATTTTACTTTCTATCGAATTCGTGTAATTTCACTAGGTTTTTGTCGTAGTGTAATCGAAAAGCTTCCTCTATGATAGCTGCGTTTAATTCAGGTAGCTGTTCTAAATATAGTCATAGCATGGGTCAGATATGATCCTGTAGTATCTGAAGCATATTATCATCGGTCATACGAATATCTTGCATGAAACCGAAGCGTCAAATTGAGATTAGCTGTAATCGGAATTGGCTAATTTGAAAACTACGTATAAATGGTTTATGCAAATTGATCAGCGGATGTATTCCACTACCACGTTTAGCTGTATGCACCAGAATAGAAAGTGACAATTTGCCAAAAATTGGTACACTCCGTAAAAAAACATCGTGAATGAATGTTTTGTCAAGCATAACAATAATAATCGGGATGGATATTATTATTCAAACTGTTTTGAATCAATAATAAATAAATATGAAATAAAAGGCACAATATTTTGACATAGTTCCGAATTTCAAAACTTCTAGGATATAACACAAAACATTAAAAACAAAGCGAAAGAGCGTTCACTATAGCCGGCATAATTGCAGCACCTATACACATCACGTTCCTCGCGAGTAGAAATTCTTGTTTTGAACAATCCATCCGCTTAATCATCAACCCTCTGACACATAACGTGATTGAAAACTAGATGATATTCAAAATCCTGTATGTGCGGGCTTGGGCTGGGCAATTCGATTCGAAGCACAATTTATTCGAATCAATCATGAATCGTTTATAGGAACAAAAACTCGCTAAATTAACTATAATTTTCATTTTTAGCGACAAAATCCAATCGATTTTGGTCAAATTTGACCAAAATCGATAGCGTTTTGCTAATAAAATATGAAAATTGTTGCTCTTAGACAGTGTAGTGAGGATTGACAAAACACTCTGAACTATCAATTTCTTAATAACCATGATGGAGCCAAGTTGTATTAGTAAAAATGAGATATTTGTTTTTTACATGGAATCAGTGATGCGACCCGATTCGAAAAAAATATTCGAATCAGATTCGAATTCCAAAGGCTTCGGTTTTACCAGCCCCAGTGGGGGCTTAAGAATTAGTCTAACGTATTTCTTGCGCGTAGTAGAGGGGACTGACTAAAAAAATATATAAGGTTTTTCCATCTCTCGCGGCAGACACCACTCATACATCTACCTGTATTTCATTATAGAAGCTCATTTCTATTTGAAATGATTCTTACTAAAAATGCAGGGAGACAAAATTTGAAAATTTTTTGATCAAATTATGACGCCAAAATGGGCGCCACAAGCAAACAAGAAAAAACTTGTTTAAAATAGTGTTTATTATATCACTTCAAAATTGCATACATCGCGTCATGGAAAACTTTTGGAAAAATCCTTTTCAGGGCCTGAAATAGACTAAATAAAAGCAACACTCTATGAGCATCGGGGCGCGCGGAATTTCGAGATTTTCTACGTTTTAAGGTACTTAAAAGGTAGTTTTGCGATTTTTTCAATCGGCGAAGGCGAAGGGGGCACCACGGACCTCCTCAGCTAAATACTGTAGTGGTTGTGCTACCTTTTGTAGTAGCTCTTCGCCAATAATTCGCTGTCCGCGGGTTCCTTTTAGGCGTTGCTCGCGACCATGCTTAGAACGACCTTCAAAAAAACAATAATATTTTTACGTTTGCAAACAATGCATATATAAAAACTTTATATATAAAGTTCAATTTATGATTTCAAGGTATGACGCAATCAAAGAAGGTTTGGTAACGAACAAGAGTCAAATGTCCGGCCGTATTGACAGCCCAGTGTTTGAAGCAACCAGAGACAATCGCGGACTTTTCTTCATACAATATGGAGAAGAGTGGAGAAAATGGAGACCTTTTGCCGTCAAATCCGTAGCCGCTTGTATGTCAGGTATCCAGGTATCAATAAGCTGGATAATGTAATATCCTATAATGCAATATGTAATATGATAATTTTTTATTGAAAACGAATTTTGAAGAAATCTAAAAATGCTTTTTTTGCCTAAAAAAAAGGAAAAAGTGGATGGATTTTAGTCAAAAATTTATGCGCGATCAACATCAATCTATACCTTGCAAGATTCGTGTCAAAATATTTTTTACTGTGAATTGAAATCAAAGGAACTTCATTTTACAGTATACATTAATTAACAATGTTTATAAATATATCTGGTTACGATATTTAACTTGCGTCTTATCATTCCTTCCAGCGTGGAACCAACAAAGCCCATGAACAGGCACCCCGCACGTATTACTCTCTCAAGTCATTCATCGATCCTTACCATACTTTTCCGGGACTGAAACCGCGCCATTCATTAGATGTTAAATTCGGCAGCTATCGTCGGTTTCATTCTGTCTCCACGGTGCATTTATTCACACGTCATTGATTAGATGTTGCGTTCGGAAGTTGTCGACGATTTTTAAATGACCATGACCAAACTCATTTCCTGATTGTTTAAAAAGACGGGTTAAAGAAGTAAAAAGCGGTTGTCGATTTTGCAATGACCCAGGGCAGATACTAGATACCACTTCTTGAGTGTAACAGAAATAGGTTTTTCTTAGGATGTCTAAAATATTTATGTCATTTTCTTTGAATGTACGAAATACCGTCAAAAGTTCAAAACCAAAAACACTGCTATGGATCCATAGCGGTATTTATGATTCCGAACTTTTTTTTCAGTTTGGTTCCTACTAGACACTCAAAAGATTTTTTTTCATTTCTAGCTATAGCAATATTGCTCATTTATTCCTGAATTTTCTCCTGATTTTCTCCCATTTTATTTGGATGTCTGATTATTGCAGAGAAATTGACATTCTGTACCCAATGTACTCTTTTATTGTGATTAAGTCTTGTTTAATTTTTATTGGTCGATTAGCGCGTTGATTTGCATTTTATTTAAAATACTTTTACACACAGCAACATAATATTCTAAAAGGAACATAGTACTATTTAAGCCAAAGTACTTGAGAATTAAACATTTATAAAGCTCAATGCAGCTTTCCACCGGATTTCTACATTATTTTCCAGATCTTCCTGAGAAAATTTGTAAAGAAGCTGATAAATTTTTAACCGAAGATTTGAAAGAAGCTGTTGAAAAAAGTGAACCGGTGGAAATGTGTGATCTTCTAAGATATCGCATGGCCCAAGTTATTCTCATTGTAAGATCATAAAATTAATGAAAAAATTATTGTATATCCAAGGTACAAGTTTACGATTAAATTTCTTGTAAGCGATGCTGGGCCGCATAGAACCATTACACTCCTGATAGTGTTGATTTAAATGGCTTTAAAATACGTGTCAGTGCATTTATTTAGCTTTCTCTACACTAGTGGTTTTGGAGGACTTCCATGTAGGATGCGTATCGTGCAACCTTGCTTTGAGCGAATTTTGATAAAAAAGAGTTCTAATTCGGATTTGGATTAAGTTTTCAAATCGGATCGAATCATTAATTTTTTTATAAACGTAATTGTTTCGTTTTTTTTTTATTTCATTTTTTTTTATTTTAATAAGAAATTTTATTCTATTACAATTTGCCGTCATTATGAAAATTTAACAATTCGCAGTTACAAAATTTAGTGAAATAAAACTGTGAGAGGCAATTTTCGTTTCATATTCAAAGACTAAAATGCGCCGAAATGGAAAATATTTTGACTGTATTATGTCTTTAAATGAAAATCCCCTTCCTTTACAAGATTTTATTTGTATTACCAATTCACGACTGATTTGAATATTTTGTGCTTGAGATCGATTCTAATCACCGAATTAAATTGTCTAGTTTCTTTGTATTAGAAAAATGAAAATGTCTTGGAAAGCAGTCCGAAACTTCGTACGACAGCATCTGAGTTTCTTCAAAAAATAATTCTCAGAACAGAGGATCTTCAGAATTGTTAAAAAATGATTAAAAAACGTTTAGCCAAATGTGGACCACTTATAGATCGCACCACCAGGATCTATGGATCAAGCTAGACAAAATAAAATGTTCCTTTTATTAGGGAGGTTGGTTTCACCGTTATTACTTTAGGTTAGGTAGATCGGCATCTAACTTTTCTTAGGAAAAAATTCACAATGTGTATAAAACACCGTGAGATATCAAAATGGAATCAAACCATGAGAGGATATTAAATTATGGTAAATTGGTCAATATTTATCCTTTCAATGAAATATATTTTTATTTAAGAGTTTCATGAACAGAGAATTTTTATCGAAAAAAAGAAATCAATTAGAAGAACTTATATATGATGTTTACACGCCACTCAAGGATTACAGATTGGGCATATTATTGTTTGCACCGAACATGTCTTATTTTCCTCCGTTTTCTGGGTAAGTAATGTTTTTTTTTATTAAAAATTAATGCATATTTAATGGCGGGGAGGGGTACAATGTCTCCACCTATCGGCAACCAAAGAAATTCGTACAAGTACCCTGTAACTCCTGTTGAACGTAGCGGTATGGGCCGAACCGAATCATTCAAAATCTGATACGGATATTTTTTTAAATGGAATTAAATCCATAACTACTACAATTTTACGTAAATATAAAAACAAGAAATTTTAGCTACGAATCCACAAATAAACATATAAACAAACTATTAGAAAAAATGAACTTCCAATTTACCTCTCAGAATTCAAATACTTTCAAATAACATCAAAAATATTTTTGTTTTATTTTGTCATTATTAAAATTGTAATAATTCCACATCCTTTTTCGCACCTTCGGGCGTCATAATTTGACTACCGGAATTTAACAATCTTTAAAGCTGATTCATGTTCCTATCTTATTCATTTTAGATTTTTGGCGGAAGAGAAGAATCGTCGTATAAGACTGGTTGATAAGTTAGTATTTTGGATGGAAGAACATAAGTTAGAAGAACGTAGACACGTGAAAGATATTACCTCTTCATTTTTTGAAGGTAAAACTGTTACCAGGGTAGAAAAAATAGTCACGAACACTAATGGTGATCAGTGGTGATTTGACAAAGGTTTTCCCAACGAAAATATTATTTTGCCAAGCACGAGACATATATATATATATATATTTGAAAATGGCCTATTTATGTATTATATATATATAATGCAACGAAAATACATATACATAAAGTTATACGATTTGCATACTTGATAATAAATAAAAAAAAATTTCGCATTCTTCTGTAATAATTTTAATATTGAACAACATAACTAAGTAATATCGAAGTGTCAGGTGGGTATGAATTACAGACACAGTGATTATTCTTCCAACCCCAAATTAGCCTGTAAAAGTTCGTATTACGGATCAATAATTTTGCTCTTCTGCTAAATATCTGATAATTTTTTATTATAGATTTTTGCGAAAAATTACCACTGTTTTTATCTGTATATTATTCTGTGGGACATTATTTTTGATATCGAAAACCAACAGGGAAACTGACTAATCAGGAAACTGTAAAAATACATTTATTTCATGAAAAACAATGATTCAACACGCATCATACATACTCATTATCATGCATAGAACACATATTTATTTCAACTCAAAAGTACATTCGATTGACCAACCCGAATTAAAAAAAGACACACACACACAACAAAAAATAGGTTTGAGTGCAAATTTTGTTTTGTGCATTCCATGATGACAAACATGCAATTAAAAGTTGTTGTCAAAATTGATACAATTTTGTTAGCGCTAATAAACAAATGAGTCACTTTTACGATTAATATTTGCTCATCTTCAAAATATTAAAATCTATGGCTTGTAATTTAAGTGTTGCTTCATCTTGTTATAGTTTTAGCCCCACAACCCAGTCATAAAAATTTAGCGGGAAAATATTTTGTTAAGCATGGGACACTGATGGATCGCGCCATCAAGGCGTGGGCCATTTGTGGCTTATGCTCAAGAAAATATTATTCGGATTGTGTATGAATGATTCACGACTGACCCGAATAGATTGTGCTTACAATCGAATCGGAACTTCGAATTGAATTGCCCAACCCTACCTCAAACTGTATAGTGTTTCTATGCTCGAGAGAGGTTTATTGGATTGAAGGGAATTCAATAATTTCTTATCCTCTAGAATGAGTTTATTTATTATTTCTTTTTATTGAAATTCACTCTGAGCAAGGCCTGATGCAGTGCCCAAAAGGAAACCACCAACGGACACTTAATAGAAAAAAGACTGCACCAAAAGCGAAAAAATGTTTTCCAAACGGAACTGAACCGTTACGATTAAATGCAGTGAGTGATATTTGCCCTGGACGATGGTGAAACTATATCTACTACTTCTTTTTTCCTTTTAGTCACCTCTTACGACTCGGGACTATTCTAAAGCTCGTTCCTACAGGGCTAACGCAATAAAACTATAGCCACAAATACATTTCGATATTCAGAACATCCAGAAGCAGGTCGAGAAGACTTAGAATCACTTTCTTACCTTTTGTTGGACATGATTTCTGCTGGATCAGCAACAGTGTGCAATCAATTATTGTGGGTTGTTTTGTTTCTTCTAAAACATCCCGATATGATGGAAGAAGTCCAAATAGAACTTGATAAGGCTATGAAGGATTTCAAATGTAAGATTTAAGTTTTAGGTTTTTCTTTTGTAATAGAATAGTACGGTTTTGTACTAAAGGGGCGAATAAGTGAATGACCATACCCCAGAAAAATGAAAAAAAGCGCGCTTAATCTTTATTTTTTAAAAATAATATTGATCTTGCGTTTAGCTGGCACTACTAAATAAGAAATTTTATTTTGTCAGGCATGAGACAATGATGGACCGAAATTAAACTACTACTTTTACTATATTTTTTAAAACCCACACAACAATCAAAAAGCTATCATTTTCCAATTACAACAATTTAAATAAAACGATTTACACATTTTTATGGTTTCAGCAATTTTGGATCTTTACGAAAACCAAGATAAAGCACCATTTATGAAAGCATGCATACAAGAGGCAATGAGATTGCGTCCAATAGCTCCAGGAAGTCTGTATCACAAAACGGTAACAGAGACAAAAGCTGGGGGTTATAAAATACCGAAAGATATTGTTATTTACCCGAATTTATGGAGCGTTCATCACGATCGTGAATTTTGGGGCCAAGATGTTGGTGTTTTTCGTCCGGACAGACATTTAGATGGAAATGGAAAGTTTGTAGAATCAGATCGCGTGATTCCGTATAGCATCGGAGAGAGGAAATGCGTGGGAAACGTTGTCACTGAAGCTGATATTTTCATATTCTTGGCTTCAACTCTTTTTCGGTGGGTATTTTGTGTCTCGAAAGTCGAGTTTTGACTACTTTGATTGATTTGACAAGATCAAATCCTTTATGTTAAAATTCTTTTGGTTGCTATTCACTCTAAGCAGGGTCGGAGCTACTTGAATTGTATAACTATCAATAGCACATGAATCATTTACCACTTCCAAATAAGTGACCGTGGACATGTTCAAAATGGTGACAACTTGTGAAAATTTATACGCGATGCGATTTAGACTTTTACTGCACTGTGAATGTAATGCCGTAAATTTTTCGTTTACTTGTATTGATTATATTTGATTCCCGAAATTTGAGGCCGCGTTGTTGCCTACAATTTGTAGAGAATTATGCTAGTGGGGAGTGTTGATTGATCATCCATCGGGCAG
The DNA here is from genome assembly GCA_963675895.2 of Styela plicata. Taxonomy (NCBI): domain Eukaryota; kingdom Metazoa; phylum Chordata; class Ascidiacea; order Stolidobranchia; family Styelidae; genus Styela; species Styela plicata. The sequence goes on from OZ023140.1 coordinate 19,498,859, forward strand.
CGCGTTCCATCATCAGTCCATAGTTGGCAAAAATGGTCAATGTTTTAGTTTTATTTTAAAATCACCCAGTAATTTTACTGCATTTTCAACACGTTGTTAAACATTTTCTTTACAGATATGACTTGTCATTAGCAGAAGATTATGAAGACGTAGACTTGACAGGAATATCAGGAGCTGTACTCAAAGTTCCTGAGTTCAAGGTCTTAGTGAAACGTCGACGTCAATATTATTACGAGTGATTTGTCCACTCTTATTTTCTTCACAAGGGGATTTTTTCCTATATTTATTTGCACTTCGAAGTATGACACAATGAAATATTATTTTTGCATTTTTTTCTGTTTAATATATATACTTGAATACTGTCCTGTAAAGATACCTTGGGTAAAATATAAATATCATAGAAAGATTTTATTTTACCCAGTCTGAACTCTTCTTATCAAATATGTTTTGTAAGTGTGGACAACTGATGGATCGCAAATGATACGATAAACAGAATTTTTAAATATGCTTTATAATACAGAATTATTTGAGAATATATTTTTGTGCTCATTGGTTTTACCTCAACTACTTAGAGTTGCCTTGTTGCAACAGTTCTCATTGTTTCTATCGTCGCCAGAGTCGAAAGTTTGAAATGAAATATTTTATTCGTTATCATTGGGAACTGGAATATGATTCAATACGATAATTTTTCAAGTTGCATCTAATATAGAAATGTACCGATAACACTTTTTGCCGATACCGATACCGCAAAATGAGCCGATACCGATGACGTCGACACTCGATATTGGCGCATACCGAAAGCGATCATCACAAATGTCTTCTAATATGCTCAAAGTACATCCGTAAAGTTGAAAATTTTCAAAAAATTTCTATAAAATTCTCTGTAAAAGAGCTAATAGCAAAGAAACACACTCATAAGTGGATGAAGTGTACTTGAAGCAACAACACAAGAAATTGCGGAACAAAGAATATTGGAGAACTTCATACAAATATAAATATTCAAAAACGACATCCAAAATTAACGTCAGCATTAAGACACTCAGTGAAGAACCCCATTTATTCAATCAAATAAGTTCCCGACGAAATAAAATTCTTGGTGGGGAAAATTTTCCATATCACAAAAACGAGTATATATTTGATTTATTGAAGTATGTTTGCGCTTTTCTTAAGTCTATATTCAAAAGGCTAAATTCGCCAAATCAATTCCAACCTTGAATTTGAGAATTGTATTCCTAGACGTGGTAATAACTCTTTTTCAGTCATTAAAATTAAAGACTCGAAGGTCGTAGAAATATAAGTTTAACAATCCTTAACAAGTTTAACAATCCCTCCAAGTACTGATCCACTTCATTAATATCGCGTTTGATATGCCGAGGACTGTGCTGAGCCGACCGTTGCTTCCTTTTTTGTAGCAGTTTATTGTTATTCAAGTGACCGTTAGTTGGATCTTTTAGGAACTGATTTGGGCCTCGAAAAAAACGAATTTCCCAAAATTGCAAACATTTAAAAGTTTGGATAACGATGCACCCGAAATAGCCGATACTCGTCGATACCGACTCATCGATACATCCTCAATCAAATCAGTACTTTTATATTATTAGGAAATAGATTTTGTATTTTTATGACTATAGTTTGCACTCTAGTAAAAACCATGACAACTATGCGATTTTTTAATAACGATGAAAACTAATTCCAATGAACAATATCACTAGCACTTCTTATCTGAGTTCACAGATATTTACTTGGTATATTACGTCGCTAAAATACGATGATTGAAACCTTATTCGTTGATACTTTATTGAACTTCATTTATTTCAAAGTACGCAATTAGGAGTGTTTACTATTATATTTGGTAACGAGATTTTTGTTGCGTCATGTCGCTCCATCCGGTGTGAAACATATGAGAAACCGGTGAGGTTTTCCGAGCATCGTCCCAAGGGTGTGGATTACCGTGCCTAGCCCAAGGGCATCCTGCATGTATTGCTCATTGAAGTCTTTCCCATTACTTTGTTGGGGTTCTATTGCGGCCAACATTTACGGCCAGATTTTACTGCATTCTTTGGCGTAATCATGATCAAAATTTAAGAAAAATGTATCACTTTTTGACGTTCTTATTTACTAATTCAGTTTATGCAGGAATATTACATACAAAAGAATCATTTGAACAATAAATTAAAACAAAGGAAATGTATATACACTGTAACAAAAGTACGGTATTTTTACTGTTCATTTGCAGTGATTGCATATTTACTAAGTTAAAAACATATTGATGAGATTTATACCAATTATATGCCGTTGATGGGCCGCATCTCAGCGGTATGTTCCATCAACACCCCATATTTGGTCAAAAAAAAAGTTTTACCGCAAAGTAATATTACTCTCAAAGACCAGTGATTCTGTTGCATATTTTGTTACAGTATACTAAAGCCAATATACGATTGAATATCGATTAATATTAAATGTCATTAAATTTATGACGACAGCCACTTAAAAGATGATTAATTGAATATTATGAGTTCAATTAGCATGAAGATGTGATGACTGCCTGAATTAATTTTATTTTTATTACATGAGTGTAAATTGTATTCGAAAAACATCAGCCCGAAAGCATATCCTTAATCAAGGTTATTTAATCATTTTGTCAGCAAAATCTTATTTGTGTCTCATCACTGTAACAAAATTGCAGTGAATTTACTGCAATTTAGCGACAGTCTGGTAAATTGAGCTTATTTACAGGGATAAACAAACATATCTAGCTAGCATGTCAGGAATAAAAGATTTCAGTAGTATGCCGGGACCTTGGGGTTGGCCGTTGCTGGGATCGGCTTTACAACTCAAATCTTTTCCTGAGAAAACTTTGTTTCAATGGGCAAAACATCGCTACGGAAACGTATTTCGATACAGAATGTTTAGTCAAGACTGTGTTGTTTTAAACGGGTGAGTTTTATGTTAAATTTGTACACTATATTTTTTTAAAACAAATTATGTAAATTAACGTTCCAGATAACGGAAGGATCCAAAGATGTAAAAATAAAATAAAACGGAATTTATTTAAATTATAATGGCAGCACTAGCAAAGACCTACAGAGAAAATTTTCAGCCTGTGTAGCGAAGACGATAGCGATAGTACATTGGAGTCAAGTCTCGAAGAAGAAACTTTAAGAATTTTATAACAAAAAGTTATAAAGAAAGTAGAATTGTTTCCCGCGTGTCGTAAAAGGCAACTAAAATGAAATGAAGAATATGGTTTACTATCGTCCAGGTTTTCCTCTTTGGACTGCAGTTGCTAGTACGATATTTCGTGGTGGCTTTTTGCCATCAAGTGGGCGTTAGTTAATTTCTTTTGGTAGCTGTTTCCGACTTTGCTTGTGAATTTCGATAAAAAGAGAAGAATTAAAGTACCAACAAACTCGCTTGAAGTGGAAAACAACCCAACCAGTACTGAACCGCTTTATTAAAGTCCAGTGGTAGCCGCTCTGGGCGTTATAAAATCATCTACCACCTCTTGAATTTATTTCATTCGTTTTCTCGCATCTGAAGGTTAAGATTAGGCAAAAGAATATTTTACCACGAATTCACAATTTGCAGAATATATCGTGAATATCAAAGAAATGAATGCAAAAGATGTGCAATTTATGTCATTATCACAAAACAAGGATAGCGATGTTATAATTATCAAGCATGGACCACCAATGGGTCGCGCCGATTAGGCGCGGGCCATTGGTGGATCATGATTGATCAAATTTAAATTTCTGACATGTACCGCATATAAATTTCTTTTTAAAACTTCAAGCTACGAGGCAATCGAAGAAGGTTTGGTGACAAACAAGAGTCAAATGTCTGGTCGTTTTGACAGTCCAGTGCTTGAAGCAACCAAAGACAACCGTGGACTTTTCTTTATACAATATGGAGAGGAATGGAGAAAATGGCGGCATTTTGCTTGCACATCTGTAGCCGCTTGCATGTCAGGTATCATTAAATTGAGTTCTATATCGTATAACAAGCAATTCGGTCATGCAAGCGATAAGGCTGGCAGTTCAGTACGAAATTCGGTATTGTACTCTTTGATTCTGTGGTGCGATAGTACGATTCGCTTTCCGTATGTGGTACGGTATAAGGTACGAAGTTCCGTATTTATTTCGTTAGAAAAGATGCATTCAGCCTCTATATTTGGGGGATGATTTCGTATTAACAAAAATTCCTGATTTGCTTGATCTTAAACTTTAAACTGGTTAATGAACTTTCTACTTGGATCTTGCGCGCATCTTTCAGCGTTTGCGCTTCCATCTCCTCATACGCTTCTTCTTCCACTTAGGCCTTATTGTTCCTTGAAAAAGAAAAAGAACGAACCTGTACGAACATTTTTTGACGAGTACGGTAAGAAATTATTTTGCTGGTTCGAAGTACGATAAAAATTCCGTACCGTACCGCACTACCAGCGTTTATCAGAAGTCATTAGTTGGAAATGCTGTTTCTAAACATATTTGGAGTGACTTGATTACAATTTTAAAAATTGGCACGTCAGTTTTGAAATATTATGAGTAATTTTGCGTACGCGGTTTCGTAAAAGAAATTTATTACGCGAATTAATCAATCAATCAATAAAAATTAATTTTGAAACCTGTCCAAGAAACTTGAAGATATGTTCTACGCGATGGAAGTAGATGTAAACAAAGACCATCGAGAGCAAAGACTTGGGTTGTTTTTGTTCTGTCTTTGTTTTTATCATATTGTAACTTCTAGTGTCACCATATCGACTATGCTGCACATGACCCTAGTTGTTGATAATCACCATTTTTTATTAAATATTTTATAAAATATGCATACATGCGTATTTCATTAGGCAATCAAGAAAAATTAACAAATGGCAAAACAATTACATTATGACCGTATATGTCAGCGCCTACTTCCTGTCTGACATATTTTGTTGCACACGTTTTTGTTGAGCTTGAGTCACTGAGTCCGTGTATCATCCTTTACCTAATAAAATTTCCGGCTGGGTTACTACGTCCAAGCGGTGCTGTGACAACAGCTACCTGTGCATAACGTAAATTTCTTAAGTAAAACGAGATAAAAAAATATTCAATACATATTTCATTTGCCAATCAAGCAAAAATGAAATAGATTGCGAAAATATATATAATATAATTATATACAATAAAAAACTCCATTTTCCAGGAACAAATTTTGACCTGCGGTGCCAATAATGACGTATAATTTGGTATAAAAATATTTTAAACTCTGCTGCCCTTTGCAAGATTCTGAATAGACTGTTTATAATAACTGCCGAACCGGAAAGATTTTATATTTCCAACTACAAGCCTGTTCATCTAGGAGAGGTCGCTGGTATAAGGCCGTGTTCAGGCTGATTTACCGAATCGGTGACTATATACAAAATAGGCTTCGTGCAATTTTTGTAGCATAAAAATTTGACAGCTTATTACCAAGTCCTAAAGTACGATAATATGATCATCATTCCTCAAATTTCAATGTTTTCAGATCTCCCAGGAAAAATTTGCGAACAAGCGGATAAATTTTTAACCGATGATTTAAATGAAGCTATTGAAAAAAACGAACCAGTGGATATGCGTGATCTTCTAAAATATCGCATGGCCCAAGTTATTCTTATTGTAAGTAAATTGCAGGAATAGAGAAGAAGTCATTCCGAATTTAAATCTGATTAAATCACGGTTTTCAAATCGTTTCTCATTACCATTCCTGGATAGAAATTTTATTTTGTCAAACATGAGCCATTCACATGATCCATCAGTGACAAACGTATAGCTAAGACGTGACAAACTGTATAGCTGCAGATTGACTGATATCGATATAAACAGGTTTTAAGAGGCAGTGGACTTCATTCTCACTTCATCCCTAAGGTACAAATGAGACGTGACTAAAAGGGAAACAAAGAAATGCTAGATCCGTCCAGGACAGTTGTATATGGCTCTTCCGCTTTTAATTCGAACGCTTAGGATCGATTCAAAATCCCATGGTGGAAGCATGACTAAATAAAATTATGCTAGAAAACTTCCAATGAGGCCTTTGTTTTTTTAAGAGTTTTTTGAATAAAGAATTTTTGTCGGAAAAAAAAAATGAATTCGAAGATTTCGTATGTGATGTTACTTCGCCAGTCAAGGATTACAGATTTGGAATATTATCGTTTGCTCCGAAAATGTCCTATTTTCCTCCGTTTTCCAGGTGAGCAATATTGTATATAAAATAAGAAAACCCAGGCGATATAGATCAAAAGTACAACTTAGCCATAACCGTTTGTGAAACCTCGTGTCGTTGGATTGGTTTATTATCCCCTCTAACAGCAACTTATTTTTCCATGTATGGAAGTGACTGATGAAGAAACCCGTATTCAGCGTTTTAGTAAACACTGTGTACCAACGAAGTGTCCACTAATCTTTTCATATAAATTTCCCATCGTGTCCCGAACTTGCGCAGGGCAATTAGAGATGCATTTTTCGAAACGAAGCAAGTTTGAAGAACCCTATATACTTTATCATAAGTCATCACGCTTTTTTCACAATGAGTAATCAATAGAATGTACCGCGATACACAATGCGACTCAATATGTATAATACTAAATTCGGGGAAATTCTGCTGCTTTGAATCTGTCTCAAATTTATTCATCCGCCTCAAAACGCAACATTCAACTTGGCAGATATATGAATCTGAAGCAAATTATTCAAATCTTATCTATTATATTAAAGTGAATTAATTTCTTGTGTATGATTGAATCAAATTATTCAAATCTTATCTATTATATTAAAGTGAAATAAATCATTGTGTCTGATTAAATCATTTTTCGAGTAACTAGTCGAGCCATTGCCAGTTTAAATTTGTTCGTGCTCGTTTGCGGATACAAATAAAATTTTAATTTACACATATTCACGATAGAAGCCCCACAGTGACATACTTATACAAGAAATTTTTCCTAAGAACCTCCCACTTCTTTCCTGATCGTGTTGATCCACACGACTTTGAAACTCGAATAAAGTTAGACATTTTTTCATAGATGAGGATTCCTTATGGTTCTCCCTCTGGCATTCATAGTTCCTTGCACACTGATAGCTTGTTTCAGAAGACTTTTCAAATATGATATGATTGGTTGCAATTGACAATCACTTTAAAATAATCAGAGGTTGGAAGCAAAAGCTAGAAATATTATCTGTAACGATCGGAACTGATACGGCGATGAGCCACGCCAATGTCAATTCAGCGACTGTAAGACGAAAACATGCCATAAATGAGGACCTCTATACAGTAGCAATGCAATAGCTGGAAAATGCAGTGCTCTTGACATTAATTTCGTTTGGTGATACAGAAACATAACTTCAATACCGACTTTTTGGCCAATTATGGGCTGTTGATGGAACGCACCGCCGATGTGCGGTTTATTAAAAATCCATCGGATAAAGCTGTGAGGTGATTTCAATTTTGGCAAAAATACAATTATTGCAAATAACCAGTTAATTCATTGTTTTTTGTCACAGTGTGGTAGAGTGCAGTGAGGTATCTGCTATCTGCACTGGGTGGTAGTAAAATCATATATCAATTCTTTGAATCATTTTAGTCGGAAAATGGTTGGGGCATTTCTAAAATTATGTCTAAGACAATTTTATTATTTCAATATTCAATTCACTTAGAAGTGAACGAAGTTAAAAGTATCTACAATCATGTTATTTGGTACTGACATTTCTACGAACGATTGAGCAACTAATTACCAGATTAATATAATTAACTAAATGGATAAAAAACAATTAAATGTTCTGTTAAATTGTTTTATCTAGTAACGATTACTAATGAAATGACGAAATGTTTCATCAACACTCGGATTGCGTTGAGATACGTCGACCTGTGACTACTGGCATATTTAGAGCTTTGAAAAGGAGAAGCCGAAATAAAAAGAAAAAAGTGATCAACTTATGACGTCATATTGGGCGCCGCAAGTGAAACAATAGCGTTTTTAAAAGTTCATCACAATAAAACACCTCACACAAGTGTAATAACCACTACCTTGCGGGGATGTTTTAAACTACTCAAAAATGGGCCATGGTTTGCTTGAGTTTGCTTTTTTTTTCTTGTTAGTTTCTTGGTGACAGAAAGGAATCGCCGTGTGAGATTGGTGGCTAAATTAGTAGGCTGGATTGAAGAACATAAGTTAGAAGAACGAAGTCAAATGAAAGACATTACTAGTTCATTTTTCAAAGGTATTATAATTATACGTTATTGGTCTGAAACAAATATAAAGAGTCGTCAGTACGATATGCCCTTAACGTGTAGATTCCTAACTCAATACCCACCATGATCTTGGTTTTAAAATGATTAACAAAAAATAATAGAATACTTGTAAGTTTGTTGTATTATTTAACGAGCCAAGTATTTGAATGCAAATAGGTTGTCTTGATTTATTCTCTGGTGATTGTCGTGGTTGCTCCAAAATATTTTGCAGAACTGTATTGTGCGAAGTTTTTCTACTCGGACAATGTCTATAAGAGTTAATGCACGCTAGGGCTGGACAAAACCGAATCATTTGGAATTCGAATCTGATTCGAATATTTTTTCTAATCACTAATTCCACGTAAATAACAAATATTCAATTTTTACTGACACAACTTGGCTACATCACGGTTATTAAGAAATTGATAGTTCATTGTGTTTTTTAAATTCACACTACATTGTCTAAGAGCAAAAATTTTCTTATTTTAACAGCAAAATGCAGTCGATTTCGGTCGAACTTGCATTTTGTCGTTAAAATGAAAATTCTAGTTCATTCAGCAAGTTTTTCTTCCTATGAACGATTCGTGATTGATTCGAATAAATTTTGCTCCGAATAAATTCGAATCACCGAATCGAATTGCCTAGTCCTAATGCAGGCTAAGTTTAATAATAGCATTTTTATATTCAGAATATCCAGAAGCAAGCCGAAAAGACTTGGAATCCCTTGCTTTACTTTTGTTGGATATGATTTCTGCTGGAACAGCGACGGTTTCCAATCAATTACTGTGGGTTATTCTGTTTCTTCTAAAAAATCCTGATATGATGGAAAAAGTTCAAATCGAATTGGAGAAAGCAATGCAGAACTTCGAATGTACGATAATAAGTGTTTTTTTTGTAGTTAATTATTTTTTATACTAAAAGAGTGTTAATCTTGTTAAAGACCTTACCCCACTCGAAAAAGAGAGAAAAAATTATTGAAATATCAATGCTGTTTTTTTATATAAAATTCCACTTTAAGCAAGTCAGGAAGCATTTTTTTCAAATCAATGTGCAACCGCCCACAAGAGGGCATGACATCTCACTAAATGTGCTAGTATGCATAATCCAATTATAAATATTAATTTGATAAAAATGCGCCACGGATGGACCCCGTCTCATCGACGCTATCCATCAGTGACGTACACAACAAAAGACACTTTGGCAGAGTTTTTCTTTGGGAAAAAATACCATATAATGTACCAATATATACCTATGCATATATTATTGCAAGGAAAAGAGAATCATCATCCAAATGGAAATTTAATTTTGTCAAGCATGCGCCACAGATGTACCGCGTCTCGCTGAAGCGATACTAAACAAAAGATGCTTTGTCACGATTGTTTCTACTGGGATATCACGTAATGTGTTTATAAATACTTTTTTGGTTTTCAGCAATTTCGGATCTTTATAAAAACCAAGATAAAGCATCATTTATGAAAGCATGCATCCAGGAAGCAATGAGATTTCGTCCAATAGCACCAGGTGGTCTGTATCACAAAACAATATCGGAGACTAAAGTTGGTGGTTATAAAATACCTAGAGATGTTGTTATTTACCCGAATTTATGGAGCGTCCACCACGATTCAAAATTTTGGGGTCCAGATGTCGGTGTTTTTCGTCCGGGCAGACATTGGGATGACAATGGAAAGTTTGTCAAATCAGATCACGTTATTCCGTTTGGCATAGGAGAGAGAAAATGCGCGGGAAAAGTTATCGCTGAAGCTGATATTTTCATATTCTTGGGTTCTATTCTTTATCGGTGAGTATTTTGTTTTTGGGAAACAGAACTCTCAACTATTTTATCCTAATGATACACTGCATCCTCAAGAACGTTTGCAGACTAATGCATCAAAAGAGATTACCATATACCACCTCTTAATGCTATATCAATCCTCAAAATTATGATGACGTTTTGACCTCTATCGAGCATGTTTATTTTTTCGAATATAGCGATAGTAGAGCGCGTATTTATAAAGACCACAATACACGTTTGCTTTGATTGCGTTTTTCTAGGTTTGTTTTATTTTAACCTCGCGTTTTACGTTAGCGTAACGCTGCATTTTCCAACGCAACTTAACGGTTTGCTAAGCAAGACGGAAGAGTGCTCGTTTCGTTGCCTAGGTTTGTACTTTGCAGACATCTGAATAAAAGTACCGCAAAGCAATGCAGACTTGTATTGTCGTTTTTGTTTTGTAACCTTAAAGGCAACGACGCCATGTATCGGTGAAACAACTTCGCTCGTCTTTGGCCTTAACTGTATTACCAGTAACATGAATCAATGTTTATACCAAGCATTGGTATCGTCTAGCAAAACACGTTTATGTCAAAGTGGTTCTTATTACGAACACGAGTGACCATTTACACGTTTTCTCTACAGTTGTGACCTGTCATTGGCAAAAGAGGACGTAGACTTGACAGGAATATCAAGCACTCTTCTGAATGTTCCAGAGTTCAAGGTTTTAGTTAAACTTCGACGTTGAAATTAAAACAAAAGTAGGGATTGTAGACCTTTACCCCTATCGATCCCCAGATCTATTGACTTTTTTGTTTATACTCTAAAGTTCGACTTGATAAAAAGAAGAACTTGGATACTTTTGTTCTTTTCGATTATACTAAACTCAGTCAGAAATGTTCATATCAAACCTGTTTTGTTAACCAAGGATCAAGGATGGATCGTGCCGACCAGGCGCGGTCCATCTGTGATTCATGCCTAACAAAATAAAATTTCTGATTAAAAAAGGTAGTTTGCATAATTAGTCATTTGCCTGGCTTGGCCAGAGAGAGAAATCATAGAAGACGCTTATTATTAATAATTAATATTTGCCGCATTTAAATTTCACAAAACAGTACGAAATATCCAATTGCAGTATTTTATATATCGCATCAACAGAATTGTTACCATGATTCATAACGCAGAATTATACCCAAATTCTGGATGGGGAATAATACCGTATGAATACCAATTCTTCTAAAACGAGGCATTTGTCTGGCTTGGTCAAAAAGAAAAATCATAGAAAACGAAATTTTTAATAATATTTGTCGCATTTAAATGTTATAAAATAGTGAAGAATTCATATTTTTAATTTCTTTATTTTGTACAGTTTTCATGAGTAATATGCAGAATTGTTTGAGATTATATTGTACCTTGATATATTTACTGTGTTAAGATCAAATGCGTCTGAGTTCCTCCAACAAATCTGTTCATTTCTAATGGTAGGAAAGTGAGTTTAAAAATTGAAAGGTCGTATGGAAAATTTTTTGCGGAAAGTGGAAATTTTTGGACTTGTGTTTAATGTATTTCAATGAAAACTTATAATTTTTTTTCAAAAAGTCATGATTTAAGCAACATTTTAAAGAAAAAAAAACAATCTTTTTTCTTCTCTAAAGGCGGACATTACAATTATCCCAAACTAGTCAACTTATGGGAGTAATTCGAAAAAAAAGGAAAATGTAATTCTCAGAACGTGGAAATCACAGGTTTGCGGAAATTTCTATCGTTCGTTTGCTGAAAAGCATCGTATGTTTTTGAGCAAAAACAATAAAAACCCATAGAAAATAATACTCCGTTCAAAAGTGATCCTGAATTCAATTGAGTTGTTGAATGATATTAAAAAATTCTAGAGATGGTATGACCTAATTACTTAAAACTGTGTGTGTGTTTGTTGCAAATTTAATTGTATAAAAACGCGTGATGTGTGTAAATCCATAGAGATAAGGGCGTTGCGTACAGATGTGAGGCATAATTCATTTGGAATAATATTGAGAAACACCGGTGATCGACTGACCCACTCCCCTGAAAAACTGTGTGCTATGTTGGGAGGGCATCTTCCGCCAATTTTTATTATTACAAAACAAACTATAAAATCTTTTGCAACTTTATTCAGCAATTCGAATCAGTCGAGAAAAAAATCACACAAAAGCAAATTTCAAAAATTCGCTTGATATGGCATATAAATATGCGTTCATCTGGGAAGGAATGAAAAGTTCTATCTTTTTGAATGTAATATATACATATAAAATTTGGGGCTAAACTCTATTGTTGGAGACTCAATTTATAAGGCAGTATATATAATTTCATGCTGTTTGTCCTGTTAAGAAAACGTTTTCAAAACAATATTTGTAACGCTAATGGAGAAGCAACCATATGAAAATTTGTGGACATAATACAAGAAAATATTCTATTGTACTTTTCCAACTTTCAAGTTAACAAATCTACAAGGCGTTAACATAATGATTCACTTCATTCATTTCATTAAATTTATCCGCGGTATTTCTGGAAGGAGATTTCAAAACCAATATTCCCAGAAATACCATGAATGCAGCGAGACATATCACTAGCACAAACTGGACGTACAGAGCGACCAAAGTGTCGGTTGTCGTTAGATTGATTGCGAGAAACGAGAGATAATATTCTTCTTTTTTGTCCTCTTCTGCTTCGAGCGGCTCTAGTGAACAATGATCTATATTGCTCCCGATACATGCCGCGTATCTGAAAAATTTGTTTAATGTGATTAAACATGATGAAGCTTATAAAATTAAACTATAGCAGATTACTAATAGAGCAGATATAGTATATTGTGAAGCATCATTCACAGATAGACCGCGCCTTGTCGGCGCGATCCATCAGTGATTCATGCTCAACAAAACAAAAACAGAAGTATTAATATGATGTTTCTGATTGCTCGTAGCTCGTATAAAGGTTAAACTCAAAATACTAATTCGAAGTACAATGCAATATTTGGAAAAATTACTGATTTCAGAATGATAGATAAATTATTCAAATTAACAAAAAGAAATATATTGTTTGTGCTCTATATCACCCAGTAATAGTGCCGGACCAAGAGATATACTCGATGATTTGCTAAACATAAAAGAACGTCCTTATATAACGAACTATCACCGACTGCGCTACACGAGTGATAAGGATAGCAAGAGATAAATATATCATATGTCTTCTATACCAGCTTCAGTTTGAGTGCTTTTGTGCATGTACTCATTTCATTAGTATAAACTTTCCTAAATTGATATTTCTTAAACGCAATTATAATTATTAGTTTTTTCTAAGCTTGCACCACAGATTGTCCGAGACTCAACGCGACTCAGCACTGCCAGTTTCTGATTGAATTTCTTCAAATAAGCTATATGCTCAGTACTTGCATTAACATTTTGAAAATAATACATTGAATCACCTCATCACATGTGGAATATAGTTTTGTTCGTGAACTCCTTGATATAAATGAGCCATAGGACCTGAGGCTAATATAGCCACGTCATCACCACCATGCGATTCAGACGCATGCGGAACTCCGGACTGTTGAAGATAATTTCGGGCACCTGCGAAAAATTATTAATACTCTGTATTAAGATATTAAAATAGTTTATTAAGCGCTTAACTATGTTGCAGGGTTGAATTGAGCAGACCGATTCAATCGGAATGTGAACTCCGTTTCACTTTATTAGGTATTAAGATTGCGACTATGAAATGTTTCCGTTCTAAAGCTATTTTGTAAGAACGTGATTAATATTACTTAGTTTTCTTTACTGAATACATAGTTTTCGAACCAGGTAGTTGCCTATTTCTTAAAAAATCTAGTTAAAATACTTATTATTTGAAACACCTAGAAAGAAGGAGTAGTTACTTTTACTAGCGCGCAGGGCAGATACCACATTGCTCTATACTTTACCATGGTGGTTCATTTCTGTACGGGATGTTTTCCGTTTAGACTGCAGTTGCTGGTACTACATCTAGTAGCTCTTTGCTATCAAGTGGCCATTAGTTGATTTCTTTTGGGAACTGCTTCTGGCCTTGCTCAGAGTAAATTTTGATAATAAATAAACTAGAAATAGGTAAAAGCAATAAAAAATCAGTAAATTGAGTACACTTTGTAATCATGGTGACGGCAATCTGTTTTTTTTTTTTAATTAGGTAGAGTATAAAGAATTTTGTTCGAAACTAAGTAAAGTATTATTATGTAACCTAGTTTCACTTTCAAAACTATGTAGTATTTTGTTTAAAAGGCAAATAAACTAGGTGATTATCGTTTGACTGCATTTCATGGGGATTTTTTGTGGCCACTTCTCGCGGATCGCCCTGACAAAGACCCTGTAATAGAAGCCACCTATGGACTACTATGGAAACATGTGATTTTTTTGATTTGGCTTAGCCTACCTAAGTTATTACATTCTGGGTTGAGTGGTGGATTAACGAGCCGGACTCGCCGGGACTGGAACCAGAGATTTTTGGAGACTAAAATCACCAAATTTCAAACAGAAAACTCGATAAAAGTTTAAACTAGGCAAGTTATACATTTTAGAAAGTAAAAGTACTTTGTGAATATAAACTGGTAAACTAAGTAAATTAGGTGGGTAATTTTACATAGAAACACCAACGTGAAATCGATGTATTCCAAACAATTTCACAAAACGTATATACCTGTGTCAACCTCAGTTAAATTTTGTCGTTGTCTGGAGACAGGCAAGAGAAAACCTTGATATCCGGGTCCATTCCCGTAAAGTAATGATGTATAAGGTTTGTTATCACTAGCAACTTTTGGTTTTCCGGGTGTCGGCGTCAGACCTATCAATAAAAAACTAGTTATGTTTCACTGCACTTTACTATAGCCGTTCATTCACATTGTAACAAAAATGTAGTATAGCACCCCTGCCTTACGGCAATAATTTTGCTTGGTGGTATAGAAATACGACTATAATATCGTTCATCAACAGCCAACACTTGGCATAAATCTCATCAACATGGCGGTTTTCAACTTTGAAACCTTATTTAACTAAAAATATGCAATTTCTTCAAATGACCAGTTAATTTACTGTGCTTTTGTTACAGTATATGCTTGTGATGTTTTCGCTCAGTGAAGCAAAAGTGCAGTGAAATTACCCTTCGTATACAGTAATTTCATTCGGTAATACTAGAATAAAGCTACAAATGTTTTTGCTCAGAGTGCAGTAGCTATACACTGTAACAAATGTGCACTAAAGTTATCGTTCTTTTGCGGTAATTTTATTCGGTGATATCGAAATAAACCTACAAAACCGACTTTTTAGCCAATGATAAACCGTCAAGGTGCGTCCAACAAAAACCTTTAATTGACATTCTTCTCATCAAGAAGGCGGTTTTG
The DNA here is from genome assembly GCA_963675895.2 of Styela plicata. NCBI lineage: Eukaryota > Metazoa > Chordata > Ascidiacea > Stolidobranchia > Styelidae > Styela > Styela plicata. Next base: position 19,514,263 of record OZ023140.1, read on the forward strand.
AATTTCCGACCCCGACACTAGGGCTGGGCAATTCGATTCAGTGATTCGAATCGATTCGAAGCACGATTAATTCGATTCAATTGTAAATCGTCCATTGGAATAAAAACTTGTTAAGTAAATAGGATTCACATTTTTAACGCCAAATTTCTTTAATCGAAATTTTTGTCAAATTTGAGCAAAATCGATCATATTTCGTCGTGAACGAAAGAAACTACGAATTTCATTATTTGCACTAAGGGAACAAGTTATAATAGTAAAAATGGGATATTTGCCAGTTACAAAGAATTAGAGATTCGATCGGATTCGAAAAAAATATTCGAATCAGATTCGAATTCCAAATGAGTCGATTTTGCCCAGTCCCACTCGACACTGAATTGTAACTTAAAAACACGAACTTGCATCAAATGATTTTTAATTCCTCAATGCTCGCTCATTGATTGCTGTGAAACCGCCTCTAGTTGGGAAGGCTTTGGCGATCGTTTCGTAAAAAACAAATAAGGAAGTACAAAAGTATATCATAAAAACCTATTTCAAGTTCCTAGTGGAATGCATCGACAACGCTTTTATACTAATCAAAGTAAACATTCAGGAACATGTAAATAATTATATATTATTTGACCTTTTATAGTATATCATTATATCTCCCCGATTGTAAAATCAAACAAATATATAGCTTTGTCGAACACAATCCAGCAAATAATCGGCCCGTGCAGTCAAAGGGTAGATCTGTTTGCTCTATTAACTTTACTTATTTAATTCATGAAATTCATCGTTTTCAGATATCCCTCTTTCACTTTCAGATTTGGGGATTGAATTGAAAATTTTCAGAAAATCTAGAACAGCAAAAAAATTTAAATCTATACCTTTCCGAGAGACAAATTCTATTTCCAGTACTCGTTCGTATTTGAAATTATGCAGTTAAGAGCATCATCATCAAACCTAAAATGTGTCCCCCACAATCGATTTTAAATCGGCACTGTTGATACTTAAACTTAATGGCATATGAAAGATCAAAATTTTCTGTCAAATATGGGCCGCTGATAGATCGCGCCTGAGCGGCGCGATACATCAGTGACCCACATTTGACAGAATATGTAGGTAGATATAGATTCTTACCAAATATAGGATTTCCTCGGTGTGTATATCCACCAAAACTCATCGTATGACTGTGATCAGCTGACACTACAATCAATGTGTCACTCTCAGATGTTAAAGACATTGCTTTCTCTATTGCGTCATCAAATGCAACTGTATCGTACAATGCTTGGATTGCGCTGTTGTCATGGTGTCCTCTATCTAAATCACATTAAAAAATTATTATTATTTTATATTTTTCTCGTATGATTCCGTGCGCAATTGTAACGTTTGATATGGCAAATTTCACGAATGCTGCACGCTGCATAACTCCAGCATTTTATGGTTAAAATAAAAATCATAAAAAATAGCCATAAAAAGTTTTAATGAGCGACTGAATAGAACCGACTGACGCGCAGTTTTATCTATGTTCGAATCTACTTTTTATTCATTCAAAACATGAAAATGATCATTTTGCTCGATTTCATTCATATTTTGTACTACTTTTTGTATTATTTTTCATAGGCACCAACCAATTTTTCATAAACCAACAAAAATTACAACTTTTCGTTTACTTCAGATTTTGGAACAAAAAATTCAATTCGAGCCAAACACTATATATTGTAGACATTATAGTTCCGTATTAATATCGTATCATGTTGTCCAAAACGAACGATCTTCATTCAGTCCATTAAATTAAAATATGAAAATTGTTGCTCTTAGGCAATTTTGTTTGAATTGAAAAAACACAATAAACTATCAATTTTTTAATAACCATGATGGAGCTAAGTTGTATTAGTAAAATGGGATATTTGTTATTCACATGGAATTAGTGATTTGATCCGTTTCGAAAAAAATATTCGAATCAGATTCGAATTCCGAATGTTTCGGTTTTGCTCAGCCCTACATACAGCCTACTCGTAAGAAATGGTAAATGATGGCTGTCACCTGGGGCTTATACGTAATATGTGAATATGTTTTTAGATTGGAAAAACTTGTATTGTGACACAAGGCTGATGTTTGCAGCATATTTGTTGTCAACTTATACAATATACTAGGATGTTAGTATGTAATAATAGTCTACGTTCAACATTATAGGTTTCACTCCACTTGACTTTCGCTTCAGAAATCGTACCCCATAAACTTTTTTTTTTCAAAAAAAGACAAATCAATATTTCACAAATCAATTTTTTAAAATTCTTCTTACCAATATTTCCTCCTTCTACAAACAAGAAATATCCGTTCTCATTCTTTCGCAATATTTCGATTGCTTTTTCTGTCATCTCAGCAAGACTTGGTTCATTATCTGGATCCCGATCAACTTCATAATTCATACCAGATGGTTGGAATAAACCTTCAAAATAAGAAATGAAGACAACAAAAAAAATTACTCAAAGTTATTCCTACGAGACAGGCAATCCCACTCTTTGTCAAAATGATATGTGATTAAAATTCTTGGAGGAGCTTCAAAACAATATTTAATGTTTGTCGGTACTGAATCGGGTTCGTAAACTCAAACTACTTTCCGATTCCGGTGTTACAAAAGTATTGAAAGTTTACCGTTAAATTGCAATACTCTCAACCTTCCAAAGAAAGAAGACGTTCGAAGACGTTTTGTTCGTGGTATTTATGCCAATTATGGGCTGCTGATAGATCGCGCCTCTTGCGGTGCTTTCTATAACCTGCTGATAAACGGCAGAAAATATTATAGTTTCAGTCATTTACGTTCCTTCAGCGAGAATTTTCCTAACTGGCGATCGATCTGTGGATTGTGCATGACTGAATCAGGTTTTCGCTGAGGTGCTATTTTTTGATCGTCGAGCGAACGAAATTAGATTGTATTTCCAAGTGCTCTAAATATATCAATTTGACATTTTTGTGGTGCGTTCCAGAGTGAATTGTTTAATTCCACATATTTAGTTAATTATATTTCTCCTACAAGGAATCTTTACGTGTTTTTGGCTATTCACGCAATTTACGAATTGTGCACCTAGCATCGTTTACAAGTTTACGCCTCTATTCCCAGTTTCAAAAATTCCAATGAAATGGCAGAAACAAAAAAAACTGATGATGGGCTTGAAATACTGAAAAATTATTGTTTACACGTGACTTGAAACTGTTGAAAACAATCTTAGCCGGGACACGGGAGTCAGTACCTTGAAACAGACAATTTCGTTGTGTAGGTATTTGCGAAGATCGTTTGGCGTAAGATTCCTTTTGGCATCTCAATTGTCAACTAATAAAAGACGTGAGTTTGGAGCTAAACGCGAACTAAGATTTTCGTTAGTAAAACAATGTAGGTGTTTGGAAGAATAAATATTGTTGCGAGAAATTTTTAAAAAAATAATAAAAATATGACATAACACTCAAGAGTAGCAATCAACTTTTAAGTACTTTAACTAACCTATGCTCAAGTCAGTATTGGAGAAGTTAAATTATGCAAAAGCGCACAGACAGACCATTTGTTTTAAGAAAATTCACTCAAGTAATGTTTGCATTACACGTTTGGTATAAAGCAGCGTTTTTCCTGTATTTTTAAATTTTTTTTTTCGATTTTTACTCTCGCTTGCCTTTTTACGTTTCAAAGACGACGTCACGAGTATTGTTGCCTTAATGCCGTGAGCAGCGCCCAACCAACTAACGGTAATTATAAGGAAGAAACTACTGCTAGAGCTAAATGTAGATGAAGTAATGGCAATCTTGGTAAAAAGCCTCCCAAACAGACTTGCACCACCATAACGAAGCGCTGTAGTGTGTGGCGTCTTCCCTGAACAATGACGAAACCATCTACCACTTTTTGAAAAGCCTTTTTTCTAAAATTCAAGCTGAGCAAGGAGATGTAGTACCAAAAACTGCACTCTAAACGTAAAAATCCCAAGCGGAATTGAACCACCGTGGTAAAGTCCAGTGATTCGTATCTGCTCTATGCGATGGCAAAACCATCTGCCATTTCTTTGCTTCCGTTTAGTCGTCTCTTACGACAAGCAGAAAATGCGTTAGGACTATTCTAAAGCCCTTACCTACATCTATATTAAAAATGTCAATACTATATTACCGAGTAGTTTATCAGTTGTTACTGGATCAATACCGTCAAGTAATTCTTTATTGTAAACGTATTCACGATTCTCATCACCAGTCGCATCATCTAACCATTGCTGTATGAGATTTCTATCATCTCCTCTCTCTCCTCTATTCCGAGCTACTTCTTCATCCTCAACAGAGGGAGGACGGAAATATTGACGACCTCCTCCGAGAGCAACCTATATGTTAACAATATAAACACATAATATTGGAAATTCAATTAAAAGCATACATTAACTAATTGATATTATTTGAGATATTTTTGTTTTGAAACTGGCATATACGTTCAACCACCAGAAAGTTCTCTCAATAACATTACCGTTATCATGTCTGATGCTTCATAAAACTGCAATGCAATGTCTTTACATCCTTCCTCTTTGGACTGATTTGTCTGCCTGGTATCGCTGTACCATTGTCGTTCAGGTGTATGAGCATACGCACCAGCAGGAGACGCATGTGTTATATGTACGGTGGTTATAATTCCGGTTGATTTACCTGTAAAATGATAAATGATTTTTCCCTGTATATTAGGATTAGGAACGAGATTGGAAAATTTTGTGATACCATTTGGAGTTGAAGAATTATTGTAGGTTCATGGGCGCGATAAGGTAATTGATCTGGTCACTTTCACCAAGCCTCTCAACCGGTCGTGTCTACAGGAAGCATTACACCTTCGATTGATTTTTTTAGACACGGGTCTTCGATCCGAAATTGTTGAAAATCTAAACCGAGATTTAAAACCTACGAGCCATCAGTAATATATGCTTGACCAGTATCATGAAGATTACATTTATTCCCAAACGTTCTTCTCTTTGAATCTATACTTCTTTGTTACAGCCATTTGCCCATTTGAGTGGATAGCCTTTAGCATGTGACCATGTAGTAGCGGTTAACAGGATTAATGTTATTGGAGAGATCGTCCGATTCAACCAAATTATCCGGCCCTGGGGTGGGCAGTAAGCATGAACTAACAAGCCTAACTGCCGTGACTCGAACCTTAGATTTCCGTATTCATTGCCAACACAAAAACAGGGCCAACTCCTTACCGGCCTTATGAGCATCCACCAGAATAGAGTCAACTTCAAGTCCTTCTGCTGATTTGCAATTAGCTCTTTCCACCCCACCACTCAAACCAAGAGTCCCATAAATTGATTTTACACCGCAGAGGTATGCCGTCGCCGTTGCTGCAGAATCGGTGGTTTGTCTGTCCACTGAATATGTCTGAAAGCGTAAGAAATATTGATCATTGAATTGTTATCCCCAGGTAGACTCATAGGTCTATTTGTTATACTCGATCGATAAGACACGAACGATGTAATTTGCCCACGTTTCAAATACCTGTACAAGCATCACACTGATGAAGCTTCTTTAAATAGACATTCGAAACGGCGGCAAACGACAACATGTTCGTCTATACTTAGCTACTCGTAAAGGACCTTGTGCGTGCAGAAAACCTTATTATACGCTGAAAAGAATAGAGGGGCGTCGTGATTTGATCAAGAGAACTATATAGTTTTTATCCATAACTTAAAATATTTACCTATGCTTCAGGACATGAGTTAAGCTATTATAGACATTAACATATTGAATATAAATCACATGGAAATTCAACATAAATGTAATAATTTTTATAAAATTATAACTATCTGTGCAAGATTATTTATGAATCGAACTTTACTGAATTTACCTTGGAGAGACCAACATATGTAGGGTAGGGCAATTCGATTCGGTGATTCGAAGCACAATTTATTCGAATCAATTGTGAATCGTTCATAGGAACACAAACTTGCTTAATAAACTAGAATTGCCATTTTTAACGACAAAATGCAATCGATTTTGGTCGAGTTTGACCAAAATCGATTATATGTTGTCGTTAAAAAATATGAAAATTGTTGCTCCTAGACATGAAGTGAGAATTCAAAATGCAATATAAACTATAAATTTTTTGATTTCCCAATGAAGACAAGTTGTAATAGTACAAATGGGATATTTGTTATTTACATGGAATTTATGATTCAGATTCGAATTCCAGATGATTTGGTTCTGCCCAGCCCTAAACACATAGTAACGTATTCTATCCTAAGACATATTAGTCTGTATACCTCTTATCTGTAACTAAAATTATTCACCTAAGCTTCCGGACATGAGTTAAGTTGTGATAGACATTAAAATAACGAATATCAGTTATCGAATTAAATCGAAATTCAACATAACTGTGATAATTTTCATAAAATTAAAACTAGCTGTGCGATATTATTAATGAATCGAACTTTATTGAATTTACCTTGGAAAGGCCAGCATATGGTAACTTGTCCATTCCTAACACATATTCCTCACCAGTCTGATTATTTATTTGACCCTTAAGTATTCTACCTGCTGTTATGGTTGTAATACTCATGCCATCACCTGGAGAAAAGGTTGCTTATATTTATGTATTGGTCATGACTGGAAAATTTAATTCGGTGATTAGGATCGATCTGAACCATACATTATTCGAAATGCATTTGTAATTTCATTTCAACGACAAAATATAATCGATTTTGCTCAAATTTGTAGCCGCTGGTTACACCGTTACCCAACAACCACGTCCATGAATGCAGAAAAGGAAAGGTTTGGTAAATCTTTCATTTTGGAACTGCACTAGGGGTATTCGCATGCCGTATCTAAACCATATTCTAGGCTTTCCTTGCACATATGATAAAAATGATGTCTCATCATATATATCACTGGGGCATTGGAATAATGTTCGATTTTTCCCAAATAATTTTATGAGTATCTTCTCTTCTTTTTGATTTTCTAGATTCAAAACAACTTCATGACGATTATATTTCCATTTCCAGATGCAAAATGGAGCATAATTACAGGAATTTATCGGTATCGATATTTGCCATTTTGAGTATTTATAGTAATTGGAATTGACACGATGTTATCAAACACAAGACACATATAAGCTGACATGTTGCGGCGACGAGATCTGTCAGCAATTCATACTTGACATAATATGATCAGACAAAAAATGTTACGTAAGTAACGTAATACGTAATAGAGGCACAGCTAGGGGTGGGCAAAACCGAATCATTTGGAATTCAAATATGATTCAAATAATTTCTTCGAATCGGATCGTTTCACTAATTCCATGTAAATACCTAATATCTCATTATTGCTATTACAACGTGTATACATTGTGAAAATGGGGAATTTCATAGTTTATAATGTATTTTCAATTCCCACCACATGTCTAAGAGCTCCAATTTTCACATTTTAAGGACAAAATGTAATCGATTTTAGTCAAATTTGACTATCTTTTGTATCTTTTGTCTTATCTCTTTTGTATATAAGTACTGTTTCCAGTTACTTTGAATTCACCATGCGATATCCCAAGAGTCCCACGAACCACGCAAAAAAATGACTCGAGACTAAAGTGTAAACCAGAAAAAATATGAAAATACTACAAAATTAAAGAAAAAACAAATTAAGGATAAAATGGTATTGAAAGGAAAGAACTGCCAAGAAAACGTAATATTGCCTAACGAATGGGGATGGCATTTTATGATAGACAGTTTGTGCCAAATTTTTTAAGTCAAATATTTTTTTTCTTGATGATCTAAAAACCGCACATATTTTTGTAATATATTGAGGAGGATATAAAATCCGCCATAAGCACAGATACAACATGCTTCTTCCCGTCTCCTCACGCATGTCAGTATTTTTACTGTGAAATGAAAAGTTTGTACTTTTGAACTTTGCGCCATTATTGTACCGCGCATTGGTGGCGCTATCTGTTCAGTGACCCATACTTAACAAAGCGTGGATTGATCAAAAATTATTGACTGTTTCTAAACACCTTCCTCTGCGTGTGTATCACGCTTATGTCAGGCGTTATATCATGAGCGCTTGACGTCAGAAAATTGCGACAGTAAACAAACATTCCTCTGTTGACGTGACGACTTGATGACGACGATACATTACTTCTCTTTGTTTTGCCACCGGCAAAATGAAGTAGAAAATTGCAAATTGGAATTCAAAAAAATTTTAGTAGAGTTTTCGGGGACGTATGAATATATGTAAAAGAACTGATACGACAAAATAGAAATAAATGGAATACTATACCATGATTTTTGCCCTATGGTGTTTTCCTGATCAGAATTTTTTCGAATGTACTCTGCAGAGTTTGAGAAAATTATTTCAATGGTGAGAAGTCTATAATACAGCGATAATATTAAAACTGAATATTATTCTTCCAATGACGTCATTGCTCATTGACTAATCGTTGCTCCAAAACTAGAAATACACTTTCATCTGTCTCAATGCAAATTCCTCACACTTAACAAGACGGGATTTGCTAAAATCATAGAATCTTAGCATGGCGACTGAACTAGTTTGAATTCGAAAATTATGTGTTTATTTGAATTCAAATTCCAATCCTATCTTGTTACATTTGGCGAATGTGAATTTAATTCATGTATGTTTCAAATTGAAATTTTCGAACATTAAAACTTACGTTTTTATTTTATGACGAAATGTCGAAAACCAACAGCATGTTTACATTGCAATAACAGGACAATCCTAAGAATCCGAATCGGATCGAATCGTTGGTTTCATAAAGATAACAAATATCCTACTTTTAAAATAACTAATATAGTCCGCCATTGTGGATGTCTTTACTTAGCATGTTTTTGTTCCTATCATTTATTCACAATTGATTCGAAGAATCTGTACTTCGAATCGATTCGATTCACCGAATCGATTCGATTCACCGAATCGAATTGCCTAGCCCTACGCACAGCACGAAGTGATTCATATGGTATTGGATAACTAACGTCTTACCCTAAATAGTTTGTCTTTAATTACTTGATTTTTCAAGCGTGATTCACAGAAGGATCGCCCCTCAGTCGCGCGATCCATCTGCGGCTCACGCTCGACGAAACATATTATTTCAAATGTTTTCTGACAGTTGGCACAAACTATGTGAACAACATAACTTGAATAACTCGTCATAAAATAAAAACGTAAGTTTTAATGTTCGAAAATTTCAATTTGAAACATATATGAATTAAATTCACATTCGCCAAATGTAACAAGATGGGATTCGAATGTCGCCATGCTAAGATTCTATGATTTTAGCAAATCCCGTCTTGTTAAGTGTGAGGAATTTGCATCGAGACAGATGAAAGTGTATTTCTAGTTTCTAGTTTTCAATGACATCATTGGATGAATAATATTCAGTTTTAATATTATCGCTGTATTATAGACTTCTCACCATTGAAATTTTTTTCTCCAACTCTGCAGAATACAATGAAAAAAATTCTGATTAAGAAAACACCATAAGGCAAAAATCATGGTATAGTATTCCATTTGTTTCAATTTTGCCGTATCAGATTTTTTTTACATATATTCATACGTCTCCGAAAACTCTACCAAAATTTTTTTTAATTCCAATTTGCAATTTTCTACTCCATTTTGTCGGTGGCAACGCAAAGAGAAGTAATGTATCGTCGTCATCAAGTCGTCACGTCAACAGAGGAATGTTTGTTCACTGTCGCAATTTCCTGACGTCAAGCACTCATGATATAACGCCTGACATAAGCGTGATACACAAGCAGAGGAAGGTGTTTAGAAACAGTCAATACTTTTTGATCAATCCACGCTTTGTTAAGTATGGGTCACTGGACAGATCGCACCATCAATGCACGGTATATTAATGGCGCAAAGTTGTACAAACTTTTCATTTCACAGTAAAAATACTGAAATGCGTGAGGAGACGGGAACAAGTATGTTATATCTGTGCTTATGCGATCCCCATTCGTTAGGCAATATTACGTTTTCTTGGCAATTTTGTTTGTTTTCCTTTTTTTTGTTTTGCTTTAATTTATATATTTTTTGTATAGTATTTACATATTTTTTCTGGTCTACACTTTAGTGTCGAGTCATTTTTTCGCGTGGTTCGTGGGACTCCTGGGATATCCCATGGCGAGTTCAAAGTAACTGAAAACAATACTTATATACAAAAGAACTAACTAATATAGCGCTGTGCTAGCTCAGTCGCGCAATACATCTGCGACTCACGCTCGACGAAACATATAATTTCAAATGTTTTCTGACAGTTGGTACAAACTATGTGAACAACATAACTTGGTATGTTGTTAATATTTCAACAAATATAATTGAATTTCAAGTGTTAAAATAAATATATACCAATGAAGAAAATAATATTTTTCGCGACTTCTTTGTTTAACTTTTCTCTCTTAAGTGCTTCTTTCAATGATTCCTGTGCCATATTATTCCAATATTCATTTGTTTCTTCTTGCTCTAAATTTTAAATGAAATTGACGATATGAATTATTATAAATCGACTCTTCATTGACCAAAATTAATTTTACATTTGTGATTCTCAATAGCGAGTGGTTGCTACCAGGTAAAACACAGTTCCTGGATATGCTCAACCGGTAAAATATTAACGACGTAATTTGCCATCGCAAATGGCAAATTACATCGTTGGTATTTCACCGGTTGAGCATCCCATAAAACTGTGATTGTTATTATTTCAAACGAATAGTATTTTCTGCAACTTTTAAGTTTAAAATAAAAATGCTTCAGTAATTTATCGACTTTAGCTTTGGTATTAAACTAAATCTTTATCCAAAAATTTCTATTCAAATATATGTTTTGTTAAATAGTCGTTTTGTTAACTTGTCGCTTGAAGTCATCGATGAATATCATCAATAAGACGCAGTCTATTTGGGACTCGAGAAAATCAAATATGTGATAGGGACCAACCATGCATAGTTTTTTCGTACGAGACTACAAAAAGGAAACGAGGAAACGGTTAAGTTTTATCATCGTACAGGACCGGTACCATTTGTGGAACTTTATCGCTCAGTCCCTATTGGATGTTTTTCATAGAATGCAGTTACAGATACTACAATTCGTAGTGGCTCATTCTTTGCCCTATAAGAGGACGTTAGTTGGTCTCTAATATGAACTGTTCCCGGTCATGCTTAATACAAATTTCAATAATGAAATAAATTAATTTGCCCCATTAAAATTTTCTAAAAGATTACTTATAATAAATATATTATCAAGTAATGGTATGAAATTAATCGTAAATTTCCAACAGAAAACCGAAAACGCCGATTCACCCATAATGTTTTAAAGTTTTTCTCACCTTCCCAAGCTTTATCTTGAGCCAAAGATAAGGAGGAGAATATGACACACAACTGGAACAGCACATACCACCAGTATCTGACCATTATTTATACTGGAGTGTTTCCAGAAATAATAAATCTAATTAAGATAATATATCCTGAAAAATATATAAATTGGTTTTAAAGGCTTTAAAGAGCGATACACGCGGGGTATACTGGACAGGAAATGTAACCCACCGCCTTGCGACGATGCTGGGTAACCTAAGCGGTTCCCCATTGTGTGAAATGACTAGGCGCAAGATAAATCTCGGAACCAATTAAATAGGAAACATTGTTGATTGCATATTGTGAAATGAAGTTCATTGTATTTCAGTAAAATCGAAGTACATTCATTTTTTATTTTTAAATTTGACTATAGACACGACCAGAATATGCAACTAAAAGAAATCGATAAATGGCAACTTATATGAATACCTATAACTATAACTACCACTAACCATACTTCAAATAGAAAATGTCCCAGTTAAAATACAATAATTGATCACATTAGGATAATACTACATGCAGCCCGCGCCTACCTATTCGGAAAAACTATATCAAGTATATATATACTGATATATATACTGATTATATATTGATACTATATAAGTGTCATTTGCTAAGTATGCATCACTGATGGATCGCGGCAATAGACGCGGTCCATCTGTAGCGCATGCTTGGCGAAATAAAATTTCTCATTGGGTACCGTCTGAGGCTGTTCAGCGTTTTACCCTCGCCCAGGGCAGATACCACTCACTGTTCTGTTCCTTTTGGGATGTTTTTAGTTTAGAGTGCAGTTGCTGGTAATGCATCTTATAGTAGCTCCTTGCTATTGAGTGGCCGTTAGTTGGTTAGGCATTGCCTCCCGCCTTACTCAGAGTTCTTATCCCATATTTCAGTTAGATATGTTACATTTCAGTTAGATTCAGATTTCAGTTTCAGTTAGATTATTTTCCTGAAAATTTCAAAATAACGATGATATTTGTGCAAAAGATATATTTTTTCAACCAAAGTCTTTGTTGGAATGGTGCATTCGTCGTTCAAAAATATTATCAATATTTTTTTTTTCAAATAATGTATTCTGCCTTTGCTAAGCTGTACACAAAGCCGAGCCATTTACATGAAATAACGTTAAAAAAGTTTGAAATACTTATGCAAAATTCTATTTTTAAGCCCTTTGTTAGAATCTTCTCAGCCACAAACTCAGATAGAAATCTCCTACTAACTTTGATCAAATACTTGTAACTTCTGTCACACTTCATATAAGCAAATGTCAACTTGTAAAGGAGAATTATATTCGCTTATCTATTAACCACAAGATTCTGATTCAATTCTGTTTGTCCACTCATGTCAAAAGTCAACAAGTAATACGCTATGGTGTAAGGTGATAGCAAATACCGCACATTGTAAAATAGCTGAATTGCAAATAAGTGATAATAAGAAATTACAGATACGATCGAACGTTCTTTTTATAACCTGTACATTCACCCTCATCTGTGATGGTCTGTAAACGATACCCAAGAAATGTATTTTATAAAAAAAAAATAAAGAAAAAACTCCACTCAATCATCAAATAAAGTTTACCACCCAATCCCACCTAAAAAATTTTTTGTTAAACATGAGCCACAGATGGACCCCAGATGGCTAATAGTTAACGAAAATGGTTAGAGAAAAAATATCCGTTTTACTACTTGACATTAGCCGAGTCATGCAAGGTGAAGCAAATGTCACCTTGTAACGAAGCATTCTATTTGTACATTGGTAACTTTTTAACACGAAAAGGTAGGTTGGTTCAAGACCCAAAAAATACAACAGAAAAATATATGAAATTTGAACTTAGTCTTTATGTTAGAATTTCAAGAACTGTCCGGGGCGGCTAACAATTAAATAGTAGGGATCACTTTTTATCAGATGTTACTATGATAAAAACATTTCAAAAGGGATTTTTGAAGCTTCCATTCTCTAATTTGTATACCGAGTAATGTAAGTTGAATTTAATAATTTTTTAGAAAGCTGAATGAAAACAGCATGTTTGTTTGTCAAACAGTTTTGTTGGTCTATTTATGCAAAAGTCAAGAGGCATACATAATATGGCGGAATAAAATAGTAATACCAGAAATTTTAAAACAACTGAATGGCAAAGTGATAACAGAAAATAAGATTTTAACGCAAGTGCTATGTAATATGTGCATATGATTGAATTTGAATCCGGGTCCAGAAGTGCCAACTTTCAAACAGTCTGAACCTCGATCCACTCGCTGAAGATGCATATTTTTGATATTCCGATATGTCATGGGTTTTGTATACTGAGCAGTAAATGTTAACTTCATCGACCTTTTTTGCAATGTTAGAGATACTGAATCAATTTTTTCCGTCTACTCGTGCAAAAGTCAAGAGGCAGGTAATAGCAAATACGAGATTTGTAAAACAGTTGAATCTCAAAGTGGTAACAAGAAATGCAAACTTCTAGTGCAAGTCCTCTACATATTCGTGTCAGCGACACCTCAAGAAATGACACTCACAAATAAAATCGTTAAAAGAATTTATATATACTTGAAAGTCAGAAAATCTTTAACAACATTTGATATCTTTATGCTTTTTTGCAGTTTTTCCTGCCACAAAGTCATCATACATAAATTTCTTATCACTCCACAATCAAATTGGATAACACTCTTACTACTTGACATTAGTTCCGTCATACTACATAAAAAATATCACCTTCTAACGAAGCATTTCCTTCACTAGTTTATTAACCCCAAAAAATTAGGTTAGTCAAGCACAAGTTACAGATTGACCATGTCTCGTCGACGCCATCAATTGGTGACTCACGCATAACCAAGATTTGTATGCACAAACTGTTTTCTAGCTGGGATTTTATTTTTAGTTTGTCAAGCATGTGCCACAGATGGCCCGCGTCTTATCGACGCGTTCCATCAGTGGCGCATGCTTAACCAAAGACGTTTTTCCAACAGGGTCCACATAAACCAGTAACACTCGAGATCCAAATAATCTCTCCATGATCAATCTTTTTGCCACTTTGCTTAACGTCAAACGATATTAATTGCACACAAAGCATCACAAAGCATTATATTTAGTCATTTTCTCTTTTATCAACCACGAAAAATAGGTTTAGCATTGTCATAAAATCAAAAAATATCTAAATTCGTAACGTTTTTGGTGAAATTTTAATTTGAGATACTGTGAATTTACTATAACAATTGGGGTCGTTATGTATGATCAAGTTTGACTTTGTAAAAAAAAATCGAACAGGCATGCTGAAGGGTTCCATATTTCAAGTTGCATACTGAGCAATGTGGATTGAATTTACAGATTTTTTTCACACAGTTGAACAAAGACAGTGAATCAAACTACAAGTTTGTCTATTCTCATTCAAAAGTCAAAAGGTAAAAGCAAATACATAACGGATTGGAAAATAACTGAATCTCAAAGCGCAAATTAAAAAACAATCATGGAAAAATTAAGTTTATTAACAGTTAAAATTCAGAAAAACTTTTTCAAAATTCTATATTTATGCCATTGCTTACAATTCTTCTTAAACACAATGTAATCATATACACTTTGACGAAAGTACAGTAAATGTACTGGTCTTTTAGAGTGATTTTGTATTTTCGAAATTCGAAACCACCTTTTTGAGGAAATTTACGCCGATTATGGGATGTGGATAGACCTCGGTGGTGCGTTCCATCAGCAGCCCATAATAGGCCGAAAAGTCGATTAGATAGTTTAAGTTCAATAGTATCCAGTAAAATACTGCAAAAAACAACGAAATTATCTGCGTTTTTGTTGACGTGTACTACGTTTGCGTTCCAGTACATACATTTGCTTCCACTCAACAGCGAACTTTGATCAGACCTTCAGTTTTTTTCCTCTTCATAATAGTCGAGTCACACAACGTAAAAGCAAATGTCACCTTGTACAGAAATATCATTATATTCGTTTATTCCACAATTTATTAACCAACAAAAATAGATTCATCCAGCCCTGTAGTAATGTAGGTGCGTTCTGTAGAAGCGATATGGATGATTTTCCAGGGCCAATACGTCCAGAATAAATAACACTCGCTGTACTTAACAATAGTTTTTTTTAGATGTTTTTTGCTTATAGTGTAGTTGATATTTTTTACTGTAGTAGCCCATTGCTAAGTAGTCGTTAATTGGTTCTATTTCGGTGCTGCTTCCATCATTGTTTAGAGTAAACTTCAATAAGAAAAACCTAATCTTATTCGTTGTACAAATTTGTCACTACTTGTGGTTGCTTTATATCGGATTCTTGTTTTTGATTCCGCAAAATTTAGAACCAGTATGGTAAAACCATATATCTTTCGGTTTGTATACTGAGAAATGCAAGTTGAATTTACAGAATTTCTGAACAATATCGTGAACAGTCAATCAAATTTGTTGGTCTACTCATGCAAAAGTCAACAAACATGATGTAAGGTTTGAGCAAATATCAAGAATCGAAAAATAGCTGACTCATAAATTGTTGATTGAAAGCAGACAATGTTAACACAAATAATCTAACGCAGTCAAACTTTTTTCATCATAACATCTTTTGCTGTGTAATAGTAACAAATAGATCGCATCTGCTAGACGTGGTCCGCCTGAGCAACAACGAGATCTTCAACATTTGGGGGTCTGACTTGACAAGGAAAAAACACTTTTTTATACAAACGAAAACATGCGCCGAAGGCGCGCATGAACTTTCATTTTGCAAAACACGTCAAAATGTTTGCTGAAAACATATACTAATTCAGTCGTAAATCGTAAACGTAAAATCGCCCCGAAAGCGCACAAGAAGTAAGCGTTTTCTTCCCAAACATCATCGTTTTTCGCTGATTTTGGGGGGACAGATGCACAATTTTTACATTGGGGCTCAAGACCACTCGGCCCCCCGCCAGTGGGAAAGGTCCGCGGCTCAAGCTTGACCAATTTAAACACGGAAATCGAAGGAAAGACTGCGTACTGTGCGACTGTATTGAAATGATTTGACATATATCAAAAAATTCAAATATTCTCACTTGATATTTAGAAACTGAACGTGTAATTTATATTTTCCATCGATATCTTGACATCAAGTAATCAGCAAAACTTACCTGTTTTATAAAACTATAGATAACTGGTTAAGAAAACACAATTAGGTATATGTTGATTACAAACAGCCTGCAAAATGGTGAATTAAAAGTTTGAATCATCGAATGCAGTCAAATGGTGTTTACCTAATTAACGTCGTTTTAAGCAAAATACTACGTAATTCCGACAGTGGAACCAAGCTACCGAGTAAAACTTCACATCCTATTCCAGAGTAAATATCGTTACACTTCGCTTCCCTCAAAGAATAACTATATCGTCAACACTAGCACATGCAAAACATTTGTAATTTATAAATTTTAGGCTTTTGGGTAGCAACGTTTCATCGATGCCGAGCTGCCGGACAGGTACATGATTCACTAATACTTTATTAGTAAAAGACAGTGATAATGATTAGAGGCAGAAGTACCGGCAATTCACGGCCGATCTTTCATTGCACAAATAAATTTCTTCAAATTTCAACTTTAAAATATAATAATTCGATTTTATTTTATAAGAATTTGTTCCTATCCCCAATTCAGAACTGAATCAAATAAATAATTCGTTCTCCGAATCGATGCGAATTCCCAGATTGAACTGCCCACCCCTTCCGGGAAGCTCATTGCACGGGTCAGGTAATAATTGATTTTTATGCTGATACCGTTCGAAAGAGACAATATTTGTCGTCGTATAAAACGTCGCAAAACAGAATGTACATTTGGTTCTATATACATTTGGTACTGTATAAAAATTTATTATGAAATAGAATAGTGTACATGGGAGTTCTTAATGACCCATCATGACATAAAATGCCATATCTCTATCTGAAATTTTATTTATCGCCTTGGCAGCGCGATCCATCTGTGGCTCATGCTCGGCAAAACTTGTTTAAGCAAAAGGTTTCTGACCTGAATGCTAACATTGTGTGCATTTTTAACAATGAAGTTCGAGCTTAAATGTTAATGTTTCAAGGTTGAAGCTTGGAACAGTTTCATGTTTAATTATTGAATCAATATCCTCGATGTAAATGATTTCAAATTTGATTGCCCAAAGATAATTCATTTGTAGACCGATTTTGCTTGCATTTTTATTGAATTTACATATACATAAGCCGTGCATCAGAAGTACTATTCATCAGAGTCTATAGCAAAATAACGGAGGGATAGGTTTTTTCACTACGTTTACTCACAGCATCCAAAAATTCTCTTTTTATTGCACATCGTACGACAAGACTGTTCAAAAAATTGTTTTTGTGGCCTGAAATTAAGTAGTGTAATGACTATTGCGCGCCTAAAAATTCTTTCTGCGATTTTTTCAGTCGCCGGTGCTTCCAAGCATAAGTAAGTGGTGAATCGTGACCTTGAGATACGCGGGTCAACTATGGCTCGTGCATAAAGAAATAATATATCTGGGTGGCTTCATTGTAAAACTACGGAATACAATTTGATTGTAAAAGCTTCTTATTCCTTTTCATTATCGCTTAATAACCGGTAAGTCTCGGTGACGTCACCAGCATTTTATCTACTATTATAAATTTGAACAAGATGTTATATTCCCATCGACGAATTAATAAAGACACGTGTTCGACAGACGCTCAAATGCTACATCGTTATTCGGCTATTACTATTCCACAGGCTTCAACGAAATTGATTCGGAGTTCAGTTATTTGAATTGTAATGAGATGTAGTTTATGGGATTGATACGATGGAGTTTCAGGTTTTATCACAATTGCTTTGTATATATAAAGAGGAATGGAAATTTACCTTACCTCTCGTTAAATGTATGCCATATCATGCTTTGTTGTGTGACGCCCATCAAAGAACGCGCTGCCAAGACGCGGTTCATCTGTGACGCGTACTCAACAATATAAATTTTCTGAATGGGTGTACGACTATACGAAAGCGTCATTTTTTGTAGATATTAGATTCGAAAATGAACTTCATAATACTGATCTAATCAAAAATAACAATGTATCATTTGAATAAGCCATTCGATATTATCGATAAGCATTCCCTATTATTTGAAACTTATTCATGTACGTGAGCATCATTTATCGTCATTTATGGATTGTATAATACGTGGTGTAAAATACCTTACACATGTCAAAATATGGCGAGTATTGGACTGTGTTAACAGCTCCAATTTCAAGTAATTGGTAATAAAATTAAGATCGAAATTCTGTAATATAAAAACTTTATTTGGTATTTTTTGACAGCATTTCTTCAAAAGAATCTGATAAATAATATATAGACAGTTATAAGAAAATGCATGTAAGAAGTTTTATAATTCTTTATGCATTGTTCGTACTTGTGATCGGATTGGTTGCATGCGAAGAAAATGAAACCGATTCCGAAGTTTCCGACACGTTTTATGAAATCGATGTGAATGATGTGGACGATTCATGGCCAATTCGTTTCGGAGTTAAAATCTGGGACTGGGCACCTTCGAGGTTTGTATCGATGGTTTTATTTTAAAATGAAAGTTAACCAATTGACGAGTATAATTGCATGGAATGCGTTTGATATATTAGTTAAAGAAAAGGGTTTTAGTTCTAGCTTTCCAGAAAAATTGTCAAACAAATGAGGACGCAAGCACAAAAATTTTGCGAAAATGATAAAATAAGAGTGAATAATGTGAAAGTTTACCCAAAATGTGGTATACAGATAGAATATCACTATAATTTTTTCTGCTAGCAACAGTAAAAGTTTAATCGCCAATAGACTTTTAATAGTAAAAATCCGAATCCCCCATGAGCATGATGGCTATTCATAATTTGTCACCAGTAGATTGCACCATTCATGCGCGTCCAAATCGCACATGTATACATATATATATATATATATATATATATACCTAGCAGCAAAATCATGGTATATGTCAAATTTTCCAGCGTAAAATTTGGCATATATCATGATTTCACTGCAATATCACTACTACATAATTGTATTTCTGCCAGGTACAAGAAAATGATGAAAAGATTGGGACCAGTGTTCAATACTGGCCATTGGCCCACATTATGGGAAGTTTCACAATCAGGACCAGCACCATGGGAAGCAGATGACAATCGTATGGACATGTGGGTTGAAACTATTTACACAAATCTTCAAGATAAACGGAAAACAATGAAGGTATTATAAATATTGATCCTTGATCACTGTTTTTTATCAAGCAATGTCATTACATGTCCTGGTCTCGATAGTTTTTAAATAAAGTTCGCTGCGAGCAACCAGTACATAAAAATAGCCAACTGACGACAACTCAAATGACAATGACCTACTACAAGATGAAAAACCAGCAATTACTGTCTAAGCTAAACCGTACAGAACTTAGCCACCATGGTACAGTGAAGTGAATACTATCTGCATTGGGCGATGAGAACACCATCTACTATGAAACATTGATTGGCGTGTCTAGAAAACATTGCGAACGTGCTGTGAATATCCGAATGTATACAATTGTAACTTCCAAAGTGAACCATACCTTTGTTTTCTGATAGTATAAATAGTTATTTTTGCTTGACCGCAGTGTATATGTACCGAAGATATTTACTATTAGCTTTCAGGAATATTCTAGTTGCAAGAATATCATATACGCAATTGGTATTTCCCTCATTGAGCTATTTCAAAACTATCCTAGGGCGCATCTCTCTCTCTCTCTCTCTCTGTGTGTGTCTCTTCATTATCACAGAGTTTCCAATTTAAAGCAAAGCACCAGGTTTTAGAATTTGTTCATAAATATACATTAAATTTTTGCAATTTTTGTCAAGGAAACGAGTGCAATACTCAAAAACAATTCAATAGAAATTATAGGATATTGCCTTGGGTCACCCGAAGCATATTCCCTATCTTATCAACAAAAAGAATACAGAGCAAAGAAAAAGGCTGAAGAGGTTAGATATTATTGTTATTTTAGGTTTTCCTTTCTGAAACGTTTTACCCAAACATGTTTTGTTAAGTTTGAGTCACTAATGGATCGCACTGGTAGGACTAGGGCTGGGCAAAACCGCATAATTTGGAATTCGAATCTGATTCGTATATTTTTTTCGAATCGGATCGAATCATAAAGAAAACAAATATCTCATTTTTACTATTACAACTTGACTTCTTTCTGAAAATAAAGAAATTTATAGTTATAGTGTATCTTAAATTCACACCAGGAGCAACAATTTTTGTATTTTAAAGACAAACTTGACCAAAATCGATTGTATTTTGTCGTTAGAAATGAAAATTCTAGTTTATTTAAGCACGTTTTTGTTCCTATGAACTATTCAAAATTGATTTGAATAAAATGTGCTTCGAATCGATTCGAATATAATTGCCCACTCATATAGCTAGGGATCAAACCAACTGCTTGGCAAAATCAAATCTTTAATTGTGTTGTGTGATTCTTTCGTTTATAAGCAAAAAATAAATAATTACTTATTAAATTATTCGCAATTTGCTATTTTTTTTTTAAATTTTCATTGTGCAGATACCTCAATCAGAACTTTTGTTTTGTTAAGCTTGAGCCATAGAGGCGCCTCAGCGGCGCGATCTATCAGTGACTCATACTTAACAAAATATGAACAGTCAGAATTTTCAGACTTGGTCAATATGTGTTTTCAACAGGAAGGAAAAGAATATGATGAAAGTCAATATTTTTACAATAGTTTGGACTGGGATAGACGAGATGACATCGCAAAATTTTTCGCTTCCTCTATCGACCATGCAACTACATTTGGTACGTTGATATGTTTATGTGGATCCTGATTTGTATCAGGGTAAATGCTTTTAATCAGGTGACAAATTAGTACGGATGCTTGTTTTTGCGTGCATGTGTGAGTCACTGATAAGTAGGTCAGTTCACTGAGACAATGTTCATCCGTGGCTTTGCCCGGCAAGAAGGTTCATGTCCGTCGAAAACGAATGACAGGCTGTCATATGAAACTATAATATTTTATATATAGTTTGCGACGAAGGAATTGGCGTTCGAAACATAAGAAATAAATTTCCTTTCAGTTCGTATGAGTATTTCGCATAGGCGTTAATAGCCTAATTGGGCCGTTGCTTAATGAAATTATGAAAAATACTTTGTACCTTGTCGCGAGTTACAACCCTATTTACAACTTTATTTTGTTTAGCAGTGAATCACAGTGAGGTACTTTAAAGATAAATTAAAATATTGATTTATTTTGAAAATACCATTCACGACGGTATTGCCCGAACGGCTGATGTTTCAATACTTAATCGTTTCACTGCCGAGTGTAACACGGCACTTCACGGGATATTGAAACAGAACAAAGTCAGGTATCCAATCAGAAATTTTATTCTGTTAGGCATAAAGCAAAGACCGAGTGCGCCTCATCGGCGCGATCCACCAGTGATTCACGCTCAGCAAAACTTTTGTGCACAAAATATGAACAGTCCCGATAGATATCCGTGCCTAGTTATTGTTGTTCATAACCGCCTGATATCCTTATGCATTCATACACAGGCCACTCAAAAATCTTTGATCTTTTTATCTTTCTAGATACAAAGTTGCCATATATTGAACTATTTGATCGACCTGCTATCGCTAATCATGAAGAAATTTACATAGCACCATATCAATACAACTACTTAATCAAGAAAACGAGAGAAGAACTTGATGCTAGAGGATTAACTGAAGATAAAGTAGGAATAATGTGTCCGGGTGTGGATGAACCAGGACAATTACCTCCGTATTTAAAAAAGTTAGGTCTGTAAAGTAGATTATAGGAAGAGCATGTTTTACATTTTCATGTAGAAATTTTGGAAATAGCATGGTATTTAAGCATATAAGAGGTAAATGATTTTACCATAGTCCAAGGGACTATGGTAAGGAACACTCACTGCACTTAACAATTGCGGTCCAGTTCGGTTTCGGATGTTTTCTGTTTAGAGTGCAGTTGCTGGTACTACATCTTTCAGAAGCTCTTTGCTATTATGCGGCCGTTAGTCGGTTCATTTTACCTTTTAGGTACTTCTTCCGGTCTTGCTTAGAGTGAATTTCAATAAAAAAATATAATTTTAAAAATATGTTTGTCTGCATAGAATCTATGCTTTGAATATTTTTGCATGATTTCATTAAAAATATGTTATGTGATAAAAGGTACTCGTATAGCAATGGCGAAGATTTTATGTTTGTCTTTATCTCTATGTGTTTGCTTTCGATGCTAGTTTATATAAGGGATCTGGAGAGTATAAATTTCCAATAAAATCAAATCTCCAAGTTATACCTACCAGTGCTTACCATCATCTTTCACTTAACCAAAGAATGTGTAATTTTTCTTTTTTATAAGTATAAACTGCAATGTAAGGACACCACCTTCAACCCAAGACCACACTATTCGAGTCTGATACTCGAGAAGAGAGCACATCGAAATACTTCAGCAACTAGAATTTTTAAACCTAAATTACTTCAGAAAAGCTTACGACTATAGCTTGTACTTGTAATTTTATGGAAAGAGATCATGCAACACTTATTATGTACTTTATTTTATTGAAATTAAACCTAAGCAAGGACGAAAATATACCCTAAAAAATTTAACTAACAGCAACTTATATGGCGGACATCTGCTCACTAAGTTGAAAACCGAACGGGAATGTCTCAAATAATTACTATTAAATATCGGAAAGTATGAGCTTACATTCTCTCTAATAAAAACATAATAAATGTTATATGTTGATAATTATTTCGACCAATAATGTGAGAATTTGAGGCATATCTTTACTCGTTAATGCAGCCGAGGATAAAGAAGCATACGACAAATTACATGCAATTACAACACATATACCAGATAATGGAGGATCATTAATGGACATTCAAAATATGGCAGAAAAATTGAGAGACAATATCAAGGTAGTCTAAGAAGGTTTATAAAAAACCACTAAAGGCGATACAGAGCCATAATCGATACGTGGCATGCCAAAGTTTTTTCAGCAATTCTATGACGTAACTCACAGAAAGTAAACGCAATAAATTATTTTTTAATTCTTGAAGCGATGTTTTGACTGAGATCGCTTAACATACTGCGTATGACTCAAGACTAGGCCTAAGAAAAACCGGATCATTCATTCTAATCTGATTCGAATATTTTTAGAACCGGATCGAATCACCAATTCCATATGAATAATAAGATCTCATTTTTAATATTGTTAAAATCACGAAATTCGCAGTTTTTGTGCAATTGACAACGTTTACAATTATATATGGTTTCGAGATTTTTCTTCCGCCTTGCCATTCCATCCCTTGTGGAACATGTGAGGAACCTCTGGAGTTATCGAGCATAGTGCCAAGGCTGCGGTCCGCCAGGTACCCCGCGTACGTGTATTGCTCCTTGAAGTCTTTTCCGTTTGAGGATGTTAATCATACTTCGTTAGGCTTCGAATCCGTGAGATTTGTTGGATGTAACGTTCGGCAGCTATTGCCGGATTCATAACGTCACCGCGGCCCACTTGGACTTTTTTATAGCCACTTCTTAGAGTGGATCACCCTGTCCAAAGCCCTGTAACAGCGGCCCCTTATAAACGGACAGTGTTACAATTACTGGAAAGATATCATCTTTTCATGTTCGGCTCAGCCTACCCAAGTTATTAGATCCTGGTTGAGTGGTGGGCATGGATAAGCGAGTCGGACCCAATATGTTTAACCACTAGGACATCGTGCCTCACTTGTTTTATTAATGTTTATTTCAGTATGTAAATATGTACCATATTGATTATATTATACTTGAATCTTCCAGAACACATTTCCCTCGGACTGGGGCCCAAAACGGGTTGTTGTTTCTGGATTTTTGTATAACGGTACAAATGATGTTGAAATTGGCGGAATGAGATATCATGGAAATATTTTTAAATGTTATGATGATAAATACCAGAGAACTGGTCACATGGTTCTCAAAGATAGTCTACCACTCACTCCTTGGTATGGTAAGTATGTTTTTCTTGTAGATAAGATTGGTATAGGATGGCAATTTATAAATATATATAATTTAAAAATGTTTTTGATAATATACTAGGTTTGTAAGAAAATAGTATATTTTATTGTATGATTTACTTTTGTTAAGCAGAAGCCACAGATAGATTGCGTCTGGGCGACGCGATCCATCAGTGACTCAAACTTAACAAAACATGTTTCTGCCTGGGATTGAACATTGAATGGAACAAAGTAATTTTTATACAATACATATGAAGAATTGCAGCACCTATGTAGAGTTTTTAAATATCACGATCATGCTACGTATCTTTTTTATATTTACGAATAAGACACTCGCAAGTCGAGACTTGGTCCATCTGTCGCACAAGCTTGACAAAATAAACAAGATGAATACCAAAGGGATTGTTATGGCTTGTTTTCTTATTTTCTTGTTTTTATTCTAGTTTATGGCTAGGACTAGACAAAACCGTATAATTTAGAATCCGAATCGGATTCGGATAATTTTTTTGAAGCTGGATCACTAATTCCACATAAATACCAAATACCCAACTGTTATTATTAAAAATACCTCCATTATGAAAATCAACAAACATATAATTATGGATTTTTAATATTAGCAGAAATTGACAATTCAAAAGCAATTTATTCTTAATTGAAACTGCATCTTTAAGAGCGAAATTCAAATTTCAAAGACAAAATACAGTCGATCGCATTTTGTCGTTAAAAATTAAAAGTCAACTTTATTTAGGAAGTTTTTGTTCCAGTGCTCGATTCACGATAAATTCGAATAATTTGTGATCTATTCGAATCGCCGAATCAAATTGCCAAGCCCTATTTATGGCAAATGTTCAAAACTTTTAAATGACGGAATAGTAAAAAATTCCGGAAATTTGTTTAATCGGTTCGTTGCAAATAGAAGTTCAACCACGATTTATGATTTAGTTACATCAGGTCAATTGGTTCGAGTTGCATGTTTCAAAATATTGTATCAGTTTTCTAGACATGTAGATATATCTTCAAATACCAGTCGCCAAATTTTGTGGGCAAGTAAAAAAACTGCTCATACACTGTAACAAAAAATGGAACAAAATCACTGGTCTTTGACAGTAATTTATTCCGATGGTATTGAAAATCATTCAAAACTGACTTTGACAAAATATGGGGTGTTGATCGGACGCCCCCCCGAAGGTGCTGTCCATCAACAGACCATAATTGGCATAAATCTTATCAACATGGCGTATTTTTAACTCTGGAAATATGCAATTACTGCAAGTGACCAGTAAATTTACTGTACTTTTGCTACAGTGTACCTGCAAGCAAAATTGCGTTTTTTAACTTGATCTTTTTTTTTTCCAATCCGATGTTGATTTGATTTTGATAACATTTTTTTGTTTTTGTTTGATTGATACTTTATTATAGAAAGCTAAAATTTATTGAATGTGTCCAAAGTGAAACTGTGAAATTTAAACTCGTGTGCATGTAGATTATAAAGAAATATGTGGCATAAATTTTGCCTCAAGAATGTTCCACCGATTTGAAAATTTTATTTTGTCAAGCATGTGTCACAGTTATAGTTACAGAAATACAAATTATATCGTTACATGGTAACCAATGAGAAGTGAATACATTTTCAATTTTCATGGGTCTTCAATGAGCATATTCGACGAGGCGCGGTCAATAGTTAATCTCATTTGTGTGAATTCGCTCACATAGTGGCGTTTTTTGAAGAAGAAAATTGTCTTTAACGTCGAATTTAACTCGATGAGGAATAAGTTGTCAATAATTATTTTAATCAAGCATTATCCACTGATGGCCGCGCTGTGAAAACGCGGTTCATCTGAGACCCATGCTCGAATAATAAATTTTACTGGAATATTCTAGTGAGCGATAAGACGAAGGGTCAAAGATCAAACCAATGAGATAATTGATATGTTTGGCACTTAACATTGTTTAGGTTCTAAATATCTGGTTGCAAAGATTATTACCATTTTCCACGTTCGGTGTTACGGTTACATGTAACGAATATCCCCTCTCTTGGATTTTAAGCGTAAATGCAAAAATTGTTGATAATATTACTTTTTTAATAATTTGAATTAGATATGTTTAAAAAAATATTTGCTTTGTCAAAGATTTCAGTTCTTATTAAATAGGCACAAAAGGTAGGAAGCCTCTACTAATATTTTCAATAAACGTTAGGTAACTCTTTGAAAATACAAACGTTTCCGAAACGCGCTGAAGTACATTGCATGAACGTAATCTATCAGTGAAACCATTTAAGAAATTATGCCACTGAAAATATTTCGGAATCTTAATGTTGTTAAAATGGATTTGAATCTTTCGCAACTGTAACAATTTAGTTCAAAACGGTAGTCCTATATCTAACAAAAAAAAAACTTTAATTAAAATAAACTTTATTTTGATGAATATAAAACTGCATTACATAATATTTATTTGCGTAACGTATCTGCTTCACCTACTACTGTAACAAAAGTACAGCTAAATATCTATTCCTAACAGTAATTTTACTACTAAGGATATAAAAATTAAAATATGAAATCGACTCTATTTGAATATGTAGTATAGACGGAATACGCGCGACTATCAAAAGTCTGCGCTTAGCGAAGATCTTACTAACATAGGACATTTAGGAACATGCAATTATTGTAAATGAAAATTAAATTCATTTTACTTTTTCACGGTGCGATTATGTTATTCTTTTCAGCTGTAAGAATGTTGGCTGGACTTACAATCCAATTATCTCATGGTCTACCATGGGTAGTCTATAACCAGGGAGCTGACCAATGGTGGGAAAGAAACTGTGATGGATTAGTTGATCGAGATGAAAGACCAAAACAAATATTTGCCGCTTTCGAATCCTTGCTTCCATATCTAACTAATGGTAAGGACATATAAAAAGTATAAAACAGTCTTGGAATAGTTTAGAGGTACATAGTAACAAAAATACTACAAAGTCACTGGTCTTTGACAGTAATTTTATTTGACGGCATTGAAAAATATTCACAATTGACTTTTTTGGCAATATATAGGGTGTTGATGGAACGCACCGCGAAGGTGCAGTCCATCAACAGCCCATAATAGGCATAAATCTCATCGATATAGCTTTTTTAACTTTGGAAATAACATATGCAATTGCTGCAATTGACTAGTAAATTTAATGTATTTTGTTACAGTGTATTATGTTTTTTTTTCTTGGACTTCGCCCTAAGCAGGGTTGGTGGCAGTACCTGAAAGCATCAACTAAGATCCACTCAAGATGTAGTATCAGAAACTGCACTCAAAGTGGGCATCATCCAAATCTGTACTAAACTGCCGTGGTAAAGTGCAGGGAGTGTTATCCGCCCTGAGCGGTAGCGAGACCTAACACCACTTTTTACATACTGCGGAAAAAGAAAGTCGAGAACAGCGTGTAAGCATATGACAAAAGAAGGTCTCCGTAGTACATTCGTCAGATACAAGTTTGAAACTTGAGTTTAGCCGATGGTATTTTATTTCCAATGCTTTGACAAGGTAATGGCTGGTGGAAATTGTCAAATTTATATTTGATTTTGTTCTAATTTAAGTATTTTGAAATCTATTTGAACGAAGTTAGCGGAACGCAACATTATTTAGAAATATTATCGCAACACTGCTTAACAAAATTGCGTTAACAAAGCTGCAAAAGTATATTACGTCCTTATTATTTTGAAAGCTGTCTAGTATCTATTTACAACATCCATTCATTTCAGATAGACATTTATTTTTTATGTCTTGAATCTTTCCATAGATTTTGCTTGTTGCCCTGATCGTCCTACTATTTTATTTTGTGAGTTTTGTGTGATTTACATATTACATATTGCATTCTTTTAGTACATTAAAATATGAAATATTGAGGGCTAGGCAATTTAAGTCGGTGATTCGAATCAATTCGAAGCCAAAATTATTCCGTCGTGAATCGGTCATACCCAATTGTTTTCTTCTTTATAATAAGACACAGATAGCCCGCGCCTTGACGGCGCGACCCATCAGTGCCTTATGCTTAACAAAAGAATTTCTCATCAAATTTTTCGAACTGGCTAGAAACTTTCAAAATGAAACGAAACTTTCAAAATTTATCACGAAAATCTCTAAATTTCAATATCTTAATAATTGACATTATTGAGCAAACGTCAATGTTAAAATAGGGCATTTTCAATTTAGGCTAAAATTATCCGAATCAGATTCGAATTGTGTTCGACTGAGTTTTGTCCAGATTCAGAAATATTCAAATATTGTATCAAAAAAGTGGAAGAAATTTAACTTGCAAATTATTATTCTATAGAGACGTATCCAATTACGAAACAATGGAGAAACACGGACGATTGTTATATTTCAGCTTTCAGAAGTGTAAAATCTAAACTACGCATCGTGGTGGCTGTTACCAATTTCTCACCGAACGTTTGTGAGAGAAGTTTCAGTTTACGGGGAATCGATTTATGGGACATACAAAAATGTAATTTTTCTTTTTGAATAAATTAAATAATTTTCGACAATTAATCGATTTTCATGAACTTCTAAATATAAATAAATATATGATAGAAAAAGCCAAACTTATTTGACTATACGCAAATTGAGAGATTGGTTATTCGATTTGTTTGTTGGGATTTTTAAGCCTAAGAAAGCAACATAGAAAACATTGGAGACTGGGTTTGCGAACCATTTGTTCGTAAAATCTTGCCTTATTTTGGAGCGAGAAGTTAAATCAATCCTACAGGAAGATTTTTTTCTTGAGCCAAAGAATCGCGTCTTGACGTCCTGTATTTTGATGACCTGATTTCAATGACTCCGCAGAATATGGGTCGCCAAAAATTGATTTTGAATGGGAATTTCTAATAAACTAAGGTATGGGAGTTATAAGCAATAATCTCATTTTTATATTCCCGAAAGAACAAAATTTTTTATGTGTTGACTAATACCAAATTATATCGTTCTAAAGCAAAAAATCAGTGATCGATAATTACAGTTATTTCACACACAATCTAAAAATATTGACCCGGTATCTTTTGCTAAAATCGAGTCACAGAAAAAGCACGCCGAAATCATGTACGGTTTATCTATGGCCCAGACTAAATAAATAGTCCGATCAGATATTGAAACTTAATATATTTTCCCTCAACTTTTTAAACTATTTCAACTATTTAAATTTTTCATTATCACAGCAAGAATCGTAACTTACAATAATGGCACAGTATCAGTAACTGCCAATAAACCGTACAGAGCATTGTTGACTGAAAAATTACTCAATTATGACGTCTACGATGTAGACGACGGATCTAGCTCGGGACCAGAGATTGAATTTGATCTGACAGTAGGACCATATGCTTCAGCAACAGCTATTATTGATGCAAAAGCACCGAAGGGTAAAGGAAAGAATAAAAGTAAGCCAAGTTATTAAGATTGATTCGGTAGTACAATTTGACCGTTGTCCTACCTCAGAAAACAAGACTACATTGGACGTGCATTGTCTCTTACAGTTTCTTATACATTTTGTTGAATTTGTATCCGTGCATCTCTTCATTGGGATATTCGAGAAAGGTTGTCATGATAAAAACCCATGCTGTTGTATAGAATTACCTATTCGGTCCCATTCGAATAAATTATCCGAATTGCATTCGATCTCAAAAGGATTCGGTTTTAACCAAGTTTAAAATAAGACGACACATTGCATTTAATCACGTAAGATTTTCAACCAAGGTTGTGCAAACATTTTATGCAAATGGCTTTTCAAGATCTTCTGTGATCTGCTTTCCAGATCGTATTGATCTCCAAACCTTAAAAACTCTTGTTAATAAAGTACTTCTTACTACTGAGTGATGAAGATTCCTAACTCCATTCCTAAACTTATGTAGTTCTTTGCACTGTTGCGCGATACTCTATTAAAATTATCTTCTAATCTCGCTCTGATTGAAATTAGATTAAAAAAGAAATGTGATGATTTTTATTTGTTTATTACAATTAAATTTTTGCTGTGATATTCGGAATAAAATCTCTAACGTTATTTGTATTTTATATTTACAGAAAAACCCAAGAAAGACAAGGCTGAACATAGTGAATTGTAATATCGTCGAAATCAGTGACTATAATGCTTACAGAGTCATTAGATTGTTTCAATGTTAGTATTTATTGAATAAAATATTATTAATTGCAGCTTTGTTTACTGAAGCGAAACAAAAAGTTTGCAAGTATTATTATATCACAGAAAATACCATGCAGTGACAAAATTACAGTATATATACGGTTTATTTGCAGTACTTACATATTTCAAAAATCCGAAATCGCTTTGTCGATGAAATTTATGCCAATTATAGGCTGTTGGTGGAACGCACCTCGGCGGTGCGTTCCATCAACAGCCCTTACTTGGCTAAAAAAAATCGGTTCTGTAGTTTTATTTCAATATCGTCGAGTAAAATTACTATTAAAGAGCAGTGATTATACTGCGATTTTGTTACAGTGTAGAAAGTTTTCGAATTGTAGGCATAATATGTCATAATAAAAATCTGTGAAAGGATTGAAATTGTTCAAGTGTCGGTAACCTAAAGACAAGATAGTGTTTATTTATATCTAGTAAAACAGAATATATATTGAATAATTGAGAAAAGAGTCAAAATGTTTCAAACCGCGGAGTGCGCAAGGTCACATGAAGTATCCTCTCAGAAACGCCCGATTAGTTTTTCCGGCATTTGACGATACAATTGCGGAAAATTTGAAACACTTGACTTGAATATCAAAAAATATTTATAATGATATGTTTAAAATAAAAATTTAACACTTTATAAAACTATAATATTAATCATAATTTCAGTCTCTGTCTAACTTACCCATTTGTAACATATTTTCTAAAGTTACGTGAGATATTGGTCTATACAACTAGAGATGGGCAATTCGATTCGATAATTCGAATCGCTTCGAAGCTCAATTGCATTGAATCAGTTGTGAATTGGCAATAGGACCTTTTTTAAGGACAAAATGCAATCGATTTTGGTCAAATTTGACCAAAATCGATTATATTATATTCTTAAAAAATAGAACGTTGTGTTCTCAGACATGGAGTGCGAATTGAAAAAACTTTGCCTTTAAGACTGTTTATACAAATATTATTGATTCTTAGCTACAAATTTCCTGATTTTCATAAGGAGACAATTTGCAATAGTATTGATATGAAATCAATGATTCGATCCGATTCGGAAAAATGTTTGACTCAGATTCGAATTCCAAATGAATCGGCTTTGTCTAGTTCTATATAACAGAAGTGACAAATTCACTGCGCTCCATTGGCGGGGGAAATGATTTTATCATTGTTTTTTATTAAAGTCCATGGAAATCAGACCAGAGCAAAGGTGAAGCAGATACTATTTTTTAACATGTTTTTTGATACACGCCAAAATAGTACATATTCTGAATGTTTGTGAAGTGAAAAATGAATTAGAGATGGACCTCATCCACTATGTGCGATTCATCAGTGGTGTATATACAGATGGTTTCTCATACAATAAGTTGAAAATATGTTCAATCTATAAAAGAAATCAGTGGGTATTTATCGATAACTAGGATACTCACATTTATATGATTGCAACTTCAGATGCATGAATATATGAACTGAATATCAACAGGGTGATCCACTCTAAGAAGTGGCTATAAAAAAAATCGTAAAATTTTGAAATTGATTTTTTCGGAATCTGGAACATTCGATTTGATAAAAACTTCGGAGCACAAACCCATCCAAAAAATTTTATCAAAACATCTTCTGCAAAGTATGTGTCACTGATGGGTCACGTCGATGAGACGCGGTCCATCTGTGGCACATGATTGACAAAACAAAATTTCGGATTGGAATGCGGTAATTCTTCACCCAACACAGGCTGGGTGCGATAAAACTATAATGCTGGGCGATAACATACTTTTAAAATCGATATACATAGAAGATATCAGTTTTACTTATAATAATTCCTGCAATTAAATATTATTAGTATATCTTCAACTTAGAAAGGTAAAATTCATTTCCATTTTCAATTCCAAAGTTCATTGCCGCTATGGTTGGGCAAAATCGGATCATTTTGAGTTTGAATCAGATTCGGAAAATTTTTTTAAATGAGATTGAATCATCAATTCCATATAAATAACAAATTTATAGATACAAATTACTAATATAAGCAGAAATAGACTTAGAGGCATTGTAGTTTTAATTTACACTCCGTGGCGAAAAGTCAAATTTTTAACGATATAATGCAATCAATTTTGGTCGAATTTGATTGCATTTTGTCGTTAAAAATGAAAATTCCACTTCATTCAGCAATTTTTTGTTCCTACGAAAGATTAAAGATAAATTCGAATAATCCGAATCAACTTGCCCAGTCCTAATTGCTGCTTTTGCGCTGGGTAACATACTGCGTTATGGGATATCGTTTTTAACAGTATTTCAAGTTACAACTCTTATAAAATATAATTGGCTCAACATAAATGAGATATAATATTAAATTAATTAAAAAACTAATAAAAAGTTGATAAATGCATAAGAGGAGGCGAACGATTTATCTGACTGCTATCGAAACGAAAAGGATATGGCATCATATTCGTATTAAAGTTATATGTTGAGGGAAGAGGGAATAATCTCCTATAACTACTCAATATGGAGTTTTGTTCAGCGCCAGAAAATGGATTTTGCAGTAAATGATCGAAGTTAAATTGTTGAGTATTTATTCTACCGTCTTGTAAATAAGGCCGGTATGGTATGGAGTGCTTTACAGACTCAAGCGACTGTTCATTATTAGCGAAGTTTTCGCTATGAGATTCGTCGGATGATTGAGATTTTTCAAGTTCTTTTATGGATAGTTTACTTGTGTGGGATTGGTTTAAATGAGAAATTGCGGAATTGTTAGTTTCGCTCGTATGAGATGTTAGCGATTTTGAGCGTTCGTTTCTATTAATCTTGAGCATTGATGGTCTCGAGCTAGCATTAAAAAAATCGTGTATAGAACTCTTTGGTATTTTTCTATTTTCCAATTGCGCGTCAGACTGTCTTTTAACTTCTGAAATCGAGAGAAAATGTTCGATAGTTTTCACTAAATCCCCTTCACACCCTTGCAAAACAAGTTCCAAAACTGTAACAGATTTGTTCGTAAAAAGACGTTTTAAAATTTCAATTGGTGTAAGCTTTCCCGGTCTGAATGAGGAAGCAATTGAATTTGTTATATCGAGTTGTTCTCTGTCAAGCTCCTTGTCAAATGCCGTTTCCGATCGTTTTCTTTTGCGTGAATTATTGTCGTCTTCAACTTCATTTTTGCTCAGTTTGCTACATTCATCTGATGAAATCGTTTCCGTCCTTTGATTGTCTTCTTGATCCTTGTCTAGATAGCAAACGATGAAAAAATCACAATTTGAACTCAAACGAAAAAGTTCGATAGATTTCGCTTTCATTAGAAATAAATTTTCCAACGCATATTTTGTTAAGTATGAGTCACTGATGGATCGCGTCTTCGAGACGCGATCCATCTGTGGCGCCTGCTTGCCAAAATTAAGTTTCCAATTAGTTTTGGATCTATTGAATGCCTCGAAAAACTTTTGTTAAGCACAAAGTGCGTTCCATCTATGGGTTATGTTTGACAAAATAAAATTTCGATTAGGGATCGAATAGGCATAGTTAACATTTTCAATAAATGACGGAAGATATTCAACGAGACACAAACAGGCTGAGTAGAATTTGAAAAAGATTTTCAAAATGCTCAACGAAAATAAATGATGAAAAAAATATATCATATTGACACAAAATTCAAAGCGGAATGGTTTTGTCAAATTTTATGAGTATGAAGTAGGAACTTAATTACTCGATGCGCGGTCTATGTTGGCTCATACCTAAAAAGTAAAATTTCTGAATAGGCGGTGATGACATGATTACTCCATTCCCGTTTAAAAATTATAATATTTGTATTGTAAAATGAGAAGTAGGTGAAAAAGCATGTGTAGTTGATATTTGCAAAATTAGAGTACGGAATGTCCTTTTAGCCTAGTTTTGAACCTTGTAATAAAATTTTTTGTAATAAAAGTTGTTGTGTTGTTTCGTTACAATGAAGAAATATACCATATACTCTAACAAAAATGCAGTAAATCACTGTTCTTTGACTGCAATATACAATGTTACAATAGAACAATAAAATCGCTTTTTGGCATAAATCGCATCTACAAGGCGGTTTTGAACTTTTGAAATATACAAATACTGCTAATGAACGGTAAAATTACCGCAATTATGCCACAGTGAAAAATAACACTCACCGGATGAATTGGTATTTTCTGTAGCTGCATTAAAGATGGGTCCAGGCGGCAAATATCCAAGTCTTTCATCGGTAGGCGAGGAAGCAGAGAGACGAAGTCCTAAAGCTATTGCGTCTTCAGCTGCCTGTTGTCGCTTCAGAGCAACCTGGAGTAGAGTACCCAATTGTAATATTGTAAATCAAATTCAAAAATTCATACTGTTTAAAATGAAATTATTTGCTTGTCGGCATTGCATTACTCAATAAGCGACTAAAAATTTGGTTCATTTAGTTTTTATTTTGAGTATTTTCCGTTTAGAGTTTGATGAAGTAGCATCAATAATCATTGACTCATGTGAAATGATGTGCCGTTCCACAGCGCCTAAGATCAGCCTAAAACGGGTCTTGCCGAGTCATTAGCAAGGCACCTCGTTGATGGGGGAAAATCTCAAAAAGTATAGTTTTATATGATTATATGCTGTGAATCCGATACCACCCACTAATTTTTACCAGCTTCTTTTTACTAGCTTCTGCACCATAAGTCATAGAGTACAGTAAGTGTTATCTGCTCTGGGCAATAGTAAATTCGAAACGAAAGGTCTAAATGCATAGTTTTTCATGTCGGCACATCTCCTACGGTGTACACTAATAAAATCACAATTTATTGTTGAATTATATTTTAGTTACCTGTGCGGCCATTACTCTTTGTCTTTCCACAATGAGTCCACATTTTGTACAGTTACATTCTTTATATGGACATTGTCGTTTGTGACCTTTCAACCAAGCAATGACTCCATGATTTCTGCATCTCGCACATTTTGGTTTTCTTGCACCTTTCTCTGTTACTGGATATGGAACTACGTCACTCATTTTGGGTTGACTGTTGTTGGGATGACTGTGTTATAAGTATTAATGTAATTAAAAGTGAATAAAATAATTTAATATCATGAATGACCTCAGTCCGGGAATCTTATGACCGAACATGTTTTGTTAAGTATGAGTCAATGATGGACAGTGCGATCAATCAGTGGCTCTTGCTTGATGAAATAAACCCCTTATCGGGTAGTGACGATGAAGGCGGTTGGTTGTATGCAATTAATGTTTAGAGCGAATTTTTTACGCTAATTCATGAAATGTTTTGCGTGCTTTCGGCTGTTACAGTAAATGGTACTCTCCTGGGCATTTGCCAATGCCATATAATGCTGTACACTAAAATAATTAATAACTCAACTAATTAATTAACGAATTAATTAAACTAAAAATTAACATTATTTTCATACTGCATGCTAACTGCTCATACTGGACTTGGGATATCAGTTAAAATTGAATATCATTCTAAATGACAGCAAATTTCAGAAATTTTATTTTTTATTGATGATCCACAATCAGACCGTAGAACAGCAGCGTAACACATCCATGTTAACAAAACACGATTCAAAATATTTTTATTGGGATATACACGCCTCTGATCTTTCATACGCTTACAGTAAAACTTGACCTTAGTAATTTTGGTGAGAGGAACTACCTGCAAGCTATACTGAATATGATCTGAAATTGTGTTACGAAGGGCGAAGGATTATATCGGTCCCAGACAACCTGAAAAAAATATTTGCTTGGAAAATGGCGGGTATTTCAAATAGCACTTCTCGGCCATATTGTACTTTACAACTGGTTTTGTTAGTTCTTTGCATCGCTCGGGATATAAGGTTGTGAAAAAGGCTCATAATTGGCGGAATAAATTCTGTTTATAATTATTTTCCTGACATTATTCGAAATTTACGAAATCGTACCAAATTGACAAAAAAAAAATGATGAACGTAAGACAAAAAAATTACGCAATCGTTTTTTGCTATGATCAGTTCTTTGAGTTCTGATAAATTAATGGAAAAAATCCTTTATATATATCGCAAGTTTTTTTATTCACAAATATGAAGTCTCTTAAGTAAAATTCATCATGAAATGATCGCGTGCTGCATATCCGAATCTATCAATCTTGAAAAAGGTTTGTTGTCGAGTCATTGTAGCCACGATGTCATCTTTTAACACGCTCTCTATTCCAAACTACTGATTTTCACAGAACTGAACTCCGAATTCATTTTTTTAGTTCACTATTTACGTGTTGGTAAATGCTTCATTATTGCCCAGGGTAAATATCACTCGCTGCACTCTAATATATATTGATTACGTTCTACGATGCATGTTTTCGCTTAGGGTGTAGATGGCTAATTTATTACCGCCCAACGCAGATTGCGCTCTACTATAGTGCACAGTTACATTACATTAATGTCGCTTTAATAATAGTGACCGTGAAATTGTTCCTTTTGGGCACTACTTTTTGCCTTGCCTAGTTCCAGATTCTTACTTTGAAATTACAACAAATAGCAAAAAATCCTTTATCAACGTCAACAATTTATGTTTTTATATTCAAAAATCATAAACAAAAGTGTCCTCATATCCCAATCGGATATTCCTTTTTGTCAAGTATGAGTCATTGATGGACCCCGCCTCACACGCGCGTTTCAACAGTAACTCACACTAGACCAATGGCATTATAACAGAAATATTCTGACAGGGAGTCGTAAGACATCTGGGGCCGTGAATCGGGAGTAACTGAAGCATATACGACTGAAGAACACTTACACTCGGGTTATGCTTCCTGTGTATGCTACTTAACTTTATATTAAGGATATATCAACTTATGTCCGGTAAAAACTACTTGGAATTAAAAATCTAATATCGAGTGGTTTGAAGTTTCCAGTTTGCGGTTTTGATATTTCACGAAGTAGCTTTGGCTCGTAATCATGGACAAAATGAGTGGGACTGGGCAAGGCCGAAGCATTTAGAATTAAAATTTTTTTTTTCGAATCGGATCGAATCACTAATTCCATATAAATTAAGTAAGCTATTTTACTATTTTCACTATCCTTCATTGTAAAAGTAAAAAATCGTTACGTATTTCCATAAAATTAACATAAATAGAGTAAATTTCAATTCACTCACCCTGTCTAAGAGCGTAAAGGTTGGTTTTTTGATTACAAAATACAATATATTTTGGTGAAATTTGAACCCAAAACCGATAGCATTTTGTCTCGTTTGTAAAAATGGAAATTCCGCTATATTTAGCAAGTTATCGTTCTCATAAACGATTCACGATTCACTCGAATAAATTATGCTTTGAAACCATTCGAATCAACAAAACAAACCCAACCTTAATGATGAGAGATGTAACTTTTTCTGGAATCAAATCAACATGGAATCTTGAATCTTGTTCGATTCGGGTAATTCGGGTTTATCCCTGAGCAATGCGACGGTATATTTTAAGAGTAACTTGAGCTCAGCGAAAACATGTAATGTAAAAAATATTTATGATTGGTTTATACAACAATTTAAATGGAGGATATGTTACAATTATATGTGCAACTTAAAGAAATACTTCAAAACAATAATATCAGAAAAAATTATGCCTCAATTGAAGCTTTCCATTAATTTTTAAATCAGAAATTCGATTCGATTCGACATGATATGATTCTATTGATAATGATGTTATATTTGATTTTAAAATAATAGTATCTTAAAGAGGTGAACTCAGACAAAATGAACTGAATATCGTGTTTCCTTAAGATGCAGAAATTGGTTTTGGCGCCGTGCCCTTCACATTTTTCGGGATATAGAGGGTAAAAGTTCATCTTAATCATGGCAAAAACGATGGCATTGTTTTGAATACGATTGCAACAAAAAGTTTCTGTAATCAATATTCGGCAATTTTTTAAAACAGATTATCGAAAATACAAAATCGAAGCATAACAAATAAAACTTTTTCTTTGAAGTTTTTTCAGTTTAGCACTTCCTCTTTAATCAGTACAGCTTTAACATCAAGACTCCCTGCTCTTATCAACAGTGAGTTTTGTAAATTTCGTTGTGCTACATTTCAGTCGCTGACGGTTTCCCAGTCAGAAATAAACAAGCCTAAACACGTTTTGTCAAGTATGTAGGCGTGGTCCATCTGTGGCACATACTTGACAAAATGAAATTTCTGATTGGGTCTTGATGTAGAGATAGTATTCGAATAGGGACAATCTCTGATAGATGGGCCTACGTGGGGTGCATTCTTGCGCCAACCTTAAAAAGAAATTCATGAAGGGTATTAAACTAACAAAAAATACGCCTAAGAGGTGTGAACAATTGTTATGCATACTCGACAAATTGCTTAGACAGGATCATTTCGGAACGGGAATACAGAAAATATATTTATGAATACACTCTGTTTTAACCAAGGCTGCAATGCTAGAGCATTTCACCCTTATGCATTTTTACACCTCCAATATATTTGTAGATTTGGTATTAATCATTTTACTGCGATGCTATTGAAATTTTGGTAACGTTCAATCAATGTATCTCATTATTTACAGTACTGTATCGACTGTTTAAGTTGTATTGTCTTACTGGATCCTAATTGCTTTTTGTGTGTTTTGTGGTTCATGAACGTCATCGATATACCACACCAATATCACACTGGAATATTTTGTTTTCAGTATCGAATGGTATCGGTTATTTCCGGAGTATCACAAATATTCGGTATCGATGAGGTGGGGAACCCGATTAAAAAGGAAAATTTTTATGTTTTTATAGGGCAAAATTCTGATTATAAATTGTTTGAACAATTATATTGTCCTAAATATAATTTAGACGACGGAATGCATGCAATGTACACAAAAATCAATTTCCTAAAACCAATTAAAAATTTTGTAGCGAGGTTCTTGGAGCAATAAAAAGACACAAATTTCTATTATTAAAAATAGTTTCTGATAACAATAAATCTACTAGAAAGTAACCACCGAAGCCCTTGAAGCTATTGAAGTGAATAAAATAGCATCATCTTGTAATTTTATTAACATGGTCTAAAAGGGGCAAGTCTATATACTAAATAACTTGTTTCATGAATTCAACATTCTCGATGCCTTGTTTGCAAGGGGTGGTTTTTATATAGATTTTTTACTACAATCCATTTGAGTTGCTGAAAATAGATGGACTTTGTGTTCGACGTGGGGCTGCACAAATCCGAATTATTCGGAGTTCGAATCTGATTCGAACAATTTTTTTCGAATAGGATCGAATCATAAATCGTAAATAACAATTATCCCATTTTTACTATTACAACTTGTCCAAGAGCAATAATTTCCATATTTTAACGACAACATTTTGGTCAAATTCGATTCCATTTTGTCCTCAAAAATGAAAATTCTAGTTCATGTAACAAGTTACTGACTGTTTCGTATGAACGATGCACGATTGATTCGAATCACTCAATCGATTTTCCCAGCCGTAATTCGTCGGAGCTCACTGCAGGTATTCTCCTATGGCACTCTCTGGTGTAGTTGCAAACATGAATTTCGAAGGAGGATATACCGGGAGTCCAAACCCGAAATATTCAATCCATGATCTGTGAACATGTTATCGTTAAGTCCATCTCACCATACTTTTGTTATTCATATGCTGTTAGAACGATCGAAATCACTCACGCCCATCATGCAAATTATGACAGCAAACCTTTTCTCACACGTTTGGCATATTTATACAAATCCCCATAAGCATTTGTTTTCTTTTAATGATTATTTTCTGTCATTTTAAACTGATATTAATGATTGTTTAAACAGTAAATCTAATATAATTTAATTAATTTGTTCAACTGCAACTTTACACCAAGTAATGCTAATTATGTTCTATCTTTACAGCTAAACAAACCACAAACATATTATACCTGAAATATTCTCCGATCCGCATAATTGGAATTTGGATAAAAATGCATATAGTCTAGAAAGACAGCCAATTTTTTCATGTAATTGACGTTAAATGTTACCAAATCTGAGGTCCACTAAAATTTAAGATCCAAATGTTGTTTATTTTAGTGATTTTTTGTATAAAAATATTGGGTGAAGGACTGTTTTCCTTCTCAAAAATTAGAGAGGAGGGGAATGTGCTCCCCGTGCCTTGGCCTGAACTGTCACAAGCACAACTCTTACCCATTCACATTTTATATATTCCAGCAAGGCACTCTGTGGTTAGCTCAAAGTAACTTTAGAGAAACTCATTGAGGACTAGATGCTGTACGTTTAGATGGAACCCTAGTTCTAGCAATCAAAACCTTATATTAGAAAAACTTCATTATAAAAATACAGGCCTTGATTTTTTTTCCAAGATGACGAAGAAATGATGTTAGTGAAATGTATAAGTGCCAAATATGTTACTTGAGGCAGTTTTGAATGAATATATCGAGCTTTGACTTTATTTCGAAAGTGGAATTCCTTCAATGAATGAAAATTCAAAGCCCGTTTTCGATTCAATTTTTATCGAGCGT
This sequence comes from Styela plicata, assembly GCA_963675895.2. NCBI lineage: Eukaryota > Metazoa > Chordata > Ascidiacea > Stolidobranchia > Styelidae > Styela > Styela plicata. The sequence goes on from OZ023140.1 coordinate 19,555,259, forward strand.
TATTGGTATTTGCATTATGACGTCTGTTAGAATTTAACAAATTTACGAGCGATGTTCCCATTCATTATCTCTCATTAGTACTGTATCTTTACCCACAAAACCAATGTTCACATGCCACTGTTAGTTAATGTGTTTTTATAGCAAGATAAGCTAAGATGGATACAGATTAATTTGGTTTGACCTTTGAACTTTGGTAATCAATCATTTCTATATTTACATGCAATTAAGTGGCGAGAAAAAAGTGATAGTTGGATTCGAATGTCTTGTGCAATACAGTTTCACAGTATACAGAAACAAAAAGAACGTCCATGAACTACAAGTGTATTATTTTTGAAAACTGACGTAGTTTGAATTGATTTATGGCGCAAGTTTGGATGTGATATAGGCATAATGTTTTAACTTGAGTAAAAGATGAGTTTAGGTATGATTGGCCAATTCAATTCGGCTATTCGAATCGCTTCGAACCAGAAATTATTCGAATCAACCATTTAATCGCCATCATACCGATCAGAAATTATGCTTAACAGAAGATTTTTCGGTAATTTTTCCACTATGATAGGAAGAAAAGCTTGCAAAACAAAATGGAACTTTATAATTTTACCGAAGAATAAGCTATATATTTCAACATTTCGATTAATGGAGCAAATCATAATAGTAAAAACAGAACATTGAAGATTTAGACGTAATTAACGATTCGATCCGATTCGAAAAATTTTGTCCGAATCAGATTCGAATTCCAAATGATTCAGGTTTGCCCAACTCTTCTAGGCAGGGTATTGAACGTGAATCATTTTGTAATATTTCATGTTGTTGTTACTCAATGCAGGAGATGAAAATAAATCTTTTTTATATTTAATTGTAGTCAGGATAGTAAGAATTTTATAATTGGAACGGCGATTTCGTTTTCGTGGCGAGAAAATATTAATTAAAAACTTTTGCTAACCGCACGTCATTGATAGATCGCGACGATGAGATTGATTGATATCGAAATCAAACGTTTAAACATAAAAACGTCGTTTCGGCTTCGTATAGGGCAAATGGAAGACAATTTCGAATGGTGCTCTCCGTAATTGTACAATTAATTAAGATATGGATTTGCGTATATTTTTGGGGTGATAGAAAATGGATAGGAGGTGGTGTAGGTTGAAAGAAAAAAAGCGAAATTGAGGAGAGATGATCATAATGTGGTTGAGAAGACTAATGAGAGAGAGTGAGTCGTGGGACCGGCGGTGTAAATGGGAGAGGCTAAAGGTTGGGTAAGCCTGAGGGAAGCAGCCTAAGCAAAGGTTCAGGTAGGTTTGAAAAATATTGGAAGGAGAAATGCGTAAGTAAAGGGAAGGGAGGGCGGGAGATCGGGTAAGGAAATGGGTAAGAGATCTTGTGAATAGTAAACTTTGTTTTTGTAAATCCCAGTTGCAGAGAGTGCCGACGGTAGACTTACCACGCACAAAATAAAAACCTACCCAGCCTACTCTTTGTAAGTACGTAATTTTTCGTATTCCACTTCAAATCTGAAGAAATCTTACGCATGTTTTGAACAATTGTAAACTACACATGTCAACAATTATTTTGACACGTTATTTGGCATAATTTATTCCATTTTCTGTAACCATGCGCCGGCGCGGCATTTGTGCACCTCGTAGTTCTTGTTACTGTTTTAAATTATATTTATAACAGAATTAAAATTTCAAAAAGAATTCCCGGACAAAAGCATTGAGAGCTAACAATCTCACTTCTATATTTTATGATTCGATTATTTTCTTTACTTACCATTCACTGCACTATACCATGGAGGTTCAGTTCCGTTTAAGATGTTATACGTTAAGTGCAGTTGCTGGTACTACGTCTTTTAGTAGCTCTTAGCTATTAGGTGGCCGTTAGTTAGTTCATTTTAGGCATTACTTTTGGCCTTGATCAGAGTGTATTTCGATAAGGAAAAAAAGAGCGAAAGGCGTAGAGATGTAACGATACCACTTTTTGCCGATACCGATACTGCAAAATGAGCTGATACCGATGCCACTGATACTCAAAATTACCTATACCAGCCAATATCGACACTCATCACAAATGCCTTCAAATATGCTCAAAGTACATCCTTTCCAAAAAAAATTTCAGTAAAATTCTCTGTAAAAAACCAAACGGACACACCCTTAGTGGATGAAATGTACTTGAAGCAACAACACAAGAAATTGCAGAACAAAGAATATTGGAGAACTTCATACAAATAGAAATTATTAAAAAACAACATCCAAAATTAACGTCAACATTAAGACACCCAATGAAGAACAGCATTAAATCAAATTTGTTTTGGCAAAACAAAAATTCTTGATTAGGGAAAATTTTTGAAGTATGTTCGCGCAATTTTCAAGTCCATTTTCAGAAGGCGAAATTGCCCAAACTACTTACAACCTTGAATCTGAGAATTGTATCCATGGGCGTGGTAATAACCTTTTTCAGTAATCAAAATTAAAGACCTGAGGTCGTAGGAAAGGAACACAAGTTTAACAATCCATAACAAGTTTGACAATCCATCCCCAAGTAGGCTACTGATCCATTTCATTACATAATGTCTGACATTATGAGAACTGGGCTGATTCGACTGATGCTTTCTTTTTGTAGAAGCCCATCGTCATTCTCGTGATCGTTAGTTGGATATTCTAGTAACTGGTTTAGGCCTCGGTTAGAGCGAATTCCTCAGAATTCCAAACATTCATAAGGTATCGGTGGTCTCGACTATTTTGCGGTCGATAGCGATACTCCCAGAATCGTGAACTTTCCCGTTTGTGTGGCTGCCGACGCAGTCACTTTTTCTGTCCATTTCCCACCATAACACTCATTTATTTGGTTATATATATTTAAGGTAATGAGTCAAAAAGTCGTTCGGTATTATACCATTATAATAATAATAACAATAATAATAGTTATTAACAATATTGAGAATGTTTCTGAGTATGCAAAAAAGTTAAAACTCATGCTTCAACAAAGGTATGTCTAGGAAGCCCCAATGAGAAATTATATTTTGTGAAGTATGAGCCACAGATGGACCGCGCCTAAGTGGCACGATCCATCGGTAACTCATACTTAACAAAACATGTGTGATTAAATTATTTGTGACCGGGGCATGGTGTCACCCAACAAAAAACTGCTGCGTTCAAACAGAGAGCATGTTATTATTTTTATTAATGTGACTTAACTCAAAATTAAAACCCTCTTGGATAAAACTGCTTATGCTGAATTTAAAAGTGGCACAATAGACCATATTATAAAAATTCATTGCATCTAATTTTACTGTAAAATTCCGGTAATTTTAATGCATGTTTTTCATCACAACTCGAGAGAAAACTAACACACGCTCACACTCAAACCATCGAAAGCAAATGAAGGAAAATGTGTAAAAATAGGATATTTTTCGTGTTACGATAAAAAAGAAGATAGAAATAAGAGTAAAATGACAAAAAATCTGGACAAAACAACAACAGCAACAAAAACATATTTAAGATTTCGTCTGTCGAGACATGCTGGTTTCAAAGGCCTTTCAATAATAATATATTTGTTCGGGTTAACATACACACACAAAAGATAAAACAACGGAAAGTTGAAAATTAGTAAACCATTGAAGAACATTCCAACCTTAAAAATTAAAATTATATTCCCCCAAAATACTTTTAGAATTTTGACAATTATTGCTCTCATCAGGTGAAAGCTACTACTGGATAGGAGTAAAGAAACCAGTACTCAAATCTCCCAAATAAAGCATATATCCCAATTATTTCGAATCTTGCCCCAAAATTTGAAAATTACTGCTGATATTTGATCATTTTTTCCCATTTTGTAGCCAAATCATGATTTATGCCAAATTTTACAACGTAAAATTTGGCATATATCATGATTTCGTTGTAAAATGAATCATTTTCAGAATAACTGATAAACGAAATTAATTTTAATCAGATTCTTAGAGATAAGAACATAATCCAAATCGCGTCCACCAATTTTCAACTTTTTGAAATGGTAAATATAACAACAATAATAATAATGATATTTATAATAATATTTATGGAGAAAAGTTTACATAGGAATATAATTGGTGTATCATTGGCAACTTAGCACGAAATTTCCAATCCAGGAATTAATCCAAGTTAAAATCATCAAGCATAAGTCAACGATAGACTGCATCTTGGTGACGCGATCTACCAATGGCTCATACTTGGCAGAGCATAAATGAACTAAGTTTTTTTTCTCGTCGACACAAGGTGAAGTAATACATATACTTCACATTTGTTATTAAATGAAAATTAAAAATTACAACTTACATAAAAGGGTAAAAAAACCAAACGTTACTACACAAAAAGGCAGCTTCAGCGCCGTAAAACATAAGATTGTCATAAAGAAAGGAAGACAATTCCGTATAGTGCATCCCGTGTGATGAATAATTAATTATACATAGCAAAATTATTACCAACCAGAAAGGGAATACAGATGGACTGCACTAACACGGCGCGATCCATACGTGGTTCAATACAACACAAAATTTTATTTCCGATGAACGACCAAATTGACTGCGTGGACATTTTGGAATTTTTTTCGTAACAAAATAAAAATGCAATGTTCGTTGCAACTAACTGTCGTCAAAATACGTGAACTTACATACTGATATTACCATATTTTCATTAGAAAAGGCACATGTTATATACGAAAAAGGGAATACAAAGTAAAAAAGGATGTATTTTATTAAACAAAAGTTATACAATAATTTCAATATTAGATTATGTCTACGAAGATGTGTTCATGTTCGTATCTATATATTCATACACATACCCTGATACAAACCATCACCTTTTTATGTTATGAAATTATGCTATCATAATCCTACTTGTCTGTAGACTACTGGTGGTAAGGCTGCCCAAAAATTTCGATTCGATTTGCGATTCGAAAATTCATTAAATTCTTCGATTCGATTTGTTCAGTGATAGAAAAACAGCAGAATAAAAAAAAAATGAAAGTTTTCAGAAAATAAATGCAAATTGTGATGTATTTAGCATTTTTCTGGAATCTATGCTTATTATATTACTTCTGGTTTCGAATTCAACAGGTAATATATTTTGGTCACCCCTAATCGTTAGAGAAATTCTTCGCGCTACCTTTCTTACATCCACAACAGTTTTTTTCCTAATAACTTTGCATACGGTAATTTTCTATTTGAAGTCATTTTGTATAATTTGAAGCTGATCTTAACCCTGCCACCCTTCATTTTGCAAATTATCGGGTCTAATCACAAAAAACGACAATGAAGCGATAGATAATATCGAAAGTTAACATATTTATTGTAAAGGCTAAAATGGCGTTGGATACGATATAAAACGATAAAACAATGAGGTTAAAACGGAGTAAAAAATCCAAAATCCTATTCGAGTTCCCATTCAAAATTTCTTTAATTTGTCAAGCATGGGTCACGGATGGACCGCGCCTCGGGGGCGCGATTCATCCGTGACCCATATTTGACAAAGTCCTATGATCCAGCCAAGTCGCAATGCAAATACGAATCCATACTGTGTTGGCAATTGCGACAAAAGTACACCAAACGTAATCAATTTACGAGTAAAATAACTTGATTCAAACATGAACCAAGCAAGGCCCGTTGATGTATCTTAACTGTGACGCAGCCCAACAACCTCCTGTACTTGGTCCTGTACAAAAGTGTTTTATTTTATGGGCAATTTGACAAACTGCAGTGAATTTGGTAAATTTGTGCTATATTACAACATTTTACGGAAAAACTGGCTCAAACCTAGCATAAAAAATTTAACCTTTTCATTCGGTCAGCCTCCATTACCTAGCAAATCAATTAATAGAGAAGTATGTCATTCGAAGATAAAAACAAAAAACTTGTGTGAGGGTAATGCAAATGAACGCTAAATAATAATAATAATAATAGTAATATATTATAATCAATAAGGGCGAAAAAATGAAATAAAAAGATCAAAACGAAATTTGAAAATACAAAACAAATCAGACCAACGTAAAAACTAATAGGATGAAGGCGATCGTATTGATATACCAAGAACCGGTTTTTGACTTATTATCTCATTATACCATAAAAGCTAGGTTAAATGAACGGTGTTGCCGGTATCATTTTGAAACGTAAATTGAAACGCGTACAAAGATGCAGTTTGAAAGTGAAAACTTTGGTAAAAAGTGGCAGAGAATTTAACTTATTCTGTTAAGTATAATAAACTGATTAATCCATCTGTTACTTATACTTAGCAAAGCACGAACATGGGTCAGATGTACCACCGAAACGAACTTGGCCACAAATAATACTAACATATACATTTTCAATTGGCATCCATAAGACGCGGCCAAAAACGAGTCGGTTTTAAAATGATTCATACTGGTGAAATGATTAGAACAAATCCGAAAGATCAGTAAAAAGAAAATAGATAGATCGGTTGCAAAAACAAGCTTTCTATAAAAGCGCCTGCGCCGTTGTAGCGAGAGCTTTAAAAAAGAGGTTACAATGTCAATAAAAAGATTAAAAAATCTGCGGATTTGGCAAAATGTGCGTATGTCGATGACGCATTACCTTTTACGTCACTGTGACGCAATAATGGCGTGCTGAAAGCGGCGTTCCGTCTCACGCCAAGAGCCCTGAAAAAATTCACCGCAGAAATCAACACCTTCGGAACGTTAGAGGGCGCACTTCGTTCATTTATTTTTATAAGTTAATGTGGTTAGTCACGTGATCGCGCAAAAAGTGACGTCATCAAGGTTGTTCGACGTTTGGTTCGTCTGAAAAGCAACCGATCGGTAATGTAGCGTCGATCTGTCTCAGGTTTGCTACATCAGCGCGCAATAGCGCCAACTCCCGGTCGTAATTTTCCAACGATGCTGCTTGTGCGTCCACTGCCAATTGCAGAGCGTTGATGGATTTTTGAACGTCGGCATCTTCAACTTCTTTCTTCAGGGCGGCGAATTGTTCTTCCAAAGCTCGCATTTCACCTTCGTCCAAATCTGGCAGATCAGCTGTAAATGAAATAAAATACATGAATAAATATGTGCTTTGTTTATGTACAGCATAGGTAGAAAAGAAGCGCAATCAGGAATCTTCTTTGTCCATTATGTGCCACTAATGAATGAATCTCTACATATTTTTTTACTTTTGGATTTAACCACTTTACCGACAGTGTGTGGCACACGAAAGTTCCTAGGATATTCTGGAAATAGGAAAAGTCTAGCAACAATCTCTCACCCAATGCCGCGAGAAGTTCTCGCAATTTTCCCAGAACATCGTCGACCGTCTTTTTAGCGTTGGTTGCTTTAGATTTGGCGCTTGCTGCTTCTTTGGTTGCCTGAAACAGATTGGTTGGAATTCAAAATGGAGGAAATATGTATTATGCCAAGATAGAAATAATAGCATTAGAAATGCTTGATATTACAACAGAATCATAATATATCAAATCTTGTTGTACGAAGTTGTCACAAATCATGATTTCACTGCATAATGTGCCAAATATGCTCTAATGCGGAGCTTCGGATTCCGATTTGTACGCTCAGGGTTGAGTGTTCAGCGAAAAAAAAACATTGCAAGTGTATCATAAAAAGTTCCTGCTTTTCCTGATATTCAACCAGACAAAAATAAAATCTCACGTTATCCGCTTAGAAAAACGTTTAAATGCAATAAAAAGAGAAATCACGGGGCTGTAATCGAATGGTGCCCAAAATTTTGTATCACACATCCAATATTCAAAAACAAAAAATCGTTCTCTTTTTTAAAAAAAAAATACATTCAAAATCAATTACCATAAAATTGACACGAAAATTACTTACCTCTGCTACCGCGGCGGCATTAGCGTCAGTAACGACTGAAGCTTCGTCTAGAAGACCTCGAGTTGCCCGAACTTCGCCACCGAGATCGTTCACTGTGTTCTGTACGTCTTTAATTTCTTGATGTGAACCATCGGCGTCAGCACGAATTCCAGCAGCTTTCTGTATACCATGGATAACCAAGTTAATACTAGAAAAGGTTTAGAAAATAGTAATATGCCCTCAATAACTTCCAAATATGCTCTAAAAATAGTCCTCCAGTTACGCGGTAATTAACTTTTTGACGAGGTTTAGTCGAACTTTGTCATTCAAACAAGATTGGAGAGCAATGATAACATTCGTTGTTCATAAGATCTATTGTAGTTAATCCAATCACTTACAATTCAGGATTGTAAGTGAACAAGGAAGGAGAGGTAGTTTATGTATCTTTAACTCTAAAATATGCTTTTAACAGACAGCGCGAGACCTATGGTAACATACACCCCTTTAAAATCAAACAGAAAACACTCCAACCGTTTGGATTTCTTCAGCGGTGTTCTTGGCATTCTTAGCCTTATCTGACGCTTGTCCTGCAGTTTTACTAGCGCTTCCGAGAGCTTCTTGAGCTTCAGCTGTCTTAGCGTTTGCCGATGCAATAGTCGCGTTTATACCGTCAGCTCCTTCCATAGCTTCGGCTGCCTTCCTTTTGTTGTCTTCGATTTCGTCGCTGGAAGCTAAACAAGTGGGTGTAATCGTATTATATAAACTACTTTTCATTCAGCCTCGTCCGATGTTTACAACAAGTGGTACGTACATGATACAATATTACTGTCACTAACATGTTAATTCTGTCTAGCATGGGCTATAGATGTACCACGCAATGTATGCGACATTCATCTATGGGCCCATACCAGAAATGGGTTCGATTGAAATTTAATGGCTAATGGAAATTGCTAATAATGACAATAGACGGAAGTTGAACTGAATAGACGAATTGCAATTTCGTGAGGGATTGCTTATGGTATAAGGATAGCTGGAGAATAAATTCCATATACTGAATGACACAAGGTGAATCTCGTCACAAAGACCTTGAACGAAGTAATTTTGCCAATACAATTATCTTAATTAATTGGTTACTGAGTTCTGAAGTAAATGCAAAGTCCATCCTGGAGACGATGGACGTTTCGAAAAGTGCCATTTACAAATATATATGCTATCTAAATTTTTCCAAAAAAGGGTTTTTTAAAATATCTTTATTTCCATCTTACATTGCAACATCAATTATCAGATTTGGGATTTTCATTCAACGTTCCCCACGGCGTTAATGTTTTGGATCCAAACGCCATTTTTACACCAACCGACCAAACACATTTTAGAACGAAGTTTCACTTACGCTAACCCAATTATAATTTTTTTTGTCAAGCCTAAGCCACTAATGAGTCACTGCATTGGCAGCGCGATCCGCCAGTGACCCATGCTTAATAAAACAGGCCTCGCTGAAGACTTCAGATATGGAAAGAATCGACCCCTGCAGGAATTTTAATTTGTGGCACGCGAGTATCTTTTTCTCGCATTGTCTTTTGTGAAACGTTTCGATTTCGGGACCTATCGGCAGCAATTTATCAATTTTCTGCAAATCTAATTGTCGCAATTTTGACGCTATCAAATGTGGAACATCTCGTATGAGGTCACAGAACCGTATTAACGGAAACCAAAGGAAAAATTAACACTTTACGCCCCTACTAGTCGCAAAATCATAAAAACGCGGTTTTGAAGTACCGGTAATCAAATGTGGCGAGAGGGGAAAGAAACGGAGAGCATAATATTGATGCTTTTTATACGGGTTTTCGAATTTTCAATTGCTCGTAAACAGAATATAAAAACGTAATATCCTGAAAACGAATCAACAATAATAATACAGTGAAAGAATAAAAAAATTTCGTATCCAAAACATGAAGGAAAACGTTTTACAATTCACAACGGTGTAGCAAATTTTCTCAGTTTTCTTTGCAATAAACCACACTTGAACCTTAGTTTATTCTTTATATACTATTATCAATCAAGCTTGGGCCGATGATGGATCGTGACTATAGTTTTTACCGATTGAATAAAAATAACAATGATTATTAAAAAATACCTTCAAGCGAATTCTGAATATCGAGTAATGATTGATAAGCGGCATCGCCTTTTGCAACTGCATCTCTCGCCGTTTCCCTCGCGCTGTGAGCTTGTGCTGTTAGCATATCCGTAGTCTGTAAGCAGGTAAATATCATATCAATTCGTGTCCGCAAAACACATATTTCAGTATCGCAGAACGGAAAATTCCTTTAACAATTAATTAAGCGTTAGACTACTACTATGTAAAAATTTTGATAAAATATCTCAATTTTATCTCTATGATAATGTAAAAACAAAAGCGCAAGTATCATATAGACCTTGGATGGCGACAATTTCTTTGTAGAAGAATGATATTCTAACTTATGTCGAAACATTCGCTTTGCAAATCGGCCATTCTTAACCAAATATTTGATCCCGCCCAATCTAAACTGACGAGTATTCACAACAAAAAGGCGTGCAAAAACGCAGTCAATCAATGTCATATTCAAAGCAATATAAATGGAATTCTAGAATGTCGCTAAAATGCAAGTAAATTACACTGCTTTTTCTAACAGCAATAGAATTTTTTCTTTATATTTCGCACAAAGAGACTTTGTTTTTGTTTTTATTGTCGCGAAAATCGTTTTCAAAAGGCCGCGGTGATGCAACTTACCACATGAGACGAACCGATTGTTCTATTGCAATCACCCGAGAGAAATTGTCCCCCCAAGAGTCAATGGAGCGGCGTGAAACAAAACAAAAACGAGAGTTTTTGGACATGGAAAAGGGATATACAGACTGTACTGGTGTATCAGGGCAGTCACACTTATTGAAAAAAAGAATAAAAATGAAAAAAATGCTTTGAAATGAATAAATGAAACGCGAACGTCAACAAAAGTATGACTGAACGAAGAATAGACCAAATTCCATAAACGAAGAAAAAAAACGCGGATTTTTTCGATTGTTAAGAATACAAAGAGTAAATGGAACAATTGGGACTATAAAATGGGCTCTTACGTCTTGTATAGCGTCGGCCATTCCTAAAAGAGTTTCAGCTCGGTCGATGTTAGCTTGAAGTTGCAAATGTCCTTCCATATATTCGTCGTTGAGTTCATTAATCTGCAAGCAACACAATCGAGTAAATAAACAAAATAGCGATTCAAACAATAAGTATAATTTTGAATGTATAATGTAAAATTAATAACGTATAATTTTGTCAAGCATAAGCCACAGACGGACCGCGCTTCGGCGGCGCGATCCGTCAGTGGCTTATGCTTGACAGACAATGTTTTGACAAAATATTTTTAAAAACTTGGGAAAAAAAAGATGGTGATTTCAAAATTTTACTCACATCAGGTGAGAGGTTGCCTGCGCGTTCGATAATATTTGAAACCTCGATATCAAGTTCTTCTGTATTATATGAAGGCATAGAGGCAGCCAATTTCCGGGCTTCGGTTAACAACTCGGTCGCGCTTGCTTTGGATTCGGCGGTCTTGTTCAAAGCGTGCCTGGATAATGCAACCAGCTCTTCTCGAAGATCTTTGGCGTCTTTCAATCGGCCTCTGAAGAAGTAAATAGCATGTGAATGATAATGTAAAAGCAGGGACTGTACAGAGTTAACTATTGAAATGTTCCAGTCTTTTACTAGTATTTTCAAGTACTACGATGATACAGTGAAAAAGATAGCGTAGTTTGCTAATGTTTGGACGTTAACTGATAGCATACTAGTAATAACACTTCGTTCATTCAGTTCAATTTCAACTCGGTCAAAAAAAAAAAACAATTGATCTACCAAATAACATCATATACCAGCGATGACTTACTCTGACATGCTGTCGAATGCGTCGATCAAACGAACTAATGTATTGATGGCATCTTGAATTGATTGAAGAGCAAGGTTTGAAGTATCCAATGCTTTCTGTGCTGTTGATACCACAGCTTCAGACTCTTGTTCATGCCTGTGATACAAAATCATTATTAAATTACTTTCATAATTCCTTTTTAGAGGGGGGGGTTGGGGGGGTAGTGAGTGAGTTCGTATTTGGTTGATATCAATATACGCAGTAACTACTATATCAGGAATGGCAGCGTAATCCATCAGTGACTCATACTTGTCAAAACTGGGTATCTCTCTAGCGACCCATTCTTAACAAAGTATGTGTGGAAAAAAATTTCTGATTTGGATATTTGAAGTAAAGAAGAACAAATTACTTACTGGTCAGCAAGTGCGTCTGCCTCTTCCGCTAATTTAGTCATGTTATTTTCTTTGCTCAGACTTTCTTGCGCAATTTCATTTGCTTCCATGATATAGTCCATAGCCTGCAAAATATGAAGGGGAAAATAAATTTGGACTATTACAATGGCGCACTTAACCAACAGCAGCAGGGCATCAACTGGAATGAATGAAGGGGGTAAAATATTTTCCTCTGAAACGAAAGTTAGTGGACCCAAACTGTGATTACCTAAGCAAGATCGGGAACGGTAATTTGAAGACACTAAATGGTAATTGAACTAGCAGTTACCATGTTGGTTGGCATCGCAGGTTCAGGATCTCATACCCACTACTCAACCCACGGTTTAAGAACTTTGAACAGGCTGAGCCAAACTAAAGAGATCATATTTTTTTAACAATTCCAACACTGTCTGTCTATGAGTGGTCAGGGTGATCCGCTCCAAAAGATGGCAGGTAAACTGTAACATTATCATATGAGAACGATAAACGATAGGCTCACCTTATCGAGTTTTCCTTTGGCGTCTTCAAGTATCTCATCAATCTCAGTCATAAGTTTTTCTGTTTCAGTTCTGGTGCGATTTGCTTCCTCTACTCGAGATGCGCACGAATCTACGTTGTTTTCCACTGTGGCTACTTTGACAACCAATTCTGTGATTCTATCGTTGACTTCACTGACCTTGTCATTCAAGTCATTTCTCTTGTCTGTCCATATGAAATGAAAGTTTTTTTTATTATTTGTATGATGCTAAAGATTTCCATAGATGGATTGCCCTATCCATAGTGAGCCTTTAAAATTTTGCTCTGATACGACGTCATCAAAATGAGAGTGGGGTATATATATATAAATACCAACGATCCAGATGTACTGGATAATTGAAGGAAACATTTTCATCGCTCAACGACGCCAAGGGAAACAATATATACTTGCGACGTCCCTATATGAATACGTCACAACTTACTTTCATGATGCATATACGAAACAAAGTTCAGTAAAATGGTCAGGTACCTGTCAATTCGTTTGCTTTTTCGTTCAAATCGTCAAGGGACTTTTTAAGCGCATCCAGTTTTCCAACAAAATCGTCTCCGCCGTTGATAGGTCTGTCTCCGATGGTTGCGACCATTCTAGACAATCTTTCCAATTCCCCCCTATGTGTATTAACAGCATCCTGAACCAATCCGTAACATGGTGGGCATTCTGCAAAATGAAAACATTACTTGATTATGGCATCATGAGGGCAAATAGAGAACATCAAGCTACTTTCACCCTTCAACCATTTCATTTGAAAATCCTTTTATATTTCATTTAAATACACTGCTTGAACCTACCAATACATCCGCTTGAGATATCGTAGTAATTTTCTTGGCACTGGTCACATTTCATTCCAAGTACACCATCTTTACACACACATCTACCATCCTCGTTACATTGAAGATTGGAGCTTCCAACTGGACTGCATTCACAGACTGGAAAGTTCAATAAAGACTTTAATGCCGATACATTTCTCATACCATTTTGTTTCGACATTTTCGGTTGTGATACTAAATATTTTGGTTTATAATTCTGTCTCTTGATACTAGATTTTTTTAGACAAATATCGACATTGACATTTTATGACATTATGTCATTAGATTCGTCGTTCCTTCTTCGCCGTCTATTCATTCGACTTCAGTAATCTGACGTCACCATGTAGTAACGTACAAACCGTAATGAAGCACTTTCGATTAAAGCATATTACAGTACGTCAGAATCCAGGATAAACTAACCATTGAATTCTTGGACATCGCTCTTTACTTGTTATTATTACTTCAATGAAGGTTTTTTTTGGGGGGAGGGGGTTCGAATTGTTTGCTATGGCCTGTCCGTGAACCTACCTGGGGACTTATACCCAACAACCGTTAGGCTCGGACCTTTGTAGTGAATGTGTATTTCTGTTCTATGCTACAGTTTGGAATTAAAAAAAAAAAACTAAAAGTCTATATACTTACAAGTACACCCGTCTCTTGACAAATTGAAATATTGATCCATACAGCTGTCACATCGTTGGCTATTGACACCAGGCAAACAGTCACATTGACCAGTGTTCTGGTCGCATTTTCCTGTTGTCGCACCCACTGGATCACAACCACAAGATTGGCAACCTACTCCACTGTTAATATCCCAGTATCCATCTTGGCATTGATCACAGTGCTTGCCTGGGATGAAATTAGATCAATAAATTGTTAGTTACATACCACCAGAAAATATTAAAAGAGGAAAGTATGCAATTAACAGACTTGCAATGACGACGTCCAATTTCAATGAAATTGAATCTGTATAATAATACTTTGAACTACAATCAATGCTTTCTTCCTCTTTGAAAACCAATAGAACATGTTTTTGTTGAGCATGAGTCACTGATCGATCGCGCGGGTTAGGCGTGGTCTATCAGTGACTTATGCTTAACAATACAATTTTCGATTTGGATGACAAAATGTCGCCGAAAGAAAAAAAGATCATTTCGATGTATCTATCCTATCCCCAAAACGTTTTTTGTCAAGCATGTACCAAAGATACCGGCACACCCCATTCCTGATTCACACTTGACACATACCGCTTTCGATTTGGCTTGATCTAAATTTACTAATAATCCAAACAGACGTCATCAACATGTTGTTACAAAACAAGTCCTCCCGCCGAATACATCGAAGTTCATTCAGGTACATTGTACTACGTCTGCCGTGTATTCAATACGCGATACAAAATAAGCCGCAACTTTTTGACGTACGGGAAGTGCGACCGTCGGCAAGCGTCCAAATTCTGTGCTAGGTAGGATAGGAATTGGAATGATTTCGTTCAATATTTGGAGTACAGTAAGTTTCTATGTCAAGTACAAGAAACTCATGAGAACTTTTTTTTAAAAGTCACTCGTGTTTAGAGGGTTCGCATTCGTGTTGAATGGGTCACGTCTAGAGACCACTCAACATGCAATGAAATATGAGATTTCCCAATCGACCATCGATAACATCAAAGTTGTTACGTCTGTGTGCCTGTCATTTGACAGACTTAACATAGTTCTTAATACAATGAGTAAGTCAGACATTTGAACCAATTAATTCTACATATAAATGACGAAAAACTTACCGATGACATTAGGCAGGCATGAACATTGACCAGTAACTCTGTCGCATTGTACTCCAGCATGACTTCCCAAACCAAAGCATTCGCATGCTAAAAATTATCAAAAACATACCTGGATTAGTACTTAAGCGTATAAATGGAACATTTGTGAACTATTTCAGTTGGCGAGGTACCAGAAATGTCCCGTACCATCTGTTGCCAATGCTTGAAAAAGAAATTAATTATGATCTGTATATATGGATCTTATCTGATTGGGAAATTAAATTCCACATTATTAATATACACCCAAAAAGTTTTATAGCATTGACAAAGTTCTAAATCTAAATTTTGTGAACGAATGATATATATTTTTACCATAATTCAAATTCGTTGTTTATTTCAATGATAAACAATTCCATTAAAGTAAAGGTATCTCAAATTGCCATTTACCTCTACATCTTTCGTCGGGGTCAGAGCTCAAAGGTTGCCCGTAGTAACCATCTAAACATCTTTCACATCTGGGACCAGTTGTGTTGTAGGTACATTTCAAACATTCTCCAGTGACACGATCGCAGTTCATGATTGAGTTGGGATCGATGTTTCCGTTACAACTACATCTTTGACAAGCTCCAAGTCCGAGGGGATCGCCGAACCTATCAGAAAAAAAGTTTTATTAAGAATGCCCGCGCAAACCACCAACTTGACATTATTTCTTTCTCTTTATTTTACAAATTCCGAACCAGGCCAATTTCTTACCATCCGTCCATGCAAAATTCGCAGTGGTTTCCATAATGTCCATCTGGGCAGCTAAGACACTTGACCACTCCATCAGCTGTTGATGCGCAGGCAATTTCGTTTGGGCAGGGACATGGGATACATCTCTCGTCTTGCTTGTAATATCCAACCATGCAAATTTCGCAATGATCTCCAGCGGTGTTTTCCAAGCACACACAAACGCCTGTAAACAATGATGAAGAAAGAATAATCTGTATTACCCCGTGAAGGAAAACAATATCTGAAGGAAACAAAGAGGGGTATTTCAACTTACCAGTTTCTGGGTGGCACTCAGTACCATGTCCATTACATTCACAAGGGACACACGGAGAATATTTTCCACCGTTTGCAGGAGCGCGAGTGTATCCCGGAGCACAGCTCTCGGCGAACCCTTCTAAGTATCCGTCGACTCGACAATATTCGATCCAGTCGGCTGGAGGTCCGTTTCCTCCTAGTTCTGCAGAGTCGAGCTTAACGGAATGGATATATGTCCAACCTAAAAATACAGATTAAACAGTTCAAAATGGTGAGTAGCGAAGAGGAAAAACAGTTAACCGATAATAGAGATGTAGATGCCTACGACTCGCAAATGGAGATTCCATAGACGCACTCCAACAAGTCCACACCATTAAGGCAAAAACAGTTATCAAATTTTAGACATTCAATTTAGTTGGAGGTAAGTTACTGGTGGACCGCGGCGTCAAACCGAGGTCCATCTGTAACTCACGATCGACTAGATAATACTTTGCCTCAGTATAAGCATAACGAAGCAGAAAACGGCATAGCGAAGGTCCTCTGAATGTTAACATGCCACATTTTCCCAATATTATTTCTACATTTCCAAAATATTGTCAACAGAAATACGGCACAAAGCCTCGATTAAAACTCACCTTGCTCATCGACAGCTCTGATCCGAATGCTCTTGATATCGTTAAGCATTTGCTGGAATTGGAATGCGCTGAGTCGAGGTTGAAATCCAGCAGCTTCATGAAGTCGGTAACGATATAATTTTGGTGATGTTGAAGGGGCTCGATTGTTCTGTGTTAGAAGAATAATTAAAATTTCGTGAAATGACAAGTATCACCGGTACTTTAAGAGTGATATCAAATAGCAACGTCAGTTTGGAGTCGAACATTACTTTTTTTCACTTTGAACTCTCATTAAGCTAAAACAAAACTTGAGTGCCTTTTAAAACACCCAAGCAATAAAGAATCCATTTTTTCCTTAATGAATCGCACTCATTTTGCAGTGTGAAACTATGTTCATTCTCTATCTGTAGATGGAAATTTTTGTCATATACAATTTTTTTACGGGAACTCACCTGATCATTAAGAGATATAGAAACTCTATATTGATCGCCTTCGATAATAAGATCATGTCCATATCTTGGGCCGGATTTGAGTAAAATTTCGACTCCACTTCCTTCTGCGTCTCCGGGGATCGGTTCAGATTCTGTATCAACACTCAGAAAGAATTCCAGAAATTGGTTGTAGCTGAACCGTTGTTCTCCGAGGTATTTGGCTGTGATGAATGGGAAGTCATCAAAGTTTGGGAAATTATTACACAAAATAATGTCAAAGTATTAAACGTGCTTCAGAGCACACACCATTATTCTGTGCTTTGCATTTTTAAAGCACCATACAACTGAAGGGTGGGGTCAGAAAGGATATTTTTGTACATATGAGAAATTTAGCTTTGGCATGACTTGGGGTAGCCAAAATCTTTATCTATCGAATTCAGAAGAGTATTGAATAATTCTTATGAATCGAGTCGAATATTCGAATCAAAAGTATTACAACGAACAAAAACAATTTCTCAGAAAATTGTTAATGACATTGAAATTGACATCTACTTTCTGAAAATGCATACGTTTTTAAATATCTCGATATCGAAACACTAGGGAAATCGCATCGAATATTTTAGACAGCCCTAGATTAGATAGACGTAGCATTATCTCGAGGTATATGAAAAAATCTCTCATACCTGGTGCACTGAAGTACAATCCACTCAATGCGATCTTGCCTTCTCCACTCCAAGATAACGACGAGTGTTCGTTGCCTCGAGCATCAACGCCTCTCCAGTTATCTTCTCCTGTCAAAGTGAATTCGATAATTAAAAATGACATCATCATACCACTGACGTGATTCAATTTGTGGTTGTTGATATCTTCAAGTACCCGGCACACGCCAAGGACTGATGAAGTTGTGGTGAGATAAACTTTCTAAAGACTTTGACTGTACATTGACGTCATATCCCAATCGGAATTTTATTTCGACAAGCGTGGGTCACAAATGGACCGCGCCTCGGTGGCGTGTTCCATCAGTGACTCATACTTAACCAAACATGTTTAGGCAGATATATTCTGACTACATTAGTACAAAGTACGAATGCTATCGCACAAATCTGGAAGATAGTGACAAAAATAAGCCTGGTACTGATGCCAAACCTTTCTCTCAGCCCAGGATTTGTCTTAGGTTTCAAGTCAATATTACCTAGCCATGCAAGATGACGCGATCCATCAGCGGCCTATACTTTACATAAACATTTTTTCAATAAGAACAAATGAATTGGTCATAATCGAACTAGATTTCAAAAATGTGTTTCTTAACAGGCACGGCAACTCTAGTCAAGGACAACATGTATATGTTCGGTTCATACAAAAATATGTTTTTCTTTAAATAAATCCATCACCAGATTGGTGGTCAGTGGTCAGTTGGTAAATTAACAGTTTAGTCCAAATATTGCGACAATTTTAGCAAGGGAAATCTCCAATCGGAGAGTTTGCGTGTCATGTTCCAGATTGAAAGCAGACTCCAGGATTTTGCATTTTGATCTGTTTAACCCCTTGTTTGCAACATACAAATTGCTTGTAATAACACGGTACATGTATAATAGGTTGCATCCTCAGTCGGCAAGCAAAGTGTTCAAGCCACCCCAATTTCAATGCCCAAGTGCCATATCGTCTCGTGTGCCGCGCTAAAATTGGTGAGACCTCAAAAGCAATAAATATGATTTGATTATTTCCGACTCTCGGCCGGCATTTCGTAAGAAAGTAACCCTTGCGCCGAGCCATAGTATTTTGTATTTATTTAAGTCCTTACACTCAAACACAATATCTAAATACATCCAATAACTTCATATAAGACAATTTGAGGGTAAGGCAACACAGAAAACAATCCTGGAAAAAACAAATTTAATCTATACAGTAGCATCAGTCCCCGATACGCTATCATCTTTAGTTTATACTTGGTAACTAAGCCAGCAATGTGGACGCTTATTGAAATCCATATATAAAACGATGTTTATAAAACGACACTTTGCGCACAAAGGGTTTAGTATTTCCATATCGGTAGTCAACAGGAACAATAGAAGTTCGATAAGGTTGGGCAAAGTACGTCAAAACGTACACAATTGATATTTGACAAAAACGTAATTGCATAGCCCATTTGCTACTCAAGTCATAAAATGTCCAACTGCTTTTTGTTAGGCATGAGTCACAGATGGATTACACCGTCAAAGTGCGGTCCATCTGTGACTTATGCTTGGCAATTGTATTTCTACGTTACATTCACTCAAAACTGTGAAAGCAGTTTAAAAACTCTACGAATAAAAAATATCGGTTGACTGGTATTCTCTTTAGTAAGCTCGACCTCTTTAATATAGATACCATATATTCTACAACAAAGCAAATGTCCTCAACTCAATGCGAAATAACAAAATCGAACATACCTTCACTAAAATTGCTTTTGATTTGTGATACAGTATACCCTCCAGCAACTTCACAAATAGACGAATGTCCATAACAGAAACAAGATGTACACCCGTATGGGTTATCGTATTGCAGATTCATGGTACCTGGCTTGCACCTGTTGTCAATAGAATAATATATTAAGATTCTTAAATGCAGGTTATTTGACTGGTTACCTGGTCGACTGGTGGGTCAACTGGTGGATCGACTGGTTGACTGATGGGTCAACCGATTAGATTATTTCCGTCTCTCGGCCCGCAACTCCTGCGCTGTGCCATACTATTTTGTATTTAATTGAGTCACAACACAAAATCTAAAAGCATTCAATAACTGCAGGGTATTCAACTGGTTACCTGGTCGACTGGTAAGTCAACTGGTGGATCGACTGGTTGGTCAACCGGTGGTTAACCGGTGGGTGACTGGTGCACTAGTCTACATCTCAGATTTATGATTTTAAAACTGCATTTTGTGACACTAAGTAAATGTAACTGCAGTAAAGCCAGTCATTATGACATACAAAGAACAGGACAACCTGACGGTAACTCTATAATGATTTGTGTTTGAATTACCAAATTGACCAGATGTTGATTGAAAAGTGAGATGAAAACATTTCGTCCCCAATTAATACTGTAAACCGCACAGCCTCTACGGGGTTAAGCCACTAACTTGCGGTGAGCTCAGGTAGTGGTGAAAGACGACTAGGTCGGTAAGGCAAATAAGGCAACGGTAACAAAAGAATTGTTCTACTAGCAAAATCAAATATTGAGCTGAAAAAGTGTAGGGAAACGGATCTTTGTTCTTCGGAACAAGTTTTTAAAACAAAATTCGATTTTGGCCTTAAAATTTAGAGACACGCGGCTTCACTGAACGGTGTTTTATATTTCCAACCATGTTTCCTCACTAATCGAATACCTATTGAAAAGCGATGAACTCAATCTAACAAAAGCTTCGTGGGGTAAAATTTCATAAATATTCCACAAACGGAACAAAATCTACAATGTAATAATGTATTATAATCGTTTCCACTGGACTAGACATTCGCCATGCGTTTGTAAAGTCCTTTGGGGATATTGTGCGCGTGGCTTGGTTATGTTATGACGTATAACATGGCGTTTGTTCCAAATATATTATCGACCACATTATAGCTATGAACTGTGATCATAGAATATCATAAGGTATGGATATAAATATATTGGGAATTCTGGTAAAAAAATAACCATATACATCCTGTTAAAGACGAGTCATGCTCGACAAAAATAAAATTTCTTCCAATCTCAGCCACATGCAGAAACAAAATTTATTTTTGTAGCGATTAGTATATTTCATCCATATAGTTGGAGTAAGAATTTCAACCTCCATCAGTTACAAATTTTATTATCAGGCATATTTTCTAAAGTGTAATGGCTCATGCTTGGTGAAAAAAATAATGTTTGGGTAAAGGAACAGACACCACTCAGTCCACTTTACCATGGCCTCTGCTTTGGACCTTGATCTGAGCGAATTTCAATAAAAATAGGAGTAATTGGGTCTTACTTGTCGCATCGAGTTCCTTCTACATTGAGTTTACACACACAATCTCCGGATACCGGGTCGCACACCGTT
Organism: Styela plicata; assembly: GCA_963675895.2. NCBI lineage: Eukaryota > Metazoa > Chordata > Ascidiacea > Stolidobranchia > Styelidae > Styela > Styela plicata. The sequence goes on from OZ023140.1 coordinate 19,576,610, forward strand.
CCCGCTTCTGTACCATACGCCGAGCATTGGCACATGCTAAAGTGAAAAAAAGTAAATTTAAGGTTAGACATTCTCAAGAATTATAACTTCATCAAACATAAGCCGATCAAATCCGCAAAAGTGGGTTATTATGTCCCGTACCCGATTTTCCGTCGGAAAAAATTTGGTATACCCAATTTCAATTTCGCCATGCAGCGTTGGTCGGTTTGCTCGTTATTGGGTAACGCTAACCCTAGTTCATGCTATCTGATTTCATCCACTAAGCCCCGTTAGTTGACCCGACAACCCCTAATCTCAAAATACCGTGTAAATTTCTGAAGATAGACCGCGTTTTCTCACAAGAGAAAAAAAGCCGTTAAATTGCCTAAAAGTTAAAGGCGTCAAATTGCGTAAAAGTATAATCAAATGAAAACATTTACAAAATATTAGATTGGATATAGAGTATGCCTACAGTACACAAGCAAACATCTGTAATGGTTCATTTATTTCTGTCCTGTGAATATTTAAACTTGCAGTTGTTAAAACCGATTTAATCTATAATATACCATGTTCCGACTAATATTATTTTCTGATCAAAAAGAAACCACTCTTCACCTGCATCCAGCCTCTGTAAGTCCATAGAATCCAGGAAGACATTGATCGCATTTATCACCACCTACTCCTGGTTTGCACGAACATACTCCATTTTGGTCACATTGTTCCCTTTTTGAGCCTGTTTGAAAAATTTAGTTAACGCATTAGCCACGACATCCAAGTCGGAATTATTTTGCCCACACCTGTTCCGTCAAGCATGAGTCACTGATGGATCGTGCTGCCAAGGCGCGGTCCATCAGTGGCTCATGGTTGACTAAATAAAATTCCGGATTGAGATTATCAAAACTTACTTTTTCTATGCGCTCCAATGACGATATGATGTAATCCAGCAAAGGTTCGAGGAGGATAAGATTCACTAATCATCACATACTTTCAAAAAGACCAGAAGTCTCAAAATTAACCCTTCCTTATTCGTCGGTCATGTTTAACAAGGTAAAAAATATATTTCCGGCGGGCCAATGGGTTAAAAATATTAAAATGCCAAGTTGCTTACATAGCCCAGTGCTTTGTAGTACCGTCCGATATAACTAGATTAGCACGATTGGTAAAACAAAAATAACTTCAAAGCCGTATGGTATGGACGCAAATAAAAAGTGATATTACGCACTACAGATAAAAAGGTAGCAAGTTTAGAGAGGGGTGGCGTGAGAGTCTGGAGTAGTATATCCCATAAACTTTCCTCTTTGAACTGTAGTTCAAGCTACGAGATGCACAATGCCATTTAAAACCACTGCGTAAAGCGTGGATAGACGCAAATGACGCATTAGTGACGTTGCTCAGCCGTAAATACTTCAGTTAGCATATGGCGATTAGCAAATGAATATGTTGATGGATTCCCGAATTACGAACAGACAGAATGGCTGAAATTCCACATCAAAGCGAGGTTGATGGTAAAAATGGTTTAAAAATGATGTGTTCAAGTGTGGGTCACTGATGGATTGCGCCACCAAGGTGTGTGGCTCATACTTGAAAGAATTAACATCTAATTCAAAATATTAGGCTTCATTCTTAAATCTAGATTGTGTCCATAATAAAAACGAATGTTCGTACTCACCGGTAATGCTACATCCACAAGCAACGCAGCCATTGGAGGAAGCTTCTCTGTAGTGATTCGGGAGACATAATTCACAATGAATTCCAGCTGTATTTTCACGACATTCGACGCATCTACCTCCGTGGCCGCCAGTTGAGCGATATAGATCAGGATCAAACACGCATTTGTCGGAGAGTCCATTGCAGTCGCATTCTAAAAAGCAATATAAATAATAAAGAAGGTATATGGAGGTAACTATTTCAGTTCCGATTTCAATGTTATATCCAATTGGAATAGTCGGAGCCGGAAGCGCCCAGATAGCCTGTCAGAAGTCAATTGACCGGGAGAACTTCTCTTCGAAATATATCACATATAGAATTATATTTGCTTCAAAGAGCGATTTTTTTTATTTGAAAACTTTGTAGTTTTGGCCGACTTGGCATTTTCAACAAATTCATATTTGAATGTGATGTAATTTGGCCTATTTGCGGTAAAACAGTTCCAATTCCACGTGCGGAACCCAATATTAGCGACTTGCTCGACTTTTTCTTTCCATTTTGGTTTGTATAATTCTTTTATGCTCAAGGGAGTAAAAAGGTACTGATCACCCCCCACCCCCCCCCCCCCCCCCCCCCCCCCCCCCACCCATGCCCGTTGTTGACCAAACCAAATTCAATCCCAAATTGAGCGCCATTACCGCAGTTAAATGGATATGGAATCGTTCTTGCTCATTGAATAACTAAAATACGATAGTTTTACCGTCTGGTGAGCATGGATGTGGTAGTGGTATCAATTGACAAAAATGTCGCAAGAGAAAACAAAAGTTTAGAAAGAAAATTTGTTACACCAAACAATATTTTCAAAGTTGTTGAAGAGGAAATAAAGTGCAGACCAGGGACTTTTATAAAATGCCGATTTTTGACAAAATGAAAAGTTCGAATTCGAAATATACAAATCAATTGCGTCATTTCTGGCGCTTAGGTTAAATGTTGCAAAGTCGTGTCTTATTCCGGTGTCGGTTTACAAGGTTATATGGGAAACCGATGTTCCTATTAACCAACCCGTAACACCAAGCGCAAACCTTGAGCCAAAGATATTACCGCGAAACAAAAGAATAACCAAAGCCAATTTATAAGGCAATATTGTTTAGTTATTGTCAAAAATCTCTTACAGGTGGATCGCCATTCTGTAGCTCGATCTATCCATGCCCCCAACAAATAGAAAAAGTTCCTTTTTAACAATAAACGAAATAAAGAGCGAGGAGATATTCCAGTTACAGAGTTTAACAAAATTGAAAAAATATTAAAAGCATGAAGACATCCAAATCAAAGAATTAAATTTGCCGTGTATGAGCCACAGATGGACCTCGTCTGACAGCCCAGTCCATCAGTGACCCATAATTAACAAAATTACAAAATATGACAGAGGAATACATGAATCTATCCGTGTTCTTTAACGAACCATAAGTTTTGCCTTTGAGCAACAAATGTTTGGCCCAAACAGACTTTAAATACAGGTATGGCTTTCGTTGTTAAGATAGTACAAGTTCAGAGAAATCTAACAAGACAATTTTGTTCCTAAATAACTACTTACTTTGGCACTCATGAGCGCTTCCGTCACCTCCTCGTCGCCAAGGCACATCGTTGTAAAGATCTGCGCACATTTCACAATCGGCTCCTTGTGTGTTGTGTTCACATACACATACTATCTTTCCAGCGTCGCTCACCACACATTCAGAGGCATGACCGTTACATTTACACCTGTGAGAGTATAGAATGATAATTGTAATGTGTACAAAGAAAACAAAGAAACAAAAGTATTGAAGTATAAGGAATCTTTTCGTGAAAGAGTGGAAAGGGTTCATGTTGTCTGATTTTTCATGATACATGCTAAATCGTAGAGTTAAATCTCGCAAAAAAAAATTTCGCTTTTAAAGAAAGAGTTCGAATATCATCAAAACTGCAGTTTACAACTAGTGAAACCGACAACCTCGTTTTTTTGAGCATGTGACCGGTTTTGATAGTCGAACGCAAACACCAACTGAAGGTCACATACGATTTAAAATTTGTTAAATATAAAAGTCACGTCCATACCGTAAAAAGCATATAAATATTTTGGCAATATTCATTAAATTCTTGGCAAGTTACACATCTTTTTATTCAGTGTTTGTTCCGAGGTAGAGGAATGCGGTTCAATATTGACCAAAAGCAATGACTCAATTGCTGGTATGTAATCTTGAAAAACACATTAGGGGTGTAGGAGGAAAGTGAATCGCAGCCACAAGATTTACGCAACATTACACATTTTACAAAAAGTGAAAAACAATTCCAATTCAATTTTCTATTTTAAAAATAATGGTCTGCCGATGCATCACATACGCCTTCGTGGAATTTAATCACATTTGTTTGTTGGAACTTCATCGCACTAGTACATGCGAAATTTCACACTAAAATAAAATTCAACAGCGTCCAAACTAAATGCTTGAATTTGAAATTACTCAAATTCCTTCAACACTGATACAAAATTTTTCTTTCACCTTACACAGCAAAAATCAATTTATTTCGATTGCTACAAATCGCGGTTACATTACGAGAAAACGATTCACCGTAAAATAGCTGGGGGCACAAAAAATCAAATATTCTGGAAAGATAAAACAAAGGCACCGGATAATGTACATGTTATCTTGCATTAAATCTTTCAAATGATCAATGGGTGCGGCATAGTGCAACCCGTAAAATACAGCATTGTTAGTATGTCCCACATATGTATCGCACCAAATAGGCGCGGTCCATCTGTGACTCATTATTGAAAAAAAAAATCCAAAATTGTATTGTAGTTGTGCTTCCACGTTAACGTCAATATAAAATTGATCTGATTCCACAAGGGTAGGTAGATGATTGTAAATACAAGTGTTTCATTCATTCTAGAGACCAAAAAGCGTCGAGAAAGTGTCTGGCAACATTCAGTATCAAATCAGTGCATTTCATTGGGTCTTAGTATATTTGAATTTAACCAAATTTTGATGAGCACTATACACTTTTGGATAGTAACTATTTTTTTCTAAGCAAGTCCAATTTCTAACCTGGTCCGTGTACACAATCGCAAAATCACACAGTCCCAGTACTCCACAGAGAACGACGCACTCACACGCAAGCGTGGACCACCGCCATACGTATCATCATATCCAGAATGATATCACGACGAATCACCCGAAATTCATCAATCGTGGGATAATGTGTCCATCAGTAGTGAACCATACTCGATAAAACAAAATTTCCACCCTAGACGAAGCAAAGCCCCAAAAGGGATTAAGCAATTCCACAATTAAGGCCCTTTACCAAGTAATGCGATCAAACCTATACGAAGATATAATGTAAACTTTACCTTCCACCAACGGCGAAGTCCGATATAGCATAGTAATATGATTTTAATACTTTTGAATCACTGAACACTTCATCTCCAAATGTGTTGATACGGTTCAGCGAGATACGTATAGCGACAGCTGTAACCCAGTCCTGCAATGGAATAAGTCAGAAATGTCAAATACTTCAGAAATGGAAAATTTGCAGTTTTGATTTTAATATGTATTACGGAGTTATAGGATAATTCAAAACGAAAATTTTTTCTTATCAAGTATGCGCCACAGATGAACCGCGTCTCATCGACGCGATCCATCAGTGCCACATACCCAACAAAAGATGCTTTGACACATTTTTTTCGTTCGGATAGGGTGTATTAGAACTAGGGAACTGACCGTTTGTCCAAACTAGAATTTTTTTTGAGAATTGACAAAATGTTTTTTTTACGACTGGCTCCTGTTTTGACTTTATTTTGCTTAAAATTTAAGTTGGCACTTAATTTTAGTACAACTTAATGAGTTGTGGGGTATTTTTTTGAAAACCCTTTGACAAAACGTTTCGACAAATCGAGGCTATTGTATGAAATATATTTGTCAACCGAATTTATCAGTTACAATTCCTGTCGATTTATATCTTACCCACGCTTGGCAAAGAAGTATTTTTGAAATAAATAAATTAACAAGCTTCTGCATATCTCCATACCCAATCCCATACATTTCAATTTTAACTGCTTTTTCCCGCTATTATATCTAATTCAAAAAATTTTATATTGCCAAGCACACCACAAGTAGACAAAACTTGAGACCACATTAAAGAACCCAAAACAAAACGATATCAATTAATTCCATGTTAAATCGAAATACATAGTCGTGTTGCTACCACTGACATTTTTGACAATGTACAATCGAGTCTCATTATCTGACCCGAGAAATAGCTGGGTACATACAGTAGCTCAAAGCAATAATGTAAGGAGGTATACTTGAATGCTTTTAACAATTGTGTGACTGTACGACAACGAGGTGGGTGGTCTAAACGCAGCATATTTTCCCAAAGTACAACAAAATTCATTCTACAAAATTTTGACGCAGTATTGCGCGGGAGATTTCAATTGGCTAATGAATTTGACCGTTTGTGGCCCAATCGGAATGTTTTTGGAGTCGGGTATGAGTCACTGATGGATCGCGCCGATGAAGCGCGGTCCATTTGTGATTCATGCTTAGCAAAACTAAAATTTCTAATACAAAGGCAGCATTTGTCAAAGTTTTAGTGGACTGGGTTTTGGTTGAATTAAACACGTCACGGCTACCAATATGTTTCCTCGCATACACCGGTACACGCTATCTTTGCCAAAAAGACATTTTGTTAGGTATGTGCCTTAAATGGGCCACATATATTCATCCATGCGCTGTAAAGAGTTATAAACAAATTCCGACCTAGTGTGACCCATAAAAGTTTGCTCCGCGCGCACGTTGCAACAGTAACTCATATTTAACAAAACATAACTATGACAATTTTTCTGCTAGGTTTACCTGTAAAACGCTGCTTTTGTCGAAGTTGTATGCACTTGGTCGTCCTTCAAGTGTGCTGAAAGCCACATTTCCGCCAGTTAATGGCGAAATATCACTGTAATCTTCAGTACACAGGGCTTTCTTTTCGTCATCTGTCGTGATCACATCCTAAAATGAGAAAGGGGAAAAGTGACAAAAAAGTTTATACAAATAGTCTCAAGTAACCCTTATAATAAGTCACATAACTAGGTCGGTTTAATTTCAAAGTCGCTGGGTTAGAGGTTAAACATCCAATGTAAACGCGTCTAGCCGCAGCATGACTCACAAGGGTAAAAATATTGGTTGAAAATATACTGAACTGTATTTGTGGTGAAGTATTCAATGGTACTTTTAAGGATTGTGACCTCCTTAATTTATCTTGGTGTGCACATTAGTATGATATTTTTGAAAAATGTCATACAATATTGAATATAAAATTATTTCCTCTTACATGACAATAGCTGAAACTGAAAGCGCATTATGAATAATACAATCAAACATATCGCGCAAAAAAATTGCATTGTATGGCTCGTGAGTAACAAAATACACTGTAACAAAAATGCAGTGAAATCGCCCCCCCTTTGACAGTAATGTAAACTTGGAAATATTCACATAAACCATAATAATGAACCTTTTCACAAATTTTCGCTGTTGATGGATCGCACCGTCGAGGTGCGTTCTATCAACAGTCCATTCTTGGCATAAATATCATCATCAAGGCGATTTGGTTCTCTGGAAATAAGCAAATGACGAGTAAATGTATTGTACTTTCGTCACGGTGTGAATACTTTAGCAAAACGCCCCAAAGTTATATTTTCTTAACACAGTTCCTAGATAACCATAAGTGATATTCTCATAATATTAATACAATTCAAGATGGACAATATGCGGCATATTTGAAATAGCCAGCCGTTGAGCTCATATCAAAATTGACTTTGCACTTCATTTTTTGATATTTGGCAAACGGCACGCGTGCCTTTTACATTATTCATGAGTTATGTAACTGAGCTAATAGCGCCGGTACCGGTAGCGACGGTGGTGGTCATGAATTATCGTTGGGACTGTCCTTGCAATTTTATGGAAAATACCGTGTTTTTATTTACCTGCGGCATAGGATTCTTATTTCCCGATAAATCGGCAGCACAAGACACCGAAGAGCAAAGCACGTTAGCAGTAATACGATAACATTACATTATTGCTAATTTGTAACAATAAAAATAGTATCAAATTGAACGTCTGACAGAAACTATAAAAGGATTTACCGGTAGTAATATATATAATTGTGCTTATCTTCCATAAGCATCTAGCAAACTTATACCTCTGGAGTCAGTTTTTTCACAAAAGAGGCAAAGAAACGGACACCCAACGAATTAAGATGATCAACTATCAAAAGGGCAGTTGAATGCTCATCGCAGCCTTTTTTTCAAGTAGGGGTGTGATGGATCGTCCTGCCTACAGACTTGGTTAATCTGTGGCGCAAAATGAACTAAATGAACTTTCTCGTTAAATATTATTAGCAATGAAGCAAAGCGGAATAAATTTTAGTTTCGTTTTTTGGTCATCAGTGGGTCAGTTTAATCATCGGTAGCTTATGGTCGGCAAAAAATCTACGGGGTTATTTTTGTACAGCATATCTGATTAGGTCTTTTCGACTCACTTGATTCATATATTCTCATTCGTTTGTTGTTTATTTTTCAAGTCCCCTAAATGATCCCATTTATTTATTCGGATGAGCGGAACCTTTCATCAAGTTGAATAACATAAACAAACACAGTTTCCTATGGGTATTGTCAAACCAGGTCGATTTTTGACGTAAACATTGAGATGTTTTGAATGAACAAAACTGGGACAAAGACGATATCGACGAGAACGAAGTTTGTTTGATTTATAGTATGTTGAGTACAATAATTCACTTGAAAGCTGTCAGCAAAAATTTGAACAATACCATCATATTCGTGTATTTTATTGCTTAAATCCGCATCTGAACTGAGACCCAACCTTGTAAAACAGAGTTGGCAAATATACTTATAAAATACGGCAAATAATATAAAATATAAAAATATTATCAAAAGATTACCTTGTTGTCAAGTCCGTATGTACTATGGCAAGTTCCAGAATAGTATTGAAATGGTTCCCATTCACAACTGACACAGGTCTTCTTAAATATTGCAAAACTTTCTGGTCTTGATGAATGGAACTTCAATCGAACGTATGTAATATCGAATGCCTTGCCTTTAAGGTAAGAAAGATATTTAATAAGTATGCGCAAATAAAAAATTATTTTGTCAAGCTTTGTCAACTTTACAGATCATGCGCATTCTAGATTATGATAAAAGTTTGAGGGTTCTCAAAATAGAAAGATTGTATTCTAGCATAATGTTGAATATTATTCAACCCGACTCTCATTTACATGGATTTATATCGCAACATTGTCAACATTAGTCGTTGTGCAAAACAATCATGATATATCAAAGTTTGCAAAGTTGATTAAAACTTTTGCAAGCCTTATTTAAAGTATTTGAACGTCTCTAGTATTAGCTTTGTCTAAACCGGAGACGCATAAAATTAAACTAATTCTGACATCATCAGTGCAGTCATCACAAAAAACAAAACAATGCAAATGGAAAATGAAAGTGGCGTTGGTAGTGCTCAAAGCCACCATCTATCATGAATGGTTTCCGCAGTTTAGTCGCAGCTTTCCTTATCAACAAAAACATCGCATGCCGACAAAAGCAAAGTATGCGGCTGGAATGTAAACATTCGAAGATCTTAAGCTAATTTATCGGGGCTCTCGACAGCCATAATGTGCTAAGGTGAAGCATAGTATAGAGGTACGATTCAACATTGTAGAGCTAGGAGTTGACTGCTGGGTATATTCAGGGCGTATGGTTTATCTAAAATGGCAAAGCTTGTATGGGATGTCAGTCACTGCCATTGGCATCAGGCTATTGGCGTGACAATATTGCTGCATAACGTAACATCTTGCTACCCCATTTTGCCACAATACAATACAATTTATATAACACACAACTAGAAAAACGAATTTTAATGTCTTATGGAGTTTTACGAGTCGCCTTAAACATAAGCTTTGGCTAAACGGAAATGATGGGATTAGTCTAATCGCGATTTGTTCGTGAAATAAACCAAGATCACACGGTTTCGTGTTATCGAAGAACGCGACCTTTAACCTTACAAGTTGAATAAAACATGGTGTCGCATTAATCATTTGCCAGGCGCTTAACCTCGCATAAACAATACCACAATCGAAGGTTATAAGACTATCTTTAACACTCAAATCAAACATTTAAAGACTTTCTAGGAATGTTCCAGAAGCCATTGAAGAAGCACTTTGGATTACTAGAATTGATCGCGTTCGTGTTTGTTCAAAATCCATATATGTCCAAATAGCAATTTAAATCCTAAATGTTCGTGTTTCACCTCTTCCCAGCATATTACGAAAAAATAGAGGTCGGCCTTGGTAAGAGACGCAAAAACGTTGGTCTTTACAGAAAGTCGATCCGAATTAAACGATAAATTTTGAGTGTGATAGATAATCTTTTGGTATGCTTGAAAACAATTAGGATTTTTTAGTCAGATCGGCACCACAAATCTATATTTAAATGCCGTATAAAGAATGTCACGAAAATACCAAGGCAAACAATATAATGCGAACGGAACTTTTTACAGCTGTCAAACAACTCATAAACTAATATAACCAACCAATAGTGCTTGTGAGATTTTTTATTTCTATTTCAGTTATAGTCACTGTATATATCGAAATAAATTTTGTCAAGTATGAGTCACTGATGGATCGCTCCGTGAGGGGGTGGTGTTCCATCTGTGGCTCATTGTTGACAAAATCAAATTTCTGATTTTAAAAACTAGGTAAGAATTTATTTGCTAATACATTTTCTATGACGACTGTGTCATGGATAGCCCACATCTGCAGAACGTCATCCGTGTGTGGCCATGCTCTACAAAAAATAAAAATTATTCCGGGAAACACTTTGGTCACAATCTTTACAATAGCTAACAAGGCGGAATGGCTTTTGTGGTCCTGTGTTTACTTTTTGCGTGAGCTCGGCCGGTGAAATAAACGTTTGCTTTGGGAGGGCGCTTTGTTTCACGCCACGGACGACGAAGGCGAAATCGCTGAATACTTTATCACGTGTGGATCAGATGTTTGTACGCTCTATTCTCATGTCTTTGCTTGACTGGACGTCCACACAGATCGCATGGATTACAGCAATATCGAATTTGTGGCTTTGTGATTATTTTTGACTCCCCTGTTTCTTTTTGTGTCTCATTATGATAAAAATAGGGCGCTCATCTTAAGAGGGCACAGGTGTTAGTTTGGAAGCTTGAAACTTTGATGATGGCAACTGTCGCAACGCATAGGGACGAGGGTGAGAAAGCTATGAGGCGTGACGAGAAGACAATTCCACAATTCCAAATCCCGATTTCGGTAGACATACTTTTTGCAAGATGCAATTTGTTAAGGTGGAAATTGAACGCTTTATTCCGAACCAAAGCAAAACTGTTTTAGGATGCAACTTCCTACGTTTCGGCAATGGATGTGAAGCCCTCGGGAAACTTACCAGTACCGAGTACAGTAATTCTAAATTACAGTATTTCCAAACGATTTTCCGGAAATACATTCACACCTATCCTAGATCAAACCACATATCAATTAGGTATACCTGGACTAAGGTGCCAAGGAAAGAATAAAGTGAGAAACGAGTGAGTAAATAAAGATACAGCGGCAACAGCGTCAGGTGAGAGAAAAGTGAGACGCGCCCCACTCTTCTCTCAGACAACGCTCGCCGAACTCGAGGCGTACAGGAAATGAATAGTCTGGGTCAGAAAAGCCGAGAAGTTAGTTGTACAACTTTGGAGCGATTAAGCAGGGATATGCCTCAGGTCACTCGGCGACGCCGGCACTTGGGCAATCAGCCCCGTGTCCCCCAGTGAGGCCAAATAGCTAGTTTGGATTATTCCAAATACGAACCACAGATGGACCCGACGTAGGTTCAGATAAACGCGCACAATGAAATAAAATTCACACTAAAAGCCAAAATCTTGACGGGCAAGAAATACTTAAACTATGGTCCCACAAAAATACATTCTTTTCATCTTAAATCTATGCGCCGTTATGTATCTAAACATACATTGCCACATAATTTAAAACACGTATATGGATAACAACGAAATTGGAGAATATGATATCGATCACATTTAAATGTATATCCAGAAATCCACATTTCACATGGAATTACAAGTTGTCAGAGAGATTTAGCCATGAGTGAAACGGCTGATATAGCTGAATCGATAGAAATCGAGCTAATTGTGGTAATCCCATCCAGCCAACACAACACATTGTAAGTTCTGCCAAATATAAGTCACTAGTGGATCGTGCCGTCAAGGCCCGGTCCTCTCGTGACTCATGACCGGCAAAATAAAAAATGCTAAAAACTGACATTTCTGAATACGAGCTAGAATGCACGCGTCAAATCTCTCGTGTCTTGATTGCGGTTGATACGCTTCGTCTATTTTGCAGAGTGCATGAAATATGTCAAAAATTCACACGGAGTGGCCGCAACAAATGACATCCTAATAGAACCAATTATCATTTTCCTAAGACATTTTGAATAAGAATGATTAAAAAAACAACGTTTTTGCGTCACAAAAAGTTTCAAACGACAAAGAAAATGTGACGAATGAGAGGAAATTTCTGGAAAAACCGAGATCAAGTGCGGATTTGATGATTAATAACCAAGGCTGTGGTACGTGAGAGAATGAATCAAAATTTTGGTAAAAACTAAATATTTGAGTGAAAACTGAATTCTCATCCATTTTTGACTGAGAGATATCTCACAACTAAGCCTGGGCCATATATAGAGTACAACTCAAAACCGCTCTGAAAATCGAACTGGGTCACGTTTTTTTTTCAACAAAACCGCGCTTATAAAAATAACGTAGGTGTGGCATAACTATTTTCAAAAACGTTGAAAAAGGGTATTCATTTCCAGTCACTCAATTTCTTATACGAACGTCTTTTGTTAAGTATGCGTCACTGATGGATCGCGCCGCCGAAACAATTTTTTACTGGGATAGCGTTAGCTCAATATCATCTATTCATCTACGCTCATAGCCTTCTAGCTATACAATACAGAAATAGTATGCTTGGCTGAAATTTGCGTAGCGGTAAACTTAAAGGTCGTTTATATTTGTGGTAGATTTTATATACAGCTGTTCAATAGACATACATACGCATTCGCATCTATAAAATATGGTAGTATTCATCGCTATCGGAATTCAAACAATTGTAAGATGTTGGTTGATGCGTATGAATGACAAAAAAGTGACTTTGAAATAGGTCAATGGTGAAAGTGACAATCTTTTCTTTAGTGCTTACCTTAAATTGGAATAATACAAAAAAAACATAAATTAGGCATTTTAAGTAAGTAAACTTGGTGTCGAGTATAGTGTCACTAACGGACAGCGCATTAAATTTTAGTTAGCGCATTAGTATTTATTATCATAGTGGGCAATGACAAACTTTTAAAGTCAATTCCGAGCTTCTGGTTACCACAACCCCTCAGCTTACGATTTCACAATGAATGTCAGCTACGGCGTGCAACGGAAGACTCCACACAATTTGTTTTTTTGCGGCGAGGGTAGCATGCGACACATCAGCGTCTGATACGTGAAGGGCATTACACCACACAGCAGCAGCAGCAGCATACGGCAGCTAGCCCTCCACTATGTATAACACAGAATCGGTATATCACGCGAGAGAGTGCACGTCGGTATTAATATTTTAATCTCACATCATATTACGTCCCGTGTGGTTTGATATTCTACTTATTGAACAATCTATAATATCACAGCCGGGAAATACCAAGCATGCCAATATAACCAACAAAAAAATAATCAAAACATTCGCGACCGAAGCACAGTTATCCAGGGAATTGAATTGAGGACGTCCTAATTTTGTGCTTCCTGCCTGACATAAAAAAAAAACAAACAACGGATCAGAAAATGTATGTCGAAATTCGGGCCACTGATGGATCGCTCTGCCAAGGATTGCCAAAGACCTATGTTTACGTTTTGATGCAATTGACGGATTTTAATTAACGTAAAAACCAAGGCGAAATATATCGAAAATACTTGAACCAACTAAAGTCCATTACTAAGAACTTGATAAACTTTTCCAATACATAAACTCCAACCATGCGTTAGATCGTCAATAGTGTTTGCATGGGTGCCTCGGGCGTCGATAGTATTGCTCATACCGCAGCGCAACCGCCTCAGCCAAAATCCTGCATGATGCACAATAGCGAATGGTTCTGGAAACAAATTTTTAATAAAGTAGGTCTGGGCGTCACGCTGTCTTAACTATCTTGGTAATATAATTGTGCGTAAAATTCTATTTGGTAAATTTTGAAGTGTGTTTCGCCAAACCAAGTCACGATTGCAACCAAGCTCTCAAAGTGTGATCCACACATATCCCCGTTAGTGATATTTTGTGTTCATATGTTTTAGCTTAAGCTTATTCTTACATTGATGCCTAACTTTGTAGAGCAAGATCTGGTACAGAATTATTAAAATATTTCATATCAAGCAAACCCCCATAAATACAAGAATTGAACGAAAACCCATTGTTGTAAATTGACTTATGGGAATCATAACGTAATATATTTAATTGAAGTCTTTGAATTAAACTCCAACTGTAATCTAAAACAAGTTTTGATGTCCGAGTATGAACTAATGACGGACCACGCCACTTATACTTGGTCCGCATGTGACTCGTGAGTGACAAAAAAATGCAATGATACGTCAAACGATTGTGTAATGTTAGCCTGAATGTGAATATCAATTTGACCTGATTTCAATACGACTTAAAAGTCAATATAAACATCCTAAACCACCTATGTAAACTATAACCTTGAATCCGATGTAAATTACTCTGCAAACACAAGCAAAAAGGCTATAGAGTCTAGACTAGTTCCTGATTTGAGAATGTAAGATTGAGGGTTTTGGAACGAACGTAAAATGACAGACAAGATTTTTAACATATAGTCCTGATTTTTTTTTTTCTAAATGTATTCCTGAATGTCGTTACTCAAATATCGAATAAAAATAAATTATTTGTATATAAATCGGAACACAAGTTTGTTTTGTTATCATAGACTGATGGACTGTGCCAAACTGATGCTTTCCGCCTAATGCTCATGCTCAGATATTCTTCGGGTATCACTCAATTCTATTTTGCCAAGCATGAGACACAAGCCGTGACTCAAGCTTAACAAAAGAATGTGTGCACAAAATATTTCTGATTGGGTCTCGAGGTTATTTTGGTAAGTGGACAGATTAATCCTTTGTTCGGAATTTATACAGAAGCGATTATTTTGCGGTAAAATAATACGATAATAGCTGACGTCGGTGGGTCTGATGAAACAGCAATCAACAACCTTTGTAAAATCTTTTGTGAACCATTTTAAATAACACATGGAAAACACAAAAGGTTTTTCCGCTAGTTTTATGCTTGAGGGAGAATTTAGGAAACTCATTTTAAAGCGTTCCAGCACTGGCATCCGCTTGGAAGTGATCCTTAGTTTTATAATATACGTAAATGATAAAAATTGTAACAAAAATGAACCGTGTTATATATGACGGCAATCCATCGCATTCAAAAAGGCGTATAAAACTCTCGTGCATGGCAGACCATTTTTGATTAGCAAAGCTTTTGAAAGAGGCATCTATAAAACAAATTAGATGCATTGCCAAATCGTCTAGAAATGAAACAATTTGCAAACACAAGTACATCCTATTTGTCCATATAACAACTTCCGAATTACGTCACCATGACGTCACTGACCTATCCACACAAAATATTTGCAAAATGCAATGCTTCTACACTCGCGATGTTTCAATGGAAACTATTCAATAAAGTGACCAAACAAAACGAAAAAAGCCGAAGTGCAACACCCCGAATTTAAACAAGCATGGAATTGCTGATACTAAACGTTGGCATCATATAACGACAAAAATAAAACAAGCACGCACATCGGGCATATTTCATAGATGGATTCCTCAGTTAAAAAGCAATAAATTTATGACATACATGCGACTGTGCGAACATCCCGATGTTTATGGATTTTACTAATCCGTAGACTGAACATTACAAAATACGTTATTTGACTGAATACTTTAAACACCTTTCGCCGACAATCTGCAATATATGTTATATTGTGCCGCATAGATTACAATTCTATGCAGAGTTTATATACACAGCTTAGGAGATTTCAATTAAAGTTTTTATTTTGGGGTAAGGTTGCACGTTTACGGCCTTTTTTAAGATGTAACACTCGCTGGAGCGCACAGTCGAGCATTGACCCAAAATCAGCAAAATCGTGTCTATTCAGTTTGTTGAGCAAACTTGTGTAAAATAAAAAATTGCTGATTTGCCTAGGAGTGGGCCATGCCGAGCCTAACGTATTTGATATACATAATAATAGCCAAATGAAATATGGTACAATTTATAAATATGATGAAGTTATGCACCTTTGCAATTTTTCAAAACTTTTTATGTCTCCAGGTAAATTGAGTGAATCGGAAGCAATTTCCGAAAATAGGTGACGCCAAAATTTTACGTAAAGGTCATCGACAGGTTATGCGTCTTGTATTTCGGATTTTTTTCAAAATATTTGATTTGCTGATCAGCAATCACATATCCGTGTGCAAATGAGTGCGCACATTTCGATTATGATAAAGATATCATTTTAAACGGTATTCGAAATTCGCTATATAAATAGAAAGAGGTTTTATTCAAAATTTCAGATTAACGAAATTGCTCATATTTGAACATATTTAACCATGATTTATGTAAATTCTACAAGATTAAATTTGGTATTTCATTGCAAAATGATTCAATTTAAAGGAAAGTGAAAAACGAATTTACTTCGTCAATGGTGGGTCGTTAGACCGCCTAGATGGAACGAGAGCCACTGTACAAAGCCAGCAATAAATGAGCACTTTTTATTTCGTTGTCTAAAACTGGGCGGTAACCGATGTGAGCGCATGCGCAGAGATGCTATCGTAAATGTTTGTTGTATTTTCTCCATAATTTGTCACTTTTGACAATATCTTTTCCGATATTATGGTTAGACAAATGACTCAAAAATAAGGCATTTCCTAATATGTCGCCAATTCGGATTTCGACACAAAAGCTGTTTCCCATTGATATAAACACACAACTATCTTTTTCGGTTGTAATCTGGTCACGCCACAGAAAATGTAATATGAAGGTGGGAAATTATTTCAAGTATGGTCTGCAGAAAGATCACGCCTCGAATTCTAACACTTGTTAAAATGCTGATTGAGTACAAATATTGGTCTCGGGAGTATTGGGCGTTTGTAATAAACTAGTAAACGTCTCAAAATTATCAACGAATTGAGACCACGAATTTGACCCAAAAATTTCATTTTATCGAGCATGAATCACAGAAGGATCGCGAATCCATCAGTGACCCATACTATGCAAAGCATGTATTGTTTTTATTATATGCTTTTTTTGCTGACTGGGATATCGTGTTCATTTTTTTGCCATTTTTTTTTTTTTTATCGTGCCATTTTTTTAGTTCAAATAACAAGTGGCTTACGTACCTCGGTAGAACATTGCTCTAACCAAATTAAACAAGCTTGACCACTTCTCGAATGGATGAAAAACAGATAATTACAAATTATCTGTTATGTTCAAATTTTCAAATATTATCTTCATTACTCCAAACATGGGGGAAATATATTGAAAGAAACGTCTTTCAAAATGAGTCTGATCCAATTGGCTCCAACTTCCAGATAAAGTATTACTGTTTAGGAAACCGCACTTGCTTAATTATCGTTAAGACAGTAGTCGTTATCCTCTAATTCTAGGGCCTATCCAGACAACAGACAAACGTGACACCTGCAGTACTAATTACTAAATTATCAAAGGGAGAATTGTCACTTGTTAAAGCCTATAATTATAAGCGGCGGTTCCTTTGTTGCCATTTGTTGTCACCAATAACTTTTGTCATCTTGGTAATTGGTTCGAAAGATAAATGCATACGTGAATTAGAAATCCAAAATAATATTCCAACTATATATCTAGTGTTTGGCACCAAGGTTATCCATAGTTTTCTCACTATTTTGCTCAACCGGTGAAATGAGAAACATTTTTTTTTCATTTCACCGGTTGAAAAAAAGTCAGAAATATTTTAACTATGTTGGAAATATGCACCAAAATATTTCTAATATCTATAGGATCGGAATTTGCATTAGTATATATATTTATAGACCGAAGTGAGTCTTCGATGTGAATTGTGGCTCATACATATTAAATACAGTGAGAGAAATCCTAAGTGAAAACTATAAATAACACGCTGTAACTTGAAGGGAAAATTTGCAGTTTAATAAACCATTTCATTTCATATTTTTTCATACATGCTTTGTCAAAAAGGCTACTGCATTCGATGACAATGATTAAGGTTTAACCGAATAGCAAAATTTGTTACCAATATCCTATAACTCGTATAAAGTAATTAGCAAGTATGGTCTAATGGGTTTGAGTGGAAATATAGTATTTACCGCTATCGGACTATAATGATATAAAACGCATTAGATTAGACGATCATTCCAAGCAAACACATCGGTAGCTCGGATTTGGTACCAGGAATGAATCTTCATGGGCAAAAATTGTGCAAACAGCGATCGACGCAATACATCAATGACTCATGCTAGACAAAACTTCGTTCTGGGTTAATCATTGGACTTAGCTGAAAATAATCTAAATACATCAATTAAAATCTACTCAAATTTTGCGATGTGAAATTGCAGGCAAGATAGAAAATACCGCTATTTAAAATTTTGGACTAGCGACAATCCGGCAGTTATATTGGTTTTGGTTTAATAGACCACGCATTTTTGTTTTGCTATAAACTATATACAAAGATCTTTATTTATAAAATGTATTTATAAACCGGACATACCCCGCCGGGCATAAACGAAAAATCGTTCCGCAATCTCGTATAGATTATGTTTGATTCTATTGTCAATCTATTCATGCTATCGAGTGTCAAGATAGGCTTACATTAAAAATATGCGCAATTTTAATGCAGTATAGGGTAACTGTGATTGTTAAGTCAAATTTTCAAAACTGATACTACTGATACTACCAATCATGAGCAGATTGGTAAAGCAAACATCGGGGCTCGCGTTTGCTCCAGTCCATAATCCTCGCAAAATGATTTGGTACGATTCAAATTACTAAACAAAACATATATATTTTGATGGCGTTTTAACATAAGATTCTTGCTCTCGTTTCTACCATTTCGCAACCTTAACATCCATGTAATGATTGATAATATTGCGTCGTAGATTTGATGATAAAGAGATAGTTTGCCATATTCTTAATAATATATAATACAACGAATACCTTGTATTTAACAGCGTATTAACAATGGCGTGAAATTCCTATTGTTTTAAAACCAAGGTTATAGAAATATAACTATTTCATAGTTTAAGTTTGGTTAGGACTTCCCAATCAAAAAAATTTTGTCAGAGCAACTTTAACTCCATCTGTGGCGCATGCTTGACTAAATAACATTTTCGATGGTCATATAAGCAATGAATACAACCTCAAGACTGTAAATACAATTACACAAATCCAAACTTATTCCAAATAACATGATACGCCTACGCGTCTCATTGTTGTAGACAATCCGAAAGGTAATTTGTTTTGTTTTTAGGAGAATTAATTTCGTCGGGTGAAGGAAAACCGCTAGTAATGAAAATCAGTCCAAGTGCCAAATTATCAGAGAATTTGCGTAATTTCGTCTTACTTCGATCCATCAGTGATCCATACCCACCAAAAGTTATTTTTCTGGTTGATATGTAATATAAACCTTTTTTAATAATCAAAAAACATTCGGGAGTCATATTTCAACCCAAATGAAATTCAATTGTCCAACATTTATTTTTCAATAAAACAACCTTGGCTATTGACTGAATAAGCAACAGGAGCAAAAATACCTTCCGGCCAATTTTATAAATTTTCCGAAACAGATACGTTGTTTATAATCGATAGTCACCGAAATATATTTTTATTTCAGTTTATGCATCAATGCCTTTAAGACTTATAATACTACTTAATAATAATTGGATTTTATATCATAAATTGTTAAAATCTTAGTCAAAATAGTCTTTAACTGATTTACAAACTTAACGATTACTACTTGTGGTAAAATTAGCAGAGAAAATAATTGAAGATAATTGTAGTCAAGTCTAGTGGTCTTCCCGAAATTATAAAAGTAGTCTGGAATTATTTCCTGTGAATTTGTGAAGCCGGTGGACGAGTTTCCGTATATAAGTATGATCGTTTGGCGGTAGTATAATTCATTATATTCCATGCTAAAACTTATAAATTGAATTGAAATCAGTCGTCACGCTATTTCCTTACACGAATGTTTATCAAATTATTCCGCAAAATAAAATTAATCAACACACATTTGGTGGCATAATACCCGACAAATCAACCAAATCTCGATTGGTCACTTCATTTTCATGCCCATTTTCGTTCCTCCAGTCTCCCTCCCTAAATATACTTAGCGATAATGTAAATTCGACGCACAACGCCCGCCAGGTCTATCATTAGAATTTTTAAAACAAGCCAGGTAGTAGAAATCTTGAAACCTTTATTGATAGTCGGGGCCGCGAGACAGCTTTTGTTGTAATCAAATCTTTTCTAAACACACCACCCAGAACAACAGTTGAATTTGGCATCGTCGTGATTTTTTCATCAATTTAATTATGACTTCTCAGTTCTATTTACGGTCAGTGAATCGGGTGGAGAATGACAGCTATGGACAAAACCTAGCTCCGTGGTTCCGTCAAATAAGGAAACACTCGACCCGTTGGTTTCCTCGCCAATGTTTTTGATTCATTGGCACTTCGAGTGTCGCCCTACACTCTTGTTTTAAAACAAACGAACGGGAAATGCGATACTCCACCGTGAACAAAAATTTAGCCCATGCGCGCAGAAATAGGGAAATCGATGAAGGTGGCAGTAGAAATCATTGCTTGGATATTAGAAATTAAGAAACACTTTTCGACTGGTGAAACAACACAAATGTCCTAAATTATGATATAAAAGCGGACAAAAAGCATTCACTTCTAGTCAAATGGTTGCAGTGACAAATAGTATTTAGATAGGAGAATATTCCGAGAATGCCGAAAGATCAGACTATTTTCATGAATAATTCAGAATTAAATCATTAATTTCTGTACAAAAGCGTCAGCCTAACATAGTTTTAATCTAATTAGCGATTGGACAAAAGGGCCTGCAAAATAGGCGGCAACAATCACATAGTGAATAGACACTTTCAAGTCTGAGAAGCTTCCGTTAGGTAAACACAGGGGTTATCGCACCTCCTCGTTGACTATTGTTTCAGTGTCTCACGCTAAAACAATTTTAATAGGTCACGTGACTAGCACAAAGACTAAACAAACTAAATATTTAATTAATACGGGACCTGGAATTCGCGTGAAGATGTAAAATAATTTAAAATAGCCAGATGTAATAGTACAGCTTTTGCCATCCGTTCGGCCCATTTTGGGATGATCCACGTTCGATAGCATTCGTGATGTTGAGATGCCGTACGTGTTCATCGTACGCATACAAGTTATTGCAATGGTTGTGTGTATACTCTGGCCCAATAGGAATAGATAATCAAATGGACCAATTTCTGACAAAATATAGATAGCCTCACAAATATCATACTTCGTCTAACAGTACCATTTATAGATTGGTCACTATCCAAATAGAAATATTATTTTGAATACCATGTGACACGGATGGAATAGACCTGGACAGTACAATCAACCATTCATATAAACCTAAAAACATATTCCGACTTTTCGGACATGGGTATTGTAGCTATTTCATAATATGTGGTTTAGCATGCAATGATAAAAAACTCACCCAATTCAAGTGTTAAGTTAACTTTTGCAGGATGTTGCACGTCGAATATCATAGTTTGTGATTGCCACCATGTTGGTTTTCTCTCATCGTTTATATCAGTTAAAAGTGGGGCGTCATGGCGCTGACTGCGATCACGGTCGAAGCAATAATGACAAGACTTATTGACGCCAGTTACCCCAGTTTGTAAGCAATATTGTTCCGGCCTTCGCCCTTGCCCGCAAGTGTTCGTTGCTTCAACTACTTTGCCAAATGCGGCATTTACAAACGGTGGTAAGCAAACTTCGGGGTCACCCGTTTTGGGATTATAACATTCGTTCATACAGTTCACCAAAGTTGGTGCAAGAACACTCAAACAGGCAAAAACCAGGTGCATAGCACGTTGCACCATTTTCAACTCCTTCACAAAAACTCCTACTAGATGTTACCTCCCCTTATCGGCAAGTAGATGGTCGACTGAGCTCTAATCCTATTAAGTTTTAATACCAATTCATTAACGTTACAAGAAAGAATCCACGCTTTTTTTGGCGAGAAAACTTCCCCCTTGAATGGTAACTGTAAAAATAAAAACAGCAATACAGGGTAATACAAAAATTGGGATGATGAAACTGCCAAACCCATTCTTTTTATCAAGATGTTTTTAACAAGCATGAGTTACTGATGGATCAGTCCATGTAGCGTGGTTCGTCTGTGACTCATGCTCGACAAAATTAAATCACCGGTCGGTAACTTACTATATTACCAATGGTTCGATCCTCAAATATGCACACCGATGCTACGCGCCTCGGCGGCCCGATCCAACTGTGACCCATTTCTGACAAATCCAAACGTTATCTTTACCTAGGTCGCAATTCCAAAGCAACCGGATACTAAAATTGAATCCAAGTGAAGTAGTTCATTAAGTAGTGAACGTTTTCTGTCTTTATTTGAAGTGCATTTACACAACATAATGACCCTCGAAATAAATGTTGACATCAAAAAAGCATTTGTATAATTCAAGTGCAATTAAAATTGCAATAATCTATCCACTTAAATGGTCATTAACCAAGCGAAACATTTTGATATCAACTTTCCTACCTTCTGAACACCTTGCTCTTGCTTCACTACATCATATGTTAAAAGTATCTTAACTACCATGTTCGGCTTAACTTCCTATCTCAACCAGGGGCTTTTACCTGAAATCCTATGCAATTAAGGCCTAAGCTAAGGAGTGTCGACGAAGTTACGAGCACTTCGACCATTCGCCCGCTCGTTCGGCCAGACTGTTCTGAAATGTTGAGCAATTTCCTCGTTTCATTATCCGTCGCCCTTCTTCTCGTCACTCAATCCGTTTCTTTATTACTCTGGCGCGAGACATCGCTTCTCTCCTTTAGGAAACAAACAAAAAACGAGAGAGCGAACGAACACCTTTCTCTCGCCAGATGAGAAGGAAACCAAGACATTTTTATATAGTTTAATACCATAAATTGATCTTAAAATTATGATTGGCCAAACGTAGTCAAAATCTAAACAATCTTTTGTGATATTTAACATGTCACTCGCCTTTGTTTGTGAATGTGAAAATGCTTTCATATTTTTAAGTGATTTGTTGTATTTTGAAGTTTTGAACCATATCAGCTGTGCTGTTTCAGAAATCTTTCATGCGCTCGCGACAAATCTTTTCAAATATTTCATTCAAGTTTTGTATTGAAGCGCATTAAACCGCTGAATAAAACAACAAACCGACTATGTTGATTTATTGACGCATTTACTGAATTGTTCTTGGAAGCCTACCAAACTTACACCTCAGATGGGCCGCGCATTGAATTTACGTTTTCACGAATGACTCATGCTTATTAAAGAATTGCCCGGAGTTCTTTTCTAACGATAAAATGAAACGAAATGACTGAAAATAATATTTTAACACCTCATATCGCTTTTATCTTCATCCATTATTTCGAATACTTATTCATTATATTAAAAAATATTACACGAAAGTAACGAATCTTCGGACAGAAAATTCTGCTAGACGCTTTGCTATATTTAAACGTGGCGAATATTTTTCAGTTCGTAGAGTTATCATTGGATTTAGCCGCATAAGGAAAACCCGTGATGTTATACCCAAAATGTTATAGCCATAATTTACCAATATCAATTTTTTTTAAACAATTCGTGTTTTACCAAGCATGGAGTAATAAATGGTGTCGACAAATCGCGCTCCATCTATGGCTTATACTCACAAACTAACATTTACGACAGGTATGATAACCCGATCAGAAAAAATGTGCAAACAACAAGTCCGTCTATAGCTCATACTTATACTCAAATTTGAATTATGCTCAATAATGCCGATAGTAATCATACTCTGTCAACCATGAGCCATCATTGATTCGCGCACATATATACGCAGAACCTGTTAGGTAATTTTTTGTATTGGGAGTGCGTAATTTAAACGATTATATTTGCGGCTGAAAACCAAATTCCATTTTATCGCAAAAATTCGATTTTTCACAAGAATTATTAATTTGACAATCACATTGAAATACCAATAAGTAATATTGCATCCAAACAAGAATTTGAATAACGTATTGAAATCAAAGTCGTTTTAATCAATATTAGAGATACTGAAGCTGCAGCGGAAGCGAATAATATATTTCCCAATATTCAACATAGAGTTAAAAAGTGAGTAATTAATCGCGCTTTGTTAATTTGGTGGCTAAGAAGTTCAAATTTCAATAGTTGTCTTCCTAAGAAACACGAGAGACTCTACTCATATATATATATATGGCTAAACCCTATTTTTCAAACATAATTTATATTCACACTCAAACTTTTCATTTTGTTGCTTCAATATTCATTTTTGTTTTAAATAAGAGTAATGAACAACGATTACTTCTTGGTGATCTTGTTCTAGTCTAACTGATGACCACTTTCTGTAAATGCTTCATCTATATGTCGCCGGAATTGTGTGTTTAAATTCTTATCTATTACCACCATACTCATGTAACTGCCCTTAATCTTTTTGATCAGAATGTATTGTTCTTTTCACGTTTGAAGTCCATGGTTTGGAGCTGAATTAAGACTCACTCTATTGTCTTCTGAAATTATAGATTCAATTCACTGCTCATAAATTTATCTCTCAGCGAGTGCCACACGGAAATGAAGTCCAGATCGTACGGTCGCATCGTATAAGGGGGAAGTCGCGGTGTGACGATTCCAAAACTCAACGGGGTATAGTCTAGAAAAGGCGCGATGCTCCCTACGATTTCGCAGTTTGGCTTCAAGTTGGACGGCAACCGAAGCGATCAAATTTACACAATGGGTGCAAAAATTTACTTTCAAACGCCGCGCTACGAAGCCGCATTTAGCGTCTTGACGCAATGTACTAATTAGAACAAAAGCATAACATTCCATGACCAACTGTTAGTCTGCAACGTATTAAATTCCGACAGTTGGCTAATAATTCCAATTTGATTTAAAAGTTTCAAAATGTGCTCCTCATTGCATTTTTAGTAATAGAGGAAGCTGAGGTAATAAAATATATTCGATAATATTTTGTAGGCTTTTTCGATTCCGAGTATATTATTCCTTCCAAGATTAAAGTTCAACTTCATGCAATGTATCACAGCATACTTCATTAATTTATTCATTAATTAACAAACCTTGCATTCAACAAAAGAGTAAATATTATTCCATTTCTATAAATACCGATTTATACCATTAAAAATATAGCATGTTTTTTTTTATAAATTAAATGTTAAAATGCATTAAAAGAGGGGATTGTATCCTCTAGTATTTATTGAAAGCAGGGATGTTGTCCGGAGAATATTGTTCTACTATAATTTTCCGTGAGGGGGGAACAATAATAATATAAAATGTCAGTTCAACTATTTTAAATTGTGTTTGATCATTAGGCATTCAATAGAGCATTAGTTGTCAATATCGACACAGTTAACTGAAAGTGGCGTCGTTGCATAGCAGATACCGATTACAACTTTCATTTTGCCAAGCACGCACAACACTTAGACCGTGCCCACGCCGCACGATCCATCAGTGGCCCATGCTCATGTTTGGTTAAAAAATTTATGCTTGGGATGAGCACTGTAACCAACATACATGAAATATATAAACTCCTTGCAAATAATTATCAAACAAAGGTATTGCATATCGTAAAACCATAGTCAACGGAAGCTTGGTGAAAACCCGCAAGTTCTATAATTTCAACCAAACAACTGAAGTATATTCGCTTTTCAAATTAACGCCTGTCAATGGATGGTATATCAAATATATCTCACCCTATCAAACCGAATCGGAAAAAGTAGTCAAAACGTTCCATCAGTGACCTATGCTTGACAGAATGTAATTTCTGATTGAAGCAAGTCAGTCAAATATTACGTTAAGCCAAGGTTTGTCAAGCATGACGTTTGGTGCATCTGTGATGTATGATCAAGTGAAGCAGAAAGATATTGTCAAAAAATTTTCATGCTTTCATTGTGTTTAACTCAATTTCCTTAAACAGGTTTTGTTTGTCGTATATTTCTGGCTGAAGACATCTGAATACATATTAATCAATCTACCAATTGTGTATTTAAAATCAGGTAGGAAGTATGAACAAATTTTTTATCAAGCGTAGCCTGTGGATGGATCGGAATCTGAGGTGCATTCTATGAATAACCCGTGTTTGGGAGCGTCCGTCGCCCTATTTTCTGGTCGAGTAAAAGAGTGCATAACATCATAATGATGAAAATTGATGAGTTTCCAGTCGTTTGAACATGGATGTAGAAACAATGATGCAACTGCTATCGTTTTATGCTCTATTGGATAACCATCCACAGCCCAATATTTTAGCTGTGTTTGCCGATGTTGTCAAATTGTTTCTCGAATTTCTGAAATTATATTAAAAGTTGCTTCCAAGGGTAAATGCAAAGGTAAAGACATATAAACAAAACTCTTTCGATCTCGGTGTAAATGTACAGATATTAAAATAGCCCTTCTTCATTCCCACACGACGTGTTAGGCTGCCACTTCTCGTCAATTTTGTGTGAAAAGTCTAAAGGGTCAATCAATTTGATGCAGTTTTTTGTTTCTCCGAATCCTATACCTTGGAATTTTCTGTAACCACTCGGTTGATTGTAATAGTGACCACTTTTAGACGGACAGGGTTTGTGTATATAGGAAATATACGACCTTTCGAGTTTGTCCGAGCCTACCAAGGTTAATGCACACTATGTTGAGTGGTAGGGATGGATTAACAAGCCGGTCTTGCATAGACTTGAACTAGATATCTTTCACCTGCTACGACAACATGAGAACCAGTGGGTCATCGCACCCGATATCTTTCACAGATGAAGATTTTTAGTCTATCTTCCAGGAAGGAATAGTCATTTGATAGACTTTCTCATTGCAAATTGAAATAAAATCAGATCTGGGAAGATTCGAATTAAAATTTCTTGATTCCATATTTAATTCAAGAATAAGTATATCGATCGATAAATGATGAAAATAATTTCTAGTTTTTGGATTATGAATTCCTAACTTGCAACCTGGAATTGGTCCACTCGTTCTCATAGAATTTCTGGCGTTCCAAAGGAAGAACTTATTCTAATCATATTTTGTGGTGCTATAGATGGGTCGCGTCGTTGAGACGCGGTCCATCAGTCTCGTTTGTTCGATAAAATATACTTTCTGACTGGGATTTATGGCAAGTTTTATGGGAGAAAAGTTACAGAGCAGAACGTACCACGACCGCCACCAAGTAGAACAATTCCTTATATGTACACAATTTATATTCGCTCAAAACCCCGCTGTATTCGGTGCATCAGCGCGAGAGTTACGACTTCAAAGTCGATTGTTCGTTGTTTTATAGTGGATTCCAATAAATAAGTCAAGTGAATTGTGTATCATCTGTCATGTAAACAAACGCGGGTTTTCTGTTAGTGCTGAAGAAAACCGAATAATTTTTATTTGACTTCGTAGGGTATTTTTCCGAATTGGCTCGAAACTAATTTTAGATAACAGCAAATATGAAGAGGGAGATACAAAGGGATGGAGTGCGAGGGATACACCCCTTTCACCCCACCAGCCCATAAAATGTACGGAAATAAATTCGAAAAAAATGCAAAAAAAAAATTTTTGGCGACTTTTTAATGACACAAAATCGATAAAAGTACTTTATTCATCTTTTCGAGACTACGTCGCGTTTTTTTTCATATTTTACTTAATTCGGCAGTGAAAGCGTATGCTTTGTTTAAAAAGGTTTTGCCCCATAGGCTAACCAAAAGTTTTGAATCCGCTACAGCTATTTGCATGTATATGAATAGCCTGAAACTTCAATTGGTCGGTTCACAATAGCGAAAACTAAACTTGTGTAATTGTTTCATGAATTTTACCATTTATCGTAGATTATATTATGCGTCACGTTAACAATTATCATCTAGGCATTTTAGCCTTCAACATTTAGTGGCAAGTGATGGAATTAAGATTACAATTTTATGTCCACGAGGTTGTCAGTAGGGTGACTTCCATATGGTCATTCAGTTCTGTTGAAGGTATATTGCATAGTATTCTCGAACTGTTTTCCCTAGACATGCCAAAACAACAAACACAAAAGTTGTAGGTACAATTTATTGCCTTATCTCTTATAAAAATTTCGATAAAAAAGCTATATTATTTACACTTGACATAATACTCTATTAAGCTTCGAAAACAGAAACTTTTTAATATTCTGGTAAGTAAAAATGAAACAGACCTAAGTCATCTCACTCCGTGTTATTGCAGTGATTAATTCATATATGATTCTTGGTAAAAATACCAATAGACTTTAATAAATCCAAGAATATTGATCATACTGAAATAGCCCAGCGGTTAACATGTTGGCATCGCAGTTTGAAGATCTAGGGCTCTATTCCTGGCGAAACCGACGAATCATTCATGCCGACTAATCTAGCCAGAGTTTAATACCTTGCTCAACAACACTAATCCTGCCCATCTTATAGTATAGGGCATTGGTCAGGGTAATCCACTGAGAAAGAGTAGCTATGAAACAAAAATTCATAGCCACAGATAGATCGTGGCTTTGCTGCGCGTTCGATCGATGGGCAAGACCAACAAAACACCATGCGATTATTTGACAAGCTCATGGATGTAAGTAGAGGACACGTCCACGAATATGTAATGATTCATGTTTCTTAAATATGTCTCTCTGAGTTGAGTGGGTTTTTAACAACTTGAGAGTGAACGAGTAGAAACAGAGGAAGATAAGTCAAGAAATCCAGCAAATCAAGTTCTTTCATGTGAGCAAGTTTTCGTCTCGCCTAAAATATGAGAAAGAGGAATAGTTTGAATTTTGTCAAAGCCGACTGAGCAAGTTGAAATCCCCAATAGAATTTCCAGTCTCTGGAAGAATAAAACGATGCCTTGAACTGAATCTTAAATTAGAACTTGAAATACGTTTTCTTCTGCAGAAAATGACTATCTCGCAGCCAGTAATTATAATGCCGCAGCCCGTAGCGTGTTATTATGCTAATAATTTTGAGATATCTGGAAATAAATCATTACAGATTCAATGATTATCATTAAACACTTTTGAAACCTTTTTTAACGTTTGATTTTGTAGTTTTATAGTTATTTTGTCTGCATCGCATATGTATGTGTTATCAACTATTTCAAACATCGTGGGTCCATTTTCGGATCTTAATTATCGAAAAGTCGGAAATTTTCCTTTGAAACATGTTTTATTAAGCATGGGTCACTAATGGATCGCGCCGTAGAGGCGCGAAATAATGTTATCAGTGAAGTTATATTTAAATTTGATAAAAATGATGTCAGACCTGTCTTTCATGTTCCTCCGATATTCCACCAGCATGGAGTTCCAGCCACAAAGACTCCATCGGCACTTTATAATTCCCTCGTTCATCCCTTCTCATTGTTTGTTCAAATAATTGTCTTGCACGACAGAGTTTCCAATCAACAACTTCAATATTGACTCGTCCGATTAAATGTTTCATATAATCACTGAATTGTTAATTGTACTTCTGTTAGTGCAAACCCATCTATTTATTTAGTCATGTCGACCATAAAAGTTCATTCGTATCCCCGTGCGGGTGGAAAGAAATCTGTTCATTTTGGAAAGCAATCGTTCATTTGTATCCTCGATATACGTGCCGAAAGTAATGTGACGGCATTATTACTTTGTTGACCACGTGTTACGTATAAGTATCGATAATTGACCGATGCCTTGAAAATTATGAATTTAGGGAATAAAAATATTCGAACTTCAGGAAGAGTCTCGAAACGCAGGGGATTCGATGGATTGATTCCGATGCGTTTTCTGAGATTTGAAATATTTTTACACCAGAAAATCCTAATCTTTTATCCAGAAAAGTGATTACGAAATAAACATTGTCACGCAAAATAATTCCAAATAAATTCAACTCATGTGCGCAGATGAATATAATCTTACAGTATTATAATATATTTTGCACGAATTTGAACTTTGACATTCAATGTTGTTGGAAACATTATATTATATTATTGTCGGTTGAAAATCGGTTGTATTAGCATCAGCTTAATTTGGAAATTTGTATAGGCAAAAATAATCACTTTTTCAAAGATAAAGAAGTTTTGTAGCAATGACCCAGTAGTCGGAAATAATCGGAATTTGTGCAAGTATGGTTTTGAACTTCCCCCATACCTAAATCGTTTACTTTTTCCGCCAACACGTTGAATCAGTTTAAAAAAACTATATAAAACGTATGCAAACTCCAAGTTTCTATGTCATATAAATGTCGGCAAATAGGCAAAACATAGAACAAAATACAAACTTTTTATACCCACCGCGATTTGAACAATACATCAGACAAATGCCTGAACCTTGGCAAAAGATTCTAGTTATTTACATATTGAAACAATTCACAGGACATAAAATTTGGATATACATAACATACAAACTACATGATGAGAATTCCAACACCCGCAGTCCTGAAGGTTATTACTTACTCGAGTTGACTAATCTTTTTCGCAAGCGAAGTGACAATCGCAAATAGTTTCAGATTCATTTTGTCCGCAAAAACATCAAAACTTGTCGTTTCAAGAATCTGAAAAAATGTGTAATAAAAAGGTCACATATTTGGTTTTGTGTAAGAAATATCGCCGTATTTACCAGATTTGCATAAAATTCTGATCTCGGTCGACCTCACTATTAAAAATGCCCTTAAAATAGGTAACATTAACACTAGCTATTTGCCAATTTCATCATTTTATTTTCTCTTTTGCGTAAAAAAGAAGTGTTAAATAATGGCTTCCATGGGATCTAAAAATTAAATTTGTCAAAAGACTATATTTATATTTATAATCCGATAACTGATTATGTATGTTTGAATTAAGGCGACTCATTGTAATTCACAGATAGACATTTAATTTTGACAAGCATGCGCCACAAATAAATCGCGCCTTTTCGGCGCGATTCATCAGTGGCTCATGCCTGGCAAGACATATTTCCAAACTATGTTCTAATTGAGAATATATTTATTGATTGCTTTGTTAACATACATACTCGAAATATATCTCATACTTACCCGGAATATATAACACATTTGTGCGTCATCCAAAATCTTGGGCGAAAACATTTTATGAATTGCGTTGATGACTTCTTCGCTTGTCAGATATCCATCATTATCTTTGTCAGACTAAAAATAAATGACCTGATTTTAGATCGGTTTGCCGTTGAATTTCTGTTAAAATATTTGATTCTACTAAAAAAAATGTTTGCGTGTAAAAAAGATTTTGTAAAAAGTAAGGGTCACCACTGAATAGTGTTTGTAATTTCAAGTAAAAGTATCGAGTTTACCCAGTTTACGAAGTTCATTTCAAAAATACTTTTAACTATAGTTTCCCTGATACCTGATTTATCTACTTTAACTTTTACCGAGTTTTCTATTTAAAGTTTTACCTAGTGAATTTACCAGGTAAGATAGGTAAATTCACCTTTACAACTTAAAATTAGGTAACTGGTTAAAAAAACTAGGCAACTAGTTTTAAAAATTAGATGAACTATATTTTCTATTAAAAAATGCTTTTTAAATGGACCGTTTAGAGTTTTTAACCTTTGTATCTATTGCAAATGATTCAAACGAAGCTACACAACGATTACCTAGTTTACCTGTTTTTAATCATATAGCAGTAATACTTTATCCAGTTGTGTGAACAATTCATTCTTGTTTACCTAGTTCAGGAAAAAACTAGGTTGCCATCACTATTGGATTGCGCCGACGAGGCTCACATATTGGCGAGGTTTGCTTACCTTATTAAAACGCTTTTTGCAGTAGGCAAGATGATTGGGATCCACAAGGCAGTATTTTTCAAGAAAAGAATCTGTAAACATAAGCAATATATAGTGTCAATTTTCTGTCATCAATCGTGCAGTGCACAAATGAGTTTGATTAAACGTAAACTGGGTGTACTTTCTAATTTATATTTTTCTCAGGTGCGTAGATGACTTCCCAGTTCTGCCCTTTTCACGCACTGTCGCTGGAGGATCGCGACATTGCACAGCTCATTGAAATGCGCACAAAACATTCTTATCTGCAGTCGATAATACATGTAAACGTGCTGTCGATAAATTGTCATCGTGGCACCATAGGTTAGAGACTACAAGTTGCAATCCCGTCATTGACATTCATGCCCATGGCTAAACTAAGGAACGAGGTGTGTCCCAATCGGAAATTTTATTTGGTCAAGTATGCGCCACAATGGACCGCGTCTCATCGACGCAATTCATCAGTGAAACATACTTAACAAAAGCTGTTTTGATAAATCTTTTCCATTAGGGTATAACGTCGAAATTCGGCTCGTTTGAGCCAATGTCGAACTAACAGTCGAGCTAATCAGGCACCGATATAGTAGATACTCACATCAGGAATACCAGAACACTATATACACATAACCGAGTATATTTCGTATTCTATAAAACATGGTCAATTACAATTTTGGTACGTATGATACTGATGATGATTCCCCTTACAAATACAGAATCGCTATTCATACATACCATCATACAGCTCAATATCTGATGATGCCACACTTTCGTCATCATCAGTTGTTGTCCATTCGTCCCCCCCAAACTCAAATTTTCTCCGATATCCGTCGATTGCTCTCGCTCGTTGCATTCGTCTTGCCATTCTAATATGAAATATTTTTCTCATATTATATTATTTGGTATTAAATATGCACTTTAATTTTTGCATGAAATGTAGATTTACTATAGCGAGATTAAGGTTGAAAACATTGCCAAAACAAAAGTATAAACTAAATTGAATTTCGAATTCAGTATGAACTAAGTTTCTTAACACTTCTTAATATAAATACTCGTTTTATCGGAAAAATTACTAAAAATAACTTTCAACTCACTCTTCTTTTGACATTCTCTTGAATTTAGATTTGTCTTCAGGTTCTGGTTTGGGCTCTGAAAAGCATTGTGTCATCAAATAAAAAAAATATTTCTATTCATCTATAGGCATTGAACAAGTAATAATAGTGCCATATTACAAAAATATAATGGTTTTCAGGTACGAAAGCATTAAAATTATTTTTTTATATAGAAATTCAATCGGAGCAAAGCTGCAAGGGAAAAATCGTACTAGGAAGGGCTCCTGAAACCACTAGTGTGTAAAGCCATTTTAGGTCTTCTATATACTCATGGATTTAATTTTATTTAAACATACATACTTCATACCTGGTTTAGATATTGGTAGAATCATCGCCTGTCTTCGTTTCATTTGTGGTTTTAGTTTTTTATCCATAGGTATGAAATCAGGAGATTCTTCAAGTCGAAATGTTGGTAAATCCGGTGGCGGAGGTCGCGGTCGTACAGCTAAATATATCGGATTAGAATTAATCATTTGGGGATCCGCAGTATAATTTTTGAAATAGGTTAGCTGTTGATACTTGATCGCGTTATCATTAAAGGCTGAAATACCTTTTTAAAGATTGAATAAAAATTGGATTCACGTGTTTATAACGAAGGTACGTTGTTGTTAAGTTAAGGTGCGTGCTAAAGATTTAGGGTTTTTTAATAGTACGTTCTTACACAATCAGAAATTTTATTTTATTAAGCATTAGTCGCTGATGGACCGTGCGGCCAAGGCACAGTCTATCAGTGACTCATACTAAACCAAACAGGTTTAAACAAAATATTTTTGACTGGATATGTCTAGTAACAGGTATTAAACTTTACTGAGCGCTCTAGGGCCCATTTCTTCACAAAAATCAGACTAAATACTGACAATAAAACGGACTACCAGCAAAGCTTAGGCAAATTATAACAGTGAATAATAATGACATGCTAAAAACGTACTAATCCAAAGAACAAATGGCCCGATATATGAGCAAAGAATGATAATGAAATGTGGGTGCTACGAGAGTAAAATGAGAGTCCGCTCTGGAGGTGATGAATTTCGCTATATTTCTTCTCTTGAGTAAACATGTTCCATTGTAAAATGCACAAATGACGTAACGGAATGATGTTCGAAAAATTTATTTTTCAATATCATACGCGACAGTTGTCACGCACCTTAGAGATGTGATCCATTTGCTGTGAGTGTGTCACATGATTAACATATCATAATTAGTGCAACACTTTTCTGACTAGATAACCCATCTTATTATTCGTTACAACTCTTGAAAATATAATCCATTCTGAGACGGGCACTGCAAGTCTATTAATTGCAGAAAAAAATGGTGATTCCACATAGAACCAAACAAAAATCCATATGATTATAGCTACTTTTATTTATGCAACACTACTAAGTCATTTTACTTACGTTCAGGTGATGGAGACAGTGAGATTTCTCGTTGGGGAGGAGGAGTTGGAGACTGGAAATCGAACTCTATATCTGTGTCTAGGAAATGAAATGTTTTAAGACCCATTATATAGAATTATAACTTTTATCTGATTGTACAAAACAATTGTAATGCAAGTGAATGCATGCACTAGTGAAGAATAATTATGAAAGAAATTAGATAATAAATTATGAGTGCAAAGATGGCCATTCCGTATCTAATAATTACTACGTTCGATCTGGATCAAATGCGCCGTATTGGATTTGTGCACGTACAAAAATCACGACAGTCACGATTTTGGAGACTAATCTGGATGATTAAATTCGTTTATTCAAATCGATTCGATCCGCTGAGAATTGTTTACAGGAAAACGAAGTTATGCTTTATCCATACATTCGTTTTAGTTCCGACATTTTAAATTAGGCTATAAGATGATAAAAATTAATTATATGGTCGAAAGAGTCATGGGAGACCAACAATGCTAGTCATCGAGAAAAGGCACCTTGAACTATATGGTAATTTTTTAAATCGAAAGTAGATTTGGATGATCATAACTCGATTCAAGATTCGATTTGATTGCGCAAATTGTCGTTAAATTGCTCCACTCCGGTTAAATACGAATGAAAATTGTGTTGGTAGGCATTGCCCAGCCACAGGTGTGTATGTATCAACGCAAATTCAATTTAATTTAAATTTTATATCAATGAAAATACATTTAAATTCCTTTGATATTGACTGAAATTTACTCGGGAAAGGGTTGAAAAAATCAGCTTAAGGGTACAAACTATCGACAACGAATATACAAAAAGTTACATAAAATCAAAAGCAGATAACTGAAGCGGAAAAAAAACATTCTTTACAGAAATATAGCGATATAGAAGAGCACAAGGGGGATCTGATCTATGGAAAAATATATACCATATGAATGATAGAAATTTATCAAAGAAACTATTTTTTACGTAACTATAAAAATTTAAAAAGTCTACAATAACTCAATCAGAAATTCAATTTTGTCAAGCATGAGGCACTGATGGGCAGCGTCTCATCGACGCGACCCTTCAATGACACATATTTGACAAAAAATGCTTAGACAAAGAATTGTTGACCAGGAAAGCGAATGAACTATCAAAAAGTTAAAAACAATTCAGAAATTTGAGAAAAAATAATATACCCGAGTCATATTCATTTGCATCAAAGTCTTCATTCGCTTTCGATTCAAACATCACATCTTCATCAATATCGGATAATTTTACATCACTTCTGATCGATCCTACTTCACAACACTCTGATGCAACGTTTGATGCTACATCATCAAACGGGTCGACTACATCACCAAAGGGGTCGACTACGTCATCAAA
This sequence comes from Styela plicata, assembly GCA_963675895.2. Classification (NCBI taxonomy): domain Eukaryota; kingdom Metazoa; phylum Chordata; class Ascidiacea; order Stolidobranchia; family Styelidae; genus Styela; species Styela plicata. The sequence goes on from OZ023140.1 coordinate 19,612,333, forward strand.
TGGATGAGCTACGTCATCGATATGAAAAACTTCTACAAAATTACTAGCATTTCCCGGGTCATGCTCATGCTCAGTTCCGTAGTCTGTGTAATAAGAATCTATTTGTAGATTAATTTCATATCATCTACCATTCTGAGATAAAGCAAATTTGATTCAAAAGTTTTTGAAACAATCAGAAAAGTACTTTAGACATATCTGTGGTAATTTTATTTAAACGGTTATTTCGAAGCGTTATTCAATTTAATTTTTATATAGAATTCAAGATGCTTTATCGAAATATATTGCGTGAAGTATGTGTCACTTGATGTCTCGCCAAGAGGCTTAGTCAAACTGTGTTATTTGCTTGACAAAATAACGGGACTGAAAAATTACAACCTTCAGCATCACGCAAATCACAAAACATTTGTCGAAACATGGCAAGTGTGGGCCACGGAGGGATTGCGCCACCTAGGCGCGGTCCATCTGTGGCACATACTTGATAAAAAAAATTAGATGCATACCTTTTTGTGTTGCTATTCATAATATTTCGAGCAATTGGAAGAAAATTAAGCAAAGAACGCATTTCGTCAAATATTAGGTATAAAAAGTCGGAAAACTAAAGTCGGATCACGGACTACTTCGTAGCGAAAAATGGACAAAAAAAAGCTAAAGTTGTAAAAATTGTATTCCTACTATTTTGATTATGTGCATACATAATTTACTAAATGAAAGTATTTTGATTTCGCGAATAATAAAGGAAGGTAGAATTGATAAAGATGAAATTAAACATTCTACAAAAACAGTCACAAAACTATAAAAAAATGCTATTTTTATATCATGTCTACAATAACCTGGCGTTTGCTCATCTGAAAGGATTTCGACATCTTCCGACTTTTCTTCAACGGTGGGAACTTGTTCAGGAATCGGAGGATCTTCGGGAATCTCCAACTCCGAAACTGGTGTTTCTTCTGGTGATTCTGTTGCGGGCATGCCTTAAAATATATTTTACCTCTTACTCATTTGAGTGGATTGCATTGCCGGAAGCCCAACAATAGATATTTGGTAGATCAGAGTTTCTGTTATTAGAGAAATTACAGGTTTGGTTGAGCCCATGTATATATACCGAGTTATCACAACCTGGCCTTGATTGAATGGTAGGCAAGGATCAATAAACTGAACACAATTATTCGAAACCGAGATCTTCAAGAAACACGTTAAGTTGAAAGCATGTTGATTTAACAAGAAACGAATAATCGTCCACCTAGAGGAAACAGCGTTCTTATCGCAATTTGTACTGTACTTAGTCGGATTTGAGGCGGTAAAAGTGTCGATTTTTTTCTTGAAACCAGAATTGTTCCGAAATTTGCTAAGTTTTGGTTGTTCGATCCAAGCAGTAAACGGGTTAAATAATACAAATAATATGTCGCTATGTGTGAGTTACTCCCAGTCAGCAGTTCTTTGATTGGACCTGATCTGCTAAATACTTATGCAACACCGCAAGTGATGGATCGCGTGGCAAGGCGCGATTCATCAGTGGCTCATCTTAACAAAATAAAATTTCTGATTGGTCTTAGCCGTCGAGGCGAGCTCCGTCTTTCGTGCACGCTCTTGGCAGAATAACAAATGTTTGATAGAGGAATGATCCATTAAAAAAAAATTAATCAAAATAATACTTACTGTAAGCTGCTGGTGACTGAAAGATATTGGGGAATACTGTGGGTGTTTTGCTGGAAAAGTATAAAATAAAGTAATTAAATATTTATGATATTATACGTTCAAACAGGTCTCGTTTCGCATACTGCTTAAATTTTTCTTGTTTTTTTTTATCCCATTTTACTCAGAGGGAAATGAATTCCAAATCACAGAAGTGTGCGTGAAAAACTTTCATTTTGTATTCTATTATCAATGTGGTGTTGATCGAATTACTGCTTTGTCGGCGATTTTTTATAACACGGATAAGTCAACAATAGTCACCTTTTAATATAATTTTTAAAACATTTACTTTTTAATCGACTCTTGTTGATGGAAGTGACACGAACACATTCGTCGTTTGTGAAAAAAACTCAAAAAAGTGTTGGTATAATTTTTAAACTTACCTCTTTAATTCAGGTGATTCTATCTTCTGCGATGAATAATCTGGAGATATGTTGACTTTTCTCGAATTTGTTCTGGTTGATACAGTGTTTTCACTTGTAGTCGTTTTCGTCAAACTTGGCAATCTTGGAACGTCGACAACGACTAGAGATATGGATATCGGTTTGGTTATGTTTTGTCGAACATCGATTGCGACTGAATTCTTCTCAGAAATACAACCAATTGTATGTCAGTTCTTCAGCCTCAAAACGAGGAAATTTTATATTAAAAAGCTTAAATAAGTTTCGAACGTTTTCAGTGTGTAATCATATCGACTATAAAATTTGATTGTTTTTTTTCTCAAAACGGTGAATTAGTTTATGTACAAGTGGCATCTGGCTAATTCCTCTGACAAATTGGAAATTTTTTTTAAAAAATCTTCCGTAAAGCATGTGTCACCGATGGATCGCGCCGATGACATGCGGTACATGTGTGACGCATGCTTGACAAAATAAAATTTCTGAATGGTTTGGGGTGCTACTTCAGACAAGCCTCAGGCGAACTTGAGCACGACCAAAAACTATGTTTTCTAATAGCAAAACAAATAGCCACCTTTTACTTGTTGTCGTCTGTTAGGTTTTGGGGGCTGAAGAGCAGGTATGTTCAAATTTTCTCTGTTTCCGAATGGATCTTTCGCGACCAAAGGAGGTCGTTTACTATTTCGTTTCTTCGTTTTCTTTATTGTTACTGGACGTACATGATCTTCCCCGTGGTGTTTGAACCTTAGATATAAAACAAACTATGTATTAGCACGTTGTAACTAGAACCAAATGCATAAATTGTCAGTTTAACTTAAAATTATTATTTGTGCAAAATTTTAGGTTATATATTTATATTTCTCACAAGCAGCAAAACGTACGCTGTAACAAAAGTACGGTGAATGAACTGGTCATTTGCAGTAATTGCATATTTCCAAAGTTGAAAAAGAGTCATGTTGATGATATTTAAGCCAATTATGGGCTATTGATGGAGCGCACCTTCGCAGTTCGTTCCATCAACACCCCATATTTGGCCGAAAAAGTCAATTATTGAATTGAAGTCCGCCAAGTAAAATTACTGCCAAAGACCAGTGATTTTGTTGCATTTTGTGTTACAGCGTATATAAATACAGTGATTATTTTTATAAAAAGACAAATATGCTTGCAAAATAAAGAGATCATGCTATTTTAATTCTTGACTTCGATGCTATCTCTTCCAAGTATCCTTGTGGCAAGAGCCACATACGGATCTAAGATCACAAGTTAACAAAGAATGGGGTTTCACAGTTCAATAAAGCGACTAAACACTAATAATCGAATTAGCGACAATCACAATTGTTTTTCGTTTCTAGAAAACTGAAATATTATTCTAATTTTTCTGTACACACACACATACACATTTCACACACATACCTCGGACATGCAACTCGCTTTTCTCGTTCTCTGAGATTCAGATGAAAAAACTCATGACATGCTGAACAATAGTAAAGCTGTTTCTCAATTGGTGTAAATTGGTCGCTTATCTTGATGTATTCAAGAGATGTAGGCTAAAATATAAAAGAATAGTAAAATAAGCAAACTTTTGTTAATGGAACTTGGTTATTTTTAGTTGGGTAGTTCGAAAATTATTTTATTGAAAAATAGATTCGGATAAAAAAGTGCTTAATGCATGAAAAACTAAATTATTCTTGGTAGCAAAATTCATATATTTTTCAGGGCAGGTTAGAATTTAAAGAAATGTATAGAAACTGTAGCCAAAAATGCAGTAAAATCACAGCTCTTCAAAAGTAATTTTAATTTTGAATATTAAAATAAAACTAATCGTTTCTTTTAGCCCATTATGGGCCGTTTATGGAACGCATCGCCGAGGTGCGGTCCATTAACGGCCAATATTTGGACAAACCCAATCAGCAATACAATTTTGAACATTGCAAATTGCAATTACTATCATTGACTCGTAGATTTACTGTACATTTTTCACAGCGCAGTTTTAACTTACTTTGTCTTCTTGTAGCCATGCAGCAAGTCGTTCATTCCATTTTATCTTTTCTTCATCCGCTCTCTGAAATGGCCGCGTGATTTTACTAAAAGTTAGATAAACTAGATTTTAGCTAAGATCATCAACTAAGTGTACCAGCGTAATATGCGCTATGATAAAATAGCATACAATTTACCGGTAATTTATGCACTGTATATTTTCAGACCTCAAAACAACTTCTCAGAAAAGCCCATAAATGCTAAATAAGTTAAAATTAATCGTAATTTCAATATCAAAGCAAAAATTAATGCCAGAATCAGCCTTTTACTGCATACTTGTAAAAGTGTATAACATCACTTACCTGGTTTGCAAACGTCGTGGAAGCTTTGTATTACATCTGTCTATGGGGGCACTGGATACTTTCTAAAATATAGATATAAGAGCACAAATGAAATTAATAAAATACTTGGGAAATCAGGTTGCATAGAACATTATTGAAGTTGAATGATCAAAGCCAGCGTTATACGTTGGACTTAAAGTACGCATGACAATTTTACCTTTGTCGAGGTCACATACCACTCGCTATTGGATATTCAAGTGGTTTAGTGAATATCATTGAAAAGTTTTCAATAAATATATCTCTGCCAAACAAAAGGAAAGAGGTCAACGATGCTTTGATGGCGCGATCCATCAGTAACTCACGTCCAGCAAAGACAGACTGAAAAACGTTTTCCAATCAGATCTATAAAAAGGAACTATAAATACTGCTATGACGTGGGAAACTCCCATGAATTAAGTCTTGAAATAAGACACCTGTTCATAGTGAGAAAATCTTCGTTCAACTCTGAGTTGCTTATGTTGAATATTTCTTGATGATTTGAAATGTTTTTCGAACATGGGAGGACGATGAAGGATTCGCTCAGCACTTGCAGGTAAATTTCCACGAAGAGCACTCGGCGGAGGAGCCATCACCGCTGGACTAGACGACATTGATATGTTTAACATAGAGATATATCCTACTACTAGTGTTGGCAAATTACAGGCAATAGTACTTAGTTAATCCAATATACCAAAGTAAGTATACATAGTATGTCTTGATTTGAAGGGTGGCTAAATGGTTAATACGTTCGCATAACATGACTTTCCAACGACACCAACCCTGTTTCCCCATAAGTTGCCCATTATGCTGGTGCTCAGAGTGATCCATTCAAATGAGTGACCCCGTAAAAAAGTTTATCAAATTCATGTAATGGGTAGAATATGCAGGCGTACCTAGTACGGAAAACACAGGTTAAGTCTAAGTGTTCGTTATGAATATGCTTTCGAAAATATCCGTTTGTGAGTTTCAATGAAATAAATATTAAATAAAATATAAATATCAAATATAAATGTCGAAATGCCTAGCTTGCATCATTTTGGTGTCAAAGTGCTATCATTTTCTGAAAATGAAACTATGTTACCTACTCATACATTACCTATAGTTTCATAAAAAAATATCTTCAGGCTTTGACTCTTAAACTAAGTTGCCATCGCTACTAATTAGACCCTTTGTAATGAAACTAACTAATTGCTGAAAACCGCTATTGCAAGTATAGTTCACAGTGCAAACCGTGGAACTGCAACTGCCTTGAAATGGATGGAGGGGGGGGGGGCTGGGGGGGGGGGGTCGGTAACAATGCAGTGCCTCGACAAAAAGTCATAATGGACAATCTTTTTTCAAAACTAAAGCTAGAATTTCCAAAGCGCTGTCATCAAAGTCACCGTTAAAATAAAATAAAAAAAAAAAAAATTAGAAGTAACTGACGCGATTTTCGAAAAGTTTTAAGACATCATTTGTCCCGTGCTTTTAAAACCATAGGATGGCACTAAATGCTCCTTCGTATACCCCAGTTAGAGCGCAGGAGATATATAAACCCCGGGGACACATGCTCCGTGTTTTTGCCGCCTCCCGCTATATATCCATCAATATCGGTATCTAATATTAAACAGAACGTGTATCAGTAACAGCAGATAGCAGATAGTTTCAGATTTCGGGTTAGCAGAATACCATGGTCGCATCTTAACACTCGCACATTATTAAGTATCCTAACATACAAGTACATAAAGCTAATAATGTTTCCTACTAGATATTATACTTCTTTCACCTTGAGTCTCAATTGTCTCCTAAAATTGAAGTTCTTTTCTCAAACATTATTTTATTGAAATAATATTTGAATAGCTTATACCACTCAACCGCATTTTAACTGTCTGCCTGCCAGAATAATTGACTGCCGTTTCAACAGACGCACTGGTGTATGAAAGCAATATATTTGTCTTGATACGGAACCTAAACAAATGAAGGATCCCGATTGTGGAGCGTCTTTAAACGGATAAATTATATTTTGCTAAACATGGGATACAAATGGATCGCGTCGCTAGGGCGAGGTCCATTCGTAACACAAGTTTAACAGAAAACATACCAGTCCAGTTTTTAAGCAAAGATAGCTATTGATATTGCAAAATCACATTTGAAAAGAACATTACTTCAAGAAGCATGGATCGGTCTCGGCCCTCACAACAAAACAATTTTTATTCGGGTCAGACCGCTCTCCGTTTTCAAGGAGATTGCTATAATTTCAGTACAGACTCTTGTAGACCGCATAGTACTTCTACATGGAAACGTCTGTATACAAAATACGCGTTACAGAAGATCCACACAGCCCACCCGCGGGCTTCCATTGTCCAGCTTTGTAGTAAATTAACCTCCCAAAATGATTACATATTCTTTTGTTATTCATGTTTACCCAAAAACGTTGCTTTTGTTCATTGTCGTTTTGTTTATTTCACTGTCGCTAGCTATTTACGGAAAACTTAACCATCTTATAAAAGGAATGGTGTTGTATTGTGACATTGATTTTTAATTGCGAATATTCAATTCATTAGGATTCTGGAGCATGAGATTGCGTCGACATATCGATGTTTCAGTCGCTCATGGGACGATTCGAATATGCGGAAACAGTTCTGCTATGAATAATATTGTGGTATCCTTTAGATAAACTGACGTACGATATACATATGAGAAACGCATGAGCGGTCGACTATATTAGACGAAATGATAACCGAATACGAAAAGCCAGTTTTGACTAATAAGTGAGGGGGGCCCTTGAAAATTTTTCCTCAAATCTGCAAACCGTTTGAGTTATAGTGAAATTCCTAAAGGGTGGGTCCTGAATATTATTTATATTACCATTTAACAAATGCATCCGAATTTTTCACTCTGAATTTGAAGCATCTTAAATGTATACGTCATTACCTCGCCACCGTCATTTTACGATTCCTTCTCGTACTGATCGGAAAATAATACTGTTGCCGGTACCACTGCAGCTCTTTACCAGACGTTCATTCAATCTTCCTTAAAAAATATTAGGATATATCTCCTCTTGTTTTGGCCTTTTTTATTTACAAATTCTTATCCAGATTCCCTGTATTGCGAAATAAGCATCACAAAAGGCCATTGTCCGTTTTCAAGACAGGTACGACAAATTCGAAAATCGTCCCGAGTGGCAAAATCGTTTGTTGGGGGAAAAGAATAAAATCCTTTGCTTTGGATAAGGCCATAAAGCCCAAATAATAACCTTTAACACAGCTCATGTATTGGAACGAGCAACAAGTTCTGGCGAGCGAACAAAGTTTACAGTAAACTTCTTGACATCACATTCCGTACCCAGGAAAGATCCCGTATATGTAATGTAAACAATGATATAGATTTTATAGGTTTTATCAAACTCGCTGAATTTTTCCATGAGATACAAAAAATATTTAAAACAGAAAAAATGCGTGCTATTGATGCGCAATCACATTTAGCAGATGAGGTTACATACCGTGGCACAGGTTGATAGAGGATTTGCCTAAAATAAAAACGAAAAATTGGCGTTGGTATCGGCAAACAAAACAGTATCGGTAGGCCCTAAAAATCTACAGGTTCAACCAATTCTACGAGGTATTGGCTATGAATCAACAATAAGCGACAACCGGTTGTGATGGCATCACATGTCGAGGATCTCGGATTCGAATATCGATTAGTCCCCCCGCTCGAGCCAGGCCAAGAGTGTAACACCTCGGGTAAGCTTGATTGAACCGAAAAAAATTATATTCTTCAAACAACACCAGCCCCATTCATTTGTAAGTGGGCGCTCAAGTATGGCCTTGACTGGAATCCAAAGTCAATATACAATTTGTCGTAAAAGGAATTTCGCGCACTCTGAGATTAAAATTTCTATAATTTTTTTAGACTAGCATGAGTCTAATACTATTATCTATCGAATTCCTTTCCCCACGGGGCAAGTAGAACTTGTCCGATGTTTGAATCTGGGAAGCTTGAGAAGATTTCTGCCAACTTCAAAACAATATTATTCCATTTCTCCAGCAAAGACAAATAGTTTAATTTTAATCTACATGGTGTTACGAACTCCTCCAGAACCGGTGGAAGAATTATCCAGCACTGCCTTTCAATTTACTCCTTGCCGTGGAAGACGAAATCGAACAGTTTCTTTTGAACTGCCTCTTCCGACCGTGCTTACTATTTCATTAACGAAAATATGTATTCGAGTATCAATAAGACTCCACTATAACTCGGTGGCAGCAGCTTTGAACCTTCGAATATTTGCACCCCGTAAATTTAAACCGTACGTGCACCCAGCACATTTGCACCCAATATAAATGCGCCATGTGCATTCGCACTAGTGAGAATTATGACTAACGAATGTGTACACCAATACACGTTTACACCCACTTACTTAAAGGGTGGAGAGGAGAGCTAATAGAACCATCACAACTCAAAAAAACCTCACAAAACCGTTTCAACAACCATTGGGATTTCGCAACTACACAGGATAAAAGGCTGTCGAAGCAATTCCCAGCGAGAAATATTTTGTTAAACTATCTTTTGTTAAGTATGAGAGTAACCGATGGAGGGCGCAACTGAAATAAAATTCTGATCGGGTTGGAACCGAACAATAAGCATCGAAGGAGTCAACGCACACTTTTTTGTACTCGGGAAGTACAAGGCATTTGATCCTGGCCATGCCAATTTACAGATCAGCCTCACAACTTCCTCCAAAGTTTACAATTCACCTGCACAAGCTTCGAAATAAAACGCATCAAACTTATCAGTAGATAATATATAATTAACATCATATTCTGTATCAACGATTCATAATTAGTTAAAATATCTCAGCAAATAATAAGATGTACACAAGCAGGAAAAACTATCTCAGAAATGCACACTGATACCAACCAATCCGGAAATTTTCATCAAAACATTCTTTGTTAAGTAGATGTCGATGAGACGCGGTTCATCTATGGCGCATACTCGACACAAAACCAAGTTTGTGATTGAGCAGGTGTTGTATTTATCAACATTGTATTGCAACCATGTTCGTAACGGGGAGCGAGCCTATGATTTTAAAATTAAGACGATAATGGCGTGGAAAGGAAATACTTCTATTTAGACAGTCAAGTAACGACTTTTTTGTCCGGACATGTTTTGTTAAGCATGTGTCACTGATGGATCTCCGCTGTAAATGCACGGTATTTCAGTGGCACGTGTTTGGCATAATCGAACTTTTGCAGCTGCTGTATTGCTTAGGAGCGAGCGAATGAAATACTCTAATTAAACCAATGAAGCGCGAGGTCGCATAAAAACTGCTGACTGAACGCCGAGAGAATCGATGGTTCATTCCATTCATATTACAAACCGACAGCCGGGGACAAGCAAGGTGCATTAAATAATAGTGACTATAATATTACAATACCAAGTTTACACGCACACGATTGGTGTGGAAAACAAACGTTATAAAATCCAACAAAGGATTGAATTCTTACTCCAAAGTTGGCCACTGCCACAGAGATCTCGTTAAAATATACTCCGACAGACAAAACACGCGAAATGATATTAACGATGCGTTCCGGGTAACAAAATAAAAACGGCAATACACGCCAGCATTGCCTTGCTTTAATTTTATTCACACGCTTACAAAGCACAGCGTACGCAATGAGCGCTCTCGGTTAGCTGCATGCAAAGTATTAGATTAACGTAAAACCCAAACGTTTACTGTGGGCTTAAAAATCACTAGTTTGTGATTGCTGAAAAATGTGATTCCTGCAGTAAAAAAAACTAGTGAAACATCGTCGAGAGAGCGTGTATATGTGGCTTATGCTAGACAAAAAAGTTTGCATTTGGATTTTTTATAGCTCTTTTTGGATTGGATCACCCTGATCAAGGACCTGAACCGGGAGCCACTTATAGGCGGACAGGGTTAGTGTGCTGGAAAGATATTATCTTTTCCTGTTTGGCTTAGCCTACCGAGGTTATTACACCCTGGGTTGAGTGGATTACTTCATTCGCGAATTATTGAGATTTTTATGGATATAGCAATAATAATTATGTTTTCAATTAACACTATACTATATTATATTAACCGGTTTGCTCGCTAGAGCTTAGAAAGAAGTAAATTGAAAAGGATGAATTTTTAATAGTATTTTTTAAGTTCAAGCTGACAACCAGAAATTTAATTTTGTTAGGAATGAGCCACAGAGCGCCCCTGGGAGGCGCGATCAATCAGTGGCCCATACTTAACAAACTCAAACTCATTTGGCAATAAAAACACCTCGTCGCAATACGACAGTGTGAAGCATTGCGGTTGTGAAGTGCAACAACACCATCAATTTTGATGCATTCTATCAATATTTTATCAAGTTCTTGACCTTGTGGGCGTTTGGGAAATCAAAATGTTCTTGGTGTGGCGAGGTGACGGGAGAGAATATAATAAAAATCAAATAGCAAAAATAAAACACAAGGGACTAAAATGTCAGTTTAGACAGTTCGACGTTCTCCATAGATTTGATCGTTGAGATTTTTTAAAATATTGGTAATCTAATTTATTATTTATGGAGCTTTTTTGAGCAACATCATAATTTATGTGAAAAATTCACAACCGAAAAGTTGCTGCAAAATGAATCAATTTATGGTGAAAAAACATTGGCGCAAAACCTTCTGCCAATAATCACAAAAAAGAGACATAGCAACAACTTTTTTCAAGATGATACATACAATTTGTCATCACAATTAATTTAAATTTGCAGCAGAATTTCAAAAAAAAGAACTGATTGTACATCTATACTGAAGCATCCATGATCGGAACATTTGAAAAATCACTGTTTTTCCTTTTTCATCATACAACAGACGACTTCCAAAAATTTCAAAGTGTTCCGATATGGCTTATTTCTCTTACATGGTTCTCTTATTATGTGTAAAAACAGCTATATAGATAATCTTTAGTAGTACTATAGTGAAAAATGTAAACTGAAAGGTAACATTTGAGAAAGTTTAAACGTTCAATTCCGATCAATCTGAACAGTATTCTGTCGCAAAAACAGCTAAGATAACATATTTCATTTGATTAAAATATATAATATATAATAAAGAGTATATTTGCTGAGTTCTAGCCTTGATGAATTGATAAACGACAGACCAATTGTCTAAAAAAAAGAAAAACATGTCTACGTTTTATCAAATTAAAAAATAAATTCGAGTAAGTAATTTGAAGTGAAATACCAACAGCAAAATTAGAATATTTTTTAAAACTGCTCATTTTCTTTTATTCTACTCAATATGCTGATTACTTCCAAGTTATTATACATAAGGGAACACAAATAATAATAATAATAAAAATAATATTAGACATATGAAAAATTGATGAGCAAATCAGGCAATAAAAGCCCTAAGATTACAGCAATCTAGCTATTTTTTTTTTGAATATGTAAGGACTATAGATACGGTGAACTGTATTTTATCAATTTGTTTTGTTCTACTAAAACAAACCCTATCCTAAAGTTTTTTTTGTAAAGTATGAGCCAATGATGAACTGCGCCTTGAAGGCGCAATCCATCAGTGGCCCATACTTAACAAAACATGACTTGAACAAATTTTTCCATTTCGAAAGACCACGGCTGATTATTATTAAATGTTATTCGACTACTTGGGACCTCTTTAAGAAAAAAAGGTTTAGGAAACTTTTTCATATGGCTTTTCATAGTGCAAAATATCAAATGAGCATTAGGTTACATATAATTTAAAAAAAAACACCCATTGTGTAACATTCGAAAAAATTGGAATTAGGAGTTGTCAGAAAAAATGAATTCTCAAAAGTAAAATTCGAAAAGTGAATCGCATAAATGAAGGCTAAATCATGACCTCTGCGACAGGAGCAACTAAATATTTTACTAGAATTTGCAAAATCACATTACTTAGGCTATGGAATGTTCAAGTACATTAAAATATGTTTAATATCTGTACTTCAGTATAGAGTATTCTCAAAATGAATAAAAAGATTACCATAGGACAATTTATTAACCAATTGTGGGCCGCAGTGGCATGATGAAAAAGACAATAGCTTCCAAACGTAACAACCAATGAATGAATCGGGTTCGAACCCTGGAAAGTATTGTCACAATCCATGAACGATAAGGCTTCAAAGAGCAACTTATGCAAGGTGTCCCTGGGTGAGGCACTGCTACTCACAGATTTGGGACAATTCTTGATAACCTCACCGGTTTCTTATTGGTTCCGCTGCACACTGCATTGGATGGAATAACAAGACGCAAGATGAATTTCGTGACCAGATAAAATTACAAACAATGTTACTTGCATACTGTGAAGGAAAGGTATTTAATTCCTATTCGAATATTTGTAGGACAGACCATCAAGCATAAATCAACTTGAATTCATTTTAAACTATCCTATTGCATTAGGCTTTTTTGCCAAAGAAAGGGTTTGTCGTTAGTTGATATTTGACAGAAAAGTTTATATTAGCCTACAAAATATTTTTTTAAATATTTTTGAGTATTTTTCTCATTAAAATATTGAAGAAAATTATGGTCACACAATGATTTTTCGAAAAACTAGTGGCATGGTGAGAATTTTTTTTCTGAGTGTCTAGAATTTGCATGTTTTTTCTTGAAAAATGAAAAAAAAACTTCAAAACTATACTTTAATTGATGATCTTGGCGTATTATGTGCGAATATATTTTTTTCACTTCAGTAATAACATATCACGGAACAATTCATTTTTGACAAATTCTCTTCAGAGGACAAATTATTTTCAAATAATATCGAGTATGAACAGATAAAATCTGGACAATTTTCCCAAATCCAACCGATATACATCACCAATACTGCTACGAATCAACACTAATAAATTTTAAAAATTGGCCACTACGTAAATCTATAATATATGAATTAATATATAGATTTTTAGCAAATGAACATCACACATCGTTATTTTAATAACAACAACAATAATAATAATAATAGCAATTCAAAAAATATTCCATAAAAGCAAAAAGAAGAGGAAAACTCGTAATGATAGTGAATGAAATTAATTGTGTGGTATTCAAATGACATAATATTGTGCATAATAACAAGTAAAATAGCTAATAATAAAAGCAATGCAGATGCTGTTGATGGGCACTGTGTATCGAATTTAAGATATCCAAATTCGCTAAGATACGTTTTTGCATGGGGTAATCAATCAGAAATTTTATTTTGTGAAACCACATAAACCACAGATGGATCATGATGAACTTTTTTAACTGAAGTTGTTCGATTTAAAAAAATACTCGTATGTCTGATCAAGTAAGGACCACTGATGGATCATATCATCGCAACACAATCAGTGGTTAATATATCACAAATATCTTTTGAGCCAGATTCTAAAGTATTTTTTCTATAGAAGACAGCATACTGTTACCTTATAAAATAAAATTATTATCTATTGGACACGGTCCATCTGTGGCGCATGCTTGACAAAACAAAAATTTCTATCCGGGGTGGCTGGTCGATTTTTGAAATTACTAATTATTCGACGATGACCAGCCCTTGAAAGCATCTACATTAAATATTCATTAGGGTGAGCTATTAATAACATTGAAAGACATAGACATGTCACTACACCATTCAATCCCTTATTTGAAGCTTGAAAATGTGCGTAATGTATTTTATCCTTTTCAGTCATACGAAAAGATAAATCCCTGAACAATATGTGAACAGTTTTGGAAAATACTCCCAAATAATCGTTGGAGAAAATAGTTTCCGGTTGTCTCATATTTTTCGATTAATTCATTCAACGAAAATAGACAACCTATGTTTTTGATTAATTTATTCAACGAAAACAGATAACCTATGAGTCACAGCATGACCATTGACCACGCTGGTTCATGAGTTATCATTTATATGGTTCTTTATAGTTCAGCTAAAACGGTATTTAAAAAATGTTATATAAATGGAATAATTTTCAGCATTTAAGATATACGAATATTTAACAAATTTGCAAATTTTACAAAAAAATCCTGATTTAAATCAAATTTTACAGTTACCTCATCTGCAGGTCTAATTTTGCACTGAATTTCATTAGTTTATCAAAATTTAAATACATTTTCCACATTTTTAAAACCAAGCAGCAATTACAGGTACTAGTTCTGGTACCGTTCTTTGTTCACACTACAGCAGAAAAGTTCAAATATCTTCCATCAAAGATGATGACTGTATTGCTAGGCATCATTATCTCACAAAAGAAATCTCTAAAATCTTGTAAAACGCAATTGAGTTAAGTCAATATAACATGCCGAATGGCTAAGGTGATTTGAATTCCTGGCCACATTGTAGGAGTCTGACGATGGATGGATCTGTCTTGGCGCCGTCAATAAATTCATTCAGTGTAATTGATCCTAAAAAGATAGAAAGAATGACATTTGATATAAAACTGAAAAAAATGGGTTGAAACGAACAGAATTTAGCAAAAATGAATTCACAGAATATTGCTTTTTAAATTACGTATATTGAAATTGAAAATTACAACTTTCACTTGTCTGAGAAAATATACAGACACAGAACAAAAATATCTATGACGATACCAAACAAGAATTTTAGAAGTCAAATGTTTGGACAAGGTAGACTTGCATACCTTCATCTAGTTAGATACTCTAACACCTGAAGCAACTGAATCTTATAAAAAAGTTTGTCAGCGAAGCAAGTATGAAGATTTGAAAGCCGTTTTACATACTTGCCCATATGGGTAAATCTGTACTCACGATTGTGAACACAGCTTCGAATTAGTATTACTTCTATGAATGCCAGAATACACATATACCGTATATGAATTATATATAGTTATTTTTGGATGCGGCAGATATCAAGGGAAACTGTTGAAAAAAATCAGTAACTCTTTCATCAGATTAATTATTCAGTAATCTTCCATGTACACTCAATACATGTCAGTACACAACCTTCAGATATGAGAGTCAGTATAGTTAAATACGACCGCATGGATGACCACAATTCCCTATCCGTACTTGTAATACTTATAGACATTTGTCAATGCCCTTTAGATTGTTGACAATACCTTGTTTTCTTTTTTATGCGTCAGAAAATCAGATTTTTTTCTGGATAGATCAAAAAACTTCAAAACCACCAATGCTATTTCAACACGTCGTTGAAGATTTTAAATGCTATTGTATCATTATTTGATGTTTAAAGACAGTCGTCATTTCAACTACTGTAGTTGAAACCACAAAGCTAAATATAATTCAAATTTAATTTTCGACACTAAATCACTCAGTTCCAACAATAAAAAATGTTGATTTTGCACTTATGTTGTGGCCAAATTGCTTTTTTGGGTTTCTAAGCAGCAGAGTAGCTGACAATTTGCTAGTTGGTGATATCTCAAAGTAAAAATCCTATGTCTGAGTCTGTGAAATTCTACTTCTCAACCAGTAGGAACCACCGAACGAGGGTGTGAGCTAGTATTAATACCCTTCTAAAAAAACGAGATGATCTTTATCTACAAGATGAAAAAAAATAAAGAAAAAATTAAATTTTTTTTTTAAAAATGACCCTCATTTGAATTGTTTTGGTAAATTATTTGATTTTCAGGTATTCAAAGACTTGATATGAGTTGACCAAAATATACAATTCTATTAAATTCAATAAGTATTTGAAATACTTTCATCCAGTTAGTACCAATTACAGAGTATTTGTGACTGTGCACAATGTTAATCTTATCTTTATATACGAACGAACGTAGCAATTAAAATGTCCAAACGCTTGATTACATGTTTCGCTTCTAAAAAAAAATAAAAAATTTGCACAAGTTTCGAGATTATCATACGACACTTTATTATTCATGCAGTGATGCTATCTGGCTTGGTCATAAAAGCATAGGATAACGTCCAATTAGTAGAATGCACTATGAAGCAGCAAATTAACTGAAGTAGATATTTAAGATGATTTATCTCAATGTAGATTATCCATCGTCTCTCAGACGTGTTAAGTACACAAACAGTAATTTTGAATGTGTGAATATATGTGAAGTTTATAATATATATATCGATAATCATGGACGTCTTTATTGAAAAAGGTTACAGACTTCTAGTGAGTAAAAATAATTTGATTTGCTGAATATTCTTAATCGGTTCATTTCACAGTCAGGAATAATTCAGTCATGCATGTTTTGTAAATCATGGGCCACAGATGGACCATAGTCCATTGGTGGTTCATGCTAAATAATAGAAAATTTCTTATTGGGTTTGAAGTGAAATCATTATGTGATTCCAAATTTAACCTCCAATTACAGTGTTAATACACAATAAACCAAATGTATTGTTACAATCTGGACATCTTAAATCTTGTGTTAATTTTCTATATTCATTTACATGCCAGGTATGGCATACATATAGCAAATTGAATATTGTTGAATACAAAATTCATTTGACAACACCTGCTAAGAGCCCTCATTTAAACAACTTTATAAAAAATGAAGTGTCAGTACCTAATATGTATTTAATGTACAATTGGTCTCGATTATAAAAGAAACCTCATTTCACATGACGTATATGCCTGTCTGTTCCTAATACTTTCAAGGAATTTGATATAGGAAATTAAATTAAAGGGCAACATCATCACACAGTATAAAGTTTCGCCATTATCAAAAGACAGTTGATATTTGCTGATTATTTTCGATCGAGCAACAATTAGAAAATAATTGAAGTATTCACTAATGATGCATGGTCCATTGCTCGCACATGCTTAAGTGAGGCAATTATATGAAAAATCTTGAGCAATGTGATAATAATGAGCTATAACAGACATAATAGAGATATGTGCTGCAAATATATAAAAAAAAACTATTATGAATTAACATAATCAATATTATACAGCAATATTTTTAACAAATCAGAATTTTTGAAACATAAGATGCAGCAACTTAGCAACACTACTCATCTGAGTCTGAAACTTGACATGTGGCAATGTATAATATATCTGTTTGAGTAACCCTATGTTCCTGGGTATAAATATTTTTTACAGATCGTTACCGAGATCGATAGAGTACGATTAACGCAATAAAAATTTTACCATCTTGATTCTTGTCCATTTGTTTGAATATTTTATCTGTCCTTTTTTCTGGCGTAGATTCGTCCTCTGGCATATTCATTACTGCACCAACCATTTTGTAAATCGCCTAAAAAAATTAATATTCATTCCTATCAGGCAACAGACAGAGTAGATTTCGAGTGAAAAATCAGTTGTGTTTACTTTATATAAAGCGTACACAAAATGTGTATGTATTTGCACACTTGGTAAAGAGTAGGGAATCAGTTCAGAGCACAAGAGGTCGCAGTTTGCCACATGCTTGGCCTTCTTTTATCATTGGATAAAAACGTTGTTCAATCCTCTGTAGGCCTGACCCTTGCTGGCTAATGCTTAAATAATGTGAAATCTTAACAATGCCATTTGCTTGGAATATTTCAACACTGGTAATAAGATAGTATTTAGAGAGTTATTATTAATGAATAACTACTACTTTTTGCGACGATCCAATGAGAATTGTATTGAATACAAAGTTTGAACATTTTTAAACAAATATGTTTTATCAAGGATGAACACAGATGTATCACCTGCCAAAGTGTCATCCATCTGTGAATCATACTTTATAAAATGAAATTCAAGATTGGGCAAGATGCAGTTAAAAAAGATAAAGAATTCAATTAAACATACTCGAACAATTTCTAACATTTCTACTCTTGAGATCATGCCGTTTCCGTCCAAGTCATACATCGAAAAAGCCCATTTCAATTTGTCTTCGAGATTACCTCGTGATGTTACACTTAGTGCTACGATGAACTCCCGGAAATCGATAGTGCCTGAAGATAGATATTTTTTCATATATTAATGATTGTGAGTGGCATGGCGAGCGTCAGACAGAACGATCATGTTGTTTTAACTTTGAAAATTTCATTTTGTCTAGTATGAGAAACAGATGATCTTATCGGAATGTTTATGAGTGGACCATGCTTTCAAAGCATTATTCAACTGCAATTTTACAAATACAAATTCATTATCAATCGATTCTATATAGAATTTACATTGATAATTTGCTTTTCATCATTTAAATGCAAACTTAATTTATTAACAGTTACCTATTCCCAATACAATAGTGGTGGGTGAATAATGATTACATTCAATTGTATAGGGACGTGAGAAAAATCATGAAGCGACAACAAATGCGAATGAAGCAATTATGAATAACAACAGAACTGATCCAGAATGTCAACTACAGGACTAGGCAATCCAATTTAGTTAGATAAGATGATTTAAATTGGTGTGATGAGGGACAAATTATTAAAATCGATCATGTGAAAAGGTCATAGGAACAGAAACTCTTAAAATGAAGTTTAATAATCATATCTCAATAACGAAATAAATCTTGAGAGCCAGTCACCTGTCCGTTACTCTAATACTGAACCCTCCAGAGAAAATTTACCAGATATATTTAAAATATACATATAGATTATTTTCTGATAAATGCAGAGTAGAAGATTCGAATGTGTACCGGTAAGAGTTCAATATTACTATGCAATAAGATAACGGTTTTGAGAAAAAGGACTCAGAATACATCGAAACCCAGTTAGAAATAATCTGACGAAACATAACATTGTCAAGCATGAGTTACTGATGGATCGCTCCCACAAGGCGCGGTCTATCTGTAACCCATGATTGACAAAACAAAATGCCTTATAGTTAAGAAAAAATAATGTCACTTTGGACGCATAAGGAGTAAGTTTAAGGAACAAGATACAATGTGGCCTAATTTTAAAAAATGTGTTTCGAGTAAATTTAAAATAACTTATTGTTCGATTCAGAGAATCAAAGTCTAATAACTGGATTCAAATGCAGACTAAACAACGTAGTATTTATTATTATTTATGCAAAAATAAGAAAATATTCATCCAATAATAGAAAGATACATAATATTTTTTTAATGACCCGATGTCAGATTCAGTAAATACTAAATAACAGACAACAGTCTTCAGTGTTTGGACTGAAACACTATGTCTCACAATCATCGTTTATCAAAATAAGCAACTGGGAAAACAAAACTTCAGGAAACTCAGGAAACACCTACTATATTTATGCAGCACCATAGACAAATACGAAGTAGAAAACCCAGAAGCTAACAATTCGATGAAAAAATTTTACATGTGTTTATATAATACACAATATACTGATATCTGACCGAATCTCGTTAATCTCCACAAAAAAAACATTCAGAAAGATCACAACCAATACAATTGCTATTACTGTACATAGCAGTATTGACAACCTTCCAGCCTTTTATCAATTCCTGGTGCTAAAAAGTGACCATCAATACTAATTTCGTACTAATATCCTGATTGCGAAGTGGATTGAATAAAGTGCCTTGAACGTTTCTAAGAAACTGAGAAATATAAATTTTTTAAATAATTTTTTTATTGCATGATTTAACCTATTCCACCAATTCAGTAGCATAATAATCCATACCCACTACATTCCTAAAAATTGATATCTTTCTAAAGCTTTTATTTATCAAAAAAATTCTGGCAGATGGTATTTTGATCTTCTTGAAATCCAAATAAAATATGTCCACTGCATCACGTTTGAATGGAAATAAGCCAATCATTCATTCAACTCAGAATTTTTTTCGAATTTACTTCCATTCTATTGTATCGGTAATCCATTTTTGCAAGACCACTGTAGAACCAACTATTTGGAAGAGACCCAATCTAAATGTAATTAATCAAGCACGAGTCACTGATAGACCGTGTCACCAAGGCACGATCCACGATCTGTGACACATACTTGACAAAATACAATGTATCACCCAAACAGCCGAATAACAACTTCGACATTGACTTTACGTAGCATAATAATGTCACAGAATGACTGAACCACAAGGCGCGAGGAAACAAGGTTGAAAAGCATTGTTCTGGGAGAAAATGGCTTCCGTCTTTTTTACAATAAACCTTTCAGTTCAGAGAAAATGAAATAACAGTGAATAACCCCAATTAATCAAATTACCGAATAAAATTTTATTTGTATTGAAGAATAAATCGAGTCACAGACCACACATCCCTCAGAGAGTGGATTAATGCCATCACAATTTGTCTGTGACATTTAAATAGATTCAAAGGAGATAAACTCTATTGTTCTCAAATATATCATTACTGCATAGTGAACTTTTAATTGATGAAAAAATAATAGTAAAGTTAAAATATAATATAAAACTTCATTGAATAACCTGTCAAGTTGGCGGTTGTAGGTCCAGGCATGGCTGAAGAAATAAGATTGCTTTGTACCAACCACTAATGTTATATTTTATTAAAATCAAACGTTTCTGAATAGGCCTTGTGTGACTAGACAATACAATCAAATTTATGATTGATATTGGAAACAGGGATGGCAATAACCGAACATTTTACTATTCGAATACATTCACAAAAATTCTTTCGAAAATCGAGTACGTAATACATTCCTAATTGCTTTGTTGGTTTTGATGAAAAACAACATAAAAACCATTATAAGAGAGCAAATCATTGAAAAAACTAGAGAACCATGAGTATAGTTTACAATTTTTTAGTTCCATGGAACAATATCATTTTGGAGAGCAAAACTAATTTTATTTTGTTTAATCTGTAACAAATATGAAATAAAAACGACATATTTGCATATTCCTCTATTCTGAAATATATCCAAAATGAGGAATTTCACTATATCAAATATGTTCTTCTCTGCATGTATTTGAATGTTCGATTTGTTTCGGACATCCCTGATTGGAAGCATTCTATCTTATCTTTGGCAAATGTGCTTTCAGGCAAGAAACTTATTGGTAGAAGAGTAATAACCCCGGATTATTGCTTTTTGTACCTTTATCTATTCTCTTTATTAGTACCAATATCAAAACTGTTTTCCTAATTACATAATTCGGCTCACGTCGCTCCCAAGTTAATTTGGAGCACATGAAGGCTGGGATGTCATAATACCACTGGTACTAAAAACAGTAATTAAAATCCAATAAACATGACAGAATAATTTTTTGTTTTTTATTAAAAGATGTTGAACCACTACCCTCGTTAGACTTTTAGATACAAAATTATATATCCATTCAAAGCACGGTTAAAGGATGAACCTGCAAATGAATTGCAGGCACTCCAGCAGTGTTTACCATACGTGCAATCGTTTACAAAATGTGCAGCAGGGTGGCATGAATATATTTTTTTTTAATTTTTTTTTAAATGAAAGCGTGCAGCGTGAAAACCTGGCTTTTGACCCAGAATCAATTCTCATAATGTTTTGTCATGGTATGGCTACTGAGCCCTAAAGGTAAAATTTAGTAAATTGGTCATAACTCTGTCACTGTTAGAGCCAGAGTGTTGGTTCTGGTCTCAAATGATTTAGAATATATAATTCCCCCCCTAGGACCTTGCAACACTAGTTTGTTGTTAGTATATAGAGTAGAATGTATTAAATTAAAAATTATCAAGCATTTATGAGGTAAATTATATTATTGACTCACATTGCACAACATCATCTTCAAATAGTTATTAATATTATGAAACTGATAGCAGTGGGATAGGCTTTTAAATATAGTTCAACGGAAGGATTCCAAATACGGTAGTAAACAATTTGAATCCAAAACATTTTTATGTGAGTGATAGGATTTGATTTCAATGTTACAGTGGTGTCAAATAAAACTAAGGACACACCAACATCACTCTTGACTGATTACCGCGATTATTTCCAGTAAGTCGTCATAATTGAATATCAACATTTTATTTAGTGATACCCTTCTTTGTTATGAACAATTTATTGAACTTCACCTTTCGTTGAGATTTAGGGCTTGGTAGCCACCTAGTGGTATGTGGATAGTATATGAAAACATTGTGAAAATTGACTTTAGGCCAAAAGCCCAGTTTCACATTACACACTTTTTCATTATCCAAAAAAAAATTTTTGCTCAACCCTACTATGCACTCTTCGCACTTTTTTCCACAAAACGCAAAATGACCGTTTTGCAGTTCATCAAACTCACTATAAAAACTAAATTCAATTTAATCAAAGCAAGGTTATTCAAAGTGTTCATTCAAATTCCAATCTGCGGCACACATAGTTACCACGGTAAATTGACGAACCTGTCAAAGGGACAACCTATCCAACGACTAAGTTTAAAATTCTAGTACCAGTATATCTCTGCCTTTAGTGAAGTGTACTGGCTTGGGTAATATGCCGAAGATGTAAATGATAATTGATACTCATGTGATACAAGATTCCATCACAAAAGCTTGCTCTATAAATAACAAGACTAGTATTGTTTTCATTCATACTATTCTCATTTATTATTCATGCTTTTGACTGAAATTATGAACAATTGGGAATAATTAATACCTTATAATTATAAATATTATACACTATACAGTCCATCGATCTAAGATTTTTCAATACTTCAAACTACTATGTGTGTACAGGTTGTATAGAGGCAAATAACTGGCCTTTGATGTCTTGAAATAGTCCTAGCTATATATATGGAAAACCCTTTTTATGGCACAATCTCTTTCTCCTTTTTCCACATATTTTTGGGTTTGAGCAAAATGCTTTTATTTAAATCATTAAAACTGCTAATTCTAATGATTTTTTGTGGGGTTCAGACTGTGGGTCCACCAGTCTAGCTAATACTATGAAAACATATATGCAAATTTCTCCAAAGGGTAGCACATCAGCACAATGGTGCAGTATCAGTCACCTTTACATTTTTACATAATTTACAAACTGTTCGCAAGAATTTCGATGGATACGACTTATTGATCATATTACATAAGTCATGATTTAATTATTGACAAGGTGAAGAAGTAAGACACATGACGCGTTTCATTCTTAAAATAATTAATCAACAGGTGACAAGTAAAGTTACAATCACAAGTCACAGATAAGGTGCGATCTCTTAGTGACAATGACAAACAAAATGTATAACCTTGGTGTAGTAACCAATATAACCATACTACTGGTAAGTATTTATGAGCATACATAATTAACACAATAACATGACATATGCATTATGGTATAACGAAAAAAGTTTCCATATTTTTTGACGATATGACCTACAAATTTGTTGAACTATAACAAATCAATTTCTTGGCACTAATACAGAGAAAATATCCAATAACTATCAAATGAGAGCATAGACAAAATTATAGTACCGGTAAATAAAACGCTGCAGAGCCCTTTTTATAGCAGGATTTAGGGCAAACAAAAAACAAAATATTACAAAAAATTTACCCAGATTTAAATCAACCAGTTGGGATATTGAAATCACAATTTTCCTGGTCATCATTGATTTCTAGTACCTAAGTGACCAAGAATTTTGAACTATCAAGTATTGTAGTACCATCATAAATGCTACAACTAGATAGTCTTGTTAGCTATATTACATTACTTGTGCCAAACAACTTCATAGCTCGTGGTGAATTTCCACCACAAAAATCAGGAAAGCTGTTATGCTTTGATCTGTCAAGAATGAATTGAAGATGATCGTGTTGCTGGGATGTATGTTCATTTGTGGCTCACACTCGACAAAATATAGATTTCATAATTACATTCTTCGATATTATGATCAAGTGGACCAAAACGGCGATAAAGCAAACGCTCAATAAATTTGATAATGATGTTAAGCTCTGTAGACATAAATTTAATACTAAGTGCAAGCTGCAAGCTTTGCTCGAATGACAAGTTTGTTATGGGCAAATAAATTCAACTGACACGCGTCGACGCGTAGCATCAAGAATGTCATCTAATAGTCAATAAGAGAGTTCCGATTAATAAAAATAATGGTTAATGGATGTAAGTCCTTAAAAAATCAATATCAATTGCCATGAAATTTCAACTAGAGGGTAAATAAAAAAAACTAAACCTGGCATTTAGTTCAAAGAAACATATATATGGTACTTGATTGACATTTTGACAAACATTAACAAGTGGAATGAACAGCACAATTTCTCTTCTATTTACTGCGGTATACATTATGTGTACAGCAAAATACTGGGAATATTGCACTGAGAATGTATCGTAATATATACAAGGGGAATCATAGACCACAGTGCTCCGTGTATTTTTTTAATGCACAATCCAATTTTATTGTCTGCAATTAAATCCTAATTCCAGAGATTCAAATACTCATATTTAAGAGTTGCAAAGAATTTATGCAGATTACCAAAGGTGAGTAGCATTGTTAAAATTATCCGAAGCGATTCAGATGTGACGTCGATTATAGGCCACTGATGGAACACAGCAGGCAGAACGTCAACTACTATCGAAGAAAATGATCATCATCGAAAAAAAAAATTATTCAAGAAGTTATGTTTTAGCATCAAATCATTTTGTGGAGGGTTTCTCAGACACTTTTTAGTCTCTGACATAAAAAAAACATAACAACATATCAGGTTTTATAGCATTTTGGACTCATTCAGATGTATAATAACAAGTTTTGACATCTTAGTAATTAAATGTAATAAAAACAGGATTATGTTAAACTGAATCACAATTTCATGAAAACTCGGTTTATCTGTGGTACATGAACAAAAATATAAAAAAAGAAATGGGCTAAAATACTAAACTATACAGATCACTGGTAGAATATGTTAAGGACGAGGTAATTCAAACCACTTTCATTTTTTGGCCTTCACCGCATCATATAAAATGTGGATTCATGAGGTTTTATCGAACATGAGCCAAAGCCGGACAGAGCACAATATCAACGCTTTATACTTTATCAAACTCTCCCAAACAATGAATATTTTTCAAATGGGATGATCGCAGAGGCAATGAAAGTGGGAACGCCCGACGCCCATTTAGGAAATAATCCGTCAATTCAAATGGCTTTGTAAATAAGACAAATAGTGTGTCTTCTGATATAAGGTACAATGCAATAAATAAATATTTGGAAGTGAGGCGGTTCCACTGTAACATCACATATTGTTATGATGGCAGTATCTAAATCCTAATAATCATTATGATTCAATGTCA
Source organism: Styela plicata (assembly GCA_963675895.2). Classification (NCBI taxonomy): domain Eukaryota; kingdom Metazoa; phylum Chordata; class Ascidiacea; order Stolidobranchia; family Styelidae; genus Styela; species Styela plicata. The sequence goes on from OZ023140.1 coordinate 19,637,825, forward strand.
TAAATGGATGGAAAATTCGGCTGTCTTTCTCTGATTCTTACTGCAGGGGTGTTAAAAATGAACCAAAAATCTGAATAACAAATATCCGAATATTTGATAGAGAAAAAATTTACTCTCTATATATAATTTAGAATACTAAAGAATTCCAAAGTTTGCCAGTTTTACTGCATAAATTTATCGACAGAGCAAAATAAAAAATGAAATATATATTTTTTAATTTTTCTCAGAAAAAAAATGAAAGCACATTTTCATACCAATTTCAATTGAATTTACGGTAGAATGTTTGACCAACCATTTTTAATTAAAAATAACTTTTCGAGGATGAGTCCAGAACAAACAAACGAAATTCCAGTATTAGCTGTCACTACCACGTAGTGCCTATAGTTGAGAAACTTATCATGAATCATGCCTCGCTATAATAATATATTTGTTTTTTTTTTACAACTTGCAACACTTTTCGCTCAGAGTCAATGATCTCAATGCTGGAGAAAAAATGAAAACACAAATACTAAACCACCATATTAATTCTGTATATTAGCTTAAAAATGCTAAACATTTTTACAGTCTTGATGTGACATTGTGTTTCTTAAATACCTAACATATCAATTTATAAAATTTTATTACTGTATATAGGTTGACGCAGTTGGTAAATGCCAACAGTCTGTGACCATATTTTTATATCACTGTACGTCACAAGTAGAAAGTAATAAAAATTCATGATATTTATTTGCAAACAAAAACCTAGAAATACAACGAAATATACTGACCGAATGTCATATATTCTGCTACTCTGCACATGCAAAGCAAATGACTCCCATGAGAAGAAAATTTTAAATCATCAATACTTCTAAAAATGGGAGTGTTGATGGTTTCAAAGTTTTTTTTTTGTACATCCGATGAAAATGGACATATCATCAGAAAGTGAGCACAAGGCATTGCAATAAAATACAATTGCCCAAAAAATGAAAATTTTGTCTGTATATACTTACTAACTATACCCTAACTTTTATTAATCCTGACCTATAAAAATAATTTGTACATGTTGAGCTTGCTCATGTCTCATACACAAACAGTAATTTTGAATTGTTATAAATTTTTACCTAACACTTGCTTAAATTGATTAAATAAACATGTTTATCTTCAATTGTTTTTGGTTGGTTGGCCAGTTTTTAATAAGTTGAACTGAATAATGGAAGAATTTATAAATTATAGCTACAGTATTAAGTTTTTTTGTTAACTCGCCTTTATACATACCGTAACTAGTATCAAAATCAAAAAGTGCTATCAACATTATGGCACATGCAAATACCGTACATAACGCAACAGGCAAACAATTTAGCAACAACAAAGTTGCAAAATAATCATGATAACTTTTCGCTGTAATCATCAGTTCAGAGAATTGCCAATGGAAAAAGAAACTAGATTGTTGAATGCACATCGATGAATAATAATAGAGTAAATTTGTACATAATTTCATCAATAAATAAATTCACACACACAGATAAAATTTGGATATTATATTGATTATATATGAATCTTACCATCGTTATTGGCATCGAAAGTCCTAAAAACGTGTTTGGCAAATTTTGATGCATCTCCATATGGAAAGAAATTTGAATATATTTTCTGAAACTCGTCTTCCCTTAATGTACCACCTGGACAATCCTGAACAAATAAAAAAAAGGGAAAAAAACATAAATACGAGTCTTAAACGAAAATATATGTAGTTTGCGATGTGAATCCTAGAGTTATTCTTATTCGCATAGCCAGGTATTTTAGAATCCCGATTAAATGAAGTTAATTTGGTCTGTTGATTGCTCTTAAATTGGTTCCTTTTGTAGTTAAATTATGATATATAACAACCCCACTTTTATATAATAAAATCAACACTTAGCTGCAAAATGGACAAAACATGGTCAAATGATAACAATTTCAAATACCTGTATACAATGAATCAGACTGGCTTAATGCCAGCTACTTGGACACCCGAAGAATAAAATTAGCAAATGGGCAATATTCCATAATATATCTGTGGCCAGAAATTTAAAGGTATCTTTTGGCGTGTCCCGTTGCAGTCAAACTGAATAAAATAGTTGAATAGTTCAAAACTATCAATACTGCTATGAAATAGCAGTCTTGATGGTTCTGAAGCTATTTTTGTCCATCTGAAAAAGATGACATGACATTCCGACACGCAAAATATAAAAAAACTACAATAATATGAGTACTGAGTATAATAAAAGCGGATAATCAATCACCTTCAAAAAACCTCTGTACCATTCTTGCAGTTCATGTTCAGAAAACTGTGTAGTTTGTGTCAATTCACGAATATCTTCTGGCTTCAGTTTACTGTTTTGCTTTCCCATAATGTTGGATTATTTAAATATGAAATTTGTTTACCGATTCAAATATATATATATTTATTATAAGATATCTATCGCTGATATCTATTCCACTTTTCCCCTGAATGTATGTGTCCGATGCGCAAAAATATTCTATATATATGGAATATAATACTATTAAAGTGCTGTGAAAAAAAACATGTAAATCACGTTAGATTACAAGTGTTACAAATCAATTATTTAAGTCAGCATTTTCTCTCGATAAAAGAGCCGAATAGTAATGATAATATTAGTAAATAAAATAAGCACAACCAACCATTGAAGGCAGACGATGTATATCGCCGAAGTTTCGAATGTTTATATGAGTTATCCTCTCCCCCGAAGAAGTTCGTCCGTGTAAACATTCAAAACGTCTGCATTATACATCGTTTGCTTTAACTGGTTGTGCTTATTTTATCCTGTAACATGAATATACTTAGCGGCAAAAACTCGCTGTTCTAGCAATAGTAATGTCGATAACAAAACCTAATCCCGATATTTTGGTAATACTGGTATTCCTGTAAATTTGATTCAGTAAATCTTTTGAATAAAGTGTTCTGAAAATGCCCCTCTCATCCCTAGTGGTGACACAAGCAACCTAGTTTGACTCTTTCCCCCACTAATCCTGAATTCCCTAAAGACAGGTGGTTCTAAATATTAACATGAACTTAATCAGAAATCTAATTCTGTTTCAATACTATGGGGAATACCATACTTCACTGGTAGTGCAATATGACACTATAACTTACCAGGTCAGAAATAATCTCGCCTGAATAGTACAACCCATCGATGGACAGTACCATCGGGGCAGGTTTCATCTTTGGCTCAAATGCAATTGGATATCATAAAGTCAAAACCAAACTAAACTAGTAATTAGAATTTTGAACTTCAATTTCTGCCCGGTCCCATATCAATAATTTGATTTGGCACGAAACCATAATGGTGACAATATGAATCCCAAAGTTGACTTGAAGCAGAGAATTCTTGAAAAAATCATTAAAAGTTGGCGGATTTGCTGTCATGTATTTCTAGTGGTTTCTATTTCTACATTCCGTATTATTATGCAAGTGTATTCAAATGAACAAAACTTCAAAACCATCAACACTGCTATTTAATAGCAATATTGGCGATTTTGAACTTTTTTCTACAGTTTGATAGAAACTAGACATTCAAAAAAGGTAAGGTTTTTCTTCCTAGCTGGAGATTCATCCTGAAGTATTAGCCATTGGCTAAATTTTATTTTGATGGAACCTCATTTTCTTCAGATACCCGAAAAGAGTAGTTGATTTTTAACCAGTCTGCACAGCAGTATTCAGCTATTGATTGTTCTATATAGCATTAAGTATGTAAAACTTTGGCTTATGGGGACAAGACGTAACAAATGTAAGCATTGTACAATTCTCACCAAGCAATAGGAGCTTATTTTGAAAATTATGCAGTTTTTTTCTGGATGGACAGCAAGGGTAGTAGTATGGTATGGTATAAAATTTTTATCATACTTTAGACCAGCAAAATAATTTCATACAGAACCTTTCAAAAATTTTCTGTACCGTACTGCACGATATTATTTATTTTCGTACATAGTACTGAACTTTGTACCAGTACGAAATTATGTTCGATTAATATTCTTCATTCATCGTACTAAATTTCGTACCAGTACGAAAACAGTTACGATTCGCTAAGCAGCAATTGCGTACCGTACCAACTATCAATGTCCAAAACAGCCTTATTTGTAAAATCTGGCCACCGCAAGAAACAATACCAACATCATAGATCAAAGTAATGCGGTTTTATGCTATCTGGTTTGAATACCTTGGACAGTAAAACATGGGCGTAACTGCCGGGGGGACATATGCTTATACCCCTTCCCCCAAATATCATTGTTTCCTATTTATATAAAGAATAGCGCATAATATGAGAATGGTAGGCCGATGGTGATAAATAGTGGTAGGATGAGCACTGTCTTAGCAAAAAAATTTAGCATGAAGCCATATTTAGCATATTAGCAACATTGTGTCCTCACAAATAATTCTCTCACGACGAAAGAATGTCCGTTGCGCATCATACATGGGTTTTATGCAGTTTTATTCGAAGGCATGGATATAAGAACATTTTCTTTGTGCATTTTTTGTATCTGGTATTTCTGGTGCAATTTAGTTCTCTTCACATTACTGAATAATGCTATTAATTTGTTCATACCAGACAGACGTATTCCCGACATGCCTCGTTCTCTATATCGTGACTTGGTTGTTTTTTATACAAAATATAACTTCTAATTGAGATGAGCATAAGCTAACATTAAACCAAAAACAGCCTAAATGTATCATTATATCGTGATGTTTCTGCTCTGATAATATACTTCTACGTGTTAAGAATGCCAACAAAACGTAATAGTGGTGGTTACTGGGTAACTTAGTTACATAGTTGGTCAGTGGAATTTTCAATTCAATTTTCATACAATTTTGCCAAATTCAGCGAGCAGTATTTTTCCCTGATAAATTTTGTGTATTTCGTAACATTTAGCCTTTAAAGTCAGGTTTTTTTCAATTTTTACAAAAATTTCAGCGAGAAACCGGTGAGCAGATACATTTTCCTGTCTGGTAATGTTTATTAAAAAAAACTCATAAAACATGTATTTTTGTTTCGTCCTAAAAAAAATTTTGTGCGCCTGCTTATCTTGTCGATTTTAATTTAGCTATCAAAATTTTTGCTATTACAGAAAAATACATTCAGATAATAATGTCATAAATCAGCGACCTATATGTATTTCCACGCAATCACAAAGTTTTATGCCTCTGCAGTAAAACCGATTTACCACATAGTTCATCTAATTAGCTCAAGTGAATCAGTTGCATTTTTTATTGCCATACCTGCGCCGCTTTAAATCATTTTGAAATTGTCCTTCAGTTCAAAAAAATTCTTTGAAAGACACAATTTACATTATCAGCAGCCCGTTGATATGAATAGACATGGAGGTTAAATGACTTTATCAAATTTATTTAAGAATAAAGTGTAATGCGAAGGTACGAAAAAGAGTATGGCACAGTATGAAATAAATATCGAACTCGATACTATCGAATAAATAACTTAATCGTACCTTACTATCGTACTGGAAAATTCAATCGTACCGTACCGAACTTAGTATCGTACCGTACTACCAGCCTTGAACGACAGTCCTGCATGAACCAAAAAGCTGAAAGATGCGAGCAAGATCCAAGTAGAGTGATCATAAAGACCAAGCCCTTATGGCCATTACCTTCAGCCAGCACTTATGAGGCCATGATCAAAGATGCCCTAAACGATTTTGTTTATTTCAATACATTTAAAAGTACATCTATTCTATAATTTATAATCTATAATTCAAGAGTTTTCTGAATATCATGATGGAAAAAGAAAAAATGAATCAAAGACTTGGTATAGTTTTTTCATCACCCAAAAGAGATATATATTCTACAATATCGGTTCAGTTTTGCCTAGAATATAGAAATGTATCATGCTTAGGTTGCAGTTGTTGGCACGACATATGTTATGAGAGTTTATGGAGACTTCGAAATAATAAACAATCCTTTTTCGTCAATTCGAAGTCAATTGCATTATAATTCTAGACACACAAAAGATAACAGCAAGACCATGTCACTTTGCCTAGATCTATAAATATGATGCTGAACAGTTCCCATCATCACACCCTTGAGACTCCAGTAAGAACAGCTCAGTGAATAATTTATTCTACATCTGTATAATCTATTGCATCATAGTCTAACATAATATTACAGTAACATCAATCCAATCATAAATTGTCATAAATTTATAATATTGCTCACAACAATGGCGTTAGGATACAGCTCTACAGTAATAGTCAGTTATTTTAGAACTCAGGTTAAAAGCAATTTTGTTTCTTGATTATTTTTAGAATTATTTATTTTGCAGTGAAAACAAGAACAAATTATATGTAGTAATATTTGACAAGAAAAACTTGATGTTGACGCAAAATGGGCGAACATGATGAAAATCATCAATTTTGTTTATCTGAAATGTTGAAAAAATCTTCTATCTACATACTCATAGCGAATTTCATACACCATTTAAAATAAAACTATAAGTACAACACTACCGCAAGCAACATCATTCATCGATGACTGGTACTCAATAATTGAAGCAGCAATTTCGTGACAGAGATGGATATACTCTGCTAAAAGTCAATATGAATGAAGTGAGGTCAGACTACCAATAATTCAATAAACCAGAAAAACCTTTCACATTTAACTGTGCTTAATTAATTAAACCCACAGAATTAATTTTAATTAGTCAGCTAAGACTGTCCGGATTACAAATATGGATTTGCGGATCAATCAACCATCTTTCAATATAAGCTAACAAGTAACAAAATGGTGTTACATTAATTTTGAAAAATAAAATTCTACCTGGTCGGATATCTACCAGGGTTACACTTCTTTATTGACTTGGTGATATAAAAAATGCATTTTGAATGAAACGGTCAACTTCAATATTGTCTGGTTAGATCAATCAAAAAAAGGCATTAGAAATATGCTTTGAAGGATAATCTCTCATGTTTGCAGAGAGAATGGAGGTCAGGGTTTTTATACACGGTTGCCATATTCCTGGCTCCTCCCTTCCACTGGAAAAAATTAAGTTGACTGAGAATTTTGGAATAACAGTCAATTTGTACCTTGGCCAAATTATACCATAATAAATATTGAACAGACATGCTCTGTATTCGGCTGGATTACATTGCTTTAATATTTAATTATACATTTCATAACATGCACGCATAAAAACAAAAATAATAACTTTAAGTAGGTATTCACACAATAAATGCAAAACTGTTGAACGTAAAACAGTCAAAGTTTTACACCGTCAACATTGTTGCCCACTACTAGGTAGTCTAAATTTGAAAAAAAAAAATCTAGGCCTAATATTGGATAGCTGTGGATCAGTTAAAGTTTTTAAACAGTTAAAGAAAAACTACGGTACGTGGTATCGCTAAGCTGTCTTCCCAGTCTCCCCCTCCTGCAAGACAAACACAACCTACCACAGAGGAGCAGAGAAAATTACAAATCTATATTATGGTCACATTTAGGAGCAAGTAATCTAGGAAATAATGATTGGGTACTCGTACTGGTATTTGATAGATTGTAGAATGATTTTTTTTCTTGGGTTTATTTTGTCTGTTCATTGTTGCTTGTGGGTGAATAGAAGAGTACCGGTGGGCTTAACACCAGGTCGAGAGGCGGACAATTGAAACCACTTTAAAATTAATGGGGGTGAATGGTCAATCATTTTTTTTTTGTTGTGAATTACTGTTATACAGTAGGTATATATTTAGAGAATGAGTTACTTCCGTCCATTGCACCGACTTCCTCTTCTCCAGATGCTAGCCCAATTTATTCCAAATTACCGTTGCTTTCAAATTCTGAATTATATTTAATTAATTTACCCAGTACCTTGAACACTGCGATTCCACAGGTCGAAAACCCACAAAGGCAGAAGGGTTCTCTGTCATGCCTTCAACATGTGATGTTTAGTACGGTAATTTATTGCTTGCCGACTCAGGACTAGCCTATATTATTTTTCACATGCTGGATAAATAAATAAACTAAACAATCCATACCCTGAGATATAACGTATGTCCTTGGCCAATAACTCAGACCTCAAATCAGCCAGTCCCGACTTTTTACAGTTTACAGATCATTCACTAATCCCAACTTCTGCGTTTTAAACTAGAAAAGTTTTATTCTTTCCCTTATTTCTCCTGCGTGATTTTTTTAGCCTGCTCAGTGCTGTTAGATTGTGTTATAGAAATTTAAATAAATTGATCGATTGAAATAATACTGGCAGAAAATAGAATAAACTCCTACCGTAACCTGATACTGGATAACTTTGGTACCGGTACCAGCTTACCCCTGTTCTCAACGAGCACATACAGCATAAGTGGTATTTCAAGTGACCGTATAATGCAAATTAAATTTGAAATCATTGGCAACGTCAGATCCGCAAGTCCCTCTCAAAAATAGCGCGCCTGTGCAGCGAATGCAGAATGGGATAACAATTTTCAATGACGTTTCCAGTTCGCCCGTCCGCGCACTCTGCACTATACTGTATACACTCACGAAGTCGGCGCAGTTTTTCCATAAAAATTCTGCTCAATACTGACAGCTAGCTCCCATACCCATCACGGTGGCACAACTCTAATTCAAAGCCAAGCTCGGTGGCTCAGTCGGCTTAGCGCGATCGTATTGTCCGAAAGGCCAATGCTTGACCGTTTCACCACAATTGTTAGGTATAAGCCCCCCCCCCCGGTAGGTTCATGGACAGGCCATTTTATTTAATTACTTTATTATTTAAAGTAGACGGTAAAGCGCGATCGTATTGTCTGAAATACTGATGGTTTGATGCTTGATGCATTTCGCGGTTAGTTGTACCACTGAACAGATACGAAGTACAACGGCTCGAGCCCAACGGCAACGTTTTTTTTTCGAGCATCATGATGCTTTCTGATACATTTTCTTCCGGTGAGAACCATCCGCTTCGGGTGTCTCAGTAGCAAAGTCACCGGCATTTTGCCTATCTGCAGTATTGAAACATTTAAGCGAATCGCGAAAATTCTATCGCCGTGGTGCATCTTTTATTTTTCCAATATTATTTTTTCTAAGTTCTCATACGTGTCCTACGCATTCATAATAAACTATGCTTTAGATTTTTTCTTTCTACCCTCATTTATCGCCCTATATTTGTGTGTATTTTTGTTTAGCGGAAAAATTGATTTAATGAAATCTTTAGAATGACTTACTTTTACTGCCTTTATTTGTGAGAAAGTCGGGATAAAATGTACTGTCATATTAAATTTTATGTTCTGCGACGAACGTTGCGATATTTTTTGTTTTGTTATGATTATAGTACCGCGGTAATAATGTTCTCTTTTAATTAGTTATAAACCATCTGTGACTTCAATTCACAACTCTTTTTCGGGGATTTATTTATTCATTCATATTTTGCGCCACATAACGTTATAATTGACTTAACTGCTATTCCCACATAATAATTAGGTATATACATGCAAACGAGGTAACATATCGCAACCTGCCCTGAAAACTATTTTGTTATATTGTTTCTCATGCAAATATCTAGATGTATTCTCTGTATGAAGTTATAGCGATAAACTCTCTCTCCCTCTCTGCGCCCTTTAATGCGTTCCATTAAAGCATGACATAGCTAATTATGGAGAAATGGTGTAAATTTATAATTGGATTAGACATGTCTAATTTCAGAAAAAAACGATATAAAATGAGATTTATGTCAATGTCAAAATATTTTTAGAATGTTAATTTATGAATCTGGACAATATGCCTCTCCAGATAGCCATCATTCATCGGTGATTTTCGATTTTTCTGTACCAATGACAATTATCTCCAAAACCTAATTTGCGTCCACGTTTTTATCGATTATAAAGCAATATTTAGAAATATTATGAGGCTTTGGCGCGATTTTTGTAATTTCCGATAATCTCTATTGGAAGTGATTTTATACGTACATTATACGCATGCTAGTTCTGATTAATTCAAGCATGGATGCATAATGTGAGAGAGCCATAAGAACACAAATCTTTGTATGAGTCACTGGTGGATCACGCCGCAGAGGCTTGGTCCCTCTGTGGCTTATGCTTGACAAAATAAAATTTTGGAATTTCGCGGCATATCCAAGAACAGAAATTAGTGTCCTTACGTCCCTAATTCATAAAGTGACTTGTGTCAGGGTTGATATACTTTTATTAATATTGACGAAAAGCTCAAATGGTTTATTCTTTATTTTATTTACGGAACAATTCCAGTCGATGAGTAATCTTCATTTCGAAGGCCTGAAATGAAAAAAGTGATCTCAAAGGCCATCGACGAACTTGCCATTTTTGAAAACCTAATTTTAGAACGACAAAACCAAACAGCTCACAATCAATCGAATGATATCAATATAAGGTATTAAGCCATGAAAGCGGTTTTCCAAACTTGGTGGGAGGAGAGATATTGAAATCATTTCGTTTGATGTCAATGGGAAGGGGCAGGCGCAATAAATAGGCACTATGAAGATAGTACAAACTTTTGTTCTGTCGTATGGACTAGGCTACTTGCCATCCGTTTTTCATGAACTTCACTCCAACCAGCCTTGGCGGCGCGGTTCATTAATGACGCACAGATGCAAAAAACTAGTTGATGCAAAATGTGTTAGCATTCCTTCAAAAATCTTAAAATACCTGGTGATTTTGACAACTTTTGCAATTCTACTGCTCGTTCCTGTGAAGGTAACTTGTGATCTTGGACCTCTTCTTCGTAGCGGCAGAGTTGCTTTTGTACCCTTGACTGGAGTTTTACCAGGTCTTGATTTTGTTTCTTGTTCCAAACCCTTGTGGAAAAAATGAGAAGTTAGTTAATACTACTACAGTTAATACTTAGTTAATACTACTATAAATCCACTAGTATTGATATAAAAAGTATTAGGGGCGATGCGCCATCGCTACACACATCATCTTAAGGGGCACAGATAATTTCGCCCAAAATATCATCGTGAAAATAATATGATAACCTATTCATTTCGCAAGTTCTTCGTTATGTGGCCGATTCAAGCATGATTCGCATAATTTGTGCTTTGAATCACCGAATCGAATTTTCCAGCGCTAGTAATGCTTGAATTTGAACATTGCAGGCCTATCCGGATAGCCTATCGAAATATCCGAAACCCTTTTGCACGATATATAAGGATAATACATCGGCATTGGTGTTTGGTACTATCCATATGGCTATCTGTATTTACTTCTTTGAAAATCGGTGAAGATATAAAAAAAAAACTTAAGTCTTTCGGAATATTTTGGCACTATTTCTGTCAGTCTTTGTTAAGCGTGGGTGACTGATGGATCAAGCCGACCCGGCGTTATCTATCTGAAGCCAATACGCGACAAAATAAAATGGCGGGAGGTAAAATCGAACTTTGGCAAGAAGCCACAAATGGGACGCACTTTGACATTGCACCAATCCCTACAAAATTCAAAATAATGTCTTTCTGTTTATTTATATCTGAAAAACTCACATAATCTCTGATCATCTTTTCTTGTAGAATTTCGGGAACCGGTATTACATCTGTTTCTTCCAAAGGGGAGAATGGTATGGCCGAGTGAACGTGAAACTGAAAGACATCAAATAAATTATGAAATATACATTCATACTATGTAACATGGAATAGTTTTGGAGAGTTTCTTTATATTCTATTAAACATTCGACAAAGGTGTATCTCAAAGCGGTACTTTAGCCAGTTCTGCGGCAACTCATCTCACTTGATTTGAACCCAAAACGCATGAACTCCTGGAATAGTCGATATCGAACCCTAGGGCCAGTCGCAATTACGTAAGGTTCAATATTTTAAAAAGGTAAAATGGCGTCAATAATCAGGATTTGCAGAATCTTCATGGAATGTGTAATATACCCCAAATTAAGCATTTGCATCATAGAAAGACGAAAATTAGTACACGATTTTCCGGACGGCAACTCATTTTCTTAATTTTTTATTTTTAGTTTTTAATGAAATTCACTGAGCAAGGTCGGAACCAGAGCCTGAAAGGAACCAACTTACGGCCACTAAATAGCAAAGAGCTACTAAAAGATGTAGTCCCAGCAACTGCAATCTAAGCGGAAAACATCCCCAACGGAACTGAATCACCATGGTAAAGTGCAGTGAGTGGTGCCTTCTACGAAACGCAGAAACTACGCTAGGACTATTCTAAAGTCCGTACCTACAGGACTATAATATGAGAGTCGATCAAAATTATTAATAACGAAACGACCAAATGATTCTTACGATGTCTAAACCAAGGCGTTAATGGAAGCTTGCGCCATTCTCCAGTGACTCTACAAAAACTTAAACGGATAAACGTTGAAAATTCGCTTTCGTAACCAAATAAAATTGCAGATACGAACATTTGGATTTTCAGCATTGTATTATCTCAGACTGAGGTAGTGCGTTTAGAAATAAACTATCTTGTATAGTAAGGAGATCGGTATGGTAAAGGGAAAAACTTGTTTTACGTTGCTCAAGTGATTCTTAACGTCTATTTTAGGCAAAAGTCGATGCCTTCTTTTCCGCGTGTAACTTTTCCCAAGAACATCACTAGACTTCAGTTTTTCCAAACATCTTTGATAATTCTTTTCAATTTCTTCCTCTGTTAATTCCTCGTCTTCGGCGACAAGTTTGTGATAAATCTAGAAAAAAAAATCGTCAATAACAAAAAATAAATAGTTCCTGTGTACTTACATAAAGAAACATTGGAAAAGCAATCAGGAAACTCATTTTGTAAAAAATAAAACACCGGTAGACCAGCCTTTCTCATGGTCAATTTTTTTTCTAACACACGGTGATTTACCATTTCGAATTTCCATTGTGCGGTAGGGTCTCTCAGTCAGCACTCATTTCCGGACCCTATGGGTAGCGGATAGGGCAGGACAATTCGATTCGGTGATTCGAAGCGTAAATTATTCGAATCAGTGGCCAATCGGTTATGGGAACATCAGAAAAAGGTATCAAATAAAGTGAATTTATCTGATTTTAAAAACATTTTGACCAACCTATCTTTGTCCTGAAAGATTACATTGTCTCTAATAGTCATTATGAATTTGCTATTATTGATTTTTTGATAATGGGAGTGAATTGTAATGGAAATAGTACAATAACCTATAGATTCCATCCGATTCGAGGAAAATATTCGAACCGAATGATTCGGTCGCGGACAAGGATTCGTTTTGAAACATGCTGACCCCTCTAACTAAAAAATCCCTGAATGCCGATGGATTGTACCGAAGAGTCACAGTTTATTTATTTCAAATAATATTATACTCACATTTTTGAACTCGTCGCCTTCCATATTAGAATCAGAATGTGAACGATCAAAAGAATGATGTCCTTTGGAACTCAGACAAACAAAATTGAGAATATTTTTTGCCAATCTCCAAGGACTATTGCCGCTGTGTAAAACCTAAACAAGGAAATAATGATATACAGATAGAAAATAGATAGACATGTAATACAAAATAAAAGACGATAGTTGCAGTATGTCGATTAACGAAGGATATTCAGACTAAAATAAATAATTTCATTATGCAAAGCATTAACTACACATCCGTCCGTACAACTGTTACATTGTGCGTATAACTGCAGAATTGAGCGAGGGAGATAGCGCATGCCCTGCACCGGTATCTGAGACCCCAAAAAATGTATTAAAACCACAGGAAAACCTGCATTTTTTTCATAAAAGGTGTTGTTGGAAATGATTTAATTCATTGAAATAGCCAAAAGTGCAATTTTCACCACTTCTAAGCTCTAAAATATTATTTCGTACAAAAGATTTCGCGCTCATTATGACGTCCTAAATTTGAAGCGAGGCGCGGTCCATGGTTATCAATGTTTATGTATACCTTTATTGTATTTGATGAGGCCACTCTCTTTATATCCGCTGGAACTTTCCAAGAAGGTAATTTTTTTCCTACCTGCCATAGTTGCTTCTGACCGAAAGTACCTTTCAATAAACAATGATTCTGAATTTGAATATGAAAATGTGAAAAATTGCACCTCTGAGATGCGCTTGTCAGTACATCAATTTACGTTTTGTGTTTTATCAGAACGGTGACCTGCGTGTTCGACAAAATAGGTTCAGTGACCATCTGTGGTTCAGGCTTGACAAAATAATATTTCTGATTGGGGTAAGGTAAAAATGTTGATGCATGTTGAAAAAGTCGCGTGAATGCGCGTGCAAAATGTGACGTCCATAAATTTTCATCCAAGCTCGGAAGGTTTCAGTCTCTGCGCAAACAATACGTCTGCTAATTACAGCTTCATTTTACATTTGTAAAATCTAGATATTGAATAGAGAAAGGAAAGTCGAGAACACCGCCTAAACATAGGCAATTGCGAATTATGAAGGCTTCCAACTAGCAAACGGGGGCGTATTTAAAATCTTGAAAAGGGGGGAAATCAAAAATTTGAAAAATTCTACAGCGAAATTGCGACCTCGTGAGCGCCACAAGCAAAGAATTTTCCCTAAAAAATATCTTTTTTATTTCATATTGTGACAACACAATCCGAAATGGCGAAAGATTGAAAAAAATATGGGTTTTCAGGGCCTAAAATTAGTCGACGGCGCACGAAATTTTTTTTATTGTTTTCTCACGTTTTAAAGTACTTAAAAGCCACTTCGATGTTTTTTCTGTGGTCTAAAGGCAAGAGTATGACAACATGTACCCTCCTTAATTAATTACGCTAGTGCTAACAAATATTTATCATCTTTTTAAAATTCTTGACGGAGGAAGACGTAACCAATGATTTCGCAAACCGCTATGCGCGGCTAACGTATCCAGTAAATATTTTGGTCGTATTCATTATCCACGCCTCATGATTCAGACTCCCACACAAGATAGAAGTGTGCAAATATCGAGAAAAACAAATAAATAGGATCTCCTTACCAACATATTGGCCTCCTACCGTCCAAAGTCTCACAGTACCATCTCCACATGATGTTAATATAAGATCTTTGTCGTCAATAAAAGTAATATCTGTTACTGAACCGACATGAGCACGGAAATAAAATGAGAGTTCTGGAGGAATGAGGTTTAATTTCATCATACGACGCACCGAGAGAATTCTGATTTGAAATAAAATAGGAGTTGTATCAGTCACATTAGGTCACGCCCAGATGCTTTTTGGTAGATTTTCAGCACTGGTCACAACCGTATCTATCTGACCTACCAAAAAAGTAATTTTTTAAAGTGTCATATCTTGTTCAATCCTAAAGCTTCGGTCTAGACAGCTTTTGTTAAGCATGGGTCACTAATGGATCGCGCCGTAGCGGCGCGAGTCATTGGTGACTCATGTTTGACAAAATAGAAATTTATGATTCGGTAAGCAAATAACGACGACAACCTAGTATTTTCTTAAATTGGGTAAAGTAAAACAAATTTATCACACAACTAGTTAAAGTAATATTAGCCAACCTATCTAGCACCTTGATTAAAACTGGGTAAACTAAGTAACTGTTTGTTTTGCAACATTTGATACATTTTTAAATAGACTATTCTAAATATTTTTTATAACGAAAATACCGCTAGTTGAAAATTAGTTGAAGTTACTTAACTTTACCTAGTAATTTTCTAGGTAAAGCTTAAAATAGAAACTTCGGTAAACGTTATAAGTAGGTAAATCTGATATCAGCGAAACTAGGTAAATATATTTTAGAAATAAAATTGGTAAACTAGGTATACGCGCTACATTTGCCTAAATTTTCAACAAGTGACGTGTGCGGGATGCAGAAAGTTGAGAAAATGTCTTATCTCAGGGAGATTCTCAGATATCTGCGCTATTCTATGTTAAAAAAAACCTCAGAAAAACCACAATAATTTTGGTTAAAAACGAATGTTTCAAATCACGTTGTCAAAAAAATAAAATGAGTATATATCTGAATAAATAATTGCGCAGTATGAAATGGTAACACTCGAAATTTAGTATCCGAAATAGGAGAATTTCAGCGCACTTAAATAACACACTGAAGTAACTATATATACAAAACTAAACGCGACGCCAATATCAATGTGTTTCCATGCCGTTAACGCAAATATTTTGGATCTTGGACTTCAACTAGATCGTCCGATACGTGAGCGTACAAAAGTCAGGTAAAAATTTTGTCCAAATTTGTTTTGTCAAGTATGCACCATTGGTCACTGCTATCCAGCATTACCTCGTGATTAACAAAAACGATTTTTGATTGGGCAAAAACACCAAAATCTAGTTCATAAAAAAAATCAAAGTAGAAATAGATCAAAAATTTTTATTAGTTCCAGTGTTCCAAAATATTTAATTTGGAGATGTAACATGGCAATTTTGTGACCACCACAAACGGTGATTCAACACTTCTAAATTATGTATAATTATGTAAATTTCGTATGGGAAAATATCACGATTTGTTACGAAAATATTTTGCCATAACTCATATGTATGTTAAACACAATCATTAAAAAACTCACCTCATTTTATCTTCATCCATGTTGAATATTGGTGCAATAAGATTCTTAATTCGACTGTTTTTTCTCTTTTTTATGCAATAGCTTTCTATTTCCCACATCTGTAAAAAAATTGATTTTACATATATAAAAAGTATTTGAACAGAATATCTTAAGCCACTTTGATTTCACGATAAAATTTAGCGGGATAACCGGAGCTTGGTATGATCAGGCTGGTCGACCATCCAGAAGACCAATAGTTAGTTGCTTGCATGGTATTTTCACCATTTTCTGAAGCAACTACTTACAGACAAAACGGGTACAAACAAAAACGAGTGGTGCAAGTGGTTCACAGGAAAACTAGTAGTGCAAGTGGTACAACACAAAAACAAGTGGTGCAAGTGGTTCACACGAAAACTAGTTGCGCAAGTGATACAACAACAAAAAAACGAGTGGGGCACACAAAAACGGTAACACGCGAAAACTGGTTGTGCAAGTGGTACAACACAAAAACGAATTGTGCAAGTAGTTCATACAAAAAGTAGTTGTGCAAGTGGTACACCACAAAAACGAGTTGTGCAAGTAGTTCACACGAAAATTAGTTGCGCAAGTGGTGCGAACAAAAATGAGTGGTGCAACAGGTTCACACTAAAACAAGTTGCGTAAGTGGTGCAAACAAGAGCGAGTGGTACATACAAAAGTGAGTTTTGCAAGTGGTCCACACGAAAACTATTAGCTCAAGTGGTGCAAACAAAAGCGAGTGGTACATACAAAAGCGTGTTGAGCAAGTGGTTAAAACCAAAACGAGTCGCGCAAGTGGTGCAAACAAAAGCGAGTGGTGCAACTGGTTCACACGAAAACTATTTAATCAAGTGGTGCAAACAAAAGCCAGTGGTACATACAAAAGCAAGTTGAACAAGTGGTTAAAACCAAAACGAGTTGCGCAAGTGGTGCAAACAAAAACTAGTGGTGGAACAGGTTCACACGGGAACTATTTGCTCAAGTGGTGCAAACAAAAGTGAGTGATACATACAAATACGAGTTGTGCAACTGGTTCACACGAAAACAAGTTGCGCAAGTGGTGCAAACAAAAGTGAGTTGTGCAAGTGGTTCACACGAAAACTATTTGCTCAAAGGGTGCAAACAAAAGCGAGTGGTACATACAAGTGCGAGTTGTGCAAGTGGTTGAAACGAAAACGAGTTGCGCAAGCTGTTGAAACGAAAACGAGTTGCGCAAGTGGTGCAAACAAAGGCGAGTGGTACATACAAATGACATTGGTGCAAAAAAGAGTTGTGCGAGGCGTGCACATAAGAGTGAGCGTTTAATACATTTTAAGTTTATTATGGGTTTGTGATCAATGAATATTCAAAAATTTAAGAAAACTGAAATATAATGTATTTTTTTGAATTATGGAGGAAAAACTCTGTTATTCCAAACACATAAATCATTCTGTGTGTACAAACCTGTGGATGTACGAATCAAGAATAAACCTATTCCATTGCTCCGGCAGCAATCAAACTTGCGGTCTCAAGCAATAACGAATTGGAAGTTTTGAAAAGTATATTCTTGTAAGTACAAGTTTCGGGTTCAACGGAATCATTAAATAATGGGCCGCCTCTTAATGAAAATGAATATGAGAATCAAATGGATCTAAAAAAGGAACAACACCTTTACATATCCAGATGTATCACCAGTGATCAGAAACTTGTTTGTTTTATCAGTTGCCATTGAAAACACGATGTCGCCATCTCTCTGTGCTCCGACAAATTGTCCGAGTAAACCGCCCTGAAAAGTTAGAAATGCACTCCAACTATATTCAATTCAAAGATTAATGATAGTGCTTTTTTAATAAATAACGTTCAAAAAATAATTTTTTGATATGATGCAGAGACACAAACAACATTTATCGTTATTTCAAGTATTCTCTGGTTTCAGATAAACTCAATAAATCTCAATGACTTCCTAATAATATTTCAACATTCACTGAAGCGCGTTGGGTAATTAAAATTGCTACATAACCAGCATGTTAATTGTCTATATACAACTTGTTTCCGATCAATGTCATAATATTTTATTTACGTAAAGTTAGAACTGAGTTTAACCAAGCAATAAATACATTTTTTCTTTTATTTTAGATGGGTGACGCTAACTCAAACCATATATATCTTAGTCTCACATTGAATATTTCCTAAAATTTATTTTCACGCAATCCAGTAGTTATATGTTTATTAAGGCCTCGAGACCCTTTTAGTGAAATTCAAAGAATATTTAAAAAATTCAATAAAGTTGAAATACAATTTTTAATACAAAAAAACTCTGTTACACCAAATGGCACCGAACAAATAAATTATTTGGTATACACACACCTGTGGATGTACAGACCAAGCATAAACCCATCCCATTGCTCCTGCGGCAATCAATGTTGCGGTTTGTGGTTCGTGTGGTCGATTTTGTAGAAATACCAACTGAAACAACAAAAAATATTGGGGAACAGTAATTTTGATAGGAAAATGTGAAATTTGTGAATATATGTTAAATAGTTTATGTATATTACATATGTTAAGTAACTGTTAGCGTGAATATTCGTATCCCAACTTGACACAAAACCACAGGTACGAGTGGTCGTGGCTTGCGCACCGTTAAACTGCATTTTCTGATTTGTGTTTCGTTATTCAGTAAAGGAATGAATAATGTATATTGTTATCAAAATATGTTTCGTCAAGTATGTGTCACTGATGGATCGCGCCACCATGGCGCGGTCCGTCTGTGGCCCATGCTTGACGACAAAATGAAATTTGTGGCAGATCTGAGGGAAAACAGTCGACGGCAAAAAATTGACTGGTTGAATGAGTACTGCAGGTATACTTACTCTTTCTAAACCATGTCAAATGTGTTAGGTCAAAAAGCGCGAATTGAATTTTTGAGGAAGTTCTATATGCAGAAATCGGTGGCATCCATTTACTATGAAGAAACGGAAAATTTGAACCCATGGTGAATTGTTAATATTATACCTTGTCGATAGAAACATCGGCTTCCCAATAATCTCGATCTTTCTGCCCTGTTACTATATTTACATGATGTCGAACTTTATCTTGCTTGGTAGGTTGTGTGTCAAACGTCCCTGCAGATGGCGTCACTATTTCAGGAAGACTGAACTTTACAGACTTAGGAGTTGAAGTCCTGTATAGGAGTAATAAAACATCAAGATTTCAAAATACAAATCTTCGCATGGGTAGAATGCTACTTGGTGTTTTAGCAGGTGATCCCCGCGCGGGGCTAATGGCCGCAATACGCGTTTGCGTAGGATGTGTTTTTCGAGAGTTGTTGTATTATAAACTTGCGTAGCACAACACTTAACCTGCATTTTTTATGTTTTCAGGTGCAGTTGAACGGTATGCTATGCGAGCTATCCGGGAGTATATATGAACCCAATCATGAACCAAACTACAGTGTATATTGCTGGTATATTTATTGGTAATGTTGCGCATTTGCGCTTGCATTGCTTCACGCTTTAACAATTTTCGTTTGGACAAGTAATGCTAAAATACCGCGGAAGAGTAAATAATTCGCGAAAGTACAAATGTGTAAAAGTCATTATTTACGAGGATCTTACCGTGGTGTGTCTTTTGCATCGTGTTTCAGAAAACTTCCTCCTCTAACCTCTTCGTTGGTAGAAGATTCTGAACATAATGAAAGTAAAGATGAAAATAATACGAATCAATCCATTCAAAAATTTGCGAATTCTTTTAAAGTATCACTAATCAACTTGCTTAACACAATAGTTGTCTGATGTGCTGGCGAATAGGTGGCGATTATTTATCGCTTCAAATCAAGACCATATTTTTTTTCTCAACTAAAAAATAGTTTTGAAAGAATAGGAATTATAGTTTTGAAGAATAGGAAGAATATGAATAATGGGTTTCTGATAAAATTTCTTATTCATTTCGTCTGCGTTGAAGTATAGTTTTTCCGAACTGTGTCAGATGCCCCTTCTTCCAGTAAAATAACGTTTAATTTTATAGTTTCAAGGTTCCAGTGGTATTGCACCCAATGGAATTGTACACATGCTGAATTAATTGTACCCATATAGAATTATAGACAAAGATACTTGCACTCAGTAAAATTGCGCCCAGTGAAATTGCACCACTTGACATTGCACCTAGTGTGCAATTCTATTGGGTGCAATTCCACTGTGTACAATTCTATGATCACCGGTTATAAGTGTTCCACCCTGGATAATTTTTAATCATAAACGCGCAATCATCACTCAGCGTCATTTTAATCGTGTACCTTGACTACCCATATTGTTTGCGTTAAGTATCGGTGGTAATATTATACCAGATGCTCTGATTCCGCATCGTCGTGATGTGTTGGTGTTTAATTCTGGTAAGGATTCTTGTGAAGTTGTCTGAAATACCAAAATTCGTTATCGTGATGTTGATAATATTTATGCCAAGTATGGGCTGGTAATGAAACGCACCTTGGCGGTGCGGCCGAGAAAATTGTTTTATATCAGTGTTATATCATTGTCACCAAGTAAAATTACTGCCAGAAAGCAGCGATTTCACAGGATTTTCATTGGAGTGTAGAGTCAAATTTTCCTGCCATTCTAGATAACTTGATTTCAGATCGAACCTTAAATTAGAATTTCGCTAGCATCGTTTCGAATATGATTTTTTGAATATTACTATTTGAGAAATTCATGATAAATTTGAATAAAACGCGGATTTTTTTATACATTGGCGGAAATCGAGATACATGTAAAATCTCAAAATAATAAAACAAATTTGTTGATCTCAATCTTCATCGAGCCATACCGAATCACAGAATTGAGCATTAAAATTATCCAATTAAATATGTGTCTTATGTATCTTAATTCTAAACGTGACACTCACCCCATGTATAAATTATTTGCGGAAGAAGGAGTAAAACACCAAACTAAGTATACTGACTTCGGTGGCCTGTAGACAGATCTTACCGCTACTACGGTCGATTAAAAGCAATTTTCTCATTATTTCGTTTCAAACATTACATTCTTTTTGTACCACAAAAAAAACTTATGACTATGTCTAACGTAACAATTCTCACAGATATATCACTTAAACTTTTCCTCAATTTGATTTCAACACGTTTTCTCTTTACAACTGCTGTCATTTTATGTCCTTCTATACTGAGTGGAGAATATGATTCTAATCTGTTCATTCGGCAAAGAACATGACCTGCATGAAGAAGAGTGGACAAAACATATTGCTGAATAGATCAGATTTCGCATTAGCGCTGATAGCTTGGTATTGAGGGTGTGGTTATGACTGGATGGGGTTGCGAATAAAAAACTATTTTCTTGAGTATGAGTCACAGATTGACTGCGCCCCAACGGCGCGATCCATCAGTGACCCATACTTAACGAAACATGTTTTGTAAAAATCTTGATGGATTGATTGGAGTACTTTTATGGAGTACTTTTATCAGTTGCAAGCATTTGGTCTTCGGTCGCTCAACATAACCCAGTAATATAGCAGGGCATAGTCTTTTATTCGCAAAAAATGAAGAAAAATTTCAATTCGCAATTTTGAGTGTTGTTGTATTTATTCTCATTGAGATTCACTTAAGCAAAGCTGGAAGCAGTGCCTAAAATAAACCAACTAACCGCCACTCAACCGCAAAGTGCTACTATTCCAATTGAACTCGGCTTTAAAAGGAACATAATCGCTTCAAATTATGTGAGCAGGTTATTCGATTTCCGCATGTGTTGTGAAAAACATCACCCCTGAGTATGTTGAATTAAATGTAGAGGTAAAAAATTACTCAATTAAAATTACTCTCAAACATTCAAAAAAATACTTTTGACCGCAACTTGTACGAGATTGATGGATCACGGAATCATATCGCTACGCATATAAATCCCATGCACGAATAATACGCATTTACGAAAATCTCGAATTCACGTACCCGTATCTACAGACCATATAAAAATATCCCCATCATAAGAAGCAGAAGCAACAATCGCAGTTCCAAATGCATTCTGATATTGAGCCAAACATAATATATCATCTTTATGCACTTTTGCCCATTGATGAGATAATTCATCGTCATCATCTTCACCACGGGAATCACTATAATGAAAAATGGGTTACAAGAGTATCATTCCAATCGAACTTGAAGTTCGGTCAAATGTACAAAGTTGTGTAATGCTTTTTATAGTGCTTCGCATTCTATAATTAACACTTCCCACAAAAACAACGATAGAAAAATGCTCACATATAAACTGTTGGAATTTTGTTCCATCCGGCAACGATTATTTTTTGTCGCAGACAAACGATACCGGTAACCTGAAAATGAAAACAGTTGATTTAAAAATGAAATTAAATGACGCGTACGAATTAAGCGTCTCTGTTTCGATTTTTAGTGTAAACAAAGTAGTTTAGCATGAATTTATCGGATGAGTTCGTCCTAATTTATACGTAAAATAAAAATCGAAAATAGACAAATATAATAAGGTAGGAATCTTATATGAATAAACCCCGAGAAGTGTTAAAATAGGTACGGACCCGGTGTTGACGTGTGAAATGCTCAAATGTGCAACAGATAGCACATTGGAAATTTGAGATAATAAAACAACCATATATATATATATATATATATATTATATAACTATGTTCTCATCACATTCAGCTAAACATGCAGTTTTCATGACATTGTGATAATTATCATGGTGAGAAATATTATACGGTGATTAAAGAAAACAACTAACAGGCTCTCTATAAGAAATAGCTATTACAAGATGTAGTAACAGCAACTGCACTGATATGATAACATGCAGTGAATGGTATCTGCCACAGACGTTGGTGAAACCATCTATTAATTAACATAATACCTCCAACATGGTTTCTTCTTGGAGTGTTCTGAGACATGCGCCGTTATTAAAATTCCATATTTTTACTGCTCCATTTCGCGAACCTGGTAAAAAACAGTATAGTTAAAATAAATGTGTTAAACTGACAACCAGAATTTTACGTCAACAGAGGCGGGCGGTGGGCGCGATGTTCCAGTTCCGGTTAGTCCAGTCTATGAACCCATGCTAACACACTATAGTGTGTGTGCACGGGAGTCTGTGACTGCTATGTAACAATAAGTCTCTATAAGCGCTCCAATATAGCCAATGCTCATGATTCAGATATTATGAAATATTCGTTTGGGTGGAATTCTCGGATATTTTTTCTGGCTTACCCAATCAGGGAAAGATTTTTTCATCAAATATATTCCATGGATAAACCGAATTAGTTAGTCTTTTTGACGATGCCCGATATAACAATGACACGATGGACAAATACGCGTTTTCGATTGAAAATGCTACCTGTTATGAGTCGTCGTCCGGTCGGGTCAAAAGTCATCGCGGTCAGTTCTACACCGCGCACTGTATAAAACTGAATAGCTTTTGTTCCTGTGTTCAAATCCCATACTGAAACAATTGAGTCGTGGCCTCCCGTTACAACCTTTGAATAACCAAACAAAGAAAAAGTAAACAAAGAGAGGAAATACATCTGTATCATAGAAGATGTCGTCCAGGCATGTTTGTAAAGTATGACACAGTGATGGATCGCTCTGATGAGACGATCTTTTCAATTTAGAGACCCGGTTTTCAGGTTTGGCGTTTAGAAATGTAGCCCAGAGGGATTAACCAAAAGACGTGCATTAACGCGAATAAACGAGTGGGTCACAAAATCGGGCTTAAGGAGGAAATATGAGGTCACAGATAAGTCGCGCCACCGTTCAATCAGTGTTCCATTTTTGAAAAAATGAAATACGCGTGTCAAATATTTCATATCATACATAAAACTATGGTATGATTTATAGATCTGTGACTAATACTTGAAAAAAAGTCGATAGTTTTTTTTATTGATGCTGGCAGTTTTTCACATAATTATTTGTATTCACCAAACATAAGATGAACGATTAGTTAAATGTAAAATTGAATGCTGGAACAATGAAAATTATTAATCATTGATGATTTCAATAAAAATATGCTGGGAATGAAATTTTGAAAGGCAAACTCAAAAAAAATCTCTTCGAAACAGAATATTTCCCTTCCATTCAAAGGCAGTATTTAAGAAAAGGTCTTGAATCACAGTTAACAATCGAAAAAGAATTAAGGACGCACGCGTCCAGAAAGCTCGGGTTATAAAAGGGCATTTCCAAGTGGAAATTGAGTTGTCTCGGTCATAAAATTTGTGCCCAAAGATATTCTGCAAGTATGTGCCACAGTCACTGCTGGAAAGCGCAGTCCGCAGGGACGTCTGTGGTTCAACAAATGCAAAATTATTCCCTTTCCTATCATGTGCAAAAGTCAAAAAGCATTATTGAGAAAGGTCATAAAAAATTATTCCCGCCAACTATGGGCCACCAAACCATACAACAACCAGGAAAACATTGCCCAATCGCAATGTGAATTATTAAAAGCTATTAGGGTTGCTTGGAATCGAATTTCGGGTCGACGACCTTCAATAAGATATTCCTATGTAGGCTATTTATATTGTATTGAATAGCGATTGCCGTGTACGTTTACCATAGGTAACCAGACAGATGGACACTTTGCTTCACGTGGTGGGATAATTGTGTGCTTACCCATCTGTTGAGAGAAGTCGTTCACGAAGCTGTTTTCTCAGAGCTTTTATTATCCGGTTGCGACAGATATTTAGCCAAGTCTGAAATATTGTGTGCACCTATGTTTTTGTTAAACTTTTCGACGCGACTCATATGTGCCTCCTGCTCGGCAAAATAAAATTTCTGATGAGGCAGTATTAACAGTATACAAACTGTACTGTAAGTCAACTAAATATATTATTAAAAACGACTTGATTCTATATGTTCGATTCGAGCAACCTCGATCGGTAAAGCGTTACAAGAACACGCACTCAGGTTTACATAACTAAAAGCTAGCCATTGCGCAAAGGTCATTATTCTCTCTAAGAATCGCCGAGTTCAAATCCCAAAAGCACGGCTATGTATGAAAGAATTGTTAGGGCAGCAACTGAAATTAGATTATTGGTTTATAAACTGACAAAAATGTTTGGATATGGGGGAGAGGGTTAATAAATCACATTGGAACTGTAGCGACAACAAACTGTGCAAAAACGAATGAGAAATTGCCAACAGTAACTCAAAGTCGTTAAAACTTGCCAATTTTATGTGACCCCGACTCACATAGCACACAAAATACAATATGTAACAACGTAATCTACTAAGTCATCATAGACACGCTCAAAGCATGTGACAAGGATTAGGGTTAATCACCCTCTTAACATCTCGTAGTTCGGTCAACCGGAACGTGTTTCTCTTTGCGCTTTCCAAAGAGCTATATATTTTCAGTTTTGTTTAAATGAGCAAAAATTTATTTGGGATTAATATTTCTGAATTTCTTGAATAGTATTTTGTTCGAATCATCGTTTCAAAAAGTGATGTCACTGATCATGTGAAAGACATCCGTCACGCGTATATCAAGCTGTTACCCTGTCAATCAAACTTAAGAAGTGGAAAATGAGAAATGACTAAACACAGCACAGGCGAACAGTTGAGTCAAGTATACTATGCAGTATGAGCCGTTTTGCAGTTTGTGATGCAGCTAGGATTTCATTGGAGAGGAAAGCCGAGAATACAGCTTAATCATATGGCGAACCACAACCTCTCGTGCAGATACCAGTTCAGAATCGGCGTGAAGGTTTTTTGGCTTATATTTCCCGTTTTTCTGGTGCATTGAAGTGGTTCAGGGAACTGTTGCAGGAAGCCGTACAGTGTAAGCAATGCTTAATCGCACGTGCACCTGGCGAGACGTCCAGGGACCTCTCGCATATAATCATCATCCCTCACAGATCCGAACCCGCATCATGACATCACAGATGCTGCGTATTCCCAACGCTTTACCAATTGAGCTAACCAGGCGCCCTTATACTCAGTACTGGTATACGGTACTGACAGACTGAATAGGGTGAATATAGAAAAGGATGTTTGACTGGAAGATGTCTGTGTAGGGATGGGGTTTAATGTTAATCCTGCGTGAGAGGGCAGTCGAGAATGCGGCTTAGTCGTATGGCTAACCACGACCTCTCATGTAGTCACCAGCAGATCAGTTACGAATCTGTGACAAACAATTTTTAATACAATGTTAAGTGCAGAGTGCGAATTTATCGATGATTGCAGACTTTCTGCTTTTATCATGGATATGAAATATGCAAAGTTAGAAAGTCGAAAATGAATTATATTTAGTTAAAGCACTGCTGCCTAAAATAGAAAAAGAAAGCATTTTCAATATGATTGGAAAATGGCCCACTCGCATCCATTTCTGTAACACATTTTAGGTAAATTTAGACACTTATATGGCTTTAATGGAGATGTTATAAAAATCTAGATTTTGGAGAAAAAATCTATCTGTAGAAACTGATTCAACTGCAATCCAGACATGGACGTGCATACAATAGCGTGCTGAAAGCAAGCACTATATGCTCGCACACCACAACACCTAAAATTTTTGTTTACAAGCACAGGAGACACACGTTCCGTTTCAGCAGGAATAACTGTTTAGCGAACACAGATTTTTTCACTGGCCGAAAATAAGGAAAAACTCAAAGTGGCACCCTTTTACAATATTGATAGGCACAGTTTAGAACCGGTACCATATTTCAGATTGTCATAAAAACATTCGTGTTGGGAGCGACTCATTCCTACCTTGAGGCAATGTCATATTTGCAGAATTGGCACCAAGAATTCTGCAAGTTTATAATACTGAATATGGTACTAAATTTTACTGGACACCGTATTCTCATGTTTTGTAACGTTAAAAATATTGAAACTGCTTGAGGCACAATTGTCCTGTAATTTGTATTTGTTTACCAAAGCATAATAATTTCATTTTGTTTTGTGACACACTTATTGTTTACCAAATCATAATGCTTGCGATGGAAAATTTCTCAATTTCAAACTTTCAGAGTACCTTTGGTACTATTTTTTTTTTTTTATTGAAATTCACTCTGAGCAAGGCCTGAAAGCAGAACCTAAAGGAAACAAACTAATGGTTACTTAATAGCAATGAACCACAAAGTGCTGTAGTGCCAGCAACTGCACTTTCAAGCGGAAAACATACCAAACAGAACGGAACCATCATGGTAAATTGCAGTCACTGGTATCTACCACTTCTTCGCTTCCTTTTAGTCCCCTCTTACGACACGCAGAAAATACATTAAGACTATTCTAAAGCCTTACCTACTATTGTTTTATTGAATATTGTTTTCATGTTCTTAAGGACGAAATAAACCAATATTAACTTAATGAGTCCTATAGGCTCACTGCACACTGGGGAAACAAGAGTCGAAGAATATTTGATTCAATACAGAACAGAAAAATTATAGCACTGTAAAGGTAATCTAAAAACTAGTCTAATCCAGAACACTTCAAAGGAATCAAACTGGGTTGAATGCCTGATCGCTTTAATCAGAATAAGCACATTTATCGGTGACCTATTTTTGGATTGCTGTAAACGATTTCATTCAGCAGCTCAATTTTTATACAATGAGGATTACGTTTTCAACTATTTCATCATAATTAATGAAATAATTAATGTGTAGTAGAAAACAGACTTGCAATATGTCAGTCAGCTTTTTTGCTACTCGGACACCCCAAGAAAATGAGTCCCATCAAAAAACAAAATTCATCAAAAATGCTATATTGCATGATGAATCACTTGCTAGAAAAAGTAACTGTTAGCAACCAAACTGTTCAAAATCATCAGTACTGCTGGAACCTCATCCGAAGTGAAAAACAGAGTTTTGAAAACCTAAAAAAAATTCTATCGCTGCTTGAAAATTTGTTGAATTGAAAGCATATGTCCAGGCTCTTAGAGTAATTCTAGATTATTGCCATACTGAATTTGGCTAGCACATGACAAAAATTTAAAAAATATGGCACGATTGAAAATGTAGAATATCGAAGTAGATTATCCCTATTCCCATTCTTTTTGAATAAAATCTAGCTAAAAGTTAATTGTGATACATGGTTTGAAAGTAAGATTGAAATTAAAATTCAAAACTATCTAACTGCACCCATTTTATATGTAAATGAATGTGATTATTTATGTTATCAGACTCGGTAGATTAGTTTTGTATTTAAAAATTTATGGTTACAATTATCATTGTATATGCAAAATCGATGATCTAAAAGGGACTATAATAACAGTCAAAATCTGACCCCGGGTACACCCTAATCGAAGCTTATTTTTTTTTTTTGAGCGTGAGAAACATTGTGATTTACCAGTGATTCGTACTTGGAAAATGCCCGGTCAATTTTATTAATCGGAAATGTTATGCTAAAACATATTTTGTTTATGCCATCGACGCGATCGTCTGCTACTCATGCGTGACAAAATAAAATTTCGGATTGGGAAAGCCCAGTTCTATCAAATTTTGTTTTGTTGACCATGGCCCACATATGATCTTTACTTGCGAGGTGTGCGGTATTATTATTCCACATAACCTTGGTATTTCAAAATAATTTTGCCGAACCAAGGTAGCAAAGCCATAACAGCGAGCGAGTTTTTTTAGGAGTTTTTTGTTATTTGGCTGCGGGAATGGGTGACGGTTTCTATTATTCGCTCTCGCTGCTTCCGGCCTTGCAATAAATAAAAAATGATTAGATAAATAAATAAAAAGACGACAGTTCTGCCAATTAATTGATTTGACATTGAAGTGCTTGTCTAAAAAGCCTGACATTAGTGCGACGAAACGGTTATTAATTTCAAATTGGCGATGTAGAATTTTGTTGTAACGAGTGCTAACCAAGTAATCGATCATAAATTTATTTCGTGTAAAGTGAGTGTCACACATTCAAACTGCCTTGGCGACATATTTAACAAAATGTGGGAAAATTATTTTTAAATGGGTAAACTGCATGAGGACTTCGACCCATTTTAATTCTAATGGACGTCCAAGCAATATATGTGGCCACCCCGACGATGCAAATTCGCTTTAGAGTGACCCGCAATTCATTTCCAACAAAACAGATAGAAGGGGATTATCCTCGATCACTATTTCCGTAAAATTACCTGATTGTTTTATTTACATAGCTCTTTGAATAAATATCTGACAACTTCGTGGTGATCGTCATCACTCACACGCAACTTTCGATTGGTTGTCAAATGGTATTTCAAAATGGATCCTTTCATTGTTAAAGTTCTATCAGCGTGTTTGTTATGGACAATAAGCGTTTGTTTCGGAGTTTTATTTCCTTATCTCCTATGGAAAATATCTCCTGGAAAGACGAAGCATAATTTTGAAGAATCAGATCAAGACAGTGATCAAAGTACTAATGAATCAGAGAATCTTATTTTAAACGGACGGAATACAAGCAATCAAACGCGAGTTCCGCCTAGTCGATGGAAACGCATAGCAGCTTGGATGCGAGTGAAATTTGCTGATGGAAATTTTTCAAGTTCGGTGAATTGTCTTTGTGGCGGCGTCTTTTTGGGAGTAAGTCTGCTGGATCTTTTGCCTCAATCGAGATTGGCGGTCACGGCCGTTTTAGACCAATCCAAAACTGTTACCACATATCCCGTGGCTGAATTTATGGTTTCACTCGGACTTTTACTAGTTATGATAATTGAAAATTTGGTAACAGAATTCACACACAAATTTGCGGGCGGTAATCAACGAAAAACTTCGAATATATCTGAACATTCAACAGGAATACGAGAGGATCGTAGTTACACTGGATATGATGATGCTTCGGAACCAGGAATGAATGTCTCTTCATATCGAATGTACGTATTAGTAGTAACGTTATCACTGCATTCGATATTTGAGGGTTTGGCAATAGGTCTTCAAAAAGAACTTTCGACTCTTGTTCAATTATTGATAGCAATATGTGTACACAAAGCCGTCCTTAGTTTTGGTATAGGCTTGCCATTGTTTGAGACTTTGGGTCTAGTTGGCAAAATTCACACCGCTTTTATTTGTTCAATCATATTTTGTACTGCATCACCTTTAGGATGTGTCGTCGGAGCGTTTGTTTCCACCGATAAATTTAATTCATCACAAGGCGCTGTGATTGCCAGCGCGGTACTACAATGCTTAGCAACTGGTACATTTTTGTATGTGACTTTCGTAGAGGTAATACCGCGAGAATTTTCGCATCATTCCAAACAACATTCCAAACGTTCATCGCCAGAAAGAGGTTCTGTTGACTTGGATAGACATGAATCTGAATTGCCAGATCAGGGTGGTGGTTTTGTTGAAGTCTCAGTTACCAACTCGCGTAGATTAAGTTCTTTGAAAATGAAAAGTCAAAAAAGACAGTCGCAGATAATTAAATTGCTTGCATTTTTACTCGGGTTTGCAATCGCCTCTGGTTTACAGTTTCTATAAAGAAATTCCAAATATAAATTTCCATTATTGTCTTTGTTTATCCAATATCTCTTTACTATAACATTTTCTATATGATAGAACTATCACAATTTAATTTTTATTTTTTTAGTTTATTTCTGTGCCTGATTACAGTTTTATTTCTCTCGTATATTCTACACAATATTCATCGTTCAATCAAGTACCTTTTTGTAGCATATAATGACCACACTGTACCAAAATGAATTTAAGATGCAATATTATGTTTTATTTTTAGGTAAATTATTCTGTTTTAGTCGAGAATTGACAATAATTGAATAATATGCTTGGAGCGTTTCTATTGCTAAAAATTTAACGTTTCCTGGTAAACCCAACTACTTCTGCAAGATTTCATCAGGACTTGCTACTATGTTTTTTGATAACTTATTATAGATTCTAAAGTAAAAATAATTAAAATACAAATGAGAATAATTTTCATCTAATTCCGCGCGTTACTCCTGATGTTATTTGCTTACGCTGCCAAATATATTTCATTGAAGTTAATTCTATGGAGCATGGGCCACTGCCGGATTGTTCCATCTGTGACTAGGGCTTGGATATTCGATTCAGTGATTCGAATCGATTCTAAGCACGATTTATTCGAATCAATCGTGATTAGTCCATAGGAACAAAATCTAGGATTTCCATTTTAACAACGAAATACAATCGATTTTGATTATATCTCAACGTTTAAATATTAAAATTGTTGCTACTGGTGTGAATTGAAAATACGCTATAAACTATAAATTTCTTCGTTTTTACGATGGAGAAAATTTGTGAAAATGGGAAATTTGTTAGTTTATATGGAATTAGTGATTCGATCCGGTTGGGATTCCGGATGATTCGGTTTAACCCAGCCTCCCCATCTGTGCCTCATGCTTGACAAAATAAATAATATTTCTGATTAAGTAGAAGTGCCGCACGGATTCGCGACAAAGACTTCCGATTCTTAGATTTTTGGGCTTTTATATTTTTTTAAATATTTGTTAAAGTAATTGAACACAATCTGAAGAAAGGAGCCGAGTCGCGTTCGCCTGGGTTCTAACCAGGGATTGCCAAAATCGAATATTTCACTATTTCGAATACATTCTGAAAATTAATTTCGAATATAAAATATCAACTACATTCTGAATTCAGCCATGGTTTTGATGAAAAATATTGCTACGACTGTTTTAAGATAAATTACGTATTACAGAATCTGGAAAACTATGGATAAAATTCACAATTTCCCATGTTTCAAGCAGGTGTATCGATTTGAAGAGCAAAAATGGAGTTTTCGGTTTATAATGTGTGGATTTATGCGATAAAAACAATATATTTTTGTAAGCAAGTATTCTGCAATATTTCCGAACTCAAGAATTTTGCTATATCGAATATATATGTTCAATTGCGAATGAATTCGAATCGTTTTGGATCTCAGGTTCTAACCCGAGATATTCAGCCTGCGATGCCAACGTAATAACCACTGTGCCATCGCGTCCACATACGTAACAGGACACCAAAATTGCAGAATGAAAATTTATCTTTTGCTTGTTCATTTCGACCATGATGTAATGTAATTATAAATGTATAATTAATTTATCATCGAAGCCAAAATATCTATTCATTTGAAGCTATATATAAAATGTTGGCTGGGAATTGTAAAGCAAGTATTTAAAAAAAATGCATTTTCTAGCTATATTATTTTGGACTAAATTTTGAATCATGGTTCAATCTGTACACCTATTACGTTCTTAACAATGAACCAATTATATTTATTATTCACTAATTTGAGACATGATGTGGTGTTCATTTGCGGAAGCAAGATGGGGAATTGTGTCAGTGTTATTGGTGACGATCAGCAAAAATGCGGCGTTTTTATTTGGCGAGATCCAGTTTTTTGTTTCAGCTTTCTGATTCGCGTGGCTGGGATTGGCTGGTAACAATGTCTCCAGGAAAAGTATTTAACCGAGGTAAGGTAATGATGCCCTTGTGTGTTATAAGGCATCTATAATGCCCGATCAAAAACTACAGGATCCAATCTCTTACCTCGCTATTTCTCTTTCATTTTGCGCTTTTTCAGAACTCGCACGCATGGATAATCTGTAACAAACCGTCCATGATTGATTGGAGGTGGCGAAATAGGTGTAGTTTGGCGCCAGATACCGACGATATTTTCTAATGCTGGTCGGTTTTAACCCAAAATCTACAGATTCATTTCATTAAGATTATGGTCCGCTTTAACAAATAGAGTAGACACTCAGTTACCAGGTGATATTTATCCCTACAGTCCTTCACCGTGAAATTAATATAGTGGGTACAATGTATAACGGTGTTGGGTTTACTGAGAATTTTATTGTGATGGATGAACTCAGGGTTCCTAGTTCAATGGTCTTGCAATATTTAGTACCACCGCGACCAGTGTTATTGTTTTCAGAACATTTGTAAAGCTTACAATTAAATTTGCAGTACGATGAGGCAAACTTTCATCGATTTTGTTTTTCAAGCGAATACCACTTATGAAGCATATTGAGCAGTCACGATTCGTGTGTGGTTCATGCTTGAAAAAATAAAAGAATTTCAAATATTTTCATCGTGCTTCACGTGCATTTCACAATCAACTAATTTCGCAATGCGGTATATACCAGACAAAAATCAACATGGTATTTTGTCAAGTCATGGATGAAACACGACTCGGTGGCAGCCCTATGTTTCCAGTTTTTGTATATGTTACTCTGCTTAACAATCTATTATGCCCTCTCACAACTCAACTGGCTGTTGAAATTGTTCTGGCTTGGTCAAACTATATTTATTTTATAGTTAGGTGAACTACCAACGAAAACCGCTGATTACAAGAAATTCGCATGACGAACGTGGAGCGTTGTGACGCGTACTTTACAATATAACATTAGGTTTTCTGGACCGTGATATGATTCAATAAAAAAATTTTGCTGTAGAGATATTTTATCTCACACGCATGAGGCATATATGGAATGCTCATCACCAGTGAGGCAAGTCTAAAATGACATTTAAGCACAAGTAATCTCTGATTGATTTAGGGAAAATTTGAATGTATATTTTGAAATGTATCACCCATTTAATAGAAGGAATTGGTCGTTTATCATTAACTGTTGCCATTCATTTTTGAAGAAGAATTATATTCAGATTGAAGTGATTTGATATCAAAATAATAAATATAAGTGCCATGCAGTATAATAAATAATTGATCATACCTAAATATTTTCGTGTTCCATCAGTGACCTATACTTAACAAAATATGTTTGGAAAAATTATTTCTAAATGGGTAAGCTGCATAAGAACTTTGACCCATTTTTATTCTAATGAACTATTTCTAAATGGGTAAGCTGCATAAGAACTTTGACCCATTTTTATTCTAATGAACGTCCAATCGATATATGTAGCCAGCACGACGATTCAAATTCGTTTTGGAGTGACTGACAATTCATTTCCAACAAAACAGATAGAAGGGGATTATCCTTGATCACTATTTCCGTAAAATTACCTGATGATTTTAATTACACAGCTCTTTGAATAAATATCCGACTACTTCGTGGTGATCTTCATCACTCACACCCACCTTACGATTGGTTGTCAAATGGTATTTCAAAATGGATCTTTTCACTGTTAAAGTTCTATCAGCGTGTTTGTTATGGACAATAAGCCTTTGTTTCGGAGTTTTATTTCCTTATCTCCTATGGAGAATATCTCCTAGAACGAGGGAGCAAAATTTTGAAGAATCTGATCAAGAGAGAGATCAAAGTACTAATGAATCAGAGAATCTCATTCTGAACGGACGGAATACAAACAATCAAACACAAATTCCGCCTAGTCGATGGAAACGCATAGCAGCTTGGATGCGAGTGAAATTTACTGACGAAAAATTTTCAAGTTCGGTGAATTGTCTTTGTGGCGGCGTCTTTTTGGGAGTAAGTCTGTTGGATCTTTTGCCTCAATCGCGATTGGCGGTCACGACTGTGTTAGACCAATACAAGATTATAACCACTTATCCCGTGACTGAATTTATGGTCTCAATTGGACTTCTAATAGTTATGATAATTGAAAATTTGATAACAGAATTCACACACAAATTTGCGGGCGGTAATCAACGAAGGACTTCGAACATATCTGAACATTCGACAGGAATCGGAGAAGATCGTAATCACACTGGACATGATGATGCCTCAGAACCAGGAATGAATGTTTCTGCATATCGAATGTACGTATTAGTAGTAACGTTATCTCTTCATTCGATATTTGAGGGTTTGGCAATAGGTCTTCAAAAAGAACTTTCCACTCTTGTTCAATTATTGATAGCAATATGTGTACACAAAGCCGTCCTTAGTTTTGGTATAGGCTTGCCGTTGTTTGAGATTTTCGGTCAAGTGGGCAAAATTTACGCCGCTTTCATTTGTTTAATCATATTCTGTACTGCGTCACCTTTAGGATGTGTCGTCGGAGCGTTTTTTTCCACCGATAAATTTAATTCATCACAAGGCGCTGTGATTGCAAGCGCGGTACTACAATGCTTGGCAACTGGTACGTTTTTGTATGTCACTTTCGTAGAGGTGATACCGCAAGAATTTTCTCATCATTCCAAACAACATTCCAAACGTTCATCGACAGAAAGAAGCTCTGTTGATATGGATAGTCAGGATTCTGAGGTTCCAGACCAGGGTGGCGGCTTTGTTGGAATCCCAGTTAACAACTCACGTAGATTAAGTTCCTTGACAATGCAAAGTCAAAAAAGACAGTCGCAGTTAATTAAATTGCTTGCATTCTTACTCGGATTTGCAATCGCTTCTGGATTACAGTTTTTATAAAAAAAATTCTAAATATAAATTTTCATTACCATACTATTGTTGTCATAACATTTTCTATACGTTAGAACTGTCATATTTTTTCAGTTTATTTACGTACCTAATTATAGTTTTATTTCTCTCGTATATTCTACAGAATATTCATCGTTCAATCAAGTACTTTTTTGTAGTATATAATGACCACACTGTACCAAAATGAATTTCTAAGATCCAATATTATGTATTTGTTTTAGGTAAATTTTTCTGTTTTAGTCGACGTTTAATTGCGTTTTTCGATGATTCATTATAGATTCTAAATTAAAATTAAATTAAATACAATCAAAGATAATTTACATCCAATTCCACACACTACTCTCTCCTCATGTTATTTGCTTACTCTACCAAAAATATTTCGTTCAAGTTAATTCTATGAAGCATGGCCCACTGACCGAATTGTTCCACCTGTGACTAGGGCTTAGCTATTCGATTCGGTTAATCGATTCTAAGCACGATTTATTCGAATCAATCGTGAATCGTCCATACAAACAAAGACTTGTTAAATGAACTAGAATTTTCATTTTTAACGACGAAATGCAATCGATTTCGATTATATTTCGTCGTTAAAATATGAAAATTGTTGCTCTTAGTGTAAATTGAAAATAAACTATAAAATATAACTTTCTTCACTCTTACGATGGATACAAGTTATAATAGTAAAAATGGGATATTTGTTATTTACATAGAATTAGTGATTCGAAAAAATTATTGGAATAGGATTTGGATTCCAAATGATTCGGTTTTGCCCAGTCCTATCTGTGACTCATGCCTCGCAAAATAAATAATATTTCTGATTGAGTAGAAGTGTCGTAGAGATTCGCAACGAAAACTTCTGATTCTTAGGGTTTTGCGGTTTTAAATTTTTTTTAATTGTTTGTTAAACTAGTTAAACATAATCTGAAAAAGTTGTCTAGTCGGATTCGCCAGGGTTCTTACCAGGCATGGCTAGGACCGAATATTTCACTATTTCGAATACATTTTGAAAATTAATTCAAAATACAAGCATTTCGAATTCAGCCATGGTTTTGATGAAAAATATCATTACGACTGTTTTAAGATAAAATACTTATTACGAAATCTAGAAAACTATGAATAAAGTCCACAATTTACCTTGTTTCATGCATGTGTATTAATTTGAAGAGCAAAAATGGAGTTTTCGGTTTATTCTGTGTGGATTTATGCGATAAAAATAATATACTTTTGTAAGCAAGAATTCTGCAATATATCTAAACTCAAGAATTTTGCTATATCGAATATGTTCAATTACGCATGAATGCGAATATTCGATTCGTTTTGATTCTCTGGTTCTAACGCGAGATATTCAGCCAGCGATGCCAACATGATAACCACTGTGCCATCGCGCCCACATACGTAACAAAACACCAAAATTGCAGAATGAAAATTTATCTTTTGCTTGTTCATCTCGACTACGATGCAATTATAAATGTATAATTAATTTATCTTATCGAAGCCAAGATATCTATTCATTTGAAACTATATATAAAATGTTGGCTGGGAATTGTAGAGCAAGTTTTTAAAAAAATACATTTGCTAGCTATATTTTTTTGGATTGAATTTTGAATCATGATTCATCTTTACACGTCTTACGTTCTCAACAATGAACCAATTAAATTTATTATTCACCAATTTGAGACATGATGTTGTGTTCATTTGCGGGAGCAAGATGGGGAATTGTGTCAGTCTCATTGGTGAGGATCGGCAAAAGACGGCGATTTCATTTGGCGAGATCCAATTTTCTTGTTCAGCTCTCTGATTCGCGTGGCTGGGATTGGCTGGTAACAATATCTTCAGGAAAAGTTTTTAACCGAGGTAAGTTACTAATGCCCTTGTGTGTTATAAGGCATCTATAACGCATGACCAAAACTACGTCCTCTAATCTCGCTATTATATTTTTTCATTTTGCGCTTTTTCAGAACTCGCAAGCATGGATAATCTGTAACATGATTAATTAGAGGTGGCGAAATAAGTGTAGTTTGGCCCCCGATACAGACGATTTTTTCTAATGAAGGTCGGTTTCAACGGAAAATCTACCGACTGATTTAATTAAAATTATGTTCCGCTTTAACAAAAAGAGTAGATACTCAGATAGTAGGTAATATTTATCTCTGCAGTCGCTTCATCATTGAATTATTATAGTGGGTACAATGTATAACGGTGTTGGGTGGATTGAAAATTTCATTGTGATGGATGAACTCATGATTCATAGTTCAATGGTCTTGCAATATTTACTACCACCGCGACCAGTTTTATTGCTTTTAGAGCCTGCGCTTCGTACGGCTTACAGTTAAATTTTGCAGTACGACGAAACAACCCGGCTATTACAAACTTCCATCAATTTTGTCTTTCAAGCAAAAACCACTGATGAAGCGTATTGATCAGTCACGATTCGTGTGTGGCTTGCGCTTGAAAAAGTAAACGAATTTCAAATATTTACATCATGCTTCACGTGCATTTCACAATCAATTAATTTCGCAATTCAGCATATACCAGACAAAAAGAAACATTACGAAATATTTATTTCCCATCAGACTTGGCATTTTGTAAAATCATGGGTGAAACACGACACGGTTGCAGCGAGCGAATCACGCATCAAATAGCTCTTTTTTTAAGTGTTTGAAAACGTAGGAAATCTCAAAATTCGTGGTGCGCACTCAGAGAGCAGTAATTATTATACTTATTACGTCGATTGTAGACCCTAGCAACCTGTTTCAAGCTTCGAAATATGCTAATGTGCTCAACAATATATTATGTTTTTTCAGAACTCACAGTTGAAAATGTTCTGGCTTCGTTAAACTATATTTATTTTATATTTTATAGTGAGGTAAATTCCCAACGAAAACCGCTGAATGAGAGAAACTTGCATGACGAACGTGGAGCGTTGTGACACATGCTTTACAAAATAAAATTAGGATTTCTGGGTTCTGATATGATTCGACGAAAGTTTTCCCGAAGGTATATTTCATTTCTCACGCATGAGCCCCAGATGGACTGGTCATACCAGTAAGGCAAGTCTGAAAAAAGTCATGCAAGTAATCTCTGATTGATTTGAGAAAAATTTGATATCAAAATAAAAATATAAGTGCCATACAATATAATATAGATTTGCTTATACCTAAATATTTTCGCCTGTATTCAACCCACGGAGTGACAAATATTTTTATTGTCTTCATAAGGTCGATAAATGCGTCAGATTTTTTATTTTGTATATGACCGATATTTCAAAAATCAAAGCGTAATGACATGAGGTCAGGTCTTTTGATTAGGAATGAGTCATAGTTGGCCGAATTTGCCTTGTCGCGTCACTGACTCAAACCTTGAACAAATTTTTTTTAACA
The DNA here is from genome assembly GCA_963675895.2 of Styela plicata. Taxonomy (NCBI): domain Eukaryota; kingdom Metazoa; phylum Chordata; class Ascidiacea; order Stolidobranchia; family Styelidae; genus Styela; species Styela plicata. The sequence goes on from OZ023140.1 coordinate 19,676,878, forward strand.
AAGATGACTGAAAAACGTTGTTGACCATGTGTTGGCTGTTATGCTGTGACAAAAGTACAGTAAATTTATAGTTCATTCGAGGTTATTGTATATTTTCGAAGTCGGTTTATGCGAATTGATGGAATGTGTCGTTATAATTGGCCAAAAAACATTCTTACAGTTTTATTTTGATATCACCGAGCAAATTTATCGTCGAAAACAGTCATTTTATGATGTGTACTGTAAAATTTTTAAAATCTGCTGATGCTTGGGGTATCAGTTTATTTTCGTGTTTCCAATCCCATATTTTTACCAAGTTTTACATCTGTATGTACAAAGCAGTAATTACTGTGTTAAAGGAACATATTGCGTTTTACGCCAGGGGTACACTGCGCTTGCATTTGTTTCCGTTTTCCAACGCAATCTAGTGGTTTGCTATTCAAGCTAACAGAGAGTACTCGTTTCGTTGCGTATGTTTGTGAATATTTGCTTGTGAATAAAATCAACGCAAAGCATTACAGACATATACAGACATGTATTGACTTTTTTTGTTTTGTCCTCTAAAACGCAATTTGATACATCGGTAAGATAAAATCACGTCTAATATGGCCTCCCAGATATCATGCTAACCGTGCTTTTACGCCCGATATAGCGATGTCTGTCGGCGAAGTTACTAAATCTAGATATTCAAACAGAAAAAAATCGAGAAATTCTCGTGTACGTTTAGTTTTGGCGATGGTTGTGCTGTATCGCAGATGTGCCGCTTTTTTGTAGTTAGGGCTTTTTCGAACGGGGTGTTTCGGGTGAGAAAGAATGATGACATCCTAGGGTTTTATCACACTAAGTAAAGTAGAACGAATTTACCACCAAACTAGGTATTACCTAGATTAAAATTAGATAATCGATAGTCGGTTGACTGCATATCAGGTATTTTCAATAGATTTGAAAGTTAAAATCTTCAACTAGTCTATATTAAAACTTTTTTATAATTACAATATAATTTACCTATTTTTTATACTAGAGAATTCGGTAAATATAATCTAGTAAACCATATATCAAAAAAACTAGGTAAAAGTATTTGGAAAACAAACTTTTATCTAAAATTGCCAACACATAGTGCAAAAGATAATATGAATCGTCACAAAATTTGCCCGCAATGCCCACGAGATCAAAATTTAAATATTTTCCCACATATATCTTGGTAAATCCATTGTCGGGGAGTATTGGTCAATGCCCACTCTGAATAATGATATCCAGGCGCGATTACAAGATGAATACATCCACCCACCTGCTTCTGAAAAAAGTCCTCAAAAATCGCAGAAAAAAAATGATAAAAAAATATCCGCTACTGCTGTGTTATCGGATGAAGATTTTATGCATCGGTCTAGCGGATAATAATGCTGGTGCGTCCAAATAAGAGAAAAGCAATTTTACCTGATTGAACAGGTGGTTGTATAAAACTGCAGTGACTGCTCCTTCGTGTGATTTTATATTCATTTGATCTTCTTTGATGCGGTCATCATATCCTTCTAAAACTCCAACCTAAAGAATGAAAGTAAAAACACTGTGCAGCATTTGTATGTGTGTACTGTGTGCATTGTATTAGTTTTTGGTTCTTCAAAAATACTGAGAAAATATTTTAAATTCTGATAATTGACGTTAAACCAGAGGCTCCTTTCCATATAAGTCAAGAACATGAAATTGAGGTTGATCGTGGCCTTTGTTTCGGAATCCAGTCGAATCTTAAATAAAAATAGCGGCATCTCTATGCGTTGCGCCTATAAAAGTGATTTAATTCATTTTTTTACCTGTACCGTGGCGACCCACAACGATTTAGTTTTTCCGTGATAGAATATAGATTGCAATGGATAAGTAAGAGGACCACATCGTAGAAACGCACGCGGACCAAGAACCTGCGTTGTCTGATGATCACGAAGCTCTAATATTCTGATTGTCTAAAAAGTCGAATTAAAAAGAATGTTAATAAAACGAAGCATTGGTATAGATACCTAGAAAACACAAGTATCATTGAGGAAGGACATGAACCAATCAAAACTTAAAAAAAATTTTGCCGCGCCGCGGTCAAGATAACCCCTGATCGGTAGCTTAGTCGGGTTGTGCATGACTGGAAGATCAACGTTACGATTCGGTGCTCGTCCGTTTCACAGTCAAACGTGTCCTTCAACAAGGCACTTCGCGGGTGCTCGCAGAACAGTTTTACAGTCACAGCAAAAATGAAGGTAATTCTAACATTAAAATCTCAGTTTGGTCGTATTATGTTATCAAGGTGACGACATGTTTTTACAAACTCACTCTGTCTCTACCGCCAGTAATGACTTGCCCTGTAGATGATACAATCATGACATGTTGTACGGGTGTCAAATGACCTTTGATCATCGAAGCTGGTTTAGAACTATAAGGGCTCCATGTTCGAACAACTCCATCAAAGCTCCCGGTCACTGAAATTATTGTGACATTAGGTAAACGGTTGGTAATTGGATTCGGTGATTCGAATCAATCCGAAACATCAAATTATTTTAACTAATCGTGAATTGTTCATAGGAACGAAAACTTGTTAAATGAAGTGGAATTTTCATTTTTAACGGCAAAATGCAATCAATTTCCGTCCAATTTGATCACAATCGATAGCAGTTATGTAGTAAAAATATGAAAGCTTTTTCTCGCACACATGGAGTGTATTTAAACCTGTTTATGCCAATATTAGTACGGTAACTCGTAAGTATATTTATTTTTATAATTATAATGAAGATAATTTGTAATAGTAAAGATGCGATTTTTGTTGAATATGTGGAATTAATGATTCTATCCGATTCGAAAAATTATCCAAATCAGACTCGAATTCTAAATGCTTCGGGTTCGCCCCGCTCTAGGTATAACGTAATCTATTCCATCACAAATAGGGGGAAATATTTGGGATCCCAGGATTTGATTGTCTGACACCGCGGATACTTGCTAAATTAATTTTTTTATTTGTTAGAAACATTCTCCAGTAAAATATTCGAAAATGATTATTGTCTATGAGAAACATATTGGTGGTATGGGAGTTGGATAAATTGTAACAAAAATGCGCTGTATTATTGTAATTTACCCTAAACAAGGCCATAAACAGTGCCTAAAAACAAATAGCAATGGCTACGCATATGTGACAGAATGCTATTGGCCTGGGAAATGGTAAACTACATACCACCTTTTGAAGCCCTTATACGCAACTAAATCTGTGTGGTGCACAAAAAACTCGGGAATTTGGGAAAATTGCTTTGAAAATGTGACCAAACTCATACAATTAGTAAATTGAATAATTTTACTATAATTATTTTCACTTTACCTACCAATTACGTTCCAGTCTTTACAGTAGTCGAATGCTATTATTCCTTTTCTCACTTTGAAATACGAACTCCTAAAATATACAATATTCGATCTCCTGAAGGTGATGGGGCCTTCCGAAATTAGTTTTAGTAGACAAAATACGATGAAAACTATATCTACTACATACCAACATCACTGAAGGATGTTCCAAAAACGTAAACTTGTTTTTATCCAATGCGACAGGGATTTTTCTTATAGATCAAAGTGAAATATGTTTCAAGATTTTTCCTGTTATATTGTTATGATTAAAAAAAAAAACGAAACTCCGATTATCGCACTGCACACTATTTTCACAATAATTTTCCTGATTTTGAATACAATAGCTTTGCTCGAACGAATATTTTTTTCTGTCTTCCTGACATCATACCAGCCTAAAATATCTCACTTGTTAGAGAACGCCTGTGAAAATCCAGGCCATTTTGGTTTCGGTGATACATTGGTGAGATCTCCCAAATACATTGAATCATTATCGCTTGAGCTGCAGGATATAAAACATTCCGATCCTTGACCAAGTACGAAATATCTGACACTGTTTACCCAGTTGGTGTGAATATCCTGAAAAATGTTATATATGACAATTTTAGTCGGTAATGTCATGATTACCGCTATGTTTAAAGATGGTTATGACTTGAAAACCTCAAGATTTCTTTATATATTAATTCACTCCATGGACGGAAGCTGTACATTAGAGGGAAAACTGAAGGCCGCTTGTTCGGAAATGAGCTAGCACTAAAGTTTGTACAAGCAACTGCACCCTGAGCGAAAAGAATCCGAAATAGAAGTGAACGCTATAATAAAGCAAGGTGGGATGTGTCTGTGCTGGGCGATGCTATCATAAAACCATATATTCTACAATATCTTTGTTTTCTTTTATTCGCTCCTTACAATACATATTACTATTCCTAATTCCTCACATATTAGTTGTAAAACCCAAAGAAACCCAAAAGCATGAAATCGAAGATATGTTTAGGCTTGACATAAGCAAATGTATATGTGAATGAAACAGTGAAAAAGAGCAAAGCACACTGCGGAACTAAGATGTGAAATTATTATTTTCTTACATTTCAATTATATATTATACATCCGAAAACTAATACATGCTATTTTGCCACTTCTTTGAAATATATTAAAGGAAAAAAGTTCATTAAAGTGTCTTTGAGCGTACCAGAGGCACTGGTATACAATAATAAAAACTTGGTTGGATCAGGTAATTTGAATAATTCACTTTAATAAATGGGCTTCAGTCATTTAGGGCAAAAAAGTCGATCTGTTTGAAATTTGAAACAAAAATTAATTAAAATTAGTTTACTTCTTCTATTGGTAAGGATGGCCTCATTCGGTTTTGAATTAACAAAGCAGAAAGTTTCTGTCAGAAATATTCTGTCAATTCAGAAACCTTTTGGCTAATCAAGTTTTGTTAGGTATGAGGCACTGATGGATCGCGCTGCAATGGCGCGGTCCATGCTTGACAAAATTTCTAATTAGGCAAAAATAAATAAAATTACCAATTGGGTTTTGCCGCACCAAGGTGCGGTACCCTTGAGACACAAATTTTCGATTTCCTTAAACACCACGTTTGTTTGGAGGGATGTCGTTACCACAACAAAGCAACGACAATAGGGGTTGTAGAATGAGCGTGATATAACGCCAACGTTACCGCAAGCGCCTACAAATACTATTCCAAAGTTTAGAAATTCGCGCGCAGCTGGAGACGATCTCTCGAATCTGATTTATTTATTCTACCATTTATGGTAAATTTAGCATTTGTCATCGAAGTATTTCATTACTGTAGTAGATAACGTGAAAGGATTTAGTTTTTAATACATTCTTATATATCTCATAAATTCATATTTTACTTTAATTAAAAAGATAAATATCAGATACTTAGGTTTTATTCAGTCGCTCATATTATTTCGTTTCTGGCATGCGCTTACAAAAATTCTTGAACGACTCAAGCAAACTTTGAGAAAAATGACACTCACAGAGAAAACCATTCCATAAGCTCCTCTCACTTTATGCCTCATCAAGCTGACAAACGGAATTCTTATCAGAGTACCTGTATATGTTTGTATGTTTTTTTAATTTTCAAATATGTCATTTATATATCTTAGTTTCATACTTTCCAAATCAAAACAAGGCAAATGTATAATCCAATGTCAATTTAAGCCAATCTCAAATTCGCTGCATTTTAAACTGATATTTTTAAACACAAACATTCGAAAGTACGATCTTGGTTCCAAAACAATAACCTCTTAGTATTGGAAGCTCCCTTCGACCATTGTCGGAAGAGTATTCACGACCACTCATGGGACAAAAAAATTACATAAAATGTGATATCCACAACTGGACCCTCAGAGAAAAACATATTTATGAAACTCAAACGTTGAACAATTGAAGAGTATAACACAGAACATTCGAAACAAAAGAAATAAAGATTAGTGTAAAAATGTAATATCCAAAAATATTTTTCACCATTTTGAGCAGTAAAGAGGCCTTAAATTCACAAAGATTAGCTTGAGGTATGGTTGAACTTGCTATAGAAAAACAGCGAGCGTTACTGAAAATCGCCAAGATTCAAATCTGCTAGAATGGACACGCAACTACACCCTTACTTAGCAACTATACGATGTATATAACCTTATAATATTTTTTTGCATAGCTCCTACACTCCTAGTAGGAGTATATCACCATGACCAAGGTTCTGTACCAGCGGCCACTCATTGACGAACAGAGTAAGCCATTTTTATACTATTTGTGGAAATTTTCGAAATTACATATAATTGAAAATATTTTATGCACACATGCCTTTATCAAGCTTGTGTCACTGCTGATGGTGCTGTCGATATGCAGTCCATCTGTGTCCCATATGTTAAACAATATAAATTTCTAATGTAGGAAAAACATTTTCGAATCATATTGAATCGAATTATCCAATTTATTCATCAAATCATAATCGAATCTGAAATCTAAAATGACATCCCTAACCAAGTAGTAACATAACCCATTTCAATTTAATTGCTGCGTTTTAAACTTACGTTCAGATGACATTTTCATTCATTTTTTCAACATCGTGTTAATGATGGATTGCGCCGCAGTCCAAATATGGCTTGTGTTCGTGAAATGACCCGTAACGTGATGTAACCCAATGAGCAAGTAATGAAAAACAAAACTTCAATCAATGGCGCAAACAGGAAGGCCCCGGGTACACGTCCCGCGCATTTGATACCTCCCGACATCACTCCTGATAAATATGCGATCCCCGCACAAAATCCGCGTCTGTTCTTGCATGGCGTCATATATATTCGATGAACAGATTTGGCTTCAATATGAACGAAGTGTTAAAACGAATTGTTTTAACTACAGTTTTCTAACCTTTAGTGGCGTACACTGCAAATAATCCTTTATGTAAAGCTTCAACAAATCTGAGAAGAACAATACTTCCCGTCGCATCCCCAGCTACCAGCGTACAATGATTCAGATTTTCATGATCGAACCTGTTTTAGAGAAATGTCGGAATTAGACTAACTCTGAAATATTAATACGATCTGAATAACTCGAAATATATAAATTTGTATTCCAAATATTGCATTGTGCATCGAGTTTGTAAAATGCACCGAATTCAGCTTGACGTGATCATGATTTTTTGTATATATATGGGTACTTGCGCTCAAAAATTCATTGATAAGGGTGATAATTATGTTCAGAAATTGTATTGTTTCGGACGCAAATTAAAAGTGAGAATAATTAAAAGGTGTTATTTATTTCAGTAATGATGAATATTATATCCGTTCTTACCAGAAATCCATTGTTAGTATTGTATCTTTAAATCCAGTGACTTGGAATTGTTTCTCAAACTTATTTGCATTAACGTCGTAGAATGCTGAATGAGGATTTTTAGTTCATTACTGTAAGAGACAATTATCCATCTTATTGTTATGTGTAATTTACATGATGTTCTCGCTCTCCAGATTAATCGAAAATATACATACTAAGACAGCACTTTAGTTTGAATGATGTGAACCAGGTTTGATGAAATCAGTGTGAAGATATTTTTATTATTTTCGAGCTTATTCTTATACGCGACGATGGCAGGAATAAAATTACACTCAAAAGAAAAACAAAAAACAAATTATAGGTTGACATAAACATAAAAACAAAAATAGTGTCTCATAAGAATAAATTTGCTTTTACTTATTTCACGTTCTGTTGAGCTGATAGCCAACATTCCAACGTTTGCCAAAGCAACCATGTCAGTTAACCATTGTCCAACATATGATTCTCTTCCTAAATCGATCTAAAAAAATTGTGTTTGTGAAACTACTTTTATTCCCTAACTAAATTTCGACTGAGAATTGAAATTATGGTATAGAAATTTCAGTACAATCAGAGGCATTAGATGTAGAAGCAGATAATAGAGCGCATATTTTTTTGTGTAGGTGCGGGCTTTACTATTGTATTTTATGCGTTGATACAGAAACCACTCATTAATGTCACTTAGAAGTAAAAATAACAAATAATATAATCACTCACCGTATGAGATTTTTGAAATTCGAAATCAATGCCGTACATTCCCAATTGTCCTTCCTTACTTAAAACCAAAAATTTTCCTCCTGGATTATCCCTATCAAGAGCTTTGTTTCCGTGTCGATTAGTGAGATGCTGTAAGAAAGTTATTCGAACCACACAATCTCTGTGACATCTGTGTAAATACTCGGTAACACATGCATTATTTGGTTGAAGAGAGTATATCATTAAATTGGTGTAGTAATATATACGTCCGAAATTGAGATTGGGCATTGCAGAACATTATATGTAAATACAAGTGATTGATATTGAAATATTTTCCCCGTAATTTCTATCTCTAAATCATTATGATACTAAATTTGCATCAAATAGGACAATATTTATTTTGAGTAGGAATTAGGCAGAGGAGAAAAGCCGATCTATCCTTCCTGTCAAAAACAATTTGCCCAGATATTTTGTAAAGTATGGGTCATAGATGGAACGCGCCGCCTGAATGGGTTATATCCGACAAAGCTATAGTTGGTAACAAATCAACCGAGGACACTTCATCAGTGGATTATGTTTGACAAAACACTATGCTGAAAAATTATTGTAGACTGTTATGTGACACATATCATAGCATGGAAGGACATCTTACATCATGAAAGTTTAAGTGCCTGGAGGAGAATGAAGTTTAAACTTCACAAACATCAAGCAAATCAGTAATATATATGATAATATCTCAACTTACCTGCGGGGTAATAAACCAACCTAATCTTCAACCACAACTTCACCTCCCTATATCAGATTCAGCTTCTAATGGACATATACTTACGATTGTAATTCTTTCATTTTCTTAGGGAATGGGATCTAGAGATACAAGAATAATATTACAAAACATTTTGTTGTGAATTCAAGGGCATGTCGACACCAGATTTAACTCGCCATGTTAATTTGTATTCCCTAGTGCGTAAAACTATAGTTATTCAAATCCCGATCACATCGAACATCACTTTCAATAGTAAAACATTCCGCATCTGGAGATTTTTTAAAATATGCGGGATTCAACTGAAATATACTTTAAAATGAAATAGTTAAATAAAAAGTGTTTTGTTAAATCTATTTGGCCTGTACACTAATTCAAAAGTAAAATAATGCCTCGGCTGCTGGTATATCTATGGTCGTATTTCAACGAACAATAATAGTACTGACCTCTTTTATCATACTTGTCATTGTGTCCTTTTCTTGATATTCCAACAACATGTATGATAGATATTCATCCTATAGAAACATGTAGGTGTTGAGTAATTACTATAGTTCATTCCGTTCTATTGTCACGGACTATATTTAGATATCGTCACATCCCTAATAATAATTATTATTCATAGTATCAGGTAAGTTATAATATACAAACTTTGAACAGAAGGAAGGCTACCATAACAACAAAAGTGTGGTATCGAGTATCGATGTATATATATTTATATGAGTCGCCCCAATTGGTTATGATATATATGTGGAAAAAAGTAGTATAAAGATGGTTATCTTATTGCTGCGCAAGTTCAAATCTATACGCGCAAGATCCAGAAAAAGTATCATATTATTACATGGTTCTAGTAATGTGACTCATTTTATAACTATGTCAATGTATTTCAGAATTATAAAAATCATATTTTCCTGTTTTCCTATATGTTTCGATTTCATTGGATGTACGGTTAAATAAATCAGTAAAAGCGTTTGGAATACGCTTCGAGCTAGGTATCTCTGGTCGCCATGACGCAAGTTCGAATCCCACAAGGTATGATGATTATATGGGAGAGATCTGTTGGAGGCCTCATCGGTGCACGGTAGTTAACATAAGCCCAGCTTACGGCTTACTCCACCAACCAGGTCCACGCACAGGAAAGATGAGAAACATGACAAGCCAAAAACTTTCAGCTAGAGCTCGTATCTGTACGAGAGGTCGTGGTTCGTCATATGATTGAGCTGAATTCTTGGCTTTCATATCCCACAGGATAAAAGAGAAATCCCATCCTATCCAGGGTTGTCAAGTTTTTCATAATTCCGATTGTATGTTTCCCTCATAAAATATGACAATGGATTACCCAGTCTACTGTTCCGTCACAGTTAGTGTCAACTTTCATGAAAATAATTTCAAGTTCTTTATCGTCGACCTCTGACCCCATTGTTCGTTTCATTGCTTCTCTAAATTCATCAACATCTAAACCACCTCCACCATCTGCATCTGCTTCCTGTCGGTTTCAAACAGTTTTGTATCATGCAATTTGTGAATTTCAACCAGTAACAAACGTATTTTATCAAGTATGATTTCACGGAAGGAGTTTTCCGGTTCTACTGAGCTGGTCCATGTTATTGAAAGTTAGTTTTCCTCAGAAATTAAAAAAAAAATGTTCAGGCCGTTATCAGTTCTGAAAAATATCATTCACATACACTCTTGTTACTCTAATCAAGACAATTATGTTTTTCTTCTGCACTGGATTGAAGAAGCGCATTCTGACACGTTTGATATTTTTTTAAAAAATAAGTTATTTTGAGTATATTATCAGCATAAACGATGACAAATGATTGGTGAAAAAATAAAGTCAAAAATAGCCAAGAATCACTCTTTACCACACACAGGAGCTCGAAGGGATAATGAAACACACAAAGTTCAAGGAACAAAACTTATGAAAATAATAGAAAATAAAATAATTAATGTCATAAATTATATCTATTAAAAGCAGATATCTTACATGTTATATAGCTCGGAGTGAATTTCCATAATATTAATAACAATTATCTCTATGGAGTTTATACCTTATATTCAAATGCCGTTACCTGAAATATTTCCTCCAGCTTTTTCAAATGTTCAAAGTTCATTTGATCTTCAAGTTTGTGTGCTGTTGTTTTGGATTTTTTATTTTTCATCCATTTTGTAGCTATTTTATGTGATGAAAAAATATATTTCATAGAAAGAATAATAAAGGGGTAATATCGGGTATCACTTTGCATCTTTGGATTCAATATAACACTGATTTCTTCATTTTGGCTTGGGCTAGTGTCATGTTCACAGATGGGGGGAATAGAAACTGAGAGGTGTATTGGTGCGAAAGGTCTTGTAGGTAAAGAAGTTATTGGTGTACACAATACAATACTTACATGCTTTAGCAGTTAAAACTCCCGTCTTCAATAAATCAACTTTTTCTTCGGTCCCGGAGTGTTTCTTACCTTTATTCTGTCTGAATACGAAATTATGGCTTTCTATTAAGACTCTTACAAAATAAGAAGAGAATCAGAAAAGTATAAAAATTCTTACTTGGCTTCCTTTTCATTATCCGTCTCTTCTTCGTCATTTTCTTCTGTAGATGTAACCGAACTGGAATCACCAGAATTTCTTGCGTCATCGTCCTCTACTTGACTCGGAATTTCGGGAGCGACGTTGGATGCAGTCATCTTCAATGAGAGTGATACAAAAATTAGTAGTTAGTAGCAAAAAAGGAGTTCTGATACTAAAAGGTATAGGCAAGTTTTCCAGAATGACATGTGCCAAAACATAACATAGAATTCAACTCAGACCACTAATTTTTCTCGACCGAAGGCCGCACAGAAAATACCCGAAAAAAAGATTTCCATGAAAGATAAAACAAAATAGAAGAAATCTGCGGAGGGGAGCGAATAATCCCCGAATAAAATTTAAAAACGCATTAGCCCACCCTCACGCACACTCCAAACAAGATAAACCACCAACAAATTAATATCAAATAATAACAAAACAAGGGTGACAATAGGTAATAATCAGTCGGACGTATTCTGTATACAGCCTTTACGCAAAAGTCAAGCAAGAGCTTCGTCGTAAACATATCGTTAATACGAATGCAAACAGGGCGTTAAAATTGTTTTATGCAGTCAAACGAGTTCATAAAAACACTATAATACTAAAATCGGTGCTTATGTCGACCGCAGAGTTCATTGTCAAACAAATACCGTGTATACTTTTTTTGGACTTTCCTGTATCAGGACCGGCGAACGACCACACGCGTGTAATTTAATGTTAAAATAATATTTTCTGAATGTGGACAGATTTGATTAAATACCAACGTAGCGCACCAAAACAGTCAACCACAAATTTTCCCAACCTATTTAAGAGTACTCACAGTTTATTATCCCCGTGGTCGCGGCGTGTTCCTTTCAGTTGCTGTAAGCTTTGCAAATTAGACAGAATACATCTCAATGGCGCCAATTTTATGTATACATTGTTGCGTCACAGTGATCATTTTTTAACAGCTCGAGCAAAGAGGATAAAAGAAATATTCTTTATCCTCTTTGATATGAGCGTTTTGATGAAAGTGAGACCTCTCGATATTTTGTCAAAAACCATTGGAATATTTTGCGAAGAACTATACGGTATTGAAATCGATGAGACGTCTCGATATTTTGTCAAAAACCATTCGAACATTTTGCCAAGAACTATACTGTATTGAAATCGATTGATTCATATATTTGAAATCAGCAAAACGATTGAAGATCTTCACTAGCATAAACAATTTGGTTTGCGTTTTTGCAACCTTTTTATAGTTCAACATATCGATGTTAATTTTGCTGGAATCTAATAATATACACTATCGAATAACCGATATATTCTGGAGGAAAAGGCAGCCAGTACCAACCAGGTTACCTTCCATAGTAGGCGGTGTATTTATACACCTACCGATGTTAATTTTGCGGCAATCTCATAATATACGCTAACGAATATTCTGGAGGAAAAGGTTGCCAGTACTAACCTTCTATAATAGACGGTATATTTATACACAAAACAGGCACGTTCCAAGTATTGTCGAATTCCAAATGCTTCAACTGCAACTGCTTTTCAAGAAAATTCGATTCCTCTTCTAACCTAGTATATTTCGTTGAATTTGCTTTGCTGCCTGGGAGAGAATTATTATTATCTCCATTCGTATAACTGATGTAAAATTCAGGTTCAAAGCATTCGAGACCAACTGGGCACAGAAAAACATCGGCGTGATGGTGTTTGAAGATTCGTCTCTGGTGAGTTTTATCAAATGCACGTACCCCGCCGTTATCCCAATCGATAAAAGCGGAAAGTATGGGCAACTCTGGTCGTCTTGCGCGAAAGCCGGCATCCCGTAGGTGATGAATATATGCCAAAAATCTCGTCATCTTGAGCACGGCGGTTCACGTAGATCCCATGCGGAATAAGGTTAGGGAAAGAACTACTACCGCAAACTTGGCACGAGAGGAAGTGGTTCACCACGGTGTATTCACGGTATCTCCCTGACGCAACAAGAAGTGGAATCTTCCATCCGTCTATTCCACACACAGTTTGTTCATGGTAAGGTATTCTATCGCAAGCAGAATTTATTTGACAAAGCAAACAAATGAGATTAACAAATTACTATGAAACTTTTAATGGTTTTGTACAAAATAAACTAGAACCGAACCTAGATTACTAAAGATACACCAAATATAGGTTCATTTCACTATATTATAAATATCAATACCTATCCAATTTATTAGACTTGCACCCACTTCAAACTCAAAATCTTCAGTGTTTGAGTTGGCCATAGAAATGAAGTTATAAAATCAGGATTGTGTCACTTTTTACGAACTTAAAAAAAAACTATTTATATCAGAGAGAAAATTTATATGGAGGAATAGGACATATTATTAAGATTTGAATAAATTTGGAAAATGTGATTTTAAGTGGATTACAATTACAAAATGATTCCGTTTTACGCAATTCTTCATGAAACAAACAGTGTTGAGAATAAAACAACTTTTAACTCATTCCCCATAGCAACCCGTCAAGTGGTAATTTCTTATGGAGTCGGTTTAAACTGAAGTTCAAAGTTCAGAACAACTTTATCGCATATTGGATCAAAAGATTACTAACAACGGAAACAAACCAATAATATTAAAGGATAATTATTGTCGTTCTTCAGATCTGAATCTGTTTTTAGAGTCTGAATCAGTAATTTTTTTCAGCAGGGAGAAAAGAAACAGGAATCCCTAAGACTGAAAAAAAAGCGTCAATCAGTTCGACCAATCAATTATTGATTTAGAATAGATATTGAAAAATAACATCATCATTTTTTGTAATTCAAATATAATCAAGGCAACCATCATCTTTTTCGAATCGGAGTTTACCCAAGTTCGGACAAAGGTATAATTTAGTAATTCAATTTTTTTTAATCATGAACTTTTGTAATGTCTTGTTTTCTCAGATCACCATAGAAACAGTAAATAGCACAATATTGAAAAATACCAACATATTAATAAAAAGGCAAAGATAGTATGGAATACAAAAAATGTGATGTCCACTAAAGCTGTGTTAATTTTTTAGATATTTTGTATGGCACATTGAAAAATATGGCAGTTTTTCCACAAGATGAGCAACATAATAACACATGTCAATAGTACCGTAATAGGAAAATAACTCCAATCTAAACTAAATCACACAGAAAAAGATAATTCTGATTCCAATTTGTGCTGCTTGGGTATATCAATTCACTGTTGTTTTTGTACTGAAATTTTAAAAATCAATGGATGTGTCAGATATTCCTCGCTATGCTATGGCCTAGTTAAATATTGTATCAGTTAGTATAAGATTCTGATCATTTGATTGCACTGCTCACCTTCCGGCATCTGGTAGTAGAGGCTTGATTTGAAAAAATTTTTGGCCAGCCACATTTTGCCATGTATAAATGTTAGATGGAGTACAGAATAACCAATTTCATTTTCAAAATCCTCCAATTTTTTACAATCACTTATTTTGAGTTATATCACACTGAGCAAGCCCCCCTTAACTTGCAATGAAATGTGGCATCCCCCATCAAACAACTGTGAATTTCCCAGTTCAATGGAAATATTCTTGACAAGCGTAGAAGTCACACGACAGGAGTTGATAATAAGCATAACTAGGCGATGAAGTTAGCTGTAGTCTTGCATGCTCAACAAAATTTCCATCTATTTCCACAATCCATACAGAATACAAAAGTAGTCATAGGTTCATCAGCACTTCTTGTTTGAAGCTGCGAAATACAATATATAAAGAATCACGTGATAACTGGGTATATTCAATAACATTTGATAGGATAGGATTGGGATTCCCGTTTAACGTGCGGGAGAATATCACTTAATCATATCACAAACCACGACCTCTAACACATATAGCAGTTCCGTGAGGTTCTTGGCTCAACCTATTTATCGTTTTTCCAGTGCATGGAGCCATGGACCTGGTTGGTGGGGGAAACCGTAAGCAGTAATAATACAAGACTTATTAAATGATCAGTGACGTGATATAATATTCTTTACCTTATCAGTCATTAAGAAGGAAAAAAAAGGTTTTCCTCAGTTTGCATCATTGATGTAGAGGAGAAGTCCTTTCATTATTGGTCCATCTGTGACAATTTTTTTCCAAACCATGATGGTATAGCAATAAAATTGACACTGAATCCCACACCACAATGTCAAAAATATACCAAAAGTTAATCAAAATGTAGTTTGAATGATTTTCAAAATTATATAGGCTTAGGGAGGCATAAATTAATAAAGAAAATAATAAATGAAAGCAGTATTTCACCTGATTATATGTACATGCTCTTCCCTTACATCTTCCACAAACAAACATATCTGTCTTCGTCCCTTCTTGTACGGCCATTTGATGATCTTTGATATTTTCTTCTTCGAATTTCTCTCTCAATGATTTCATTTCTGAACTTGCCATTTCCTGCATAAAACAAACCAATGTCTATTGCAGAATGTCAGCTGCTCTGCTGCTTCGTCCACCCGAAGAAAGTGGACTCAATCAAAAGAAAATTTAGTAAATGGATAATATTTCATAACAATTCATTCACGAAAAGATTACAACATCTTTTTAGAACACCCTGGTAATATCAAACTGTAGAAAAATGTTCAAAATCTTACAAAAAAATGGTATGAACCTTTCAGACACCCGAAGAAAAACAAGACTCTGTCCTCTGGTCCATCGTCAATCAAATACTGGGCTGATATCAGTTTTCTGATCAGTGCCAAGCATGGTGCATCTAAGACCAACACTAAAGACTAAATTTCTAATAAGGGTGGGAAAATATAATTAGGAAGTTTTATTAAATGACTACCTACAATAACAAAAGAATAACCTACATCTGGAGTCATTTTTGCGAGTTTTTCAGGTGATATTGCCCCAGCTAGAACATTGTCTCGTAGCTCTGGATTACGAGTGTCCTTTAAGTTGCTGTATCGACTTCTAACTCTGTTTTTATATTTCACACCAGTATCACAAAATTCCTTGAAAATCGCTTCCTCAATCATTGCTGCTAAGAATTGACATCGCGATTTCTCAGATTCAGAACCTAGGAAGAAAAATAATTTACTGAAATTTGATATTAAAGCCCCATCAGTATCGATAGTCTCGATGGTCTTGATGGATATTTAACAGGAACTATTTGAAGTGACAAATATCAGACGTTTTACAATCTGCAGACTTATCAGTGAAGTGAAAAATATGGCTTATCGGTCGGGCTCTACCCAAGATATTATGTCATATTACACATCGTACTTAGTTCAATTGAAACGATCGACAGCATTTCAGGCCAGTAATGGACAAAATTTACTGAGCAAAACGCAAAAATAGAAAATAAAGATTTTTTCAACTTAACAGTAGTCGCTTACCCGTTTAATAGGACCAGGAACCCCCACACAAAAGGTGGATAAGTACACTTTTGGAAGGTTTAAATGATTAACAAATAATGAACTTATAAACAACATCAACACATGTAACAAACTGCCCTACTACCCCACTGCACGAAAAGCATGTTTAACTCCTTATAGGATTTTTACATTTTATTTTTTCCATAGCCACTCTTTGAAGTGGATCACCCTGACCAAGGCTCTGTGCCAGCAGCAGCCATTTACAGATGTACAGGATTAGCGTTGTTGAAAAGATTTATCTTTTTGGTTTGGCTTAGCCTAATCAAGTTATAACACGCTGGGTTGACTAGTGGGTATGAATTACAAGCAGTAATAACATGGAAAGTAAGAGGACAACATATTATACAGTAATTCTGTGCTTCCCTCATACACAGGATAATACCCTTACCGTCCCAATAAACAGGGTGTTCATAAATTCAGGACAAGGAGGCACATTCCAATTCATGAAATATATACCGCAACCCAAAATTCGCTTACACATCGGTCAGGAAACAGATTCCACAACAGAGCTACTGAGTATGAGTCACTGATGGAGCGTGCTGTAATGCACCGTCCATCTATGACTCACACTTGATGATACAAAATTACATGCGGTCCACCTGTGGCTTATGCTTGACAGAACAAAACTACAGCAATTAGGTTTGGATATTGTGTAACGGAAACAAATACTGACATACCTTAAAAATTGCAACATTTTTAGAAAATGGAAAGCCAAATGACAATTTATACTCATTGACTTGAAAATATAAAACACTCCTGTTGTTTTTTTCACTTGTATAAATAATATATTTGTGATAAAATTGACTAACTTGTGGGAGTTTCAAGTCCACGAATCAACATCTCTCTACATTTGTCTCGCACTGGATTATTCGTGGACGCTAATGATTGATGAACTTCCATTCCATTTGAACTTACATTTGCTTTAGTTGTTTCTTGAGGCTGCGAAAAAAGTGTTTGTTTGTTAGTTAGTTATTGAACAAAAATATTTAAATGATAATCAAAAATTTGATACAGCTGATCGAAAAATTTAATAAAAACAGAAACTGCTGTTTTTGAAATATATCCTGTATAGTATGGAAGTGGTAGATGGTTTCACCATCGCCCAGGGCAGATACAACTCACTGCACTTTATCATGGCAGTTCAGTTCCATTTGGGATGTTTTCAGTTTAGAATGCAGTTGCTGGTACTACATCTTTTAGTAGCTCTTTGCTAGTGAGTGGTCGTGAGTCGTCTTCTATATTGAAACTTATTAATAAAGCTTTTCTTAGTAGTTATTTGTTGCTAATATCGAAGAGAGCATTGCGTCATATCAAATTTGAAAATAT
The DNA here is from genome assembly GCA_963675895.2 of Styela plicata. Classification (NCBI taxonomy): domain Eukaryota; kingdom Metazoa; phylum Chordata; class Ascidiacea; order Stolidobranchia; family Styelidae; genus Styela; species Styela plicata. Next base: position 19,694,800 of record OZ023140.1, read on the forward strand.
ACAATACAATGCTATTTCATTCAATAACTTTTTGGATGCTTTCTCATTCAATTCAATTCAATTTCCGACATCAAACTCAAATTTGGGAATACCACTATATAACCAGAAGTTATATAAGTTGTCAAATGGCTCACAGCATTTCCTGAAGAACTTTCTTCTCGCTTTGATTCTTTTTTTGTTTCATCTTTTAAGCTTTTACTTGATTCTGACTTTTTCAATGGTGGTTCTAAAATAGTTCAGATGAATAATTGGATTACGAAAAGTTGTCATGCATTGCAGATATTGACATCAATATCTATATACAAACTCAAAAGTAATAAATCTATTAAGTTAAAACCGCATGGTTCGTTCTAATTCAAATGTACACAACTTTACAACAAATGTCTTAAAAAATATCAACAATGCTATTTCGTAGCGCTGTTCAATTGAAAACTTTTGTACATTTATTACTTCGAACCACTAGAGTACAATTAGAAAATTAAAAACAGGGGATAACAAGCTAAAAAAGTATGAGTGATCATTTAAAATTTAATTCCTATTGGTACTGAAAACTAAAAAATCTCTAACAAACCGGGAACAAGTTTTTTCCATCCTTTGATTAATTGTTTTGCAGCAGCTGCGACTTCATCACTTGATGTTTGTTTGCGGACATTATTCACAGACATTCCAATCCTTGTTTTTTGTAAAGTTTCCAGTGTCATCGGAATTCTTTTCAACGCCTTCAATACTTCTGCTGCTTGTTCCTATGAATCGAAGATATTAATCTGAGAATGCCACAATTTATATATTCTAACCTGGATCAACGTAATATGTTATCCGGGTTGGCAACAACGCTGCGAGTTTCTATTTTGTTCAAGGGATAGGATGGGTTGCTTTTTGCTCCTAAAGAGAAATTTCGAAATAAACTCATATCAAAGCAGAACCAGTGCCTAATAGGATCCAACTAACGGTCACCTAATAGCAAAAGTCTACTATGAGATATAGTACCAGTAACTACACTCATCCCTAATAGAACTGAACCACCATGGTAAAGCGCAGCGATTGGCATCTGCCCTGGAGGATGGTAAAACCACTTCTTGAATCATGTATTAGAACTTCACTAAAATATGCTGTCAAAAAGTTTTTTGTTGAACATCGTCTCGGTTTTGTGGTGATGCCATTACGGTATCCGAATGCTGAACTACCGGTATCAATAGTATTTCTTTTTTGAGACTGTGGGCAAAATTGCCCGCAGCTCGTTTATTTTGCCCAGGATAGGAATTGTTGAGACAGTCTGGAAAATATGGAAGTTTTCAACAAGACCTCATATGTGCAAAAAATGATGAATTTGCGTGCACTGTGCACCTAAAAGGCTTGCCTGCATATATCTTAAAAGGTTAGTTAAGTCCAATATTTAACGTTAAATACAAAAAAAATTAAAATCATTGACAGCAGAATAACTGCAAATATAACTGCCTAAGTTCCAGAGTTCAGCAATAGTCAGATAGTGGCTACACAAGAGTAATAAGGGAAGTTTTCAATGTACGATTTTTGGGTCTAGTGAAGTTGTATACCATATTCCGAATCTGGCATTGTCTCCCGGGTTAGGATGAGTCGCTTGCAACATGGGAAATTATTATGATAATCGGATATACAGTATATGGCACTAAACTTCATGAGACCCCTGATTTTTCACATTCATAAGCAGTACAGAGTAAGTGGACTGAATTGTTATGAAAGTGCTGCGAGCGGTAGCCTATCTGAACTAGGCGATGGTCTTATAACATCTTATCCGTAACTCACAATTAGCAATTCAGTTGCATCTTATAGCAGACATGGAAATTACCTCAGGTCAATTTTAAGGCCCATCCAACATTGATGAATAAAGCTGGAAGTTCCTTCATGAAATGTAACCTTTTTTTTCAAAAACGAATCTGACTAACCTATGAAATACCCACTGATGCGATAAATTAAAATTTAACCAGTTAACAAAGACCATCGACTTACGTCACTGTAATGACAAAGTGACACAGATAAAAAGAACTATTGCAAAATTGTCTCACCGTTGTATTTTTTGAAACCATTTTATCCAGTTTCCTTCCTATTCGCAAAACTTCTTCTTCGTTGCTCATTTTTTAATTTATTGTTGATCTGAAAATAATCTATAACAAACGCTCAACCGTAATCACACGGATAGGCAGTTGACTCTATACTACTAGGATATGAATTCACCGACGGACTCACAAACAACAACAACGCAGGACACAACGCCTGCTGCACACGACACGAGCAAAAGCAAGATGGTGGTAACTACTCGACTCTATGTCTCTACCTCGCGGTGAGTCAGAAATGACAAATATTTCGGAAGTCTGGTAATAACACCATAGCAAATTACAATTGTAATTTGTATTGTAACAAAACAAAAAAAGAAAATAAATAATTAAATCTCTACACTTTGGGACTGTCTTAATTTCCGTCATGACACGAAAGGCTACTAAAAAAAGAAGAATATAAGACAGGATAGTTAAGACAGGCCCTGTTGACCTAAAACACTAATGTGCACCCCTCTATATAGGCGTAGGAATCGGGGCAGAGGGCAATCGCTACCCTGAAGCAAGAGTGGGGATATCTCTCCCTCAAAAGTAGTCCACTCATAGCGAAAAACCTTCAAATGTGGTCACTACACTATATTTTCCAGAAATGCGCGTCCTTGGCGCGGAAAACCGACATATTGTAGTTAACTCCATCTATAGTGTTTTTTTGTTTTTTTTAATTTGAACTGAAAACTTGAAGGTTAACATTTATTGTCAAAATGGTCATAGTGGGCATGACAGAAAACGGCCTTTGAAAGTCCTTTATATATTTTTGTGTATTTGGAGACTGTTGTTTAGAAAGTGAACTCCTCATGAGTCCATTTGTAATACAGAATTTTAATTTTGTCAGCTTAACCAAACATGTTCCGTGAAACCGCAGTCCTGACTGTTTTTAAAAGTGAAAATTTTCACACGCCTATGGCGGCCGGGCCTACCTTATTTCATAAATGAGTAACAAAAATCCCAAATTCACCATATAATCATTCGATTAACCAACGGTTAAAAACGCTATCATGAACGTGGCATCATCATCTTGTGACGTCACATCCCCCCTGGTTTAAACGTATCCCTACGAATACCACTCTATATCAGTGGCTCAGCTCCAGAGTCCACTTTCTGGCACTATGTTTCTACGTAGTAGCTTCCATTACGTTCTACTACGTAGTAGCTCCCATTGACAGAATAAAATTTATTGGCAGGCCTGAAAACTTAAATGATGGAGCAGAATTCTAACCTCGAATATATTTTTCGCTTCTCCTCATCATACTGAAAATACTTTTTCTGTTAGAGTATAACTACAGATTCACAAAAAAAACATATTGGCCTCGCAGGTTGAATATATTGGGTTCGACCGTGTTGATATTTAAAGTTCGGCCCAGATTGTGTCGAACTTAGGCTCGCCTCCGCTACGCTCACGCAAATCAATTATATCTGACCTAATCCTCCTCACCTTTGATCGTCATGATCATAATGTGAAAATTGAGTGACTTATGACAGAAGATATTGGTTTGTCATGCTCGTAGCCTTATAGGTCTAACTCCATATGGGCCACATTTGCGCAAAATAGTTTTATCTAAAAACAACGACTTTTTGCAGTGCATGAACGGTAAAATGATACTAATATTTCTTTGAGTATTTTTTATTATTGAAAAATAATATCATTCAGTTCTAACATATACTAAAAGCAAGTACTCAATAGAGTATTACCAAGAAGAATTTTGTGTGAAATATTTCAGTGTTTTCAATCATCTTTTAGCTATTTTTATATTGCCTATCGGAAATGCATGTAAAATGAAGGATTCAGTTTTTCGGTTCGCATGTCGATTCAGTGGTTCAACTAATCTTGATCATACTGAGCCTTCAAATGATCATAGTTGAAATATTTATATTTTACCTTCTTGTGACGTATTCTGAATCTTGAAAAAGAGCGGTCAAAAATTTGACGAGGAAAATACATGACACCATACGAGGCGCCGTAAGCGAAAAAAATTTCCAAAAATAGCGTTTTTTGTAATCAAGATGAAATAGGACAAAAAACAGGTCGAAAGAGCGAGAATATTGAGTAAAAATTAGATTTCATGACTAAAATAAGCGTTTGTTACTGTGGTGAGAGACTGATCACGAGGTGTCGCTAAAATCCTGTAAAAGATGTGCGGCGTGATTTGTTTGAGTTCATGGACATCACTTAGCAAAGAATTCGAAGTCTGTCTAAAAAAATACTTGCAAATCTGGTTGCGTGCCCCAATCGGTTTATAATAAAGCGCGGTCGTTCGATACAATTTCACGCCACGTGAAATGAAATCTCAACCCCGGGTACTTTGAAAATATGCTCCCGATCCCTACTCAGTGTAACATTCAGCAAGGCACGCGCAACATACGTCCTACATACGTACAAATAAAAAAAAAAAATTAATGACTTAAGGAGGCATTCTCCCAAAAAACTTTTGATTTCCATATAAAATTAGCATTAAAAGGAGTAACTCTGTTTCTTCGACCCTTCTCTAAAGAAGTTTGAGAAACCTATACCTCTTGTCGGCGAACGTTAATATTGTTTTCGGGTTTTGTTGGGTTTTTGCCTGTACCCATGTACCATCCCTGATTTTACATGAGTAAGTTGGCAAATTTTTAATATCATATTTTATTTGTTCGCTTGACTTGACAAATAACATGATGTCATATCAGACACTAATATAATATCCCGTAACATTTTACAATGTCTTATCCGTGTGTGTATGTAGTTAGTGATGTACATGTGAACTCAGCAAATACAACGTTACAGTTTCGATCTTCGTCATAAAATATCTGCATAGTCCAGATTGCTGATGGTCTGACAAATTTCCGATAAACAGACGAAAGTGAAAAGTTTAAGCAAGGGGATGGAAGTAAAATAAAATTGGACTTAGCTCTATTCGGCATTTATGTTTGGTTTGTGATCAGTACAGTTAGTACTAACTTAGCGGTAAGTCACGTACATTAATTTCGTAAATTCCCGATGCCGAATGCTTCGCATAATTGTATATTACTTAAATTAGTTTTGTGGAACTGGCCATTGTGGGTTTGTGTATGATATCAGTCTTTATTAAACGTACGCAACGTTGTCGTACTATAGACAATTGCAGGTCTCAGGGGAATATAATGTTATGGACCTAGCTTTGAGTGAATTTCAGTAAAATGTGCATTTACAAGCCGCCTATTTACGTATATAGTCTTTCATGTTTATATAATTTCAATGTATTCTTTTGGGCATTGGGACACAACAACATAAAATTTTTTATCTATATTATATTATTTTCTTGGCGTTAATATAAAAATTATACGATACAATTTGAAGTGAATTTTAAAACGGACTTTGCTGGCCACAAAAAATCAACCCGTTTTCAGCAAAATTGAAAATTACACCCTCGACACTTATTCTTAAATTTTCATTTTCTTAAAAACTTTTACAGTCCATCTTCAGGGTTGATTTGAAATTTTGTCAAGCACTACTATCGAACACAATATCTTTTACATCACGTGCAAGATCAGTAACTGGCTCATTTCTAAACTATTCGTGAACAAAATTTTTCTGTCCGGTCAGATTGACTTTCCGTAATTTAAAGTGATTTTAGCGGACTATCCGAATGTTTACGTTCGGCATGGGTGGAGAAAATTATACGGTCTAAAAGTACAAACACAACTGAGTACTCTTGTTATAAATATATGCTTGATCCGAATCAAAATATATAATCACGCGATTTTATTACTTCTGCCAGGCATGAGCTATTGAAAAACAGCGCAATATTTCGTGCAAGCCGTATGCACAGTCAAAATTTAATCGTGTCAAGCATGAGCCACAGACGGCCCGTGCCTCGGCAAATGGTTTCTGACTGAGTACGACCATACTTTGGCCAAAGGAATTTATATAACAATATTAAAGTAAAAAAGTTTTACCACATGGATCGTTTTAAGCATTAAAGAATCGGAATTACATTTTAACAATAGCGGAACAATATCATCAGGTGTTTTGTATTATTACGGCGGCCGCAGATTCCGGTTCGAACAAAGGAACGTATTGTAACTTCGTTTTATATTTAAACAAGAGCAGTTGATTGTTTTTCTTTCTATTTGCCAATGTCGCAAACACATTTCCTGTGTCTGTGAAAGGATTTTGCAGCTATTCCTGTTGGCGTGTGCGTTGTATAGCGGGAACAACGGTCGAAAGTCAGTGGCATGAAGAGTCATAAAATAACAAGCATATTATAAGAAATATCACTTTGATTTGTTTAGGCCGACTACAGATGAGCGCATATAACCATACAGGTCAGAAGTACATTTTAGGTGCAAAGACTTTGCATTAATCGGTTATTACGATTTATTTTATGCCTATTTCAGCTATCCGCGAAGTATCTTGCTGAATGGGACGCTCGGTAACTCGAAAATAATCAGAGTTTTCGGATATGAGACTTCATTCATTGCATTCGTAATCGCGAACAAAATGATACAAAGAGTTTTGCTGGGAACCTAATTGGTACTCGTTCTTCATTCAAAAATGCCAAGCGTGTGAGACTGATGAATCGTGCCGTCAACGAGTGACTTATCTGTGGTTCAGGCTTGGTAAAATAAAATTTGTTACTGGGACGTGGGCGATCTCTTGCTGAAGAATCCCGCAAATATAATTCAAAATAAAAAAATTCCCAATTTAGAACAAACTTTCACCGTCAGACGATTTGCCTCCATTTAATATACAAATATTTACATAATACGTCGATGGATATGTTAGAGAATGGTTAAAACCAAGTTTGTCTCATTGATCATTTAACATGTTTACTTCGAAAATTTTACTTCAAATAATAACATATTATTGTAAATATTATGGAAATACAAACTTTGAGACTTTAATTATAATATCGAAATACGCCATATTTAATTTTTTTTAAAGCCATTATGATATTAAAACTGGAAACATTTTTAGAACATTATTAGATTTAGCCATTCCGAAACAGTGTCTTAAAATTCTGCGTTTATAACTTGCCGATTGCAATGTAATAATTCAAAGTATATTTAAATATTCTCGTGTCGGTGGTACTCTCTGTGCTTAAAGTTTACTCAGTATTGTAGTATAATAGAATATTTAAATAATATATTAGGATGAATAGGATATTTAAAAAATCCAGTTTAATTAGCAGGGCAGACGAAGAATGAAAAATAAATGAATTTGAAAGGAATCGAAAAAATTTGCAATGCACGTGATGGCTGTCCCTGGTATAGATATCAACTCACAGCCTGACAAGACCTTACCGGTTCCGTATTGGTTACGGCATTTGACCGTACATAACACAATTTCCTAAAAATATATACGCATTAATTCTTTCGAGATTAGCATCAATAATATTTTATTTAGAATATTTCTGATAGGATTTGTGTACGAACATAAAATATTCGAGAATTCCAATAATTTGCAGTTGAATAGATATACTAAACCATTCATATTTTCGCGCGAAACTTGAATGCCTTCAATACTTTCACGGATTTTATTTCATTACCGGTATTATATTAAATGTGAAATGGAATCATTATTCCTAATCAAAAATTAAATTTTTCAGGGCATGTGCCACAAATGAACCCATCAGTGGCCCGTACTTAACATGACATGTTAATCCAAAAATTTCTAACCAGGTCAAAAATGCCAGGTCAAAAATGCCAACTAACATTGAGAAATTCTCATTCTATATTTCATTCTAATCTTGTGTAAAACATTTTCGCCACCACATCCTCGCCAGATACAATTATCAGAGATGGAATTTGATCCATCATGACCTCGCATTTCGTCTTTCCTTTTCAGGAGCCAAATTTATTGGTGGTAGACTTGACTCGTGTTTAGCATATTGCCTATATTCCTGTGCGTAATATTGCATTAATACACACGTTAGGTGAGTGTAAATTACAGGGAATATCTTGTCAAAAGCGTTAAACTTGAATTTCAGCAAATTTTATTTCTTCAAGCAAAACGTGTTGGAGCTAATTTTTTCGAACTGATTAGGCAATGCATTCGTCCATCGCAACTCCGTCACTTTCTTCACTATGTACTTGTGGCGTAGTTTCGTATGTTACAAGATAAAAAAATAAACTTGACTTGATTTCGTCTTCGAGACTTTTCTGCTGTGTCGTCTTATCTTTCGCCAACGTGCGTTGGCGCGCGTATGTGGTTGGTTAATCTGTTTGTATACGTGTGAAATTCTTAAATTGTCTTGTCATTGTCTATGTTTGGAATTCAACTAACAAAGTATACAAGTATATAGATGTACGTGTGAAATTCTTTCAGTTATCTTGTCAATGTCTATGTTTGGAATTCAATTAACATGGTATAAACTCTATACTTTGTTAGTTGAATTTCAAGCATAGGCTATGACAAGATAATCGAAAATATTTTACCCGCCCTTCGCTTGCACACTCTGACCAGATGGAGTCATAATCAGCCTGTGCATGTATACATCATAAAGGTGGTAAACATGTTGGATTATTGCATCAGATTGCAGAGTTTGGTACTTGCAGTTCAGTACGGTGTGCGGATTCTACTCGCGACAATGATGATGAACGGAATTACATGAACAGAGCATGTTCAGAATGTTGAGCATGCACCATACTTATCAAAAATAGGAATATCATTTCGCCACTGACCTAGAATTTGAAGAATCCGAATTTAATGAAGTAACGAGATTCATTCAGTAATGACGCGCTGGATTATCAAATTCGCGTGGATAACAGTGTGATACAGTTGCATTTTTTTTTTCAAAAGAGAGCAATATTTAAAAAGAATTCTGAGATGGTGCAAGGTACACTAGGGTACTGCAGGAGATACTTTCACACACGAAATCACGTTCTGTAAATAAGTAGTGCCACCGAACACACCGGAGTTATTAGGGTACATCATCAATCATTTAGTTGTATAATATTAGTTCATTTAAGAATCATTTTGTGTCTTGATAAGTCAACAGCTGTTTACTTACGCAGTGACCAGAATAAATTTTTTATTTGGTCATTATTTGTCGTTAAAGTATGCTTTCTTTAATTACCACACTTTGAAATAATTTTGTAATTTTTACCATCCTATCCGAGAACGATTTGGGAAATGATAAGACAACTTATGATTATACTCTTTTGCACTGCTGTAGAGTATTATAAATGCGTGCTTTGTTATGTTTTTGCGACAATATATATGTAATACTTATATACAACTAATTACCGCTTCAGAGAGTGACTGCGCTTATACGCGTATTTACATGCTCACTTCTACCGTTGACTTTGTGTCAATTAACAAGATCGATAGCGAGAAATGAGCATCGAAGGGGTAGTAATCGGTTGTGTATATATACGATTTGTATTGGGGATTTCATGCCAAGCTTATAGTGCGTCACACGCAATTGAACCTACATGACAAATTTTCTGTTCTGTCAAAATTCATCAAGTTTGGGCCGCTGATGGAGCACACCGCGTTGACTCAGTTTATCGTTAGCCTATTGTTGACAACATACCACGACCAAGTAACCATAGTTACGTAGTGAACATATTTCGCAAAATGTTTCGCTGTTTTACGATTACGTTGTCAATATAAATTTCTGGTGAGAAGAGGAAGACTGTGGAAAGCGATATAAGGTCTGTGAAGTGTTTTTGATAGAGAATTTAGTCAGGAATTTCAAGCTTCGCGTTATCGATGCCTTCGTGGTTACCCTGCTAGTCGAACATGTTTGTTAGGTATAAGCCACTCATGACATCTATCTGTGGCTCATGATAAGCAAAATTAAATTTCGGATTGCGTGAATCCACATTTTGTAAGAATTGAATAAGCAAACTTTCCTAAAAACTTAGGCGGCATTTTATTTCGTGACGCTTGATAAAGGTGGAACAAAAGGAAGAAGCGTTTCAATTTAGATAGATTCCCCCAAAAGTTACGCAATTCAAATGTATGTAATTCAAACACAACAACACCGGTAAAAGTATTGCTGAGGTCAATATTATCCATCTGTGATTCATACACGTTGCAAGATATTTTGACCTGGCCGGAATAGGCTCATCACAAGCTCTACTAATTTCTGTGTGTTAAAACTTTGAAAGGTTGTCTTCATATATCTATTGTTTGGCCTCCAAGAAAAAGGAGCGCATGAGGATACAGCCATATTGATGACAGAATCGCCGTTTCTAATGTTCAATTAGGATCGACATTCTTTTCAAAATAAAATGAGTGACCATTAGCCATTATTTTCATTTTATCTAATTCTCTTGTCGGTGGTTTTGTCACGGACCATACGCTCCGTCACGGGCATTAAATAAACGACAATATTCTTGTACGGTAGTCTTTTATTGTCCATTGTCGGTCAGAGGGTATGGCAAAGTATTGATATTGTGTGACGCTGACAATCGATATTGAAAAATGTAGGCTATATGTTGAAGTAAAATTTGTAATTTTTTTTTCAAATATTTTGCTCAACCCAAAGACAGAGATATTTGTGTGTCGACAAAAAATATTACACAGTAGTAGGTATATAGTAAAAATAGTGCAAACCCACAATATTTCAGTATTTCTCAGAAGGGGGTGAATATATGGTCATCAAATTCAGATCCCCTACGATTGAGTCATTGATGCTTCGCGCCGTCTGATTTCTGATTGTATTGACAACTTGCTTCATTTTCCAGTTTCTTAAACATGTGTTCTATTATTTCGTTATCTAAGTGGAAACCGACGTTATCTTTATAAACAGACAGAACTGTATCGCACGTTTGACACTACACTGTCTATTCAGAATTGTCTCATTTGCGTTTCATGAATCATGTCAAAACTTTTGTCATTATTGTTCATCATTATTGCTAGCTAATGTGTGAAGCTTTTCTCCGTTTCTAACCCAGTAGTCTTTAGAATTGTCCGGCGTATAAACGAAGCAACGGGCGGGTAGGATTGTATGATATCACCCTGAACAGATGCTAATCACCTCATTCTACTACAGCAGATCGGTTCTATATAGCATGTTTTATTTTGCACTTGGGGTAGAGTTGCTGGTTTCACAAATTTATGTAGCTATTTGTCCTACTATTGGTCGTTCTATAGTCGGTTTTGTTTCGGGTGCTGCTTCCGACCTTGCCTAGGGTTAAGGCCGCAATACACGCTTGCATAACCTTGCGTTTTGCTCTAACGCAACGCTGCGCATGCGTTTGTTTACATTTTCCAATGCAACCGAACGTTTTGCTATGCAAGCTAGCGGGGAGGGCTCGTTTCGCTGCGCAAACGCGTATTGCCGTTTTTGTTTTGTTACCTCAAACGCAACGCAATGCATCAGTAAGATAACTTAACATGTATTGTTGCCTTTCAATAATAAATTAAGTGCCCTAGTTTTATGCTTTTAGCGTCGATGTATTTTTTGGAAAGTACATTTGCGCATTTGTCGCGTAATTTGTACCGTTCCCCTTGATCTGCTCTTACAACTTTTTAACGTGCTCCAAAAAGATCGTCTGCGAAACTCAAGTTGCCTACGTACTAAAATAGTTATCCTGTGCATGGATAAAGCTATATTTCAAGACATCCTATGTCGTCATAGCGGATCTTTCGAAACAACATTTTTAAATGAAGTATAATCGCAATGATTTATAGCATTTGTCGATGGAAAGGAATTGAAAAAAACTTCTGTAAACAGAAATCGAGTTATCATCCATCGCGACCTGATCCCACGATTCACTCACTATATTGCGTCAAGCGGTATGTCTGAAGTCAAGGTCAGACGTTGATTATCGCCTCATGGTTGTAATTGTATCGATGTCAGCGCCAGCTTTTAGCGAGGATAGCAGACAGTGATCTCTTGGGGGCAATCGTTGACAAGTTAGAGCAGTCGTAGTTGATATGTATCACAATAGGCAATATATGGACATGTGCTGAATGAATATTGAAAACTGAGCGAAATTGAAAATTGACCGTAACTTTAAAATATCTTTATTTAAGTCTTTTATTTAAGTTTAGCGTGATATTGGTGATCTTTATTAGGTTTTATATTATACCGTAATCCAATCAATGAATGGAAGCACATTCGCTTCGTTGTTCAAATTTGTGATACGAAAAGAATCACCGCATAAAATTTTGAAGACATGTGACAATTATTCCAATTAAGGCCATTACCACTTTTTATATATAGCATATTGTGCAATGAATTAGTTAACTTGATACAAGTCTACAATCCCAGGAGCTTTGTCGAATGCTAGACCCTGACCTTATTATCAATTATGAAATAAGCGGTTATGTTCGTATACAACATACGTCATACGCGAATAAGGGGGCGTGTCAATTTCGGATCTCGTGGCAATTGGTATCCGTGGAAGAAATTTATTTTTGCATATATTTTTGCCATCGTCGGGAAGTCACAAGCGCCACGATACCCGGCTCAGTCTAGTATCGAGCATCCAAACAAAAGCCTAAAATCCGACCGAGCACGGACTCCGATATGCTTGTATCATCCCTATGGCATGGCCAAGGTTGTACAATGTATAAACAAGACAGGACAAATCTAAAGTGTTGTTTTCTTGTATTGCTGTAGTTATAATTCCAGAGGTTTTATTCCGTCAATCATAAGCCACAGATGGACAAAGCGTCGGCGACGTGATCCATCAGACCATCAGTGACTTATGCTTTTGTGGCTGGTTTTAATCAAATTTTGGTGTCCAGAAATTCGATCTTCTCCGAATACTAGAGATCGAAACTGCGCAGTATTTGCAAAGATTTTGCACTATTTATCTCATCAATATCTTCTATCATTTTAATCAATTTCCCGACTGTTATAAAATAACCGATTTTGGATTTGCCGTACGATTTTCTAATTAGTACTAAATTAGATTGCACTATTCTTTACTGTCTAAAATCCTAAAATGGAATTCCTTTCAAATATGGTAGATTTCGAATTAGGTTCAAACCGCGCTCGGGTTTTCGATTGAGTTTAGTTTAAGAGCCATTCGAAATTTCCTATATAAATAAAATAATTGCTGATATTTGACCATATTTTGTCCATTTTGCAGCAAAGTCATGATTTATGTCAAATTTTACGTTGTAAAATTTGGCATATATCATGGTTTTACTGCAAAATACATCAGTTTATGAGTAATCGAAAAGCGAAACTACTTTTATACAGAATTCAAAATTTATTACAACTCGATAAGGACATCACTAAGTCACACTATTGTTTGCACTACACTAAAGATTGTCGATAGTTATATTCCTGAGCTATATTCCATATAAATATTTTTCCTTCAACTACCGCACTAAACGAAAGAGATTATTTTCGACGAGGTCGGTGTGTATTTAGTATTTACCAATAGGTCTCTTAATTTGGTTAACCTAATCTTTGGTGAAACCACATTATTGTGCTTTAGGATTTGGAATGTCAATCATACTAAATGGTTCATAATTCTAAGTTCATGTTACTAGTAGTTGGCCATTCTAAATTGTGATGTTATTGAGTAAACGCAATTTTGTTTGTACGTTTTAATTACTGTTTATTTGGGTTATTTCCTCTTGAAAAATTATTTTTGCATCAGAGCAGACCTAATCAACAATTTTATTTTTAATATTTTCTCACTCTAGTTTCTGTTGTCTTACAATCAAGTTCAATGCAATTTATTCAACAAAAAAAATGTTTATGACCGACCGTTGTTCTAGAAATAGGTTGTCAGCTTACGATTGTGATAGTCTTTCATTTGTGGTTATTCGAGACTGTTTCATTTTTAAGTAAAATCGTAATATGTGGCAAATTCCACAATCTAAAATTTGACAGTTTTATTTGGCAGTAGAGTCATGACATAAGCTGAATTCCACAATCTAAACTATGATGAAAATTATGATTTAGCTGCTCAATGTTCTCGGCTAAATCCGAGCTCGTGAAACTTGACTCCATATCTAATATGCAATTTCGAATATCGAATTAACCAAATTTCTCAAACATTTCATACCATATCCATAATTTCTCAACACTCAATATATAAAAGATTTTTTACTACCTCGCAAGAAAAATTTAGAAAATATTGTTTCTGAAAACGGATTTCCTACAAACTTCCAAATTTCTATCAAGATCTTCCAAGTTCGTTCACGAGTAGTGAGATGCAAATTATCTATTTACCGATTGGTAATCCTATCAGATATCTGTTTATTTTTCCAATTCCGTGCTAGCACTAATGGCGTTCTTAACCTAATCAAGTCTTCTTGTTTTGTTAAGTTGCCTAAGCGGCACGATCCAGCAGTGACTCATACTTACCAACACATTTTGGACAAAAATATTTCTGACTGGCAAAGAACGTTGCATCTTAACGCGTTCTATATGCGCCACGGTGGCTAGATTTGCTTTGCTTTATGGATTTTCGCACAAACAAAACGTTGCCAAAGTTGGATAACATACATACCCTATTTGATACGGTAGATTTCCTAATACCATACTTAGACTTAAGTTTTCATTGTTTAGCAATGACTTTTGAGTCGTTTTACGTAAATTTAAACATGCGTGACAGGATAAACTGTGAAATTTAAGCTGTATAAGGGTGAAGTATGTGTGGTCTGACTTCAGCGACCGTTTTTCTAAGTAAGGTCACCTTAAATACACACTAGACAAGCAGCAAATAAATTTACAGTCCTAAAAATGAAACAAGTCAAAAATAGTAAGCCAAGTTTGGTTTGGACTTAGTACGTGCTTTATAAGCCCGAGTTATCGTGTGTGCAATCACAAACAGATTCTAAGTAAAATTGTTAGTATTACTTTGTAACAGTAACTTTATATGACCCTTGAAAATTATGGGGTCGCGGTGCATTGAGGTACAAGCTGGGTGTACCCTTTCGTAGAACGCGTCACGCAGGACAAAGCTATTTCATAACTTTATAAAATAGCTCTGGATGTAATACCATCACGATCACCCCAAGCATAGTCTAAGCATGCACGGAAGAGGCATAATACTGTCTGGTTTCCGAATTTTGACGGCCGAAAAGCTTAGCGGTTCTTTACCGATTTGTCTCGTCGAACGTCGCGTACTACAAAACGCCAGTCATCGGTGTACGGAAAGGTGAGATGAGTGATATGATTTGTCCAAGAATTTTTGTGTAGATAAGTTATAGATATGCAGATATCAATTTCAAAATAGTGTATTCAATATTATGTAGATTAAAAATTCAATTTTACGTGACTGTAAAAAGAATAGCGTGAAAAATTCGGATTTCATACGCCAAAGTATTATCCATTTTTTATTGTGCAGCACAGCAATGCTTTTTTTAGCTTTTTGAAATACTAAAAATTGAAAACTTTCAAAATTATCGTAATATCCTAGTAGGAGAATAATATGCCAAGTATACGCCACCTAGGGTTCGCGCTCCTGAAACGAGCTCCGACTGTGACTTATATATTGCAACGTCATTTTTTATTAGGATTCGAAACCTTCAGCGTTAGATGTGCAAGGTTTAAAGTGGACCTATGTAGCCAGAAAAGTGATTAGAACGCCTGTCGAATTCCGCGGCGTCAGGAGACTTGTTGGCTTCCCATTATAATAGAAAATCAGCAGAAGTTTGTTTTCTTACTTAAAGTTCGGTGTTGAAATATGATATTAATTGGTTGAATTTTACTCTCTGGATTACAAAGAAGAGAATTGTGATTTTTATTCAAGTGGAGATAGGTATTTGATATCTACTCATGATGATAGATGAAATATTATCAGTATGATGTCATTTTCAAATTCCGTTTTAAATTTTCTGCTGTACAACTGTCCTACGCATATTTTGGTGAAGATGATTTCAATTACAATGGTTTTGTTGGTAATCATAATACGTCCCAATCAGTAAGTAAATTCGTCAAGTATAAGTGGCCGCTGTTACAGTGCCTTGGACAGGGTGATCCACACCAAGTGGCTATGAAAAAAAAAGTATGTGCCACAGATGGACCATGTCTTATCGACGTGATACATCACTGACACATGCTTAACAAAAGATGCTTTGACAATTTTTTTCTGGTTGGGATGCCTTTTTGAACATATGGTTTTGATGTAAATATTAGAATTTAATAATTGAACTTAAATGACGTAGCATTGTGGCGTCTGAGATCGAAAATATTTCATTGGTTCAGTGCAATCTCGATTCTTTTAGCAAAGATGTATGCATGGTGCCTATGCATGTCAGCTTAATAAAGTCATGTTTTTTGATTTTTTTGGTTACGCCTTCAACAAGATAAAATCAGATTTTGGGATAATGGGATTCGGTATTTCATTTGTTAACGTAAATACCGGTGTCTATGAAAAGCAACCCTATAATTTTAACAGCCATCGATTTTTTTTATTAGATAGACATTACTGTTAAAAATTGGTGCTAATGATGTCAATATTATTATGAACGATATTAAAAAATCAATGTCCTGGATAATATTGAAGCTGAAATTGACGTTTTTTGCTTGTTTTACTTCTTCTATTTATCTCGAAATTCTTAAAATTTTCCATATGATAATATTTTAAAGCAACATTAATTAATTGGAAACTATAAAAACGCGAATGTTAGCAATAGGAAATCGTAATTTTGCCCAATAAGAAATATACTTGTTTTATTTATTTATTTTTTATAAATCAGCCTTAATTTCAAAATACCGGACGACAGTAGAATGTTTCGAAATAAGTAACCACCGGTTTGATGGAATATGACAACGACTTTAAAGATATGTTACCACAAACAGATTTTACCACTTAAATGGTTACATTAACCCGAAGGCTATAATTTTTGACGATATACAATATACATGTTTGACGTCATTTGATGGTTTTCACTATTATATTGATTCTCAAGTGAATGTTTTATTTTATCAATTAACTGTGTCTTATATACACCATATATATACTTAGAGTTGGTCTAAAAACATAAATTTTGAGATTTATTTTTTGCTGATAAACGCTTTTTAATATTTTATTCCAGGCAATATTTTTAGGGGAAAAACGATTTGAGCATAAAACATTAACGTGATTTTCGAAACAGTGATCGAAAAACACAGATAAGGACACGGGTATCTCATTGAGAAATATCATTTTGTCAAGCTTGCCAAAAGATGTTGCAATGATCTTTTCTAACAGAAATCGCCTACCTTATCTTTGTTAATTTAATTTTATATTATTCAATTGAACTAGAAAGTCGCGCTATATTTCAAACAAATTCAATGACTTATAAAAAGATTTATTTTTTTATATTACAATGGTAGCAGCTTTTGAGAAATGAGTCGAACGATGAGAGTCAAGTCCTCGGCGTGAGGTCGACATATCCTTTAGATGTTCAGCAGAGTGTAAAAAATGTGATTTACTGTTCAACAAGCAGAAATTTTATTGTAGTTCTGAACAAACACGTGGTGACATAATTTCCTGACAATATTGCTTTCGTAAAGCAATTATCCGTCCTTGTTTGCTTCCACCCATATTCATTCTCCTTATATACTCTGATGGGTCAGAATTTTACATGAGGTTTTAGTTATGTTTCCGAATTAGGATGAAAATCCTGACCAAGATCTTTTGTCGAATTTGTGTCCCACACAATAAAAAAAATTTTCACATATATATTTTATCAGTGTTATTTTTTCCTTGTTTTCTGTCCTTGATCTACTAAAGAGAAACGTCAGTCTATCTACTACGTTGGTTATGAAATCACCTCGTTTTACCTCAAGATTTCCAATCAACTCAACAAAAGATACCATATTACCGCCGGAAAAACGAAGAAGTTATTGGTCTTTACTTTAGGATCATGCGAATGTCAATTTCATAGTAGATTCATCGGCAATAGCCAAGCTACACACTTTTTCGCTGCATCAAAGTATACATAAATTTGACCATATTTATGATCTTGTTGGTATATTTATAAATTCCTCCCCTTTTATCGCGCTTTATTCTCAAATGTATGAAATATAACCGAGGGAATATTTTTACATGATATGTGCCGGAACCAGCTTATGCCGAAATTCCTGTCACAAGTGAACTATGACATACGCCGTGACCTATAACCCGTCATATGATACGTGATAAACGTAGAACAAATGAATGGGTCGTTTAATTTTGCAACCTAATGCCCGTGCGAATATCGGCACCCCGTTTTGTATTCAAAGTCAGCTTTGTTATTCGAAAATAGATCATCCGGAAAATGATTGGATATTATTTGCATTTTTGAGAACTGCCTCTGTCATAGTCATAATGGTCTCGCCATGATCCCTCCCCCAATCTTCAACAAGTTATGTTGAGCTACTGATAGATCGCGGTCATCTGCGACTTATGGTCGGCAAAATCAATTTTCTAATAATGGTCAAATTATTAATTTTCAATTGTATGAGTATCTAGTTGTTTCCCCTGTAATATGTGTTTTGATTATACTGTCATTAAAACGACATCAATTCCTTCCAAAGTCACCACAGTGAATCAATTATGAAAATTCATTTTATAGTTTTGAAATACTGTACTCCATGCCATTGTAAGAATCCTTTAAAATGTTTTTTTTTTTGTTTCAAATTGAATTTATCAACTTGAAATATTGAAATATTTTAAGCTTGGTTCACTGATAGATCACGCCACCGCGACTGTTCTCACCCCGTACCGCATTCTTGGTGAACTAAATTTTTGGTCAGGTAACCTCTAGTGCAGAAAGTAACAGAAACAATGTCCGCATCCAAAGGCTTAAAAATAACTTTTCTCATCATAACGTAGCATAATAGTGATACTTCAGTTCATTGAGACTATCCAGCGCCACAAATCCCAAGTTAAAAATATATTATTTTCGTCCTAATAAGGGTTTCTTAACAACAAATTGTTGAAATACCAAGACACGCTTTGTTATGACACCCGGAACTTGTCGTCTGGACCAGCTGATCTTAGCTTGATCTAAACACAAAGCTACAATAAAGTTTTAGCCTCCGGGGTTTTGGCGAACTGGAATTTGATCAGCCATCAACCTTTGTCGTACATGAGTCGCTGATGGATCGCGCCTTAAAGGCGCGGCTCATCATCGACTCATGTGCGACAAGACGAAATTTCCGTTTGGGCTCAATTTCATTTCTCAATAACATGCTTATCGTCAATTTTATTCGGCTTTTAGGCTCAAATTTAGCGCGACAAAAACTCTACACCAGCACGACTTAGTCGTTGCTATTTGATCGGTCAATTAACCCAATAGCTCTAGGGATGTCCTTATCCGAATATTCAAATGTTCTAGAATCTTATCTAAGTAATTTCGTTTCATCTCCTAATCGAAGTAGGCAACATTTTTGTATCTGAATTCGCTCAGAGTAAGGTTTTAGAGACTTTAATAATAAGAGTCACCCAAAACCACTGTTGCGCAAAGGGCTACGTGAGGGCAGAAACGAGGACTGAAGAACTCTCATTTCAGAAAGGGGCTTATTGACACGAGTTTGAAAGCTTGCAGATCTTTGAAAGCGGTTAATTTATTTTGCGCTTCATCGATTTCATACTCTTTGTAATTAAACAATGAATTTGAAGAACTTTTTCTAGTAAAAGTGTCGTATAGCTGACGGGATGTGTATCCAATTACTATCGTAATGACTATAAGCCAGGCTTAGTTCGTGTATTAGTTTTTACAGAATTTTTGGTCTTAATAGTTTACTTTTCTATAATATAATACTTCATTAAATACAAATAAAAAATAATTTTTTCGAAAAATATTTTCGCATTATGTAGCTATATTTTAATTTTGGAACATATGCAAATCCAGTTTTAAATCATATATTTGTAGGTGTCCTTTTTAATACTCACTTAATTACACTTTGGCGAGTGTTACCACTTGTTAGAAATTCCTAGCATATTTCTGTAGAATTATTTTCTTTTTGTTCGTCATTTTTTCATTTATCAAATGAACTTGAAGTTGTCTAGACGTCTGTTTCTAAATCTCACAATTATATTTATTTGTACCTGTTGAGTTTAATGATAATTGTTATTGTCAGAATAGGATTACTTCAAGTGTTGCCTGGATACCAACACATATTTACCACGCGGATCAACATGATTTTTCTAGAATTTTGCAAAAGATAAGCTCAGAAATTTCCCTTTTTTTAAATGAGTAAAATAGGGACGTATGGTACATACATCGGCAGAAGACTGAATCAAATCTTAAAGCAGATTTTTTTTAAAAAATACACCATTTTTGAGGCGAAAACAATAGCAGCCGATAGCGCGCGAAAAATTTGCAAATTTAGTAAGTTGTTGAGAGCTCCCCTTCTTTAATTTCGCCGCCAATGGTTACATGAAATAGAATCTTTTTTCTGGTAAATACTTTGTACCGAAATGTACAAATTAAATCGATGCAGTATACATACTGAAATTTGCGTTATTATGTTTAAGTAAATTATGGGTTCGCTTTACAACTAGCATCTAGAGCAAAATGTGTTTTTTATTCTTAGAAGTACCGGTATTAAGTTCAGTTATATTCTGTTATAATATAGGGATATAGAATGTAGGATTAAAGTATTAATGGTCTCAGGAATGAAAGTGTTTTATACATCCATTCAATTTTAGGTGGTCGTTACGTCAATACGGACAATTTTTCTATTTTCAGATACAGTTGACATTAGGCATGGTTTCAGGCACACGGCAGATATCGCAGAATAACTTAGATCTACTAAACAATAGGAAATTTTATTTTGTCAAGCAGGAGCCACAGGTGGACCCGTCAGTGATCTATACCGCAAAATAGGCTCAGGCAATTTATTTCTGATTGGGAACATGTAACCTATTTGGAATCGCGAGAAAATATTCATCTACGCATGAAATGAAGCATTTTGAATCAATGATATAAAAGGCATTCCAATGAGAGAAATTTTCATTCAAGATAGTCGTATAGAAATATTTACATTGTGGAGTCACAAGGTCAAAATGACGCCACATGAGTATATCGAGAGATCGTCTCATGAAATAACGTTAAGATATCTGTCAGATCAACAAATTGCAGCGACGCCATGACTCAATATACTCATATACCATGCGTATATATTCAAAAGTATATTGTATGGGTTCAAATTTGATAAAACATGAATAAATAATATGTTGAAACTTTTCGTTAAAATATTTTTCCAATTTCCCGCGTCGTTTTTTGCCCATTCAAATACTATTATTTGAAACGCCCGATTGAATTGGGGATATTATTAACAAATATACTAGTTCAACACTCATCCATCAAGATCATGTCCGATATTTTGTTTTGTAAATATTTACAATGATTACATATGTGTTATGTCAACCAAATTATGAATGAAATGAAAGGTGTTGGGATTGATTACAATATGATCTATGTGTATATGTAAATTTCGTATCTGCAAGAAATGATACCGATGATGTTGAAATTCTATAAAACAAGAAAACAGAATCTTGTTTTTGTTCGGGCGCCCAAAACTTCCATGTGCTATTTTGGGATAAATCGAAAAATATACTATAGACCGTTTACGATTTTTATAGAAGATATTCAAAAAGTAGCTTATCAAATTTTGCGCAAGGTATTTATGGTAAAATAGTTTCTTTCTAATAATTTTTTCTGCTCCATTTTATTTGAAACCCATAGACTAGAGTGCAATGACTGAAATCTGCCCTGGGCATTAACCACTTCGTTACTTCTCCAATACCGCCATTTGGGAAATACGTAATGGCAATTGTAAATCCTTCTCATATTAGGTCATTGACAATTTTATACAGGCAAGAGGAGTGTGATGCAAAGTAATTGAATTCCTGTATATGGAGAGTTTCTACAATCACGAATTTTATTTTGTCAGACATTATCCAAAGATGGCCCACGCTTTGGTGGTGTGTTCCCATGAATCCCATACTTAACAAAACATATTTAGAAAGACTATTTCTGACTGTGGGGGATGCTCATATTGCTGATAAACTACGCCTCGACGATTCTCTCTATCGCGAGCTTATATATATATATATATATATATATAGTTTGGGATACACTTCCGACTACAGATTTTATTTTGTCAAACATGAGTCACAGATGAATCGCGCCCCGACGGTGCGTTCCATCAGTGACCCATGCATATCAAAACTTCTTTCTGCAAATATTTTTCTGTATGGGCTGATGGATCGGACCGCCTCGCGGTCAACAAAAATTGCTTTTGATTTCGTTTTGAAACAAAATTGATATTTTTGTTATTATATTATTTTAAATTGTGTGAATCTCATGATTTAATACGAAGTTACTGAAAATATTAACCGCACGTTATCGTTACCTTAAAAAATACGGAATGCGTACATGCTGAAAAATAATCTCGTTTGTACACAGAAATGACCTTTACGGGATTCGGGGTCGGTGATTCATCTGTTTACTTGCCAGAAAAAAAAACTTCGGAGACAAAATCTTTGCTATGTTTTTGTAACACAGTGTATTTTGTATAATTTCGACTATAGCATAAAGTTACTTATTGTTCTAATAAATAAGTAAATTATTTTGTCCATTATTAATGTTTGACAAAGCAGTATTTTTATTTGATGTATTGGTATTTTAGTGTGTCATTTATTTGATTCTTATTTTACATTTTTTCATAAATTCAGATAGTCGTTTGATTGATGTGTTACTACGCGATTCTCTTAAAAATTCTTTATTTGTATAAGAGTAATCTAAAACAAAATATCCAGCATATTTTCTTTTAGGAATTTCATATTGCCATGAATGGCTCATGCATGTTTGTATGCAAATTCCCTACATGAGTATTTTTCTCCTATATCATCTATTCATTTATGTCAAGTTTTATTTCATTTACATGTAAATATATCGAAAATATATGTAAAAAAGACATATTGATAGATTGCTATGGAGTCGTCATCTTTATATGTCCGATTATGCCACAAATTACTGTGTTACCTTGACAACCATGAAAACTTGTGTTGGCGATTAAGATTAAGACTGATAGTTTGTGACGTCATCAACGATGTGGGTTGAAGCACGTGCAAGGGTCATACCGATCAGAGATAAGTGTTTTGCCAAGTATGGGTCACAGATGGATCGCGCCTCGGCGGCGCGATCCGACAGTGACACATACCTGACAAAATATATACAAAAATATTTTTGATTGTGGGTAAAACGTGATACATCTGCGATCAAAACTAGACCTCCCGATTCAAGAATATTGTGTTGTCTTCTCGTAAACAAGACATTATAATCAGAGGATCAGATGTCCTGTTCTTGGTGAATAAAAAAAATGAAATTGACGTGAATTAG
The DNA here is from genome assembly GCA_963675895.2 of Styela plicata. Taxonomy (NCBI): domain Eukaryota; kingdom Metazoa; phylum Chordata; class Ascidiacea; order Stolidobranchia; family Styelidae; genus Styela; species Styela plicata. Next base: position 19,718,092 of record OZ023140.1, read on the forward strand.
ATAAGAGACTGCGAGACAAGATAAAATGCCATGGTGATGAATCTACTATATTTTGGGTTTGGTTCAATCGAAGTTCACAGAATATTAAAGAATTTGACACTTATTTTGTAGCATAAGTGAGAGAAAGAGAGGATATTAGTGCTGGTGTACTGTAAAACTATTATATTATGACAGAAATGGGATAGTGTGGTAATGGATTGAAATTCTATTTTATTTATTTCATTTTTATGGCTAACAAAAACCATATTATATAACTGTAATTTTTGCTGGCTTCTGATGTAGTTTGGTGTTATCGTTTGTTTTTAAAATCAGCACGAAGTTCATAGATGCAATAATATTTTTGGCAAATTTACATTTTGATTTGAATTTTTGATTAACATAAATAATCGCATATTTTACCCATTATATATCATTGTCGGGATGTACGGTAAATACTTTTGTGGGACAGTAATCGATATTGTAAATCAAATCTACAAATAAAAAATATTAGAAAATATTAAATAAAAGCGTGTCAGCTTTTTCGTTAGAAAATTTTGTATTAGATATGAAACGGTAACATAGTTTTGTACGAATTATGGAATAACCAAATGCTAATTGGTGAAAATGATGAATTTCTAAAATAGTATTATTTAGGCTATATTTGAATATCCCCAACAAGGTTCTCCTTATTGTTCAGTTTAAACGGTATTCGAAATTCATTGCCTAAACAGAATAACGTTAAGTATCAATATGTCAGATAAACGAAATTGCCTATATTTTATACATTTTATAGCATACATTTTCGTCAGATATTCTAACCTAAAATTAAAAATATATCATGATTTCACTGAAAATAAGAACCGTTTCAAGAGTAATTGAAAAAAAAAGAAATTTCTCCAATCAAAATATAGCTGATACCTAATAATGAATCTTCATTCTCCAGCAACCAGAGCTTTTCAACTAAAGTCAAATAAACGTTACAATAAAATATTATTGATATTGATCTTCTATGAAAGAATCAGGCTGAGGTCTAGGCGTGTCGTTGGTGTATTTGTAGAGTAATTAGAATTTCTAATAAATAGTTTAATGATACCAATATAATAAAAAGCAGTAAAATCGTCGCTCTCTGACCGTAATTTAACTTGACTAAAACCAAATGAAACTAAAAATTGACCTTTCCATCAACAGCTTATAATTGTCATAAATGTCAATCTCGCTTTCAATTTTTAAAAATATTTAATTACTGTAAATAACTATAAATAAATTTACTGCATTTTTCACAATGTATCTAGCATTAATAGAAGGGGTGCGGGGGCAGCTAGTTAAATAATAATTTTATTTTTATGTATATTGCGACTTTCAATGCCAAGGACAATTCTAAGGTATTGTTGTACTTGTTGTTTAAAAATGTTGATGCATTAAGTTTTATGAATACGAAATAAGGTCGAATTTCAAAAAAGCTCTTGATGTTTGGCCTTCGTGGTTGGGGTTAGCACTTTCAAATACCATCATTTTTCTCGAATCATATCATTTCTATTTGCTGACGCTTCTCATTCGCAGAAGGCGGTGGTTAGAATTTAATGAAAAATGACTTTGTTCAGGAAATTCCGATCACCATTGTGACGACATAGTTGCTGAAAACAAAAACGCATTTCTGAGGCATCGTAAGTTTGTTGAAGCTCAAAATCGATGTTGACTTTGGATTCGTTCTCTGGCCAATACCGTAAAATAATATATAGTAATCGGTGCAAATAATTGGAATGCATCATGCAGAAAATAATGTGCACCGAATCTACACCAGAACTACTCGTTCCCTAAAGAAAACTCTCATACTCAGTGAGCCAAGTATTCAATTTATACAGACTGCTTTGATAGGAGGAGGGAATGTTATTTGTTTGTAACGCATCGTTTAACTCATCGTTTAAGTTGGAAATGACGTAACTTTCTATTTTTGCCAATCTTAGGAATGACGTATCATCTCTAGAAAAAGTTTTATTGTCTTTTCCGGTATTAAGAGGGGTCAAGGACATGAAAGTACCTTAGTCTTATAAATGGACCGTGTAAGTGGTTATGATTACGCCTTTTAAGAGCTTAAAATATATCAAGTTCTTTATTTGCTCAAGACAAATATTTATGTCGCGATCCTTTATATAAGATTTTATAGGTGTTCCTGTCTCTGTCGGTTGCGTTTTTGAATCCAGTCCAAAAAGTTCAGTTTTGTTTAGTAAGAGATACTGATGATTCGCGCCTTCTAGGCGTGGTCCATCTGTGTCTAATGCTTGGCGAAATAAAACTACTGATTGGTATCTTAACATTATTATCGTTTTAATTATGTCTCATGCTTGACCATACACTGACTTCATTTACGATTGTGATCAGTTCCGTTTCTCCTAGAATGAACTGAAAATTAATTCAATGAAATTTGCCTAGCATGAATACAAAATCTCAATTTACAAGTTTTTCCTAATTCAGACGAATTGATATTCGGGATGTACGCCGTTGTATAAAATAGAATGTTTCAAAGTGTTAGTAGAAATACTATAGTAATAAGTCTTCGATTGAGTTACCAAAAAAGCTTCAAGGTTCAAACGTAATATCAGATGAAGTGTAAACAAATATGAACCTATTGATGATTTCTTATGATAAGTTCTTTGATGCAAGCTCTCAACGACTTCTAGGGAGATGCCAGAGTTGAGCTAGTTGCAACCTAGAATTTTAATTCCATTGAATATCTTGAACCCTAAATTTGGCGTGCGTGAGGATTTACCTGGAAGCGAGAAACGTAGAGTATCTTGGACTTTACTAGTTTATATTCCAGAATATAATTCATCATATTAGAATCTTAATCATGGATGTAGCGCCATGATTTACAGAACTCCATACGATAACTTCGCCAGAACGAGCGATTTTACGATATAGCATATAGAAGTTATTTAGCTTCCACAGTAGTAAAAAAAATACATAACCCTACATTGAAAATGGAACTTTCAAAATTTTCCATCAGCTCCAGATACAAGTTCAAAATATAAGCAATATTGTCTTGTCGATGCGCTGCAGGGGGAAAATGCTAATAATACACATTCTGTAGCTCGAGCGTGAAGATTGCTTGACAACATTGTCGAGAACTGCAGTCACGTATCTGCAAAGCCTGAAACTGCGGAACGAATTGAACACTGTACGTTGTTTGTGAATTCAGACTAGGATTTAATGTAAAAATCGCTCGTTTGTGGATTCGACTACTTGGGTCATTTTTTTTCTGCTGATAATTTCGGGAGCGATATGAGTGTGTTTTATAATTGTTGTGGAAAACAAAAATGCTACAAAAAACATCACCCAAACCGCTTCAAATATGCGTTTTAAATACGCGCTTCGCTACCTGCAACATTTTTATTTGTTTGTCTGTCAAATAAATGACGCGATCTCCAAATATTTGCTTATCTACAAGGGGGATAATCTCATTAACCGACTAACTGTGATTGATGACGGACATGAAACAAAGAACATAGTACCGTTCAAAAGTTAGAGTTACAAGTGAAAAAATTGATCAAAATTCTGTCAATAAGATACATCAACTGTGCACCCAGCATGGTCTGCCCAAAAAGTTTGTCTTTATCAAAAGGTATCACAGATAATCGACTGGGCGTTTTTATAGATGTGCAGTCGGAATATTTTTTAAAAGTTCTGTAAGCACGAACTATACAAATATTACGGGGTTTCAATGGTATCTTGTTACAAAAGAGGGTTGGGATCGAAGGTATCCTGTACTTGGGGGTAAAACCTTCAGTAAATAGCGCCAAAGACACGCAATATATTTCAAAAATATACAATTAAAAAGAACTGAAATAACCCACTGAAATTCGAGAATCCCCAAGTTTTAAACCACTCAACGAATCACAAAGTAAATCATAATAGTTGGGAATGTGGAACAATCCAATCAGATTGGTGCGATCCATCAATGACCCAACCTTAACAAAAATACGTGAGCACCAAACATTTCTGTGTGGGACTGATAGTACTAGTTTAAGATATCTAACTTTTTAACTGATTGTAGTATAGGGTATAAGATATATTTTTATTCACTTGTGATTATATTGTTATTCTGTAGCTATGCCATTTCTTAAACTCTTTTTCTCGTTACTGAATTATCGAAAATCAAGTTTTATCGAACCACATTTTTTAACAGTCTTTTACCATATTTGTCCTTTGCAGAGTGCAAATACAAACCTATGTTTATACATTGCTACTTAACACGCAATAAAATTATAAATGTCGACTGTAACTACTTGTATAGCCAACTGCTTGAAAAGTAACCGCGCTAACAATTAAATATAAGTGGTTTCATCAGTGTAATGAGGTGGCTGGAGTAAAAATGATTGCAATGCTAAGTATTTTTGAAGAATTTTATGTAATATTGTCAGTGAAGTGCGGTAGGATGAGGTGTATTTTCTATGTTGTTGGAGAGGTAAGCCAAGATGGAGTTTTTGTCCCATCGAAGCCTTCACATCTTTTATATTTTTTTTTATTTTTTTTCTCATTGAATTCGCTCTTAAGCAAGGCCCTGAAGCAGTGCCTGAAAGGAACCAATTTACGGCCACTTAAAAGCAAAGAGCTACGAAAAGATGTAGTGCCAGCAGCTGAACTCAAAACAGAAAAAAAAACAAAACGGAACTGAACCGTCCTGGTAAGTGCAGTGAGTTTCATTTGCCCTGGGCGATTGTAAACCATCTATCACTTCTTCTGCTGCGTAGATACAGGGTCGGCCCGCCTCCAGTGTTTACTCCCGTTTAATGCGTATTCCTAACGTTTATTTTCTAATTGCGCAAACCTATCGCCACTCCTGAATGAGTAACAAACAACTCAGCGTCAATTTCTATCCCAGTAAAAAGTCTTTTTATCCAAACAAGTTTTGTTAACGTAGGAGGCACTCTTGGATCGCGCTGCCACAGCTTATCGCGCTGCACATGCTTGACAGACTCGACGAGAGCTATTTCCTATCGGTTATTTGATTTTGTTAATCAAAAGCCAAAGATAGAGAGCACTCCATCAGCTTAAGCTCAACAAATACATGCGTACGTACAACTGATCGTTCACATGTACTTTTTACCTCTATTTTGCACTTAAAACTCTTCATATGGTGCTTAGTCTGTGCGGGAACAACACTAAAGAGTTTGTCGTTTGAGATTAAAATTGTTTTCATAAGTGGAAAATTAGACGGAGGTATTTTGAAAAACACCGAAACAACCATAAATATGCGTGGTGTCATTAAGGAAAAACGCACTTTGTATCTCACATTGCTTTAGGCTGGTTGCCCCCTTCACATACATATATTTTTGAATCGAAAATTGATGAAAAATATTATTAGACATCCAAATTCTTACGACATATTAGCATACATTTTGGGAATGTCTGTAACCTCGAGATGAAATTTTTATTTAAAGCCTTCGCAAATCCTAACAAACCTGATATGTACCCGAATGGATTCGAATCTTCATTTTTAAACCCCCATCCCCCGCCTTGATAGTGTCGAAATGAAGGGGTAGAGATGAAGTTGATTTTTGAATGTTAGAAATGGGTAATATTGTTTTTATTGAAGCACAATTTATCTAATAAGACAGTGTTGCTTACAGGTTGAAGATCTCGTGTTCAAGTCCCGGCGAGTCCGACTCGCTTATTCATGCCGCCACTCAACCCATGGTGTAATAATTTGGGTAGGCTAAGCCGAACAGGAAACATCATTATCTTCCCAGCAATTGTAACTCTGTTCCTCTCAAGTGCCCGCTGGTACAAGGCTTTAGACAGGGTGATCCACTCTAAGAAGTGGTTATAGAAAAAAAATCTGTGGCCTACTCTTAGAAAAGAGACTGACTTGCGAGCCCAGTCAGAAATATTTTGTGCAGCCATCATTTTGCAGATTTCACGCAGATAGACGCGGTCCGTCTTTGTCTCATGCTCGGAACAAAACAGAATTCTTGTTTGAGAGAGCTGTCGATATCCAATATGTTTCGAATCAATTCAGATCAAAATTCCTAAGCTATTTACTCGAAGCAACTATCAGGAATTTTATTTTGTCAAGCAAGCGTCACAGATGGACCGCGTCTCATCGACGCGATCCATCAGTGACACATACTTAACTTTTTGTTTTGACAAAAAGTGTTTCCGAATGGGAGCAGAAACGGCACAAGTAATGAAATACCAATACGACGTAGTTTGTCCTTTACAGTATGAACATTCTTCGCCTCTATTTCTATTGAGTCTAATACTAGTGTAGCATAATTTAAAACACATAATTTAGAGATCCTTTTTTAAATAGGTCAGGAAATGAAAAGATATTTTGGAAACAACCAATTTGTGGTTTATCGTTTATGCTGTTTTAAATATATAGTAGATACGCATTAATGACAGATAGGCGACATTTTTAATTACTGACGTTAACATGGACAACGTGAAATGTGTTTACAAGCGGGGCTAGACAAAATCAAATCATTAGAAATGCGAATCTGATTTGGATAATTTTTTTTAAATAGAATCACTAAATTCCATTCGTGAACCATACCAGATAAAACCTGCGCCAATTATAGTTCATACTTCTGTGCTGGTATGAATGGATTGTGAACTGGCACTGTAGCGAGCGGTTCATCTATGACTGAAAGTCAGAATAGTGGTAACAGAGGCTTGTGTATATAAAGTCGCGTATTTATGTTACCGATTTTCTTGTGAGTGACCCATAATATTACGCGACCCGCGGTCGGATGTCTGTCTTCAAATTATTATCTAACTGGTAACTATAGATCGTCTCTACTTCTAATTGGGTTTATGTCATTATAAAAACAAACCTTATACTCTATTTACTTCAAAGGTTAAAAGCCACGACCTCTTTTACCTTTGTTAAGTAAATTGCGTTTGTAGGGTATTTTGACTAAACAAATAGGGGTCATAGTTCAATGATGAAATTGGATTTTTTCAAGCATGAGAGACTGCTGGACCGGGCGTGAACGGCGCGATCCATCAGTGACCCATATTTAACAGACCATGAATGAATCTAATTATTTTCTTTTCGGATAAATTAACGCGAATATGCCATTCGTAATTTATATTTAAAATTAGTGTTAACTTTAAACCATAAATTCATTTTCTTTTTTTCTCCCGTCCGTGATTATGGTGTATCATTTCAAAAGCAATCTTCCAGCTAATAAGGTTTTTAAATATCTAATATAGAGAGTGTGCAAAAGATTTGTAGATACAAAGGGCGTTTGAAAAATTTGGGACTTTAACCTGATGCTTGTGTGTGTGAAATAATTCAACTTTGACGAAAAATATTATTTTATCGAAATTAAGTTTAAAAAAAGATTATGTCTTTTAATTCAAATGTGGCAAAATACCAAAACCGCTCCAATTGTATTATTTTTGTTTATTTAATCCGAGTGACTAAAAAAGTGCACATTCGAGCCATAAAAAATATATTTTAAGGAACGGCTGTCCACAACAAAGAATTTAACCTTCGTCGTTGATATGAACCGATAAGCTTATTATTATCTTGGTGTTTTAACATCCTAGTCTAAAGACCTTGGGTTGATTCCCGGGCAAGTCCACCTAGCCTAGAAAGTTATTGAATCGGCGATACTGAGTACAGATTTTATAATTACGGTATAGGCTCTACCGAACAGCAAAGAATATATCTTTAGCAACTCAACTCTCCTCGTTTCAGCAGTTTCTGAAGACGTGTTTGAGTATAATCTACTGGAAGTTGAGAGTAGAATAAATACATTGTCTCGAAAATTTATCTTTTTAGTAAATATTTTGATGCATCATTCCTTAGCCCACTTCAAATAGTCTCATAGAGCATATTTCAATATTTACATGTTTTGATCATCTTCATGTATCACAACATTAACATAGCCTTTTATTACCAACATAGCATAAACTCTTATTAATGGTTTCCTGGATTTTGAGACGTTTTGTTATACTTGAGCATCTGAAGTATATAAGTTAAAACAAAATTCTATAGTTATTCTAAGTAATTTCGAAGTAAACAGCCTTTCAAAGTGCAATTTCGTCAATCTAAGCATAGTCAATAGATGTACCGAGCTTTGAATGTGTGGAATTTCTATGGTTCATACTTGCTTCGCTACTAGAGTGTTTGATTACAAAATCTACATAAATACAATAAAAGACCCTTGAGGAGTTTTCTCAAGTAGAGGCGAGTGTACTCTCAGCTTCTCTAATACCCTTTCGATCTTGAAGTTAAAGTAATTTAAAATCGTTTCATACTTCCATTCAGAAAAATTGTTTTTTCAAATATGCTCCACTGATGCACCGCGCCTTGACGGCGCGATCCATCAATGATACATACTTGAAAAATGTTTATTTAGGCAATTTTAACTCATTGTGGTTTGTATTTCTTTTTACTGAATATTCGAGCATTTGGACAAACACTCATGTCTTAAATTGATACTCATGGGGGTTGGGTGAACCCTTGATAACACGCAATATACAAGTTTCCGACGTGTACTTAAGTTACCGGTGCGTTAATTTTAGAGAAGAATATTGCAATGATACCGGAAACGAAGAAACTGAGGGCAATGTTAGCGTTCTTTTTTAGTTGAAAAGTACGTTTTTGGACTGTGGATTTATGCGTATATTATGTTAATATAAATTAGTAGTAGAATGTATTTTCCTGATATTTTTTCAGCTTTAGTTTTCACTTGCTGTTGCCCGAAGAAAATTAATCACGGTTTATTCTTGTTAAAGCCTTGCGTATGCGCTCCATGAATACTTTTTATCGATGTTGCTATTTATCGATGTCTTTCATACATATGTTTAATGTAAACGTATATACTAGTGTGTTTAGTTAAGCATTGGTGCTGGGGCAGTTAGGATACAAGTGCAATCTAACTTGTTCAGGACAGCAGAGAGTATTTTTCGCAGTATTTTGCAGCTACTATGTGAACATTTCACGAAGTCACATTTGGCATATAGATTTTTTACGTTTTTCAAAACTTTGACATGTCTGGATTTTGATAGTGGGGACATTTTGTAACAGTCGGTAAAAACAGGAAATACGCTTTTCTTAGAATTGATAGAAATAAATAGTAGAAAATAAAATTTAAAATTCGATTATAATTGGACAAATTATGCATATAAATTCGAATGGCAAGTGATTCGGTTCTGTCGAGCTTACTCGTGAAATAGAACCGAGTCAATTCTGCATTATATATTTTATTCTATGGTAGCCTGAATAATGCTATCCCATAATCAGGCAACATTACAGGGCAATATCAGAAAATTTACTTTATTTTCAACAGTTTTCGTTAACGTTAAATATCCTGAATTTGAATGATTGAAAAATCTATTTCGTGCTTGTTCTATCTTATCGTTTTAATCCGCTGGTAAACTGCGGTTACATGACTGATCTTCGTACATCGGAGGAGATTGTGTGGTTTTGGCAGCGATACATGCAAAGATATGGCGTTACTTCAATATCTTGTTTACGTTTATGTCACTCTTTAAACTAATAAACCGATTATCGCCATCTTGTTTGTACAATAATAAAATTAAATTTCGGATGATGACCTATAAATATACTAGATGGTAGACGAAATGAAACGTTTCAATTTGATGGAAATCTGATGAATTTCATGACCATGTATTAATATTGATAACTATTGATTGAATTCAAACGAATTTTTGTGTAAATTGCACAGTAATTATTGCATGTTTGTATGCTAATGTTTTTCAATTATTGAAAAACTTTAACATGCAAAGCAGGCAACAAAAGTCGAACATCATGCAATGAAATCGTCTTTAGTATATTATTTTTGGCAGAAGTTTTTTGTGACGCCCAGAACAAATCGACTGTATCACAATTTGCTTCGGAGTTCTCAAACCACAAATGTATCCACAAATGAATACCTTTCAGTTTGTTTTACTTATTGTACCGCAATGTCAAATCCTGGGTAATACTTTTTCGTGTACAATTCTTGAGCTGATAATAACCAGGTGGAACGAATGCGTTTTTTCTGTTTTAATGCCCTTTGACTATTTTGTTCTTTTGCCCATTTTATAAACAGCTCACGCTAATCAACAATTTCCTAATTGCTGCTCGTAATTTTTACGAATCTCGTTTAACAATCACTTAATAGAGTAGATAACCTTGATCAAGTCCCGTGTTAACTCAGCCTTGTTGGAAAGTCATGTGTGCTCCCGTTCTGCCGAACATACACAAGTTATTAAACCATGGGTTGAGTGGTGGGCATGGATTAAAGCGGCCGGACTTGTCGGGTAGATCCGAAATATTTTTCTACGACAAGCGCTAATCGATGGCACTAGTCTTTTATTGTGCTTTCACTGGGAACTAGCCTGTGGTTTTGAACTGTCACAGTTCCCTTAATGACTTCATCTACTACTAAAGCAAATATTAACCATCATTTAATGAAGGGAAAGACTGTTTTTAGGCTTCGAATTGTGACATTTGTTTCGCTTTGTTGATCGCCGAAGCGTGTTCGGCGCATTCCACGCGTGCATCCTCGACTTTGTCACAAAGGGTGTCATTTCCGGACAGTAGCCTAGGAAATCTCGGTTGTGTGCGAACCCTCACAAATAGGGAAATTATCTCAATCAGCAAACTAACATTTTCTCAAGTATGGGCCACGGATGAAGTGCATTCAATGCGCGATTCGTCTGTGTGTCATATTTGACAAAATATTAACTTCAATTACGTAAAACGTATATAAATGAGCGGATTTTTGTAACGATTCGAATGAAGATATATAATTTTATGGTCAGGATAATTGCGCCTTACAGCCTAGTTAAAATAAACTAGCTCTTAGTATAGAACAGCATACCTTTGTGATTTTGTGAATATGGGCAATATAGTATAGCACGATCGACACAGTCAGAAGTATTTGATTTTACGAAGGAAAGCGGCGATTTTATTTGAGATATGAGTTGATTGCTTGCTTCAGTTGCTTGTTTCTTGGATATGACGCTGACATTGTAGGTGATCTTGGGTTTCAGCCCCGGTAAGCCCGGTTGCTGATGTCCACTCTATAATAAGTTGGTTAGGTTGAGCCGAAAGGCAGATTATGTGTCTCCCATAACACTAACTGCAACCCTGTGTTTCGAAGTAGTCGATAGAATAAAAACGTGCTCAGAGTGGCGGCACGAAAATGGGTTTTCAAAAAGTGTTTTTGATTTTTTGCGATTGGTTTTATAAGTTACACTGTTTTCTACGTTAAGACACCAGCTCTTGGTCTTCCTAGGACGGTGATTCAAGTAAAGGTTTTCAATTATTGATTTTTCTAAATTTGACAAAAATTTCCAAGTAAGAAGTATTTCTTTTTAGTGCATTCAGATATTTTTTTTTGATGCATCATGTTTTGTTAAATATGGGCGCAATCCTGCACCCAGTACGTGACAAAATAGGATTTCTGATTGGGGTAGCCAAGTGCGAATGCGCCGCGCGCAGGTAACTTAGTACCTCGAATCAGTGCCATATATTATTTCGAGTGATCAAATTTGATAATTTCTTAGATGATGTTGCAAAATTACTCACTAAATTTCGCCGTCAAAGACAACCCGTGGTTCTTATCCTTATTTTGTCTTTCTATCTTGAATTTCAGTTAGACATCTTAGTGCTAGTTAAACTATAATCTGTTGGTTTGAGTGTGGATATTATTTCAAAGATTGCGAATGAAAGAATAAAGACGGGAATAGTGGAAAAGATTTCATCGTGCATTTTTTACACCGTCAATGTCATTATTTTTGTAGGAATTACACTTATATTATTCAAACCTGTGAATGACAAAACTACGATAAAGATCGATTGTTTACGATATAAAGGTAAAATTTTTTGTTGCATCTCGTCCCGATCGAAAATTATTTGTCAACAAATTTTGTTAAGTATGGGTTACTGAAAGATCGCGTCGATGAGACGCGGTCCGTCTATGGCGCATGCGTGGTAAAATATAATTTCGGTTGGGCATGGAATTTGAAGTAGCATAGTAATATATCTTTGGATTAATTCTTAAAATGTATATCACCGATCGTTTTCCCTATTCAGATTTCAGAAATTAAATTTTGTCAAGAATGAGTCACAAAAGGATCATAGATGGGATCCTTCGAATCAGACCTGTCAATGTATATTGGAAAACAGTGAATTTTGTTATCTAAATCTAAATTTTTGGAATATATTGCTTTTCGAAAAGACGTTTTTGACATTCCATCTTACGAACTCGTTCTCGGTGAAAAATTAACTTTTTTGACAACCGTATACCTGGGCAATTATTTCAAATTTATTTCCAACGGGGGTTCAAATTTTTATATATACCTTTGCCATATTTTGTTTCTCTCATTTCGTTCCCCGTTTCCTCAATTCCACTTTAGCAGTCAATTGTGGGCAAGATTCCTTCTTTATTTACAAACCAACCAAGCACTTCATTACCCCAGTCAAAATAACAAAGAACCTTCTCATCGCTTTAAATGATCCATTAAATTGATCACTCGAGAAGCTTGGTCGGAGGTTTCAATATCTTAGTCACTTTGTAAACCAGGCAAAGGGTGTTTTTCAGGTTCAAATTTGTATTTGTTTCCTCGCCATCTTTTACCGAATTTAAAACAATATTTGAATCTCGTCAACGTGTTTTGTTCTGCCAATTTCGTTAGTTTATATATTCTAGTGTATAGTTTAGAAATTGAATCCATTGTTTGACATTTGGGACTAATTCGGTGAACGTGTTTTGTGCGCGTATGTTACACAGCGCTTTAGCAGCGCGATCCATCAGTGATCCACGCTTGATAAAGCATGTTTCAACAAATTAATATTTTCTGACTGGATTATGGAAGGATATACCCAGTCACAAATTTTCTGTTTTGTCAAATATGGACACAGATGGATCGCGCCGGAAGAATATCCTTCCATAATCCAATCAGAAAATAATAATTTATTGAAGCATGTCATGTCAAGCGTGACAAATCTCGTTTCTGCTAGTAATATCCGGGTTGAAAGTAATTTCTGTTTCTGTACGCTGAAATTTTGTGCCAATGTTTTGAAATCATCGACGTAATCGAATGGTGTTCTGCAATTTACCTCACCTTTGTTGGTATTTTTTTGGATTCGGTTTCTTCAACGTAGGGCATTACGTCAATTATATCCTTCGATAATTAGTACTATATCTATGCCTACTTGTGTGTGCTGTTTCAGTTACTGCCAATGTATATCACCCTAAAGGCACGGTCAGTGATTCGACTAGTATCGAACCTTCGACTTCGACTAGACGGTACTATCTCAACATTCTTTGTACATGCAAATATGAATCCTCAAACTAGTACCGATACCACGCGAATTGAACGAAATGAAAAATTGTGTTATTAGTATAAACTTTACAGGTTTTTGGTGTCAGGAAGTTTTTATTTAGACTTCATTGTGGTCTGAAGCCAGTAAAAATAGTTTCGGGTTCATGGGTGTCAGTTGTCTTGCTTGATGTCTGTTTGTGACTGTCTGTGTGAGAGGAAAAGGTACTGTAATGAGTAAACTAGTATTTGTATGAATATTTGTTAGAGAAATTTGGAAACGCTACAGAGTTTGGGAATAGAGAATCGGTATCTGCGGCCGAATGCCGTGATGGTAAATTTGTTTTTTCAAATTAAAAAATATTTCTCTAAACTCAAAAATATCAACCAGCGGCAAACTTCCTCCCAAATTAGCCGCCTAAGACACCCTAAGCAGGCGATTCGTGGACTCCTATTATTTAGATTATCGGGGTTAGTGTTGACATGCTCTTCAATACATGAACCAACGCCGTATCGTTGATCGTTGGATAGGGATGTTACCATTTTGCGATATTTACTTTACCATTGCGCCCTCATTAACTTCGTCCATCGAAAACAGTTTTACTATTGTCTCATGCAAAATATCTGAATTTCAATACGTTTCAAAGGAAAGATATTTTCGCAATAAATCACTTCTTTCAACACAATCCTTCTAACACCCGCAATCTTACAAGATATCAGACATCAGCACCTGCGACTTCAGAGTTTCGGAAATAGATCTTTAATCCAAACCACATGAGGATATCGCATACTTTTCGCGGTTCAAATTCATTCACAACAAGGGCTCAGATTAAATATTTGAACATTTTACGACGTTGTGTCGCAAATCAGAAAATATCTTTCAAAATATTTTGTTAAGCATGAGTAACTGATGGATCGCGCCGCTGAGACGTGATTCATCTGTAACTTATGCTTGACAGAATAAAATTTATGATTAGGTTTCGCAAATGACATAAAGGCGGGAGTATTCCTAATCAAAGTCACTCGACAGCAGGCGGTTTCGAATTTGGACAATAAAAACTGATAAATAACCGTTTTCAGTGTAGTTCTTTCCCAATGTTCAAAACGATTTTTCCATTCGATAACAGTACCACACTGATAAGTCGATACTATTGTGGAATAAACTTATTCAAAAATGCCATTCGGCTGTGAACGTTCGGTTAAAATTGGGCCGAAATCCAATTCAATTTGGTTCAGTAATTTAAAATGACTATTCGTCTCATGTGTGCAATGAATTCTTGTTTCATGGCAAATTTATTACGTAAAATTTGGCATACGTTAAATGAGACGTTGTAAAATAATCCATTTGGAAATTTGTGATTTATTCGTATGTATTAGGCACATTCCCAATTTTATTTCACCAAAAATTTATTGCATTTCTTCGTCTTTGAATACTTATCCTAAATGATTATTTGACTTTCGTCGGTGTACAAAATTTCCATGCAGTTTTTTCCCGATGTATTAGCTTATTTTATTCCACAATAAAACAAAAATGGGTATAAAATTCTTAGTAACATCTTCAATTGAGTATTGTGAAATCGGCACCGATAATTTGTTTATCTTTTTGAAGGTGAGTTACGCATGTCCCTTCCTTATTAAGAAAGAAACTTCTACAACCATTTATCAGCGTGTCAACAATAAAACCATACTTTACAAATACGAAAGACCGCAATAGGAATCAATCAAGTAGGAGTCACCAATGGAGTGCGCTGCAGAGACGTGGTCCATCGGTGACTCGTAATTGGCAAAGTTTCTCTGGTTGCTGCAGTAGCGATACAAAGTTTCCATGTTGGTAAAGAAATCCGATTATACTCTCAACAAGTATCGTGCGCTTCGAGTCGGTATTTTTGTTAAAATAAATAGGCCGATTTAATTTGTTGAAAAAAGTTCCGTTTCGTTGGCCTCCGAGTATGAGGTAAAAATTCCTGGCACACCTTCGGTTTAAAAATAGTGCTGGGGTATTAAGGATACACGCGTCTGTTATCAAATCGTTCATCCTATACTTATGCTGCAATTATTAGACGAAGATTGATATAATTTGACGGGAAACAATGCGTGAATGTTTCCGAATTCCTTCACATTTCGAAAAAATCGTGAAAAAACAATCTTGAAAAATATGTTTGCATATTTTGATTTTATCGTGGAATGTACGTGAAATCGTTATTGGTTCTATTTATTCGGTGAAAGAGTTCATCACATATAAAACATTCATATACATCCACACTAATATGAGAACCAATCGACGTATAAAATTATGGTAAAAATCATATAAACTGGTTTAGTAGTTTGCGCGCTATAGACATTAGAAAATCAAGATTGTAATTTGAAGGTTAGATTGATTACGTATTTTTTGCTTGACCGCGATGATACTTAATTAATAGTGTTTTTAGAGCATTTACTTTCCCTATATGAAGATAATTACCTACATAGATCGGCAAAAAACTGGATTCAAGATGGACTCAATCTTTATAAATTCACGTGTGCACAAAATATTTTTGAATATGTTCAAAAATTTCTTTCGATGTTTTGTGTTTTTGTATATTTTTGGCACATTCCATCATTTGATTTTATTTGGAATAATGTCATTCGATATTTGATGGAAAAATGAATTTTTGGTGAATTGGAAACGATGACTCATAACGGTTTTTAATATTTAATTTCCAACTATTTTCAGGAACACCATGAAGGAGTTTCATTATATTTGCTTTCTCGTTGCTGTCGTTCTCTTATGTCAAGTTGAATGTCAACGATCATCCAAAGCTGATCAAGAAAAAGAAAGAGCAGGTGAATGAATTTGCTAATTAATTTTGAAATTATACGCCTAACAGATCTGCAAATATCTCCATAATTTACTTTTCCTGTCAAAAATCTATTTTTGTTGAGTCTGGACCAAAGGCGGACCGCGCTTCGGCGGCGCGATCCATCAGTGACCCCTTCTCAACAAAAGCTAGTTGAACTAAATTTTTCTGTTAGAGTTCCAATATATAAACTTTAAATAAATCAATATACAATTGAAAATAAGAAAATTTTGGATTAAAATACATCTTAATTCTATATGTCAATTAGAGATTTCAAATAACAAAACTCTCTGCCATAGATAGTTTAACAATCTAGATGTTTATACCAGACGTTATGAATGATCTTATTCGATTAACTATCTCTTCTAGTATGTTAATTGGAAATAATTCACTTCTCTTCTGGGTTATACAAAATGAACTCAATGAACTCATTTCTCCAACAAAAACCATGACTATATGCAGGATTTTGCATTGCAGGAGGTGCGTTGTAAAATTTGACATTAACCATGCGTTTACTGTGAAATGTGTGGTTATTTCGATCATCTAAATTTTTTAAATATCTTTGTACACACTGTATTGAATTTCAAAAATCGCTTGAGCTAAATTCTCTTTATAATATGCTTAGTGTCAGTATCCCCTTAGTTTATGCAGATCTTTATAAAGCACTCTGTTTTTTTTTATGTCTTATTTTTGTATATGCCTTCCGGACAATGTGCTTTTGTCCTTTTTGTGTGTAATATTTCAAACTTTTAACGCAAATATGAATAAAGGGAGGCGAAGAAACAAACACTTACGAGCACTTCAAGAATTTGGTTTGGGGAACAGAATGGAACGTGACAATGGAGGTGACGTGGCATGATTACGTCATTCGTGACGAGCGTGAGTTGTCACGTGACATGTATCACGTGCATGAACAATCGATCACGTGACTATGTCGTCATAATCTGTAACCATGGTGATTTGCGATGCTGTTTGTTTTTCTTGTTTGCAGATGTGTTCATACATTTCAGTCTTTGTCGACACTTGGCCTTGCATGGGGTATCGGAGAATCGCTTGATAGAAGAGCGATCTTTCTACTCCCCATGTGTGGCCAAGGAGCGTAATATGCTAATGTAAAATCTTTGAATGCAACAGTCTACGGAATCACGAATGTGTTTTCAAATTCATTACTGATTCGCATTTTACCAATGTTAATGAAGGTTTTATTAAAACTATATAGATAGAAGTGATTGATAGTTTTCTCTAGACTGCAAAATTTCTAGATTCTGGTGTAATATTATATTGTGCGAGAACAACGGTTGCAAAATACCTGCCCGATCAAAAAAGTTTTTTTAAAACGTGTTTTGTTAAGCGCAAGTCAAAGATTCTTTCCCTTTTTGTGTGTAAACTAGTATGGAACTATACCTTTCAGTTTGTGCTTTTAGTGCCTAGCTATAGTTGCAATATGCCTTTTTTGGGATTGGTATTATATCAGGGAAAAATACGTATGTATATAATAAAAAAGTTGATGAATGTGACCCCTCCAGCCCTGCTCTGGTTCCTCCAGTTTTACTTACTGGATATTTTACGAAATGCTCATATATATTGCAAATAGCTCGATTTCAGCATACATGGCAGGACAATTTTTTGTTAATTTGTTGCAAATTTTTATTAATTTTTGTTTAATCAAATAAGACTCATCGTCAGCTTATTTATATAATTTCAATTTTTCATTTTGTCATATATTGCAAATCTAGATCATTTTGCATTCTATAGTTAACTGCCAATCACTCACATTTGTGTAGGTTTCATGTACTAGCAATGAGTAGGAGGCTCGTGTGGAAGCAGATTTCTAAAAATTTGAACTGGACAGCTTTACACACTAGTGGTTTCAGGAGACTTTTTAAGTATGGTTGGTGTGTCTCTTGCAACCTTGCTCTGGGCGAATTTTGATGAAAAAAATCTGAATAAAAGGAAAAGAATTGTAGAAATTCTGATGGAAATTAAATTTGGTATTTGATTGTTTTTATTGAATCATTTTCGATCAAATCATGACAGAATCAGAAAATTTGTTTTGTGAAGCATGGGCCACAGATGGACGCACCTTACAGGTGCTATCCATGAGTGACTCAAACTTTTGACAAAACATGTTTTAACAAATGTTTTGTTTGGGAATGGTACGGTAAACTGCACCAACTTCGATCCGAATATTTAAGTTGAATGAAATAATAAATTGTGGCAATTCAATCATTTTTCCAAACTTCCTTTGTGATATTCGGCTGCGTCATAAAAATGGCTCTATATATTTTCCGCATGTTCAACAATTTTATTCCGTCTGAATAAGGCTACTGAAAAATCGTACTTTTTGCAATCAAGATAGATTCTGACTGAATCACCCATTATTTCTTTTGCTGTTATATTAAATCCGCTTTTTACGTAGTAAAGTTTTTTTTTTTTGAACTGCCTGAAATATTTAAATTTAATTGATCTGAATACTTCTCCAAGATTGGTACAGTTGTTTCCCCACGAGCTTCCTACTCTTAGCATGGATATGTCACATCTACTAGATTTTTTTACATTCTTGAGTGACTCAATCTATTCTACTATATCCTTATTTTGTCTTAATTTCACGAACACAGGCAAACTAATTTCTGGAGGAATGAGAACCTCATTCTCTACAAGGCAAAGTAATTCGTTGTTATAGTAGGCTGATATATAGATGCCAGCAGCATTAACATATATCTACTTTAGGAGGACGTGTAATATAGCAGAGCTGAGTTACTATAGACTACTTTTATGTTACTAATCTGTTTTAAAACTAGTCGCAGGCTTTGTAGGGGATTCATCCTATATTGACATTTTTTGCAATAATCGGCTGAACTTAATTGAGTTTTTCCAAATTTATGCAGATGAAAATGCTTCAAAAATGTTGTATTTTCCAATAATGGTAATGAAAAATTTAAGAATGTAATTGTAAATTGCAGGTAGGATGACAGAATCTTTTTCGGATGTCCGAAGTTTTGCTGTTTTAAGGATCATTTTTATTTTCTGGCAAGAGTATTGCTAGCTTGTTAAATTTTCTTCTGTTTGAAGTGATTATGTGGGTGTTTGGTTAGCTAATCTTCTACCAGTCTGGATTGTCAAGTATTTGTTTTTAGTAACTTTGTCAAAATGAAAAAATGATACAAATTATAACAAATTATTACAAATCTTGATCACCGGGATGATAGTTCAAAAGTTTTTTATTGTGATTAAACACGCAAGAAAATATAAAAAAACGTTACCTGAAATGTTGACTTTTACGTTTCAATTATTAAAAGATAAATTCCACTTCGCCAGAGATATCGAATTCTGTGGTTGGCGAAATGGAATTATTACGGGCGTAGCACAAGTCCAACACAAGATAACGTTGATAAAGTGATTCAACACATTAGTTCTTGTTTGCTAATGGTTATATAAAACCCACACAAAGCAACTAGTTCTTAGATTGGCCCCTTATGTCTGTGAAAATTTGTTTACCTGAATTAATAAGGCATTTGTTCCACCGAATGATACTAATTCTGTGATGCTTGATATGTTTTTGATTTGAAAAGTAGTGCCACTAACATTAATTTGATTGTGTATAAATCTTCAACAAAGATGCCAACGTTACCGAGTATTTCCATTTATCCTCTGATGCCATCTCGTGCGGTCATAACTTATCAAATAGCTTCTTAGACGGAGTCGTATTCTC
Source organism: Styela plicata (assembly GCA_963675895.2). Lineage (NCBI taxonomy): Eukaryota > Metazoa > Chordata > Ascidiacea > Stolidobranchia > Styelidae > Styela > Styela plicata. The sequence continues at coordinate 19,737,907 of OZ023140.1, forward strand.
GGCGGTTTTGATATCAAATCAAATATTTGATAAAAACCAGTCATAGCCCGTACAGACTACGTGCTGCTTGAAGACGAAAGTAAAAAAAAATATGGAAAGATGATAATGTTATCCAATATACTACGACTACTGCTTATTGCTTTGTTGAGCGTGAAATACCCACGAACCGTTGTTGTATCTCGTATTTGGAAGTATTTGTTAATTCAAGTACTCATCAACAACAAATCCAACCGAAAATTGTGTTTTATTCTTGTAATTCAATATTTAATTCCATTTCTTGTCGCGTAAAAAAGACAATGTCGATCAGAACCAATGCTGCTTGGGTTTAGATACCCTACACACCTCATGGCTAGGGTTGGGCAAAACTGAATCATTTGGAATTCGAATCTGATTCGAACAAGTTTTTCGAATCAGTTCGAAACACTAATCACCAATTTCATGTAAATAACAAATATCCCATTTTAATATTACAACTTGTTTTTATTGTGAAAATCGAGACATTTATAGTTTATTGTGTATTTTAAATTGGCATTCCATGTCTATTAGTAAAAAGTGTCTTTTTTAATGACAAAATATAATCGATTTGGTCAAATTTGTACATTAGTACATTGAGCAAGTTTTTGTTTCTGTAAACGATTCTCGATTTATTTGAATAAATCCCAAACTCTACCATGACATCACTAACTTCTTACCAATACAGTTAATTTATCTAAGGATATAATTCATTACATGTTAATTGTCGAAACGGTTAACGTCGTTTCTGTGCGGCAAATATGTGACGATACAGATTTTAATTATGAATGATTATTTCATTTTACCGACATGATTTTTCTAATAGCAATTTTGTGCTTTTTAATTAAAATTAAACTTTTTGTTTTCTTTTTCAGTAGTTAGTCATTCACATCATTCATACATTGCACTTTTCTTTAAATCATTCTATATTAATTAATAAAAGTTGCATTGTTCTGATACATTTAGTTGAAATTCACCTCATTCATTCAGAGATGTGGTATGAAATATCTTGTGTGTACCTCAAAGCCATAACTAATAATTTTTAATCATATTTTACACCACATTGTTTGTACTTCATAATTAATGTGATTTGGTAGTATTGATTCGATTTTTAAGAATGTTTTCCCCTGTCTAAAACTTTGGTTATTCTTAAATTATGAGGGGAAAACTGCATCTGCAATCAATGAATGCATTTCTATTACGAACTCAGTAACTTTATTGACTGAATATAGATAGCTTTTCGTAGTTAAATTAACTTGCAATGCAGTGTTACAATTGGACAGTGTTCACCAAAGATCATTTTGTTAAGCATGGGGTACTGACGGATCGCACGTTCGAGGTGCGGTCCGTCTGTGTCCCGCGCTTAACAAATCAACAATTTATATTGTTAAACAGCATCATCTGTAGTATAAAGTAGAGGCTTGCTTGTGTGCGTAATTTACATAAAAACGTAGCACCTTGTAGAATAAAATATACATCGATTACATAAACATCATAGCGAATCGAATAAAAATAGCGATCTTATGTTCAATCACGGGACTTTCCATCTTAAAATTGAATTATCAAAATATTTTTGTGTTATTCTCCTCAGTTGAGTTTTGTCCTGATTCCACATTAGTCTTGCTACAAATACTTTGTTGTGTTCATTTCCAGCTCGTCCAAGCACTTACTTAATTATTTGAATTGTTTTACTTACAGGTTGCAGGACGGTATATTATGATCTTGTTTTTGTAATTGACGGATCAAGTAGCGTCGGTGATTCTAATTTTACAACGATAAGAAGGTGAGTCGATAAGATTCGAAAACATTTCCTAGAATTAACGTAAGCTAGGGTACTTTTGCATGTTGGATAGATTTATGTTGTCTCTCTGTCTTGGAGGTGCGGTTTTAAGTAAATTTTCCTATTATATATGCACTGCCTATGCACGAGAGTCGGGTGGAATAGACACAAAAAGGAGCGCAAAATTTTGCAAACGTGGAGATCATATGCCGACCACTGCTCTCTCCTATAACGGCATCGTTTTCACTAAGATTAAATTTGCTGGTGATCGTTTGTCTGTTTTGAGTGTTTCTTCTAACCTTAGTTGAAGTGTTCTTCTATGAAAAAAAGGATTAAATGAAGCACAACTTTGAATATTCACAAAATAATAGTTGAACTACACATTTGAAAATTGTATATATTCATACCAATCGTGTAGTAGAATAGTAATGATAAATATTCAATATTCATTTATTTAATCAATTTATTTAGGTTAGCAACATAACATATTTTGTGGCATTATACTTTATCTTCTGCACCTTTTTCTAACACAAATTTTCTGTCACAGATGGGTTTCAAATTTAGTATCATCATTTGATATTGGTCCCGATCGGACTCGGATCGGAGTTGTTGTATATTCCGATCATGCGAAACTCGCGATCGGATTAGATGATTATACAAATAAAGATGATTTATTACATGCAGTGGATAATATTGAATATTTAAGAGGCGAGTACCCGACTGTCAACGATATTCAATTCGATTTGTGACTAGTTTGTATCTTTGTCGAGGATGTAAAAACGCATTATTCAATATAAAAAAATTAGTCATTTATTACAAATTCCCATCAGTTTTGGAGTGGCATTATAATAGGAAAGATTTGATATGAATTGACGTGTTTCTTTTTTCTACATTCGATTAAAAATAAATGTTTCGGAAATGACCAAATCACGGTAACAGAATTTTGGGTTTCTTCGGGTGTCCGAAATGTTCACGTCATTTCATAGCAGTAGTGATAATTTTGATCCTTTTGTACAGTTTAGTTACTACCAGACATACAAATTTTCTAGCCCCTGATATATCATGAAATATTGCCCATTTGCTAAATTTTCTTCTGGTGGAACCCATTTTCTTCGGGTGTCCAAATAGCAGAGTATGTACCTTTCTGACACGCTGACACTAAATAACATAGGGAAATATTTTATATTTTCTAGTTTGATTATTGATTCATTCATATTTTCCCTTTTAAAACCGTAAATGAGATATTCAATATTGTTTCTACAGGCAATACAAGAACTGGTAAAGCCATCAAGTTCATGCGAACACATGCATTCTCTGTGTCTAGAGGAGCGAGACCGATTGAACTTGGATATAACAGATTAGCAATTGTACTAACTGATGGTCGAGCACAAGACAATGTTTTCAAACCTTCACAAGAGGCACAAGATGAAGGAATACAATTATATGCTGTTGGAGTAAGCATAAAATCCGGATCAAATATTTTATTTTGTCGAACATGAGTCACTGATGGACCTCGCCTCGAAGGCGCGATCCAACAGTGACACATATTTGACAAAACATGTTGAGATATGGGTTTTCCGACTTGGATGATTCTTTGTGTTTGTCATAGGAAATGTCCTTGAAAATTTTAAATATCCTTTAATCCAAAATAATATTTAGGTTGTCATACATGAGCCAGGCATAAAATTCGGAATATCCACAAATAATATATAATAATACTTTTATGTTGTAACAACAGCATTAATTAACGTTTGAATTGTGTTTGCAGGTATCATTGGCAGTGGTGGAAGAATTAAATGAAATAGCATCAGATCCCGATTCAAGACATGTTTTTCAAGTCAATGATTTTAAATCGATTGAACGGATCAGAGAATCTTTAAGACAACATATATGCGTTGGTGAGTATTTTCACTTTATCAATTTGTTACTAGTTCAAGAGTAGATAATAGACCAGGTCTAACCCAAATTTTCCAAGTGGTACAGAGTTCTCGCTCTAATCCACAACATATACCACTCGCGTACATGCCTCATTATAACAGCTCAGTTCTATATTTACGATGCAATTACTCGTTCCCAACAACTTTTAGTAGCTTAGAGTGCTTCAATAGTTTTAGGAATTTGTTTTTAAGAAAGTTTCTGAGCTTTTTCTCTGAATAAAATTTATGAAAAAATATCGAACACCCAATCAAGTCAAAAAGGTTTTCATTCGAACAATAATTTATTAGTAAATTGAGTTTGAAATTCACGTCGGACGTTTTCCAATGCTAGATTCCAATGCCAATGCTAAAAGACTAGATTTGCTTGGTCTTATTTTTTAAGTTTCAATGTTCATTGAAAGTTCATCTAATATCTAGTTTTACTTTTCCAGATGCAATTTGTCCGGATTTGGGTTTGCAGTCAGATGCACTCAAAGGTGACCAACATTCACGATTTCCAGGCAAGCCATTAACATCTACTAATACATCTTCCTTCCTCTTTTATGTCTAGTTTCGCCATTTTGAACATAGGAAAGAATCTCGAAAATTTATTTTGGCATATTTCTCTGATTTTGCTTTTTATGACAGTTTGCATAAACCCTTGAATTTGGAATTGTCCAGTTATATTGGGACACTAACGTGATATTCTAGGTTCTTTCACCAACAAAACCTTTTTGTCGCCTTGATTTTTTTTTTATTAGTTTGTTTTATCAGCTTTATTAGTAATTCAATGGGCGTAAGTGTATTTACATTTATTTGTGATTTTTGATTATATTTGCATCATGGTTCAAAAATCATCGAAATCATTATATTTCTGAAGATTGAAAAAATCATTATTTGATTGATTGATTAGTGCATGTCATTGAGTTGAATGATATCACTGTCTTGTGAAACTGGATCTATCTACACTACATCCTCCATAAGGTGTCAAAAGTGCTTTAGATGTTAGTACTCTTCTTATAAGTCCTTAGAACTGGATGAATGGAATAAGAGGAATGTCATTTTTGTATATTAGGAAATATAAAGCAAGATCTCCTATTTGTAATATTTTTTCATTGTTTATGAAATTAGCACTGGACATTACATGGAAAAATTTTTTCTGGAATTCCAATGGAAAATGTTTCGAAAAATACGCGAACGTAGACTGACTAGGCACTTTAAAATTGACGTTTTCAATTATAAATATCGGTCAAATAAATATTTGAATTTAAATTTTAAATTTTGAAGATGTTTTTGTTTTTCCCTCAATGGCCGAAAAAGTTGAATATTATGTTAATTTTATTGAAATAATATTTACGAATATATTATTTCGAATATAATTTAAAATACACTGCCGGGAAGACGTTTTTCTTGATTATTGTCATTAACCTTGTTTTCCACATTCAACAGAGAGGAGACCGAGAGAATTTACCTTTGGTAGGAAGAAAGTTGTATTGTATTTTTTATTTGCGCTTTTTATGCAACTGGCTTCTAATTTATAATTTGTGCTGCTCGCGCGAAGGTGCATAAATATATATCAAAATAGCCAAACATTATCAACAACTGACATATTTTTCATCATGTATTTGTAGAACAGATGTTTTTAGTGTAAGAACTTGAATATCGGAACGATCAACTGTGGGCAGTTATAGAAAATTACGTTATGTGCGATACGAAATTCTAAATAAGAATGTTTGGAATGCTTGTTGGTATATCCTTATTTCGGATGAGTTTAATAAGATTGCCTTATGAAACAAGTTATTATATTCTCTCCCATCCATTAACTTCCCAAGTCATAGATTCTGCGATTCGAAACAAACAGAAAGGAACTGTGCATACATGTCACAATGAGTTTTTAAAGTTTTGAGTTTTACCATGCAAATTAAAAGTTGCTAGATTCCAATTATGGTGACATTGCTATTTACAATAATTTGCCATTCATTTTATTTGAATTTGCATGTTCATTTTATGAATCATAGTAAAGTTGACTGCTTTTATGCTTCATTTGTTTGAGCTTCATTCTGCAACATGCCTATTAGAGATTTTATTTGTGTTAAGCTTGAGTCGCAGGTGCACCGAAACTTTTTTATTGGAAAATGGAAAGCAAATCCAAATATGATAATGGTGGTTGATTCGGACAAAAAGAGCAACTATCGACTCTTTACGATCACGTTTAATCAGTGTAATAAATTTTGCGAAAAAATGACGAAAATGCCGCCGTGAAGACTTCATAAACATTTTGAATTCAAGTACAAACGCACAAAACAGAGCTTATCAATTTGAATACCAGATCCAAACAACTTGAAACGGCAAAAAAGTGGCAAGAAAGCAAAATGATTTAAAATTTTCTAGGTGCCTGTCTATTGGCTTAATCGGTTAAGCGTTGGGATTACGCTTCGAGCTACGCTTCTCTAGTATCCTGGGTTATATACGAGAGGGCTGCTGGACGCGGCTCCGGTGTACGGTGGTTCACTTAAGCGCTGCTTACGGATTCCTTCACCGCCACATGGTTGGCTGGTATTCTTGACTTTTTTCTACCGCAGGATAAAGATGAAAATCTATCTTATGGAGCATTTCGTTTATTCTCGTTTTCAATAAAATAATTCCTTAATTGATTTGTATCATGTTCTAATGGCAAACTGGTGACATAATTTATCCTACTTCTCATTGCATGTAATCAATCTTACTTTAATCAGTAAAACAGATTAAAACTTATCAAAACTGAGAAAAAAAATGAAGTATTTGCCGAGGCCCTTAAGGACCCTCTATAAACAATCGCGACACAAATCAAATGATTTAATGCTTTTACTTGGCCGAAACAGAATCCGCACACGATTCAGTAAACTTTATATTGAAATTGGTGTTGTTAAACTCATTTGAATGAAAGATTCTCTGTTGAAAGAAATAAGAATTTATTCGAAATACGTCTGCGCTTCATAGACTTTAATTGAATCGTTCGACCCATCATTGCGTAAAATTAAAAGTTAGTAAGGTAAGACCGTGTTGCATCTTGCATGTGCATGCATTTGTTCTGAATTTTTGCTTCCTTGTAGATTGGGCATTGTTGCCGGTAATGCTTAATTAAAAAATTAATTAAAAAATGAATTGTCACAAACATGATTGTTCAAGTAGAGGTCACTGATGGATCGCGTCTTAAAGACGCGATCCATGTGTGGCACATACTTGGACAAATGAAAAATGCTGATGATTGTACAGTGTGCAGTGATTCTTTTCTTTGTTACTCAATTCTTGTCTAATTCACGCGTTGTTCACTTTGATCATTTTGTGCTGTGAGGTGTAGATTTTGCATGCACTTTGAGCTAATTCCATTTATCATAATCTAACAATTATTCCATAGATTTTTTTGTTGTTATTGAAATTCACTCTGAGCAAGGCCAGAAGTAGTATCCATAAGGAACCAACCACCGCCACTCAATACCAAATAGCTACTAAAAGATTTAGTTCCAGGAACTGCACTCTAAACAGAAAACATCCCTAACGGAACTGAACGGAACAAAAACATTTTATTATTTGAACATTTCAAATCAATCATGTTATCGATGCTTATAGAAATGTTTTTCAATTTTATTTTGGACTCTGATCTTCATATGGAATTGTAAATATACAATGATAAGTATTATGGAAAAAAATTAGAATGTGTAGTAACATCAGATATGCTAAATACAGCAGGCTAAAAATTTCCAAATATATATGAACTAGTTCATCAGATCGAATCGAACATTTCTTTTGTGACCGTTTTTTATGCTTTATTTTAGAAATTCAAAACGTTTTCGTATTACCGTAAAATATTCTGGTTATATTTTTTTCATTGGTGTACGCAAGCCAAACACGAGACGATTCTTATTACATAAATCAACGATCGCATGACTTCTTTTCGGAATATTCTGATTGTTTGTTGAAAACATTTTGTACTTGAAAGGTTACTTATTTCCGCATTTTTAATCAATAAAACACCACAGGTTTTGATTTGGTTCAATCATTTGATTTGCACGGCACATCATTAACAAACAGAGGGGTGTCCTCTACTGATGGAAGTGTCGAAGGATATGATTCATTCAGACTCGGTAAAAGTCCAGTAATTGAAACAAGGTAAGGTCAATATAAAGAAAAATATAGGTGGTATACATTTTTCACCGTTCATTTTATTGTTTCTTAATATTTCACAGAAAGGTATATAGACCCTAAAATTGAGATGAATAATCAAACACTTGGCGCTCGGATCAAGGGTTTGAAGGCGTATTAGAGTTAACAGGAGGAATGTTATAAAGATCTTGTGCATGGACAAAAAATCTCGAATGAATCTATATTGCAATGTGCCATATATCCAAGTGAAATCTCTCAAGAATAGATGCGGACCGTCGCGCACTTATGTGTGAGGCCAAATTGATTTTTTGTGATGAAGTTTTCTAGAGAGTATAGAATATTCAAATATATCCATACTCCACATCGTGCGTTCCTTTCTGGTACCAATTCTCTATTCATGAGCGTATTCTGGTCTGGGATATTTTGTTTAATCTTATTTTGTTAAGTACGATCCATCTGTGGCTCATGCTTTGCAAAATAATTTTTGAATGAGAAAAAACTTTATTTCAGAGTGAGAATTATTTTTAATTTTTCCACAGAAAAGTTTTTGAACGCGGTTTACCTGACCAATACGTTTTTGTATCAACTTTTCGAGTGACGTCACATTCCAGTAGAAAAAGAGCTTGGAGTTTGATGAGAGTTGTTGATAAATCAGGTCGAGATCAACTGGATATCAGACTCAATCCCAGAAGGGTATGAAAGGATGTGCGACTTAATTTGCCTTCGTATTTACTTCTGAGTATAAATTGTTCTAATTCTCTGAATGTTGTGTTGTGGCGTTAAATACAAAATGCTGATTATCGATGATAGTCTATTATAGTATTCATATTCATATTCCTTTGTGCAGCAATCCATGTCACGATTCTGCTATTATTTTATCTCTTATTTTCGTCTTTGAACTAAACCTCAAATTTGTAACTTTCATATTATGAGGGAACATTGAATGGTACAGCGGTTGATGTTTATCAAACTTTTCATGCACTTTTGAATTTTTAATTTCGTTTACTGCACTCAAAGAGAGACGATTTGAGTGTGTTACTTACCAAATTCTATATCACATAATATTGCCCTTTAGATTAATTTTTTTGGTGGAACTCAGTGTCTTTGTGTTTATAAGTGGAATAATGTTGGCCTGGGTTGAGGAATGATATCATATTTTAGCATAACTGAACTACTATTTTACAGAAATCAGTAGAATTCATTGCACTTGGAGCAGATGGTGGTGTATCTACAGCATTGTTCCGGTCATCAAAATATAAACAAGTCAAGAAGTTGTTTGATAAAGGATATCATAAACTTATGATGCAAATCAACAGGTAGCCAGAACGACAATAATATTTTTAGGGTGGATTTGCTTTCATGGGCAGGGTATATTTGAAAACAACCTTTTTGATTTGCCTAGGTGGTGCGATCGATCAATGATTCATATTTGAACTTTGGTTAATATTTCAAAATTTTTTACAGTGCTTCAGTGACTCTAATAATAGACTGTGAAAAAATAAACACAAGACTGATGAGACCGAAAGAAAATGAAATTGGAATCGGAGGAAACACATATCTTGGAAGAACCACAAGATCTTCAAATGCTCCGGTACTGGATCAGTAATCTTGAATATATTTTTTTCCAGGAGAAAAATGAGCTTTCCCGAACTTTGCTATAGCATTTTTATTAAAGCAACTTGACTATATAAATATTATTGGAAACTGTTGGATGGGAACGTTTTATTTCTATTTTTTTTCTGACTGGTGTAGAATATCCAATCAGATGTTGAATATCTTGGCATGGTGCATGGGTGGTTCATGCGCAGTAAAATTTATATTTATTGGGGAGATATCGTGAGTATTTTTAAACTATAGTGAAACCTAAATTTTGCATGTAAATAGTTATATATATATAAAATCTGATACATGGTTTTTGATGAATATAATACTAAGTAACTGGAGTTGATCATGTGCAATCTTTTTTCATTTATAATATCACAAGGAATTATAATTTTAATCTTGTTTTAGTTTGACCTTCAATCCATGAAGTTATATTGTGAAATGGAATCTGCTGAGGAAGCAGAAGAAGGATGTTGTGAGATACCAGGATATGAGGCTGAAGATGTGAGTTCACCACACATTTTAGTATTTTACTGCAAACAGTATCAAAAATTGGAATCGACAGCTCAGTGATATCACCAACAATGTATTCCAGTTTTAATCTGAACTGGATAAGAATATTCAAGCTTGTTAAACAGTGTGACCATTTGAGAATATTTTCTTGAAAATGGAGGAACAGAATAAGCAATCGAATAAGAACAGAATATATGTAATATTATTTAGACTAGGCTTTCTTGATACTTGGCGATGTCTAAAATCGCTTCGAATTTGCAATGTCTAGTAGATTGATAACGGGAGCAACGGGCATTCTAAGCCAACTTTTGGAATTTTATGTATAATTTGTCTATTTTGCAAACAGAACCAAGAATTTGTCCACTATAAATTTTTTAAGCTTGGACTAAAACATAATCCCTGATTTTCTTATGTGGTTCACCAAAACGAACATGGTTGTGCTTCAAACAGCTTGTATTATAACAGTCAAATATAAAATTCGAAGAAGGCATCGATAATCATATATTTTAGTTCAGTAACTTATTGCCATTATCCTAACATCGTTATACTTTGTCTGGTCAAATATTGCTGGATAAAAAGTCAAAGCTCTATACCGCTTTGGAACTCTTAAGTGTTCAATTTTTTTATTGAGGCATATTTAGAGATTTGTCTTTTTTTGGAGTCCCGTTCTTCTGTTATTTGTTATTAATTTTTTTCTTTCAAATTATCATTGACAGTGTCCGTCTGAAGAAGATGTGGAAAACATTGAAACAACAACGCCAAAACACACCACAACTTCAACTACAACATCAAGACCAACTACAACTATCACACCAACACCAACTACTACGATTTCGACTACACCGAAACTAATAACAAAGAATCCTAAAAGACCCAGGCCCACAATTCTCCCTGGCGACACATCATCAACTGTGACAAGATGGACGACTTCAGGAATTGAAATCATCGACGAATTTGATGTTATTGTAAACCCAGAAGGTGAAATCAAAATTCCTGGAGTCAATGGAAAAGTCACTTCGTCAGATGGACCAGGATTGATAACTGATGTAAGTTTCAACTTCATACATATCGTCTATGAGAATTCAATTCTTGCAATTCTTCCAGTCAGATCATGATATGAGAGTTATGTACTCTCTGATTTATGGTGAAATGAGGGTATCTTTAATCAAAAATTGTAGTCTGCAATACTAAAAAATTACAAATGCAGTGGAATGCACTAACCAATGTAGGGGTATCTTGTGACACTTTCGACATTTTTTCAATATTCTGAAACTAGTAAAACTTTATTGAAAATAGCCAAATCCTAACCTAATGTTTGGTGAGAAAAATATTACCAGTTTTCTCCAATACAAAATGTTTTTTATTCATCATTTTGTCTATTTTTGAAAAATCTTGAGTACGCTAGTGGTTTGAAAACTTGTTTATCATCAGTTACCGGCTGTATTCGGAGAAGATCGACGCTCAAGGTAGTCTAAGGCTGTAAATCATTATATATCTTGTGATTTCATGTGAAAAAGGAGACTTTGATAACATGATTGCTAGCTATATGCATCCTTATTTCCCATTACAGGGTGATGGTGGCGGAGAAAACGACAATGAAGTTGGAGTTCCAGGTTTGTTTATCACATTATACAAGCTTGATTCTTTCTATTGCATGGTTTTCGGTGAAATTGTTCCACTACATTGTAGAGACTATAAATCTTTTTTACATGAATTTATGGATTACATGGATTTATTCACATGAAACAGATTTTGGTTTAATTCAAAAAATACACAACATTAGCTAACATGAATTATTTGGTTTAGGTATGTTTCACCACCTATGTGTTGCCCGATGCATCTGTGAATGCTTTACAAATATAATTTTTGAATTGCAATAGTTAGTGAAGTGTAAAAAAAATATAAACTAACATTGTTGTACAGAATTGTGGTATCGATTTGTGAACTCCCCAGTCTTTGCTTTATGAACATGAAATTTTGATCTTTTGAAACTCGAACCATGGGCTATTTGCTGGTATAGTTTTGCAAAATAATGATATCTTAAACAGAAGTTGTGATCAAGCTGTACAGATGGCCAATGTTTCAAAGTTTACTCTCTTCACTGTCATAATTACTCTTCAGCCAGACATTTTTTGTAGCAACATTTCATTGGTAGCTAAGCTCCCCCCCCCCCCCCCCCCCCCCCCCCCTTTACATTCTGACTTTTAGTAAATGGCAGTTCCCTAAGTGTTCTGTGATTTGTACTAGCATGTTTTTATGTATGTATTTCGCTGGATAATATTAGGTGGTGGTATTTCAATAAAAGAGTTTGAAAAGGAATTTGAGGGTGAGGATTTGACATTCGATCATTGTATGCATTTAGCTAACATTTCTTCTCTATAACTTAGTCCGACAAGTTTTAAATAATATTTGCTGTGCTTACGAATCTTTTCTGCATTATCTTTCTTAACGTCCGTTCCTTTTCTCCTCGATAACCTTCATTGATTAAATATCTCTGAATTTTTTGTCATACACCAGGACGTTCGAAGGCCTCAAAATTAAATAGTATTTAAAAACTTAAAAAAGTTTTTTTGGGAAGTGGCAATAAAATTTTTGGGAGCGCCTTATACAACGCATGCCCCCTGCTTACATTTTAGGTCTTATGGCGCTATAACATAAAATATTCTTATATGGGGTTATTTTAGTGTTCACCGCATGTATGTTAAATTGAAATTCATTACAAATATCTAATTTGACATTCCTCACCCTTTTGGAGTACGAGACCACTTGCCTAGACCATGCTATGCATTGTTTATGAAAAAAATTGAGGCGCTCAGAAATGGGCTTCATTCCACTCATGGCCAGTAGAATATATTTTATGACTAATATTTTATTCAGAAAAAAATTTTCTGTTTAAAAAACACAGCTCTGTTCTAGACTGATAGATCTTTTCTTTGAGTGAATATATTGTGTAATTTACATCTGTAAAGCTAATATTGTGAAATTGCTTTTGTCTCTTTTGAAACAAATTATTAATGTGCTTACTGAACAATGGTTTTAATATTTTGTTTATCTCTGAACTTTGTAAAAATTTGGTGGGCTGCGCAGCAATTTTATATTTACTAATAAATATAATGTGTATTTACATTTATCTACCTAGTGATGTGTACTAAAGTATTTCCTGGATTTTGACTTCTGCTAAAATAGATCGATATAACGTGCTGTCAATTTTCTTTGATGAAACAAACTTAATGGAAGAATCTGAGTCCAACCACTCAAATGCACATAGTTTAATAAAAAGAAAATTTAACTTAAATTTCATACAAAACTGAAGCACTATGGCAGAGAGTTGTAGTTGCAGACATTGCATTGTGGTAAAATTGTCAAAAACTGTTGTTACTTTCATTTAGCGATTTGTGAATAAATTACCCTTTTTTATAAAGTATTCTGTATTGACAGAATTCATCTACGGTAGTTGGCACGGGTTCCTATATGCAATGATTGTATCAATTTGAAAAATATAGCCTGCTATTCCATCAGCATGTCAATATTTCACATACTAATACTACTGAAATTTTTTTATATTTTGAAAATTTGAAACAACAAATTTGTTAAAATTGTTATCTTGGCGTGTTTCTTCATTTCACTACAACTTTTGTTCATGATCCTTTTTTTCTTCACATGCATGGTATGAAGACTACTATACAGACGAGGAATTTGGTAAGATTTCATCAAATCGAAATATTTCTATCTTTTGATTGCTTCTGATTTATGTATAGATAATGCATGAAATCCTTTCCTATTCGTTCCGAAATCAAATTTTACTGCTATTTGATTCTCCCTTTAAGTTTATTTTCTTAAAATTATCATATTCGAGTAGCATTATTTTGTAAGATGCTATTAACTTTCACTTTTACATTTCTCTACCTTTTTATTGTTTTTATGAATTGAAACTGATTATAAACTTAATTGAAAATAAAATATACAGAATTCGAAACTATGAAAATAGATTTTACAGACTTACTATTTGTTGCCATTCTATACTTTTTTGAAAAAATAGTTTACTAGTCTACAATCTGATATACACAGCCAGTGAAGGCGAATAGAAATAATTTGCAGACGTTTCAGAAAATCTTCTCCAGGGCAGGGGTTGCCCTGAAGAATATTTCTTGAATATCGAAACGTCAGCAAATTATTTTGTTTTGCTTTCACCAATTGTGCATATCAGATCTTAACTATGAATCCACCTGGTGGCAATCATCTGTTGGTTGATATTCGACACTCACGGATGCTGAAAGTGATAATGTGCCAAAATCAAACCCATTCAATTTGCTGTTTTGTGTCATTTGACAAGGTATGGCCTAAAATGGAAAAAGCATGTTAAATCACAATGTAAAAATTATGGCCTAATACTTTCTTGGCTCAAATATTCCGTGTATTCCAAACAAATCTCCAATCCAATTCTAAGCCATTTCCTGGTGATACGATTAGAAAACTTTATGTGGTTGTATTTCCAACTGTATAAATACAATTATTATATCCAATGTCACGCTTGTGCCACAGCTAGAACAACCCTAGCATGTAGCATTTCATCAGTAGCCCATACTTGATTAAATACATTTGTATGATCATATTTTTTTCCATTGAGATATTGGAGAGTATAAGTCTCTTTAATATTAAAATTATTTATAGCACTGCAACTATTCATTTTTTTTTATTATTTCTTTTTTGCCCAAATCAGTGATTCCACCAGTGACATATGAATTTGAACCAAAACCTAATGGAACTTTGTTGAAAGGAGACATTCCACAAAAAGAAGTTCGACCAACTGGAATAGCGAAACTAGAAGAATGTGTTTGCCCAGCTGGACCTCCTGGGGACAAGGTTTGTGTTTATCGATATGTCATACCATACTATTGCTCGTGATTAGACCAATTTAAAATTATTTTTCTCAAGGATGTGCCATAGATGAATCACGTCTGAGCAGTGACTTGTAGTATAATATGCATATATAAATTGAATATTGTTTTCATGACTTGAACATTGAAATAATTTTTCCATATTCATTGGTATGTGTGTGATCATGATCATATACAAAAAAAAAATGCATACATAGAATTTATTCCAAGAGCAAGCAAGATTTATAGGATGATATGAATAAATTGACAAACATTTTGCCAACATTGACAACATTTATCAAATTTATTTATTATTATAGATTCTCAAACTAATGCGAATCCGAACTATGGGTTTTTATGTATCAAGTGACATGTGTATGTACTTCAATAAAAAAGTGTTTTTAATTAAACACATGTTTAATGCAATTTGGTTCTGTCATCTTGATATCCAGTTGAGCCTCAATGGCCTAGTTCCTGCCACATTCTTCAATACACACAGAGCTTTCTTGTGATTTGCCTCATCAACTATGCAGGCATTGTATGTACCAGATGATATAGTTTTTTCCCATTATTAACTTCCAGGGAGAAACTGGCCTTCCAGGTGAAGTCGGACTCAAAGGAGAAATGGGAAAAGAGGTTTGTGTGTATTCATTATATGTTATGCATTCATTATTGTATTATAAACATACCTATTCAATTATTTTTGGATTCTGCTGAGCCTGATCACGTTATGACAAAATGAATTGAATGTTTTTTTTGGTCTGGTGGCCATGGATTGTACAAAACTGAGCACTGATAGATCACATGTCGAAAAGCCATGTTTGCTATGTGTCTGGGAAAATTCTGGGTAATGCAATTTCATATTATTGCATTACATTACATGGATATATTTTTGCAGGGAAAAACTGGAGCAAGAGGTGAACAAGGTATTCAAGGGAAAGAAGGTGAAAAGGGTGAAGCAGGATTGCCCGGACATGATGGTGTGGATGGAATAAATGGACAACCAGTAATCACTTTTTTTTCTTATTTTTATTGCCGAATTTTTTTTTCAGAGTCACTTGTTCAAATGAGTCAACCTAAGCCAGATTCAAAATAAGTTCATGACTGGAGATAGTTTTTAACATTGCTAATTACATACAGTGAAATAAAACTCATTTCATTGCTAGATGTTAGAAAAAAGTGTTTGCGATTGATTGATTTTAGATCTAAAATAATGCTATGCAAAATACATAGTACAATTCGGTTGTGCCAGAATATGCCTTTACACATGGGAATATAAATAAAGCATGCAAAAATTTAACATCACACTTCTGAAACAGCATCTTAGTTACATTCTCAGATCAATCTCAATTCGTTCTTCCATATAGAAAGGCAGCAGTCAGCTGCTTCTGCAGCCTGGCATCCTTGAGCCTACTGATTTGAATTTTGACAGGTTACATGTTATCCTTTCATTTTGAATTGCTGATTTTGAATTAAAAATTTCAGGGCTCACCTGGATCAAAAGGGGAACCTGGAGAAAAGGGAGCTGCGGTAATAGAACTCTTTTTCACCATTTATTGTTGTGTTTATTACTGCAATTTTTATTTAGAATTACAATTAGAATCAGTAGTAAAAGGCTTTATTAGCAAATGATTTTCATAGTAGGTACGATATTTTTATGTTTTCATGAGTATTTGATGATTAGATTCAAATCAGTTTCAAATTTTCAATTAATTGAAATCCTCCAGCCTAAATAAAACTATAATCTTCTATTTTCTAGTTTTATATCATTACTGGTACTGATTTAATCACTTTGATCAAAATTTTGTCAAAACAGGGCCTCCCGGGAAAAGATGGTGACAATGGAAAAGATGGAGAAAAGGTATATTGTAGCTTTCGTACTATCAATTGAGATAGATTCGATAATAAATTCAGTTTATTAGTCAGGTTACTTGACGTCATGCCCATAAGTACTCGACTTCTCAAAATATTTGATTTGTGGTTTGTGTGCCATAATTTGATGCCTCAACAGCCACAAAATCACATATCTTTAAATTTTAAAAAACATATAGAATGGAACTTTTATGTACGTGATAAGCTGTTGCAAATATGTCTTTGTTTATTATATATAATATAAACCAATTCATACTTTTGATTAAATTATTTGATTTGATATGGAATTCGGAAGTTTTTATTTTGGCTACCTCAATTAAGAACGATCGATTTATTTCGATTGGACATTAAATATTATGGTTATATTGTTACCTAAAGTTATTTGAATATCAAGTTTTGATATGTTCTTATTGCAGAATTAATTTATTTTCAACTATTTCTTTTTTCAGGGTATGGATGGTCCACAGGGTCCTCCAGGTGAAAGAGGAATGAAAGGTTCAGATGGAGCAAAAGGTTCTAGAGGAGAGAGGGGACGTCTTGGTGCACCGGTACATTTTTCATATTTTCTTTGTTTATTCACACAATTTTGCTAAAAAATGAAATAGTTTCATACGAAAATATCTATTAATTTTTAACTGGACTATGCATTTATATGTGCACCGTGCATGATTGACATAATTTGCTCAGGATTATATTTTCTAATTAAAATGTATTGTATTTGTGTATTGTATTTTTTTGTTTTATGTACGGTAGGAGTTTTATACAGAAAACAAGTAAGTTGTTGCTATATTGCTGAGTTCTCCTAGTCAGTTTTATCATGCTTTCTTGTTCTCCTATGACTCACAATTAATTAAAAAAGTCTCATTGTTGCTTCTGGGAGATCTTTCTAATTAAAGGCATTCTGTTTATATTCCAGGGTGTTCAAGGAGAAAGGGGCTCATCTGGAGAAAAAGGTGAAAAAGTGAGTAAATTATTTTTTTGAGACTCCATCAAGTGAATTAACATTAATGGCCTATGACATTGAAGTTTTAGTTTAAAATTTAAGGGGTAGATTTTGATTCAACTCAAAATGATCTATTCCAATGCCACAATTGATGACTTGAGAGAAGTGTTAGATAATACAATCAATATTTTGGGTTTGATGTAATATAAAAGGGCTTAGTATAACAATATAATATTTCAATAAAATTTGTCAGCTCATTTCTTTATTCTCGGTTACTTTACAAATGATGGAGAGATGCCAGAACACACCACATTTGTATTGATGTGCATTATATTTGAGTATGTCGTGTCTAATCTCTTATTTATTCAAGTTTGTTCAATTGTTCATCCAAAGCTGAAGTGTGACAAATTTATTTGCCACAAACATTACTTCATAAGTTCAAAATTTTTCAATAAAAGAATATAACTCTGATAGATTCCCAACTAAGAAAAAATAATATATGAATGTGTTGTTTGACCAAGTTTGCAATTTAAATAAGTATAAAACATTATTGTTTTCTTTACACAGGGAGAGCAAGGCATTCAAGGATTAATAGGTCCACAAGGTGAAGAAGGACCGAGAGGAGAACCAGGAGAAAAGGGAACAGAAGGAATGGTTGGAAGGCCAGGTTTACCTGTAAGTAAAAGAACTATGTTATTCAGTAAAATTTCAACCTAATAAGCTTTGTTATGTATTTGTCACTGATGGACTGACCGTTAGGGCATGATTCATTTGTGACTCATGCTTAGTTGAAACAGCCATGCTGATTGATATGAGCTGCATAGCCAGTTGTAACAACAGTTCATGTTTTAAAATTTTTTTTTGTGAAAAATGAGAATATGTTTGCTTTAACAGGGACTTATAGGACTGGACGGAAGTCCTGGTTTACCTGGGCCTGTTTCAGATGTTCCTGGACCACCTGGAGACAAAGTGAGTGTGGAATAGTGAATGTAGGAATTAGATATGTTGAGCTACTGATTCCTGATTGCTCTGATGCAGGTTCAAATCTTGCGAGGAAAGATTATATATGAGAGACTTGCTGGACACCTCGCCGGTGCACAGTTGTTCATGAAAATGCTGTTTATGACATCCTCCACTAATCATGTTAAGGCACAGGAAAAATCGATGAAAAAGTTAGGCCAAATTTCTTTTTCTGAATTAAAACTTGTATCAACATGAAAGAACGTGGTTTTTGATATGATTAAACCGCATTTATTTGTATAGCCATTTCTCGGCTTCGATTACCCTGACCAAGGCCCTGTACAAGTCACATGTAGATAAACAGGGTTATTACACTGGGTTGAGTGGTGGGCATAGATTAATGAGCCAAACTCATCGAACCTTATATCTTCAACCTGTGATGGCAACATGTTTAACCACTGGGCTATTGCGCCCACAGATGAAATCCTATCCCATCAATATTCTAATTAGTTTAGCTTTTTTATGTTTAGAAAACCTCCGTGTCTAGTATATATTTGTGATTGTGCGTAGTCTCATGGATGCATTATGTTCCAGTTCTTTTTGGGGGCATATTCCTAATAATGACTACCTAACCTTTCTATTCCTTTGATGATGATCTTGAGCAGTGTCTTTTTAACTACATCATTCTACCAAATTATCATTCAGGGAGAAGTAGGAATACCTGGTGCACGTGGGCCACCTGGAATAGATGGCCTACCTGGACAAAGGGGTGAAGTTGGACTACGAGGAGAGAAGGGACAAACTGGAGAGAAGGTGTGTTATGATGTTTTAGGTCAAGAATAACACCAATTTCCATTTGGGTTGCTGTGGCACCTCGTTGTACTCAATATATGGCATCATAGAAGTGCCTAGAATTTCAATTCAAAAGTAGCAAGGAGTAAAGCAATTGAGGAGGGATGTGTGTTAAATTCAAATCTAGGTTGGTGCAATTGTACCCCACTAGACCCCTACCCCCACCTCAATTCCAGACAGCCAGTGCTTTAAACACCTAAAATCTAGTTGGAAATGAAATCCCATATTTTATTTAATGAGAATTAATCATCTAAAATGTTTTTAAAGCAGAATAAAATGCCTAATAAATTAGTTGACACATGTTCTTGTTTAAGTCGCTCAAAGTTCCACACTGGTTTTTAACATAATTGTATTTATTCATTAAAGCACGGTCTTGAATACGCTTTAAAAAGTATTTTTTTTAATGGTTATAGGGCAGCACTGGTGCAAAAGGGGAACCTGGATTAGCTGGTGCCGATGGAGTTGATGGTAATGATGGTCTACCAGGTGTTGCTGGCGTTCAGGGAAACAAAGGTCAAAAGGTTTGTATGCATGAAAGGCCCAAGTTCTAAGAAATTTTTCTGGTAACATGTATACTAAATCATAGCAGGGTTCATAGTTTTTGACATAACATGACAAGTGTTGCAGCCCAAGATAGTGTTAACCTTGGGACACAGTGAGCTAATTTGAAATTGTACAAAAGATATCTCAGAATTAATTCACTATTAACTATAACCAAA
Organism: Styela plicata; assembly: GCA_963675895.2. NCBI lineage: Eukaryota > Metazoa > Chordata > Ascidiacea > Stolidobranchia > Styelidae > Styela > Styela plicata. The sequence goes on from OZ023140.1 coordinate 19,758,096, forward strand.
TCACAAGGTGATTTTTGCTGAAATAAATTCTTGTATATATGTAGGAAAGCTCTTATTTCCATTATATAGTGGTATCACTGTAGTATCTTTGATTTTAACAATCAGTCAAGAAATCACTCTGAACAAGGCCTTGTACCAGCAGACACCTCAAACGGGGTTAGTGTGGTTGAAAAAATAGGTTCTAGTTCGGTCGATTCGAAATATCATTAAACCCTAGGTTGGTGGGCATAGAATAACGAGCTGGACTTACCGGAACTCGGGCGCAAGTTCTTCAACTTGCGAGACAAACATTGCTTTAACAAAATTTGAAATTAGATTCAAGGTGTAGAATTTGGTGTGGTTAATTTTATACTGATACCATGACACCATTAACACCCTGAGCTTTTTGCAGGGTGAGGCTGGACCAGATGGCAGTGATGGAACACCAGGAGAAAGTGGTCAAAAAGTATGTTTGCTTAATATATTTGATTGTCTAAAAAACCTACTGAAAAAGATCTCAAAGTTAACCTCAACTTCTTTATACATTTCATAACTATTTAAGTTATCTTGTTCTCACAATAAATCAGAACAACTAGATTGTGTTATGTGTCAAACATGCTAGATCGATGGAGATTCCATGCAGACTGGAAGAATGTTAAATAATCAATTCAGCCATCTGAAGAGCATGACTGCCATTGGGAAAAAATTCCTAGTAGGCAATAGATATTCAAGTTTGCATGAAAATGAAAATATTTGTATGGCCAGAGCAAAAGACTTCCTAATCAGCAATACTGCTATGGAATAGCAGTGTTGATGATAATGAAGCCTTTTGAGTCACCCAAAGAAAATTATGTGACACTTTTAGACGCATGCATAAAAGGAAAAAAATTCTTACATTGAATTCGATGCTTACCAAGTTACTCCGAGTGCTTTTCATCAAGATACGACATGTAGCCAGTAGAAATAAATTAAAATGACAAAATATTGCAAATATATAATTTTTGAATACATTAAATGGATGTTTTATATCAAATATTTTGATCTTAATAAACATCTTTATTTTGTGAATTTTTAACACTAGTCATAAATTTATGTATTGTTTTGCCAACTTAGGGCGAGCCAGGTGATGATGGTCAGCGTGGTGAACCAGGTGAAACTGGTAATATTGGACCAAGAGGTAGACGAGGACATACTGGTGTACAAGGAGAACCAGGACCTCCAGTAAGTATAAACAAAAACATTGAGTCCGCTCAATTGTGAATAATTACCACAATCCATTTTTTTTATTTGATTGTGGAATATAAGCAAAGTATTGTTAGAGATCCTTGTCACAAACAAAGAGTATATTTATAATTCTCTGCTACTTGTGAATTTATTTACATAAATTTTCATGATTTTGTAGCCTAAAATGTGTGTGGACAGTAATACAACTTCGACTGTGCTAAATATTTTTTATAAGAGAAAGATTAAATTATACCAGAGATCCTGGACTGCTGCAGTATATTTATTATTTTTAGGGACCTATGTAATATTAATGAAGATTTGTCATATAGAATATACTGACTTAGCTCATAATTTTACAATTGGTGAAATTGAGGATCACATCGGAGAGCAAAGAAATCGTGTCAATATTTATTCCGTACACAAGACCATAATGTTGATATTTTATTTACACATCAAGAAATAATAAGAAAAAAGTTGTGTATATGTAAATTCTCTGCACCAGGCCATAATTATGCTATTCAATATTTATGCATTGTACTTGATATATTTTACAGGGCCCAAGAGGTGAACAAGGATTTGAAGGAATTCAAGGTGCAAAGGGATCAACTGGTGCTGTTGGACCACCTGGTGTACAAGGAAGAGATGGAATTTCTGTGAGTCTACGGTTAAAAATGAGATTATGTAAATCAGGAGTAATAGTCGAATACAAATGAAAAAATACTTATCCAACGACATTCTATAAATTGTATATAGTTGTGCACAAGTGGATAATGGTTTGAGCAATTGTGTTTGTATATAAATTCGTACAAGTGCCAATATTGAACTCTGTCATCTTTGCCATATGAGCGCTTCATAAAATAATGAAAAAATACTTTGAGTGTCATTTTTCTGATATGAAAGCATTATCCTACTTCCTTATAATCTTTTTATCTACCCATTTGGATTCAGAAATTATAGATTACTGACAAAATTTTCATGGTTTACATTTTTATTTTCTCTTTGTCCTCATAATTGATATCTATTGTACAAAAAAGAAAGGGTGCACTGGAATGTATTTTGCATGATTTTCCGACTTGCCTGTAATATGTAAAGGAAAAATATTTTAATTCCTCTGAACTGAGTCCAATAGGGTGACCAACAAAATTTTAAAACATGTTGCTCACTGTTTTAATAACATTTTGAATGAAATCTTCAATAGGGGGAACAAGGAGCTCCTGGAATAAAAGGTGAAATGGGTGAACCGGGTGAAAAGGTAAGACTGGGATTTGGGGGTTATATGCCTAATGCTCTATATCTTTAACTATTAAATACTGAAAAACAGGTACCCTGTAGCAGGAACCAGGGATTTTTCGTTTGTTGTTACAAGTATTACATTTTGGCTTTCGCTTGCAATAGTATGATTCAATGTGTTCTGTCTGTTTGTCTTGTAAGATAAGATTTTTTGACGTAACTTAAAAGATGTCTTATAAAAAGACTCAGTAACATTTTAACATTTTCTTCTCAAATTACTTTTCAGGGTGAAGGTGGTGAACCTGGAAAACCAGGAAGAGTAGAAACTATAGTGACGGTAAGTTTATAATTCTATCATTTAATTAATCATGTAATTTCCAGCATATCAACTCATTTTGTATAAATACATCATACCTGTCTGTGTAAGAAAACAAAATCATGCTTTGTTTAACCTCTATGCTGTCGATATGCTGTACATTAGTGACTTTGATGAAACAATTTTTTTTCTTAAAGACAATGAACTTTTTTTTGTAAAAAAAGGCTGATATAAGTAGTCCTCTATGTATTTATGAGTCGTTTCAGAGCTATATACAACACAGCATACAACATACAGTTCTAAAGTTCAAATTTTGTGTTATATGTAGCATGAACCATTACCACCACCTGAATTATTACCTGGACCACAAGGTGAACCAGGTGAGAGAGGGCCAGCTGGAGCTGAAGGTGAACCAGGAACACCTGGAGAAAAGGGAGAACAAGGATTTCCAGGAATTCGAGGAGATAATGGACCAGAAGGAGAAAAAGTACATTGTTAACTTGTTATACATACGTAAATGTTTGGATTTCTTGTATCTATGAAAATGAATGTGCTTTTGTATTAATTTTAATATTCATAAAAATCTGAACTGTAAAATCAGTAAGAAAATAATTTTGTGTCTTAGAATTCTATTTAACTTCAACAATTTCCCTTGTTCAGGGTGAACCAGGTGAAATTGGACCACAAGGTATTCAAGGACCAACTGGAGAAGAAGTGAGTAGTGGTAACTCATAATTTCAAAGTTACCACTGAGTGATGTTGAAAACATTTTTTCTAATATATTTGTACTTGTGTGAAAGTGTGTGAATATTTGTCACACATTTTCTTCAATAAGACAATGGAGCTAAACAAATCTACAATATAGCTAGCACATTTCATTTTAAAATAAATATAGCCTTTTTGTTCAATTAAACTCCTATTGAACTAAAACAAGCAATAAATAAATAAACAGATTGGACTGTGCAATGCTATATGAAAAATGGCAATAAATTATCTAAATTACATAAATTATTGATTGGTATGTATATTTTTTATATAATCTCTATGGCATTTATATCCAAATTAAATAAATATGTTTTGTTAGGTGAGGGATCATTGGAGGACCGCGACTCTGAGGCAGGGTCTGTCTGTGGAACATACTTAACAAAATAAAAATGTTTGGGACCTTATGGTAATCCCTAAATATTAATTCATAATTTATCCAGGGGGAAAAGGGACAAAAAGGATCACAGGGGCCACCCGGACGACAAGGATTGAAAGGTGAACGGGGAAGTGAAGGAGAAGAAGGACAGAGAGGGGAAAGGGGTCAGAAGGGTGAAGTAGGAGAACCTGGAATTGCTGGTGTGGAAGGACCAAGAGGAGAAATTGTAAGTTTTTCTATCATTAAGACAACCAGGGCACCAAATGATGTTTTCCCTATTAGGAACTCACTTTTTTCTAGGTAATATCTATAATATTTATTAGGTTCTTTAAAATGGACTAAGCATTGCTGATCTTCTGCTGTGATTGGCAAATTTACAAGAAAAGTACTTCACATGCTCCCTAATTATGCTATTCTTGTGTCAACACTTCTTTTGGCCCCCGAACACTCTGGATAAGAATCTCAACCAATGTTAATAAATGGATTGTGATATTAAAAAAAAAACTCTCATATTGTTAAAAACTATTTTAATTCATCAAGTTTTTACTTTACCAGGGACCCGAAGGACCCCCTGGTAATTCTGGACTAGATGGTGCTGAAGGACCACCAGGACCAATTGGTAATCCAGGACCACCTGGACAAACTGGTCCCCAGGTTAGTTTTTCATATATTCACTATTTTCATATTGTGCAGTATTTTGGCAAAATTAGGAATTTCTTTCTTAAGTGAGATGGTTTTGATAAAACATATTTTGATAAACTTGTTTTGTTTGGTTGGTTTCATAAAAAAACATTATACACATTAATCCAACCAATATATTTTCATCTGCATATAATTATATTGGCAAGTATCGACAAACATATTGGTATGATGTGACTACTCACTCGAAACTATTGGCACCAGTATTGACCGTCTATGTCTCTTACTATACTCACGCAAACAGTAAATACAGCATTCTAATGCATTGGTAAAGACCTCTATGCTAAATAAATTAGTTATTAATGATATGTTTGTTCCTTTGCGTTTAGGGAGAACCAGGTGTATCTGGACCTCAAGGTGTCACAGGATTGCCTGGTAGAGATGGAAGTGTGTTTACTGTTGAAGGTCCGAGAGGTGTGCCTGGAGATCAAGGAAATCCTGGTCCTAGGGTATGTATGCTATAGTTGCTAAACATATTTTCGGCCCTTTAATTCAAATTTAATTTAAGCAATTTAATTGTATTTTTTGCTCATTCAGGGTCTTCCTGGAAAGAATGGTAATCCTGGTGTTCCTGGTGACCCTGGTCCACCGGTGAGTAAAAATTTTATTTCCCTTATAGAAAAGTAAAATGCAGTATGTGGGTTAATTAATAAATATTTTATTAACCAAATTTCCTGCTCTGCAATATTTTAGTGAGAGACTTATTTATTATTCATATATATACATTCTTTGTTCGTTTTTTCTAATAACTTAGTATTATGATATATTTGTATTTTGTGTTGACAAGAGGGTTTGAAATATAAACTATAACAATGTTATCTCACTCTAATAATTTTTTTCACAATCTTCTTTTATATGTCAGCTCCTGAACAAGGTAATTTAGATTACGGATATATATACTAATATTGAGCTAGAGTAGACTCCGTAGTCTGCTGCCAAAGTATTTTATATTCCAATTTCTATATAAAATATAGTAAAATTAACTCAAACTGATATTTTTCAGGGTCAAACTTTGATACAGCTAGATGAGGTATGTTGAATATTTAAGAGATTTCATTAAATCAATTTACCAACTGCATTTATAGCTTTATACATCATTTATATGCAACATATATTGTTAATAAACATATAAGTAACCATATTTGAGTGGTTTCCGTGTGAGAAAACAAGATTGAGATGAAAGATCATGCCAGAGGAATTCATGGCAGAGCTTTCTCATAAACTGATAAAAAACAGTCAAAATATCCCTTTCACATCGTTCACTAGTGCGTGTAGTAATTGATCTGAATTTTTTGAATATTTTTTCATTGCTACACATTTTACCAGTTTTTAGAAATTAAATCTTTTTCCAGAGAACTTGTGAAGAATGTCCACCTGGGCCACCTGGTGCCGTGGGAGCTCCCGGAGTTGCGGTAAATTTTGTGTTATTGCATCGTAATTTTTAAAGATCAGAAAACCTGCTTGGAATTTTGTTTGGTTTTGGCTTATGAGCTTTAATGATGTGATTTGTCAATGTCATTCTGCTAAAGATTGAGATAATAACAAAAATTAAGCTACCGTATTTTCTTTTCACAGGGAGTTGATGGAAGACCTGGACCTACTGGTAGAGAAGGAAATCCGGGTGTCAAAGTAGGTTGTTAGTAAATTTATTGATCGTAAATAAGGTTGTTTTTATCGTTTAGTTTCAATAGTACAGTATTAGAAGTTCACTATAAAAATATATTAATATTTTAACATTTCAGATAAAGAAATTGATTGGTTATGTTCATTTTTTATGACCTTGTTGATACAAATTTAAAATTTTAAGATGAAGGAGAAAATCTAACTTAAAGTTGACTGAAATAAATTTTTAAAAATATTTTATGTCACTATTTTTATGGTCACTTCATCTGTGTCTCATATTTTTAACAAATGCAATATTTTTTAGGATGCAACAAAATCATTATCTGTATCCAACTTTTAGCATGATTGCCATATTTTATCTTTGGAAGCAATCACAAAACTTTACACCTTTATTGTAATCATTGATTTATCATAGGGTGAACCTGGTATAGCAGGACAACCTGGTATAGATGGACGACCTGGGCAGAAAGGAGAACCAGGAAGACAGGGAATTAGAGGAGAAAAGGGACAATTTGGAGCACAGGTAAGAACAACATGCATCAAGTCTGTATCATATTAAAGAATTGCTAAAAGGTTCAGCGTCATTTTTGTGGTGTTGTGTTTCAAACTTTGATCAAATGTATAGAATTTTGCAATATATTGAAATCGTGATGATAGGGACAACAAGAACAAAGCAAACCATGCTTTAGTGGACAACAGAGTACATATTAATTCATTAGGCAAGAACAAAAAATGAACTTTGCTTAGGCATTGTGATCATCAGTGGTTCAACTGGTTTATGTATAGCATTTATGCACATGCATAGCATGAGTGGCATTAAATATATATTTATTAAGTATGACTAAGTAAGCGATTAAGTATGACTGTGATTAGAGAACCACATGCGATTCATTTTAAAGGATTTATGATGTGATACAAAATTGTACAAGTTAAAAGGAAATGTAATTTGCTTCATATACGAATAGAAAGGTTACCAATGCTGTAAGTTTATTGTATTTTGTCGCATAATTCAGTCTGTTATCTTTGTGTAAATATTCCATTAATTCTTTTTCTTTATTCTAAATTTTCAGGGAGAACCAGGCCACCATGGTATAGATGGAGCACCAGGACCGCAAGGAGCCAAGGTATGTCATCTGGGTTATTCAATGCGTACTTGAATAATGAAAACAAATGTGTATTCATTGCTTAGGACTTGGGTTGCACTGTAATTTAAACGGTATTTGAAATTCAGTATATCAATAACTTAATGAATCAACCTTTCAAATTGGATAAATGAATAAATAAGTAATGAATAAATAAATTGTTGGTATTTGTTTATATTTTGCCCATTTTGCAGCAATGTTGTGATCCAGCTCGCTTATATATGCCCACCACTTAACCTAGGGTGTAATAACTTGGGTAGGCTAAGCCAAACAGGAAAAGATCATATCTTTCCAGCCATTGTAACCCTTTTCATCTATAAGTGGTCACTGTCACAAAGCCTTGGACAGGGTGATCCACTCTAAGAAGTGGGTATAAAAAAAATTTACATCAAATTTTACAACACGAAATTTGGCATATATTATGATTTTACTGCAAAATAAAAGTACTTCAACTCATACTTCTAAAATACCACAGACTATATTAAAAAGGACATTTACATACTTACCACAGAGACTGAAAATCACAAAAATAGCTTGATATTAACCATTGCTTTTCTGTAATCAAACATTAGTCTTTTGAGAAGTTATATACTTTTTTCACATACAGGGTGCTGCAGGTAAAGATGGTATGATTGGTAAACCAGGAGCAGCGGGACCTCGGGGACCAGCAGGAGAGGATGGATTGAAGGGGGCGAAGGGAAATGAAGGATTGCCAGTAAGGGAATTTATTTTTGATTATATATACAAGATTCAATTTATAATATAATAGTTTTATGGTAATCGTTTTAAAATTGGAAAATTTCCTGCAGCACCATATATTAATTTATTAGAAATGCTATTATTATACTATTTTTACTATAAACTGGTAGCTGTGCCAGTGACTCACAAAAACTTGTTTTCACAAAAGCATTTTGGAACAACAAAATCTTAATTTGATTCCACCTAGAATTCTGTAGAGCAAAATTTTCATCTTTTGTTGTTAGTCACTCGATTTTATTTTGTTCAATTAAATGCCAGTGAGTTTCATGTTTTTCACTGGTTTATTGAAGTGCGTAGTGGGGGTGAATGATGATCATATAAAGCATTTTTGACTTCATCATTTTACCGATTGGTGTGAGAATTGAAATAAAGTGACAGTGTCTAGCCTGCTGCACACGAAACCACTTTGTTACAAATCTACCACATCTCTTGCCATTTCTGATTAGTTGGTGAATTTGTTTTCATGTTACTTCAGGGAATCATGGGAGTTGATGGTACGCCAGGAGAAAAAGGAGAGAAGGGCGAACGTGGCATAAGAGGTGACCAAGGATTGGTTGGCAAAACTGGTGTTCCAGGACCAAGAGTATGTCAAACTTTATTTATTAATACTTATAGACTGATTAAAAGTAGTAATCAAAAATATCTGCTTTAAAAAAAATAATTGCTTTTTACTCAATTTGATTTGGAAAATAATATTGATTAGTGAAAATTGCATTCATTTGATACTTGTACGAATAACTATTTCAAATTTTTTCTCAGCATCTCGTTGTAAGAAATTGTGGTCTAATCACAGGCGATGTCTAATGAAACAATGTTTTTGAAATAATTTGGAGTTTATTATTATAATACTACTACTTTTGTGAGCATTTCATTTTTCTGCAGTTATGATTAAAATTTATTTCGCTTTTTGATTTTTTTTTTAAAATGTTTTAAAAATATTAAATGTATACTGCATAGTACTATACTTCCGATTGTTCCAAAAAATGCATAAAATTTTTTATCTTATATAAAATTCAAAACACTATTTTATCTAGGTGAAATTATGTGCTTTAAATCTTTTGCTTGCAATTTATTAGCTTGTTCAATTGGTTGTATAACTAACTCCTACATTTGCAGGGTTCACCTGGCATCGCCGGACTAAATGGAGAACCTGGAATTCGGGTATGTGTTATAAATTCAATTTTAAATAAACCATGTTCTTGATTCGAAAAGTTCTGTGAATAGATAATCAATCAAGTTGATATCAGCAAAACATATTCTAATCACGACCCAATCACCCATAACGAAAAAATATTTGACAAAACATGGTTGAACCTAATTTTATATTTGTGTAATTTAATGGCTCGCTTAACAACATTCCATAAGGCAATAGTTTTGAATTTCAAAATCTTCAATCCCAACTAAAATTTGGTTGACATCTTCTATCTACACATTTTTACATACTTCCATTTTACATACAAAAAAACTTTATTGAAATATTGAAAATTAAATTTGGCTACTTAGATTCTCAATACAGACAAAATAAGTATTTCAGTGATAAGTGCTCATTCTGACACAGGGTCCTCCAGGAACTCCAGGATTACAAGGGCTTAGAGGTGAAATTGGTTTTCCTGGTATAAGAGGTTCAATAGGAGAACGTGGTCCGCCTGGGTCTCAGGGATCAAAGGTAAAGTCAATTGCGAACACACCTATGTTTTGCAGTTGTTTTAATATATAATATAATTAATATTCATCATTGAATTGAATGGGTTCACCCTGAGTAAGACTTATATTGATGGCCACATCTCAATGGGAAATTTTCCAAAAATATCCTTTGTTAAGTATGGGTCACTGATGTATCACTTCGAGGGAACAAAATGAAAGTTCTGATTGGGATATAGACAAACATGCTAAGCGTGGTTGGGAAGGTTATGGGCTTTTTGTTACACCCTGATTGTTTTATTTTCATCGAATCCATAGTGTCTGGCAGGAACCAATTTGTTTCAAGTGGAAAACATCCCAAACAGAACTGAACTGCTATAGTACAGTGAGTGGTATCTACCCAGATGATAAACCACTCATCACTTAATTTTCAGATTGGTAGAGATGGATTCATCAGCCAGATTCATGGTCATTGATATACAATAAATATATGATAACCATTATTGCCATATTTTTATCGCATGGAACCTTATTATGTTTAATATTCTAGGGCATCAAAGGATCCACAGGAGCTCAGGGTGATCGAGGTGACATTGGTCGAACTGGACCAAAAGGTGCTAGAGGAGAAATCGGTCCAATAGGGTCTCCAGGACTGAATGGATTACCTGGTCCAGCGGTAAGAATTGAATCATTTTTTTTCTTTCAAACAGATGGTCATGCAGATATCTGGTTTAGTTAAACATAACCTTGATGACGCTATTCAAAATTTGACCATAGTTCAGAAAACTTGTTTGAATCGAACCATTTTATTCTTCTTATAATTGTTTTTTTGCAAACAAGTATTTAAATCAAAAGTTATGCCTTGTTGTGCATAGATCACTGAAAAATAGCACTGTTGCTCCATGCTTAAATTATGGTTCAACATTCTACGTTCCACACTATGTAGAGGTAAACCTGCATCTCAAATTAATGGCCTATTCTGAAAGTGATTTTTATTTTTGCTGTAAAAAGCACAGGAATTAGTTTCTGCAAAGGGAAGTTTTTCTACTCTATTATGAAGTATTGAATTCAATTTCTGGATTAAATTTTGGTGTAAAATTCCGACACTAGAGCTGAGTGGCATATCGGTAAGACTGTAAATGCCGGTATTGAGTTTTCCAAAATACTATATCGCGTTAATTTTCGCAATGTCGTCTTGCCATGATACCAGTATTTCAGTGAAATACTACCTAAAATGGTTACAAGTTGATGCATTATCGCGTCAAGTAAAACAAAAAACAGATCTTTAGACCAATTTTGCCTGCTGGTATGCGTCAATTGAACTTTTGCAATGTCATGAAACAACAAATCACCCGCATTTAAAGGTCTGCAGCTGATTATTTTGAAATAGGTCACGCCTTACGCGGCTCTTTAAAACGACACAAGAGCATGTTTTTTAATAGCAGAAAATGGCTTGGCATATTGGTAATACCGGCATTTTTGTTGCGGTATGCCGGTACAAAATATATCTAATACCAACGAACTCTATCCTAGCCCCTGCCATCATATTTATAAACATGAAGCTCACACTACAAATTTTATTTATTTCCATTTTTTTCAAAGGGTGTTGAAGGATCAAGAGGACCAGCTGGTGAACCAGGGCCACCCGGTTCAAATGGTAATCCTGGTCCACCTGGTAAACCTGGTTTGAAAGGCTCAGCTGGTGAAAGAGGAGAAGAGGGACCAGCAGGTGATATTGGACCACAGGGAATACAAGGTTTGCGATTGTTATTTTTGTTTGTGTTTTACTGTCGAGCATGGTTGTTTTGTATAGCCGAATTCAAAATTCAATTAAACCTGATTATGTTTCAAAGCCTTGTTTCCTCCTTTTAACTTGAAAAAAATCTTTGAAAACTCTTTAATTCTGTATTTTTTTCATACTGTTTAAGGAGAAATGATTTATAACTGCTTTTTTGGAATTGTAGCTAACATTTTTAGATAAAGCTTTGCTGACCTTATACCTTCCAAATTATCAGATCTTTTCAAGCACTGCAATGTTTCAGGTCCACCTGGACGATCCGGCAGGCCAGGTTTTAAAGGAACGATTGGTCCATCTGGTCCTAAAGGAAATCCAGGAAGTCCTGGTAAATCAGGTGAAGATGGTAAATCAGTCGATGAATCAAAATTACGAGACATCATCAAAGATATGATTGACCAAGCTCTAGATGATAGGTTGCCAGATATTATAAAACAGATAAAGGATGCAATTCCCAATCCAACACCTGCTGCTCTTGTAAGATTGTAGTTGAAAAATTGAGTGATTCAAATCTGTTTAGACAACGTCATATTATTTTAATTTTCAGTGCACAAAGTTGGGCAAACCAACTTTTTCTGATGGGAAGCCACATTTTTGTTTTGACTGGTACAAGCTCTGACAGCATTTCTGTTTATGTTACAATTACGTCTCTGCCAATTCCCGGCACTTTGCCAATTATGTTTGAAAAAAGTAATATTTTCCATAATCAAGTCACTTAAAAACACTTTTGTGTAATTTTTTCATATGGAGTGAATATTGATATTTAAACTTGAGGTACTGTTAATGATTCATTCCTCAGTATTTTTTTCGTTGAGTGAACCAGGTCGAAATATTTCATGCCAAATTCTATACAGCAATGATACACAAATTGTTTGTAACAACTATGAAAAATACATTCGTTATATAAAGTATTATTCAAATTTACCAAGTTTCTATATTTTCGTGAACAGACTGAAGCACTAGTTGGTCCACCCGGACCCCCTGGTCCAGAAGGGCAGACTGGTAAACCTGGTCCTCCAGGACCAGCTGGTAGTCATGGTCCACCTGGCTTGCCAGGAAGAGATGGAGATGTCGGATTACCTGGATTAACTGGTATGTATTTCTTTATTTTTTACAATACTATTGTGACTTAACTAATGAATAATTTCTAACCAGCAAAATGCTGGTTACGTAAAATTCAAATCCTCAACTTCAATGCAACTCTGGTCGATATATACTCAATGTTTTTCAGTAAAATAACACCCATTTGGAAAAGGTGTGCCAAAGATTTTTGGCATATTTTCAAGAATATCAAAAGTATTTTGTCATGAGTGTCAAACAAATATCAATCTATTTTGCTCATTCAAGATCTAAGTATTGGTATTTCAGTTTTTCAAAAATGAAATTCTCAAATAAGAGGGTTTTGACCATGACCTAATAGACCTACTCTAAATATAGTGTTCATATTCAGTAACACCAGATACATAGGTAAGATGATAACCCCAACGCTCCATTATTCTTTAATATATTAGGAGTGGATCAATGGACTACATTTATACTCCATCACACAGCATTTCTTACCGAAGATAAGCTTAAATTTAAAAAAAAATACTGCAACAGTTTTTTGTTTAGAAGGTAATTGCATCTTTTATATATTCAGGTCCAGCAGGACAGAAGGGAAGTCGAGGTGATATAGGTAGAGGAACGAAGGGAAGCAGAGGGAGACCTGGTGCTGAAGGTAATTTTGTACCAAGAGTAAATTCTAAAATCTCTTAAAACTGTAAAAATGTTTAGGCAACATCTCCATGCCTTACTTGTATATTAGCGCTTGTATATTAGCGCTTCATGTGAAAATTAAATTGAAACAGAATTTGAAAAACGACCATCATTGACCATTCTCGATTTCAATTAATAATTTAATTCTCGATTTCAAAATAGAAATGCGAGACTTTAAAAATATTCAAGAAACCAACCATTGGGTGTTTTTGACCTACTGAAATCGATATATGACCAAAAATCAGTTTAAATCAATTCTGACCCATGAAACAATCAATTTGACTGAGAATTGTTGATATTAATGTAAAAAACTTTTTTCTTAAAGAGAATAAAAAAGTTTGTAAAAAATATCATATTAAACACATAAACTGTTTGTGTGGTTTTTATAGAGTACTTATATTTCCCTCAGTGAAGTCAATGATAACGTGCAGAGAACTGTTTGTTGGTCCCTTTTCCTTGAATCTGTGTGTAGATAAATCTATGAAGATGCTTGAATAAGATAGTATGAGAGTATTAAAAATGGCTGATAACCTCTCATTTCACAGAAATGTAATAGTTTATTGTATTTGGTGTATTCCTAATATATGTTTCTCTATTTTTTCTAATTAACAACTGGTGTAACAGATCTCTCTGTGAAGGAGTGTGGAATAAAAGTCAAATACCACACTGTCTGCTATATTCTCCAAGTTTAACGTTTTTGTTTCTTTTGAGTTTAAGTCATAAACGATACTCGAAACATGTTGAACGTGGAGTATAAACTACTATTATAGCTCTTTTACTACTTGTAATATAATTTGCAGTAAAATCATTTTTCAGTGTTTTTTACCAATGACTCAAGTAAAGCAAGCATTTTAAACAATATGCTTAACAATTTCAACGTTTAATTTTAAAATTTATTTTTCAGGCCCACAAGGAGCACCTGGTCATGGTTATCCAGGTCCACCTGGTGCAGAAGGTAAATCTGGGAAACCAGGTAAACCAGGTTTGCAAGGACCAGCTGGTCAACCCGGTGTCAACGGTATTTGTGACAATGCAGAGTGTTATGCAGTCGCTCAACAAGCGGCTTTACATTCTATACCACAACCTGCTATTAACTATAAGGGACCTCCGCCAAGTTAATCTTGCCTTTACAGCCAAGTCTTTGGAGGCTGTGCTAAAACACATATAGGTAATTTGTTACTTATAATAATAAAATAACGTCGAAAATGCCAATAATTGCCCATGATGCCAAAGAAAAGATATCAGGCTGTGTAACTATGTTACTTTCCTCCTAATTTCGAGAAAGTTGAGTCAGCAAGTGTTAAACGAGTGTGACTAATTGATGAAGCAGTACTCAAACATGATCCATCCATGAATGATCTCAATCAGAAATTTTATATTGTCAAACAAGAGCCACAGATGGGCCATGTCCCACAGACGCGATCCATCACCTAACAAAAGATGTTTCGGAAAATGGGATGGGACTTGGCTCCATCAGATTTATGATCTAATTGAAATAAATACTGAGGCATTACTTTATATAAAAAAATTCAGCATCTTTATATCATTGATGGAGAGCAGTAGAGTGCCATGTATGGTTACACTTTTTAAGATGCTTGCCATATTGGAATATCTATGCTTTAGAGTCACTTTCAAATAAATAAAATATTAATATTACAGATCACAAAATATACACAAACATTTAATCTATGAATCCCCCTTTTATTTACTTTGTTGATAAGTTCAAAAGATTCCTGACTGAAAGAGGCAACAATAAATCAGCAAAAATCGCATTTTCAACAAATGAACCCTCAAAATCAACGGATCAAGGATAAAACAGTACAAATTACTTTCGAGTATTTTGTCTGTCTTTAACAGATTGTTGTTTAGTTGGGAAGTATAGCTTGCGAGTTCCAAATTTTTATGCTTTTTTCATATTATGATATTTGCATTCCGATATTTCTGGATTTGTTTCAAGCTAAATCAATGTCGCTCGTTGGCCGTAGTTTTTGGAACACGGTTGACTTATTAATGATGATTTTCCATTATATTGTTGTTGATCAGTAACTTGGATGTAAACCCAGTTTTCTCTGCACTTGGATCATTCGGTTTTTGAATTTTCGAGTTGAAACATTTTTCATCTCAAAGCTTTTTTATATTTATGTTTTTATTTGTTGATATTATTGAAACTTTGAGCGATTCATCACTTATATGTTTTTAATAAAAAAATATTTTTTACAAAATATTTCTGACTGGGTTAAGCTTCGCTTGTTTTAACCAACAGATTGCTGCACATCATCTATAGTACATGAAAGATGGAAGTTCAAATTCTAGTACATACAAAAAAGCATAGTCGGAAATTTTTTTCAATGTAATGCATGACTCACCAATGGATCATGTAATGCACCACATAGTTTGGTTTCAACAAAACCGATTCTCACAAAAAATGAATTTTGCAATTGCGAATAATTTCGTGCACACAAGTTTTCAGCTCCCTTCCTTAACAGCGTTTTCAAAGTTTTATGATATTAAGATAAAAACCAGCTGCCTGATATAATAGCCTTGAAAGAGCAATATCATCTCATATATAAATAAAAACAAATCATTCAATCATTTTATCATCCCCTTTCCTTTTTATAAAAATACCTTTTTTCATCTTTTTGATATTTTCTTGCTTATGATTTCAATATTTTAGTTCTTTTCATTTTTTTATTCAGCATATTACCTATTTATATTTGTTGTTTTCTATTGTTGTTGTTGTTTTACATAGATCACATGGGCGGGAGCAGAGAATATATATCTTTGGATAGACGAAATCGAAACATAAAAATTGGCCTACCAGATTTGTGTCAAATCAATTTTATGTCAAATGCAGATGTAGTTTTAAAAGCTTGATTTGATTGAAAATTTCTCATTCAAAAGACTTGAGGAGAGCAATTATTGACAAAAACGCTTTTTGTTGGAGAAAGCATGGTTTGCCACCCCTTCTATATTCCCCTAGTGTGTATATTTTCCTACTCAATAATTGCAAATCTTGTTAACCCATTTATTTTATTCGTACTCTGAATATTAGGAATGTGATCAGTAATTAAATATGAAAAATACTATAAAAACAAGTCAAAACAGCCTCCATGTTCGTGTGTCAGTCTGTTTATTTTAATAAAAGACAATTTGCAGAAATTAAAAGAAAATTCTGTATAGTTCAATATGTACTCATTCAAATCAAGCGATCAAACCAAAAAACGAATTGGTACATAAGTCCAGAACCGAAAACAGCAATAAACAAATGAAAATGAAACGGTATCTTTGGAAGCCTCCTTCCTCTTTGTTTTGATTAGTGTTGGAAGTTTAAATTAAACTTATAATAAGTTGGAAGAAGATATTCACTGCATAAAAATATCTATGTAAGTGTGTTTAGAGTATGCTACCTCGTGAGCTCTATTTCTGTAATCGTTAGGATAGAAATCTGTTTGGATAGAAAAATTTTCTATCCAAATTGAATTGCGTGAAAGTTTGATTTGGAAAAAAATATGACCCGAAAACTGATATGGTATGAAAAACAGAGCCCTAATAGCATGTATTCTTGAGCTCCTCTTTTTTTGTCAACTCCTCATTTTGACATATCATGCTCTGAAAAGGCCAGTCAATACCGTGATGAAAAGTTGATTCAGTTCTTCCACTGAAAATACCCCAGTCAGGAAATTTTCGCTTATACATGTTTTGTCTAGTATGAGTCGACGATCGTTATCACCCCCTAGGTGCGGTCCATCAGTAGCTCATGCTTGACAAAATAAAATTTCCGATCGGGATGGGATTGTGAAATCACATTTCAGGATCAATGTTGTTAACAAATCTAAAAGGTACTTACTATTTCAACATTTTACCTCCATTTTGTCATTGGGTATTCTGTTTCGGTATGCCTTGGGTGACAATTTTTTTGGTGATGATCCTAGCTAGCCAAACATGGTATATAGTTTAATTCTGATATCTACAGATCATGTTTGGCCTGTAGCGATCATGGCAGTCTTTGTTTTTTGTTGAAAGTTGAAAATATTTGTTACTTTTGAGATATTAAAGTATTGCCAATAAAGTATTTTGCTTTACACTATCTTGAGTTGAAAGTTATAGTTGTACGTCTGATTGCTGTTGTGTATCGAGTGCTTGGCAAGGTATTAGGCCTACACTAACCGAAGCATGTTTGATCAGAGAAAGTGGCTGCACGTCAACATAGATTTTATCGAAAATATTCTGTAAACATTAATTTTTTGAATATTCACGTCCAAAAAGCTTCAAAACCACTGTTCTTTGGATACTTTTCAGTGGGAAAGGCGCATCTGTCCCGGTTCACCTTCTAACGCAAATAACCACACTCATTCCAATACTTACAAATCCCATAAATATCCTAGTTTCCGCCTTTTACGTACCCTTAACCTAACCCATTCCAGAAAATAAAAACGGTCGGTAGAGAACAATAATATTGTTCGTGAATATTTAGCTAAAATATCAGGAGTGTAGTACTCAGATTAGGCAGTCGGCATTCCACTAGATCACAATCGTATTCCAATATGAAACTGGACGTTTGAAATTGCTTTTCAGTATGGCCCGTGGTTGAAACTGGACGCTAGATATTGCTTTTCAGTATGGCCCGTGGTTATTAAACTTCAATATAAAAATGAAAAGATTCGAAGAAGTTGTAACAACCTTTTGATATTAATTTTGGAGAATAGTAATAGGATAGGATTTCATTTTTATTCTGCGGCAGAGGAAAACCGAGAGTACAGCTTAATCATATGGCGAATCACAACCTCTCATGCAGTTACCGGTACCAGTTCCGAATCGGGGTGAACCTTTTTGACTTATCATATTTCACATTTTCCCTGCGCATGGGCTTGGTTGGTGGAGGAAGCTGTAAGCAGTGCTTACGTGAACCACCGTGCACCGACGATCGTCGAGCAGACCTCTCGTATATAATCCTCATCCCTCAAGGGATTCGAAACTGCGTTATGAAGATCAGAGCTGCGTGGCTCGAAGCGTATACACAACGTTTTACCGATAAGCTAACCGGGCACCCCGGATGAGTGAAATTATTGGTTGGCAGTCGCGGATCTAGAAATTTTTCGCTGGAGGGAAGTGATTTGTGTTAGTATAGGATTTCAGTTTTGTCCTGCGATAGATGAAAGCCACGTATCATATTTAGCCTACCATTATCATGTGCATGGATCTGGCTGGTGGAGGAAGCCCAGGCAGTGCGTACGTAAACCACCGTGCACCGGCTAGGAGTCCAACAGACCTCTCGTATATAACCATCCCTCACGGGATTCGAACCTAAGTCATGACGATCAGAGATGCATAGCTCTAATTAAGCGTATCCTCTTCAACGCAGATTTGAATTCCGTTAAGAATGATTATATGCGAGAGGTCTACTGGGCGCCTTTGTTGTCACATGGTTTGCCTTAATCGAAAATCCTCCAATGAAGCAAAAATATAATAATCTGGCACCTAATTAGCGAAATTATCAGTGAACAAATATTTTGAAGAACCTTGAGTGAATAAAATGCACCCAGAAGTTGGCTTCTATTCCTCTGGGTGCAAATCAATACTGTGTGCGACATTTAACTATGTGCATTTCTACTAAGGGCAAGACTTTGTGAGAGCAATTTCGTTGGGTGGATTACATTTTGGTGTGATTCTATGACCACTGTTATTAAACCGGGCGCGAGTCCACTCTAGTGCCATCTCACTGGGCGAAATTACGCTGAGTGCACATTAACTTGGTGTATTTCCACTGTATGTAATTCCACGTACCAGGTTCGATTACATCGGGCATGAATCCAGTGAGTACAATCTCCATGGGCTGCAATTCAATTGGGTGCAATTTAGGTACTGCGACTCCACGGGGTACAATTCCACAAGCTGCAATTCTATTGCGCGCAATTCGACCGTGGGATTCAACGGGGTACAATTTAATTGGGCGCGATTTCCACTGAATGCAATTTCTATAAGACGCAGTTCCACTGTAGGGTAGGCTACAATTCTATTGGATTCAATTCTATTAGTGCAATTCCACTAGGTACAATTTTACGCGATGCAATTAATTCAGAATTGGGTATAATTTCACTGTGTGTAATTCCACGTGTTGTGTAATTGAGCATGTGCGCAATAACTTTAATAAACATGATATCCTATTCTAACTTTTCTTTGTAAATGGCGAATAAAAATATCTGATTGAGGCAAAGAGGATAAAAGGCAAGAAATGGACCCTGACTCATTTAATAAGTCCTTTAATATTTTCACTAAAGCATCACTAATCCTGAACTTCGTCATTTATGCCAAAAACATAAGGCATATAGGTACATAACCGCATCGGCCTATAACGCCGTCATCCAATCGCGCTGCTTCCGCAGAGATCGCATTGCGATGCGCAGGCCAAGCAGAACGCATTCGTTTCAGCATAGATTTACAATTTGCATTGCTGACGTACTAATACAGAATATCGCTGTACGGGTGCTCGGGTTTACAGTTTAGTCTTGTTTCCGCTGAAGAACCGAGAATACAAGATAAGTTGATATTCTTATGAATTAGATCTCCTAGCGAGGGAATCTGTTATACTGTATACAGTAGGCTAGGCGGGCTTATACAGCATGCATAAGTTACGTACCCGTATGCTGTATGGGGATACTCCTTCTCTGTATGCAGTATAGTGCAGTGCAGCTCTGGTAACTGGGTACCAGTACAGAGTACCGTGACTAATGTGAGCAGTTCCAAGTTAGTATGATGACGAAAGCGTGTCAAAACAAACTGCAATGGTACCGTACCAGTACCCATATGTAGCGTATTCCCATAGTCAGATAGTAAAGATGCTATTCAGTTGCATCCAAAGCTGTTTACCTAACCCTAACAGCCCAACGCTTTTCCACCTTCAAACTAGTCATTCAGCGTTGCCGCTTAGGCTAAATGGTCATTTTTCGGGTCTCGCGAAGTTTAGTGCCGCTACCATATATCCGATTATCATATCAATTCCCATGTTGCAAGCGACTCAACCTAACCCGGGAGACAATGCCAGATCCTTGCAGCAGTGCAGCATCACTATACCTCATTTTTCAAAGTCTGATGCCATGAAGATGAATTCTGAATTGTGTGAAGTCTGTCTTATATTGTAAAAGAGGCTCTGAGGCTTTTCCGCATCTGAGTTTCTTTTGCAACCGCTGCACATTCACTCCAAGGATCAAGTCTACCCACGCTGCCACATGTCTATGGTACGGTACTTAAACTGTGTGCTGAAACTGTGAAAATGATTTCCGGTTTCATTTCAGACTGCATTATTTATTGAAAGAACAAAATATAATGATACATGTTTTAAAATTTTTTGAATCTACTTATGGGCCTATTTAGAAAACATTTATAACTTATGCAGTATGAGTTAACCATATATTTCACCCATTTAATTTTTTTCTTTCATATATAGCCTATTGTGCTGGCGTGTGTAATATCATAAATTGTTCTATTTTTGTTTAAGTCGACCTGGCACAAAAAGCCTTGTTGAGCTAAAAGCACCATTGAAATTTTTTTCCATCTCGTCTTCTTTGATTGAGGTATTGATGTAGCATAAATTTGAATAATAATGGTAAAGTTCAAACCCAATATTAGGCCTAGTACTCTTCGTGCTTTGACTTTACTGAAATGAAAATTTTTACCTAATTCTGACAATTTTCACACAACTTCTGACAACATGACAATTCACAAGATTTTTTTTAATAATTAACCAATCGACCATAAGCAACCACTCTGCACTATAGTAAAGGGCAAAAGGGTGATTCAGGAACCAAAAGGAAACTTCTTTTCATGTTTAGTTTTTGTTTTATTTAGTATAAAGGTATCGTATATGGTATAAAGTAATACAGGTTAAATTGTCAGTTGATTGGTTGGTTTCAATTTTCGATATTGCTGAAATAATGGAAAGTATAGGTGATGACAGTGCTGAGATTCAGAAGCCTACAACTCTTCCTTTGCGGCATTCTAACAATACAATGATTGATAAAATTATTATACCAAAAAAGAATAATGATAATACTGTTGGTAACCAAAATTCATCTGCAAAAGCAGTCGATAACTTGGATAGTTTCGTCTCCATAATTGATGAATGTAGCATCTCTAATAATGCAGAATATAGTGATGTTATCGGTGAACAAACTTGCACCATGTTCGGTCAAATTATTGACAATGAAGATGAGACATGGGAATTGCTTTCTAATGCGGCATCTTGGGAGTCCACTTTTCCGAAAGAGATTCTCAGTGATTATGAAAGTCAAGTTGCGTCTGCATCACCATTGACTGATAGTGGTGGTGAAGAATTGCCACCTGGATGGAAAAAGATCTTCGATTCATCTGGTAGTTATTATTGGAATATTGACACAGGAAAGACGCAGCAGAATCCACCTGTTTGTACTAGAGATGAATTGCAAACAAGTGATAATGCCATGTCTCCAGTCGAAAACTCCATACCAGTGATTGAAGAACTTTCTAACAAGACAACTTCAAATCGATGGTCGGGTAATTCGCGAGATGGTCATATGTTTCTCGTTCGATCCCTTGGTTGGCTGCCTATGGAAGTTGAAAGTTTGAATCCAGATATTAGTAGTGCTGCAGTTAATTCATGTATTCGTCTTTTGTCCAACAATCGCTCACAAATTATGGACGGTGTTGGTGTGTGGGGCGAAGGAAAAGACCTTATGCTATTGATTAATAATGATCATTTAAAAATAGTTGATCCATTGGAAAACACAGTATTACAGTCTCAACTGATAAAACATATTCGTATCTGGGGTGTTGGACGAGACAGCTCTCGTGATTTTGCCTATGTTGTTCGTGATCCATCAACTAAAGTTTACAAATGCCATGTTTTTCGTTGTGATGCTCCTGCACAATCTATTGCCAAACAACTTCACTCAATCTGCAGTTTGTTAGTGAAGCAGAAAAAAATAAATAAGAAGGATGCTGAAAATAGTAATGCAGATAAAATCCCTGTTGCGTCTGCGGAACCTTGTCAGACTTTTAATTCTAAATACATTGGTGCTATAAAAGTATCTAAGCCAAGTGGGATTACTGTTTTAAAAGAAGCGATACATAAACTTATGAAGGATTTAGATGGAAATGGAAAAGATGTGAGAATCACAGTCTCACCCTCTGCTCTTACAATTTTAAACTCAGAAAATATACCCATTGTGACTTGCCGGATGCGATGTCTGAGTTTTATGGGTGTAGGCGATGACATACAGATTTTTGGATTTATTAGTGTGTTAGGTGGTGAAGCAACATGCCATGTATTACAATGTTTACCGAATGCTGCTAAACTTGCACTTTCTGTGCAGGAAGCTTGCATGTTGAGGTATCAAAAAGCAATAGACTCGAAATCTTCTGTAAATGTTGTGAGTGAAACATCTCAAAATAATAAATCTCTGAAGTCCAAAGTTTCTAAATTGTTTTCGGGATGGCGCAAAAATAGGTCTTGAGTAGAGATGGACGATTGGCATTTAGAATAGCATAATTGGTTTGAAATGAAACAGAACTCTGGCGGAATCGAATCTCTCAATAAGGTAGTAACTTTCAGTTCAGACTTGTTTTTGAAAGAAAGTGAGATACAGTTTCAAATAAAAGGCATTTCAATATGGTTTGTGCCTAGGGTTGCCAATTTCGGATATATTTATTTTTGAATTAAATTTTGCATTCATGATCTAATGGCTGATTCAATCATGGAAAACAATCTCTAAATTCACAGTTGTCAATACAAATATAGAACACATTTTGTTGTTTTGAACCAGTCACGGGCTGAGCTGTCTAGGCCCAGTCCATCAGTGGTTTATGCTTTGGAAATTAAAATTACAGCACATTTGTCTGTCATATAAATGGGTACTGTTAGCGGTATTCTAATCACCTAAATTGGATAGGTATCCGAATTAATTCAAATCTTAAATCCAAAGATGAAATCACTAGTTGTGCCTGCTATTTTTGTAAAACATCAGTATTACTTGTTCATATATTTTCGATTCCGCTTGAATATTCCACTAAAATGTAGGCTTTATTCTGCTGATTCAAGTGTTTCAATCATTGTCTTTTGTGCTAAATGGCTGATAAATCATTTTTTATATTTACATGAATCAAAACTTTTTGATTACTAATATATATATATATATGTATTTGTTGCTTGATATTCGAGGTGACCTCAAATATTTTTTATATGCGTTATTGTCCATATTAGATGTTCGGTTGTAAAATTTGAAATTAATGGCATTTGTTGGTTTTTGTGCTAACAAAAAAACAAAGCGATAATGCAAACGTATAGTTTTACAAAACTATAGCAATATTGCTTCCAAATTTTTGTGATGCACTGTATCTATGCGACAGTGTCGCACAATTTTATGCAGCGATTCTCTGACTCATAATTCCGTTCAGGATTTTTGGTTTCAATATTGATCTGATTGCCAGGATAATAATCCGGAACCAAGTCAGTACAAAGTTTGACTGGCTGGCCTGGCCCTTGTGGTTGACGTGATATGCCACAAACTACCATAATTGCAGATTGGAAGTTTGAGTTTGAATTGAGAAGTTCAATAAAGGTTTCCTATTTGTGTCATTAAATGTAACAACATGTGCATTGTGCGCATGAAAATAATTATAATATACTAAGTCCTATCGTTTCATTCAAATGTTCTAAAATACATGTCGGTCGCTAGTGGGTCGTGTCACATACCTTCTGCTTGCATACTTACTCATTACTATATTGATGTCAGTTATAAGATTGTCAGTGTTTTCATTGAAATGATATTTATTTTTTTACTGAAAGATCTATTTTACCTTTCTTGAACTTTTTTTTCTGTGTTGCAGTTTTTTTTTATTTAAGCCAGTAATTCGGGTATGTCCAATACAATTCAGAAATTCTAATGTGTTTGAATTTCCCGTAAAGTAATATCCTGGATTTAAATTATTTCAAAAGAGTAGCATATACTAATTACCGTAGTCAATTTATTGCATAAATTGGAAGACTTAGCAAAAAATTCATTTTTTTCTGTGTTCTTCAAACATTCTGTATTGCTTCATTAGTATGATCGTGATATATATATAGAAAATTTTGCGATTCAAGTAAACTGTTTAGTATGTACATGTAGTATAATTCTTGAAACTTGATTCTACTATATCCACATTGAATTTGCAATATCCATAAAATTATTTTTTGAAAACAACTAGTTATAGTAGATGTATTTCACTCAAATCAATCTGTTCCTTTGAATGGTGTGCCACAGCTAGAACTCATCGTGATAGTGTGATACGTACACGATAAAATTAGGTTTTAATAGATTTTCTCCCATTTAGGTTTGTGAGAAATTAATGTTTAGTTCTCTCATGTCATTGCGCCTGAAGCATTTTTGCTGTACATTTTTTCGTTAATATGTTATTGAGTCTTTTTATCTGTCAATATGAAACCAAATCACATTAAAATTGATAAAAGTCTTATCAGCTGAATGCAGCATTACTTGAAAATTCTTCACGTAGTAATCTGGTACCGGTAAACATTTTATTTTAATACCAAACATGGCTTGAAAAAGGTGTTGATGACTGAATATATATTTGCACTTTGTAGTAAAATGCATGTGACATTGGGACTTGCTCTTCATAGAATGAACACAGTAGTAAATACCGTAAATTTTATAACATCTAGGTGTCAATTGTTTAATTCAACAAAACAATATATAGATTTCAGGACAGTAATCAAGTCTATTCGAGTTTAGATTTTTGCCCTGTGTTATATTCAATCATTCATTTAAATTATGGATGTTATAGCATTATCTGCAAAGTGGACCACTAGCAAAAAATGACCTCTGAAATTATAAACTAAATTATATATACCGGTACGCCGTTAGTCTCTTGATATTTAAAATATTCAGATCCAGGAGTCCAGGGCCACAATTTGTACATATAAAAAAAGGGTCATAAATTGATACCTTTTCAGTCCAAATTGTAGCTTTTGCATTGCTATCTTGAAGCAAAATTAGGGAAATTGATGTTTTTTAAAATTGTATGAAGTCTATTATAGAAAGATGGGATCTATGATATGATATCATTCATACAAACAGCAATATAAATTGAAAAGACATCAATCAAAGGTGTAGAATTACAATGTTTGTAGTATATTAATAAATACTGATATATTTCTGTTTTGACCGCAATCATTTTACTTCCATTCTCGAATGTAGCTATTTCCTACATCTCAATGTCTGGATTTTGAACACCCTGGGAAATAAATTGTCACAAGCAGTTCGCACTGGACTACAACTGTTAGTCGTGCAAATTAATTATATCCATGATTCAGTTTCATTCACAAGCATGTTTATTCACTTTCTGAATACAATATGCATTTTACTCTACTTTTCTTTTCTTTTGAAGAGTTATTTTGAGTACTTTCCACGAATCTGAATAACTCAATAAACTACCTAATCAAAAAATAATGTAGAAATAAATGTTGTCTAGTGTTGGGACATGGTTCGTCTATATCTCGGTATGTCCCAGAAATCTAACTCTCATTGGATAGTTAAATTGCTAGTGTGTAGCAATGTCAGACATATTACCTTACTGAGAATTAATTTTTTATATTATAAAAATGCAGTATTCCATTTGAAAAGAAAGTTATCGTAAATTTATCTGTTAATTTTTTTGTACTACAGCTTCTGTGTAATCATAACTAGATATCGCTTCGAAACTACTGTATCGGTTATTTCATATTTAATATTTTATGCATGTGCGCATTATTATTCACATTGCAATATACTGTCGCATACAGTGTATTTTTGTCGTTTCATCTCATCTATTTGAAGTTTTTCTCATCAATCATGTACAATTTTGTAATAAACTTAATTTTCTTGAAAAAAAATGGTGCTTATTTCTGCTTTTCATATTGAAAATGCTTTTTTTCTTTTTCGGTGCTCAAATTTGGCAGTAAATTTTACGTTGTTCATTTTCCAATTTTCAAATATTATTAATATTTGTAAATTTGTGCACTTATTTTTGTTTACTAATACACTGTAATATAGATGATTACTATCAAGATGTCTGTGTTGTTTATGTTGCTGTCTTGCTGCTTGTTGGGACATGCCGAGAGAGATTTCCAATCACTGCGTTCTATGCTTGTCGAAGATTTTTATGAAGTTGTGAAGTTTAGCAAGTCCGTTGATGACTCTGTAGCAAAAATTGAGGAAAATTTGTCGGATTTCCCGTTCCAGAACACATCATTATCTTTTAATGAAAGGGTTGACGACTTAGTAAGTAGCACCTTGCTAAACAATTGTTGTCAAATAATGAAAAGGCGAGTCAGAAAAAAGGCCTAGTCATGCATTGGGAAGGCATGGGCCAATAGTGGAATGTGCCATTCCAAGCCTGATTCATGATAACAAAGTTACCTTTCAGAATAAAACATACAGCATGTGATTGTCAATTACCCAATCATGCAGTAGCAATATTTTTGAATTACTCATTCTGCTTCTTGATATAGGCATTGCAATTGATAAATGGTTGTGTTAATTGAGGCTGAAGTTGAAGTTTTGGTGTTTTTAACTAGCCTATGCAAAAACTTATGTTCTCTGGTTTTGGAGCATATCGCCAGGAAGGTAGTACAGTGAGTCTATCCTTGTTTGAAAAAAATTTTTAATCTAATGATGTTCACTTAACTTACCGGTACTCCATTGAAATACAGTCATACATAATGGAAATATTATGAAAATTGTATGCAATATGGCCATATTATGAAGTACCGGTAATGTCCATTTCCTGTCTGTTATTATCAAAATATTGTACGGTAATATGAAATGAACCTATTGTAGTGTTATTGCTAGCTGGCTAATAAGCGTGATAATGTATTTTTTCATAAACTTGCATAATTTTTGAGGTATTCTACCCACCGAAGAGGGAAATTAGGAAAATTTTTTAAATAGTTTTCAACCGTTGAATACAACTCTGCTCGAATAAAATGTAGAGTGTAGGAAATTGAGATGCTCATAAGATTTAGTTGAATAAAGGGAATTTCAAATCAATTCAAAATACTTTAGTGGTATAATTTTTTTCAATCATTGTTTTCTTTGGGATAAACTCTTGCACTAAAAACATGATTGTGTGTCTAACTTTAAAATGTGATATATCATGATTTACTTAATTATTTCTATTGCAATTCGAAGGTAAATCGCTTGACGCTCGATGAGCTTGTTCAACAACTTTCTATGGGTGGTGCAAGTATAGATGGACCAGCACCTGAGATATCTCGTCTCAATGTCAAACCATATCAATGGAATACAGAATGCTTGAGAGGTTATGCTTTCGCAGGCGATGCTACTTGCTTTCCATCACCGATTGGCCTGGCAGCAACATTTGAGTATGTATTTAGCTATAACTTTGTTATGTATATTGCATATCTTCAAATCAAACGTTAGTTGATTTCAGGATGGCAAAATTGTTTGTTTTTGGGTGTCTGCAGTGTTTGTCATCTTCTTTGAATGTACAAAAAGCCTGAAAACAATCAACACTGCTATTTCATAGCACTATTGATCGTTTCGAATCCGAATTTCAAACAAAAAAATGAACACTAGCAATTAAAAGTCATCACATCGTTTTATGCAGTGTTTATTGTTTTAGCATCTTTCTAAAGTTTCCCAATATGCATTGAGTGAAATAGTAGAAAACTATACTATGAAAACGAATGTATTTTCAAAAATCACGTTATCACATTCTGTGGTTAGGAATGACTTATCGTCTATACATGTTTGGTTAGAACAAAATGCAAGAAAACTTATACCAGTGAATTGGAGATTTAACCACCAAATGCACTTATATATGTAAGACCCAGTGCACCGCCGATGAATTTTAAATTGATGTGTTTAATAATTCATGACAACTAGTTAGATGGACAGAAGGCAACTGTATAAAAATTTGAGCCATTGATAAGATTGACTTTCAACTATTGGTTTAAGAATGAGTCACACACCCACATAGTAGAATATCAGCCACAACACATCATTTGTAGGTTTGGGGAAATTTAGCTTTCGGGTTACCTGAAAAATTAATGTTATACCGTGTGTCATGTGCTACATAATCACATTTGGATCTACATTTTTGTCGTAGACTTTATTTTGTGAATTAAAGCAACTATGATAATTGCGATTTTTTTTAAAGTATAAATACCTACCGTAACATTTTTATGAAATAATGTGAAATATCGACACCACACTCACTATTCAGTTAAGTTCGAATATAAAATGAACATATCAATAATAAACAGGATATTTTTTATTAAATTGTTTCATTCAAACTATTCCAGTTCAGAGAAAAATGTCTCCTGAATTTAAGGGGTGATATGAAAATTTCACCCTATTCAAACATACCATATTTGATATCTTTTTGGAATCTCTTCCCTGTTACGTGCCAATCGTTTCTATGATCTGCAATGTCATGGAATTCGGAGACTGAAGTCACAGAATAGAATACTGATTTATCATAAATTGTTGTTACTACAAATTTTTATAATTTTTATTTTATTGTTGATTTTATCACAGTCCACCATTGATTGAGAATATGGCCAGAGCAGTCAGTTGGGAAGCAAGAGCAAAGTATAATGACTTTCAGGCTCATGGAAAATACCACGATCACACTGGTTTAAGCTGCTTTGCACCAGTTATAAATATCATGAGACATCCACTTTGGGGAAGAAACCAGGTACTGTATCTAGACTAAGGATGTAGCAAGATAATTGGCAGGAATGCTTAGATTAACTTTGAAACTATATCAAGCTGTACTGAAGACTGAATGCGATGTTCTACAGTCACCTCTGTAGTTTGATGGTGTCATATCTAATAAAAGAGTAGTTATCAGTACTTAATTTCATGTAAAATAGCATGACATAGCTTCCAAACAGTATGTTAGAATAAGCTGTTTTTACCAAAGGTTTGAGATAGAATTGGATGTTTTTTATATTTATTAATTGATGAGATGGATATTTATTTAAGTCTTCCAATTACAAAAGAATGTTTGAACAACTGAACAAAAAAGCAAGCTATTAAATTAGATTATTCACTGAGAACTAAAACTGCCTTGGGTAGGCGATTAAGTAGGTTCTACATTGAAACTGTTGTGTTGAAATTCATGTATGGTATGGTTTTATGGACTAGTGATTTTCAATATTTACGCAAATAGAATCATACACTTCTTTTTTATAACAATATAAAATACGTGTAATGAATAGGGAGGGAATAGTAATAAATCATCATTATCAAAATACCACCTTTTATATTATGAATTAAATATATTATGTGAATTATGTATAATAATACAATTTAAAATGATTATTATCAAATCACAGGAAACGTATGGTGAAGATCCGTTTCTGACAGGGGTGTTTGCTAAGCATTATGTCCTTGGATTACAAGGTTATAATGACCGTTATGCCGCTGCAACAGCGGTATGTAAACATTTTGATGTGCATGGTGGACCAGAAGACAATCCCAACAGGTTGGTGTTGATTCTCTGTTTGGAAAAGAGATAAAACTATACTGTACCCAATCAGAAAATATCTGTCTAAGCATTTTGTTGATTTTTTGTTGATAATTAGTCACTGAAGGATCGAGCCACTGAGGTGTGGTACATCTAAGACTTATGCTTGACGAAATGAAATTTTGGTTTTGGTGATAGTAGGTTTTATCAAACATCAAATCCCATAGATGGATTGTGTCATAAAGGTGTTGCATCATCCATAACCCTTTCTCAACAAAAGAAAATTAACAATACACCAATACATTGGTTGTGAGTGGTTAACCTATTAGTCAAATTCAAATATCAATCATTTTTCTGAATATGATAATTTTTTCAATGTCATCACGTTGCGTCAACAATGATTTTTACATACGCCAGATCTTTTCTGTCAAAACGAAAATGTAATGTTCACTTCGATAATATTTGACTCGGGAGAGTCTTATAGGTTAACTTCTCTGCATCTCCTCCCACAATGTTTGGTTTGGAGAAAGTTACACCCTTTTCATAAATTTTCTTAACTTTGTCATTTTTGTGTGAAGAATTCACTCTGTCTGAGTATGAATGCTTTGTTTTTGACACGTCATGTTATACATCTGATAAGAATGGTATTGGTAAACCGATTTGTTTTATAAAATCAGATTTTTTTTATCTGATTAAATTTATAAATTAGTCATCGTTGATCACAGAAATGTTATTTTGTCAAGCATATGCCAATCCATAAGTGACTCAGTGACCCATGAATGACATTCCTCGTTTTGAGCAAATTTTCTTGATTGAGATAATAATCGTTTTTAGATTTGGTTTTGATGCTGTAGTGTCAGATAGGGACTGGCAAATGACACATTTACCTGCATTCCGTGCCTGTCTTGAAGCTGGTGCCTATGGTGTTATGTGCAGCTACAATGCGATAAATGGTGTACCTGCTTGTGCTAATAAGAAGTTATTAACAGGTGTGTTATGAAAAATGATGAGTACATTCTTTTATGTTTAACCAATATCTATCTAATAGGGATGTATATATCCAATACCCAAATATTCTAGAATTCTAATTAAATCCAGCTTTATACTTAGGTTTTCGATTATTCATTATTTAATTTATTTTGCAGTGAAATCATGATATACAACCAATTTGACTTAAATCGTGGCTTTTGCTGCTAAATGTGCAAAATGTGGTCCAATTACCTGCCATTTTGTTTATCTGGAATTCAAATTATTCATTCATTATTATTCATTATTTCATTTATATAGTGTGTAAATAATGCAAGTGTATGAGAGTCTTGCATAAAGGCATATTTTTTATACACATTACCATCATGACATCCAGAATATACGCCGTTCGTAATGGTTCGCTAAAGTCATTAGAGAAATATATTTGTTTGTCTCTAGTGAACATAATTGTGGATTAGGTATACCAAAAGTTGATGTTGATGAAATCCGATATGATTGGTAACTCGATCCATTTGAATAATTTGGTATTCCCTTCAATATCAAAGGGAAAAGTATAAAATATGCAAAAAAAAATTCTCTCCATGTTGCTAAAGTCGAATTAAAATAAGGTTTTGTTATTTCCTTGACAACAGATATTCTTCGAGATGAACTTGGTTTTACTGGTTATGTTGTGAGTGATGAAGGTGCTATAGAACATATTGATCTATTTTTCAATTATACTAAAAATTCAACAGCAACAGCCATTGGTAGGTTTGAGTTAACTTTGATTATTATTCCTGCTTGTGATATTGTAGAATTTCAACTGCGAATGGATTTTAATTGGCAGCCCAATGTATGGACTGTTTAAAACATTAATTAACACACAAGTCAAAGTGAGACAATATTGTGATGATAAGAAAAGCTTGTCTGATGTAAATGAAGTTTTAAAGTGTTTCATAAGGATCTACACTGCACAAATGTAATTTTCAGCAAAATCATAACATATCCAATGCAAAATTGGCAATTTGTGCTTATGCAGTTTTGAAACAAATCAGTCTTATATTATTGATTATTTTGGACATCTGTATTCTTAAGCAGCTCGTATTGCTAAAATGTTTCTAGGCTATTGTTCTTGAGTATTATAGCATTCAACAATAACAATGACATTTTTCACAGCTGCCATAACAGCAGGGGTAAATCTGGAATTGACTTACTTTGGACCTTTGAATAGATTCTTCAAGTTGAAAGATGCTGTCAATAATAAGATGATAAGCGAAGATCTTCTGAAAGAACGAGCGAAACCATTGTTCTATACCAGATTCAAGCTTGGTCAATTTGATCCTCCTTCCATGAATCCTTATTCCAGTGTTGGCTTGGATAGTGAGTTTTTTTATCCTAATTATATTTTTTCATGTGCATGGCAATGTTTTATCCTATAGTTTAGTTTAAATAGTATTCAAAATGCATTTTATCAACTTTATAAACAGAAAAAGGTTTTAACGTTGCAGATATTTGATAGATAATAATACCAAAAATTAATCATCTCATCGACACGATCCCTTTGTGGAACATACTTGGCAAAAGATGCTTTGATAAGAATTTTTTAACTTGAGATCTCACGAAATTTGGCCTTTCTTGCAGTGAAGTTATGATTAATGTTCAATTTGCAACATTAAGTTTGATCTACATCCTTCTTTTGTCACACATATAATGCTTGGTAAATATAATCATATTTTATTCCATATCAGTTATTCAGAGTCCAGAGCATCGTGAACTAGCGAATACAGTGACGGCCAAATCATTTGTTTTGTTGAAGAATAATGGTGCTCTACCTCTGAAAACAATGTTTGGAAATATTGTTGTAAGTATTATAGATATTATGGTAACTTCACTATGATTTTTGGTGAAGAGTTTTTACTTTCATGAGGCAATAACCACTTCACAATCTGAAAAACTTTGTGAAAACACGAGTCCCTGATTGATAGATGTTGTCCATCTGTACCCATATTTCACAAATGAAATTTCTAACTGAAATATTATATCTCATTATGGCAGATCATTTCACTGAGAAAACTTTGGATGTAGTTTCTGGGTCTTTGCTTCATTTAGTAAGTCCGAGAACATCATAAGTATTCGACATCATATATAGATCTTACTCAGAGTTCATTTTTTGAAAAAAAAAAGAAATATTCATAACATAAAGTGAATGAATTTATTATCTGATCGATCCATGACACGTACCACGCATACCTTTTGAGACACAAAAAATTTTTTTTCAGTTAAGCTTGGTCATTTCGGCCGTGGGTGTGCGATGGATTAGTGTCAGTGACACATGCTTGATGGAACATGCTTGGATATAACTGTCATTCATTCGGGAATCAAAATTAAAATTTTACATCGAAGTTTGAATTCACTTTGGGTTTAGTATTGCTCTGTTATGTAGAAATGTGTGGTATTTTTTATATTTTCAGTGTAATGAGTCAAAAATAAAATCAATCGCAATTACAAGACAGTTCTCTACTAATTTTAAATAATTTTTGGGTTGTTCACTATCACCATTTACTCACCAGATTGTTGGACCATTTGCAAATAATAGCATTGCTTTAACTGGAGACTATCCAGCTAAATTCAGCATGGAACATTTCTCATCTCCATATGATGGAGTACAGAGGTTCAGCAGCAATCCGGTCACTATATTGAAGGGATGTATTGGTGATGTTTGGGATCAAAACTTACCTAAATGTTCTCAATATTCGGAGCAGGATATTAAATCTAAGATTCCAGCAGCTGATTTAATTGTTGTAACTCTTGGGACAGGTTTGTGACATGTCAAGGTTTGTTTTTAACCTACATCTGGACAATATTTTTCTCTCAGTATAATACTGCTATGTATTTGTAGATGATGTGTCTCATTCTGAACTATTGCTAATCCGCAATTCCACCACAGTATTGAACTAAAAGATCAAACTTCCATCTCCTTTTTTAAATGAGTAGTGTGAGGGTGTTTCCCTTGATCGCAGAAAATCTGCCACCAGCTATCACCTCAACAGAATAGTAATATCATATTTTAAGTCTGTATTGTTGTTTGTAAAACATATTTCTGGAGATTATCATGCAGCAGATCCTTATGTGACTCCAATTCAAAACTTTTTTCTGTAGCATAATATTGATTTATGTCGACTTTTACAACGAAAACTTCTGTATTTACTCGCATAGAAGTAATTCTGATGTCATAATAAAGTGCAATGTAATAGGTTCACACTAAAATACCGATGAGTTATGAAGTCTCCTCTTTATTAAAAATTTTGCTTCTGACCAACCCCTTTGCCATCCATATAGCTTCTAGCTTGGCTGCTGTACCAATACATAAGTGTGTGTGTCTGGATATTAATTGGTTTAAAAGTTCTCATCTGTCATTCATAAGTGCAAAGCAATGTCCAACTCATACATAGTTCAAACTGACTCCTAACGACCTTATACCAATATATTCTCTAGGTATTGGAATAGAAGCCGAAGGAGTAGATCGCACTGATATATCATTACCTGGACAACAGCTCAATCTATTGAAATCTGTTGCTCAATATGGTAAGACATAAATTTTTTACTCCTCGTAAACGCATCAAATTGCATACTTTTTACTGAAATTCACTCTAGCCAAGCTTAGAAGCAGCACCTGCAAGTAACAATTGTGTTTCCAATACCTTTCCTGCTACCTGGGCGCTATGGCCTAGTGGTTAAACATGTTGGCATCGCAGGTTGAAGATTTCGGGTTCAAGTCTCAGCGAGTCCGGCTCGCTTATCCATGCCCAGTAGGCTAGGCTGAACAGGAAAAGATTATATCTTTCCAGTAATAGTAACCCTGTCCGTCTATAAAATGGGCGCTGTTACAGGGCATTGGACAAGGTGATCCACTCTAAGAATTGGCTATAAATAAACTAGTTTTTGAACTATCGTTCCTTAAAAACTATTAGCATTTAAACTCATATTGTTTTATGCTAAAGTCATCTCCCCACTTATAATAGTATAAACTAGAACTAACTGGATTAGATCTATATATCCAAGTGTAGAAATTATGTGCTTAAAATTTGTATACCGAATTTGCTTTTATAGCACAATATCAACATTTATTGAAACACACTTTCAAGCTCTCAGTTTTTAATGTGGTTCTTTGGAAAGTTTGTCAAGTATGGATCACTGATTTATTGTACAATCCATCTGTGGTACATGGTGGACAAAATATAAGTATAGGGTTAATATGAACATAATTTGAGGGATGTTTCAGTTTATTCAATCTTATAAAAAACCGACGCTACTTTTATAAACTAGCTGACAAGTCTGCGAAGATTATTGTTCTTCTATTCAATGCTGGTCCATTGGATGTTTCATTTGCGAAACAATCATCATCCATCGATGCAATGATTGCTTGTCATTTTCCCGCACAATCAGCCGGTGAAGCAATTTATAGAGTTTTATCAGGACAAGAAAATCCTGCAGGAAGGCTGCCAAATACATGGCCTAAATCATTAGAACAGGTATTGCCGGAATCTCATTTTATGTAGATAGTCGATTTAAATGGTATTTTGAATTCATGAATAAGCATACAAAATATCTGTTGAAATTTTAAGAAAATCACACTGCCGGACCGGTAGAGATTAGTTGTTCAGCGTATTTTGTCTTTTTTGCAGTGCCATCATGATT
The DNA here is from genome assembly GCA_963675895.2 of Styela plicata. NCBI lineage: Eukaryota > Metazoa > Chordata > Ascidiacea > Stolidobranchia > Styelidae > Styela > Styela plicata. Next base: position 19,793,567 of record OZ023140.1, read on the forward strand.
CGTAATATATATCATGGTTTTCCTACAAAATGCGTCAATTTCGATTAATAAATGAATAAAGGGTTGAATAAATGAAGAGCTTAATCGGTAAAGCGCTGGGAATATGCTTGGAGCTACGTATCTCTGATCGTCATAACGTAGGTTTGAATCCCTCGAGGTATGAGGATTATATGTAGGAGGTCCGTTGGATTCTCGGCGGTGCATGGAGGTGGAGGTTTGTGTGAGCCCTGCTTCCTCCACTTACCAGGGTTTTTGTGTTCCTGTTCATTTAAAATGCATTGTGTGCTCTTGCATATACCTATTTAGCAACTAAAATATCTTCAACTCCTGTAGCTTTATTATATTCTACTTTGCATTGGTGGGGAAACTGCTCAAGAAAGACCAATAAATAAATCATCAGCATATTCAGTTGCTATTTTGTAAAGGCAGTATTATCATCCTTCTCCCAGTACAATATCTTATATTTTGTGGAACTGCTCTTGTCATATTGCAAGAGGCTTTAGGGTTCAGGTTTAGGGTGAATATTCATTTAATAAGAGCGAATGTACCTGGGACTCAAAACTGATAATTTTAACTCGCTATGCCAATGTTTTCACCATCAGGCCATCATGCCAAAGTACGAGACTTTCATGTTTATTATTTAGTTTATATTGTTATTTATTTTTCAAGGTTCCTCCGATCACAAATTACAGCATGCATGAAAGAACATATAGATATTCGACAAGTGAACCACTATATTCATTCGGTTATGGACTTTCATACACAACATTCATTTACAGTAAATTACATGTTGGTGGATCTCAATTTAATGTTTGTGATGCCATTGGAGTATCTGTTTCTGTAACAAATAATGGAATATCCTATGGGGAAGAGGTTAGAAATTTACGATAATTATAAATTAAAACTTGTGCCGACTATTGTCATAATAATGGGAAGTGACAAATTTAAGCAAAACCTTTCAAAATCTATTCAGTGCTATTTTCACAGACTTAATTCGAGTTGAAACATTGAAAATGTGTGTGTTCCGCCTTTATTTGCCATTGCCCATGGCACTCCATATCACTCAGGTGTCAACTTCCTTAATGCTTAAGAGCTGACCATCTAATTTGCCTGTTCAGTATAACCAGGCTAGTTCAGTATACCCAATTTTATTTCAAGGAAACATGTTTTACCAGGCATGAATCTCTGATGGACAAAATAGAATTTGTTGGGATTTGGTTTCCTGTGATTTACACAGAAAAAATTCATTTTTTGCATCGTTATCATTTAATATTAATAACCAATTACCATTAATATGTGGATAAAAAAAAACTTTTGTTATATACAGGTTGTACAGCTTTATATCAAATGGATGAACTCATCAGTTACAACTCCACAACTCCAACTTGTTGCGTTCAAAAGAATTGGTATAAAACCCGAGGAAACTGTAAAGATTTATTTCGATATCAAACCAGAAAACAGAGCTGTATGGATCGGTATGTCTATTTGAGTATTTGACTTTTTTGATATTTCATTGCTACTGGTAGATACCAGTTTCGTTTTCGACAGACAGCAGTGAGGGATTTGATCTAACCTTTTTAGCATTTTTTCGTGTATGGGATTGGTTGGTAGAGTAAGCCGTAAGCATCGCTTATGTGAACCACTATGTTCTGGTGAAATGGCCAGACGTCTCGGTACAATCATCCTCATGGGATTCAAATTATCATTATGGCGATTAGAGATTTGTGGCACGAAGCGCGTTCCTAGTGCTTTTACCGGTACCCTTTGTAGAGTGTAGTGATACTGTCAACTCTGAGTACCTGTAGCTGCAATATTCTCAAAATAAAACCGATCAATTGAATGTGCAGTGATTGGCAGTCGCTTGCTATTGATGACCTATCTGCCTGTATATTGTTGTTATGTCTTCAAAATGTTTGATCTCACCTCACTGTGTCTTGACCTTGATTATGGCCGATCGGGAAAATATCAGCTACCCAAACACCCGAAGCAAATCTCTGTCATAAGAAGAAAATTTAGCAAATGGGGAATGTTTTCAGGATGAATCTCTAGCTTGAATATTGAAATTTTTTAGTGTCTGGTAGCCACAAAACTACAGAAAAAGGTTCAAAACCATCAATGCTTCTATGAAATAGAAGTATTGATGATTTTGGACATTTTTTTGTTTTTCCAAAGAAAACGACAGGGACACACGAAGAAAAAAAGAATCAGTCATATTGGATTACAGTATTTTAATTCTCTCCACAATGTTTTCAGATGATCTGATGTTAGAACCAGGGCACATTGGTGTTTATGTCGGTGGACAACAGCCCAACCAAGCAATTTCTGTGTCTTCGAATGTTCTTAGTGCTGATTTACTGATTTCTGGAATGACAACACCTTTGAAAAACTGCAAATAGCCAAATATATTTAGAAATTCAATAGAAATATTCGATTAGATGAGAAAAAATTCACCTCCCAGAAAATCGGAAGGACAGCTTAAAGTACATTTTTGTGCATTGTATGCCAAACATGATTTGTGTCAAATTTTTTATATTATTTTAAATAAAAAAACAGTCGTTGAATCCACCAAATCATATTTTTTTAATCGTTTGCATATCATATTTGATCAATCTCATTAAAAAAATGTGTGGGGACTGTTATTTTTATCATTGTTTTTTCGATTCTACCGTAGTTTCTTGGCATTCAATAATTCAATTCAACTTGTTGCAAGTTTTTTTTTTCCATTTTGGAGTTGCAGAAGAAATCCCAAAAATGCCTGCCCCTACTGGATAAGTTCAAGTTTTTTTCAGAGTTTACATATTGGTGTAGGTATTGGTGTTCAATTATTATTGCTTCCTGTTACCGACCTTTCACATAATATCATATGTTATTTCATTAACAAATTTTTTGTGATTTATAACAACTATCAGCATTTTTCAAATTTATCATGGCATAATATTTTATTTAGTTTTATTTTCTTGTGATTAAATACCAAAATATGTTGTTTTCCAAAATATTTCTAGTTTTTCAGCATTAGTGTCAGTGCATTCATTTCTTTATAGTATATCTGGTTTAGTCCAGATTTATCTGACCAGCATGTTCCGTTTCCTGCATATATCAGCACCAGTGTTATTCGTTTTACATTTTTTAACTGATTTGTTGTATGCAAAAATCCGAGCGAGGACTTGTCCCTTTTCTGTGTATTCCAACATTATTGCCTTTATAAGTGCAATAATTGTATTGTTTGCAATAATGGTATATTATGTATCCTTACTATTATGTATCGGTATAAGGATTATACCTTCAGATTCGAAATGATTTAGATGCATACTCTATTTTGGGTGTTATGACCAGGCTGGCTGAATGTCAGCCCTGCTACTCAGACATCCAAAGAAAATGGGTTCTTTTGGAAGAAAATTAAATGGTCAATATTATGATATATCTCTTACTAGAAGATAGAAATTCCCCCTTGTGAGTGTCTGGCGACAACAGAACTAGAAAGGGGTTCAAAATCATCAACATTGCTATGAAATAGCAGTGTTGATGTTTTTTAAGCATTTCTGTTCTTCAGATAAGAATGGAGTGAATATTTCAGACACCCAAAGAAAAACGAGATTCTGTGACCCTAGTATTGACTTGGGTTTTGAGCATAAATATAATAAAATATTCTGAATGTTTTCTGAAAATTCACACCAATATCAATGAACAAAGTGGTTATAAGTGAGATCTCTGTGATCGAATTTTATAATTGAATAAGGTTATGTAAGACTTTAATTGTAATAATTTAATCCGTTTCTAATTGAAAAGGGGAACTGAATGTGGTATCAACTATAAAATGTCTGTTGCATTATTTCAAGTGGTGCAAATGTTTTCTTTTTGACCAAATTTCATCTTAAGTGTACGTATGAATTCTTATAATTTTTTATAATTTAACTCGTGTATTGAGGGTTGAAGTACAAATCCTTGTTAACTTGCTCATTCTGTTTTACAATATTTTGCTCAAATCATACAACATAATTGAAGCCAAAGTATAATTAGAGTCTTGTTTGAACATTATGTTGAAAATGTGTGAAATGTTAGCTCAACTGAAAATTTAACTTATGAGATAGAATGAAAAACAAAAAATGAGATTATAGAAATCAATATCACTTTCATGAATTGTGCAATATTCTATTTGTATTAAAATTGGGAATTATCTGTCATTGATCTCTAAGAGAGTTTTGTGTGCAATTCTTATACAGAAAGTAAATTCATCTATCATAGTACCGGTATAGTGTGTGCTCACAAGTCTAAACATGAGGTTGTGCTCTGTTTCTATCTTCACTCTTGTTATTTGCAAAGCTTTGTCATTTAAAGAAGATTTCTACAAAGTTGTTAGATTTGAAAAAGTTGATGATGACAATTTTCAAGATAAGAGCGAATCTGGAAGTCTTGAATATCCATTTCAAGATACATCATTATCATTCAAGGATCGTGTTGATGACTTGGTAAGATTTTAAGTTTTAATTCTTAAAATTGGTTCAATGTTAGATTCATCATTGCTTTTTTGCTGAGCAAAAGGCAAAATACGAATATCCAAAATTGAGCTCACACCAAGCTTATAAAAGAACTCAAAGGGAAAGAAAATTTTGAGTGGCCAGGATAGAGAATAAAAGAACATAATATCTACAAGATTTTGTTTTGTATGTAGACAATTTCTTGCTTTAAAAAGACAACTCATAAACGGATAGTATTTATTTAAAGCAATGTGTATTGATTGCTAACAAATAGCTTTAATTGTGATATCATTTACAATGCAATTTTTTCTTGATTAATTTTACACTAATCGAAACACTTTTTTCCTTTAAATACCCATATCTGTGGCATGTTAAAACTTATGTTTCTTTACTATAAGGTCAACAGACTAACTCTCGAGGAAGTTGTACAACAGCTTGCTATGGGAGGTTCCGGTGTTGATGGACCTGCTCCTGCCATTGAACGATTCAATATCAAACCTTATCAATGGGATACTGAATGTTTACGAGGATATGCATTTGCCGGTGATGCAACTTGTTTTCCGTCGCCGATTGGTTTGGCAGCTACTTTCGAGTAAGTTGGTTTGTTGCTTTTATCATTTGTTATTTTTTTATTCGCAGATCTGAGGAAAATTAACCAATCAATGATTTTGAGTGATAAATAAATTTCCTAAAATATTGAAATATCTCTTTGACATGGTAACAACAATATATATGTACAAATTGCTAAAAACCATCACTCTGTGTACTCAGTGGCTCAGTTACTTCCTAAGGGGTAGTTTTTAATTTAAAGTATTAGATCTTTGCTATATCAGTCGACGTTACTTGTTCCTTTCAGTTGCTGCATCTAACCTTTGTTAGGATGTATTTCAAATAACAACTCTCTTATGAAAAAAGTGTGTTGTTGTTTTTAAAGACTTTTCATTCATACAAAAAATATTTCATGAAAAGTCGTGAACACTCAAAAAAATTCTCTCACCCTGGTGAAAAATGTGAAACTGATTTTTTTCACTTCTATATTGAGATGCTGCAAACATGAATCAAGGATGAAAAGTTTTGAAATTCAGATTAATAGGCTTTTTTGTGATATAAAGTCAGGAGTGCGTGGTGCCTGTACAAGGGGTTATGGTTCACCACATATGGTTAATCTGTGTTTTCAACTTTCCTCTCTTGAGGATAAACATGAAATCCTACATATGACAGATGTTCTCAAATTTAGCATCTGTATCTGTTTGCTCCAAAATATCAATTCAGTATAATCCAACAACCTGAAAATCATTTATCCACATCTCAAGATTTCCTACACTTTTTCTTATGTTCTGCAGTGCATACCTGATTGAGAAAGTTGCCAACGTAATTGGTTGGGAAACAAGAGCTAAAGGAAATTATTTCATGGCTCATAAGGATTATGATACACACAGAGGAATGAGTTGTTTTTCTCCTTTCATCAATATCATGAGGCATCCATTGTGGGGAAGGAATCAGGTTTAAAATAATTGCCTCTTGAATTTATTTCCTGTAGTTGTTTTTTAAAGTTTTTGATATCTCTACTAAAGAGAGAAAAAGAAGTCGTCTTGTCAATTTATAAATCAAACATGCAATGGCGAAGATTTAGTTCTCAAATTAAGTGATATCTTTTTAGTTTCGTAATATACAAAGTATTAGGTAACAGAGTAGAATATTCGACAATTAAAAAAAATTCCAAGACACTGATAACCTTTGATAGTACATTTAGAATCGATTAAAAGATAATTGTAATCATGTTCATTTTGTCAATGGAGGATGGTTTGAGCCTGATTGGCAAAACTTTGCTTTAAAACACCCTGAAAAGAATGCTGTTAAATAAAAAATAACATGAAATGCCGATCTATGTATTCCACTTCCCTGAAATAATCTAAACTACTCAACTTTATCACAGGAGACCCTTGGAGAAGATCCATATTTAACTGGGCAATTATCCAAACATTATGTTCGGGGTATGCAAGGTGATAATGATAGATATGCACTAGCTACTGCCACTTGCAAACATTTTGATGTTCATGGTGGGCCTGAGAATAATCCTAGTAGGTAAAATTTAAATACCATACATTTTTAGACCTAGAACTATCTATTTAACGGCAATTAATGAATCAAATACTCAATGTGTTAAGCCAAATTTTTATGAGAGTATTAGAATTCGCTCAAATAAGTAATTTTGTTTCTCTTGAACTCGCAGAATGTTGAAAGCTGACTGGAAATAGGAGCTACTCTATTTATTACTCGGACATCCGAAGAGAATAACCACCCTCAGAAGGAAAATTAGCAATTGAATATTTGATAAATCGTTTGCCAGAAGAATAAGATGTCTCTTCTGGTTGCTTAGGAGCAACCAAACTGTAGAAAAAGGTTCAAAATCATCAATACTGCTATGAAATAGCAGTGTTGATGGTTTTAAAGCTTTTTCAGACATCCAAAGAAAATGGCATTCTTTGATCACTTTTGAGAAGAAAAAGAAGATTCACACATTTGGTTGAAGTTTGATATTCCTGTCTTTCTGAACAAAAATATATATATATACATATGACATGTGGAAAGCATCATGGACATTTGAGTATTACAATCTTAATCTCGAGCACCACTGTATTGGGCGTGAAGCGTCTCCTAATCTTTTATCATTCAAAATATCATCCTTTTTTCTGAAGCTTTACTTTTGTTTTTGAATATTCGCAAACCCGGTGAATATTTTCCAGATTTGGTTTCAATGCAGTGATAACAGAGAGAGATTGGCAGATGACTCACATACCAGCATTTAGGTCTTGTTTAGAGTCAGATCCGTATGGTGTGATGTGTAGTTATACAGCTATCAATGGTGTTCCATCTTGTGCAAACAAAAAACTTCTTACAGGTATAGTTTCAAATCATAATTACTTCTCTAACCCTATTGGTTCTTGTTAGTGGTACAAAAAATCATAAGAAATAATGGATAAATTAGTATGTATTTCCGAATTGGTCTATGACAAAAATAAATGTTTTTTGCATTGTAAAAATATTGTTGATGTTTGAAAATGATCAATACTAACCCTTATTTTCATCATCATTGTATTTAATTGTAAATCATTGGTTAATTATTTCATTTTGGCTTTCAGTTGCTCTGTACATTATATCTGAACTATAAATCTCTATCTTTCATTTGCGCAATGATCATGATAGAATCCACTGTTCCAGGATATTTGTCAAAAATTGGAAATATTTTCAGTGATTTACCAAATGAACAACAAATATATGGCATATTGGTCATTTTTTGATAATAAAAAAACATAGCATCGATGCAATATCCAAGTAAGTAACAAACATCACTTATGTAAAGTGTTCCACATGACTACTGCTTACTATTTTCTCCTCCTAGCATGAGACTAACCGAACCATATTTTCGTTATTCCCTTTTTTTACAAATCTAAATCACTTCCTATGTTTTTAAATGTACAAAAAATCTTCACATCGATCCTCTATTCTCTACAGATATACTTCGCGGTGAACTTGGTTTCAAAGGATATGTAACAAGCGATGAGGGCGCAATAGAAAATGTGGATTTATATTTTAATTATACCCAAACTCCATTGGAAACTGCTGTTGGTAGGATCACATATAATTTTATTTTTTTAGGTGCATTCTTTTCTGATCTTATATATTTTTTATCTTTCAATGGCCATTCGTAAATTTTTGTTGTGACATTTTCTTTTTGCAAATAGCTCAATAAGAAAATACTTCTTTGTATTATATAATTCTTTTGTTATTCTTATCAGTTTTTATTTATTTTTAGTATGTCAAATTTTGGTACATAATTTCATCAAGAAAATTAAATGTTTGCATATTTGTATAACTTTATTCTGTTTCAAATCAGAAATTTTATTTTGTCAAGCATGTGCCACAGATGGACCGAGTCTCATCGACGGGATTCATCAGTGACACATACTTAACAAAAGATGCTTTGACATAATTTTACTGACATCCTTATTCATATTTTATAGCTGTTATCAAGGCAGGGGTTAGTCTTGAAGTTACATATGTTGGTCCAAAGAACAGATTCTTATTACTCAAAGAAGCCGTAGATAAAGGACTGGTGGAAGACAATCTACTTAGAGAAAGAGTCAAACCATTGTTCTACACACGATTCAAACTTGGACAATTTGATCCTTTGTTTATGAATCCATATTCAAATATATCACTGGAGGGTGAGAATAATGAGCTTTTTATAACTTTGAAAACATTCAATACAAAAGTGAATCACTATGAGGGAGTGCAGTCATTGGCATCTGCTCCGGATGATATCAAACTATCAAACATTTGTTTCAATTTGCCTTCAATTTTCAGTCGCCTGTTAGGGATTGTGTGTAGTCATCATGATACTAGCAATACTTAGCGAATCAAGCTATGAATGGATGGATGATCAAAAAGAATTCAAAACCATGACACTACTATTTCATATTAGTGTTAATGTATTTTTTATGATTTTACTAGCACCAGACCAGAGTTAATGTTATACATATTTCAATTTCCTAGTAAATGTTCATCATATATCATCAAGTGTTCATAAAATAGTGCATTTAGATCAATTTTATTTTCTGGTGGCCACCGTTTTGTTCGGGTGTCTGAGCTACTAAGTTGCTGACATCCTGAATTTCAACATTCAATTTTGATATATATTTTATAATCAAATCTTATCACATTTAGTTGTTTCAAGTCCTGAACATCTGGAATTGGCAAATACAGTAGCTGCCAAGTCGTTTGTTTTGTTGAAGAATAATGGTGCTCTGCCCTTGAAGAAGTCTTTCAAGATAATTACAGTAAATATATGTGCATTAAAAATGTTGTTGTGTTACATTAAAACTCTGTTCATAATTTTACTGAACGGTGACTTGATCCATTCAGGGACTTTATTTTTCAATATTATCTAAATGAAACCCAGACCCTGTGCATTTCCGCATTATTGAAAAAAAATTGTAATTTCTTGTCAGCTTTTTATTTCTGTCTCTTTACTAAAGCACTTAATGACGATTTATTAGTTTATCTAAATGTCGAATGCGAGAGAGTTTTTAAAATAATGTCCATCAGGTTCGTTGCCATTTCACAATCGAATCAAAAAATTTTATCAATATTAGAAAAAATGCACTTCCAATTTTCCAAAGCAATCCAAAGTGGAATCAGACTTTGTAAAGAATGCTTCATAAGTGTATGTTTAATTCCTAATGCAAACTGTTCCATTAATTTATTGTGAATTTACCATATTTTATACAGGTAATTGGACCGTTTACAAATAACCCAGAAGCATTAACTGGTTGGTATCCTGCTCAATTTGACATGGATCATTTCTCATCACCTTACAATGCTATTCAAAAGTTCAGTGATAATCAAGTTACAATGATAAAAGGATGTGTTGGTGATAAATGGGACAAAAATCTTCCTAAATGTCCTGATTTTTCAGAACCCGACATTTCATCAAATGTTCCTGGAAGTGATTTGATAGTTGTAACTTTAGGAACAGGTTTTTTTTTTTTATGCATTCATAAGGAGAAAATGTTGAACTTGAACATATTTCAATAAATTTACCAATATTTTCAAGTTATTATTTACTTTCCTGTAAAGTTAAGGTCATCAAAACGAATATTTTATGGAATATCAAACTATTTCAGGTCTGGCCTCTCACATTTATTGAATTGTGTGATGTGCATCTCATTAACATAAATGCATTAATTCAATTAAATTAATTTAATAAATTAATTAATTTATCATATATTTCATTCAAGAGACTAGCCATTTTTGATTCAAGATTGGAATCTGTGTATCTACTGATAAAAAAATTTTGACGTCAAATCAAATTCACATGCAAATTGGATGATCCAGTATTGAATATTTATTTTGTTTAACAGGACTTGGACTTGAAACAGAAGGATTAGATAGAACTACCATACAACTACCTGGAAAACAGCTCGACATGTTGAAATCGGTTGTTAAATTTGGTAAGGGATTTTTAGATAAATTGTCTTTCTAAGGCGAAGATTTATATTGCTGAATCCTCTAAGATTACATTTATATTTTGGTTTTGTAGATTGTCTCTTTAACCAATCATCTTCTGTAAAGTATGAGTCACTGATGGATCGCGTCGCTGAGGTCAGTCTATCTATGGCTCATTCTTGAAAAAATAAAATGTCTGATCATGTTTGCTGAACATAGTTTTATGATCAAACTTCAGAATAACGATTCTTCTGTAGACGAGTCCTTTAAATTAATATTTCTATCAGAAAAATTTTTTTCGAAGCTTCACAGATTATTTTTATGCAAATCTCCAGTTAGTAAAATATGAAGTATTTATGCTTTCAGCTGACAAGTCTGCGAAGATCATTGTTCTTCTATTCAATGCTGGTCCTTTGGATGTTTCATTTGCGAAACAATCATTATCCATCGATGCAATGATTGCTTGTCATTTTCCCGCACAATCAGCCGGTGAAGCGATTTATAGAATTTTATCAGGACAAGAAAATCCTGCAGGAAGACTACCAAATACATGGCCTAAATCACTGGATCAAGTTAGTAAAAATGTTAAGTTGTGAATTTGGGGATTTTTAACATTTTTAGGAATGTCCGAAATAGAACATTTCAATACGTTCATATCGTTGCAAACACAATGTGGCGTGGCCACTGTAGGTGAAATTTTAGGGTTACCTTGAATTTTGAATATAAAAAGCAAATGTGCTGACAGATGGGGATTATGATGCATTTTTTTTTAATTTGAAACTTTGCAATTCTAAAATGCTTTTATGCTCAGGTTTTTTAATGGGGGTGAGATTTTTGCTACTGATGAACAGATTTTGTTACCATTTTCACTTTTTTTAGCAGAGAAAATACTTTAATAAAAACTTGGGAATTAAGTCATGCAAAAAGTAGAAACATTATAATTAATCGATTTATCATTTGTGTCTCCCATATGTACCACTAGATGTGTCTTAAAGTGATGATTATTTTGAAATCAAAATTTAATTTTTTCCAGGAGAGATTTTCGTGGATATTACCGTATAATAGGTTGGAGAAATAGCCAAGAGGCACACTGAGCCCTTTATTATTCTGACAAATAAAGTCTATTTTATCCTTTTTTCGTTTTGATTATTCTCAGTCATATATTTTCTTTCATTCGTTTTCTAGGTTCCTCCAATCACAAACTATAGCATGCATGAAAGGACATACAGATATTCGACAAGTGAACCACTATATTCATTTGGTTATGGACTTTCATACACAACATTCATCTACAGCAAATTAAATGTTGGTGGATCTCAATTTAATATTTGTGATGTTATTGGAGTATCTGTTTCTGTAACAAATAATGGAAAATATTACGGAGAAGAGGTTTGTCACATATATTTTCTGCTGAAATTACTGAATCTTTTTTGTTATGTTAGAAATTTTAATGTTTCCTCAGTGAATGTCCTATCCAAAATAGTTGAGTTTTTGATTATTATAATGAAAGGTAATTGCTAATGCGTTGAGATTATGGTGTATGATTTGGCAAAATATCCTAAAATTAAATAAATATTCTATCGCCATTGAATGGTTCTACTTGAATTGTTTTTGGAAAAACCCCCATGCTACCAGACATGAGTTTCGATTTTATTAAACTGAGTTCAAATGAGGTTTTCAAATATAAGACGCCAAACCTTTTCATAACTTTTTTCAGGTTACCCAAATTTATATTAAATGGGAAGATGCCTCAGCGCCAACAGCTAATATACAGTTAGTTGGATTCAAACGTATTGGTTTAAAATCTGGAGAAACAAAAGTTGTTTACTTTATTATTAAACCTGTTCAAAGAGCTGTTTGGATTGGTAAGCTTGCATGAATGCTTCACTCATTCCCAGTCAAAAGAAAATTGTTGAGACATGTTTTGTTAAGCATGGATCACTAATGGATCGTGCCGTTTAGGCACGGACCATTAGTGATTCATGTTTGACAAAATTAAATTTCTGATTGGATATATTCCATATGATTTTAGTAAAATACTAATATTCTATATACAGACCAATAACGTTGAAGCTCAAATGTACAGTACTTGCTCTAACCTGATCACCTATATTGTCAAAATGCATTTTACTGTACAAAATCTTGCCCAAATATTTAAAATTCTGTAGCAATAAATAATTTCATGCCCACCGAGGTAATTTATTTGATTATTTATTTAATTGAAATTCACTCAGAGCAAGGCCAGAAGCAGTTCCTAAAAGGAACAACAAACGACCACCTAATAGCAAAGACCTAATACATGATGTTGTACCAGCAACTTCACTCTAAGCGTAAAACATTTCAAACGGAACTGAAATGCCATGGCAAAGTGCAGTGAGTGGTATCTGCACTGGGCGACAGAAAAAACATCTTGAATTACGTCTAAAATTAGTTTTCAACTTCAATTTTGCATAAAATTATATTTTGGAGGAAAAAATTAGTTGAAATTTTTTGCATTGCTTTATTTAAGGTTGAGAATTTTCTACATGAAGCTTATTGTGGCAAAACGTTCATTTTATCCCAATGATAACAGCAACGTCACTCTAAGCTTAAAACATTACAGACGGAACTGAATTGCAATGGCAAAGTGCAGTGAATGGTATCTGCACTGGGCGACAGAAAAAACATCTTGAATTACGTCTAAAATTAGTTTTCAACTTCAATTTTGCATAAAATTATTTTTGGAGGAAAAAATCGGTTGAAAATTTTTTACATAAAGCTTATTGTGGCAAAACGTTCATTTTATCCCAATGATTGTTGCTTATGGAATGAATTAACTTTAGAAATTGAACCCATTCTAGATGAAGTTGGCAGTACCATAACGTACTGTTATTTGCTTGTTAAACGAATATACAGAGTGGCCAACTGGTCATGTTCCATTTCCTTGTTTATTTATTATTGGAGTATTTGCTTCTGTATATTAAAGGTTTTACATCAAATACTTGAGTGATGTTTGATTTGCTATAGAGAAGTGTGCTACTATATTGATTCTTACAACAAATGTACAAATGTGCAAATAATTCTTGATATGGTGTCTTGTTTCAAGTCACCATATTTGACCAGCCACTTTTTATGTACTTTGCTCAGACAAAAATGGTTCAAATTGAAACTTTGGAGAATGATTATTCACCTTCCAAATGATTTGTAGCCATTACATAAATGTTGTTGATCAATTTGATCGGCCAATTTTCCTTAAAAACAATGATTGACTATATTTCGTTTAGACTGGGGCTAATACACATTGGTGAAAATTGTTGGGGCAGTTGACTCAAAATGAATCAATTGAGAATAATCAAAAAACGAAATCACTTTTAGTCGGAATTCTAGAATACATGATTATTCATATACAAGCTTCCGTAATAACTAATTACACCCATTACATTGCATCTAGATTCATTGATGTTGGAACCAGGAAGAATATCTATATTTGCTGGAGGGCAACAACCGAATCAGAAAACAAGAGCACCTTCCAACGTCCTTGACGCAGAGTTCATTGTCAAAGGTGAAGTTACTGATCTAAAGAAATGTTCAATTTAAAAAAAAATTATCTAGTCTTAGATGATGTTTGGAATATTTTGTCGAAAGTTTATGTCGGTGAATGTTTCAGACTTTATTATGTCTGTCTATGTCTCTATTTCAACTTTTTTTTTGTTTATTATCCCGTACTGTCTGTCATAGATTTTAGAATGTTTGTATTGCCACCTGATGTATTCAAAATTAGTAACAATATCAGTTTTTTCCCTGAAATCATTGTAGGATAGAATGGCATTTCATTTTTATCCTGCGAAAGAGGAAAGGCTATAATACAGCATAATTAAATAGTGAACCACGACCTCTCGTGCATTTTTCCTATGCGTTTACCGGGTTGGGGAAGAAGCCATAAGCAGTGCTTACACGAACCACCGTGCACCGGCAAAGAGCCCTGCAGGCCTCTCGCATATCATCATCATCCCTCACATAATTCGAACTTCCGTCATGCCGATCAGAGATGCATAGTCCGAAGTGTATTTCCAACCCATTAACTAACTGAGCATTGGTTGGAAACAACTAAAATATTAATCACAAGGATTCATCAGGCTTGTGTTAAACAAATTATGAATGTTTTCAACGAGCTGACGGTACACAAATGAATACACTTTTCAGAAACTTTTTTGTCAAGCATGAACAGATAGGGATGATGCAGTCCATCAAATACTAGAATTCTCTCTCGACTAAGCAGTATACTTTGTATAAAATGTTCAATTTTTTAGGACCAAACTTCATTTAACTTAGTAATAACTTATTCTAGCCAAGTAAATTACTAATCATATTATGTAATGGTATTTAAACTTTGAGATATCTTAATGGTAAAAAAATATCGAGATACCAGCAAACTTGCTCATAAGTATAGAATTCTTGCCTAATTTTTTTCGCCAGTTATTTTTCATCAATTTTTGTGCTGAGGCAGGAATAAAGACTGCTAACGTAGGTCAATTCTTGAAAAAAATCAGTTACTATCACAAGTAATAATATCTATTCAGATTTACGGTTGGGGAAAAACATACATTTTTTAACCATGTCGAACGGGCGCGCAATTTAAAAATCAAGTCAAGAGCTAATATTGATAGACTTAAATGTATTATTTTGCTTGTATCTGTGACTGAAATATAAATCATTTTAAATTTTGGTTGGCGAAAAATCAGTACTGATGCCCATTATATTTTTAAAACAGTAAGAATGCAGTCATTTCTAAGCATGTATAATTGAATATACAGCTATGCATCAATGTCTAGTAGTCTTGAAGTCTAGGTTTGCATCCCTGTGTATATAAGTATGTGTAGGAGATTTCACGCAACATTGCATGATGATTAATGTAACCACTGATCTTCTGACTTCTTAACTAATGGTCATGTTGCTCTCAGTTAAATTCTTATATTTTTATGTTGTTGTTGGTATGTTCCACGTAGATCGGCGGAATTTCAGCTACACTGCTACCCAGACACCCAAAGAAAATTACCTATATCAGAAGGAAAATTTGCAAATGGGCGATATATCCTGATATATCTTTTGCTAGAAGATCTTAATGTCACTCTTGAGTGTGCGACAGTGACTAAACTGTCATTCTGTCATTCAAACTGTGATTCTGTCACCTAGATGCAATGTGATTTGCAAATTCGTATCAATTTTTTTTTTGTTGTTCAAATATTATTACACAACGTGACAATCGTTTTTATGAGATTCGGTATACAACATAATATGCACAAATTCATCAGTATAAGAGAGTGAGAGTTCAAATCTTCAAAACACCAAGCATGGTTCATGGATGGATTTAGACTCCGAGCAAGGTCTATCTGTGGCCCATGTTATGCAAAATGAAATACTAGGTTGAATAGTTTTTTTTCTGAACACTAAATTTTGAATTGACCACTGCATCTTTTGTCAAGTATGTACCTCTGATAGATCGTGTTGTTAAGACATGGGTCATTTGTGGCACATGCTTGACAAAATTAATTGAATTTGATTGCGTTTTTTAAAAATGTTTTAGAACTGAAATGCATTTGCATAAATAAGACTTCAAACTTTCACTCTCGATTAACTATGCACTTCTTATTAGATTTCACAGCATTTACTGACAATTATAATGTTATTAAACATAAATTATGCTTTTATATTTTGTGTGTCCGGGAAGGATATTATAGAAAATATTGCTCTGTTTGCTTTGCACAGTATGGCTTATTTTAGTATAATTGTGTAATTTTACAATGGGCGTGAGAATTACCGACGGCTACTTTTGCAAATGGAGGGGTTCACGCAATTTTTATTGGAGGGTTACCAGACGTCCGACTTGTCCAGAATTTTTTTTGTAGTCACTCGTGTCCAGAATTTTTTTTATAGTCACTCATCTGAGTGAATCTCCCTGATCAAGACTTGCAGCCACATATTGGCGAACAAAAGTTACTGATGAAATCAGTGTCGGAGGCAAACGTCAAAGTATACTTTATTGTCCGAATATTTGAAAAAATCATCAAACGTCACATCAACTGACCAAAAATCTTTCACACCTGGATGTAAAATTGGGGCCTATAAAGTAGATCTAGGATGGCAGTTTTGATACACCCTTCTTACATAAAAATAAGGTGCAATATATATTCGTGTGATGGATGTGGTCGTAAAAATGATAAAGGGAAAGAGCTTAAAATTCATTCAAAAGGAAAGAGTGGATCGGAAACAAAATATTCAGTTCGAAAAGCAGGAACATAAGCGTCCGCCTCATCTCCAGCGTAATAATTACATCCGGTTCTCGGCAGTAGAACCATAAAAGTAGCTCCCACAGTGCCCAGTAAAATATTAGATCAATTCCCTAATCCCGAATGAACCTATTATGCCATTTTATAGAGTGGGTAAAATCAACAGCTATTTGGACGCCGTCGTTATTGAGAAAACGTTTTCCGATTCTGCCTATATATGTCGCTGTATTCTACCTGACCTGACCCAACCACCTGCCTGAACCTAGCATGTCCTACCCAACCCACCTTCCCGTAACTAACCTCACCTACTTTTCTGTACTTTCTCTTGTACAAAATTAGTAAGAGAAAGAAGAAATAGAACAAATGTTGGGCTTACTACCTTTAAAAGTTACCGTGACATAAACGTGTCGTATATAAACGCCAGATCTGGCGGTGCTTCAGGCAAGTAGACTCAAAATCGTGCAGCGTTGTAATTGGGGTACATTGGGCGATTATGTCAGGACGGGTTAAAATAGGTGTATAGGGTATAATTACCCCGAAGGGTCAAGATAGAGACACGATATTGATAACCCAAAATGCTACAGGTGTATCGGTGTTGGGAAGTAGAAGTGGGTTGGGTGGTTGTCTGTGGCCAAACTGGTTAGCTGGGGATGAAAAGGAGGATTAGCGATAGGAAGGCCCGCTAAGACATTTTAGTTGGGCATAGAAAGGTTAGGTGGATAGGGGAAGGTGAGCCAGAGGGAGGCTAGTTGGAGATAAGAAGGCAATGTGGATGCAGATCAGTTGGGGGGATGTTGAGGCGAGGTAGAAGTAGGAAGTCGAGCTAGTAGAGGCAGGTTGTTTGGGAATGACTGGTGCACTGGCGTAGGGTTACCAGATGTGCGGGAAAGTTACTGATAAACTCAACATCAACAAACGTAAATTAATATGAAAAAGAAAATTTTCGCGCTCTTCCGGTGCTAAGATTTCGTTAAACGTTACAATTCTTTGCTTTGACTTTTTAGCCATTTGGAATTCAACCTCTGAATTGGGCTAATATGGCAAATTATGAAAGGAAAAGTGAAATTATATAGCTAGGTAGTGGAAATAAGAAATAGTCAAGAAATTGGGAATTTTCTAACTCTTAAAAGAGCTTACAGACATATGCTTAGGATGAACCCTAAATTTCAATCATATTAAAAATATTGGTAATGTAAAAGCGATATCAGTGAATCAGCTATAGTAACCTATTTTAGTTGAGTTACCTTAGACGTACCGGTCTGACAAGAGTCATCGAATTGGAAAATGCACCCAAAATGGCACTAATATATTCAATCAATTTTCGTTTGAGTCATGTCTTTTTTCAAGTGTTTCAATCCGAACGACAAGAATATTAAAAAGCTTTTTGCGTTAGGAAAAATGATCAAAACAAGGAATTCGTGGCGAGTATTAAAAATATTAAAATCGTTAAAAAGATGATAATCCAGATTGATTTCGGCGATTTTACCACAATAAAGCGCGAGGAATTTCTGCCACCAACGGGCTGACTGCACCACAACCACTCGAGCCTTCAATAATGGAATCCAGAAAAAATAATAATCCGATAATTTTTTAGCAACAATCTTGGAAGACGAACAAACAAAAGAATGGCAGGTGGTTTAAGAGGTCACGTAGAATAACATTATTAATACAATTTGTTTACTTTGGCCAAACGCACGAGCTCACCGGAACAATGCCATCCAAAGTGGACCGGTACTCGTAGTCATAATCCAACTTTTTGTATCAAAATAAATCCCTCCCTCGAAATACCAAAAAAAAGTTTTTCTTTGTTAGGCAAGGCAGGTAGATGAAATCGCCTTGGAGGCACGGTTTATCTAACCCCCATGCTTGACAAAAGGCCCTTTCAAAGCGCTTGAAACATTTTATTAAAATCACATCCTAATTCAATAAAATATATCGTCCTCTATATAGAGGTTGCCTGTTTACTCTGAGTATGAACATATTTGTAGAGTAAATATTGTTACTTGAATGAGTGGATCGGATCAATCGCTGGAGGCGGGACAAAATATGAAATAATACACCTCGACATTTGTATAGCCTCAGTCGATCGCAGCATATACATTGTTTCAAATTTAAATGTCTTTTGTACAGATGTTAGGGTATGGAAGTAAGTGATCGAATGTTGTAAAATCAAGGTTATAGTCAGAAAGTGATTGTTTTAGTGTCTAAAATGGCTAAGGTTCAGAGTTTACTACGAAAATATAGAACCAAAGATTTTAAAAAATGACGGCGTTCCATGAAAAGATATTATTTTCTTTTTTGATATTCAATCACTTTATAATCTCATCCAGTATACCACGTTAAACGATATTGATAATTTGATCAGAAATAGCTATGCTAGGCATTGTAGAGAGGCACATGGCCGCCCTCATTAACCGTGTACCTCTGTGTGCTATGTGTTGTGGAATTTTTGATTCTTTTCACGTATATATGCGTATTATTCAGTTAAGACATTCAAATACCGGCACACCCTGGACTTGATTGGTCTCTCGACAGCGCACATTTTGCAAGTGTACAAATTTCTTCATTGATTTGGTAAAAGTAACCAAGTGCAAAAAAACTGATTACTTAAATTCTATATTATACAAATTAAAACAGTACTTCGCAAGAAATTTGTTTACAAAATACTAAAATGAATTTAGTGGATGTGCTTTAATCTTAGATATATATGTCGTAACATTTCATGTATTATATTTATATAGGTTTGTTCACATATTATGACTATTTGCCGAGTAAATATTTTGAAGGCTATCTGTCAATAGTAAAGTATTACTGAACAGGTGTGTAAATGGGTGGTTTCTGTTTTCGTTCGACTGAAAAATTTATGTAAGAGCTTCATAATTCAAACCCAGCAGTTTTTTGAAAGAATATTTCAGTGGCAATAATGCTTTGGCACCGATTTTCTTTAATAGCTTTTTCAGCGAATTTTAGGTGCTTTGTCTATGTCTCACGGTAAACCAGAACAAATTTTACATCTCGCTTCAGTTTCGGGGAGTTTAGTTTTTGCCCATTTAGTATGAAGTGAACGAGAATTACGCATGAAAGACGATGATATAATTTTTGTATATAGAACGTATTAATGCTTTCGGCAAAAAACAAATTTTTTTTCGAATTTTGTTACTTTCGGTTAAAATAATAGGACGTTTTTCTTCCAAAAAATGCGCTTCTGGTATCTTATGAGCAGATGTCACGAATTTATATGTGCTTAATTTTAATCAGTAAAAGTTTATTCAGCTCTTTAATGATAAGTAAACCACAAAAAATCGTTGTTACTTTTACCCAAATGATCATCAACATCAATGGATATTTTATTTTGTCAAACCAGAGTCAATGATAGGATAGGCTATCATTTTTATCCTGCGAGAAAGGAAACCGAGAATACAGCCTAATTATATAGCGAACCACGACCTCTCGTGCAGATACTAGTTCCGAATCGGGGTGAAGGTTTCTGGATTATTATATTTCTCATTTTTCCTATTCATGGGTCCTCAACGACGCGAACCATCAGTAACCCATATTTAACAAAACATGTTTCGACAAAGTTTTTCCATGAAAACGTGTCGAAATGCCATGCTGCTAATAAAGCACAGAGGAAAAAAAATTAAAATTTAACGGAACGTTCAAACAATATCATTGTCAGCGATAAGACCTATTACGTTCCTGTTTTTTATGTATCATTATTCAAGATTTGGTTATGAGGGAAAAGTGAGTATATCGTTTGTTTAAAGAAAATGTTTCAATTTGATAACATTATATCATAATTGTATAGATATATAGAGGTTTAATTTTTCATCATAATGTAAACCCTGTGGGCTCACATTGCAAATACCATCAAAGAGCATACAACATTGTCAAAGTATTTTGTTTCAAAACTACGTAATTCGCAACAATGGGATCGGAGATTCACATTGTATCGACTCACCTTACACCCGCTAAGGATCGAGGACTCGCTACCTCCCTCTTGCGAATGAGTGAACGAAGATCTCTACAAGATGATTTCGTTGTTGAAAAAGTTATTTATTGTGGGACTGACGAACCATTCAAAGGTTGGACGAATACAGCACCAACAGCTAGGTATAAAACAAAATTCATTATTGGAGTTTTCCATAAGGCCGTTGATAACGAGTCGTTTGTATAAGTCTGTATTATTATTTATGGCGTTCTATGTTGGGAGAACGTTCTCATTAAACCCCGTCTCTGTTCATGTTTTGCCTATTTGAAAAATGGCCTCAGTTCTTTGTAAGCTGGTTCATGGAATATATTATTAATATCGTTTGAGAACATTATCCCGCTTTTAATATAAATATAAAAACAAATAAAGACACAGAAATTTTCATCTATTGATATTCTATAAATCTTTGGAGTAAATTTTCTGTTATAATATATTTTTATCAAGAATGGATCACTAATGAATCGCGCCATCCAAGACGCAGTTCTTTTGTGGTACATACTTGATAAAATAAAATTTCAGATTGGGGATTCAAGTGTCCGTCGATGAATCGCAAAAGAGGTTCCATAGAGTGGAACAAGGATAGTCTCTGACAAGTATGTACCACAAATAGGCGATCCCTCAGATATTCATATACACTGGACAAAAGATATATATCATGTTGAAATGTCATGTGGATAATATGATGTATATTATAATGTTCTATATATGTTTTAAAAATAGGTATTCTGAGGCAAACAGACCACGAGATGATGGACAAGGGTCAAAGAAAAAGCGAGGAATTCGTAAAGCTAAAATTTTAGAAGCCAAAGATAGTTTGACGGATGTATATGCGGAAATTATAGGAATGACAACAAAAGCTGATGGACATTATCATGCAACTGCAACTATACAAGAACTTTATGAAGAATATAAGGTAAACCTTAAATATTTACACAGTAAGCTTTAAAACCCTTTCGCGATTCTTCAAAAAAAAAATGTACCGATAATTAGACAAACCTCAATTGATTAAATCAGTTCTGTGCTCTGACCCAGGGCTGGGCAATTTGATTCGGTTATTCGAATCTATTTGAAGCACAGATTATTCGGATCAATAATGAATCGGCCATAGAAACAAAAACTTTCGCGATAAAATGATGGGGAAATTTATTTGTGTCCTGAAAGATGATGATTGAAATGATGGCCCATTGGTTATAATAGTTTACAGGTTTCTTGATTTTGAAAATGGGTTAAATTGTACTGGAAAACGCCAAGCATTTGTTATCTATATGGAATTATCGATTCGATCCGATTTGAAAAAATGTACGAATCAAATTCGAATTTTCAACGATTCAGTTTTGCCCTTCCCTAGCTGTGTCGTCCTCGTACTGATCCTGTTTCCACTATTTTATATAAAGTACTTGATACACAAAGAGAATTATTGAATAAACATAAACAGCAAGTTATATCTGTCTATTTTCAAAGTGTCGCAGTAGTACCATTTTCTTATTGCAATACGCTCTAAGTAAGACCGCATAGCGTTTAAAATTCTAAGAGCCAGTTAATGTAAAATACTGATTTTAAAATATTTAAAAAAGCTGTCATTGATGACGCGATGGTGTTTCTTTTATTGACATCTTTTGTTTATCTTCAACAATTTTTATCATAATATATTGATATATTCGTTCATTTTTTGCTTCTCTTCGTAGCAGCAAGCGTATCTTTTTTTACGAGTATGATGGGCAGTAAATTTACTGTTTATTTGCAGGAATAACATATTTCTAAAATTCGAAATCTCTCTTACATGAGATTTAACCCAATTATGGGCTGTTAATGGATCGCACCTTGGCGGTGCGTTCCATCAACAGTCCATAATTGGTCAAAAGAGTCGATTTTATAGTTTAATTTGAATATCATCAAGTAAAATTATTGTAAAAGAGCGTTGATTCTACTGCAATTTTATTACAGTGTCCGAAACCTACCGGGCGACACTCCGCCTGAATCAGTTCAGTAATCGAGTTTCCACTGTTGTTGGTTACGGTATTTTTGTATTATAGAGACGACAAGGCATTGAAGATCATCTGAAAATTAAAAGCATGATCGATCCGATCACATTCCGATACATACCACGAGATGAAAGAATAGACGATATTTCGGATGACGGATCGATCACGGGTGTCAAACTTCCTAAATTGAAGGTGAAGTAAAACAGACAAATTGTCACGAGATGGCATATAGTTTTGAAGTAATGCTTCACCGTCTTAAGTCTAAATCAAGACGCGGTCCATTGGTGTCACTTTCTTGACAAAATAAAATTTCTGATTGAGAATGGATGCTCGATAATATACGCTCAATCAACTAATAGTTGACAAACAATGTTTATCTCAAGTTTTGCCGGTTTGACGCCCGAATATTCCAGTAACTATTTTATCATAAGCTCTAGGGGTTTGTCGAAGTTATATTATGTTCGGGTATGTTGAACATGCTTCAAAGCAAACGCCCAACAACGAAATATAATAGCATACCGACAACTCTATTTGAATGCTCTTAATAGAAGGTTTTGGGTTTGGATGGAGATGTAAGTTTTAGAATTTCGAATTGAAACGATTCGAATCACTGCTAATTCGTATAGATTTTCATCCTTTTAATAAAAATTTGTTGCAATTCTAATAAAATCCCGTTGTCTTGCGTTTGTGAAGTTCTGTTGTTTGTCGGACCCTGTGAGAATACATTTAAATATTATTTGGCTATTCAGTATTTGGTGATTTTTGATGACAATTTTTTGCCAATTTTTTGTGCACAGTTGTAAAAACAATACACAGATATTTCATTCTTGTTCAGTGTTGCTAGAATTTGAACAACACTTTTTTTTAATTTTTTAAATAAATTTAATATTTCAAAACAGTCCGGAATAAGTTTTTTTTTAAATAGAATTATATTCGAAAAGATTCGATTTGAAATTATTTTATTATAAATTTGATTCGGAAAAAATGTTCGAATCTTGCATAGCTATTTTTGGACACCGCAATGCGGATATTTGAATTCCCGAGTTTATTTATTTATTTACTATAGATGACGCATGCAAATAAACAAACCAAATTGTTGGAGGTTCTGGAAAATTTTATGAATAGAAAAGATGAAAATTCGAAGAAGATTGACCCAGAAAAATTTTCTGTTAAAGGAAGGGATGCTGCATCATTTTATGACAAGTATAAAATTCCTATTCTAAATTCCTATCCTAAATTTCCTTAAAGTTGAAAAATGAGAGTGTTAAAGTTTAGTCGTAGTCGTAAATCAGTAGGATTTCGTGATTTTTATTTTATTTGACGCAAGCCACTGATAAATTGTTCCGTACATAAACTGTTATTTCTTAATACGCTTGTTGCCAAGTTTGCAGGATTTGTTCTGCTAAGTTATTAGCTGTTTTTTTATATAAAATATTGACTACGATTCAAAACATTTAACAGGAATATATTCAAATTCTATATGATACGGTTTTGCCCAACCCTAAACAATTTTTTCTTGAATATTACAATTTTTATATTTTTGATATTTGTGTTCACAGACACATAAAAGTTTTAATCACTCATATCTATAAATTTTTACTTTATTTCAGGTACAAGTGGTATTTCAAAGATAAACAAGGGAATCTATCACGCAATATAAAAATAAAACGTCCAGGAAAACATAGAAAAGGAAAAGTCATTGGTGGAAAAAGTTACAATTCAGAAAGTGTGTCCGACGAATCCACAGGAAAAACTCGTCGTCGAAGAAGACATTCATACCCACCAACTTATGTTATAAAAGTCAAGGACGGAAACAGTAAAACTACAGCAGAAGAAACTATTACTTTCGAGAAAAAGACAGATTATGGATTGACAGCGCCAGGTGCACCGGGAATAGATCGTTGGGTGGCGCGCGTGGTAATCAGAGACCCCCAAGATCAACTTCACGATGATGGTGAATCGTACACTTCAACAACAACTTCCCAACCAACGGAAATTTCTGCGCATCACAAAACAAATAAACAACATCAAAGGCAGATTAAGCCTGCAAAGTGTGCAACAAATGATATCGATGGCGCGAAGCAACCAGACTACAGACTTTCTAACAAAAAGGGAAGGAAACGTCCAACAAGAAAACTGCCAAGAAGTTTTTATGACTTGTACCAGTTATCTGCAATGGAAACAGCCAAGGTTTCAATGAAATATAACGTATCAGTAGGGAAACGACAGGGAGCATTGCCGGAACTATCTCCCGAAGATGACGCAGACGACGTGCCATCCGTTTTGAATAAAGAGGTTCAACGAAACCATATTCCTAAGGCAATGAAACCTGCACCGGTACATTCTCAAAAATATATAGAACCAACAAATAAGCTAAAACTTAGCTCAAAACAAGTTTTACCGAAGTCCAAAAAGTCAAACATCCTTGATACAATATCAGATGAGAATGAGGATGCACAATCACAAACTAATTCCAAACCTAAATCGGATAAACAATTACCAAAATTACAAACAAAGCGACTCCCTTATCTTTCCAAGGGAACGTCTAATCAAAAATCAATAAAAAGCAGAAAAATCGAGGGGAAGAATAATCAGAAAGAAGACAATATTGCACTAGTATTACCACCGTAAGTTATACTTGAAAATTCATCATTAGATCGTAACATACCAATTAAATAGGTTTAGATGATCTTCAGTATTGTAGAGATAGAATTCGAGCTGACCCGATGTGAGCGGTTGAGATCCAACAGTGGCCGAAGCTCGTTACAATTCACAGTTTTGCATGCGCAATTTAGAACACTTTGATAATATCCGGCAAACGAGCACCCTAACGTCAAAAATAAATTCGCAATGAAGATTTTAGAAAACAATGGCTGTGACCGCTTAAGTTTTGTTTACTTTCATTTCTAACCTATTTTTAATGTATATGCGTATTTATTATATTGTTTTTTTTACAAATAATACGTCCAAAGATTTCTCAAAAATAAGAATAATAATTTGTGTCAATTTTGACAATCCAAAATTTTTCTGGGAATATTATATTAACAACATCTGAATTCTAAAAACGAAACTGTTAGATGTAAAAAATTCACATTACTTTATTTAATTTAGGACTTTGGAATCATCTGAACAACGACAAATCAAAACACCATCTTCTTCAACATTTAATCCCGATAGAATGTTCCAACAAATGCGAGATACTGCTGATTTCATAACAAAAGCATCAACGTTACCTAAAGTCAGCAAATCAATTCAGACGTCACCCAGGGTACGTGAATCAATTTAATACCTTCCGAGAAGATTTTTAGCTCTGGATGTACGAGCTTCAGAATAGTTCTAACATATTTCCTGCGTGTTGTAACCGTAAGAGGCAACTAAAAGGAAACAAAGAATTGATAGATGGCTTTATCATCGTCCAGTGCATATACCATCTACTGCACTTGACCATGGTGATCAAGTTCTGTATGGGATGCTTCCCGTTTAAAGTGCAGCTGCTGGCACCTAATCCTGTAGTGGCTCATGCAGCCACTTGTGACAAGTTTCCCGAAAGTATTCGCATTTTAAGACGAATTACCGTCGAACCTGCATATCACGAATAAATTCTAAATATGAATCGGTTTGAGTATTTCTCGAAGTACAAAATAAGGTTTGACACAAAATGTTTTTATTAAAATGCGTTCATAGTAAAAAAATGAAAATGATGGGATACTTGGTCAAAACACTTTAGCGAAAAAACTTAGCATAGAAGCTTTCAAGGAAAGCGTTGTATGCGTAAAACAAAATTGTGATAATAAAAACCCTTGTGCAATTCTTTTCTACTGAAGTTTGCTTTGAGTAAGGATTTGAAAATAATGACACCTCGAACATGACTTCTAAGATGCAGAAAAAGTTAATAGAACTAATACTAATAACCATTTCGCGTTTCCTTTTTTTTTATGAATGTGTAAGAAAGAAATACAGAATATACTTTAATTTAAATGAAACATCTTTTTGAATCAGTTTTTATCAATGATTGGAGATACCGGAGCAACTGACGCGTCTTCCTCAACGTCTAAACTTGATGCAGGGACAAGAAAACCTCTTCATCCTCGGCATAACAAAAACAGAGCTCAAGATAAATTACAGCAATTGATCGACGAAGAAAAATTATTAGTCAGCCAAGTTATAAAACAAATAAGCACAAGGCTACAAGAGGAGAATTCGAGTGAACAGGTACATTTTGTTTAAAATTCCCTGGAGCAAGGTTGGATGCAGAACCTGAAAAGAACTACCTAGCAAACCACTGATATAGCCATAAACCACGCTGTAATAAAAATGTAGTGAAATCGCTTCTTTATGACAGTAATTTTGACTGGTAATAATAAAATAAATTTTAGAAACGACTTTTTCAGCCAAATATGGAGAGCCAAAGGCCATAAATCGAAAATCAGCAAAAGTATACAAAGTTGAACCCATTCCACCAATCCCCTATAATGAAGTACATGAGCGGCATCTGCCCAATGATGGAACCATCTATCATTTCGTTGGTTTATTTTTCCAACAAAATAAAGAAAAAAGCCCACGCGAGATTTATCAGAAAAATTTGATTTTAAATCATCCATGTCCCGCAAGTTTTTCCATCTTCCGCCTTCACTGACACAGCAAATACTTTGAGTCCATGTTGAATCCTGTTTAATTGCTGGCAAAAATTGTGGTGCGTTTTAATAAACTGCGATTTTAAAGACATTCAATGGGTTATAGTAGAGCAAAATAGCCTAATAATAAAATTTTTTGGGCAAGAATGAGTCCCATATGAATTGCGCCGTATGTTTAGCGTCATTGCAGATTTCATAAGTAGCGTTGTCACAATTTTGACAATTTTCATTCTTCTATCACTTTTATTTCAGAGAACTCCCGTACCAGAAAATATACAAGATGCAATATCAACTGCGATTGCAAAAACGAGAATAACGGAGTTGCAAGGAACTTCATTTTCGGTAGTTATATGCATTTGTATGAATGATGATATTTTTTAACAGTGTGATCTCGTTGAGCGATTGGTCATTGTGATATATTATAGCTATTCAAAAATATTTTTGTGGTGAGCTTGCAGTAAACACCACTGACATGGCGAAAAATGCACAAAAACGAAATTGCATTTTAAAAACAATGAATTGAAATTGTGATATTTTGCAAGCCTTGAGGAAACACAAAAGTCTAGCAATTGTTTCCATAACCATACCCTATTCTGTGTTCAGGGAAGTTCTGGATCACGGACTTCGAATATGCAGAACGTCATGAAAAGACGAGTCGTTCCTCCGATAAAAGAAAAATCGTCTGTTCCTACAGCAATGGTCGGTTCTGGGGAAAACTTTTTCATTACGGACACTATAAAACACGCCGCTAACAAGCCAACAATTTCCACAATAAGGCAGACTGGAGTAACTAAAAAGTCGGACGGACGAAAACCTCAATTATCAAACGCGGTTCGAGCGATATCAAAGGAGAGAAACGAATCGTTGAAAAGAAACAAACTTCAGCCTGGAGTACGATTTGTTGCCGACGGCGATTTTTTAATTACTAAACCTCGTGGTAGATATGTACCCACAGTTCCGGGAATATTTGAAGCTTCGATTTCGTCGATTAAGCCGACGAGAAGAATTGCTAACGTTAATCAGCCATTTGATATTCGACAAAGAGCCTGATAAACAAATTCTACTTGCTCATAAAATGTCTTATTTATAACAAATTACATAACAATAAATATATTACAATATTATATATTGGCTTCATGATTCGTGTTAGATTGGTAAGACAGTTCACCCCGACAAAAGTGCTGTTTGTTCAATAACTGCACTGTAACAAAAGTGCATTCAGTAACACTATCGCGTTTTGACAGTAATTCTACTCGGTGATATTATTGCAATTTTCTTTCGCGTGTATATGGATGGGATTGGGCAATCGAAAATCGGGCATAGATAAAGAATCGCAATTTTTAAAACTTCTCTTGGCAAATTTAGGAAATTGGAATAGATCCCATTGGACGCATGCACTAAGTGATCCAAGTATCCAATTCAAAGAGGTTTATATGTTGTCATAAGTCATAACAGAGGGTGTTGGTTTCTTTGGGCGTGCGAAATGTTTATGTCAATGTCTTCGTGTGGGAACAAATTTCAAAACCATCAATACTGCTATTTTTTATTACTTCGGGCATCTGATTAGCAGAGTGGGTGGCATCATACAAGCGATTTTCATTTTCAAACATCTTTTTATCTTCGGCCGAAATTACAACTGTGATTAAAAACTCACATGTTTGGACAAAAATACTCCGAAACTCAAATATATTCACTGATTTACTATATAATCTGGAAGAAAACCTAATAAATAGAATTTTCGATAATAACTAGCACAATGAGATAAAGTGTCGTATAATTGATATGGTCAGCAGCGAGTCGCATTGTCATTCTATGCTTGTTGAAACTTTACATTAAAGTTCATACTAACTCAATATTTTCACCACATTCTCATACATGTATAAGATGGTTCATAATTTAACTTAGATCCAGTTTTAGTTTTCCAAAACCATTTAAATAAATCCGGTTTTCTGAGGGCCCGGAAAAAAATTAGCCAAAGAGATGGACTGAGTCGTGGGGGACGTTCTAACGATGACTAAATTCCAGTTGGAAGACTATTGCATGCGCATATTTTTGTTAAGTTTGAGTACCTGATCAATCACCCCGCCACTCCTGCTTGAGAAAATAAAATTTCTGACTGGGACATCACTCAAGTCTACCGGCTAATCGGCTATTATAAAAACGAGTTACCAAAAATTTTCCTTTCATTTTGCAATTTTCATAGAACTCGAATTTAGGAGACAGATCAAATATCTTTGGCGAATTATTTTCGTATGTACCTTGGCAATAACTGATGTTAAATATTATTATATTCGCTAAACTCATTTTTGATACTTTTATTTCGTTCAATATTTTTTCATTCACCTAGATTCGATTTCTCGTTGCAAAAGTGTCATTATTATTTCCTATTACAGACCTACATTGAACACCGCTTTTCTAAATCGTGCTTGGGGAATGCGGAGATGCGTTCGCCCGTAAAATCAAGTCAGCGAAGATATCGAATATTCAAAATATAATTTTGGCATCTCACCAGCATACTGGTTCTTAATCAAGTCTTCCGTAGTTCTATTCGAAAGAAGGCACGGGGTCTTGTGAAATCAATAGTGTTTAGCCCAGTGGTTCGCAACCTTTTGACATTGACAGACCAGTAAAAAACGTTCATGAACCGGTAACCTACTGTGGTGGTAGTTGGGGTCAAATAAAACGTAACATTTTCATATAAAATTCGCGAATCTTGGAGTGGCGGTGAACTGTTCCCTCTTCTCGGATCGTGTTGACATGTCCCTTCTGTCATCAGCGTAAGTAACTACAATATTGAGGGAACGTTTATTAAGCTTTCAATAGATTGTTTTTAGCACCGATCGTGCTAAACCACCGGGGACAGGCGGTTAAAAATACCTTATGTATGGAAATGGGAAAACAACCATAAATTTTGCGGAATATACGCTAAGAAGTAAGTTTTGGGTTCGGATTAGTTCATGATTTCCCGGTTTGCTCTAGTTATTTACAAAAAAATATTTCAGTCACCCTATGTTACATTCTACATTCTATTCATTCATCGTTAAATTCTTTATTTTATTTAACATCGTATGAAAACGCGTGTGTGCATATCTATTTCTTTGTTACTTTTGTAGCAAAATTGTATTTAGATGTACTTAATTTTACGACGTCATATCGCGCTAAAATTAATGGACGCACGTCTTTCACAATGTTTATATTACAAGCACATGTCCAATGTCAATGGATGTTAATTTAGGAATCTTAAGCGTGATTATTTAGAAGGATTTCTTTGAATGCTGTGGTTTATGACTTATACGGATTGGAAGTTCATTTCAATATTCGTAAACACGGACTAATGGGAACCATGTAAATTTGACAAATCGCGTCACTGGGCTTACGCAACATTTGTGATTACATAAAAATGGCACTTTCTAAAACCGGCAACGTGACCTCTAAGATAAGCTTAACTATCACGTTACCGTTCAACTCAAACTCCAATTAATAACAATAGCAT
This sequence comes from Styela plicata, assembly GCA_963675895.2. Classification (NCBI taxonomy): domain Eukaryota; kingdom Metazoa; phylum Chordata; class Ascidiacea; order Stolidobranchia; family Styelidae; genus Styela; species Styela plicata. The sequence goes on from OZ023140.1 coordinate 19,824,417, forward strand.
GTACGAGTTCTTGTAGGATGCATGAATGCAATAAATAAACCGATAATTATAGATTATTTCATAATTACCGGGGGTAAAAAATCAACCGCTAGACTTGAACGTGAAAAAAGGCGAGGCGAAAGTCGAATAGAAGGTGTTTTCTCGTCAAGAAGGTTTTTAAACCACTGGCGAAGCGAAATTGGCATCACTTGTTCCTTCTGCGACTGAGAGAAGTGCAGAAATACAATTATACACAGAGCGTGTGAAAACCGCGCAAAAAAGTTCCTTTGAGTTTTCTTCCATTTGTTCGGGAAATACTTTACACATAGATCAGTTTATTGAAAATTTTGCAAGGTTTGAAAATTGAGCTTAGAGTTAGAGCAAATTTATAATGAGGCTGTCGATTGCAGCTCTGCTAGTTTTTGCAACAGCAGTCAGCGGTCTGAGTTGGGGTGACATAGAGGTAAGTAAAGCATATATCGCGCATATTACTTTTTTATTTGAGCGTTTTCCCATTTCTATGATTCATTCGAAAATTTCAAATTATATAGCCTATTCCTGAATATCAACGCAACGTTTAGTGCTTTTTCACTACAATGAGTGACTGAAAATGAAATCAGGGCCGGTTTTAACTGTGCATAGTTCATTACGTGACAGACAGACAGATATTATGCAAAAGGCAATATTTGATTCCACTGCTTATTACCTAATATATATCGTAAAATTTTTGAAATTGATACATTTATCATATTATGTGTTCTGATTGACAATGCGGACAAAGCTAGTGTGATTTTATCAATTATGATATTTCCCCAATTGGAAAGCATGTGCCACAGACTAACCGCGTCTGAACGACGCAATCCATCAGTATCACATACTTGGTAAAAGTATCTTGGATAGGATTTTTCCGTTTGAGTCTAACTATTGACAAAACACATAATTAATTAAACTATTTTTTCAGAAGTCCGCGAAAGAAGACAACAGACACCTTATCGTAAAGCGCCAGGCCCCAACAGAATGTGCGGACTTGAAAGGGTATTGTAAACAATGGGCGAAAAGGGGGCATTGTGCTCGTCCAAAATACCGGGCCTATATGAGGAAAAATTGCAAAGTCAGCTGTGGGATCTGCACGGGTGTGATATTTAACATTTTTAGATAATGTGTTATCTAAGTAAATAATAGAAAAGAAAGCTGCTGAACACTGGTGGCAATTTTAAATGAATATCGATTTCAGCTTTCCACCAAGTTTGCATATAAGTCAGTACGTATGTACATAGTGAAAAGACATGAACGTTATTTAATTAATTTCTCTATTAATATTTTGTGTGATAATGTTATTCAGCCGAAACGAAGACTATTACGGCGACAACAGCCATACCGGAAGAGAATTGCATCGACAATCACAGATCATGTGCGAGATGGAAAGAACAGAATTACTGTCAAAATCCAAAGTACAGAACTTTTATGAAACAGAAATGTAGAAAGACCTGCAAATTTTGTCAAGGTATTGTAATCATTTTCGTTAGATCTATCAAACGATTTCCTTTATGGGGAAAACACATTTTTCGCAAATGCCAATTAAATAAGAACTTCTGTCACACTAAATTCTTCTATGCATTTTCAAGTTGTAATACGAAGGCGATCATTATTTCTAATACTTTTTATTGGTAATTCTCGCAACAGATCCATCAGACACAACAACAACTAAATTCGTCACTATAGCAATTACAGCACCCAAGCTTACAACCATACAGTCAACAACTAATCAGTATCCTACCACTCAATCAAAGAGTACACAAGCTCCGACCACTCAACCAACAACCACTGATGCACCAATCACCCAATCAACCACTTCTGACGCACCAACAACGAATTACACACCAACCACTCAATCAACAACGACTGACGCACCAACCACTCAATCAACAACGACTGACGCGCCAACCACTCAATCAACAACGAATTACGCACCAACCACTCAATCAACAACCACTGATACACCAACCACTCAATCAAGAACGACTGACGCGCCAACCACTCAATCATCAAGTACTCTGGGATCAACTACTCCGACTCGGGCATTAACAACTTCGGAAGCATTTCGTGAAGTAACTGATGCAGAAATTGTAACTACAGAAGAAATGGTAACAACTGCCAATATCCAAACTACAGATGTTACAACAGATTATCTTACTACAGAGGAAATAACTACAGAAGCATTGGAGACCACTGAGAGTGAACTGACCACACTAGCCCTAACAACGCTCGGAGTTACCACTGAGTTTGATGAAACAACTGCTCACGAACAAACGACACTGGTAGAGGAAACTACCACTGATGAACAGCTAGTGATAGATTCCATTTTCATGACTACTACAAAGATACCAAGAAACGAAACGACCACACAACAGGTCAGCACTTCAAAACAGACTACAGTGTCTATTAACGGATTTCTAACATCGACTGTTCAGGAAGAAATGTGTGAGGATAGACTGACCCAATGCAGAGATCTCATTTCATATTGCGTTATTCTAGATGTTAGAATACAATGCCGCAAAACTTGCGGAGTTTGTCAAACTACAACAATATCGGAAACTCTTCCTCAGTCATCCACGACTGGTGCACCAACAACCACTAAACCAATAACTGAATTCATAACTTCTACTGCAACCGAAGTTACAACCGAGCTCCCAACAAAAGAGCAGCTTACGTCTGTTATAATGGATATGGGAGAAACAACGTCCGTAGCCACGATAATTGAACAACCCTGCAAAGATTCAATGTCAAGGTGTTCTTCATTTGTCTTTTATTGTAAGGCTTCGGAGTATGTGAAAGAAGTTTGTCCTCTCACTTGTAACGTTTGTCAAGATCACATAAAGATGACTTCCACGACTATTGCTTCACCAACATCTGAAATCGGAGTAACTTCTGCTGCAATTGATACCACAATAACAACAAAAAATACAGCTGTCACCTTTTCAACTTTCAAAGAAGTAACTGAACAAAGCCAAACAAATACTGTTGCCGTTGAAACGTCACCAAGCTCGGACAACAGTACCTTGGTATCCGATGTTTTGCTCACGAGTAGTGTTTACACGTCCTCCATTCCGCGCCAAAATGGCACAACTACACAGAACGTAGCTACCACGGAACAAACCACCATTGAGAAAGAATCTACTATGCAGATGACACAAAATCAAGATGTAACTAACCCTTCTGTATCAACTACAGAAATTGATGCCGCTACATATGAAACCAAATTCGCCGAAGAAACGAAGCCGTCAACTGAGAGTATAGTTACATTTAGTGCAACACTTTCTGATTTCCTCACAAGCGTGTCAACCACCATGCAAGTTCCAACAACCGTCACCATACCAACAAGTTTCATTGGCAGCACCACCACAGAATCCACGACTGCGCCAAACACTAATGGATGCGTGGACAAATTTAAAGTCTGTTCGTCGTACTCAAAAACCTTGTGCACGACCGAAGTTTTTAGAAACTATTGCATTCGCTATTGTGGGCTCTGTGATAATATTCGAGAAGGTAGGTTATTTTAACAAAACATGTCTCTTCTTTTGTGTCCTTTAAGTTATTTTATTTAAACAAGTTCTTAATAATTCAGAACTAACAACATCAATACTGCCCGCAGTAGCTGCAACCACGATCAGTTCAAACAATTGCAAAGATTCAAGCTTGAAATGTCCAGAATATAAAAAGTATTGCAATGTGTCGAATGATGTCCGAAGGCTTTGTAAACAATCATGCAACACCTGCGGAGAAATGGGTAAACTTGCATATTTGATCCTCATGTCGTTTTAGTTTCAATATATTATCATATAAGTGTCGTTTTAAATGAAATGGTTCTTTCTAAAGCTAATCTGGAAATCTTATATTATTACAGCTCTTTCGACTACTTCTTCAACGCCGCGATGCCTTGACTACTCTAGTGAGTGCCCAAATATGGTGTCTTATTGTACTGACTCACCAATCTCAGCAGACGTTGTTATGCAATGTCCTAAGACGTGCAACCTTTGCAGCGAAGAAATGACCACTAGTCCACAAGAAACATCAAGTGCATTGACAACCACCTCAGTTACCGCCGTCGAAATTACAACCGCTGAAATGAATGCAACATCCGATTCAGGTACGTTACAGATAATTTGCATTATCACGAACACAGCGTTACAACAAATAATATTTGATCCTTCTAAAATTTAAAAAATTATAAAAAGGAGAAGCTCTCTTATAAAACTGTTTAATATTTTCAGGTTGTCGTGATTACTTTGGTCAATGTGATAAACTTATCTCATTCTGCGAAACGCGACAGCAAGTACAAACATCTTGTCCACTAACTTGTGGAAAGTGCACCCCAATACCTAACACATCGACTTCCAATGAAGAAGGCACGGAGGAATTTATAGTAACAACTTCAATTCCCACAACCGTTGCCACCTTTCGTCCAACAACAATCCCGCCACAGACAACCGCGGAAACAGGTACGGTATAACGTGGAACTTTAGTTGATTGTGTGGTCTTGTCCTATACATATGATATAGATTTTGGTATTCTAACATTCATTATTTTTTGCAGAGGAAGAGGAAATCTGTGAAGACAAATTTGCGAGATGTGGAGAAATCCGTAGCAAGTGTCGCGAAGTCGCCTCTCTAGCGTACCTTCGTGTTTCATGTCGCAAAACGTGTGGATTCTGCAATTCAAATTCGTCCGAATTCGAATTTTACGGTAAGCAAATGTTTAAAGTGTTAACATACCTTTCGTAACATAAAATAATTTTAGAAATATTGAAGTATGAACATTTTTTTATATAGAAAGAGAATGGTCGACTTGGAGCCCATGTTCAGCCACATGCGGTCAGGGAATACAAACAAGAAGACAAGTATGTGTAGATCCCAACGTAATATGCCCTAATAATATGCCAATGGAGCAACGTGGATGCCGTTTGAGAGAATGTTTTAAAAACGGCGAATGTGGAAACAGACTGGCGGACGCTTCATGTGAAAAGTACAAAGGAAGGGGTGCATGTGGAATGCCAGCGATATCAGGATTGTGCCTGAAAACGTGCAACCAGTGTCCGGGCGTTGAAAATAACGGTGCAAATCTTCCATATCAGCCACCCAAAAAGGGAAACTACAGTCCTTGGTCCAACTGGGGAGCTTGTAGCGCAGAATGCGGACAAGGAATCATGAATCGCAGTCGTACTTGCCAACCGCCAGTCCAAGGAGTTGAATCAATAATTTGTGATGGACCGCCGATAGAAGAAATGGCATGCATGGCGAAATCTTGTATATCCGCAGGTAGGTTATTTTGTACTGATAAAAATATATTTATAACTGTCGTAAAAACTCAACATAGCCTATGTTCGATGCCACATTTTAACCTTGTCAAATTGTCTAATATTAAATTATTTCCTATTTCAGGGAACACGTCTGGAGTATGTGAAGATAAAAATGAACGATGTGAATCGTGGTCACAGAAGGGATACTGTGAAAGAAAATATACAAAATATATGAGCAAACATTGTGCAGTATCCTGCAGCATTTGCGGAAGTAAGTGATTATCTTTTATCATCTTTCGCTAATGATGAAAATCCTGGGATTCAAACTAATTATTCAAACTAATTCATTTATTCATTAATTTAGGATGGGGAAGTTGGGGCGACTGGTCAGCTTGCAGCACTTCATGTGGAGGCGGAATTCAACAACGTAGTCGATTTTGTGATACTCTAGGCTGTGTCGGTGACTATGAAGAAAAAGCAACTTGCAACCCACAAATATGTGAAGCAGCCACTTGTGTAGATCTGACCAGTTCTTGCCAAAGGATCGATCGCAATGTTCAATGCAGAGAAGCTTTTTATTCTTCTGTTTGCAAACGCACTTGTGGATTGTGTCCTGCTGATTCTGGAGGATGCATAGATCGCCATCCCCAGTGTCCCGATGCTGCCGCTGCCGGTAGATGTACTGACGTTCGATTTTTAGATCTTTGTCCGAAATCGTGTAACGCGTGTCGTACTGAAGCAAAAGATACGCCAGTGTCTCAATGTTTTGATAAAATTAACACATGTGTACAGATGCGACAAACAATAAACTGCCGTGATCCATACGTCCAAGAGAATTGCAAAGCAACATGTGGACTCTGTGCGCAAACCACAACACAACCTGCTTGCGAAGATAAAGTTGCAACCTGTGCCATGGTGGCAAGCGCCAACGAATGCAGAAATCCCACTGTCGCACAATCTTGTCCGAAATCATGCCAGTTGTGTCAAACACAACAATTTCCAAACGGACTATGTCTGGATGACTCAATGGAATGCCCAAACTACGCCTCTCAGGGACGGTGCAGAGACCGTGTAGTCGCAATGCAATGCAAGAAGTCTTGTGGCCAATGTAAAGCCAGAACTGCAGGTACGTATCAAAACTCTCGCAATGTCGTTATTTTTTTAGTTTTCCATGATCAGGCTGATATGTGTATCTAATTTCAGATCTCGAAACTTGTATTGACCAAAACGAAAAATGTACAACATACAAACAAATGGGATATTGTCAAAACCCAACAATTCAACAACAATGTCCACTTTCGTGTGAGATGTGCGGAGGAAAATGTGAGGATAAAGTACCTAGGTGCCCTGAACTTTCGCAAATGGGTTACTGCAACAACCCAGATGTGGCCAAGTCGTGCGGAAAGTCATGCAATGTTTGCCAACAAAATGGTAAGTTTTCTTTTATTTGTTCAATTAGTTCAAACCACTCTCAAGTTTAATCTTAAGTAATTATAACATGGCAATATTTCGAATTGGTATAAAATTTATGTTATATTTATATTCAGCGGCCTTGAATGCACTTTGCAAGGATGAGTCGGAATTGTGTCCCACCTATGCAAAGTTAAAATATTGTGAAATGGAACAAATAGCACAACGATGCCGGAAATCGTGCAACACTTGTCCAAAAGTAGCAGACAGCATCTGTACCGACAACACGGCACAATGTTTCATTTATAAAGCTGCAAAACTTTGCAACAATACTGCTGTATCAAAACTCTGCCCTCTGTCATGTGGAAAGTGTGGCTGCAAAGATTCGATGACACAATGTCCGATGTTGGTATCTACTTTGAAGTGCGCAACCCAATTTGTTGCTCAACAATGCAAAAAGTCATGCGGAAATTGCCCTGGAACGGCAAAAGGTATGTATGTTCTATTTTTCCCTCCGGATAATTTTCCCCCAGAATTTCTTAGCTTAGATAATAATTCATTTTGTATACAATTTGGACGGTACGCATCGGTTTATTACCAAGCGTAAAACGCATGTTTTCTCAGCTCTGATAAATGCAACTTCGAATATTGTTCTGAACCTCCAAATTGTTTCCACGCCACCACATGAGGATTTTTACCTTATCTCCATATATTTTTTTACAGCGGATAACTGCAACGATAAAATAAATAACTGCCAATTAGTCAAGAACATGGAACAATGTCATATGCCAGAATTGGGAAACATGTGTCAGAAAACTTGTCATCTGTGTGGACTGACCCGTAAGTAATCCTTTTTACTATTAAAATTTGTATTTAATCTACTGGTACTAAAATTTGTCACTTTTTATTTTCAGGTAATTGTAACGACGGATTGACCGGATGTCCTCAGGCTGCAAAAATGGGGCTTTGTAGTTCGGGAAATATTAACATGGTTTGCCGAAAATCTTGTGGAATTTGTACACCGACAGCAGAACCCTTGTTCGATGACGAGGGGGGAGAAGAAAAATGGGACTGGGAAACTGCTACTCCAGGTAAAATATATTGTTCTGATAAAATCATTTTTAATGTACCGTGAATATTGACTAACCCAGTCAAAATAATCTAGTTTACAAAAAATCTTATTGATAACGCCTCTCCGTCAACAATCATATTTTTCTTTTGTTGTGCAGATGTAATACAAAACATTTTCCTATCGTTCCAAATGTAGTATTTAATCCTGATCCTTATTTTCAATCGTTCTGTCTTTTCTAACCGTGACATCATTGCATTTTACAGTTGAAACTTTGATGTGTGCAGACAAACGAGATAATTGTGAATCGATGCGTGAAAAAGGTTTCTGCTCACAAAAAATTATTCGAGATACTTGCAACATGACCTGTCGCGTTTGTGTACCAACCAACCCAGGCAAATTGAAAGGCGAGTATTTAGATTGTTCCTGGAAAATCTCGAAGGCTTGTAAAAAATTTTTACCGTTTACCGTTACCATAAGTTCATCGTAATTTGAGGTATCTGGAGAGCAGGTTAAAACTGTTCCGTACCTTGATCTTAAAATTATCAAAATCATCTTTTTCCTAGCATGGGTCGCGACGCCCAGACGCGGGACATCTGTGACTCATGCTACATGAAACTTATGTTAGAGACTTAACCTTCTCATACTCAAATTTACAGTACCCGAAGGCGAATGTATTGATGGCACTGAAGAATGTACTCTTCTGACTCAAGGAGACAGTTGCACTACAGATGAGAGAATAAAATTTTTGTGCGCGAAGTCATGCGACACTTGCATTGCCGATGCAGGAGAGAAAACGACAAGTAAGGCAAAGTTAATCACTCTCGCTGTTTACGCTGGGACGATTATTCGTGACCTAAGCACGCATACAAAGTAGTGTTTTAATGAAAATATTTGTAATTTTCAGAATCTACGGAATGCCGGGACACTATTGATTGTGCCGATAAAGCAAATGAATGTGATGTGCCGGAAATCAAGAAAACGTGCAAGAAGACGTGTGGTGTTTGTGATACTGAAGGCGCAAATCCTAACCCGGGCGAATATGGTAGGTTGATTTCTAAAGTGTTTACTTTATACACGTAATGTATGAACAACATTTTTATTGTAATTTCAACCATATATTTATTTATTCAGGTCCTTCTACATCTTATGGTCAATGTCGTGATAGAATGAGAGGCTGTTCCGAGACTAAATGCAAGATGGTTGGATATCAAGCATATATTCAGAAAATGTGTGCTAAAACATGTGGATTTTGCGAAGGTGGGTAGATGTCATTGAAATAAACATATAAACAAAGATATTTTAACTTTTTCAACCCATTTCAAACTTACTGTTAAATTTTATTTACTGTCTAATAAATCACGAATAATTATCAAGAATGAGATATTTTTAAACACGGGCTTGACGCGTAACGTATGGAAAAAACTATGTGGCTTTTGTCACATGGTTGACTGTGAGCTAATGCTTGGGGAGCAGTGTGATGTGCCAAATTTATAATCGGAATTTCTCTTTTGTTGCAGATAACTACGGTGTTTGGGGCAACTGGGGTAGCTGCACTGTTTCTTGCGGCGGAGGTACGCGTAAGCGTAACCGTGTTTGTCGTGAAGGAAAGGTTTGTGAAGAACCATCACCAGTTGATTTCGGAACTTGTGGTAAAGAAAAATGTGAAGGAGATAAAGAAAAGTCGGAAGGTTAGTCCGCCATTTTTACAAGAACGTAATTAACAACATAATCATATCAGCAGTCAATTTTTAATTTCACTGAAATTACCCTTTTAAAATTAATAACACCATAATATTCTGATTCTCATTCTTAATTTTTTAGAGCGTGTGTGTAAAGATTATCGGGAGCAATGTGCAGAATGGGCTAAAGTCAGTAGATGTGAAGATTTTAGATATAAATTTCAAATGGCCGAACAATGTCGATTGTCGTGTGGACTATGCGTACCAGGTAACCTTTTACTTTTCATTAGTATTTATCTATCTTATGGATAATATATTCTACTCCACAATCGAGTTAATTGGTCGTAAGTTCATGAGATTGTTCATTTGAAGATTTAACATTTCGAAGTTTCTGCTGTAAAATCGACTAATGTTGTATTTAATTACTTTTTTACAGAAAAAGTTGGGGAATGGTCCGAATGCAGTGTCACTTGCGGTGGTGGTACCAGGACACGCACAAGAGGCGATGGCGTAGACGTTGAAAGATGTAATACGAATGATTGCAAAATAGGTTGGTCTCAATGGAGCCAATGGTCTGAATGTGACGTCACTTGTGGTAATGGAGAAAATTTGAGAACCAGAGAATGTTTGGGAGAGAACGAAGAAGTTTTGTGCGAAGGACCTTATGAAGAAATCAGTACATGTGAAACAGGAAACATTTGTCCAGATGTTGGTGAATGGGGACCTTGGGTGGATGGAACTTGCGACGTCACTTGCGGAGAAGGTGTTTTGAAAAGGTAAGATAGAATTCGCACGCAGTATGTTAGCATTTCTGAATATTTCTACGTATTTGTATATTTTCTTCATTTTTCACACTTTATTTTTAGAGAGAGAATTTGCCGCAACGGTGTTCCAGGCAGATGGGGATGTCAAGGAAAGTCTACAGTAACTGCAATATGTAACATGCCAGCATGTCCAACCTCTTGGTCTGAGTGGTCATCGTGGAGTTCCTGTACAAAATCTTGTGATTCCGGAATGAAATCGAGAGAAAGAACCAGAACTATTTACTGCGAAGACGACGCTGCCGGATGCTCTGAAGAAGACGAACAATTTGAACGTTGCAATACCCAAGAATGCAACCCAGCAGCTTGGGGTGCATGGCAAGCGTGGACGACTTGTACGGCTACTTGTGGCGGAGGAAGTGCTCTAAGACAAAGATTTTGTGAAAAAGAGGGTAAGTTTTGAATTGATAACAAGTTGAATTATTATGATAGTCATAAAGTAACTCTAACCATAACCCTGAATTTAAACATACAAGAGTTCAATCTCATTTATTCATATCTTCATTAAGAATCTCAATTTAATAACTCACAAATTTGTTCCCATTCAGGTTTGAGAGTCCGCAGCAAGAGGTGCAACGGTACAAAAGAAAATCGTTTTCAATCTGGAGACTGTCAAACGCAACCTTGTCCAGTATGGGGGCCTTGGATCGGTTCTGAATGCAGTGCATCGTGCGGCATAGGTGTGCAAAAATTTGAAAGAGCGTGCATCAACGGTGACACTGGTTCCACAGGATGTTCGGAAGGGGAAAATATCAAATATGAGACATGTGAAAAAGCAAATTGCACACAAGGTACGTTGTTGCACTGATGCGTTAGATATTTAGTTCGATCCCTTCGTATATTCGAATGATATCCAAGGTATTCGGTGTTTTCAAGCCCAATTGAACAATGCAGACAATAAAGTTGTGACTTCAAACTTGAACATTTAAATAGATTCCTATATTGACGCTCTCCCATCAAACATCAAAAAATTTTGACTTCCAAGTTAATTGACCGACCCCCAACGGTGCAACGGACATCAGTGACACATACTATACAAAGCATCACAACAATCCTGCACAAATTTTTCAAATTGGAATCTAATGGTAATTCAATCATATGAATTTTTAATTCCAGCATGCCAAGCAGCTCCTGTATCTGTCGAAAATTTGAACAAAACTGCATTCAGGGAATCAGTGAACGATACTATGAACGGTTGGGACGGTAGCAAATGGTGCTTACGCCCTATTCCAGATACACAATGGATTGAGGTAAGGCATCAGATTTTATAGGGACAATTCATATTATTTCCTTTGTCAAACATGAGTCACAGATTTCCCGCGTCATACTGGTCAAAGTATATTTCGATAAGGTGTAAGTTTTTCTTTGTTTTTTTTTTCAGTTTTGTTTTATTATTTTATTATTTTACAGATTGATTTTGGTGAAAATCTTGCAATCAGCGGAGTGGAAATCGAAGGCATTATTTATGGAAAATACTTGGTCACTACATCCTCACCGATGACGTTTGATCTTAGTCATTCACCTATCGTATCTGATAATAAATACCATTACCGAATTCATAAGGAAAACGTGAAAGGACCAACAAAGAATAATATTAAAGTCGACAGGTACATATTTTCCTGCTCTACTACCTCAACGCATATGGATGAGTATTTCTCAAAACTTTTTTATTGCTTATTATTGAAGTCCTATTTCGATCTAAAGATTACAATTATGTTTGTTTGTGAAAGCTAAAGATCCTGCTGTCTTAAATTGAACACAACGTTGTAACTACAATTTCTTCTCAATTCATAATGGTAAAAAACGACAATTTGAACATTTAAGATTTATATTTTCAATGTGGAGAACAATACTACTTTACCATTTTTTAATGATTCCCTTTTTTCTCATTTAAGGTCATGGGCACCGGTGACTGATAGAGTTTGGCGAATTTCTACAAAGTTACCTACTGATTTTACATGTTTCAACATCAAATTTCAATATTGTACAAGAGAAGAAAACAAAACGAGAGAAACTAAAAAAATTGCAGAAGATATAGAAGAAGTCGGATCGGGAGAAATGTTTTAATGATTTAATTTCTGTCTTTTATCTTACTTTTTTGTGAAATTTTTACGCCTTATTTTAATTTATCAATATTTTTTATACGTCAACGCCAAATTAAATTTTTATCTTCTAGCCCGTAGCATTTTGTTTACAAGTAAGAATGTTTTTAGTAAAAATCTCAAGCTGTTTCTATTCATTCCACAGAAAGTGCTATTCTGTCAAGTATTTTAATAAATATCTTATGATAATATTTATAATATTTTTACTTCTATGTATTTGTAAAAACAGAAAAAAAAATAAAATTGTACTTTCACAATTCACAGCAAACTTTTCAGAAAATATGCTGATCGATAGTCAATTGTTGATCATTATAAATAGGATTCTCACCAATGTTTATCTTTTTTTATATTATGTACAGTTTTTTACCACTGTTTATTACAGTATATTCTTCTTATTATTCTATAAAAATTCGTGGAATGTATCAGAACACCTTTGTCCTGTTTTAGAATTCTTTACGTATTTAGAGAGTGATCATACCAATCAGTGTAGCTAAAACCAAATTAGAAACAGGAGATGTCTCCCTATACCGGCTATTCCTCCAGCTTTAAAACTAAATCAGAATATTGTTTTACGTATTTCGTTCGGTACGGAGTCACAAAAGGATCGCGCCGCCGAGGCTTGTGATTGACAATAATAAATTTTTTATTTGGTTGAGACCAGGTAAGTGTTTTTGAATGATGTTCAGCTCCCAATTTTATTCGAAGCTGGTATCTAAACTGGGATAACGTGTAGTCACATGTCAGTGCTCCGTGTTTGCAAATAATTATGCAAAGCCCTTAGACAGCACTTGGATTGCAGTTGCTGGAAAAACATTTTGAAATAACTCCTTGCTACTTAAGTGGTCGTTGCTTGGTTCCACTTAGGCCCTGGTTTTGGAGAATTTCAATGAAAGTGCTCGCAAATATACGTGTGGCGAATGAGTGCACAGTGTCCATATAGTGGCCCAAAATGTTAGGTGAATGCATCTAGTTTAGACGCTATAAACTTTAATTTAGATGTATTCACCTCCCCGATCTGAAGCAGAAATCTAATTGCAATTAGCAGGTGTTTCTCATCATTAACAGTTTCTCATTAATATTTTAGCTTGATATGAGACGCATAGCCTGTATATGCCTATATGGCCATCGTATATATATATATAAAGTAGTCGTGAAGAACTAGAAAGATATGTGGTTAGGTAAATATGGAACAATTAATACCGGACTCAACAATTTTATTTATAAAAATAAAACGCATGGTAAGACATACCTAATAATTTTAATATGCACAGGTAAAAAGCTGCGCAGCATGGTCTATAACACTTCAAATTTTCAAATCTATGAAACGGTCATTCTGTGAATACTATATATAAATATTATTCTAATGCTGTAATGCATCGTGCATAAGCCAAGACAAGTTTGGTCAAACGTCTGCGTGCTGTGAGACCTTTAAAGATCGCATTGGATTAAGCGAAAGTCTTTGTGTAGTGTTACGCACACAGTTTTAATTTAATAATTTAAGGAGTCGATATAAAATGCTTATGCGGAATTGACAATTTATTTGGCTTATTATATTTTGCTTAGCTGCAACCCTGATTCATCGCGGCACCAAGACTTGAGCCACCTGTGGCCCAAGCTCGATAAATCATAATTTTTTATAGAAAAAATTTTCAATTGGAAGTTTTTTCCAAATCTTCAGTTCAATATTTGGCAAACAACTCTATACTGATCGGTTGCGCCTCATCACCGCGATCCAACAGTGAATCGCGCTAAGCATAACTTGAATCAGCGTGCTTTCTTATAAAATATACCAAACAACCTTGCTCGATGACTCAAGGAATTACTGAGATGGTCAGTCACATGATACTTGGTTTTTATAAAATGAATCACGCGCCATGAACATCCTTGGACAATTCCCAGACGAAAAATTCCTAACGAATCATGTTTTGTCAAGTATGGGTCACTGATGGATCGCGCCGATCAGACGCGATCTATTTGTGACTCGTGCTTGACAAAATAAAATATTGACTGGATTATTCTTAGAACGCAGAATTGAATGCGAACGTATCGATATCATAACAACAATTCCAAGCGTGGAACTTGTCTCCGAAACGCGGCCATCAAACGCTCATACATTTCAAAACCTCTCGTCTTGGATAAGTATAGCGTTGTGAATGCGTTTTGTTCAGATTGCAAGCGGAAATTGGTAAAATCCAAGCACGCATTGTTGCCAGTTTTGTGTTGATAGTATAGTTATAAGATATAACAATAATATTAGTGATAATTAGACATTTTAGAATCGAAATGATTGGAGAAAATGTCAAGGTCCAGGTTATCTATTTGACGGAATTTATATAAAAATTCGAATCTAAGCGAACGGGTTCATAAATACGTAGTGGACGTTCTAGGTTTGTAATTTGTTGTAATTATTCACTGATGTGTTGCGCTGCACGAGAAAAATTCATTCAGAAAACGTTTGCTAACCTTGATTTGCAAATGCTTATTCGGCAAACATCTTTACCCTAAAAAAGTAATAACCGTATTTTGATAGAAGAGTAGATTTGTTGAAAGGACACATCCAGAGCCGATACAAACATTATATAGTGAGAGTGGGCATGGTGCCGATAGACCGCGCGGACCGCAAAAACTGCAAAATGTCTTTGAAGTGAATCTAAAACGTCTTCTGACGCGAACAAGTTTCAGTCCATGAAATTTCATTCAGTGAGAGTATTTTGCGCCTCCGTGGTCTCATTTTGAGCAATATTACCTTGTTATACGATAAAAATGCTAATAAGCAAACATATATAAACATGTATAACTGATACTTTCATTTCTCAACATAATAGTTAAAGTATAAGCCCACGGCCCATAGGTAACTGGAAGCGATTTTCTTATCCTTGCTCACATTTACCACCTCCATCAGTAGTGTTTCAATGCATCAAAGTATTGTTAGGAGTTGCGTTATGAACACCATACTATATTATGACTCACAGGAAAATACTGATATTCTTACTTCTCATAGGACGGTATAGATACGCAAAGGCAAATACTATATTATGACTCACAGAAAAATACTGATATTTTTACTTATCATAGGACGGTATACCTAGGCAAATCATTTCATATTAATTTACATAGTTTTTCCTCTAGTCATGGAACATCAGAAACAAGTTTTGAATGAAAGCAGAGTTATTACAGAAGATATAAAAACTTTAGCGCATGGATACCAAGACGAAACAGAACGATTAATTAAAAAAGGCGAAGATATCGACAACGAAAGTAAATTTGCAAAGATGGGCAAACCAGATGTGGAAACAACGTCTCCTCAGTGTTGTACCGGCTGTTTACATTTCTGCTGTCCCTGCTGTAAAGATACACATACTAGATATGAAGAAATTTAGATATTGAAAGCGGAAAAGCTGGCTACAAACAAAGGACGAAATCTTGCGATTGTGCTGTATTAAAAACACAAGGCACCAATGGAGCGCGTTGCTGAGGCGCGGTCCATTTGTATGTTTATTTTTATTGGTTTCAATCAATTTGACAAAACTTTGAAATGTGGCGTGCTGTACATTAAAGGTAAAAATTCACGTAAGCACTGCCAGGAATATTATTACAAGACACTTTGGTGTCCTGCACTAAACTAGGAAACTGACTGGCTCATTTTGAACACAGAATAGTAATACTTACACCAAATGCAATTTCATTTTTGTTTGCAATTGTGCTGTATTAAAAACATGAGACACCAATGGAGCGCGAAAAATTTTGTGCAAAAACTTTTGCTTGTTGCCTATCAATGACGATATTCATATCATCGTCGAGCGTTGCCCGATTTAAAATCAAGATACGAATCGATTCGAATGTTTCAAAACCACAATTCTGTGAATACGTATTCAATTTAAGAATAAATAAATCTAGAAGTGGCAACACCGACGAATATCTTCCCAAAAACATTAACAGCACAATTGAAAATTTTATTTTGTAACGCATAAGTCACAGATGGCCCGTGCCTCGAATGCTTGAAAAAACATAGGCTTGAAAAACATGGTCTGACTGAATTTTTCCGATGATGGCCCTGTTTGTGTTACAAAATTATGTCCATGTGGGTGGGTAAGTATGTGTCACTGATGGATCGCGTCGATGAGACGCGGTCCACCTGTGGCGCATGCGTGACAAATTAATATTTCTGATTGGGAAGTTACTGCAAAAAGATAACATTCCTGATACTTAGACTATTTTGTTATTTTTTCATATTTTCACATGATTATTAAAAATTTTATATATCAATTATTTATCATACAAATGGTCATTTTTTTCTATCAGGGGAACTTGAAAACGTGTATATTTAATAAAAAGCAGGTTAATGCGAGTGCCAAAACTTATGCACCCATTCGTTTTGGAACCATATAGCCCCTATTTTACAAATTTCATTCAGCGCCGAAACTGATCAATAATATTACGACAAAAATAGTACAACGACACATGTGTATAAGTGGTTGGCAGTAAGCTCTGGCCATGAACAAGTCACGAGTAAAAAAGATAAAAATGGCTGATTAACGTGAAATTAATTTTATTTTTAGATCGTTGGTAGTTGTTAACGAATAGGATTGTTACTCTTCGTTACAACACAATATTCGAACGATCCCGAGTTTTATAACCCAATCATAAATTTCATTTTGTCAAGCATGTGCCACGGATAAACCGCGTCTTGTCGACGCGATCCATCAGAGACCCATGATTAACAAAATATGCTTTTACTAAAATTTTCTGATTGGGGACATAAAGGAAACAATAATGGAATTCACATGTAATATTTGAACGTACTGTTTCATTGCAATATCTGGAATTATTCAGCTGCATAGAGTTAATATTAGTCTGCGTACACCAAAAAATGATTGATTTTGGCAAAAAGTTAATCATATGACATATAACAATATATAATTTACCAAGCATGTGGGTATATATTTAGACAAAGTGATAATCTAGAAGCCATGCTTGATAAATAAAAACAAAACTATGACTAAAATACAATGAACTGTCGGAATAGTCTTGTGATCGAAATGAGTAACCGCCTACGTATCCTAACGCATTAATATTTCTGATCATAAGTAAAAACCTTCAATATTCTGGAAGATATTTCCAATGTTGTCTGCGTCAAATTCAAAAGCAAGTTTCGACAGGTGTCGCAATGGGTGCGATTTCTTACTGATTGCCCAAGCATTAGTCCGGCAGCCAGGTAGCGGATGAGAATGATATGACATTATGGGCTTCTGAGTACGCTCACTAACTGCAATATTTCATTGCTGTTCAGTTTGTCTAGTTCTGCTGGATGTGACTTCGAATTTTTGTTCCATCCAAAACAGAACATCTCATAGAAAAAAGCCAGTATTACAACAGACTTTGAGGGACACACCACTGTAAATTAACAAATTATATAACAAATAGGTGTTCGGTGAGTATACTTAGTTGCCGGTCTAGTGAAAGAGGTAGATGAGCTTGTTTTTAAGAGAAGAGTTAAAACTATTATAGAAAAATATGTTATTTAAGATCAAATTCATTTAGTGCTTTTACGGTAGGCTATTTCTTTACTAGGTGCATTGTAAGTGATCTTCATACAAACGGAATCCACTGAATTAAATACATTTTAGCCCCGAGTTAGCCTTCTATACCTTAAGTATTTCTGATGTTTCTCAGGTTGAAGTTTAACTAGTCGAGTTTATGTGTGAGTTGACCGATTTGTAATCGGGCATTCACTGAATAGTGGGTTAAAGAAACTAAGCATACTTGGTATACAAAGTCAGAAAATCAGATGAAATATATTATTATGTCTTATTTATACATTAGCGTGGGTGAGGTAAAATCACAGAAACACGCTAAATAATTATCAGGCATGCCTTTATCGCATAGTATAAAATGATGTTGCCAAATTTTTGAATACTCAAATCCGGAATTTTGCACTTTACTCAACCCTCACTCTGAAATTAACGAATGTTTTGCTTGATACTAGATGAAATTATCTGAACTTTCGTATAATAATTGACTGTTAGCTGCATGACACGTCTTCAATTTAATCCAAAACGACGCTCAATCTATCAAAATCGTCACCGAGGAAAAGTCACATCATCAAAGCAAACCAGAAAACTCAAAAATACAAGAAAATGTCATCCGAAAAGGAAGCACCCATGGCATATAAATACGAAAGAATATCAGAATCAAAGGTATTACCTAGATGTAGCTATAATGTACCCAGTTTACTCGGGTACTATGCAAGACCAAATTTCAAGCGAGATATGATCACGTCTCATGTGACAAGTAATATTCGATGTAAATTTCGAGATACCGTTTGACATTATTTATTTTCTACTGGGTAAAAATACTGGTTATGGCAGTTAATAAATTGATCACAGTTATAACAAACCAGAAACGGTAGTAGGATTTACATGGATAACGTGAAATACAAACGGTATCCAATGTTTCATCGCTGAGGTTTGGCAAGTTTTAACTTGCTACTGAATACAAATCGCCGGAAAATACATAAACACCAGACAATTGGTAGCACACAACAAAAATGTATTTTAACCTGTTTTCTGCAAAATGCGTCCCATCCCAAAGCTCGTTTCAACGCTCCTCGTTCTTGTAGACCGAGCAAAAGCTGGCGGCCTGTATTTGTGTACCACTGTGAAGCTAGCGGAAAATTGAGGTTTACGCCCTGACAGAATTGCGTCTAATCCCTACGCATTTTATTAGTGTTCCCAATCACTCTGAGCAGGTCTAGAAGCAAATTACGATTTAATAAACATATTGCAACCAGAAAAACATCGCTTCCACTTCCAATAGAATAAAAATTGGCTTAATAATATGAGTATCATGAGTTCCGATGTGTGCAATCCGACTGTGCACTTGCACTGTGTGTAATATACTGTGTGTGATTTTACTGCGTGCAATTCAAATGAGTGCAATTCCAAGGGTGCAATTCACACATTCCCTCCCACAGATATACCGCGCCTTGGCGGCGCGATCTATCAGTAACTCATACTGAATAAAAGATATTTGGCCAAATTTCCAGCTGGTATTAGATATCATCACTGTGAATAGTACAACCCAGGTTCTTGCATAACTTTTATACATTACGTATTTGATATTTTCTTTATTTTTCAGTCTGAAAAATCATGGACCAATCCCTTTGTACAAAATGCAACCACTTCACGGGAGGAATCTAGAACAAATTTCGTGTCTGGGAAACTATCGAGCAAATTCTGGTTCTTACGTTGTCCATGTTTTAAAACGCCACAGTATGACGACGTTTGAAGAAAGACATTGATATATATTTCCAATGCATTACTATACACGAGACAACATAAAATTGTGACGTTTTAACACGAAACGATATAGTATAAGCTGTGGGAATTTGTAGCAACTCTACTGAATTCATACTATTGAGAAAAATACTACATTCATATAACAATAAGACAGAAAATGGTTGGCACGAGTGGTCATGATTAGTCATAGCAGACAATGTTTTGATTTGGGTTTTTTCGAATAAAATGCACGCTCGGAAACAGTACTTAAAATACATAACTAGCTCACTATGATAGAATGCAGTGAGCGGTGCCTGCTCTGGACGATGTTAAAATTACCTGCTACCTTCTTCAAAATTTAACTATTTCATTTCCGAATCCCAGGTGTGCTAGTTTTAACCACAACCAAATAAAAGTTAGGTCTCCTGTATTTTTCTTCTTTACAATATCACGATATATTACACAATTTTAATCGTACCTTATATATCGCATAAACAATTTTGTACTTTGTTCAGCTAGAAGTAGTGAGTGCCGTAAAAACCGAGGAAATCTAGTAGCCATTTTTACATCATTTAACACTATTTCTTCTTCGATCACAAGATTTTTTTCCCTTTATTGGTTGAAGAATTACCACTTACCAACACTGGTACAAATCATATTTTTCGTGATAACAGGGTTTTTGATGCGCATAATGGTATTTGTGCTGCTGGAAAGATATAGCATTGGCAAATCCTATATGTGGCTCTAGCTCGGCATATCAGTCCGTTAAGCGCGATCGTATGGTCCGGAAGTCCGATTGTCAGCAAGAGATTTCGCGGGGTACCTGTAACACATAACAATACATAATACATCCGCGCCTAATAGTGTTTGATATAAGACCCTAGATAGGCACACGGACTATCCGTAATTCGCACACACCTGAAACTACTTTTTTTTTCTCATTTTGTCGAGGTTGTTTAGCGCCCACACTCGTATCTGAAACCCCTGTAAACGGTAACCCTCCTTAATGTATCATGTCTGGCATGAAATATGGCGATAATTGATTCTGAGAAATGATAACTTGATGTTCATTGATAATTGCCATGTTTGATTGCCAATATCAGTTAATTGTAAAGTATTTGCCTCACTTTTGTGATGTTCTTGTGTGACTTATTGCGCGGTCGCTGAGAGACGCATCAGGACTTTAAATTTCCTTTGGTATTTTATAGCATAAAGCTAAATGAACTGAGGTAACGGGCTTTAGAATTCCCCTAACGTATTTATGCGTGTTGTAAAAACTTACTAAAAGGAAGAAAGAGGTAGATGGTTTTATGGTCGCCCGCGGCAAATACTTTCTCTGCACTTCACAATGGTAGTTCACGGATATTATCTTAGGCACAAATGGTAAAAAAGTCACTGTCACTTCAACGAATATATAAAACTACGAAGGGAATTTGCACGTGATTGTCATGAGCTTGTGTGAAATAATTCTCTTAGGATAACAGTAATTTGGGTTGCTTAAGGATTAAGAAATATTGTTGCTTTGGGGTAGAATGCATTACTTGTGCGATTTTACGTCGTTTTTCGTGATGTGAGAAGAAATAAGATTTCACGCAATGAAATTTACTGAAGTACAATATAATTATATGACGTCCATCGATAATATCTCTATTCACACTATTAATTTTCGCTACAATCGTTGGCGTTATGAAGTTTATTTGTCTCGCTGTACATGGCAATGAATGCGTAATAAACATCAATCTGTGCAGGACCGCGATGGGAAATGGTTGGAATATTTGTTTGTTGATTCGAAATGAGAAAATTAGGGCATTCGACAAACCTATTTGTTCGCCTCAGGGATTCAACTATTTCGCTTTCAGGCCCACTGATTTGCTTTGTACGTTCGTATTTCTTATTCAGATATTCGCTCGTATTTCGTCACAGATGCTTTTCAGGCAACGTTTATAACTCTATTTTAAAAAATTTATTTTATTTAAAAAATATAATGGGTCAATAAATATCAAATAGAATATTATCCCCTTCCTGATGTAGACGCGGGTTGTTGTTTTCGGATGAAAGTGTTTTGTTAGTTTCTGGTATATTTTTAGAAAGTCACTGAAACTGCCATACCACCAATTTCGTTTTTTGCCACATGGAGTGCTAGTACTCTATTATTACTGACGATTTCTTTGTCACCACAGTGTTGCAATTTTTGCTTTTACGAGCGCGCCTATGATGTCACAAAATGCGTTTTTGTAGGAAGCATGTTTAGACTTGTTTTATAGACACGCCTTTCAGTCAGGCAGTTTGCTGATTTTAGATTAGGGTTTACATTTTAGTCACTTAGTTCATGTAACAATCGTATCGTGTGTATCCTGGATCATACACCGATTGTACACTAGAACACAGCAGTTTGACAACGCGTGACTCTCAAACGCTTCAAATCCCTCTCCGTGACTTCAACGATCCTAGACCTCCCACTAATGAACTCTCAAATATCACAAATGAGTCGTAGTCCAATATGGAACTGGTACTTTAATCCGATGAAACCGGAATACAAAATTATGGAACTTGAAATGTTACAGTTGAAAAGAACACTTGTCACTTCACAATAACAATCCCGTCACGAGATCAAGATTCACGAGATCACGTCCACGAAATCAGTTCGGGAGAGCACGGTTATCGAATTTGTCTGCTAATCCAGGCTGGAATAAGTCAAACACTTCAAAAGTTGATCTAGATTCCAATAAACTACAAGCCAAATTATATTACAACTGAAATATAAAGCACAAAGCAATTGATTGTTCACAACACAAGCTACACCCCGGCCAATACCTACAAGTTCAGCAAATCTATTTTATTCCCCGCAGAAGCTGCGAATTGAAAAGCAAGTCGAAGACAATTTCGCCATGAACCAAGACATGTCGCAATAGGGGTCAGGCGCAAGCGCTCCTTATATGGTAACGAGAGCATCAAATGTTAAGTGTTATTTGCGGTCAAACCAATTCGAGAGAAAATACAATGGTTCGATGTCTAATGTCCATGTAGTAACTTATTACTCCGAGCATGATCATGCATGCAATAATAAACGTAAACAAAGCGGAAAGTTGTAAATGAAATTACTACAAACGATTTGTCAATAAAATCAAGGAAATAGTTTTCCCGATGTAACATTCCCCCGGCCAGATGTTGTAACCCAGTGAAAACATCTTTCTCACAAATTTCTTTACATCGGGAATTCTGGACCCTTGAAACAATTTTACTCATTAACTTTTCTAATTAAGCATAGTTTTGCAAGTGGTCGTCTCAGTAAACCTCTGGAAGTCTTCACAGTAACTTGTCGCACAGCTCCAAGTTTATCTGACACAGTTTCTACTATTCTTCCAGTCTGCCACTTTCCTCTAGGTATTATGTTGTCTACCAGAAGAACCATATCTCCTACTTCCATGTTGCGTTCCTCTGATGTCCATTTCTGTCGTATCTGGAGTGTAGGTAAGTATTCTCTAGTCCACCTAACCCAAAACTGATCCGCCAAATACGGGATCTGACGCCATTTACGACGAATGTAACAATCTTTCTTGTCAAATATTCCGGGAGGCAAATTACTTGTAGGATTCAACAAGAGCAAATGATTTGGTGTCAAAGGCTCTTCATCTTTTGGATCGAAACTTATTGGAATGATCGGTCTTGAATTCAACTGTGATTCAACTTCACAGAAAATAGTAGCCAAAGCTTCATCAGTTACTAATTGATCATGTAACAGCGCAGTCAAGATTTTCCGAACTGACCGAATCAAACGCTCATAAACTCCTCCAAAATTAGAAGCAGTAGGTGGATTGAATTGAAATTCAATATTTGCTTGTCGTAAAAATTCACCCACTTTGCTAGAGTTCCAAACTTCCAGTTCTTTACGTAGAATCTTGTTTGCAGCAACAAAATTGCTGCCATTATCACAGATGAACCTCTGTGGTTTAGATCTCCTTAATGCATTAATGAATGCATCAGCATCCATCGAGTAAGCCACTTCCAAGTACACTGCCCGTGTCGCCATGCAAGTAAAAATACAGCCCCATCTTTTGACAGTACTTCGCCCTTGCTTCACAAGAAAATGACCAAAATAATCAACACCAACATTAGTAAATGGTCGTTCCACTGGTGTTACTCTTTCTTTCGGTAGGTCAGCCATGATCTGTCGACTTACAGGTGCACTTCTTCTACGGCAAAACATACAGTTCCCAATTACTGATTTCACTGCACTTCCAGCTTTTATTATCCAAAATCGTTGTCTCAACGAAGTCCACGTACTTGCCATACCAGAATGACGAGTAGATAAATGATATTGTCTTATAATCATCTCAGTTATATGATGCTTTTGAGGAAGTATAATTGGATGTTTCACATCAAAATTCACAGGAGCATTTCTTAATCTTCCTCCAACTCTGATCAAATCATCTTTCACAATTGGATTGAGTTTGTGTAAAGAATTAGAAAGCTTTAATTTCCTTAGTGTTTGCTTTCCAGATACATTGTTACTAACAGGATTCAACAAAGCATTTCGAACTTCACTGAATTCTTGCATTTGAACATACTTCAAAATATCATATTCTGCAACCTTCAACTCATCAACTTTAAGATCTTCATTACACTTATATTTACTTCTGTTCCGTAAATAATTTTTGAATCGAATCATCCATGCACAAACTTTTTTCAACTTGTACCAAGTAGAAAAATATGCAATGAATTTATCCATAGGTTTCAACCCGGTATCACCAACATAATTCACACCTTTTGATTTACAATTTATAAACTCATCTGGAAGTTCTGGTAACTTAACAGGTGGAATAGGCCAAAATTCCTCTGGACTTTGCAAAAATGATGGTCCTTTCAGCCATCGTCCATCAATTAATTTCTGCACAGATAATCCTCTGGAAGCATCATCTGCAGGATTTAAATTAGTTGGTACATACCGCCACTGTAATGCAGTTGAACCATCTTCAATTTTTGCAAGTCTGTTTGCCACAAAAGTTGGAAATCTTCGTGAACTATTATTTATACTCAATAACACAGAAGTTGAATCTGTCCAGAACACAGATTCGATTTCTTCAAATTGTAATTCACGTTTCAAAAACGAATTCAATTTTACAGCCAAAGCTGCAGCCGTTAGTTCAATTCGTGGTATAGTAACAGTTTTGATTGGTGCAAGCCGAGCTTTTCCCATCAAAAATACAACATGAATTTTACCTTCTTCAATAACCAGTCTCAGATACGACACCGCACCATAAGCCAACGCTGAGCCATCTGCAAAATGATGAAATTGATAATACACAATCTTACCAAATCCAGTAGGTACAAAACATCTTTTCATAAAAACATTTTCCAGTTGAGGAATATCCAACAGCCATTTATTCCATGAAACTTTCTCACTATCTGGAATATTATCATCATCCCATCCATACTTGTCCCGACATAAATTTTGCATCAAAATTCGTGCACAAAGTATCACTGGTGAAACAATTCCCATGGGATCAAAAATTGAACTGAGCACTGATAAAATACCTCGTTTTGTGGCTGGTTTTTGTTTAACATTAACATCAAAGCCAAAACAATCTTTCTCAATATTCCAACTTATTCCGAGAACTCTTTCGGATCTGTTAGGCTCCAAACGAACAGAAGACACATGATCTGCTCGATCTTCAAGAGGAATATCCGATAAGATTTTAGGATTATTACCTTTCCACTTGGCTAAATGAAATCCTTTTCGTTCGAGCAACTCCGATGTTTTACAAACAATACGTTTTCCTTGTTTGACTGTAGATGAACCATTTAAATAATCATCAACATAAAAATTACGTTCAACTCCTCTAACCACTTCATCAAATTCATCTCTGTGATCATGAGCTGATCTCTTCAAGCTCCAGTTCGCCAAAAATGGTGAGGCAGAACTTCCAAAAATATGTCTGACCATGTAGTATTCACAAGGCTTTACTGACAAATCTCCTCCAGGCCACCACAAGAATTGCAATACATTCCAATCTTTTGGGTCTACCTTCACTTGATGAAACATTGCATCAACGTCAGCCACAAAAGCTATCGGATGTTCTCTGAATCTTAGCAATGTTCCAAGTAATGAATTAGCCGTGTCCGGACCTTGCAATAGTTGTTCATTCAAAGATGTATTCATACAACAAGAAGCAGCATCAAAAACTACTCTAACTTTGCCAGGCTTTTGTTCATTAAATACAGGGTGATGAGGCAAGTACCAAACTGCTCCATCATATCCAGCTATTTCGTCTTCTGGAACAGGTTGTGCATAACCAAGAGAAATATACTTCTCCATTGTTTCACAATATTTTTGTTTCAGCTCAGAATCAACTTTCAGTTTTCGTTCAAGATACATCAAACGTTTAATGGCAACACCTCGATTATCAGGTAAATTAGGACATCCTGGTTTCCATGGAAGCGCTAACTGATAATGTCCATCCATAACTTGCACAGATTCTTCCATCAACTGCAAAGCATACCCGTCTTCCTTTGAAATCGACGGAATTGGTGATAATGATACATCCTTGAAATCGTTTTCCCACAGACATCTTATTTGCTGATCTAACAAATAATAATCTTTCCTTTGAACACAATGAACGTGAACATCACCATTTTCCTGCCTGGTTGAAGCAGGTCCTAACAATGACCACCCAAGAATTGATTTCTTAGCCGATGGTTCATCATATTTACCTCTTCTTTCTTCCACAGACCAAAATACAGAAGGCACGTTCACTCCAATCATCAACATCACATCTTTACAAGGCAAACTAGGAAACTTCAATCCTTCTAGATGTGGATATTTTCCTATATCAAACAGGTCATTGTTGGGTTTGACTGGTAAATAGTCTACAGTAAGCACTTTAGATAATTCAACGCTTTCATTACCATCCAGAGATTTCACCACAAAATCAACTGCATATCCATCCTGTGGCACAGACACCTCATTTACAGTAGTCAGAGAAAATTGCGTCTTCCTGCCTCTTAATTTCAGCTTATCCATGAGTCGCTTGTCACACAAGCAGGCAGTAGAACCCTCATCTAAAAATGCATAGGTTTCGATTTCTCTTCCATTTGCACAAATTTTCACAGGAACGATATTCAAAAAATAACCAGCTGCACTCGATGCAGTTGTATATGTCTCAATTTTTGCCTCTGGGGTAACATCAATATTCTGGTTCAAAGGAGGTGATTCTTGCACTTTCTTATGTAATAGAGTAATGATGTTTTAAATCACATCCTTCAACTGTACATGCAGAAGACTTGTAACAATTCCTTGCAACGTGACCAATTGTAAAACAGTTATCACACAATCTTGCCTTTCTAACAACCGTCAAACGATCACCATGATTTTTCTGTTTGAATTTGTAACAGTCAACAAGGATGTGGGACGTCTTTGAACAATCAGGGCAATTATTTCTTCCCTTTTCATTATGCTTTGCACTAGAAGCATTACTGTTTGCAACAGAATTTACAGTGGTAGCATGAGCATTAATTTTTCGCCTTGTTGCGGGTGGTAATCTTGCTCGATATTGTTGTTCGTGCTCTCTTGGAGCTCTCAGGGCTTTTCCATATGGTGTATTCGCAACAGCTGCCTTTTTGCTCACAAAATCAACAAGGTCGATAAATTTCACATCTTTATCTTGACCATCCCATTCAGCTACTTTTTCCTCCCATATATATTGCAACTTGATAGGAAGTCGTAACACGATGGACAAAATGCTATCGAAATTATCCAAATCTCCAAAGTACTTAAGATTTGACAAAGTGACAAAACATTCTTCTAAAGTTTGAGCAAGATTTAACAAACCTTCACTATCACCAGGTTTCAACCAAGGTCCTTTCGTCAACTGTTCAGAATATTTCCTAGCAACAAGCACTGGACGACCATAAGTCTTCTTGAGCAGATCACATTGTACAATGCATAATCAGTTGCTTGGCTTTCCCATCACAATATTGCACCAAATAAGACAACTTTGTACTCAGATCTTTGACTTTACGATCAATATTCAAATTGAAATTAGTTATAAATCGTACATAATCAACTTCAACACCACTAAAATGTAATAATTCCGGTCTTGGTCTATCAATACCATCTTGTAACACAGATGTCATATTACCCAACAAAGTTCCTACATCAGGCGATGCTTGATCATGCATGATTTGAGGATTGTTTCCATATTCCGGCATGCATGCATCAGTGTACATTGGTCTGTTTAATGATGGAACATAAGAACCTACATAAGGCCTCTCGAATTTAGCATTTGAATCAGCTCCAACACCACCATTGCCATAATTTTTGCATCTCCTAGATTCATCAATTTGTTGACCAAGATTTTTTAAATTCTCAGATTGATGAATGGGTGAAGGTTGAAACGCCACATTAGTGGTCTCAACACAAGGTTTCGGCAATACAACCGGTTCTGTTAAAATAGGCGGCTTATCAGAAGCCTTCAACGACTGTGGTTCCATACCAGCAGTAGAATCTAAATTTCCATTTCCACGAACAGAACCTGGTGGGATCAAACTAACATTGCTAGGCCTTATATTGTATTCCTCTGCCTGCAAACGTTTTCCCACACTTCTGCTTCGATACAAGCAGACTCGTAGGTATGTTGCAATTCCATACGTTTTATCTCACTTTGAGCATCTTCTTCTTTCAATTTATCAGCACGCATTTTTGCATCTCTTTCTCGCCTTTTCATTGCATCCATTTCAGTTTGATGGCGAATGTTCGCCTGAGCTAACTCTCTTATAACAATTGCCTGAGTACGCTTATGACTTGATTTTGAACTAGTAGAGGAATGACGAGATGAAGACTTACTTCTACCAGATATGACTGAATATGCTTTAGGGCTTTGAGAAGGGGTTTTTGGGACACTTCCATTAGAATCTTTTAACCAGGTGCGTGAACGCAGATTGAATTCTTGAAATTCACTTAATTCGCATTGAAAGAATTCACTAACCTTTCTTCGATCCTCCTCCAAAGGTAACTGACTGACATAAATTTCATGTGCTCTTGAGTACTCAGCAAACTGGTTGTCAATGTCGACAGCTTTTGCTTTCAATAAATCCACATTTTTATAATCCTGCATTAATGTGTCAGCTTCTAGATATAATTCCTTCAAATGAGCTCGTAAAAGTTCCATACTTTCTTTAGTAACAGAACTATCAGGCATAGTGCAGAAAGGATGATTGCAATATTTGATGTATCAATGCTTCAATGAAATCAAATTTGACAACTTCTTCAAATTTGCATAAATTCGATAACTATAATGTAACAATCGTATCGTGTGTATCCTGGATCATACACCGATTGTACACTAGAACACAGCAGTTTGACAACGCGTGACTCTCAGACGCTTCAAATCCCTCTCCGTGACTTCAACGATCCTAGACCTCCCACTAATGAACTCTCAAATATCACAAATGAGTCCAATATGGAACTGGTACTTTAATCCGATGAAACCGGAATACAAAATTATGGAACTTGAAATGTTACAGTTGAAAAGAACACTTGTCACTTCACAATAACAATCTCGTCACGAGATCAAGATTCACAAGATCACGTCCACGAAATCAGTTCGGGAGACCACGGTTATCGAATTTGTCTGCTAATCCAGGCTGGAATAAGTCAAACACTTCAAAAGTTGATCTAGATTCCAATAAACTACAAGCCAAATTATATTACAACTGAAATATAAAGCACAAAGCAATTGATTGTTCACAACACAAGCTACAACCTGGCCAATACCTACAAATTCAGCAAATCTATTTTATTCCCCGCAGAAGCTGCGAATTGAAAAGCAAGTCGAAGACAATTTCGCCATGAACCAAGACATGTCGCAATAGGGGTCAGGCGCAAGCGCTCCTTATATGGTAACGAGAGCATCAAATGTTAAGTGTTATTTGCGGTCAAACCAATTCGAGAGAAAATACAATGGTTCGATGTCTAATGTCCATGTAGTAACTTATTACTCCGAGCATGATCATGCATGCAATAATAAACGTAAACAAAGCGGAAAGTTGTAAATGAAATTACTACAAACGAAATAACACACAATTGTCAATAAAATCAAGGAAATAGTTTTCCCGATGTAACAGTTCATACTAGTCAAGTATGTATTTGACATTTTCATATTTTCTAATTAGAATTATAGTTTAACATTGATGTTACTGCTGATTTCATGGTTGTGCTGTGCTAATTATATTGTTATATTGTGTACTATCAACATCCCCTCTAGATTTAATAATCTATCAAGCATGGACCATGGATGATTTGATATAGGTTATAATTGGACTAATAGGTTAACTGTGCTGTACACTAATCAGTGTATATTTTATTATAGAAAACCGTACTTCCGTTGTCTACAATCGTACTCTTGTTGTCTACAAACGTACATCTGTTCTGTACACCTGTTTTCAACATCTAGTGTACATCTTTGTGTGTGCTTTTCATGCATCAAGCGTATATTCCATAATAAATAACAATTAGATGGCAACATTTGTACGCGTCTGCTTGCTGTGGAGTGATTTCAACTAGCTTACAATTGCAGATCGACCATTTTAAATCTGTATTGGTTTGGGTGTCAGATAGCCACTTCAATTTGGCGCCTACATTAGTTTTTTGACTATTGAACAAGATAGTCATTTGGTTTTGACTGTCACACAAGTTTCCCAATAGTTGTCAACTTTTACAAAATCAAGAATTTAAGAATATGGCGGAATCAAATATACCAGCCATAGACCAAGAAGATAAGGCAAAAGATGGTGACTTGAGAAATTGGTTATCATCAAGTGAAAATGTGTTGCCGATTATGACTATTCCTACTCAAGATAATTTCAAGCCTGTGCAGACAGGCGAAGTTCAAGCAGCTTTGGATGGAAGTCATACTGGTAGTGTGCTGACCAGGGATCTATTTCGCGAAAGTTCTGATGTGGAACCAGATGTCCACCCAAGTTCACAAAGGAACACTCAAGGACAGTCTGTAGCATCTGACCTTGTCAAGGAAGGATCAATAAGCATACACGCTATGACTACTAGGTCGAAGTTGAAGTCAACAAAAAGTAAAACAACAAAAAGGGATAGTAAAGCGCATAAATCTTTAACACAAAGTTCAATTTCACGACGCAGTGGCACAATTTTATCAAGGTTGTCGTATTTATCACAAAAATCACATTTGAGTGATTCCGAACTTGTGAATTGTTTGAAAGAAAAAAGCGACAACTACGAACAGAAGAAGAAAAGCATGAAATACAGAGACAATTTGCAAATGAAGAGGAAATATGGGAAGAAAATAATCAAGTTGAAGATATTAACTTAAATATGGAATGGGATAAGCTCAAACGTCAACAGGAGCGCCAACAAGAAGAAATTCAACGTCAACAGGAAGAACTCCAACATAAACTGGAGCTTCAGCGAGAAGATTTTCGACAGCGACAACAACAAATTATTTTGAAACGAAATTTTGAGAAACTTGGAAGAAATTGATGTAAGGAGTCAACGAGAACAAAGAGAACTGGACATTGACTTAAATGACACTTTAGCAGAGCGAGGTGTTGTTTTGAACACTCCTACTGCTGCTGATGTTAATATAAATGAACTACAGTTGACAAATTCAACTGTTCAATCTGAAGTAATGAATCATAATATCAGTTGTTTGCAGCCCACAACAGATGTTGTTTCTAAATCAACGCCTGGTCAATCAGTAATTCACACTGCATCTCGTTTTCAACCTATACAAGATTTGGTTCCTTTTGTGAGCGAATGAGTACTGCCGAGCATGGTGAGTCAGTTTCTTATTCTGTCTCTGGTTTGGGTATTGGTCGTCCACAGATTGTCCCGAATGCTTGTGTGAGTGTTGCTGATTCTTTGGTTGGTGTGACCCCAGTGTTGGTATCATCGGCACCTGTGTGTGTGACCCCTAGTAATCTTGAGAGTAGGGGTGTGAGTGATAGGTTACCTGTATTTTACGAATCTAATAAATCGATCTCAATCAGATATCTTGATGGCTAATTCTAATGGCATGAGTCATTTTGGTGGCTGTGGATTGAATCAAAATACAGTACCAATTTATACTGTATCAGGAAACAATATGACATCTGTTCAAACAAGCAAATCTGTTATGACACAAAATACAACATTGCCAAATCTCACATATAGTATTGACTCTGCTCATACATCATCAATTTTGGCAGCTGAAGGTATTCCTTCGGCTAACCAACTCATGAATAATCCTCAAATTGTGTACCAAATACCATCTTCGCTTGGGCTACCACCATCGGAGCCACCTATGTTTTCTGGTAATTCCAGAGAATACAAAGGTTTTATTGATATTTTTGAAGCAGTAATTGCAAGTAATGTACAAAACCCAAAACGCAAATTAGTATATTTGTTGCAATATACAAAAAACCCTGCTTGTGCATTGGTGAAGGGGTGCTAACATAAAGCTGATTGCTATGAAGAACCCAAGTGTTTGTTGGAGGAAAATTATGGACAAAATTTTCAGATTGGCGAAGCTTGTTTAACTTCTGTAGCAAATGGACCAGCTGTGAAGTTAAATGATAAGGGCGGTTTAACAATTTATGCTGCAGATGTCATGTCATGCAATGGCACATTGCTAGATATAGGTTACACAAATGTATCATTAATGGTTGTAGATAAAATAGCTCCTCGAATGCCTCCTGGATGGAGAGGCGGTTGGCTTTCAAAGGTTGATGACGCATTACAAGGTAAAAAAGAACCTTTGACATTAACAGTGCTTGAAGAATATATACGTAAAAAGGTCAGGAAAGTTACAAATATTCCATCCAGTGACGGTAATATGACAAAACAAATTAACTATCCTGCTAAAGGACTTAAACCATATAAATCATCTTTTGTCACAACAGTCAATGATAATACAGTTCGCAAATGTATAAAATGTGGAGAAAATCATTACCTGAATCAGTGTAATGAATTCCGGAACTTTACGTATGATAAAAGAATAGAATTTGTTAAAAAAGAAAAATTGTGTTTTTCTTGTCTTTCTTCTGGGCATTGGGTAGGAGAGTGTAAGAGAAGGAATCCATGTAATGCTTTTAATTGTAATAGAAGACATACAACACTTCTTCACCCACCAGATAAAGAATCTGACGAAAATGTAAGTTCAAGTAAGAATGAAGAGGAAAGTAAATTTCAAAGCAATGGTGAACAGAAGTTGTCACCACCAGAAACAAAATTCAATGCATTTTTGAGTGCAGGTGAAGAAGAAGAAGAAGGTAAGGTTTTGCTGAATGTTGTTCCGGTCAAAATTCGTGTTGCTGGAAGTGCGAATGCTGTAATTACTAATGCCTTTTTGACAACGGATCTACATGTTCATTTATAAGCCAATCACTCATGGATAAGCTAAATGTAGATGGCCCTATGATAGACTTGAACGTTCGTACAATAAATGATGTAGTCGAACATAAACATTGTTCTGTGATAAAGAATCTTGAATTAGCAAATTTTGAAGAAACAGAATTCAATACAGGAGACTCCACTATTTTCTCATGAACAGATTGGCATAGATAAATATGACATTCCTGTCCAAAAGGATGTTGATCAATTTCCTGAATCCAAAAATGTAGTGATATCTAAAATTGATTGTCCTGTGGAATTTCTGATTGGCAAAGATAATCCTGGTTTACATAAACCTCTGGAAATTATATATGGTCCCAACAATTATTTTGCATCAGGAACAATAGCTGGCTGGATGATAAACTGCCCAGCTAGAGACGGATTTAAAAAACAATCTTAATATTTCACCAAATTGAAAATTCATCCTTCGTGTCAAATGTGTGCTGATTTGGTGGATTCAGCAGTCAATGAAAAGGAAGAGGTTTCACCAGTTCAGCAACTTTTCCTTGATAAGGTGAATGATTCTATACAACTTAAAAATGGACATTATGAAATAGGTCTACCACTGAAGAATCCGAATACCTTATTGCATTCTAATCGTGAACAAGTTCGTCAACGGGCGGAGTCCTTGAAGCGTCGATTTAAAAAGGAACCAGAATATTATGCTGAATACAAAGATTTTGTGGAAAACATGATAACTGAAGGATTCGCAGGAGAGATATCGGATACAAATGATGAAAGAGGAAGAACGTGGTACTTGAGCCATCATGGGGTTCGGCACCCAGAGAAGAAAACTCTTAGAGTTGTGTTCGACTGTTCAGCTAAATCTGAAGGAATTTCACTGAATGACGTCCTGGTACAGGGGCCGGATCTAACGAATAATTTAGTTGGTGTTTTAACTAGATTCCGTAAAAATGTTATTGCTGTTCAAGGTGACATACGCGCTATGTTTCACCAAGTCAGAGAATCTGATCGTAACTTTCTTAGATTCTTTTGGTGGAAAAATGGAGATATAACTTTACCAATGAAACACTACAGGATGTGTGTCTTTTTATTTGGTACTATATGTTCCCCAAGTGTTTGTAATATGGCTCTTAGACAGACTGCTGTAGACAACAAAACTGAATTTGATAAAAACGCCATTGCTGCAATTAATGAGTCATTTTATGTTGACGATTTTTGCGATTCCAAACCAAATTCTAACAGCGCTCTCGCGCACATTAAAAACGTCACTGATATTGCTGCCAAAGGTGGATTCGAATTAACAAAATGGATGAGCAACGACCGTAATGTATTGTTGTCAATTCCTGAGGACCAGCGATCAAAGGAAGCTAAGCGATTGGACATTCCTGTGGATAGTTCACCCGTAGAGAGGGCTCTTGGCATGATGTGGTATACAGAGGAAGATACCTTGCGCTTCAGTACAAAAATCAATGAACGCCCAGTCACTCGTCGCGGTATGTTGTGTGTTGTGAATTCAATCTTTGACCCTCTTGGCATTGGACAACCTGTTATTCAACCGATGAAAGTCCTAATGCAAATCTTGTGTAGAAAAAAGTTTGGCTGGGACGATCAAATCCCTCCAGAATATGAAGAGAGGTGGCGGGGTTGGATATCTGAATTGTCGAAGCTGGAAAATTTCAATATACCTAGATGCTTTGTTCCTATAGTTTTTGGTGAACCAGTGGAGATTCAACTTGATCATTTTTTTTTTGATGCATCTGAGCAGTCTTATGGGGCTGTTTCTTATATTCGATTAAAAAATTCTGATGGACAAATTCATTGTGCATTACTTCGTGGCAAAAGTCGACTTGTACCTATAAAGGGCTCGACCATTCCCAGGTTGAAATTGTGTGCGGGAACAATATCTGCTCCACATGAAAAATTCTTTCGTAAAGAATTGAAAATTCCAATTGATGCATCTTTCTTTCGGACTGATAGTACTACTCTAATGAGGTATTTGGCCAACACTGATAAAGTTTTTAAAACTTTTGTCGCAAACAGAGTTAATCTCATCAAGGAAGTTTCTGAATTGAATCAATGGTATCATATTCCATCAAGGCTGAATCCTGCAGACGTTGCGTCAAGGGGCATGTCTGCTGAAGCTTTTCTAAATTACCCTGAATGGAAATTTGAGCCTGATTTTCTTTGGAGAAATTGTGAAGAATGGCCTGGACAACCTGATTTTCTACATTTTTTGAGTGAAAAGGATTGGAAGTTAAAAAAGAAACTCCACAAACACAAAAATGTTTTGCATCAACAAGTAAAGGACCTGATGGGTTAGATCATGTCATTTCCAAAATATCAAACTGGTTTAAGTTGAAGAAGATTGTTGCTTGGATACTGCTTCATAAAGGAATTCTGTGCGCAAAAATTGGTAAAGACACTTTTTTGGATTCTTCGAAAGGTTCTGATCAACCGTTGTCAGTTGATGAAATAAGTTTGGCAGAAACAGAAATCATCAAACATGAGCAGTCAAAGTATTATTCAAAGAAAATTGATATTCTGATAAAAGGAAAACCACTTTCAAAATCGAATACGCTATGTAAATTACAACCTATCATGAAAGATGGTTTGCTTCGAATTGGTGGAAGAATCGGATCGTCTACTCTGGATTATAACGCAAAATATCAAATAGTAATTCCCCAGACTAGTCCAATTGCGTCTTTGATTATCGAATACCTACATCAAATTACAGGCCATAGTGGACGTGAATATGTGATTGCTGAATTGCATCAGAAGTTCTGGATTGTTAAAGCTACTTCTATGAGTCGAAAAATTCTGAATAAATGCGTGTCTTGTAGAAAAAGACAAAGAGCACCTGAATCTCAATTAATGTCCAATCTGCCAGAAAATCGCTTAATTCCTGATAAAACACCTTTTACTTTTGGCGCAGTTGACTGTTTTGGACCATTCATGGTACGCCAAGGAAGAAGTGAAGTCAAAAGATATGGCGTGTTGTATACTTGTCTTGTAACTCGTGCTGTACATGTTGAGATTGCATATAGTTTAGATACCAGTGCTTTCATCATGTCTCTAAGAAGATTTATTTCTAGGAGAGACCAAATCCTCGAAATGAGATCCGATAATGGTTCCAATTTTGTATCTGGAGAACAAGAACTCAAGAATGCAGTCAAATCATGGAATCAGAATCAAATATACAGATTTCGCCCTCAGAAGAATGTAAAATGGGTTTTTCAAACACCTTCCGCTTCTCATCATGGCGGCGTATTTGAAAGACAGATCAGAACGATTAGAAAAATATTCAACGCAATTTGCAGAGAACAAACATTAACTGATGAAAGTTTGACTGATCTTATGTGCGAGTGTGAATCGATAATAGACGGAAAACCAATCACCACTGTATCAAATGATCCAAAAGACCTAAATCCGAACACTCGCACTCCAAACACTGATGTAGTGCTTGTTGTAGATGAAAATTTGCCAAGAAATGCATGGTTGCTGGGAAGAATCATTAGAACGAAGCCTGATAAGAAGGGAGATGTTCGTTCAGTCACTGTACAAACCAAATATTCGATCTTAGATCGGCCTGTGACCAAATTAATTCTTTTGTGTGCTAATGATGATTACTGATATGTTTGTGAGAGTGAATGTGTTTGAATTATATTTGGCTCCAATTTCGTTTATGATTGTTTATGTACCTAGTGTGTGGAAATTTCAGATTTGTGGACGACAAATCCTCAATTTCCAAGGGGCCGGGATGAAACTGCCATATCACCAATTTCGTTTTTTGTTATTTGCCACAGGGAGTGCTAGTACTCTATTATTGTTGACGATTTCTTTGTCACCACAGTGTTGCAATCTTTGCTTTTACGAGCGCGCCTATGATGCCACAAAATGCGTTTTTGTAAGAAGCATGTTTAGACTTGTTTTATAGACACGCCTGTCAGTCAGGCAGTTTGCTGATTTTAGTAGCTGCATTTTAGGTTAGGGTTTACATTTTAGTCACTTAATTCATACTCTATGACATTTAAAACTGCAATTAGATATTAAACTAAGTTGATTAGAATCCAATCAATTGTCGATTGCTTTGTAAGTTGGAAGCTACATAGTCAAGTATGTATTTGACATTTTCATATTTTCTAATTAGAATTATAGTTTAACATTGATGTTACTGCTGATTTCATGGTTGTGCTGTGCTATTTATATATTGTACTATCAACATCCCCATTAGATTCTTAAGTAACCGGTTAAGACGAATCATTATCTTAGTTCTTTTCGGGTGACTTAAATCTTTCTGCTAGGCCTGTTCAGTTCAGTCGACGTAGTCAATATTTCTGACTAGATATAGATTCTGTCATATTGCTGTAGATCCACTTTTGATCCATTTTTATAATAATCTATTTATGTAGTTTTAATAATTTATCAAGCATGGGCCATGGATGATTCGATATAGGTTATAATTGAACTAATAGGTTAACTGTGCTGTACACTAATCAGTGTATATTTTATTATAGAAAACCGTACTTCTGTTGTCTACAATCGTACTCTTGTTGTCTACAAACGTACATTTGTTCTGTACACTTGTTTTCAACATCTAGTGTACATCTTTGTGTGTGCTTTTTCATGCATCAAGCGTATATTCCATAATAAATAAAAATTAGATGACAACATTTGTACGCGTCTGCTTGCTGTGGAGTGATTTCAACTAGCTTACAACTGCAGATCGACCATTTTGAATCTGTATCGGTGTGGGTGTCAGATAGCCACTTCAATTTGGCGCCTACAATCACGACATCGACCAATTCCGCTTTTTGGGCTCGGACTTTTTGTAGTTAGGTCTTTATCCTTCGTACCCTAAATTTCTATTTAGAGGGGCACAAAGCAAACGGGCGGTATGTCAGCTACTACTACTACTATTCAGACACCCTTACTTATTGAAAGAATGCAATGTTTCACGATAAAGCTTTTGCTTGAAATGTCTCCTTTTAAATGTCTGGTAGCAACCAAGCTCTAGAAAAAGCTTCAAAATCATCAATATTGCTATGCTATACTGCTATGAAATAGCAGTATTGTTGGTTTTGAAACTTTTGTGTTCATCCAAAGACAATGACATCAACTTCATATCGGCCACCCGATTAAAAACAAGATTTTATAACTTTACAGCTCACAGCATAAGCCAGTTGACGGAAATTGTGATGAAAAAAGGTATGTCTGTTGTCGTAAATGTTAAAAATAAAAACCGTTCGGAATCGCAAATACTTCGCAGCATATACTGCCGATACTTTGTGCTCATATTGGGTCTTTATATACGAGCTTACCGGAGAAATTGGTAATAAATCATGTCTACTTATTGAATAATTGCGAAGCAATCAATATATTAAGAGAGGTCAGTCATATTATTGATCTAATCAGACTGACTATATTGTGACTTCGACATGCAAATTTCTAAATATCCAGTTTGTGGAGTATGGCGAATTAATGATCAGTATTTTTTCAACTGGGCGCAAATATTTGAGATTCAGCTATACAGAGCTTTTTAACTTGCGGTTATAAAACGAAAACAAAGTAAGATTAAATGCGTTGCAATCTTGCAGTCATCCAGGTTTAAAATATGAGAAGACCAGGCAGTGAACGAATGACGTAGGCTATGATGTGTAAGTTGAAAAACAAAAGAATCACAACTCATAAATTTTAAATAATACTTGACGGTAAATTACCGTGAGTGTGTGTGTCGGGGTTTTCATTAGAAATATTAAGAAAAATCTTTTTTGGGTGATTAGTTGCGAGGTCCTATTTATTTATGACATGATACTGTTTTAAAGATAAATAAATTTTTTTTTCGGCAATTTGAGGACAGAAGACAGAAAGTTTGGTTTTCTTTTATTTAAATTAGCTCTGGACAAGGCCGAAAGCGATGTCTGAAAGGAACCAGCAACCGGCCACTTAATAGCAAAGAGCTACTGAAAGATGTACTACCAGCAACTGTACTATAAACGAAAAACATCCTGAACGGAAAAAATCCGCCGCACAGTGAGTGATATCTGTCCTAGGCGATGGTAAAATCAGTTGTTCTAGTCGATAGCTGGTTTTATTATACTTTTTTTTCAAAAAAGACATTCATTCACGAGATCCTACGTATTTTCACAAAATTAAGCCTAGATTTTTAAAAAGGTTGCTTATTCAAATACGTATTCCTGGTTATTTCTGGTTATGATTCATCGACGCGACCCATCAATGACGCATACTTAATAAAAGATTTTGACAAATTTTCCGATGTGGCAGAGGTGCAAATCAGAGAATTGCATTTCGAACAGCTATACGATTATTTATTATCCGGTCGAAACTAGTCGCCAGTTTACTGCTTAAATGCAATAAAATTTGATAACGGTTACTTTCTTGATTTATATCATTGTGATATGACGCAACGGCTTACGTTTTCATGGCCTCAAACATAATTAACATGTATAATTTTCACAAAAATATTTTCGCATATACATCATTCTTCTCCCTCTCTCTAAGCAATATATTATAAGTGGCGGTGGAAAATCTCCGACATAAAGGGTTCGAATCACCGACGAAAAAGATAAATCGATAGTTTTATAATAGCGAAAGTACGCGCTAAGGTACGCTAGAAATTTTTGAATCATATCGCTAAAACACAGCAAAATTATAGCTGAACAACATACCTTAATGATATATTTTGGTCGTGAAACGCCGGACAATGAACATTGCGCCAAAGCCGCAAAATTTACACAATTTAATTAAAATGTTAAGTGATTTAGACGGTGCAATACCCAATATTTGGCGTTGAGGGGCACCGACTCCCTGACTTGGGACTGGTTGAATCAGTACGATCCAGCAGTTGTTGGCAATACTTTTGGAGTAGCTCCTCCCCGCATATAGGGCATTATTCTGTTCTTTTCGACGTTTCCTCTGGCCTTGAAGTGAAATCCAATGAAAAAAAACAGGGCAAGATAGAAAGTTCCATTAGCCTTGATCATTGACTCTGAACCTCCTTTGGGTCAATTGACTATTAGATTTGGGTGAAAAAAATGGGAAATGTGATATTTGTTATTTCCATGGAATTGGTGTTTCGATCCAATTCGAATCAAATTCAAATGATTCAGTTTTCCCCAACCCTATATGGCACTTGATATATATTACTTATATTTAACATACAGCGAACATACATACGAAGTACAAAGACAAATTCCAAAAGATAAAAAATCTGAGAAAAAAAAAGACATAAAAAATCCAATTCGGAAAGTGGACAGAGTACATCGTCTCAAAGCAAAAATACAAAAGAAGTAAAAGAGAATACACAAATCCGTCCACAGGATATGAAGCGGCGACCAATAACCAAGAAAATTAGGAATATTGGTAATAGGCAGACAAGGCGACTAACAAATGTCATATCACCGTGTTCGTTGCCGGAGGGAACGAATGAAAGTGACATATATAATAAATGTAATAACGTATTGTCAAGAACGCACAATAACTTAAAAACTGAAGAAACAAGAGTAGTGGCTGATTTGCACACCAAGCCTCGCGCATACTCCATAAACCACAATGAGAACAGTTCTTTAGATACACAGAAACACGAATTACGCAGAGGAGATGATGTCACATCGAGTTTGAATAAACTTTTTATTGGACGGAGCTTTATCGGTTCCAAAAACCCTGAAGTCTGTGATGATTCACTTGGCAATCTAATGCCGCCAACTTACGGAGGTCGATCCAGCAGTGTGGGAAATATAGCTGAATTCGAAAAAAAATATTTACTGAAATCAAATTCGTCGACAGCTGAAAAGGGATTGATTAAAACCTACGGTGCAACTGAATCTTCCTCAATCCAAACTCCCGAAAGTGTAAATCTATTGTCAGAGCAGGATCAAGATGTGCAAAGTTTAATAGCGGATAACTGTGAATCCCTGTTACGAAGGGAAGGTGCTCTTAAGGATTTATTGGCCGCGTCAAGTAATCTACAACTTAAAGCAGTGAACTATGGAACGACAGACAAAAAAACAAAGTATAAAATGTTCTGCAAAAGTTGTTGCTGTTGCCTGTAAATTGATATTCCGTAAAACAAAATAGCAAAATATCAAACAATGACCGCCCAGCAGTTTATTGGTTAATTGTACCTGGCTATTTATGTGAATTCGTGGAATATTGATCGACTGAATGATCATTGTGCAGAGCAACAAAATAAAAATAGACATTAGGATCAAAAATATTCGAGATGATGCAAAATATTCTATATAATCTCTAACGTAAACGCAGCATTCTGTATGGTATACCAAATTTCTCCACGTTCTGTTAAAGTTGCACATCTCCATATAGTGTTATATTCTTCTTGATCATTGTTTTGCCGGTATTCGTACACCTATTACACTATGTGAATTCCTGATACGTTAACAAGTATTATCAATGCCAATTTCATATGGTGGCTTATACCCTTAATCGTAATTATGAAGAGGAATATCGCATACTAAACTTTGTAGCTAGCTATTAATTATGCATATTATTAAATCACGAAATCGCAACTTTGATAAGAGATCTCAGTCAATATTTTCTTACAACGCTGTTTAGTCTCATTGTATAATATCGGATTCACTTGTTTTCTGAAAAGGTCTCATTTCGCTTCAGGTCTATAAAATATATCATCGTGATTCCGACTAGTTGCTATTCGAGTTAGTATCTTCAACAACAATAACTTTTTATTCGGTCGATGAAGTGCTCTGGCAATGGCACACATGCTTTGATTCATGATGAATAAGGTTGTCACATTCAGGTAGGGCTGGACAAAATGAATCACTTGGAATTCGAATCTGATTCGGATAATTTGTTCGAATCGGATCAAATCACTAAT
Organism: Styela plicata; assembly: GCA_963675895.2. NCBI lineage: Eukaryota > Metazoa > Chordata > Ascidiacea > Stolidobranchia > Styelidae > Styela > Styela plicata. Next base: position 19,866,285 of record OZ023140.1, read on the forward strand.
TCCGTATCAATAGAAAATATTCTATTTTTACTATTACATCATGAAAATCAAGAAAAGTATAGCTACGGATTATTATATAGACGATTTTAAAGGCAATGTGTTTTAAATTCACACTCTATGTCTAAAAGCGGAAACTTTCATTTCAGTAACAAAATGCAATCTATTTTGATCAAAAAATTATCAAAATCGATGGCATTTTGTCGTTAAAAATGAAACTTTCACCTCACCTCATCAAGCCATTTTCGTGCCACGTCTAATAATGAATATAATTTGAGTCGAATTATCCGTGTTCATGGGCACTGAGGGAATGTGTACAGTTAGTTTTGGGACATTGGAATTGTTTCTATTCATATAAGAGAAAAATAGGTAAAATCCTCGGGTCATTCTTTTTGTGTCATTTATCTCAAAAGTATTTATACACAAAAAGCGACTGATCGTGTACTGTATTCTACATTCTTCTCAGTCTGAAACATGAAAAGCTCATTTTGACTACGCCCTATCAATCCTGAAAATGATTTCGAAAGTTCGGACATACGGTCTGCCCATTGATTAAAAAAGTGCGTCTGAGAAACATGTTATGAACCTAAGTGTAAAAAGCACTCAACTTGTTTATCTGAACAAAATGAGATTACCCAATCGTCAGCCTCTCGGAACTTCATCTGTATTATTATGTATTTTGTACAAGGTTATTTGCCTGGCCTAAAATTGGTCTAAAAATAACAAAGTGAAATAGTGAAAAGTTCAATGATTCGTTGAAGATACCATGACGCTTGTTGCAGTCATCAGTAAGTAGACAAAGTTAAATATTTTTCTTGAAGACTGAAATGTCTCTTTTTGAATGTCTGGTAGCAATCAATTTCTAGAAAAAATGTTCAAAATCATCAATAATGCTATGAAATGGCAGTATTGATGGTTTTGAAACTTTTTCGTTCATGCGAAGACAGGCGTGAACTTCATTTTGGCCACCCGATTAAGAACAAGATCTTGTAAGCTCACAGTTTACAGCCTAAGCCAGCTAGTGATAAAAGAAATGTATGTCTGTTGTTCCAAATGAATACATAAAACCCGTTCAGAATCACGAATACTTTGCGGCATATACTGCCTATACTTCCTACTCATATTTGGTCTTTATTGTCAAGACGCACAATGGCTTAAAAACTGAAGAAACGAGAGTAGTGGCTGATTTGCACACCAAGCCTCGCGCATACTCCATAAACTACAATGAGAACAGTTCTTTAGATACACAGAAACACGAATTACGCAGAAAAGATGATGTCACATTAAGTTCGAATAAACTTTTTATTGGACGGAACTTTAACGATTCTAAAATCCCTGAAGTCTGTGATGATTCACTTGGCAATCTGATGCCGCCAACTTACAGAGATTGATCCAGGAGTGTCAGAAATATAGCTGGATTTGAAAAAACATTTTTACTGAAATCAAACTCGTCGACAGCTGAAAAGGGAGTGATTAAAAACTACGATGCAATTGAATCTTCTTCAATTCCAACTCCCGAAAGTGTAAATCCATTGGCAGAGCAGGTTCAAGATGTGCAAAGCTTAATGGCGGAAAACTGTGAATCCCTGTTACGAAGGGAAGGTGATCTTAAGGATTTATTGGCCGCGTCAAGTAATCTACAACTTAAAGCAGTAAACTATTAAACGACAACAAAAAACAAGGTATAAATGTTCTGCATAAGTTGTTGCTGTTGCCTGTAAATTGATATTCCGTAAAACAAAATATCAAAATATCAAACAATGACCCCCCAGCAGTTTATTGGTTAATTGTACCTGACTATTTATGTGTATTCGTGTGTATTGATTGACTGAATGATCATTGTGCAGAGCAACAAAATAAAAATAGACATTAGGATTAAAAATCTTTGAGATGATGCAAAATATTCTTTATAATCTCTAACGTAAACACAGCATTCTGTATGGTATACCAAATTCCTCCACATTCTGTTAAAGGTGCACATCTCCATATAGTGTTATATATTTTTTGATTATTTTTTGCCGGTATTCGTACACCTAATACACTATGTGAATTCCTGATACGTGAACAAGTATTATCAATGCCAATTTCATATGATGGCTTATACCCTTAATAGTAATAATGAGGAGGAATATCGTTTACTAAACTTTGTAGCTAGCTATTAATTATGCATATTATTAAACCATGAAATCATAACTTTGATAGAGATCTCAGTCAATATTTTCTTACAACGCTGTTTAGTCTCATTTTATAATATCGGATTCACTTGATTTCTGAAAAGTTCTCATTTCGCTTCGGGTCTATAAATTATACCATCGTGATTCCGACTAGTTGCTATTCGAGTTAGTATCTTCAACCACAATAACTTTACTCGGTCGATGAAGTGCTCTGGCACTGGCACACATTCTTTGATTCATGTTAAATAAAGTTGTCACATTCAGGTAGGACTGGACAAAACTGAATCATTTGGAATTCGAATCTGATTCGGATAATTTTTTGGAATCGGATCCAATCACTAATTCCGTATCAATAGAAAATATTCCATTTTTACTATTACATCATGAAAATATGAAAATCAAGAAAAATATAGCTACGGATTATTATATAAACAGTTTTGAAGGCAATGTCTTTTCAAACTCCCTGTCCAAAAGCCATAATTTCATTTTTAGTGACGAAATGCAATCCATTTTGGTCCAAAAAATGACTAAAATAGATGGCATTTTGTCGTTAAAAATGAAACTTTCAACTCATTCAGCAAGTGTCGTGCCATGTCTAATGATGAATAGAATTCGAGTCGAATTATCCGTGTCCATGGGCACTGAGGAAGTGTGTACGGTTAGTTTTGGGACATTGGAATTGTTTCTATTAATTTACGAGAAAAATAGGTAAAATACTCGGTCCATTCTTTTTGTGTTATTTATCTCAAAATAATTTCTTCACAAAAAGCGGCTGATCGTGTACTGTATTCTACATTCTTCTCAGTCTGAAACATGAAAAAGCCCATTTTGACTACGCCCTATCAATCCTGAAAATGATTTCGAAAGTTCGGACATATGGTCTGCCCATTGATTAAAAAATGCGTCTGGGAAATCTGAGAAACATGTTATGAGTGTAAGTGTAAAAAGCACTCAACTCGTTCATCTGAACAGAATGAGATTACCCCGTCGTCAGCCTCTCGGAACTTTATCTGTATTACTATTTATTTCGTACAAGGTTATTTGCCTGGCCTAAAATTGGTCTATAAATAACAAAATGAAATAGTGAAAAGTTCAATGATTTGTTGAAGATACCATGACGCTTGTTGCAGTCATCAGTAAGTAGACAAAGATAAATCTTTTTCTTGAAGATTGAAATATCTTTTTTTGAATGTCTGGTAGCAATCGATCTTTAGAAAAAAGGGTCAAAATCATCAATACTGCTATGAAATGGCAGTATTGATGGTTTTGAAACTTTTTCGTTCATGCGAAGACAGGCTTGAACTTCATTTCGGCCACCCGATTAAAAACAAGATTTTATAACCTCACAGCTTACAGCCTAAGCCAGCTAGTGATGAAAGAAAAGGTATGTCTATTATCCTAAATGAATAAATAAGAACCGTTCTGAATCACGAATAATTTGCAGCATAAACAGCCTATACTTCGTGCTCATATTGGGTCTTTATATACGAGCTTACCGGGTAAATGGGTAATTAATCATGTCTACTCATTGAATAATTACGAAGCAATCAATATATCAAGAGAAGTCAGACATATTATTGATCTAATCAGACTGACTATATTGTGACTTCGACATGCAAATTTCTAAATATCCAGTTGTGGAGTATGGCGAATTAATGATCAGTATTATTTCAACTGGGCGCAAATATTTGAGATTCAGCTATACAGAGCTTTTTAACTTGCGTTTATAAAACGAAAACAAAGTAAGATTAAATGCATTGCAATCTTGCAGTCATCCAGGTTTAAAATATGAGAAGACCAGGTAGTGAACGAATGACTTAGGCTATGATGTGTAAGTTGAAAAACAAAAATTCACAACTCATAAATTTTAAATAATACTTGACGGTACATTACCGTGAGTGTGCGTGTCGGCGTGTTTAAACGGAACCAACAACCGGTCACTTAATATCAAAAAGCTACTAAAAGATGTAGTACCAGCAACTGCACTATTAACGACAAACATCCCAAACGGAACTGAACCGCCGCACAGTGGGTGTGTCTGTTCTGGGCGATGGTAAAAGCAGTTGTTCTAGTCGATAGCTGATTTATTATACTTTTTTTTTCAAAAAAAAAAGACTGCCCTTCACAGAGATCCTACGTATTTTTACAACACTAAACATAGGTTTTTGAAAAGGTTGCTTTCTCAAATATGCATTCCCGGTTATTTCAGGTTATAGTTCATCGACGCAACCCATCAATATCACATACTTTACAAAAGATTTTTGACAATTTTTTTCGATGTGGCAGAGGTGCACATCAGCGAATTGCATTTCGAACAGTTATACCATGACCCAGTTATTATCCGGTCAAAACTGGTCGCCAGTCCCAGTTTACTGCTTAAATGCAATAAAATGTGAGAACGGTTTAATTCCAGATTTATATCGTTGTGATATGACGCTATGGCTTACGTTTTCTTAGCCTAAAACATAACTAACATCCATATTTTTCACAAAAATATTTTCGGATTTTACACACAGTATCTTTTCTTCATCTCTCTAAGCAATATATAATAAGTGGCGGTGGAAAATCTCCGAAATAAAAAGTTCGAATCACCGACTAAAAAGGTAAATTGATAGTTTTATAATAACGAAAATACGCGCGAAGGCACGCTAAAAATGTCTGAGTCATATCGCTAACACAGCAAAATTATAGCTGAGCAACATACCTTAATAATATATTTTGGTTATAAACGCAGGGAAATGAACATTGCGCCGAGGACGCGAAAAATTTACACAATTTAATTGAAAAGTTAAAAGATTTAAAGGGCGCGATCCTCAATATTTGGTGTTGAGGGGGCACCGAGCACCGAAGACTTGGAACTGGCTAAATCAATACGATCAAGCAAATGTTAGTAATACTTTTGGAGTAGCTCCTTCCCTCATATAGGGCATTATTCTGTTTTTTTTTTCGGCGTTTCCTCTGGCCTTAAAGTGAAATCCGATAAAAACAAACAGGGCAAGATAGAAAGTTCCCTTAGCCTTGATCATTGACACTGAACCTTCTCTGGGTCGTGACTTCCTTGACTGTGAATTTCAAAGACTCTGGTCTTTTAAAGTGTGACCTTGTACTAAAATGTGACAGTTATGTCACCATATATGGAAATTGGTACAGTCGGGTATTTTCTCCACAGAAGGGTTAAACAAACAAAGGTTAAAATCAGGCCTTTAGCTAACTTGCAATTTCTTATTTTTGCTCCAATTTGTGTTTTTGTCATTAATGTGTTTTATGATTCATCACTTTATTGATTTTCATTACATCTCCGAGTGTAAACTGCTAGTCTAGATATTTGTGATGAATTGCTTCAAAGATTTTAACTTGTTATTCTTGAGTATCACTTGTTTTGGAAATCAGAAGCCAGTTTGAAACAGACTGAATTCATCATTTTTTTCTGAACAACGTCAAACGGTATTAAGCTCCATGTTCATATTCCATAATTTTTTTGTATTTTCCGTGTAGTATGACACTGGGACTGGGCTATTCGATTCGGCGAAAAAAATGAGAAATGGGATATTTGCATTTCCATGAAATTGGTGATTCGAAAAAAATATTCGAATCAAATTCAAATGATTCAGTTTTGCCCAACCCTATATGACACTTGATATATATTACTTATATTGAACATATAGCATAGATCATGGAACGGAATAAAAAAGAAAATTCAAAAATTAAGAAAGATTCACCAATAACGAAGTACAAAAAAAAATTCCAAAAGATAAAAAATCTGAGAAGAAAAAGACAGGAAAAATCCAATTTGGAAAGCGGACAGAGTACATCGTCTCAAAGTAAAAATACAAATGAAGTAAAAGAGAATACACAAATCCGTCCACAGGATATGAATAAACCAATAACCAAGAAAATTAAGAATATTGGTAACAGGCAGAAAAGACGACTAACAATTGCCATATCACCTTTTCCATCGCTGGAGGGAAGAACGCACAATGACTTAGAAACTGAAGAAACGAGAGTAGTGGCTGATTTGCACACCAAGCCTCGCGCATACTCCATAAACCACAATGAGAACAGTTCTTTAGATACACAGAAACACGAATTACGCGGAGATGATGTCACATCGAGTTCGAATAAACTTTTTATTGGACGGAACTTTAACGGTTCTGAAAACCCTGAAGTCTGTGATGAATCACCTGGCAATCTAATGCCGCCAACTTACAGAGGTCGATCCAGCAGTGTGGGAAATATAGCTGAATTCGAAAAAAAATTTTTACTGAAATCAAATTCGCCGACAGCTGAAAAGGGATTGAAAAAAAACTACGGTGCAATTGAATCTTCTTCAATTCAAACTCCCGAAAGTGTAAATCGAATGTCAGAGCAGGTTCAAGTTGTGCAAAGCTTAATGGCGGATAACTGTGAAGTCGTGTTACGAAGGGAAGGTAACCTTGATGATTTATTGGCCGCGTCAAGTAATTTACAACTTGAAGCAGGAAAATTTGAAGCGACAGCCAAAAAAATAAAACATAAAATGTTCTGTAAAAGTTGTTGCTGTTGCCTGTAAATTGATATTCGGTAAAAAATATTAAAATATCAAACAATGAACGCCCAGCAGTTATTGGTTAATTATACCTGACTATTTATGTATATTCGTGGAATATTGATGGACTGAATGATCATTGTGCAGAGCAAGGGAACAAAAATAGACATTATGATTCAAAATATTTGACATGATGCAAACTATTTTCTATAATATCCAACGTAAAAACAGCATTCTGTATGGTATACCAAATTCCACCACATTCTTTCAAAGGTGCACATCTCCATATAGTGTTATATTCTTCTTGATCATTTTTTGCTAGTTTTCGTACACCTATTATGTGAATTATATTACGTGTATATATAATTATGTATTACACTATGTAAATTCCTGATACGTTGCCAAGTATTATCAATGCCAATTTCATATGATGGCTTTTACCTTAATCGTAATTATGAGAAAAAATATCGTATACTAAACTTTGTAGCTAGCTATTAATTATGCATATTATTAAACCATGAAATCACAACTTTGAGAAGAGACCTCAGTCCACATTTCCTTACAGCGCTGTTTAGTCTCATTGTATAATGTCGGATTCCTTTGTTTTCTGAAAAGTTTTCATTTCGCTTCAGATCTATAAAATTTCCATCGTGATTCCGACTGGCTGCTATTCGATTTGGTATTTACAACAACATTAACTTTTTGCCCAGTGGATGAAGTGCTGGCAATCGCGCTCATTACGAATTACTAATTCCGTGTCAATAAAAAGCATTCCCTTTTTACTATTACATCATGAAAATCAAAAAATGTATAGCTACTAATTATTATATAAACGGATTTGAAGGCAATGTGTTTTAAATTTACACCTGATGTCTAAAAGAGGAAATTGAATAATTACCAAGTGACAAAATGCATTCCATTTTGGTCAAAAATGACCAAAATCGATGGCATTTTGTCGTTAAAAATAAACTTTCAACTTGTTCAGCAAGTCTTGTGCCATGTCTAATGATGAATATAATTTGAGTCGAATTATCCGTGTCCATGGGCAATGAGGGAGACTGTACCATTGGTTTTGGGAAATTGGAATTTTTTTCATTCATTTAAGAGAAAAATAAGTAAAAGCCTCGCAATATTCTTTTTTTCTATTATTTATCTTAAAAGTATTTTCGCACAAAAAGCGACTGATCGTGTACTATATTCTACATTCTTGTCAGTCTGAAACATAAAAAAGCCCATTTTTGACTACGCCCTATCAATCCTGAAAATGATTTCGAAAGTTCGGACGTTCGATCTGATCAATCATTGAAAAAGTGCGTTGGCATGTCCGAACGATATCACAACTTGACAGGCAGTAGGGCCTTTTGATATTGAGCCAAGAATTGGAATTGAAACCATCTTTCAGTAAAAAACAAAAATCTGAGAAACATGTTATAAGCGTAAGCGTGAAAACTACTCAACTCGTAAATCTAAGCAGAATGAAATTACCCAGGGGTCAGCCCCTCGGAACTTTATCCGTATTCCTATTTACCTTGGACTAAGTTATTTGCCTGGCATAAAATTGGTCCAAAAATACCAAATTAAAAAGAGTGAAAAGTTCAATGAATCATTGAAGATACTATGACGCTTGTTGCAGTCATCGGAAGTAGACATTGGACCTGCCGAATATGAACAATGACTTCAACTTTATTCAACTGGCAACTGGTAGCAAATTTAGCTTGAAGGATATTCAAAATTTATTACGCATTTCATATATGACGAGATTACTGTTTTTGAGTGTATTTTGGCTATCGCATTTGCCTCGTAAAATTGGGCATACATAACTTTGCGTCGGGTGATATCCGTTGAACTGTCGGTAAAAATGGATCCGTGTGCGACCACGGCAACAAAAAACTTGAAAAAGATGAGATCGAGAATTTAATTACAAAATATCAGGATCTAATTTTGTAATTGTAACAATTCCTGACGAAGCTACACTATGCTCCGAAAATTTGGTAAATATATCTTGTAATATGTAGAGCAAGATATTTTGTTTTTTGTTGTGATTTTACTGAGAAATGGAGCAATTCGGGAATAAGTAAAAATGGAGCATCTGGAAAATCCAATTATTCGCATAAGCACAACCCTACCGCAGGTATCAGGACGTTCATGAGTCAATGTATGCTCAAGTCCTGGGCTGAATATTCATATGACTGAATGTCTTAATGTGCGACATATTAAACATCAGCGAGAAAGATTTCCTCACATCATCCCTAATATTCGCTCACTAATAATTCACTTGTTGAGGAGCTATTTCTGGCCTATTAACCTTTTCATGCAATCTATACCTATTTATAGATTGCTACCTTTTTGCGTCCGAAGCGAGTTCCCCAACTTGCCAATTTATTTGACTGAATTAGAGCCAACGTCGAGGTTCGAGATGAGAGGAGAGTTGACTCTTCCCACTTCGCACCTGCACTGAATACATGTCATGATATGCGAGACATAATGCATAAACCATCCATTTTCTATGCTTGCCTAAGTTATGGAATGGCATTTTTGTTCGTTGATTTTATTCTTCATTATTTAATTTATGCTATATACAAAAATATTTTTTTTTCGAATTTTGTATTTTAGTCGAATCTTCGAAGTGCTTGGTTTCCATGCCATTTATGACGTCAAACACATTTATAGAAATAACAAATGATTGATTGATGATAATGAATTGACAATACTTGATAATAATTTGACACTATTAAACATCAATATTTATTTATTGTCATTTGCCTTATCAATTCTTTTCGTGTGATAGGTGAGAGTGGGTTTCAGACTCGTCGCTCGTTCCAGTCAAATAAGACTAACGAAACATGTCATGAGTCATGACGTATTGTCTTAGACACCTGTTCATTATACAGAAAAAAGTTTCTAGAAAAATATTAGGGACTTTTTATGAGAGTTTTAGCGCAGTAAACGTCTGGAAAACCTTGAGTAATACATCCACGTGTATTGCAAAGTTGAATTGACGGAAATTGACTCTATATTTATTTTTAAAAACTAATAATAAAAGAGCACGCAAATGTATTCACGATGCATCAAACGTTGACACCCTAGTCAATTTATTCTCGTTAAGGGAACAACAGAGAGTGGAAAACTGTAGGGGAAGATACTAATTAGTGATGACAAACTAGTTTTTTCTCTTAAACTAGATAAAGTAAAACGAATTTGTCACAAAACTTGGTAAAGTATTACTAGGTGATATAGTTTCACTTTCAAAACTAGGTAGTGACCTGTTTGGAAACCAGGTAAACTATGTATATGTAATCGTCGTTTTACTACATTTAGGATATTTTTAATAAATTTGAAGGTCTAAATCTTCGAACAGTCAATTTTTGAAAAAAAATTAAATGGAAATATGAATTACTTATTCATTGTTTTGACTAGGTGGATAGTTTTTTTCAAACTAGGTATCAGGTTAAATATTAGGTTGCTTATGTTACCTGGTACATTTAAAAACTTCAGGTAAAAAACTCGGTGGAATGGGAAGTAGGTAAATCAAATATCAATTGGTAAATTCGGAACTTTTACCCAAAATTGTCAACTCTAGTGAGGAAGGCTGTCTTCCCCTTCGTAAAACTTCGGGATGTCCCTCCACTCAGTATATTTGTGACGATATTAGGTTCAAGAATAGATTTTTACTTATAATTTGCAATGATTGGACACAGGGAGAGGTTTTAAAAAAATATATCCGAAAATAATTACTATACCATACAGCAGCAGGTATTATTTTGCGAAGAATTAGATTATTATAAAGATGGCCAAGCATAAAACCGAACTGGAAAGTACGACGAATACGGAATCAAGTAATGTTGTTGCATATCATGCAGCAAAACACATGAAGAAGCACAAAAGGGGTAAAAATGCAAACAAAAACAAGAAGTCAAAAAAAGATGGAAAGAACATTGAAAACAATATTCAAAACTTATTGAAAGAAGTCGAAGACACCGAGAAAATTATGAAGTGCAACGTTAAACTTCTGGTTGATGAAAGGGAAACAGAATTAGATAAAATGCTCGCAGCATCGCAAGACTTGGAAGAAGCAGCGGATAAATTCCAAATTCAGGCAAAAAATACTAAAAGAAAGTATTGGTGTAAATTCTTGTGCCCGTGTTGTTATTTTTGTTTTGAATGTTGTTGCTTGAGATAAATCGTATTTCATATTTTGAAAAACCCGTAATAAGTGCCAAAAGCATTCTTTATTTGATTAGAATAGAAATATTTACTAAGATTGTGAACTCTACAACAGTACAAATTTCCATCAGAAATTACTGTTTTTAGCATATTATGTATCAACATGAGCCAATGTTAAAATGTGTCCAATTAGAATGCCAAAAAATGAAATTCGGAATCGGATAGGGTAATTAGAAAAGCAAAACTTGGTTGATTTTCAGTTGGGAACTCCCGTTCATCAAATTGTGCCATTTATTTTTGCCATTACCACTTCTACTAAGCTCTAACATTGAAAGGCTGATATCTAAATATGCAAACTCTTTGTCAGAAGGTATGTGCTTAGGATCTTGAAGAAGCTCTTTGCCGTCCGAGTGGCCGCTAGTTGGTGGGCAAATCTGAAAAAAAAAATATAAAAAGACCAACATGCAATGCCGTCCGGCTCGGCGCGATCGTATTGTCCCGAAGGCCGATACTTGACCGTTCCACCACCGAGCGCGCCCTTCAGCAAGGCACTTCGCGGGTATCTGCAACATAGAAGAGATATACAGTCACTACAAAAGCTCCGTGCCCCCGGTAGGTTCACGGACAGGCCATAGCAAATAATTCACAAAACCTAAAAAAAACCTGCAGTGCCCTTTCAAGCGAATTGATGGCAATTGTCTTTCAAACTTTAATTCCCCCTCAATCTCACCCTTCACCGTCACTATGCTTCAAGTGATACCAATACCTTGCTTGTCCCCCGAATATGACAATACTTTTGTTTTCTATCTAAAATATGCCTTTAGCTCTCCCCACGTTATGAGTCGATCACCTGGGAACTTTTGTTGATGCATCTGCTTCATTAGTTTTTATGAAAATCAATGGTAAAATAATGGCAGGCCAAGGAGAGAGCCAATTGGTGATTTTTGTCTGAGCCCGGTAAAATATGCGAAAGCTTGTTTGTTGTTAAAAGTTTATTATTGGGCACTTGTCCCCGAATTTCCAATTTGTCATGATAAACGGGGTTTTCAGACAAGAGTATTTCTAAATTTTCACGCGGACGCATTTATTGCTGTTTTCGTTATACACTATAAAATCAGCAAAATATGCTTGAAAACAGCAAATTATTACATAATTTATATACCATGGATCCACATAATCTGTGAAAAACGCCAAATGTCTCTTTAAAAAGATTTATTTTCCGCGCGCCACGCTTTAATTAAAAGACAATTTCACTCGTTTGAAACAATGGACAATCCCAGAATAAATCTATTCTATAAAGTGTCTTACGGAGGCTCGACGAGGCACGGAATTTATTCTCATTCGGCACATACTTGAAAAGGAGCGGTAGACGGAGTTTTTCATCGCCCGGATTTAATTTAGGATTCGATAGTGACGTGTTCCGAAATGACCAGATTTCGTACATCTTCCATAAACATTTTACAACTAAACATAAATTCCTCAAAATTCCTTTGGGCCAAGTCAGCCAACTTGAAAACAATCCACACAGGACAAGAATGACGATTTATTGAGTTTTTAACATGATCAGACGTGGTAGCACCATGCCTACATAGATACAACAACACAGGTCATGAAGCATGCCTAACTAGAAATTTTGAATTTATTAAAGAAATATGAAAATGATTGATTTAATCTGTGTCACTGCATTTCATTCACCAAAAATAAAAAGAGCTAGAAAAAAAAATGAACTGGAAGGAAACAATACTGTAACACTCTTCAGTCTTTACGTTCTCATATCCATTTTTAAAGGGGTCATGGCGAAGAAATTGCACATAAAATGGGTAAAACGCAAACATGCTACAACAGGCAAAGCACACCAATAGTTGTGCCAATTTAACCAGACTTGAACAGTAGTATGGCTACTTGACCCATATAAAAATAAATAAAATGTTTGGTTTCATGTGTAACATAACTTCCAAAATTTCTTCCCACAATGCAATGCCATGTGGGGTTGTATTTTTTGTCAAATTCCTTCTTTATGTATGCAGCAATATCCTTCTCGATGTTGAACTTTTCCATCGCCTGTGAAACGCATTCAATAAGTATAAAGATGAAATTGAAAAGAGATCATGATGCATCTGACCTTCTAAAATTGGCAATAACAATTCACATTTTGCTTAGCTGTATGTGTTCCCATCAGAAAAATTTAGTTAAGACATATTTCGTGAGCTTGAGTCACTGATCACCATCTGTGGTTCATGCTCGACAATGCTTGATAGTTTTCTAATAAACACAACTTTGTTAATGAGGTATTTTTTTTCAGAACAGGTGAAACCTGAAACAAAAACTTGGAACTGGAAAATTATATCAGCCATATGGAGCACAACATCACTGGAGAACTTTCAATTACCTGGAACTTAATTTAATTCACTTATGCCCAGAAACAGAATCATCCCTAGTCAACTGAAACCGATAACTGTAAGAGACCCTACTTGTTTTTTTCTTATCTAGATAAGGCTCATTGGAAATATGACTCCTGATCACTATTTGTAGTTTCAGTGAACCAACAAAGGAAATATTTTATACTAACGATAACCAATATAAAATAAAAACCTGTTGTGATGACTCCACTGCATCAGCTTGCATGTCTTCACTCATATCTGCATTTTTTATGACTGCTTTTTTGTCCCCCATTACGTCCTGGAATGAAGTAGAGTAGAGTATTTATGGGTTAACAACGAATTAGTTTTCTGAAATAGCAATTCCCATCTTCTCCGCGGTTCTAAATACATTCTAATGGCAATACATTCTAACAGGTATAAGGACATAATTTAGGAATAACGGAAAGGGTAAGAAAAAGTGGTGACAAGGGCAGACATGGAAAAACTGTGGACATATGACTAATATGAGAAACTGGACCTGTTTTTCCTGAAGTCTGTTTGAATTTTATAAACGTAGCCATAGGTTTTCAATTGACCGATACACAATTCTAAACTATTTAAACTATTGCCATGCGCAACCAAATGAAAACAAATTTTAATGCAATAATGAAAACTTTCAAGTCATGACGGGTAATGAGCAGAGACTTCCAAGACAACTGCATTATTCTAATACATTAGAATATAAACATATTCGAAATGGCAAAATTCTACATTATATTCCGAATAGTGGCTTAGGAAAATAATGGAACTCATTTTCGCTATGCAAATTGGTACGGTTTAATCAAACATGAAAAATTACAGCATATACTCAATAGTTTTAAGGATTTTGCAATAAATATTTTTTCTTAAGAAGTTGGTTTTGAAGAATGGTTTTTCATTAACAACAGTGAAATTCTAAAAAGTGAATTGTTTTTCACTATCACTGATAATGACTTTGCCAAACTGTAATAATTGAATGTATTCGAGAGAAATTGTTAAACTGTGGTTCAAATGTTCCAAGTATAAAATATTACTGTAATGTCAAAGGTAGATATATCAAAGGGGATTGATATTATCAGTAAAAAAGTAATCAGAGCTCATTTTTTGCATAAAACACAACTAAAAAAATTTCAACAGTGAATTTAATATGCGAATATTACTTGGACAAAAATAATCAGACACCATGCAGGTAAAGTCAGCACTATGCATCAACAGGGGACAAGCAACTCTCAAACCTACCAAATAGCAACTGCGACTTATTAGCTGCCAATTAGCCGGTGTCCCGGGGGATGAAAGATATGCAGACAATATAAAGCAACATATGCTGTCAAAATATAGCCTACTGGCGTATTGAACACATAACAGTGAAACTGCTTTTTTAAAACACTTGTATGATACAGACAAATTCCATATCTATTTGTCTCATGAGGCAATGTCCAACAAATTTTATTGCAAAATCAATTGAAAGTTTTTTTTGTTTGCCCCAAGTGGCTTCTGTTATGAATAATTATCAGTGACCTAGTTTCTCTTTGATTGTGGTAAGTGTGTACGCATTCAGTCAAAAACGACGTGCAGAAATCTTTATTGTTGGGAAGTATTTCAAGTATCAATGCTTTTAGATTTGAAAAATTGAAGGTATTTTATGCAGAATTTGCTACAAAGATTTCAAACCTATTTTGTATATATTTTGAGAAAGTTATGGGTAAATTTGAATATAATATGGTGGAATTTATGATTTATTGAAAAAATAATTCAAATATATGCAGAATTTATTGTAATTTTAGCCAAAGGCCCACAATGAATCACAGAAATGAGTATTCGATTCATTGATCTTATTAAATCTAAAAGCAGCATACCTATTCTGTGCCAAAGTGGAATTGGTTTACAGCTAGGTATGGGCAATCCAGAATACTCAACAATTCCCGAATTACTGGTATTCCAGAAGACTTGTGGTATATCAATTATAAAATATTGAATCCTATTCCTAAATTCCTGATAACATTGCATTAAAAAGTGCATTATGCAGAAGGCGAACGAAAGAATAAAGTCAACCAAATTCAAGTCTCTAACAAAAAAGGGTATCACTAAAGAAAACAATTTATATTCAATTTATGGTGACAAATGAGAAATACAATTACGATAATCAAGCAAGAGTGATTTTGATGTGTCCTAAAATCACTCTGTTTGTTGCCCATATGATCATATAATCTGGATAAGGTGAATCTGACACAGAAAACATTTACTAGTAAAACACAAAAACTTTCAAGGAAATGTTGAATAAGAGCAAATAGGAAATCATATATTCTATATCATTTGATACCAGAACCAACTCTCTAGCTCTCTCTAAAATACATAGGCACTCCAAATGTGCAAATGTATACGATTGGCCAATGAAATTAATTTATAAAAAGGTCATAATAGCATGCCTCTCTAATACAGATGTCATCATACATATAATTTAACAAATTTGGATAAGTATTGAAAATGGGGCAGAAAAGCTTTGTATCCGATCATTTAGATTCTGTGGTCCCGATTTTTTATCACAGAACTTTTGGAATATTGCGTGTCTGGATGTCTAAAATATTCAAATCACAAGTTCATAAATTATTCTATTACGACTTCTCCAGTTATCCGGTACGGGCTTTAGGATAGTCCTAACGAATATCCTGCGAGTCATAAGAGGCGACTAACAGGAAGCCAAGAAGTGGTAGATGGTTTTTCCATTGACCAGGGCAGATACCACTCACTGTACTTTACCATGACGGTTGAGTTCCGTTTGGTATGTTTTCCGTTTAGAGTGAAGTTGCTGGAACCACATCTTTTAGTAACGTTAGCTCTTTGCTATTGGGTGGGCGTTGGGTGGTTCCCATTGGAAGCTGCTTCCAGCATCCAGACTTGCTCAGAGTGAATTTCAATAAAATAAATAAAAGATTTCATAAAAACAAATATATACGCTTTCATCTTGTCTATCTTGTCTTAAGACTTTGAATATTCAATTCCCAAATTTTGTTTGATTCAGTTTCGATATCCATAGGTATTCGATTTTGTATTCAGTGTCAACGTATTGGTAACAACGAATCTAAAAAGAGTCTGGGGACTATGTGGTACTGGTATACCGTAGCAGTGATGGTTTCCGAAACTTCTAGTCCCACCCAGTATAGCCTCAGGCCATAGTAATGTGGTTAACTATCCTACGCTGTGTCTTGATACAGCCGAGGTTCAACACATCGTAGTGTTGTATACTAGCAACGCTAGTATTGACGATGATTGGGGTGCCCGGTTACCTCAATCGGTAAAGTGTTGGGAATGCGCTTCGAGCTACGCATCTCTGATCATCATGACGCAGGTTCGAATCCCGTGGAGGATGATGATTATATGCGAGAGGTCTGCTGAATGCCTCGCCGGTGGTTAAAGTGAGCGCTGCTTACACAGTACAGCTTCCTACACCAACCAGGTCCATGCACAAGAAAAATCAGAAATACAATAATCCAAAAACCTTCACTCTGATTCAGAAATGGTATCTGCACGAGAGGTTGTGGTTCGCCATATGGTTAAGCTGTATTCTCGGCTTTCCTCACCCGCAGAATAAAAATGATATCCTATCCTAACTGCTAACCTAAATACCTCGGGTCTAGTGAAGTTTAGTACCATATTCCCGAATGTCATTAAAATAAAAACTGGCAGAATATTCTCATCCTAACTAGGGGGCGCCAATGCTGCAAGCAAATGGCATTGTCTCCGGGGTTAGGATGAGTCGCTTGCAACATGAGAAATTATTATGATAATCGGACCTATGGTACTAAACTTCATGAGACCAATACCTAATAATATTGTTTTTTTTCTTTTACATATATTTTTTTTTCAAGGGTTTTTGCCGCACACCAGTGTTTTAGGTCGACAGGGCCTTGTGCAACTATCCCGTCTTTTATTCTTCTGTATCCTTAAATTTTATATTGATTATTACGAGGCGAATAAAAATACATACATACATACCTCTAGGTCTACGAATTACACATCCAGACAGGAGAGTTTAAAATGAAAAATGTCATCGTGCTTACCTCAATGTTAGTAGCACTGGGCTAATTCCTATATCTCAGCAGCACAGAGCAGGTACCGTAAATAGCGTGATAGGCAGATTTTCGGTCTCCGAGGAAGATTCCACCCGAGCTACGACTAGACCATAAACCGCAGCAATCGTCACAAACTAGGCTAAGGAGGCCTAAGTTCTGCAAAGAAGGCTGACGTTAAATGGAGTTCAGCACTTGGAACAATCACAACAACGCAAACACATGCACGATGCAAACTGCATATCTAACATGCCAGCTTTTTATTGGTCGTTGAATGTTTTTTGATGCAGTTACTATGCTTTTATTGGCGAAGAATACTATATGAAATTAGTCTCACAGCAGACCTCTTAATAAACATTTTGTTGATCGACGTTCGGCTGGTGTGGTGATAATCAGCCACTAAGGTAATATGCATGTATTGGAAAGAAAATCAATTTTTCTTACAGTCAATAAAGAAAGCAATTAACAAACGCCGTTTTTAGAAACAATAACAATATTTCTAACCCAGGAATGACGAGAATTTTATTCAAATACCACAGACAAACAAAAGAGTTTTAGCCCACACAATGATCTTATAAATAAATTCCAAGAAACCGGTTTTCGAATTGTTACTACTAGAAAATGCAACTATAGGGTACGGCTCACCGAAAGGGTCACTAAAAAACACTGTAGCCATCGTTTCAAGTTATAAAGACTTAGTTTTACACTGTGTCTACCAATATCAAGAAATACTTTTTGAACAACTTTCGTTCAACATTTATTTTTTTTAAGAAGCAACGCCCGAATTCTCCCAGTTCGTGTCTCATTATTATTATTCTGACTGCTCTTCACATTCTGGCTAGCACATTTCTCAACCAATTATTTCACTTACTCAAGTCATTTAACAACGCTCGCACTCACACTGGTGTCCCCTGTTTTATAAATTATACCCAAACTCATTCCTTATTTTCTGTGCATATTTTGTGATAATGTTTTATGATGGTTCAAAGTTCATATTCCACCCAGAGCTATAACTTCAGATATTTTCATCAATCACTGTCAAGAACTTGACAGCGCTTTCTTCTTAAAAAACATAGGTAACATGTACCGATTCGCGCTTGCTACAAGTATAAATTAAATCACTCACTGCCATATCGACTTATTTATTCTCCGGATACGCAAGGGACGTGGGTTTGCGATTTAGAAAGCCGCCCCATCCGTTACACTTGTCTTCTTCAACTCTTGCTCTAAAGCTCTGTGAAAAAAAATGATTAAAACTAAGAAATTTATATTTTCACTCTTTCTCTTTATAAAGAAACATTATATATTTTAAACTAGATAGTCGCTACATCTAGAAAATTCGTTGTAAAGTGGTAGGTAGGCGACATGGTGTTTAAAAGCGCTTTACAAATTTTTTAAACAGGCGACTTCACTCGACACTTGAAAGTAAAAACTGGCCCTAGTCTGCAAGCGATACGGACTCTATCCATCTTATCCGAAGCGTTGAAAGTACTGTCATATGTGTTACGTCGTGCTTCTTTACTAAAACAATAAGATTAGAAAATAATCCACTGGAAAGTGATTTTCTTTTTGCTAAATTTCCTCAAAAAAAATAAAATTTCAACATACTTTGCGCATATGAATAAACCGAATATTTCTAATAACTGTTTTTAGATGAAGCATGTGATGGCTGGTTTCATATTGCTTTTGGGAAGTCTCATCAAGTATTCTTAGAAATGAATGTTGTATTATTTGTCGCACTATTCTGACTTATCCCGAATTTTATGGGTTTTATATTACCGTGAACAAATTTTAATCGATAGTACAGACTTCAAATTCCAGTTTGCTTTTAAATTCCTAGATACGCGCATCTGCTGGCTCGTAAGTTATGATGTTGATTTGACTCGATTAATCAAATCCAGTATATTAGTAAGAATTTTACAACTGCTTTAATCTTGACACTAATCAACTTCTCTGAAATTGGAATAAAAACATTCTTTTTAAAAAAAATTGTCATTCGGCTGCAATATTCGTGAATGTATATTGGCAAAAATAAGTTTATCAACAGTGTCAAAACTATTTTTTAAAATAATAATAGCAATAATATTTTAGGGAAAACTTTAATTAATAAGGAATTGATAAAAATTCATACACGTGAGTTAATAATGGAAGGAAGGTTACAGATTTGGAGAGGACGAAATTCGTAAAAGTAAACAGGAGCTATAAGTGGAACTCCCCTCGAAAGGGCGAAACATCGGAGAATTAATGCTTGGCAAAACGTGTTTTAACTAAAATATATATTATTGATCCTTTATGAGAGAATTATAATTATTTAAATGCAATTTATGTAGTAGAAAAATACAAGCTAGAATCCCGAAAACGGTTTGCCTAATTAAGTTTCGTCGATATCGGTTTCATCTTATGAATTTGCTGTTTTTTTATTGAAATTAACTCTGAGCAAGACCGGAAGTAGTGCCCAAAAGGAACCAACTAAGGAATTCTATTAATATTTCTATACTACCATGACAATTCAAGATGGAAATTTCCTAAATTTTTACTACACAAAAAACCTTTCATGGACATAAACAAAATATGTCCCCGAATTTATAATGTTTGTGGATGTGGCCCTAAATTTCAAAAATTTGCTTGTTTAAAATATGAGAAAAACGGCTGCCGCAGGCAAAAAAATATCCTCTAAAAAGCATTGGATTTTATTTCATATAACGAAAAAACAAGCAAAAGATGGCGCCGGAAAATTGTTCGAAAATGGGATTTCGGCCTCAAAATTGACTGAATAAGTGTATTTTATTGGGGCGTTAAAGGCACGCGAAAATATTTTTATATTTTAAATATTTTTTTCCGTTTCAAAGCGTTTAAAAGGCCTGGGCAAAAAATCGGGGGGGGGTCATTGCAAGCATGCCACTCCCCCTAAATAGGCTATTGCGGTGCGAAGTATAAAACATAATTTTAAACAATTTAGCAATATTGAAATTGTTGATGTTTTCAACCATCAGCTATATATGATACTCAGTATTTCTAAATCAAGTTGACCGGGGCCTGTCATCCTTTAATCCGTTGAAGTGGGTGTTTTACATTCCTTTCCAATATACATAATGATGCCCTGTCAGGCTATTTATTTGGTCAAGTATGAGACACAGGTGGGACGCATCTCAGGGGCACGTTCCATCAATGACCCATGCTTGACAAAACGTGTTTCAGAAGTGTTTTTAAGATAGGATAATAAAATAATTTCAGATATATACTATTGTTGACAATGTAAGAATAATTTTTATGATGCAATATTTATGTACAAAAAATTCAAAACAGTCAAACTATTTTCTGAAATTAGTTATGTACAAGCAACAAATATTAAAAAAAAAAAATAGATTTTTGTTGAGCCAGTGACGGCCTCGCTTCGCCGCAGCAAGTTCTATCTGAGTCTATGCTTGACAAAATAAATTTTTAAATTGAATATACATTCAAAAATAGCAGTTGTTAAAAATGTGATAGAGGCATAGTAAACGTTGAAGAATAAACAAAAACGAAAAATATATTGAAAAATGAACAATACACTTATGAAGGTCATGTGTAGATGTTATTGTGATTGCATTGAGTTTTATTCCATTAAATGTATTTTTTTGTATAATTATGCGTGTACGATGATGTTAGGATCAATCCTAAATGAAAAAATAAATAAATATTCCCAAGTAACAACGAAAATTAAATAAAATTTATTTCAGTAGATAATATTTTAAGACAATTTCTTTTTCAAATCTCGAGAAATTTACTTTTTATTCATTCATTTAATTTTTATTGCATCTCGCTCCAAGCAAGACCGGAAGCAGCGCCTAAAAGTTTTCAACTAATGGGCACTTAAGTGGCAAAAAGCTACTACATATCAAAGTACCAGCAATTGCACTTTCAAACATCCCAGGAATTATTCAACCACTATAACAGTTCAGTACAGAGCAGTATCTGCCCTGGGCGATGGCAAAACCATCCATCACGCCACAAATGTTTTCGAAAACTGTTTTCGAGGCGGCCGAGTATGTCTTTCCGGAGGATATGGTATTATGTCTTTCAGAAAGATACGCTGGGTTATGCAATGACTTCTGGTCCACCGTTTCACTAACGATTTCAATATGGTGTTTTGTAGATGTATCAGAGCATATACTTGGACATAACAGGCTCAATGTAGTTGTTTGTTGTCCAAAGTGCGTGAGTATGATATTTTCCTAGGAATTACCTGATATCTTACTCAGAGCAATGCCGGAAGCAGAACTTAAAAGAAAAAAACTAACAGCTTCTGAAATAGCAAAGAACTACTTAAAATGTAGTACTATCAACTGCATTAAAAGCAAAAACATCCCAAAGCCCACTAAACCGCTATTAAAATGTTCAGCAAGTGGGATCTGCCATGGGCGATGAAAAAAAACATCTACCATTTTCTAGAAACATTCAAGCTATCACTACGGTACATCGTAACAGAGGGTTGCAAAACTAACGACGTAAATCTTGGTTTCGAGAATTCGTAGTCAAATTTTTCCGTTCGAACCCTACTGAAAATCAGTTACTCTCTCAACAGCATGTTTAATATTTTTAATAATAGATCGATCCATTTAAATTGCACAAAGTTCCATACTTTTTTAATTGTTTCTTGTTTTAATATATTGCAATCAGGCCCGACGCTCGGACCGCGCTGTAAGCTTGTGTATTCAATATGTATAAACAGTGACGGACGGAAATAGAACTTGTAGAAGCCATAACTCGATATCAAAAAGTGGGACCTTTATTAAAGCACTAATTTATCCGTGGACGGGAAAAATGTTGGAAGTTCTTGCGATGCGAACGGTGAGTCTCTATTATTGTCTCCAAGATATATCCCGCTTTCTGTACTGGCTCCAGTCAATTGTACGCGATCCGCACTGCGATCCCAGTTTGTTCCTGGTATAAATCCTTTTCCTTTGCGCCTGAAACATGAAAAACAAATTTTGGATAAGGAATTGAATGAGCTTTGTAGTAGAAAAGTCAATAAATCAAAATTTTTTAGTTGACTTTTTGAGGAGTTGTAAAAAAAACTATGAATTTGCGTTCGTAGTTACAGTCATCTGTAATATTGTGACAATGCGCTTGAAGGAATACGTTTTACCAATTCGAATCGGATCGAATCACTAATTTCGTATTGATAACAACATAATTGATAACAAGAAATTTATAGTTGCGAATTTGTATCATTATCATAAACAGATTTTTTTAGAGGCAATGTATTTTAATTCACACTACATGTCAAAAAAAAGTTCATCCTTTTAAAGACAAATGTCTTCTGTCGATAAAAATAGAAATTCTACTTCATTTGGCAAGTTTTGTGAAACTATTATTTTATCTTTAGGCGTTATTCTAAATACCCATGTCTACTAAAAAATGTAAATCACTACTATACCTTCTCACAACGACAACAATAGCTGCTATAATCGCACATAAAACGATCAATGCGAAAACAAGACCGACGATAAGTCCCGTGTTGTCTTTAGCTCCATTACCTGGTGCTTTAGATGGCTCTGAAAATAAAGGCAAATATTAAAGAGTGCCCTAAAACCAGGATATGATTTCATTTCTATCCCACGGGCGGGGGAACCGAGAATGAGGCTTGATCATATGGCGATCCACTTGTAGATACTTGTTTCAAGTCGGATGTTGAGGTTTTTGCCTAAGCGATCAAGTGAATTTTTCGTGCATGCACTTGGTTAGCTTACGCGAACCGCCATACGCCGGCGGGGTGTTCGCCAGTGTCCGTCTCATATTTCTATTCACCACCATGTACGGAATTCGAAACCAGGACGGTAAGAAGAAAGATGCGTCGCTCGAAACATATTTTTAACGCTTTCACCAAATGAGCTAGCCGTGATCTGGAACGTCACGACAATACTGATTGTACAGGTATTGATACCCCGAAATGAGCTAATATCGATACAAGCGGTTTACTGAGCATAGACACTGCTGGTCCCGCTGCGGCGAAGCGAGGCCATCACTGGTTCAATTTTACATTTTATTCATGGGAAACGGATAGATGGATCGGGCCTTAGCGGTGAGATCTAAATCTACATAAGTATTTGAAAATCCGAAGCGGTTTTGAAATCGTCGCATATTCAGAAAAAAATTGGATTCTGGTACTGATTTTCAATCACAAATTAGTTTATATCCAAACGGCCATTCCGTTTGATACGCCCCTTGTTTTGCTAGATCGCGTTTAGAATAGATCTTTACAGTTTTGACCATTTCAAAGCCAAATCCAAAATGTCAGGGATTTCAATGAGCGCGAAATTGTGCAACAAATGTACTAACAACGCTAAAGACAGTGAGGACGGTAATTCACAATTTTTGTTAACCATTTTGACCAACCTTTTACAGCGTGTGTGACTTTCCCGCCAGAATTCAATGTTGTCGTCTGCTGGTCTATACGTGGACCTTGGCTTTGAGCTGGTTTGGAAGTTGTGGATTTATGTATAATAGATTTAGTCGACGTAGTTTTGCTAGTCGTAGTAGTTTGTTTAGTGGTAGAAGAGGTTGTTGTTGTGATTGGTATAGTTGGAACTGGTGTTGTATGAGTTGCTCTAACTTCCGCGTCACAGGATTCTGGTCCTACTGCTGTCCATGTCGAAGAAGGCTGACATTCGTACTGAAGTAAAAGAATAATTATGCATTATCATCTGATCGTTTGTAGAATTCCGAATAGTCACGTATTCTATCATTATTATAAAAAGTAAATTCGCTTTTCGATTATTCGTGAATTAAGTCGATTTCCAGTAAAATAAGCAATATATAATAAAATATCAATAATTTCGTCGACCTGAAGTGTTGAAACAGTATTCTATTTATATGGTGAAATTCAAATCCCGTTCGAACTAAGCTTTATAAACAATCTCAATCGATGCATAGTTATTACCGGGGTACAAGGAATAATATATAGACTTGCAGTATAGGACACCGCGACACCATTCCCGAGGCGCGATCGTGCTACTAATTACTGGAACAAGCATAAGATTATGGTTGCAACTTCCATATACGTTTATTGTCGATTCCAAACATTCCGAATAGAATCTGATTCGAACACAAAAATGTTAAGGGAAATTTAATAAGGGCTAATTCATTTCTTTCCGATGAGAAAATACGCGTTGTCAAGTCTGGGCTAGTGATGGATACCACCAAAAAAATGGAAATTCACAGTGACGAATTTTCACATTGATCCAAGACTTTTGCTAGGGAAATTGAAGAGGGTATTCAAGGGGGCCGGTATTTTGGAATAAAGTTCGATAAAATCACTACAAATTGGAGAGAGTTCAAAATAATATTGCCGATATCCCAATCTGATGAAATTTTGTATACACATGTTTGTGGCTGGGCAAAACCGAATAATTTCGAATTCAAGTATGATTCAGATAATTTCATTGAATCTGATCAAATCTTTAAATCTATGTAAACAGCAATTAATATATCTTTTCTGTAATAATCTGCCTCAATAATTACTATAGAGAAGCGAAACGAATGTACTCCTAATCATATTAACAAACTCAAAGAGACCATGTTCATGTTTGATCGGCGCTTCGAATCACCAAATTAAATTGCCAACCGTACCCTTGTTTTGAGCGTGTGTGTCACAGAGAGATCGCGTCGCCAGGGCATGATCAAACGAGTCATGCAGAAATGGTATACCCAAATATGTTACGTAAAGTATTAATCACTAATAAATCGCGCCATCAAGACGCGATTTATCTCTGACTCATGCTTGACTGAATGAACTTTCACACTGGGATGCCCAATTAGTTAACTTTTGTTACTTACTTGATATGCGAGTCCAGGTATACCAGGACAAGTGACATTTATGATGGATCCAATTTTATTTCCGCACGATGGATTCCCCAATGTTGCTCCATCAGGTGTCGACGATTGCAATAAAATACTATAGCAAGTTCTCACTGTGGAAAATAAAAAAAGTATTGTTACGAATTTCCTGATCAAAACCTAGAAATTTTGTTGGATTTTGCAACACTGTGATGTATTTGTGCCACTAGGGCAAAATGGTTAATCTTGTGAACTTAGAATCGAGTCAATTAATTTTTTCAAATCGAACCCAATATTTTAACTAAAACCATTAAAATAAATGGGGAAAATAGTTGCCAGAAAAATTTTGAACATTGAAAAATTAACATCTGTTTATAAGAAATAATTGTTAGTGTTGATTTCGGATGGTGCGTGAACCACGCGAACCTATTTAAATATTTTTAATCAAAGTCATCAGTTTCGTCAACCAAAAAGTCAACTTTTATTTGACTCTTAAAAAAACAGTCCATTTTAATAGACATAAAAATATGTAACACATGATGAATGGCACGGGTTCCAACCCCGGCGAAATAGAGACAAGATCAATGAACGCAAATAGTTTCAATCAGCATCACATGGGGGGTGCCTCTAGGCGAGGCACTGAAACCCACCGTCTTGGGACGATACTCAGTAACCTAATTGGTCACACACCAGATAAAATAGTAATGAGCAAGACAAATCGCTTTCATAAATCGTTCTCAATCTGACAGAAAACAGCAATTAGAGAACAAAAAAAATAATAATAAAACCTAGAAAACCCTGCAATACGCTCACGAAAGACCTTGGCAGAAAACGTTAACTGACAAAATAGAAAAGTTTTCTGACGCTCACCTATAACGTTGATTCTAAATTTACAAGTTGCCTTGTTTCCACTTTTATCCATTGCATTATACAAGAAAGTATAAAGCCCTTCTTTCAATTTAAGAGGTTGCTCGAAGTCATGCTAAAAAAGATAACAAACCAATTTTAAACAAAAGTAAATTCTTCAAGCATCAAACAAGTGATAATAGGCGTGGGCAAGCAAAATAATAGACTTGAGATCTAAATGTTTAGGCACGAAGTGTCAAATGTACTAAGAATGTATCAATTTTGTCCCGTACTTTTCACGGCTCATCTGGGGCTACGAACAAACTGCAACTTTCCAAGCAGATAAAACTTGCAGATGAATGTTTTGAGTATGGGCCACTGATGGAACGCGCCATTATGGCGCGGTCCATCTGCGGCTCATTCTCAACAAAACGAAAATATCAAACTTTTTAAAAATACATGTTCACCTTTTAAAGTATGATAATCAAACATTTTCTTACCGATTTTCTTATTATGACTGGGAGACCTGAATTGTCAGTGGCCACGGGTTCAGTAAAATTATATTCGGCTTCGTCGCTACATTCGTCTGTCTGTATTCTGACGTCATCAGGACAAGTATCGCCGAAACTAGGAGGTTCATCATCAACTAAATATGAAAAAATATTAAGTAAGATTTCACTCAGAGGCTTTCGCTACATGAGGCATGGGAGGATTTAAATAGTAGAGCCTAGTTGCACGTTAATATTTTACTTTCGGTTGTTGATCGTGTTGTCTTTATATTTGGTGGTTGGTAATATTGGAAAATCTAATTAAAGTTAATTCCGTATTTTGGTTATTTGAATTTCATTCATTTGTCAGTACACTGTAACAAAATTGCAGTAAAATCACTGCTATTTAACAGTAATTCGACTTCATGATATTGAAATAAAACTACTATAAAATCGTCTTCTTTGCCAATTATAGACTGTCACACCACCGAGGTGTGATCCATGGCTTTAGAATAGTCCTAACGTATTTCCTGCGTGTCGTAAAAAGCAACCAAAAAAAAAGCAAAGAAGTGATAGATGGTTTCACCATTACCCGAGGCAGATACCACTCACTGCACTTTACCATGGCGGCTCAGTTCCGTTTGGGATGTTTTACGTTTAGAGTGCTGTTGCTGGTACCCCATCTTCTAGTAGCTCTTTGCTATTGAGTGGTCGTTAGTTGGTTCCTTTCAGGCACTGCTTCCGACCTTGCTGAGAGTGAATTTAAATAAAAATAAAAAAGTATGACATCCTCGAATGCCAAAATAGGATATATGATTCGAACCCCATGATGCTCAGAATGTTCTCTCAGAGCAAGGTTGCTAGACTTATATCACGGAGATGTCTTCATACTGATGTGAAGCATAGGTGCAGTAATAAAGATTGAGGCGTGAGGCATATTATTCACCCCAGTTTGAAAAGCAACAAAAATGTAGATCAGTTAGATTGAAAAAGCAGGTCATTGATTTCGAAGTATAGACGTTCGTAAAATAATTAGTTCATGTATAAAATTATTTGTGATGCTGAAGGACGTTCAACACCTTAAAAGGATATTCACAGACAGTCGAACATGCGGAATCAGTTGAAAAAAGTTTCATAGAAACGTGGACAGAAAGTTTCCTTCCCGCTCTGAAAGCTTCCTTTCCGATCTTTTGCCAAGTATAAGACGCTGATGGATCGCGCCGTCGAGGCGCGGTCCATACGTGGCTTATGCTTGACAAAAACAAATTTTTTTTGATTGGGTTAAATATATGTTACAATCTCACCTGTAGTAGAAACTTGTACACACGAATTGTTAGCGGCAATATATTCATAATGATTCTCACATACGCACTTATATTTGACATTATTTTTGCCAGGAATAACAGGTAGACAAAGATGAGGACAATCTGATTCAGCACAGGGACTTTTTCCTGAAAAAGAAAATTAAAATGCGTACTAAAATATCAAAGTAATACTAATGTAAACATCCCTCCAGCTCGTCGACCTAGTAATTTGAGCGATGATTTATTTCGTCAGTTCAATTTATTATCATTCCTTCGCTTCGCTACGGTGTTCTTAGGCTATTAACTTTTAAAGGGGTGTTATAGTTGATTTCTTTTAGACGGACTTGCTCAGAGGGATGTTCTATGAAAAAGTACAGGGTAGCAGTATACACATGAAATATTATACTGTAACAAAAGTTCAGTGAACTTATTAGTTATTTGCAGTTTTGCATATTTCCGAAGTTGAAAAAAACGTTATGTTGATGAGATTTATGCCAATTTGGCTATAAAGAGTCAATTTTTGTTAAATAAAGGGAGGAAAATAACGGTTAAAGATCAGTGATTTTGTTGTATTTTTTGTAACAGTGATATACACAGTCATAACCGCTCAGCCAATATCCACGATTAGCTATCATTGGATATAGCACCGATGGGAAATAATCTGAAACCATAGAAATATCTGAATTAAGCATGTAGATCAAACGGACATAACGTGCGATTTCGGTGCGGTAGTGTGTCATTTATACAGGATACAAATATTTCACCAGTCAAACAACGTTTTAAGCATGGCTCACTGATGGTGATCCATCAGTGTCTCATGCTCGACAAAATAAAAAAAATGTGGATTTTTTGTATGTTTCTACAAAGGAAGCCGCAATTAAATGAATTTCCGTGCCCAGTCAAAAGAGTCTGAAATATATAAAAACGAGTTCATAATATAACGTTGTAGCATATTACGTTACTTCCTAATTTTTTCTTTTTTTTTGGTTAGTCAACTAAATTCATAACAATATTTTGAAATTTCGGATCGATACTTTCACTACACGCGCAGACGTACACAAACACGACTTAAATCATGACTGCAGCACTTTTCATTCACAAAAAATGCGATCAATCGATACATCAATGCCGTTCTTGAAATATAACGTATTCGCTAAGCATTTCGTAGTCTGTGCTCTTTGGAATAAGCAAATGATGGACAACAATCGATATCCGATCGAAAACTGGTGACAGACAAAACCGAAGAGGTGAATTTAGCCTCAGTCGAAATAACGTCGATAGGTTATTTTTTGTTGAAAATTAATGGCGTCGACAAGGCCTGGTCTATTTCTGATTCGTTCATGCTACAAAAATGGGTTCACTAGATTTGTTATTATTGCTAAAAGATATGATTAATTGTAAATACCGACCTTGGTGTATCATTGACAAAAATAACCTCCTTATTTTTCCAAATTGCTGCATATGTGTTAATCGGTGTGTTCTTTCATGTCTACCTATTTTTTCTGTTTTGAAATTATATCAGAATGGCGTGGGAAACAACAACTGAGAGGACGATCGAGCATTGAAGATCGTATCAATCGAGCATTGAAGATCGTATCACATCATTTGCTTCGTTTATATTGAAATGCCTTTTTCGTTTGAAATTCGATATTAACCGATATTCAGCCGATACCAATACATCCCTAAACCCTTTAACATGTAAATTCTGTCGTCAATACGATCGACTCAAATTCATTGCATACCTCGTGGAAAAGTAGTACTATCATAGATATATACTGCTGAAAGTTGATAAAACATCCTCGGTCCAAACTGTCGAAGTTCATCAGTCGTTCCATTGATATTATCTGATATTGTGACGTCATGAACACTCACACGGACCAGATTTTTATTGGCCATGTCGGATACGTAGAGATAGTTTTGGTAATACGCGATCCCGGTAGGGAATGGACGTTTCTGGTAAAACAACAAAAAGTTATTCATAAAAATAAAATAAATTTTTTGATGTTTTATGGACAATATTTTGTTCAAGAACCCCAGTTGGTAACATCCCAATCAGAAATTTTATTTCGTTAAAATGAGCCACAGATGGTCGGCGTGATCCATCAATGGCACACGCTTAACAAAGTATGCTTAAAAAATATTTTCTGACTGATTTTGTCGAAATCGAAGCATGTAAAATTATGATAATATTGTATAATCAGCAACCAAAACAAAATAAAAATTCAGGCCAAATTTAAATTCAAATTTCAAGTTTAGTGCCATCGCTTTAACTGCATCCCTCTGGGCATTAAAAAACAGCCCCAATTTAAAATTTATATATTTATATTGTCTTTTAGACCGCATAGTAGGTATGTTTAAATCTGTGCTCAAATCAGTCGATATGCATTCAGTATTTGTTGTTTAGTGTTTCGTCTCACAAAAACAAAATGTGCAGCCAACCTCGAGCGAAAGCGAAAATTTTCGCATCAAAGTCATTAAAATTAATATTAAAAATAAAGTAATTGAAACTCTATTTTTTTTCAAATACAGCCAGTTTCGACCGCCTTAGACTTGTGACAAATAGTACAGACTAGGATTGTAAGACGGAGTATGTGCTCAGTTGAAAAGCTTATATAAAATTTTATTTTGCCGAGCATGAGGCCGCCCAGGCGCGATTCATATGTGCCTCATGCGCAACAAAACAAAACTTCAGACAAGAAAGGGAACCAGCAACGAAATCCACATATGTTTGTTCCTAACATGCGGAAGCTAACTTTAGCCTACATTTTAAAAAAGTAAACCAGACTCAATTTGTTGCGTGCTACAAAAGCGTAGTACCAAAGAACGATGTTAAAAAAGGAACAAGGAAACGTGAGGTTTCAATGCTAATTACGCGTCTTGTTAATGACGCATGCGTCGGATTTGAATAATTTGCATTTAAACTCGCCGGATTCTTAAAACACGCAAAATAGGAACCCAAAGATTACGTCGAATTGCATCAGAAAGTTGATATTGGCATAGAAATGAAATTGTCATAATTGTCTAGATTATATATATTGTAGATAGTGAATCGCACTGTCCCGCCTATTTCTGTCTTATTTAATTAAAAAAATTATTTTCTCAATCTATATTGCGTGTGTGATCCGCCTTCCGCCTTGACTTCGGTTCAAGTTTAATCCATTTTCGCCAAACCACTCAATATAATCAATTACTTTAAAATTTCGATTTCCGTTTGTTTGATTTTCTTGTTGTATGACGTAATTTGAAAAATGCAATGTGTTCAATTCGATGTATTTTTACAAAGAAAGGTTTATTATTATCAAGGACATGGCGCTGATATATCGTTCTGCTTTCAGGCTTATTTTTCAATGAATCATACCTAGCAAGTATAAAAGATTAGTAGCTCCAAGAATAAATGCACAAATGGCAAAAAAAGATAGAACGATGTATATTATACCGTCGACGTTTCGAAACGTCGTCGGTATAATATACATCGTTCTATCATATTTAGGCATTTGTGAATTTATTCTAGTAAATACTTAGATACTACTGAAATATCCACTCACAATAAATTGATTCGAAAAGAGAAGATTTTTTTTAATCCTCAAGTCGAATTTCCGAAGACAGCGTGACGTTAATCAGTTTCCATTTATGAACATTCGCTCCAAGCGAAACTCTCACAGCAACTCAAATATACAAAAAAAACATCTACTCATTAAACAATTTATTTTCGATTCGGTTGCTCGATTCGAGATTCGGAGATCCTACGAGTCTCTTTTATTTTATCACCGATCCAAAGAAGGGAAAATATCACGCAGCAAAACAAGTTTTTTTAATCAAAGTCTGTTAGGTCAAGGTTGCAAGGGACACATCATGCTTGAAAAGGCTTTGGAACCACTGGTGTGTGAAGAGCTACATGGAATGCAAGAAGGAGAAGTAAGGAATCGTCACCCCTAAGTAACACCCCTAAGTAACAGTAAGCATTGGAAGGCGACGAATTTCGAAGCTTAGGATTATAAAATTGTCATAAATTCTGATTCTGTTGCAAGTGTGGTAATCACATAAAAGGCTTAATTGGCAAATTACCCGATATGAAAATGAAAGCAATTCGCGAATAGTCTGAAAATAGCATTAATTTATACCTCTGTAGTTGGCATTTTATACGTTCCAGTAGTTTTATCATTCAAATTTAACCATCCAATACGGTTCCCTTTTATTTCTGTCCAATAGAGAATGTTTCCTAAAATAGAATGTTATTAAAAGTAATAATCGAAGTTTTGTTAATTGCTCAACATACGGAACTATATGAAAATATGGCGCCTATTGATGTAAATTATGATTTAATTAAATGTTTACGTCATTATGACCGAATATGAATGAGTCAATATTATTTTCAGTACAGTACAATCTGTGGCCCATGCTTGAGTATTTAATTTTATTACATTCAAAAAGGGGTGTGGCGGGGGGAGGTTCCAGAAAGTGGGAGAGGAGTTGGAAAGTGAAAACAATATCATGGTAATGTATTTTGGGGAATTTACGAAAGACCGAAAGCTGCTCTCAAAATTAAACAACTATCGTTGTTGAAAAGATAATATGAGCTTTCCGGTTAGAGCCCGACTACCTGGGTTGCGTAGTGGACATGGATTGATTGAGGGAGTAATTGTCAACACGAAAAAATTATCTATCCACTCACCTTCGATATCAAGAGTCAAACCATGAGGCGTCGATTTAGATTTAACTATGACTTTTCTATCACTTCCATCAAGACGAGAACTTGATATTGCCCCGACTTGTGATCCGGAAAATGTAAGTTGTCCCCAGTCTGACCAATAAAGGTATCTGAATATATAATATATTATAACTGCACAGCATAATAATTTGTTATATATATATATGATATTATTATACTTGCGGGGTGCTTAATCAAAAATTTTGAGTGAGAAGGCGAAAGGAAACAGGTGGGTGGTCTTACCATCGCCTAAAGCCGATATCACTGTATTACTTTAGAGATTCAGCTTTGTTTGAGATGTTTTCCGCTTATTAAAAACACAGTTAAACAGCCTTTTGTTGTCATCAACAAACAAAAATTTGGCTTTAATAAGATATAATTACGTCATGAAACACGTTGTATTCGCGGGCAATTTTGCACACTCATAGAGGATTTCTGGTTCAAGAAGAAAGTGCATTTGTGAACGCAAAAATCGATAAAAATAATATCCATTTCTAAATTTTGGTTTTCGAAATAATGTTTTTTTTTTCAAGTTCGGCTGCTGTTATAAACTTTTAACCTATGTGTAAGAATGAGGGTATGGAAATATGATTGATTTCAACGAAAGGCGTGTAGAGGTATGTGTCTCCAATTTCCCCTACGTCCGTCGGAAATGACACAATTTTTTGGTAATTTTTAGAATATTGATCAATAAACATGATCAAGAGCGGTCAAAATCGCTACATCATGACGACAATTTTTGTGAATGAATCATGGATCGCATTTTCTCATACACAATACAACGAAATTAGTCTCGTAGTATTATTGAAAAATAATTTATCATGCGTGGTGTATTATCTATGCATTCTTGTAATATTCCATTCTTGTCAATTCATATAGTATTGAATTTACTTTTTACATCAGCAACAACATATTGAAAATTACTATATGTAAAAAATGTTGAGAACACGTGCCCGCGATAAATTTACAAAACCCTTACTTAGGGCTGATAAATTAAATTCGGTGATTCGACTCGATTCGAGTTATATATTTTTCGGATCAATCGTGAATCGGTCATACGAACCAGAAACTACAATTTCTTCAGCAAAAGACACAGATGTTACGCGCCTTGGCGGCACGATCCACCAGTGCCCAATGCTTAACAAAAGACATAGATTTCCCTATTTGATATTTTGGGCGAAGATT
This sequence comes from Styela plicata, assembly GCA_963675895.2. NCBI lineage: Eukaryota > Metazoa > Chordata > Ascidiacea > Stolidobranchia > Styelidae > Styela > Styela plicata. Next base: position 19,899,960 of record OZ023140.1, read on the forward strand.
AATTGACGGTATAAATTTACTCGTACAGCGAGAATGAAAGTTCAAGATCTCGTGAGTATGAAATATTTCAGATTATTTTCGACGTTCGTTGCATATATTTCCAACTTATTGATCAAAATATTGATTTGTAAAATACAAGTAGCAGATTTTTTTATTAAAATTCACTTTTCTCAAGGTCGAAATCAGCGCATATTAGGAAACCAACTCCTACGACAAAATGTGGTGCAACAAGCAACTGCAATCCAAGTGGCGGACATCCCAAAAAGGACTGAATCGCTATAATTAGGTGTAGTATGTGATATCTGCCCTGGTCGATTGTGAAATAACTCACCACTTGCGCTACTCTGAGGCGCGATTTATCAGTGGTTTATGTTTCACAAAATAGAACGGATATCGTCTAAATAAAATCTGTAGTTACGATGATTTTGCACTTCCAACAAAAATTTAATCAACATCCTTCACTTTTCTCCACCCTCTTCCTTGATTTGTGGACAGTCATTTCATTTTTGGGGCGTGCACTTTTGGTTGGTATAGCGGACAAATGAGTAACAACATGAATCAGAATCCACCAATCATTTCTACTTAAAAGTTCCATTTTTTTACAATACATAACGCGCCCTCTAAAACGCCTGTACAACGCCCACCCTAAAAACAGTAAAGTCACAAAGTCTTCGGTTTCAGTTTCCCGGTTTCGAGATCCTAAATTCATGACCACAAATAGTGACAATACTATTAAGCTCTTTCTACAATGTGTATATAAATTATATATATATATATAATCAATTTACGGAACTGCCAATATATTTACAGTTCGAATTGATTCCGGCAGCAGTTATAGCAACTTGTCGAATTGAAAATATTTTACAGTTTCAACAAATGATGACGATGCATTTTTGTAACCATCACTAAGCAATTCTATGTTTAAATATGCTTAATAAATACGAACTAACGAACTATGACTCATTTATAAAGGCAGTTGGAAAAATACGATAGACTTTAAAAACAAATTGATCATTTCCGGAACATTTTTTGTAAAATAATCCTATGCTACAAGGAAACGCCTCCATAACGCCCACTAAAACACAATTAACAATGATTCCAATCAACATGACAAGCAAAACCGTGTAATGACGATATATTTCGAATGTGAAAATACCCAACACGCCCACTTTTATACACAAATAGGGTTGTCCGAATAGTATAATTTAAATCACAGTCAGAAATATTTCGTCAAAACATCCTTTGACAACAATGGGCCGCCGAGGAATCGCGTCGCCAATTTAATTTAATCAAAATATCGAAAACATTATTGAAATTATAACATTGTAAGCATAAACTATTTGAACATTACATAAACCTACCCTCGTTTCGTGTCAATAGTCATCGCCCACACTCTATGCAAATCTTCTACGTGTAGCATGTGTGGATAGGAACCGTCTAGCTTGGATACAAACATGGCGTCTTTTTCTGAATCAACCCAGTACATGTTACCAGAGTCAATGTCGAGGGTGACGGAATAAACTGTAATGTATAAATGAATATAGTTTATAAATGATAAAGATGTATATGTATGCCCTTAGATAGATTACCAAACATGCACGGTCCATCTGTGGCTCATGCTTGACAAAATAAAATTTCTGAATAGCTGACGGCCATCCAGACCGGTCAATAAAGAACCAACGTCCAACTATAAAATTTATAAATTCCAATGTAAATTCTTCCGCAGGATCAAAACATTAGAAAGTGACATTTTGTAAACACTTAACATAATTAAATGTGAATAACTAGTCTAGTCCCGGAGGTAACATCTACACATACTCATTTTTACACTCACTCATGAGTGGTTCAGTCAGTTGAGAGAGATCGTATTGTCCCGGACGATGATAGTTCGATGCTTGAGCGTTGCACCACCAAGCTTGCTCTTTAGAAAAGGCGCGATATATATATATACACATCCTAGACAAATGTCCGTGCCTAGTGATTGTTACGTGTACCCCCCTCCGATAAGTAAGTTCAAGGGAAAATTACAGCAAATAACCCGAATTTCAGAAAATAAAAGAAAATTTGCTCAAAAGGCGAAATGCAAGTTTGAATTCTAGCAATTTTTGCTCAAACAGTCCACAAAATTTTGAATTTTGGTTCAAAAATGAGGAATTTCTAGTGACAACGTCTCGCATTCAAATACTAACGCGGGAAATCAATCTAGACCAAACATATGGGTCAATATGATCCGCCAAAACTTGTCACGAAATTTTGGCTCGAAAATGAGCAATTTCTAGTTACACTGTTTCGCATTCAAATACACAGTCCAAACAAACCATAGTTCATAGTCCAAACATTTATCACGAATTCAAGGTTCTAACAATTTTGTCTGCTACGTGTTCCCTTTCTCAATCAGAAATTGTAATTTGTTATGTATGAGCCACAGAAGGACCGCGCTTTAGTTGACTCATGCGTGGACAATTTCAGTTTTTGAATTACTTGCTATGACCTATCCGTGAACCTATACCAACTGGTTCTCTGTACTGACCGTGTGTATATCACGTGTTCTAGCTACCCATGGGTAGGATGCCTTTATAGTGCAGTTTAAACGACATTTGAAATTTACTATATAAATAGAATAAAGCTTCAACATCTTAGATAATCGATATTGCTGAATGCTGATATTTGACTACGTTTTGCAGCAAAGTCATGATATATGTCAAATTTTACGTCGTAAAAAGACTCATGCCAACTGTATATATCATATATCATGATTTTACTGCAAAATAAATCAATTCAAGAATCTCAAACAACGAAATTACTTTAATTTCGAATCCTAGCATAACAGATTATTGGTATAAGAACGTTATCAAAAAGCACCTCGTGAAAGGGCAAGTTAGACAGTAACGGACTGAGCCCGGTACCTTCTTTTTGTTATCATAATACACAATATATAGTGCACCAGAGAATTTAATTTCATGTAATTATTAGGAATGGCCAAAATCGAATAACTGTTTAAATCAGAATCGAATTGAATCGTATTTTCATAAACAAACAAATATATTTTTTCGGAAAATCGTTAAAACTACAAAACATACGTATATTTTCGGAAAATGTATATTTTATTGAAAATGTTTGTTTTCAAATCACTGGGAAAATCGAATCAAATAATTTTATAATTTGAGGGAATTGGCCGCTCATTAAATTTTGTGTGTTATGATCGAATCAGATTTTGAAGGATTCAATTCTAATATATAAATGTTTATAAAAGTGGCAACCCTATTTACTGCATACTTGCAGTCAAAGACCGGAAGTTCATAAAAGTCATACCTTGAGAATCACTGACAAGTACTTTTTGAAACCGACCATACAAATCAGCTCTCGAAACTGTTCTGGATTTTTCATCGGACCAATATACGAGCTGTCCCTGAGGATCGTATGCGATGGAAGTTGGCATTTTCACTCCATCAACTTCTACTTCCTGAGGTTCGACTGGACTACCAATATTCATCTAAATTTGAATATTGCAGAAAAATAATGCACATCAAAAACTCCTTGTTTTAATATAAAACAGATTTATCACGAGTATATTATCTATATTATTTCTAGAGAAAAATTATGATGTAAATATCGGATCGGACTATGTATTCGGATCCCGTTCTTTACAACATGATATACTATACATACTAGGTAATCAAGTAAGATTTGCATGTGTATCGGAATTTTTGACCAATTTTCTGAGTAAATGCGAAAAATTAATTTTCCTTATTCTGCCTGACTTTCCTGACTGCAAGTAAAATCGTCGTCCAAATCAACTTTTCGTAATTGACCCCTAACCTGGTATATCTTTGAATGTTTTCCATCCAGCATAAGAGCAAAATTATCAGATATCATGTTGACTCTACAACTTCTACCGTCTGGTTGTATTCGAAATCCTGTCCTACATTCACATGTGTACTGATTTATTCCGTATTTTGCGATACATATATGTTGACATGGGCTCTTCGTACATTCGTCTGTTTGAAATGAAAGCATAGGATAGGTTTGTTTTATAGTTTATTTTAGGTAAAATATATTTCCAATTCCTCTTGGAAACAAAATAATGTTTCAACACTTCAAAATAAAAAAAAATAAACTTTCGTTTTATTGAAATTCACTCAGAGCAAAGCCGGAAGAAGTGTCTGAAAGTAACCAACTAACAGCCACTTAGTAGCAATGAACAACTACGCAATGTACTGCCAGCAACTGCACTCTAAGCGGAAAACATTCCTAACAGAACTGAGCCGCTATGATAAGTGCAGTGAATGATAACTGCTCACAGGCGATGGTAAAACCATCTAACACTTCTCAGACCATACCTTGCTCATTTTGCAGCAAAGTCAGGATTTATGCTTAACGTAGAATTTGGCATATATCATGATTTCACTGCAAAGTGAACCGGTTTAAGAATAATCGATATACGAATACGGACTCTTAATCAGCATTCTAGAATACATGACTATTCGGATAAAAATATCGTCATAGTTGAGAGGAGCATCCACATCAAAGAAAATATACACTTAACGAAACTTAATCATCCAATTAAGAACGCTTTGATTGATATTTTATGGAGTTGTTGGGCGACCTACTCTCAATCCGACATATTTTTGCTTAAATATGTTTCAGCGAGTGTGGGTTTTAGAGGGCCCTCACTGACAAGTCTTGATCACTCTGTGACTATTACCTATGCTCAATTGTAGGAAGATCTTACCGGGATACTGACTTACGCTGTCCGGCAGCAAGTCATTTATTTGGGGGCGCAAATAGGGATTTCTGTACGGGAGTACGCTGTACTCTCGTGCTCTTTTAACACGCGAATATTTCTGAAATAAATCATGACAGTTTTGTATAAAAACACTTTCATGTCACTTCTGCACGTTTTTGAAAGTTCATAGGATAATTTATATTCCTATTCCAGAGTTGAAAATACTCCCATTTTGTTTAAAATTTGCTATTTTCGAGAAGTATTTGAATACTCTAATACTTTCGTACTCTTATTTGTGCCCCTAATCTCTACCTCGGCATAACTAGATTTATAAATGGGCAAACGGTTCTGGTTTCTATTAGTTGTCTAAGAAAATCATCAAACTTGGAAAAAACAAATAATTAAAGTATTTAGAAGAACTTACGTGTTTTATCTTTTTCGGATAAAGGCTGCTCATATTTACTAAAAGTTGTGACTCCTCTGGGTATCTCCGAATATTTGAAATTGTAGGTGTTGACAACTTCTTTTGTATTTTTGTTGATAACGAACATTGATTTACGGAGATCGTCGGTCACGTACAAGTTGTCCTGCAAGTATAAAGGTAATTTTTGAAACACGTTGCTAATGTTCGGCGAAGGCTTTTGCTATAGCTGTGTAAGGCTAGGAGTTCAAAACTCGGGAGAGGCAACAAATCTGCTTTGCGGCAATGCAAAAAATCGCGACATAAATTAAATTTTTTCAAGCATGATGCGCAGATGGACCGCGCCTCGGCGGCGCGATCCACTGTGACTCACGCTTGACACGGACTGTATCAAACTCTTGACTCGATACGAAGCAAAACGAGACGTCAATTCGAATTAAGTCTTTTGCTAGTTGCTAATATTGACGTATTGTGAGAATATGTAAATTATTAGTGAAGGAAATGACTATAAGATATTCATAAGAAACTATGAAAATATCTTTTTTTATTGTTATTCAAATGAGGACAAAAATTCAATATGGCTTTTTCGTGAAAAAATGCTTTCGATTTCACTCTCAATTATCGACACAATGGTATCAGGTACAAAATTCACAAATACCGAGTTATTTGGCTTGAACATGACGACTTGATGACCAATGATTCCTAGTAATGCCGGATGTTATTTCCATGATTAATATCGAGTTGAAATCACCTATTCAATATTAACTATTTTTACCTTATAGGAAGTCAAACCAAAGAAATACGAAGAATTGGATACGTGAACTTCCTTAATTTCATTTACATCACGACGATTTCTCAACCCAAAATATCTGATTCGGCTAATTCCTCCTCGCTCTCTCAAACGTTCCGACCAGTAAAACCTTAAAAATGATTAATGAGGTATAAATGAAAAATTGGCTTTTCCATACAAGAACCGATTTGATTGAAATACATGCCTTGATTCGGATGGTTCAAATACCCATTCCTATTATTCTGTATTGTGGTCAGTAAGATTTGTTGGGATTTGTTTTCACTCATTATGAAAATTTGTACTAACATTATGGGAAACTTGGCCATGTTATAATGCCGTATACCTGTAATTGGCATCCTTAATGCCAACATTAAGTGTGACATCGGTGACATCTACATTTGAGTGCATCACCATGAGCAAGCCCTTTAATAAGAAATTATATATTTCAATGGCCTTCTATAAACGAGCAGGCAAATAATTTTAAAACACTAAATATTCGCATACAGTCTTTTATTGAACAAACAACGACTTTTTAAAATAATTTTCAGCAAACTTTTTCAATCCTTCAGTACATTTCATAAGAATGTTTGTAAAAAGAGTGTTTCTGATTGTTGTGATCTGAGTACCGGTATTAGTAAAGTTGCATCAGATTTTATATTTTCAGTGAATATCGTCGTCATACTAAAAGCAGGAAAAACCCAACACGTTTTACTATACGTGACAGACATAATTTCCATTCACAAAACAATGAATGTCTAACTTTTAATCTGTGATTATGTTTGTGTACAATCAATAATACTTTGAGCAAATGTGTGGTGAATGTATTCACTAATTTTCTACGCGCTATTGAATGAGACGATAATAATATTAAAATAATTCAAACTATTTTTTTTTCCGGTATGACTTAGTGATTTACGGACGAAATTGGGAGAATATAAAGTCAATAAAGTAAATCAATAAAGTAAATCCGGATTCCAAGGTCTAGAATAGGCCAGACAATTTTTTTTTATAGTTAGCCTTGATATGGTGATGAAAACACTCAAAAAAACTATATGCCTGTTATATTTTATTCAAAGAAGTAGTTTGTTTACGATATATGCACTTTTCTGTTTTTGTTTTTGTCGATGGTGCGATCCATTATTAATGACCTAAACTTATTAAATCATGTCTGTACGAAATTTTCGAAGTACTGCCCAGTATGTTTTATAGATGGATCGCGCCTTGGCGGCGCGATTCATCAGTGACCCATACTCGACAAATCATGATTCGAAATAAATATTTGTCTGGGCATATACGTCGAGGTGTACAACTCAATTTGGTGATTTGAATCGATTCGAAGCAAAAATTGTTCGAACTAGTCATGAATCATTCTGAGAAACAAAAAATTACACAATGCAGTGAAATATTCATAATATTAACAACAAGATACAATCAAACTCTTTTTGATTTTTATCAAACTCCCCTCTGCCTCCAGAGATAAAGTTCGAATTGGTAGTAAAACCCATTACCGTATACAATTTGTTGATATCGATATTAGTGAATTCTTAGCTAAAATTCTTGAATTGGATGATGGGGAAAATTTAATAGTAAAAATGAGGTATTTATTATATTTATATGATATCGGGTTTCGATCGGATTCGAATCAAATACGAATGTCAAATTTCTGTTTTGCCTAGTCCTACATATTTGAAATTGAACATCTGACTGAGTTGTTGCAAGCAACTCATGCTTCTCAGCATCATAGAAAAAACATGTTTGAATGCGACCTTACCTACGATTAACGAAATCAATAGCTACGTCACTGATCGTCTGTACTTCAGGAAACTTATGAAGAAGTTCATGTGAATATCCTTCTAAGCTACTTCTCCATATACGGCAATCGTTTTCGCGTTTTTCCGTCCAATATAAGTACCTGAGAGGAAAATGAATGTGCATGACTTATAACACCTTAAAACACACGCGAAAAAATCAGATACTTCAGGTTGACAGAAAATTCTCGAATACCGGTATATATAATATATTTCCTGAGACTAGGAATGGTACATTTTATTTTATATCGTAAACGGTTAAAAATCATTCGATCATGAATACATTCATTTAATTATAACAATTAATAAGATTAGATTCAAAATATTTTGCTCCGAAAGTCGATCCCAAAATCAATCTTTCCAAAACGTTAATCCTATAATGCCCGCATCATTGCTTAGTGGTAATATGGTACCGAATCAGAATTTTTATTTTGTCAAGCATAAGCGACTGACGGGCTAATGCGCTAAGGCGGTGCGATACATCTGTGACTCATACCTGACAAAACATTCTTGGACTGATGGTTTCTGCCTAGGTATTGTTATCGAAGACAACTAATGTTATATCCAACCTGTCTATCGGATGAACTGCAACTTTGGCTGGTATATCACTATTAATAGTGAAAAGATTTCTATAGTGACTGAAGTTTCTATTTGCCACCATTATCCATTTAAAATTAGAATCTGCCCAGTAAACATTTCCTGAAACCCAGTCAACCGACAGACTGTCGATTCCCCATGCCATTCCTTTGAAAACTTGCTGGTGTTCCTTCGTCTGAAAATCAATGAATAAAATTGGTGGTTATGATTTTTTGAAATCTTTATTATTATGAACGGGTTGCTACTTACAGATGACCAATATCCATAATTCGTTATAAAATTTCTATCGGTGCAGGAATTCAAAAGGTCACGGTTAGGGCTGGGCAATTCGATTTGGTGATTCAAAACACAAATTATTCGAATCTGTTGTAAATCGTTAATGGGAACGATAGCGTGCAGAATGAAGTAGAAATAGATATTTTCGACAATAAAACTTATTTTTGTCCTGTAACGTGAAGTGTGTATTGATGTAAACCACCTCTAATAATTTGCTTATTAGACAGTTCGTAGCAATGATTTTGATGAGGTAAAATTGTAGAAACGGAATGTGTGCTTCATATGGAATTAATGGTTCGATCTGATTCGAGAAAAATATCTGAATCATATTCGATATATATATTATATATATCATATATATCAAATGATTCGATTTCGTCTACCTCTAGTAGCGATACGATATCACGTGCATTTTGACCATTATCGTGAATGCATGCGTACCAATTTTAACGTTGTTTGGAATTTCATATCGGTACAAATGTAATTTTTGAGAGTCAATGAAAATTTGCGCCCCATTAGGGCAACTATTTCGTGGTTTGTGCAGAGCAAAGTATAACTATTGTTCGGGTTGAACTGAATCATTAGAAAAATATGATATCCTCGTGCTTCCAGTTACATGAAAGACACGATTCCACGTCATTTTTTTTACCTTTCTTTACTACATATGTTAATTCCTAATATTTACTACAGTTAGTTTCGCTATCAGGTATGAGTAAACTTCCATTGACCCGGCCATATGGTCAGCATGATATGACCATGTCCGTGCTTTTTGTTATAAGCATTCCAAGTGACAATACGTTTCCCATCAATGTACCTTCCTATCATAAATTAAAAAGTAGAATGGTTTGACGACCTTCATTCAATTAAAAAGAACTTTCAAAGTAGGATTGTCCTTTTAGTTTAGTTTCAATGATATTCCAAATTACCTACATGAATAATCAATCCATTATTCCATTTCATTCATAAATCGAATAGCCCCACTATCCTGAATAAGTACCAAATATATTAAGCTAATTTCTCTTCTAACTTATACCACAAACAAACTTCACTAATGAACGAAGGGAGCTACCATAGCAATAGTACGGCAGCGCGTTTTTGTTGAATCGAGGATTATGATTTCATGTGCACGAGCTTTATTATCAATAAAAAGGAACATACATACCTTCAGATCAAAGACACCAATAAAATTTCCTGCGTGATCGCTGTAGTAAACTCTTCTGGCGTGGTAATCTGCTGCTATACTCCATATTTCCCCATTCCAGAGACTTTGAAAAAGTTCTTTCTTGTCCAACACTGCGCTATGAGTGCTATTTCCATTTGGGTCAGTGTAGAAAGCAAATGTCTGAAAATAACAACAGTTTGGTTGTTCGGTTGGTTGGGATATTTCCATATCCCAATTAGGGCAAGTTAAAACCGGATCAGATTCGAATAATCTTTTCGAATCGAATCGGCAATTGGGGAATGTTTTACACTAAATATTTGCTCTATTAGTACCATTAAAATAATGAGATCTAGAGTTTGTTTTTTAAATTAAAAATTCGAAAGATTCACATCATTTCGCATGTTTTTGTTTCTATATCCAGTTGATAAAAATTGATAAAACATCTTCTGTTCTTGAGAACGGGTCTTATGTGTAAGAAAATAAAACTTCTGATTGGATATTACGGATTCGAACCTTGGAACAATTTGACAAAGTAAGTGAGAGAACGACACATGTAATCACTCAAATAAGACGTTATTATCTCGTTACCAAATAACAGCATCCATATCGTAAATTCGTAGCAGTAAAATGATCAAAGGTCCAAGCAAACGGAACAATATAGTGCTATGTTTGCCAACAGTGTTAGTTCAAAATTATCTGATATTTAAAGCTCGGCTCACCTTGTGGAGAAAGTATATTCTTCTCTTCAGCGCCCAAAATATTAAGTCGTGCTCGAATTCTTCTTCAGATTCCTGAAAATTTATTTGTTATGGTATTGTAGCTTTCAAAAAATGACTACTATTAGAAAAAACGAAACAATAAAAATGAGATTCCCTGCCACCTCTTTTTAAAAAATATAACTTCATCATTCGTTCAACACTCTTCGGGTATAGGTAAAATAACAAAAGCTAACGGACAATGGCTAAATTCGAAGCGTTGACATAAACATCTATAAAAAACATATATAATATATTCACTAAAGAAAGTGTTCTAGTTTCAATAGTCTGACCACTTGCGCGGCTCATTTGGCATCAACAGCTTAAGGCGAATTGATAAATTTCGTAAATAGAGAATTGGCAAAATTTTCCATATAGACAATTTATTTTACATTAAAAAAAAGCATCACGTAATAGATTGGAAAAAATATTCCTCGCCACATCTTATCATATATTATACTTACATTTGCTTCAGTTAACACGGGTAATGAACCTAAAGAAAATGAAATATAAATAATCATATATATATTGGCCCGATTTTTCCCAATGAAATAATTGTAAAATTTAACAGTAATTCCTCAAAAATTTTCAATCCAAGTCAAACCTTTATGTTTGAATATTTATTATAAGTCGACAATAATTATGTTCAATGAGCACTAAAAGATAGTCAAATCTAAGTCTAATCTATGCAAAAATCGAAGTCAAACTTTTATTTTTGACTCTTCATAGGTCGACAATAATTATGTTCAATTAGCAGTGGAAGATAGACATTAAAAATTCAAATCTTGAAATTCTATCCAGTTGATCCACTTCGTCTTTACTGTTTCAGAATATCCCCGATTAATTAAGCCGCGGATTATTGGAAGTTAATACCATGATCAGTCTTCCTGTCAAACGTTCCGAAAAAACCAACTTTATTTATATACGCATGAGGCAGACCCGGAAAAGAATCAGCCTCTCTTCCACCAGCGAAATGATACAGAATGTCAAAAGCATATAGTACATAATATGTGTTAGTTACATCACGACAAATTGACGAAAATAGGAAAAATTCTGATTGTCGCACGCCGCCACAGATACAAATGTGAAGGTACACTCCAGAACCTCTAGAATCATAAAACGTGTATTAAAATCACATATGATTTCAGACATTTTCAGTGCGCCTTCGGCGCGTTATTACTCGGTTTAAATAGTTTATGTTGAACTTTCGCTTGTGGAGCGCAATATAACAAAATAACTAACGTCTCAGCTGGAAGGTCCAAGCCCCAATATAACGTCTAGGCTAGATTTCGCCGTACAATAAATGAGACAAATTGTTCTCTCTAACAAAATATTTGTAATACAATAAGTAGGCCTAAATAATACTCACCAGCAATAAATAAAACGAACGCGAACCAGTAAAAAGCCGCAGTCATTGCGCTTCTTCAGTGCCTTGCAGGCTAAATCCAACAAAAAGCTGTGACTTCAGGAAACGATATAGGCCTACGGACTCGGCTATACAGTCCCAATATGACTGTTATACACCTCCAGTTGAAATTAATAACAGATCAGACGTCGCTTATGTATGTGTATATAACACTGCTAAGCAAAACCTACAAGCGCGCAACTAACGTTACATAAAAGCTCACTAACTGAATTAGAGACATGCATTGTGCTGTATATAAATGGAACCACGTTTGTGACGTCACCATTAATTCATTCAATCGCGTCCGTCAAATTAGTATTCAAAGATAAAGATATTAAAGTATTTTTTAATTAATTATTAATTAATTAAAAGTGGTGGAGATAAAGATATATATATATATATATATATATATATATCGAAATATCTCAATTTTTTCATACAAGTGAAGGGTAGATAGTTTTACACATGTCCGAATGACAAATATTCATTAATAGCGGTTTGATCGTGCATTGGAAGGCTTCAAGCTTTAGTGGCAGTTGATGGCTTATAAAGCTCTATGCATAATGGTGTCACATGTGAATTTCAGTTAAATATAATGTATTAACCATACCTAGATGTTCTGTTATTGCGAAAGTCAGAACAATTTGTATTTCTTTTAATGGGTATTGTTAAACAGAATTGTGCTTACGCCCCTGAAACTGTGTACTACCAGTTGACGCGCGATTGATAATCATCATGAAGCTGAACCTTGAATACGCATAAATGCTGAATAATCGTCTTTCAATACACCATTTTTCCCAGTAAAACTTATAAAAAAAAAAAAACTGATTCGGCTGTCACAAATCAGACGTTCTCAGTCCACTTGTTTCCCTTAATATCGACAATAGAATGTCATTATCTTCATTAACAACGCATCCAAACGAAAAATGTCTGCAGAATATACTGCTGATTCATCTATGTCTGTGTAAGAAAGAACACTATGCCTATCAATTGCAAGATATAAATGCAGCATAGTCGATCAAAGACGAGTCTTAAACCGGAAGTAATCTTGTGGTTTCGTGTATACCTTTCAATTTACTGTTTTAAATCTGTGTGTACATGCACCACGTAACAATTTCGAATAGTAGTATACGTATACTACACATGGCGACGAAAATAAGGTGTCAAGAGCATCGAATAGGTTTTATATAAATTTGTTTGCAAATTGGTCTTTGTGATCATGTTTCGATTCGTGGCTTCGCACTTTGTCTACTATATATATAGTAGTATACATAAACTAGCCAACACAACAAGAAAGAGTCAAATGATCTTCCCGATAGGTAAAAATAGAGATTGACACATTTTTTACTCTTCGTGGACAAATGTTTGTACGTAAACAAAAAGTAGAAAATATACGAGTGTTTTGAGTCGAGCCAGATAATTTTTAGTGGATTTGGAATTGAAACGTAAAATATTTAGACAGCAATATGTGATTAGTAAGATATATAACTTGAGCCGGTGCGATGGACAGTGCGGTGGTTTTCCGTGAAGGCCAACTGGGGGACCATTGTACTACCTATCACGAGGCATGTTTTTTTCCAAGCTATCCAATTTTCTTTAGATATATCGATGCTCCACATATAGACGCACACATTATTTTGAATACAAACATGAAGAAAACCAAAAATTCAAGGTTATAAAATATTATCAAAATGCGTTGTACCTGGACACCAAACGTATTTGTTGAATTGAGCTCATCTCAGTCAGAACTTTTGTATTGCTAGGCGAGACCGTGTCTTGGCAGCGTAGCCTAATATCAGCAAAGGATACATAATATATCCCATGGTATAATACGACTGTGCTATTAATCGAAATAAAGTTATGGTAAACATGGAAATCAAACTATGTTTCATATTGCAATCAGAAGAAAAAATGTCGAAACGTGCGGAACATTAAATTTCTAATTGCAAGAATGGCCATATGCCTCAGAGATCAAGCAACGGTGACTTGTGTATCACACTAATCAACACATGTGTTTTTTTATCCCAAGATCTGAGCCACTGATGGATTACACCGCCGAGCGTTGTCAATAAGTGACTTACGTGTAACAAAATAAAATTCCTCATTGGGTATAATTGGTGGTCAGAATTATTTCACCCAAGCACATTTTCTCGCCACATTCAACCCGCTGGAAGATTGTCAAGCATCGAGTTAGACGGCCGCTTATTCTTTGTCAAGTAGCAGGGTCCGCTTCAACAAGGCAATTTGCAGGGATCTGGAATAACACAGGCAAATTTAGGTTGACAATGCTGCAATCCTATGAAATAGATCCTCTAGAATCTGAACATTTTCTGTGTGATTTCAGCAAACTATTTTCACTTGCTGGCGATTCAATAACATTCGCCGTCACTCCTCGTAAACATGTGATTCCTGCTTATTTTATGACGTCATATATATTCATTAAAAAAAAAATCCCCCATGTCAAAAAATTTCAAGCTGCGACACTGCATAGTCCGATATTAAAATTTATTGAATAGGTTTGAGGTCGAAGAAGAAAAATTACAAAGAAGTAAATTGTTTGCAATCATAGACATGGTAGCGCTGCTATACAAAGAAATAGTTGAAAATGTTTTAAAAATTACAGTACAAACAGATTTACGACACTTTAGTCAACGTGTTGCGAATAAACAGACGTGCTATTTTCGTGGTTTCACAGTAATATATTAATCTACGGAAAAGATGATAAATCCAAAGAAATATTGAGAACATATTTCTCATAGCAAGACTTATACTTCTGCTAAATAAATACACTCCCGAAATTTTACAGCGTGTATTCAAATAAGTGGTTCAACAGTGGTTCTCAGGTAGATTCCTGAAACCGAACAGCAAAGAGCTGTATAACTGCAAAAAAGAACCAAAAAATCCTAATCCTTGAAAGGCATATATTGCGAAACACTCGCGATTCATCTGTGGCTCATGCTTGACAAAATAAAATTTCTGACTGGGATTGAACATGATCGATAGTTTAACATTCGTTATGCATTATATAGATCTCTTTGATAACTTTTAAATCTGCGCATGCTCCAGAATATACCGGTGACAATTTTCAAAATTAACGAAACTGTATTGACACCTAGTAATAGTGCATTTAACGTGTATGTTTTGAAAATATTTTAACACTTTCGAAAAATTTAACTGCGTTTTAGATTTTTTTTTCAATTATTTCAGCCATCCTATCCATGCAAATTATTCCACAAGAAAGCAAGTACATGCTGAAATAACGGGTTTTGGGCGGGAAAATGAATACGAAATAAAAATTTATATATAATGTAAAATGTATTTATGGTATCCGCCACTTTTGTGCTGATAGCCTGTTAATGAAACTGAAGAAACAGATGAACAGATAGAAAGGTTGCGACACATTTTCAATCTCGTCACAAAATTACAAACAATCGCTGACTGATTCGAAAAAATGGTCAAAGCACATTAGTTTTATTTAAAAGTTTGTTGAAGTATGGTCTCAAGGAATTACTATGCAGACTACAAATGAGCCTTTAACTGCTGAACAGACAAAAGACCAGCAAATTGGAATTCCTTCTACTGAGTTACATTCTGCCGGCGGCGCTGGGTCAAGATATAATATTCTCGAGAAGAATCACGTTAAGACACTAAAAGTATACATTTAAATTTGACTATTCAAAAGGAATCATATGATCTTGAATCTGAGCAAAATTTTGAGGCAGCACCATTTTTTTTACTCTGAGAGTTTATTCTACTTTACAGGTCTATCGAAAGTGTTGAATTTAGTATTAAAGTATCAAACTTCGCCGTAAATATGTGCAAAAATTAGGTAATAAGAACTCAAGATAAAATATTATCTGATATTGCAAGGTTTTCACTTTATATCTAATGACGGGAATTAAACAAATACAATCACACTTAGAATTATTGACACTCCGCATTCATAAATATGAAAACATTCTTCTGTCACTAAAATGTCAGAGGAAATATATTATTCAAATATTTTAAAAAATATAGAACTTTCAGAAGTTCTTGTTTGTCATTGGGTGCCACGACTCCACCTTTCGGGATCAAGGAACATGATAATTTCACCATCAATGCTCCGCTCTTAAATTGAATAATACGAACACGCCGTGTTTTTCGATCAGAACTGTAATTTCGTGTGTACAATAACAACTGTAGGATCACATGAAACTTTATCATGATGGATTTAATGTTATGATTTATGTAAACACACAAAACATTAAAGTATACTGCAGGTTAATGATAAAATATCATATCTCACAAATCATCATCTGACCTAGAACTAACAGGCTGGGTGTGACCAGCTTTCCGACGATAAGACCATGTTTTCAGATTGATCAGAGTAAACACCGCAGCAAACGCATATACGGCTGCCAGTACCGATCCTAGCACAACCACAGCCAGATTCTGACCAGCATTTCTCAGAATTCGATCACCAGGACATTCTCCTGTGTCCACAACCTCCGCACTACTTCCTGATTCGCACAACCAAATAAACCATTTGTAACTAGCAGAAAATGCGACGCAAGCAATGTAGAGAATTGATAATATTGCATTTAAAGCAGCATCGAACTTGAAAGGAATGATTACCGTCCTTGCAAACATGTAGAATACGTATGTGAGAAGAGTCAACAACCAACTTGGCAAAGTAAGAGCAGAATAAAATAAAACTTGGTCATTGATTTCAGGCGCGTCATTGCTTGTGCTCATAACTGTAAAACAAAAGATTTGAAGGTTACATTGAGATTTAACATACAAGCATACCACCGGTCGTATTGCTAATTTTGCATAGTGAATATTTTAACTAGTGTACGAAAGCATGAAAATGATGACAAAAAATTTGTTGAGGGCACATTGTATAACAGTTGCGACAGCCTCGGGCGGTTAAATACCACTACAGCCATAGAGAATTCAGTCCTATCATAATCGTATACATATGCATTGTATAAGCGAAGCGACTTGTTACTTGGAGATAAATATTCAATACCCGAATACCCGATAAAAATATTGCTGAAATTCCATTTTAAGAAACGGAAATCAGAATCGTTCAATGGAAATTTGTCATATTCAGAAATGTTGGACGTATTCTGCATTGTGTAACATCCCACTGCATTCGATCCCAGCATAACCCAATCATATACTTACTTCATCGTGCCAAGTATGAGGAACTGATAGTATGAGTCTCGGCGCCGTTAGATCCACACTCCGTATACAGAACATTGCGTTGATAGTCATTTGACAATTAATATTGACCTACTGTTGATTAGAACATACATGAGAATATTAGGGCCCAATGGTATGACGAGTTTGATGAACATGAATAATCAAGAAAAATAGGCTATTCTCATATTTCTGTGGAACGAAAAGATGATATTTTTACTTGTATTCTAGGAAACGAACTTTCCGTTGGATAAGCAACACATACATGGCACTCAGTGCGTGAAAAAATTACGCAGACCTAGCACAATATAAAAGCATAAATCTACTCACCATCTCCCACGTAAACCAAACCCCAGCAGAATGTCCCAATAATAACTAGAGACAATTTTAGAATTCCCTCGACTGACTTCACATATTCTGGGTTAAACTTTGGGGTACAACAACCGGCCATTTCGCCTTACTCAGGCTACAATTTTCAACGGCGAGTAAGCTAGGCTAAAATCGTTATGTCTACTTCAGACTTCATACAGAGTAGGCGTCCGTTACGCCTGGCTTCTTTCAGCAAATATCGTATTTATAAAATACGATAATAGTCATGAATTGTCAACACTGCCCTAACGACATGTTATATAAGCGTTCCATCGTGAATACAATCAAAAATTTAATCAAAAATGTATGTTCCTACATTGAAACCAGGCTGAAATGCCAATTTAGTGAATGCTTATGTTCGTCAGTAAATGGCTCCCGCTAGTAATAAAAATTATTTCAAGCATACTCAACAAACTGTTTCGAAATTATTCTTAGAAAACGCTCAAAAAATACATTTAACGAGAATAGCTTAAGGTGAAAAAATAATTTTCCAACATCTTCAACAAGTAAGTTCAGAACCTTTTAAGTGCAGATTTCCCCTCCCCCTTTCGCTGCCAGTGTGTACCTGGCGACGGAACCGAAGAGGCTTGGTATTTCCAACCCAAGTTTTGAGAATGGGCGTAACTTTACCCACCAATATTTTGGATATTGTTCTAAAATTTTACCAAAATAGGTAGAGTGCGCGAAATTGCTTTTATATATTAGTTTCTTGTTGTTTTTTGTCCAAAAATGACTACTGGCGACTCGATTCGTCGCCAACAATTTTTTGCGCAGCTTTGGTGTGCAATTCTTTTCCATAGAAGAAAAATTCTATTCGATTTCATTGGTGTCGTCTACGATTTGACAGCTCTTCCGCTGCTACCGTGTACCAGCAAACGTAATCAAACTTGGACCACTTCTTAAATGAGATAAACGGACCAGCTTGAGATACTGAGATAGTGCCTTGTCGTTTGGCCGCATTTAAGATATTTTTTATAGGTTCGAGAGTTAAAATGTTTGAATATTCCATTCTGAAGGCTTTTTACGATGGAAATATGATCTTACCTAGTTCAATATAGGTTAAAAATGAGGTAAATTTACTTGTTTTATTTAGTAAATTTACTAGGTAAAACTAATCGAAAACGTGGTATAAGTGGTAAAGTTGGTAAATCAGAAAACAGTGAAACTAGGTAAAAGTATGCTTAAATTAAACTTGATATACTAGGTAAATTCAGTACTCTTACCTAAAATTGCCAGCAGTAGTTAAGAGAATAGTCTCGCTCTTCCCAGTGCATGTAGGCCTATGTATGAAACACGTTTCTAGCTGAACGGCTATTTCAATTGCATACACTTTACCATTCGTCAACGCCAATATTTTTTGTTTACAGATCAAAAAACTCTTCAAATCTCGGCACAATTGGATAGGATTTCAATTTTACCCGTGTGTGAGAGCCGAGAATACGGTTTAACCATACGGTTTAACCGGTATCTTCATTATTGGCTTTGCTCATTTGTACTTCGAACTGATCGAATTATACATTATTTGCCGTTTTATAAGGCGTTTATAATAGACCGAATGACAGCTTCAATCATCATCACAATCGATAAAAATACAGTAAGAGTGGTGACCTAGTTAGCCAGAAAGAGTGCATTTTGACTGTTTATATGAATTAAACGAAAAACATACAACCCGTGGATAAAATATCAGACTTGAACTGCAAGAAAATTTTTCAACTACAATGGCCGGTTGCGAATTTGATGAACTGTTTTAGAAGTCTGCACTTTGCACAATTTGTTTTTGTTATTATTCACTGCCACAATTTATTCACAAAATGTTGCTATTTTTAATTCGGTAGGTACGGTAACGCAGACATGTAGATTGCTCGAAAGCGGCATGTGCGATCGAGATTATTTAAAATTAACAATGGCCTAATACAACGCTCAAGAACATTTGGTGGTTATTCGTGTTTTTATGAATTTTGTCGTTCTTTTTGATAATTTGCTTTTTTGGTGATCATGCGCGTATTTTTACGTTTTAAACTCTATTTAAGGCTTTGTGTACTTTCCGGGTGACTCTGTGCCAACTGTGTATTGTTGTGATTTGTAGATTGTGTTACCGCCGAATATAAATTGTTCCGAAATAAATTGTATTGTATTGTATACTCAAGTTTTGAGAAAGCCGGGCAACACTTAAATGCTGAAGGATAAAACGGACGAAATTATTATTTAAAACTTTATTCTTAAAATTATTTTTTCGAATGTTCCCCCAATGTCCCAATTTACGAAAATATTAAAATGCCGAACACTCAAAGAAGAAGTGGCTGAAATCTCTTCTACCTAAAAGGTAGGGGTGAAAGAGTCACTAAAATGCCGAACGCTAAAAGAAAGAAGTGGCTGAAATTCCTCCCATCTATGAGATGAGGTGAAAGAGTCACTACAATGACGAACACCTAAAGAAAGAAATGACTAAAAATTTCTTCGACGTAAAAAATGAGGTGGAAGAGTCACTGAAATGTCGAATACCAAAGGTAGAAGTGGCTGAAATGTCTTCCACCTGAACGGTCCTAAAGGGTGGGGGTGACAGAGTCACTAAAATGCCGAACACTAAAAGGAAGAAGAAGCAGAAATTCCATCTACTTACAGATGTCTACAGTCTGTGCAAGTATGTTCACTGGGAAGCTGATTCTCAGGAATCTATTAGTAGCCAATCGGTTGAGCATCAGCAAACGTCAAATATCTGAAAAATTCACTCACTTTGGCTTTGACCAAGTTCCAGAAGACGAGAAAGCAGAGAGAGGTGAATAATACAAGATGTTGAATTTGCAATAGACCCTAAGTTAGCGAGAGTTGTTATTTATCAGGTTTTCAACTTTAAAGACGAAAAAATGACAAATATAGTCTGTATATCATATCCATTTATTTCAATAATTACTTACTCGCCCAAATGAATAAATTTAATATTCGAGATTATGTTCTACTTTTGCTCATAACCAATAGGCGTATTTTCAACTACAGTACTGGCATAATATTCATATTGTCTTCATGATAGGGAAAGATGCAAGGGTTTTTGAATGGTTTTTAAATAAGTTATTGGAAGAATAATTTGTATAAACATTCACAATAGTACATTCTGCACCTTTCAATATAATATAAGTTATAAGTTAATTCTTTTTATTTTGCAGTTTACGATGTGTTTGCAAATGTTGCCAAATCATATGATGATATGAATGATGCAATGAGTTTTGGGTTGCACAGATTATGGAAAGATACTTTTATAAGATGCCTCAACCCTGATCATAATGTTTCATTGTTAGATGTAGCTGGGGGTACAGGTATAAATATTCCTATTCTTCAGACAGTTGTCAACTTGTATCTTTGTCTAATTTTGTTCGCTATTGTTGTGAAATTTAGATGTACCCCTAATGCATTCAGTTCTATTTGAAATATTAAAAATAGAAATCGCCATATTAAAAATATTATAAAATATTTTGGAAGCCAATACGAACCTATGAATATAGATAGGATAGGGTTTCATTTTGATCCTGTGGGAGAGGAAAGCCGAGAATATGGCTTAATCGTATGGTGAACTATGACTTAAGCCGAGAATATGGCTTAACCGTATGGTGAACTATGACTTCTCAGTCATACAGCCGACATCAGTCCCTAAGCGGGGTGAAGGTTTAGGCTTAACATTCTACTCTTTTTTCCTGTGCATAGACATGGTCGGTGGAGGACTCTGTGAGCAGCAATGACGTGGACCAGCGTGCATCAACAAGAATACCGATTAAGCTAAATGAGCACCCTGAAATATATTTCAGACTCAAGATTCTGCCTCCCTTTTCTAAAATTTCTCTAGTGGTGAAAAACACTTAAATTTTATGAAAATTTGGAATCTTAATTTTACACTTTTATCTCAGGTGACATTGCCTTTAGGTTTCTGAAATACAATCGAGACAAGCATTTACAACTGGAGTGCAAAAGGAAAGTCACAGTATGTGATATAAATAAAGAAATGCTTGATGTTGGAAAGAGACGAGCTGAAGAAATGGATCTCGATGAATCTAAATTATCATGGGTTTGTGGGGATGCTGAAAAACTTCCATTCGAAAACAAACAATTCTCTGCTTACACAATTGCTTTTGGGATAAGGAATTGTACTCATATACATAAGGTAATAATAAATTCTTATCATGAATACTTTTCATTCATAAAAAGAGAAAATTTAGAAATTATTCTTTTAATAGAGTATAGTACTGGTATTTCAATGGTCTGTTTGCATTAAGACTGTACAAAAACATTGAAATTCCATTGCACTATTGGTACTAGAATATCAAAATTAAAATGTCTCTTCTGAAGTTGTTTCGTTGATCCAAAAAATGACGCGAAAGTCTTGTGACACATGAGGTAGAACAAGACATTATGACCTTCACATGGATCAGCAAATCCTGAAGTTGGGAATGTCTGTTTCGTTCAATATTGTTCGACCTAAATATTTGGTTTAAAATTGTCTAGTATTCTGAAATCCAAAACCAATGTCCCCTTTTTATTATTCAGTAATTTTTACTGTTCAGGTTTTGGAAGAAGCACACAGAGTATTGAAACCTGGCGGTAGATTTCTTTGCTTGGAATTCAGTAGAATAAATCATTCCATACTTCACAAGTAAGTGTAAGGTTACTATTTTTACCCTAATGCGAAATTAAAGTTTACCAAGCATGAGCCACAGATGGCTCGTGCCATGGCTCCTACTTACCAAAACATACTTGAGCAATAATTTTTTGACTGGGAATGATTCTTTCTAACAATCCAATTTCTCAGTTCTTTTCTACTGTAATTTTTAATACCGTAAACGTTTTCTCAGTTATTATTTTTTGCTTTTACACAGATTATACGATGCTTATTCTTTTCAAGTAATTCCTGTTATGGGAGAAGTTATAGCAGGAGATTGGAAATCATATCAATATCTGGTGGAAAGTATAAGGCAGTTTCCTGATCAGGATACTTTTGCAGAAGCCATATCAGATGCTGGTTTTAAATTTGTGTCATATTCTAATTTGACGTTTGGGACTGTTGCTATTCATTCAGGATTTAAAATATAAATGACTCTGATGGAATGTTTTTCAAAATTTGTGGGCATATGGGTAAGAAGGTACCCTAATGATGGTGATGTGCCGGTACTGATAAGCAATTGAAGGTGCAAGAATCCTATTCAATTGGAAGTTTTCTCGAGGTATATGAGTTTACAGAACTATCGTAGACTTGGTAAGAGCTTGACTCTGGACACTTGAATCAAATACTCATACTGACATATTTTATGCTGTGGAGGGCACGATGGCCTAGTGATTTTTGTGTTACCATGTTGGAGATCCTAGGTTCAAGCCTCGGTGGCTTAGATTCTTCAATCAATGCCCACCACTGAACCAATGGTATAATAACACTGGTAGGCTTGGCCAAACCTGGAAGTTCTTAACTTTCTATCATAACTAAAGACTGTTCGCTTGTAAGTGGTCACTAATAACATGGCCATGAGTGGTTCATTCATACATATGACTATCAAACAAAAAAATTTTAAGGGCTATGTACAAAAGTAGTTTAAAATCAGGTTATTTTGACTTCAATTTTTGCTAAATTTTGCATCTTATCATTTTCCAAGTTTTTGGTATTCAACTTGTTAAATAAAATTACTCGATTTGAAATGCATATTGACAAGAGAAATTAATTGCAGATCATTTTCTTCGGGCAAACAAGAAAGCTTCAAAGCCATCAACACTGCTATTTCATTTAGAAAGAGACAATCTAATTGTTATTCGACAATCTAAAGCTGAATCTTCTATCGAAAGATATGTCATGAAATATTGACCATTCGCCAAATTATCAGTACTTTTTGTTTTAACTACAGATCATTGCAATAAATTGCAGGGAAATGTATTATTTTCGATCAAGCTATAATTTCCATATAAAATTTAACATAGACTTGAGATATAAAGTGAATTATGTCAAAGTGAAATTTTCAGGTGCGAATGACATTTCTAGGTCATCGAAATAACTTTGTGTGGATGCATGGTGAATATATACCGGTATTGTGATATTGTTTATCTGAACATAAATTATACGAGTTTTGCATCACAGGAGGGTTGAAATGCACTGTTGACTGATGTTGTTGCTTTATCAATCAGTATTTCTATGTTTTTTTTTCAATAAAATTTGACCGCATTATGTTGTTGAACATATCTGGTTCATTCAGTGATTGAATTTCAAGTCACTTTTGAATATGGAGTTTAGAGACCAGTATTATAGAAAATTTATTAGACTTCACCACCTTTGTTAGGTTTTAAGGCATTTTTCCAGTATATTTGCAGTCTCTTTACCTCCACTAAGCATGGAAAAAATTTAATCTTCCATCACATTTTTCCTTTTCAGATTTTAAATTATTATTTACTAGCATTCAATGTCATGTTGCATTTGCAACAATCAAGATAATAGAAGATCTGGTGACTGATGATCAGATGAAGTGAATCTTTACCTACGTACAGTAAAATGTCTGAGAAGTTGGTTACGCTAAGTGCGAAGTTTGTGGGACGGAATATCGCTATACTACAAAGCGATAAATTCCACAATGCACTTTGCTCGATGCTACCTTCTGCCGTTACAACTTCAATATTTTCAGAACTTCCAATAAATGTGTTGATTGAACTGGAGCAGATTTTTACCATACATGATATTGCTTTTGAGAAGGCATGGCAAGCACTATGCAAGAAATGCTGTGGCCGTTCAGTGTCATTCCGACGAAAAGCGATAAAAAACTCTCAGAAGTACAATGACTCAAATTTTGATATCTATACCTGCAAATCCACTCTTATTAGTGCGTATTTTCAAGAAGTTCTTGATGGGTGTGCTCGGAATAATTCTACAAAATTGTTTCACAAACGACCTGCTTATATTATTCAAGATGCTTTGACGTATAACAAACATAACATATCCGACTATGATATGTTATTTCTAATGTCAAAATATATTTTGGAATTGTCTATATCGGAAAGACATACTGATTTCTTGTTGAAATGTATGAATGACAATATTGAGTTTCTGCAAAATGTTTGCAGTATTTCTATGTTGGTCAAGGATATCACATATCATAGACGCTGTTTGAATTGTTTGGAGTTTGTTCTAGAAAGAGCAAATGTACAATGCTTGACTTTGCGTAGTCGAGGCTGTCAAGAAACTGTTAATAAAATGATGAAGCTCTGTTCAAAAACAAACAAATTACAAAGCAAAAATTTGAGTATATGGGATGAAGCTGTAGCTGATTTTGATCAAGAACATTCTTCAGATTATAATGAAAATTTTTCAAGTGATGATATTTACGATAATATGTTGACTCCTATCGATGGGAGGTTTTCATCAGAACCAGTTATATATTTTGGAAATGTTTTTAATATCACAGAATTTGAAATTGTGTTTGAGCATTCAAGTCAAGTAAGGCAGAGCAAATGTTTCAGGAAAAGCTTGCCTTCATGGTTTTGTTTAACCAAATTAACTGTTGGTTTTGCTCGACATGTTTGGATACGTGAAATACAATCAACTCATTCCATGTCAGAATGTATGGACTTTGTTAGTGGATTACAGACATTATGCGAGACTGGAAAGTCGTCTTTGAAAATCATTGATATACAAAATGGAGTGTGGTCTTCCGAAGATTTGAAAACCATTGCAAGGTCACTGAACATGACGAAAATTGAAGGAAAAGAAATCATATTTGACGGTTGTGTGATTGGATCACTTGAAAATAAAAATATGGAGGAATTAATGTCAGTCCATACAAGTGCCTGCACCGATAACACTGTATTAAGCTTGACTGCTCGTGATATTATGTTTTCTGCCAATTGGCTAATTAGCGATTGTGTTAATATTTTCATGAATGTTTTTAGACCTCACACATTGACAATATTATCAGTCAGAGATAGTTTTTGGGAATGTGATTCTTTACTTTCTCATATTGTAAATATATTAGAATGTGAAGATCCAGTACCATCAACATCAGTCAAATTTTTAAAATTTGATGTTGAACCACATGTTCACCGCTCCATTGTCAATACATTATTGGAAAGATTAAATTCCATTACACATGAACACTTTTCCGACCTTTCCCTTTCTTTAGTTTGTGGTGATAATCATGATATTTTAGAACATGAAGTATCGAAAATAACTTTTCCAAAACTAAAGAAGGTCAATTTTCACTGCAAAATGCCAACCGAAGTTAATTCCTCAACATCTTCAACAGAAGAGTTCCTTTCGCAAATGTAATTTGTGTATCGTTAGTGGAGAATGAGGCTGTTTTTTTTCTTTTAAAACAGGTTATTTAAATTAAGAAGGGTTGTGCAATATTGTTTTATAATTTATTTTGCACCAAAATTCATGTCATTATCCAAATAGACAGGTATTTCAAAATTATAATGGAAAAAAATTGATTTTCCATTGTTTCTAAATCGATTCATTATGCAGTGAAATCATGATAAACGCCAAATTTTACAACATAAAATTGCCGATAATCATGACTTTCTAGAGAAGTCTTGCCTCACACTTACATATTTCATTTCTGTAAAGTTTCATCTGAGCAGAAGTTTACCACTGACTGTAAAATATAATTGTACATTAGATAATGAACAGTAATGAACAGTGCTGCAAGTAAGAATTCCAGAACAAGATTAGGCTTTATTCTTGTGTTTTAAGTGAAAATTCAGGAACTTGTTTTAAATATTCAGGTGCTTTTCATCATTTATGAAAAATTTGTTATTTACTGTTGTCATCTGTTAATAAGGCCCTTGAGCTAGTACCGACAAGAGTAAAATTTTCATACTCTTTTAAGTTACTGCTAATATTTTATGCCACTGTGATAATGCATGTGATTGTAAATAGCCCTTTCCATGTGATAATGGCTGATAACACCTAATTTGTATCTGAAATCCAAATTACTGTTTATAACTCAGTCTTCCCTAATAACAAAAATCATGCCATCTATATAGTGGGGGAAACTTTGTTAGTTTTATGGGTTACATTTTTTTTAATATTAATTTCTATTTATTGTTTTTATTACACAGAAATTATTAATTGTAGGTAATGTATTAATAAAACATTTAGTGATACATGATGATATTTGAAGCAAAGGCTTCTCTCGCCTCATTCTTTACCTGTCTGTTATGGGGCGGATTAAAGATACCATATCTGGATATTAATCAACATATACTCGCGGCTTGTATTTATTATTTGTTACTCATTTCGGCTCATCTATGTGTTTTTATTTATGTCACAAGGCAACATTTCGCAGTGAGTATTTCAATCTTGAAATTTCTGTTTCTAAGCATAATATGACATTTTTTATTATGTGAGGTAAATTCAAAAAATCCATTCGAGTAATACGATATATTGCTTACATATATGTATATCTGGAAAATCAAGAGTAGGGGCCAATGTTAATGTGATATGGCTCATAATTAAAAAAATCAAATTCCTTATTGGGTCAAGTAGTTTACCATATTTGCAGCTTTCCTCTCTTGCTGAACAAAAATGATTTTATGTCGCAAATATTCAGTATAATTCTAGTCTGTTGAAATTATCATACATATAATGCCATTTTTTTCTTAACCTTAATGACGTACCAGTAAGCAGTAAGCCCTGTAGGTATGTACATGCTTTAAAAAAGTCTAAGCAAAGTTACTGCCGTGCCGTAGGAAGCAACTAAAAGGAAGCAAAGAAGTGGTTTTACATTTGCCCAGGGAAGACACCACTCACTGCACTTTTCTGTAGTGGTTCAGTTCTATTTGGGGTGTTTTCCGTTGAGAGTGCAACTGCTGGCACTACACCTTTTAGTATCTCTTTGCTATTAAGCGGCCGTTCGTTCGTTCCTTTTAGGTACTGCTTCTGGCCTTGCTCAGAGTAAATTTTTAAAAAAATAAGTGTTAGAATCTGGCGTTCTATAATACTGACAATTTTATATCTGCATTTGCACTTCAGATATTCTGGCGAGCATATGGAATTGGTGGATTATTTCTCTGTGGACTCTCAGTTATTTACTATGCATCACGAACATGGCACGCATTTGGACTGTATTTATGCATCGTTGCGTTTTTTCATATATCAGAATATCTAGCAACTGCCTTATTCAATCCATCTACTCTTAAACTGGAGTCATTTTTAATCAATCATAGTGTTGCTTATAACATAGCTCACCTTCTATGTGTTGTTGAATACTTATTCTGGTGCTGGTTTTCCCCATGTGAGTAATTGTTAGATGTTGTTTGATGGTATCTTTTTACATATTATTTCGGGATTAGAATTCCTTCAAGATATTGAAGAAAAGTAACATTTCATTTACGTCAAATTAACCTTTGTGCACTGAGTAGTCCCGGAATCTCAAAAATGACTAATATATTTGGGCAAATCCCCATTCCAAATTTCTGGCCATAAAATGCTCTGTTGATTAGAGAATGATAAAGGTATTGAAATTGCCCTCGTTTCATGAAAGGAAAGTCGAGACTTACATCATATTACTTATCTTATCATAATTATCGCGAACCATGACTTCTTACGCAGATACCAGTTCAAAGTCTGTCATTGATTTTTTTGTCTAATCATTTACTGATTTTTCCTATGTATCATAACCCGCAGGGCTGCAGTTATCTTTCATATAATCATATCAGATATGGTTAGTTCAAAGCAGGGTGACCAAATCTAGTTTTTCTTTGGAATACCAAATAGTTTCAAAACCATCAACATTGCTATTTCATACTAGGATTGATGATTTCGAAACTTATTGTACAGCTTGGTTGCTACCAGACTTTTAATCTTCTAGTGGGAAATATATTGTGAAATGTTGCCCATTTGCTAAACTTTCTTCTACTGGAACACATTTTCTTCAGGTGTCCGAGTAGCAGATGGACTGACATTATGTCAGTTTCGCCCAAAGTGTGTTCATAACGTTCTCACTGACTGAGATAACAGGCCACCCACCTGTTATATCATTATTCACTTCTAATTATTATATTGTTTACTTTTATGTATTCCAGCTGTCAAACTTTACTCTTCGATTCAAGCTGTAGGACTTGGATTATGTTTGTTTGGTGAACTTTTCCGTAAAGCTGCTATGTATACTGCAGGTATAATTTTTTGCCATAAGAGAATCTTGTAGACTGTTTGTGAAGTCTGGGCCATTGAACTTTGTTTTTATTTAAATACTGTATTTCGAGCTAACGTCTTTTTCCTTCAAATGAATCATATGACTATTGAAGTTGAAATTCTGTGTTTTTCTGTCTTGATGAACTCTTAAATAATAGCAAAATTTGAACATATATTACATAATCTTTGCTGTACATATTTATAACTGTATAATATGTTCAGTGTTATGGCTTGGCATTTGAATTTGCTAGGTATTTTTGATAAAATTTCAGTTATTTGTGTGTGATATTAAGCTTGTTAAATGTGGCAGCTTAATATTTTGAAAAATAATGTATATATCGTATTCTTTTATTTGTTTTTTTTTTGTGAATATAGTTGAGTTTGGATCATTTTTATATTTTATTTACCCCTGCGTACTATTTTTGAATTACTCAGGCACAAATTTTACACACTTGATCCAATATCAGAGGAGGAGAGAACATGTTCTTGTTACTTCTGGAATTTATTCTATTTGTCGGCATCCTTCTTATGCAGGGTGGTTTTGTTGGAGTGTTGCTACCCAGGTAGTATGATACATAACAGATAGTGTTTAGTGTTGTATATTAGCACCAGCTACGTTAGATTGCCAAAATGTCAGCTATTGTAAAATATATCATAAATATATATATATTCTCATTTTTTTCATCCAAACACGCATAAATTTCATCTAAAACAGAACACTCTTTTTACAGATTTTGGTTTGCAATCCAATTTGTTTCATCGGATATGCTTTTGTATCGTGGAAATTTTTTGATGAGAGGATTTATGAAGAAGAAATGCTCCTATTAAACTTTTTTCAATCGGATTATTTGGCCTACCAACAAAAAGTACCTACTGGTGTTCCGTTTGTCAAAGGTTATCGATTAAGATCACATCGTAGTTGATGATTTAAGTAATTTAAGAATATGAGATTTTTTAATTGGGCTATGGGATGGAGGGACAGTTCCTCCCCATCAAGATTGTGGAAAGTTAACAAAAATATAAAAACACGAATGCTGCAATTGATAGAGAGATTTTGTTTTATCTTCCGCACATTGCTTTTGTGACTTGAAGAAATTCGAAAAAATGCTGCATATTTTTCTGTTTATAATCAAATTTTATGTTTAGTGGACAGCACGAATGCCAATACACTTTGTGTCAGTGGCGCATATAGAACTTTGAAAGGGGGGAGGACTAATTTTGAAAAAATTATTAGAGTTAAATAACGGTGCCATAATTCGCGAACAGACAAAAAAATTCTCAAAAAATTGTTTTTTTTGAAGGATAGAATGGGCTAATCGAGAGTAATTACTCTTAGTTAGAGATCCTCACGTTATAAGGCACCAGAAAGGCCATTATACGATTTTTCTGGTCGGCAAGGGGGGCATGCCGTCATGCCCTTCCACCCAGCTAAATACGTTATTGCACTTTGGTAAATATGCGCAAATCTTAACTTGGGTCCAAAGTCTGCATCAGAGTGGATCTCTAATTTCTTTTGTGATGGTGAAATTAAATAAAATAAGTTCATGCTGATGCCAACCCACTGTTCAATGTGCATTTTTCAATTGTATTTTTTACATAGATTGCTCAAACTAGTTTAATACTTTTATTTTTCACAAATAAAGACATAAAAAAACGTACAGATTCTAATAATTTTAATATAGGGGCTTCAAAGGCGATCACAGTCTGGGAAAATATTGTCGAAACAACCTTTGTGAAGTTTGAGTCACTGATGCTGTCCAACTGTGGGTCTCAAGTAGACAGTATTGAGACGCGTTATACACACTAAGCCCTCTTGGTTTTCGGGTTAATTGAAATGGGTAAATAAAGCCACCAATAGGCTGCGCCTATCTTGTGCAATGACATCGACAAAATGGCAGGGAACGCGTTTGAACCTTGCCAGTTTCTCTGCAAAAAAGTGCCTGCCAACTAGGCTGCAGATTCCACGGGTGACCTATTCTTGAAACGTGATCAATGTTTTTATATTATTGTTCGAGTTTAAACGTGACTAGTATTTAGGGGGGAATTTCCGCGAAGGTTCGTCTCTCATTGTGTCCCAAGGTACGACTTCACCAGCTGGCTTCCTGAACGTCAGAATACATCCCGGTTCGCCGTTTACGCGCCTCTATGGCGTCTTCGCTCACTGCCCGACGATCGTATGCTTGTCCAATGAAAGCCATGAGGTCAATGAACATTGTTGTTAAATTCAATTTCATTCCAAACTCACTCGCGGCGTAATCGTGTGGGAATGTGTGATGGTAGTTGTGATATCCTTCACCTAGGTACATTTAGAAATATTTTGACAATAATCGGCCAAATGTGGTGTGAATATAGACTGTATTAATCTATAGTTATTTAAGTGAGCGAGAAAGCAGATCAAAAGATTAAGCAGAGTAAAAAAAAGATTGACAATCCCTATAAGCGGGCGAAAACCATTCTAAATTATTATGACTTTGAAGCTTTTAATCTTTCATAAGAATTTCGCCTACGATATGTTAACCCTGTCACAATCAGAAAATGTTCAAAATTTGGAACCGGTATTGATAGGAAACTGATTCGAGCGACTTGAACAGCTCAGCCGCTACGATTCATAATTATTAGAAAAAAAGTTCGAAGGAAAATCTTGTCAGATTCGCACGGTCGAACCCTGTATCATACTTGACAAAAAAATTGTTTGGCCTATGTACCAAAATTTTTGCTTTAAATATTTACCTAGTACTATGGTTGTCAGAATATAATTCTCGGTCGGATGGATAGTCTTGTCATAGGGTCGAAATCCATACATGTGTGCAAAACTGTTCACGCACCAGGTAATATGCAGAGATATACAATATCGAACAGCAGCCATACAATATCCATTCCATAGGGTTTCTCCTCCAAAATACCAAGGTATCAGCGTCGGGACGACGAAGCAAATTAGTATAGCAAGGGGAACATAAAATCTGGGAAATAGAGTTTTTAGCAAAATTTTAACATTAGTAAGAAAGTAAAACATAGCTTTTAGGGTTGTGGCATTAAAAACTTCCGTTTGGCAACTTTTGAAGCGCTTCGGTGCCTTTCTACATCAGCATTGTCTACCACTCAGTGAGCGTAATGACCATATGCTCACACTGTACGCACACATATCATCGTTTCGCAGTATGCCGGGGGCCAGTGGTTCAATGCTTGTCTTTCGACACCCATTTCGCGGATATCTTGAACACAGAATAGTTATAAGATTACTAAATAGGTCTCTGTCTATAGACCGGGACAAAAATACACGAATACGGTAAATTCATTTATGCTAATTCGCCTTAACGTCGATTCAAATGTTTTATTTCAATATCCCTTTAAAATTACTGTCAAAAAGCAGCGATGTCACTGCATTCCCACTACACTATACATTTAATATAACCTCACATAATTATGATCACAGATGGGCATCGCAAAACCAGACACTCTGCCATAATTTGTGACAACTTTGCGCTTCGTAAATGACTCACCTTCTTTGAAACCTGACGACGGGATCTCTCATCAAATCATCGGTGCTTATGGTACTGCCTTTCTTTGCCACATCAGAATGTTTTCGTACTAACAGCCAACCCACGTGACTGAAAAAGAATCCGCGTCGTGCATTGTGTGGATCAGCATCAGTCTCTGAATATTTATGATGAGTTCGGTGATCCCGACACCAGTCGAACAGGCAATTCTATAAATTATAAAAGATTTTATCTTGCACACTAAGTTCCAACTGGAATAAAATACAAGCGCAGTGAGAGCACCTCTACCTTCCGAGGGAAAAGAGAATCTGAGAGCTAGCCAAGTCATAGTATCAACATTAGAATATGACTATTGCTAGAATATAATGTCCTAAACTATTGAATTAAAACGTATCTCAGCCGTCCATACTTCTACAACGGTTCATTTTTAATTAACTGACCTTTAATTTCCTCTACACAAATCAAGCAGTCTGCAAAGCGAAATTTGGCCATTGGCCAATAACAGTTTGCAGCAGACAGATAAAAATTTTGAATAGACCAATGCAATACAATTTTTAGGT
Organism: Styela plicata; assembly: GCA_963675895.2. Lineage (NCBI taxonomy): Eukaryota > Metazoa > Chordata > Ascidiacea > Stolidobranchia > Styelidae > Styela > Styela plicata. The sequence continues at coordinate 19,932,659 of OZ023140.1, forward strand.
GCTGCACACGGCCTTGCCTGAGAATAAATCCACCGGTAATATGACATTGAGATGGCACTTCCAAAGGGAAAAATTACTTACTATTCACTTTAGACTTAACTCATGCTCGAACATAACATTTGGCAAGCATGTTTTTAGATTAATATAAAAAAAATTCAATATGGTGTTCAAAAATTGCGTCTGGCCGATAGTACTGGGCAAAACAGAATTATTTGGAATGAAATCTGATTCGGATGTTTTTCGATTCGGATCGAAACACTAAAAACCATGTGAACAACCATTACAATCTGTTTCCATTGGAAAAATTAGGAAATTTATATTTAAGAATTACTAACATTAGCATAAACTTGACGAAAATCGATTGTCTTTCGTTGTTAAAAATGAAAATTTTACTTCATCTAGCAGGTCTTTGTTTTTACGAACTATTCACGATTGGTTCAAATAATTCGTGTTTCGGTTCGATTAGAATCACCGAATTCAATTGGCAGCCCTGTAGTCTGGGGTTATCTAAACAAGCTAGCAAACTTGAAACAGAAGGTACCTGCAGTGATAAGCAGTTCAAAAGCATTAGAACAACGCGAAGTGGAAGTTTTGCTTTGTATGTTCTGTGCGTCCACAGTCTATGTGCTCCAGCAGTTACTCCGAGTATGGCCAATATGTAAGTTATAGCAGCTAAAATGATAAAATACAAACTGCATAAATCAAATGCTCTTTTACAGCTCTCTTGATCAAAATAAAACCAAGATATGTAAAATACAAGATATTTGAAAAAATGGCACGAAAACGTCCAAAAAGAGGATCATGGTGCATTCAGTATAATTCAATAATACGAAATTTGGTGCAATTGCCCAATTTGTGCCAAAAAATTTCTGTGAAGTAAGCGCTATCGACGGAACGTGCCACTGAGGCGCGGTTCATCGGTGGCATATACTTGACAAAGTAAAATTTCTGATTGGTATTATTTATTGATGATTCAAGCTAGTAAAGGCGCATTTACCATCTCCCAATGCAGATATCACACTCTTCTATAGCGGGTTCAGTCTTGTATGGGGTTATTTTTTTACATTAAGTTTTTGATTTTTTACATTTTACGTAGTGAGTTGATATGATTCAGTTCCATTTGAATACTAAAATGCCCTTTTTTATAACGTCGGTGACTGTCAACTGCAAAAAACGCGCATTACATTATTGAGTTCCTGCCATGCTTCCTCGTCGAAGGCCCAATGCAAACATACATTTATCGAGTCGGCCTTGGGGCAAGCAAATTTCGGGCAACGTTGAATCGCCGTCATAAATTTATTGTAAGTTATTTAGCAAATATAGCCTACTGGAAGTCGACTGGGATATTTTATCGTCACCGCGAAATATGTAATTTTGTTTTAGTTATTCGAATGTGCCCATAATTAAATGTATCATGATAAATTTCATATATATTATACGAAACTTTTTTTAATAAATATAGGGTCTGAGAAAATAGTTTTATTATTTTTGAAACGTGCAAAAATGTTTGCGTTTGTAGTGACATTTTCATCAATATGAGTGTGCCAGTAGAAAATAGACAATATAGGCAGCAGTAAGGTTTCATTAGTCGTTGAAGTTTTATTGCAGTCAAAATGTCACATATGCATTGATACACTTCCCGAATGATCAGCAGTCACGAGAAGACTAGACGAGAGGTACAACCAGTCGGCTATTGGGTCAGTAACACCGTGGATATATGAATTAATAGATGAAGGAGAAATCTAAGTGTAAGCAAAATAATGCAAGTTAACCATCTGCACCTGCATTTTAATTTGATGAAATACAACACTATCTCAGTTCAATTTCATCGCCGTTACATGTTACTTAGATCCAATCGCAACCAATCACGTTACCAAACCCATCGATAAATATAGATCGAGCGGGGATAGTTTTATCTGAGAAATGCATTAAGGCAGTCTTTCTGGCCATAATTAAATGATTTAAAATATAATTTTTATACGAGTAAATTACAAAATTAATGATGAAAACTTACCGCATAAAATAGTGAATATTTTGAAATGATGAAGTCGTAATAATGAATATAATGTAATGACATGGAGTCCAGACATTAGAATCACATTCTTCCATATTAATTTCCGAGCATATTTCTCCTGTGGAACTATAAAATGAAAACGAAATAAATCATATTTCGTGTATATGGCTACCCCAATTTTAAAATTGGTATTCGCTCAATTATCAAAATATCGAAATCTATAGGTGTTTTTCCAGTAAAATTTGAAAGTTCCTATTCATTTCGCATTGTACTACTCAGGGTGAAAAATTGATGCCATAATCTTTCGCTAAGCATGAGACACCGATGGATCGCTCCGTTAAGGCGCGGGCCATCTATGGCCCATGCTCAACATAAGCATTCTGGCTGGATATAATCGATGCATATTTGATTCGAGTAAATTGGGATTCGAATCATCGAATTGAATTGCCTTGACCTAGTTACATGGTCTGTTATAGTGAACAAAAATTTTACAAATCCCGATCGGTAAAAAATTAGCCTAAGCATCTTTGGTTCGTGGTCCTTCTGTGGTGCATGCATGGCAAATAAAATTTCTGATTAGGATAGTCCAAAAGTAGAGAACAGAGAATAAATTCAATAAAATGTCAAGTTATTAGAATTTTTAAGCAGTCGAAATGTACCCAAAATTGTCTTGCATTTCACATCTGTTTATTAAAAATATGGTTTGAGAACAATTATGAATTCATTTGATACTGTACTAAAGATTTTGTTAGAAAAACAATATAAGCGTTATTGTCATTCCATACCGTTACATTTTCAATAATAATAATAATATATTCCAACATTAGCAGATATAAAAGTATAGAAATAAACCTGTAGCTGTGTCGGTGTCCTTCGTGCGTATTCTTTTTTCTGTGGACGTTCCAGGTGGAAGTTTTCTCTCGCTTGTAACTGATTCCGAATTGGGACTGCTGGATCGCATAGTATCTGCATATTTTGATGTCATTTCGTTGGAAGGAAACGTGAAGTCGATGTAAGGTCTATTCTCACAAGTGTGATTTGACATGCCAGAAGTAATGATGTTCATTATATTTTTTTCATTGAGCGAGCGCTTCTAGTCTATTTGAAAAATTATTTTATCAAATTGCAACTTTGAGTATTCAAATTGGTGACCTGGCTATGAGTTCATAATTTGTGCATTTATAGAGTAAAACGCAACAGGAAAACGTAGGACTCCATTTTTTTTTATTCTATTCTGAATGCATTTTTGTTATTGTTATTCGGTGCATGCAATATTTAGTATGGGTTATGGATTGCAAGTTGCTAGTATGCGTTTTCAGTACGTCGGAATACAATTTACGCTAAAGACATTTTTTCGCTTAAAACTAATATAAAAGGCTGAAGTAGGAGCCGCCTAACACAAGAACTTCCTGAACACGAGGCTTGCAGTAATATTCATCTCCCTGCAATCTCCATTGATAACTTGATTTTATTGCCCATTTTGTGACAGCACCATCCTTTATACTTTATCATCACAATTTATTTGAATTGAAAATTAAAGCGATTATAGGAACTGGGGAGTTGACCTCGACAAGGAAACCAAATATAATAATTAAGCGAGATAGCAAGTTTATTGGAACAAGGCACGAGGTTCAAAATTCCGGTAAACTAATTCTTGAGCTATGATGTGACAAAATAAATATACTATATTAAAAATTTCATTAAACACGAGCCAGAGATGGACCTCCTTTTCTATGCTCATTGGTGCGAGTTCTTTCATGGCTTAGTGATCATTACGTTGGTTCAAATCTCGCTTATATAAAGCATCATTAAGCCCGTGACTAATGTCTCTAATGAAAGACATCTTGGATAACAATGCGGGTTTAAAAATGTCTAACTTCCAAGATATCACCAACCAAGGCTATCTCTTTCGTCAAAGATAGTTTGCGCGCCGCGGGTTCATTTTTTTGCTTCCAAAATGGTGACCTCTCCCCACCAAAAAAAATCAGGCGTGCAAAATAGAGCAGGTCATTATTTGATACCATCCGAAGTTGAACCTGGTAAAATGTCATCTGGTATACGATTCCACGATTGTGCATGCATGATGACGTCACATGTATTCAATGTAAAACAAAAAGGTTTCATGCGCCCCCCCCCCCCCCCAACAAAAACCTATTAGCGCCAATAACTATTACAATCGATATTTTCAAACGCAAGTCTTTGTTATTTATGTTCATAATATGGATTGAGTTGCATGTTTTACCGAAAGTTGTCGAATCTCTCCATCTTTGTCTACCGTACTGGCCTTTTAGGTGAATTAAAGTGAAAAAAATAAGAAAAAAATGCGCGACTTCGGCACACATCAGTTATTTTTATAATTTAGTTTCAGGGATTTGAAATACTATTTTATGAAAAAAAACTGTTGTGCGATTTTATTTTCTGTCCTACGATGCTGAAATACGATAATATGTCAGTTTTCCACATAAAATTTCTTGTCTGCAGCAGCTATTATGGCGTCATTATCTAGTCATCAGGGATTCTCAAATTGTTACCAAGATTCGCATAATGCAGTATCGACACATATTGGAGTCAGAGTCATACTAGTCAGAGTTTATCCCGATTTATTTGCCCCGGAATGGTATTGGGATAACTGGCCTATCCTTTCGGTAGTTTCAGAATATTTCGACCCTGTGAGCCCACGAATAGAACTGTTTGCAAAATAGGATTGTCATTGTCAACAGTACGAGTTTGCTCCTGCATGACTTAAGCAAGGTCGCAATGACGGAACAAAATTGCGAATTCCGTCAAATCGTAAACACTAAGTCAATATATGCTCGGCAATTATTTTGGTAAAAGTTCAAAACTTTCCGTGAAATCCGAAGTTCTAGATTTACAGGAATCGAGGGTAACTTTTAGCGTTAAAACCATGCTTTGAGTTGATCAGAAAATGATTTTCCACTGTTGTTCGTTCAAGTGTGAGCTACTGATGGGTCGCACCGACGAGGTGCGGTCCATCTGTTACTTATACTGGAGAAAATAATGTTGAACAGGGTGGTCGCGACAGCAAACAACACTATCGTTATTAGTTTCCCGTAAAACACGCAACCTCATAGTTTCTGGAAGTGACATTGATAGAACGTACCTAAAAAAAGCTTGACGAAATTTATTAGAATCGGTTAGCATGACCCCGAGTGTAATGATTGAACGTCGCGTGGCGAAAATGAGTAACTGTTATTTGAACTGCTAGTGTTTTAACGAAGTATAAAGGCTTCGAAAGTAGTGTTAGCCGTTCCCAAGTAAAAGTGGCGAGTTTGCCAAGATTATTCTCAAAGTAATTTAATCGAGAATGTAACTTCTATCGAGTCACCTGTTTGAAGTTGTATCTAGAAAAATTAATTGGTAAATAGGTAATTTTACATCAATTTCAACTACCGGTAGGTAGAAAATTATGGAAATGGGTGTTGGGTAGAAGTTACTTCATTTCGAGCCCTAAGCCAAATTGAGTTGAAGAACACACGAGTAGCAAGTCGAGTCTAAGTCTTAATAAAACGTCGCATTTCGAGTCTATTCTACAGCAATGAAAGATTAATTTGCCACCTCTCACATTATAAGTGCAAATTAGAATCGTCATCTGATCATTAGACACCAGATTTCACACCCCACACCAGGGTAAATTGAATGTTTTATATCCTTTTGGTGGGAGCGTTTTTTGCTGAGTCAGCCAACGGCTGACAACGTGATTTTTCAAATGGTGATGATTGCAGACTCGGGCTAATCTTTGTCCGCATTTTGCCGAGTCGAGTTATTTAGCTAAAAATACTAGAATCGAGTCTTTGAAAAGGGTGACTCGAGTCGAGTCTTTGAAACGAGTCTCACCAACACTGTTGGAAATTAACTATACGCTTGGTTAAAAAAGATATAGATACCTAATATAAAAAATAGGTTAATCTTCAATCAATTTTCAAGTTCATTCAAAATGCCAATGTAGCCACACGATGATTGCCTTGCTGCAAGAAAAGGCTAGGTTGCCACCAATAGCCGGAAACTCCGGGATACTTTTGTTTGCGTGCGGATAGAATTGAAAGGGGTAGGTGAGTGGAATTAATTTTAGATTAATGTTGTGACTCAAAAACGTGCGGGCGCATTACAAGGTCTTTTTGATTTTGCGAGTTTATGCTCCAAAATCTCACTTATGGAAAAGTCGGTTGTTTTGAATATGAAACTAAAATCGTCGATAAAGATACATCTTATATTTATTTAAAGTTACTCGAAGGCCGAAAGCAGCTCCTAAAATGAACAAACTAACCGTCACAGCCAACCTACAGTAGAGCGTATAACCAGCGTCAGTACTCGAAGCGGAATAACATCACTTGCACAATAGATAGTCTCTACCATACCAGTTCAGTTCCATATGAAATGTTTTCCGCTTGAGAGCGCAGTCGCTAGCATTACAGGCTTCGGCACCGGTTCCGAGCTTGCTCATGGTGAATTTCAATAAAATGAAAAAAACATCCCAACAGAACAGATCGCTATAACAAATACTTTGGATAAGAGTTTTCTTTATTGGTTTCAGAAACCAACATCCACCTATTTTCCAGGAGGGACAAGTATTATAGGTGAGCTCAGCTTTTTCAATTATATACGATTTGCAGCCACTGGAAATAAATAGAGTAGAAGCTTTTACAACCCTAGCCTCCCTCTCTGACTGATTTCACCTGAAGGTATTTGAACAAAAGCGTTGATCAAAACAATCCCATCTTCAGCACATATACCACAAACATTGAACCCCGTATCTCAGTTGGTAAAATTTTATTGAAATATTTTAGAAATTAACAAAAATAGTAAATAATAAATATGGAGCAAGTTTACCATCTCTAATATATATATATATATATATATGTTTAATCTGGAACTATGGTGGTAAATGCTTTCTCAATTAATTTTTTTAAATTTTGTCAAGCACAAGCAAGTTAGCGTGGTTCATCAGACGTCGATACCTAACAAAACCTGTTTAACAAAATATTTGCTACGCTAGTAAAGATTTTGCATAATAAACTATAATCATCCTTCGTTTTTACATGACCAATTTTCTATAAATTTTGGGGAAATATATGAAAAAATATCATAATGATATTTCTCCAAAACCAGTTGAGGTATTCTGCGCACACCTTCTTAATGATCTTGAGTTTTTGTTGGGTTGTATTGCTGAAGAGCTGTCCAACTGACCCTCAAGTTCCACAAATGACTTCGTCAAATAATCATATCAAATCGGATATGCATCGAATAAATTTTAGATATGTTCTGATGTATTGGTATCAGAAAATTTTCATCACCAATACCAAAACCGGATACCACTTTTTACTACTGAGAGTACAAATATGCTTTATTTATGTGATAATAAATGGAAAGGCAACTGTTTTATTAAGCAACAATGAAACTCATTAGGAATTTTCTATATGCCCAGACTTGTTCAGTCTGGGTCTCTGTCGGCCTCGCACTCAACTGCTCTGAAAATGATTTAAAAAGGGCAAGCCTCACTTGAACTATAGAATTAATACTTTGAAACTCATCAATCCACTACTGTCAATATTTTTCACTATATCCTCTTTTTGTTGCAGAAAAAGGTCTTAGGTGTATCGTTTAACACTTTGAAACTCATCAATCCACTACTGTCAATATTTTTCACTATATCCTCTTTTTGATGCAGAAAAAGGTGTTAGGTGTATCGTTAGTTGTATAACCACAAACATTTGCACGCAATCTTTGGGCCCATGCTTGACCGCCGCATCAATTCAGTATATTTTCATTGATAAAAGTTTGCACTTAAATGGATGCAAGCGTTGAAGGGTGCAAATGTAAATGGGTGAAATTATACCAAGTGCATAAGTAAGTGGATATAAAAAGGCCTTCAACATATTTTAAATGAAGTACTCGATATCGGAATACAAATTATGAAGGTGGTATTGGTAATTGTATAGGTGAAAATTTACGTATCGGCCCATCTCTAACAAATTTGAAACTTAATTTGAAAGTGATAGTTAGTTAGTGCTATAATTCTTTTAACATACTACGTAAACCAGTATAAATTTGATTATTTCATAAAATTATTACACAACTTCCCCTTGATTGTCGCCCTCATTGAATTGTACCCAGTCTCTAGCGATAGGTGCTGACAACATGCTATCGGTTATCTTGAATGCCTCACAGAGTCGAAGACTATTTGGTCCTAATTCATTACACAGTGATGTTACAACTTCGTTCACCTAAAAATAGAAATATCCATAAATTGCAAGCGATGAGTGAATTTGTTTGAACAAAATTTCGACGGCTAGTGTCTGCTCTTTCTGTTCAGTTTAAACGGTATTCAAAATTTTGTATGCGGAATAGAAGCATTTCAGATAAACGTGATTACTGATATTTGACCATATGGTCCATTTTGCAGTCAAGACTTGGTTTGTGTCAAATTTTACACTGTAATGTATATATTTTTCTTCTCCCTAAGTAAGGCGAGAAGCTGTGACCACTCAAATTGCCATGGTAAAGTGCAGTGAGTAGAATTTTCATTGTAGGTTGATAAAATAATCTACCATAACGTACAACATGCATAACATGATACTGATTATTGATGATTAATTTAGCATATAACATTAAACAATGTCCGATTCAATCACTTAGTTGTAATAATTAAGAATATTGAAACCTTATTTTACCTTAATTCCCATTTTTGGGGGCATGAGTTCATGTCCTATAAACCATCCCATGTCTCGCTGAACCGTATCGGCCAGGAAAAGATGATAAAGTTTCTGTAACACTGGTTTGCTTGAAGATGGTGTATCATCAGAGTCTAAAATTCTGCGGAAACTTTCACTTATCACTCGTTCACCAAAAGATGTTGCTGATAACTAAAAAATGTAATTGTAATTGTACTAACGGTGTGAAGTCTTTTTGTTTTCAGTTTAAATTTTCATTATTGGTCGCCATCATGCAAGTAGAACAATACAGATTTCCAAAATCATGCTAATGCTAATCATGGCTCTGCCAGTTTGTTGTGATAATAAGACGTGACAGCATACCACTTTAAACGGTCAGTCGCAGATTGTACGATATAACTTTCTTAAAATTTCCTGAGTGTAGCAAAACACACAAATTGTGTGAATGAGTATGAAATAGCAGTGTTGATGATGTAGAACAATTTTGTAAAATTTTCAATACTAGAAAAGCTCAAGAGTCAAAAACATGCCAGTGTGGATAAGGCTGCTATATTAGTTTCCGCCCCAGGTGACAGGAAAATCACCTACCACTTCCTTTTAGTCATCCCGTTACAATATAGGTAATATGTTAGGATGATTGATTTGATTTATCCAAAGCAATATGAAATACTCTTAACAGTTCCTTTCCCAAAAAAAGATTTTGTCACCCTAGAATTCAATAAAATTACCTGGACTAAATCACTCTCTCTCATCATCCATGCATCAAACAAATTTTCTTTACCAGCTTTCATTAGCTTTGCACCAAGTTCTGTAAAGGTTTTGTTTTCTCTTTGTACCAAGAGGTAGTGGAGATAGTCTGCGTTGGACGGATCTAAGTAAAACATTTAAATGGAATATGTTAGTTAAGTTGATTATCACAGTGTTCACCAAATTCAAAAATTATCCTTACATATTTGATATATGAATTGGAACTAGACAAAATTTAAAACAGATCATGTGTACGTGTTAAATGGATTTTAGTGACAAGAGATTAAAAATTGGCATTGGAGTCCAATATATCAAAATCAGTCTCAAGATATTATAGAACACATCATATTTTTTTTCATTTTTTTTTCATTGAGATTCACTCTAAGCAATGTCGGAAGGCAGCTCCCACAGGGGACCAACCAACGACCACTCAGGGGCAAAGGGCTACTAAAAGATGTAGTACCAGCAACTGCACCCTAAATGGAAAACATCCCAAACGGAACTGAACCGTGATGGTAGAGTGCAGTGAGTGGTAACTGCCATTCAGCCTAAATTAGCCACATCGCATCAAATTCAAGTTTTCAATATTTAGAAGAATAATAAATTTCATTCTTCAAAAAAGCCTGTTTGAATTTTTCTAAATTACTGATATGAGATGTTTTCTAAAATTTAGCTCAGAATGATATACCGGTATCTATATCAGATTACCAAATCACATCTGTGTGTTTACATTTTACATGTTTCATTTTGCAGTAAAATCACGAAACATGTCATATTTTATATTGTGTGAAACATAACTGTATAAACTAAATTATGTTAAATACTATTTAGAGCAAATTTATCTAAAATAATGTAATGAAGCTGTCAGATACCCAAAGTTGGGTAATTTCAAATACTTCACTATTTCGGAATATAAAATCGAATCCAGAACTCTATTCTTGGATTAAATTTCCAAATGTCATCATTCGGCTTTGGGTCTGGCACATTGCTATGTTGACAAATAGAAAAATCTCACCTGCATCTGAGGGTTTATCAAACTTCAATGGCTTGAATGCAGCAAGACGTTCCTTAGCTGATTTCTAGAATAACATACGTATGTATAGCTTCAAAAACAAAATAAAAATAGATTCCGATTCCTCTCTGAAAAGTTATGTAAAATAGGCAACTAAATCTGATGATTTTACATTTGAACTTCTATATTATTCAGACCAATTATAGAAAAAAAACAGACATTGAATTAAAAAAAATATGTCAAATTAATATTGATTTGTTTTCTCAGGAACACCTTCTTTGCTGCATTAGAAGTTTGAATTGGAGCAAACTTCTATAAACAAAATTATCTGTGAATCTTCTATAGGGAAAGAGGCATATTTAGGGAATATTAACCATGGGTTTAAACTGATTTTTTTCTAATATACCAATCTCAGACAACAAAAAATAAGTAGAAGCTGAGTAAAATCACTAACAGAAATCAATTTCATTACCTGCATTAAAACTTTATTGTCACCTTCAGCTGTCATGGATGCGTGGGCAAGTTCAATAAATTTTCCAAATCTATTGCATGAAAGATAACCCTGAAATTATGGATAGATTTTAATAATGCAGTGGACTAACAATGTGTTACAATTAAAAAAAAAAGAATTAGAATACAGTATCGAAGTGACACAATTAAATTAAAGAAATTTTAACCAAATCTGTGCAACATCATGTCTGACAGCACATATAGCGCAGTGAGAATATGACAGATCAAACGTTTACTTTTCGTGTCGAAAAAACGATGTGGAATAGTTTTTAAATAATAATCTTATAACCCGGCCCTGGAACAATGCTCCTGCACAATCTCAATATTCAGTGTTGGGAACGAGTCACTGCACTTTGAGTCCCAAGCCAAGTCGAGTCAAAGAACACACAAGTTGCGAGTCAAATCTAAATTTTTCGAGTCATTGTACTTCAGAGTCGCGAGTCAAATCGAGCAATACATTTACGAGTCGCAAGTTGGGTCACAAGTCGATTTCTACATCTATTCAAGAGCAATGACACATTGATTTTCTTACTCTATCCACTTTTACATGCCCCGTCCCTCCATCGCTCGACAAAAAAATTTTTAATGGCTTTGGTTTTCAATAATATGTATGGAATGTTATAAAATAATGAATATCGCTATGTAATAACAATGTTTAAAAGTTTAATAAAGGCTGAGGATTCACTTAAACAACATGTTAGCCAAATTTCAAAGAAAATAACAACATATATACATAAGAGCACTTACCTGGCCGCCACATCTTTCCCGCGAAACAGAAGCAATATGCTCGAGATTCCATGTAGCGAGAGGTTTCATCACACAAACCAGAGGAACGACTTCAGCATGTTGTGAACCATCCTCAGGTTGGAATGCCCATCTATCCTTCACATAATCCAAACCAAAGTTTATTGCAAATGTTCTTGCTAACAATGGAACCAATGTTTTTTCTTGAAACTGAAGTATTGAAAAGTTTATTAGTTAATTCTAAGTGATTAGTTTTCTTTTAGCTTTCCTTGTGATTCATGAATCATAAATTATCCGATTCGATTTTCCCAATGTTTCGAAATCAACATACCCAAAAAAGTATACATTTCTATAAAAAAGATGTCATTTTTGGTGTATTTAACAATTTTCTAAGACTGTCTTTGTTTGTGTGTTACCGGTATATTACTTCTGATTCAAATATTCAATTACATTCGCAAAAATTATTCGGTTCGAATCTGAACTCGGCAGATATTCGATTTTGGCTACCCTTAGGTATAGAGTCATAATATTCTGTCTGGTCAACTTGCAATGCCAGTAAAAGGCAAATCAGAAATTAATTTCAACTATAAGAGACTAAGGGGTGCATTGCAATAAAACAAACAGAAGACTAAAGTTTAGAATATTTAAATTAGATAAAGCTTCCAAACTATTTTATGAAACATTTATTAAACAGATGAGCCTGCCGCACCTGGTATCTTAATATTGGAGTATCTGATTTTCCTTCTTTTCCCACAGTGAGTCTTGTAGCTGCATATCTCAGTGCAATTGTCAATGCTGCTTTCGATCCTCCCATACACATTGATGCAATGCATATCCTGCCTAGAATAAAAAAGCCATGTAAGTAAAAATAGATTAGATAAATTGTAATCCATATCGAATTTAACCAAACGTTGCTTAGCTTGAAACTTGACAAAGTTGTCCCTCTTCAGCATAAAAAATGGCAAATATCTTGGTACAATTTAAGATAATACATTTTTCCTATTCAGATTCAACGTTTTCATTATAATTTGTAAACCATATTCTTATTGCAGAAGGTTTTTTTTTGAAGTTCATGTGCCAATATTATTGGTTGACAAAAAGGTTTGAATATCGATATCAGCCATAAAAAGTCAATATCTCCCGACACAGCGGCATAATCTTGGGTGTTAAAATATAGATTTTCTTCCAATGAACAAATAAGCTTCGAAACAATCAACACTACTATTTTATTATCAGTATTGATAATTTCAAAACTTTTTATGCAGTTTGAATGCCACCAGAGAGTTAAAAAGAGACATTTTAACGTTTTAGTGAAAGGTTTAAATTTCCATGTAAATTTCAATGCATAATACCTGACAAAAGTTGATCAGCAACAGTTAGGAATCTTGCTCTTGGTGACTTGATATCTGATGTGAATGTTCCATCTTCTGCTACATCTGAAAATCTAGAAAAACAAAAAAAAAATTAAGGATTCCTACCATTAAAAATAGTTAGCAATGCTGTGCGAAAAAAATTGATTTGATCCACATTCGTGCATTCAATTAACTGATATACAGTTAAAACACACACCTGTTTAGTAAATTCTCCCTTGGTACGCGAACATTGTCAAAGAATAATTTTGCATTGTCAACTCCGTTCAGACCCATCTTATATCCCATGTCTTCTACACGTACATTAGGCATTACTTTTAAATTATCATCTCTTATTCTGACAAGAATGGCATGGATTCCATGATTTTCTCCATTTGTATGAAGCTGAAATAAATGTGAAATAAAGTAAATATACCAGGGAAAATTTACCTCGACTTTGAGGCCAGTACTCATAAGAGAATATCGACCACTGTGAGCCGTTGAGTCAATATTTAAGCCCAGATTTCTAGACTAACACTGTATCTTTTTGCAACGTAATCAAGACTACAAAGTGCATAAAATTAAAGTTCACATTGTCACACGATATATATATATATATATATATATATAAAGAAATAGTCAAATACAGTAAAAACGCAGAGAAGTATTCAGAAAACATCAACCAATGAATATTAGTTCTGTGCTTTTCATAGATCATGCATTCGCAAATCCCACCATGGGTGACTGCATGTTTATTTATGTGATCGCATCTAGACTAATTAATGTGCGTTCTGCTTCGGTGGGTTCTTCTGATATTGAACTTCACGAGCAAAACACTGCTTACCTGGGCAAACACAACTACGTGTTTAGCGTGGACTGCTCCATTTGTTATCCAATATTTCTGAGCTAAAGTTGTTGGTGTATTAACAATGAATTCTTTGGTATCCTTCATAAGAAATAAACTTACTGTTATATATAAGATTATATACAGTATTAAAAAAATTGCTGGGGGAAGCGAATTAAAACTTTTTTTGTCAGAAAATTTTTCTTAGTAAAATGATTTTTGGCAATTTGAATGTTTTTTAGCAAAGTGCTGCACAACGCACATATCAAAAAGTGGTCATTTCGACAATCTGGATTTTTGAAATGTTTTTCTATATACAGGATAATTATTTACAGGTCTTCACAGAATTATTGAAATTCAAACATTTCCACGAAATACATACAAAATAAGACTAACTCGCCTTGTCATAAATAGCAGTTGTTTCCATCTCAACTGCGTTATTACCATACCCAAGTTCAGTTAATCCAAAACATCCAACATCATGCAACGAGTCGATTCCTAAACAATAACGTAAAATAACATATAACACTGATGAATCCCATCTACTAAGCAGGACCATCTCTGGGTCATGCTTAATAAACTAAAAAAAATTCTAAGTTATGAGATATTTATGACAAGATTGACAAATTTATACTCAAAAAAAAGCTAAATCCTTGCATTACACTGGAAGAGTGTCAACTACTTCGTTATGGCAGTGTTGACGATTTTGATTTTAATAACTTCATTCTGTGAAAATGATCCAGAAGTCTTGTACACCAAAATTAAAACCAGCGTTGCAGAATGTTAGTTTTCTGCGGGTGTCCGAAATTTTAGTGTCACATCTTTCGGATGGACAAAAAGGTTTCAAAATCATGAAAACTGCTATTTCATGGCAGTATTGATGTGATGATATTGTGCAGCTTTTTAACTACAAGACACATAAAAAGAGACATTGAAATCTTCTAGCAACTTATTATATTTTCTTCTGGTAGAATTATTTTTTTCAGGTGTCTGAGTAGCAAAGCAGCTGGCATTCTGCCAGTCGGATTAAAACAAGATCCTGGCACCCTATCCTGCAAAGGTATGTAACATTGGTGTTCAGTGTTTATCAGCTCTCGGATTATATGTTTTTATTTAGAATTTTAAATGAAAAATGAATTCAGGCATGTAGGATTGGAATTGTATACTTTTAACATATAAAGCTTTGATTTGACCTTACATGGCACAATACCAGATTTTCCCCCTTTTTCATGCACCCATAAATCGATTCAGAAAATTAGAGGTAAAAAATGCATATTGAATTTCAAGATAAATGTTGTGTTTCCAAATAAACAATGAATGAAATGTCTTTTACAATCAATATTTTTCGCAAAGGAAAGTTCAATATGAAGCTTAGTTCATTTTATATTTTTAGAGAATTAAATCAAGAAAAATCTAGGTAAAATCACAACTTGCCAGCAAGAAGCTTGTCGTGATGTCGTTGAGTTCCCAATTTAAAGACGGTTCCACCAAACAAATTAAATTGAACAGTCATTTTCACAGTCATACTCGGCTCCACAATTGAAGAAATCTCATGAGCTGCAAATATTCTTCTCGGGTTGTCCCCAAAATCTCTCACCGATATGAATCCCGCCTTAAAATAAAAATTTGTTTAACCGTGTGAACTGATTTCAAAATCACCAAGCATTTATAAGTGCCCAGCTCTACAGATATATGAATTATAAACATAAGTGATTCTGAAATTAATTCATGCAGTTTGAACAAAAACATATTCTAATGTTCAATTTTTTATATTACAATGTGATATGGCAAAATGTTAATGTTATAGCATAAAGCACTGTACGATATAGCATGAGCTCTGTAAATCTCTGCACCCTGTAACCAACCAAGCCTGTAAACATGTTTAAGCCAGGTTTCGTTAAGTATGCGACTATATAAAAATAAAAAAATATAAAGGAAAAGCTAACATCACATATTTTCTGCAACTGATCAAGTGAAATTTCTCTCTCGTCCTCCAGTCTGATGTTGTATCTTGGAGCCATTGTTGAATTGCTCAAAAATTTTCTTAATTCAGTCCTCATTTGATGATTATCGTGATCCAAAACTTTTGCAATATCATCAATATTGAAACTGTGATGATCATCTTCCAACCATGCCTCCCTGTTGAAGAACATTAATTTATGAAAAACTTGACTCACAATCGAATATAATCACAGACTTGCAAAGTCTTTGCAATACAGAATAAGCAAGTCTCCAATTTTTTTTAAAATTCTCATAGGGTGGGTAATGTACCAGATTAGAAGTAATCAAAATAAACGAAAGGAACCTTAAGTAATCACTCTCTCATCTATGAAATGAATATTTTAAAACTTCATCATGGGTTCATACGAGTTTTACAAGAATTTGTGCAAGATTTTGGATGTTACTCATGAACTTGCAAGTCTGCAATCACAAAACTGCTTAGTGTAAAATTCACAGAATGAGTAATGCAGAGGAGTATCATGATCACAATCTGTTATTACACTTATCAACCTTCTCAACGCAATGAATAAATTATTTGTTATATCATAATTTTACGAACTAAATAATTTTAGGAAGAACCATAAATATGTTTGCCTATTGCCAAGGCCAGTTACCACTCACTGCTGTATATTTGGTAGTCGTTGATGCCTTACAGATGCAGCTTCTTTTTTTAGAATGAAATTTGGTCGGCTGGTACGAAGATATTACTAAGCTACCCTAGTACGGTACTGAGTACAAGGAGCCTTTCCTACCTCAGTGTTCTGGGTGGCATGGTGTTGTTTACAGCGGTTGAATACAGGCATGTTTGTACTGCCCAGAACGGAATTTGCGGAAATTTTCTGCAAACGTTGGTAGTCAAATATTGCTTATGGCAAACCGACGCAATCAATCTTCCACAAGAAGCTCTCTTCAAACCCAACCTCAACATATTAAAAAAACGAGATAATCTACAGTACAAACTATAAAAGATGATTAAAAACCCAAGCTAACAACCGTCCCAAACGCAAAACACTCCAGCCTTAACCAAAAGAATACGGAAGAACCGCGGGCGAATGCTAAAACAAATATTGCGTTTAAATGTTGGTCGATAGATAGGTAGACTGGATATTACGAGAATAAGGTCCCGTCAGCTCCAAAGAATTTCTTCGCATGGATCTTTTTTTCACTGGTAGCATTATCATATGAATGGAAAAATAAAGAAAATAATAAAATATATTCATACGGTTCATCGTTTTTGATTTAAAAAAAAAATTCATCTGTGATTTCCATTTTAGATTATTCAGTAAACGTGGTCGCGGTGGGGGTCGGACATGGTACGTTTTCTAGATGAAGAAAAATGGAACATATGAAACAGTCAATCGTTAAGAAAACTTGTAATGAATCTCAACTCAATTCTAGCCGTATGTTTGTAAATAAACTGACTGCGAATCGTTAGAGACTTGCTTAGTTTTGTTCACTCCACTTATTGGTGCTTAAATTTGAATAGTCTTACCGAAGTGTAGAGACGAGAGATAGTGTTGTAAAGTTATTTATTTAATTTTGTCTGTTCGTATCAACCCTATAGGCCGTTTGTCCGAAATTACATTGATATTGAAATTGTATTCACGAGTGATCGTACAAACCTTTTCATAGCATATTGTACATCTATACTTTTTTGAAATGCACAATCTGGTCGGAAAGTATTGCAGCAATGCTAGTACCTTTTCCTGGACTCGAGTATGAAATCCTGGAATTTTTTTCGTGTAATGATTAGTTGTGAAAGATAAGTCAATCCCTGTAGGGATTTGTAATACATTTCATTTTGTTTGTTTGTTTCCGGTACATGTTCGCATGATATATCGTCATGTTTTTAAACTTTATGTTAGGTTTTGATCATTTTCCAGATATATCCAAACGTTGTGTGTTTATTTTTTGCTGTTGTGTCATCATTTTGGGAATTTCAAAATACATTATGTATATGTCTATTGTTGATAGTTCCATTACATCAGTCATTTCAGCAATGTGCGTTAGTTTTAACGGTATAATAAATGATCTGTTATATTATATATAATATAAATTCATCCATTTATATACTTAAATGAATAATAAAAAAGGGTCAATTGGACATGGTGTCATTTTTATCCTGCAGGAGAGGAAAGCCGAGAACACAGCTTATACCATATGGCGAGCCACAACTTCTCCAGGAGATACCAGTTTTCTATCGAGGTGTCCAGCAGACCTCTCGCATATAATTATCAATCGCGGGATTGAAACCCAGGACGACATCGTTCTCGTGCAGATACTAATTCCGAATCAGGGTGAAGGTTTTTGATTTGTCATGTTTCCCTATATATGGACCTGGTAGGTGGAGGAAGCCGTAAGCTTACGTGAATCATCGTGCATCGGCGGGGCGTCCACCAGACGTCTCGCATTTAATCACAGATCGTCATCCCCCTTAAAATTCGAACTCGCGTCGTGACGATCGGAGATGCGTAGCTCGAAGCGCATTCACAACGCTTTTGCCGATTGAGCTAACCAGGTACCCAAAAATTGTACCTGAATTGAAAAAGATCTTTTGAAATAAAATTTTGCTTATATGTTGGCAAACGTTGTACGGCTGTTTCGTAATGTATATATACTGTCTAGTTTATGTCTTCTTGAAATATTTTCACGAGATGTCAGTGAAGAGCAAAAACCGAACGCTGCAAATTGCAAAGAAAAAGCTCCGCGCGGTGTTTTGATTTTCATATCGAACTGCGTGGTTGATATTTCGCCATCGCTCGATCATTGTCTGCCGGTTCGGCTGCCGCTTTTTTCAGCATTTTTTTATAGGCTGTCACATGTTGGTTATGCTGAGCTATTTATACGGCCGTAAGCCTGGTTGTTGGGCGAGTGGCGAATCAAGCTCAACCTTAATGCTGAGGAGATTTTCTGCATTTAGCATTAGTTAAGTTATACAGCACAGTATAGTCAGTCTGTCAGTGCAAAGTACATTTACATTTAACGACTGACTCTGTCGACCCCTGCTCATACAGCTGTAATGATTTTTGATAGAGCTGAAGAATTTGTATGTATATATTCTGTATCAGTGGCTCTTGCCCAGCAAACTTATTTTCTTATTGGGAAGAAACAGGTTGTCGGGTGGTGTTTTTGTGATCGAAAAATTAGGAAACAGGAAACGTTCTATCCAAATGTTCGCCCTATTTTCAGGTGCTGTGATGAGAAGTTATCTAAGTTAAATGTGGCAGCGTAATAAAATTAGATTGGCGAATACTAAGCAGGTGATCATGATATTGAGTATTCTACCTTATATTAGTCTACATCAGTTATACTGTACAGTGTATAGGCTATATCCTGTTATCTATTTTCATCCAGGGATAATATTTAATATCATATCAGGCTAGACTCCTATGCTGCAAGCTTCAACAAAATCCTGTTTGGTGTTGCAAATGTAAAATGGAACGCAACTGGTTGCGGCCAACGATTTTGTTGTGTAGTTATGGATTTTTCACTTATATAAAGCCTTCAGAACCGTATATCACTCCTTTTCTTATGGTAAGCTTGTTTCATTTATAGTTTCTGTAAAGTCACATATATTTTATTTTTGTGATGAATGCTGTATACAGAATGATAAAATCTCGTTTTTCTTCAGTTGTCCGAATTGTCCATGCATTTTTGGGATAAACATTAAAGCTAAAATAAGACAGTGTATCTTTCTAGCAGATTTAAATATTGACCCTTTGTTAAATTTTATTTTCATAGAGTTCATTCTCTTCGGGTGTCTGAGTGGCAGAGTAGCTGATGTTCTTACATAGCTTGTCAATCTGTTTTGACTCCAGGGTCCTCACAAAAATTTAACAGCAGAAGAAGTTGTGAATCAAATATATCCAGTATGGTCATATGCATACACTGCGTTCCTCATACCAATATTTTTGTTGACTGATTATCTTCGATTACAAACCTATCATTGCTTTACAAGGACTTGGGTAACTTTGTTTTATAATATTTGTGAAATTTTTTTGATAGAGGTTTCTTTTTCAAAATATGTAATAGTGTGAAACATTTTATTTAGTAACAAAAGTTATGAATATTTATTGAGCTGTATGTGGTGCTTATTGATAGTGATTTTCACGCTTTAGTAGCTCAAATCATTCTATCTTTCTATCTGCTCATATAGCACACAATTGGTACTGAAAATATTTCAAGTGATATTTGTATTGAAATATTTTGGTAATAAAAAAGTTATTTGTTTGAAATTCAAAGACATAAAACAGTGGGAGAAATGAAAAGTGGACAAAACATCGGGTCCAATCAGAAATTTTTTTGCCAGGCATGAGGCACAGATGGACCGTGCCTAACCAGCACATCCATCAATGACTCATACTTATCCAAAACACGTTTGGGCAAAATAGTATTTCTTACAGGGGGAAACTGAAAACTAGATTTTAGTACTTAAATATCCAGAGGCGGCTTGGAGGAAGGAAAGGAGTGGTAGATGGTTTTACCAACCCCCAGGGCGAATGCCACTCACTGCACTTTAACATGGTGTTTCAGTTTTGTGTTGGGGTGTTTTCTTTTAGAGTGCAGTTGCTGGTGCTTCATCTTTTAGAAGCTCTTTGCTATTAAGTGGCTGTTAGTTGGTTATTTTTAGGCACTGCTTCCGGCCTTGCTTAAAGTGAATTTCAAAAAAAAAATTATGATATCATATGCAGTATTGTGGAAAAGTCATTTTCATATATAAATATGTAATATTTTCATATATAGATATATTAAATCAATTATTCGCTCTTGATTTAACTCCGGTCACTAATTTCAGATACATAGGATGTTGGCTTTTGTTGGTATTTTCAAAAGGAGTTCCTCTCATGCAACTAATGCAAGTATTCTATGGACTGGCAACTGCTTGTGAAATTGGTTATTACTCTTACATCTACAGGTATTTTGTTATTATTAGTTTATTGTATTTTTCAAAACAGTGAATGAATGGGTTTTACGGTAGTAGAGTTTTTGGCATGAATGATTGTGTGACGTAGGCTCTAGCGTGATAGGGAAGAATACCATAATTAAGTGCAAGTTTCTTCCATATTACTCTTGTATATCCAATTTCTGAAGATCGGATATTTCGGCTCATTCGCTCTTCACAATCTCCACATAACTGTTGTGTTGTCAGAGGTGTCGTCAACTCATCATGCCTTTTTAAAGTTTCACTCATCGTTTTCAAATTTTGCTGCTGATTAAATTTTAATGTACCTGTACTTGTAGAAAAATCTGGTAACAACCCTGAATGTTATGCTCCAATCAGATTGTGGGTTTGTTTACTTTAGTGGGACCAAAAAGCCTCTAAACCATCTACACTGCTATTTTGTACGGTTGGTTGCTACCAGACTCTCAATAATTTCAGCGTTTCACTTGAATAGCACAAGATATATCATGAAATACTACCCATTTGCTCAATTTTCTTCTGATGGGACCCATTTTCTTCTGGTATCTGATTTGAAATATTTAATTTCAAAGTAGCATCTCTATCATCTCCCTTATTTACGGTACTCATATACTATTTTCGAGTAATCACCACGGATGCCACTTTCTGGTTGAAAAATTGAATTTATTCTGATGTACATGTTATTGTTGTAAATCAAATTCTTATTTATGTGGAGTCATGATTTGAAAATGTTTTTTTGTAAAGAAATTTATTTTATAAAGCATATGACACAGATAGGCAATCTGTGAGCGATGCGATCCATCAGAAACTAAAACGTGTGAATAAAATATTCCCACCTGGATTGAGCAAAAATTTTAAGGCATTGTATTGCTATTTTTCATACCAGTGTACCTCAACCATTTCCAACAATATAATGGTCATTGATCATATTAAATTGTCTGTTTATTTTCGAATTAGAATTAAGTTTGGAAGGAATCAATCTGGAATGACTTGATGAGAAAAACATGGTGACAGACTTTTTTTTTTGGTTGCCTGGAATATCTATGGTTTTTTCTTCAAATTCAACAAAAAGCTTCTAAACCATCAACACTGCTATTTCATAACAGTTATGGTTGATGATTTTGAACTTTTTTCCTCAGTTTGATTACGACCAAACGCTCAAAAAGAGGTATTTTTGTAGTTTGGAAATATATACATCTTAAATAAAATATTGCCCATTTGCTAAATTTTTTTTCGAAAGAACCCATTTTTTCGGGTGTCCAAATTACAGAGTATCTGGCATTATGTCAGTCTGCTAGAACATACTTTAATTTGACTAATAAATGAATATCTAAAAGATTAGATTAACTGTTTCATTATCTTATTTTGTTTGCAGTGTGGTTGATGCTGACTATTATCAAAAAGCAACATCATACGTGAGAAGTTCAACCCAGCTTGGACTTTTTATTGGGTCAATCCTCTCACAAATTCTAGTATCTGTTGCTCATATTGATTACATATATTTGAACGTGGTTTCATTGATTAATGTTTCGATCGGGTTTGTGATATCATTGTTCTTACCATTTCCAAAGAGAAGTTTGTTTTTTTATCGACAAGCAGGAAAACTTGAAGACACGAATGCGGATGTGTCTAACTATGAAGCCAACATGGGTTCAAATTCTAATGATGCTCAAGTGAGAAATCTTTTGCTTTATCTAATTTTGTCAAGGGCCCTATTGCTGTGTTGAAGGAAGTGCATCGGAATGTAGAGAATAGCTCAATATACGCTACTCTGCTACTCAGACACCCGAAGTCAATGGATTCCATCAAAAGAAAAATTTGCAAATGCGCGAGTTTTTAGTAACAAACAAACTGTAGAAAAACTTACAAAATCATCAATATAGCAGTGTTGAACATTGAGCAGCGTTTAAAGAAAAAACATTCAAAAGAAGTCAGAGATTCTGCTACCTCGACTAATGCCTGACAGAATAAATATTCTAGTTGGATTGTTGATGAAAATTGAATTGCTAAGAATAAGATAGAAATATCATAGATATTTTACAAAATAAGTACCCAAATATAAGTGCTGTTTATGCATGCTTTGGTCCTGGGGTCAACTCTTCCTGGGTTGCTCACCAATATTCCATTGTGAATATTGGCAGCGCCACATTTTGTGAGGTGTGCCTCCATGTATTGGAAGATTCAATTTCAATAATTTTTTGTGTATCACTTACGGTGTATACTGAAAGTGTAATACCTTTTTGTTTTAAAAATTATTTTAAGACAAGTTCAGCAGAAACGCAAGTGGATGAACGATCATTTTCCTCACCCTCTGCATTATCTCAGTGGAAATTTGTGTTACATCAACTCTGGCAAGATCTTAAACATTGTTATTCGACACCGCAACTTCTTCGTTGGTCAGTATGGTGGGCATTATCGACATGTGGTTGGATTCTGGTAGTAAATTATATTCAAAATTTGTGGGAATTGATTTCACCAAGCCAAGGACATGAATCTGAAGTATATAATGGTGCTGTAGAAGCTTTTGCTCAAATTTTAGGTTGGTTGAAAATGTATATGGGGTGTATGGGAAAATGTAAAAGGTATCAAAATCCTTCTTTTAGGCGTCTGAAATTTTCATGTTCTATTCTTCAGATGAATGAAGAAGATTAAAACCATCAGCCCTAGGGTTGTCCAAAATATCTTTTAATCATTAGGGGTAGACTGGCAGAACTACCAAGAGTCAATATGTCTTAAAAAAAATATTTTCTTCTGGTGAAACCCAATTTTTCAGATTTCTTGAGTAGCTGGTATTCTGCCTGTCTGCTTATTCGTTTGTTGCAGTCTAGTGTTTGCAGCCTACTTCTAAATACGTTGCAGAGAAAAAAGGGATTTAAATTACCGGAAAAGCCCGCAATAGTTAGTATGTTTAGCTAAATGAGACTCACAAAATTGAGTAGTGTGGAGATGCGATAGGAATATTAAAACTATGGTAATGAATATCTGTGTCAGATACTCAAAACGGATTGAGGATATCTTTTCTTTGATAATACCTTCATACATTTCCATTCTATTTCTTTTTTAGGAGCTGCAGCTGCCTTTGCTGTGGGTTATATGACAGTTGATTGGGGAAAATGGGGTGAAATGTTCCTAGGATGGGGATCTGTTATTAAAGCAGGTCTTTTGTTGATTATGTATATGACTACAAACATCTGGATATGTTATGTTGCTTATATTATATTCATCGGGCTTTATAATTTTGTCATCACCATTGCACAGTAAGTATAACATTCTAGAAATGTTGCATCAAATGAAATGTCCTAAGATTGGTGGAAGGTCAAATACTCTGCTACTCAGCCCTCTCTGAGTGTCTGGTAGTCCACCATACTGTACAAAAGTTCAAAATCATCAGCACTGCTCCGCGCTTATCCCAGTAGTCAGATATTTTGAAATCCTGCTGAAACTTAATTTCGTTCCTGTGGTCTTTGAATGACAGAATTGGCAAACTTCAAACCTAACCGAAACCGATTCGCTGTGGTAAAGTGCAGTGAGTGGTATCTGCCCTGGGCGATGGTACAATAATCTACCTCTTCTTATAACCAAACTACAATATCGCCGTTCCCTTGCTATTACCCTATAAAAAATATTTTCTTTGTTGGGTTGATGTGGGACTAACTACTCATCCTTCTACGTCTTTATGGGAGTGGATTCCTCATCCTTCTTCTATGCCTTTGTGAGAGTTTGTGGATCAGACAAGTGGCTTAAGAGTTTTTCTACACACATACACCAATTCGTTTCTGCCAGAAAACGTATTTGTATTTGTGATTCATGGAACTCTGTGTAAAAAAAATATCAAATACTCGTAAAATAGGTTTTTGTATACCATATTTTCAAAACGTTTTGTGATCGTGAAGACCTTAAAATTTTGTACCATGCTTTCAAATTTTGTGATCGTGAAAACCAATTTTACTGCTGCTGGTACCTGAAATTATGATCGGGCCTAATGATTTCAAATTGAATCACAAAATACATGAAATATTTATGAATCAGTCTCTTGCACTAAGCACTCACATCACAAATGCAATATGTAATACACATCAATTTATGAGACATCAGACATAAATACTGATACCCTCTAACAGCAAATTTTTTCATTTTGGTTGTAGTTACATTTTGTGCATTAGTATGCATAAAACTTCATTAAATCGCTATATGGTAGCTCAATTCACGTAACATTCACATAACCTATGTTGAATATTTGAAAAAATTACAATTAAAAATGTTACAATTAAAAAAAGTATAGGATAGAAACGGACCATGCGCAAAACAACGAAGTCCATACTTTGTGGCATGTACCTTACAAAACGTAGTTGTTTATCTGTGGCTCATGCTTTACAAATTATCTGGCTATTGCACCACTTGGTCTCATCATGCGGCAACAACGCCATTGTATTTATTCAAAATCCAAGGTGACTTTCATCGTTATCGAGATTACACCAGACAACTATTTTATAGTTATTGCATCATTCACAATCAGAGCAACCTTGTATTGTAAAGTTTATAACTAAGATTGTCTTTATAGTTTAGTTTTAGAGGGTATGTTACTATAAATAGAATAATATACCAACATTTTGAATAAACATAATTGATGATATTTGATCATACTTGCAGCAAGTCACGATTTATATCAAATGTTATGTTGTAAAATATATCATATATCGTGATTTCACTGCGAAATGAGTAAATGGAAGATGAATCGAAAAACGAAATTATTTTTATCAATATTCTACAATAACAATACCTTATTATTTATCTACTCCTATCTATAACATAGATTTTATCTGAAATACCATGTCAGCCAATGCTTGGCAGATTCAGTATCCTGCTATGTTTGTTTGAAATATCATTGCACAACTTGTTCTAGTGTTTCATTGTATTCACAATTCAAGGTGACCTTCCTTGTTTTTGAGATTGCACCAGACAGCCATTTCTAGCTTATTGCGTCATTCTTTAGTAAGAAAGGACCAGTATATATATATTTTGTTAAGTATGAATCAACATGAACAAGGCCCATCACTGGGGCATGTCTGATCTGATAAAATAGTATATGACTGTAGACTCTAAATTTGTTATTTAGACCTTCCGATAGTTGTTATTTGGTCTATTCTGTGAAATAGATCTTGTGTAGTCTATTGGAGCGTGATGGCCTACTGGTTAAACATGTTGAAGACCTCGGGTTCGGTGCCCAGTGAGTCCAGCTTGGTATTCCAAGCCCACCACTCAACACAGGGTGTGATAACTTGGGTTGGCTAAGCTGAACAGAAAATAACTTGGCAGTGTGATCAACTCCAAGAAGTGGCTATAAAAAAATAGAACACATGGTTTTATCGATGGCTCAACTTAACAGAATCTATGTCTAATATTAAAATTCAACAGGATGCTTTTGTATGAAGTCCTAGTGACCTCTATTATTGGACTGTAACATCAGGGTTTATTTCTTCTGAATTGCATCAGCACTTCTATTTATATAAGTCAGCTGCAAACACCTACCAGCTATAGAAAAATTTTGTGTAATCGTTTTTTTTTATCAAGTATGTGTCACTGATGGATTGCATCGATGGGACATGGCCCATTTGTGGCACATGCTTGTCAAATAATTTTTCGTACATTTGGATTGTTTCAAAGGAATAAATATTAACTAACTTGGTTAATTTATCCTTTGTTCATGATGTAAAAAGAAATTGCCTTAAAAAATTTTTCATTCATGCTTTCTCTATATCAATAATTACTGATGTATGTGCAATGCAAAGTTATTGACCAATTATCAAAATAATTAATGTATATCTATTTGACCAGAAAGAATAAAAAAAATTATACTACTTAATATTATGCTAGGATCATTCATTTTGTATACAGTAATTATGTTTGAAATTATTTTTGTTTTTTAATTGATAAAAAATTAAATCTGGAAAAATTAGGTGATATGTCCTGTATTATAATTATAAGTAAAATTTTTATTTAGGTTTCGAATTGCTGTTGGATTGTCCACTGAACGTTTTGCATTGGTGTTTGGAATGAACACATTCTTTGCTGTTTTGTTGAATACAATACTGACTGTGATTATTGTTGATGATGCTGTTCTAGGTTTGGATGCCAACACACAATTTGTTATTTACAGGTCATTTTCAATTTGATATTTCCAGCAGAATATCATTTGTTCAGTATCAGTCGCCGTTAGATCGGGCCATCAGACGTTTTTTTGACTGTGAAGAATGAAATTCATTGTTTGCACACACTTGGTTGGGAGCAATCATTGAGTGTTGTATTAATTTTTATCAGGGTAATAAATATGAAGCCACCTTTGCACACACTTGGTTGGGAGCAATCATCGAGTATTGTATTAATTTTTATCAGGGTGATAAATATGAAGCCTCCTGTTTTGCAAGTTCAATTTCCTTTTTAAATGTTGTGCATTACACATATGTCAAAATCTTTTTCTGATTAGGAGTCTCATGAGGTTTGACATTAAGCAGAAATTCATCGTTGTATTGGTGCTTGGGTACCACACAAAAAGCTGGAATATCAGTTTCTCAGTGGAAAAGAAGTGCTATTGGCCGAGCGTTACTTGAAAGTTTTGGACAGCCAAAGGATCATCAAAGGATATATAACATTTACTAAAAAAAGGAATTGCCAATTTAGGTTAGGTATCATATGTTGCGTTCTATCTACTAAACTTCATCATTTTTAACTTTTATAGTGGGTACTTCGGAGTGATTGCTATTGCCTACTTGACTCATGGTGTGTATGACCTGTGGTGTGGAACAAGACAATTAGTTCAAGAAGATGCGATTGTAGAACAGGAGGCGATATATGAGGAGGTGGATCGACTGTAAATAATTCAGGGAGGAAGTTTGAAGTACGATGTAACTAGGATTGTCACTTTCTGCTTTTTTTTTTTGGAATAGAATCTCCACTTTGTATCTGATTGATCACCGAAATTTACCTACCGCAAAACTCGCCACAAAAAATGCAAAATTTATTCCTTCCCAATTGTAAAGTATTTTTTTTAAGTGTGAAATGATGATGGGACAAGAGAATTTGTTTCAAGTTAAAAAAGAGTTTAAAGGAATCTACGCAGATTTGACAAAAAAATTTATCACAGGAAGGAGTGCTCGAGTCATTCGAACCGAACATGTGGCATTCCTATTTACAACGACAAATTGCTTGAGTTTTAATAAAATTCTTTATAGTTCTAGGCATTTTATATTACTTTGTAATTTTGAAATTGAATCTAAAGTTGTGTTGTAGGTGAATAGAATTTTATGTTTATCCGGTACATTATTCTATCTCAGTTTTATTGAACAAGTACGAAGCTAATTACCCATACACAGCTCACCGTAATTAGTAGGAGAATTGCATTAAAAGACTTACATTGCGCTGTAAAATATATTATTTTGTCCTGTATTCAGCGATCTATTTTGCTTGCCTCGTCAATATAATATGACATTGTTTTCATAATTTTTGTTTTAAATTTTCCTCAATATCCTGTTAGTGGTGTTTTTAAGCAAAAGTTCTTAAAAAAATCATGTTTTGATGTACTTTAGCCATAGTGGCAAAAAAATCCGTTTCTGGTCGCGAAATAAAATAGTAAATTTATGCATTATCCTAAATCTACTTATTGTTCCTTACTGTTCCACAGCGCCTAACAACTACCTTAAGCGATACCACTGTGTTGACTAGTTTGCCAAATAATTGCTTCAAATTGTACTTTATTCTGAATGTTTCGATCGCTTTGTGCGAGTTCTAACCCAATCTTTACTTACCTAGTTGTTAATGTCAAAAACGCCACATTTATTATGTACCAATATAATATGGGATTAGTGATGCGGGGAAGTTATCCGAATATGACTTTGCCCGGCCGTTCTCCCACCCAACCAGATATTTTATTTTGTCAAGAATGAGCCACAGATAGACCGCACCGCGGAGGTGCGGTCTATCTGTGGCTCATTCTTGACTGAATAGGTTTGGATAAATTATTTTCGGATGAGGAATATCCATGACCCTATTTGTTCGCATTGTACTGTGAGCGTGATTTTTCCAAATATCAATGAACTATTTTCCTCATTTAAACCTCATTGGGAAGTTGATTATAATAGTTTGATTTTCTTTCTATCACTGATATTTTATCAAAATTGAATGAATAAATAATGATGCAATGACAAACTTCGAGTTGTATAATCTGGGAGTTTGCCTTGGCCTTTTTAATGGCGTTTGCTCACGTTTTCCTTCTAAAAACGAGTTGCACGTCCCCATCAGAAGTACCGCAAATCACCCCAGTTAGGGATCAATATTGAACATGGTGACCACTGATTGACTGATGTATTTTCTTACAAATTTAGCAAATCGGCGGCCATGTCTGCTAAATTCTGCTCGCTTTCCGTTGCGTCCTCTGTGCCCACCTACACTCGCTTTAGAGAATTAAATTTGCTTTATTTTTACTCAAACAATTTGCTTCAACTTGCGTGCATCGTGCCAGCACACCGTTGCCGTTGACAATTCAATTTTGTTCAAGGGGTGACCGGAATTGACTAGCCGTTACTCGATGAAAAAACTTTTGTGTGGATTGAATACATACTTACTCCACCAACATTGGGGGGTGCGTCTCGCCGACGAGAGGTAGATATTTGGCAGTTCCATGTTTCCGAACATACGAACCAGAGTAGTGCGAGAAAAATTTTGGAGTCGTTGTGCGGCAAGCTTTAAGCAGTAAAACGTATTCTAATGAATTTGATCGTAAATCACCTGAATAAGGAAAATCACGCCGAAGGCTCTCGAAAAATTCGGGGTTTTCAACAATTTTATCTTAATTTTTACTGATTCAGGGATTTGGCATTGAGGGGTCCGGACACCCTGCTTCCACCACCAATGCTTCTAGAATTAGTTACAAAATAATTGCCCGACGGTCAAATTATTCTGAAAATAATTCTCAAATGCATACTACATACTACGAGAAAAACTATTTATTCAAGTTTGATATATAAACAATAAAAACATGATGACATGTCGGCTAGCGACTGAACTTTAGTAAAAAAGGGGAAAGAAAAGGTAAGGAAAAATAGAGTAACTGTACAATTTGAATGAAATCCAATACATCGCAGCAAGAAAGGCGAAGATTGTAAACGAAAATCTTCAATCATATTTGACGGCAATACTAGATATTGCGTGCATCTGTGAAAACAAGCTTCGGCGGGTACGAGCCCCAGATGGATCACGGGGCGATCCATCTCTGGCTCATACATGGCAGAATATCCATCCTGCTTGAACATAGCCTACAGAACATGCCACGAATCTATAAAGTTGAACCCTACAAACAATTATAAACGTTTAAAAATACAAAAATATAATTGTGATACTAGTTTACAATGCTTATAAACGGTGATGATACTTTAGAATGAGTAGATTATTATTTAAATTTTTTTCAACTAGAATTTGGGAAATTCGACTTAAAATACAACCTCACATACATGCATTAAACGCTAATTTTATTTATTGGGAAACCATAGTTACAGTCCTGTCGAATAAGCCTTCTCCTATGGTGGCGTTTGGCTAGGGAAAACGCAAGCTGAAAGCGGTGATAAATATTACTGAAGGTATATACCGTTCTAATGATCTCCGAAGTCATAAAGCTTTTTATTGTTTCTGTTATAATAATTCAAGATTGCTACAAATAAAATACCTTAGTTCTACGAATTCTAGTTTTCAGTATTAAGCCAGAACTATCTGATTGCATGTTTGCCAGATATTTACTCTCATATTACTACCTGAACGTCACAAATTGTCGTGTCCCAATCAGAAATTTTATTTCGCCAAGCCCGAGTCGCAAATTGCCCGCGCTTTAACGGCGCGATTCAGCAGAGACCCATGCTTGACAAAAAATGCTTTGGCAGGAGTGTTTCGATTTGCGGTAGACTACGTGCTGGCTTAGAGCTTGGCATTCTTAAAATCAATTGTTTTCAATCAGTTCCGCTCACACCTTGTAAAAGATAAAGCTCAGTGTTCTATCGTTGGGTATAGTGATGGCCGATTGTCTTAGCTGGATGGTGCCGGTTAGACGCGATGAAGCGAGTAGCTGGTGAAGACGATTTGCTTCGTCTTCGAACTTTTTTCTGTATGATTACGGTGTGACAAGCTCATCAAGAATGTCACCAGGTATTATGTCACATAAATCTCCATCACAATCGTCATCAATTGATGTTTTTTCTTGTCGTCGGGATTTGTGACTCGATTTCTTCGCGTGCTTCCCTGGTGAAAATAATTTTAAATGATCAGAAATATTAAATTTGCTTGTGTTGAAAATTAACCTCGCTGTAACAAAACTACAGTAAATTTACTGGCCATTCAGTAATTCAGTAATTCCATATTTCCGAAGTTAATAAATGCCATGTTGATGAGGTTTATGCCAAATTATGGGCTGTTGATGAACCGCATCTTCGTGGTGAGTTCCATCAACACCCCATATTTTGCCAAAAAAAAGTCAATTTTAAATGTTTTCAAAACTGCCAAGTAAAATATCTCGCAAAGACCTGTGATTTTGTTGCATTTTTGTTACAGTGTATGCATATTGAGCTCAATAGTATAGGATATACTATAAATATTGATATTATATTGGGTAAGAGTTTAAATACTCCATTCCCCTCTCCCCTTTCTCGGTATTTGTACAAGTTTTACTTCGGTTTCAGAGTTTTTATTTGCATAATAGCTGCGGATTCCCATTGGAGATACAGTACTTAAATAAGTCATCCATAAAAAGTTAAAATTGATACGATGCAGCAAAAAGTATTGAATGCCCCAAACCTTTTGCAAGTTGTTTTTTGTCAGATAATCCTGAGTATTTTTTCTCGAATGTATTCAGAGCCCTTTGTATAACTTCCGAATCGATTCTACCATCTTCTGTTATGCTTCCCAATATAACTTTGTACACTTTCTTTATCTCGTCTGAAAAAAATATATAAAACGTATCGGAAACTAATCGATAGTTGTCAAATAATGTTGCGTCATTAACGGAACCATTGTTTTTCGGACAAGAGACATTGCGACACACACCGTGTCGAGAGGTTCACAATAACCCATTTTTAGCAGAAATAATATTTGTTTGGTTGGACGTGTTTGGATCGATTTAACCGTAAAAATTGCCCAGTGCCTTTTTATGTACGGTTATTAAAGTAATATGGATTTTGTTCAAGGGAGCTTTCCGCTCCCGTTCCTCCGAACAAAATTTCAACCACTTGATCGGTCCACTTGATCGGCTTCCAATTCATACCAATTCACTGTGGAGGTTCCACAATGGCACAAAATGTTTTACGCAAGAAGTTTTTTTCTAAAAACTCTAAACTTTGGAACTGACTTCTCATTGCTTTCCTGGTCATGTTGATCGATGTGGCATTAAAACTCGTTTCAATAGACATATATCAGGGATGGGGGTTCCTTAGTTCCTATTCGTGCATTTCATGTAGCTCTTTGCACTTGTTTTGAGCGAATTTTAATAACAAAAATGTTTTAACGCAAGCGTCCTATATCGATCCGGAATATCTTCAAACCCTTATGTAATAACAAAACTTAACCTTCAGTAATCACATTAAATAAAGACGGAATATAAAAGCCAATTAGGAATGAAAAATTCTTTCAAGTAAACTATGTCTAAGTGATTCCAGAAATTATAATGAAATATAATACCTTGAATTACAGTCGTTGCAACTTTTTTGGCAATATGTCGAACGGTAGATTTTGAAATTGACGAACACTGTAAATGAAAATTATTGGAGTATTTTAAGTGTGCTTGAAGTGTATAAAATATTCTTTCGTTTAAACATACTTCTATATCCAGCCAGAACGAAACAATGTTCAGTTATATATCGCACGAAGTTCGGATCACTGATGAATCGATCATGACCCATTCTTAATGGAATGTCCTAATCAGAAATAAAAGTTTGTCAGATGAAACGTTCCTCGACAGCGCGATCCATCAGTCCCCCATACTTAACAATAACTTAACTGGTCAATCAATTTCTTACTGGCGGGTGATTTCATTGAGGTTCGATTCTGAGTTAAATATCTGAGGAATAAATCTCAGAAATTCTGTTGATTCAGACAGACTATATAGTTGTCGTTCGTAAACATGATTGTCCTCAAAAGGACTCAATGAAAATTGACTACAGACACAATATGATGTATATAAAACTTTTGCGTTACTTTTGCGGGACATTTTCCTGGTGGGCCTCGAGGTCCGATGTTGCTGACTGTTGTACTTTTGAGTACCGGTCCAGGCGGTCCCTGAAACATAAAAACATTTTAAAAATGAATCAGTCAAATCTGACTGAAAACAGATACTTTATATATAAAAAATTTAGTAATTCAAGGCTAAACATCTGTTTTGTTATTAATATTTTTATATCCATTATTGCGTTTTTAATAATTTTGACGATTATGAGAAATGGGTGGTATATATATTTTACAGCCACTTCTTATAGTCTTTTCCTGTTCGGCTTGCAATACATATATTACACCCTGAGTGGTAGGCTTAGGTTAACCACCAAGTTAAACCACTAGGACATCGCGCCTACTGACTAGGTGACTCATGTGAAACCATACATTGTACAATTGTTAGTATTAATTTATATAATAAAATTGTGCAGTTATCAGAGAATTGCGAACCATCATAGATAGTTTCGACAGTCAGCTACTATAATCATTTTTAAACATGTACCTGGAACGAACCGATGCGATCCATCAGTTGCCGATGTCGGACCAAGTAAATATTTCAATGTTTCCACAGGCTAATTTACGAGTGTTTACAGTTTTATCTAGAAATGGCATTACTCACCGGAGGTCCTCTCGGGCCTGGAGGACAGTTGCAATTGGTGTTGTTAATATTGTCGTGGTTGTTATTGTTGGCATTATCTTTTGCTTTCTTCTTTCCCTTGGAATTAACTTTATCTTTTTTACACTGAAAAAACAAAAATAATAAAATAAATGGTGGCACCACAGGCTGGGGATTTTGAGTGCGGGCTCGAAAAAGTTTTTTTTTGTAAACCCATGTGCGGAGGCATGATAAATCAGAGATTCATATTTAACACAAGGTTGTTTTTACTGATGGTTATCTACTTCTACACTTTTACATTAAACAAGAGAGATTGGTGGTTCAGTTCTGTATGAAATATTTTTTGGTCAAGGCGTAGTGCTTTGTTTACCATTTTAAGTACCGGTATTTTCACTTTGTGGTGATATTGGAATAAAACTATAAAATCTACTTTTCAAGCATACGGGCTATTGATGGAATGTGCCTGTCGGAAAAACTTTGTCAAAGCCTCTTTTGTTAAGTATGAGCCACTGATGGATCGCGTCGCCTGTGGCTCATGCTTGAGAAATTATATTTCTGTCTAGGCTGTCCAACGTTGGCATATATCTCATCAACAAGACATCGAATTTTGGAAATAGAGAATAACGAATGGACAGCACATTCAATATCCTTCTACCTTAGCGTTGTTTGTTTCATATCCTCCTTTCAACTCAAATTGAGGTGAATTTCAAAAAAAAAGGAACAAAACTTACCAATCCCCCTTTTAGTTCGCAGCATTGTTCTTTCCTTTGTGGATTGCATTCAAGAATAACTTCTTGAATGTCAATAATCACGTGATCCTCTCCTTCATTTTGTGACGTAACGAGTGTACCGACGAACAAGGATGATGACACGGACAATGGTTGGAAATGAGTCTTCGCAACGATGTCACAGTCCACTTTTATCGAAATCTGTAAAAAATTCTCCTCAAATAAAAAAATTTTGCTACTATAGGTTTGTTTATATTTGGGTATGTATACAAAAAAGCTCTACATTGAGAGTCAAACATTGAATTATCACCCTTTTAATATTTGAATATGTCATCTTTAGTCGATAAATTGAATTATTATTTCCAAATAATTTACAAATAATATATTCATGCTAATGCGATGATTTAGTAAAATATTTTTATGTCCTTTCCATTCTGTTTACTTCTCTTTTTTACTTATTTTTTTCAAACCATAGGATCCTGCTCAAACAGCACTTTGGATCGGAAATAAATCATTATTGACAGTCATCATTTTTATTTTTTAAACAGTAATTTTTTCCAATTTCACTACAGAGAAAATCTAATCAAACGAGGTGAACAAATACACGTAGAGATCAGGCAAAATGTCCTTCATTTGAGACACAATAAGAAGGAATACAAAATGTTCAACTATTCCGCTTTTTATTGATTCTCACCTGTGAATCGTTATTGACGGATAACTCAAGTTTGTGAAAATTCTTGTCGAATAATTTCTTTGCTCCTTCTGGTTTTATTTCTGTATATTGAACGTTGTCTGAATCACGAACAGCAAGTATTATCGACTGATCGTTGCCCTTTAAAATAATTTTATAATAATTTTTTATTAGCCTGGACATGCTGTTTGGACCGATGACCAAAATCGAATATCTGTCGAATTCAGAATTGATTCGAATAAATTTCATGAATCGGTTCGAATCAGCAGTATTATAATAAATAAAGAAAAGGATTTTCTCAAAAAATTGTTAAGAGCAACAAAATTCAGTTTCTTTCCTGGAAATGTGCGCATTTTTGAAAATGTTGATTTCGAATCACTGGGAAAATCTAATCGAATTGATTCTTTTGGACAGTCCCGCCGATGTCGTAACGATGACAATGAGTAAACGGTGTCTCACACGAAAATTATACTGTTAAAATGGACTCAAACTGAGAAAAAAGAACTGTACAATATAATGTCTCATCATTAAATTATTTTAATTTGGCATTAAAAGATAGACTGCGTCACGTTGGGTGCAACTAGCGCTAAGCAGACCGAATCATTTGGAATTCGTATCTAATTCAGATATTTTTTTCGAATCGGATCGAATCAATGACACCATTTGCCTTTCTTACTTGCCTCCATTTCACATTTCATACTACGAGTCGATTCGAAAGGTACAATGCAACAAGAGGGGTTTAGATGCTTCCAAAACCCCAATACCTGCCTCATATGTGAATTTTAATATTTAATTAAAAATATTTTACAGTCTTACATTTAATGCCACGGAAAATATAGTTGCTCCCAGGTCATCAGTTATGTTAATAAGAGTCCATTGCATTTTACATGTTGCTCCGTGTATTCTAAAGACTGTTGATATTCTCCACGAATCGTCAAAGAAATCTGATATACCTTGACTGTTTGATATAAATGAAAAAAAAGGTTTATAAAAGAGATATAGTGCATTGGCACTATTTATTCTTATTGAAACAAAAACATCGAACATTTTGGCAGGTAACTAACGTCTTACGTACCAAGAAATACCACTGAAACGATTCAAACTATTACATGAAATGAAAAACCAGTGATCACATTTTAAGCAGACAACATTACCATAGCTATATGGTACCCAATGTCTGCTATGGAAGCAACGGTAAAAGCGCTACGCTATTTTTTAATGTTTTAACACAGTCCCTCATAACATCTGACTTATCGAATACATACTCACCTCAACGGACCGACCAAGGAAAGTTTTGATGTGACGCGGAATGCAGTTCGATTCACATTGCTTCCAGGCTTGATTCTAACAGCCCTCAGTCGAGTTGGAACTTCTATGAATTGATTCAATAATGCACTTCGTTTTGGTTTGACAGAAACTCTTTCCGAACTTCTCTTATGACGGACCATTCCCATCTCGCGTAGAAAATCCCATCCTGTAATAGGTTTTCGGTTAGTAGGCTATAATTTAACGGGAAATAGGATATATTGCTAATAGACGTATAAAATTTGTATTTTTATAAGGTAAACGCCTATCCGAAAAAATTGTTTCCTACCGATTTTGTTTGGTGAGACATGAGCTACTGATTCCAAAATTTTTTTTAAGTTGTAAACACAGGCCGATGACTTGTCTCGGCGTTTGACAGGAAGCAGCGTCTGGAGCAGATTGACGTTTATTATGTCGCTGAGCTGCGTGCAATGAAGTACCGGTAACTGTAATCTAAGTGGGTTAAGCATCCCGTTCAGAAACACTATGATACAATGCAGTAAGTGGTACCTATCGCCTTGAGTCGCCTCTGTCGACACGCAATACATAAATGCATATTATAAAATATCCTAATTCAAAATCAGTGTTAGGTATAGTTTAAAACTAAAATCGTACGAGACTCCGTCATAAATTCCATTTTATACAAGACACATTTTTACTATGCACCAAACAATATTGGTGCCGCTTACCTGTGGCGATTTCTTTATTTTCCCGTTTAAATCTGGGACAATCGTTCTGTCCTTCGATATCATCAACAGAATCATACGGAACATGAATGGGTGATCTTGGTAATACTAAGATAAGGAAAATATTATTGTGAAAAAATTGCGTCATGATGCAAATCGATTTACTATATTTAGCACGGCTCTTCTTTAAAAATGAATCGATTTGGCATAATTAATACAATATCAAACTTTAATCGTGATACTATCAGGATAGGGAAATCATGACAATGGGATAAATGATTGAAGAGTTCACTTATATATTTGCAAAAGCACATTTCGCGTCTAAGGAAATGGAAGTTTTGCTAAGATACATGAAACCCATTTGAATTAAAGTTGTGTGGCTGTCCAAATTATCTTTTTGTCTAAATTTCAGAGGACAATTTTGCGAATCATTATAGCAAATAAGCTGAGGTGACTGACTGTCTTTTTACATTAGGGAGTCGAACTTGCAACCTTTACAAATATCGACATACTTCCGTCATACAAAGCTCCTGGTCCCACTATTTGATTCCGATTCCCTTTTGGTGATTTTTTCAGATCCGCACTTAATTCAGGATCAATGAGTACGATCTCTCCCGTTTCATTGTCCCGATGAACATCAAATATTTCTGAAATTTGTGTTATAATCTTTTATTTTGATAAAAAAAAACAAAGAAATTTAATTAATTACAGAATTAGCGCGTCGCACCTGTCTGAAATTTTTTAAACACAAATTGCGAAAATGCGTTCAAAAGGTATAAATATCTTTGCAGTGACTGCCTTTGGGAAACGTATAAGCTATTTGTTTCGTGATATAGATTACCTTCATAATTGGATAATTCAAATGCAATGTGGTTTTCTTGCTTTTAGCATGTGTTATATTAAAATACATTTTTGTGCGTGTTGATGAATCGTGAATACTAATATAAAGCAATTATGTGATTAGTAAAGACAAATTTCATCAAGTTACAACCACCATTCATATCTTAACTACGCCACCGTTCTTTATGTTCACCATATAGTAAGTTCAATAACTAATACGTGTGTTTATGAATGTTTATGAATAATTTCTATAATACGCAGACAAATATATATATATAAACATTTTTATTTATCAAAAAACAGTCAAAAAGTGATAAAGCATAACAGGTAGTGTTAAATGTAATTTTTTTCATTATTAGGATAAACGATTCTGGACGAGTAGCAATGTGGATTTTCGAACGCTTGTTCTGTTTTATTTCCTGATTGAAAGGAATCCGCCTCGAAATGAGGATGCTATTCGAGATGGCGCACCTTTTTGAGAACGAGCCTCGGATGGAACGCGCCTAGAAGACGCGATCCATCATTGTCACGTACTTAACATAATAATATATTTTTAATTTTTCCACGTCATTATTCTGATACAGTTACGTCGAATACAGTACTGCAGCACTGCAATCGGTTGATCCGAAATATTTTTTGAATAGTTCAGCATTTGCTTTGATTAGGATGATTGTAGAAAGGAAAGCAAATAGAAAATTCACAAATCGCTGAAATGGCATACGGTGTAAAAATTCCCGCAAATCAATAACGGATGACTTTCTGACCAAAGCCCAATGTTCACAGTCACAGCTTTGACTTTGCCTTAGAATCCAAATAATGGCGTTTGAACGACGCCGATGTCAATACCGGACAATTATCAGGCTCCTTTGCTCTCTTATTAAGATCCAAGTGACCGTCATAAACGTGAAGCAAAATATCGCTTGGGTCCGTTATATTAAACTTCACGAAAACGTCAAATCCTTTTGTATTGACACGTATTTTTTCCATCGCCCAGAATAGTCCCATCGGTGAAACTCCAGTAAAATATCCCCCCGTTGATGGCGTTATCATAAGATTGACTTCTCCTTTTTCGTCGGCTGTATAATAAGCATAAGCTTGAAATTCTCTTCCCTTATCGCTTTTCTGGTACAACTGCATTGTAATTTTTTGTTCGCTTTTAAGGTTGACTACTTTAATCAACACCGGTTGTCCGACTTTTGAGCGTTTTGGATTCACTGTGATCTTTGGTTTGCCCTTCTCCATTTTGGACAAAAAAATACAACTGGTAAGCAACAATGTGGTAGGTAGATGCAAAAGCAAAGGAAGACTCAATCACGGTGGTCATAGAAGGTACCTCTGGTCAATTAGCCCCGGGCTGCTTGACAGGTAAAATTGCTTTAGGCCAAATTTATCGTTATGTTTTTTCTGTTTAATAATATTGAGTATTTTCGAACAAGGCCCGTCGATAGATCGCACCCTTCTGGGGCGATTTATCGTTGGACCATGTTTGAAGAAACTTAAAAATTATTTTGAGCAACATACACGTAAGTTGGAATCGATAACCAAATGATGAACGGAGAACGTGCGGGAGAAACATGTATAGAATAAAAATAAACATATCACGTTTTGCTACAATACACTGTGGCGAAAGTGCAGTAGTTCATTTGCAGTAGTTGTAAAATTCCCTGCAATTCGTTTCAACTTCCGTTTCGATTAATGATTTGTGTCATGTATGGACCACACCTATACCGTTTAAATAAACACTGTCACAAAAATGCAGTGGGTATACTGTTCTTTCGCAGTAAATGCCTGATTTTTAAATTCAAAAACGCCTTATTCGTGAAATTCATGCCGTGTATAAGCTGTTGATGTTACATACTGCAGCAGGCCGAAAAATCGATATTTTCAATATTTTTTATAATATCTCCGAGTAAAATTACTGTAAAACAGCAGCGAATTTACTGCATTTTTGTTACAGTGTATAAGCAACAAGAATCACTCTGAGGTAGATGCGGCCAAAATCGAATGCCTTTTGGGTTCAGAATCAAATCGAAGTCGAGCAATTAACAAACAAATGCATTCTCTTATCAGATGACAGTTTACGTGAAAATTCACACTTATTCTTAAAAAATTTCGAAATTATTATGTTGTTGATTTCAAATTGTAGCAAAAATCGAGTCGAATAGTTTAATGATTCGAATCGATTATTTTGGACTGCCCTACCCATAGGTTGTGGAAAAACACTAATCACAAACATATATAGGATTCTTCTATAAACTACTATGTGTATGCATGGATGCACTGTGTATCTTTATCGGCTATATTCAGATTATCGGAGTCAGCTGAAAGCAGTACCTCTATGTAAAAACGACCAGTTTGTGTGCGGTGGTTTTTTAAATGAATTTTAAATATTTTTCGAGCAAAATATTTTAAACTTTAAAAACATCTATTGAAGAATTAATATAACATAAGTAAGTTTTTTTTTATTAACTTTGAGTAAGGTTGATGAATGGATATATCCACACCCTGTGCGCAGTAGATCTTACCGAATAAAGCACTACGCCAGCAAGTTGTATAACCTGTAATCCGCTCGACCATCGTTCGACAAATCGAATGAGTTAGGATGATGAGTTCACAATTTTTAACATTATCTACGACTCTATACAAGTTTCTAGTCGATAACGGTATATTTCGAGTATATGTGGAATCGATATTGACTTATTTTTATGGACATGGCTCATCGGTTGCAAGTAGTGATGGACTCGAACTTGAATTCTGTGGAATCGGTGAAAAATTAGCCGATCAAACCGGAGATTAATCGTTGATCAACATGCATAATGAAATGCTATATTAGAGAAAAAACTTAATATTTTCCTGCGCACAATCCATTAACAAATTTAAAAATGGTATGTCACGGAAAAAATTATTTTTTCTGGTTCCGCTGTTATTGAAATTTAAAATAACACAAAATTCAATTTTGTGAGTTAGTATACTCCAAGTCGAATAAGCAAAACTAATATAGTTTAGTTCAAACCAATATTTTTTATTATAAATGAAACAAGCACAATCAATTGAAAATTATACTAAACCAGATATATGTCCATGGGAATTGTGCGACCTTGACTTAACAACATCAGAGAATATTTAAATTTAGCTATGCTTTTCGACACATGCAGCGATGAATGAATCAGGGGGAATGCCTTTT
Organism: Styela plicata; assembly: GCA_963675895.2. Taxonomy (NCBI): domain Eukaryota; kingdom Metazoa; phylum Chordata; class Ascidiacea; order Stolidobranchia; family Styelidae; genus Styela; species Styela plicata. The sequence goes on from OZ023140.1 coordinate 19,973,780, forward strand.
ATTATTTATTCGATGATAAATTTTATATTTCATTTCATTTTTCAATTTTGATAAATGTATTACATAATATAATACAGAGCCTTGGCAACTAAATGCGAACACTTGTATATTCACGAAGCACTGTGTCATATTTTGGGGACGCCAATCATAAGATGTATAATAAACCGGGTTTGTTGAGCGTGAAACACTGATGAATCGCGCCATCCAGGCTCTGTTCATCTGTGGTTCACGCTCAACAAATTTAAAACATAAAGCAAATAATTCCATGGTTGGTTAAAGTTCGGGCAACAGATAAACCAAGACTGATAAACGCGATTAATACACATTTCATACTTGAAAACATCGTTAAAAGATACTACCTGTAATTGAATTTAATGTACTGAATTTAAGTACTTATCAAAGCTTAGATAAAGGAAACGAATTCTCTTTCAAAAATCGGATGATATCATTCCAAGCATTTATTTGACCAAGGCAATGACCTTTTGGAGTTCCTCCGTAAATTGCAACAGTATCTGTGGCATAATATGTTTTCAAGAGAAAAGGGACGTAGGGGGGAGCGAACAAATGTCCCGCGTCTGGATAAACTATGATTTTATAATTTTTCTTCTTCTCAGATGTGAAAATTTTATTTACCAAAGACGCGTGAGCTCGCCAGTCCATAAAGCAATCGTCCGATCCGTATAGAAAAAGCATAGACGCTTTCGATTTGCTAAAATCAGGAATATGGTCGAAAAAATTGTCTATTTCAGGTATTTGAACTACGTTTTCCATGTAGTGTGCGTTATCTACAACTCTACAAAATTTCGCGTTGCTTTCGACAGATGTCCAATGTCTCTCTTTGTACTTGTAGTGAAAGCCGGAGTTTGCAATGTTAGGTCCGGCTATATTTACTACGCATTTCAAGTTTTTTAGATATCCAGCGGCAGCCATGCCTACCGTCCCACCTAAAGACAAGCCAAGAAAAGCTACGCCATCTTTCTGTACTTTATCGTGTTTCAGAAGAAAATTGATTCCACGCTCAACGTATTCCAAGTCTATGGATGAAATAATTTTCGGTTGATCGAATGATTTAAACAAGCTGAGACACATTACAATGAAACCGTGATTTGCTAACAAAGCACCACGATGTTCGTTCATTCCACCAACAGCCCCATTTATATCGATAACTCCAAGAAATTGTCCTGACTTACGAGGAACAAACAATACGCCTCTGATATCGCCTGTTTTCAGAATAACTCTCTCTATATTGTCATCCATGTACCGCCTCTCGAACGTAGTTGATACCAGTGTCAACGGCAAACGATTTCCCCTTTTACCAAGTTTCTCAATGTCAACATGTCCGTCATAGACGTTCAACAATATTAAACTTGGCGTTGTGACGTCACTTTTATACAAAGTTGAAAGACCGTTACCAGAACATCTTTTCAGAGTCCAGATCAAGCCCATGGGTTCTATTCCTGTAAAATATCCTCCAGCTGAGGGGGCAACAGACAGATCAACAACACCAAATTTATCAGCTTCGTAATACGCGAATGATATGAAATCTTTGCCTGCGTCATTGATTGTACTGGATTGTATAGTAATTTTTTGTTTGCTGTTCAAGTTGATGACTTTGATGTAAACAGGTTCGTCTCCTCTAGAATTTTTCGGTTCTACGATAACTTGCTGCATGTTGCACTACAATAGTCTATTGTTTTTTCGTTCTTAAAGCTAGATTTTAAGATAATAGCAGAAAGAAATAATCAATGAAGCGACGCACCTACTCAATTTAACCCTATCGCAAACACTACTTTCTTAGAGTATGAGTGACCACTCCGAGTGAGTGTTTACTTAAACGAATAAAGCGACTATTGTTACAAATACAATGCTACATATAACTAAATGGGTGTGAATGGAATATATTTTTTCCGGTGACCTGATGCCACTCGGGGTAGTCCGTATTTCGCTCATACGTCAGGGCATAATATTTTTTCCATATACAGGTAAGTTGTCTTTCAAGTAGGGCTGGGCAAAGTCGAATGATTTGAAATTCGAATTTGATTCGGATAATTTTTTCGAATCGGATCGAATCAGTAATTCCACGCAAATAATAAATATCCCATTTTTACTAATACAAATTTACTCCAACGGCGTTAAAAGCAACGTCTTTTCAATCCACAGTCAATGTCTAAGAGAAAAAAGTTTCATATTTTAACGACATCATACAATCGATTTTGGTCAAATTTCACTAAATTCGATCGCATTTTGTCGTTGAAAATGAAAATTTCACTTCATTTAGTAATACGATTCACAAATAATTCGAAAAATTTTTGTTTCGATCGATTCCAATCACTGAATGAGGTTGCCTCGCCCTACTTACATTGCCAGTTATCTGTACTTGAAAAAACTGCCTCAGCAAAACCGGCTAATTGACTGTTTTCTGCAACAAATGAGCCAATTGCATTTGCTTTTCTACATATAGTTATTCAGAAACAACAGCAATCTATGTAAAGTTCTGGCTTGACCATATCTAATTTAGAAAAAGTTCCAAGATTTTACCAACATTTGGTCAACCTAAGCTGCTTATTTCAAATAAACCTGACAAACTCTCGCCATATGAAAGGGGGTAATAATTTACTATAGAAGCTAATTACAAATGCCTTGGGGCATTACAAACATCGTATGACGTCACTCTCCGCTTTCAACCTCTCCTCTCTTCATTTTAATCAAGACTTTTCAGGAAAAGTATAACAAAAGCAAAGATCACGGCATTTTAGCAGTATTTTTTTTATAGCCAATCCTTTAAGTGGATCGCCCTGACAAGGCCCTGTACCAGCGGTAACTTATTAACGGACAGGGTTAAATTCTTGGAAGGTTATTATCTTTCGATACGGCTTAGCTAGCCTATCAAAGTTATTAAACCCTGGGTTGAGCGGTTGCATGGATCAACGAACCAGACTTGCCGGGTTTCGAACCCGAGAGTTCCAATCTACGATACGAACAAGATAACCACTAGGCGATCGCGTGATACAGGAGGCGTAATTTTAATTCAATGCTTTCTAAGATTCCAATTAAAGGTGCTTTCTTTTAGGGATAAAATATCCTTTTTGACTGTTGCTAGGTCTGAAGCCGGCCACAATATAACGCACGTTAACGTTGATGAAATTTCCAACATCGGCAAATGCTATCTTCATCACGATGCAGGGAAACCACCACTACTTGGATTGAGACCAAAGGCCATGACTAAACTATATGAGCGGCTATAGAAAAGCGAGCAACATACGGGCCGTGCTAAAATTAAACCAAGAGAAAGAAGAATTAGAGGAAGAACTTGATATTTTGTCGCGCAAAATCGATCATGATTACAAAAAAAATATCTCACGGAAACAAATATTTTCTTCAGGCTCGCAGAACTTTTCTTTCAATAATAGCTGTTATTGAAATTTCAAATAACACAGACTTCAATTTTGTGATTTAGTATAACTACAAGTCGAAACCCCAAAACTAATATAGGATTGACTCTCTATATTAATATGACCAATATCTTTATTATAAAAATAAAACAAGCACCGCCAATTGAAAATTAAACTAAACTAAATATCTGTCCACAGGAAGTCTGCGACTTTGGCTTGAACAACATCAGAGATTATTTAAAATTAACAATGCTTTCCGACACATGCAGCTATGAATGAATCAGGTGGAATGCCTTTTATTATTTATTCGATGATAAACTTTATGCTTCATTTCGTTTTTCAATTTTGGTATAAATATAATGCATAATACATAGAGCCTTGACAACTAAATGAGTACATCTATATATTCACGAATATGTCGAATGTGCCTTATTTTGGGAACGCCGATCAGAAGATGTAAAACAAACCGTGTTTGTTGAGCGTGAACCACTGATGAATCGCGACATCCAGGCGAGGTCCAAGTGTGGTTCACGCTCAACAAATTTAAAAACATACAACAAATCATTCACATGGTTGGTTAGAGTTTGGGCGATAGATAAACGCGATTCATATATCTTTCATACTTGAAAACACCGTTAAAAGATACTACCCACTGCATTTAATGTACCTACTGATTTTAATGTACTTAATTCGAGTATTTTTTAAATTTTATCAAAGCTTAGATAAAGGAAACGAATTCTCTTTCAAAAATCGGATGATATCATTCCAAGCATTTATTTGACCAACGCAATGACCTTTTGGAGTTCCTCCGTAAATTGCAACACTATCTTCGGCATAAAAAGTTTTGGAGAGAACAGGGACGTAAGGGGGAGCAAACAAATGTCCCGAGTCTGGATAAACTATGATTCTATAATTTTTCTTCTTCTCAGATGTGAAAATTTTATTTACCAAAGACGCGTGAGCTCGCCAGTCCATCAAGCAATCGTCCGATCCGTATATAAAAAGCATAGACGCTTTCGATTTGCTAAAATCAGGAATATGGTCAAACAATTTGTCTATTTCAGGTATTTGAACAACTTTTTCCATGTAGTGTGCGTTATCCACAATTTTACGAAAATTCGCGTCGCTTACGACAGATTTCCAGTGCCTCTCTTTGTAGTTGTAGTGAAAGCCGGAGTTTGCGATGATAGCACCGGATATATTTACTACACATTTCAAGTTTTTTAGATATCCCGCGGCAGCCATGCCTACCGTTCCACCTAAAGACAAGCCAAGAAAAGCTACGCCATCTTTCTGTACTTTATCGTGTTTCAGGAGAAAATTGATTCCACGCTCAACGTATTCCAAGTCTATAGATGAAATAATTTTCGGTTGATCGAATGATCTAAACAAGCTGAGACACATAACAATGAAACCGTGATTTGCTAACAAAGCACCACGTTGTTGGTTCATTCCACCTACAGCCCCATTTATATCGATAACTCCTAGAAATTGTCCTGGCTCACGAGGAATAAATAATACGCCTCTGAGATCCCCTGTTTTCAGAATAACTCTCTCTATGTTGTCATCCATGTACCGTCTCTCGAAAGTAGTCGATGTCAGTGTCAACGGCAAACAATTTCCCATTTCACCAAGTTTCTCAATGTCAACATGGTCGTCATACACGTTTAACAATATTGAACTCGTCGCTCTGACGTCGTATTTATACAGAGTTGAGAAGCCATCACCAGAACATCTTTTCAGAGTCCAGATCAAGCCCATGGGTTCTATTCCTGTAAAATATCCTCCAGCTGAGGGGGCAACAGACAGATCAACAATACCAAATTTATCAGCTTCGTAATACGCGAATGACATGAAGTCTTTGCCTGCGTCATTGATTGTACTGGATTGTATAGTAATTTTTTTGTTTGCTGTTCAAGTTGACGACTTTGATGTAAACAGGTTCGTCACCTCTAGAATTTTTCGGTTCTACGATAACTTGCTGCATGTTGCACTACAATAGTCTATTGTTTTTAGTTCTTGAATCTAGATTTTAAAATAATAGCAGAGAGGGAAAAATCACTGAAGCGCCGTACTTATAATACTATCACAAATATTACTTTTATAGCCTCACATATCAGTGTTGAAAGGAATATGTTACGTGAAACCAAATGAGGTTACATCCAGCTTTATCTTACTTCTCGTTAAATATTATAAACTATATATGCAGTGTTCGTATACTATAATAATGAAGGTAGCGCTCTTTTCTTCAAAGGAATACATTTATACTTGTGCGTAATGCCCTTTGGGGCACCTCATTTTTGATTCATACTGGAAGACGTAAAGCTACGTATAATATATAGCTATGTTGTCTTATAAAGACAGTTATGTGCACTTAGCAAATATGTCATAACAATCTTGGCTACTCAACTTCTTCCTGCAACAAAGTGGCCAATTTAATTCATGAGCCGTTCGTAAACCATGAAGCTTTATGCAGGGTTCTGGCTTGGCCAAATATAATATTGAAAAGTTCAATCTTTTGATAACTTCTGATCACGCTAAGCTACTTATTTCAAATAAAATCGATAAACTCTCACCATATGAAAGTGGGTAATAATTTACTATAGAAGCTAATAACAAATGCCTTGGGGCATTACAAACATCGCATGACTTCGCTCTCAGCTTCCAACCTGTCCTCTCTTTATTCTAATAAGGACCTTCCACGGAAAAGTATAACAAAAACAAAGATCGCGGCATTTTGTCTGTGTATTTTTTTTAATTTTCACTCCTTGGAGTGGATAACCCTGACCAGCGCCCTGTACCGGCGGCCACTTACAAACGGACAGGGTTGAAGTTCTTGGAAGGTTATTATCTTTATGGTTCGGCTTAGCTAATCCAGGATATCAAACCCTGGGTTAGGTGGTGGCATTGGTCAACAGACCAGACTCGCCGGGTTTCGAACCTCAGATGATACCAGATGAACCGAATGACGAGATGAACCCAACATGATAACCACTAGGCGATCGCGTGACACAAAAGGCGTAATTTCAATTCAATGCTTTCTTAGATTCCAATTAAAAGTCCTTACTCTTTGAGAAAAAATATCCCTTTTGACTACTGCTAAGTCTGAATCTTGGCCAAAATATAACGCACGCTAACGTTGATGAAATCTCCAACTCCAAATACTATCTTTGTCACGCTGCAAGCAAACCACCACTACTTGGATTGCGAACATGACTCAACTATATGTGCTGCTATAATGCGCGATCCATATGTTGCTCCTTTTTTCCATAGTCGTTGACTTATATTTAACAAAACATGTTTCGTTTAACTCGAATTTTCCAATCATCGAGTACAGCTTGGGAGAAATGTTGATTACCACTATCACTATAAAGGTACAAATGTTCGATAATACAGCACTGCATTCCAGAGAAGATAATACGAATTGTTTTGAACCTCGGGTTAATCGTTATGAATCAAGAATTTAAATTTATCAAGCGTAAGCCACAGATGGACCGTGGCTCGTCGGCGCGATCCATCAGTGACCCTTGCTTTACAATAGGTGCTTTGGAAATAATTATTCCACTTGACATCATCTTGAGTTGTGATAACGTGAGTAAACTATTTACACATGCAACTCTCGGGATTTGTACCTTCGTCCGGACGATCAAATTTGCGTAGCTCGAAGTGTTCTCCCAACGCTTTATCTATTGAGCTAAACGGGTACCCAGAGGGTTACATCAACCTTGTTTTGAGAAAAATTCAATAAAAATGAAGATATATGTACTAACTTTCTCTCAATTCCGCCGTTCTATGATCGTCTCCAACAACATCGAATTCTTTTGATCGATCGAGACCACCCGGTATGCCAGAATCTTCTCTAGAATCATCTCTATATCTTTCTTTTACGTCATTGATGATGTCAACATCTGCGTCACTTATTCCGTCAATATTTGCAAATGACTTGCTATCAGTTGCAACATTGCTGCTTTTATCAGCTTCCGATAAAACGTCGAAGTCAATATCGGGAATGACATCAGCGATTGGTTCATCATCATCATCATCACTATCTGCTTGTTGTTCGACGTATTCCTCGGTTTCGATGACGCGTTCAGTGCAAATCATACGGAACAAACGACCTTTCAAATTTCGTGTGGATTCGAAGTCATCTGAGTGAAAATGTGATATTTCATATTAAATATTTGAAACAATATACGATCACATTAACAATTTTTGTAGATATTCATTTCGATCAACACGATCCAACCGTGGTGCCACATAAACCAGGGTGAAGATGATCTAATTTGAATATCATATATATATATATATATATATATATATATATATATATATATATATATATAATCTAAGTACAGGATATGTTTTAGGGTGATCCACTCAAATAAGTGGCTATAAAATGTCATACTTCTGTCGAAAACTTATTTAGTTTTAGATTATTCCTATTAAGTGAATTGTAAATTGATATACCACACAATGCGACCAAAAATACGTAAAACAGAAAGTTAGATTATTTGGACTTAATAGCACAATTTCGTAAAATATAATGAATTCAGAGAAATTTTTACCGAGAATGCTTTATTGAGTATGAGTTACTGCTCGATCGTGCCACTCAGGCACCGTCCGTCTGTGGCTCGTGCTTAATTGGGGCTAATTCGTTGTTTCATTCGGCGCCCTAGTCAACGCTCATTTATATCAATGAAAACAAATTTTTTGATGATAAATCTGTTGTTTTAAGAAGTAAAAATGAATTCTATTTTATGAAAATATCTAACCAGCGTGGAATACGTGGTCCGATGCAGGTTTTGAAGAAAGAACATGAAGTTCTGACAACGTTGCTTGACCAACTCCTATTGCAAACACTCTCCATCCAGCTGTTCTGATTAATGCTGCAGCCTGAATAATAATAATAATAATAATAATAATAATAATAAGGAAGGTGTCGTCATTATTTTTCTGACGCGAATTAGGACGAGTTATTACAAGGACTGGCCAAAAATAAGTCATTTGGAATTCCAATCTGATTAGACCATTTTTTATCGAATCCGTAATACATTATATATATATATATATATATATATATTATTTTTATTTATTATAGCCATTCCTTGGAGTGGATCACCCTCCCGAGGCCTTGCACCATCGGCCACATACACGAGCAGGGTTAGGGTGACCGAAAAGATAGAACCCCACTCTAATACCCTAGGCTTAATGTTGGGCATAGATTTACGAAACGACCTCCAACCCGAAATCTTCAACCTGCTGTACTAACATGCGATGCCATCGAGTCATTATAACAAATATCCCATTTTACCATTAAAACTTGTTTCCATCATGCCATGCCATGTTGATGAGATTTATGCCAATTATGAGTTGTTGATGGACCGCACCTTTGCGGTGGCTTCCATCAACACCCCATATTTGTCTAAAAAAGTCAATTAGGGTATTTTTGCAATTTTGTTTCGGTTTTATATTGTTATAACATGGACAAACAAAAAATTGTAAATCTCTCTTATAAATTTCTTATTTATATTGACTCATGTAATCACGCAATTTAAGAGGATTACCCTACAGTCGACGCAAACAAGCTGAGTGTCGTATGTGTTGTGGGAAAGCTCTCCGGTACGGCTGAACCTACCCAAGTTATTACAACATTGGTTGAGTGGTGGGTTGGGTTTGCAAGTCTGACCGGGATTTGAACCCGAGAATTCCAAACTTGCACCTAGCGCTAGTAAAATTGATAAAGTTTTTCTATATAATTTCTACTTACTTCATTAACCTCAGCGCTGTCCTGTGGTTCACCATCAGTAACAATGACTAATATCTTCGATATATTTGATCCCCGAACACCAGCTTCAGTTGTAAGAGCATGATTCTGGGCAAACCTGAAAAAAGTGTACATTTCGCGTACGAAACGTTATAGATAATATGATGGGATTTGTTCAAGGTAGCTTTCTGCTTTTGTTCCACCTAACAATATATCCAACTGGTCCTCTCGATTGGCTTTCAATTCACTCCTAAGAAATTTCACGCAAGAAATTTTATTTTAAAGGAACCTCTAAACTTTGGAATTTCTTACCTTCGCACTGCTTTCCTGATTGTGTTGGTCTGTGATTAGGTTCAGAAATAAGGTCATTGCTCATTTTGGCGGATCAATATGTATTAATATACCAATTATTATTATCCTAGTCTAGTTCTAGTAATATTCCAGAAACGAAAATTTTCTCTTCAACCTGGGTCTAAAATGAACCACAACACTTTGGCGCGCATTTTAACAATGAGCCAAGGTCGACAATAACACTGCAACCTTTTAATTGTTTTTTATATCCACTAACCTTAGTGCTTCTGCAGTATGTGTATCACCCATCATCCATTTAATATTTCTGATAGCTCGATGTAAAGTTGATACATCCTCATGATCTTTTAAAGAAAACTCTACTCGTGGTTGAGAAGCATATTGGACAACTCCAACTTGAACAGCGTTTGGGCCAATTTCGAATCTGTTTGATGATTAATAAATAAGTTTTACTGAAGAACCAACTAATTCGCCGCGTTCTTTCGATAGGAATTGCGGCCAGCAACTCGTATTATTTGGCAAATTATATTTTATACGTGTTTAAGTTGCGCCATTTAGGTTAGTGCATTGTTGAAAATATTAACTTGGACCTCTATTCCTTTATTTTAATAGAAGTAAAATTACTGTAAAAAGCCGATTATTTTACTGCAGTTTTGTTACAGTGTAAAAGGAACCAACAAGCGGGCGACTCAGATAGCAAAATTCTAGTTTAAAGCTTAATACGAGCAACTGTACTCCAAGAGAAAAAATTCCACAGAAGAACGAATTGCGCTATAATAAAGTTCAAGGGAGGAATCTCCTTGACATCTACTACCACTGTCACAGAAATGCAGCAAAATTACCTGTCTTTGAGAGTAATTTTACAATAGAATCATAAAAACGACATTTTGATCAATTATGAGCCATTGATGGAAAACACCGCCGAGGTGCGGTCCATCAACAGCTCAAAATTGGCATTAATCTCATATTCAGAATATTGGTTGAGTGGGTTTGAAAAAATCCAAATACTGCAAGTGGCCAGTAAATTTACTGCAAGTGGCCAGTAAATTTACTGCATTTTTGTAACAGTACACTTTGCACTCAATCAACTGCACCACCATTTTTCATCATTGTATTTCTCTGATTTATTTTTTTTTTCCTTCGATGGAATTTGCACGTTAACCTTTTAGCTTCATTGAAGGAAGGAGATTTGAATGAATTGTTTGACCTTTCTCTTCCGCGCATTTGTACCCAAAAGTAGTGCTTGGATGAGAACATAAAACAAACCTTTGAGTTATATTTTGCATGAAAGATTTGACTATTTCCCAATCACTGTGTCCCACTGAATATGATCCATCAATTAAAAATACGATATCCGTAGCATTCTCGCGACAATCTGTAAAATAACGTATAATTACATTTTTAAAATCGTGTGGGGAAATTAAACATAGAGAAACATCTATTTATAGATACCATGCGACCGATTTACGTTACTTTGAATCAGAGTGTCAGAATCTTTTTTGTAGATTTGGGTCATTTTCTTTAGATGGAAAAAAGCTTATAAACCATCAAGACTGCTATTTCATAGCAGTGTTGATGATTTTGAATCTTTTTCTACAGTTTAGTTGGCACCGGACGAAGTTCTATCTTCTAGCAAGATGTTATCATGGAATATTTCTCGTTTGCTACATATTACCCCGATGGAACCCATTTTCGTTGGGTGCCTGAATTGCGAAAAAGGGTAGGAACGTAATGGTGCTAAATTACGCAGTTCTTTGTGATTGAAAATCTGCAAGATTTCATGGAAACTTGAAATAGCTGGAATAAACTATTTAATGAATTTAGTGATGGGTCAGTGCTTATCATATTGAGATGACAGGTCCAAGTTAACTTGGATTGAGATCCCAGCATTCAGTTACGGCCGCTACTCCTGTTACCCTAGTCCAGGTGCAATATCTTGTGTGGTTCGGCCGAAGTAAAAAGCACACTTTTTTCGAAATACCCGGCACTTCAAACCATTGAAGCCTAATATGATGCACTCCAAGATCCATTTTGGCGGAAGCACGCATTTCCTAATACATTAAAATATCACTACCAAGGGCTGAAATCATACATAAATATTCATTTAAGCTTAGAATTATACGAGAATTAACATACCGATTTGAACTTCTTGACAAACTCGCCGTACAAGGCTGCTATGTATAGAAGAAATTGCATCATAATTTTTAACGTGTAAAACCTTTTCTTCAGATGAAGCTAGTGATCTCAATTCATTTTCATCAGTGCTTCCAACTCCAACTGCGTACATTGTGATACCTTAAAACATAACATTTTCATTACTTGATTGATAAGATCGAACACATCAGAAATCCATCCAAATAGATAAGGGAATTGCCCAAATTAAGGTATAGGTAATAATTTGAAAAGGATAATCAGCCTGCGAAATTTGTTTTACTAGGTCTCTCACCAGCCTATGCTTATAAAAGAAAATAAATTGCTATGAAACAAACATTACCATCATCTTGAAGAGTTTTAGCAGGCATTTCCACTGAATCACGTGATTCACCGTTGGTTATGACGACGACAACCTGCAGGAAAAATTATAAGTTTAAATAATTTCCTGTTCACGAGTTTATATCTCAACAAGAATGATGGTCTAGGGTTATCATGATGGCATCACAGGTTGAAAATCTTGGGTTCAAGTCTCGGCAAGTCCGGCTTGTTAATCCATGCCTAGCACTCAACCCAGGGTTGAATAACTCGGGTACTCTAGGAACCGGAAAGATCATATGTTCCCCAAAACACTGACGTCGTTCATCATTAAGTGGCCACTGGTGCAGGAACTTGACCAGGGTCACCCTCTCAAATGAGTGGATCACATTATAGTCAAATTATAATTTCCTGTAAAATTACACGTATGTGACATACCAATATTATCAATATTAATAACCATAGGTTAACAAAAACCATCACTTGCTAATAGGACCAAGGACATTGAATTAATAACTGTAACTGTTACCCATGTTCGCAAGGAAAAGTACATGGCATACCTGGAGCAAAAATAACACACAGCGCAAGATTTTTGTATCGAAACTGGTGAAATGAGATTCTGAATGAAACTATCGCACGATTTCGTACCTTTGGCGTGTTTCCTCTTTCACCGTTTTTATCCGAGAATCCTTGAGAACGAACGTATTCCAGTGCTGATCCAGTGAAACTTTGTCCAATCAATGGTTTTAGATTAACGATTGCTTCTGTCAATGTTTCTTTGTCAGATATAGATCTGAGATCGATGTCAAGACGTGGTTCATCTGCATACTGGATCTATGTAGGCAATAACAGAGAGATATAAACATTTGTATTGAAGCTGAACTCGTCTTTTTCAGACAAGTTTGGGTTGTTGATGAAACGCGCCGCTTGGTTAGCCTTCGTCCTTTACGACACGCAGAAAATACGTCAGGTCAATTCTAGGTCCACATCCACAGGGCTGAAGATTTATTCTTTGTTGGACATGAGTCACTGAAGGATCGCGCTACCGATGCGTATTCCGTCTGTGACTCATGTTCAGCGTCGATAAACAGGCGTGTGAAATATATTAGTATTGTCAAATCTAAAATTTTGTATCCAGAAACTCACCAGTCCAATCTTGCTGTTATATTCTCCGATTTCAAATTGTTGAACAAAGGAGATTAACCATTCTTTGACAAGTTGGAAGTTTTCGGCTTCAGTGGCGATTGATCCGTCGACAAGAAATATCAAATCCATTTCGGCTTCAGGACACTCTGCATAATATAACATTATATGTTGGTCTATGAAGACACGTAATCATAAGCTTTGTTTTGTGAAGCATGGATTGGAAAAACCGCCATTGGACGGTTCGACTTATATATGGAACATAATTCAAAAAACATATATTAAAATGTGAAGATTTTTGGGAGCTTTGTTAAATGTCAAACTTATGCATATTTTTTTGCAAGATCAACGAAACACAAACATGCGTGTTGCTGATGCATGCTTCTGCTGAATCAATACCGCATAAAATTTCATGAGTAAAAATAATAACTAAGTAGACGCACCACGCAACAGTTTTTCATCCGTATAGAAAATTCTTGAACGAGTTGACATTTTTGAAATGCGCACGCCTCATATTTTGCGTGAGTCACACTTACATATTTTGCGCTATATTACACCCACATTTTCAATATATTACACCCACATTTTCAATATATTACACCCAACCATTTTTGGCTCTGCAAACGTTTTTGCACCAATTTTTGATTTGCACTTATCCAGGTACCATCTACATTTAAACAACTACAGTTTTACCCATTGTTCCCCTCCACCAAGCGCGATTCATGCGCCAGAAAGAAGAAAAACATGATAACCCAAAAACCTCACTCGAAACTGGTGTCTGCTTGAGCGCTCGTGGTTCACCATATGATTCAGCTATATTTTCAGATTTCCTCTCCCGCAGGATGAAAATGATTGCAACTGCGCATAGTATAGCCAAACGCTCTGATCAAACGAAAAGTTTCACCAGGCAGACCAGAAGGATATGACAGTATATTTACCAAATGTGTTACGTCCAAGCACTGCGATTAAGTGACAAAAATTAGATTTTCAATAAATAGCTTTACAAATTTTTGGGACAATAATACGAAACCGTGATTCATATAAAATTTCAAAAAGATGTATCCATACTGAACCCTTGTAGAAGGAAATATAAATCTTTGGTAATTAAACCCACACATATTTTGTTTAAGTATGCGTGATTGATGGGTCGCGCTGTCAAAGCGCGGTCCATCAGTGACTCATGCTTGACAAAATCATATTTCAGATAGGAGTGGCAAGATGTCCCAGGCCTGAAAAAGTCCAGAATCTGAATAAGTGTATATACATGATTATTTTATAGTATTTACAACTTTTTGAAAGGGTTAGATTTTTTGAATGTTCCGTCTGAATTTTTAAGCGTTGGTTTGCGAGAATAAACTTTTACCTAAATCCTTGGATATTTTGGAAATTATAAAAAAAGATAGAAATTAGGAATGAACCAATGAACTTGTACAAGCACAAAGCAAACCAGACACCAACCTGATTTTGTCTCTCTACAAATCTCTCCCACGATTTGTTGGCGAACGGTGTTGATTGCGTCATAACTCGAAGATTCAGTAACGTGGGTAACAATGGGTTCAGTTGCCAAGGTTTCCAAGAATTCACGGTCAGTGTGTCTGCCCGCTCCTGTGAGGTTCAACCAAAGTTATTCAGTCATTTTCAAGTAAATTGTCGGATTATCTAAAATTACCTTTTTTGAATTCAATTAGATTGGGTAGGGTTACCGTGGGTTTGTAGCATATCAAAGCGGAAAGAAGGTAGGATACACATGCATGGGTTCTAAAACGGCTTATAATATAATACTTCATAACATGAAATACGTTAGTACCTAAAAAACATTTGCCCATATAATTTCAAAAAATTCGAGTCCCAAGTCGAGTCAAAGGACACACGAGTTGCGAGTCGAGTCCAAATGTTACGAAAATTAAGAGTCCCGAGTCACTATACTTTCAAGTCCCCAAAAGTGCTTGCATACTAGGCTTAAAATATTTTTATTAAGAATCCCGAGCTAAGTAGCATTCGCATTTTGTCTAGTTCAGTAAGAATCGAGTTATTTTGCCAAGACGACGACTCGAGTCAAGTACAGGCATTTGAAAAGGTGACTTAAGTGCGACTCGAGTCGATTCATTCACTCGAGTCTCCTCAAAACTGTTTATTACCGATAGAATATGGAAAATTTTCAGAAAAATTTGGGTGGAGCAAACCACACAACTCAACTGCCGCTCAACTGCTGAGGCATTCGAAGAATGTATTTCCTCCCGACCTTTCTCAGAGTGATCCACTCAAATGGGTAGCTATCACAATCGGTATGAGTTGTTCATTTATCTTATAATGGCTGTGAAAGATTGCCATATCAATCTATAACTTACCAACAGCAAACACACGAGTTCCTGATTCATGTATTTCATTGATTTCTTCAGATATAGAATCGTTTGAGTTTCCATCAGAAAGAATCACTAGAACCTAGGAAGCGAAAAATAGTATTACTAAAAGGATTACGATTTCATTTCCTCTTCTTCTTATAAAATACAAAAAGTTTTACAGAATTTTTCACTGGTTGCTAGTTTTACATTGTACCTTTTTGTTGTGTCATATCCCTAAATTGCTAACTATCAATACTTTATTTTATCAAGTATGAGCCACAGCTGGACCAGCAGTGACACACACTTGACAAAACATACTTGTACAAAGATTCTCTGATACCGAATCTGGTTTCCGTTTAGATAACAAAAATCGACTCCTGTCAACAAATACATGCTAATAAACATTGAAAGGGATTATGATCGGTCCGTCGCGCTTATGTTGTTCGATAGATCCAGGCTTTAAGAAGATTACCTTGGTAATGAGTTCGTAACCCTGTCTACCGTAACCAATGTGACGCACTTGGGGTTTCCATTTATAAAAGGTCTGACAACGCTCAATGTGGGTGGTTTATAGGCGTCGACGACAGAAGGTGTTAAAGCTAGTTCGGTTAGTCAGGAATGTTTTAATAACATGTTTACGATATGCCGTGAAGTTTACTCATTTTGTTTATGATGGTTTAACCATCGCCCTGGGCAGATACCACTCACTGCCTTTATCACGACGGTTCAGTTCCGTTTGCGATGTTTTTCGTTCCGAGTGCAGTTGCTGGTACTACATCTTGTATTGGGTCTCTGCTACTAAACGGCCGTTAGTGGTTCCTTTGGGGCACTGCTTCCGGCTTTGCTCTGGAGTGAATTTCATTAAAAAAATATATTCGTTTTTTACAGTAATTTATGCCAATTTGTTTGAAAATAATAGTGCAAAAGAAAACTAAAATGACTATTTTGAATTTCAAATTCTCGATTTCAAAACTATTTCGTGTGTTCTATAAACGGTACATTATGTTACGATATCCAAAATTAATAATTTCCAGCTTGAATTTGCCAGTTGCCAATTGGTGGTAATTGCCAATATTAATGTGTTTTTGTAAATCTTAATAACATTTTTACAAAATTGATCAAACTCGGATTTTGAATATTCCCAGAAGGATAATAAAGATTGCCAAAACACTTTGAGAGCTTTACTGTACGAAAAGAATGAACGGTTGTTACATTCTAGAAAGAAAGATTTCCAGGAAATTGGTATTTTGAGATGTAGTGTATGGTATCCGTACTGGACGAAAGTGAGCAGCAATCAAAAATTGATTTTTGTTAACATGAGCCTCAGACGTACTACGTCTCGATGAAGATGGCGTTTTAATTTGATATAACTAAACTTCAGTATAATACCTTGGAAGCACCATCTCTTGAACCAGCGTCCTCAGAAAAACTGTGTTTAATAATATATTGAAGAGCAGATCCGGTGTTTGATAAGGATCCTCCTACAGGTGTGATCTCGGATAAAGCATGCTCAATCTCTCTTCTTGTTTTATACGTGTGCATGTCAAATTCATTCCGAACGTGTGAGGAATATTGTGAAAAACCTTTGTAAGTAAAGAAAATAGATCGTGGGTTAAAAACTGCTACATAGAAAGCAATAAAGCTACAAATGTTTTATTTAGTTCAAGAAATTTGAGCTAATGCATTTTTTTGATTGAAATTCATTCAAGGTTGGAAGCAGTGCCTAAAAAATCAACTCACGGCCACTGATTAGCAAAAGCTACTACAAGATGTAGTACCAGCAACTGCACCCTACCGGAAAACATACCAAACGGAACTGAACTACTATGATACAGTGCAGTGAGTGATATCTGCCTTGGGCGATCATAAACCATCTACCACCACTTAAATTTGCATAATACTATGAATCATGATTCGATTCGGATGTTTCTATTTATTGATTCGATTCGAATTAAAGGACATATTTGATAATATGGTTAAATCTGGTTATACTAGAAATAATGTTATAATTAATTTTTCAACATAAGAGGCTAACCCAGTTGAAATATTGACACAAAATATTCTTTGTTCTATATTTTTTATAGCCACTTCATGGAGTGGATCACCCTGTAACAGCGGCCATTTATAGACGAACTTATCCCTGATGTCTTTGCTGGATCGTGCCGCTTAAGCACGGTCCATCTGTGGCTCATGCTTTACAAAATATTTTCTGATAAGAAACGACGTGTTTTCGACTTACCAACCCGCGTTGTGTAATATCCGATATCAAACGATCGAATAACGTTACGAATCCATCTTTTGACTTTTTCGAAATCATCTGGTGTTATATTATCAGAGGCATCAACCATAAACTGTAAATCAATTTCTTGAACAGAGCATGCTGCAAAACAACGATATCAATTTAGTATAAAAAATAAGTCTCTATCACCGGGCTACAATCTCTGCCAGCAAAATCTTATCTGAACAAGTTTGACATGCATGACATGCTAATATTGTTACGATAATTGAAACAATAAAGGCATACTGGGTTGTGGGGGATGAAGACAACGGAGCGTAATAGTTAAATTAGATTTAGAATAGCAGATTTTGATTGTAAAAAATCCAAACGTGTCGTCAACTTCGACATACTGATGAGTATCTAATATTCGAATATATACCATCTCAATTGAAAAAAATGTCACACCATCTTTTGTTAACCATGTGTCGGTGATGGATCGCGTCGATGAGACGTGGTCCATCTGTGGTGAATGCGTGACAAAAAGAGCATCGACTTTTATATGGCTACTTTTTCGGGAAATCCGAGCAATATTCTGTGTTGGTTGACATATACTGGTTCATGTTTTTGCAAGCCTATGTATTTTTTGGTGAATTTTGGACCAGGCCAAGTCTTCATTAGACTGTGTTATTGCGTTTGTTCAGGAATACAAATCCGATAGTTTTTGAATTGATTTTATTTCCAATACGCTATATTGCATCATATGTCGGAAGGGACTTGTGTGTAAATCTGTAAACTTAACAGCTTTCATAATATATACGTGGGTTAATACATTGCAATTTATACGAAGGATCATATGCGTCATTGCAATTGAAGGGGGATCATCTGACTTAACCCGCCCCGTAATTTTGCGGACAACACAAATCTTGTTTTGACGTTGGGAAACATGTAATTTGACGAGAAACGAATGCGAAAGTTATTCTAGTTATTCTTGTTGTTACTATTTCGTTCTGTCGAAACTAGTACCAGTCAGATATATTTTGACTAAACATGTTTGGTTTAGTATATGCCAACCTGTGGTTCATACTTGGCGAAATATAATTTGTGATTGGGATGATGTTCAGATCTTACTTTTATAAGATATTTGAACTTTGATTTAATCTGAAGAAATATATATTCAGATATTATTACTTTTTTTATTACATTGAGCAAGCACATTGTGCAACCAAACCTTGATTGATGTCGTCAAATTTCACAACATAAAATTTGGTGAAAAAACAACACAGCACTGCAATTGCAATTGCAAGTCTTTTAAGAATATCCGAGAGACTAAATAAAAAATATTATAATTTCAACATTCAAATGTCATAGGATTTTGAATGTGCTCGCTACAGAATTGCCCTAGCGCGTGTCGTAAAGAGAAGGCTGTGTATAGAACTGGACGTGGTTTACAGTCTTAGCATCACCCAGGGAAGAAACCACTCACTGTACTTTATTAAAGGTATACTTTATTGTTGGGATCTATTTGCTACCTTACCCCAGGGCTCTTTATGGAACGCACCACCCAGGTGCAGTCCATCAACAGCCCATAATTGACCTAAATCTCGTTGGAGAAGCGATTTCGAATTTTTGAAATATGAAATTACTGCAAATAAACAGTAAATTCACTGCATTCTTGTCACCGAACATACATTTGTGTCCTAAAAAAAAACTTGTTCCACACTATTCAAGCAGAAACACAAGATATATCGTCTTTGTTTAGTTCAAGTGCGGGATTATTTTGGGTGAATAAGCAATGGACCCCGTGCGACAGCTTTTAGGCGACGTGGGTGGCAAATTATTGGGATTATGTGGAGTCAATACATACTTAGTAGCTATGAATGTGTCAAAAATGTTGAAAATTGTAGGATGTCACCAAATAATAACCGTTTGGGTGTGGTGTTTTTCCACGTTTTCCGGTGACGAAAAAATCCCTGTTTGGTGACGAGGTGGAAGGGTCCAAGATTTTTTTTATTGCGACAGAATTATTCTATCTATATATTGTTGTTATTTGTATATATTGTATAGGTTTACATTTATTCTATCGAATAAATTCTGAATACGTACCACAAACAACCCAAAGGAACGTAAATAAGTTAGTTCGACTGCTTAAAACCAACGTCATAATTCATCACTTATCAACTGTGAGTCTTTTGCTTTAGTTCAAAATTTGTAAATTATATCACTAGTTCAAAATATTTTCCTATTGATGATATCGTGTTTGGAGAAATTGATGGAAATTCAATATTCATAATTTTGGGAGAATTTTATTTTAAATTGTTGTCCTGCCAGAAAAAATTGTTGAACCATGTTTTGTAATTCATGCGCCACTCGCGGATTGCGCAACCGAGTCGCGATGTATCCATGGATCGTGGCTGGAGAAATAAAATTCTTGTTTGGTTCAACGAACATTTTATTTAAATTTCGAAACAAAATGAAAGAAAAATATCAATTTTACTGATACCTGGTTCAGACACAGCACATAAACTCGTCATAAAACCACCAAGTTTTCCTCGAATTTCTTCGAAAGTATCGTCGTGAAAAACATGACTATCAGAAACCACTAATTTGTGCAGGTTATCTTGGTTGACTTCACCGATTCCAACGGCAAATATTTCGATTCCCGACTAAAAAAAATCAAAGAAGTTGTTGACAGGTTACATTCTACGTTCACGCTCGAGCAACACTTCTTAGTAATCCAATATTTAAAGTACCGAACACGATTTTATACTTGTCTTAATATACGATAATTTTATTTTGGCAAACAAATCGCTTATCGCTCTTGACCTCTCTTATGCCGCATTTGCAAAACTATCATAACGAAATGAAAATGGTGGTCCACCATCAACCCAAGTTTGACAAAGCAATGTGTTTTGTTTTATTGTGAGAATATAAAACAAATGTACCATTATAAACTTATTCAATAATTCATTGAAGGAAGCTTCCTCAAACAGATATTTTATTTTGTCAAGTATGAGTCACAGATGGACCGCGCCTCAACGGCGCGATCCATCAGTGACTTATACCTGACAGCTGCATTTGGAAAAGTTTTACGGCTTAGAATAAAACTATGCAATAGGATGTAGTATACATTAGGATAAAGATAATATGATTAAATGTTGTCGTGTATTGAATTAAAATGTAGAATTTCTCTGAAACAAACTAACCCCGCGGGATCTCATTGCAGCCGGAACAAAGTCATCTTGAGAATTTCCGCTTGTAAGGATGACCAAAAATTTTGGAACATCTTTCTTGAGTGACTAAAGATTACTGACTTTACATAATCTATTGCTCTTCCAGTTGCCGAAAGTTCATTCCCGATACTGAAAAAATTATTATTAAAAGTATTGTTAAATACACTAACAAAAATGCAGTAAAATCTCTGCTCTTTGACAGTAGTTTTACTCGTTGATATTGAAATAAAACTAACAATATCAACTTTTTGGCAAATTATGGGGTGTTGATGGAACGCACCGCGGAGGAAGATCAGGAGTCACATCTGATACACTAGCTAATTAATAGCCCTTTATCTAAAATAAGCGATAATATAATCAATAAAACATAAAATAAATATCAAGTTGACTTACTCAGACTCGTAGTTGAATTGTTTTGATATTGCATTGATGACTTGAGATGTACTGGAATATGATGATAATCCAAATAACACATCAGTTACTCTTCCGTATCTAACAAGACCTATTCTACTGTAGTGAGATCCCACCTGAAAAAGAAAAGTTGAGTCGGACGGAACATTTAAAATGTAGTTTGATGACTTTTGTCTGGAGTATTCATTTTAGTAAGGAGTTCGTCGTACTTGGTCAGCAACACAAGCAATGGAAAAACTGATAGTATCAACACATCACCTCTACGGTTGGACTATTGTGGCAATAAAACCATTATACCATTACAACCATTACAAGCTAGTACATTGGTACATTATGAAATCTAGCATAAATCTCGATTATGTTGTCCATTGGTTAGATGTGCTTGATTCCAATAATTAGGAAATAAAATATATTATTGAACTTCGAGCATAGTGTGAAAAAAATTCTTTATAAACTCACACAAATCATTTGAAACTCGTTTATGGCTATTTTTATTTTTGGTTTTGATTCGTGAGTCATTGTTTAAAGTAGTTAATTAGTTCGAGGTAGCATGGAGTCTTGTTGAAATACAGAAAAAATTTTAGACAGCAAAGTCATAATTTCACAGCCAGAAAATCCAAATATTTGAAATTGAAGATAAAGGTTTGAACCGTTATACTTTAAAACGTTTACCGTTTGCAAAAGTTTTTAGAGGTAGTTTGTCTACTTTCTGAATATTTAATGAATGGTCGGTAACACGGTGGAGTCAAGTATAAAACCTTCATCTTTACAAACACAAATCTCCCCCGATTAAACGCATGTGCCAGACGAACCTCGTAATGAGCAGAATTTTAATTGTCATTTATATTACTCATACACATATGCTTACCTCTAGAGAGTCAGCAACACTTTTCATCCATGTTTTGACATTTTGAAATATATTTTCTTCATTAACCATCTGATTATCAACCAAAAATACAAGTTCAGCAACAGTGTTTGGACAACCTGGTTCTGATTCAACACAGATTTTCTGTTAAATAAATTAAAGATATAACCTACTCGGAATCATGTAGATTTGTTTGTTGTTAAATGGGATGCAAGGAGGGTCGTCAAAGGGGACCGAAGTTTTTTTCGTTTCCGTCGGAAAAACAAAATCCCATAAAAATTCAAAACACTGATATAACTTCTTTCACTTGTAGAAAGGCCGGAAGCAACGCATGAAGAAACCGACTAACGGGCACCTATATGACAGTTTATACTTAAAGATCTCCAGGAAATTGAATAATCGACAACGGCTCTCCAAGCGGGGAACGTCCTGAACTGACCTGAACCGCTATAGTGAAGTACAAAAAGGAGTATCTGTCCTGGGAAAGGGCCAGGCAATCTATCCACCACTTTCGGTTCCGTTCTAGTTACCTCATACGACAGGCGCAAAAAACTTAAGGGCACAAAATAGAACGATATGATTTCCTAACAAATCGTGAGCATTTTCTTAGAAATTAATTTTCTTCTGGTAGAAGCATTTTACCAGGAGAAGCTGTTAGAAGCATTTTACCAAGGTGTCTTTATAGCAAGGTTGGATACAATCCGCCAATTTAAGATCAGCGTTCGTGACATGAATTGTTTTTAAAAATAATTGGAGAATTCTCTCTCACGTTGAACTCGGGAATAATAACCAGGTACTAAACGTAACTTATAACGTTCGAATACTATTACATATAAATACAATCAGTCCACTTGTAACAAACATGTTGTTCTCCGTCTTTAAACAAAATGAAATCATAATATAGTTTCTGTTCTTTATTCGAAACTAATAAATATTTTTGTTTTCTTGTTACTTGTCGACCAGTTAACTCACAAGTCAGAAATCTTATTTTGTCTAGTATGATCCATCAGTGACCCATACTCGACAAAACAAGTTTGGTCCTGACCCTGTTGACCAGGTATCTCATAAGACGCTCATGAAAGTCCCTAGAGGAGACCAGATCGAATGAGCAAACACAAAAACACGTTCATTTCTAACCTTGATTAATCCGATTCTTTGTAAATCAATTTGTTGAAAACCGTTTGCCAACATCACGTGATTTTCATCAGGATCTGAGGCAATATCCTTTATTTCTTGAAGACTGTAATGATCGCCTACACCCATAGCATAGACTTCTATTCCAGCCTGAATTTGAAAGCAGTTAAACATATTTCATCAAATTATAGGATCTCAATTATAAAATATGGACAAACCATCAGTATACTTATTTGTGATAGGGAAGGACCTATGCGAATAATTTTATGATATCAGCCAAGTCGAAACCAAGAGCGTGACTTGAACTTTTCCCTTGTATGTTATTTAATTTTGGAATACAATTTGAACCAACGACCTTTCCTTAATATCTATATCATCTTTACGATAAAATAAGTGTATATGTAAATCCATTTTTACAATTTACTTAACGATGTTAAATAAGATAATTTCATATTTACTCAATAAATTTAGGTTTTTCTCAAACTGATTTTCACACTGACTAATTGATAGCAATAATTCCAGTGTTCAAAGTACCACCTTCAAAACATATAGGATGGAAGTGAAAACGAGTAATGTGGATTTTATGTGGTCGAGGTTTAATGTGGTCGAGGCCACCGACTTCATACTAAGATAAGCGTCTGTTTATTCATTTGAAAGATATTTTGCTTAGGGTGCAATTCCTGAATTTTAATACCAAGTAGCTTAAAATGGTTGAGGGGTTTATAGAACATTCCCAATCATAAATTTATTTTGTCAAGCATGAGCCACAGATGGACTGCGTCTCATCGACGCGATCCATACTTAACAAGGATATTTGGGCAAAATTTTTCTAATTCGGTTCCGAATACCCTCAAATTCCAACTTTATGTAAAATCCCTGGTACAATATTTACCGCCGAGACAAAACATTTTAAGGCGGAATATTAACCTATTTTTAAATCCATCTATGATATTTTATTTATGAAATACCGAATGCTCTATTGTTTATATGGAGATAAACATTTTTTGTATTGTTCCAATATACACTTATATACGTGTTCTGACTAAAAGTCGAATATTTCTTGTTTCTCAAAATATTTTCCTCAGTTCAAGGAAAATTAATGGGAAACCAATATTACAATGGAACAATAGTATTATCGGTAATTATGATCGATTATGAAGTCGAAAACATCACAAAACATGGAAGACGACAAATATATATTGCAAAAAAACATGGCAAAACAATTTTCAACCATGAGTCAGTCAATACCTTGGTAGAAACCGAAACCCAGCAAAAATTATTTTTTGTTCAATGTTCAATTATTTTCTTGCACGTAGAACACCGAAGGACCGCCCCATTCGGCACAAATTATGAGTTGTTGAGTATGGGTGGTCCAGTGATCAATCCACGGTCTAAGCTAGCCCTATCTACGGCTCAATATAGCGATATATTTTATAACTCCATATAGCATTCCTATTTCGAACGAGATATTCAGTTTGTAAGAATTTATTGCAGAGAGAAAATGTCCAAGCTTGTTTTGTTGAGTATGGAACACAGGTACATCGCCCCGGCGAGGCGCGGTCTATCTGTGGCTCATGCTTGACATAATATAATTTCAAATTTATAATACCATACGATCACCGAGTCAATCCAAACAAAAAAAAGCAAATTGCCGATTAATTCAACCCTTAACCCTACACGGAAGTAAAAGTAAACAACTTACGTCATGTACAAGCTTTGCTGCGTGAACAACGTGCTCGTGATCCTGAGCTTTTCCATCCGTCATCACTATGGCGACGTCAGGCACGTTATTACGTGACCCGTACGCATCGGAGAAAATAACTTTCTGCAATAACATGTTTATGTGTTTTTGAGAAGCTTAATTTAAGCTTTTAACGAAACATTCGTTTTGTACGACGATCACTTCGAATAAATAAATTTGACAATGTTGCATTATGTTCGAGCAAGCTTGCGTCACAGAAGAACCTAAAGCTAGGTTTATCAATGAGAACAAGTTCGATCTTGGGTAACTCACAGAGAGGTTCAAAACGTCAATTAATAATGCATAATTGACGCGTTAATTGGTCGTGAGGTTATGTTAACGTAAAATGGGGTCTGAACTTCGACCTTAAACCTTCATATTTTACGTTTATATCGAGTACGACCCTTGAATGAGTTCGTTTCACTTCAAAATCTATAGGTCACTTTTGAAATTTGACCCGTCAAGATTTCATATGCGAACATGGATTTGGAATTGAGGGTATAGGGTTTTCTGCTCTTGAGTTCATCTAGAATCTAGATATCGTATTACATTCTCAACCCCTGTAAGCGACGATGAGTTGATGCATTTTTTTAATTAAGCAATGTGGATGGAATCTAAGATAACCACAATCGCATAGTTGCAAAATTTCTAAACGTTACTGATTTCGAATATTTCGATTTGCGCAGCAAAATCATCATATATGCGAAAAGTAAGTAAAGCAATAAGTTCAGCTAAACACTAAAAAAATTCTGAATTGGGATCTTCAACAACATCAACTTTAAATGAAATGTTCTTCCTAACTTTCATATCATAGATATTTGAACTCAAATTCATGGAGTTCATAACAATCTACCACCGGGGCAGAAATTATCTTCTGATTTGTCCACTGTCGAATGCACTTATCTAATATTTGTTACAAAACTTACCATACAATATTCTAATGCATGTCCTGTATGTGTGTCTCCGACCAATAATTCCATTTGTTCTATTTTTTCCAAAACTTCAGCTTTGGTCAAACTGTCGTTGAAACTGGAAGAAAAAAAATTGATGTTTAACTCTTATCTCGGAAATATGAAAACGTCACTATCTTCGAAATTGTCTTCTTGTATGGCAAAGAATTAGATGGATCGTCCCGTTTAAGGTCCTATGTCAGTGTACACTCACAGATGAACAATGTTATTATTTTAGGAAGGTTACAAACTTTCTGGTTCGGCCAAGCCCACACACGTTATTGTATTCAGGATCGAGTGGTAGACATGGGTTTATACGTGGCGGACACAAACCCGAAACCTCGTCAATCAGAAACTTTACTTTGTCAAGTATGTGTCACAAATGGACCGCGTCTTGTTGACGCGATCCATCAGTGGCTCATACATAACAAAAGATGTTCGACAAAATTTTCCTGATTTGGAAGAAGGTCATCGCCATCATTGTGAAATAGGAAAATATATATATATATAAATATATTGTTTTATGACATAAACATGATTTGGAGGGGAAATTTCTCACACCTGCTCTTGTATATCACAGATTTACCGAAAAAAAATATCCAAGTACCTAATTTCTTCTTGAACATTAGTACTATATTGAATAACAGCAACACGGGTAGTTTCAGGACTGACATGAAATGCTTCGACCATTTTTTTCATCCACTGTTTTATCTGAAATGAGATTGATACAAACTTCAAACTTATTTGATCACCTGACATATGAATATGAATATTTGGAATAGCCAATTCAGATTCGGATTTTACAAAAATTTGCGAATGCTGGAGATCGTTGTGTATATAATTGCATGAAATCGTTACTAGAGGACAGATATTTCATAACATTTGTTTACAGAAAACGCACATATTGTTTACAATTTTGGAGACTTGGAGATCTGTCAATCCACTTCGCAGGGGATCCGAATACCTAACTTCATTAAACAGAAAGACTTACCAAAAACACGTATTCTAAGACATATATGGAATAAAAGAAAAATAAATTATACCATTCAGATATTTGAGTAATATAGATAAATAGTGTTCAAAGTCATCAATACTACTATGTAATGTATATTAAAAGTGTTGATTCTGATAGTTTCGAATCCTTTTAGCTCACCTGAAGAAAAAGATACGAAAGATAAAGAAACTCGAACTAAATCAAGATTACAATACCTTTTCAAAACTTTCATACCCTATTGTGGAAGAACCGTCAATGATGAAAGCGAGATCGTGTGATGCAGTTGGGCATTCTATACAATAAAAATACAAAGGTTAAAACTCACTTGTCTTCAAATAATACGTACAGCTTTCGAAGCTTAGCGTTGGGACGTCGGCAAACCGTCGGCAATTCGTTTCATATAACTCAAAACACCGCAAATTCATCAGCGTTTCATTTTCAACAAAGCGAACACTACAAATCTCGATGTGTGAACAATTTTGGTATCAATTCCCGTCTTTCAATTATCTCGACATCTCAATCACACCAACATTTTTCCCCCTTGTTCCGATCCGATTTTGATTATTCAATACTGTGATTGATCCCATGAAAACCATGATATATATGCCAAATTATACGTTTTAGAATTTAATTTAAATCGTGATTTTTCTGCAAATTTAATAAAATAAACATAAAGGCTAGCATTTTCAAGTATCTAAAATCCATTTATTTATTGAATTATCCCTAAATCAAATAAAATCCCTAATTTTGATAATAATCAACCTCATTAGTTCTGCGCGATCAGAAATTTCATTTTGTCAATCATGCGCCACGGAGGCTCATACTTGACAAAATATATTTCTACCGGATATTTTTGACTTCAACTAGGTCAAAACGACAGGAACTTGAAACGTGTTGTATAAGTGTATAAAGGGCGAGTTGTCACAGCATGCAAACGAGCGGTATGGACAATGGGACGATTGTTAACAAATTTAAAAACATTTGTGTCCAACCGGTACTACTCGAAACGACTTGTGCGATCTCAATATTTTGTTGCGTTCCGGCCAATTGAGCCACGACAATATATACTTCAACATTATTTTTAAATGGTAGAAGCGCTACCGCGATTTTCAAAAATGAAAAGATTCAAAATTATTGTTTCAAAAGCGTATCTTTTTTGGAATTCGGGTACACATTTAATCACTTTTTAAAGTTTTTGTTCCTTTTTGTAGCAAAATCGTGAATCACGTACACTTTGGCAATGCATATTTATTGGATATATTTTCTAAAAAAGTCTTTTCGTACTTGAGGCGTATTGAACCCGTTCATTCCTGCTGCTCTGTTGACATAATCCTATGCTATTTACTCTGTAGTTTTTAACGCTATAGAATTTCGGCTTCTTACCAAATGTGAGGATGGAGAAGCGGACATGCAGGCGGGACCCAGCAGTTCGGCATGTAATATTCAAGTATGTTACATCGAGTATATTTAATCTGCAGTGATGAAATGTGCGTCAATAACACGGGCCATCCGTTTCCAGTGCTTGACAAAATGAAAATTCTGAGTTATTAACCGTTATTGTTGACGAACGATAAGATCGGATTGTTCACACTTAACTCCCGATTCGTTTACGCTGGGACATAACCTCGTGCATGGACTTTAGAGATTTAATTGAACTAACCTTGAATTGTGGACTTGCAAATCTCCTTCAAAATGGAATATTCTAGCGTGCCAACGTTCTGCAGATGTTCCACCTGTTAGCAGATGACAGAAATTAATACTGGAACTTTTATAATCACATCCGATTACGCCATAGGTCAAGGATCAAGAGCGCATGATACTCAGGAAAGAAAATATAAAATTGAATCGAGAATGATCTGCTGAGGAGGTAAGCTCTGAAACTATAGACTTATCACGCCGGATGATTATATTTAAATTTTGGAATGAAAATCTTCAGGCAAAGATCCAAAATTTGAAGACGTGAAGTTCTCACTCAATGCTGAGCACGACCTTCGACCGGTTTATTTTTTCACGGTACGATAACCTGACTAAAGATTGGATATCCGTTTCCCGGTCAGAAATTTGTTTTCTGAAATTTTTTTGGCAAATACGAGACGGATCAGGAAATTTCATTTTGTCAAGAATGGGCCACAGATGGGTCATTGTTGACAAAATAAAATTTCCTGATCCGTTTCGTCAATCCCGGAAATGAAATGGGGAAATGTATCCTCATGGTCGTATAACTTCAATGGACTGTTCCGTATATAATTGTAGGCCATTTTGGTCTTGTATAGCCAAGTTAACAAAGTTAAAATTCCCAAAGTGCTTTATATGCACGTGTTTAGGATCTATAGCCTGTTGAAATGGACGAAAATGCTATTGTTATAGCATTAACGCAAATAACTAATTGTACAACTTTCGAAAGAATAAGACTTTTTAGATTTCCTGAAGCTTTATTTGGTCGTTGGTATATTACATTGAAGATAAGCTTGTTTTGATAACGTGCTCACGGAACATCCATTTACTTTGAATCAAAATAATTTAGAAACCAACCAATCTCAATCAACGATACACTCGGCAAGGAGTCTAAATAAAAAATTTTCGTTCTACCTTTATCCCACTACTTGGTCGACCCTACTCAAGTTATTACACCTTAGCGAGAACCAGCATTGGTACACAAAATCCTCAACGCGCGATGTCAACGTCCTTGGATAAAGTTTGCCAAATCGTAAGCAAGGAATTAAAACCGTGATCACTTACCAGAAACAAGTGACTTTCCATCGGATCACTTGAAATTGTTTTCAAATATTCAATATTTCTATGATCAGCCATACTTTCACCAGCACCTACTGCAAATGTTGTTACACCCATATCATGTAGTCGTTCCGCGGCCCTTCGTACCTGAAAATTGGTTTTATATAGTATTTTTTAATGCCTTTTTCAAACGGTTTGCGAACACTGGTTGCTGGAATTATGTAGGACGAACGTCCCGCTACAAATTCAAGAAAACGATTTTCGAATGATTCTCATTTAGGAAGCGCTCATTATTCTTTATATCGGGGACCCAGAAACAAAAAGCTCGTGTTTCGTGAATAAAAGTACATCGATTATTTCAAGTTATAGAATGTGTGCTGATATAAAATATAAAAAAGATGAAATTCTACTTTTTGCAATATTTACATTTGGATTAAACACACAAGTATATTTGCACAATTTACATTAATTTACCCTAATTGTAATACCCAATTTTTAAAATCGGACCGATTTCAAACGTACCCTGATGAATGTTCTGAATTTTTAGAACGTATTGTACAGACCCAAAAACGAAATTCAAAATTCATTATACTGCTTACATCATGATGTTTTCTAATTATCCCATCGCTCAGTACAAGAACCATAACTGCAGCATCTTTTCTTGCCTGGGAGATAACATGATCTTTGACATAGCGCAATGTATCCCCGGTGGTGCTAACGCCTGAATAAAAAACACTGATTTCTTGAAAATGAAAAAATACACTGTAAATCTGGGATGGATACAGATCAAGATTCCGAGGTATTCAACCGTGCTCAGTAAGTGAAGAACATAACCAATATTATTAAAATATCAATGAATTCGGGACACGATAAGTTACGTTTCGAAATTAGTAATCCCCAAAGTTTGCAGCGAAATGCTCGACTTCATATACTCGATAAGCTCGATACTCAGATGGCGTGTATTCATAATTCTGGGCTTCGTATCACTTGCATGCAACTCTGCGGTGATTCATCTCTTGTGTTACGTTGACGATGATTTAGCAAATTCCTTAGTTTCAACATTACAAAAAAATATCAGTTTGAAACATTTTGTAAAAAAAATCTTTGAAATTTAGGTGAAAATGCATGAAAACGCTTAATTTCATGTTACAGTCAATACCGACCTAGCATCGAGCACAAAGCTAGCCAGTGACGCGTGTTTGCAAAATAGCCCGCAAAAACTCGCCGAGATGATTCTATTTAACTGGAAACGTTCAGACTTACTATCAAATAACTACCGAATCAACTGGTGTTCTGTGCAGAAGTGTGCAGTCAACTAATTAATTAAGGATGATTAAATAAATTTTTACTTTGCTGTATGCAAAGAACAATGTTCACATCTTAAATCAGTGACTGGATTTATCTTGCGCCTTGAAATTCATTCAATGTGAAAATAAAGTAAAACTGACGTAAAATTATCGACCATAGTATCAACGCTATGGGATATATACAATACCCCAATCAGGGGGTTACTATCGTTGAACTGATAAATCAAGATTCGATCCCTTAGTTGAGCCAAGCCCCATCAAAAATGTTATTTTATCAAGCTTGAGCTACAGATGGATCACGTTTCATCAATGGCTCATACCTAACAAGAGATAGTTTGACAAGAGTTTTCTGACAGGGAGATTACTTAATTGTCTTCAGTTCAATAACGCAAATAGCATATAACCAAGTCGGAATGTTGATTTTAGCTTCTGTGCTATTCTATTGCATATTTATTATTTCGTTAATATGAATTAATATTTGCCCAATTTGTTTTAGAACGCCGCATTGTGGTTATGACTAATGTGCCGTGTACTTCGAACAGGTTTGTAAAATTGACTGTATTTAAGGCGTAATTGAAGATTAGAGTATGCATTCAAAAAAACAGCCCAGTGTGTGGTTCGTTGGTATGCCTATCGTGGGGGCATCCTTGGGAATTTTAGTGAAAATAATATCAATTTATCAAGATATTAATATTTTAATTATATTTACCATACAGTGACGTTTGGATGTTCAACGTTTTATGAAAATAGACATGTTGTGGCATTTTTATGAATGACTTTTCATGTGCCGATAAAATCATGTTTGTATAAAAACACATAAACAAACTACAATGTGTGAGGCAGCAAACTTTTCTGGATGGAGCAATAATCGCTCTAACGCGAAGACG
Source organism: Styela plicata (assembly GCA_963675895.2). NCBI lineage: Eukaryota > Metazoa > Chordata > Ascidiacea > Stolidobranchia > Styelidae > Styela > Styela plicata. Next base: position 20,005,669 of record OZ023140.1, read on the forward strand.
TCATAGCTTATAAATGTTATTCCACATTTGAAAAATCAAAATGAACTTGGCGAATTAGCTAAAAACCAGTAACTCCACTCTTGTTTATTAATTCAATCTATTACTACGGCGTAATTTATCAGCTGCAATATTTTTTTTATCGTATTTGATTTTGATATCAAGCAATGACCCACAGATGGATCGATCAGTGACTCGTGGTTGTGAATTCGAGAAGAACTTTCCAAGCGTAAAACGGATTTGTTATTTATTTGCGAAGCGAGTGAAATATCCAAGTTAAATTTGAATTCCGAATAATTTTGTTTTAACACAGAAGGATACTTACCGGTATAGATCCAGCCGAGTTGCTGGACAAAATATATTTTCTAATGAGGATTCGGCAAAATTATCTGCAAAGCTGTGGTAATATGTGGCGTACTATTATTTTGTTATTAACTTTAAAATGGTATTGTAAACCTAAAAAATAATTGGGGTCAAGAAACAACTGACAGACTCGGTTTTTGTACTTTTCTGAGCTGCAAAGCAGCACAATGGTATGTATTTATTATACAAATTTGTACGTTTTCTTTTTTAGTTTTGAACTGTTTTTCTGCGGAGAGAAAAATGGAAATTTTTTTTAGAATATATGTTGTTTGACGGAACAATGACATAGTTGAATAAACAGCAACAAAAATTTCACGCGAATTAAAATCAGAGCGACCTTCAACCTATTGTAAAATTCGCCTCATTAACATTACAATGACGGATTCGACTACCGTGCGTGGGTTACGCGGTCATCCCAATAACATAATCCATAAATGCAACAGATTTGAGAATGCAGATTTTTTAAGCAACAGACGAGGCTGACAAAATATCCTTTCCCAATCAAAAATTTTATTTTGCTAAACATGAATCACAGATGGAGCGCGCCCTGTCAGCGCGTTCCATCAGTGACTCTCGGTTGACAAAGCATGCTTATGCTAATTGGGTTACTCTGTAAGTCAGACATCTAAAAATAACTTCAACCAGAAAAAAATGATTGAAAAGGCCAATATTCCAGATACACTATTTTCGTAATAAAGGAAAAACATCACCTGCAAAATGTCTTGATTTTAGCTTCAGTCGGAATTAGAATTGTGTGCGAAAGACTTAAAATTGTCAACACTGCTATTTTTAAAATTAGGACAATGAAATTATATCAAATATGTAGTCAAATTCAACAATTCAATACACAGACACACTTGACAGTAGATCACTACGCTGATTATTTTTCTACTAATTCAATTTTGTCAGTATGCATATGACGAACTTTCACCATAATCTTGACAGTAAAATACAAATGTAAAAAATAAAACAAATAGTATTGGATGCGATTTACGTTTGAATCGAAAATCTGCGGCGAAATTAGTGACGTCATTTATGCCAAATGTGCTTTCTTTACACTTAATTTACACTCCGTTTGCACTAGTTGGTAATATTAAAACAAAGACTGCTATTGTTTCGACAGATCACGACAAGTTTGACACGTGAGCACAGGTGCAATCCGTGCGCGTTTTGCTATAGGCTCAACTGGGCGTAACCGGCAGGAACTGACCCCACACTTTTCACGACAAATGCGGTTACTACATGATCGAATTATTTTTCATTTTGACATATATGGGCCATAGATGAATGGCGGTTTCCAGCGCGACCCATCTATAACCCATGACTGTCAAAATGAACATGGAAATGTATAAATTTCACTAGGAATGAATCACATTTATTTGTTGCTAAATATGATTACGACATATTAGACGACAATGAGAAATTTGGTCAAAGTACAATAAAAACGAATGCTGCTCCCTAAATATCTGAATATCTATCTGTAAGCTCAAATCTTATCGGTACCATATTAACAATGTATTATTTGTATACTAATGTTGATATGATATAAATGAAACTTTTGGAGAGGTTTAGTCGATTTTTTTGCTTCATAAATTTGATGAGGATTAGAAATTTTCAAACCCTTCAAATCAAATCCAAAACCGTACGGTTCAGAAAAAAGTTGCTGAAATTTAAAATACAAGTTTAATTCAACGAATCCAATGCGTTGAAAGAAAATATATATGAAAAGTTGCTGAGTTTATTCAATATGTTTATAATATTAGATTTCGATATAATATTCGAATTGCTCATGTACGAATATCAATATTGCAAATCACTCTGTTAAAATTGCACTTCAAAAAAATTATTTCTACATTGGAGCGATTGTTATTAAATTTCCTTTTAGATGAAGAATCACTATCGGAACAGATTACCGCATTACAAATCTCTAAAATTAAAAATAGAAAATAAACTATGACGACGTAATCTTGACTGATGAGCGAGATATTGTCATTGAATATTTAATTCTAAACAATGATTTTTTTCATTCCCGAAAGAATTTCGCTTTGTCGAGCATGGTCCGATCAGTGTCTCACGTTCAAAAAAAACACGTTGCAAATATTTTATATCAGAATTATATACTTGTATTTTAAAACTACATTGGCTGTATAACACGACTGCACTGAAATATAGGGATTTTATAAATGTGTATAATCCCCTGACTATGAATACTTGGTTCAAGAGATAAGTCCCACTGACAGTGCTTGCATTGGAAACTATAAAAATGCATTGTAATATTCGAATATTTTCCCCACTGATTACCCTACCCAAAGTATACCTTGCTATATCTCCAAATTAGAACCCACAGGCCGCGGCCAAAGCAAAGTATACGTGTCGGTCGGTTTCTCTCTCCATTTTATCTATTTTACTGAAACACAGCAAATAAGCGCTCAAAATTGAGTGGGTATTAAGATGTATTTGGAAATAAAAGTGCTAAATACTATTACTGATGGAAAGGGTAAAGAAAATGTTATCTTCTTGATGACATAGATGAATCTCGTTAAAAGATAAACCTCTTACAAGTAGGGGTGGGCAGTTTAATTCTCAATCGTGAATCATTCATAGGAATAAAAATTTGCAAAATTATGTGAAATTTTCATTTTTAACGAGTAAATCCAATCGACTGTATTTCGTAATTACAATGCGACATTGCTAAACCTTAGACATGGATATGAATTAAAAATACATCGCGTCAAGTTTGTCTAGATGATAATATTAGTAACTGTAAATTTTTCGATTTCCACAATGAAGACAAGTTGTAAATAGTAAAAATAGGATGTTCGTATTTTTATATAATTAGTGATTCGATCCGATTCAAAAATATTATAAGAATCAGATTCGAAATTCAGATGATTCGTTTTTGTCCAGCCCACTTACAAACAAAGAGTTTTTAATAAAGCCTGTGTGCGATAGATCACTAAAACGCGAATACTTGAAGAATAGAAGTCGATGACATGTTTCTGCAACGAAGCACGGATCAAAGAATTAGACCATTGTACACCTACTTAATTGGATTACTTTCCTTTTAACCTTAAAGTAGACAATTTTTGGTTAATTTAATTACGTAACTGCTAAATCTGCATGCGAAAAGTTCATTGCTTTAGCGCGTGTGAAACTAACTGTTGAGCTTGTACTGTTTAGTATAAATATTAGAGATAATCTGGGCAACTCGGAAAAACTAAGATACGCTATTCCTAAGAAGAAATTTGGTTTTGTCTAACATGGGCCATAATATACAAGCTGAACGTGCCAGTTCCATCTATCAAAGGCACAAGCTCTCCAAAAAGCTCTCTCTGAAGTTTAGACGCTGTTAGGATAAAAAATATAAAAATAGGTCATTTAATGTAGAGTTTGAACTGACTGTTTGTGTCCATTTTCGACGTTTTTCAACTTTTTTGAACTTTATGAAAGGGACATCATATTGAGAGAATCCATATTTCCTTCAGAGGCCTTTCATGTCATATTTTGTGAATGAATATAAAACTTTAAAATTATTCAACTCTGCTATTTTATTACAGTGTACATAAGTATTTAAGATTTTTATGTGTTTTTTACCAACCAACAATCTAGAAGAAAAATTTTAATGTTCCGTGTAAAGCGTTGTCATTGAAAAGTACTATTTTAATAAATTTCATCAAGATGAAAACAGTTTTCTTTTCTTTGAGTCTCAAAGTAACTGATGATGGCTTGAAAATAAACTTTTGCTGATACATTAGACAAAGAAAGCAAAACCCTGCAACAAAGTCTTGATGGATTATGGTCACCTCATTAGGTTGTGCGCAAATTTTTTTTCAGTTGCACTAATATTAGTCTTTATGTACTTGCATACTCGGTGGACAAATAAAAGATCCACAAACAAAAACCCAATGCTATGTTATTATTATAAGGATGATTACCAGTTCCGAATTGTATGTTGTTCACAGCTGCGAGCACTCTGTCTGTAGAATCAAATGTATCAAATCCGAATTCCGTGTATGGAGAATCTCTAGGAACAGTAATATGTTGTAATATTAATATGTATATGTTGATAAAATAAGAATGCATTCTGTCAAGCATATGTATTAGATGAACCGATCGTAAATGACACGATCACTCAATGACCAAACTTGACAAAGCAGTGATACATTTTTGAGTGAAAACTTTATTTATTGAGAATACGTTTACTATATTTGCCAAAACTGAATGAATAAATTTGTTCAAGCTAAAAAAGAAAATTTACTAGGCATACTTGATAAAATAAAAATTTCTGATTGGGTTCGTCTTAAATGGAGCGGCAATATAGCTAAATGTCGGAACACATTGCATTCGTTAATTAACAAATTTTTATATTCACTCTTTGCAGTGGGTCACTCTGGACACGACAGAGGCCACTGAGAAGATGGGAATAAATATGATTTGGAAGTGTGTCCAAGTTCGTGTGTTTGATTGTGAGCATCGACTAAAAACTAAAAAGGTGAGGTCCAGCAACAGTCCATACTTGGAATGAATCTCATAAACAAAGTTTTCGAAATTTGGAAATAAACAATGACTGTAAATGACCAGTAAATTTACTCTACTTTTGTTACAGTATTATAATTATAGAGCATTTACAATTTCTATACAAGATTTTTACGATAGAAATTTATTAAAAAATTGAAATAGATAAATAGTCTGTTAAGCTAATATTATTAATTCGCTAGTTATTGCTTTACTAAATTACTTTTTGATTATGAATACTTTCATGTTCCAGAAGCTTGAAACGAGAATATTATTGGTGCTATGTGTGATGGGACAGTATTGAAAATAGCCAAACAACGACCACGAAAAAATGAATATTGTCTCAAAAATAAGTATATGGAATATTATTTATGAAGCTTTTTATTTTTGAGAATAACGCTAACTTTAAGAGATTTTGAACTGTTTCATGTAAATTATGAATGATAACATGTTCCATTTATTTATGTTTTTATAAACGTATGGTAATTTGACATTAAATAGATTTTATCTCTTTTATGTAATAGGAATTTTCGTTCAAGAATAAACCACGTAATGTAAGACGATGGTGATTCGTCTCACCGCCGAATATTTTGTGGCAAAGTGTAGCTCCCGAGGAAGTTCATAGCTAAAAAAATTATATTTGAACAAATATGGACGGTGTTGAGGGATAATTTATTTATCTCACACAGGAAATATGTGACTAGAGTTTGTTTGTGTATTTATCGTAAGAGCTTAATGTTTTGACATTCTGAGATCTCTGCCGAGTCAGTGTTTTATCCCTGTTTTGATAAATCTGACTCCAATCAGAAGCTAATAATAATAATTGTGGCATTCTGATCAATATGCGACTTGGCTGTAAAAGGCCGAAGTTGGTGCAGTATAGAATATGGGCATTCGGGATGAATGGATTGGGGACGTGACCGTTCGCCTCCTCGGAAAAGTGGAAATTAATATTCTCTACATTTGAGTGGGACTCTAAAGCCCCTTTTAGTTTATAAATGAAGGCTGGGTGTGTTTTGATGATTAAAATATATGTTCACGTTTTTTGTAACGGCATGAAATACTTTTGAAAAATTCTGACCTTTTCCCAATCGAAAAGATAGTCCAAAGGTTCTCCTGTTAAGCATAAGTCACTGATGGACTGCGTCGATGAGACGCGGTTCATCTGTGGCACAAGCTTGGCCAAATAAAAGTTCTAATTTAGCCGGGAAGTAATCCTGGAACGTCAAGAAAGTGCCTAAAAATACAATTCAATATGTTCGATTGAAGTACTGCAGATTACGAATATCAGCAGTCCGATGTCTGACCGAATCTCCACGGAACATGCATATCAGCAAGGCACCTAGCGGGTAGCTGAAACCCAATTGATATATAGACACAAAGCATTCGTAGAATTCGAATGAAATTGGATCAAATCATTGAAAACATTTAACACGAATTGATTTAAAATGAAAACTCGAAGTATACCTACTGATTTTAATATACCAAAGATATAAACTTTTATTTTCGATATATCAAATATTTTCCGTAAACCCTGTTTGACCGTCTGGTTTTCAAACCACCAACGAAACCTCATGTTCTCGACTGATAACACAAGGAAGATCACTAAAGTTCATTCAATGCCGATGATATTTTGTGTTCAATGATAACATCGTAAAATTTATGATCGTGTTTTATTCATTGCAACATGGCTTTTTCACGGAGCAATCATCGGATATTGTTCGCATATTGTCATTAGGGAAAATATGAAATTTTTGCTCTTCAAGAATGTTTTAATCTTATACAGTCACTCATTAGAGTGAACCTGCCTTAGCAAGAGTTTTACACAAACACGCGTAACTATTTTTTCAAAGAAGACCCCAACAAAGAAATTTTCTAAATTTTTGCAAGTGCAATACAAGTTTTATAAGAAAGAGGAAATTTTTGATTGTAGTTCGTTTGGTTGAGGTTATACAGCCGTTTGAATCGCTGGACCAAAAAGATTCGGTATCGTTAATTTGTTTCCAACCCGGGTTTGAGAATATGAAAACACAGCATAGGTGTGCCTTCAGTCGGGAACAAGGGTTGAGTGTGTTGGTAACAAGGACTGAGATATCCTATATATACATACTACAGAAGTATTTTATGGTAGAAGTTTGGATAGTCCTTTTTTGTTAGGAAAGGTGGTTCGAAACTTGCCCTTTCGACTTTCGACTGAATATCAGACGGATATGAAACGCCTAAACCATCCTTAACGTCTGCGATTTCATTAAGTCGCTCCTACTTTTACGGCCTATGTGACGCAATCCAACAGTAACCCTTGCTCAACACACGGTAAACCAGCATTTTATATTACTGCGTAGACAATAAATCAAAAGCTGCCAAAATATTAATATACATGTGTTGTCATCGAATCCGCAATCCTATGGTTAAGATAAGTTATCATGTAAACTGACTCTGTCGGACCACACAAGTATCACCTTGCTTTTTGGGTATCAGGTAATAAAACGACAACTAATCAGCTTTGTTTTGTACATTATAACGTTGAATAACGTCACAAATGTGAAAGTCCACGCGCACGAAGGCTAAAAGTTAATATACAAAATAGATGCAATGCCCAGGTTGTCTAATAAAATTTTAAAAATGCTCATTTTTCACACAAGTATGAGTTTTTAATTAGCAAATATTTTTTTGGCTTTGTTTTAAATATGTCAGTCCTGGAACGGTCGATCTATGAGCATTTCGGCCGAACCACTTAGGCATTTAGTTAGACGCGGGTGCAGTCAGCCGACAAGCAATGCAAATGAAGAATCCCGTACTGTGGGAAATTTCAGCTCTTTTTCAATGCCTACAATGTTGGTTTTTATTTAGTAATTAATATATTTAGTAATAATTTACTTAGAAAACTGGGACTCATAGTTTACTAAACAATCATAGTGATCATAGTTTAATAAACAATTCTCTGATTTTTATCCTAAAACATAATCAGTTGAATGACGATGCATTATATGACAAGAAGAGTATTAGATAAAAAAAATTCTGCTAAATGTTTAAGCGGATGGGTTAACATAATTAGGATTTGTCGGACTATACAAGAGACAGAAAAAAGGTTCTATCGGTAAATTTGAAAAATTATATGGTTTGTTAAGTATGTGTCACTGATGAATCGCGTCGATGAGACGCGGTCCATCAGTGGGGTATGCTTGACAAAACAACATTTCTGATTGGGTATATCATGATGCGTGTTTAGCTATGGCAATGTGCCATCTGAATATAGGCTCGTTAAAATTGGTGGTGGAATCGTTGAGTTACATTATCCAGATATTCAACTCCATCTTTGAGATCATGCATGGTTAATATATTTTTTCTTATAATATATTCGGTCCATCATAAAATAAGTTTGCATTTTAAGACCGTCATTTAACAAATGTTATCGCGTTTCGTTAAGTCGGGAAGCATCAAAACGAGATACTTGACATTTCCCGCCCCACTGTCAATCAACCGTAACCGACTTGGATAAATTTACTTTCATCTGGTGCTTAAGACTGAACTCATTCAATTTTATATTCTAAAAATTAGGTCAACGAAATTCAAAATTTTTAAGCAATTGATATTGCATGATTGTCTTTGCAGTTTTGGAGCTTTCAAATTAAATTTTGATGGTTAGTTACGATCTACAATTTTTCTGTATAAATTTTTGCTTTTGCAATGTACAAATTTTTCCGTGGCTCCTGTATCGAAACAGCATTACTACTTGGGTCGTGCTTAAAATTTAGTTCAAATGGTAGAGTGAGGTTTCAACATTTTAGATAAACAAAATTGCTATTAGACTATCTTTTGCCAAGTTTTCAAGATAAAAGTTGAATATATTATGAATTCACTGCAAAATGAATTATCGAGAAATTTTATTTAATAATTTATTTAATTTCAATCATAATTCCTGAATATATTTTCAGAAAATGACATCCCTACCTCTGAGATTATCCCTTTTTGTCACTTACCCGCTTTGAACAACTGCAATTCTTGTTGTAAAAGGACTGATATCAAAATGTGACGTGATGTTTTGTATCCATATCCGAACGTATCCAAAATCAAATTGAAAGTCCGGAGTTGATCCGTCCACAACAAATACTAGATCAAGCTTTGTTGTCCTGCATCCTAGAAAGTAAATTTCGATGTTAAAATTCCCTATGTTGTATGTTGTTTCCATGAGGGAAATATTTAATCAGCATGCTAATAATATCTAATCAAATAATGTTCAAAATTGATCTAGCTGTCGAATAATTCCAAACAAATCGGTTCGGCTTCATTCATTAATTTGGACATTATTCTTGAATCACCTGTCTAAAATATCACGCTGGATATTTTCAATGATATTATGCGCAAATTACACCAATTTACTTTCAAAATTTTCTTGTGAATGACGGTTGCACTAGTTCGAGTCGATATAGATAAATATCACTCATTGTCATAATTTAAAAGAAATCATCCCAAAATGGAACTGGCAAAATGCCGCCGAATTAGCTTACCCTTTCATGTGCGCATGCGCTAAGCAAACACAACATAGTCAGCACAACGTAGGTACTATTATCCCGGACAAACATTACATACCACAAGAAAGCAGATGAACCAAAATAATGTTATCATAGGACAAAATTGTTAATATAACTTATAAATATTAAGGTAATCTTTGATTTAAAATGTTTATCCATGATATCCGGCAAAATGTCACGTCCCACCGGACATCTCTTAGAACTAAATTGACCACACATCGTAAAATCACGTACTGTGTACTTTACGCACGTTTCCGTCGGTGTGAGTTTGATTAAGAGAACGGACAAGCATGGGGTATGGATATAACGAGCCTTTCGAGCTTGTTCTATCTATGTCCCATATTTGTTTAAAACATTGAACTCTATCACAAGAAAAAAATAGATTTACAATGTGTTTTTACCTGAAATCCCAGTAAAGTCATTCACCGATGCTCCGCATTGTAATGTAAATAAAACAAATAGAACTCCCAATATAATCTTGGGCATTTTTGGAATAATGTGATTTTTCTTTTAAGGTTTTAAGTTTTTGGTTGTACAAAGTTTTTTCAGCCAACTTGATGGTGAATCTTTCTATCTCGTTTCAACAAACTCACTTAGGCTATATTTTCTGTTAAAAAGGTAAATGTGCAATGACGAATTATTCAAAATCACATCGCAATCGCATTTGTTTTAAGATACTGTGAAAATATTTTGGGCAAATTTCTCATCTTTATTGACTTGCAGTTGCAACCTGATAACTGATGGCTTGCATCCCGCATTATTTTATTTGTTAACCAACACGTATCGTCTGTTTTTAACAGCTAAATGAGTGGGTGAGTGAGACTGTACTGATAGAGCACAATGAGATTTGGCAATACAATGAGACTATTCGTTTAAAATTTGACAAAAGCTATTTTGTAGCAAGAATTGCCATAAAATAATAGAATATGAGGTATATGTCGGAAAATATTATAAATATGCTTGTTTATCGTAAGTTTCTTAGAAAATTATTTCGATTTCGAAAAACATTCAGGAATTCAAGTTAGAACGAAAAGAAGTGGAAATTTTCCATGAAACGATCAAATGAAGTATTGGATTTTAAAATTAAGAAAAATTTTTTCTATATTATAACGACGATGTGCTTTGTACTCTCAAAATGGTCGACCATGACTGACTCTTGATGCGGAACCGGGTGTACATTCCCCTTAGGTTTTTGAAAGGGGACAACAACCCCCTCCATCCATGAGATTATGGATATTATTTTTAAATTTCATAAAATAGGCAAAATTTCCTACCCAAAAACCTCAAACTCAAACAAAACTTTTAAAGCGGGTCAGGAACTATTGAACTAGGCTATAATAGTTTCGATTTAGCTAAGTTGAACGCAATTTTGTTCGGCTTTCAGGTTAAATTAGAAAAATAAATTTACTGTCAAATTTAAGACCAAAAGGATAAGTCCAACTATATGATCTCCAAGTGTTCTTAAGGAAAGTCCTTTACAAGGATTATAACAATTATCTTTAACCTCAATATTGTACCTCAAAATCTTTCATTAAATTTGTTTAATTTGCCCAGCATAGGCCAATGATAAAATGCACCGCCTAGGTACATTCAATCTCTGGTCAATGACTGGATAATATTAGAAAAATATTACCATAAACATATTATGTTATTCAAAATGAGAACTTTCAAGGGCGATATACAGCTATTTATAAATTAGGTACTGCGTACTTAACAAAGAAGTGTGTTTTATTGAGAGTCGTTGTAAATTTTTAATGGTTATAATCCTTGTGTACAAAAACGAAACAGTTATAACTGAACGTATAAGTAATATGTACTCTTATTGACACAGAAATTACAGACCACCCTCCTGCTGTTGTAGTCGTTTTGCTAAGTTCCGTTGGAATACGCACGAATTCTTCAAAGTTGTCTGTCTACCCATCTTGTTTTCCTGCGAAGCTTCACCCAAATAAACGATCCGTACTGACACCATCACCGGTAATATAGACTATCTCAAAACAGCACGTTCCGGTGCTTGTCACACCGATTGTTAAATTATCGTCCACAATGCTGACAAAGCAGATTAATCGTGCGAGCACCCAAAGCGCGTAGCGTGGGGAATAAAAGACAAATAAGAACGAAGGCGAGGTCAAATTTTCTCCCGCTTTTGGCGCGATCATTCTTTTATCAACATTTAACAACATTTTCAGGCAAAATTTCCTGCTTTTTTACGAAATGTTTCAAGAATCTTCTCGTGTGTCTCAGGTGCACGTTTTTGACCTATGAGACCGTCAATTTTTATTTTTTCTTCGGTGAAACGAACCCCCAAACCATGGATATCTTCCGCCGATGATATCCTCATAAAGATGCCCCAAATGAGACATTTTGTATATCACAGGACTCAGACAGACAGAGTCTGAGCTGCGCAATTCAGCAGTAGCCAAATTGTTTTGATAGAGTAAGGGTATGCGATGCCTCAGTTACTCACTTCGAACAATCGTTTCTCCGATCTTCTTCCCTGGTTATTATTCAAACATATCTTATCTATATTATACCAGTAAACGATCAAGTAAACACAATCGAGTATTCAGTTCCATACTCAAGCAGCCTAATTAAACTTCACTTTTCACCTTTACTCAGCTTGACATTCATGGCCATGAAATACGACAAACCCCGTTGTTCAAACATTCCCTAAATGTTACTGTTCCACTGTTTGTCTTGCTATCCAGTCAGAAAACAATTTTCCAAAATTCATTTGCTAAGTATGAGTCACTGATATATTTCGCCGCCTAGACCGGGCCCATTTGTGACTTATACTTGACAAAATAAAATTAGTGAACGGGTATTGTCAACTTTTATTGCTGTATACTTTCCTTGGCAAGCTTCGTGCCTGTTATAAAAATTAAAAAACAACACTATTGCGGCGAATGAGTAATCAAGTGGGAACTCGATGAAGTAGCTAATCACACAATAAGTGAGACACAAATAAATAATTGAAATAAGGTCAGGGTCGGTTCATATATATATAGTGGTAAATATTCCACGAAAACTTCTCTGAACGACCCATCGGAATGTTAAAAATAGTAAAATTTAAACAAACTTTCTTGTTCCATACCCATCAATGAATTTTAAATTCCTAATCTGATTAATATTACGTACCATGCTTGTGCAAAAAAATCAACTCAGCATCCTATTCTATATACGCGGATATTAATTATTATCAAATCTACATGAAGCTCATCTGTTTTAACGTCGATCTGCTCTATTTTAACAATGTTTACCTCCGACTTGCTAGCACGAACCAAGGGCGTAGCACATATGGAAGACCGTGAATCATATGCCGTTGGTGCCGTGCGTACGAACACGGCAGAGGACGCAACTTAAAGCGTCAGTCTAAAAAAAGCCCAATCTAGTCAATAAAAATACATTGAAACAAAATGAATTATGTTATATGCAAGAAATAAACCGTGTTCGAGTGTCTATATGGCGCTCCTTATTTTCCGGTAACTTGACGATAACTTTATGTGAATAATGATAAATTTCTCGTTTTTTTTTGGAAAAAAAATCACTACTCTTTGTCTAGTATCCAAGCTGCTTTAATATTAAACGTTTGCCAGCGATCATATTTAAACTTAGGGACCTTGATGCTGTGAAGAAATGATGCATCGAACCATAATTGTTGACAGAAAACATTGATAAACCGCTCAATCATCGTGAATGAAATTTGCTTGCAAACGTCCTATATATTTCTAAACTTTAATATCAATTACAAATTGCTATTTCACATTCACTGCGCCAATAGCTCGACACGTTCTATTTTATTTAAATGTGTGCTGCCTAGACTTTTGTAAGCTTTGTATAACCCATATCTGTGTACTAGTTATTTGGCTCACAAATATCTTTTTTAAAAAGCACTCAATACAAACCGTCAACACCTCATCGTCAAAAGATTTGCAATTAACCGAAAGTCTGAATTTTCATTACCAGTAATAGCCTACATTTTAATTTTATGTAAAACGATTATTGTAAACAATATTATATAAATGATATTGCCCGTTTAAAAAATGCAAGTTTTACGTGAGTTACTTCTACTTCCATTCCTGCCAAATCCAAAATTTCTGCAATCAATCATAAGTTAATCAGGATAACATGACATGATAATACACCGTTTTTTGAAGAATTAAGACGAAGTTCAAAATATCACAGATAACGAAATATAGCTCAATTGGTAAATTTCTGTCATAATATATTTTACCAGGTATGGGTCATTCAAGGATCGCGCCGCCGAGGCGAGATTCACTTGTGGCACTCGCTTGACAATATAAAATTATTGGGAGACTCTCTCAATTTGCACTCTAGTTAATTTAAAACTACATACGAAAAAATATTTTATTATTATTATTCTACTTCTCAGCTAGTGTCAAGTAGATACCTAATTTGTATTCGTAAACATAGCAAAATTACTGACTCAAAATCTTCTCCAGGTCATTTCAGTTCAATTCAGTTTCTTTTCGAGCTGCGGAAAATGACATACGTGAAATTGTACATCATCAATCCTGAATCCACATCGGTGTATAGCCGAATCGAAAAAAAAAACATTTTGACGAACTGAACTCACAATTTTGCATCACATTTGATAAATTTCTCACACTTACTTCTCACAAATACTTTTTGTCACAGTCCTATCAGAAAAATTTTGATGTACACGTGTTTTAGGTAAGTATGAATTACTGATGGATCGCGCCGCGAGGCGCGGTTTATCTGTAGTTCAGGCGTGAAAAATAAAAGTTCTTATTAGGATTTCGTAAATAGCATATCGTGGAAATTAACGAAGTGTTTTGGTTTCTAAGAACGCAAAATATTCGAATATTTACCTACTAACGTCGGTTTAGTGAGTAAAATAAAAATAAGTTAAGTTTATCAATAACTTATATGAAATTGAAAGAATAATAAAAAGAAAAAAAAAGAGGAAAAAGGTGAGAGAATTTGTACGTATGTCGGTAATATGCAAATACATTAGAAAATGTGTATTACAAACAATTTTATTCACCATTCTTATTCTCTAGTGGGACGTGTTTATCTATTTTCATTATTGCGAAAATTGCCTGATGCCAAGCTAGTGCCATAGAAGAACCCCATCTCGTCGGCGCGCTCCATCTATTACTCATGCTCAATGAGATATTCGTAATGAAAATCTAAATTTACCTGCTCACATTGACCTGAGTATGACATGAAACAAACGATATTGCTACCCGGGAGAAAGTAATTGTGACCTGCCGACATTCGGGTATCCGTTTGCGGCTAAGGTAACTTCTTTCAATCGGTGTATGCCGCAGGTTTCACTTAACTAGCAGCTGTCACGTTTAGAAATAGATACAAAAGCCGCGAATAAACGTTCCGAATTTAAACACGGGCATTGAAATTACCGCGAATCTTTCTACGGCCTTTTGCGGTCTGCAATTACATATCAATCTGTCAACTAGTAGTTTATAAATAAAGTACCTAATCGCTAATTTGTTTAGGCTTATGAATGGGCAAAGGTCCCAAATTCTGTCGGGGAGAGGTTTAAATAAAAACAACAAAGGGATATTTTTAGAAAATCGGAAACAACTTTTTTCTTCGCCTACATTTTTCAGGAAAAGAAAAAAATGTTTATGCGGATTTAATAGATTTAGTTCATGTTGTTTTGTAGTACTGGCATTCGAGTATGGGCCACAGAAGGATCTTTAAAACGAAAATTTTATTCTGCGCATATAGGGTACAATAAAAGCATCATTAAAATCTTGAAAAAATCGACATAGAATATAGAAATAGATTTAAAATAAACACACGAATCAGTCGAAAATTTGCATATCCACGATCCTTCTGTGTCATATATGTTTCATACACTAAATTCTTACTACACTGTAAGAAAAAGACAGTAAATTTACTGGTCACTTACAGTAATTGCATATTTACAAATTAAAAAAACGTCATGTTGAAGGATTATGCCAATTATGGGCCGTTGATGGACCGCACCTTCGCGGTGCGTTCCATCAACTTCCCATATTTGACCAAGGAATGTATTTGTCCTTAAACTTCGCTATGACCAATGGAAGCAGCAACTGTGGCAAACATCCCAGAGTGGACTGGACCACTATACCAGACCAGTTCATTGGAAAGTCTTTTGTCTGGAATGTGGTTGTTGGTATAATGGTGGTCCTTCCGTACAGTTAGTCACCCGGTCGAGAATGCAATGTCTCGCTGGTATCTTGCTAAAAAGTAACTTTTCTGATTTCTTTCCAGTCAGCGAAACACCGTACTTTGATTTCAATATGTATTTTACTTTTCTCACTAAATTTTCTTCATGCTAGCCTTTCATTTTCAAAATCCAAAAGTATTCTCTTCAATCAAAATATATCGAAAATAGACCAATTTTCACCTTAATATCATTTAACTGAGGAATCCAATTTTATTCCGGGTGGAAGTTTATTGTTTTTATTCAAGTGAACCATAAGTGTTATGTTTCGCTAATCCGGGACATGAGCCATTGAGCACATTTCTATTTACGTCCACAAGTACAAAATGATAGCAGGTCTATCCTAAGCCACAGATGTAAAGCGTTTAATAAACGGGCACCTTCTTCGGCCCATACTTCAAAAAATTTTCACTGATTGGTTGACAGGTGGAGCATCTACTAGGTGTTGTTTGCGTGAGCGTTTTGACAATCAGTCATTGTTAAAAGTTTTTCTTCTCACGGCGTCGTAATCGTGATCTTTGAGTTCTCTGAACGCCACTTCAAATCCAGTAAAACCTTCTCCGGTGTAAATTTCTCACAAAAACGCTGACTAAGTGCTATTCAAGTTATTGCCAAATGGATCTTGATTTTTTTTGTACAGATATATTTTCGCATCGGCGCCTAAAAATTTAGCATTTTCTATAGAAAAAATCAATGCTACACAAATTTGAAGAAAATAGCGTGGCAAGAAACTATGCTTAAAACGTATCCTGTATGTGGTTCTCCACCACATTTCCCGGACTGCAGGATGTTCCACACGAGGTTCTTAACGGCTGGACTTTCTGACTTGGATCAAAGCGAAATGTATTAAATGTACCGATGGGCATTGGTGTTACCGAACCGGAACCTAGAAGTAAGTCGGACACAAGTTTATTAACTGACTGACACTTTTTTAACGTTGTGTTTTTAGTTGTAAATGGGTTTGCTGGATTAAAGTGTGTGATGTAGAATAAGTCTTAAACAAAGCACAATATAAAAGACTTTTTTCAAAAGAAACCCAGCATGAGTGTAGCACTGACGAACATGAAATTAATGACCCTTCGGTTATCGTTCATTTACACAAAAATCTCGTTCGTTTTTGTTGAATGTGATGGGTGGAGATGAACATGTTTTTTTTGCCACAGTAGAAGAGACCACTACAACTAGTTAAATGTTGAACAACGGTGTTCTATGTAGTGATACTACAATACAGCACGTTTCAACTCGTGAATACTATATTGTTATTAGATTACCATGAACGATTCAACACTTATAAATAGTCTAATAAATAGTTTTGCGTGTTTGCCGAAAGCATCATTTTCATCAATGGTGCTGAACTATCCTATCCGTTCTTGATAGTTTTCACTTTCTGTCTTTGTCATTCACAATCACATTTGACTAAAGTTATGGCAAAAATGCAATGAAGTTCTGCTCTTTGACAGTAATTTTACTTCGTGCTATTGAAATAAAACTATAAAACTGACTCTTTTGGTCTGGGCTGTTGATGGAAGGCAACGTTCCTACAAGGTTATATTCAACACTGATGCCCAAACTTTGTCTTTTCAGTACTAAAGTAATCCGTATACAAATTGCACATTGCGAGAAAAGGCAACGAGGAAGAAGAAAAGTCAAAAGATTGACAGTATCGTCGGAAGTATACAGTGTTATATTTATCAAGATTATAATCCGTAGAATATTAAAGTAAACAATTAAGTCATTAGCGCATCAATATGACCGACTACATAAATTCTAATATTAGACTCGTAATAATGTAGCCGGCTCTCGCGGAAAACAAATATTGTTCATTGCACATAATATGCAATATTGATAATTTTAACTTATTAGCTACAAGCGGGTGATATATAAAAATTCCAATCAAATTTCGCGTACGAGATGTAGGAATATCCCTTGAGCCACGTTTTACATATGATGCCTGAATAAGAAAGGTGACGAATATTCAAAATTTGCACATGATATTCACTTCCTAAATTGAATATAATTCCAGTAGTTTTAGCAGTTTCATAGGTATATCTATTGACGACCGTTTTGTTGTATTTTTCAACTATATACTGTGGAATAGCCTATGACCCTAACTGAAGCTTTCAAACGTTTTGAAAGAGTAAAATCTTCCTTTGTGTATAAATTTTTGGTCGGGTAATACGTACTTCATCTAATATTTAAAATAAGTAAACAATTCTCAAGCGAATGACTTTACCTATTCTCACAATGTAGCGTCACTGATCTTTCCGAATCTGAACCAAACTTGATTTATCTGTTTGTCAAATAATTTGACTGATTTTATGTGTATTCCTTTATACATTAGTTTCTGTAGTAAGCATCAAACATTGATCATTATTGTTCAATTCCGTAGATATTTGGGCCCAGAAGGCTCTCTAAAATATGACGTATTTGTTTTGTGTCTGTTTTGTTGAAAAATAACAATACCGCACATTCTAATCTGTTAACAATATCTGATTTATAATACAAACGGAAGTGCAATATCAAGTGTACATTGACCACGACATTCTACTTACCTGAACAAAATATGATGATTCAACACTTGGATTCCAATCGCTCCGAGTGCATGAAATCGTCTACGAAATCATGTAAGTACGAAAGTGGTGAGCTGGAAAAGAGAAAAATACCATTATATAGTTTTAGAAGATTAAAAATATGTTACAGCTATTTTGTATACCAAAATTATAGGATTTTGACTTCAAACTAGCCACTCAAAATATGATAATTATATATATAGTCTGTACAAAAAAATCTAGCGTAAATCTGCAAACATATCCCACACTGACGAATCACAATGATTACTGATTACGGTCAAGCATATTGAGAGCAGAGGTATTAAATGTGACAACAATACAAGTCTACTTTTGCAAATGAAGTATGATATTATATAATTTTTGTATCTTTGCAGCAACTGAGTATCTGTTCTATGTTTCAGCTTCCTGCAAAGCACTATTCTGAAATGGCACATTTATGTGGGAACGGACAAGAATCGATTTATTGACCTTTCATGCATACCTTCGGTCGGAACGACTGATCCAACAAGTATAGGTGAAGTCATATCGCTCTTTAGCGACATCAGTGATGAGATTACTACGACTTTCGGCAAGGAAGATACATTGACATTGCCATTCAGTTCATTTTTTCACTGAAGGATAAAATTTCATTTTTATCATACTGGAGAGGAAAGCCGAGAATACGACTTAGCCATTATCGGCTTAAACGACCTTTCATGCATACACGAATTCCAAGCCGGAGTTTGGATACCTTGCCAAACCAACGATTCACTCTAATTTTTCCTTTGGGAGGCATGGATATAATTTCCCTTTGCACGGACTGAACATTCTAAATATGAATAAATTATCAATTAATTATCATAATATATGTAATTACTTAAGCTACCCGATCAAAGTTGGAATCATATTTTGTCAGGAACACGTCACAAATGGACCGCGCCTCGATCCGTGAGACCGTGACTCATACTGAACACAACATGGGCACGCAATATTTTGACGACTGATTTTTCAATAAAATACCACTTCATACATATATGCATATTTATCTTTTACATTTTTCTTTATTTTATTTTGATAAGCACGAGTCACAAATAGATCGTGCCTCGGCGGCGTGATCCACCAGTAAATCTGCTCAACAAAACTTATTTCTTTTAGAATTGTTGAATATCAAAGCTCATTTTGCTCAGCAGTATCCACAAGTTTTTTTTCAATAAGCTTCCATAATGCCAGCTTGTGCTCCGCCAGAACATTGATTTTGTACTTTTGTAAATTGAAAAGATAAATAGAATATTCTCGTAGGAATCATTTAGCAAATTTTGTTACATTACAAGAGTTATATGAAATATTATGGGTATCACGTTCTTCGGGCCCGATTTAGTTGCCCAAGAAAATGTTATTACGGTCAATGGTCAATTTTAACTCCGATTTTGCGTCAATGTAATCGACGTCACAAATGTTGACAATATACTTTAAGGGTTATAATCTGAACTGCTTTTGTCGAGGTTATGTCGTGAAGCTATGGTGAAATATGAATTAAAGTGGTAATACGGAATTAATCAATAGCAACCCTTTTGTCGTCTTTCAGGTGAAAAAGAACTTATCTCTCAAAGGATATGGTGTGTAAAAAGTAATACCTTGGATGCCATGGGTAGCGATATAATTAACTTTATCATTGTAATTATTTCTGACTGGGAATACCTGTGCTATAGGCAATAGGTGGAAATTTTGACTAATCTGTAACTTCAGCACAAATTCTCCGTCATCACTACAGGATGTATTTGGGAATGTTTGTGCCACTTCAACCTCATTGGAACATCTGTCCAACTTGCTATTTATCTTCATCCCAACACCGGCTGCATATATTTAATGTAATAGCTACAAACATATAATGCAAAAGAGAAAATAAACTTAAGTCACTGACAAAACACTAGGAATATGGTTAATAAACATTTCATACTGGCCAAAAATATCAATTTATTGGTTAAAACTAAGCTAAGATTTTTATTTCACGAATACGATTATTTTAGGAACGTCCTTAGTCAGGTATTCTAGAATTCTGGATAAAAGTAATTTCAGTTTTTTCGATTGATCATAAATAGATTCATTTTGTAGTCAAATCCTGATATACAAAGCAAGTTAGGTTGAAAACTATTCAAAATGGTTGAATAACGTACAACTTAACATGGAAATAAAGTCATTTCGTGGTGTAGAATTTCCAGTGGAATTGTTTACTCATCCGGGTCCAAAATATTGAATTTAATTCGAACATTCTACGTGGAATTTTGTTTATTACGTTTTTTCAATATATATTGATATAAAATATCATTTTATTGTAGTGAAAAGCCAATAAAATTTTGCTAAAATGTTCGAAAAGGCTGTTCTATTAAATAAAATTTCGCAAATGCGCGCATTCGGATAGATAGATTTATTTATAGGTTTATTATGTTTGTGACACGTGGAACCATTTCAGCTAATTTTTCATTCGCGTTACAATGTTCGAAAACATTTAGTTCGAAGGTTTTATATTGTATTTCGGACCTTTTATCACAATCAAAACATAAACCATCGTAAAATGCGAAGATTTTTCAGTTGTAATGACGTACGCGAGTCGAATCATAAAAGATGTTTTTACTTTTTGGTAAAGCCAATAAAGAAGTAATTAAGTAAGCAGTCAAAGACGATTGTCTCAGTTGTAATGCCATTTTAGCACCTTTGACTCCGCGACTTCAGCTTACCGTCTTACGTTTGGAGAAACTTGGCGGTATGTTTGGGAAAAATATGCTTGCAAAGGCATTCTAAGCAGAAATTTTTAACTGAAAAAACTGGAGTTTTCCAGCACTCTGTTATTGGCTATTTACACCTTTTTATGGCAGTTTTCGGCCTAAGGGGGTTTCCCAACAAACTAGAAAGCATTTGATGGGTGAATCATTCTGAATCACCTCAATTCATATACCTTCAAATCACTGGGGTACTTAGTATATGCATCCCCCTACCAGTCACTAAAACCACGGAAAATGTATTAAAACCACAGAAAAGGTGAAAAATTGCGTTTAACAGAATTCAAAAAAGGTAATGTTGGGAAAATTTTAATCAATCAAATCTCCCGAACTGTAATTTTTCAGTCAGTTCAAACGCAGAAATACCGTTTCAAAAAAAAAAAAAAATTGCACTCCACGCGATTTGTACATGATTTAATTCATTTGTCCGTAAAATTGTATATTTTGATTAGAATTCTTTTATGCATTATGACGCCATTAATACGCAAATTATTAAATCATCCCTCCTCACCGGAAAACCAAGGCCTGCACAAAATATATCAATCAATTAAAACACGACTGGTTTACAATGTCACGGAGAACCTGAATAAAAAAATCTGCACAGGCGAGATAATTATTTTACATTGTTACGTCACCGTTCACAATTAGCTGATTGGGGAAACGAAACATGACGCCTACTGCGTAATCAAGAAAGAAAAGCAAGACTATTTTAATTAAATTACATTCAATTAATCTGGTGCCGTACCGGTGCTGTATTAGTCTACTATCTGTCTCTGATATGGAAGATAGGATTTTCGTTATTATCTTGAGGGAGAGGAAAGCCGAGTAATACAGCTTAATCATATACCGAACCACGGCCTCTCGTGCAGATACCAGTTCCAAACGGGGTGAAGGTGGCTGACCATATTTCTTCTTTTTGTTTTGCATGAACCTGGTTGGTGGAGGAAGTCGTAAGCAGTGCTTACGTGAACCGCCGTGCACCGACAAGGCGTCCAGCAGACCTCTCGGATATAATCACCATCAGATGTATGTATGTTTATTCGCCTCGTAATAATCAATATAAAATTTAAGAATACAGAAGAATAAAAGACAGGATAGTTGCACAAGGCCCAGTCGACCTAAAACACTGGTGTGCGGCAAAAATCCTTAAATTAAAATAAAAATGATAATATGAATATGAAGAAAAAGACGCAAATTTACAAGAACACAACATAGAAAATTATACGGGTTTACACAGATAATACAATATATATATATATATATATATATATGTAAACTATTTGCATCAAATTAGGCTACCTACATATAAGGAGTTGAAAAAAAAATACAGCGAGGTAGGCGTGGAGGCAGTCTTTATCAAAATTTGGTATTGTGTCTGAGTGACCCAAATGCCGATTTACCTAGTTAATATTCTAAGGGGAAAATTTTTTAATTTAATTTTCATTCTACATCGGTCATACAAATTCTTTTGTTTTAAGGTGAGGGTGGATTTGTGTGAAAAAGAATGCTACATTTGAAATGGAAGTCATACAGCCGAGTAATACAGCTTAATCATATAGCGAACCACGGCCTCTCGTGCAGATACCAGTTCCAAACGGGGTGAAGGTGGCTTACCTTATTTCTCCTTTTTGTTTTAAATGAACCTGGTTAGTGGAGGAAGTCGTAAGCAGTGCTTACGTGAACCGCCGTGCACCGACAAGACGTCCAGCAGACCTCTCGGATATAATCACCACCAGATGTATGTAATAAAACGCCTGGTAATAATCAACATAAAATTTAAGAATACAGAAGAATAAAAGACAGGATAGTTGCACAAGGCCCAGTCGACCTAAAACACTGGTGTGCGGCAAAAATCCTTAAATTAAAATAAAAATGATAATATGAATATGAAGAAAAAGACGCAAATTTACAAGAACACAACATAGAAAATTATACGGGTTTACACAGATAATACAATATATATATATATATATATGTAAACTATTTGCATCAAATTAGGCTACCTACATATAAGGAGTTGAAAAAAAAAATACAGCGAGGTAGGCGTGGAGGCAGTCTTTATCAAAATTTGGTATTGTGTCTGAGTGACCCAAATGCCGATTTACCTAGATAATATTCTAAGGGGAAAATTTTTTAATTTAATTTTCATTCTACATCGGTCATACAAATTCTTTTGTTTTAAGGTGAGGGTGGATTTGTGTGAAAAAGAATGCTACATTTGAAATGGAAGTCATACAGCCGAGTAATACAGCTTAATCATATAGCGAACCACGGCCTCTCGTGCAGATACCAGTTCCAAACGGGGTGAAGGTGGCTTACCTTATTTCTCCTTTTTGTTTTAAATGAACCTGGTTGGTGGAGGAAGTCGTAAGCAGTGCTTACGTGAACCGCCGTGCACCGACAAGACGTCCAGCAGACCTCTCGGATATAATCACCATCAGATGTATGTATGTATATTCGCCTCGTAATAATCAATATAAAATTTAAGAATACAGAAGAATAAAAGACAGGATAGTTGCACAAGGCCCTGTCGACCTAAAACACTGGTGTGCGGCAAAAACCCTTAAATTAAAATAAAAAAAATGATAATATGAATATGAAGAAAAAACGCAAATTTACAAGAACACAACATAGAAAATTATACGGGTATACACAGATAATACAATATATATATATATATATATATATGTAAACTATTTGCATCAAATTAGGCTACCTACATATAAGGAGTTGAAAAAAAAAATACAGCGAGGTAGGCGCGGAGGCAGTTTTTATCAAAATTGTTATTGTGTCTGAGTGACCCAAATGCCGATTTACCTAGATAATATTCTAGGGGGAAAAAAATTTTAATTTAATTTTCATTTTACATCGGTCATACAAATTCTTTTGTTTTAAGGTGAGGGTGGATTTGTGTGAAAAAGAATGCTACATTTGAAATGGAAATCTTCATATTCTCCATACATGAGCCAAAGATGGACCACATCTTGACAGAGCAATCCATCCGCGGCGCATTGGACAAGAGATGGACAAGTGACTATGGGTGGATTTGGGTCGAAATTCTCAGAAATTGGTTATGAAAACATGAAACCTAAAACGATACATAAAGGATTCGAACCTGCGTCATGACGATCACAGATGCGTAGCTCGAAGCGGAATGTCCGAGTGGTGAAATACAGAATAGGGTAAGATATCATTGTCCTGCAGGAGAGGAAAGCCGAGAATACAGCTTAACCATACAGCATATGGCGAGCCACGACCTCTCGTGCAGATACCCGTACCGAATCGGGATAAAGGTTTTTTGATTATCGCATTTCTCATTTTCCCTGTGCATGGACCTGACCGTAAGCGGCGCTTACGTGAACCACCGTGCACCGGCGGGGCGTCCAGCAGACCTCTCGCATATAATCATCATCCATCACGGGACTCGAGCATGCGTCAGGACGATCAGAAATTCTGTCAATCCGACGCGACTGCACATTGTTGGTATTTGAGAACAGACGTTCGTCGGGGTTCCAATGCCTA
Source organism: Styela plicata (assembly GCA_963675895.2). Lineage (NCBI taxonomy): Eukaryota > Metazoa > Chordata > Ascidiacea > Stolidobranchia > Styelidae > Styela > Styela plicata. Next base: position 20,030,141 of record OZ023140.1, read on the forward strand.
AAGATGTCAGATACGTAGCTTCAAGCGTATTCTCAACGCTTTATCGATTGAGCTAACCGGGCACCCGGTAATCAGTAATAGTGCGGTAGCGGGGCTTAACTTAGGCATATGACTTATGTATGCTAAGATATAACTAATTCCTGTTCAGGTTCCTAGCTTATGGGTTTTCGTTGTCATATAAACAGGTAAATTGGAATAAATAGTAAACTGGTAAATTCAAAGGATCTCGGTTTTATTCCAAGAAATCAGAAGAGTCATGAAGAATTTCATTTCTCTAATTGTGTTATTTGTTGGAGTGAATTGTCAAGTTTATCATTTCCACAAAGATGATGCTCCTACATTCAATGAAATGTATTTCGATCAGTTCATTGATCATTTTAATTTTCATTCCCATGGAAACACAACCTATAAACAAAGATATTTGATAAACGGTAACTTGATTCATTAGTACAGAAATATGGGGAATCCCATGCATGTTGCAATTTATTCTGTTCTAAGTTAGACTGTAGAGCCTACCTACGATATTCTATGAAAATCTGAAGGTAATTTGGTGGGCAGGTCCCATACTGTACATTGTAGGGTTGTCCTTAAAAAGGCTAGTATTCAAGATTAAAGTTATAAATAGAATAATGTTTCAACATTTCACATATACAGTATAAACAAAATTGCTTATTTTTGACAATATTTTTCCCTTTTTGCAGCAAAACTGTGATTTATTTCAAATTTTGCAATATTAAATGAGGCATATACACGGGTGGTCTGTAGTATATCACGATTTCACTGGCAAATGAAGAATACTATATAATCAAAAAATAATTTTACTTACAACCTGAACTCCAACAATGCTCTATTATTTGGACAAGGGTGTCCTTAGTCTTGGGCCTCTATGTCAAATGGGACATACTAAATATATATACCGTACTTGTTTAACTAGTGTTAAGCTTAATTTTGTATTAAATGTGGTTATAGGAAACAAACAAGCTATTTAAATAAACCTTAAAGTGTATTTGAGTAAGCAATTAATTGGGTATTGTATTTGATTAATTATGCAGTAGTGTGATTCAATTGAAGAAAAATTGTTTATGCTCTATTCTTTTTTACTTCTCAGAACAATACATGAAACAAGATGGACCAATATTTTTCTATGCTGGAAATGAAGGTGCAATTGAAGGATTTCAGAAAGCTACTGGATTTTTAATAGATCATGCACCGAAATATGGGGCATTGGTTGTCTTTGCGGAACATGTATGGTGTTTCTAAAATATTGTATTATTTCGTTCTAAAGTCCAATCAGAAATTGTTCATTTTTTCTCGTCGACACAATCCATCAGTGACACATACTTATCAAAAGATGTTTTGACAATTTTTTTCTGATTGGGTGTTTGTGAAGTTTGAAAATTAAATATATTTTAGATTTAAATTACTATGTAATTGTTTTTTCCCGTATTTTAAGGGCATTCAAAGCTTTCATATATCTTATTAAAATTAAAATCACAAATGTATCGTAATTCTAATTCAAATCTAAACATGTTATTTCTTGTTGGGAACTATTTGCTATTATTAACATTTAGGCATTCATGATAATTGTCAACGCTTAGCACCTTCGAAACTTGATTTAATTCATCTTTTATTAGATGGAAGTCATATGTGGCAAGAATGTGTCATGCAAACAAAGGGCCTACCCTTCTTTGACTTTTGATTAAGAGTGAAGGTAAAACTAAGGTACTTGGTGAAGTATTGGTCGAAAATCACTTCCCAATTATCAAAGAACTTATGTTGTGGTAATGTGGCAGTGAACTGCAGCACATGCTGAATGGAAATATTTCTCTTCATGATTCATATGTGTGCTCCTGTATCAAAATATAGTTTCTATAAAACGTTGAATCCATATAAAATATTTGTACATATTTAGTATAATTTTTAATTTCAGAGATATTATGGAAAATCAATGCCATTTGGTGATAAATCTTTCATTGGGGACAACATTGGATTTTTGACTGTTGAGCAAGCATTGGCTGATTATGCATATTTATTGAAATTCCTGAGATCAAAATATTGCAAAAAATCGTGCCCTGTTATTGCTTTTGGAGGAAGGTAGGTGAAGTATCAATGCTGTAATTGCGTTGTTTAAATTTATGGTCTTAGGTTTATATGAAAATCAGTAAATCGCGGCCATCGCAAAATTTTATCAATTTCTATTAGGTACTCAATGACTACTTATCAGCATGTTTTCTTTTGGTGTGTTTAAGAGGTGCACTGATAACCGCAAAAAATTATTTTGTCATTTCTGTGCCATTTCATTTTTAGTTATGGTGGTCAACTCGCTGCATATCTCCGTTTCAAGTATCCAGATTTAGTCGCAGGATCTCTTGCAGCAAGTGCTCCTATCTATTGGGTTTCAGGAATTGGTGATAGACATGGATTTTTCAAGTCCGTTACTGAACAGTTTGCAAAATCAAGTTCAATGTGTGTAGATTCAATAAAACAAGCATTCTCAGAAACTCAAAAGTAAGATGCTGTATCATATAAAGTGATCTGTGCCTCTTTTTTCCTGCATGCTATGATAATATTTAACAGAATAGACATTTGAATAATTTGCATCCTTCGTTTGTATTTTACTGTACGGTGTTTTGTTCAAAACTACAGATCCATTTTGCAGCAACTTCATTCGATGAATGAACTGGGCAACTTTTGTATTTTTTTCTGACAGTTGGTCACAAGGTTTTTATTTCAAAGACTAGTCAGCATATGCCTGTGCAAAAAACTAGTTTGTGTTTTATGACTCAATTATCTAGTCACATGCAGAATGTAAATATTTGCCTTCTAGTAACAACGAGCATTTGTAAATAATAAAGAACCTAGATAAAAGGTCTTCTGTGTGACAAGCCAGTCATCACATCACAATGTAAAATTTTTATATGCTGCATTAGATATATAATAAACATTTAATGCTTTAGTGGAATGATGTTTTCAAAGATGAACATACTTCGAACTGAATTTTTATTAATTTGAATACTCGATGCAATAGAATCTATGTTCTAAACCACTGGTACCCAACCATCTTAACCCACTTATCCAAATTTAAATAATTTGTGACCCATCAGAGTGACGAAATGTTGTTTTCTTCTGTGTCCCAAATGTTTGTCATTTTTGTCTCATGGAAAAAAGCTTCAAAGCCATCGACAGTACCTTTTTTGAAAGTTTGTTTGCTCCTGACACTCATTAAGTAATTTGAATTTCTCAGCAAGAGACTAATTAAATATTACCCTTCCACTAAAGTTTTTCTGATGGAACCCCTTTTCTTCAAGTTTTTGAGTGTGCAGCAGAGTGTGTATTGGCTAACTTACAGTGAACAGAAGTTCTAATTTTTCTAATGAAATTTGCTTCCTTTTAAAACCTCTGTTTACTGGACAGTTAAATAAAAAGCTTTATTTTTATGTGCAGACTAGCAGACCAAGGAAAATTTGCTGAAATTACATCTAATTTTCATACTTGCAATCCTGTAAATTCTTCGTCTCTTGATCATATGTATAAATGGATCAGAAATGCTTTTACTATCATGGCGATGATGAATTATCCTTATCAAGCCGATCTGTTTGGGCCTCTGCCAGGTCATCCAGTTGATGTAAGCATTTCTATAATGGAATATTACAAATGTTGTTAAAATGCTATGTCCCAATCACCATACTTATCTAAACCGCTATCCAAAATTTTGAATATTTGAGTGATTTATTTATTATTTTTTATTGAAATTTGCTCTAAACATGGCTGAAGCAGAGCTATAACAATACCAACTGTACTTCGAGGGGAAAACATTTCAGAACCTAACACTAAAATTTTGCATATCACACTTTTGGTGTACAATTTTAGCAACTTAGAATACATACCGTACTCAAAAATAAAAAATATCGCATCTTCAAAAACAAAAAAGAAAGAAAGTTTTATATCAAGCATAGAATAGCCAAAATGGACAGATCTCCAGTTTCTATAATCCCACACTGATGAAATGATGCATCTCAAATCTATAATTAACTAATAATGTTTATTACTATCGCTAAATCATAGTGATTTCATAGTAATGAAATTTTGGATTATAGATAGCTTGTTCCAAAATGTCAAAAGCTGCAAACGTATTGAATGGACTTGCAGATGCTGTTGGAGTAGTTTATAACGTTTCATCAATGCCATGTTATGATATTTATGCTGAATATATTGATTGTGCTGATCCAACTGGATGTGGTTTGGGAAATGATGCTATTGCTTGGGATTATCAGGTACTTTCATTTGTTTGTATCGACCTGTATTGAATGAAATGGAACAATGACCATTTTAGGGTATTTCCAGGTCTGATCGGCAGGGATGTTGTTATCCAACGACCGTTGTCTATATTACAAATTGAATTTTTGGTTCAATTACATGCTTCAATGATTTTTAGAGGTCAGATATTCAAATAGGCATTTAATAAACAGAAATTGGTATATGTACTGTACAATGATTTACAAATGCTTCGAAAAGAAACATTGGCATAACACTCTTTACATGTCAGGTTGGGCATATCGAACTAATTATGAAAATTCTCGCTGGCAACCAAACTATATTTGGGCATTAGAATCAATTGTAAACATAGTATATCTGGGTATATTGCTTTTTGCGTGTTAAAAATGTCTTTGTATATGCAGTATTTTACTAAAATATACTAGATTTGTTTTGTTTTTATTGATTGCAGGCTTGTACAGAGATCAATCTACCAGGTGGAAGTACAGGTACAACCGATATGTTTCCACCCCTTCCACTTACTAATGAGATGAGAAAAGAGTATTGTGAGAACAAATACGGAGTTACTCCCCGAATTAACTGGCTTGATGTACAAGTGAGTAACTATTACTAATGCTTGTAGGTATTTGACGAAGTTGATTTAGTTTTTCCCTATCAAGTTAATTAATTTACAATGTTTCCAATTAAAAATGAATGGAAGATTCAGTTGAAGTGTATTCAGTCATATAAATGGAATGAAAAAGAGGAAATAGGGCTAATAAATTATTGAGTCGGTGTGATTTTGATATGCTATTAATTTGTGCTTGACTTTTCATATTTGTTTCATTCTGTCAAGTTCTGGGGTGCAAATATATCATCCGCAAGCAACATAATCTTTTCCAATGGGGATCTTGATCCATGGGGTCCAGGAGGAATTCACAAAAGTCCCGCTCCAAGTTTAATCACGCTTGAAGTTAAAGGTGGAGCCCATCATTTTGACTTAAGGTAAGATACGGTTTATGTGTATTTTTAACATGTTTTTTATTATAACTCATTCAGAAATTTTAATTTGTTAAGCATGAGCATTCGATGGACCGCTTTTTAGCAGCGCGATCCACCGGTGGCTCTTGTTGAAACTTGTTTGGACAAATGATTTCTGACCAGGAAACTATCAATAACCCAGTGTTCCCTGTGCAATCAATTTTATCTGTGTAATGCAGTTTGAATAAAAACCCTTAAGAGGAACTGTTGCTTTATTTCTACATTCATTTGTGTGTGGCTTGTTGCTTCATTCCGAATGATATTGTTGTTTTTAATAGTACAGATTCTTGGGAAATAAGACATATGGTTATCAGTGGTATGAACTTCAAAAAGTGAATTTTAATAAAAGAAATGAGATTCTTATGCGTTTTTTTGTTTAATATTGTTAATGTCATCAGACATTCTCTCTCCCCATATAAACCCAGGTTGATAGATTTTGACCAGCGTCATTTTAACTTTAATCAGAGGTTCCAATCCTAAAGATCCACAATCTGTGATAGACATTCGTAATCAAGAAGCAGCGATTATTGGACAATGGATCAAAGAGTTTCATAGATCAAACAGCAACATCATCCATGATTACTAAACGAAGCTTTAAAACTATTTGTAGTATTGTGAATTATGCAGCCTTATTTGAAATATTTTGTCGTCTCTATATTGACCTTAAATACTTTTGTTTTCATTTTTTTGATTACCATTAGCAATATTTACTACTATCATTGTGCCAATCATCATTTTGATTCATATAAATTTCTTTGTCTAACTTTCATCAAGTTCACATCGTCGAAGGTTATTATTGTTTGATCATTCATGTCTTTTGAGTTTGCACGTGAAGCGCGTTGAGTTCGTACTTCGAACCAGCAAAATAATTTCGTACTGAACTTCGTTCCGTACCTTTCGAAAAATTTTCGTACAGTACGATATTATTTCTTCCGTACGTCGTACCGAACTTCGTACCAGTACGAAATTAAGTTCGATTGATATTCTTCAGTTATCGTTCTAAATTTCGTACCAGTACGAAAACGGGTACGATTCGCCAAGCAGCAATTTCGTACCGTACCTACTACTAATGCCCAGAACAGCCTTATTTGTGAAACCTGGCCACCGCAAGAAATATCACCAACATCTTAGATAAAATTGATGCAGCTTTATGCTATCATGTAAAATTTGCCATGAAGCAGTATTTAGCATATTAACAGCATTGTGTCGTCACAGATATTTCTCTCACGACGAAAGAAATGTCCGTTGTGCGCCATACATGGGTTCGGTGTAGTCTTATTCGAAGGCGTGGATATGAGAACCTTTTCATTGTGCATTTTTGCATCTGTTATGCCTGATGCAATTTAAGTTCTCTTCACATTACTGAAGAATGCTATTTATTTGTTAATACCAGGCAGGCGTATTTCCGACATGCCTCGTTCTCTATATCGTGACTTGGGTGTTCTTTTTTTACAAAATACAACTTCTAATTGAGATGAACATCAGCTAACATTCAACTCCAAACAGCCTAAACATATCATTATATCCGAATATTTCTGCTCTGATATTATACTTCTACGTGTCAGAGTGCAAACAAAACGTAGTAGTGGTGGTTACTGGTTAACTTAGTTGCATAGTTTGTCGGGGGAAGGGAGGTTTTTATTTCATTTTCATAAAATTTGTCTCTGATCAATTTTGTGTGTTGCGTAGCCTTTGGGCTTCAAAGTGAGGGTTTTTATTCAATTTTACAAAAATTTCAGTGAGCTTCCGGAGCGCAGATACATTTTCCTGTTTGGTAATGTTTATTTCTCTCTTTAAACAGGTTTCGTTCTCAAAAAAATTTCTGCACGACTCCAGCACGCTAATCCTTCTTTAATTTGAAAGCCTATGTTTGCATGTTCGAATAATGTGTCCTGCCCTAATTTTTTTCTTGATCCACCACCTATATTCGGGCATTGCTTCCTACGCCATCGTAAATTTCAAATAAAAACAGGTCAAAGCACATCGGCGATGCTAACGATATATTTAGAAACTACGCCGTGCTTTTTCATGTTATGAATGCTGCTTATCTTGTTGATTTTAATTTAGCTATCACAACTTCTGTAATTACGGAAAAATGCATTCAGATTATGACGTCATAAATCAGCGGCCTAAGTGTATTTCCACGTAATCGTGGAGTTTTAGGCCACTGCTGTAAAGCCGGTATACGGCATAGCTCATTTAATCAGCTCAAGTGATTCAATGGCATTTTTATTGTCGTAACTGCGCCGCTTTGAATCATTTTAAAACTGCCCCTTAGTTTAAAAAATTCTTTGATATACACAATTTATATTATCAGCGCTCCGTTATGAAACGGCATTAATGTTAAATGAAATCATTTTTTTGAATTCATTTGAGTAGAATAAAGTGTGATGCGAAGGTACGAAAAACAGTACGGTACGGTACGAAATAAATATCGAACTCCATACCGTACCAAGTACGAAAATTGAAAAATGAATCGTACCGGAAAATTCAATCTTACCGTACCGAACTTCGTACCGTATGGTAACGTACTACTAGCCTTGACTGTCGGCCATCGCGCGAGCCTGCGTTTGTAGGTTTTTGTACATAACTCATACCATAAACTCATGAATATTTGGTAGTAGTTACCTTGCGTGAAAATATATATATATAGATCTATTATTAACAAGAACTATATTTTGATGTTTTTTCTATGGCCATTAAAAGATGTATATAGTAAAAACAAACGTAACAGGAAACAATAACTAATCGTTCACTGTTGGTATATCCATCGAGTCAACCAAATAGTACTAGAATATAATAAATATTTTATATTGAATTAGTCCTGAAAAACGCTCAAAGGTATAACAGTCTCACATTTCATATACATGTATATAAGTCCATTCCACAAAACATGTCTCATGGGTCGCCGATGACAGGCAAAACTTATCTCTGGTAATGTTGAAAATATTGGCTACTTGAGAATTATTCGAATACTGACTGAAATTAGTTTTTTAAGTTTTGTTTTGGTGATTTAAAGCCGCAATGAACGTTTGTACATGTTTCGTTTTTTTCCAGGTTTGTTTTATTTTAACATTGCGTTTTACGCTAGCACATTGCTTTTCATCCGTTTATTTACGTTTTCCAACCCCACCGAAAGGTTTGTCATGCAAGCTAACGGAGAGTGCTTTTTGTTGTATTGAGCTAAATTCCAACGCATATATATATATATATAGGGTAACTTAGAAATAACTTATTGGATCCGCGTAGCCTGTAATAAACCCCTGTAATCTGCTCGGTGTGCTAGGTTGTGTCTAAATATAAAGAAGAAAGGATAGTGCCCCATTTCGTGCGTTTGTTTGTTGCTATTAAGACAATGTAGGCGTGTATTACCGTTTTTATTTTAATACTTCAAGCGGAAATCAATGCTTTGGCAAGACAGCTATAGGTGTATTGGGGCCTTCGATGTATTCGTGTATGCCAACTTAGGGCATTCCCCGGTTTGTCGGTGGGTACTTCCCTTCCACTTGTGTCACGTGCGTGGTTAAATGATCTGCCATTCTGCTCCATGTGCCAGAAAGTTACCTGTTTCGCTTCGATATTGTATAATGCCGGGGAGGAAGCTTATTATCAATGCAGATGATCTGGGATATAACCAAGAAAGAGACCAAGGAATATTTCAATGTTTTACCAAAGATGGCAGCATTTCTTGCGCTTCTATATTGGCAAATGGTGTTTTTGGAATCCAAGCAGCAGAGAATGCTCTGCGGTAAGGTTTTTTAGGAAGGTTTTGTCCAAAGGTGCCCACATTTTTGTTTGCGCATATTCCCACGCCAATATGTCCATTGCTTGTCGGTTTGGAGTTACTTTAAAAAGTGATAGGGTATTGGTTTGCCAATACTGTACATCCGGTTTTAACTGGATAGGTTGCACAGGTTTAAGGTAGAAACTTTGTTGTGTCGGAAACAACTCAAATCTCCGACTATCGCTGTCTTTTCAAGTTGTATTCATCATAACAGAGTCTAAATCTATGTAGCTAATGTCCTTCAAGAGTTGAGATTAATTTTAAAGAAACTTAGAGAGTTACTTTAATCCTTCAATAATAAAACTCGTTTCATGAGCATCTTCATGATTAATATACAATTTCAATAGTCATATGGTATGGTATATTCAGATCTATGTTTGTATGGCAGCATTTTATATCAGTATCATCATCATATTAGTTCGGTTTTAAGAAGAAAAACATTTTAGAGTTTGAAAGCAAAATTTTTGCGTTAAATGTAATGTAAAAACCTTAAATTGTGTCCATAATGCACACACACTTTTGAATATAATCAAAGTCTATACCCCATGGATATTCATAAAATCTTCATTATATTGAATATGAACGATATTGTTCTACTTCTTATCCACAATTGGCTTAGTTATTATATATATTTCAGATTAACTTGCCTCTTGGACTTCATTTTAACATTACCGAAGGTATTCCATTAGTTGAACCTGAGAGAATACCATCGCTTGTGCAAGGCAAGGTTTTTGTTGGGAAGAAGGCTTTTGTAGAAAAAAACAAATCTAATGAGATTAAAGCTGAAGATGTAAAAGAAGAATTGAGAGCACAGATCAATTGGTTCATTAGCGCTACGAGATCTTTGCCTAGGAGAGTTGATGGACATCAACATGCACACGTAATGCCATGTGTAAGAGAGGCATTTTGTGAAATTCTAAATGAATTTGGCATCACAGAAACAAGGCTCCCACTTGAAGAAGGTATTTTGACGAAAGATCTGGGAAACAAACATTCATTTTTTGAATATGTTGATAAATGTAGCAATGAATGCTTGGATACTTTTTCCAAATATGGTATAGAACATACAGACAAGTTCATTGGTTCCAGCACCATGGGTTCAAACATGTCTATAAAAGCATTGCAGAACCTCTTATTACATGCTTTTCAAGACAAAAGTAAAAATCTAACTTGTGAACTGATGGTACATCCCGGTTTTAGATGCACAGAGAAAGAAGGTGGATGTGGCATAGGGCCTGATGGTTTTTCTCAGTCTAACGATAGAGAACATGAAATGATGATATTGTGCGATCCGATGCTGAAAGAATATTTGAAAGGTCAAGATATTTGTCTCATTCCTTTCATAGATGATTAGGTGAATCGTAACCTGCCTGGCAGGAAAAAAATTTGCTTGTTACAACGGCCTTCATAGGTTATCGTTCAAACTTTTGCTTGGATACAGGAAAAACAGATATATGGCTGACGATGACCTGCTTAACTTGAACAAAATAAGTGTTCATTCAACCCTATTCAGTTTGTTTTCAGCACACATACATGCTGGAAAAATATAAACAACACTTTTGACACATGTTATTACCCACAACTAAATCTACCTCAAACCATCGATAAGTCGAACAGAACAAAAGAACAATTTTAATATCAAAGTAAAGTCAGACAACAAAAACATAATTTACTTTCAATGTTATAGACAAGCAGTGACTGCAACAATGAAACCCACAAGAAAAATTTAAAACTGATATATATACAAAAATAAATATGTAATTGCACAAATCTGGATATACTAAAAATATAACTACAGATGATTTGTGTTATCTTTCATGATGCACCGTTTCAATAACATTTGTTTCTGAGCCTTGCAATTCTGGATATGGTAGAAGACCTCTCGCAGCAGTCAAATAGTCGTCCAGTGTAAATGATACGCATCGCGCAATAAACCGCACAAATGGCCGAAGATCACCTTCATTTCCTGCACGCAGAGCTTCATAGTATTCCCACCGATCATCCACCTTGAAGAAAAAGTTGGATAGTGACATCTGACAAAGTTACTTGAATATTTGCCATTCCCAATACTAATGATTTGTGAAATCTGATCATTATTGGTAGTAGTAGTTATTCAATAAAATGTGCAAATTTACTGATAATTTCTTATCTTTGAACTATTAAACTGCCTGGTTAATTATTTCGTTGCTTATTGCTAATAACACCATTTACAATGCAATATAATTTTTGAACTGCTATCATGTTGTCGGAATTCTTTTTATTTTCCCTCTTTATTCCCATCATACACTTTGTGAGCACTCTTGAGTGGCTCACCGCAGGCAAGTCCCTAAAGCGGAAGTGGGTAACTGTTGTTGAGGAAGTCCCGAATTCTTTGTTCCCGTCAAGGCCTACCCCTAATTGAGTGGTCAGCATGGCTATACAAGCATAAAAAAACTTAAATTTCTACCTGTACTGAAACCGGAGGAAATCCATTCTTCATTAAAATAAAGTTCATAAGGAGTCTAGAAGTTCTACCGTTCCCATCAATAAATGGATGAACATAGACAAGCTTATAGTGAGCGAGTGCGGCAAATTCTACAGGATGTAATCTTCTCGCATCTTCTGAATTCAACCATTCATCGAATTCTTCCATGTACTTAGGAACATCATCAGGATGTGGAGGAATGTGCTTGCCAACATAAACCTAAAGTTGAAAGGCTGTTCGTAAAATATTGTACACCGGCCAATTTAGTGATTACATGTAATATTTGTCATACTCCATGCTGGCATGCAAATGTATTTTCAATTTTAGGGCAAAATCACTATTTTAATATTGTCAGTCTCAATAAGGTTGACAGTTGATACTAACTAAACAACCTGCCGCTTTCCATTAAATAAGAGCCAGGGAATCGTGCGTGGACTTCGGTTAGTGTGACATTTAAAAGGTTCCTGCTTCTGAACAGTGACTCAATAATATTGATTGTAACGTTGGCAATATTAAAACCATTTCCTGAATGTTTCATGATGGAGTAACACTAAGCTACTCACTCTCATATCTTTATTAAAACTTCTCAGTATGAATTTGTTAAACATCAGAATATTACTTGTACTGTAAAGCATCTAGGACGTCCTTAAATAAATTATCGGGTATTGAATTTTAATTGGAAGTTGTTCAGTTTATAGTTTATTTTAAAATTTGTTCATTTAGGAGTGAAATCACAATAGATGGGAAGTTTTACAACCATACGCTTTGCTGAAAAATATGGCATAATACCAACTACTTCCAATTTTGTTTACCTAAATGTCTGACTCATGGTTGATGAAATGAAATTTGTTTGGAACTTGAGGATTTACCAAAAGAAAAATTTAAGCTTTCGACAAATTTACATTGAGAAATCTTTTTCAACCTCGATTGCAGTCATTATAAAAATTATATTTTAACAAAAATGAGCCATTGGCTGCAAAGAGCATTCACATGTTATAAATATTCTCTTTCAGCTCACCTGATTGCTCCTAAATACTCCAGCATTAACCGGATCTACAAATCCGATTACACGTTTATGTATTTCTTTGATTTGATCTACTGTTATTGAACCAATAGTGAGTAGTAACGTGTTGTTCAAATATTTAAGGGCTTCGTCCACCCCTATGACTTCATTGTGCTCATAAATACTCTTTCCTGCAATAGGAGGTATCAAAACAACTTGTTTAGAATTTGAAACTATGTCAACTGTTCGGTTGCTAGGTTACTCAGACCCCCAAAGCAAATGGCTGCTATTAGAAATTTAGCAAATGGGCATTCTTTCAGGATAAACATCTTGCTAGAAAATTGAAATGTCCCTTTTGAAGTGCCTGGTAGCAACTAGACTGCAGAATAAAATAATAAATAATGCTATGAAATAGAAAGAAGTTCAGAATTGTTTATATGGTTGAATGAGTAAAGCTATTGACTCGTAGCGAAATCATGATTTATGTCAAATATTAGGTGCAGCTTAACATGAAGGATTAAATTAGCTCAATTGGAAATACAGAAATTATGAAGTTCACTAAAAAGCTGATCCACTTTCAAAATAATTTATACTCTATATCAAACATTGAAGATCATATTCGAATTCAAAATGAAGGGAAAAATATATGCCAGTTTCATACCTGTACTCATATTCAAACTTCCAATATGTAATATTTGATGAAAACCTTCATTGAATCACAGAAATGAGGATTTGAATCAAAATGTATTCAAACAGGAATGTTTAAAACAAAATTAAAGGCACATTGTATCTATGATTTTGATGCGGACCTTTCAGAGATAGAAAAGGAAACAATAATGATCTGGAAGAAACTTATGTAAAATTAATGAAAATCCTCACCAGCGATGCCATTTCTTGAATTTATAATTTCCCTAATTTCCTCAATTGTCATTGTATTTCCTTCTAACGCGACGGTGTGATAAATATGTTGATAATAAAATTCTTTCATCGCTTTCCTCAAGTTGTTGTTATGTGGAGGATATTTATACAGCTCTGATTTCTTCTGATCAATGTCACTGACAAATAAATCAAATTTTATGTTGAATAAATCAATTTTAATTTTAGACGGATTTTTGTAATACAAATATCATTTTCACTATTCCATTAAGGACTGTAAAGGCGCAATGTTAGCCACTTGGAGAATAGCTGCCATCTGAAGAAAATTTACTGAACGTGCGATATTTCGTGCTATACCTTGACCGTTAGTTGGCTCCTTTTCAGCACTGCTTCCGGCCTTGCTCAGAGTGAATTTTAATAAAAAAGAAGATGCAAATGTATTTTTTTTCAGTGTGCAACTAATCTGTAAAAAAACGTTCAAAATCATCAATACTGCTATGAAAAAAATTGTTGATCATCTGAGCTTTTTTGTCCATCCAAAAATAACACTTAAATTTAAAACAACCTCAAAAAAGATTTTTATACAGAAAAAGAGATTACTTATGTATAACTAAGTCATGCCTGTGATCAGGCAGCCTAGTGTTCAACACATTGGCATCATAGATTAATGATTCATATTATTTTGCTTCGAGATCCACAAGTAAACCAACCAAAAAGCAACTAAGCCGTAGTGAAAATATTGTCCTTTGTGGATTATGCCTTGTTCCTATACACAGCTATTGAATTTTTGAAGTCTTTCAATCCGCCTTGAAAAAATAATATATGAAATTTGGACATTCAAAGTAAAATGAGATTCTGCACCCTTCAGTGTGATTTTGCCAAAACTTTATACTGTTGAATGGTAGACATAATTTTTGTATACTGAGAATGTTAAAAAATGAAAGCATAACTTTCTTCAATCTTACATCAGCATATGTTTATCCATCTCCTCAACAATGGGTAAAGTTCGTTCTCTGTTTGCAAGTGCAGTCGTATGACTTGGCTCATATGTCAGTGCTCGTTGATATAGCAAATCGGCTTGCATAATATTACCATCTTCCAAAAATTCCCCATACACATTGAGAGCATCTGGAAATTCTGGTTCAAGTGCAAGGGCATGCTGAAAAAGTTTGATAGCCAGTTTTTTATTTCCTTTGGCTGAAAGTTGTTTGGCTTTCTTTAAAGACATAACTGCTTCTTCATGGCGTGAATCTAAAATAAAACCACAACGATATAAAAATAGATAAGAACACAGTACATTCAAAAATATGAAATATGATCAATATACAACTGTTACAACTAATACTGCTGCAAAAAAAAATTACAGCGGAACTATACACGTTCTGCGATAATAAACCACAAAGACTGCTTAAAATCTCAAAATAATAATAGACCTTCTAGTAGCTCTCTGCTACTAGGTGGTTAAATGAAAAATCTAAAATTTGTTTATATCAAAAAATAACAATATTTATTCTTTTTGAGGAAAAATTTTTTGACCAGCATGCACTAACGGAATATGTTGTATCCACTGTAATTCCCTGTTTATAATCTTCAATCGCATGTGGAACTAGGCTTTGCATGTTGCAAGAATTTCACTATAATTTTATAGGACCGCTTTGTTACGATGTTTGGCAAACATCAAGAAAATATAATACAAACAGCCTATGCTGTATGGCATGTGTTCAGGATAGGCAGAAAGGTTCACATTGAGATGGTTAGGATCTTATTTTAGATAGCATGAGAATATTCCACAAATTCAGATTATGATGAAATAGGAATATATTCAAATCAATAATAGTACTGAGTATAGTGACATTAGTACGGTACAGGTAGTAGGGTAAAATAACAGCAACAAAAATCTTACCCCGATGGTTCGGACTTTTACTTGCAATTCGCCGCGTCATATAAGTTGTCTGTTTCTTTTCAGGTTGATTCTTGGAGAATGGTTGGGAGAGTCTTGTGGGCGTAAATATTCTTTAGGTAAAAGTTGACCAAAATGATTTTGCTGGAGAGAGTGAGATCGTTTATCTTCATGTAAACCATTATATTCTGCATAATAACTTGGTAAGTCCGTGGTTGGTCCTTTCATATAAAGAACTTTGATATATTGAAATAAAACCGATGAAATGACAACCAGTAAAGTGATGAAAAATATAAGTTTTGTGACATCTTGCGTTATTGTGGAGATATTTACAAGGCAATGTTTAAAATTTTCTAGCTTTCCACGATGGACTTCCATTGACGTCATCAGCATTTTCGATATTTGATGATAATCAGCTTTATCACTCAGTACTCCTCTAAAGACAGGATATTCATAAAAACATGAATCTGCCGAACTTCACCCCCTCACTGCCTATGTACACGCACTGGTGAAGCCTGAACTACGTTTCTGAATTCTCAGCCCTGCACTGCTGAAACTTTATCATGACGTCTTCATATCTATTTTAGAGTATTCGGAGTCGCTTTTCTGCGAATAGAAGAGGATATCATTTTTACCCTGCGGGAGAGGAAAGCCGAGAATACAGTTTAATCATCTTGTGCAGACACCAGTTATTGATCGGGGTGAAGGTTTTTGGATATCATATTTCTTAGTTATCTTGTGCACAAACCTAGTTGATGGAGGAAGCCTTAACCAGCACTTATGTGAACCGCCGTGCACCGGGGAGGCGCCCAGCAGACCTCTCACATATAACCATCATCCTTCACGGGATTCAAACCTGCTTCATGACGATCAGAGATGCATAGCTCAAAGCGCATTCCCAACACTTCACCGATTGAGCCAACCGGACACCCCAAGTTTGGTATAAGCTAATCCATTAGAGACAAGTCTAGAGTTTGGTAATAAAATTGTATTAGGACCGTGATATTTGAAGAATAGCCATATTACTCGGTAAATGGTGTTAGGGTTTGAGATAAAATATTAAGGTTTACACATTGCACAGATAATAATACGATTTATGCTGATTTTTATTGTATTGTATATATTGTAATTACATACATATTTTATTCCGACAGTATAAAATATATCAATTGTATTTCAATTTCTTCACATATCTGAACAATTTATTGTGATTATATAGAAACACTACCTGTTTAAACTGTGGTTTCCGGTTCTATATGTTATTCAATGCTGTCATAATAGTTACTATAATGTAATATACTATCTATTCTGTTATATGCCTCAAAACACTACTATATTATTGCCTTTGGCAACTTCCTATGATGTCCTTTCAAAGTTCTAAATAAATTATATTGTAATGTATAGCAAATAAAAAAATAAAATACATATATTTCTTATGCTTTATTTTGATTAAATCTCTCTAAAAATGCAAAATTAGAACTTTTTTGCAAATGCTCTCGTGGGCAAAACCACATATTTCGCTATAACGAACTGATGTTGCCATGATAACAATATAACAATATCCTATTGTTTACGTTTTGTGCATTTTTGCCTCTCAGCTTTGGCGTTCCTTCAGCATTTTGGCTGTTTATTTGTACGGTGCTACGGTATTTCTGATAGTTTGTGAATTCAAATCTGAAGAATGAGTGTTCGTACATACAATCCATCCGTTAGGGTGGGGAATTGGAATGAAGATATTTGTTTGGAGGAAGTGAGTATCAGGGCTTATGGTTCTTTGTTAAAGTTCATTTTTCATCCACACAGGAGAGAAATTACAATAGGGCTTAAATACGACAGCATAAACCAAGATCTTTCGTACATGTTCCGAATACCAAAGCGCTCTATGAGTTGTAAAGCTGCTGGCTTGTTCTTCTGCTAAAATGAATTATTTTTCATTTGTGGTATGTTTTCAAACAATTAACGTTAACGTTAAATTTTAAATGTAAATTTTATTTTCATGAGAGCACGTTGTCAAAGCTAAATTCGTGATTCAAGTTACTGAAATATGAATCCCTGTGCAAGGATACTAACAGCATTTCCTAAACTGTTAAAGTATGGGTCGCAAGCGACACATCAAACAAAAAAGGTTAGGCTGATGTGATCAAAAATTTTCAAAATCAACAAATTTTACAACACTTCTTTGGTTAATTGATTAGCTTTGTTTTAGTACTGCCATAGACTTAACTTAATTATTGTATTCTAGCATTTTAGTAGACTTCAGAAACTTCTGAATTGTTGAGTGATAGGCACTTTGTTCGCTCACGACTTCATGCGCGACAACGTGAGGAACATGCTTGGAGTCAAATAACGGTCATGTGCATATAGACAGAGGGCTGAACTGGCCAAAAATTTTGCAATCAGTCTTACATATCGACGGCATTCGCTGGTTAATACAACAAAGAAAATGTTATTTTTATTTTGCTGTCCTGTTCTATCCCCAACTTGAATCTGTTCACTGCAGAGGTTATGTTGCATAATACGCGTAAGTCTTACTTTGAAGGTCCCCTCCCAAGAAGGATAGAATGATCTGCTATTTGATCCATTGTATTTGAAAGGTTAACTGTACGATATGTGGAGGTAAAGGCCTGGGTCGCCTACTATTTGCCACACCCAGATTTGGGTCACACTTAAAAATGTACCTCGTATATAGAATGACTCTATGGCGCGATCCATCAGTGACCCATGCTTGTCAAAACTTGTTTAGTCGATATTTTTTTGATTGAGTGGCAATGATGCACAGTCTTTCTGTGCAGTGTGGTTTGTGCTTCAAATACAGAATAAAATGTTTGCTTCATGTCACAATATTAAAATGAGTTAATATTTTTTAACATAGGATCTATTGAAGGACTTCCTTGATCGAAGAGAAAAGGGAGAACTTCTTATACAAAAAACACACAGTCTCACACAAAATATCCTGAAAAAAGTAAGAGATTAAATAACATATTCTTTGTTGCTTATTATTTGTTATTTTCTGAATACCTAAGTTCAAAAGCTTTAGAGATTTATGTCGGTAGCAGACACCAACATGCAGTACGTATATATGTTTTTGCACGTAAATTCTTTGTTCAAATCTTTTTCACGCAGGACAGATGGGTGATATTTAATATTTTTCTAGTTTTGTATATCTCAAACTTTTGCAATGGTGTATTTATCATACATTTGTTTATGTTGAGCATCAGCCTTTGGTGATTAACAACACTTCAGGAGATTAATCCATTAATGACTGATACCTGACAAAAAATAATTGGTTAAAAGGGCTGAATGCTTTTAACCATGTTATCAACAAATATCTGCTGACTGTTTTTAGATGCGAATTAGCGAATGTTATTTTCTTTATCTTATATTTCCGGTAGAACAGGTTTTCTATTTTTTTTTCAAAATTTCGTTGTTTGAAAAATTTACTCCTGGTCTGTTTGAACTTGATCATCATATTGTGTCTAAAAAATTCAAAGTTTCATTTTGCATAGCAAGAAACACAATTAATAAAATATTTCAATTAGATTAAAAATATCTCATTTTATATCAAACTAAAATTCAAGATAAAATCCTATTTAAAGAAAATACAAACTTTTTAGATGGATCCCACAGTGACAACAGACGGGTTTGTACATTTCGGAGACACTGTGATGTTGATAAATCCTGGACAAGAAAATACACCAAGATCTTTGCAATTGGTAGGAATGACAGGCAGTTCTAATATTTTACACATTCAGAATTACCATAAAAGATTGGTTGATTTCTAGAAATAATTGGTCGCACCAAGATCAATTTTTTAAAGAATATTTTATGTATGATAAATCATTCATTTCAATGCCCGTTTTGGAATGTTTTATAGCAAGATATATTCTGAAAATTAAAAACAACGCTTTTAGTTTATAAGCTTTTTTATCCATCATCTAAAGAAAATTTCAGACTCCTGAAAGAAAACAAAATTCTGTAACTCCCTGCCCAAAATGTTTTCTGTGTGTTCTAGGAGATAACTAAAAGGAAGAAAAATATGCGGTAGATGGCTTTACCTTTTCAGCTTCCCAGGCTTACTCGTAGCTTGTTTTTATAGTGGTTCAATTTGAAATGGAATGAACTTCATTGCTCATGACATAGTAGAACTGGCAGATCGCCAGCTACTCATTAACGCAGTAGACACCCGAATAAAAGCAATATTCCACCACCTTGATGACATGTATTATTCTTTGAAGGCTCTTTGGACAGACACTACTCACTGCACTTCATTATAACGTATCAGTCCTCCTCAAAATTCATTTGGTGTAACATGGGCAGCTGTTCTCGGTGTCTTTTCATCAATGTAGCCCACTGAATTCTCTGCAAAATCTTTTACGCTGTGGATGCAGTTGCTTTTTTACTGATAAATTGTTAGTGATATGCTATTAAGGATGAGCAATGGGCAATTACATAAGCAATTTAAGCAAGGCCAAACACAGTGCCTAAAGGAAGCTAACAAATTACCCATCCCTATATGCTATAAAAGTTTAATTTTAAAGTTGATAATGTAGGAAGGAACTGGGGGAAATATAGAATTTGTACAACAGAGGATGATGGGAATTTGAACAAACGATGAGAAACAATTTTCTGTCATGGGGGCCACTATTTAATGATGAGATGATGATAATGATGAGACTTGGTTGTGAACAAAAAAACTCATTTTTCCTAGATTGATCCACCACGACTACCATCTGCTCTTTCAATAAACATGGATGAATACAAAATGCACACAGCTAAACAAGTAGAAGGTCCATGTGCTGTGTCTTGTTCAACAAAACTTGATCCTTGTGCTAGGAATATGTTTGTTATTACAAGGTATTTGGTGTATTATCTCAATCAGAAATTTTATTTTTTCAAGCATTGAGTCTCTGATGGACCGCGCTCTGACAGTGAGATCCATCATTGACTCATACTTAACAAAACTTGTTTGTGCGAAAGATTTCTGACTGGGATATTTTATTGATCCTCTTAATTGTATGCGATAAACAGATCTGTTGGTTACCCTATCTGGTAATAACTCATGGATGAAGAGTTATGAATGATATTTTGAGTAGCTTTAATGTGCAGTTCAATTGAGCTCTGCTCATTATTCCCACGGATAACTACTGATGTAATCGTTCGCATATTATTTTGTGATTATGCTGCCTGTTATAACAAAATATAACTATCTTGTATAGCACAAATTTTATTAACTTCTTTCATCCATAATGATTTTCATTGTCTGCGATGTTTATTAGCCTATGTCTAACTGGCTAATAAAATATTTATTCATTTGATTTTAGGGCTATCCAAATTGTTGAATTCGATTTGCGTAATCCAATTCATAAATTATTTGATTCAATTTCTGCAACAATTCAAAATTAAGAAAATGATACCAGTATTTTTTAATTTTTTCAATTGTAACTGCGAATTTCCCCGTAAATCAAGCTGATATAATGATGTCATTGTTTGTTTATTAGATGACTTCTGATTCAAATATCCGATCCACGAAAATTATTTGATTCTGAAACCAAAAGATATTAGATTTTAACCACTCTTAATTTGATTATATATACATAATATGTATATTATATGCTTGTATCTAGTGTCGATGGCACAGAACAGGGTCAAGCTTTGAGATTTGGGCAACCATTTGCAATTTCCACAACAGAAGGATATGCTGGCAGTGTGAGTAAAATTGATATCAATTTGATGATAATTTTCATGTTTATGAATCTCATAATAATGTAGTATCATTTTTGGTTTTGTGGCGAAGAAAGCTGAGAATAGAGCAGCTGCAACTTATTTCATTGTGATTTTTAATCTTGTTAGAATTACTGACAATGAATAGCATGATAATTGCATGTATGGATTATTTGAAAGTTTTCTTTTTTCTACAGTTGAACTTATTCAGTGACCATGCAAGATTCAATCTAAATGCTAAGAAATCGAGGAAGCAAATTCTTGAATTAGTTGATGAAACGAATTATTTGACAACATGGCAAGTTCAAGTGTTTGATCCAAGACTTCGACTCGAGTATGAAGGTCTTCCAGTTCCTGTGAGTCGATTTTGTTGTTAGGATATCATTTCCACTAAATTCCCTCAATATCCCCATAATTATGCTTACATTATAAAATGGATTTTTTTCTGGTTTTAGTTTGTCCTCTTCAAAAAATTGTTCAAAATGTCAACTGAGCAAAAATATATTTCAGCTCTACTTCACTAATCCCTCAGTGGTTACAGATGTCTGATTAAACAGCATTGGTGTCACTGTTAGAAAAGTGATTATCTGAGGGGTTACAGTACCTTACGAACGTTACAATGTATCTCTAAAACTAGTGCAATATATCTTGCCAAAAATGTGATCACATTGGTCTACCTAACTTCTTCAGTATTCAAGGCTCAAGTGAATATACATGTAATAATACATGTAATATATTTTTTTCAAATGGGAATCTTTAGGGGGCCATTAGGTATATACAATATTGCATGAATGATTAAATGATATATATAGATTATATACAAGTGATGATAAAATAGGCAGAGGAGACATAATCCATCATGCCTCATTTTTGCCAAAAAAATCTCAACTTTGTACCTCTGAGTAATTTAACATTTCTTTATCAGTCTAATGTCAAAGTTATCATTAAACACAACAAGACTGGACAAGCACTAGCTGTACAAGCAGAATATATATTAAGGTGAGTTTTTGCTAATTTCTCATACATTTATTTTTTAATTTTCATTTCTCATTAAAATTTTGTGAAAAAAATTTACTAGATTAAATGGAAAACAGAAATATATACCCGTATTTGAATTTAAAATTGGGATCCCTATTTGGGAATCACACTGATATTATCTTTGTTATAAAATTTTGAAACTAACCCAAAGGAAAAGGAAATTCTATTTACTACTCAAAACATCCGAAGAAAATTGGTTCTACAGCATATGAGCAATATTTTGGGATATATCTGTGGCTAAAAGATTTAAATATCTTTTCTATCATGTCTGATTGGCAGCAAAACTGTAGAAAGGGTGCTCAAAATTATCAATACTGCCATGAAATAGCAGTGTGGATGGTTTTTAAGGATTTTTGTCCATCCGAAGAAAATGACACAAATATTTTGGAAACCTGAAGAAAACCAACCTACCATCCTGGTATGGCTGTATTCTAATCGTTAATCAAATGGTTTCGAATGGTAACGGTTGACAGAAGCAACCATTTCAATTGACCAGTGTAATGGTGTTGTAGCTGTAACTTATTATAACTTGTTACAACAGAACACCTTTCGGGAAAGAGTTTGAAGCTTCTGCACATACACATCTTGATTCACATAAAGCAGAAATGGACACAAATCACTGGGTTATTGTTAGTGGTAATCCGAGTGATGACATCACAACTCAGTTTAACAGGTTGGTATTTGTCTAACAATGGGCGAATGCCAAAATTATCAACGATACCGGCACCACTTTCATTCAGATGCAGAGTTTCAAAATTGTAGCGAAACCTATACGTATTTAGTTCCGTTTTCTTGAAAACAAAGATCAACCCCACCAACATATTTCCATGCCCACTTCTAACTGTACATATGCACCTATGGCAGTACGGACTTTTATAAATGGAAATATTCTGGTTTCAATTGTGATTTCAAGGACTCACAAAATTGTTTCGAGTGATCATTAGTTAGTCCAAAGTATCCAGTTGTGGACCTAGAAGATTCAAATCCTAAACCTGGCTCATTCCCAGTCAGAAACAGATCGTCTAAGCATGAACAGACGCAGCGCAGCCATCTGCGTATCAATGCCTGACAAAACAAAATTTCTGATCGGGATACGTCAAGCCATTCAAACTCACGTCACCTACAGTTTATTATGTTTCACAACCCTTAAAGAGCTGCCAATAGGACAGGATCAGAACGGAAAATTTTTCCACAGCACAATAAAAAACATTTCTAACAATATTATTTTCCACCAACTTTCCAGACCCGAGCCAACAGCAAGTGGAGGGGCACCACAACCTTCAGCACGACCAATTGACAATACAGTAGTACAGGACGAGGGAAAACCTTCACCTAGACCCGCTGAAGAAGCTGCTATTCCAGAGCAAAAAACTAACTAAACTAATTTTAAGTAATCTTCAATTCTTCACATCAAATAATGCCCAGTCCACATTCAGATGTTTTTTTCTGTAAATAAAATTGAACATATAAAGCAGATTGTTTTTTATTATCATTTTCAATAGTCTTCATCATTCATAGTTTGATAATGTTATAATAAACACAAACATAAAGACAAGATACACATCAAATAAAAATATAAAACACAGGGCCAAATAACGACCAAAAGAAAAAAAGCATTCTTTATTATGTCCAAACTTAAAAAAAAAACAATATAATCAGGATATTTAAACTTGGTATGACACCACAACATCTTCATTTAAATAAATTTAGTTAGTGAGAGCACGATTCGGCATAAACTCGACATGATTAGACAAACATATTCCTTGGTTGCAAAATTGATTATGTCAGATACTTGCGTTATTAAAAATGCCATATTCATAAAAACACAAGAGGGAAACTTTAGCCACAATAAATTGAAAACTCATCTAATTGAGCAAAGCATAGTGCAGGAATAAAACTTAAAAACCGTGTTAGTGTCGAATTGGATTTTATTCAAGACCATACAATCTTATTGACATAACAATTGTACGCAATCAGTTACCTGAAATCCTAGCAGTTGAATGTTTTGATTATTAGATTTGATTAGAACTTTGTAAAATTTAGCTTTGCACAAGGCCACATATAAATGTATTCAAAAAATTTAATTTAAATAATGTCTATAGTTTAAAGAATGGCGTTTTGAAATTTCATATTATGAAAATTTACGTGTTTTAGCACATTTGGTAGCAGCGCGGCAAAATCCGGATTTCGTCATAAAATGAATTTTTAGAATATTATTAATTAAGTAAAAGATATCATACATAACAAACAACTGATAGTTGAAACTTTAACTTGTGAAAAAATTTGGGTCACGTCGACAGAGATATTTTCACACCTGAAATATCAAAGCAATTTCCCCTGCAATAATTTTAAATCGATTTTTGCAATGTTGAACTGCAAGAATGCTATAAATTCATGCTCCATATTGCAATAAATTATCTCGGTCTACATCAAAATTATTAATATAATGAACTTAGAAAGTGGGTATAAAATCCTAATAAGTTACTACACACCCGGATCACATAATATTAAATCCAAGTCATCTGAACCAGAAAATAAACACATTTTCTAAAATTAGGGCCAGTGATGGTACATGACGTTTCGTGCTCAATCTGTCACCAGAACTTTGACAAAATAAAATCTGATCGTCTTATTTGACCTGTCTTTTGCTACAACATACAGCGAAAGTTCATTTACTTGAAACAGAAAATTGTTTGATTCTTGTACCTTGTACCACACAGAGTTATGTGCATGGATAGATTGTTGACATGGACCCAAACAATAAGAGAAAAATATGTTAAAAACTTTTCGAAAAGTTACAACTTTTCATTTTCAAACAAATCAACTAATCTTGTTTCATTTGATAGAAAAGTAAAATTGGAACTTTTTGAAACATTTAGATATTATTTAACTCTTGTTACTTAGTCCCTATTGTTAACTCTATTACCAGCCCGATCCCCCTTTTCAAAGCGCGCATAAGGTATGCCGAGCACCTCCTCGTTCGCACTTACACTCAAAGTCATGGCATATAACTTGGTCTAGGGGGTGGTGGAGGAGGGGGTAGTGGTAGATCTGGTAGCGTCACAATCTTCCTCGGCTCCCTCTTGAGCAATGACGGTGGATTCAAAGGTGCAGTCACTCCGTCGCTTGCTTGTTTGGGCCCAGGATGTGGTGGAGTTAACGGTTCGTAGGATGGTCGATCAGGTGAAGCCATTGGCTGTTTATTGATCTGAAAAGAATAACAGATGCTGATGAGTAAGAAGATTTTACTGGAGTCCTGATTTGAGACTTCTTCCATCAAAAATCACACCTAACCAAAGCTCATTATTTCGGATTATCTCATACTACATATTTTCTATACTATTGAATCAGTAGTAGGCGAGATATTGCGAAGACAATACAATGACGCATGACTTCGATTTTCAACGCTTAAGTATGTTACAAATGCTAGAATTTAGCATTTCTTAATCTGGGGTATATAGCCACTTCTTGCGAGTGGATCACTCTGACGCCCGTACCAACGTCCACTTATAGATGGACAGAATTGTTGGATATGATATATGATCTCGGCTTAGCACACTCCCAGTTATTACACTCTGGGTTGAGAAGTGGGCATGAATTAACGAGCCAGACTTGACAGGACTCGAACCAGAGATCTTCAACCTGCGATGCCAACATGTTTAACAACTACATAAGTTGACAAGACAGAAAAATTGTGCCAGCTGTAGGGATTTTTGGCGAACTTTCTCAGTCCAGATTAACTGCTAATCCAAAGCTGGCCTAGTAGCCTATTGATTTTTTATTGGCAACTAGTGTCGGTAACATTATGCTTCGCTAATTGATACTAGTTAGCGCTACAATTTGTGAATTTTATTTGCAACATCCTTATCTTTTAGTTACTTCATTTGCTGTTTTGTTTGACTAAATGTTGAGTCTGATATCTGATGTGTGCATTATCTACTACTTTACCAAACATTGAACAACTCGTTACCAAAAAGCAAGGGCATCCGTCACATCAAATATAACTGATGTAATTTGATTCCTTCGTTATTTAATAAATGAACATCACTTTATATATTAGGGGTAAATCTGATAATCATCTTTCTTAAAAGGTTAATAAATACAAAAAAGTTTGAGAACAACTGACTAGATAGATGAAAAATAGAAATAAAAAAAAATTTACATTCTATTCAAATTCAACAAATTTGTTTTCATTTGCTGAGTAAAAAAAACAGCTTACCAAAGTGCCTATTCCATGCCTAGTATGCTCATCTAACTCGTTCAGAGCATTTTTGCATGAGCAGTATGTAGAAACGGACATTAAGTTTCTGCATCTTTGATCCAACAAATTTAGCATAGTGGCGAGTTGATGGTTATAACATTATATTATAGTCTTTTCATAAATTAAAAGAAGACCATGTGAAGGATTCAGTCAAATAGAGAAAGCAATACCAAGCCAGTGACTCATGTCTTATGTCATGCACATTAAAATAAATAACACCAAATCATTTTTACAAAATCGAATCTTCAATTCCTATACCATAAATAATTTACCTTTCCATCCAATTTACTTCTCATCTTTTCTTTTTTGTAAGAACTTTTCTGTTGATATTTTTCAATATATCTTCTTATTAATCTTCTTATTTTAACATTATTAACCTCCATATTATTCTCAGATGAACAAATCTAAAGCAAAAAAATGTTTGCCAAAATTCTATCCAAACTAATGTTTTATTGAACATAAGCTATAAATCATTAGCAATGTTATTTGAGGGCAGGGTTGATGACTTCAAGAACCTTCAGACCATCGAGACAATGTATACTGGTATGTATGACATACGCAAGAGATGAAGGAAAAGGTGCATGACAATACCAATGCTCAGGGCAAATACAACCTACTGTGCACTTTAATATGGCGGTGAGTTCTGTTTGGGATTTTTCAGTCAAGGGCGCTATGTTTCTGCAGCTCTATTGCCGTAATTTGGATCCTTTAAGGCCTTTAATAAAAAATATAGATATCTATAATTTGATCAAATCTACAGGTGCTCCTGACACACAGTGATTGAAATACAAAAACACTCACCTTATTTACAGCTCGTTTCATAATTTCTTTATATTCATGTTTATCGATTTCACGTCTCTCATAATATGGTTTGATTGCCAGTTTCGCTTCCTCAACAACTCTTTCTTGAAACTGAAGTTTTTTCAGAAGCTGTCACGCAATATAGAGAGTTTATTAAACAAAATATCTCACAACCCTAAAAAATTGTTGATAAGAGCATTTTTTTTGCAGTAGCCAAAAATGACCAAAATATGAAGTGAATATTTGAAGTGTCAGAGGTAATATTTATATTCAATCACGCGAACTGACAGCAAATAAGTCGACCAAATATTAAGTGAGCCAAGCAATAAAAATTCTCAGTAAAAATGTCACTATTAGATTTGATTTGCTACTCAGACACCCGAAGAAAATAGATTCCATTGGAAAAATTTGGCAAGTATTTCATGACATATCTCTTGTTAATAGCTGTAAGAATAAGCTCTTTTTGAGAGCCTAATAGTATATAAAATACTGTAAAGGGGGCTCATAACGATCGGCACTGCTATGAAATGGCAGCATTTTTTATGCAGCAAAAGAAAATGATATGAACATTTCGGACTTGAAGAAAAAAACGAAACTATTCCAGCTTGGCCTGGGAATGCCTTGAGTTAGAGAATAACAAAGATTGATCATGATTTATTTGTTATTTTTATTAATTTTATAAGAATCATTATGCAACCCAATAACAAATCAGTATTTTTTTTCTTAAAGGGCAGCAATTACAATTATCGAAAATATTTTGAAACAGAACTCCATAAACTAAATTGAATTTTGAATTCAATTTAAAATAAATTCTCTTAACCAGCAAATGTTTTGTTGGTTTTCAAAACAAATAATAAGTAAAATCCAAAACATACATTGAAAACAACAAAATACTTTACCCCTGTCTCTTTTCCTTTGTTATACATTTCAACAGCAGATGATTCAATGTTATCAATAGATACTGGTGATAAACCATCTTCTTCTTTCACTTGACCCTTGTGTTTCTTGTCAGATTTCATGAACTAGAAAATATTAAAAGAATTAGAACTAGACATTCAAATCTGTTTTCAAGTGGATATTTCAAAAAAAAATCCTACGAATTGAATCCTATTGTTGTCCTAAATATATTTTATCAAAATACGCAGAAAGCTCAAATCAAGGTTGCACGAGATATATCACACACAAAAATCTCCTGAAACCATGAGTGTGCAGAGAACTACATGACTGCAGGTGATAAGGAAGATTAAAGAATCCTTATATCTCAAAGATTTTGTCACAAGCTTTTAGCCATGTAGGTCAAAACAATCAGAAAAGCAATAAATTTCAAAGCTTGGAACTTTGCAAAAAAACTTCTTGCATAAAATGATTTGTGACACTGTGGATGTGAAATATGAAAAGGCAAAGTGTGAGTCACTGTTGGATCACACTGCTAACGCGTGGTCCATCTGTGGCTGAAGCTTCAATTACATTAGAATATTGCTATGTAATATCTTTTTAGAATGAAATTTTCGATCATGAGACAGTCGAAAGAATTTTGACTTACACATTCTGTATACAGACATGTATACTATCATATACAAAACTAAACAATGTCACACATCCTAAATCTAACGTTGAAATTTATTCATTCGATTCGAAGAACTTCACAAAACTATTCGCAATTAGTAGCAAATCGACGAAATATGAGTTGCTGATAAAAAAAAAAAACGAATGGTTAATCTATAATTTTAATTTTTTAGCTATTTGCAAGAGTCACATTGAAGACAGACTTACTTTGTCTAGTTGAAGATGTTTCGAAAGTTCAGCAATACTTAATATAGCATTTTGAGCTGCTGATTTCTGTTGCGGATTCAAACCGATAAAATTTAAGATTTGAGTTGGATTTAAAACTGATTGTTCTTCTGTTTTCTTGGAATCTGAAAAATCTTCTTTTGCTTTATCTGTGATATGAATAATTAAAAACATGAAAAACCCTATGAAAAAATCTGGCATACCACAAACCAAATTTAAAAAAAAATTCGTATCAGCCAAACTTTTAGCGTGGTACTCAAAAAATTGATTTGAATGTAATCAAAATTACAAATATAATTTGTTTTATAAATAAACATTATAAAATCCAAACGAACAAATTTATTTCTAAACATAAATGTATTGACCAATGAACTGTAACAGTCAAGTATTTGTCTAATTTCGCAAAGAATATTTTGGTACACATCAAATTTGGCTACAGAATGAATCAGTTCAAAACAAAATCGAAATAAACCTAAACTGATTATGATGGTATAATAAAGTAATACCGATTCAATTCAAAAACGCAAATACGTAAAACCGAAAATTCAAACATGAGAACTTAACATTCACTCACTATTTTGGTAACTATAGATAAATTGCAGTTTTAAAATTTTTAATTTGTTTAGCATAGAAGCAAAAATTGGACGGTACATTCTGGCCTATTTTCTCGACTGATTATTTCGATTACTCGTTGAACTTCGATATTCGAAAACGATAACAATGCAAACAAAGGAAGGTTGCTGACCTAAAGTCACAAGACAAATATACAAACCAGTTAACTCCAACTTCTGTGATTCTTTGACATCGAGATCATCTGTTGGCGAATAAGCATCATTTTCTTGTTCACCTGAAAAAAAAGATTCAATTATTCATAAAAATACAAATGAATCCAGGGATGCAAGCAGCCTTTTCATTAGAAAGGATGTTTAATACCCCTTTATTAAAATTCTGCGTGGTAATTTCAATCAAGACGAATGAATCGACAAGAGCACTCTAGCTAGGACTTTGATGTATATTCAAAGTAGGCATGACATTTTGAGTAAAAATCAAAATGGAAAAGCTAAATCAGTAGTCTTTGACTCTGTGTTACTGTTATTCATGTCATGCAGATAGATAGATACAATACTGAAATGGCAAGTGATTCAATCATCAGAGCCATTCCAACAAAGTTAAAATGAATTTAGTACAAACAATATTAAAGATTCAATCTAGTTTTACAATTCAAAGTTGAATATAATTAAAGTACTAGATTTAACACATTTGATAGCAAATGCAGCATGAAATTTGACATATACATAAATTATAATGCATTATTGTGAAATAGTGAATAAAAACATTGAAGAAAGAAATCAACCTTACTCAGAATTTTAATACACTCGGCTATTCCAATTGCGAAGGTGACTGCAATTTTTTAATGATTTGTAAAGCTTACCAGTACTAGAATCACTACGTAATCCGGGTATTTTCATTGCAGGTGTTTTGCTATCAGTTGTTGTGTTGGTTGGAGGAGGTGGTGGTGGTGGGGGAGGAGTGGAAGGAGTCACTTTGTCTGATTTTTTCGACGTTGATTCATTAACATCTTTTTTGACAATAATTTTTGTGTCCCTCTTCACCTCCACAGCCGCTGCTATAGCAGCCAACTTGTCATCAAGTGACTTTCCAGTAACCACTTGATCAATTTTTTTTTTCGGTATTTCGACAATAGTCGTATTGGTTGTTGTTATTATTTGTTCTGTATTTTCAGGTAATGCTTCAGATGTGTTAATTTGTATCAAGGCTGAAGATTTTGTTGTCGATGATTGCTCGGTATTCCACGTTGTTTGATTCGTGGGAACTTCAACAAGTGTACGAAGTGCTGAAGCTTGGTTTGATCTGAAAACGAATTTAACAAGATTATTAAAACTGAATCAGGGATAAGATTTCAGATTAAAATCAAATTCACAAGATTCGAATGTGAATAAAAAGTATCATATCATTTGAAGCATTGTATTTGTGGTTTCGAGATTGTAATCGAGATTGTAATGGAAGCTGACATATGTGAATGGATAATATAGAAAGACTGGATAATTTGGGGAGTGGGGGGGCTTAAAATGGCATTCAAATTAATATTGTTTAAGCTCAATAGATACTGTGCGGGAAATGTGTGGAAATGCAGGTTAATAATACAAGATCTTTAGAAAAATCTCATATACAAATTTGTCGTGCCAACCAAAAGGTCCAATCACCAGCTACAGCACCTTGATCATGTACATGTTCTCAAAAGTATATTCTATGAGGTCGCACGGTGTCTCATTCCACATTAGCCATATGAGAATGGCGACCAACGCTTCCGATATAATTAATTCAGTCGAAAAGCAAGACAGCTCATTTAATGTAAAAGAGTTTTTTTTATGGTTCCCCACTTATAGCTACCTACACCTTATACAGCCAGCAACTTATAGACGGGCAAGGTTGGAATTACTGGAAAGATATGATCTTGTCTGTTCGGCCTGGGTTGGCAACTCTTGAAAGACTTTTTAACCTGGTTTTGTGCGAACCAAAAAAAATTCCTCAACCAAAATCCTATTCAAAAAGCAGTAACAGGAAAGTTTTTTTAATCGAATAATGAAGTCAACAAGTAATCGGAAATCATACTTTGGTATAAGATTATCTGGTATAAATTCTTCGTCTCCTAAATCATGATGATGATCCTGCATTGCATGATGGTTAGATGTCATTCTTCCACCACTAATTGTTGCGATAGGTCGAGGGCCGGCGTCTTCATGCAAAATTTCTGAATTTAGAAAAATAAGGACATAAAATTTTTGATGCAACAAAATGACTTACGGGGTGTCATAAACTTCTTTTTTTGCATATTATTTTCTTCAGATAGACAGAGTTTCAAAACCATCGACACTGCTATTTCATAGCAGTATTGATGAATTTCAACCCTTTTTTACAGTTTGTTTGCTACAAAACACTCAAAACAAGGCATTTTTATCTTCTAGCAGGAGATATATTAAGAAGTATTGGCCATTTGCTTGATTTTCTTCAAATGGAAACCATTTTTTCGGGTATCTGACAGTAGCTAAAATTTTGCCAGTCTGATGACAGACATATCATTCCACAAAATCACCTGCAAGTATGGCTGCAACATTGCTCACCAACCTCATGATTCTTTAATATTTTTTACTTTGTCTTTCTCAAGAATATATTTCAAATATAGAACATGGAGGAGCAAACACTGCAGAGATTCAACATTCCTCATTAACGATTTTACCTCTACGCTTTACAGAAAATAAAGTTGATTCTGCTGCACTGCGGAACGCACTGACGGGCACAGGTGACTTCGATTTTTTTTCATAGCGAGGTGGTGGAGGAGACCTGATACGTGATGTTTGAAACCTATCTTCTCGTCTTCTATTTCTCGACTTGGAACGGGATCTGCAATACATAATAAAATGTGAACATAAATGATAGTTACCAAAAGATAAAACGGAGCTACTGGTCGATTCTGACATACGAAATTTTTGAAACGGGTGGCAGAATACTGTTGTTTTGAAGGGATTCAACACATCTAAGGCATTTTTGTTGACTAAGGCATTTGAAAAAGTTTCAACATCAATCAATTTTAGAGGAAATCGACTCAATTCATGGAAACTAAAATTTTTTCCTGATAAAAAGTACCTGGATCGCTTTGATCGATCCCAAGATCTTGATTTTCTCCTGTCTCCAGAAATTCTTCTATCTCTATGCGATTCCCTTCTTGGACTAACAGAACGTTTCCTTCGATTTCTGCTCCTGTGGGGAGATGGTGACCGTCTACTTGTTCTAGATTCATAAAAATTTTAGAAAATTAGGAAAAGACGGTACCAAAAATAAAGCATTTAATTACACCCTTGGTCCAGTGGTGGCTAGAAAATACAAAACCAGACTAATTGTGATACAACTAGAAAATTAAAAAAAAGTTATTTAATATCAGTCTCATGCAACAGTCCCATGCCTTATGTATCAGATCATGCTAATAAGGTATTCATGGCTCATCGGCGCATTCCTGAAAAGATAAAAACTTGGATTGAATTTGTCATATCATTATTTGAGGTTTGAGATTTGTATCTTTTTCCTGTTCTATCTTGTTCTCAGTGGCATCAAAAATTATATATTGTCAACCCTGAGAATGAGCCACTGATTAAAACACTTCGGGTGTCTGAGTAGCAGATCAGCTGTTATTCTGCTTCTATCCCTAACTAAACAAGTTTGAATAAAATTTTTTCTGACTGGGGGATGAATCAATGTATCTGGATGTATGGAGTAAATCATACCTTCGATTTCTGGAATCTGAAGATTTCCTCCTATCTCTCTCTCGCTCTTTAGATCTCGACCTTTTCCTTCTTGGTGATCTGGACTTGGTTGATCTTTTTCTAGATCTGGGTGAAGCGGATTTTTTGGAATCAGGAAAGCGAGGATCTGGTAAGAGATCTTTTCTTTCGTCAACATCTTTCGACCATAGATTCTCTTCTTCAAAAGTATTTGTTACTGGTCCTTCTACGGTTAGATCTATTTCTTCCGGTTTAGATTTCTCATCAGGTGAACCTGTTAAATCAACAAGGTTGTTTTCAGAAACTTTGTCCTCGCTATGCAAGTGCAACTTGAGATCTTTTATTGCAACTTGTTGAGGATTACTGGGCAAACTATCTTTTTCCAAAGTTCGTTCTGAATTCTTTTCGACAACAACTGGTGAATCTGCAAAAATATCTTCAGCAATTGGGGGTGTTTCACTCGCTTCGACTTCCTGTGGCGAACGATTTTGATTTAATTGCTCTGGTCCTTTTGCTGCAATAGAGAAATCGTTTTTAACAACTGGAATTGACTTTTCATCGAGTAAAATATCAGGTTCCGATGCATTGTGAACTTCATTTTCGATTTTACAGTGGGATGATTTATCTGCATCAGAAACTGGTATTTTTCTAGCCTCACTCAACGAGAAAGAAGTGGCAATAGCAATACTAGGTGTTTTCTTCCTTTCCTGCCATCGTTTTCTAGATTGTTCAAGAAACTCTTCTGCATAACTCAATGTTTCTTTAATTTCTTGAGAGGACGTGGGTTCTGGCGATACTGGGTTTGACTCTGGAGAAAGAGAGGAAGGTGACATAGGCGATGGACTCCTTAGATTAGTAGGAGGTAGTTCGGCTTCCACTGCTTCACTTGGTGAATATACTTCGTCTCTTAATGGTGTTGAAGGTGAATTGACACCTTTATTTACAGTTGGTGAAGGTGAATTCGCAGAAGAAAATTTATTTACATTTATAGGAGATGTGACTTCGGCAGAACCATCATTAAGAATTGCCTCGGTAGGGGAATACATTTCATCACCGCCTGGTGATGTTGCAGGTTGTTCGCCATCATTCACAACCTCGTCTTCATCAAGATCAGCCAGTGCTTCAAATGGAGAATAAATTTCATCACCCTTGTCTTCAGTCACAAGAAGTGAAGTTTTATCTTCTTCCTTCCGCCTCTGAGATTTTACTTTGACAGGATTCGAATCTGCAGCAATGATGGTTTCCTTCTTGGGTGGAGTAGGTGTTCGTAAAGGAGACAAACAGTCAGAATTTAGTTCATGACTCGAGAGCATTCTTGTTAAATCGGAATGTTTGACGCCACGAACTTCATGTTGTTTACTCTTCTTTTTTCTCTTCTTTTTCTTATCTTTATCAACTGGATGTGGAGATTCTTGTTCTTCATCATTTATATTTTCCTCTTCCAGTGATGCAGATGGTGATTTGTGCCGCCTTCTCTTACGTTTGACTTCATCACTTTTATCCTCTTTGTGACTAGATCTTTTCAGCTTGACAGATTTTTTCTTTGAGTAATCATTATCATCAAAATATTCTTCAACTTCCTCCTTATGTTTATGCTTTTTCTTTTTCCTAGTTTTACTTTTAGAATCTTCTTCCACATCTTCGTCGCTTTCTTTCCCTTTTCGTTTTTTCTTCTTAAAAATCTTAGATGGCAACAATTCGTCTTCAGATTTTTCTTCTTTTGGCATCTTCCTCTTTTTACGAGCCTTTTTTTTTCGTGACGACTCATTTTCAGATTCATCTACAAATTGATCGTGAGACGAGGAAACAGCTCTTGATTCCTCGATACTCTGCACAGTGATAATTATTGAACTTTCATCCAATTTCTTAGATTTCTTCTTGGATTTGTGAGAATGCGAAACATCTCTTTCTTCATCAATCGTTTCATTATCACTACGTGGTGGTGTACTGTAGGCATCTTTTTTCTTTTTATGTTTTTTACGTTTCGGAGAATGAGAAAGATCTTTATCTTCGATGTCATAAATAGAAGTATCCTTTTCATCAACTTCATGTTTTGATCTGCGAGAGTGTTTTTTGTGTAATTTTAGACTTTTTGTGAAATCCGCATCACGATTTCTGAAATGTTCTTCTAAAATATTATCTATGTCCGATACCTCTTGGTCATTATCCAAAACTTTCTCTTTTTTGGATTTGGATTTAGGCTTCTGTTCTGTATGGGCATCCAGTTCAACATTTGAAGTTCTTCGTTTTTTCTTCTTTTTGCTAGATTTAGATTTGACAGATTCAATATTTTTTAGGTCTTCATTAACTATTTCCCCATCTTCATCATTAACCTCTATCTTCTTTTTATTTTGCTTTTTCCCCTTCCCTGATTTCCGAACGCTTTTTTCAGTAAGAACAACTTCATCTTCAGAACTATGCCGATCTATCAAACGCTTTTTCTTTTTGTCTGTTAAGGTATGTTCTTTGGCAACAAGCAAATCATCCTCAATCCAATGATTTTCTTCCTCTTCCTGCTTTTTTTTCTTATGTTTTTTAGATTTGCGAGTGTCGCCATCTTGATTCTCCTTTACATGCTCTTCTATTACAGTTTCGTCATTAGAAATATTTCTCTTTTTTCTATGTCGTTCACCACTTTTTCTTTCATAATCATCGACAGAATGCATAGATTCTTTCCTGGAGTTTCTATTTGATTTATCTCTATCCTCCTTGTTACGAGAATGTCTTCTCTTTGAAGAACTTCGAGACCTTTCCTTTCTTGAATGATGTGACCGGTCATGATTTCTAGCATCCCTACGATAATGGGGGGATCGTGTCCTACTTTTTTGTTTGTGATGATTCCTTTTTGCCTGGTGATCTAGAATGACTTCCATGTCTTCCACCAGAGCGAGATCTACTCCATTTTCTTTTCGAACGAGAGTTACTTGAAGAACGTGAACCATGGCGGTGGGATCTGTGTTTCGATCGTGGCGACTTTTCGCGATGCCGACGTTCACGACTTTTAGAGCGACTCCGCCTGTGCCTGCTTGATCTGTCTCTTGAAGAGCTTTTGGTTGCTTTCGTTTCATCGATTTTCGATATTGTTTTAACTTTTTCAGAGTCAGCATCCGCTGCTTCTTCTGTGAATGAGGATTCTTTAATATTCGCTTCTATTTCTTCTGCCTTTTCTACAGCTGTAATATCATTTATATCGTTAAGTTCAGTCTCCTGATTTTCTATTTTCGTCTCTATTACAGAATCATCAGTCACCAAACTACTTTTTGAATTTTGATGATCTTTCTCCTGTGAGTCTATAGATTTTCTCACTTTGAACTTTTTGAAATGGACTGGGGTTGAATCAGTTGCACCCGAACTAAATCCAGGTAGTTTAACAACGCTAGTTGCATCCTGAGAGCTGGAAAGTGAACGAACTTTTTTCCGCCAGGCAGAACTAGGACCTGGAGGACCATCTGGCTCCATTTTCTGATCCATGCTCAACTTATTATCAATAGGTTCTGGATCTGCAAACATGTCAAATTCTGGAGATGGTGCTGATTTGTTTGTTTCTTTACCTGCAGGCTGTGCTTTTTCACCAGGCTTTGTCACAGGTTCAGCTGCATCCAAATTGCTGTCAAGTAATTCATCCAGCTCTAAATCAGTAATAAAAGAACCATCTTTTTCCGCAGACTTAGACGAGGATTCTGGCATTGTTATATCGTCCGACTTATCTTTTTGCTTTTCTTCAAATTCTTTCTTCACATCAATCGCACCATGCGATGAAAATTTCGAAAACCCAGATGTAGACGACTCAGCTTCTTTTTCCTCATTTTCTTCTTCTGATAAAGTTGGTTCAAAAGGATCATAAATATCTTCTTCTGCCCCATTATTATTTGGTTCTTCATCATCTTCTGTTGGATCGAAAGGATCATAAACATCCTCGGAAGTTGTTGCTCCTTTCTTGACTTTGGAATCAGTTTGCTTATTTGGTAAATTAAAAATTCTTTTAATCTGTATTTTTCGTCCAGTTTTAACAGCACTAGTCTGTGAATTTTCAGTTTTATCGGAATTTTGACCCATTTGATTAAATCGCTTTATTTTGAATCGCTTTTTAGCAGAATTAGTTAAACTTGGACTTTCAAAATGATCATTGTCTGTTTTGTCATCCAATATTTTCTGGCCGGAAATATCATTAGAACGACTTGATAAATGATTGCCAACAGAAGATTTTTGTTCTCCATTTGATGTGTTCTGGTTAGACGCCCCACTTGCAGATCCGTCACTCGTTTTTGAAGATGATTTACCTTAACAATAGAAGTTGAAATAACGAATAAACAACAACCATTATGACTTGCCAACTTTGTGTGTTCTGCATGGGTAAAACTTACTATAGAACAGAACTAGATAATTACGGAAACAATATGCATAACTTGTACAATAGGAAAAAGATTCAAATTAGAAGCAGAAAGAAAGATGGTGGCAGAAAAATGTTTTTCTACAATGCTGTTAACTCGACAGGACATATAAAAGCTCCATAATGCACAAAAATACTGTATTATTATTTAAGAAGGACAGAATTATTCAATATATAATTTTAAAATGTATTTAGAGCATTTATGAGCTTATTTTCAAATAGTCATTATGAACAATTCAGAACCATATTTTCCCCCAGGCGAGGTAATTGTCCTCCACTAAACCCAAAAACTGTTGTTATACTGAGAGCTGATTATTTTTACCCCTTTGGGTTTCTTTTGCTCCAGCCAGAACATTTTAACCGTATGGCAGTTCAAGATGTATTCCATCAATTTTCCTCGGATACCCTACATTCTGTCAGTCTGTTTACTACCCAATCAGAAATTTTATCGTTGAGAACGCGGTCCATCAGTGACTCATGCTCGACAAAATAAAATTACCAATTGAGTAAGCTATTAACCAATCAAATATTTACCTGTTGAATTGTTATCAGGAGAATTGGCACATATTCGACCATTGTAACGTTCATTTTTCAAATTTATTCTATTTTTATTATTATTCTTTTTTTCTCCAGAACCAATCGCAACTTCATTATTCGTTGTTGATAATTTAGCGTTGGAGTTATTAATTTTATTAGAAACTATTTGTGGGCAGTTTGGTCGCCTCACTCGTAGAGTTCCACCTCTCTGTAAACTGATACTGCTGCTTGGTGTCATCAGAACTTCTTGACCACTCAATATACTGCCCAGCAAATCAGGGACTGGAGCTGGAGGTGGGGATGGTCGCCTGAAAGATCAAATGGTCAATAAATGACTTCAAACATCCAATACTGAGATCTGACCTTGACCTGTAAACGGGGATGTCCAAAACGAATCGAAAACATTGGATTGGAAATGAGCACATTCAATACAGTAAAGATTCTTGATTTTAGATATATTTCATAAAAAGGCCTAGAAAAATTTGCTCTTAGCCATTTTTGCACTTCAAATTAATAGTGTTCCATGTCTGGTGATAAAACTGTGAATAGTGTAAGGTACG
Organism: Styela plicata; assembly: GCA_963675895.2. NCBI lineage: Eukaryota > Metazoa > Chordata > Ascidiacea > Stolidobranchia > Styelidae > Styela > Styela plicata. The sequence goes on from OZ023140.1 coordinate 20,068,860, forward strand.
TGTGGCGACCCAGGAGTTGAGAAGCACTGAGTCATATCATAAACCTGGTCATATGCCTATGAATTAGCCTAAAGCAGATAAAAGTGACACAGTGTCAATATGACACATATACAAAAATATCAGAAAGCATCAAGAATTGTATATCAGGTATGGAAATTCTAAAAACTACCTTTGTTGCAATTCATCCATTCGACTTCCAAGGGTTAAAATGGAAGGCAGAGGAGTGTTGAAACGAAGAGCTGAGCATGATAATTGTCTGTGTTTCTGCGCAATCAGGTAACCTGGTGTATGTTCATCCTCACTGTAAAAAGAAAATGTAACACTCTCTATATGCAAGACACGGTAATAAATAAATAAAGATAAATTTTTACTAGCCTTGCTCATGAAAATTATGGTAAACAATATTAGACATTGAGATAATTAGAATGTTGTAACAGAGTGGCAAAATGTCATCTACTCAGACACACAACTCTCACCACAGCAGAACACCGAAACTTATAAAAAGTCTGTGACCATGACACATTATTAGGCAGAGATGAACAGATGTAACAATATTGAGTAAAATAGGATGTTTTTGGATTTATCAGATACCAGAACTTTGAATGACCTTTTTTATGAGCGACTGTAGAATTTAACTATTTTCCGGAAGATTATCAATTGGAACAAATATAATATAACTGGAACTAAGCTAATTCGTCTTCCAATCCGGTCTGCAGTAAAGCTCCAAACTATCACAGGAGTAATCAATGAAATAGTAGCAGTAAAATAATCAATACCTCACATTTATATAATATGATTTTGCAAAAGTTAAACTTTAGGACTTTTAGGGACTGGATTTTGAATTATCAGAATTGGTAACTTTAGCAATAACAAAAAACAAAATCATTGATATATGACATACAAAAATGATTTTTTGGCTGCTTATCCTCTTGTTCCAATAATTTCTTTTAAAAAATATACATTTTTAAGATAAAATCAACAAAAAAATTATATTATTCTAGAATACTATATTTACTATTTTGGATTTCATTACATATTTTATTCCAATAAATACTAACCCAGCCAAATATTCATCCAATTCTGCATCTCTTCCCATCATAGTTAATGAAGGAACGAGTTGCCGTCTACTTGACCGAGGTACTCTAGTATTTGAGTCATTACTAGTCTTAGCCGGTGGCTTTGCTGAACCTGCTAAAAAAATTGGACATTTTGAAATTCTTACTATTACTTTTGCCTCACCATTATCATTCAAATAGGTAAGAAAAACATACCTAATATACCAAAATTTAATTTTTCTCAAGATTTGACAAAAATCGTGAATCAGCCTTATAATAAGCTAAATAAATTTAAATCAGGACGACAGAATCTCATTTTTATTCAGGTTTCCAAAATATAAATGTCATTCTCCTCGAATATACAGAATAGCTTGATTTTGAACATTTTTCTACAGTTTGGTTGCCACCAAACACTCAAAAAGAGACATAATCATCTTCTAGCTAGAGATATATTATACATTGATCATTTGGTCAATTTTTCTTCTATAAAACATATTTACTTAAGGTGTCTCAGTAGCAGAGTAGCTGACATTATGCTAGTTACAATCAAATATGCTTATCCCAAAAAAAAATTCATATTTATTTTAGCAATTTGAAAACAAGTGCAATATACTCACTCCGTCTAGTATTATTGCACCTTCGCTTTCCTCTTGATTTGCTTCGCTTTCCTTTTCTATTCGATTTCCCCTTCTTAGACGTTGTTTTCCTTTTTCTTGATCTAGATCTTGACTTCTGCCTTTTTCTTCTTGTTGGAGCTCGATACGTCTGCCGTGTATTACTAGAAGTTTCAACAATTTCGAACCTTGCTCCAGCTCTTGCCAGAATATCATCTACAATCGCATCGATTTGCTGAAATAGAATACAACATGAAAAGTAATATAGCATGCACAGTGGCGAATTTTGAAACCACAGTGTCAGAGTCTTGTTTTTCTTCAGATAACAGAAGCCTTCGAGGCATTTTGGTTATATTAAATTTTATGACGTGATATGTAGTGATGTTGTAGTCAAGCAATCTCAACTGAGATTACTCCAGGTAAGGATTCGCAATAAAATAAGTAAATATGTTCATTTTAATAGGTTTGTGGGCTTGATAGTCTATAGGTTAACATGTTGGCATTGCAGACTGAATATCTCGGGTTCGAGTCTGGCTCGTTATTCCAGGACTACCACTCAACACAGGGTGTAATAAATCATAAGGAGTAGACTAAGCTAAACAGGAAATAGCATATCTTTCCAACGATTCTAACAGTGCCCATCTACATGTGGTACTGATCCTAGAGCCTTCATCAGGGTGATAGACACCAAAATGTGGCTATAAAAAGGTGTAATTGTTTTGGATTACAGATTCAAGTGTTACAAATTCACAAACCAGTTTCAAAATGTCAGATTTGATTGAAATCAGTGGCATATTTTCTCTACTTTGCAGAATTATGTTTTTGTTGCAAAATGAATCAATTTATCGTCCAAAGAACAATTTTATTTTGATCAGAATCTTTGTTTTTGGTGTTGTTACATCTGGATAAAGTTATCTGCAATATTTAGTGGTAATGCAGCAATATCAGAAGTTATTCAAATGTTAAAAAAACTTAAAATTTCTTTTTTTGTCCAATGATTAAACTAAATATAAAACTGGTATAGAGATTTGAAAACCAGAAAAAATTTAAAAGAAAAACCTGAGGTGTCAAACGTATATTTATAGGACTGAATTCTATAATATAGGTAAAACTTACAGAATGTAAATCACCAGCATGAGAATGTCGGAGACGAATATCAGATATCTGGGAAAAAATTTGAAATTAAACTTTTTCGCCATTATGGAGAAATGAATGAACAGGAGCAGGTACTTTGAATCATTTCAAATACAATTTTTGACCACACCATCATTTTGTTGATAAATTGGAAAGAGGGCGAACCCTTCATCAGAGGGCGCAATCCATCAAGGATCATACTTATTAAAAGATATGTGAACAGAATTTGTATTGAATGTGGTTGGATCACATCATTACGCAAATGTGCGGCAGTTCATGCTGAACTAAATAGAAGGTATAGATAGACAAAGCACAACATAACATCGCCAATTTGAGATAATGACGACATTTTGTTGCATCAAGATAGAAATAATAGTCAAATTAATTGCCTCTTTTATTTCGCCGTGATATTCACTTTTAACCGTCTTTTGTTAGCCTTTGGTTAACAAACTATATCATTTTTTAGAATAAAATAAGTACCTGAGCACGAACTCGTTCGGTTGCTCTTGTTCTTCCCAAAGTTCTTGCATTATCGACACTTTCAAGTGAATATCGACGCGAAGGTTGGCATTGCACACAAAACCATTCACCGTGTGGCACTTCATCAAGAGGTGGATTCAAACAAGCACAATGATACCTGAATAAAATAAGAGAATGTTTCTGTTTGTATTTAGATATCGTAAGATCTTTAATGGTAGTCATTTGTAAAAAAGATTTTACACTCAAAAAAAAAAAAAAACTTACCGTATTTCGCGGCCGATAAGTCGCTACTTTTTTCCAAAACTTTTCCTACTGAGACTTATACGTTCGCTTTATACGCTTCAACCTATGTATTGTTTTTTCCCGATCCACAGCGAATTGTGAAGCGTTTTATATTACGGTATATAAAATTTATATATAGATGACGCGGCGAGCGCATGTACTTTCAAGATACGTCAAATTGTAGTGAGATTTGAATTAAATTGATAATAGACTGCACCCAAATTTACTGTGTGCCTAGCACATATTGATCTTTTTTGCTTGCCAATATTAGTGAATTTTCATTGGTACTCGTCATACATGCATTTTAATTTGATGACGATCCGATCATGTGTGATCATCAATCGGAACGGCCAGTATTATATCATTCATTGCAAAACAGCGCAATAGGAATTGTATGTAGTTTGCAATCGACGCCACCCTCTAAATTAACAAAACAAGGAATTTAAACTTAGCAAGTTCGACGCGAATTACTTTGACGTTTTGACGATGACGCAATCGACGCCAGCCTTTAAATTAACGAAACAAGGAAAAATCTTCAATTGTGACATCAAAAAATATATTTAGGTATTTAAAAGCCTGATTTATAAAAAAAAATATAAATCATTTTATCGCCAACAATATATTGTTTTAAATACCCCCTAAGAAATTTAAACTCTAAAGGTTCGGCGCGAATTACTTGACGTTTTGACAATGACGCAATCGACAGCACTCCTTAATCAACAAAATCAATCAATCAAGAAAGTTCCACAATTGTACATTTTCACACTGTGTCTGTGATAATGTTTTGAACTATTGTAGAAACTGCTTCCGTTAAGTATGTTTTGTTTATGTTCACGATATGACGTCTTAGTAGGCAATGTATTAAAACGCAAAATGTATATCTCGATAAACAATAATTACAACAACAAGAAAAGGCGAAATTAAATCAGAACCCTTCAAATTCTTCGTCTTCGGTGTCTGAGGAAAATAGATCATTGATTGGTTTGTAACGATCAGCTTAAAAGCGGGCACTTCAATTTTGTCTGAAAGGGAGTTAAATATACCAGCTTTCTTAAAACCATTCACTACGCACTCCGAGCTCACTTGTTCCCATGCTTCAACAATTCACCGCGACACTTTGAAGGGAGAAAAACGATGTTTTACGGTCATCGGCCGAAACGACATTGCACACCTGGGCAAAAACAATACTGCGCTCGTTCCATGCGTCTGAGTTAATGAATTACTGTCCGTTATTACTTTAGCGTTCGATAAGGCGCAGCGTGTGTTTCTGTTTTTGAGGAGTCGTTCACAGACGCTTTGCGACTATTACGGTGTTGCGTCATATCTGTGTACAAAATAGCAAAATGACCCTTTGCGATCATTACCACAGAGGTGCGTATACGCCGCAAAATACAGTAATTATTTCACCCTAGACCCCGCCTTCTATGTTTTGAATAAAACTATTTTAACAGAACATTTTAACAAGAACATTTGAAACACCCGAAGTACAATAAGATTCTGCTATACTGGTAAAGTCACAGCTCCTAAACTCACCCATGATCACATCCATCACAAAGTAACAAAGTATCTTCATTATCAGGCGATCCACAAACTTGGCAATATGTGAGATCATCTTCAACAACATCAGGTATTTCGGTATTTGCTATCGTAACTTTTCTTTGAAACAAACCAGCAAGTTTGGAATAAACAAAGACATTTTCAAACTTGATTCGATCAACAGGACAAGAGTTGGAATTCTAAAAATGATAATTTATAACTCATATCTTGTAAAGCTGAAGCAGGTTGACAGAACGATAGCTACTCTGCTTTTCAGACTAAGCTGTTCAGAGACTATTATATTATATTATCATGACGGCACGAAAAAATTATAAGAAGCGAAAACAGATTCCACACTCGTTATTTACCTTACTCCATTCCAAGATGCAATCGACACAGAATACATGTTTACAATTATCAGGAACACCTATTTGCTGTTCAGTGAATTCATTGAGACAGACCGGACAGGATTCATCATCTACAATGTAAATACATAATGAATATAAATAACAACCTTGGCATGTGAGAATATAGTTTCAAACTATATTCAAAATTCAATTTCAGTGGAATATTTGAGCATTATCAAATAGCAGGAGGTCAGGGTTTTAGATTAAAGAAAATTGCAAACTTAGTTTTGAATTGTTTTATATGGCTGTAGCACATGTAGGGTAAATTTTTGATATTGTGGTTCAAATTTGGACCTATTTAAATTTGAACCAGGCTTAATATATTTGAGCACAAGTCCATATATTGGATTGAGTTTCAAACAATGCTGAAAACCACATTCTTTTGATATCTATACCGGTGGCACAGAGTTATATCATTGATTAGACTTGGAAAAATTTACAAAACCCAATGAAGTTTTAACCTTCCAACTCTGGAGCAGGGTGAGAAGTTGACGGACTTCCCTCCTCATCATCTTCTTCCTCTGAGGAACTATACTCATCCTCTTCCTCAATATCATTTTCAGAATCACTCGCATCATCCTCATTTTCTAACAAGCCATTTTCAAAACATCCAAATGCACCCATTGTGTTACTTGTCGAAGAAGTTCTACACTTACAGAGTGGATTGATTACATCACACAAAAACGATGAGAATCATTAAGACTGTTTTGACTATACAAGAATCTTACTTAAATATAGTAAATAGAAATAAATTACATTGATTTTATAAATATTTTTACATAAATAACCTTTATAATAGGCAACAAATCCAGTGTTAATTATTCAATTTTGAGTTTTGAAATTATACAGATCTATAAGCACAATGCATATTGCCTTTTACATCAAAAGTGAAATTATCTAACTTCTTACATATGAGATTTAATATTAATAAAAGTAATGGGCATTTTAGTACCAGAGCGCAATTATCTACCTATCATTTCCAGGTCTCACGAAATCTAATAATTTTCAAGTGACAGTAAACCAATTATTGGAAGTGAAATTTTTTTTATCATAACATATAAGTTAAGTTAGAAAGAGTGTAAACATAGGAATATATAAAAAAGTCGAGAGAGATTTTGTCAACCTGAAAAATCAGTACCGGTACAAGTAACACCAATACAGAATATGAACGGCCTATTACGGTAATCTATCCAGTCCTGTCAGACCACACACTGTTCGGTGTTACAGGTTAGACGAGGTTAAGGGTTGTTAGTGAAATTGACCACCACCTTAACTTGCAAACGATCAGTAAAGCTGCCAGCTGGGCTACCGGTAACTTACCAAACCTGCTCTGTGCTGCTGGCAGGCAACCAACCTCAGGCCCATGCAGATGCAGGTTCAGGGTTAACCTGTTAACATGAGTCGCGCGTATCGAAAGAACGATTTAAAATCAAAAAGATTTGCATTTATTTTGTAAAAACCCCAATCCTATACTATGGTAACTGATACCTACTTGTACCGATAATATCTAAAAACTGAATAAGTTCAGAGCTAACTCGAAAACAAAATGTGGAATAACGGACGACTGAGGACTACGACACGAGCTGGGAGCGAACCAATCCAGAAACCAAGCTGCAAAATTGGTAGCGTACAGCGTATGCGGTATATACCATCCGGATAAAGTCCGGATATCTATAACTAAGTGCATGTAAGCGATTTATTTATGAAGGTAAATGCATTTGTGTCTGTGATCTGGTAATAGGATAGGGTTTCAATAAAAAAATAAAAAAAAAAAATCATCTATGTGCAGGAAAAATGCGAATAATGCTGAGTCAAAAAATCTTCACTCCAATTTGAAACTGATGTCTGTGCGAGAAATGATGTGAATGCGGAGATTGGCCGATGTGGCTGTTTCAGATTAAATGTATTCGAAATGAAACGGATACTACCAATTAGAGCTCGGACTCATATGCGAACGGCTGGTAAGTCATGTAATATATCTCACCGAAACTTTTATGTCAATATAAGTATTTCGGTTCAACACCGCAGTGTATTATTCGAGTATTTATGTTTGCTAGCATGAGCAACCGATGGACAAGATATTGAGTATTCCCATTTAAGGAAGGAATCGTGTAAATAAGATTTCATTTTAAAGTCTATTATTTTATTCTCATGTGTATTTTTATTGAATATGTTGCATTTATTGTATTGTGCATTGACTTGAATAAACTAGGTGCTCTCGGTGCTAACGAAAAGCAAACGAAACAAATTATGAACACGGTTTGAAATCACCTATCTCTTATTATATCAAAAACTAAATATGTGTTTTTTAATACAAAAGCACCACTTAAGTTGTTCGGTCCGAATTGAAAGTTACTGTATTGAACGGGTTAAAGAAATAAAATTTCTTGACGTGTTTATCGATGAGCACCTGTGATGGAAGACTCCTGCCAAGTGTGTTTGCAAAAAGTTGTCCAAAAGTGTTAGAATCCTCAATCATGTCAATTTATAACATTCTGAAACCTTATTACTTGAAACTATCGTACAATTCACTTGGTATTCCTTATTTTAACCTATTGTGTTGAAGGTTGGGGTAACGCTTATGTTTAAATTCTTTTTCTGCTCCAGAAACATGCGGTTCGGATTATAAGTAAGGTAGAACTCTTAGATCATACTATGCCATGGTTTGCTCAGTTGTATATTCTTAAAAATTTTGATGAAGTGAAATTGAGGACTATGCTTGAGGGGCATGTTCAAAGCTTACCATAAGCTTTTGCCGTTTGATGTTCAGTGAAAGTTAATTATTGCCTTAATACTATCATGGGTGCCCGGTTAGCTGAATCAATGAATAGTTAGGAATACACTTCGAACTACGCAACTCTGATCGTCCCGCAAGGGATGATGATTTTATCGAGAGGTCTCCTGGACGCCTCGCCGGCGAACGGTGTTTTATGTAGGCATTGCTTACGGCTTCCTCCACCAACCAAGTCCATACGATGAGCCAAAAAAAAAATCGTCACTCGGACGACTCGGACCTGCTGCATGGAATAGAAATGAATGAAATCCTTCCCCTCTAGCCCAAGGCATAAGACACGACAAAAACTGTGCTTTCAAAGACCCCTTCTGCAAAACTACTGCTGATCCCACTCCTTTTCGATAGCAATGTAACTTTGTGGAGCCTACTGTCAGCTTGCATACAGGAAGTCAAATCTTGCCATAAATTATTGCCATTACTTGTGTTTGTTAGTTGTTATGTTGAATTAATTCTTAATTGATCACTGATAATTCAAGTGATCAAACTGTAAAATGAAACAGACTTTTTAATATTTATCCCATTATTTCACTGCTCTGATTCAGTATATAATCGTAATTAGAACTTGAACTGCAAATTACTCTTAGCTGCAGCTTTTACTAGTAAAATCAAATTGAATTGGCAATATCAATTATAATATATACTTTTTTTGGATGCTGTTATTTCACATGCTTAGCAAAGTACCATATGTTTTCTGCTAGGACTAACTTTTGTTGTATAAATACACATATGGGCCAAAGATAAATCATACCCAAGAGGTTACTGTTTTCAAGAACTTTATGATATGTCTGAAGTCTATTATGATAATTCTAACATAGGCTAAGGATAACCCATGCCTAAGCAGTTATGGTATGTTAATTTTGATATCGGCTAGAGGTAACCCATGCCTAGGCAGTTACTATGTTTTCAAGGTTGTCCTACTGTGACTAAATTTTGTTATGTTAATTTTGACATCGGCTAAGGATCACCCATGCTTAGGTAGTTACTATGTGTCTTAATTCTGCTAATATCACATGGGACAAGGGTACCAAGCATGAGCATTTACTGTGTTTTCAAGGCTTTTCTACTGCAACGAAAATGCTGCTATATTAATTCTGACACAGGCGATAGATAACCCATATACAAGCAGTCATTATGTTTTTAAGTTTTTTCCACTGTCACCAAATTTTGTTATTATAATTCTAACATGAGTCAAAGATAACACATGCTCAAATGGTACGGCCCCTTGGTTATTTTTTCTCAAGATAAAGAGATGCACCCTTAAACATTCTTTTCTTACTTGAAATTTTGCGAAGTTCAAAGTTCACGAAACGGCACAAATTGAGCTTACGTGGAATAGAATTTGGCGGCGTTATTGGTGTGTTTCGTGCTCCCTATAGATCCGCTGGACTGTTCAGCAAGTCTCGATTTTACCAACTGAGCTATAAAAGTAATCAATGAGCTAAACAGTTCAGTATCGGTTACAAAAAAGAGAAAAATCAAGACAGAAATATTTTGAAAATAAAAACACTACATTGCAGAACTCGCTGACAATAACAGAAAATGCTTTTCATTTATTTATAAGGTACATAAATATACATGTATCTATACACGGTATAAGGTATCATTTTAAGTTAATATTGTCAAAGCGATCCCCATAACCCCTCAAAAAGCGGTCTACGTAATGTGTTAAAAACACAAATTAGAATTGCAAAAACTGATTGCGAAGCAATTCTACAAGGCTTCTAAGCAACCAACATTTTTACATGAAAGAAAAGATGGCGAAATGCGACGTAGAGAGATTGAATTAATAAAAGATAAGTATGAAAGTGTTATATAGGTTAATTAGCACTAGCGCCGATTACTCCAAGCACCGGCAATTAAAAGTCTGCAATCAAACAACAATTAGATTTGCAAAAAAATTGTATAATTATCGTGAAATATGACGAGCTGAGGAATGGATTGAATGAAGAATAAAGTCAGCGTCCCATCTCTTCACCTGCTGGTCTCGATGAAAATAAAAAATTGGATGCGTTCGATTTTGATTAAAAAAAGTGCACAACTGTTCTGGAAAATGAAGCTGCGTCTGCGTCTCAAACAGAACTCAACCGCCATGACAAAGTGCAGTGAGTGCTATCTGTCCTGGGTGATGGTAAAACCACCTACCAATTCTACGCTTCCTTTCGAATTAATTAGTCTTTGTTCTGTTTTGACACTATTAAAACCAATGTGAATTATACTGCATGCTTTGATTATTATAGTATTATTTATTGAGAAGTGACGACATTTCATCCCTTCATCTGACTTTTAACATGTGTGAATGATGTTTTTTGTCAGTAGAGTTGTCTACAATATTTGATTCAACTTTTCCACATTCGAAATCAGCTTAATAATCGAGGTTCATATTTTCCAAAGAAACATGTGGTTGTTTGTTTATTATATTGTATATTTCAAAAGATTTTTGTATGATATGATTCTGAGGAATAATTGATTAACATTTTGTGAATATTAATGGGGCACTGTTTTAGTGCCCCCAAGGCGAGTTGTGACGTAATTAGGATTAGGATTTCTTTTTTTATCTTGCGGTAGAAGAAAGCTGATGATATAGCTTAATCATATGGCGAACCACGACCTCTCGTACAGCAGTTCTAAATTGAGGTGAAGGTTTTTGGATTATTTCTCATTACCCTGGTTGGCGGGGGGGGGGGGGGCGTGAGCCGTCCCTTATGGCATTCGAACCAACGTCATGACGGTCAAAAGCGCGTTGCTAGAAGCGTATCACCAACGCTTTACCGAGTGAGCTAACTGGCCAACCCACTGACTCCGCTCACAGTTTTCCCGAGTGCTCTGCTCATCCTATTGCCTATGCTGTATGCATCGTGTGTACTCTTGTTCTGGATGCTGGAGCACACTTACAGCTGTGGTGATTGATGTTCAGTTCAGTTTATCAGTACCAGCACCGCTACGTAGTTAATCTGTAACATCGGTACCGGTACTGTATAACAGGCAAATTTAAAACAAGTACAGAGTAAGAGGATCACAGAAAAAGAAGTTTTTAACAACAAGTTCAGTGTTTTTTGTTCTGTGTTAGAATACGCTGTACGGGTATGGTAAAACTGCTCTTTGGCTCTCTATCAGTCTGCTACCGGTACTGTATCCTACGGTACTTTTTATTGTTTTTACGACACAACACCGTACTCTGCACAAACTCGGAGCCGCAAAACCATCATGCAGTTAATCTAATTACCGAAATCTAACTAACAACTCTACATCCTTTGAATATACTGCACAACAAAATTCTCAGATGTTTATTATCTGTATAATCAAAACGCCTTTGCATTAATTCTCTTTACCTTCAGAGTTATTTGCTTAAATTGAATGACATTTATCTATGTGAAGTTGCGAAGTTTATGTGAACCCCGACTTGATTTCATATTTTTTATATTGGCTTATTAATGCTCAAACTTATGGTTTCAACTGCAATTACATGCCTATTTTAAATGTGTATAGGCATGTTATGTGTGTGGGCATGTATAGCTAAGTTACTTATGTTATCATTGTGAGCTGATAGTCCCTGTGTTTGGTATAGCTAAATCCTAGCTGCTTACTGCTTAGTTGCAGCTAGGAATGTCATCTAAATTATTAGTACTCTGAATATACGACTGTGAAAAACTTTTCCTTTTTTACTTTTGGCTGAACTACCAGTACTACGGTACTTATTTGATACATTCATAAAGCTGACCAAAATTGCAAAACAATAAACGGTAAACTAAATTGAATTTAATATATTTTTCAATTATCTCTATTTCCACGGTAGCAGCATTGTATTCTTGCATTTTTGCAATAATCATTGTATGAAAAATTTATATGCTACATTAAATTAGTTTTAGTGTCAATATTCTTCTTATCGAAAGAATCACTTTAAAAAATCAATCATCTTCTGTCCATCAGCAATTCGTCATAGTTTGATACTCGATTCCTAAAAAAAAAGCATAATTATCATGCTTGTTTCAGTTCGGCTTTGTACCGTTCTATAATCATTATCCTTTTTTGTTGTGAATTACTGTTATATATTTACAGAATAAGTTACTTTTGTCCATTGCGCCGACTTTTTCTTCTCCAACCCCATAACTGTATTTTTTTTTTGTTGCTTTTTATTTTTCACATGGTGGTTAAATAAACTATACTACTAATACTGCAGAAACAAGTTAGAAATGGCCCCCACTGCAGTTATACTTGACCATTGGAAATTAATCTAAGAACGAGTTTCAAAGTGGTCCCATCAACCTTTCCGCTCAGGGGTGCAAATTTAAAATCTGTGATGAGCGATCATAACACTTATAGAACAGTAACACAAATGCAGAATGTCTTGCTTCGCCAAACTTTATTCTCATAGGCTAACATAACGTTAATTGTTGTTCATACATTGCCGGTATCCGGTACACGTAAAAGTGTCTTTCTTTCTCTTGCAGCTTGTGTTTGTGTGTGTGTCAAAGAAAATTCAGTGCCAATATGGATTTTTTAATTATTTTGAAATGATGCAAGATATTTATGTCCAAATTCAGATTGATTGACCCAATAAGTATCAAAAAACCCAATAACAAACAGTATAAAATTTAAAAACAAATTGTATCAAGTACAAAAAAGTGTCCTTTTGCCGCATGGACAACGATGTCGATAACTATGCGACGAAAATTGTTGTTCTGCCAGGTGTGCATTGGACTATATTTAATATTTTCATTTCACTGTTTAGGTCGCCTTAAAACTTCGATTTCAGCTTGATTTTCGACCAGGCAACCTAACTACAGGGCCAATTCCATACATTTTCCACATTTTTCGGGGTTGTTTCTGTACTTTTCGATCGTTTCGGTAATTAAAGTAACCTAGAATCATGCACTAAAATATTTCATGCAGTGATAAATTACAATGAAACTCTGAAAGGTTGAAGAGGGGTGATTTTTTTAGCTCCTAAACTTACTCACTTATTGAAATAGATCACCCTGACTGGCTGCTGACCAAGGCGCCATTGGTTGCTAGTCACTTTGCGCTCAATTCTTAACAGTGCTGGCAATGAGGTCGATGATATTGGTGACTTTAATATATTCAAATAAAATAAAATATATTCAAATAAAATATTCAAGTTTAATATTGGCAATACTGGATTAGGGCTTTCCATGCTTTGACTTTCCTACATGATAATATTTGTAATTTGCCCAACTTGGCTTGACTTATCTTATTTTACAACTTTTTTTTCAATTTACCACATTTCAGACAAATTTATTCTCCGGACGTTACGTTACACAATATAGCCCATCATTAGGAGTCATATGGTCTGCCATTATGAAAATGTAGCTTTTACTGCTTATAGTTGGTGTTTAAATCTTAAGAGGGGACAAAATATTTTCTGCCCTTTGTTAAAAAACACACCATACCATTTTAGGGAATATACACTATGGGACATGTTTACAAGCTCGAGAGACGTGCAGTACCGGAAAACCAGATGACTTTGATAATGCGGGTGACTTCGATGAAAAATATTCAAGCATAATACCAGTGCTTTTGTGCTTTGACTTTTCTGAAATAAAAATATTTTTAATTTGCCCACCTTGCCTCGTATTTTACAACTTTTTTTTCAATTCACCACATTGTTGACAAATTCCAGTTCTATAACCTTACGCAATATAGCCTAACGTTGAGAGTCCTACCAGTATGAAAATAATGCTCTTATTAGTGGTGTAAAAATGGGACATAAGGGACATAAAAAATAATATTGAAATTTTTTTATGACAAAACTTGTAGACCGAATGCGAGAAAAAAATTTTCGGCTCTTTTTTTGAAAAATACACTATTTTGGGGGACAAACACTATAAGATTCTATTATAATATGTGTTTGCGCGGCAAAAGTGTGCATAAATTTTGTGCGTTTTTCAGAATTTTTTATTAAAATTAAAAAATCGTTCTGGGATTACTGTCCCTCTCTTTCAAAACCTTGGGAGCCCATGTCACACCCACCCCCTCATTCCGTCACCACATGCACTTTGACCCTGTTTCATATTTTCCTTGAAATGATTTTTCAGATGAAATTTCATGCTTAAAGAAAGCTAAAAATATGGAAGTATACTTTTAATAAATTTTTCAGTCGTTTCCTGCAACAAATGTCAAAAATAGTGATTGCCTATTTTGTATCTCATCTTTTTGAAGTAGTCCATCAGCAAGTCCATCGAAAAAGAGCCACATCTCCGCTTTATTGAAGCTGAAAAGGCACTCACATCTCCTTAATTTTTTGTTTACGAGCTCAAGAGACTCACAGTATTAATATTTGGAAAGGTTTATCTTTGGATAAATATATAAGTTTATATTTTGAAAGGAATATCTTTCAAAGTCTCCTTTTTTACGGCGTGTTTTCGGTGGGTCAATTCGGACTTGAAAAAACGGCCCATACTATGGCCCACTTATGATGACTATGCGTGACTATTGTGTTCATAATGACCATTTCTACGAATTTTACTTTGAGACACAGGTTACAAAATTTACCGGATTTTGAGCAGCGTGACCATTTTTATTTGATCCTCTTGCTGCTACTGCACTGTTACATCAAAATTCGTAAAAACAGGTATGCTCCTGCGAACATTCAGCAAAAGAACGAATTGACCAACAGCAATTTTTTAGCTTGCGAATTGACCAGTTGCTCTAATGCTGGTATTAATTGATCACCACCAGCCCTTTACTAGCGGCCACACATATAGATGGACAGGGTTAGGGTTGTTAGAAAGATATTATCTTTCCCCTCTGGCCTAGCCTACCCAAGTTATTAAAGTGGTGAGCATGGATTAACGATATGATACCCTCCGGGAATCAAACCTGATATATTCAACCTGCGATGACAACAGTAGATGAATTGGATTAGATCTCATCTTGATCCTTTTGTTGACAGAGAAGACGACAAACAAAACAGCTCCGCAGAACCAGAAATGGGAGCAAAATTTATAACCAAGTTTATATCGTAAAAACGAGCTCACTACCCGAAGACGCAAGATTAATGTGAAAAATAAAAATACAAATATCCTCATAGTCCAGGGCCTAAAAAAACAAATGCAAATATTCCGGCGTTATTTTAAAAATGCTACAAATAAAGTTACTCAAGCATAAATATTCATGCACCCATTATAGCATACAAAAGAGAAGAGAGTGCGCTCGACGAATACCCTTTTGAGCTCCATCATTGAAGATATAATTGTTGAAATGCCAGTTGCACCCCTTACACCTGGTCAAGCAATTCGGAGGTTATATGCTCATACCTGAATATCTGTTGGTAATAGCCTAGTTACTGGCTGTACTATCTAATCATTGTAAAGTATATTTCAAATTTTGTCCGCACCATTAAACCAGTAGAAACAATTTGCAATTTGTCAAGGATACATATAATGTTTTATTATTTATTAAATACATATTTCATGCAAGGCAAAATGATGACTGCATGAGATAATTTCTGGTCTAGTGAAGTTTAGTTTCCCTCAAAACCAGCCGACTTCCTGGTGACAATACTATCAACTGGTTTGTGAAATCGAGTAGAAAATGTTGTTGCAAACCGGAGATAAAAATTAGACAACTTGATACAGCGTATTAGTTTAAATTCTACTTTTATCAAGGTGTCTTCTGGCAACATATGGATAATGGGTTTTTTGTGTTTATTTTCATTACATTCTTCAGTCAATCAGATATATTTATTAATTTTATTTCTATTCGTTAAGCTATTCATGAGACCAATAATTTCATAGTAATAATAATACCGTACTTGAATAAGTTTTATTTCATGTTTATCACATTTTTTAATTACAAAAATCAATACTGAATATACAAATAAACTTTTCTAGGAAAAATTAAGAATTTGACAAAGATCGGGTTTTAAGTGCTTATTATGAATAGGATATATCGATGAGTGGTCTGGTAATCGTAAACTCTCTCTCTCAGCAACATCACAATTTCTCTTGTTTGCTATAATGGGAGGACTTACTTTGCTATAATAAGTGGATTTATGAATGAATGAATTTATTAAAACATTCTGTAGATACAAATACTGTACTCTATTTTGTTAAAAAATTGCCATTTTCGTGAATCTTTGAATACATTCTGTTACTTACGACCCAGTAAATATAAAATGGAAAAATACTTAAAACTAGAAAGTATTGGTTAACTGTTAAGGGGACAATGACTCTGAAATAGTATTCTTATAAAATGTAGAATTGAACTTATCATTTTTTTGTGTCTTATCTGGGCATATTATAATGAATTATGAGTATCTATGCCGATTTCAGACTTGGTATCCAAAATGGACTGTTTGATCCTAATTTCATGACTTTGATCCTAATTTCAAGAGGCCAAGACCAAGGTATTATTAATGAGTGTAGTAGATATACCGGTATGACATCTTTTTGGTGGATTTTATTTCAGGTTGATTTCATCTTGATAAAGATCAAATAAATATTTGCTGCCCAATTAGTGAAATAGCTACATTCCGCTAGTCTGCTTTACAATTTTACTTCAGATTACTAACCTAATGTCAAGTTGTGGTCAATCAGCTGAAATATCTTATTGTGCATCTTTACTTGCAAAGTCTTTCAAAGATCATGAGAGTGGCAAAACGTCTTTTGGTGATGTTCATGATGCATTAGGAAAGTTTTTATCAAGTTCACAGGTAAAGTAGTATTATGATAAAATTAATTTCCATTGAATCAAACAGAAGATATGTGTTCTGAACAAATTCTTGATGTTGCGTTTTTCAATCGTACTGAAAAGCTGCAAATTATCAGAAAAATTATTATATTTTTTAATCTTTTCATTAAAATTCAAGTGTATTAAAAGTACATCCTTGGTTGAAAACAGAACTCATTTAATATAACCTAGTACATTCAGGGGTGGGCAATAGAGTCTGTACACGCAGGACAAGAATTTTTATGTTGTACATTTCTAAGCTCATGTTACGTTAGGTGGAAGCACAGAAAAATTCTATGTTTGGCAATAGTTCGTGTGTTTGACCTAGAGTAACTAAATCTATTGAGGTCCAAGTTTTGGGTATGAGCTTTGAAATCTATTTCATACTATATATTGTGAATATGGTATATAATATGAATATAATGCCGTACAGTGGGCAAAATTATTAGAATAGTAAGTACGTAGAACATGTAGTGGTTTTAATCCTGCGTCAAATATTAAAATAGTTCTGCTAAGATATTTATGTTAAATATCACTGATCAGTATTTAAAATTGACACTATAGTGTGATTAATATACTAATATTTTTAGCTTTCCAAAGTTGAAGAGCTTGCAAGAAAATACACAGACCTGCCAGTACATGTATTGGATGGAAAAATTAAGTGGTTGGAATCTCACGGAGAAAAGCCAGCCCGCTTGGAAGAATGTTTAAAAGAAGTTGCTGCTTCAAAATTATGTTCCGCAATCAAAAATGGTGTAAATCATTCTGTAACTTCATCTCACAAAAAGCAGTCACCGGTACCCACAGTTACCAATGAGCCAAATAATAATAGTATTTATGACTCTAAATCCTCAAGTACCAAATCTTCTTCTGGTATCTTGAAATTGAGAAGCACTAAACCCGCATTAAAATCAACAACTGTTGATAATGGTACGTTAAGACAAGACAGTTGTTCTGAACCATCAGTCGTAACACACATTAATGTTAGTAAAATATTAGGTTCCCTGAACAGTGACGAACAAGGTCCTTTCTCAGAAAAAGTGAAATCTGGATCACCTGTTCAGTTTATCGAAATGAAGGAAATAAGTTTGCAGGAAAAGAAAATAGACCCTACAGAGTCGTCAAATATGGGTAAAGTTTTTTGTGACGTCAATTCATCAGATAAAACCGAAATTGCAACAACAAAAAAGAAGAAAAATAAGAAGAAGAAAAAGAAATCAAGTAATTTTAATGAACTTTTTAACTTTTTTTAATTACCGGTATGCTGTTTGGTGCTTATGTCTATCTTTTGGGTGAACAAAATGCTCCGAATTCATGAACACTGCTATTTCATAGCAGTATTGTTGGTTTTCATCCTTGGTTGCACAAGAAACATTTTAATCTTTTAACAATTATGATATCACGAGATATTGCTCATGATATTTTCTTCTGAGGAAATCTCTTTCCTTTGTGTGTCT
Organism: Styela plicata; assembly: GCA_963675895.2. NCBI lineage: Eukaryota > Metazoa > Chordata > Ascidiacea > Stolidobranchia > Styelidae > Styela > Styela plicata. The sequence continues at coordinate 20,087,307 of OZ023140.1, forward strand.
AAGTGACACGCATCTGATATTTTTTTGGTCTGTTTTTTCGTATAATCATATGATACCTAAGAAACTTTACTTTTAACAAACATATTCCAAAAAATGTTTATTTCCCTTCCTTCGAATCACACAGTAAATCACAAAGCTAATCATAAATGTTTCCGGCGTTGGATTGAATCAATGATATCATATACTGATAATATTTTAGAATCTCCTACTCAAATGTCTGCCGAATTGACAGAACCTGTCACAATGGAAGAAAGTGCAACAAGTGTTGAAGATATTAATTCTACTGCATCTAAATCTACCAGAAATGCTCGAAGGAAGAAGTTAAGTAAATTGCGTAAAGGGAATGAAAATCCGATAAATTCTGATGAAATTAAAACCAATGAGAAAGACAATATTGGTAAGTATACGATATTACTGGTAGTACGGTAGTTTGTAAAGTGTTATTTTTTTTCTGTTCAAAACTTCAAAACACTTTCCCAGTCGGAAAAATTGTGTGCAAACAACATGTTTCGTTAAGTATGAGTTACTGATGAAGTGTGTGGCGAGGCATGTCCCATCTGTTGCTCATGCTTGACATATCCAAGTTCTGTTTGAGTTCTCCTAATGAAAAAGATTACTTTAAAATTATTATAAATTTAAAGCTTCTGCACAGTTTTTTGAAATATCAGAATCTGAAATTTTAATATATATTATATTCTGTTTGTGAGTAGGCCTTTTGTATCCCTACTAAACCTCAACTTTTGTGCTTCATCCCTGTTGTTGTTAATTTTGTATCTTATATCCGTTTGTTGGAAAATTTCAATAAACTACACTGTTTTACTACCTACTATTAAAGCAAATTATTATCACAATCGATATCTGATTATGATTTCTCATTATTGACTTTTATGCAGATGGTGATTGTTTCGAAAGACCAGTAGAAAAAACGGCAGTTAAAGCTAAAGACAAAATGAAAAAACGTGGGAAGAATGATTCAAAACAAAAACCAGTATCAAGAAATAATAAAAGCAATGATGAATCGTCCACAATTGGGTCTGAAGAAGTTGTAAAGAAAAGAAAATCTGGAATGCAGGTGAGTCCACTTTGTTTTCAACCATTCATCTTATTTTTGATATTCTCCTCATTTGGTGGAAAAATTTTTGTTTAGAGTTTGTTCACGATGCCCAGTCAAAAATATGTGGTCAAGGCTTGAAATTTTATTCAACACATGCGAGTCAAAACTTTATCTGTTTCAAGCACTTCTCACTAGTCCATCCGACTAAAGTGTTTTTTAAACATGCCTTTAACCTTATTTGCAAGCACAGTATAGATGCTCAGAGACTTCATAATATACCTTATTTATTCCTATTTCACGCTGTTGATTAAATGCTGTATTTGCCGCTACAGGCAGAGTATCCGATTGAGGGGTTAGTGTAGAGACTCCTCATCAATTGGCTACTCTGTCTATAATGTCAAATATAGGTTATCTGATATGAATGGATGACAGCAAATACGATTAAATCTTCACTTAGCGATAAGTGTGGACGGTGCGAAATCTTTGTGCAAGCCTGGAGATTGTGACAATGGAATATGGCCATATTATGAAATATCCTGTTCCTGTCACACATGCATGTCATGATTGTTAGTTAGCATTTTCCAATGATTAAATATTAATGCATCCTTTTTTAGTCCGATGATAATTTGAAGCTTGGTATAGAAAGTATTCTTCGTTTGTCCATGAAAAAAGATTCGCAGAGGAAATCAGGTCAAAGTAACGTTGGTGAGTTGGTCAGACTGGCACAGCGAAGAAAACAAAAAATCTGCTACTCTGGAGTTACTCTACGTGATCTTCGTTGTTTTTGCTTCGATCTTAATTCCCTGAACGGAATCCTGCTATTAAAAAGCATGCTATTGTATCATTTCCAATTTGATTTAATTTAAAAAAAATCATGTCCATATTAAGAAACACTCCAAATGGGCAGGCTGTTGTTTCCTGACATTACCAAAGTTCCAATGTTGGCAAGGAAGCCAGTGTAAGCTTAAGCTACTTGGTGTTATTGCATCAATCTGTACCTGTGTTAGGTAGTATTCCATTGCCAAGAAATCTCAGTGTCACAACAAACTGGTACTGGCATTAACGTTATACGATATTTTGTAAAACTCACACTCATACCGAGATGTAGCTCAGCACTAATGCCTGTACAAGACTTTTTTAATTGTACACCAAACAAGGTATTATTTGAATATGATGGAATATTATGTCTGTTCAAAATTCTAATTTCATGATAAAATACCTGAGTGCGTTGTTTTTATTTTTTATATTTAGATACTGAGAGAACTTTCAAACCACCACCTTGGCATGTTGTTGGATCCAGAAAATCAAATATGTGGGTTGTATTTGATTTACTCAACTTTTGTTGAATTTTCATCCCATACATTATCCTGTGATAGGAAAATAATCTTGCTTCGGATGATATTCTAAATATATATCAATTCAACATTCATAGCAGCCTGTTATCTTCCCACTAAACCCTGTTTGCTACTAAGTAGCTGTTGGTATAGGCCCTTGATCACTGATCATTATGGTCCACTAAAATGAGTGACTAAGATATAAAAAAATCCTAAATAGCGGGTATTTCGATAATAAATCTTAATGCTGATTTGTCTTAAAAATGCATATATTTCGCGCTGTAATCTTAACCAAAGCAGACCAAACCTATAATTACTTATCCAGTAAATAACAGTGGAAGTCTCTCATTTCATCTACTTATATCATAATGGTTTTAAAATTATATTTTCAGTGGCACTGTGAGCAGCAATGGTTTCTCAAAAACACCTATGACCTGCCCTTCGAAAACTACTCTCATGTTAGATAGTGCCGGAGGAAGTATTGCTAGTAGTAGTGAGGATAATTCCTCTACATCCTCAAATGGAACGATGGAACACGGTGCTGAAGCTTCTGCGTCTATACAAACTCCTAATGTCTTTTCACCTACAGAAGAGAACAACCAGATTTGTCCTCATAACGAGGAAAAAGACAATGACGAAACGAGCCATATTTATCGTAATTTCAATATTATGCATTTTGGTAATCGATGGGATTTAACTGATCACCAAAGCACTAGTGAGCAAGATATATTAGGTTTACAGCAAACTGATATCGAAAATCTTTTACATAACGAGCTGGGCTTAGACTTTTTCAACAATCATGTTGATGAGCAGAATATGGTTAACATTGAAGAGTGTCCCAATGGTGCTAACAAAGATAACAGTGATGCCATCAATTTTGAATGTGTTTCAAACTCTGTACCAGTTTCAGAAAGTGATTCAAATTTTACAACCGGAGCTATAGATGTTACAGAAGACTCTCGTGATAATGTTATTATAGAAAACGTATCGCCACCTGTTAATAACAATCGTCAGGGACAATTCTTGAAAGAGAGGTCAACTTTTGATTATGATGCAGCAGTACAATTTCTATGGAAAGGTGAGTGGATTTTTATACCAGACAAACTGATGGAATGTCAGCTACTCAAGACACCTGGAGTAATCGGCTTCCATCAATAGAAGATTTTGCTAATGGGTAATGCTTTGTGATAACTCTCTTGCTAGAAGACGAGTGTAGAATCAAACTGTGGAAAAGGTTCTAAGGTTTTGAAGCTTATTGTCCATTCGGAGAAAACGACATTAACATTTCAGACGCCCGAAGAAAAACTGGATTTTGTAGCGCTGTTTTGTACGTACATACTTCAATTTCTGCCTCCTGGCCAATTTGAACAAAACAAACAAATTTTTAGCGCATGAAATATTTTACTGGCTGGATACGTTCCGACCAACTAGATCTAAAAGTGTAATTATATAATCAGTTCCCAAAGTAAAATTTCCTATTGTAGATTTTTTCATTCAAGACAAAAGCTTGATTTCAACAAAAACCCTGCATATTGTGTTTTGTTAGAGTTTATTTTTTATTTATTTCTTTGTTGAAATTCACCAAAAGAAGCGCCCAAAATGAAACAACCAACAGCCACTTAATGGCAAAGAGCTACTGAGAGATATGCAACTAACAACTGCACTCTAAGCAGAAAACATAAATAGAACTGAACCTAGAACAGTAAAGTTCAGTGAGTGGTATCTGACCTGGGAGAGGATAAAACCATCTACAACTATATATATATAGGCTAATAGTTTGAAATTAATCATGATTTCCAACATAGGAAGTAATTATATATCATTCTTTTCAGAATGGAACAGGGTTCCTGACAAAACAATATTAAAGGAGTGAAGGGTGTTAACGAGGATGACACTCTTGGTTCTTATACACATCTCATTCGAACACTCATTGTGTTAAGTATGGTCCGACAACTGTGTCAAGTGTGTAGTGAAATTTTACCTGTTTCTAATCAGAACATTTATATCGTCTTTGCCAAGCATGAGCAACCTCGACGGCACGAGCCATCGGTGACTCGTACTCGACTAAGCAAGATTCAGATTCGGAAAGAATAAATCAGCAGCCATATTTTGGATTTTCGATCAATTTTGTGATAACAAAATCAAATTACTATCGTTCAAAATGCTACGTTTTTTTAGGTCTGAATAGCTGTAGTATTACTATTCAATTCGCTTACGAGATAGGTAAATTTTACTGTGAAAAATGAAAACATTTCTGTTTGAGCTACCGTATAACTTATAGTATAACATATACAGAATTAACGATTCATTTACTTGTAAAAATTTAGATCACTTTATCAATACCGGTACCTCTCCATTGTCTCCACATATAAATGCATTTGAAGATTTCTGAAATATCCTCAAAATAAACACAAAATTTAGAAATATTCATCAAGTTGGTCACCTTACCATTCTTTTATATACCGTAGTTCTGCTACTGCTTTCTTTTTTTTCATATTGAGCTGTTTCTCTGACTTCGTGGAGTATAACTGTATATGGAGTATATCCCATTGAAATCACATACATATGCTAGCAATGTCCTCTTCTCAATAGAATTTTAAAAATTTATTTCCTGAATATTCTAAACACTCATTCTGCAGTAATGAGGCCACATTTTTGTGTTGCAATATTTGACAAACATGACTTCTTATTGGAATTTCAATCTATTGATATAACTGAAATCTTGAGATCTGTACAATATACTCATGCCACTCTCAAACACAGGAGCTTCAAAAATGCCAATAACTTAATATCATACACATATACCTATATTGTGTGCCAATGTTCTCAATTAGAATGTCGATGTCGTTGAGCTGTTTTATTTCCTTTTTGTTTGATGAATTTATCATTGATCATCGATTCCATGTTATACGATCTAGCTTGAAATAAGCATATATCTTGGTTTATATGTAAATCATGCTTGATTGAACCTCAACTCCAATTCAACACTGATAAAAAAATTTTCAAGAATACTAAATAGTGAATTCCCTCTTTTCATGTGACAATTATCAAACATTTTGTCAGTATAGATATTGTTCATCTCTGGACAATAAATGCGTTTAGAATTTATGTTCCAAATTTCATGATTGTCCAGATTCTCTATCACATCAAAGAAACTTTCAATTTTTTCTCCTTTGAACGAGAAACTATGAAGAGGTGTATCAACTCCATAGCAATTGAAATGACGCATGATATCTCTTTTTTAGTCATTTTCCATCTAACAACACCCATTTTTGTAGGGTGTCTTAGTGGCATCGGTGCTGATCACAGACTTTTATTGAATAGCCATCCGATTCCTTATATTATTTGATGATGTAAGCATATTTTACTTTTGAAAATCTGTATTAAAATAGGCTATCTCATCATTTTTCTGCAATGATTTCTATGATGAGTTGGTGCTACTTGGGTTACAAAATTGATATATGATTTTTTGTTAAAATTCTTATACTATTTGACACATTATTCATTTCCTATCACGAAAATATTTTTATTTCAAGCATGTTTCAAAGATAAAACCTTGTCATATGGTATGTACCATCGATGTCACAAACTCAATATAAGAATAAAGACGCAAATGATACACTTTCAACAAAATATGTTCAGTAATTTTTCTGGAGTGGTAACCAGATTCAAAAAATCGTATCCGAAAATTTTTGTATTTTATACAAAACAACAGTACTGCTCCTATTTTTTCTAATCCTGTTTTACTTTTCTGTTTTCGGCTATCATTTTTTTCAGAATAACACATACTGAAATATACGATGTACGATTGTGTTAGGTCTACGTTTTATAATAATCTTCTCAATTTTTTGATATTGAACATTATAAAATAATTTTTTGACTGTATGGTCGTTTGAATCAGCAGAATTCAGCGTATTCCGGTAATTGTGTTATTGAATTTAATAAGACTCTATAATAAAATGCGCTCATCGCTTTAACTGAATTTAGCAATATTGTTGAGGGTTATCATTGGATTTGTGATTTGCACCATCCTGAATTAAGAAATAACACCCAAATAATGTATTACATGCCTCACATAATTCAACTTGCATTCTTACATGTCATATTTAATTTATTGTTTCTAATCTATTTACTTTTGCATGAAGATGGATACAACTTTGAAGTTCAAATATTTTTTGTTTTTGTTGAAACTTTAACATGTTTCATGGAACTTGATAATGCATAAACTTTTTAAGGTAGATGGCCCCATTTAGCCGTTAATATCGAGACACCGTCCATCTATGGTTCATGCTTGACAAAATAAAATTTTTGGTTGGGTGAGTCACAAAATGCCAGCTACTGTTCTACTCATATGCCCCAAAAAATGGCTTCCATCACTACAAAATTTATCAAAATGTAATATAGTTTTATGAGGTATGCCAACACAAAAACAATAAGGTATTTTTGGGTGCCTTGTACTATAAACATTTTCAGAAAGCTTCAAAATCATCAGCACCACTATTACCAGTATTTTTTACCCTGTATGCATAGCCCGGGGCAGACACCACTCACTGCACTTCACCATGACGGTTCAGTTCTGGAGGGGTGTTTTCCGTTTAGAGTGCAGGTGCTGTTACTACATCTTTTAGTGGCTTTTTGCTATTGAGTGGTCGTTGGTTTGTTCCCTTTCGGAGCTGCTTCCGGCCTTTCGAGTGCGTTTCAAAAAATATATATATATGTATATATACCTCTGTTGATGATGTTGAAACTTTTTGAATCGTCGTAGGAATATCACTTGGTGTATCAGACATTCGAAGGTAAATAAGATTCTGCCTCCCTGGTTTTTAACCAACACTCGAGTGTTTCAAACCATTTTTAGAAATTGATTTTTGACAACTGTGCTTACAAATATCATTAATTTCTTTGCTAAAAAAATCCAATTTTGACATTGGATCAAGAATTTCTTGACATTACTTTTGCAAAACTGATTTGCAGCTCTGTTGAATGTTTGCTTCTTAATATATTTTTAAATTCAACTTTCATCATAACAGGGCATGTTGGCAAGAGGTAACTCAGTATGTGACTCTAACAGTCCAATTACCTCATTTTGACTAAATATTCATTTGCAAGATTTAAGAACGAGATAATTTTGATATAATACAGGCCAAACACTATTGTAACAATATATGGTGAACTTGTGTTGAAGTCCCAATCTGAAAGATTTTCTCACAACATCTTCTGTCAAATAAGAGTCACTGATGAATCATCTCGATGAGACGTGACCCCTCTGTGACTCGTGCTTGGCAAAATAAAATTTCTGATTGGGGTCTTGGCCTGCTAGTTTGTCATAATCTGCTACGTTTTCACAAAGGTCAATTTGAAGAACATACTAGTTATTGCCATAAACATTAACTGCTGCAAATTATAGATTCTTTGTATCATCAAATTGCCAGAAATATTTTGCACTAATATGTTCAATCAAAATTTTTTTTCTCTGTATAATGAGTGCATATCTTCTTCCTCTGGTGGGAATGTCTTAATCCGAATAATAAGATATTTTATTATTTTATTTAAAATTATTTTCCCTCCAATTATTTTGAAATAAAGTCATTATATGTGTTATAAATCCAAACCATGATTTTACTGAAAACTGTGCTAAATCTGGTCAAAAAGTTGTTGTTACGAATTATCTGTAAAGGTGAATTCTATAGACTATTGACATCCCTACCCCCAGTAGTAAAAAATAAGTTGGTGCATCACGGGTATGACTAAAAATAGATAAAGACCCGGATAACTTTTTGTGAAATATTGATGACAATAAAATATTATTCTGCCTATGTCAAGGTTCATTTTTGAATTATTATTATGTTTATTATGCTTGTTCCGTTTTTTCTTTGTTTTTCTTGAAGATTTTTCTTATTGCTATTTGTGGTGATTTTTTCCGGTTGTGGCGCATTACTTCATTTGAGGGATTGTGATTTATTACCAAGCGCAATCCAAAGATATGACGCACTTATAGGGCGCCCCATCTTTGGTTCATGCTTGGCTAAGGTAAGTGTAATATAAGAATCATTATTGCGAAACAAGCAATTATTATGCATAATTGTCGATAATTCTGCTTATTTGTGTCCCACCCGATTCTATTCTATTTTTCGAAACAATTAACTTAAAAATAGTGTTGTTTTTATTTTTGGTAGTTGAAAAGATTGGTAAACTGGTACTGTAAGTATAGCAGGGAGGCAGGCGATCAATTTGCATGTTCGGTCGACCAGAAAGGACGGTCTGTCAGCGACATCATGAATTGATAGAATTTTATTTTTATCTGACTGGATAAGAACACAGAATATAGGCCCAGTGTACCAATACACGTGGGTATTGGGGTATTTAAAGGGTGCCGTGAGCACACGCCGACGGAAAACATTGTAGAATTGTTCTATTTAGGCCTTGGAATGTTCTATTTTAAATTTCCCCCTCTTCTCTCTCGCAACTGCTCTTTAGTGATGTAAAATAAAGAGCTTTTTTGCCGCCGCACGCGGACTGCCCCGGTGCTGCGACACAGTAAAACTCAACCTTGGGCCGACGCACGATGATCTTGCCTGTTCTTCATTGGTTGCAATCACTGTTGATTGCATATTGTAAAATAAAAAATAACATCGACTTTGCGAACACCGTGCGCCCCCGGCGAATTTTGTCAAATTTTATCAAAATCGAAGTATTTTGTCACCGAAAAATGAAAATTTGCACTCTTAGACATGTATTATGAATTGAAAATAGATTGCCTTCAGGTCTGTTTATGCTAATATTAATAATCCGAAACTATAAATTTCTTGATTTCCATAATAGAGAGTAGTTGCAATACTGAAAATGGGATATTTGTTATTTATAAGGAATTAGTGATTCGATCTGATTCGAAATAATTACCCGATTCACATTCGAATACCAAATAATACTGTGGTCGGGTCGGGTCATTTTTCGAGAGGGGTCGCGTTGACATTCAAAGTTGAATTCCATAAGGGCACGTAGTAATAGGCGACCAAAAGGAAATCAGAAAAAATGATATGGGACGTTCTAATTTTAGAAACAAGTTTATTCAAGTAACAATATTACACGTACAGTACATGTAGCCTACGAAGATAAAAAGAAACATAATGAAGACTTTATCAACTGAAGTCACCAGTTCGGACACGCATAACACATAGACTTGCGATCTTCAATTAAATCTACTCTCCGCTGCATCATTCCACTCCAGAGTACTCCACGCTATTCGTTCTATAATTTTTTTACATTTTTTGAGAATGTTAGAAGCATTCCTGCCAACATCAGCCAATGCAACGCTAAGGAATACCAGTGTTATGCTTATTCCAAGCCATATCCACGCAAGTTTTTGCAAATGTGAAGTGACAATTTGTAAGAAGTTTATCAAAGTTTTTCATGATGATATAACGCAACCAATCTGTTTCACGTGCTCGACATTTTCCAATTTGGTTTGCGGATATAAAATTTTCGTTTTTTTTTTCAATTGAAATATGATAGCACTTCACCTGATTGGGCATTTCGTGCGCATTGGTGTATGAACTTGTGTGGGTGGACTCGCGAATAGGTAAATAATACCAGACGTTTCACCGATAATATTTGCTTTAATATCAAAAAAACTATACAAAAATATTGTAATCTATGATGGAGAATCTTGTGGCAATCCTGGGGCACTGTTTGGGTACATGTGGCTATATAAGCTTAAGAAAAAGAAAAAATTTGCGGTTGGGTATGGTCGATTCCTTGAATTTCTCAGAATATGGACAATAGGCATATTTTGATTTTACTGATATCCATTTAGGCCACTTGTTATAATTGCTTGTTCATCCGCTCATTTTTTTTAAAAAAATTCAGCGGATGTGATTGCGCACCATGTCGGTTGATCGAATAAATCCCCCACACATGAATATATGAAATATACAAGTTAGAGAGAAGGGCAATGATTGGAACGATCAAAACTGTTAAAAGTGCGTTATCGTAAAGTTAGGAAAAGCGAACCGAATGTGGAATTGACATCATATAGTAAACAGAAATGTTTGATTTCTATTGTTAACTATATATTCAAAACCATTCGTTTCATAGGATATTTTATTTTTGTATTACTGTTTTCTGCTCAACATCATACTTTACAGAAATTAAGTGTATTCATTTTTATACATTTCTATTACGCTTCTCTTTCCAATGATTGCAGGCAATATAAATTTTTGTATTATAAGTTGTAAATATTTTGTGACATATTGGTTTAAATATTAATATCTGACGTTCTACCGGATTTCGCCAAGACTTTCATACGTGGACAGTTTTTTTGCTTCCCCCGTACTTAATATATCAAGCTGTAGTAAATTTACAATTTGTATTTTGTGTTTTTGTTATGCAAAATCGCTTCTTATGTTTTTGTGTACTTGGGTTTTTGAAACTGTTGATCTTTTTCTAATGAATTTGAAGTCTTATATTTGCATTCTCGATTTTCTACACTGATCCCCATTCTTTTGTTCTACATTTTACACTATTCTGGACATAACTTATTTTGGCAACTTGTTGATATCTGATAGGAATTTTTACCAATTTTATCTGCTTGAAACTATATTTATAAATTTCAATCATATGAACAATGACGTGCACTCACTTAACCTTTCCTCTTTTTGCCGAGGTCTTTCACTCACAGATTTTCTAAAATCACCGTGATTGGTACTGTAGTAAATTCTCATATAGGCGAGAAATGTTTCTCATATTCTCCAAATTTGTCAATCGAAGTCAATATACAAAGTTTAATAACAATTCAATGCTTCCTTAAAATGGCTGTTCAACCTACCGGATAAATACAAACAGCATTGGGATTTTTGCGAAATTTTCGATTTCAAATATGAGCGATAGGTAAATATGAGGTAACGCCTTACAACTTGAGATATTGACGTCAATAAGTTGAAATATAGCCTACTCAAATTTTCATTTTCAGTAATGTCAATAAAAAGAATAGATAGTAAATGAGTATTTTTGAGTTGAAATACATATAGTTACATTTATCTATCTATTATCTACTTTCTATATAAGTAATAGACAAACTAAGGCTTAAACATATAAATAGAACAAGTCCCTTCTTACCATTACAGTTTGCCATAATATTAGAAATCTAGACATCTATAGTTCGATTTTCTAATATACCGATACAAATAAACAGTATCAGAGGCTATATGTCTTTAACTCACACTCCATCGTTCAAGGTACAAACAAATTTCCAAAAAAATTGATGTTGAACGTTATAATTACGTCTTTTCTACAAAACTTTGTTCTCCTTACCAGATTTACCGCACATTCGAATAATTTGTGCTCCGAATCGATTCCAAGCACCGAACCGAATTGCCTAGTTCGATATAAAGCTAGCGACATTAAATTGCGCGTTATTGCAAGCTTGCTCCACTTATTTATAGTTACACACATTTTTCGAGTATGGTTTTTTGGGTAGAATTTAAAAAAGTCTTTGAATGTATTTGCTTTGTTTTTGAATCGTTTGTCTGTCCAGATGGAAACAAAAACTCCATCTCAAATCGGTTGAGCCCGAAATAAGCAGTGTTGGGAACGAGTCACTCTTCTATTCTCATTCAAGTCCAGACCAGAGGCATCCGAGTCAAATGATGAACAGAATTCATAATCAGAGTTTCAAGTTGGTTCACCGGACTCGCAAGGCCAACATCCTTCCTTCTTGAGACTCTTATTCCCAGCAGTGAAATAATCAACTGTAGCTGTACATAGTTAAATGTGTAAAAAATAGTATTGTAACTGCTGTATATGAAATCAAAATTTTTTTATAATTCTGAGTAATGCTCTTTATTGTCATTGTTTTTAATGCTTGTCAGGCGAAGTCTGATCCTGGTCACGTTACACAGTTTAAAAAATTATATTTCACCAAGCATGACGCCTGCTCCTTTCTTCATATTCCTTTTATAGCGTATTTGACCTTGGCGCATGAGCCAGCTTTCACACGCACACACTGTTCCAAACGTTTGTAAAATAGTGAATAATGCCAAATAGGCCAGTTGATCAATCAGTACAACAAGAATGGTAGGACCTGCAAAATTACCTTGTATGAGATGTTGATGAACTGTATCGCGACTCATTTAAAATTACCGAAAAACTCCTCACTTTGTGACATATTGGCTGATTATTCCGTTCGAACGAGCAAAAATTTTTATGACGCGTATACGCTGAAAAAGTATATATTCGCTAGGAATATAAAAAGGGATAGAATAAGTATTTTCTTGCATATGCTGCAACGTTTTCATCCGACAGTTGCTTAGTTCAACTGTATTATGTCAGTAGTGTGGAAAGTATTCGCTACCGTTCTTGTACTGACGGCTGGTAAGTATAAATGTTGTATCGGTATGTTTTTCAGGTGAAGACAAATGAATTTTGCATTTTGACGCTTGGCGATTTTGAGGACCAGTTGATTAACGAGTGTTTTACCCAAAACCAATCGCCCCAAAATTTAGGAATACTTAAACTAAGTTAGTAAGATTTTGTTTTTTCGTCGGAGATAATCAAATCAGAAATGAGAGAACTGAAGCATATATTTTACTGAACTCTAGACATAGATGCAGAGGTTCTGGAAATTCTAGGTCGAAGTACCGAGATTATCTAGTATACCTAGTTTGCCGAGGTTTTTGTTTAAAGTTTTATCTGTTAAATTTAACAAGTAAATTAAGTCAATTTTTCTCTTTCGTTGCAATATTACGTATTCAGAAAACTTGAGTAGACTATTAAAAAACTCTGTCAAACGTTGATTTCCTGCAGTTCATAATCAGATTACTACCCTGGTTTTGAATAGGAAACTACGTTACCTCGTCATACTTTACGTTGCATTATAAAGTTATTGTGATGTTTTTCCTCGTTCAAATAAGAGCTAGTTTGTCGCTAAAGCTGGGCAATTTAATTCTGTGTTACGAAACGAACCGGAACTTACATTATTCGAGCCAATGTGCATCGTTTGCAGGAACGAAAACGTACTAAGTGAAGTGAATTCCCATATTCTAACGACAACATGTTATTGATTTTGGTCAAATTTGACCAAAATCCTTTGTATTTTGTCGTTGAAATATAAACATTTCTGCTCTTACACATGGAGTGGGAATCTAAAATACATTGCCTATATAAGCCTGATTATGATAATATTAGTGATTCGTAACTAAATATTTTTATTTCAAAAATGGAGATAAATATTAGAAATTGAAATATTAGAAATTGGATAATTGTTATTTACTTAGAATTAGTTATTGAATCCGATTCGAAAAAATTATTCGAATCAGATTCGAATTCTAAATGATTCGTTTCTACCCAACCATAGTTGCCACCACCTAACAGCAGTTTGATATTATTTTATCAGTTGCAGATTGCTCACTCCTGGAGATAATCTATGTCGTTGACGGGTCGGGATCTATTGGATTAGAGAATTTTTCTCTTGTGAAGGAATGGCTAGTTAACCAGATTCGAAAAATTCACGATATATTCGGAAGAAATGCTAGAACCGAAGTATTACAATTCTCTAGCAAGGATGCATCTTGGAAAAAGTATGATCGTAATACATATTGGTTTAACAACAGAAACATTCTATTCGTTATAATAAGAGATTTCTTATCAGAAGTTTTATTTCGTCAAGTATGAGTCACAGACAGGAAGCGCGGCGCCGCGCAATGTTTGACAAAACATGCTTTGATACAATTTTTAAGATTAGGTCAGCATTGGGGTTGGGCGAAAGCGAATTCAAAATTTGAATCGCCTTCCGATAGCATTCTATAAGATTTTGCACATATACATATTCTGGGGTTTGGCTTGTATTCAGACGTTTGTATACCAACACCTATATATTTATACATACAAATACCAAATGGCTCGTTTTTATATATATATTTGCTGAAGTATAAAAATATTGATTACTATGTATATATAGCATTAGTTTCCGCAGAAAACTGAAAATTCCAATTCATGTTTCAAACTTTGGTTGCCACCCAATCAACAAAATTTTGATCTTTAGTTAAGTATGGGCCACCTATGGATCGCGCCGTCAAGGCGCGGGCCATCTGTGGCTGCATGCTGAATAAAAATTTCTGATTCGACTGATTCTGAGCGATTCGAATCAACGAATTGAATATCCAAGCCCTTGTTACGGAATTGAACAATTCGATAGCTTCTTCTGGAATCGAATCGAGCGTCCCAATGTTGCCATAATGAACGAGAGAAATTTTCAAGTATTTGTGTATCTCGGATATATTCGTTTAGTTCCGTCATTAAAAGGCGATATTCATCTTGTTCATCTTTCACATCCCTTTCAATTTGTGAACAAGATCCATATTTATGTCTCTGTGTGTGTGAATGTATATTGTCTTTTAGCACGAAGAATAAGATTATAAATATACATACTTATAGGAAAGGTCAAGGAATATGTACACGACTGCAGTATTGGGTAGTATAAATCTTACATCTTGGTAATTGGTTTCTAATAGGAGCTACATCCGGCCTTGATTAAAACGACTTTCTGCAAAATAAATGCACAAATTTTGGATTATACAATATTGTAAAAGCATTCGACGTAGTCCGTGCCAAGCTTCGATGAAGTAGCATAGCCTATTTGTGTATTGATCTTCGTTAAGGCAATCAATTGTTGTCACAATTTTAAATTGTTTGTCTGCAAAAATTTGACCTTGGTCAGCCAAAACGTGCGGGAAATTTTGTCTAACTTGTGAACTGAGACAGAGCTTTTCTGCAAGCATTGATTTGAATTGTTACAATAAAGCCAACAAAAAGGCAATCGAACGTCAACATTTTTGCTCATTCGAAAAGAATACAAAACGAATAAAAACACGACATGCTGCGTTGTATATCTAATCAAATATATTGTTTTGTCAAGCATGAGCCAGAGATAGACGGCGCGATCTATCATTAACCCATATTTAAGAAATGCATAAGAATAATATTTTTTTTAACATCATCTTGGGCTCAATTTCAAGACACAAACACCGGAAATTCCACTTAAATTCGAAAGTGATGAATTAACACTCGATTCGCAAATTCCCTTGTCTTGAAAAGTTTGCTGAATTGGTATTGCAGAATCCAGAAATATACCTGATGATTTTCCCTTAATAATAATATTACAAGTTTAATTAATTTTCTAGTGTACCGGTTGAAAAATCAACAAAATTCGTCATTCCATACACACTTGAAGATACGTTAACCAGTGATGAAATCCAGCAAAGAATAATTAATATGACGTATTTGAATGAAGCAACTTACACCTACTATGCTTTAAGAAGAGTAATGGAGGTCTGTAACGACTGTCTGGCAGTTTTGTTATCTTTAAGACATTTAACATTAAACATATTAGTATCATATTCTGCTGCTCTTGATGAAACGTAAGCTTTTTAACAAATGCTAGTGGCACATAACTTCTCAATAGCTGCAACAAAGTTTGATCTTTTGCTTTTGGTATTATTTTCCTCTTGTGGCGTTTCTTCTAATATAATTCATTTTTGGCTGTCTGAGCATGGTAGGATTAGGAAATATGAACGAAATTTGAGAATTATTTCAATTTCCAAGTTAAAAAGTGCTTCTGTTGACAAGCTAAATGATTAGTTCTCATCGCCGTTGTAATGTACTTTAAATGCAATTGGATACTTTGAATGAGTGAATTGTGCATGCAGCAACTTGGTTAACACTCTGATAAACAGATTTGAAAAAAGTGCAGTAGGTGGGATCTACCATGGGCAATACTGAAACCATCACAACCGCCCCCCCCCCCCTCATTGGGTCACCTACAACAAGAATTACTCAACGATCGAATACCCTTGGCACTACAGCCTCCCGTCCATTATCACGGTATTAACATCATTTTTTCTATTCAGATTGAATTTCACAGATCACCCCATTATAAAACATCAACTAAAATAGTTGTCGTTGTGACTGACGGTGAAGCCCACGATGGAGCATATTTGGGTCGTTGGTATGGTTAAAAGATAGGAAGGAACTCTATTAGAAAAATTGTCCAACTATGTTTCATTAAGTACGAAGTACTGTTGTAACGCGACGATATGGCGCAGTACGTCAGTTACTCATGCTTGACGAAGTAAAATTCCTGTTTGGGAACGTTGAGCAAAAATATGGAATAAGTGAAAAGTGGTTTATCTTAATCAGCCTTTCAGAAAAAGCATTTAGTTTTTTTTCTAATTTCTAATACGTATATATATATGAAAACAATATCGCACCGATATCATTCAATTTCGCTAAATATTCTTAATTCAACTTCACTCTAAAAGGGGGGTTTGAAAGAGCATTTAGGAGAAGAAAGAAAAAAGATTAATAATAAATGGGGAGACCATTAATGACCATTTTATTTTATTGACGGGATTTTTTGAAATTTAGATCACTAAATGGATCGCGATGCACATGTAGTACCAGCAGTGTAGGTCGAAAATATCTTTGGCGAATTGGATCAATATAATTGAGTGCTTTGAATGTCATCTGTCCTGCCCGAAAATCTGCATAATTTGTTCATTAGAGTTAATTTGACATATATTTTTCTTAACAGGTACGATAAGTACAAAAATAACATTACTTCATTTGCTGTTGGGATTGGCCACTATGAAGCTTTTCGTAAACAACTTCAAAGTATTGCAAATGGAGGAAACAGCAACGAACGTGTTTTCACCGTCAACGATTTTGTAGGCCTTGAGAATGTCACCCAAGCATTGGTTTCAAAGATATCCGACATAGCGCCCAATTGTAAGTCATTCGAATTAGTCTGGTGGATAAGAACTGAATACGTTTTTGAAATAAACACCGAAATTGGCGCAAATGCAAATATATGCATAAGATGACCATAAATGACCGGAAATTTCCAAAACCGTCAACATTTCAACATTCATCAAGACCAAATTATCACTTTTGGTAAACATAAAATTTCCTCAATAATTGCCTCATGACATCTAAAAGAAAATGGACTCAAATTTAACCCATTTTGGTGGGCTATACTTGATAGGTTTAAGAAGGACTCGATTTATTTTTTTTCACTTTCTACTGACACTAGTTTTTAATTTTTGATCACAAAAAGGATAATATATGGCATTTTGAAAAGGTTGTAGGGAATTTTGCAATTGCCGAGAAATGAGAACATATTTACTATTTTAATTCATTTAGCAAACGCCAAGAGATTTAAAACTGCCGCCCCAGGTAGTGTCCAACGGGTCTCGTGTTGTGTACAAAAAATAAAAAAAAAATTTCTTTTATTTGATGCAAAATTTAAGTAAGAAAACTCGTTTATATTCAATACGTTCGGCATTGTGGATATCTTCCATGATTAGCTTGTCAATTGTAGCCTACAATTGCAGCCTTGCATTGCAGTCTTTGAGGAATGAGTACGTAGCTGTTTTTAGGAGGAAGTTGAGGAAATTTAAGATATTTTCATGAAAGTTCTTTTTGCTTTACAATAGCTTGTAATAATTACCGAGAAATTTTCCTTCCCTTTGGGCTTGCTGTATTTTCTTGCTGTCTAATAATTGTCATATTCCTGATTTGGATGTCAAGTCATTAGTTTGTGACTTCTAACAGCGTTTGATTTAATACTTGATGTTAAAGTAATTTAGCTGTTGGATTAACCGAAAATTTCTACATAAACATGTTTTGTTAAGTATGCGTCAGCGCGGTCAATCAGTGGTACATGCATAGAAAATAAAATTTTGATTGGAAGGTCAGAGAATGAATCTCCCTTTCTCCCAAGTTTCTCCCACGTTTTTTTGACAACAGCAAATAAATATTGACAAAAATATTATTTATCGGTCTTCTTTAGCTCGTGGACAATGAATTTTTCTCTGCCAGTAATAAATAATTAGCACGAAATTGTTTAGCAATTTTTTTTAATATCAGACCAGACACAACCAATAAAGTTTCCGCTTAGCAATGATGAAAAAAAGTTCATCACATCAAAGACATGGGAGCAGTGGCCTACTGGTCATTATCTTGGTATCGCATATTGAAGCTCCTTAATCTATGTCCACCACTTACTTTGGTAGATTTGTCATTTTTTTGTTGACACTGAACACTGTGTTAATAAATTCAATAAAAACATTTAATTTGAAACTTATCTTAAGATTTGTTTCGAAGAAAACAATGGTACAATATTTGCCATAATTCTATAATTGTGATTTTATTTATGCCGCTTAAAGGCTTTTAAGGCCTTTATGAAAACTAAAGATTTTATTACCATATAATATAGTAACTACAGTCAGTACAACTACCGAAACTACCACGGAAATGGAAACTACTGAGAGAATAAAAACAAATACAACTAAAGGAAAAACATCTCATAGCATAAAAGGTGATAATAATTGTATTTATTATTTTTCTGAGAAAAAAAGCTGTCAGAATTCATAGTTTCGACATTTTTTTACCTTGAAAACTTGACTATCCACTAGCAAAATGTGTTTTTCGAATGTAATTCCCCGGTCTCGGTTCCAGCTGTTCTCAAAATAACTTGCTAAATGGCGAGCTGAGCTATTATATTTTTGATCACCGTACGAACATGTCTTGGAGGATACGATCATTTTTTCAACGACCGAAGGTCGTCGAGTTGATTCCTTTCTTGTTAAGTATTTTTGTACTATTATCGGCAGATGCCGAGACAGGAATGTTTTGTGCCACATTTTGTTAATCTCTAGTTACTGATGGATCGCGCCGACGAGGAGTGGTCCGTATGTCTCTCATGCTTTGCAAAATAATAGTTCTGGTTGAGTTGAGAATAATCTAGAGGACAACCTTCAGTGGACGTCTAATTTTTGGCTTGACTCATTTGAGGTTGAGGATTTTTCGGACTCTGTCATTTTGTTTGGTCCTGGAATTAATTCCTACCACAGGCTCAGCATGTGTGTCTGTATTAAAAAATATTAATTTTCTTCTTTACTACAGAATCAACCAAACCATCCAGAGGAGGATGTGCAAACTGGACATGTGAAACATGGATATTTGTCACACTCTACATTTTGCAGAGTTGCTTTGTGAAAATATTGACTTAAATTTTAGGAAATAAGAAAAGAAATAGTTTTATTGAATACTTCACTGAGTATAAATGTATACATGACAAATATATCAATGTACATGGTATTTTGAACTTTTGATGGAAACAAACGGAGCAAATAGTTAAAACCGCCCATACGAATATATTTGATGCCTATTTTACAAGTATAAAATCTTTTTTATATGTTCAAAATCAAGGACGGAGACGTGCCTTTCACTGCTTGCTCAACACCTTTTTGCCTATTATAATGAAATTTCAAAATAATGTCCAAAAACTCGGAGTTACTGTACCCTCCTTCTCAAAACTTAGGGGAGGGAGCATGCCCAGCTGGTTACGCCGCCAGTGCTGATTAAGGTTTATGTCGTCATAAGGTCCAAGCGTGTTCAATGGCGTCTTACTGGGTTTCGGCGACTCCGACGAAATATTAAATCAGTGAACATTGAACAAGCAAAGAGAAGATAAAAAACTTACAACGGCGGAAAATCATAGGATATGCGCTAACGCGCCGAAACGAATACAGAGTGACTGAAAAGCAAAATGAAATCGACGCGAAATAAAATAGAGAAACAATTTTATTGCCCGAGAATTCTGGCGTATTTTGAGTATGGGCCTGATTCGCCGCTTGATCAACTGAACAAGCCTGTCATATTGTTCCTACCATTTGAATTTCAATCGAGCCTCATTCGAGTATGTCCTGTGTGATGAGTCACACTTATTGCTCTGCGTTGTCCAATGCCTGGTCAATACTACGATGTATAACGTCTGACCCCTTTTCTTCGTCCAGCTGCCCACACTATTAAAACTGCAGTGACAATTATTCCAATATTTTGAAAGTATTCATCGCGATCGGTTCAGTGCTCGCCCGCCGATTTGCTCTCAGTAAAAAAATCAGCACCGAAGCCGCGCAAAATGTGAACCACCTTACGTACTAATAGAATATTAATAGAATGAAGAACCACGCCATGCACTTTCACACCCTGCAAATTCTCCCCCAGTTCAGGGACCCCCGACCATTTACTTTTAATCTATGAACAATATTTACTTGACAATCAGCTGTTTCCGCAGTCCCCCGCCAACCAATATCTAACGCCAATAATGTGTTTTCAATGAATATTCAGATTTAAAACACGTATATAAAAAACTGAAAACCGTGTCAATAACCGTGATCATTCCTACTTGAATATAAAAATAGCAGCATTTATATATAAAAAGTGCCAAATCATGCTTCGATCAAGCCTTTTTATATATATATATATAAAAGCAAGTTTATATAAAAAAGTAAAATTTGAGGTAACACAATGTCAATGCAAAAGTTATATTTCGTCGTGCATCCATAGATTATAGTTGGACCGCGAATGAATTGCGCAAGTAACCCACACAAGACAAAGTATATAAGACTGAACTTGCTGATTGATAACCTCAAAGTAATGTGGCCCACGTTCGGTGAATTAATAACATAGCAACATACCCGTTCAAGAATCTTACTGAAAAACTGCTTCTCCAAGTTTGAAACACTGATGGATCGCACCATCGAGGTGCGATCCATCTGTCGCTAATGCTTGAGTGATGGGAAATTTCCAGTCGGAGATTAAATAAAAATAAGTTTTAAATGTTCAACGAAACTTTATGTCGTGATAAATATGTATATAAAGTATACTCTGTGGACTGATTCATAATATAATTTGAGAAAATCCTTTCCCGCGGCATTTTTATTACGTCGGCTGATTGCGAATCATTTTAAATAAGTCAGATTAAGAGATTATTTTTCAAACAAACAAGTTTCAGCAGACAGCCACACTAGGAAGCTTCAGGGCAAACAAAAGTTAACACATAGATTTGTAACAATAAAAAAGATTTGTAGTGATTTTTTATAAAATTGTGAGTTGGTAATTTTTTTTTCTGAAAATATATTATTTGTATGTATGGATATAGGGTTATCGAAAGACAGAAATTTCGTATTTTTTACGCAAATCACAATGCATTATATAGTGTTTTTAAGTTTTTTCTATGCCCAAATTTGACAATAAAATGAAAAATAGTGATCTTGTAGCCACGAATTTATTAAATCGAGTTTAAGAATTGATTTGAGGCTATTTCCTTGAAATTTACACATATAGTATGAAAGCACTGACGAATATGGTTGTTTTTGGTGTTGTCTAAATTTGAATTATATACAACTTCAGAATTTTGTGTTGCCACGGTCAATTCTGCATTATTTTAAATAATTTTGGCATAGATTCGAAGTGAAACCAAACAGCACACGAAAAAAAGATAGAAAATATAGTCAGGAAAAGCGTGTAATCTCGGAATTGTACCTTCGTTTTATTTAAAAATTTGCTTTATGCAAGGTCGAGAAAACTCGTAAAAAGTGGAAAACATTCTATAAACATCGAGAGCGCTATATTAAAGAACAGTGAGTGGCATCTGTCCTGGGCGTTAATAAAACTACCCACAACATCACAAAAATGCTAAATGAAACAACTTGTTATTGAATTTTTAAATAATAATAATATTTGAATAGGTCTGTCACTTAGTACATTATGACCTGAACATGCGTGTTTTGGCTTACTTCACATAAAACATCGAGCACTTTACTGAATAATCTTACTGCAGGGAATCAGTCATCTCACCTAATTATAAGTTAAGTCGAGTTGAAGAGATTTCGTGGTAAACTCAAGTAGTGAGTCAAGCCGAGTTATACATTTATGAAATACATTTAAGTAAGGTAGCAGGAGTCAATTGAATTAGTTTACCAGTGTCAAAAGTCCAAATGACTATCCGTTTATGTGTGAATATTGCAGGCTGATGTATCGCGTCGTCAAAGCACATCTGTGGCTTATTCTTGAGAAAGTGAAGTTTTGGAATTGGAATACCAAAGAGTACATAATTATAAATTATAAACTATTGATTAGTGGAGTAGATTTTGCAATTAAGTACACTGTTACTCATACGCGCCCAAGGTGTTCTTAAAAAATTCTAAATTACATTATGACCTCGTGTGCCCCTAGACTCCAAACTTACGACCAGTACGGGGCGCCAATTTTTTTCTAAACGCTTGGGCATGTGTAGTTGTGAACCTCGATACACGAAAGAGATTTCCCCCAAATTACCGGTCACTACGTAGTTGCACCTGCACTGACGAAAGAATCCCAATCCTGATCAGAACAAAAAATATCTGAGATTTGTCTACAAGTGTTGGAACACGATACTCAAGGAAAGATGTGATTACCTGAAAGTTGAATTATATACAACTTCAGAATTTTGTGTTGCCACGGTATTTTAAATAATTTTGGCATAGATTCGAAGTGAAATCAAACAGCACACGAAAAAAAGATAGAAAATATAGTCAGATTACCTGAAAGACATGAGCTGACTTTATCTTTGCCATTTTTGAAGACAAATTACGGTTAACCGCAATTTGTCTTCAAAAATGGCAAAGAATAAGGTTCGTGCTCAACAAAAGTCTAGATTGACGCGTCATTCCATTGCGTCACGAAACGCGTACCCAAGGCTAAAGATGACACTTTTAGATTGAAAGATCAAATCTATCAGGATACACGTACGATTTGCTAGTGTCTAATACTCTTTATTTGATTCGACAACGGTCTTAGAACTTATTCGTTTAATTTCGTAATATTTCCACAACATAACTATCAGAATTTTTCGTTTGTCAAGCATAAGCGCTTCAACGAGGCGATCCATAAGTGACCCACACCTGTGAAAAATATGATGTGATCGGGAAGGTAAAAAAGTATAAAAATTACGCCACTATAATATTATTTTGGAATAATTTTTGCTATGCTAGTTAGTACTTTCGTAATTTTGCACATTAAAAACATAATTTTCTTTGAAAAAAGTGGTTATAAAAATGCAAATGCTGGTTTTCAATTATTTTATAATTATTTCAATGTATTCCAAACAAATCTGGAATATTCCCTGTTCTAAGTCCAATCTCAGTTCCAAGAAATTGACTTGAGTTCTCAAATAGACGATGATAACAACTTTCACCGTTATGCATCAAGTAAAATGTCTTATCTTATCTTCACTAATATTTTCCTATTTATTCTTTATTTATTTCATGCTTTCTTAGTGAAAACAAAAGTATGCGTTGTGAATGGAGCAAAATTTTACTTTTAATTGGTTGCTGTTGTTTTATAAACGTTGTTTTATGTCAAGGTAAGGGAAAGTTCTCTGTTTTTCAAACAATGGTACATCTTTATACATTTACCTAAAATTATTATTTATCAATAACCAATCTTACTTCGTCTTTGCATTTCGACTATGTCTTCTGATCATTTAGCATTATTTTGGACTCGTCCAATCAGATTTTGTGAAGCACAGGCCACAGATGGACCATGCCATTGCGGCGTGATCCATCAGTGGCCAATGCTTAACAAAAGACGTTTGAACAAACTTAATGGGGTAAAAAAACTTTGCCATATTCTAATGAAATAATTTGGTCGAGAAACATCAAATCAAACCGAGCGCGCAGGAAACATCAAATTTTTTTTTCAAAATTGTATCAAATTTTTTGCTGATTTAGGGGTTCAGACCCAATATTTGCCATTAGTTATCGTCGGAACACGAGCGATCTGTGACGTGTGATGAGTTGCGAAATATTAGCATAGAATATAGAATCGCAACGCTCTGGATCGAATTTTTCCGAGCTTTATTCCAGATCGAAATTTAACAGAAAGTTTTGGGAAAAGACTAACTTTTCCTTACAAAATTACTTGAAAAGTTTTGTTTTTGGTTGGTGAGGTGGGAAGATACTCCTGAATACTATAGTGCTCACAAGGCATTACGCACTTTTTGATTTGATTCCTTTGCAGTTTTACTATTACTACATATATTCCCATTTTCAGAAAAAGGAGTTTATATCAGGACAAAGACTTCACCGCCGTTATATTTGGCATCTTCGAAAAGGAATCCCAATGACTTGGTATTCAGTTCATCTGAAAAAGAGGCTTTGATTTTTGATATTTTGAAACCGTCTCTGGATGGACAAGCCGGTCACGTAACTTTAAAATTGTCAGGTTCTGAGAAATATGTGATAGTCAGTGGCATTAAGTTCATTCTCAGTTCAAAACAAACCACGAGTGGCTTTAAAAGAGTGGCAAGTTTAAGAAGAGGAGATGGGGAGGTTAGTAGATTCAAAATAGATTCCTCTCAGTACACGGAAATAAAAGTTAAATATAAGGTTTTCTTGTCTCATGATCTAACTTCTTCAGACAAGATTCAAAGGCAACTGATTTTAGAAACAGCGTATTAAGTTTCCGTGTTTCCGTCTACGTCAAAAGTATACCTTCATAAGTTTATTCGCAATAAAATATTCAAATTATTTTTCTACTTAAAGTTACGCAAATTCAAATTATTCAGAATTTGAATATGATTCGAAGATTATTAGAATACCGGATATTAACTCGAATACTCGTTTTTAACATTACAGCTAAAATCGAAAATATTTTGTTGTTAAAATATCAATATTTTTGTTCCAAAAATCGATTCACGATTGATGCGGACAAGTTGTTCTCGGAATCGATTCGAATTGAATTGCCCAGGCATACTTATAGTTAGCCAACCCCCACTTTCTATTATGACTTGATGACTTCTTTCTAATAGACTTTCTAATATTGTAGTATTCGTTGCACAGGGCATAACATCGTTTTACAGCACATCCCAAAAAAGATATATGGGAAACTATAGAAATGCCGCATTGGCGTTTACTGCGTCAGGAGCACGCGCCAACAGGGAACTTGTATCTTTCGAAATAGTTGCTGGTAAGAAAGAATGTTTCGATCTGTTTTTGTGTTATTCAAGTCAAAAACATTAGTAATATCAGGCGCTGTAGGTTTGGACTTTAGGATTGTTCTAACGTAACTCCTACGAGTGTTAAAAGGTAACTAGAAAAAACAAAAAAGTGATACATGTTTTTTTCGACACCCAGACCAGATACGTCCCAACGTACGTGGTGGTTCAGTTATATGTAGGAAATTTTTTGCTTCAAGTGCTGTTGCTGGTACTACATTTTGTAGTTTCCATTTCTGACTCATACTTAAATACCTTTGGGCAACCTCTTTCTAAACTTTTTTTGGTATTTTTATCGGGAGAATATCTATACCATCACATTTTTGTTTTATGAAAAGTCTGGCTAAGGCCAAAAGCAGAACTGCACTCAGGGCAGAAAATATACCACAGATACATAAATATTTATAAGTACATACATATCTAAACTGATATGGTTTAATGAGTGGTGAGATGGCTGGCGCTGTTTGGAACGGCATTCTTCAACATTGTGCCCAAATAAAGCAAGTACCATCCAAAACAACATAAATCAGGATATTTTTCTTAACAATGATATTTTTCCTTCAGCCCCTGGGGTAGAGAAACCATCGGAAACTACCGACTCATCGAGTGAAAGTACTGAACGATCATCAGCCGGTTAGTTTTTGTTTCAATATAATATATGGCGAAACTGGAACTTCTTTTTCCAGTTATTACCTACTTAAAGAGTCTCCCTATTTAAAAATATAAATTTAAAGTTAAATTAGGCAGTTTTTAAACAAGTATTATTTTCAATTGACAGCACCGATTGACTCGAACGCGTTTCCAACAGACTTCATAATGAATTAGATACCAAAAAAATGACGGGATATTTTTTATGAGCATGAGTCATCAATCGTGTTTTTCTATCATTACAGAATGACATTACATTGAACGTACTTCATTTATATATGTAGTTAAATTTTGGTTAATTTTTCACGGTAGGAACCAATGATGGAACGCCCTGATCGAGCGCAAAGGATGGCATAGACCCGTCAGAAAAAATATGTCGAAGGTCTTATTTTCAAGTATAAGTCACCGACGGATCGCGCCGCCGAGGCGCGGTCCGTCAGTGGCTTATGATTGACAAAATTAACTTTCTGGGTAAGGACCGAGGTTATTCGGCGCGGTCTATCAGTGACACATGCTTGGCAAAAATAAACTTAGATTACTATTTTTCTGCGGTACTTTACAGATTTGTGGACAGCCTGTTCTAGATCATGTGGGAATGGATTGCAAATGAAAGTACAACTTTGCCCAAACAAAGCTGCTTGTGAGCCTATACTAAGAAATTGCAATTTGAGAAATTGTCCTAAGAGTAAGTAGGTTTTTTCCCTTCTATTCACTATCCCATCTACCGAAATTTCACTGGTAGAGAGAGAGGGGGGAGATTTGACTAGAATTAGTTATTGAACTCATTGCTGACTTTTGATATAGTTATTATCTGCTATATGTACAGGGTACCATTATTGGACAGGCCAAATTGAAAATTTACTGGAAATTCGGATATGACAATCGTTTTACTTTTTTTCAAACATGCCATATTAAAATTCTACTAGTATACTTATACTTAATATACTTAATTTTAACACGAGATGCCATTGCGTCCCTCGCCACGAATTGTTAATTTAGATATTGATGGTTTTGTTACTTTTTTGTACAGTCTGGTTGCTGCCAGACACCTAAAATAGGACATTACATTCATCTGGTAAAATATGTGTCATAAAATATTGGCCCTTTTTTTAATTTTCTCCTGATAGAATCCATTTTGGGCGTGGTGGCCTAGTGGTTAGCTTCTTGGCATCGCAATGTGAATATTTTGGGTTCGAGTCCCAGCACATTAATCCATGCCTACCACTCAACCCAGGGTGTAATAACTTGTGTAAGCTAAGCCGAACAGGAAAGATCATATCTTTCCAACAAATCTAACCCTGTTCCTTTATGAGCGGTCTCTGATACAGACAGGGCCTTGGTCAGGGTGATCCACTTCTAGAAGTGGCTGTAAAAAAATTCTCCGGTTGTCTAAATAGCAGAACATCTGATATTTTTCAAAAAGTTCGCCCCTCTAATTCATCCTTTTCATGGTACGCCACTGACTCTCAATTATTCGTTTTTTTATATCCAGTACAAAGAGGTTGGTCAAAATGTTCTAAGACGTGTGGAGGAGGTTTTACAACATTCAGATGCAGAAGTTTTTTCTGCCCTGGGCAAAATTTAAGACAACCATGCAATATACACAAATGTGATACTGCAAGTAAGTTGAAAACTGTCTTATCAATCAGATGTATTTTTGTCAAGTATGAGTCACCGATGGACCGCGCCTCGACGGCGCGATCCATCGGTGACTCATACTCAACTCAAATTTTAACTTGGTTGTTATACAGTCGGAACGAAAATCGTAAGAGTATTGTGAACAACTTCTGCCGTTGATTTATTGTTGGTTCATTTCTTAAATTTTTTTTCAGATTTTGAATTGAAAATCTGTAGCACCGAAAAATAAAAGGGCAATGCACGTAGTCAAATGTTGGCAACGACACTGATGGGACACGACTCGTGTCAAATAATTTTGCAATATATTTTTACTTGGTGCAGTTTACGACGCGATAATGCGTTATTGGATTTTTAAAGATTGTTTAGAAATATTTTTAATCCTTTTTAAAAATCCTTTTTATTGATCCTCCGAAAGATTTTTCATTCATTAGTTTGCAAATAAACTTTTTATTTTGTTTAAATTACGATTTTGATATCAAAAAAGGAAGAAATATAATATCAGCAACAATTCGATAAATTATTGATGGCAGGGGTTGACCGTTATGCCCATCAGCTTTTGAAGTGCGTTCTTAAAATGACGCCTTTGTTTCTGTATTCCCCCTTACGCCTTCACGAATTGTGATGTCCATTCATATATGTCATTATAATAAGGCAATATTAGAATTTCATTTCGATATCGTTTGTTTCATATTTCCAGCTTCCTTGAAAATATTTTTATTTGTCAAACAATATCATTACGCGTTACCAATACACAGACACTTGCAATTCGTTCACCAGTTATGCAAGTACGGTCTTCGGTTTTGCCTGATCCAAAAATTTTTATTGCAATTATACTGTATGACGAAATTAAATAGGTAACACAAAATAGCATTGAACCGGCATTAAATTGTAGTCATGAAAACTACAATTCAAAATTGGAAGTCAAATTGATTAACGCTATGAAAAGTGTAAATGAGACACAATGGGTGGATGGAAAAAACATGCAAAAAATAAACAATTATGGAGGCCAGGCACATGTCTGCTGAGACAGCACATGATACAAAATTAATAGAGAAAACTTATAGTATTGAACATAGAGAAAATGATTAAATAGAAAAAATCATTCAATATACTTCGTCAAATGGTTTCGGATGTTTTGACGCAACCTGAGGTCTCGAGGACTTTAAAAAGGCAAACGTTTTTGATATATATTTTCATGATTGGGGAATTCAACTGGTTTAGATTATAACGTAACTGAATTTCAAAACCATAAAAAACTTCGTGAACCTGTACTTTGTTATGCGCGAGTCACCTATAAATCTCACACTGCCATCGAACTTGAGTTCAAACTTTATATAGAATATACAATATTCTATATAGAATACACGAGATTTTTAGATATATATATATATATTTTTATTTCTGATGATAATTTTACATTTAGAGAAGGTCAGTCAATGCACTAATCACCCTTGTGTACATGGACGTTGTACAGAAATTCGTGGAGGATTTTTCTGCAAATGTACTTTTCCATACACCGGTGAACTTTGTGACGGTGAGTACAATTTTTGTTGACCTTTATTTCTGTCTTATCGGAATATCCAAGCAAGTACAATCATTACTTCAGTTTTATCTCACATAGCTAGAATGATACCTCACGTGTAAGTAACATGACTTAGGTAGCGCGTCCGCTTTCGAGAGGGATAGGGTATATTCCTGCATAATATGAAAACTGAGAACTAACTACTTGTACAGTTTTCAGTTCTAATTCGGGGAACCAGTTCCAAGTCGCAGATTTTTTACCCAATGATTTACTAGTTTAACCGGTGCATGGTTTGGGAGGAAACCCCGCCATTGTTAGGTAAACCACCAGACGCCGGTGAGGTTCTCATCAATCGTCTCGCATAGAATTATTCCGTATGGGATTCGAACCTGCGACGATCTGAGATGCACAACTTAAATACACATAAATGGTTCCCTCACATCATCCCTAAACACAAAGATCGTTATCAGGCACCGAATATTAGTCGCTGGATTGAACACAGCTGAATCTCTCGCTATGTTGACAAGCATATCAATGAAATGTATTTTTTTTTTGCAGAAGCGCCAGAAAAAAAGAATCCTTGTGATTCAAATCCTTGTAAAAATGGTGAATGTTCGGTCGAGGAAGCAGGATATAAATGCACGTGCAATGAAGGGTTTTCAGGACAAAATTGTGACAAAGGTGAGAGCTCTTAAGCTTTTAAAGCTTGAAATCTCAATGTTGAGACAACGGTGTACATATTACACGCCCACATACACAAACAAAAAAATCTCACATACCTATAAATGCATTAAATTCTTGGTATGGGCTCGATGCAACTTCTCGGGTATTACTGTAGCCTCTTATTCCAATAAACCTTTACATAGACACAAATGCGCGAAAAGAACGTCTGAGTTCAATGCTGTTATCGCTGAACAATATATTCAAAGGAACAATATAAAATGTTCAAAGAAAGTTTTTAATGTGAATTTTCCATTCGAAAGTTCAATTTTGTAAAGCATGATTTACAGATTTTAATGACTCGTACTAAAAGGTTTGGCCAAATTTATTTCCAGTGGGTAAATGGTAAAAAATCTCATAGTGAGAGAACACCTAAACGTTATCGACTATTATTCAAGTTATATAAAGCTATGGCTATGGCTCGTTATGTATATAAATAGAAGGCCTATTTTCAATACATGTATTACAGAGCTTAAAGATCCTTGTAACCCAAATCCCTGTCAGAATGGAAAATGCTCAGCCTCTGGATCCAAATTCAGATGTAAATGTGACAAGGGATACATGGGATCGAAATGTGAAAGAAGTATGATATTTTCCTTTATTTTCCTCGAAGGGTTGTGACACTTACAGCCCTGGGGAATTCAAAACAGTTGTGTAGGATTGATTCGACGCACGAATTATTCGAATCAGTCGTGAATTGTTCATAGAAACAAAAAAGTTGTATAGAAGGGAGATTTAATAATAACGCCGATTTTCATTGGTAAAATAGGCACATTTTCTGTCTCTATGCAATCACACAGTGATTTGGTTCGATTCTACCAAAAATATTCGAATCAGATTTAAATCCAAAATAACTTTGTTTTGCCCACTTACTAATCAAATGACATCGGCTATTTTTGGGCATTTGTATCTGGTCATTAATAACTGATAAAAACAATAGCAATTAATATTTATTTCGAGTCGTTTCTCAATTTAAACCTTTCACATATTGACTGACATTTTGAAGGTCGTTGAAGTAAAGAACTTTGCAATTCAGGCCCGCCACTGATCCGATTATGCCATTGCAGTCGTAAACTTGGCAAAACGCTACAAATTACGATGAAAATTTGATAAAACCAAAATACTGATAATACGATTGAACTCAAATATTTTGTTTAAGTATTAGTCACTGACGGATCGCGCCTCTGTTGATCTGAGCTGACAATAACGAAAGTTCGACTTCGGCTAAATGGATTTGTCTCTAATTATGGTTATAATAATATGGTATGCATGATAACAAATTACTAATAATACTACAAATTGAAAAGGTAATGAGCAATGAGCAGTTCAAAACGATATGGGCCAACATAATAATATTTTTAATCGCCCTATAACCAAAAATCCCGTACTAGCGGAACGGAGACGCTCAGGGTCAGTACAGTTGGAGAGATTTGATCTTTCCGCTTCGGCCTAGTCTACCCAAGTTATTGCATTCTGGGTTGAGTGGTGGGCATATATTAACAAGCCAGACTTGCCCGGACTCGAAGCCAAGGTCTTCAATCTCTTATTGCCACAAAAATGATAAACCGATTCTGATTTAAATATACAGTTAAATTGACCAAGTGCCAAAAATGCGAACATGGTACATGCGTGGAAAATGACATTGGTCAAATAATTTGCGAATGTGAAGAAGGATACACTGGGAAAAATTGTCAGAAAGGTATCATATTGCTGCTTGACAAGCCAATGCAAAAATTTCTTCCTGCTTGGTGATGTTATTAGCTTTATTGAATTATAATGAGTATTGTGTTTAAATCATAAAATAAGCATAAGATTTCATTTTTATTATGTGCGAGAGGAAAGTTGAGAATACAGTATAATCATATAGGGAACCACGATCGTTGTGCAGATATCATTTCCGATTCGGGGGAAGATTTCGTATTAACGTATTTCTCTTTTTCCTATACATAGACATGGTTGGCGAAGAGAGCCTCAAGCAGCGCTTACGGGACCAACCGGGCACCAGCGAGATTAACTACTCGCATGTTATCCCTCACGTGATTCGAACTTACTTCTGTCTGAGATGTTTTCCACATAGAGTGCAGTTGCTGACGCTATACATTGTAGTAGATTTTTGCCATTCGAGGGCCCGTTACTTGGCTCGTTTTGGGCGATACTTTTGGTCTTCCTTAGAGCGAAGTTTTATAAAAACAACAAAAAGAATCAAACCCACCAGTGGAGTAAAGTGTTTAAAATATAAACTCTGTAAACCAGGTAATCAAGGTATTTTTACCTAGAATTGCCAACACTAATCTGAGCCGGCAATAGCGAAAATTATATTGTCACAAATTGAAGTATCGGTGATCGATCCAACCATGGTTATGATGTGTATGTGGAATGCATGATAACACATAACTACTAATTAGTGCAAAACAAAAAGGTAATGCGCAATAATATTTTCACTAAAATCACGAATAACATGTAAACGATATGGGTCTCCTTGATAATTTTTTCACTCTTCCACTCTTTTTGGAGAGGATCCTGTTCTAAGACCCGGGTCGGACAGGGTTATTGATATGATCTTGCCGGTACGACTTAGCCTACCAAAGTTTTTACACCCTGGTTTGAGTGGTGGTCATGAATTAACGAGTCGGGCGTGCTGGGACTCGAACTCGACATCTTTCCAACACACGAAAAAATGCTCAAACGATTCTGATTTAAATATTCAGTTAAATCGAACAAGTGCAAAAAATGTGAACATGGTAAATGCGTGGAAAATGATATTGGTCGATATATTTGCGAGTGTGAAGAAGGCTATACTGGAAGAAATTGTAAAAAAGGTATTATATTGCTGTCAGACAAGCCAATGCAGAAAAATCTTTAAGCTCTATTCTTTAATCATCATCCAGAACAGATACCACTCGCTGTTCTTCATCATTGATTATTCAGTTCTCTATGGGATGTTATCCGCTTAATATGCAGCTTCCGGCGCTACATATTGTAGTGTCTCGTTTCTATTCGAATGAAAACTGATTGACTCCTTTTGGAGGCTGTTTTCGACCTTGCTTAGATCGAACTTCTACATAAGAAAAACTTGTGCAACATTGTATTTGCGACAATTAAAAAAATTACCGATTCAATAGAGAAATAATGAAAAGGTTTGGTTAGTTTTCTTTCGTATTACCAAGAAAAAAATTTGTTTCGAAACGGGAATGAGATTTTATAATGTATATATTTGTGCAAGGCTCTCAACTTCCATGTATCGGAAATTCTTATTGAAAATCGAAATCAATGTAAATAATAACGATATTTTTATAATATATATTTCAGTCAAATAACGTCTCTTCATGCATGTTTTGCAAAGTATGTCAAAATGGCCATAAAGCAAGAGCTTACGCTTGACAAAAATCCATATGGGATGCATTTGAATCGGCAATGCCTATTATTTTTACTCTATTTGATAATGCATGTGCTTGTAATGCATGTTCAAAAAAAGATACATGTTGAAAAATTCTATTGTGCTCACCTGCAGAAATTGAAGATATTTTTTCTCTTTTTACAAGATGTATGTAAGAATCAATAGGAAAGAAATAATGTTTCCCCCGATCAGAACTTTCTTCAAAGCGGATTTTTTTTTGCATATTTTACTGTGATTAAGATGCCACTAACTATGCGGGACATATCAGCATTTGATTGCACTTCCAACGCACGTTTCTGAATTTTTTATTCAAAAATGACAGAAATTCTCATCCATAGCATGCTTATTTATGCTTTATGCTCGTTTTTTGTTTGCTTCGCTCTTGTTGTTTATTGTTTGTTGTTTGTTCGTGTCAACTATATTTATATATTACTGATGAACGTTTTTTTTTAATTTCTTTAGTAAAAAAATTTTGTAAAAAGGGAAAATGTCAAAACGGAGGAAAATGTGCAAATGTTCCTGGCGGATTTATCTGCACATGTAGGAAAGGATTTACAGGAAAAGAATGTGAATCAGAAATATGTAAGACAACAAATTTAAAAAAATTTAATATTCGTTGTTTCCTCAAGCAATACTTCGCAACCTAGTCGTTCAACGTAGTAGTATCCAGGTATAAATTTGGAATCCTAAGTTACTGACCCAGTTTGCCTCTCGTTATCAAATCTATAATTACACTTTTACTAAGAACGATACAAACAATTTGTAAAACCAACGTACTGAAAATTTACCTTCATTTCTAAAACGTCAAATGAATTTGCTGAAAACCAAAAACTTCATTTTTTATTTTTTCCCCCGTGAATATGATGATTTTAACCTCTAAAAGTGTCCGTTCCTATCTATACCTGGTTCCCACTGGATTCGATGAAAATAAGGATATATAGTATATCAAGAATATATAGTATATGATAAGGATATTACATCATCGCCAAAGCCAAATATCGCATATATGCAAAATGGGATTTCGTTTGCATGTGTCCACTGATGTACACAAGAAAAACAAGTGAAGACGCTAATTTTCGCATGTTATGAATGTTTAATAATTCTACGGTCGAGGCTGATGGGGAATTAGCATTCCCAAAGCGAGTTACAGAAACTATAAATTATATTTTGTCGAACTGGGGCCACAGATGGATCGCGTATGGTCGACGCGATCCATCCGCGACCCACACTTAACGCAAGGTGCTTTGGTAAAACTTTTCCGGTTGAGATAGTATAGAAAATAGACATCAAAGAGAAAAAAATATTAATTTCAGCTACATCAAGTGATTTTCATTGCATTTTCACATTGGGATTATCGAATATTGTTTTTTAAATTTCCAGTTTTTCGAAATGAAAAGAGTCCTTATTTTGTACCCGGGTTTCTTATTTTGAACCCTTTTTGTAGTCCGGACAACTTTTAATGCAATGTACTGCAAACTTATTTAAACTTTTTAATTATCCTGCTCATAAATAATTTCCTGTTTACATATATTATTTTTCAACTTTAGCATTTCTTTTCATTTTACTAACCTCGATGTCCGTATTTTTGCATTCTGTTTTCAACGTGTATATTTTACTTATTTCTTTCTTGCAGCATCCGATCCATGTGCTTCTAATCCATGCATAAACGAGGGAACATGTAGGAATACTCCGGAAGGTGATTTCTTATGCATGTGTCCACCCGCTTACACAGGAAAAACATGTGAAGAAGGTAAAATACCGTAGAACGACTAGTGAGTGAGTCAATGACAAATTCCAAACGGAAATATTATTTTATCGCGTATGTGTCACAGATACGGTTGGGCAAAACCGAATCATTTTGAATTCGAATAATAATCCTATAATTTTTTCGAATCAGATCTAAGTATAAATTCCACGTAAATCACAAATGCCCCAATTTTACTATTACAACTTGTCTTTTTTGTGAAAATCAATAAATTTATAGTTTATAGTGTATTTTCAATTTAAAATGAGAACAAAATTATTTCATATTTTAACGAAAAAATTCAATGGATTTTGGTCAAACTTGGCCAAAATCGGTTGTATTTTGTTGGTAAAAATGAAAATTCTAGTTCATTTAGCATTTTTTGTTTCTATGAACGATTAGTGATTGATTCTGATAAGAAGTGCTTCGAATCGATTCTAATCACCGAATTGTCCGTCTGTAGTCACAGAGGAACCACGTCTCTTCGACGCGATCCATCAGTGACACATTCTTAACAAAAGATGATTTGATAAAGTTTTTTCAATTGGGTTGACCCGCTCGAAAGTGGAAAGCTTGGCCATATTATCTTGATTCCTATGTCTGTGTTTTGTTAATCTGGCTAAACTGTTTTCTGTTATTACATTTCAACAAATATGCAAAAATTTTGAATGAAATCGTGAAAATTTTTTGCTGCTGTATTAAAATATTAGCCTTCTTTTTACCTTATGAACCTCTCTGTCCATTGGCAATTTTTTTTATCAATTTCTTTCATGTCCCAAACCAAGCATAAGGTGTAACTTTTTTTTAGTGCGCACACTAGAATAAAAATTAGACTCATGTACTATTATTATGTGTTACGTACATGTAATTGTTTCCTTCTGATTTCAACTATGTGTTTTTTATAACTGTTTCTTCATTTATAGTATCCGATCCGTGCACTTTTAACCCTTGCAAGAACGAAGGAATATGTAGGAATACTCCGGAAGGTGATTTCATATGCATGTGTCCACCCCCTTACACAGGAAAAACATGTGAAGAAGGTAAAATACCGTAGAAAGACTAGTGAGTGAGTCAATAAACAAATTCCAAACGGAAATTTTATTTTGTCGCGTATGTGTCACAGATACGGTAGTGCAAAACCGAAGCATTTAGAATTCGAATAATATTCTAATAATTTTTTCGAATCGGATCTAATTATAAATTCGATGTAAATTACAAATATCCCAATGTTACTATTATAACTTGTCTCTATTGTGAAAATCGATAAATTTATAGTTTATAGTGTATTTTCAATTCAAAATAAGAACAATTTTTTTTTTATATTTCAACGACAAAGTTTAATGGATTTTGGTCAAACTTGACCAAAATCGATATTATATTGTGTAACTTTTTCTTAGTACGTACACTAGAATGAAAATTAGACTCATGTACTATTATTATGTGTTACGAACATGTAATTGTTTCCTTCTGATTTCAACTATGTGTTTTTTATAATTGTTTCTTTATTTATAGTATCCGATCCGTGCATTTCTAAACCTTGCAAGAACGAAGGGATATGTAGGAATACTCCGGAAGGTGATTTCGTATGCATGTGTCCACCCCCTTACACAGGAAAAACATGTGAAGAAGGTAAAGTTCATACTGTAGAAAGACAAGTGAAAAATTGGACCGTTCGAATTTCGGACCGGTACGATGATTCGAATCAATCCGATGCACAAATTATAAGAATAAATCGTGGAACGATCAGAGAAACAAAAATGTACTAAATAAAGTGGAATTTTCAACAACCAAATGCAATGATTTTAGTCAAATTTTTACCGAACTCGACGGTATTTTGTCCTTACAAAATAAAAATTGAAAATATATTACCTTTAAGTATATTTATGCTAATATTATTAAATCGTGTCTGTGATTCGTTCATGATTATCATAATGCAGACAAGTTATACTTGTAAAATAGGGATATTCTTTATTTTTATCTGATTTGATCCGATTCGAAAAAAAATATTCGAATTAGATTCGAATTCCGAAATCCGGTTTTGCCCAGTCCCACTCAGTAATCTGGTTAACTTATTGCAGCCAAATCACAAAAGTTGTATTAAAACATGCTTTGTCTGTTATGAGTCACTGATTGAAGGCGCCGTTGGGCACCATAGACCAGGGCAGATACCACTCACTGCACTTTACATTGGCGGATCAGTTCCATTTTGGATGCTTACCGCTTGAAATGCAATTGCTGGTATTACATTTTATAGTAGCTCTTTGTCATTTGAGTAGTCGATAGTTCGTTCCTTCCTCAAAATAAAACATTGGGCTTCCACAATATAATCTTCCTGAATCTCAAGTTTATATTTCTTTGTCTTTAAAGTTGCTGACGTATGTGACTCCGAACCATGTAAAAACGGAGCGCAGTGTCTGAATGTAGACGGTGATTACTCATGCGTCTGCTCACCTGGGTATGAGGGAAGAGACTGTGGAGATGGTGAGTATGCGAGGGTTTTTGATACTAGATGATTTCCTTAATGCGAAGGGGCAAATCTCCAATAAAGATAGTTTTTAGAAATTTTGTGTAGACGGTGGTTACTCAATTGATTGCACACCCGGGTATAAGAGGAAAGACTGTACAGAAGGTGATTTGGCGTGTGCTTATGTGGTATTGGATTATTTACTGAATGCAAACAAGACAATCATAAATAACGATAGTCATCGACAGTGTTGGCACCTTCAGATACATCTTATTTGGAATAGAATATCGAATCACGCTATTTCGAATCCGATCTGTCAGAATCCGATGCTATTCATAAGGTTATGGGAAAATAAAAGATGATAAATAGATAGGTCTGAGGTTACATATTCGATATGAGACTTTTGGTAAATCAACCATAATTTATACACTTTTCGTATGCTAATGTAATTTATAAAAAAAGACATCGGGCTCACTGAATCTCGAAGTAATACACAATTTATTTTGTATTTCAAGTTTCGGATCCCTGTAAATCTAAGCCATGTAAAAACGGAGGTCAGTGCCAGAGTAAAGCCGGCGATTACACATGTGCCTGCTCACTGGGATATGAAGGCAAAACCTGTGGAGATGGTGAGTATGCGCAAGTACTTATATCATATTGCCTCAGATTATTTGTATTAGTTTTTATTATCGCGTTATCGCCCACTGAACCTCTACAGTAGAGTGCAATGAGTAGTATCCACAATGCGATAGTGAAACTAACTATCAATTTTTTGCTTTATTTCAGTCGTCTCTCACGAAACGTGGAAAAAACGTATGCCAAATGCTGAAATCAACACCTACATGAAAACTATTCAAGCATTGCGTCTTCACGGCGCAATCCATAATTGGCTCATGATTGGCGAAATAATAATTTTTGGCAATTCTGATTTTCCTCATTTTTAGTTGTCGATAATTGTGATCCGAATCCATGCAACAACGAAGCAACGTGCGAAAATACGCCTGAAGGATTTCAATGTATATGTGCTTCTGGTTACACAGGAACAAAATGTGGAGAAGGTATTTTTTGTTAAAAATTAGGCAAATTAAATTAATAGAAGTACACGAAATGAACTTTTGATTCACAATATTTAAACAATATTATACATTTCATAACAATATTTACAACCTTGTGAAGATACGAGATTTTCTTGCGCCCTGCACCATGCGCACTCAATATATATATAAAAAATATATTAGACTTCATATTTATAGGATTTCTTCATTTTTTTTGTATCATGTGCGCTTGTGTTTAAATGAACTTAAATAAACTAGTTTTATTTTTTATGGTAACTCTCAGGTTTGCCGTAAGGAATTTTACGGAATAACAAAATTATTGTATTTCGCTTCTGTTAAATTACTTCACCTGAATTTAATTTTGAGCCAAT
Organism: Styela plicata; assembly: GCA_963675895.2. Lineage (NCBI taxonomy): Eukaryota > Metazoa > Chordata > Ascidiacea > Stolidobranchia > Styelidae > Styela > Styela plicata. The sequence continues at coordinate 20,126,127 of OZ023140.1, forward strand.
CGTGTTTCCCAACTGTTGTCGACGACATCTTATCATAATCCCCAATCAATGAGGCCGAAATATATTTTGTGAAGTATATGTACCGCTGATGGATCGCGCCGATTGGACGCTGTCCGTTTGTGTTCCAAGCTCGACAAAACAAAATTTTTAAATAGGTCTTTCACAACATGTTGATTGTAAAATACTTCGCGTTCAGTATTTTTGTTTCAAACCCTATATTAGCAATATTAGTCTCGATGAATTTTAAATTTTCTTTCCAGTGATAAATCATTGCGATCCAGATCCATGTGTGAACAGTGTAAAATGTAGGAATAGTCCAGCTGGTTTTGCATGTGTTTGTAACAAAGGATATGAGGGAAAGACGTGTTCCAATTGTAAGTTGTAAGCTTGATGTTAAAAACTGACTGGTGGTTAAAATTGAATATATATATGGATAAAAGTTAAAACTGCACAAAAAGTGCAGTCAACGCCAATAATTTTGAAAAATCGGATTTCAGGGCTTAAAATTGCTTAAACAAGAGTAATAGCTATGTGTTGAATTGGATTTTTACGTTAAATTACTTGAAAGGTTTTTCTGTATTTTTTTGTCGGCGAGAATGGGTATCATGCCACTATGCCTTCTCCCCAAGGTACGCTAGTGAGCATGAGATAAACCCATTCACAAACAAGGCACTGCTTTAGATTTTCGGCTGGATTTCAATAAAAAAAACTCACGTTGTGCGTCTCGCAATCTGTTAGCGGATGCCAGAGGGATTCTTGACGAAAGGTAATAAAATTTAATACCCCACCACGCTGTTTATTTATATTCACAGTAATGAACTCTTTATCGTGAATAAAAATATCTCTTACTTGAGCATTTTGGGAGAGCATAAGCGTAATTGACCGCACGAATAATGTTATGGGTCATCAGAAAATGTCTTTTAATGTGTTACTGGATTAAGGCAATTATATGTCTATGGTTAAAACCATCAATAAAATTAAGCATTTAAAGCTGAGAGAAAATTCATATCGTTCCATCTCTGTTTCTATATAATTTCTTAAATTGTGACTATTTCTAGATTCCATCATCCGTTTGTATTTTAATTATGCATTTCTGTTGTTTTTATTTTTATTAGTGATTGATTATTGTGCTGATAGTCCGTGTGGACAGGGAGAATGTTTGTTAGAAGGATCAAGTTTCAGATGTGCATGTTATGCTGGGTATAAGGGAGATACTTGTGAAGAAGGTAATTTGTTATATTTTAATGTAGATTTAGGGGTGGCGGAAAGTCTCAAATCTTGAGGGGAATATTAGGAAGTAAAATATAAATTCCCTAGTAATATTTGGGTGCCGGAGGCGCAATTTTTTTGGGAAAATATGTCATTACAAGTGGTAATGGTAAAAATGTATAGAGAAATTGGTTGCGCGTCGGGGGCGCACGAAAATTTTGCTTCATTCCAAGCAATTTGTCCTTTAAAATTCCATAATTATGACAGAGGGAGTTGCCCCGAACGGTCCAGGCGGCAATCTGTAGCGTAACCAGAAAAGAATCTACAGGAATACTTGATTTTAGCTATCTGCTTTGATATACTTTAATTAAAACGTACTTCTACTCCGAATACTTTTACGCAAGGTATGTACAACTTTGGATGCCAAAGTTTTTGTCAAATCAGATTGCCATTAACTAATTCGATTTAGTGTGAGTTATTTCTGTTAAAGATTTTAAAGTCAAAACACATACAAAAATCACGTTAGCACCTAAAGCCTCAAATGGCTTCGAGCATATTTGCTTGAAATGATTGTAATCTCGCCATGAAGTAAAAAATGATGCTTCTCAAGTAAGGTTGACAAGTTTTACTTTTTAGAGATTGACTTTTGCAATCCAAACCCATGTATACAAGGAACTTGCACAAACTTACTCACCGGATATAAATGTTCTTGTGATGATGGATATACTGGAGATAATTGTGATGAAAGTAAGAAAATATTAAGTGATTTAAGTACGCATTACACGTTCGTGTATACTGCATTTTTTTCTAGATTTGTCTTATCGGAACTAAACCTTATGCTGGAAAATTTGATTCGGTGGTTTGATTAGATCCGAAGCACAAATAGTCGTAAATCGTTCATAGGAAAATTGAACAGAGAAACACGATACTCAGGAACATGATTCCATCCGATTAAAAAAAATTATCCGAATCAGATTCGAATTCCAAATGATTCGCTTTATTACTATTATAGTCTGCGTTATGATGATTAGGAAATATATAGTTACAAATTACAAATATTAGGGTAAACTTACTTGGAAGCGTTGTATTTTCATTTTACCGACAAAATACAACCGATTTTGGTCAAAGTTGATCAAAATCGATTGCATTTTTTCGTTAAAAATGAAAAATTGCACTTCATTCAGCATGTATGCTTTTTTTCTTATGACCGATTCATCTGTACTGTACCGAATCTGTACTTCGAATCGATTCGAATCAGCGAATCGAATTGCCTAGCTCTAGTCGCAATAATATTTTAACTTGACAAATAAATTTTAGATTTGCGTTAGTTAAACTAATTTAATAGCAATAATATGTTTCAATTCCAGTGATAAACTACTGTGATCCCAACCCGTGCAAGAATGGCGTTTGTAAGCAAGAACTCGGTGGATTCAAGTGTGATTGTGGAGATCTTGGATTGACAGGAGAGCTCTGCGAGGAAGGTATTTTATTTGAATGACTCGCCTCCTAACAGTGAGGATATATCGGTTTTTATATAGGTGTCGCCTATATTGTTTTTATATTACTATGAAACATATCGAAAAAGTTTTTGAAAAAAGGTTCCATGGCTTAGAATTCATTAACTAGGAACGATTTCTACGCCCGTAATATGTCATTTTCAGATATTTTTCAGTCGGCAAGGTAGGTCATGCCTATGGCACTATGCCCGGCCTAAATGTGCTAGAAATTGTTTGGTTTAGGCTCCCCGGTAAATTCACGAACATACCATATCGCAAATAATTCATAAATCTAATTCGATACAATACAAATCAACGGCGTCACTAACATATTGGGCTGCCCCAATAAAGACAAACAAAAATGAAATTTATATTGTTAAAACCAAGGTTTTTTATGATTTATTTTAAAATTAGATATATGACTTCTAATGTCCAAAACATGGCCATTTTCACATACACTGTGGCTACCATGGGTCTCAAATAATGTTATCATATCTTCTATCGGTCATCTCTACTTCCTTAACAAGTATATTTCTTAGAATGCATAAATTTTTTTACACAATCTTAATCAACAATTTATTTCCGTTTATAGTTGACTTCTGCAATCCCAGTCCTTGTAAAAACGGCGCATGCAGAAAGAAAAGAGCTGGTGGATATGAATGTATTTGCGATAAAGGATACGCCGGAAAAGATTGTGAAACGGGTAAGTTATCTCTTAATTGTTTATTATTTTTTATACCAACAGAAGGCTTTGGCAGCGCGATCCAAAAGTGATTCATGCCTGACAAAACATGTTAATCGCTTTTATAGCGTCAGTTTTAAATGTTCACAATCCTTTCGCGACCTTGATTGAAAAAATGAATAGTAACAATATGAACCTACTTTATGATGAGAATCGAAATTATCGAAGTCGTTTATACTAATAATTTGCGCTATTGCGCGCGCATTTTATGATTCAAAAAAATCTGGACAAATAATTCACAAACAATGTTGACCACCCTGAACTGTTAAAAAAATAATGGGAATCATGGCTTTTTACTTTTTATGTAAAATTTATAAAAAAGTATTGAAAAGTAAAGTGTTTTAGGATTTTTATGAACAGAAGTGGCTGGATCCTATCCACTTGTGGGCGCACAGAACCAAATAAATGATTCGTTACTGTAATTTTGCGTTTTGTATTTTATATTTTTGTCAGTTATATATGACTGGCAATATTTGCTTATATTTTGGTTTAAGAAATAATGAAACACATGAGTAAAAAAAATGTAGCATTGTGCCCCCCATATGGGCGTTGGGTGGCAAGTAGCCAGGTTTAAAGTTAAACTTCGGTGATATATATTCAATTACTTTAATTTGATATTAAAGAATCATCAACATACTTTACCATTTATTCAGTTGATGTTTTTAAGGATAATAGTATTTTTTAAAAATCTATTGCTAGAATTTGATCCCGGTTTCTGCAATACAAATGTTATTTCTAATATTTCCATATTTTTCTTTCATCTTAAACCCATTATAATTATTTTATATTATAATATAACTGGTTTAATTTTTCAGAAACTGAAATAGATCCATGCGATAGCTCACCATGTTTGAATGGGGGAACATGTGTATCTGTGTATTCGAAATTTTGGTGTTTTTGTAAAAGGGGATACAAAGGAGATTACTGTGAAACAAAAGAAGGTATATATATTTTTATCAAAAATAGTTTCATGTTATTAACAGAAGAGTAAAATCAATACGTACGTTGGAATCGATCCTGAAATAACTCTAATACATAGCGTAAAAGAATATTTGATGAAAGATTCAATTAACAAAAAAATATGATGGCAGGATTTCTTTTCACACCGGATGAACGAAAAGCTGAAATATGACTTTCCCATATAGCAAACCATGACCTCGTACAAATATCAATTTCACGTCGGTGGTGAAGTTTTTTCGCCTGACCGCTTACTGAAAGCGGTTACGATAAATACCATGCGCAGGTAAAGTTTTCTGTAATTCTTTCGTACATTATCATACCCCAATGGATTTGAACCCAGGAGGTTTCGAGCTCGTAAAAATGTAGTGTACTATTAAAGCTTTTATTGCTTGAGCATTCAATACAGGGCCTTTTGAACTTTCGAAAGCTATGCCCGAACGGACGTAAAATTTCCCTTATTTCTTTCAGAGTTTGATGTATATAGTAAATGTACTAAAACATGCGGAGGAGGAAGCAGATATAAAGTGCCAAGATGTGACGCAAATGACATCACAAAATGTCCCCGTGTTTACGTACCATGCAGTCAAAATAGTTGTTCAGAAGGTATTTTTCCATTTTTGTCAAACTATGTCTCATCTTTTTGCAGTCACATTTTTGTGCGAAGGATCCTGATCAATGCCATGTATCAGCGGCAGCATAGACGAACTTAGTTATTGTTCTAGGAAAGCTATGAGCTTTCAAGTTTAGTCGAGCCAACCGCGTTACTACATTCTAGATTGAATGTAGGGCTGGGCAATTCTATTCGGTGATTCGAATCGATTCGAAACAGACATTATTCCAATCAATTGCGAAACGTTTATAGGTACAAAAAATTGCCAAATGAGGTGAAATGTCCATTTTTAAAGATAAAATGTAATCCAATTTGATCATAATCGATTGCATTTTGTCGTTGAAATATGAAATTTTTGCTCCTAGACATGGAGTGTGAATCGAAAATACACAATAAGCTATAAATCCCTTGATTTTCATCATAGAGACATTTTGCAATACTAGAAACGAGAAAAATTGTTATTTACAAGAAATTAGTGATTCCATCCGATTCGAAAAAATATTTGAATCAGATTCGAATTCTAAATGATTCGGTTTTGCCCATCCCTAGTTGAGTGGTAGGCACGAGTTTACGATCTTACGTTACCGTGACTCGAATGCTAGATCTTCAACCTTATCATTGGCGTTTTTAGAACCTTGAAATAGGTCAACGACATTATGGATGCAACAGATATAACCTTAGAAAATCACGATAAAACAGTCTAAATATCGCACCATGGCGTAATTTCGCTGGTGAACCCAATATCTCAACCTATATTACACTTGTGCTCAACTGGTATGTGCGTAACCCGTTTTACCATCGAGCGTGTGCGTCCATTATCGAGGTATTGAGTACGTGACTGAAATACACAATATGTACACATCAGTCTAAATAATCCATTCATTCATTTCACTTGTCAGATAAATCGCTTTTATAATTAGATATTTCCTTTTTGTCCAGCATGGACCACAGATGAGTCATGTGACCTATGCTTAACAAAACGTGGTTAGGAAAGTTTGATTTCTAGTATATCTCAAATTGTTAACTTTCACAGCACCTTGTTTCGGTATACCGGGTATGACGTACAGGTACAAGACCACAACTGCATGTTGCTCTAAACCCCCTGAAAAACGTGCTTGTGGACATGTAGGACCGGTATCCACACTTCGACGAATCGTCGGTGGTATAAAAGCCCAACATGGACAATGGCCGTGGGCGGTGAGATCATAGGTTTATTATTTTAATTGAAAATGCGTGCTCAGATGCTTGCACATGAATATTGTCTTATTAAATTAATTTTATAAACAGTTCTTGGAGTGGATCACCGTGACCAAAGCCCTGTACTAGCGGCCACCTATAGACGGAGAAAGCTAGAGTTGTTGAAAATATATGATCTTTCATGTTTGGCTTAGACTACCCAAATTATTACACCCTGGGTTGAGTGGTGGGCATGGATTAACGATTCGGACTCGACAGAATCCGAACCCGAAATATTCAACCTGCGGAGCCAACGTTGTCATCACTAGGCCATCGTTCCAACTAGTTCAAACTAAGCAAAGCCGGGAGCAGCCAAAAACAGACTGACGACCACTCAAATTACAGAGAGCTACTGTAAAATGTCGTACAATAAAATTGCACTCTAAGTGGAAAACATTACCTAAAAGAACGGAACCGTCATATGATAGTTAAGTTAGCTGTTTTGTGTCATCTACATCTAAAAGCTTCGTGCCTCAGTTTATGATTTTTCACAACCTCGAAAAACATATTTTATAATTGTGTTTAAGGGCATAGTCATTGTATTTTATATGGATACAGTAGAACCTTTTTTTTTCTTGTGAAATATGAATCATGGATAGACGGTACGAGAATGCGTATCGAATACATATCACCAAAGCTGTTGTCAAAGGCGCCCAGCGGGGTTGTGAGTAGGGCTGGGGTCAGATTTTTTCGAATCCGATCGAAGTACTAATTCCATAAGAAAGTTGAATGTGTCTCCATTTCACATCTTGCAGGTCACAAATAAATTTTGCCTCAATATTTATCCTGAAAAAATAATTATCATAATAATTGTCCCTATGGTCGATTCACGACTGATTTGAATAATTTGTGCCTCGAATCGATTCGAATTACCGAATCAAATTGATCAGTCCTAGTTGTGATTAACGAGTTATCTATCAATTTATTGTTTTAATTTGTGCGACACAATAAGATTTTGAAACAATTTCCCAACAATTATGTGCCCTTCCCACATTCGCCTTCTTTTATAACCTTTTCTACACTGCAGCCAGCATTGAAAACTATTATACAAGTACCCGATGCGGTAAATATGTCATTATCTATTTTTCTCCGGGTCTCATCAGAAAATATATTTTGTCAAGTAAGAGCCACAGATGGACCGCGTCTCAGTGACAAAAACTAAATAAAAGATGCTTAAACAAAACATTTTCGATCAACTAAATTGACACAAAGCATTTGCATAAGCCATATTTCATATTTTAACACAGGTTCTTCTGCATATAGCATCGTCACCTTTATCAAATTCTACATGTGGAGCAACTTTGATTCACAAAGAATGGGCTGTAACAGCGGGTCATTGTATGGAGTAAGTCCAAAATATGCAATATTGAGAGAAATTGTTTAAACGCTTGAGACAGTAAATTGCGAGAGATTCCAAATAAAAAAATCCAAATTATCAAAATTCCAAATATTAAAAAATTAGACATGTTTCATTTTTTTTAAATACTCATTCATCTCAGTGAATCACTCTGAGAAATAGCGGCCACTCATAGGCGAACAACTCTAGGTTATTTATATTGGAAAACAAGAACTTTCAGATTTGGCCACGTCCCCTAAATTGATACGACCTGAGTTGACTGATGGATGTGAATGTTTTAACATCGCCGGCTTTAGAATTGTCCTATTGTATTTTTTGCGTTCTCCAAAATCCAACCCAATAGAAACGAAATAGAGAATCATGGATTCACAATCCCCCAGAGCAGTCACTCACTCACTGCAATATAATCAGTCCTTTTTGATGTGTTTCATATTTTTTTTGTGTAAAAAAAGTAAGACCACAAGCAGTTCGTCAAAGGAGCCAACAAACGGCCACTCGAATGACAACTAGGGCCGGGCAAAACTGAATCATTTAAAATTCGAACCGGATTCGAATTATTTTTCAAATCGTATCGAATCCCTAATTCCATATGTATAAAAAATATCCCATTTTTATTATTACAACTTGTTTTCATTGTTAAAATCAAGAAATGTAAAGTCTATAAAGTGTTTTTAACTCACATTGCATGTCTAAAAGCAACAAATTTGACCAAAATCGATCTCGTTTTGTCGTTAAAAATAAAAATTTTAGTTTATTTAGAAAGTTTTTATTCCTATGAACGAATCAAAAACTGATTCGAATAAATTTTGCTTGGATTTTATTCGAATCACCGAATCGATTTGCCCAGCCCTAATGACAACAAGCTACTAGAAGATAATGTACCAGCAACTGCGCTCAAAGCGGAGAACATCCCATACAGAACTGAGCTACCATGGTAAAGTATAGTATTACCGCTTATAACCGCATTTCGAAGTAGCTTCTTACCATTAACTGATTGTTAGCTTATCGCCTCCAGACGCGCATTCAGCCTTGCTTGAGTTAATTCAATAAAAACTGTTTTATTGCCTCTATTTCAGAGGAATCACAGAAAATAGGATTACAGCTATACTTGGAACTACCAATCCATTAATACAACATTTGAGTACTCAGATAAGAAAAATCAAAAGAATTGTTATGCATGAAGATTATTCATTTCCTACAGCAGATATTGCATTGATTCAGGTAAATTCTCATATATGTACACAGTCAGAAATTTTATTTTGTCAAGTATGACCCACAGATAGATCGATCAGTGACTCACACTTGGCAAAATATTTTTAGGCAGAGTTTTCTGACTGGATAATATTTTGCATTGAACATGAATAACATATACACATAAGCGTTCATTAATCAGAAAACGTTTTCTCTTGAATTCAGGATTCGTCTTCGCAAGTTTCAGACGGATTGTGTCGCATACATTCGCGAAATTAGTGACATATTTGGGAACTAGAAATAGGGAACAGAATGGAACAAAACAAAAAGGAGGATATATAAATATCAAAATCGGCGCCACAGACGCAAACTTCGTTGCTCAGAATTACCATTTATCGTGAATCAGATGAAGTATAAATCGGCGCCGGTAGCATAAAAATTTTAACTTTCCCACTTTTACCCTTTTTTAAAAATATATTTGACTTTTTTCAAGCCACAAATTTTTAATTTTACATAAAATAACCAAACAATTCGCACCTGTTGTACAGACGCTTCTTTTAAAGCTCCTCAAGATTTTTTTCTCGCACTCTCAATGTTTGTAAAAAAAATACGGTTTTTGCTCTCGTGTTAATAAAAATTCGAGCAAATTCATTGTTAAATCTCCATTTTTACTCTCTGAACTTATTTCACATAACATTTCTCCACTCTCTCTCATTGAGTTAAGATCGTATTATTGAAATCATTGTTTTTAACGGTAATTTTACTCGCTGATATTGAGGTAAAACTATAAAATAGACTTTATTTGGCGAATTATCGACTCATGGTGAAACGCACCACCAGGTTTCGTTCATCAACAGCCCAATTTCGCCATAAATCTCATCAACATGACGGTTTTGAATTTGGGAAAAATACAATTACTGGAAATGAACAAGAATATTTGCTACACATTTTTCATAGTGTTTCTGAATGCTGTACTTCTTCCGAATCAATACACTTTTTTTTATTTTAGTTTGATTCTCCTGTCGAGATAGGAGATTATGTTAATCCACTCTGTCTGCCCAATGGTGAAGTTACTGGAAGATGATAAATTATGTCATGCTGCAGGGTGGGGTGTAGGTAAGGCAGTATAATTTTACTAAAGCAAGTTACGTGGGGAGCCACATTTCGAATCCATTTGGATACAATTTGGTGTGATTCGAATTTCGATTTCTGTGATTCGATAGAGTTTTCCAAATCAAAAATTCTGTTTTGTTAAGCTTGAGACACAAATGGACCGCGCCTCTTCGGCGCGATCCATCAGTGACTCTTTGCAGTTTATTCATATTGCTTCAATAAGGTCGATTTGCTGAATTGCTGTGACAAATCGTTCTACTTGTCAAATTATATATATATTATGAGGTTGACAATTAGCAATCTTCATTTTGGGAAAAGAAATAGTTATGTCGTTCATTCACTTTAAGTTTTATTTTGTTCAATTTCAGCCAGAGTAGAGGATACCATCACTGGTATTCCGTCTGACGATTTAATGCAAGTTGGACTGAAAAAGTTGAATCTTAAAGTTTGTACATCTGGATACGCTGATACATCGACTGGCCAGTATATTGATTCAAAAATGTTATGTGCTGGAAGTATAACAGGAATCGTTGATACGTGTATGGTATGTCTATTCTTTTCTACACGAAAATAGTTCTTTTTATTATTTCAAAACGAGGAATGCCTGAATTTTCAAGCTAATAGTCCTGTCGAAAGTTCGAATCCCGCGGGGATGATTATATGCGTGACATATATATATATATATATAGCAGGCGCACTATGGTCCACGTAAGCGATGCTTACTGTACCTCCGTCAACAATGTCCATACACAGGAAAAATGAGTTGAGGGTCAGGGCGAACCTTCGCCTCTGATTGGAGCTACTGTCTACACGGTGGGGCGAGGATCGCCATATAGTTAAGCCATATTCTCGGCTATCCTCTCCCGCAGGATAGAAATAAAAAATTTTTATTGAAATTCACTCTAAGCAAGACCGGAAGCAGCTCCCAAAGGGAACCAACCAACGGCCACTCAATGGCAAAGAGCTATTAAAAGATGTAGTACCGGCAACTGAACTCTGAACGGAAACATCCCAAACGGAACTGAACCGACATGGTAAAGTGCAGAGAGTGGTATCTTCTCTCGGGTGATGCTAAAACCACTTCTTATTCCTACAATCCAACACTCTTACCAACATAGACGTTTGAAACGATGGAGTTTGATAGAGTTTAAAAAACAGGCGGGGTATACTCTACCTAATGCCATACCGATAACCGATATGCCATACGTTGACAGAGCTATAATATTACCAATAACAAAAATACACTCACAGGGCGACAGCGGAGGTCCACTTATGTGTCAACGATGCAACTCATGTGCTTGGTATTTATCTGGAATTACGTCATTTGGTGCAAGACATTGCGGTTCTGCAGGGAGACCGGGAGTTTATACAGATGTTGTGCAATATGAAAAATGGATCAGAAGTTTTGTACCGCTTGGCGAACCGACGGAAAAATCTGGTTGCACTAAATAGACAGGAATAGAATTTTACAATAGCATGTTGTTGATGCCTAAAATGTACTGTTTTATGTTGACCAATCAAATTCTAATATAAACAATTTTTTCCAAGCATGTTTTGTCAGTTAGATTTTTCAATTCAGATAATGTTGGGTTAACTCGTGGAAATATAAATATATATATCCATACAGAATGCTTCTACTCTGATGTCATAATATGAATTATATCTTTTGAAATGGGGTATCCCAGTTATACAATATAATATACATAGTCTTTATTAGGTTGATAATTATACAAGACGGAAGAAATAGACAATTTCTGAGTTTATATTTTGCTAATCAATCTTGCAATACGGTGATGCAATAAAAATTTATCAGCAAATTATTGTTGTTTGTTTTATATTGCTAGTAAAGTATATTATCAAGTCTTTGTTCCGTACACAATTTAGTGAAAGGTGTTTGATCATAGTAACGCTTACGCAATAATACATGTAGTATTAGTATGATAGTATGTACTTTAGAAGGAATTGGAAGGCGAATTTTGGGCCTCTAACTGTGGCCCTGTAGGTTCGGACTTTGAAACTGCCCTAATTTCACGCAGGAGGTGACAAAAAGAAAGTAAAGAAAATGTGCGTATGGTTTTAATACCGGACAATCGCAACTCAGTGCAATTTACTTTAGCGTTTCAAATCTGCATGGAGTGTTTCCTTTAGAGTGCATGTACTGACGATGTGTTTTGTAGCAGCTTTTTGTCATATAAGTTGGTATTAGTTGGCGGTCTTTAGGAACTGATTCTGACACAGTCGCGGCATGTTGCTTCAAATAGTGATTCCAACCTAGTTTTTGCTTGAACTAGGTGAAGCACAACAAATTTTTCCCGAAATTAGGTAAAGTATGACTAAGTAACCTAGTTACACTTTCAAAAATATAGGTATTACTAATATTAAAAATCAGGTCAACTAGGTAATCATTTAATACATTTTTGAAATATTTGAAGATTGATTGGACAATTTTAAGTGCATTTTTATAAATAATACATGATCTACCTAGTTTCCATATTTGATACCTAGTTGAAGAAAAGTTCACCAATTTTACCTATTGAATGTATTAGGTAAAACTTTAAACAAAAAATTTCGTAAAAGTTAAACTAGATAAGTCATATATATTTGAATCTAGGCAAATGTACTTTAAAGATAAACTCGGCAAACTTAGTACACTAGGTTAACTAGGTACTTTTGCCAAGAATTGAATACACAAGCTTCAATTATCTTTCGTCAGTATCATACTATTTGCCGAAACTTTACTTAATATTGTTAGATTTTTTTGTCAAAAACTGAAAATCATATGAAAAAGCCTCAACCCACTTCTTTACATGATCACTCAGTATTAACGCCGTAACTACCAACAAAAAAGTATACAATCCAAGCAGTTTATTAATGAAAAATATTTACTTAATTTTCTCAATGAATCAATGAATATAATTGTAATGAACCAAACACACGCATATTTATTTATTACTAGTTAAAACATAGCATACATATATTTAGTCCCAAAATAGTAAAGGGAAAATATAAGTGTTGATGGTTTCATAGTAGAATACCCAGCCCTGTCAAAGTCTAATTAATTGAGCTATTTAATGATAGAAAATATGACTATTTCTGTAGCATAGTAGTGAATGTTTGTAAGATTCGATTGTAATTTATATTCTTAGTGATTTTATACAGATCAGTATCGCTGGTTCTAATATTCAAACGAGAAGGTTTTTACATACAGTGTGTGGTTGCTGTTTTATTTTTAACTAAATTTTCACCTGAAAGGTTCTAAAAACGTTTAATTAATAAAACTCATTAAAATACCATAATTAACTGATAATATAAAAAAAAATATTTATCAAAAATGCTTAATTGCATTTAGCAAAAGTTTTCAAATCTTTTTCGCTAACTATGTGACTTTCAATCCATTTTTCGTATTCGACGACATTCGTAAAAACTCCTGGTGCGATGTTCTGCCCACAATCTTCTGGACCGAATGACGTAATACCGGCCAAATACCAAGAACACGAAGAACATCGTTGGCACATTAGTGGCCCACCGCTATCGCCCTGTAAAACGTGGAGAATGCGTATTTAAACGGTCGAAGAATGCATTAAGATACAGTCATACAGATACTATTTTATTCATATGCGGACCCGGAATTTTCATGGTTTTTCACAATAATTCCATCCACGCAATCTGTTGATAACAAAACATTTCATTCATTATTTTCATGTCCCTATTGTTTGCGACCTTTTCTCCGCTACCCATAACAACCACTTACAAACCAATATACCATATTCCAATCATTTTGGGTTTGGAATGAATAATTTTAATTAGGCCCAGTTAGTCGCGCCTAGGGGTAGGCAAAACCGAATCGTTTGGAATTCGAATCTGATTTGAAATAATTTTTTCGAATCGGATCGAATCACTAATGCCATGTAAATAACAAATATTCCACTATTACTATTCCAACTTGTCTCCATTGTGAAAATTGAAAAATTTATAGTTTGTAGTGTATTTTCAATTTACACTATATGTTTAAGAGCAACAATTTTCATACTTTAGCGACAAAATATAATCGATTTTGGTTAAATAGGACCGAAATCGATTGTATTTTATCGTTAAAAATGAAAAATTTCACTCCGTTCAGCAAGTTTTTGTTCCTACGACCGATTCATGGTTGATTCGAATGATCTGTGCTTCGAATCGATTCGATTCACCGAATTGAATTGGCCAGCCCTAGTCGCATCTAAAAGACGTGATTCATCTGTGAATCATGGTTGACGAAATACAATATCTGACTGGGATAAAGATCTAATGTTATTGTTAACTCACCATGCATGTATCCGCTTTTCCTTTCAACAATCCACCACATAGTGTTTCTTCTGTTAAATAATTTTCGTATCCAGTTCCTTTATATTTTTCAGCACAAACTCCCATCGGCAAATTTTTCAGGCCAACCTCCATCAAGTCATCAGATCCCATCCGTAATCTGATATTATCAATACTTGCTGTAGTAGGAAAAAATAAAAGTTATTCGAAGAAATTTACAGAATGACTGACTTGTAACAAATTTTCCGTAAAAAAGCTTTATCTACAGTATATAAGGACAACAATTCGAAACATCGTCTAATTTTAAAATAGGTCTGGTAACACTATGGTTTGTGCTTGGCAACATTTATATTATGTTTAAAATTAAAAAAATGAAACTAGCAAGGTCTCAGACGATTGCCCGCTTATCAGTAGAAAAAGTCTTTTACTCGGCCTTTCAAAAAATAAGTTTGTTAACTACACGAATTAAAAATAGAACACTATGTCTCATTGACAAATTGCACGTCACTATAATGGGTCGCCCTATGTAGGCATGACGATATTGTATATTGGGATCGGAGAATTGAAGCCAATTTTGAGCGTTGTCCATCGGACTTCTTCAACACCTCTAAATAGTATGCAATACACTTACCAACTCCCCAACCAACTGTAAAACAGTTTGCATCAACAGCAAGTTTTTCTCCTCTTGGTAAACATATTGGTGCCACAGAGGCTGTGATTTTTACGGATTCATTCAGCTGAACAGTATAAAATGCTTATTGACGAAATTCACTCTATATGCTAGCCCAAAAAGATTCCAAGAAGGGCAAAATCCGTACTTTTGTAATTGTTAAGTATAGGTGTAGTTGGGTTTTATATAATTACGTTTCTTTTGCGTCATTCCGGGCAGTCCTGTGTTTGTAAGTCATGGTTTTAGAAGCAAAAAATATATTATACATTACTTCAGGTTCAACTGTTGACCGGATTGACCTAAATTATAATTGTTGGTTGTTTCTATACGTAGCCTAACGCAGATGCTCTACATGACTACCAGATATATCTGTATATTAATTTAATATCGCAAACTTCGCAAACGGACACACGGAGTCGTTGGAACATACCACCGGCCAACTCAACAATTTTGACTTTTACTTACAGACTTTTGGGAAAGAGAGAATTACGACGTCACGCACACGAGCCCTAAAATGTATTTTAAGTGGAAAGCAATCCAGGTGATTGGACCGTTGTAGCAAGGTGCTGATATACTCAATTCAGCATATCTTTATATCATGAATATTTCGGTCGGACAGTTTTCAGATTAGCAATAGTGGGACACACAGCGCTGCAACATTCCCTACGTGCCTCAACAGGGCATTTCGCTGGCAAATAAAAAGAATAAGGACATCAGCAAGTATTAAGCCGGAAAACGGCTTTGTCGAAGCGACTATGCCATGAATGTAGGAGTAAAAATATTATGTCCATTTACAACTAACACGATAAAAATAAATGAACATGTTAGTTGACAAAGTCTATTGCCTTTATGAATATACAGGCTCATTTTGTCAGACATTTCGATTTGAATATCGAGGGCAAAAATGAGGTGGTCCGGTCCACAGCACATGCTAAAAACAAAATTTTCGTCAGCAGGTACGTAAAGTTATTATAAATACCGTTCAAACCTTCAGTAAAGCAATATCATTCGACGGAAAACGATAATCTGGATGTAGAACAATTTTCTCGACTCCTAATTTCTGAGTACCCGACGGCTGGTTTTTAATACTGTTTGTACCAAATGTAAGCACCATGTTACTTCCATCCGAGTTTCTTAAAAGTGAAATATTATGCCATTCATGAGATATACAATCATGGAATAAATCTGATATTTCAGGTCATAGTATTTTGACATTGTCAGAATATAAAGGTTTATTATAATGGACTGACAGTAAAATTTTAGTCCAGGCGTGTATCCGATCCCGAGTATTTAGAAAACTTTTACACAAACAAACAAAGGGGGTTTTGAGTTTTTAGTCATTTTTTAATAATACAGTCGCCATACTTGTCCATTTATATTTTAGAAATATTTCTGAAAACGAGAAAGGTTTTGTCCACTTAAAGCGCATAAATTTTTAATGTCAATTATTCCCTTTAATATCAAAAAAGTTTGGTATAAAAGTAATTTACATACGAGGTTTTAATATTGGGTTCGCATGTCAAGTTTGAAAGATTCCATGAACATTTAGCACTGTTCACAAACAGTCGATAAAAAACATGGACCGAGAAAATAACATTAGACAGAAATTGTCACACAAAGATACATTGGGGCTAATTAAAGCATATTTACCTCAAGCAATGACCTGCAGTAACAACCCAATCTTTACTTATCAATGTTCCACCGCATGAATACACATGACCTTCTATAACGTCAACCAATGTCTAAAAACATTTTTTTTTAGTAAATATTAATTGCTAGTGTTGTAGCATGCAAAATAGGTCGAAGAAACAGAATGACGTGCCATATCCAAAGGTGGTTGGTAGTACGTTAGGGTGCGAAATTTTTATGGTACTTCGAACCAGCACAATAATTTCGTACCGAACTTCGTACCGTACCTTTTTTGTAACGCACTGCACGATATTAATTTTTTTCGCTCATCGTACCAAACTTCGTACTAGTACGAGAAAAATTTCGATTAAGATTTTTCATTTATCTTACTAAAACTCGTACTAGTAAGAAACAGACAGAATTCATTAGGAAACGATTTCGAATCGTACCAATCACTAATGTCCAAAACTGCCTTATTTGTAAAATCTGGCCTCCGCGAGAAACATCACCAACATCTTAGATAAAAGTGATAGAGTTTTATGCTATCTGGTTTAAAACCGGGGACAGTAAATTTGATATACTACATAGGTCATCTGATCAGTTTAAGTGAATCAGTTGCATCTTTATTGCCCTACTTGCCACCGCTTTAAAGCATTTTAAAATTGTCATTTAGTTTAAAAATTTCTTTGATAGACACAAACTATATTATCTACACCTCGTTGTGTGATGGCATAGACGTTGAATGAAATTTATTTTAAAATTCATATGGGAAGAATGAGGTGTAATGCGAAGGTGCGAAAAAGAGTACGGTAAGGTGCGAAATAAATATTCCTACCGTACCGTACCAAGTACGAAAATTGAAAAATGAATCGTATCGTGCTATCGTACCGGAAAATCTAATCGTACTGTGCCGAACTTCGTACCATACCGTACTGCCAGCCATGGCCATAGCTTTAATGATTCATGAAAATTTGAAACAAGCACAAGGTAGAAAAGATAATGTATTTAGATATGACATGTAATGGTAATACGCAGACAATTATATCATGTACATATGATGAAAAACCTGTATTTACCGCCATACCGAAATAGCAGGGTTTATTAAATTGGGGTTGCAAAAAGTTTACATGGTTTTGTTAATGCACTTACAGTACCCTGTATTAATGTATACCCATTCATTCAAGATGGCATTCTTTTGAACATATTGTGAAGTATAAATAAATTCCGCCGACGAGGTTTCACACTCGACGATGTATCCAGTGTGCCCTTCGGCAAAGCGATTCGTGTGTCGCTATGGGCGTAGCGACATATTGGTTATCATGTTGGTATTTCAGGGAGATGAAGTCTGGCTCGTTAATTCATGCCCACCACACAACCCAGGATGTAATACCTTGGGCAGGCTATATCGAATGGGAAAATTTATATCTTCCCCACAATATTTAAACTGTTGATTTATAAGTTGCCTCCGGTACTGGGCACCGCTCAGGTTTATCTAATTAAATGAGTGAATGATAATGAATTGAAATACCAAAACACCAAGGTGCTTTTACTAACCTGGTAATGCCCCAATCTCTTTTTTATAGCCACTCAATGGTGCCGATCACCATGAGCAAGGCCCTGTGCTAACAGACACCAGACAGGCAGTACGGTACGTTACGAAGTTCGGTACGGTTACGATTGGATTTTTCAGTACGATTCAGTTTTTCAAATTTCATACTTGCTACGGTATGAAGTTCGATATTCATTTCGTACCATACCGTACTCTTGTTTGTATCTTCACATTACATCGAGTTCTTCTTATATGGATATGAAAATATATCACATTCAACATCTATGTCGCTTTACAACTGAATCATAAGCGCAACTAGATAGTACCGTACCGTACAGACACCTTTGGCGGCCACTTATAGGCGAACAGGCTTCAGATTGTGGGAAAATTATCAACATTTCAGTTTGGCCTATCATGCTTAAGCTATTACACTCTCGAGTGGTGGATATGGTTTAGCGACAATAGATAGCAATAGAATATAATTTTGAACACGATAAGAACTAACCATCCATGGCCATCTATGATTTTCTGCTTTATAACCTCCTATAATTCTCGGAGTTATTTCTTGTCCATTCATCCCGCACGATTCAGCATTCGATTTTTTGCAGCATGATGTTTTGTCCATGTATCGATAAGTGTGTTGTGTTGGACATGTAGCAGCTTAAAAATTTTTATTTAAATAAGCTGCCTTTTCAGAAATTTATATTTTGTATAGGTAGAACTCTGCTTATTGATCCGAGTCCTACCCGCAACTCATACGTAATAAAAGCTTTTTTCAACACATTAGTTTGCACTATGAGACATTTTGTAGTTTATGTACAGGAATAATAATTAAAAAAGACTTCAATTTAATCTATGTGTCCGAAGAAGTGTTGGATGGTTTGTGATTGCGCGGGCAAATACCACTCACTGCAAGTTGATAAAGTATTTCTATTCTGTTTGCAATGTTTTCCTTTTAAAGTCGGATAACAACCCTTCACTCAGGAATGCAGTTAAGTACTGCTTTACTATCGTAGTACTGTGGGTCTGTGATATAATCAACTGCTCGTCTGTTTGGTCAATAAACATTGAAAAAGTACAAACAACAGTACTCACGTTCTTCGCACGGGTCGGTGTTACATTCTTCAAAAATTCTTGCACAATCTTTGGGATCTTTTTCTTCACAATGTGGATCAGTTGCAGATCTTGTTCCTCCACCACATGCTCTTGTACATTTGGACCAATCGTTGGGGACTTTCGGCTCTTCAGCAGCTCCTGAGGCTGTTGATAAAAATAGTGCGGTTCAGTCTACACTGTTAACTATCTGAGCCCGTATATATCTATTTACTAACCCTGTAAATGGGGACTTCAGAACAAGCTAATGCGGTTTTTGCGTGTAACAGGGGTACGTGGGGAAGGGTTAGACGATTCTGTCAGACCCCAAAAAAATACTACTCTCCGGACTTAACTTTAGCGTGTCAGTTTTGTTTAGGATGTTTTCGCTTTGGGGTGCAGTTGCTAGTACTACATTTTGTGGTATCTTTTTGTACCCGTCAATTGCTTTAGGCACTGCTTCCGACTGAGATATTGTCCGATAGCTCAACAAGGTAAACCGCGCCAAGCTCAAATCTGAGTTGTGTCTGAAAACCTTTTTCCGCGCAAAAGAAAAATATTCTTTTTCAAAATGACACCAAACAGTAATTATCTCAGAGTATGCCAACGAGCTAAACTATTGAACAAAAAAATATACTATTTTGAAATTCTTTCCAATACTGCTAAATTAGTCAAATAAGATTAGTTATATGCATCTGAAATAAAACGATGATGCACTTTTTTGCTGTATTTTGCTGCCTGCTTATTTTATTTCTGGTAATATCACGCATTTGTGACATGTTCTTCATTGCCAATTTTGCATATTTACGTTAAGCGACTTTTGATTTTAATTCCCCCCAAAAAAGCCCCGTGGAGGGTCACGCTTAGTGCACGCTTAGTGATTGCGTCGTCAAGGCGCTGTCCATCTGTGGCTGATGCGTGACAGAACAAAATTTCAAACTAGGAACGCAAGTTACAATTTCAAGTCTAAGTTGAAACATTACCTGATTTTTAGCGGTTTACTTGGCCAAATATGCTAGAACAAAGCACAAATCTACGTGTTGTGAATATCTTACCGCGTTTCAACTTGAATTTAGTTGTTATAGATTTACTAGTTAACCACCACTTGTGAACGAGAAGTAGTCGATTTCCGTAATCACCAATATACTTCGTAGGATGCAACATTGATTCAAAAGCAACATATTCCTGAAATTACAGAAAAAAGTAAAGTATATAAACACAATAGATTTTATTTTGTGTATTTTATGTATTGAGCAACAACGACATGATTTGGATTTTACCACGAAGAAGATTTATTGATTTTTTTTTTTGAATATTGTAAGATATAAATGAAATACCTATTTCATATTTCACACTTCAGTTTACATCAAGTATGTACTTTGAATGACTTTTTTGATACTATAGTTCATTATTCACATCCTTTCACGTTACCTACAAATCTACAATAAGCTTCAAAATTGGAGGATCAATTTCGAATGGATGATTTCCAACAAATTCAAAACCACTCAAATTCACTATTTTGACTTATTTTTTCAAAATGTCGTCTTTTACGTCCTCAAAATTTTTTAAATTCTGTATCACATGAATATACGTGTATACAAGTTGCAATTAAAACTCCAAATAATTTTTATGAAATAAGACCTCCGATGACGTCATAACTGAACATTTTGCTGAAAAATGTATTTTTTGTTGAGTATGAATCACTGACGGACGCCGCGTCGACGCGCGATCTGGTCAGTGACGCAAACTCATCAAATTTTTATACATTTTATACTGGTATAAAGTTAATCAATATAAGCATTTGTATAATCAATATACGCAAAAATTAAGATACCGAAAATCTATTTGGAAGTTTAAATAAATTTTAGGAAATGAAGACTTACCTATTGTGGGGTTAAGCTTTTTTAGCCTCCAACGGTGGTACGTTCTTGTATATTAAATATTATATGTAAATTATAATGAAATAAAACTGGTGGTATGGCTTACTGTGAATGGATTTTTCGTCGAGGGTTTAAATGTTGATGATTTCTTCTGTTTTGCTGATGGTTTGTCACCATATTCAAACATTACCAATTTCATTGATTTTGCCACTCCAATATATTGATTCTGTTTATTTGCTGATTCAAATGAAAATGTTCCCTCTTCACCTGTCAGGCCAGGATGCACAATATATTCATGCCCTTTTTCTGTTAATCTTAATGATGTTCTTCGTACTGCTTCAAATCTCGTTGGTGGAACGTGTTCGGATTCAATGTAAAAGGTTTGGTCTGTAAAATGAAAAGATGCATTGAGTGCATTAGCGCTCAGTGGAGTTGAAATACTTTCTTTCAGATCTTATAAACCCGATTACCATTGAGAAAAAAAAAGATTTGAACAGGTTCTTAGGTACATTTGTTTTAATCAGAAAAATTGCAAAACAATTGCTCACGAAGAATCAGCTTCATCACCAAGTTATCATGTGATGCAACGGGGACTGTGGGGTGTGAGGAGGAGATGTGTGTTTATCATGAATTTGATTGAATTTGGTTTGATTTTGATCAAAACATGCGGAATGATTCAATAAATTGTATTTAACTTTTCTCAACCACAATTTCACAACAATTTTTTTTCTAACGCTAAATATAGAAGTATTTTAATATTTTTTTAAATTAATGCAGAAATTTCTCAACCGTAAATTACTTGTTGTCAGGTAGGAAACTCAGCTGGGCTTCATATCGGCGGCGTGATTAATCAGAAGTTTGCTTTCAAAAGTTGTGAAAAAGCCTTATGATTTTATATTATATTTTTTAAAAGTATATATCGTTCTGGTAGATGTCTATATTGGCGTACTTTTTTATATTTGGAAAAGTAAAATCTCGAATCATCCGCATCCAATGTCGATTGCATTCATCGGTGACATATACTAAAAGCATATTTGAAAAGTATATACCTACTTTGACAAGTTCCGGTCTTTATAATGAAGAACAGCAACGCACAGCGCAGGAACACATATAACTTCATGGTTATTCTAATACAATACTAAAAGGCCTTACAAATATAAGTAATGACTGAAAATTAAACTTTCGATTATACGAAGCAAACTGTATAGGATAGGATTTCATTTACATCCCGTCGGAGAGTTTAGCCGAGAATGCGGTTTAAGCATATGGCAAACTACTCTCAGATTGAAACCGGTTCCACGCCGGGGATGAGTTTTATGCTCAACCGTTTACAGATTTTTGTGCACGGAGTTGGTTGATGAAGGAAGCCGTGACCATCGGTTATGTGATACTCCGAGTGTCGGTGAGGTTTCCAACGATCCTCTGGCATGTAATCATCCACGCACGGGATTCGAATCCAGAACTTTAGTGATGCGTAGCTTGAAACGTATTCCTAACGCTTCGACCGACTGAGCTAACTTCGCTGCATACTCCACTATTGTAAAAAACTAGCCTCAGTAATAATAAAAGATTGAACTAGAAGTTCGACTTATTCGCTGCCTAATCATCCAATCTTTGCACTATAAGTTTGCGATTCATCAAGCAAACTATCGCAATACGAAATTTCAGTTTGTCTAGCAAGAGTTATTGATAGACCGCGCCTTATCGACGTGATCTATTAGTGACCCATGCTTACCAAAACGTGCTTTGTCGAAATATTTGTGACTGGAAAAAAATTACAGAAAATATGCACTTTTTGGATCGGTATCCATTCTTTTACGAACCATCTTACGCGACATATTAACGGTAACAGTAAACCAAATTAAACGAAGTAAATCAAAACTTATATCCTACGATTCAAACTAGTCCATTCACTCTCATTACATCATGTAAGTTTCTGTAAAAACGTTATGTGACACAAACGACGCCGTTATTTTAAATCATTATTATTTTATCGGAGTTGACAATTTTAATTAATAATAATTTGGCAAATGCCTTCCGCACTTTACCATAACATTTTGATTATAATTATCTTCTCATTTACGCAATAAAGAAATTATATTGTATTATAACAGGTCAGAACGTCGATACTCACACGATAATTTTTCTAATTATCGTGGCCGAAGTAGTGGTTTTATTGAGCATTTTTTAAAGATTTGTGACGTAAATTATTTCTGGATAATATGACAATTTCGGGAAAAAAATTAAATAATATGTATTTGTTTTTTGTCAAGCATGGAATGTAGGAAGATCGATTATATACGCTTTTGGGTAAAATAATAAAACCAAACTACTGATTATTCCAAGCAAAAACATCGTCGTTGAGTTTATCGAATGTTCGATGCTGAATGATGGTGACGACGAGAAAGTATGCCAACATATCTTTTGTTAAGTAGGGTCACTGATGGATCGCGATGATTTGACGCGGTCCATCTGTGGCCCATGCTTTACAAAATAAAATTTCTGATTGGGAAGTTTGCAAAAACAAGTTTCTATTAAACGTGACTGTCGAATCACCGCGGAGGCGCGATTCACCTGAAAGGAACCAACGATACTTTTAAAATACTATATCGACAATTGCGCAATTGCGCTCTAGGCAAAACATTCCAAAAAATTCGGTGAGCAGTATCTGGCCCGGGCGATGTTAAAAACCCTCTACCACTTCCTATTTAAATTTCTCTTCAGTTTGTGAACCACGGCTAATAATTTCAGAAATTAACAGTGTGATAAATGTAGTTTAGTTCAAAAGCACGTGTCACATCAATACCTTTAACTTAAAAGTGTGGGCAACTCGATTCCATTCGACACAAATCATTCGAATTAGTCGTGAATCGGCCATAGGAACAAAAACTTGCCAAAAGAATGAAACATTTCGTATTTTAATAGTTGATACCAATCAAACTTTTTTTTATTTTATTTTTCGGTTTTAACCTGGCATACTCTCACTTAACGTCTCAGCATTAAATTTAAATTCGTCTTATCAAGAAACCGCTTATTTCCGAAATCAATATTTTCTGATAATTGGCAATTTGTACAAACATAATTTTGCTGTAAAAGTTTTAGGAGGATATTAATTTACGAGACATTTTTTAGAAATATAATTCTGCTTGGAGGCATTTTGCAGGATATGTTTACGTAGTTTTGTAAATCGTGGAATTGTTTTAAACTATCCACTGTAACAAATTTACTGGTCATTTGCAGTAATTGCATATTTACAAAAGCTAAAAAATGATGACATTTATGCCGATCAACACCCCATATTTGGCCAACACATCAATTTTGAATTTTTTTTTTACCGCCATGTGAAATCACTGTCAAAGACCAGTGACTTTGTTGCATTTTTTGTTCAATGTGTTTTCGTAAAATATTGTTGTTTTTGGAGCTAGCAAGCAATAAACAAAAAAAAAAACTTGACCATGGAATTTAGAAGAAGACAAGTTTCCTATAAAGCAGCTGACTATATGCAGGATCTTTGCTAGGAACAAAAACTCGCTAAATGCAATGGAGTTTTTCATATTTAACGACAAAATGCAATCGATTTTGGTCAAATTTGACCAGAATCGATTGTATTTTGTCGTTAAATGAAAATTTTTGCTCTTGGACCGGAGTGAATATACATGGCTTTTAAGTCTGTCTAAGCTATTATTTGGAATTCGTAACTGTGAAATTCTTAATTATCATGAAGAAGAAAATATTAGCAATCTCAAAAATTGCATATTTGTTATTTTCATGGAATCAGAGATTCGATCCGATTCGAAAAAATTATTCGAGTTAGATTCGAATTCCAAATGATTAGATTTTGCCCACCAATATTTGCGGGCAAAAACAAGCCTTACCTTGCGGCTCTGACGTAGCTTTTGAAAAAAATCTAAAATTATTTTTGTATATCAATCATAGCAGGATGGGGATTAATTTCTAATAATATCAACTATAGAAATAATGTCATTTATGTAGCAAATATACCTACCACAACCATGAAATTTTGGCAAACGGTAAGATTTTTAAGCGCAGTAGTTGTAGTGATGGCCACCTAGTTTTCGCCTAAACTATAGGTTAAGTATGCCGTCTATAACACGAAGCTAGGTAAAAACATGATTAAATAAGCCATCCTGATTCACTTCCCATTCATTGTTTGGCGATATTTGAGGTCTTAATAGATCTGGAGATTGTACTCACCGAATGGTTCATTTTGAGAGTTTTTTTTATGAAGTTGTATATGGCTTCCATAGGTATCTAGTTGAAAATTAGGTAAATCCACCCATTTTAGGTAAAACTTAAACAGAAAATTCGGTAAAGCCAGGTAAATCATAAAATCTTTCATCAGTGGCCGCCTTTCGGCAGGCAAACAAAGTTTGTGCTGTTGGAAAGATATGATCATTAAGGTTAGGACGAGACTACTCAGCTATTAACCCTAGGTTGAGTGGTGGACATTGATAAGCGAGTGGGGGCGGGACTCGAATTCGAGATCTTCAACTTGCCATACCAACATGACAACCACTAGTCCATCTTAGTCCAGGTTATCTCAGTTAATGGGTATGGTATATTAGATGTCTTTAGTAGGTTTCTACAATTGCTTCAAACTTTTTAAATGGTTGTGCGCTTAGTTAGGGTCGACGAAACTCTTTTTTTGTCAAATATGGGCCAAAGATGGACCGTGCCTTGTCAGCACAATCTATCATTGGCCCATAATAGACAATACAGGGGCAGGGCTGAACCAAAATTTTTCGGACCCGAATATACTAATCCACATAATAGTTGCTAGTTCGACGAAACCTTCCTTCTGTCAAATACGGACCAAAGATATCAGCATCGTCAACGCGGAGTGTGTGTGTCCAGACAATACGAAGCTTTACTAAAATTTATATGGCTCGAATATCATTACCCAAATGCTTGTTATCAACTGGGGAAGTAGCCATCGAATGACTCCATAGTTAAAGAAGTTCAGTTGATGAAATCAGGAACAAAATTAATATTTTATAAGTTCGCGTCTAGGTCAAGAACTTTATTAACTTGGATTTTGATATATCGATGAACGATCAACAGAATACAAGCACCCGCTCGGGAAAATTTTTGTCGAATCATCTTTTGTTAGGTGTGCGTCACTGATGGATCGTATCAATGAGACGCGATCCATCTGTGGCGTATATAAAATTGAGAACGTCACTTGATCATATTTCTGAAAGTGCTATTCATCATTATTCCAACAATTATCACGCTAGTCCAAGCTGATATAGCCCTCTTTAAGTAGAATAAGAATTACTCAGATTTGGATACGAAATTGTCGGCAAACAGATGATTCCATATTTTTGCCCCTGCATGATTGTGGTACCGTAATGGGTAAAGTGTTGAAAATTGGACGTACAAATCGTTAACGCGCAAATTGGAATTCTTCAAAAGTTTGTTGTATGCAAAAGGATTACTGAACACCTGGCCAGCGCACAGTTGATCACGTTACCCGCTATGATAGCTTCCTCAAATTCTTCGCCAACCACACCCATGCAAAGAAAAAACCAGTAAACAATTAGGCGAAAATCTAAACTTAACCACGATTTTTTTAATTTTTTTATTGAGATTCGCTCAGAGCAAGGACACAGAAGAAGAATCAAACTTGAAAATTCTTCTGGAGTCACTAAAGTGCAAAAAGCTACATAAAATGCAGGAACAGGAACTAAGTAACCCCCATCCCTGATAGATGTCTATTAACGCGAGTTTTAAAGCCTTGTAGATCAACACGATCAGGAAAGCAGCAAGAAGGCAAGGAATTTCAAAGTTTAGATATTCTTGGAAGAAAGCTTCTTGTATAAAACTGTTTGTGACATTGTAGAACCTCCACAGTGAATAGGTGCGAATTGGTAGCCAATCGTGTTGACCGATTAAAAATTTTGTTCGGAGGAACGAGAGCAGACAACTCCTTTGAACAAAGACCATTATAATATCTGTAAAATAGACATAGTGAGGCAACGTTGCGGCGGTGTGTCAAACTTAAGAAACAGACCGTAAGAAAGTTTAGGACCATCATATTGACCACACGCCATTGAATACGATCGAGCATGCTAAGAACAGTGACAACGGCACTGCCCCAAATGTGACAGCAATACTCCATACAGGGTCGAATCAATGATTTGTACAAATGGAGAATGGTTTCGGGAGTGAGATAATGGCGAGCTCGATATAGAGAACCGACTTTCATCGAGGCTTATTTATCAATACTAGTGACATATTCATTCCAACGCATGTCCTTAGACAGTGTGAGTCCAACAAGACGAATATTTAAGGATTCCTCCAGAACAGTACCAGATAATGAAATTTGGGTTGCATTTGTATTAGTGTAACGATTACTTGATAAAACTTTAGTCTTCTCCGAGTTAAGAGTTACCTGCCAAGTGTTACCCCAATTAGATTACTGTGGGCAAATCACACTCCAGCGATTCTGGAACCTGTATCTGCGCATAGTTCGTCATATTTGATGACTAAGCTATATTTTTGTCTTTCTCACCCCCAAGATAAAAATGAAATCCTATTCTATGCAATTGATTTTATTTTGCGTGCAAATGAGTGAAAAAAGAAAAAACAATGGGTATGTACTGTGCCTTCATATGAGAGATTTTTTGGAAGTGCTAGATAGTATTTTTATTACACATGGCAGATACTACTCAGTGTATTTTACTATAGCGGTTCAGATTTGTATGGAATGTCTTCCACACAGAGTACAGTTGCTGGTGCTATATTTTTTAATACCATTTCACTCAATGAGTAGATTGTTAGACGGATTTTTACTTACTGCTTTCGGCCTAGGAAACATTACATTATTTTCTTCAGACAATACAGCTCACTCATTGTATAGAGTAAAGTAACGGTGTCGATTTTAAGTGAAGGACTACAATGCATGCTGGAAAACCATCAATCATATGACCTTTGTATTTTTTGTATTTTCAAGTACGCTATTTCCTAGTAAAGTATATTAGAAACTAATATGTGTAGTAAAATATGTTTGCGCAATATAATCTTCACTCGACAATGCAGATGCATTTTTTGTTACAAGTAATCGTGAATTTGACAACCTTGAAAATGGTATGGCGGAGGGCAGTGGACAAAGTTTTTTTGTCAAATTATGACGTTACAACAGGCATCACTGGCAAAAAATTTATCAAAATAGTGTTTTTAGAGTAAAAATTGCTCTGCAGACGCGAAAAATGGAAAATCCAAATTTCATTGCTCACATTTGGCTTGTTGAGTGCAATAACTTACCAAAGGCTTTTAAATTTCATACGTGATAAAATACCGAAAAGGCCATTCAGCGATTTTGCGATCAACAAAGGATGCTTAACTGGGGCTAGTATCTAGAACTGTTTCCATCCGTGCACTGCAAGGCCAAAATCACATTACCAGCCCGCATTAAGATAATTTGAAAATACTTTCTTTTCCATCTCATAACCTTTATTGGTAAATCAATATTTTTAACCAATTCCTACGTCCATCGACCTGTGACGTCAAACCCTGGACAATTTACTTTGGCGACTTTCAACAACTAACTAACCCACTAGGTTAAGAAATGCAGAGAGTCACGATCGTTAGAAACGTTCCCCAAATAAACGGATTTATATAATTAGAATGAACTCAATAAACGGGGTTCGTTGTTCGAAAAATCGGTGAGATGACGCAGGCTGCAACGGGTTTTAAAATAGTCAAAACGTATTTCTTCGAGCCGTAACAAGTGAATAAAGGAAACAAAGAACTAGTATAGAAGGGTTTTACGCCCAGGGCAGGTAGTAGGTTTTCCGCTTAGCGTGAAGTGCTGGAGCTACAACTTGTAGTAACTCTTTGTCATTCAAATGACCGTTTTCGCTTTCGCGCTGCTGTTGGCCTTAGTCAGAATAAATTCTATAAAAAATTTATTGAAATTATTAAAGAATTTGACCACAAGTGGTAGCGTGAGCCGGGCGATAACGATACTGACCACATACGTCTACAAAAGTTCTAAACGGACTCTTTGAAATTAAAACTGCTCCGCTTCAGAATAGTGCAAAAATTTTTTGACGGTACCTGTAGGCACCACCATCCTTCTGCGATTCATACTCACCAAAATATGAAAATACTTCTGATCGGGATAGTCACATGTTTGCTGGGCCGTAATATTAATCAGTACATGACGAGTATAATACAGTAGTAATCTGTGGTAAAAGTATCGGTCATTTTCAACATTGTCTGATTTGGGTGTATTTGTAGCGGCAAGAAATAATAAGCTTGATGTGTGACCACAACAACAATTTGAAACTAACATACAATTTTCGTGTTATATGATATAATGAGCATTTAAAAAAAAAAAAGATAGTTATCGCAAGGAATCTACCACAAGACCTTTATTAGAGACAACACAAAAATAATCTTTCCAAAATTAATCCAATTCGAATCATTTTTTCTGGTTATACCTCACGGGATATCTCGTAACGAGAAAAATTAATTTCAATGGAATAAATAATGGGAATAATTCTTTAATATACGATTAATGTGGCCAATATCTATATTACTATATACTGTACAGTTTGGTGTACGCAAGTAAACAGAAATAAAATCACTTTTATCTCGAGTATAGTGATAGCGATATTAATTTTATTTTTTATTTTTTATAATTAAGTTCGATCCAAGCAAGGCCGGAAGCAGCCCCTAAAAATAACCATCCAAAGGCTTTCCATATCGCAAAGAGCTACCATAACAAAATGTAGGCACGGTAACTGCACCACGGTCGGAAAGCTGCCAAAACAGAACTAAACCGCTATAAGAATGTACAGTGAGTAGTTACTGCCCAGGGCAACGATAAAACCATCTATCTTTTAAATCTATCTGTTAAAAATGGAATAGGTAAACTAGGTACGCTAGTTAAAACCCATTTACACCTGTAATTGTGATCAATATTCCAATACTGTATAAAATTCAAATATATATTTGAGGGTTATTTGAGACTGACACGTCTGTCGGTCTATATAAGACGTTTTATTATTGTAGACATAGGCTCGGGGTAGAAATAAGAACGGTTTTGAAATCTGAATATCACTCATCTGTTTCTTTCGATAATCTGACAAATTTATAAGAATATTTTTTCTTCACGATGGTGTATATTGAAGTTTTGCCGATAATTCGATTTAAAATCTGTCAAAAATATCGATGGTAAGTCGGTTAGCGGACGACGGTCAATCAAAAAATTGATTACCGGGTTATTGTTTTCGTTATAACTCTTTAATTTCATCACACCTGGCCGTGGATGAAGCGCGTCAATTAAGCGCGCTTTTTCTACGGTCATGCGTGATGGTGATAAACTTCCCCTCTCCCCAATTGTACACATATGATTAAAAATTAGAATTATCAAATTACTTTATTCAGTTTTCACCATTGCACATCGATAGCTCTGCTTGATGTATATACAGCCATTGTTCATCTATAATTCAACGTACATGAAACGTCAGATTACGTAGAACGATGTGAAAATGTTGCCGATTTTCTGCGTCGCTGGTAAAAACAACTCACTTGCTTTCTGTGTTCGGATGGTATAATGAGAATAAAATAGATTTTAAATTATTATGCAGCACAGTCGATATTGACGAAAAATAAGGGCTGTATTGTTAGAAAAATAGATTTTGTATAGGAAAACATATCTACATCTGAGCCATGTTAATTAGCTGCTGATGTGTTTTTACAAAGAAAATAAGCGGAAATGGTTTAGAATCGCAATGAGGCAGCAGTTGTGTATATACTGATCGGAATCAATTAGTATATTTAAATATATAATTTTCATATACATCTGAATAACTTTGTGATGTTTAGTGATGTTACTGATGTACTTGTCGCGGTCAGATATACATTTAACTTTGAATCGAATCTCGATTTTCTTCCAATATATGTATATGTAAAATTTTAATATATCCAATGTTTAGCTAAAAAGCTTGTCAAATCATAACGATTTGCAAAAATGAATATTCTAGTCACTTGAACCAGACATGTGTTTGAATAGATTCAAATTTGAATGAGTTTTAAAGTAGCCTTCCTGCATATTACACAGGTTTCTAAATATATTATATAGTAATGACAAAAAGTGTCTGCATTTCCAATTTGCAATTACATTTTGCCAAGCATAAGTCACAGATGGACCGCGCCACAGCGGCGCGATTCATCAGTGACTCATACTGAGCAAACGATTTTTTGACAGATGTTTTCAGTCTGGGTTTGGATGTCTGATTTCCCACCAGCGGCAACTAGAAATTGGGATTTTCGAATACATGATGATTTCCAAATCGAATCGGATATTTTGATCGAATTAATTAAATCTCGAAATATATATATATTTATATATAAAATACACAAATTAAAAATAAAAAGTCGAAGTAATTTTAATGAGTTGTCTGCCAATTGTTTTGTCTACGTCGCATCAGCTGCTGATACTCAATAAAATACTCACTCATAGACTCCATCGAAAACCATTTTGAGCTCACTCGAATAATTTAGTATTTTACGTGGTTTTAAAATTTGCTTCAAAACGTTGGCTTTAGCACAAAAGGATGTCAACTTTAAATTACGTACACTTTATAAAAAATTCAAGATGTTGGGGATAATATAATTAACTTATTTTAAATCAATTATTGTTTTTCGTTATTTATATAAATAGAACGCAACGTTTCGAGTCGTAAAAGGAGCGTTGTCGGAAAGATTCAAAATTCTTGATTTGATTAGTAGTTTCGAAAATACACTCGAATTATGGTTCATATTTGTAAACTTTGTGGTTTAGCTTTACATTAATGAGATTGGAAAAGTATGCCAGATCGTAAATTAGTTTCTTTGTTGATAGATTTTAAATCAGCAATATACGTGCAAGACTGTAACGAACGAACGTAACCCCGTAAGATAACTTTTGACCGAACGAGTTTTATTAAGCATGGCTCACTGAAATACCGCGACTTGAGGTCTGTCACTTCTGCTTAGCGAAATTGGTTAATGTTTTCACCATCGCCAAGGGAAGATAACACTTTATCATTCCGGTCCAGTTCCGTTTAGAATGTTTTTCATTCGAAGTGCATTCGCTGGCACTATATCTTATTGTAGCTCTTGGTGATTAAGTTGGTTCCTCTCAGGCACTGCCTCCGCCCTTGCTTAGAGTGAATTTCAATGTGGCCAATATATTATCACTGCCGGTTCCATAAGGAAGATTTCACTTGTTAGAATAGGACGTAATTGCAGATATTTGTTAAGTATATGCCACCGATGAATCACGAAAAAAGTGCTGTTCATTTGTGGCCCATGTCTGACTAATCCGAAATTATGATGATAATTGCAGAGGCTAATTTAGGATTTTATTCTTATGTTGTTTAGTTGGGTAGGAAAATATATGAAGCGTATCAACATTTGCAGAATCAAAATCGTTTTTTAATTAGTGTGAATATGCGCGATAATTTGTTCCATTTATTCACGGCCATGTCAGGGAATTTACATTGTCAAAAATGAGCCACAGGTGAATCGCGCTTCAACGGCGCGATCCATTGGTGACTCAAAACTGACAAGCCATAAGAACACTCCTACATTTTTGACTGCATATGCGATCGTTATCTATTTCCAATCCTGTCTTGTTCCTAAAATAACAAGGTTTAGGCGAGGGATTCAAAAAGGTATCAACGTATACCCTCCGTGGGCGAGTAAAAAATAGCAGATCGGTTTACTTGGCTTAAGAGTGTAGTAAGTAACTTATTCTCCTTTCCAATGAAAAAATTTTTTGAAAAATTGTTTATGCTTGGATTTTTATTTCAATAAAAGACTATTAAGCAAAAACAAAGCAAAAAATATTATTCTGAGAAATATTTTTTAATTCAAATTGAACGAAAATGGCAAATCGCCCTTTCTTTTTTCGCTATATTCGACTTAATTATGTTGGGACAATATTCCAATGTTTTTCCTGTGGTTGAGCTTAGCATTTAAAGTGTTGACATTTACGGCGATTTTGCCGCATTGCTTTGCTTACGGATTATCTAATGGACAATTAGAGTGTGGAATGAGTCAGCTATCTTATATATTATGCATTTATAGGATTATCGTTTGCATGTTTCCGGATAATGCGTCGAGAGAGCACGGGAGTACTAAATACTGTTATGGTTGTATTTCAATAAACTAATTTGTATTGGAGCAGGAATTGTAACTGGTAATGATTCAGGTAGGATTCATTCAGGAATGTCTTGGCCGAATATATTTTGTTCAGTATGAGTCACTTGATGGATCGCGCCGCCTAGGCGCGGTCTATCAGTGGATCATGCTGGACAAAACTGAAAATTGTTTAGGTAGAATATCCCAGCACTAGGAAATGTCTTGTACGATCATGTTTTGTTAAGTATGAGTCACTGATGGATCGCGCCACATAAGCGCGGTCTATCAGTGCACCATGCTTGACAAAATATAATTTTTGTCCAATGTAAATGAAAAGAATTGATCAGGGAGAGGTATTCGGAAGAAGTCACGAGCCTCCGAATCTGCGGCGTCGTCAGAATTTTCGTCCGCCTCTGATGCTCGGTACGTAACCGTAACTTGATTTCAATCTCACAACCACAAAGTTAAGGTAAAGTACAAATATTCAAAGGGCGAACATGAGAAAAAACTTCTATGTGCACATAGATAGTGTCTTTAGATAAACATGAGGTTTGGAGCTTGGCCAAACCTGGTTCGGTTGTTGGTCTGCATGGGATCAACCAGGTTTAGTGAGACTCTAACCCGCGATATTTGCCCTTTAATTCAACATAATGATCATTATCGTTCTCATATACTGTAATACCAGAGACGTTTTTGCAGATGTATTTACGAAATCGTCTTATATTGGTATAGAATTTAAATCAAATTCCAATTTTTGCTAAAATCCGTGTTATATAATTCTCAAGTTTCCACTTACATCAAACAAAGATACATTATGCATGAATTTTATTTTCACCAATTTGTATTATTATTATAGAGTAGAACCGTTCTCGGAACCGCCTCGGCGGCGCGATCCATCAGTGACTCATACTCGACAGATTTTGTTTTTAAGAATTCACATCTCACACACTTATTGATTTTAAATGTTGAAGGTGAATTCTTGAATTTGAATAACTGCTGCTGGCAAATTCAGATAAAAGTACCTAGTTTACCTAGTATAACGTTTACCGAGTTTTCTGTTTGAAGTTTCACCTAATTAATCTACTAAGAAAAATAGGTATGTTTACCTAATTTTTGACTAGGTACTTGAAAAATTAACTCGACACCTGGTTCAAAAAACTAGGTAAATTGAATATTCCTTGTTGAAATGTTTGTGAAACAGACAATTCGGTGATTTCAGTCTTCAAATCTATTAAAAAATGTATGTCTAAAATGCAGCAAAACGACGATTATACGACAACCATTAGTTTACCAAGTTTTTAAGTTAGGTAATACCTGGTTTTGAAAGTGAAACTAGGTTACCTAGTAATACTTTACTTATTTCCCTTATGATTTCGTTTGACTTTACCTAGTTAAAGTGAAAACTACTGTCGACATACGCCACGAAGATTAAATGGGTCATTTGATTCTTCCATATGTTATAGAAAGTAAGATATCTTCTTCCATTCCCTTGAGGCGCGAGAGCATTAGACTTATTTTCTGTGTGTTGCAAGAAACCACGAAAAAAATGTACGATGTTTTAACTTGTTGCCGGGGCGGATATTTCGCACTGCACTATACTGTACAGGTTCAGTTTTGTATGGAAAGTTTTCTGCTTTGAATAAGGTGGTATTTTTAAATCATTCATGTGGCCCTTTGCCACATATATATATTAGTCGTCGCTAACCAGAAGTTGCTTCAAACGTTATCTAAAACTGTTTTTCAATTAAATTGACTGACTTAAGGAATAGTAAACAAAAAATAATATTGTCGAGAATAAGTGACTAGAGCGTTATAAAAGTAATTCATACTTTCCAAAATATATTTTTATTTAAATTTATTAATTGGGTTATTTAGGATGTCTCAAATTTGATTATTTTACACGATATTTTACAAGCATTACAATACCAATTAGCTCGAAACAACAATAAAGCACTTCTTGTTGTCGCGATGGTGTTTATAAGTTGAAAAGCACACATAAATTAGAATAGGTGTGAGGTATGGTGGGCAACTGAGCTCTATGATGTATTTTATAATAATTAAAATCTATTACTCAGTTAATTAATCATTTTCCAATATGTCTTATCCATTAGGACGCAATATTATCGCATCTTCCCAGTCGGTAAACATCAAGCTTTGTCCAGAATAAATCACCGATGAATCGCACCGCCGAGGCGCGATCTGTCCGTGGCTTATGCTTGACAAAATAAAAGTTTTAATAGTATAGTGCCAAGCTAATATCATTAACAAAACAATTATTAGTCATTAAAGATCATTTAATTTCCTTGAATTGTTTTTGTCAAGTATGAGTCATTGGTGGAACTCACTTCCGAAGAATCAATTAAGTGCATCAAAATTTTACCAAATAATTAAATTTCAAGATAATGATCTGATATGAATTACTGTGGGACATTAATGTTATTCCACTAAACACACATGCATGCAAGAGGGCAGACATTTTTTAAAACCTCCTGAACATATTTTTTTTAATATGATATTGACTGGAAAAATCCCTTAACTAAATCTTTTATAAATAGTTCCATTTAAAACATAAATCGACTAAAATGCTTGAGTTCGTAAGTAGGGATGTAAGTTTTAGAATTTCGAATAGAATCGATTTGGAGCAATTCAAGAAAATTTGTTGGTATTCTAATAGATTTCTGTGAGGTTTGTGTCGTCGTCGGACCTCGAAAGCAAACATTTTCCACTTCTCTGGCTACTTGGTGACTTTTCATGAAAACCAGTACACAGCTATTTTGTTCTTGTTCATATTGCTCGAATTTGAACTACGAATGTGTTTTTTGATTTTGTAAATGGATTGGCAATGAGTTTTTTTTATGAAACAGAATCACATTCGCTTACAAAAGATTCGTTTCAGAATTATTTTAGTAGAGATTCGATTATGGTACACGCCCAGTTAACGCGGTTTCCAATAGTTCAAGTCAACAACTTGACCCAAAACGACCTTGGAGGTACTTTTGCAAATTGTGGGTATGATAATGATTTAAAAATGCATTAGCTCGTTAAACGGTTATGATTATTTCAATGCATCATTAATTAATAACATATTATCAGCTATCAAATTACTATTCATTCTAATCGGTAGTAGACACTTTGTATACGTATCATTTAATCATCGTAAATGCAAGTAAAATCAATCAATTACAACCAACGTTAAACTCATAATCAGATATTTTGTTTTGTCAAGCATGAGCCACAGTTGGACCGTATCTCATCGATCCGTTCCATCAGTGACACATACCTAACAAAAGATGTTTTGTAGAAAATTTTCCGATTGGGCAAGCTTTTTGCATATTTTGTTGTAACTCATCAGAGCCGAGAATTTTTCAAGTAAACATGTTTTGCTTAGCATGAGTTACTTATGGATAGTGCTCACGAGGCACGATCCATCTGTGGCTCATGCATGACAAAATATCATTCTTATGGGTATTAGGGTCGACCACACTGAGCAATATCATATGCCGGCTTAATCCAAGTTAAGCGACATCAAAATTTTTGGGTTTGTTCCATTAAAATCAGGCAATAGTTGGACGCATTCAAGCAGTGATTCTTACCATCGGTCCACATACGTGAAAAAAGTTTTGTAGAAATCACGAAAACCTCAGTTCAGTTCAACATATGAGTCACTTTATTTAATAATAGGGAGGTTCAAAGTGCATTAACAAACTAGATACCAATTTATTCGGAAAGTGAAATCAATTGAGTTACCATAGAAGTGAATATAAGTAAATAACATGGCGTAGTCAGGTGAATTGATAGCTTTATTCCATTAGCTGAATACATAGTTATTGAAAAAGTAGAATCACATGATGACAAATGTATTTTATATTTGAATCAGGTTGTAGAAAATTGTTCAGATATAGAGTCGAATGCTTGTGATGAACAGTACTTTTACTGCAGTGACAAATTTGTACGTGATCAGGTGTGGTTGAATTGTATGAAAGGATTTAAAAATGTTTTTAGACCGTAGAAAAGTGGTAGCACGAAATTGGTGTTCAAAAAGTTCTTGTAAACATGTTTGGTATGAGACACTTATGTAACACATTTCGCAAGCGAGACCCATATGTGGCTCACACTTTATATTACGACTGAGAATGTATTATATTTTAAACTAAGAATATGTGTTAATATATATATATATATACTTTTATGTTCTTGAACATGATCATTACACCGTTTGGTCCTATCATTATTGAAAAATACGAATCGTCAAATGGTTGTCTGGTTGTGTTACGCTAAAATCTACAATACGACAAGTTGGGTTAAAATTGAAGACTTAAAATGTCAAATGTATTTGGGCTGGAATTGTTTTTCAAAAATTTAAAATATTCTCTTTTTTCGATATGAAACGAGGGCGCTAGTTGATCTAATTATACAGCATATTTTGAGACTGGACTGGTAAACCTTCAGGCTTGTGTCAAAGATGAATCTATCTGTATGTCATGTCTAAAAAGTTACTTTCTTATATTAATCAGTATGACGAGGTAACAAATTTTGCCGGATATTCAATTACAAATTATGCTCATTTTCTAGAAAATGGAATATTTACGAGATGCCGTAAATGACTCAAATAAACTTAGTCTTATTTACATTTAAATCATGGTACACAATAGATTGCAATGTCGTGCCGTGATAGTCATCCGACAATATTTCGGTGTGAAGTTGAAACCGAAACAATATTTGTCAGTAAATAGTGTAAAAGTAATCATTAAATTCCTATATGTATCTTCAAAATCTGTCTTCCCTTTCGGTACATCCAGCATTTAATTAAAACGAGTAAGGAAATGCAACTAACTTCCCGGCAAAAAGATGAATACGCCGAAATACGCCACGAATCTATTGAGATGTAACGGGATGTCATTGTGATATGACACCTGATAATTAACATCTAATTATCAAGTCTATACTTAGCAGCAGTTTGGTAAGATTGGCGTGTTTTGTGTGAACACTATTGTTAAATGAGAGGAAGATATACCGGTCAAAGTTGTATTCCTAGCATTTAATTTACTTCAGAATCGGAGGAATTCTGCTAATTTCTCTCAGCTGAGGTTGGAGAACTAAGAGATTGCACCATCGAGGCACGTTGAAGGCAGGTCCCATGTCGACAAAAATGTAATGTGCGTTATGGTTGAACGCATGGCAGACGTCACGCCTCGCCTCTCTTGCACTTGATAAAAGTGCAAATCAATGCAACAGAGTATTGAATAATTAATGTATGCTATTTCATGTAACAAATGAAATAAATAAACTGTAATTTTTTAACATGCTTTACATATTTTTGCGAAATTTTATTATCACGATCGCTCCGACCTTCAAAAGAATAAAAGAATGTGTATATATTCAGGTGTACTGTGCATGAGTCATGGGCAGCGGTTTCCTCATAACCACCAAATTTCCAAAACACACTGAATTCGATAACTACTTTCTCCTCCCAACAACTCATCTACGAGAGATGAGTGTAACGAAAGGGGTCTGGCACGCCACATCAATTTTTCAGGTAGCAGGGAGCCATTTTGCCCCCCAAAATAGTAGGCTACTTATTCAAAATTTATGCGCTTCCATCACACTTTCCCTTTTTGTCGAATTATTCTTCATCTACGAACATTTTAAAATATTACATCCCTGTGGGTACGGGCTTTAGAATAGTCCCAACGCATTATCTGCGTTATCATAAAAGGCGACTACAAGGCAAGGGTGGCAGTACGGTACGGTACGAAATTTTTATCGTACTTCGAACTAGCAAAATAATTTCGTACCGAACTTCGTACCGTACCTTTCGAAAATTTTTCGTACCGTACCGTATATTACACATCGTACCGAACTTCGTACCAGTACGAAATTAAGTTCGATTAATATTTTTCATTTATCGTACCAAATTTCGTACCAGTACGAAAACAGGTACGATTCGCTGGGCAGCAATTTCGTACCGTACCAACTACCAATGTCTAAATCAGCTTTATTTGTAGGATCTGGCCACCGTAAGAAACGTCACCAACATCTTACATCAAAGTGATGCAGTTTATGATATTAGGTTTAAAATCCAGGACAGTGAAACATGCGCGTAATTAAGCATATGTCACCCCAATATCATTGTTCACATTGCGTATAATATGAGAATGGTAGACCGGTGGTGATAAATGGTGGTAGGATGAGCACAGTTTTCGCGAAAAAATCTTGCATTGTGTCGTCACAAGAAATTATATCTCGACAAAAGAATGTTCGTTGTGCACCACACATGGGTTTCGTGCGGTCTCATTCGAAGGCATGGTTATAAGTACATTTTGAATCTGGTATTTCTGGTGCAATTTACGTTCTCTTCACATTACTGAATAATGCTATTTATTTTTTCCTACCAAACAGACGTATTCCCGACATGCCATTGTCTATATTGTGACTTGGCTGTGTTTTACAAAATATATCTTCTATTTAAGATGAACATCAGCTAACATTCAACTCAAAACAGCCTAAATATATCTTTATATTCTGATGTTTCTGCTCTGATAATATACTGCGTGTCAGAGTACAAACAAAACGTAATAGCGGTGGTTACTGGATAGCTTAGTTGCATAGTTGGTCAGGGAGAGAGAGTTTTTTATTTAATTTTCATAAAATTTTCGCGCGCCTGCGTTGCGCAATATTCCCTAATTAATTTTGTATATTTCGTAGCATTTAGCCTTTAAAGTGACAATTTTTATTCAATTTCTATAAAAATTTCAGAGGGCTTCCGGTTCGCAGATACATTTTCCGGTCTGGTAATGTTTATTTCACTCTTAAAACATGTATTTTTGTTTCGTTCTCAATAAAATTTTGCGCGCCTCCAGCACCCTAATTTTTTTGTAAATTTGAAAGCCTGTGTTTGCATGTTGGAAAAAATGTGCCCCCCCCCCAATTTTTTTTCTGTATCCGCCATTGTAGTTGATATAATCGGGCACCGTTATAACACCGTGATTTTTAGTATTATGAATGCTGCTTATCTCGTCGATTTTAATTGGGCTATTACAACTTTCGTTATTCACAGAGAAAAATACATTCAGATCACGTCATATATCAGCGGCCTATATGTGTTTCCGCGCAATCACAAAGTTTTACACCACTACAGTAAAAATTATACGACATAGCTCATCTAATCAGCTCAAGTGAATCAGTTACATTTTTATTTACCATACCTGCGCCGCTTTTAATCATTTTAAAATTGCCCTTTAGTTAAAAACATTCTTTGATAGACACAATTGATATTATCAGCGCCCCGTTATGAAACGGCATAGATGTTAAATGAAATTATTTTTTCAAATTCATTTGAGAAGAATAAAGTGTAATGTGAAGGTACGAAAAAGAGTACGGTACGGTACGAAATAAATACCGAACTTCGTACCGTACCGTACCAAGTACGAAAATTGAAAAATGAATCGTACCGTACTATCGTACCGGAAAATTCAATCGTACCGTACCGAACTTCGTACCGTACCGTACCGTACTACCAGCCTTGCTACAAGGTAGCAAAGAAGTTGTAGATGGTTCTACCATCGCCTAGGGCAGATAACACTCACTGGACTTTACGTTGATGGTTCAGTTCCGTTTGGGATGTTTTTCGTTCAGAGTGCAGTTGCAGGTTATACATGTTTTAGTAGCTCCCTGCGATTAAATGGCCGTTAGTCGGTTCCTCCTAAGCACTGCTGCTGGCCTTGCTCAGAGTGATTTTCAATAAAAAAAAAAAAAGAAATAAATAAGTAGATTGAAATTTACTCAAAAATATTTTTACCAAAACACTCCCCTATTTCAAATACCCCATGCTTTATATAAAATTGGCCACATATGATAAGTCGTGTCTTACCTTGCTGCCAAATATTGAAATATTTTAAATACATCTTAGTTTATCAACATTTTAAATATTTCAACCCGAGTTTAAACATACTGATAAAGACCGATTACAATCAAGCGAAAACTGAAATATTCTGTTTATTTTTTTACCCAAAATGTTGCATCTATAACCACACTACTTTCCGAACATTTGTTTGAAAACAGGATATAAATTTAGTGCTCTATAAACGAATGGAAATTTTCTTACAAATGTAAATTGTACATGTCAGAAGATTCGGAAGAGTCGGAACAATTGTTTATATCTTGGAGCCGCAAGTTGGCGAGCGAGGCCCTGCATAAAAAGCAGTATTTAAGCAGTATGTACTTTGTCGACTTGGCGATAGGTTTGGGAAGTAAAAATTTTGAATTCTTATTCAGCATATTTGTAAGTATTTCAGTAAAAATCAATATACAATGTCGTGCTCGAATAGATAAACCTATTTACATGGCCAGAAATGTTTTGATGAAACATGTTTTGTTCGGTATAGATCGTGTCAGTTAGGCACGGTTCATCAGTGGCTCAAAATCTCTGATTGATTACAAAGAGAAAATTAAAGCATTTTCTAATCTTTTATTTAATGTTTTGCCACAAAACGTGATTTTGTTATTTATTTTACAGACGATTGATTTTTTCGTTGATATTTAGTAGGATTTATATTTTAACTGGCACGATTATAAATTTATTATAGTGAGACACCTCAAATTTCATGATTGGAGTTCTGCATCAAATTTGAAAGTTTATTTTTAGAAAGCAAGAGTTATAGTTGGTCCTCGCCTCTGCGGCTGAATTTTACTACAAACTGTGGTCCTTGGACAATGATATTGATTAAATAAGATACTGCGTTATTTCATTCGAATTCATGTCCGTTTTCGATTTTAAAATGCTGCCGTTACGTGCTTCTGATACTTCCGCATTCACTTACTGAATACTAAAAGCTATGCGATGCGATTTGTAAATTCGGCACTAGATTCTAAATGTCTGGAAATAGTCTTGTAATATTAACAATTTTGGTAACTGCAGATAATATTTCGGTTAAATATTTGTGAAATATTTACATTGGGTAACAAAAGAGTTTATGTATACATTTTTTATATCGTTTTATACTTATCTATTATATTTACTATTTTATGTGTAGGTTAGATTTGCAAAAATACTTTTGCCTAATTATGAATGACGGTAATTGAAGAACGGATTACGTATAATAATTCACGACGGAATTACATTGAACAAAGAGAGATAGACGTAGAAAAAGGGGACGTAAATCGACGCAATTTCGGGCACGGTTCATTAACGATCGAAAGGAACTTCTTTCCTATGTCGGACGACGCCTTACGTCAGGTCTGGAAACGGCCGAGAGCCACTGACATCGATTTGGAGCCGCACGAAGAAGGAATAAAGGATAGTAACGTAGAAAGAAGTTCGGCGAAGACAGCTGTCGTTGACGTAGGCCACGGTGAAAATGAGGGCACACGTACTTCAGCAAGGCTAAGTAAAACAAAAACGTGGACGAGTGAACTAGCTAACGGCAGCGTACAAGAGGAAGTATTTGGTAAACGGCTGTATCACGCAGAGCGCAAACAGTTAGACAAATCGACGACGCACACAGACGCCCGCAGGCCCTTTTGGCATATAAGAAAACATAAAATTGGCTTTGAAGTACTCGCGGAAAATACCAGACCGTCTAGAAGCCTGAATTTAGAATGTGAATCTACCTACGGCAGATACGGAATAAATCCTTTTTGGAGCAATTTGTCGTCGCCGGCATTTCATAAGCAGTTGCCCCCCACACCATACGCCGAGTTCAGCACGAATTCTAGCGACAGTAACGTATTTACGACACCCGACGAAATACGTGATAGTGACCAAGACTTATATAGCCAGTTTGTGTACGATAGTCACAAGAGAAGTACTTCAGATAGTGGAATTGTCGGCGATCGCCATCTTGATGACAAAAGTATTGGCGATAAGAGTTGCAAAGCATCTGGTGATTCCGGTTTAGACAGGGGTATTATTCTAAAGGTTCGCTCAATGACTATGGAAAACGGCGAAGAGGGGCAGCTGTTATCCGCGGGTGAACGAGACAGTGAAATATCACATGGGTTCCCAGAATCGACGTTAATTCATCAGAATGATACCAGGAATATACCGTTGGAGAATAGCATATATCATCGACGAAAGAAGCGAAAAAATATTGATGGAGGTTCTATTGCACCGACTATAAA
The DNA here is from genome assembly GCA_963675895.2 of Styela plicata. Lineage (NCBI taxonomy): Eukaryota > Metazoa > Chordata > Ascidiacea > Stolidobranchia > Styelidae > Styela > Styela plicata. Next base: position 20,169,441 of record OZ023140.1, read on the forward strand.
CTACGGAAAGTCGAGAAACTCGTATGAATATCACCCGATCAGACATGAAAGCGAATCGACGCCTTCTCCAAAATACAATCAACACGATACACAATCAAGGGCGAGAAACTGTTTTGATAATCAATCCGCATTGAGCGATTCGCAGAGATCTCTGACAGCGGGTTTGGACTCTAATAAACAACAGTATGTTAATACGGAGTATCAACCCCAAAGAACATATTCGAATCGCAGCCGCCTAGGCGATAACGGTTCTTGCCGGAACGGACAGCGTCCCGGTTCTCGTCCACCCTTGAGTCGTTCACATAGCTCTGCGGAAGCAGGCTATTCAAACGACTCGGTGCACGGTAGTAGGAAAAATCCTTTTGCTGAAATTGCCATTGCGAGTCAAAAATACAATGGTATAATGACGAGAATATCAAGCATGAGCCATTCTACCAAAAGTTTAAACAGATCTTGTGATCAAAATTCAACAGAACCGTCAGACTGCATCCCTTACATGGGACAAACTGTTATGGCACCAGCCTTTGTATCGATGCTTAATCCGCCGGAATTAGGGAAAATGAAAGACGAAAACACACCGAATTCCCGTGACAGTATCAAATTGACACCTATGAAAAATGCAAACAGTAACGTTGAGCCTGTCTGTATACAAAACACTTCTATTGAGAGACAGGAAAGCGATGCTTCACGTCGCAAAAAGCAGTCGTTTAGCAAGAAAAATATGAACATTGGTTATAGACTTGGGTACAGAAGAACTCTGTTTGAAAGAAGGAAAAAATTAAGTGATTACGCACTCATATTCGGAATGTTTGGTATCATTGTTATGGTGATAGAAACTGAACTCTCAGGAAATATACAAGATCCAGTGGTGAGTTTTCTATTTTATTCAATTAAAAAAAACTTTCATGTTTACACGTAGGTCGAAACATATTAGACGTAAATCTTGTTGCATTTATGGGCTCACCGATAATGTACACTACTTGAAACAGTCTGTGTGCTTTAATTTGGCAGTACCTATGAATCTATGCTCTCCAGGCTCAAAATAAAGATGAACATTTCTAACTCCAAAAAAATTTGCCTTTGCGTTTGGCGCGGTTAGCTGTTTTTTTTCTATAATGAGGTTTCTATAAAGAGACAGCAATAAATAAGGCAAATATACGTTCTCCACATCGTTCGTCATTCTTTTTGTAACACTCTCGACGGGCACTCGCAGAGCAGTGGTCAACAAGCTACTATACATTTAACTTTCCGAGATGGCACATAGCTTGCCATCATTTTTGATAATGAACGCTAACCAGCGATGTACAAGAAGGGCTAAACGCCCTGATACACACTTGCGTTGCGCGCATGTTTTTCATGTCTCTATTATTCCCCCATGTGGTGCATTGCCTTAACATACCATTACTGTATAAAGAAAAACAAACACACAAAAAACACGCAACTTACACAACCGTGTATTTCGCAGCATGCGAACAAAAATTGCAATACGTCAAGGAAAATCATTATATTATATTCTGAAACTATCAAATTACGATACAAAACTGAATTTATGCCAAAAACTCGATTATGCAAAAGGTATCTACACACGTCTCGACGATGCTCACCACTGTAATGAATATAGAGATCTTATCAATCAATTGAACCTTTTAAGAAAATGAATTTCAAATAAAATCATAATAATCCTTTGAAGGTAATCTAGTGCAACCTAATCTCGTACATATTTTTGAATATTTCATATATAGTCGGGATAATTCACTCGAAATTGTCTCGTGACGGTCGCCTGATAGCAACAAAACATGCGCAAATATTTAATTTTGAGAAAAATATGGGATTGGATCAAAAAATCGTGAATGTTTTATTTTTAATATATACGAACAAAGGTTACGGGAAGGTTCAATGACCTATAGCCTCTTTCTACATCTTAATATCCCATACGAACTTTGTAATGCCGATGAAAATCATTTCATTATCGTCATTTAATAAAGTCATTTGTATAAATAGACTTTAACATTAACACGGAGACTTTCACGTCTGGATATGTAGATTCATACGTTAATCTACTAAAATATTGCTAGCATTTAGGCTGAAATTGACTCCTAGAGTATTTTTTGAACTTCAAATTGCAAAACAGCGGCATTTCAATACTTTAAATTAAATCATATTTTAATATCCTTTTTAAATGACCACTATTTTTTCGCTGGCCAGTATGTTTCTTAAACCATGACTTTTCCCAGGTATTCCATAATAGTCGTTCAGGCATTCTTTATTTCAATTTGTGGTGATTGTTCGTGAGTGTTGTAGGTCACATTCGCTTTACATAAGCTTTATTTTGTAATGGATAAGTCATTAATAATGCCGGGCAGTTTAATTCGGTAGATCGAATTGATTCAAAGCAAGAATATTTGGAATCAATCGTGGGTGGTTCATAGAAATAAATGCCTGCTAGGGATATTGGAATTTTAATTTTCTTTCTTTTGCCCAAGCATTTGTTATTAAGTACGAGTTATTGATGGATCGCGCCGGCGGTGCTTAACAAAACTATATTTCACATTCACAAAAAGAAAACATCTTGTCGTAGACATAGAATGTGAAATATAATTTTGTAAAGCACCCCCGGCGCGATCCATCAATAACTCGTACCTGATAACAAATGGTTGGGAAATGTTGTCTGATACGTCAGTGTTGTAGATCATATTCGGAAACTTTATTTTGTAATGAATGAGTCCCTAATAAGGCTGGGCAGTTCAATTCGGTAGTTCGAATTGATTCAAAGCAAGAATATTTGGAAATCAATCGTGGGTGGTTCATAGAAATAAATACCTGCTAAGGATATTGGAATTCACTTTCTTAACGACAAAATGGAATCGATTTTGGTCAAATTTGACCAAAATAGAGTTCAACAAAGCAAAATCGATTGTATTTTTCGTTAAAATGAAAATATCTTGTCGTAGACATAGAATGTGAAATTTATTTTTGTAAAGCACCGCCGGCGCGATCCAATGTTGTCTGATTACGAACACCTAGCTGTTTTTTTCATTTTCAAGCCTTAATGTCAGAATTTCAGGTACTCGGACACTCGCAAAAATTGATTCTAACAAATGGAAATTTACCACAAAAGTCATACGTTGTGATGCATTGCACGCTGAACTATAAGCCAGTAAAATGTTCCAACCAGAAATTTTATTTTGCCAAGCATAAGCGTAAAACGTTATATATATGAATATTAGGATTATTTTTTTCTGTGTAATACTAGTGTTGATGATGCTTTCTTCAGTTTTCAATCTAACGGCCATTCAAATGTCATAGAGCTACCACTAGATAAAACGTATATGTAACAAAACATCAGTACCGCGACAGATTGGTCCTTATCCGAATCGTGATTTAATTTATTTTGTGTTTCGATTCTTTTACAAGGACTCATTCCGCAAATAAAATGACCTAATGAAATAAAATTTGACATATATTATGATCTTGCTGCAAAACGTTTAAAAAAAAGTAATTTCGATTATTGGAAAATTTCGCATAACATCTCTATTACATTTCACACAGTTGATAAAATACTGTCTGGTTCAATAGGCCAAGCAAAAGACAAGCAATTGTTGTTCATTTTCCTGGAGTTTATTAAAATTATTCCAAGCAAGAGATGGGTTGCCATCATTGAACTCGGCAGTAGAGTACTGCATGCATTCAAAAGTGTAAAAACACATCGACACGAAGTAATTTAATTAAATTACCTTTGAAATTGGTTCTTTGGTTATTCCATTCAGTGCCGCGGTCTATCGGTTGAGAAGCGCTTCATGAAATTGCCTGCATATGACCTGCCGAACAGCCATGAGTGATGGCTTGGCATTATCAAATGACGAATTCCTGCGAAGTTCCCATTCAGAGGTTTTATTTTGTCAATCATAAGCCACAGATGGACCGCGCTTCTGCAGCGCGATCCATCTGCGACTCATGCTTAGCGAAACATTTTCGGGTGAATTTCTCCTGGCCGGTTCAGTTTCCTTTGAACAGTAGACCCTATTTCTCGTCATATCGCCTGGAGACATTCTATGAAACCATGGGTTCGCGTCATTATTAGATTTTGTTGTGGACATTTGGCTTCCTCATCAAAATATATTAAATATAACAACATCGTAGTGGACTGCCACCAAAAAACTTTTCATAAAAGGTAGACCGAAGGTTGAAAAAAAGTCTAGAAGCATTCGTTAGTGCACCCCTGGATTCATTTTCTCCGGCTTTAGCTACGCATTTAATATCGCCCGCTCCAGATGACATATCTCTCTACAGAGCAAGAACGCGAGGATCTGTCATAGTTTGTGGCGGCGCCATGCCTTAAAATCCGTGTTTGTCATTATGCACAAGATACATTTTGCGAAAAACAAACACGGGGAAATATTTTGCCAATATTTGGAATCAGAAATGAACTATTCTGTAATAGAAACATAAAATATACTAAGTTGTTTTCCGACGGTTTTGACGCCCGTGTGGTTCCATCGGTTGTTCGATATGAATGCATTTCGGTTGCTTATCAGTAATATCTCTGTACATAAAAAATATAAATAGGCTTAGGTAGATTCAATACTGAATGGTGATTAACACGCTCCATTTGTTTTTTCACTCTGTGGTTGTATCGATTAAATTGCACTTATTGTCTACAGTTCTTGAAGCATAAGCTAAGTCCTCTTTAAAGCAGCATTTGTACGTCAAAGTTCAGATAAAAATTAAGTTCCACAATGTCTTGACATGCTTGTGCCATTGGTGGTCCGCGCCGCTGAGGCGCGTTCCATCTATGCCCCATGTTTGACAAGACAGCATGTCTATTACGTATTGAACAGTGAATATCGATATAATTGAATAAAGAATAATACACGATAATATTTCAAATTTTGGTTCGCATCGCTTTAGCTTTATAAGAGCCTTATTGTCAATATAATGCTATAATCCGCTGTATAAAATACGGTGTGATTTACGACGCCGATATTTATTGAAAAATAAGTCATTATGTATATATATACGGCGTTAATACAATTTTAACGCTTATGTATGATATAATTGCTGTTCGCTCATGATGGACTGCGTTCAATTGAGGCCGCAACCCAAACGGTGAGAATTTATCAATGTATATTTTGTCAAGTATGGCCACTGATTCATCGCATAACCTTTACGTATCTCAAGCTTTGCAACAACAAAAAAAAACTTTCGGAAACTGACTTCAATATGCGAAAAGATATACTGGCAACTTCGCGTCGGTTATGAACGTGTATGAGAGACGCTAAATTTTAAAATTGTATTTTTAAACAGATCGTCTGTTTCCGGAAAATATATTAGTATGATTTTGCATTAATTACAGTATATTGTGTGAATTAAGAGCTTTGTAAGTCGGTAGTTGAACGCATGAATCTTATACGTTTATTTTGTATATCGACAAAAGGTTCATTACTTGCGCCTTCCTGCCTAGCTTTGTTCGTACAGTCTTTCTAAGTCTATTTCAGAAACTCTTTCCATATGCCCTACTATTTAATCAGAATCGTATAACTTATTGAAATGTTTTTAGCCATTCGTAATTTGATGATAACATCTCCTGAACCTTGAAGAGGACACTTGGCCATTGCAAGAATATCAGACAAACCACTATTTTTAAGTGTTTTTTAAGTGTGTGAACAAAAAAATGATGCCCCATCCAGAAACATTGTGTGAATTCGCCATTATATTCATTCAGGAAGAATATTCAAATATCCAGTATCATTGAATAAGGGCCGGACAATTTTCAAGTAAACTATTTTCATCACTTCGAAGCACAATTTCTCGAATCATTCGTGTGTAGGGCTGTCCAAAATATTCGATTCGGAATATTCCGAGTCATAAATTATTCGATTCGATTTCTGCAACAATTCGAAATCAACAAAATGATAAATTTGAATTTTTTTTATAAATAAGTGTGAATTTTCATGTAAATTTTAAGCTGATAAATAAAATCTCTTTGCTTTTTCTTGTATGACGTCTAATTCGAATATTCGATTCGATTCTGAAGCCAAAAGACATTTGATTTTGGCCACTCCTAACCGTGTGTGGGTCATGGGAACAAAAAACCGCAAAGATGAATTTGAATTTTCAAATTTTACCGGTGAAAAAATGCAACCAAAATATTTGCTGCTTTTATAGCATTAGATAGTATACGAAAAAGTTATCTGAATCAGATGCGAATTCCAAATGATTCGTTTTTGCCCGACCCTTCTTACTACTGCAGTACCTTCAAAATAATTATTTCTAATGCATATTTTCAAACCTATTTTGCGTGTCAAATTGTTCGTTGCAGGGTCGACTATTATCGATTATTCTACAAACGCTTAACTAATTGAAAATTTAGTATGGGCCATACCCGATTTTTATCTATGACAATGACGGGTGAATTTTGATTGGTGGTGCCGTCTCATTACCTAATTGTAAATTCGTCTGCTACTGTTAGCAAAAATCGCATCGATTTCTTGACCCAATCAATTTATCTATAGTGTGTCATGTTTTTTAAATATGGGGCATTGATAAATCGCGTCTAAATGTCGCGGTTCATCAATGGCCTATACTTTAAAAAAAACGCAATATTCATATTTGTTCCACTTCTTTAAGTATGGATTGATTGAATACCAGTGGGGAGAATTAGTTATAACAAATACCAACGTAGATCGTATCCTGGTGTGAATGTGAGGTTACTGTTGCCACTTTTAGAGCCTTTATTGTTCGATCGAATTTCTAATTTAATTCTTGCAAAATTCTTTAAGACTTTAAGCAAAATGTCTAATGATATGTTCTTTAGTAGCCCGAAGAAATGAGTTCCATCAGAAGAAAATTTAACAATTGGGCAATATTTCAGGATATATATCTTGTCTTGTGTCTGAGTACCAGATTATCTGATATTCTGCCAGTCTGATTTCAGTTATGGAAGTTTCAAAAGCATCATCATTGCTGCCATACCAAATATTGTTAGCCACAGCCCACAATCACAATTTTATCTTTCTTATCACAATTCTATCTATTTTAGCAGCTATTTGCCATACGAATGGCCGTTAAGTCGTCCCCGTTTACAAGTTGCTCTGGACACTGCTTTGAGTGAACTTCTAACAAAGTATATGAAATACATTCCATTCCAATTTTATTGAGTTATTTATTATCGTATTCGATTTGTATGTAATGGTATGTAATTTAAAAATTCCTAAATTTTTTCACACTTTCGGTGTTTTATTTTGTGGAATTGACATCTTTTCCACGTAATAAATTTTATTTTGTCACGAATGAGTCAATGATGGAGCGCACCTTGACGGCGGAATCCATCATTCACCCATGCTAGACAAAACAATAATTAGCCCAATTTTTCTAACTGGGTTTGAATTTTACAAGCCTATATTCAAATTTATTCACTAAAGAATAACTTATTTCAGGAGACAACTTTTATGAGTATATTTTTGAACGAATAGTAATTTAACAAAATATCACACAGTCGACCATAGTCAAAACAGTGACAGTGACTTGACAGACGTATGTCAATATGGATAAGTGATGAATGGCGTCGAATAGACGCCGTTCATCTGTGGCTCATGCTCCATGAAATTATACAATTTTCACCTAGGAGTATATAAGTGTTTTCAAAAATTACGTTATGTGTAGGGTGACGTCTGTATCACTCTCTAATCCAAATTTTATCTTGTTGAGCACGGCCCACAACGCGATCCGATTATCAGTAAGTCCATACTCGGCAAGCAGGAAATTAAAAATTTGGATTGGGTCTTACTTGGAAGAATAAAAAAATATATAAAAATATTTGGTTCTTCGAACACATAAACGCGCGAATTCGTCACAATTTTTTGAAGATCAAATACGTTTATTTCGTGAATCACTGCACCCGGAAGTAAGAGTTTATTATGATAGTGAATCTATGGTATTTACGCAACATTTCTAAAAATCGTGTACGTGTAATTTTTACATTTTTGATTTTGACTTGAATTAAAAAAACGTTGTTCGACGTTGACTAAAGTTTTGCCATAAAACCCGGAAAAATAAATGTATCTGAAAAAGATCTGATATTTTTTAATCATGTGAAAATTTGTTTCTCCAGTGATTACAATAGTTCCTCACAACCCTTAGAATTATGCACATTGGCAACCATTTTTATTTTCTCAGCCATGAGCCACGCATGGCCCGTGCATAAGCGACATGGTCAATCATTACCTCATACTTAGCAAAGCACGTTTGATGAAAATATTTCCGATTAGGTATCAAAATATTCGAATATCGAATTCAAATATACTCGAAGTATAGATTGACTGTCCCCTCTTGTGAAATAGTGAAATCTTTTGTTCGATTATTTGTTGTTATGTATGAGCCACCGATGGATCGCGCTTTAGAAGCGCGGCCCATCGGTGGCTCATGATTAACAAAAAATTATTCCTCTGTATCTAATACTTTGAAAAATGAGATAAATGTTCTGCTATCGCACACGCGCTCATTTATTTATTTATGAGTTCCAAAAAACACGTCTTTATGAGCAAAAAAGAAATAATAGCAGCCGCAGATATTTTTTCAAAGCCGTGTTTTATTCAAGCGTAATGTCGTAAAGCGTAAAGGCCTGAAGTAATACGAGAAGAAATATATGCACTTATCTGATAAACAAGGGATTAGGCATTAAAAATAAATATGTTTTGTTTTCGTCTAAGTTTAGATTCATCTCACTGGAGTGAGATGTCTTAGTTCAGTGAGTTCAATCTTGAGATATTTAAAATAGACCTCTCAAACGTAGAATTCCAAATCCCTATTTACTCGCATTAGATTTGATTAGAAATATATGGTTTTTGAAATAGTAAATCATCATATGTAAAAAGGAATATCCCAATGAAAAATTGTCAAAACATGTTTGCTCAAGCATGGGTTACGTCATTTGTAAGCTTCAACATCTTGTCATCAACACTATTCTTCTCTGTGTATGATATGATTGCTTATAATAGTTGTTTTGTTAAAGCTCGTGCAAAACATTTCAATCATCATTTCGCCAGATTTCTATATAACAGAACCACACACAAACACAAACACACACACACACACACACATATATATATATATATTTAAATGCTTTCCCGTGGTTTTGATTTGAAGTTTTGATATGTTGCAACGTCAAGAATTGTTGCAAGTCAGAAGCAATTGGAACAATACTAATGTATGCAGATTTTATCATCTCGGATCTCCTTTTTTAATTGATTTGATGTTTTAAGTCAATTATATTTCCTCGACTTGATTCACTAGCTACGGAAGTACTTACAGGAAGTTCTCGAAACCTGGTTTTGAGTACACGTATTAAAAAATGTAATGGCGCCTTTGTATCAAATACAAATAAATTTTATTAGGCAAAGCGTGAGTTATAGATGGCCCTAATGCTTGACAAAAAATATTTTGATGGTTTATCTCCTTGATGAAGGTATCACGCATAGATTGGGTCCGAAATCAGTACACATTTGATTGTATTTTCGTTGTAAAAACATATACGCATCAATCTTTTGAACATTTTTAGTTTCTAAGCGATATTTGACTACCTATGATAATATTCGTTGCGAATCGCCGAATTCAGTAACAATTTTTTTTTATTTTTGGTTAGCCACACTGTTATAGTATTGTAATGATAAACTCATCAAAATGATTTTTTTTAATGATAATTTTCCCGTGGAAAAGAATGATTCACTGACGTATTAATTACATCGCCGAGGCGCGGTCTAACTGTGTCTTAAATGTAAGGGGAACTAAAAATGCCGATTCAGTATGCCTCATGGATTTTGATATGTATTTCAAAGAGACTTCGTGAAATTGTTTGGAATGGAACTTCTGCTTCAAATTCCTTTATTTTAACCTATTTATTATATATATATATATATATATATATATATATTAATTTCATCATATCAATTTATTTTATTTACAGAAAGGTCATGTTATGAAATGTACAACAGAAGAACAAATAGAATTAGCTTGGCAAGGTCGAATATTGACGGAGTGCGCTTGGAAGGTATATTTATTATTTAATAAATTATTCGGTTTCTAATGAGCATGACCAACAGATGTACCTAGTCCTAACTGTGCTATTCATCATTGTCTACCTAGGACTAGATCCGAAATCTTTCAGCGTTTTTAAATCAATTTAAATTTTTTATCGAGTCGGCGAGACGCACAGACGGCGACACTTTTTCCAATTACCTGCGGCGAACTTGAGGAACATCAGTAGTTGATGCATGTCAAAATGAATTTCTCGTGAATTCCAATCGGTCATTTTATTTTGTCAAGCACGAGCCACAGTCGGCCGCGCCTAGGTAGCGCGATCCGTCTGTGGCTCATGCTTGACAAAACTGTTGGAACAATCTTCGCGTCAACCTTACAGTTGATGCGATAGAAAAAGCGAATATTTTGGTGTAATAAAATCGATGCCAGGATGATGTAAAGCAAATATGGAAACAATTTTCATATCGATCTTCGTAATATTCCTAAAACAGATAATATATTGCTCCCATGACTTGTGCCTCATGGCGTGTAAATTATGACGTATATTGGTTTATTATTTCCCAATTTGAAAGACGTTTTAGGACTTTAAGAGCACACGTTTTGTTATGTATGGATCACTGAGTGATTATATCAGTCTGACATAACTTTGGTATCTACGTTTAACTGTTTTCGAATTCAAGTCCTGGAAATTCGAATTCAGATTACTAAATCCATTCATATCACTCTACCTGGAATGTAAAAGACCTTTAGCAGAAATTCCTCGTTGGGGCAGGTATCTTGACACACTCAAATGGGCGACTTAAAAAACGACAATGGCGAAAGTAATTGTACCTAACTGACTAAATATATTGAAATATACATACGCATTTGGTCGATGCTATTCATTTGCTATAATTACCCAGTATATTTGTATTTTTCAGGCAACGCACTTCTCACTGGGATTGAAATGTCTCATAACAGCGTCTACTGTAGTTTTACTAGGACTCGTAATAGCCTATCATGCCAGAGAAATACAAGTAAGATAATATAACTTTTTACTTATTAAATATTATGAATTTGGCTATTTAAATAGTCAGATATTTTGCAATTTTGAAAACTATTGAGTAGCAAAATCACGATATATGCCAAATTTTACGTTGTAAAATTTGACAAATCTCGTGATTTTACCACTCAATACAATGGACCAAATCAGCTCCAAAAATAGTTTCATTTATTTGAAAGTTCAGATCATAGTGACTAACCTTTTAACATAATATATATGACTTATTCTGGTTCACGAAAATTTCACTGGTGTCAACTGTTTTTCCATTGTTATTGAAAAATTTGACAAAAAAAAAATAAATCGGAAGAAACTGACCAATTTGCCGCGTACAGTCAGCGGGCATAGTCCAATATGATTCCTTTGGCATAACATTTGCCTTCTTGAAACTAAAATATTGTTTGAAATACTTTCTTGATTTTGTAGTAGAATGTCATCTTTTTCTGCAGAAGTTTTTATATACAGCGCATATTATGATGTCATAACGTCAAACACCCAGAAGGCACGCCCTTCACATTAGGCTTTATCACAAAAATTCCTAATGTAAAAACGAGGTTTTCACCCGGATGTTTTCCATCAAGAGACCTATTAGGTCGTTTAACAAGCATAATTAAGAAATAATGATGTTGTAGGTCAGACCTTGGGGAATAAATTTTAGAATGAATCTGATCTGGTCGCAATAATGTAAAATGCTAGTATACGTATATATCAGAAGAGACACGTTGAAGAATTTTCGAGTGGCCATGAACACTTTCAGTTTTATTAAAATTTTTATTTTGCCAAATAACTCGTAAGTTATGTTTCATTTTTAAATACTTGTTTTGTTGCTCAATTCGATTCGACAACGATTTTGGACAAAAATCCCATAAATTTGTTAGGATTTTATTTGAAAAAATTATATTTCACCCACGTCCCATCAGAAATTGTTTGTTTACGGGGCAATCCATCAGCGACTTACACCCAGCAAAACATATTTTCTGATGGAGAACAGTTAATTTTCCGATAAATTTTTGTTATCAAATCGGAAGGATTCGCAGGCGATCTCAAGTTCAAACAAATTAGAAAGCCTTGTTTTTGGTCGTTTTTAGTTTTTCTAACTATGCTGAACACACGTCACATGTGGATGTGTCACTTGTGTTCTACAAAAATATATGGAAAATATGCAATTTTTACTAGGAATAAGGGCTGGACAATTAGATTCCGTGATTCGAAGCACAGATTATTTGAATCACCAGTGGATCGGTCGTGAGAACAAAAACCAGCTAAACGACGAAGAATATTTAATTTTAACTACAAAAAAACAATCAATTTTGGTGAAATTTGACCAAAATCGATTGTATTTTATCGTGAAACTGAAAATTTTTGCACTTGGGCAAGTGTAATTTAGAATATATTACCTTCTAGTCTGTTTATGTTAATATTTGTAATTCGTATCTATGAACTTCTTATTTTTCATAATGGAGACAATTTGTAATTTTTATGGAATCAGCGATTCGAAAAACTTATTCAAATCAGATTCGAATTCCGAAGGATTGGATTTTGCCCAGCCTACCCTACTTTGAATTTTCTTCCGAATTTTTCCGGTATTTTTTATATAATTTTACGTTTTAAAATTTCGCATAAATCAATATTTTGCTGCAAGATCAGCGCAACATGGTTAAATATGAGAAGTTTCGTTCATGGTGATTGTATTAATATGATGAATATCGATAGAGTGAACAATAAAGGCAATTTTAACTTTGACCTATATTTTCTCTGTTGTTTCTTATACCTGAACTTGGCTTAAAAATAAAACCGGATAGAAAATAAATATAACAAACACGCTTCGTAAAACACGGACCACGGTCATGGAGCAACCGTGGGATTAGCTTGACTAAAATAAAATTTACTGATCGGGACATGCCATGACTAGAACAAACGCCATCCATAAACAAAAACACGATGAATGGATGTTTGTTCCAGATGCCAGTAATGAATAGAGCAGATGCAGCGTGACATGCCAATACATTGATTTTGGCTTAGAATAATATTTAATAAACGTTTTTGTTTTGATGCGTCTTTAATGTGACGTAACGACGTACACGATACAGAGAATAACCAACGTCGGTTTTCCCCCTTGTGGATAGCGTCATACACAATTCGACAGATGAATTAATTGTAATTGGAACGAAAAAATGAAATCGACCTGGTTTAAAACATACTTTTCAAACCTATAATTGCCGTCTGAAATTATGCTGCTAGGTACTTTTGGGCGGTTGTCGTCGTAATCTTGTTGTTAAACAACATTACCAGATGATTTCATGCCACAACCACATTGCAAAAGAATTCCAAGTGCCGCCTGACTTTAATATAAATTTAGATCATATTTCAGAAACATTCTTCGAATAATAAATTTCTTTGAGCGAAATCTGAGTTTCACGTTATTTTTTCATATATATTTTTGAATCATTGAACTTTTTTGAATTTGGTGCAGTATGTCACAGGCAATGAAAACGCTCAAACGCTATAAAATTTATAAACGCGTCATGCATTTGCAATATTACTTATGTACCACTTTTTCAAAGCAAACTGTTGCAAATATAGATAGCTCAAATTAGATCGTCCTTAAAATACCCTTTTAAGTAATATTTGCCCCTTTACCGCTCTTAGAACCACAGAAGCGAATTCTTCAAGCCATTGTGCCTATCATCGACCCATTTCCACCTGTAATTACTACCTGTGATAAGGGATGGTAATGGTTGAATCTGAACAAAAGCTCTACGTATTCACTCCGACCACCGGATAAACGCTGACAAAGGCCCCTCATTCGCTGTCGTAGGGTACCGGTAGGAATAAACCCTGATGGATGAGTAACCTTCCATATGTAGCTCATGCTTGGCAGAATAGGAACCAAGGAACCCCCATCCCGGATAGATGTCTATTGACGTGAGTCCTGCAGATCAACACGATCAGGAATGCAGTGAGAAGGCAAGGAATTCGAAAGTTTAGAGATTCTTAAAACAAATGCATTTGGAAACAAATGCATTTGGAATAACATGCAAATGCACTTAAAACGTTATGCATTAAAACTGTTTGTGTAACATTGTGTAACCTCCACAGTGAATAGGTGTGAATTTGTAGCCAATGGAGTGGGCCGTTTGGAAATTTTGTGCAGAGAAATGAAAGCAGGAAGCTCCCTTGAACAAAGACCGCTATAATATTAAAAACATAAAATATAAAATGTGTGTCTTTAGAATCTTTTCTTCTTTTGTTCCTCCTGAAACAACTGGAATGCAAACCATTGAAATCGAAAACTATCGGTTGACTGGATTTTACCGATAAACAGGCGAATTTAAAACTTTGAATAAAATGAAAAATATAAACTGTGTACAGAATGTTGAAAAACCGAGTCACAACCAACATAATGTCGACGAAGCTATTTGCTTACCCACCTGCCAGTTTGCAAAAAAAAATCTTTCCTGATTGCAAGACGGGGCCTTTCAATTGGAATTGCGTCGAAAATTGTGGCTCTCACGTATTTGGACATCTTGTAATTTGGCTTTCTTGTGAATGGTGAATAATTTATGCGATTCTCTGAGCGTGTCTCCTTTTGCGGACGTAGATAGCTTCACGCTCGCTCGATCACGGCGCAATGTATTACCGTATTTCCACGTTTGTGATTATTCATCTTTTGCCAAGTATGAGCTACAGATGAAGTTCGCCTTCACGGCGCAGTTCAACTGTGGTTCATCCGTGGCAAAATCGATTATGCACGCATAGATCCTATGTCTATATGTGGTGTGGTATAAAACTGACCCGGGTGTGGTAATTTGAAATGTTTTTTTTTTTTATTCTCTCGCTCCGAAAATAATTTATTTCCCTTCACTCGTATAAGTTGATCAAAAATATTCTCTCGGCTACATATTCATGACTGTTTTATATCGCACAATAAAAAGAAAAGAGTTACAAGCAGAATCAAATCCGGATTTGATTCAATTTTTGGTTGATTTCAAATTCGTCACGGTCCAATTGCAGTTTGGCCGTAATTGCTAAATCTCGATTGCAATAAAACAACAATTGAAAATTGCAATCCCCAAAAAATTAGGAAAAGGGTATGTAGACTGAGAGAGTTCATTTAAATTTAACTTTTTTCGATGTGTGGTTTGAATTGCTTTGGAAACTTTATTATTTTCTATGCAAATTCAAGTTGAAATTTAATTTTATTCAATCTGCAAATGACATTTTTTGCAAAAAGGTCTGCAGCAATAAGCTAGGTTTTGGTTAATCCTAAACATTTCGTTTTCATCTCTTCATTGTTGTATCGCCGTTGTTGAATAAAACATGTCTTTTTGGTTTGAAACCATTAACGTTTAAGAAGGAGTAGTTAGTTTTTTCGACCGGGACTCCGATGCCACTCACTGCACTTATATTAATTAACGGTTAGGTTCGGTTGGGTGTATGTTTCCCACTTAGGCATTGTAAATAACGAATTTTCGCGAACATTTAGAAACACGGTCAGAAATTACTTATTTAGTACAAATGCATGCACCGTGCCCGATATAATGATGTGATTGAAAAAAGTTTATGATTTTTTAGTTTATTTTATTTACTGTACACATTGTGACGTCATAAATGAGCCGAGGGAAGCTACTTTTATAAGTTTTTTCAAAAACGCCAAGCAAGGTGAAAAGACAAATTTAATAATCACCTTGCATAGCGGAAACATAAAACGAATGTCCGAGCTAAAGATTTTTGCGTAAAAGCACCTCTTCAGCACCGAGATGTTATATCAAATTATTTGCACACAATCTAAATGTAATTCCAATATGTTCTTGACTGCAATCATGTTGTTCGCAATTCCTTCGTTCTCGCATGGATGCAATACTTCATAAGTCAATCCCCCTGTGTGGGATAGTTCTTCGTGGGGCTAATTCCACAAATAGGTAATCATTCGTAGGGGTAATTGTACATAGGAAGTCATTGCCGCACATGGGCAACATCCTGCGTGACATAACGCCGCCTGGCCAGGGGCACTAAGGCCAGTTCGAGAGCGTAATGTCAATCTCGCGTGAGGGCATACCCGTGTTGAGGCAATCCCGCTTGGGGAACATCTCGTGTCTCGTGTGGAGGCAATTCTAATTCCGCGCGTGATCGCTTCCGCCTTAGGCGATACTTTGTGGGGACAATGCACAACTCTGTAGTGTTTGATTCCAATGTGCAAATCCGTAGGGGGGCTATTGATGGAACCATATTCCATAATCTAATTGTCGCATATTTTCAGTTTTACTATTGTTATTTTTTATTGAAATTCACTCTGAGCAACGCCAAAAGCAGCGTCCAGAAGGGACCAACCACCGGTCACTCAATAGCAAAGAGCTACCAAAAGATTTTCTACCAGGAACTGCACTCTTAACGTAAAACATCCCAAATGTTACTGAGCCGCCGTGGAAAAGTGTAGTGAGGGGTTTCTGCCCTGGACGATGGTAAAACCACAAAATGTTTGTTCACAACCCACCAGCAAAGCTCACAGAAAAAACGTACGTATACAGTGAGCATGGGATGTTATTCGAAGTATCTCTAAACTACACCGAAAAACCAACTACACTGTAAATATATTCGCTGAAATTAGACGTCGAGTTTTGTGCCCAAAGTGGGATATAACATACAAAATATTAATCCGTCATGATAAATAGTGAAGATACGCAATAACTAAATCTTGGATAGAGCGATTATATTTGAGAAACACATACTAATTCAAAAATAAAGTTTTGAAATACAATAAAACAATGTTTAAATTTACACGTTTTTAGTAGTATGAATGAAAGTTCCAACAGAATTATCTAAAAACGCTCAAGGTTTACCGAAAAACTGCTTTCGGACTGTTAAAGTGCAGGATCAGGACTACGGAAAATCGTCGAAAAAATTATAAC
This sequence comes from Styela plicata, assembly GCA_963675895.2. NCBI lineage: Eukaryota > Metazoa > Chordata > Ascidiacea > Stolidobranchia > Styelidae > Styela > Styela plicata. Next base: position 20,186,424 of record OZ023140.1, read on the forward strand.
CCAAAATTGTAACATTGAGGCCAAAATCCGGGTTGGGAAAAAATTATAACCCAAAATTGTAAAGTGCAGGCCCAAAATGTGGGTTTGGCGGCCGGACAATTAGGTCGTTCTTTTTAGATATTGCCTGTCGCCCTGATCAAAGTGAATTTCGTTAGACTTAACTTGTGAATCACGTTGAATCTCAGTAATCTAGAAGTAGGGTTTTTCGTATAATTTCAAATATTTCTTGTAATTTCTAAATTCATTATATGAATAGAATAATGTTTCAACTTTCAGATGAACGAATTTGCTGATATTTGACAATATTTTGCCCATATTACAGTAAGGGCATGATTTATGTCGAATTCTATCTCGCAGAAGTTGGAATATACCATGATTTCCATTTAAAATAATTCGGTTTATAAATGATTAAAAAACGGAATCACTTTTGATCAGAAATTTATAAATATCTTACTATTCGGATAAAGAAACCGCTATATCTGAGAAACGTTTTGAATAATTGTATAATTCCGACACTTCACCAACTTCGATATTGCAATCAGTGAGGTTCTTCGACCTTGAACGAGTCGTCCACATAAATAAAAACAATTCTGATTCCATGTTGTGGAAAACACCATGTCTTCCAGCGCGACCAGTTTCAATAACAAGACTTTGTAATATCATCAGGCTTAGTGTTTACATATATATTTTTAATCTGGCATAGCTCCACTGCGCTTAATTTGCATCTTTATTAGCAAGTATTCTTTGAACTGTAATGCTCTACGTAACGCCGTAGTTTGACTGCGTGAACTCTACACTGGTCGTTTGACTGATGATAAAGACTGCCAAGTTTTGCTTTACGTTAACCCTTTGCGTCGTTAGCGCTTTTCACGCTTTACGTTATCTACGCATGAGTGATAGCTAGGTTCATGTATCGCTCGTGTCGGGATTACTTTGCTGCTAAGTATGAGCCATTGATGGATCGCGCCTCGACGGCGTGATCCATCAATAGCTCATACACAACAAAATGTGATTGAACAAATTCGTATACTTGGGTTAATTTCAGCTTTTGTTGACTGACGAGGCGTAAGGTGACGTTGATTCCCACGGGTAAAAGAAGCTATTTTGGACGCAAAATGAGTCTGTTGAGCAAGCTAGCGGCACCATCGTATGCTTTATCGGCTTGACTCATGGGATTAGGTGCTTTCAGTAAACATTTCAATGCGCCACTATCTACTAACGTTATCTAATAATGAATATGATATATAAGTAACTTTGCGATACTCGGGACAGTACCACCACCCTACAATTTTATGCTTAGTTATCCGGTTCGACCAGGCATGCGCATGTTTATATACGCACATCGGGTTTGCGTTGTATTTTTTCAAGAGCTGGATTTACTAGGACAAGAACTTGAGAACTTAAATCTGCAAAACTAACGCAATAACCACTTGACTATCGTTTCATTGCAATAAACAATCCTTGGATTCGAGGCGACTAGAACTGAAAATTTTTATCTGATTATTGGAGTCGATTCGAAGTATCGGTATAGGAAAACAATCATCAAAAATGTAAATTGAATTTTTGCATAAAGAATATGATCATTATGTTACGATTTTACCTTTACAAAAAGCCCCACGAACAACAAAATGTTTGCCAAGTTGATACAAGTATGATCATTGATAAATACAAAATCGTATATATCTGTGAAGCGAAAGTATTTTCGAGTATTGAATAACAGCAGTTCTATTCTGCACCTGACAAAAACGCAACGACCCGAATGCAGATATCGGCTATATAAAGTCTGTATGTATTTCACCTTCGTTCATTGGTATTGTAATGTTCTCAAAACAAGCGTCGTTACGCGTGACAAAACTCAAACGAGGTAAATGTATAAAATATTATAAATTAACACACTCCATTGGCAATTACATTATGTTTAGCAATGGGCTAGCATACAACAGAATGTAAAGTAGACATGAAAAGATGCTAAAGCCAGACCTAATTGGTATTTATGTGTGTTTGAAACGACACATCCATTCTCACCACACCCGCATTGCGACAGAATAGTCCAGCTAAATTTTTTAACTCATCTTGTTCATTCGCATTCTATTTAAAAATTATATTTCGTTAAGCATGGTCCCAGATGGACCGCGCCTTGTTGGCGCCATCCATAACAAACTCTTCTTTTTGGATGGCAGTGAGGTGCGGTTTGTTATCAAGCTATTTAAGAGATTGATTTGATATTCTGTAACAAAAAAATGTTTCGCACGTTGCCCTTCATAATCTGAAATGTTGGTATATTTTTATGCATTGCAGGTTCTCGGTATTCCTTTTGTGTTTTTTTATAATCACCCATTTGAGTGGGTCACACTGTGCTGTCAAAAGATTTCACTATAGAGGATAATTATCGACCAACAGGGTTAGTGTTATTTGAAATATGTAAGTTCTCTGGATAAGCCGAGTGTATACCAAACTTATTTACATCCCGGTTGAGCGGAATTCACGAGACAGACTAACAAGACTCGAAACTGAGATCTTCAACCTAAGAAGAGCCAGTAAAATAGCGGCTAGTTCATCGCACCGGAAACTATGAATACTTCTTCCATGCTTGCTTGTAACGTTAGATTGTTAACTCTATGATACTTGGAATAATATGGTATGAAAGAGAAAAAAAGCACTCACTAACATTGAATCCAAATTATTGTCGTCTTCTGATAAATTGAATTTTTAAGTATACTAACTTCATTTTGTTGTAAAATCACGGTATATGCCGAAATTTACACTGTAAAATTTGACACACATCATAATATTGCTGCACAATGAGCGAAGATCGAATAAACAGTAATTTAGAGTATTTGAACATATGAAATATAACGTGTTCAATTATATCAAATCTGGAATATCGTTGAAACTAAACACAACATTCCCAATTTCTGAATTCGACTTAATAAAAGCTCCCAAATATACTTGGTATTTCATGGAAAGGGGTCATGATATTTCTGTTTTAAAATACCACTACGGGATTTTCCCAGATTTATGTTTTGCCTGTCATAACGTATTGTGTGTTTAATTTTAATTTGTCATAGGCATGAGGCTGCAAAAAATATTGGTAGCTAGGCATGTCCTTATCCGAATAGTCGGGTATTCTAGAGTTCTGATTAAAACTAATTTCGCTTTTTTATTATTCATAAATTGATTCATATCGAAGTGAAATCATGATATATGCCAAATTTTACGCTATAAAATTTGATATAAATCATGACTTTTCTACAAAATGGGCAAGTTCTGACAATTTCTGTGTCTGAAATTTCGAAATATTATTATATTCATATTCTAGTGAAATTTGAATATTGTTTAAACTGAACTATAAAGACAACCCTATTGATAACTCTATTAAAGTTTTGAAAGCGTGCGAATGCAAACTTTTAACATATAAGATAAACGTCAAAAATCATTTTTCCTCTTCTGTATAAGATCTAAACTCCAAGTCCATCGCAGGTCCAATTTGAATACTTGATTTTGTCAAAGATTTTGGATCATAACCACGATCCGTTGGTAAAACCAACATACATTCAATTTTAACCCTTGTAGATGTAATAACACGCAAATTGAATGTAAATTACATTACATTTTGTTCAAGTCACTGTTCAATTTAGTACATGTCAACAGTGTTTTTGATGTACGATTACGTTATTGCGTAACGACAATTTGTCTCAATTTAGACAATAGATCTTTATGCCAAATTTTGTTAAGATTGTAGGCTCAGACGTTAGTTCATGGATAAATGTATTGTATAAATGACTATTTGAATCTTATGAATTTACTCGCCATGTTGTATGATTGCCCCTCTTCATGTATGTCATTTTTGCCTTGTCCTCTTGATGGATTGAAACGTGATGTTGTTGTTTCGAAGGTTGATGATTTATTTTTTCCCTATCGCTGACTCGACCATAGATTTTAATATAAATCCATCGAGGTTACCTCTAACCAAGGCCGCAAGCAGCGCCGGAAAGGAACCAACTACTGGCCTAATTGCAAAGACATATTACAACATGTAGATACCGGTAACTGCAATCTAAATGAAAAACATTCTGAACTGCTGCCGTGAAGTGCAGTAAGCGGTATCTGCCTTTGACGATGTTAAAACCTTCTACCACTTACTTATTTTTTTAGTCGCCTCTTAATACATGCAGTAAATGTTTCTATAGTTTCATCAGTGACTAACGTTTAATAAAACATAACGTGTTTGGTACATATTTTCTAACTGGGTAAGCTTGGCCTTTCGCAAAGGCACATAACAGATACACGATCACTGCAAAGCTTCATGCCGTTTGCTTGTTGGGGATCAACTGTGTGTAGGTCGAGTAATGAGCGTTGAGCTAACTGGCGGCCACTCAAATGGCAAGGAGCTTATTCAAGATAAAGTGCCAGCAACTGCACTCTAACCTTCGATACAGAACTGACCTATCATGGTAAAGTGCAGTGAGTGGTATCTGTCCTGAGCGATGATAAAACTATCTACCCATTTTTCTTTAGATAATCAAAATGTAATAATTTATAATATTTATAAATTTTTATTGCCACAAACTGTTTTGTATGTTTGGCTACTGTCTATGTAGCGGATTTACTCGTCTCTTTCTGCCAAATATTTTCCCAGACAGTTTATACCGTGTATAATCTTCACATTTTTCATCGATAGAATTGATACTCTATGCACCCAACATTTTGGCCGCTACTCGGTTTCCAAATAAACAATAGTTGTTTCCCCCCAGGCAGCAGATGAAATCATATAAAAATAATAAAATACCTGATCCTCTATTATCTTACTGTTTTATATTTTGATCCATACAGTAAAAATATTCACTATTACAAGTTTTCATAATATTCTACTGTTTTACTGTATTGCGTCACCGACTTGTTTTCTGATGGATCACTCATCCTCAATCAAGCGATAAGTTTTGCAGAATGCATTTTTGGTTTATTATGGGCCATGAATGGTCGGAGGTTATGTCTGATCGAGAGTGGTGATTTATCTATAACTTCTGGTTGACACAACTAAAACAGAATTTTATTTCGCCAAGCATGAGTCACAGATGGCCCGCGCCTTAGGGCGCGATCTATCTATGACACATACGTGACAAAACATCTTTTGATGAAAAACACAAAACGTAAAAATACAAACATCCAATTGTGGTTTTCGCAGCGCTAATACACACCTACATGCTTACGTGAAGTTAATCCGACTTAAAGGTATTCATCTCGAAAAGTGTGGTTACTATTACGTATTGACTTTCAGCTGTTTATGATTGATAATGGTGCCGAGGATTGGAGAATCGCAATGGACACGGAAAGACTCTTTTTCATCGCATTGGAGATTGTTGTGTGCGCGGTTCACCCGATTCCTGGTTTCTACACTTTCACATGGCAAGCCAGACAGGTACATATATATGTTTTATAGGAACACAAACCGAAACTATCTGAATAATACATGCTGTTTACTGAATATAAACTTCAGCCTTTTCAAAATGATCGTCTACGTACACGGTGCAACGTTGCAAATGTTTGCGTATGAATTCAAACCTTTAAAGCAACGGGTTTTTAAGGTTGTGCGTCAATTGATATCGGTAATCAAAGCTTTCTTTTAATGAGAGTTGATCACTGAAATGTGTAAACCTTACCCAATCGCTGATTACTAATATGTCGAAGCGAATCTTTCCAAGTATCTTACACGTTGGATCGTTTAGCCGTGGTATGTACGATGTTCATAAGTAAGTCGTTCAAACTAAAGTTATAATTCTGTTTTGGAACTAAAACCTCATACCAGCTGTTCAGATGCCATGCTTTTATTCGAAATTATTGACGATTAAAATCTGTCAATTCAAAAAAATTTTTCGACTCCCAAACCAATATATAATTCGGAATTTTGTTGAAAAAACTCCAAATGGCTTTGCCATTATCCGGGGCAGATACCAGTAAGGTAGCCATGCTTGGCCACCGACTGCCGAATATGTACGAATATTTCATATTTCGAGATACGTTATATTTTTTGGTGTCGCGAATCTATTATTCATCAAACCTTTTAGCTTATCAACCATGGGCAAAAAAGAAATCCCGCCTGGTCGGCGTGATCCATTATTGACCCATGCGTGATCAAACATAGTTGATGAATATATGTCGAACGACCATCAACGGCATATCATTTGCTATGACGAAGATATTATCGCAAAATCGTGAAATTTGAAAAAGTCCAATTTGATGTATAATATTCACCAAAATCCCCTTTACGCTGACATGAAATCGATAAATATGCCGACCAAAAGGTTCGTGGGCTATTTGTAAAACTGACTGTGTTATCACGAAGAAACTGTCACTTCTACTGTGACATATTTATATTTAGAGTTGACCAATGTCATGGTAACCCAAATTACTGATTAGGTTTCCAATTCAATCAGACCAATATTTAAGCAATTATTTTCTCCTACGTTCGTACATATACTGGGACATTGTGATTTACTTAACTGTGTCGAAGTAATTATTTTAAAAAAAATTTAGATTTATATTACATTTATTACATCTCTTCGTCAGTATTTCGAGCTCAAAATTCCAGATGGTTTGGCCATCGCCCAGGGCAGTTACCACTCACTGTACTTTACCATAACGATTCGATTCAGTTTGGGATGTCTTTATTTCAGAGTGCAGTTGCTGGTACTGCAACTTGCGTTAGCTTTTTGCTATTAAATGTCCGTTAGTTGGTTCCTTTTAGGCACTGCTTCCGGACTTGCTCAGAGAGAATTTTAATGAAAAAAATCGTTTTGGTTACTGGTATCGTTTAAAGCACAGTTTATTCGAGTCAGCCGAATATGTACTAAAAGGGTTATTTCTAAACATTTCGCAAGTCGTGTATTCTGTGACCGTGGCCTCGGTACCAGTTCCGCCAATAAAAACAATGTATCTTATAAACTAAATTAGTTGAAATCTTCTACCAGTCTTTCAGATTGTCATTGAAAAACTGGCCTGTCGAACGTGGTACTTATAGTGAATCTACCTAAAAATAGCTGGAAGTGTTGCAGAAAACGACTTTGTACTTCCTAATAGGTTAGAGTTTTTTCGGTAAAATTATTTGCTGTAAGAATTTAACCACAACCCTCCCCCAAATTGTGCTAATGTTTGTAAATATCAATATTCTTACTATTCTAGTCATTCACTGGTATGACAACAAGCACGATGGCAGATGTCGATATATTATTATCAATACCTATGTTTCTACGTCTCTATCTCATAGCAAGAGTGATGCTCTTACACAGCCGTTTATTCACTGACGCGTCATCGCGAAGTATTGGTGCTTTGAATAAAATTAATTTTAATACAAGGTAAGCGTACGAGGCAGGGATATTTTGTTGTTTTAAGTGTTCCTTTTTGAGGGATTAACCTTGGACTCGTGGGCGCGATGGCCTAGTGATTATCACATTGTCACTCCAAGTCTCGGGTTTGAGTCCCGGCGAGTCAGACTCCTTAACCCATGTCCACTACTCAACCCAGGGTGCAATAACTATGGTAGGCTAAACTGAACCGGATTGACCATATCTTCCCAACAACTCTAACCATGTCCGTCTAAATGTGGCCGCTGATACAGGGTTTTTGTCAGGATTATCATCACCAATGAAAGGTCATTTTATAATGGTAGACATTTTGTCCGGTTTCCAGTGAAGTTGACACAAAACGTTAGTTTGTTAACTTTTAAAATTAAAAATATAGGAACAGAAACAAAGACATTTGCTTGACATTAAAGAAATACATGTTCCAGAAACAATGTCAATTCATCATAATTCCAAATTCAATTATTAATAAAAACGCACAGGATGACTTGATAACATCAGATTCTCTACCAGGCATCGTGCAACGTAAAAACAAGCATTACACTTTAATATCCTCTAAAAGAATGTGTAGAAATTTTCTTTTTACCTAAACAAGATTTATCTTGTGGAACATTAGGTTTATTAGACATGTCAATTTTTCTTGTCAATAAATGTCAACGCTATTGGAGCACAAAAAAGACATTTTTGGGCTTCGTGCCATGTTTTTCAATCAATATATGAATATTATTAAAAATGGTATTGGCAAGCATGAATCACTGATGGATCGCCCCGCCGAGGCGCGGTTCATCAGTGATTCAGGCTTGCCAAAATAAAATTTCGGATTAGTATATTTAATTAATTACATAATTTGTCGTTTTTGACTAAGAACTCATTAATATATTTCAATTCATTGCATTGCAAAAGTTTTGCGTCTAAGCAATTCTTCACAGCTTGACCTCCTTTTGTCAACGTTCTAGGAAATAATATATAAAACGACACAGTTGATATATGCAATAGAATATGTCTCTATTAATCAATCAATGCTTAACATTCAAAACTGTCCCATGTCAGGGCGATGAAAGAAGTGAACACACGAGCCACAGATTTATTTTTATTTTGCTTCAAATAATAATTTAAAAAAAAATCGAACAGTAATATTAAAACTCACTCACGAATCACTTTAGTAGAATATATTTTAAAAAATGAACCCATGCAACCATAATCTTGACTTAAGTAAAATGCGTTGAGTGGTACCATCTTGTGTGGGGCGAAAGCCGATATCTCTCTAAAATATGTCCTCCACTACTTAGAATTTGGACAATTTTCTCCTCGTCATGATAATAACATATTTTCAATTGCGAGTCCTTGATAGATCGCTCCTACGCTTAATTAAAAAAAAATGACACTCTGGGTAAAGTTTTGTGATATCAACATGCCTATTGCATCCTACTATGTTTAATTAGAACGATGTAAGCACGAGTTACTGAAGGAGATGGGAACGGTATTTTTGAGGCGATTAATGCGAACAAAATTATTCGTCGCTTCTTGAACTTTCAAGTTCTGGTATTTCACCATTACGTCCCGTGTAGACGCGGGATTTAGAATTGCACTTCGGGTCGTGAAAGGCGACTAAAAGAATTATAGCAGTGGTAGATGATTTACCATCTCCCAGGGCAAAATCAACTCAATGTACTTTACCATAGCGGTTTTGTTCCGTTTGGGATGTTTTCCACTTAAAGTGCAGTTGCTAGTACTACATTTTGTAACAGCTCGTTGTCATTTAGTGGCCGCTAGCTGGCTCTATTTAGGCGCTGTTTTAGACCTTGCTTTGAGTTAACTTCAATTTCATTTGATTTATTAAATCAAGGCCCAGAAAATGAATTTTGGCCTTGGTCCAAATTTATTTTCCTAATCTTTTCGAACTCTATAAAAATTTTAATGCACAAATTGTGTCCCTTTATGAAATGGACATAGCCAAACGTTAACTGAATAAAATTTTTAATTAAAAATTGCAACGTCAAGTTCTATGTCGCCCAAAGCAATTTGATAATTCTGTGTCAAACGAGCTTTGTCGTAGTTGTAGGGCACGGGCACAGATGGAACGCACCTTGGCGGCGCGATCCATCAGTGACCCATGCTTCTCAATATATTTGGGGATTTTTTTGTAGTTATTTCTGTATTAGGCGGTCGCCCCTTTAAAAATTTAATTAAATGTCAATTGGCAATTTTCACATCCATACTATCTGTCTCCAATAAATTGGCTGCATTTATCTGCTTATAAAATCTAATATTAAAATTCCGACGTTAGTATGTTTGCTTCCATCAGTCTGAGCGTTTATCTTGAAAACTCATCTTTTATTTTGTTTTGTTCCAATAATTTGCTTCCACGAATTGAAACCATTCCACGTTTATTTGAATGCTATCCAACGACACGTACCTGCACGAGCGACCTCAGATAATAGCGATAACGCGATTATCCGCTAAACATCTACGATATATTTTTTTCTGCAACCACTGTAACAAAAGTACAGTAAATTTACTAGTCATTTGCAGTAATTGCCTATTTCCAAATTGAAAATAACACCGTGTTGATGAAATTTATGCAAATTACGGGCAGTTGATGGCCCGCACCTTCGCGGTGTCAAAGTGTCAAAGACCAGTGATTTTGTTGTATTGTTCCTCTGTAGTAAATATATATTTCAAAGTTCAAAACCGCCTTTTTGATGATATTTATGCCAAGTATGGACCGCTGATGGACCGAACCTCGGAGATACGTTACATCAGCGACCCATAATTTGTCTTAAAAAAGGCTATTTAGTAGTTTTATTTTAATTTCAGCAAGCAAAATTACTGTCAAAGAGCGTTGATTTTGCTGCATTTTTGTTAAAATTCGAGCCCATTTCGATATTACTCCAGTTGTAGTTGTCGCGGCGAATAATGAACTTCGGTATCGTACTAAATTATTTTTTATGTTGAGAGAAGGGCAGGCAAAACCGAATAACTTGAAGCTCGAACATGATTCTGATAATTTTTCGAAACGGATCGAATTCGCATATAAATAACCAATATCCCATTTTACTTTTACAACTTGTCCCAATAAAAAAAAAATTATGTTTGCGAATTACTAATATTTGGATAAACAGACTCGAAGGCAATGTATTTTCAATCCACACTGCATATCTAAGATTGAGGTTTTTTCTAAAGACAAAATATAATCCATTTTTATATGTTGGCGTCGCAATCGTCTTGTGGGCGTGAAATACATTGAGTAGCCTTCAAACTTTTGTGACTTTCCACGACATTACCAACATTTCCTCTTATGTGCAACGGGACTTCGAATTACATTAGTATCCCAGTATAAGGCTTGTTCTGTTTCTCACCATCTATTTCACAAAAAATTCAAAAAAATTTAAATTGTAGAAGCAAGTTGGGTGTTAGCATGCAAATATATGTCGATAAAATCCATAGAGTAAATCCAAGGACCCAGACATTCAAGTTCGAAGCAATTAATTTTAAAAAGGATTCCTGAGGGATCCCATCTCGAGCTTATAAGTCCAATGGGGATATATTATTTTAACATTTGAATAAATGAAAATCGATGGCGATAATTTTATTCATTATGTACTTAATAATTCGCCAAAATTGCCACGTACCCTACACGGTATATAATTTAATATTTCCAATGGTTTAAAAAATTGTGTTACGAAAAATTTTATATCCTTGGTTTGTTCATCACGCACGTCCTGGGGTCCTGTTCATGGGCTGAGTTCAAGTGCGACCCCTTGAGCTATGTTTACCGCCCAAACCAGCGTGGTGATAACTCATAGTGTAATCTTGGGTGGGCTCGGATTAATTGAAAAATCCACTTTCTAACAACAGTAGCCCTGTTCGCTTGAAACAAAATCGGAAAAAGTTTGCCAAAGCATCTTTTGTGAAGTACGTGCCACTGATAGATTGCGTCGATGAGACGCGGTCTATTTATGGCGCATGCTTGACAAAAGAAAATTTCTCATCGGGAAGTGGATAGTGATAACAAGGCTTTGCTTATCCACTTAAAATGAGTGACCATAATAAATAAACAGAAATTCATTATGTTGCATTACTCATTTGATGTTTGGAAAGCATATGGAAGAATGATTAACGAAAATAGTAATATATTTTTTCAGGTTTGTGATGAAGACATTAATGACAATATGTCCAGGAACAGTGCTCTTAGTTCTCAGTATATCAATGTGGATTATAGCAGCATGGACCATAAGGGCTTGTGAAAGGTAAGGTATTTTTTTCTCAAATATATTACCGTTTTTTCGGTGATATATTGTCTGATTGAAAACCACTATAGGCCCGACCCAACTACAAACTACTCTGATGACAAATCTTAGTCCTATAAGTTCCATCGCAATATGTTTTATATGTTTTGACAAGTATGGGAACGGATGGATCGCGCCGACCAGGAGCTGACCGTCAGTCACTCATGCTTGACAAATTATAATTTTTGATCGAGTGAGCTACATTAAATGTAAAATCAGCAATTGCATACTAAGCATAAAGCATGCCATACAAAACTGAACCTCTCAAGCAAAGTGCGGTCAACGAGTGGTAACTGCCGCGGGCGACTTAAAATCATAAACATTTTCTTTGGGCATTTTTATTCGTCGTAAACACGTGGGAAGTTTAATAGAGCAATTATTAAGCATACACTAACGTATCATGGATCGTTGGTAGTGTGTAGTCCACCGGCAAGAGATTTTAGAATTGCCTTAACGCATTTTCCTCATATCAAATAGAAAGCGACTAAAAAGAAACAAAGAGGTGATAGATATCACTCATTGTACTCTAAAACGATAGTTCCGATTTATGCGTGATGTTTTCTAGTAGATTGCAGTTGCTGGTACAATAATTTGCAGTTGCTTTATTGCATTTCAATTAGTAGTCGGTCGCTTTGTTTTATGCTCTGACCTCTGATTTTGCTCAAAGTGAAATGCAATGAAACACTTTAAGACCAGGTGTTAAATCTTTACGAATTACCGTCGGAATAAAAATTCAGAAGTGCCAGACACCCGAAATAAGCACTAATCTGGCAGCTACTAACAAATGCGCATCTACCTACCTAACTTTGAACCAAGGACGTTCGGCGCCAAGGAGGTCATAGGTGTATTGCCACAGTTGTTCTCATGTCTATTCGCACTTAACATTGTTATTGCACTTAGGTAATAAATCCAAACCTCGTGATTATAAGCCGACCTTGTGATATTAAATAAGCACGCATGGTATATCCATAAACAGCATTTTTGAAAACGTATACCGTGGGGCATCCTTGTTTGGTAGAAAATGATTGACAGGTTTGTGACGCCATGCGGTTTTATTCGTGGTTTGATACAAGGTCATCGTATATCTGCGACATCGCTATTTATTCGTCGAAGATCATAGATTGGATATAGCTCTGACATAACTTGCTCACACTTTAATGTTGCAAAATCGAGATTTGACGTGTGTCAGTCCTACAGAATAGTAATGACGACAACCACAAGTTTTCTACTCTTTAAACAGAAGTGACAAAAATCCAACATCTTTTCATTGCCGAATCGAATTAAATATTTATTTCCGAATCGAATATTCGAATCAGATTCTTATAAAAAGCATGCAAGGGCATATGTCATAAATATTGACCATTTCAATTTTCTTCTGAAGTGACCCGTTTTCTTCGGGTGTCTGGGTAGCAAAGTAGCTGACATTCTGCTAGTATGGGCCATACAACCCAAAATATGTGAATATGAGGTTTATAAATAATCTCTGACACCAAATTTGATTGAATTAATATATAGTTGGTTGATTAAATTAATAATTGGTGTCGTGATGGTGCAATATACTTATGGCGTCATATGCGATTACTTGTTTGGGTTCCATAGTTGCACATTATTAGATATGGTGCCATTGGATGTACAATAGGAATAGATTTGCAAGCACTTCATTCATGTTGTATTTGGCACACACAGGTAAAACAACGTACGATAAATTATGAGGAGAGAAATGTCGGCATGGCGTAGTTGGCATCTAACGCTAAAGATATCGAGTTCGAATCGCGGCCAGTCCGACTCGTTGATCCATGCCCACCACTCGACCTAGGGAGTAATAACTTTTGTTGGCCGAACCGAAAACTACATATCTTTCAAACAACAGCAACCCTGTTCGCCTGTTAGTGCCCTGTACCACCCATACGGCTGGTTCTGTGCTTTGCTCAGGGCGATTAATCCACGCCATCGATACCCCAAGCAGAAATGATATTTTGTCAAGAATGCGCAACAGATGGACCGCGTCTCATCCACGCGATCCACCAGTGACTCATACTTAACAAAGAGGTATGACAAGATCTAAGATTGAGATCTAGATCGGGGTTATCCGATCTATTAAGTCCGATGAGGCCCGTCGCTATAAAATATATATGTAAGTGATTGAGTGATGTAAATTCATAAATCCTGCAAAGTGACCTAACTGGCTCCCTGATAGTTCCCTCAAGAAGTATGTCACAAGAGAGCGCCCTTTATCAGAAACATAGTTTTTACAAAATGATTCTGGCTGGGACAAGCATGCGATCGTATTATCTGGAAGGCCGATGATTCGATGCTTCACCTGTTCCCTACCGAGCGTGCCCTTCAGCTAGCGAGTAGCTGTAACATAGAACAGATAAATATACAGTCACTACAAAGGTCCGTGTCTAACGGTCGTTGAGTCTAAGCCCCCCACCCCCCGGTAGGTTTACCGACAGGGCGCAGCAATTAATTCGAAAATCCCCAAAAAAATTGGCTGCGGCAATGGATCTGAGAAATGAACTGTTCGACCACATCGTTGTTTGATGTGGTGTAACGTTTAAACTCACGCAAGAGCACAAAATGTCAAGGAATTTCACGCATTCAGACATCCTGATCTAATTTTTTGAGCGGTTTATATTTCAGTTTCCATGTTGACATCTCGCATCTTGCTGATCCCAAGGAATTTATTCAATTACGTGGGATTCGCTGAATATATAAATTGAAATTTCATGCTTTTTGAGGAAGAAATGATCATAAATGAAGTCACCAATTTGAAAGAAAAATATATCAGAACATGTTCTACCGAGTATACGATAATGTTCGATCGACTATTCGATTCAAATTCACACCTTAAAAGAGTTTCGGAGCGAAATTCATAATACATCAATCAATTTCGGTAAATTTCGATATTTAAATAGCAAAGTTATTGTAACTAAATTGCGTTAAACGTTGTGTGCACGGTTTCAGTGGAATCAGTGGAAAAATCTTATGATATAATACAATTATCATGCAAATATCATCAGTGACTCATACTTGAAAAAATGTGTCATGACAGGGTTGAACTCGAATCTAATTTGGATATTAATTTGAATCCGATCGAATCGCTAATTCTATGTAAACAGCAATGCTATAATGATTTGCCGCCATTATAGAAATGCTATTTATAACTACGAATGTACTATTAATGATATAAACAAACTGAAATTGGGTAACGTATTTTCAATTCGCTTAGTCCAATATCGAGAATATTTTTCTTCTATTTTTGTTAAAATATAAAAATCCCACTCCATTTGCAAATGTTTATTCCCATTGCCGATGGATGAAGGGTGCAAATCAATTAATGTGCTTCGAAGCGATTCAAATTACCGCATTGAATTGCCAAGCCGCAGTTGAAACCCGTTATATGGAGTATAAAAATGGAGATATATCGACTCGTAAGATTGTCATACAAACTTCTTATTTACTAGATTAGATCATAAACTTTTATTAAAATTGCTGGACGACTAAAAACACTTTGCGGTATCAAGCGTCATGAACAAATAAACAGTCAACTTTTAAATTATAAATTATACGCCCGCGGATAAAATTCGATGTATTTTTTCAAAAAGTAAAAGATAATTATAGTCGAAATTCAATTCTCCTTTTCCTTGGTCACAGTTAATTGCGGTACTTGAAATAACGCGTTTATTGTTGTAAATAAGATTTTACGCTGATTTGGTTTCAACTGATATTTCCTGCCAAATAGGAACGCATATTGTCTACCTATATCTACCTTGATTAAGGGTGGCCAAAATCGAATATCCTTTGGTTTCGAACTTTTATCCCGATTCAAAACGGAAGTAATATAATGAACAAACAAACACATCCCTTTATCAGCTAGTTTACATGGAATGTCACTGGGAAAATATTGAAAGTTATCACTTTGTTTAGTTCGAATTGTTGCAAAAATCGAATTGAATAATTTATGATTCGAAAATCGCAGATCGAATGCAATGTTTTGGAAAACCCTAACCATAAAAATGATTTTTTTCCTTAAAGTTCACTCTCAAGCGAATACAACTGAACCTTGAATTCACAGTAAGTAGCTTATGTAGGGCGATGATGCCCTTGAGAAGTGGCTCTTTATCTTTTTATAGGTTGTGGCGGGTCCTCTTAACTTTGCTTCCATCGCTCCCAGCAAAATGATTGCTAGTAAGACATAAGAAAATGGGTTCCATTAAAAGAAAATTTAGCAAATGGGCAATATATCATGATATTATATTTCTCGTGCTTTATATCAAAATGCATTTTTTTAATGTCTGGAAGCAACCAAATAAAACAAAAATCTTGACGCTTTCGAAGAAAAATTCAATTTAATCTCAAATTACATCATTATCCAAATCAATCGAATATTTCCGAATTCGTTTCTATTAATGAAATTTATGGAAAAAAATCTTGCACTGATTGACTTGTTCTAAACCCTGTAGTCATAATTCGTTTTTTTATGTAATATATTGGAAAAAAATGTTGAAAATAATTGGTGAATGGTAATTCTAATTGCGTCTTCTCTACACTATCGAAGCATTTAATTTGCTGGTCGAAAAAAAGTCTGGGTTTGCGGTTCCACATAAAATATATCGTGGCCCCCTTGGGGACACCTTGGACTACGGTTGGAAACTACGAGCTTAGTGGTTTTCTTTGTCATCGCAATGAATTTCCTGTGCGTTTGTCTGAAGCTCTTTGACTCATAGAAAAGTCAGAATTCCTAAAATAAAATCGTTCCGGGAAGACGTTCGTAACGTTCGCTTCAAGATAAACAACTTTTCATCTGTTTATACGTTGGAACGTGGTTTACGTAAAATCGAATATCAACATATCGATCGATTAAAGCTTTGCAACCTTAATCAAAATCCCTGCTTGGAAGATTGAATCAAGATTTGCGGTTTTATGTCAAAACACATCGGTTTTGCGGGCGGAGAAATAAAATACCGCGGTGTAATAAACACTGGGAGCGAATATTAGTTCTTGAAAAGAAAGTTTTGCCAAGCATGATCTACAGATGGACTGCGCCTCTTAGGCTCGGTCCATCTGTGGTCCATGCGTGACAAAACGAAATCTTTCATTTTGATGGGATAAAGGTTTTGTGATATCTACACCCGCCAGTTTATTGATTTTAGCAGGTGCCAAAAGGCTTTAAATGCCACCTTATACATGGATCGAATTTTTTGAGCAAGGGAAAGCGTTATATAAGTCCATGAAATCGACCCTTTGTACATTGAACCTTGAATGATTCCCAGAATTCTGAAAAACAATATTCTCAAATGCTTTAAAAATACGATTTATTGTGTGATTTCTATAGATATTTTTATCTTTCGAATTTTGAGTTGATTCCTTATTGTTTTATAAATATAATCATCAACAATAAATTTTCAGTCTTCCACATAGGGACTCGATTTTAGGAACCTACCTCTCTCTATATATTTTAATGTTTTCTGGGGACATTCTGGGAAATGCACAAAAATCTTATCTTGAGAAAACTTACATAAAAACAACATTGTGAAGTAAAACTACGTTCGTAGTGTTCGATTTATACTCTATATCCATATATAACAAGCTTTTTTCGGGGTGGATATCAATGCAAAAAAATCACTTATGCACCACTGAGACCAAATTTTACTGTACTCCACAAGCTTGCATAATTCTGTGTCTTTAGAATTGCGAGTGCGAGTGGGATATTTTATATAGGCCTTCTTCATTTCTTCTCCATTAAAATTTCACCATGATGGTGCTTACATCCTCTTTCAGTATATATACTAAGGAAAAATATACAAGGTGAAAGTACAAGTTTTTTTTCTACAATCTGATTACTCCCAGACTCTCAAAAAGGTATTTTATTTTACATAACATGAGATATGCCGTAAAATATTGCCCACTTCCTTCGGGTGTCTGAGTAGTAGAATATCTGCCATTCTGCCATTTTGAATGAACCACTGAAAATCTCATGCCAGAAGAATGAAATACCTTTTTTGAATGTCGGGTAGAAGGATCGAATGAAAAAATTCGCAATCATCAATACTGCTATAAAATAGCAGTGCTGATGATTTCAATCGTTTTTTCGACAAAACTCGTTTAACTATTGTTTTCTGGTCGACAAGTCGCTGGAAAAACTCGTGTTCTGAATCGCGGTCGATCGATTACTAAATGCAAATAGGGGTACTCCGAAAGTAGAAAACTCCCTAATTTTGCGAAAATAATTGCAATGCTTCATATCATTTGTTTTAGATTAAAATTTTCTGTCACAATCAGCCAAAAACATCACTATTGTAATGCAATTAGAGGCAAAATGGAAACTGAAACTTTAGTATATGTCGCAACATGTCGTTTTAAATCAGATTAAAACGTTACTTGGTCGGTGGTCGCTGATCACAATCACATTTATTGAGCACTTGGGATCAACATGTAATGGAGATGGCAAACTTTTCAGCACTTTGAGGTCACTTTCACACATTTAAATGTAGCTAACTCGTCGCAAATTGCTACGAAATTGTGAAATTTGCCATCATTTCTGAACTTCGATCGATTTGAATGCTACCTGTGTGTCGGTTTCTATTGATTCGTCTATATATAGAGGCAATTTTGGTTCCCAAGTTCCATATAAGATCAATACCTTTGTGAGGAAATAATACGATTACTAAAGAGACAATTTCTTGAAACGATATCGATTCGAAAAGTAAGTTCGAGACTACCCAAAAGTCATTTTAACGTTTATCACGGTATAACGATCGGTTGTGACTGAAGAGTGCTTGTACTTACGGAGAGGTCGCGGGTTCGATTACCGGTCAGGCATCATGAGAAATATACTTCAAATATTTCTATTCTAAACATAATTTTCTACTTTCATCATAGGTCGTTATATCCCAGTCAATAAACTCCCCCCAAAACTTTCTGCTTTGTTGAGTATGGGATACTGATGAAACGCGTGAAGTTATTACGCCCTGGGTTGAGTTGTGAGCATCCAGGTGTATTCAACTTGCGATGCCAACACGCTAACCACTAGGCCATCGTGCTCAATCTCCACAAGATCGAGCATGATATTGCTACTCAGAAGAAATTGAGTATTTACTTAAACCAATCAAAAAAAAAATCTTAACGAATATAACTGGTTCAACGGTCATTCTTCACAAAACTATATTTTTCATAACGTTTACATAGCTCTGCTCCTCAAAATGCTATGAATTTCTTCAAATCCCAGCTGTCTTTACCTATTACGTACTTGAAGCCGTCATAAAAGCAGTGGGAAATATTTCTGTGGATACCTGTGACAGATGGCATTTTTATGCCTTTTCCAAGTTCGGCGAGTATATATTTCAAAATTTAGTGAATACTGAGCTACTCCCGTCTAGATATTCCGCAGCTGCAATGCTTCTTGCCGTTCATTTGACTGATTTGAATCATTTTTGCCAAAAAATCGTTCGATCATGATTTTGCTACACATCGAACTAAAATAATGTCTAGAAATTTTTGTGGTCTTTGATGATAATTTGTAATCTTGAAATGTAATTTTGGTTGAATTTGATTGAATAACGTTGAAGCGAAATTGTTTCTAGTTACTAGTGGTATAATGTCGACTGTCCGTCTCTTTAGACACCCGAATAGAATGAATTACATGAATCCCATTAGGAAGAAATTCACCACAACTATGACGTCCTGTGATACATCACAAACAAAATATTATATACACTTCTTTCCAGTGTCTTTTACCCATATCATCAGTCAAAAAGCTTTAATTAACATCATCTACACTGCCATTTAATAAACAGCCTGCGCAAGATATTAGGTCTGTCCAATACATTCGATTCATTCGTGATTCCTAAATTCAGAGCGAAATTAGATTGGTTTTTCGTTTTTCAGCGTTTCAAAATTCAGCAAAGTCAATAGTGTGTGAATTGCAGAAAATGAAGGCAAATTTTGTAGTTTTTGGAAACAGACCTTTTTTTAATTTTGAAACTATGAAACTAATATTCGATTTGATTCGCTAGAATTACTTGATTCCATTCTTAAACACAAGGTATTCGACTGTTGCCATTCCCATAGGACACCCGACGGGAATTAAGATACTTTCATCCTGATCACCGCACTTGCAATTCTAAACTCAACAAATATCGAATTCTCCATATTATATTCATTTAAATTTATGCGCAAAAGGAAATCGTTCATACTTGGATATGCTTGGTACGATCGTAAAATTCTGAAGCGTGTATACATTCTAATTTAATTAACTTCTTGAAATTGAGGCTTTGACCCCAAATATTGTTGATGCTTTTCGCATGAGGAGTATAATATATGAATTTCACTATTTATTTTTATACGCATTTGCGTACAAAACTATAACATATGGATGTAAACATCGAAGTAATTCTACCTGGTCACGCATACATAAATTAATTCATTCCCTAAAATTAAAATTTAACCTTACATTGACTGAAAACCGTGCGATATATATGAGTAAGAGGGGGGGTCACTTCTTCCAGATATTTATTTATTGTTAACCAAGTCAAGGCAAGGTTCTTGTAAGCGTATACAAGTTGACACTCCATAAGTCATTCACAGATTTATTACTCAAATTAAATGGGCCTTTCATTTTTGACCAACAGAATCCAACAGTTCTATGTTTTCAAAAACAAAATCTTTACTAAAATGTGAATGCTTTTGTTCATCTATAAGAAATCTTATAATTCGAATATTCTATTCCTGAAGATCAATCTATTTTGTCTAAATGACAAAATTAAATAAAGTACATTAATTATTTGATGAAATATTACGTTTTACATACTTTTTTATATTCAAAACATAAACTAAATCAAATTTAACCTTCCGAGTCATTTATTTGATATTACAATATTGTAAAATAAACATGTATATATATAATATTTATATCCATATACAATAAAATTTTATTTATTTTATTGAAGTTAAATATATAAATATCACAGTTCACACCCATGCTATCGTAGCATAAACATGAACTACTACTGAATATATTATAGACCTGGAAAAACACGGAGACATGCACTGTTTTTATGCCGCATGAAATATTAATCATATATCTATTTTTGATGTGAAGCATTTGGAACCTCGCGTTCTAGTTGGAATTTTACGCAAAACTATGTTTTGTCAAAGGTATAAACAGTACTTATACTCGTACAAATGTGGACCAATTATATACGGATTAAAAAAGTTGATTCTACTGTATTAAGTCCTTTAATTTTCAAATATCCACGCTTGGGTATTTTCCGCCGAAAATCCAGATAAATATTAAGAGTTAATTTTCGTCATATTTTGACATTTTCAACGCTAACGTATTAACATTTTATATTCGAGAAACCGCGTGAATTATTTACCGCTTCACTAAACAATGGTGGAGCGTTATATTCATGTAGCGGACGTAAGTTTTTTGTTTAATGCCAGGGGGGACAGAATTTTCTACTTTTTCGAATACAGAAAATGGAATACTTTTTGAAATCAGTAAAGAATGAGTATAAAAACAGCATTTTGTTACCTATAGAAAATATAATAAACCATAAAATCTACTTAAATGAAAAACTTAAGTGAAACTAAACCCTTTGTATGACAAAACTCTATCAAATTAGCAAATAAATATGGCTTTTCCTGTGAATTTTAAATTTCTTATTTCAAGTTCTGTCCGATAACGTGTCAATTTTATTCTTTCTCTGAAGTATTCATTTGTAATTTTTTTCAATTGTTCTCAAATGCTGGTAATCGAATTCGCTGTTTTGATACATAGAATAATCTGATTTTTATTGTAATTTGTAGGTACGGGCTTCAGAATAGTACCAATCTATTTTCTGCGTGTCGTAAACGGCGACTAAAAAGAAACAAAGAAGTGGCAGATGTTTTTTCATCGCCCAGGGCAGATACCACTCGCTGCACTTGATGGTTTACCATATGGAGTGCACTGCGTTTAGCTTCTGTAAAGGATGTTTTTTCGTCGTGATATACGCACAGTAGTTCGAGCTTTATCACTCTTAATCAAAAATGCAAACTATGCTTTTTCGAGAATCAAAATCGTCACTTTTCAGAATATCAAACGCACAGTCTAGCCAACCCAGTGGAAAATCAAAATTTTTCAATTATTGGCCAAAGATGGATCGCGCCGCCAAGGCGCGGAATTGAATTGCTAAAGCCATCGCTTCATCTTCTGCTTCCAAATGATTCAGACGACATGAAATTTGTGAGCGCCATGTGGTTAATTTCGATCTACTATCTGTGAGCCAAAAAAAATGAAATATTAAATTAGAAAATCTCTACTACAAAAAAATATTAATATTAAAATGAATTGCTAAATTTTATCGATTCATCTTCTACTTCCAGGTATCATGATTCAGACGACATGAACAGTAACTTTTTGAGCGCCATGTGGTTAATTTCAATTACTTTTCTTTCAATTGGATACGGTGATATGGTGCCCAATACATTTTGTGGTAGAGGCGTCTGCCTCTTGACTGGAATAATGGTGAGTGCTTTTGACATTCAGACAAGTAATCAAAACCACTTTTGAAATATCTTTTCTTTCATTCTTCATTTTTGTTTTATCATTTTATTATGTTCGTTTTCCACGGCACTGTAACAGAAGTACAGTAAATTTACTTGTTATTTGCAGTAATTGCATATTTCTAAAGTTACAAAAACACCATGTTGATGAGATTCATGCCAATTATGGGCCGTTGATGGAACGTACCTTCACGGTGCGTTCTATCAACACCCCATATTTGGAGGAAAAAGTAAAATTACTGTAAAAGAGCGGTGGTTTTGTTGCATTTTTGTTACAATGGCTTAAATTGATGATGGAAAATTAAAAACTATGAATATGACCAGGTCTTTTCAACTTTTATCCGGATTTTTTTCTTATTTTTGAGTCCAAAGTTTGGTATATCTAAATGCTTTGTCAAGGATGGGAGTTAAAGTAAAAAATGCGCCCAATTTGCGCCCTATTAAGCAAGGCCAAGCAGTGTGCGTTTGTGTTTAAAAAACGTATGGCTTTCGATACGGGCGAGCTTTTTTTTTTGAAATTCACACACCATTTGTGGCAAATGCTTGGCTAAACAGAATTTTAAACAGATTTCTTCACAAAAGTTTGAAATCTTCATCCTTAGGTCGGACATTCCAACTGTTCATATTATTCTTATTAAGAATGTCAACAGCGAATTATGCGAGGCTTGTGATTATTTTTTTGTCTTGCATGGTGTCTTCATATAGGAATCATGCAGTCCACTGTTGATTGATCAAGTTCTTATTTTTAAACTACAACTGGCTTAAGATAAAGTAGTAGACCAACATTATTCAACTTTCGGAAAGTGATAAGAGCACTTACTCTCGCAGAGAGGGTATTCATTTCATTTAGTAGAGATCAGAGGCGTTCAGTGGTAACTGGCTTCTTTTTATAAAAAGTCACATCACTGAATACGAATAACCTGTTAAAATCATTCATCAGTTAATATTACTTACATTATTGCAGTGAAAACCAGTATATGTATTATTTAGCGGAAGCCATGGAGATGCAAGCGTCGTACCGTCGAGATGCTATTCATTTTGGCTTGAGCTTAATAAAATTGAATTGACGAACAGTAGCTCACGCAATTATGTGATTATTGTGAGTGGCGCTATGATAGCCACGAATTACTTTCGCCCTCTGCATTTTTATAGCCACTTCTTGGGGTGGATACCTTGACCAAGGCCATGTACCAGCGGCCGCTTATAGACAGACAGGGCTAGAATTGCTGAAGAGATACGGTCATTTCCTGTTCGGCTTGGCCTGCCCAAGTTATTACACCTTGGGTTGAGTGATGGACATGGATTAACGAGCCGGACTCGCCACGATTCTAATATGTTTAACCAATAGGTCATCGCGCCCACAACCTACATGTCGTCAAGCTACTTGAAGCCTTTTATAAATATATGTTGAACTAAAATTTCAGGGTGCTGGTTGTACCGCTCTTGTTGTAGCTGTCGTTGCAAGAAAACTGGAATTGACCAAAGCAGAAAAACATGTTCATAACTTTTATGATGGATACGCAGTTAACAAAAAGAGTAAGTTTCATAATTTTTTTTAATTAATATTGTTCTGCAAACGTGATACTCAACTCGTATTTGAGTATTCGAATTACTTTGCCTTTACTTCCCCAGAATAAATGCAAACCTTTATAAACGCTTTTGTGCATCAGGTTTTATCGATGTCTTTTGACATATTTTACATACAGATGAAATGTGAATGTGCAACATTATTTTGCTATAAGAGTATTGATAATATGAGTCTGTAGTCCACAGTCCACTTTGACGTGTTTGTGGTGGCACTTTTATGAGATTTTTTCGACGTTCGTGATCAGAGATTTAACCGTCGGTTGCGGATATATCTTAAACATACTATCAGTGACGACATGAAATAAAGTGTTTTGTAGTTTATGCGATTTTTAAAACTAAAAAGTGAGGCCACAAAAAAACAAGTGTTTTCCAAATTATACAACGAAATTTGAGAGCATAATTACGTGTGGTATTGTTTTTCAAGATCAGATTTTTAATCACAATAAATATTCATTGCCTCTGTTCCCATGTTTGCGCCACAAATGGCTCGGGCCACCGAGGCGCGTTAAATCTGTGGCTCATGCTTGAAAAGAATTCTATCCTTTGAGAATAGATGTTGACGATTCATTTTTTTTGAAACCAATATAGACTCGAAAACCGTAAAAGTTCATATGATAACAATCCGATGATAGACCAGGTTTCGTAGTTTTTGAAAAATAAATCCTTCCACTCTTACTGAAACCTCACTTTCCATTTGTTCCACAATGATAGGAGATGGCGTCGAGTTGTCCTTCATTTGTATAACTAATATACGTCCGAATACTTTTTCAGATAGCAGTATTTCAAATACTCATATATGTTCATATGATATTATATAAATATGAGCCGATGGTTGTTCAACACGTTCTCTTTGAAACAAAATCCTTCCTATCTTCGTACTGCGTTGATCATGTAATCGATCAAAGTTTAATATATATGCGAATCGCCGAATTATTGCTCGAAATATCCACCGAAATAGTTTTTTTAGCCTTATTCGACGCCTTTTTCTAAAACAATTCTGGTACGCTTAGATTTTGGCATTCCAAATTATTTCTTGGCGCTTCTTGCTGATTTTAATTCTCCCTTTGAGTCAACGCACTCGCACACATTTTTGCTGAATATGTTTTGTTTGATAGATCGTGCCATCGAGGTGCCGCTATTCATCAGTGGCACATACTTGACAATATAAAATTTTCTAGTTTGAGCAATCAATCGATCGTGTAAATCACATAAGCTTTTAACATAATTATTTATACACAAATTCTCTTGTTTATGTAACCAAAGCAAAAAAATGTTACGAAAATAAAGATTGTCTCAAATTGACCTCTACCAACTCGATCAGAAGTCAGGACGTTTCAGAGACCATGCTAATCAAATAGGTGTGACCCGGAATCAGTTCAAGTCGCCAATTCGACTAAGATTGATTGGATGTACATACATAAATAGAACCAATGGCGCGATAAACCCTTTTATCCTAATAGAAAACTTTTATTCTACTGAGTACCGGGATACAAGTTCTTTTGTAAAGCATGAGCCACAGATAGACCGCGCCTCGGCGGCGCGATCCATGAGTGACTCACACTTTACACAAGGCGTGGATATGGTTATGTTTCACTGAATACGCTTTACCATCAATGGATCGCGCCGTCAAGGATCATACCTTACAAAGTCGTTTCCCAAGCCGCACAATTTTCCACACCTTAGTTCCATTCACATCCGTCCAATTAACTTTCTTTTAATACGGAACATACAAAAGAATAAACTGAATACATTTCCGCAGTGAAATTGAAATCACTTAGATGTTCACACGCAACGTTACGCAACTATAATTTTACTGATGCCTGATTGCTTTTTCGACGTCTCTTACGCACGAATCACTTTAGGGTTCACGTCGCGTGATTTGCGCAACGCCGCCTTTTGGGTGTATCCTTTATGTAATTGGCACTTCAATTCGAATTCTTATTCTAATTAGTTTATCAAACACTAACAATGAATCAATATTGCATAGGAAATGAACAGAATATTTTGATTGGGTGGGGAATAGAGATACAATGAAAATCAAATGAAGGTTGCGTTCGAAATTGGATCGAATAATTTTTGCGATTCGAATCGAATATTCAAATCAAAAATATTATAATAAACAAACAAAAACAGTGCCTGCGTAATTTGTCAAATGCACTGAAATTTGCATTTATTTTCTGAAAATACATACATTTTTTTTTTATTTTTTTTGTTTTCGAATCTCTGGGAAAATCAAAAAGCATAATTTATGAATACACGAACCACGAATCGAATATTTTGGATCTAACGGTTCAACTATGGAAAGTTTGTATTCTTCAATTGGATTATTGATTTTCCGACATGTTAAATATCCAATTTCTCTTAATCATAGACGAAAAAGATAAATTAAAATGAGAAAGTGTACGATCAATTTCATTGCATATTTATCGCAAATTGTATTTGTATCATTTGTGCATTTCGTAATTGTTGGGTCGATACACGGTTTTATGAGGAAATCTGTTATTGGTATTCACCGATTTAGCTGTATATTATATATAATCCCGTAATAAGTTAATGAAAATACAACAACAATTAAAAATTTTAATAAAACTTGACAACCTTGGAATCGATTCATTAACTGCTTTTGTCGGTGACTCGGTCAAAGATCAATAAATTAGTAGTTGATACGCAATAAGGATACCATTTTGAAAAATATCTTTCTTTTTAATTTCAAAATTTCAAAATAGCAATACTAATTTGAAATACGCAAAACAAAACATTATTACTGACATTTTGCATAACTTAAATTTACAAATTAAAAATATAAATTTTCATGCAACTTGTTGACTGCCAATTAGAAATATTATTTTGTCAAGCATGAGTCACAGATGAACGGCACCTTGCCGGTGCGATCCATCGGTAACCCATGCTTAAAAAAAGATATCCAGAAAAACTAATTCTGTCTGAGTAACCCATTTTAGTGGATCCCGAAAGAGCATTGCTGTATTAATTCGGCGATCCGCATAATATTTAGACCAACTTGGATATGTTTATCAAAAATTGGACAAGGCAGCATTGATCGATTACACGATCACCATTGACATGATAATATTTGATAATGAAATTGTAGAAACCGGTCATTTTTAGATTTTCCCAAGAATAATGAATTGAATTTTAAAAAATAATATTGTCCTAAATCATTTTTAGTCCGGAATTTCAAGATTTTGTATTCGAAAATGAATGAAAGTTGTTATTTATAGTTTAATATAAATAGCCTTATATTGTGCTGTGTCTCACAATGCGATTGTAGGAATACGACCTTACTAGCGTATTTATGAAGGCTATAGGTACCATGGCCCTTCGCTTGCCGACTGAAAAACTCCCTGCCCTTGCTCGCCGAACGAAAACTTACCAAATCTTACTTCTAATCGAGCATTTTTGACGCAAATTGAATTGCTCTGATCTTCAGCTCGTTTTTTACCTAAAATTGTAGATATTGAAAAACTTTTCCCTACTTTAGCGCGGTTTCCTGAAGGTTTTCTCCTGTTTTCAGAAAAATGCGTTTTTTTTTTTTTTTTAGCGTCGCATTCTTTTTGGTTTTTACCTGATTTTCTTCAAAAATGACGGTTTCAGAAAGGTAATTCTTGCTTGCCCCTCATTATGATGCATTGATATTGAACATCTTAAACCAGTATATTTATGAAATACCACAACGTAATCTCCAAACACGAAAGGAAAGTCCATAGATAACGTTTTGGAAATAAATAGATATATATTCCTAAAGTCGTCTTCTTCTTTTCAATTATTCAACGACTTTACTTGCAAATATCATGAATTGCAGAACATTTTTTTTCTGTACCAGTCGATGACAAGCAAAACAAGATTTTCCGGTTTATGAATTGTTAAGTATGGGCCACTGATGAATCGCGCCTTTAAGGTGCGATTCATCTATGGCCCATGCTCCACAATGTAAATTTTGATTAAAAATTAGTGATTATACTTTATTCAAAATCCTACGTAACTTTATTTTATTTAGGTGAAAAATGCAGCAGCAAACGTGTTGCGTGAGACTTGGTTGATTTATAAACACACAAAACTCGCGGATAAATTGGAACCGTTTCGCATTCGCAAACACCAAAGAAAATTTTTACAAGCAATTTATCAGTAAGTCGAATACAGCATTGTTTTTTCTGTATTAGTTTTGATAGCTTAGCGATTATCTGGTTAGAGATCTCGGGTTCGAATCAGTTAGGTCTTATTCAACCATGCCCACCACTCGATCAAGGGTGTAATGTTTTACTGTCGCCCGGTGCAGATACCACTCACTGCACTGTATCATAACAGTTCATTTCGGTTGGGAATGTTTCCCCCAATAAGCAGCTGTTGGTACTATATCTGTTTGTGGATCATTACTATTAAGTGGCCGTTTTAGGCACTGCCTCCGGCCGTACTCAGAGTGAATTTCAATAAAAAAAACCCGCCCTTATCGAAAGCCATACGTGTTTTCAACAACTCGTACAGTTGGGCCTTGCCTAACCGGATTTTCTTCTAATGCTGGTACGAGCACCTGAAAAGGACCGACTAACGGTCACTTATATGACCAAAGACCTAATGCAAAATTATGTATCAGCAAGCGCACTACAAACGAACATTCTAACCATCCCAAACTAAACCTCTGCCATCCTGAACAGAAACTTTATTTTGTCAAGCATGCGCCACAGATGGACCGCATCTCATCGACGCGATCCATCAGTGACTCATACTTGACAAAAGATGGTTTGACAATTTTTTTTTTCAGATTGGGATAGTGTGATTGATAGGGTGATTGGGTCGCCCAACCCGGGTGGATGTTAGACCATGTACCACCTCTAAAATGCGTGGCTGTAAAAAATGTCGAAAAACTGGAGAATCGGGGATTTGATTCGAAGCAACATTTCTGGCTGCCCAAAACATTCGATTCGATTTGATTTTCCCAGTTATTCGAAATTAAACACATTCAAAAAGTATGCCTTTCGAATTTTCTGAGAAAACTTTTCGTTTCCTCATTATATCACTTCTGATTTGAATATCCGATTCGTAATAAGTATTCGATTCTAAACTTAATTCGATTTTGGCCACATATACTATTATTTCGACTTTTGATATAAATTTGGACTGAATAAGACACTGTCCAATATTTTTCCATGGTTCGCATAAAGCGGTTTTGGAAAAAAATTCGTCATCGTCCGTTAAAAACTCAATATAAAAACAAAATTGGCCACTTGTACAAATCGATCGTTAATTTTTAAAATTTAATCAGATTCCGAAAAATTCAATTTTAGATTCGAAAATATTACAAATCTTAAGGTACCAACCCTTGCCCTCGTTAACTCGTGTTTAGTCTCGGTACAATTTGCATAGAAATTATGCAGGCAGGGGGTCTGGGTTGGTAATGACTGCATTGAAACGGTCTAAAAATATAAGCTTGTTTACACATGATTCATTTTACCAGGTTGAGGAATTTTAAAATGGAACAACGGAAATTGAATGATCAAGCGAACACATTGATCGATTTTGCGAAGGTAGTTACAGTATTTTTATTTTATAATTGCCAGAGAGAAAGACGACGAATATTCTTTGGCCTTCCGTGATCAGAAAAATTTTGACCAAGCTTGTTTTGGTATGCATGAGTCACTGATGGACTGCGCCGCGTAGGCGCGGTCCATCTGTGGCCCGTGCATAACAAAATAAAATTATGATCGAGTCAGTCCGGGTGTCGTAATCCACTTTCATCATGGTCGAAAGTATTAAAAGTCGTTATAGTTTAGTTTAAAAGATATTAGAAAACCCACTATATGGACAGAATAATGTTTCAGCATTTCAGATAAACAAAATTTGTGAAATTTGAAAATGAAAAAATTTTGCGTGTATCACGAATTTCACTGCAAAATGGAATAATTTCAGAAACGATCGAAAAACGTTTAATAATAAGGAACACAGACGATTCCAATACGGAAGAGTCAGTTAAGCAATTAGTTATGACCATTCAACACTTATACGGCAAAAGCTTACATGAAATGTAAAATCAACAATTCCATCTTAGAAATCCAGGAAACAACAACTCATACATAACTGATATAGTATATAGTACCTAGGCATACCGGTCATTGAGGAATTGTGCATCCTGAGCGTGATATGTTTGGTCAAATTAGATTCGTTTTTTATTAAATTAGCGCTTCATCACATCGTTCTTATGCACTACGATTTGTGTGTTGTATTGGTAATCCGCATTAAACAATTCGCGCGTCAAGGACCTAAAAAATATCGTACTATTACGACACTATTATGTTAATGATTGAAACAAAATTTTGTTTGAAAGCACAATCATGCGATTTTTTACCTTTAGGCACGCAGAAACACACACACATTTACTTGATTTTTTGTGTGTGTTTATAAAAGATCGTGTACCCCGATATAGATCAGAGAATAGTAAGTATATCAGATCAATTTTAGATCACACCGAACGTTTATATCATTTTCGACTCTATATCGCTCTCAAGCGATACAACTTACAAAAATTTTAAACTGGTGGGGTCTGTGATAGCGATAGGGAGATTAGAGCAAAAAATATGAAATTACTTTTAGAACCGTAGAATCGTTGATTTCGTAAAAATAACAAATATCCCATTTTTACTATTACTATTTTAGTGTCCATTATGATGATGAGGAAATATACAATTACAAATTATCCAATATTAGTATAAACTGACTTGAAAGCGATTTGACCAAAATCGATTGCATTTTGTCGTTAAAAATGGAAGCATTTAGCGTGATTTTGTTCCTATGACCGATTCATAATTGATTCGGATAATCTGCAACTCTAATCGATTTGAATCGAATTGCCCAGCCATACTGATAAGGAGGAGAACGGGGAACGTTCGAAAACTTGTCGCCAAATAAGTGCTCCTTAGTAGGTCGCTTTTAGGCGCTGCTTTCGACCTTGCATAGGGCGAATTTTAATAAAAAAAAAAATAAATATCTTCATTTGACAACTGAAATATTGCGTATAGTAGAGAGTTAGTCGGGTACCACCTAAAAAGCTTCCGCGAAAAAACAGACTGAAAACCAATGGTGTACAGGTAGCGTGTGAAGTGGTTGTCGTACTGCTGTGTGCTTAATCAACTCGTGCTAGAACTGCTAAATGCCATTCTCTGTATTTAACTTTCACGCGTCATCATATTTCCATTAATTATCACTGTATATTTATATGATCTTTTTGTGTCTATAAAAGATAGCATGTTATATTGTAGGGCAGACGATACCAAACTTAAGCCATAGTCATAATGTAAACGTTGTATCGAACTCTTAATGAGAACTACAAACCGGAATGTATTTAAAAGGCCTTTGTAGCTGTAATCTATAAATGTATTTAAATGTACGTGGGTTCGTGCAATAAAGAACTATCGTTAATTTATCAATTGGACGAATTTGACGAAACGTACAATAGTACGTCAATCCTATCTTATATCCCTGCACCAATGTCCAAGCTTTGTCATATAAATTTTGGTAAACTAAAACCCTAGTCTGTGGTGGTATAGACCATATTGTTTTAATCAATAATCACTTAGCACTCCTTGGTTTTCCATTTTCAAATTCCCATTGAAGACTCCAACATAATAATAATATTCTATGCTAATAAAATTCCAATTATTGTTTTCAGCTTCAAATCAGAGTATCTGACATGCTGAGCGATATCAGTACAAAGAACGAGATATTGGAAGAAAGAGTTACGTCAATCAGCGGAAGACTCGATTCACTGGAAGACCAAGTTCAAAGGCTTCCTGAAGTTTTAGCGAATGTCTTCCAAGCTCAACTTTCTCAATTCGCTTCGAATATGCCGCGTCGAACTTCTCGAAGTTCAGAACATTGCGACGATTCGCCTGGAAGCGATAGTCCTCCCCAATATTGTCATGTTCCCGGGGCCTCACCGTCTTTAATAAATAAAAACAATAAACAAAGCGGAAGACCGGGTTATTTTAGAAAACCACTCACACGAAGCAAAAATTTTGGCGATACCGGTGAACCTAATTCAAACAATGGAAACGATTTGTTCGTACCTAATGTTTATACCATTTCTCCGTCATCGAGAGACGGGAGTAGTATTTCAAGGTCTATGGAAAATATGGAACAATGGGACGGTCACCATGGACAAAGCGAATATAGCGAGGGCGGGGGAATGGAAACCGACACTGGTGACCCCGACTGTGTTTCGGAAACGGAAACGAATATAATCGGAAAAGTTAACGATGAAACAATAATTTGAAATATTGTGAAAAAATACTTATGTAATATTCAAAACGGTTCCTATGGTTTCTGCCCGAATATCTTTTGTCAAGCATGAGTCACTGATGGAACGCGCCTTGGAGGCGCTTTCCATCTATGGCATATGCTTGACAAAATAAAAATTTTTGATTGCGTGGGTTTCTATCCTTGGTTGAGTTTATATTCAGGTCAGCGTAAAGAAACGAAAAGCAAATATTTAAAAATGATATTTTCTACAAAAGCTAGCAAGAAATCTGGTGAGAAAAGAAAACAACGATATTCGGTAATTTTAACTTAAACAAAGTCAACGTCATTGTTTAAAAATTTGAATTTAAAATATTTTTTTGCGTGATTAGCTCTCTACCATATAAAAACAATTTTGTTTATATATCATGATTTTGGAAAACCGTAATTTAACTAGTCTCAAAAATTAACTTATGAAATCAGATTTTTTTGAAAAAAGTAAATCTTTCGGGAATTCCCATTGGTTGTATTATATATTGTCAGTATATATCAATTACATCAAAGAAGAATTCAAAATGTTTGGTAAAATGTTTTTTGTGATGATCCCAAAAGTATGAAACAAAACGTCACGCCATGATTAGCTTCGAAGCTTGCACTTACGAGGTCTTGTACCTCCTACTTCTCCGATAACCGGACGAAGCTAATGCCCTACTGGACGTTAAATTTTCTTTTAATAGTTTAAATCGTAATACATGTTCCATCGTATTCTATAGTTAATGTATTCAATAACACCATTTTAGAGCAATGTTAAATATGTTCGGGTATGCACCCTTTAACGGTTCAAGGTTCAATAGTTAAGTTTCGAATCGGTTCTGTGTGTATGTCTTATTCAAGTATTTTTTTCTGTATTTGGTATGATACGACGATAGGGATTTTGGGCGAAAAATGTATCGCATGTTTTGGATTTTACCTGTACTGATTACCGTGGTATAGCTATAACGCGGTTTTACCTTCGAAAATATTTACGAATATATTAAAAAATTTGGCTAATTGCTTAATTTTCTGATAAATTCCAAAATAAATTCCTTCCGAAATTCGATTAGTAATGATATTATTCGACATGCAATTCGAAAAAAATACCCTGTCAGACTTTTTATAGAGCCGACGGCATGATCCGTCACTGACTCGAGGTTAACGAAAACACGTGAGCACAAAATTGTTTCTGGCTGCTGGGCCAAAAAAAAATAGGATGTGTTGCGAGAAATTGACCATTTCTTCAATCCTAAAATAGATTTTGATAACAGAATTACTTTAAAAAGGTTTGATTTGAGATAATGTATGATTTGCTAATCAATTTAAAAATAAATGTTTCTAAAATGGGTAACACTATCCCTGACACCATTAATTTGGTCACCTGGATTGACCTCTTTCAAAAATACTCCGGCTAACACGGGGTGAAATGATTTGGGTCACATTTGAAATGCGATTTTATTTCAAGGAGTATAGCTACAAATAGACCTCCCCGGCCAGGAAAACTTACCCAAAATCATTGTATTTGTTTTTGGTTCATCCAGTATGAGTCATTGATGGATCGCGCCGCCGGGGCGCGGTCCATCTATGACTTATGCTTGGTAAACCTAAACTTCTCGTTACAGTACGTAATTCTCAACAGCAGAACACACGAGCGTCTGTCTACTTAGTAACAAACGAAACAGTGCCTGCGCGTTTGGTGCATATTTTCTTTCTCTTTTTAATTTATGAATTTTTATTTTGAAGTTACATATTTTTAAGTTTTTTCCCTTATTTTTTTGTTATATTATTATCTATAATAATACTGATTTGTGCTAATAATCTATTTACTCAAACAATAAGAAGAGTTTTACTGATATTGTAAATAATTTTTCATTGTGTTGTTCGTTTTTTTGTAGTTTTGCGCGAAAAACAAGCACAGGATTACGTGCTTTTCACTGTGAATGGTCTACGGTAGATACATTTTATATTTTAATTTCAACAGCTATAATATATAGACTGTCAGAAGCAAAGCCGTCGTTATCGATATACAAAAAAGCTATGCTCATGTTCTCATCTATCAACACTTTCAGAAAGAAAAAATCATTGCATGTTTCGGGTTGAAAATCATGAAAAAAACAAGAATTTTTAAGGTTAAAGTAAAAATAAAATATTTCCTGTGTATGTATAATTTTACCGAAGTTGTTATATGTTTTTGAGTTGATTTTACAAGGTGTGATTTTTCTTCGGTTTTATGTGTGTTCCCCCAAAATAGTTTTTTTTTCTAAACTTGCCTTTTTGTTGTTTTTCGCACTACGTAGTCTTCACTTTGATCATTTTGGAGGGGAAAATATTAAAAGGGCCTCATTTCAAGCAAGACCCGTAGATGGGCAATGCCTTGGTGGCACTATCTATCATTAGGTCTTGCATGATTTTGCAACCTCTATTAGGAGTTTTATTTTTGTTAAGCATGAGCCACAGATGAACCGCGCCTCGACGGCGCGATTCAGCAGTGTCTCGTATAGCTCGACGTATAGCTCAATCAAATGTATTTTGCTTGCACGTTCGATATGTGGCTCAAAGTTTGCAAAACAAGATAACATGATGTCCAATTGGAACAAATTGCCCGAATTTCTTCTTTAAGTTGGAAAAATTATTTGTCGGAGTGTTTTTTTGAAAAATTGTTCTCATTAACCCAAGTCATTTGTATCACTTCCCACTCCCTCTACCCCTTTAAATTCATAGCCTAAGCCAGCACAATTAAACGCTTATATATCTATACTGTATTGTATAGTGTGTTTGTTAATGGAACCAAAGTTTGACCATATTAGCAATAATCGTTTATTAAATTTTATCTGTATCTCATCTGTATCCCAATAGAAAATTCTTCTCAAAGCATATTTTGTCAAGCATGGGTCACTGATGGATCGCGTCGCAGAGACGCGGTCCATCTGTGGCTCTAGCTTAACGAAATAAAATTTCTGATTGAGTTAATATCTAATCTAACACTGTCTGGCTAACAGGTCATATTTTAAAACCTCAATCTCAACCTCAAAACTATGAGTAGGGTAGAGGAAGACTCAAAAAATCAACTCATTTAGTGGGACTTTATTGAGCAATTGTTCCTTATTGTGCACAATGAGCATAATTTTTTGTTTTTATGGCGCTGTAATCTTATAGAAATCAAATTTTTACTTAATTGTTAGTTTTTTTTCTGATTATTTTATTATCTATCTATCTATATATATATATATATTAAAAAAAAAATAAAATGAAATATCCTTATATAATTGTTTATTATTTTACTTTTTAGTTACCACAATGTTGTTTCTTGCCTACACTTCTCCTTTAAATTGTTCATTACTTACTTGATACATAACTATGTTGTGCATTAAATATAATTCGAAAACTTGAAAATTGAGAAGTGTTTTACTGTCATTTCAATTGATTAAAGGTCGGTCAGAAATTTATTTCGTTAAGCTTGAGCCATATCAGTGACCCACGCTTAGCGATACTGTTTTAGATAAAAAAAATTCTATTTGGGAGGTCATTCGAGCCGAATCTTATACCAGGAGTGACTTGAATGCTAACAGTTAACAGAAATTATATAGGCAGGATATTTTAATTGCGCCCATTTGACTTGCTCCGGGTGAAATCGCACGCCTTGGAATTGCAGACGGTTGAAATTTCTCTTAGTGTAGTTTTGTGATAGACATTTGCACTGACACTGTAACAAAAGTACAGTAAATTTACTGTTCATTTGCAGTAATTGCATATTTCCAAAATAAAAAAAAGTCGCCATGTTTATGAAAGTCAATTTAGAATTTTCGAGACGCCAGGTAAAATTACTATCAAAGACCAGTGATTTTGTTGCTTTTTTGTTATAGTGTACAAGCTGAAGTACCAGAAACTGTAATCTTTCCAGAAAACAGCTCATACAGTACTAAGCCACCGTGGGAAAATGTAGTGAGTGGTGACTGCCCTGGGCGATGATAACTTTCTATTTTTTACTGTACAATTTTACCTATAATTCGAAATACGTTAGGACTGTTATGAAGTCCGTACCTGTAGGACTAGAATTACACCCATTCTAAGGAGAACATCCGAAGATTTTTTTATTTCGTTTTTTTTTTTTGTTCATTCATGAGAGTAATTATTTATTTCTGACGCGAGATTATAGAAATAATGAAATTTCCAGACAAATAAACCTCGTGCTCTCTCAATTCGAAAAAGCAATTACTCACATACGAGATAGGTAATTGAGACCGAGTGTAAATATATTTCCACGCTGCGTTGTAGATTATCATAAAGTATTGAAATCTGTCTTATTTAAAACAAAGGACATTTTTCTTCATAAGATTCGATAGAGTGACAAAACTTTATTAAAGAATGGTTCTCTTAATCAGCACTTTGCATTTAACATACCAACAAGGAAAAAAATATTTATCACAGTCCAACAGAAGCTGTTTTGAGAATAGAGAAGGACGGATGTAGCAGTGGCATTTAAAGCCAAATTATAAATAAAATTAACACGTCTTAAATGTCATGAATTTACAAGATTAATGAAGATGAAATCCTCACCTTCCTCAATTCAGATAATTTTTAGAAATACGTTTTTTAAAGATTTTACACGACAATTGACAAAATGTTTTTTTGCGATATTAATGTGTTTTTGCGTTTTTTCTTGTTCTATGGCAAAATGGACAATTGTAATTGAACAAAAATAAAGAAATCTGACTCCCAGAATCAAATATTTGATCTTGCTAATATACCAAGGAAAGTTATAATATATATATGCTGATGAAGACAAATATTACTTATCGGTAAGTAAATCATCAGAAAAATGTCAAAAATAGCCTAAATACAAACTTTGGTGTAAAGAATTTTAACCCATCCAATAAAAGTGATAAAGTGCAAATTATCTAATCATCTTTTTTTTTTTAATTTCATTTTTTGCCAATTCATCTTTTGCGAAGTAAGTGTCACCGATGGATCACGTCGAAGAGACGCTGTCCATCTGTGGCTCATGCTTGGCGAATAAATAAAGCTAATTTAATGCCTTACTGGCCAATTGTTATCCAGATGAAGTAGACGAATTCAACTGAAAAAGTTTTTATAATCTGATGAGTGGAATAAGCAATTCACAGAAAAACATACATAAGTCGAAAATGTCATTAAATGAATTAATTAAAGTTTGAACAATACATTCAATAATAATTTACGCTAATTTGAAATCAGCATTTAAATAAACTTGAATTTGAAGGTGAAATAACATAGAATGAACACAGAGACAAATCATTATGTTTCGCTAAGTATGAGTTACTGATGAGTCGCACGGAATAGGCAGAGTCTTTGGCTTATGCTCACACTGTAACAAAATTGTAGTAAATTTATCGTTCATTTACAGTAATTGTACATTTACAATGCTCAAAATCGATTTTGGCAGGGTTTGTGCCAAGCAAATAGTACTGTCGAATACCAGTCAATTTAATGCGCTTTTTTACAGTGTGGTAAAAAAGTCCAAGCTGACCTAGTAAATCCTATAAAAATTGGTAAATCATTCTTACTGTTTAAAATGTGATTAATATTTTAAACAACCCTTAATCATAATACGATTTGTATTTTTGAAATAAGTTCTCACCTCGCGTACGTCATAAGGATGTCACAAATTATTTAAAATCTATAATTTATAATTATAATTGGCATTTATAGCGTTTTCGGTTGCGGAGGCGATTATGTTCGCCGTAATTAAGTCCAGTTTTGTTCAGAAAATTAGAAGAAGTCAAGAAAAAAATAATTTACGTTTTTTTGCCGTTGGTTTGCGAATTGTAAAAATTTTTTGCTCTGTCGGTCAATCCCGCTGTGATCTGTTCAAAACGTGTAGACGAATATATCCTGATTTCACAATTTTGGACCAAGTCAAGAATCGGAATGAGAAACATAGCACAATGTGTTTTAGTAGGATTGCTGCTCGTTAGCATGCTTTCCTCGTCAGCATCGGCTAAAAGAAGTAAGTTAACTGTATATATGGATATACCGATAATTTGAAGAAGAATAATCTGTAGTTCTAACGTTCTTTTTTGAAATCGAAATCTTAAATAGCTATGGAAATTGTATGTTCTTTGATGACTTGTGAAAAGTTATTATTTAAAATACATTTCTTCGGGTTTAGATTTACCGATATTAACTTAATAGGCCGGAATAAGTGCATAAAGAGAACCAACTAACGGCCACTTAATAGCAATGATGCTATTTGATCTACAAGATGTTATTACCTAAATTTGCAAAGTTGTCCATTTCAACTTAATAAAAGCCAAATAACTGAACGCTTATCCTGATGTATTAGATTTTTTATTGAAATTCAGTGGGTGATATCTGAAACCCTGGGCACTTAATGGCAATCACCTACTACAAGACCACAGCCACTGTTATAATCCCTTTAGTCCCCAAATGGAACTGACGACACGCATGGAAATAACTTCAGGAGAGATATCTGCCCTAAGGCACATGCCACTTCCTATACAGGGTTTTTAAGTTTCTTATAAGAAAATCCTTCTGCGACAAAGACCCCAGATATGGTCTGATTAAACATATTTTGTTAAGTATGAGTCAGTGATGGATCGCGCTGACGAAGCGTGGTCTATCTATGACTCGTGTTTGACAAAATAAAATTTCTGATCGGGGAAATCCATGCTCCGATATTTGCTATTACCTAGAATGAATCAAATTTCTGTACTCTTACAGGAAAACGGTGTACCGATTCCTCTATTTTCTGTCCAAGTTTAAGTTCAGGATGCTTTCAACAAAAAATCCGAGATTTTTGCGCACAAACATGCGGATGCAAATCGAAGATAAGGCGAGATGTTGGCAACGTCAAGGTAAAAAAATCACCTATACCAGAAGAAGAAGCTAGCGCGAGCAAAACAGTTGATTTTGATGATGAAGAGGAAAATGAAACCGATAAGGATTACAATGATTTTGATCAATACACATCATCATCAAATGGCGCCAAAGCACTCAGAAGAACGACAGGTAAAATTAACTAGAAACATCTGACTTTGAATTACTACCGGAAATTTAGTTAAATATAGTTCAACCAGCTTAGCAAGCAAATCTTTGTCAGCGAAATATAACGGAGTATATCGCAATGACACAGAATAAAACAAACTAGAAGTTCCTTATTGTCTAGTCGATGTTGAAGGCCATTCCGACCATGTTTCCTGAAGCAAGACATTTCATGCTGTTTGTGCATAGATCGATATTAGTAGGGGATCTGGTCGGATTTCTATTATAAGTTATAAGAAAATAAGATTAACATTGAATATAATTCCTATTGTTCGAAATGTATTTTTGATATAGAAGAAATATTCAATAAATCAAGTAAAATGATGTTTCAGGTTGGTCAAGATGGTCACATTGGTCAACTTGTTCAGTGACATGTGGAATAGGAAAACGGATAAGAACTAGAGTTTGCCAATCAGGGACATGCACGGGGTCAAAGATTCAAACATGGGCTTGTGCGTTAACTAGAACATGCATTCAAACAAGTAAGTATCTTATTTCGAATATCCGAATCAGAAAAATTGTAAAATTATCTTTTGTTTAAGTATGAGTCATTGATTGACCCCTTCGATGAGACGCTTTCCATCCCTGGAGCATGCTTGACAAAATAAAATCGGGATTGTACATCCCATTGAAAAGGAAAAACAATTTTTTGTTTATGTTTGTTGAAAATAATGAAAATTGACAACAACAAAAAATCAAATCAACACGCAATTTTAATAGCGCTACTTGTAAAATGATCTTTCAAAGTATCCCAATATCATTTGTTTTGGTTATTTTCCTTTTTCCTTTGTCAAGCATTGTCCCATGGCTGTGGGTTAGTGCCTCGCCCAGGGCCCCAATGAACTGCTCTGTAAAATTTCTTTTCTTCTATCTTATTCATGTTTGTCAGATATCGAAAGGCGGTTTTAAGTTCAATAATATCAAGTTTACACTTCGACGACGGAAAGCGATAATGAAATAATAATTTCAGAAAACATCAAAAATAATTATCCTATCTTAATCAAATTGAAAATCGGTGCAGATTATTTTAAGATTTTTCCAAAGTTTTCCATTGATATTCCGTCGAAAATTACCCCAAATCAAATGTCTTTTTTAATTACAAGGAAATGATAATATTAAATATATGATTCATCAAATATTATATTCAATTGTCTATAATTACATTTAAAGTTACGCTTTATATTAATCAAACGATTATAAGTCGAACAAGTTCACCTAATATAATGGCTCATATAGTTTGATTCAATATTACAATTTTTTGGGAATAATTTATTCCCCAATCACAAAGTTGATTTTGTCAAGCAAGAGTCAAAGACGGGACAAAGATTCATCGACGCGATCCAGTAAATTTGGACAAAAGTCATTTACAGGTTCAAATGTATGTGATACATAAGCAGTGCTCTCATTCAGAGTCTCAAATATGAAATTTTTTTAGAAGATTGAAAGGCAGTACCGTCATTTTATTTGCATATCTGCATATTTGACGAAGATTATGATGATGAACTGCGCATCAGCAGTGCGTTACATCAACTGTTTATATTTGATTGAAAACTTCGATTTTAAAGTTCTATCTGAATATAGCAGTAGCAGTAAATTACTGTCAAAAAACTGCGATTTTACTGCATCTTCATTACAGATTACAGAGTATACCTATAATCTTATGCAGTATCGGTAAAATAACACAACATTCAATTTGGGTCCTTTTTCAGGACCCTGGACGAAATCATGCGACGATACCAGATCAGATTGCTCGACATCTATCTGTGGTACACGAAGACGGCACAGTTGCAAGAAAACTTGCAAAATGTGTTACAGTAAGTTCATCCAAAACTAAGTTCATTTGCAAATATAAGCTAAGAAAATTTGTTTTAAATTATTTTTTTTGTAAATAATGTTAATTAGTATTGCAAATTAAATATTGATACTTCACATAGCACTCAGTGATATTTGCAAATCAATCAATCGCCATTCAACTGATCCATCCATCTTTTATGCGCGTATCATTATCAATTTAATGTAGTGGTAATACCAATTGGGCAACATTTTAAACGTTTCATTTCTTGGGTTCTTGAATTTATCGGTATTGTTGACCGTAAATCTACCACGGGCTTATACATGGGCAATCTTAAGAAGGGGGCGAACCTTTGTAAGAGTCTGACTGAGCTAATTGAGCTACTTACGAGATACCTTTCCCCGTGGTGAAACAGACAGGCATTGAACCATACTATCACCGCTCCACGACAGAATCGAATAATTTGTTCCTCGGATGGATTCGAAACAATGAATTGGATTGGTCATTTCTATATTGCTCATAACATTTTTTAGAATGGGGTGACTTTGGTGAATTAGATAAATGTGACAGATACGACGGGAAATGTGTAAGACGAAGATTCAGACATTGTCGCATTGGTGATTGTCAAGGTTTACCTCACAAATCAAGAGCATGTGCTGATGAGTACTGCAAAAATAGTGAGTAGGCATACCGTTTAAACCCTAAACTTTATAACGTAGCCAATTAACTCACTATGTTACGGTTGGTAATTTTGAATAAGAGGGATTGTTCTGTATTAGAAATTAGAAAAGTAAGACTATAATCGTAACAAAAATGCAGCAAAATCGCTATTTTTCACATTAATGTAGTTTTTTTCATTATAACCACTTCTTGGAGTGGGTCCCTCTGACCAAGGATCTGTATTAGCGGCCACCTATAGATGTGAGTGTTGGGCATGGATTAGTATACTTGGTGATATTGGAATAAACTAAAAT
Organism: Styela plicata; assembly: GCA_963675895.2. Classification (NCBI taxonomy): domain Eukaryota; kingdom Metazoa; phylum Chordata; class Ascidiacea; order Stolidobranchia; family Styelidae; genus Styela; species Styela plicata. The sequence continues at coordinate 20,228,293 of OZ023140.1, forward strand.
CGAATTTTTCGGCCAATTATGGGCTGTTGATGGAATGCATCGCCGTGGTGCATGCCATCAACAGCACATAATTAGAAACATGAATTTACTTTGAATGAGCAATAGTATTTACTGTAATTTTATACATAGTATTTCAGTTTACTTATTGATGGTTATATACTTTAAAAATGATATAAAAAAAACGAAACTTTCAAAATAATATTAAACATTACATTTTCAGGGGAGTCTTGGTCTCACTGGGGCCCTTGCTCTACATCATGTGGATCAGGTACTAGAAAGCGAACGAGATATTGTAGCACTCCTGGATGTCAAAGCATAGAAGAGGTTGTCTGTCATGTCAAATGTGTCCTTCGTAAGTATTATGATACTGTTCCGAAAAACGAATCAAACTACTTTGCCTAAAAAAAAATTGATAAAACATTACAAAATGGGCTTTGAAATTCCTTTTTCGAAGTTATTTTGGTTTTAATGAATTAGCATATATCATGATTGTGCTAATGCACAATGATAAATTTCCATAAAGGCATACCGATTTTCGCTCATACCAATATCAGTATCGTACGTGATTAAGGACCTATCCATACACAAGTGTTAATAATTATCTTCATTTACAGATCATAATTTAACGACATTGGAATAGTTTTTCTAACTCACTTTTCCCGTCCCATAATAAACAAAACATTTATCAATCTCGCTTTTCCATCTAACAGCTGAAAAGTCAGATATCAAGTACAGTGATTGGAGTCGTTGTTCTCGCTCATGCGGTACTGGAATGAGGCGTAAAACTTGCACCACTGAATACTGCAAAAAGAATAGGGTTGCAGATGTAACAGAAATTTGTAAAATAAAAGATTGCCCGAGTAAGTAACAATAAGAATATATAACTAGTAAGAATAAAAAGAAAATTCGAAGAAAAAAGATATATAAAATGAGCAAAGAATAATAAGTTCATTTTCTTCCTCTAAACATACTAACAAGATCAATTATGTTATATTAGTGAGACTTTTCAATTTTTAACAAAATTTATTGTAAATGTCTTTAATAGGCTTTAGTATATAATACTAAAACTTATGATACATTTATAAATATTGATAACGTAGAATAGTGTTTTTAAACATAAGAAGATAAAATATCGAATATCTTTTTTTACAGCATGTTTCGATAAGCACATGTACTGTTCTCAACTACAACGATATTGTGCAAATAATGATTGGATGAAACGTAACTGCTTGCTAACATGTGGAATGTGTAAAGGTAAGTTTATTCGCGGTTGTAATTACTGCTGGGCAAAACCGAAGCGAAACGAAAGAATCTGGTTTGGATAATTTTTTTGAATCTGTTCGAATCGTTAATATTAGCTAAATAAACATTCTTTAACATTGGTAATTTCCCAAGTATCAAAATAATGAAATTTATAATTTGATTTTTTGTGCTAAAATTTGAAATTTTCCTTTCATTTTGCAAGTTTTCACCCAGTTCTAAAAGTTTGATGAGAACGCGTTAAAAGACACTCTTTGAGTATATCAACATTTGTCTCTTGTTACAGTGTTATTGCGTATTTTTTCCTTCATCCTCCTCAATCTCTTTGCTGTTGTGGAAGATCTGTGGGCATTATGAATATTTTGACGTCAAATCTTTCGGTGGAATTTAGATGCCGGATTTTTACAAGAAACTAGTTTACCCATTTTATATAGATTTTCGCCTTTTCCGGGCTGTACTTGCTCAGAATCAATTTAAAAACAAATCAAAAAGTCGTGATCTCACCTGTGTAACACAATCGTACATATATTGTTTTATATTGTTTTTGTTTTGTTTTTAATTCGTGGCTGTGGAATAATTAATGCATAAGTGAAAAATTGTCGGTTGCAACTTGAAACCACTTCAGCCAAACAATAGGCAATTGAAGATTGAGATTTTCTCAAATTCCAATCACTACTTTATATAACAAGTTTATTTATATAACTATACTTGGATACTGATTAAGTATTTTAAATGTTTCCACCTGTTAGTCATTGACACGGGATGCACAAATTTTCAAAACAGATGTAGCAGTACCGTTAGCTTAAAAACAAGAATAAAACGAATTCATCTTTTGTTAATGAAACACAGTTTCATTTGTTTATTAAACAACAGCATAAAGTCAAAACTCAATTGGGAAGTTCAGTTCTATAGTCTCATAAAATGTCGTACATTTTGGGCATGACTACGCAATACAATTGGAGAAATATTAGAAAGCGACCGAACCGTTAAATATATTTATATTCACACTCGCGTATTTTAAGATTTCAACTATTATCAGCGCCAAACAATACAAACGTACAAGCAACGTTTTTTCAATGGCCTGTTGCGGAGCGCAATGCATCAGCAAGATAACTTTGCGTGTATTGTGGCCGATACAACTGAACTTATCAGTTCGCAACTTTATTATTTTCACCTGGGGTTGAGAGTAGGGAATGGTTCGTTAACGGACTAGGCTTGAACGCACTTTATTCAATCCACTTATAATTTATGGAACAAAAATATATATTATTCGTTTTTAAACAGTGGACGAATCGGAGTGGACAAATTGGAGTAAATGGGGTTCTTGTTCAAAAACATGCGGAAACGACGGTACTCAGAGGCGCTCACGGACGTGTTTACAAGAGAGAACTTGTAAGGGGACTGCAACGGAAACTAGACCATGTGAAAAACAGGCAGAATGTTCAGGTAAACATACATAGAAAAAGTAATACGTATCTTAGTACGTATCTTCCGTACTGTAAAACCAAAATTGATGATACTCAGCATAGTTTAAACTAAATTCACTATATGGATAGAATAATGTTTTTAACATTTCAAATAAACGAATTTGTTGATATCTGACTATATTTGCCCATTCAGTGAAATCAGTTTAGGATAATAACGAGTTTGGGTCTATTATGGGTACAAAAACAATCTTTAGTCTGTTTTTTTTTTTTAAACTTGCTAATAACATCGAATTGTTTCCAATTATATATATTAATTTATTCAAATATATATAAAACGTCATTCACACATTTGATAATTTTATGTTTACGTTTTCAATGAAAAATATTTTTCCTTTCATTGTTTTTTATATTTTTAAATGGAAGAGGGGAACATTGTTTCAATTCTACTTGACACATTTTCAAATTTTCGATCATGTTGTTTTATAAATATACTGGTTATTAAAATTTTATAATTATGGTCTTTAATGGGAAAAATTTATACGAATTATATTATTTAATTGTGATAATTTATGATATTTAACTTAATCTACAATATTAAGTTTTAATTAGCGGCCCCCATCTTCCTAAAACATTGGTATTTTTATTGGATTCCAAATTATTTGAATTGTTGGACAAATGTTTAAATCATTTGGATGGGACAATAAAAATAAAAATTGCTGCTGTATTTCATCGGGATATGAAACGAATGTTTGACATATTTTTATTCGAGAATATATAAACCAGTCATAAATTTATTTTCTTGGTTATTCAAATAAACTTTTTTTCATGAAGCGAATGTGGAAGGTCGCTGAAAGAGTTTTATTTAAATTTAAAGTAAAATATATCATGAGAGCAAAAATATGCTTATAAAAATCCCAATTTTCTTCAAAACGCACTCATACTGAATTCTCAATAAATACACATAGCCATGGTTATAAATATTTTACTGTTGTACTGCTGCTACATATATCATGATTTTACTGCAGTTAAGTACGTATGTTAAAAAAATAGACCACTGTTTAATTAGGATTCCCAAAAATTCAACTTGATTATAAATTTCCCTATTATCATTTATAATTTTTCAAAAGTTTGGACAGATTGGACGGAATGGACAACTTGTAAACAAGTTTGTGGTGTAAAACAATTCAGAACACGTACAAGATCATGTTCAAGTGGTAGATGTCAAGGAAAGTCCTCAGAATCGGAATCCTTGTCCACCAGTCAACTGCCAGAAAGGAAGTGAGTTGAATAAATTTTCCTAACGTTTACATGTGTAATTGTTACATTTAGGTAAGCTTGTAATGAAATGCACAGAAACAAAAATTAAACGAAATAATTTTGTTTTTGAATTGATTATCAACTCCATGTTGAGCATTGTCATTGATTAGGCAAAAAAATGTGTAATCATATCCAGGAGATAAATTTGTTTGTTTTGTGTTTGAGATTTCGTTTTGATGGAACATGCTTTCTTGTTGCATTTACTCTTACCCATTAAAAAATTTGCACAATATTCAAATATGCACTCCGAAAGCGCGAATACATTTTTTATATGTCATTTGGGGCCGGAACACTATTGAAACTTTTAATACATACATGCATATATATAAAAAAAAAAGAAAAAAAGAGTAAAATAAATATCCAATTAGGTTATTCAGTTTTAAGCGATATGCCGAAAATAGTGTATACTTTCTACTAATATCTTGACCAATGCCCTCTGTATTTATGTACGTCAACTATGTGCACGCATATTGTGGACCTATCACACTTGAAACACTTACTTAAGGTATATTTTTATATTTTAGTTGACTCACCAATTTGGAGTGAGTGGTCTGCCTGGGGAAAATGCAGCAAAACTTGTGATGGAGGAAAAAGATCTCGAACAAGAGAATGCAACATTGAGAGAAAATGTCGAGGAGGGGTAGAACAAGATGTTGAAACATGTAATCAGAAATCATGTCGCGGTAAGAGATCAAAAAAACTTAAATTGCACTGTGACAAAAGTACAGTTAATTTACCGTTTTCTTGTAGATATGGTTCCGTAATTTTAAAAACTTTAAAACCGCTCCAAGGTGAGAATTATGCCGAGTACGGCCTTTTGATGGATCACAGGTCGGCGCCGCGCTCCATCAAGAGCCCATAATTGGTTGAAAGAGTCGATTCTAAACATAGTTTTTTTTTAATTATTAAGTAATCTTACTGCCAAAGAGTGGCAGTTTAATCGTATTCTGCAATAGTATATGATTTCATAAAAACTCTGACACCGAAAAAAAAAACTGAAGTACAAATACTCGAAATTTTGGCTTAGATTTGACTGTGATATTTTTTAGCTCTTGCTTAGGGATGAGGGTGGTCAGATTTAGGTCAAATATTTCTTCAAATTAACTGCAGCAGAGAAAACTGCCCGGGCTATTTTAAAAGAATGAATTGCAATATCTAAACAATTTAGTCGTCTGAAATTAAGTTTTGGTATCCCTTCGAATGCTCACTTATATGTCATTTGTTTTTGCTAAAAATACGCGAAGTAAAAACTTAATAGTATTTTTGAATATTTGAGAGTTATCATTCTTGCAAATAATGGTAAATTTTGAGCTTTATTTTTCAATTAATCAAACGAGTGGGAGTATATATTCGGGAAAAGTTTCTTCATTTTATTTTTTATGTTCAAACAGAAAGGGCTACAACATGTAACCTGGCATGTGGAGGTGGGTACAGATGGGCTTATAAATCTTCATGCTCTCACAGTGATGTATACAAGTGCGATGGATATTTTCAAGGATGCAACTATCAGCAATGTATTAAAAGTAAGTCATGAATATGTGTCATCCTCAGGCCATTATTTGTCTCGTGTGTGCCCATTGTATATATATATATTTTTTTTTCCCCGAAAAAAACAGGCGCCATTTGTTGCGTCGGAACCCTTAAGTTTTTATGTATAAGAAAAAGTTGGTCCACTCCAACGTAGAATTCTTCTTGCGGAACATTTAAAAAGAACAACTGGCAAATAATTTGCCTCACTGAACATTTGCTGGCTTTCGCCCCTCTGATAAACTATATCTTATTTTTAAACCAACAAAAAAGCTGCAATATCGCTCAATTAGGTAATTACACATTGCAATCAACTAGGGCTGGGCTATTCGATGCGGTGATTCGAATCGATTCGAAGCACAAATTATTCGAATCAATCATGAATTGGTCGTAGAAACAAAAAGATGCTTAATGAAGTGGAATTTTTTTTAATTTTTAAAGACAAAATGCAATCGATTTTGGTCAAATTTGACAAAATCGATTGTATTTTGACGTTAAAAATGAAACTTCCCTTTTTAGCCATGGAACGTAATTGAAAATACATCATTAAGTATAATAATAATATTAATAGTAAAAATAGAATATTTGTTGTTTTTATGAAATTGGTGATTCGATCCGATTCAAAAAAAATTATCCGAATCAGATTCGAATTCCAAATGATTCGGTTTTGTCAAGCCCTACAATCAACCCGTTTACTGCTTTTGCCTACAGAACCGTGCTTGGGCTCGGAGAAACGCAGATACGGTTCTACAACATGCTGCAACAGTCAAAACATCGAGATGGATTGTGGCAGAGTACAAGTTCGAGAAGCTCAAGAAAAGTCACTTCAATTTCAAGCTTACTTGCCAGTGCAAAGAATCATCAATGGAATGGTTTCTGAGCCAAATGCATGGCCGTGGATGGTAAGATTTGCTCATTTATATATGAAATGTCTATAATATTCCTGAAAGAATGTGAATATTGTAAATAAGGGAATATTTTTTCGTTATCTCAATGAGATGAATATCTGAGGTAAGTTACTATTTGTGATGACAACGCATTAATTAGCGTTGGAACGTAAATTTATCATTTCGTTATTTTAACAATCTAAATTTGGGCAATTATCTAATTACACTGTGACAAAAGTATAGTAAATTTGTCGTTAATTTGCAGTTATAGTATTTTTCCGAAATTCCAAAGCGCGTTGTTTATCGAGATTTATGCTAAGTATAGATTGTTGATGGACAGCAACTCAGCAATGCGTTTTATCAACACTCAATAATTGACCTAGGAAATCGATAAATATCCCCAATTTAGCAGCATATTTGTTTTTTTGTTACAGAGAATACTGTAAAAAATGCTGCGAAATGTCTGATCTCTGACTAATTTTATTTAGTGGTATTAAAAATTTTTTTTGGTCATATATGGGCTGTTGATGGAACGCAACCCCAAGGTGCGCTCCATCGACAGCCCATATTTGACAATAATCTCATCAACGAGGCTTGTTCCAATTTTAAAACTTTGCAATTGCTGGAAATGGCCAGAAAATTTACTTTACTTTTGCCAGAGTGCATATGTGGTTTTTATTGATATTTTTTGCTGTCCTTCCTCATTTTTTATTCCCCCGATTATAAAAAAAATTGAGTTTGTGCTACAATTTTGCAGGGTATGTTTATGGCTTCAATATCAAGAAAATTATATTGTGCCGGGACCTTGATTCACAAGAAGTGGCTTCTAACAGCTGCACATTGTGTCAGGTAATTCATACATATATATAACTTTGATATATTCATTTGATCATGTATTTTAAAACGGCATTTTTACTTGATATTTTCAAACAAAATAACAAAACTGAATAAATTATAGGACAGAGACAAATTAAATTAGATATTATTATCAAATATTTGAATATCAACGGAAATATTTGATCGTAGTATATTGGTTTTGGCTGTTTCATCATAATGTTACAGATAACCTCAAAATTTTTTATTTTGTCAAGTATGAGTCACAGGTGGACAGCACTTCGGCAATCTGTGACCCATACTTAACAAAATATGTTCATGCCGAATGCTTCTGAATGGAAATGGCCCCCAGAAAACGTTCCCCCAATTATGTATCCCTCAAAAACCCAAGAATCTCTAAACCCCCTGGTTTCTCACTGCTTTCCTGATAGTGTTGATCTGCTTGGCTTCAAAATTCGCGTCAGTAAACATCTGTCATGGACGAGGTTCCTTAGTTCCTACACCTGCATTGCATGAAGCTCTTTGCACTCTAGTGGTTCCAGAAAATTTTTCAAGTATGATTTGTCTCCTGCAGCCTTGCTCTGAGCGAATTTTGATTAAAAAATGAGGTGATCATCATACGCAAGTTTGTTCTGATACTTTATATCGGGATAGATTCGAATGAAATGCTTTTTCTATTTATGTTGCTGACTGGTTAGCGTTTTCGTATGTTAACATTCTCCATGAAATAATATGGTGAAATAAACTGAAAGTGACTTACTTCTTATCATATACAGGGACACAGGTACAAACAAAGACCGACCAAAATCAGACATGGCAGTCTATCTCGGAATCAACAAATTGACTGAAATGAGTAGGGGAAACGCAAGAAGAGTTCGATCAATAAAAGTACATCCTGATTATCATTTCCCACAATTTGACATTGCTTTGATACAAGTAAGTTGATAGCTCAATATAGTGAATTTAAATGACTTCTGATTAAGGATCAAGAAATGAAAAGTATGAGATATTTTGATTGCGAAAAAGAATATGAAATAATTTTTTACTCCAAGCAAGGCTACGAGCAGTGCATAAAAATGAACTACTTCATTATTGGTGACAATATATTTTGTACACTGTAACGAAAGTACAGTAAATTTACTGGTCATGTGCAGTAATTGCATATTTCTAGAGTTAAAAAAAACGCCATGTTGATGAGATTTATGCCAATTATGCACAGTTGATGGACCGCGGTGCGTTTTCGCGGTGCGTTTCATCTACACCCCATATTTGGCCACAAAAGTGAATCTGCATTTTTTCAATACCGCCAGGTGAAATTACTGTCAAAGACAAGTGATTTTGCTGTATTTTTGTTACAGTGTTCCTAAATTGATGATTGAAGGTGGCTCTTTACCACAAATGACCGTTCACCAACTGCATTCTAAGTAGAAAACGAAGCAAATAGGGGGGGGCAACTATTATAGAGTGCAGTCAGTGGTATTAATCCGCCCTGGGCGATATTACGAGCATTTATAACTTCTTTCCAAAAAGAATTATAAATCTTTTCTAAACTCTGTAATGTTTGTGGTGACTAATCAATTCTTTTGTGAAAAATAATTATTACCTGCCAAAATTTAATAAGTTTTAATATTTTAATAAAAAAATCAGGAAAGTATGAATATTCATCAATTTTGAGGGAAAGCTACTATACTCAAACCTTTGAAAGTGAATCTAGTAAAAGTGAAAAGAGGATATGCCGCTTGGAAAAAGTATTAAAGCTGATCAATATCAATATTAACAACTAAAACGACAATGTCTTCATCACAGGTTGACGAAGTCACCTTCACTGCAACAATATATCCAGCTTGTATGCCTAAGGGAGAAGAGGTTGGAGAAAATCAAAAATGTTATGCAACTGGATGGGGAGTTTGTAAGTTGTTTTTCATGTAAATTTTCAGGCATGTCCTAGGAACCCATTCAAGAACGGTATTTTGTCAAATATGCACCATAAATGAACACGCCTGACCGGCGTGTTTCATCAGTCACCCATTCTTAACAAAACATGTTTTCCCTTCTAGTTTTTGATTGAAAATAGAAGTACATAATTCAGTTAGATAAACTGTTTTGTCACGACTAACGAGTGATATGTATTTGACGTAGCCACGTGTAGTTAATATGGCAAACAAACAAATTATCATTATTTATTGAGATATTTCGAATAAATGAGCAAGTTCAACGAACTTCTAGAAAAAGTGAAACAAGTCTTAAATGTAGCCATCGATATGCTTTTCTTTCGTTTCTCCATCTTTACGTAAACTAAAACGAAAGCCATCAACGGGAGTAAAATGAAAGATATTAAAATATATTGTCGTCACTTTACACCTTCCCGCCTGTAATCTGATTGATAAAAAAAAGTATCGGCTCCAAACCACATCTTAACATTTTCAATTATTAGTCTTCCTTCATACCTCTACGTTGATAACCAATACACAACACCACAATTCTAGAAAGGGGTACATGGTTTTACCATCGCCCAGGGTAGATACCACCGACTACACTTCATTACAGCGGTTCATTTCTGTTTTATATATCTTCTCCTTCGAATGCAGTTGCTGGTACTATATTTTGCATAAAACCACTTTTTTTATGTAAAAGTCACCGTTAGTTGATTCAAAATATTCTTTTGCAGATGATACCAGAAATCCTATGTCATCTCCGAAACTTCGCGAAGTAGGCTTACGAGTTCTGGGTGAAAAGGTATGCAAACACGCTTGGAAGTCTGGTGCTGCTGGTGCTTTTGTACAAAGACATTACGATAAAGTAATTTGTGCTGGCAGTGTATATCAGAAAAATGATACATGTGGAGTGAGTATTATCTTTATCAGTATTAGAGGAAAGGCTTTGCTGATATGTTTTCACTGTGAAAAAGTCAGTGAAATCATAGCTCTTTTTAATTGGCGACTAAAAGTAAAATAAACAAGTTGTAGTTGGTTCCATCGTTGCCTGGAGCAGTTATACAAGTCGCTGCATGCGACTATAGTAGTTGAGTTTTGTTAGACATATTTTCCACTTTAAGTGCAGTAAGTTGCTGCTAATACATAGTATAGTATTTCTTTGTCATTAGTAATCATTGATCAATGCATTTTAGGCACTTCTTTACTTACTGGTAGCGTAATTCAACAGAAGGAATTCAGAGTTAAGCTGAAAAATAATGTTTAAATTTGTTTCAGGGTGATAGCGGGGGACCGTTGGTATGTCAGAGATGTTCATCCTGTTCATGGTACGTTGCTGGAATTACGTCATTCGGACCAAGAAATTGTGGAACCCCTGGCCAACCCGGTGTATACACAAAAGTTCAGCAATACGAAAATTGGATTTACAGGACTATACAAGAATTGAAACCAACTGAGAAGAAAACTTGTGCATCGTATTCTGATGTACAGCGAACATTTTCTAATCAGCCCAACCCGGCTGAGCTCCCCCCTTGGTCATTAAGTCCTTTTTTCTCAACAAATTAATACAGTTTCAAGCATGCCCCGAAGTTTTTTTAACAACAATCATCCAATGACAATGCCGAGACAGTTTTCGCTTCCATTTGCACCCATACTAGGGCTCGGTTAAAATTGGGCCGAGCGACGCAGATCCCCAAGTAATCTCGTTCAGAAATATATATTTTTTTGATCAAATATCTTTTGTTACGTATGCACATTTCATCTGTCGCTCGTGCTTGGCAAAATAAAGTTTCTGATTGGGATATTTTGCATTATCCAACAACTGTTGTTTATAGTGCCTTTTTATATTATGTTTTCATACATTATGATATATTATTATATTATTTAACTTGAAGAGTTTGGTTCCACTGGTATTTAATGTTGATCGTTGAGCGAATTTTAGTAAAGCCAGAGATTATTAGTGATGGCAACTTGGTTTTTAACAAAACTAGGTAACGTATTAATAGGTAAGCTAGTTGCTTATTCCACCCTACAGTAGTACCGATGAACTTTGTAATCATCGTTTGATAGTATTTAGTGCATTTTCGGAAAAAATTTCAAAATTGAAATTAACTAATGGTCTATTTCAAAAGTTCTTAATTGAAAATTAGAGAAATTCACCTCTTCACCTTTATCAGGTAAAACTTCAGAGATGGATAACTTGGTAAAGGCCAAGAAAGTATAGAAAAAATGTACTCCAAAAATAAACGAGATAAACTTGATACTCCCATCTAGGGCTAGGAAATTCAAGTGATTAATTCGAATCGAGTCAAATCCCGATTACTCCGAATCAGCCGCGCACCGCTCATGAAAGAAAACTGACATAACGAAGAATAGAATTTTCATTAGTGATGGGCCGATGTATCGGTATCGGAATCGGTATCGGCAAGTATCGGTGATTTTTGAGGTATCGGTATGGTATCGGTAAAATTTCATCACCGATACCACCGATACCAAAACCGATACCGATACCGGATACGTCTTTAAAACGTAGCGTACGAATACGCTTTATTTACTGATGATAAATGGAAAGACCTCGCCTTTCACTGCTCTGAAAAATAATTAAAACGGGGCATGCTTCGCGTTAACAATTTCATTTACACTTCGGGTTTTATTAAATAAAACCCATCAATCCACTGACTTTATGTTCTTTTTGATGCATTAAAAGGTGTTGAGGTCGCATTACACGTTTGCGTAGGTTCCGTTTTCCATGGTTTGTTTGATTATACCATCGCGTTTTATGCAAGCGCAATGCTCTGCATGCATCTACGTTTTCCAATGGAACAAAACGGTTTGCTATGAAAGCTACCGCAAAGTGCTTGTTTCTTTTTTTACGCTTGTGCTTTGTACACATGTGAACACGATTAACGCAAAGCAATGCAGGCGTGTATTGCCGTTTTTATTTTATTGCTCGAAACGTAATGCGACGCATCGGTGAGACAACTTCACGTGTTTTGTGGCCTTTAGGTGTCACGTTAGTTGTGTAACCACGAACATTTGCACTCAATCTTTGGACCCGTGTAGGCTTGAAAGCAGCAACAATTCTTTATATCTTCATCCATAAAACTTTGCACTCAAATGGATGCAAGATTCCAAGGATGCAAGATTTCAAAGGTGCAAACGTACGTAGGCGCACACATACGTGGGTGCAACTATAACAAGGGCATAAGTATGTGGATACAAAAAGGCCTTCAACATATTTAACAAAGTACTCGGTATCGGCGGTATCGGTATCGGAATATAAATTATCGGTATCGGTACTTGTATCGGTTGATAACGAGTAGCTGGAGACCGACAACCCACGATAACCAGTGCTGAACTGTACTTCAATATTAGATGAAAATATTAGTTTAGCAGCTGAGGCCACAATACACGTTTGCGTAACTCGCGTTTTTTTTCTAGTTCTGTTTTATTCTAACTTTGCGTTTTACGCTAGAGCAACACCGTGCAAGCATTTGTTTGCGTTTTCCAATGCAACTAAACGGTTTGCTACGAAAACTAACGGACTGTACTCGCTTTGTTGCGTAGATTTGCAGGCATGTGACTAGTACTAACGCGAAGAAACGCTTACCGTTAATTGTAGTCATATGCCTACAATGCACACACTCACGCAGTAAAACGAGCCGTTGCAGCCTATAGCTAGCTAGCTCAGGAATATCTCCGACGCCGGAAAAAATAGCCGTCGAAAAAGCAAAAAAAAACTACGAATTTTAGCTGAAGCCTCAGTGAAATAAAAATGACATAATGACGTATAGTTTAAAAAACATCACTCCCTAGAGCACCATTGCTCTGCCTCATTTCTTGAAATGTTTAGTGAATCTTAACTAGAACCCGTCAATAAATTCAAACTATTTTTGTGTAAAAATTCAACTTGACTTAATCAAGAATCGAACAGCCATTTTATTTTTGATTAAAATTTTAGGATCATTTGATCAATAGTCCGATGTATGAATCATGTTATGTACAACTACTGTTTTCCAGTGATTACCTTTGTGTGTGTAGTTTAAATGTCAGTGCAAATATATTTAGTGACAATATGCGACGTGATCTTGCATGTGATTGAATTTCCAAACGAGCGGGACATACGCGGGATGGAGTGTGAAAGCAACATGATCATGCTTCCCACCCACTTCAAAATTACTAACCATTACCTGTTTGTTAAGTATGAGTTAAGTATGACTCATGCTTGACAAATTCAAATAATAATAGTATCAGTACTACATTTTGGGAGATTTCAGTCGATGGTACATGGCCTGACACCACATGATACAACCAAGTCACCACGCAGCGCCCTTCAGTGGGGTTGTCAGCGGGTAGCTAAAACAATCCGCAGACACGTACTCAATACAAATGATATTATACAGAAGTCAGCCCATCACCAATACCAATGAACTCCCACATAGCTTAATGGCAATTGTGATGAACATAGGACTCTTTTATACTTTAACGGAATAAAAACAACAACACAACCAACTTCACTTCACTTCGATTAATCAAGGGCTTGCTTGTCTCGGGACTCGCACACTAGGCCGTCTAGTCAATTTCCCTCGCAATGAGACCCTATGTATAAAGCTAGGTAATTCGATTCGGTAATTCGAAGCACAAAATATTCGAACCAATCGTGAATCGGCCACAGGAACTAAAACTAATGAAGTGCAATTATAATATTGCACATTGCCTCTAAAAGTTTTTTATATCCCTATTAGTAAATCAGTATCTATGGAATTCCGAGGTGTGCTAATGGGAATAAACGGCAACGGCAAAAACGCGGCATTTGCTATTTATATGGAACTAGTAGTTCGATTCGATTCGAAAAAAATTATTTGAATCAGAATCGAATTCCTAATGATTCTGTTATGCCCGTTGCTGACTAATGCATAAAGTGATTACAATATCAAAAGCACGAGACCGTACGAACTACATCACTTCACGGTAACAGAGTAGGCTTGTTCGACCTCGACTAGGTAACCTATTGCTTGCACTACAAATATTTTATGAAACATACACCGAATGAATTGTTTGTTTTGTAGCTAATTAATTATTTGTGATGTAAAATGTGCGTGCTGATAACTGAGGTTAAATTGTTTGATTGGAACAATGTTGTTGCTGAACGAACAAGTCTTTATCATTTTATACGGTGTGTAGCTGAGCCTAACGGGAAGTGAGCAGCGTGTCTGCTCTCAGTCAGAAATGTTTATTTTGGCATACATGTATTACTGATGGATCGCGCCGCTGAAGCGCGGTCCATCAGTAACCCATGCTTGAAAAACGTTTCCGAATCAAGGAAGGGATGCAACATTATTTTTATGATATACGCAGGAGAAAATATTGTTGGAAGCATTTAATACGCGATATCATTGAAAGGAGAACGTCTTTGATTATCTGCCTAGGTTATCGGCTATTGCTTTTAGTAATGACAACCTAGGTTTTATTAAAAATCGATCAAAAATAACGAGTTTTACACAAAACTAGATGTGAAGTATAACTAGCTAACCTAGTTTCGCTTTCAGAAAGTAGGTATTACCTTAATTAAAATCCCAAAACAGGATAATCGTTGTTTGCATCATTGTATTTAATACATTTTAGTGTAGATTTGAAGATTAAAATGACCGAATGGTCAATTTTGAAAACTTTTTATAATGAAAATATGAGGCTTTTTTACTGGGTACCTGGTTATTGCAACGAGGTACCTAGTTAAAAAATAGGTAAATTTACCTATTTTGTATAGTGAATCTATTAGGAAAAATTTCAAAGATAACCAATATGGTCAAAATTTTGAGATAACTCGGTAAAAGTTAAGCAAGTAAGTCATATAAATATTCTTGAGTCTAAGTAAAAGTACATAAAATGGATAAACAAAGTATACCAGGTAAACTCGGTACTTTTGCCTAGAATTGCCAACACGATTTGCTTTACAGTATGAGCACACGTAACGGGAGCGCCTGGCTATTCGAACACTCACATAGTATATGAACCCTTTGGTAAAGTAGGAGAGATTCGAGTTAAGAGAGTGAGAGATAGAACATTCGTCCACTGATGACGGAAGGTGGTGTCAAATCTTTTAGGAGACATGAAAATAGAAAATGAAGTTTCTCAAACAAGTTTTTCACTCCTCGTGCATAAATTATTTGACATTTTTGTTGGAAAAATGATTTTTCAAAGAAAATAAATTCTGTCTTCCTTATTTGAGAAGAATATGCTCCAAGAATTGATTGCATTTATTGAGAACATTTATTCTTTTTATTTATAAAATGAGGCGCTAAAATAATTGAATACCGTGAAAATCTATGTTTTAGAACCAATTACTATTCTGAGTTGTGAGTACTTGAAATCAAGGTTGTGTGCTGTTCAGTATATTTTCATTATGTGACAATCGAATTACGACTTCGCTATCAGAAATATGCTGTAAAACATATTTTGTTAAGTTTGAGTCGCTGACGGATCGCGTTGAATAGACGCAGTCCATCTGTGGCTCACACTTGACTAAGTAAAATTTCTGATCGGATTGATCGACTTGCAGTTGCAGTGGCCAACGTTCAAGCGTCATGCGAGGTGAGGTTTCCTCCGAGTTCGAAATTTTGTGTCGAAATTTTTTGTCAATTTGACACAAAACTATAATAAGGGATGATATTTTGGCAAAACTTTTGGTATACATTTTACATTTACATTTTGTTAAGTAGGAGTAACGTATTAATCGCGAATACATTTGCCGTTTATGTTTGACAGTATATAATTTCTGATTGGGTATGTAAACAAACTGTAGTTGGGGTTACTCTGTACACAACTGCTTACCAGGCAGGCATTATTTACTGACACCATTACAAAGACGATAAAAATTGAATGTGCGTCAGGTATGATTGAATAATCATGCATTATGGATAGAACTTTTCATTCAAAAAGTTATTTATTGCAGGATTTCATTAGAAATTAGAATAATAATATGAGTTCCGAGGCGAATGGCAATGCAAGTATTCACGAAAATGGCGAAGTCAGCGTAAAAAAATATGCAGAGAAAGACTCCAATAGCGACGATGTTAAAAAGGAAATGCTGAAAGGAGAGGAAGACGAGGGAGATTGTGGCTTATTTTGTTGTGCTCCAAGGTTTCTGCAATTTTTCAACAACCCGTCTGGATATCTAGTGGTGTTTGGGCTGTTTTTGACCACACAAGGTACTAAGAAAGCGGAAAGAGTAGGGAGGTTCCCACTCCGATATGAGTTTTAGATATTTTAATATTATTACCCAATCGAAAAAAATCGGCCCAGACATGTTTTGTTAAGTATGGTCAATCGATGGAACGCCCCGTCGACGCGCGCCCCATCCGTGGCACATGCTTGACAAAATAACATTTCTGAATGGGGTCCAAACAATATCTCAAATTAAATATTAGTTGACGAGGCAGCGCTTCTGATATGAATATCAAAATGACTATTCCTGTAAAGTGTAGCACTTATCATGATATGCTAATTGGCACGCTAGACGCTTAGTAAAACTAAGAATATATTATCCTGTCCATACTGAAATACTGATTTCGATTTGCGCGTAAATACTTTTATTGAAAATGTAATTTTTATAACGTTTAGTTTGAACATGTCAAAACGATCGCACACCCTTAAAATTTGATTCAAGGCAATTGTCACAAAAATACAAACGATATGTACTTTTTCTGCATACAGGTCTTCTCGTCAATGGATATTTGAACGTTATTATAACAACTCTAGAACGAAGATTTCGTTTGCAAAGTTCAGAAACTGGTTTGATAGTCGTCAGTTACGACATCGCTTACTTTGTTCTCTGTCTTTTCGTTACATTTTATGGAAATCGAGCACACAGGCCTCGTTTACTTGGAATCGGATCAATATTTTTCGGTGTTGGTTGTCTGGTATTTGCTATACCTCATTTCACAACCAACCAGTATGTGTATGAAGGAAATTATTCAGGTTTGCAACTTTTGATAAAGCCGCCCATGTACTGCCCACTCTCGACAAAATGAATTCGGGGACTGGATTTACCTTGATTTTTAACATTTTTAAAGCTCTTTTCCATGTGTGCAACTACGATGGAAAACGTTTGCCATAATGATACCTATGGATCAAGTTGATAAAATATATAAAAAATCTGTTGAAAATAAGAATCGAAAATATCTAATCGATATCTTCTATCCCTACACCCGGAGAAAATGACTGTCTAAAAAATCTCCTTCATAATATTCCGCGATTTATCGCGCCAAAATAATGATAAACACTCATGTAAGATTTGCTAATGTTGAAAGTTTTTGAATCGCCCGAAGAAAATGGCTTAGATGTATCAGATGCCCAAAAGAAAATACGATTTGGTCTTACACGGATATTTTCAAGTATTATAAAAATATTACAACTACTCTGACACAGTTTTCCTAAACTACATAAATTTTGTATTTTTTTTTTTATAAAAATTAAGCTTACAATTTTACGTTCGGATTTACCTTAGAACAGTATATGTCTTTCAATGAAATTTTGAGATTTCATCGTATTTAACGTCTTAATTAAAGTCATGGAGGAAAAACAACACAAAAAAAACCTCATGGAGAAAATTTACTGACACATACCAGAGTGTTTATTTGAACATAGATATAAAATAAGACAAATATTCAAATAGGCGGAAAGTTTTACCATCGCCCAAGCAAATACCACTCGCCGCACCGCATCGTGGCTGTTCATTTCCGTTAAGGATATTTCCCGCTAGAGTGCTGCTGTGTAGTAAGTAGCTCTCTGCAATTTTAGCGGTTGGTAGTTGGTTTCTGTTTAAAAGCTGCTCTAGGAGTTGCTTCGACCGAATTTCATAAAAAAAAAATTAAAAAAAAAAATGATGGTAAACAGTAATTGTCGATTTGGAATATTTGACACATTATTTTTCAGTAATGTTACTTTTCTTCAGATTTATGTGATCCTGATTTTGTCCAGACATGTGAAGATACAAAAGACGAAGAAAATCTTGATGATTATCTATATTTATTTATCTTTGCAATGGTATTACAAGGATTCGGATGCATCCCTTTATACACCGTTGGGTTTGCTGTGCTGGAAGACAGTCTACCGAAAGGAAAATCTGCTATATATATAGGTATATAGGCTTTCATAAATAAAATAAAAACAGATTCGACCATTCGACTGTTAAGGCTACAATTCACACTAGCATTTTTAAAACTTCCTACGCCCGTTTTTAATTTTTTAAGCAATGAAATACAACGCATGACCTATAATAAAACATGCAGTCTCAGGAAGACTCGAGTCCATGACTAGACTCAAGTTGCATTTGAGTCACCTTTTTCAATAACTTGGCTCGACCAGAAGGATATAGAAAATGTACCCTGCTGGAAATTTGTGTTCGTGTATCTAATAATGACGATTTTAAGTGGATACTTAAAGTGAAAAGTGGCAAATCAATATAGTGTCGTTTCTGTTGAACAGATATGATAATCGACTCGAGATTCGATTGGCGACTCGTAAATGCATGATTCGACTTTTGACCTGAAAGTAAAGTGACTTGACTTGAGTCGAGACTAAATTTTGTTCGGACTTGAACTTGTCTTGCAGCTCGTATGTTCTTCAACCTGACTCGACTTAAAAGCTCGAAGTTAAGTAATAACCCGTTTAAACATTGAAAACAAACATAAAAAAATACGCAAGCAACCCAAATAGAATTTTTATTTTGCCAAGCAGGAGCGCTAAAATACAGTAGTACAGTAGTAATAAGTAATTAATGTCTATAGTAAATGCATTTCTGCTATGCAGGGATTTCAAATGCATTGACAATATTGGGTCCTGTTCTGGGTTACATTCTTGGCGGATATTCTTTATCTCTATACGTGGATTTTGACACTACTGATGAAGATGAGTACGTATTTTCTTTTTACATTCATTTACAGTCACAGCCGTGTTACCAATTCATTCCTAGTTTATTTATTTGCATACTTGCAAGTGATGCCATCATACACAATTAGGATGGGCAGTTCAATTCGGTTATTCGAATCGATTCTTGGCACATTTTATTGAATTCAAATTCGAATCGATTCTTGGCACATTTTATTGAATTCAACCGTAATTCTTACAGGAACAAAAACTTGCTAGAATTTTCCTTTTTGACTACAAAATCCAATCGATTTTGGTCAAGTTTGACCAAAATCGATTATGTTTTGTCTTCAAAATATGTAAATTGTTGCTCTTAAACACTGAGTGCGAAGTAAAAACAACCTAATCATTTTCACAATGGAGACAAGTTGCAATAGTTAATAAAATGAGATATTTGATATATACGGGAATTTAGGATTCGATCCTATTCGAGAAAAATTATTCCAATCAGATATGAGTTTCAAATCGATACACTGTGTATCTTGACATTTCTTCTACTTGTCTAGAATCCTGCGAAGCATTAACATCTACAGAGTCTAACTTTAACTCAAACCTTGTCACTGTGATTTTTTCACGTGCGGCGCCAATTATGGCGCAATAAATTTGGTCTCGCAAATTTCTTAAATTTTGGCCCTTCTCATCAAGGTTCTGAATACGCCACTGCTAGTATTTAATTTATTATAAAATTTGCCGTTGTTGTAACCAACTCCTAATACTTGTTTATGCTTTTGCACCAGAATCAAGATTGACTCGTCTGACCCAAGATGGGTAGGAGCGTGGTGGCTGGGGTTTCTTCTCGCAGCAATAATGGCTCTGGTACTGGTTTCACTTCCTATGCTGAGTTTTCCAAAACAATTTCCGGGTATGTGGTATGGAAAACCGTTACATTTAGCACAAAATGCTAAACACAATCAATTCATTCGATACAGTTTTATTTTAGAAATCAAAATTTTTGTATTCCTTCATTTTTTCATTTTTAAAAAATTGCAAATTATAGTATTTACTATGGCGAACATTTAATTCTTCATGGTGTCCAAAATTAGCAAGCAAATAATAAAATTAAGAAGTGAAAATCATCAATTCAACGCTTCATGCGGTATGCAGTGAATTTTGTGAAACTCAAAACTAAAAGACCCGAATGTCAGCACACACTCCGAATGACCCATATAAATTGAATTGTCTCCTTTTTATTCTCCGTTCAGGGAGTGCATTGATAAGATCAAAAAAGGAATCAGAAGTACACCAAAATGCAGGAGAAGAAATTACAGAAACTGAAGAATTTGGAAAATCCATTAAAGACATGCCCATCGCTATTGTAGCGATGGTTAAAAATTCTGCATTTTTATTCACAACGTTAGCTGGATGTTCAGAAGGATTTATCATTGCAGCTTTCACTGCTTTTCTTCCAAAATTTATTGAAAGTCAATTCAACTTGACTGCAGGTGCAGCGGCACTCTACGCAGGTAAAATATTAATATAAAGCTCTTCTCAGAAGTTTTTTTAATGTTTCGAGACAAAACATAAATAATTGGACGGTAAGCATATTTTTGGAAAGAATCTAGTTTGAATATGTTTCGGAAGGGGTTGAATCACTAATTCCGGAATTTTTCGTTGAAATATATCCACATCGTAAAAATCAAATTCATAGCTAACAATCGCTGATAAAGTATTAGAAGCAATGCCACATCCATTCTTCACACATTTTATTTTCATTCGGGACACAAATAAATTTGCCAAAAATTGTACCGTGGAATAAATGTTCTATTATATTCCATACGTTTTTGTTAATATAGCCGATTCTTGTCCGATTTGCAAAGTTTGTGCCTCAAATCGATTCAAATCACCTAATCAACCTAATGCATTGAAAGCGTAATTTAAATAATAATAATCAATTCAGGAATTATTGCTATACCTGGAGGAGTTTTTGGAAACATTATTTCCGCTTTACTCGTGCAGAAGTTACAACTGAAAACCTCCGGAGTTTTGAAAATGTGTATTTTCTGTGCTGCTGCCGTGTTAGTATTATCACCAACTGCACTTTTGCACTGTAATGATCCTGAAATTGCTGGAGTTAACCTACAATACAGGTGAGAATATTGGTCTTGAGAAAAATAGGTTCAATATCTCATATCGTATCTTGCGTGAAACTTAATAGGTTTTCATTGCTAATGAGTTTTCAATATGTTTTAATAAAAATTCAGGGCATATCTTAGCTTTGAGAAGGAACAAATTCCCAGCCCCGCATTTGTTTTTCCAGATAACTCACTGGCATATCCAATTTTATATTACCTATAGCTCTGATCCAGACAAAGAATATCCTCCAGCAAACTTGACAGCTTCTTGTAACAATAATTGTAATTGTCAAGAAAAATATTTTTCTCCTGTTTGTGGAGCCGACAATATTTCGTATTTCTCAGCATGCTTAGCAGGATGTTCGGAACAGGATGAAAGAGATTCTGGAGACGTAAGTTCGTTGTAACTTTCGTTCCAGGGGGAACATTGCATAATTCCCATATTAAAAGTATTTTGGAAATTCACATTCCGGTCTGTTTCTGACAAAAAATACGAGTTGGGAAAAAGAACGGTAAAATCTGTATTAAAGATAATAAGTAGCGGAAATTTCGGAGATCTCTGGGTAGAGGATTTGGTATTTAGTTAGTACTAGCTTGACATGCCTCCTCTTCCGGTCCAAACGATATTGAATGGGAAAATTACAGTGTTTATATCAAAAAACCGATTATATTACGAAGACGTAAAGCGAGCTATATATTCAAACGATGTCTTTATGAGGTATTTTCGTTTTTTATAGCCACTTCTTACAGTGGATCACGCTGTCCAAGGCCCTGTGGAACGGCGGCCACTTATAGATGGACAGGGTTACAATTAATGGAAAGATATCATCTTTTCCTGTTCGGCTTAGCCTACCCAAGTTATTACACTCTGGGTTGAGTGATGGGCATAGATAAGCGAGCCCGACTCGTCGGGGCTCGAACGCGAGATTTTCAACCTGCGATGCCAACATGTTTAACCGCTAGGCCATCTAGAAATTAGGATGATGTTAAAATGATATTGAAAGTTCCGGAAAAACAGTTTAGGGATTAGACTAATTTTTAGGTGATCCCAATTAAAATAAAATCTGATCTATTGCACAATTTTCTTAGCAATACAGAAATTGTTCCTGTATAGCGAATGAGGATGAAAATGGTGTTGCAGCAGTCGGTGGTTTGTGTGAAAACTCCTGCGGGATTTTGGAACCGTTCCTCGGAATTTTCTTCATCATCGTGTTGATAAATTTTATGACAACAACTCCGGCTTTACTTGTAATAATGAGGTAAAGGGGCGAATATTAGAATTATTCAGTCAGAAATACTTTGACCAAACAGGTTTGGTTAAGTTTGAGCCACTGATGGATCGTGCCGCATAGGCACGGTTCATCTGTTGCTCATGCTTGACGAAATGAATTGAATTCCTGATTGGGATAAGAGCAGTACTGAGTTATTACAGAAAAGGAGGCACCCACCTTAACCAAGATTTTGAAATTTTAGGCGAAACTATCTTTAATGTTTTTTGCTCCCAAAACGGATGTGTTCCTCAACAAAAAGAAAAAAGCGGTATTATCCATGAGAGATAGATATCAGGATCTAAGATTGTAGTTGAAACATGCATCAATGGTGGACGGTGTTTTTGAGTAAAGTTATGTTATTGAGCAATATGACACACTTATGTGTCTTAGCAATATTTTTTTTATAAAAGTTTGCTCAAAGCAAGGCCGGAAGCAGTGTCTAAAAAAACTAACTGGCGGCACTTGATATAGATAGCTATTAGAAGATGTAGTACCAGCAATTGCGATTCAAGAGGAAAACATTCCAAACGAAACTGAACTGCTATAGTAAATTGCAGTGAGTTGTATGATGAAACCATCTACGACATTTTTGTTTCCTTTTACGCCTCATTTTGTCGCCTCTTACGACATGCGGGAAATAGGACTATTCTGAAGCCCGTTCCTACGGGGCTGGATCTTCTATGATTTTACACTGCAATTGGTTTAGATGTGTACCAGATTCTCAAAAATCCTTTGCAATCGGAGTTCAGTGGTGGATTGTTAGAGCTTTTGGTAGCATTCCAGGACCTATCGTGTTTGGTGCTATATTTGATGCGGCGTGTTTACTTTGGCAACAGTTGTCATGTGGTCAAGGCACCGGTTCATGCTGGCTACATAATGCAGATGAAGTAGCTTTATATCTCACAATAGCGTGTAAGTAAAAGTTTTCATTGTTAAATGCGTCAGTAACGTCAAAATAAATAAAAATTGCTTCTAAACCTTCGATGCGCGGCATGGCTTCGAGTTTTCGCCTTTTTGAATGTTGTTCGACCCGACATTTTTTGGTCTTTATGGGTAATTTTGAAAATATTCCAATTGTGTTTGATCAGACATTCTCCCTGTGCAATAATGGCGCATAATTTGACCTTCAATTTCCTACTTCCCTAACGGATAATCCAGGATCAGTTTCAAGTAGGTCTGAGCCGAACCGACCGAATCGGTCAGAATGCGAATATGAATCAAATATTTTTCGAATCAGATTGAGTCACGAATTTCATATAAAACTTGTCGTTTTTACCATCAAAAAGCAACATACATAAAATTCGAGAAATCTGCTACTGCAAAAATCCTAATATTGATATAACCAAACTCTAGGAAGCGACACAATTTTAATCCATACTTCTCTTCCATGGGCACAAAAAAAAATTGTATTTTGTCGTAATAAAATATGAAAATTCAACTTTATTCCCATTCATTGTTTGGTCCTATGACTGATTCACTCCTTTTTCGAATAATTTTTAAATTTTCCATTTCTATGCCGTGGGCACAGACAGTTCACAATAGCATGTGAATATCGTATCAATTTTCCACTTAATAAAACGGGTTATATTTTACAGGCGTGGCTTGTAAATCGGTGTCTGTGCTTTTCTTCTCACTAGCTTTGTACTTTTACAAACCCCCTAATAAGGAAAATGATGTGGTGAACTTAACTGACAAAGACTTTGAACTCGATTTTAATGAAAACGGAGGAAAATATATGCCAAAAGAAGTCGCAGAAGAAGATCCAGACGATCTCACAAGTACAGACTTGTGAAACATAAAAAGTTGGTTATAAACCAATATTGTTCCAGCCTTGATTTTGAAACCTTTGTTTGCATATATATGTAGTGTTGGATGGTACATTGTGAAATGCTCCCCATACAGTGCAAACAGTATTTCGTTTTGTTAAGCATGCGTCACAGATAGACCGCGTCTTGTCGTCGGCGCGATCCATCAGTGACCCATATTTAACAAAACCCGTTTAAATGGTAATTTTCTGACAGGGGTGTGCAATATGTTTTTTTTTGTTCAACTTCTGTTATCGATATAGTGTGCAGATGATAGAAGTACACAGTAGAAGTCTTGTTTAGTATATTTATTTTTTATCACGGATGATTGCATAATTGCATAATAACTATATTAAAATAATACCTTTCGTGCGATTCAAATGATTTTTAATGATTATTAGCTTATAATACTTTATATAACACACTCTGACTGGTTAACATTGTTTTGCATTGGATTTACTCTTTTCTTCACCTAGTTCATTTTACAGTACATTTTCGTTAAATCTGCGGCATACGATATTTTTTTTGCCTGTGGAAAACCCTGTTTTTGCATTGAAACACATAAAGCTCCGAACAACACCTAAAGGGAACTAAATAGCGGCTACTGATAGTCGAGGATTGCATGAAGGTAAAACAAAGAACTGTACTCTATAAGCTAAAAATATTTTATATAGAGTGAACTTTTTTAGCACAATTTTGACACTGTGCCGAAGTGTTGGCAATTCTAGGTAAAAGTGCCGAGTTTAGCTAGTCTACCTAGTTTTCAAAGTACTTTTACCTAGTTTCACGGGTATCTGATTTACCTAGTTAAACTTTTACCGAATTTTCTCTTTGATGTTTTACCTATTTAATACTTATAAATTGGTAAATTTGCCTTATCCAAGTATTGACTAGGATCCGATTCGGATTTCGAAAGATCCGGATCAGCCCTACCAACGGGCTTGATCAACTACAACCTTACGTTTTTCAAGTTTTGTTTTGTTCCACATTTTTTTATTTTATCTTACATTTTTTAAGAAAGAAAATTCTCTTTATTGTTACTTATTTCAACAGTAAGAGTAAACTACACTACATTATTGTTAATCGGCTATCGCGATACAAAATTGTAATATTGATGTTAATGGGGAAAAGTGGGATCGGTATATGTTTTTCAGATACATTCCAAATATATTATTTTGTACTACATAGTAAAATTGTATCTTTGTTATACTGAAGTCTTCAGTTTGGGACAGTATACGTGTTACCAACTTTTAGATTCGAAGCATAACATCAGTACCGCAGCGACCGAAGAATCTGCGCGGAATATTGCGGAGAGATCAGTTTTGATTTTGCCTTTAACTTAAGCGCGCTATCAACCTCCTTTTTTTACTCGAGTTCGGCCAGTTTAAGGAAAGACCCTTAGATTAGCAAGGCGAACTACGATGGGCTAAAACGTTTTAAATCTATATAAGCCTACGCCGTGGAACAATATTGCGGCACTAGTAAAAAATGCCGGGTAAATATGTCAAACGGTTAATGAAATACGGCAGCTACCGGTAAATATGTCATTTGGTGCAAAAAATCCGCATGTATGCTTGCATTACGACGTCATAGATATTTGAGGATCAACAGAAAATAAATCTTTATGTCTACGCCTATACCTCCCCAAAACATCCTCGCTACTGGTCAATTGAATCATCGGTTGTTACATTGTTAAGGTCAGCGAACGGTAGAAGAAATAGCGGAGAATGTCATGTAAAAAATGCAGTAACAGAACTAGAGATCGGGTCCTCCGGGTACTTTGTATCAGACTACAGCTATAATTAAGACCAAATAAATATTTTGTGTTCGCTAATCATAGAGAGTCGCTTTGGTCACTTATAGATTTGGTTGCAGAGCAAACGAGGGTGGGTTGAGTGGTGGTAAACATTCTGACATGCGTTTATTCATAATTGCCGATATTATCGACCGCAATTGCAATATGTACGTATATCGATAGAAGCGAAAAATTTGACCGATAAATCATTTTCAATAATTATAAAATTTGTCCCAGTTTAGTCCCCGAAATTCTCACTCCGAACTAATTCATCTTAATGTAGAGACAATCCTAACTAAATGAATGAAACAATTCTTACATTCCCTAACCAAATAAAATTATGCATCGCGATAAAATTATTGTAATAACAATATTATGTCAAATTGATTTCACTCCAGACAAAATAGCAAAACCCTTTTTAAAAACAATACCAAATTTTGTCAGAGCTATTTGCAAGCGTGACAACGGCGTATTGGTATCCAAGTTGACATTAATAACTGGACCATAAGATGGCCAGGCTTATACAATGAAGATTATCGCGCCGACTGGATATGCTACGCAAAAATGTACGATCAATACAAATATACGTTAGACGAATATGGACAACCCGAAACGTTTTAAAATTGGAGCAAGATTAACAATGTTTCAAAATTATGTCCGGAAATTGTGACCGCCATGCCACGGACAACGTTGCAAAAAACGCACATTTTTTTCTTTCATTTCGCTTTCAATAAGCAAAAATATAATAAGAATGAAATAATTATAACAATACTCGTTTATTCTTGATAGACTTGAGGAGAGGGATCTAGATCTAAGTCCCTCGGGACGCTACCTACCCACCTTTAATTTGACAGCCCAACGAAAATGGCCACACAAAGGAATGATGCGCAATTTTTTTTTTAACAGCATCTATTTTGGTGGAAGCAAACATAATCTGAACTCACCTAATTAATATTGCCTTGAATATGAAACGATATGTTTTGATACACATCGGCGACAAAACCATTTAGACAAACTTTATAAGTCAGTCCTGCTCACGATGCAGCACGCTGGCAATCGTTGTAAGCTAGATAATCAAAAGAATTAATTGAACAAAGAATGTTTGAACGAGCGAAAATACGACATGTGTACAAAGAATGTTACAGCGGTACAACGATATGCAGTAACTAACGTAAGGTAAAATCGCCACTGGGGTAGTAATTTCGATTAGTGATATCAAAATTAAACCATGGAATAGACTTTTTTGGACAGTTATAGGTTGCTGATGGGACGCGTCGTCGAGGTGCAGTCCATCAACAACCCACAGTTTGCTGAAATTTTCTCAACGGCGGTTTTAATTTTATGTACAATTACTGTAAATAAAGGACAAATTCACTGCACTTTTGCAACAGTGCCTAGCGGTTTGTTAGCTAAACTCAAAACAATTTGGGTGTTACAGGAAAGATTGATTAGAGTTGGAAACATTAAACAAATCCAACCAATCATATCAAACCTCATTCGGATTTGGTGGATTTTTATTCAAAGGATTGCATGTTCGTATATGCATATAAATTAGGTGGAATATGAAATGTTTCATTTTTTTCAGCGTTTGAGGGCGTTCCGTTTTTAGTTCATAATATTAAACGCTTTACTATAGTAACTGATGTCCTAAAATGTTCAATATTAAAGAAAAGTCAAATGATTCGGATGCTGAGAACCTATATCCTGGTCAGGAGTCAGAAGGAAATTTTGGATATTGTTCCTGCGCACCGAAATGGCTGCAATTTGGCAACAATCCTCTTGGATTTATGGTTGTATTTTCATTGTTCTTGATAGCTCAAGGTAAGGAAATAAAAGAATAAGTTCGCAAATCACTCAAAAGTTACTACAGTGTAATACCATGTAACCATGTTCTTACCATTTTTATAGAACAATTAATGCCTCAAAATTGATCATTGCGATCGGTAATTTTTATGACATAAATGGCCTGTTATCTGCAGCATATTTTTACTGAATTTTAAATATCTTATATGCAAAGATCGCTTTTAATCTCATGTGTTGTAAAAAACATGCTTCCTGAATAGCTGGACAATTTAATTAGGTGATTCGAATTAATCGAAAATAACCGGAATCGTTCATAGGAAACAAAATACAACCGATTTTTCCCAAATTTAACTAAAATCGGTTTTATTAAGTCGTTAAACTATGAAGCATTTTGTTGGCAGACACGTACGGAGTGTGAATAGAAAATACGTTGCCTATAAAGGCTGTTTATGATAATATTAGTATTTCGTAACTCACAAATTCACAATTACAAATATTTCTGGCTCGAAACGACGCTTAACTTCTTGTCTGAGAAGGGGACGTTTGCATGCGTGCAAACATTTCTCACTTTTTGCCTGGGGGAGAGAGCGAGTAATTTTGTATAGATCAAGAAATATTGCGATCATAAGTTTGTTTGCATATTGTCTATCTTATTTCCGAAAAGAAAATGTTTCAATAAAGCACTTTCTAGCACTGGCGTGGGAAATATAACTTATATACTAACATGCTATATCACGTGACAAAATGTAGCATCCAACTTAGCAGATACATTTTATGCCATGTTTTTAAATTCGACATAACGATATAATATAAACATAACTGATAAACATATCCGACGTAAACACATCAAAATATCTTTTAAAGCAAAATACCATTTGGCAGGTATGCTACTGAACGGAATTTTCAATGTAATTATATCAACACTTGAACGAAAGATTTAGGTTCACAAGTTCAGAAACTGGACTGATTGCCGTTTCGTACGATATTGGGTACTGGCTATTTGTACTTTTCGTAACATTTTATGCAAATCGAGGTCATCGTCCTGAAATGCTGGCAATAGGATCTATTTTTCTGGGTACCGGCGCGCTGCTGTTTGCAGTTCCTCATTTTACCACCGGTCTGTACGAATATGGAGACAGCACAACGGGTAAATATTAATAGAATTTTCAGCGATTGAAAATTGCAATGTCAATGAATATGACGATACGCGCGATGAATGACCTTCTTGACAAGTTTTCAGTTACCGTAATCGTGGGTGAAAAGGCAACTGCAACCTTGAACATTTTTACAATAGGCAAATTTTTAAATTTTTAAACCAACCCGGAACTGTCACTACACTGAATTTTTTGTCTTTGCAGTCATCGCTATGGGACCTTATTGGTCGCGTCTTCGGGACAGACATTTGTCCCATTAGTAATTCAAAATTTTTTCAATTAAATCTTACAAATCTTGCTCCTCTTCCCAAAAAAATTAAGTTATAACATTTTTTTTTTTTTACTCTATGCAAACTATATTTCTATCTCACTCCCAATTGTTGTCACACGCCGGATGAAGGCGTCAAACTCAAAAACGTGTAAATACTTTTTTTACTCAATGCTACTCTGAAATAGCCGCGTCAGAAATTTTATGTTATCATTTGTGAAAGAAGGTGAACGAACCTGATTAACATCTGAAATTCTGTCTACTATAGTTTGAAATAATTACCTTTTCCATATTGTTTATTCCTTATTATTCTTATTATCTCATGGTTCAGCTCTATGTTACCCGAACAAGACAATAACATGTCCAGAAGATAATGAGAATTTGCATGGATATCTTTATCTCTTCATATTTTCAATGCTGTTGCAAGGAATGGGATGTGTTCCACTTTATACAGTATCGTATGCATTTTTAGAAGACAGTTTAACAAAAGCAAAATCGCCACTCTACTTGAGTGAGTATCGTTGATCCTGCTACAGATATATTCATTATTTATCTTAAAATTATCTGAAACGTCTCATTCTGATCCATAAAAGCTTAAGAAGCGAATATCCCCACTGTTATTATCTCAGGAAATTTTGGTATCCGAAGTTCGAGCTCAAACTATCCTTCAGTAAAGATACTGGCAGTGTGCCAATGGATAACTATCAGGCAATAGGTATGACCATGTCCCGTGTGCTATTACCAAGCTAAGGTTTTGGTATTAACCAAACCATATACCATTGACATTACTGCGGTTTGCCACTTCAGGTAGAAGGCATGTAACCAGCATTATGGTGTCAAACAAATGTACGCATAAAATTGTCTTTTTGCACTCCACACTTCTAACATACCTTAAGTTCCCGACACGTATCCCTTAATGCAGAGCACTCTCAACTAAATCAGAAGTCGTGTCAAGAAACGAATCCATTGTTTACTAGAAATAGGCTAAAAAGACACCTTATCAGTTCAGGACTAACGATCGTCAATGACCGCTGTATACTAAGTGCCCGCTATCCTAAAATTTGCAGCCGCTCATTTTGCTCCAGTGTTACATGTACAAGTGATATACTGTGAACCTGGGTGAGAACTGGTGCGTGGGGATCGGTTCTCGATCCGAAACGACTGAAAATTATGACTCGTTATTATCCTTTGCCGGTCAGAAAAAGTGGACAAAAACATCATTTGGTAAATATGAGTCACTGATAGATCGCGCCGCCAAGGCGCGGTCTATCTGTGGCTCATTCTTGAATAATAAAATTTTTGATTGGAATAACTCCTGAATACTCCCGTGCTTTTACTCACAAGGCTGCAAGTCGCCTTCGAGGTCATTTCATCGTCCAGTTTTTGATATTGGAAGTTTTTATTACAGGTTTTGCAAACGCAATGTCACTTTTGGGTCCAGTGATCGGATATATCCTCGGAGGATACCTTCTTGCAGTATATGTGGATTTCAATGATCCAAATGCTGACAAGTATGTTATTTATAAGTTTTTTTTTTATAAATTTTATAAGAGATTATGGGTTCGAAACGGTAAAGATTATACTTTAATGACTTTTTCAGAGGTGATTTGACGTTGGTGGATCCTCGTTGGGTCGGAGCGTGGTGGGTCGGACACTTGATATCGGCGGGAATGTGTTTTATTCTTGTTATGGTGCCAATGTTTGGTTTCCCAAAACAATTTCCAGGTCAGTATTAACGACTAAATAGGTCTTCGTAGTTGGCCTAGCTGCAGAGATTGAATAAAAGTACCGTAACCGTACTGATTTGAGAACGAAATTTCAATTTACTTGTCACAACTGAACCTGCAGCCTATTTTTTTGCCTCTAGAATAATATACTAATTTCATAACTATTATTTTTTACTTATATCTTTTGTAATTCAGGCAGCGCTAAAACCCGCGCTGAACGGGTTTCCGATGTTCACGCAAATGCAGGAGTAGATATTATCGATAGAGATGGATTTGGAAAATCGATGAAAAGACATGCCGCTAGCAATCCTAGCAATGCTGAAAAATCCATCATATATTCTGACGGCTGCTGCCGGAGCATCAGAAGCTTTAATAATCAGTGGTTTCACTGCCTTCTTGCCCAAAGTAATAGAAAATCAGTACAATACAACGCCTTCAGAAGCAGCATTATATGCAGGTTAGAACAAAATAAACAGGTATGTACGAAATGTTTTTTTCCGCGGAACTTTTTAAATATGACTACGTGTACACCCTTTTTCAAACCATTTCCTTATTAACATATTAAAACTTTTATAAATATGCATAAGTATATATTTTTTTGCATCCACCTAATTGCCTGGGCCGTCCTGGGAAAGGCCCTCAAAAGCGGTCACATAGGCGAACAGGGTTAGTTTTGTGAAAAGTCACGCGTAAAAATCAGTCAGTAACGATAGCGATAACTGACTAACACTGAAACTGTCCGAGGCCTTTCGATGCTTTACTCCTTTATCCCCTTGGAGGGGTTTTGTTCACATGCAGATTATGACGTATGAGCTTGAATTGTCATAAATTTGATTTGTCTACGGTGCAAATCATTTTTCTTTATCACTCATATTTTTGATATTTTTTTGTAGTTGCCTTAAATTTGGAATATGAAATAAGTGTCCAACGTCTTAGTTATCGCATTTTCTATATTCAGGAATTGTTTCTTTACCCGGAGGAGTTTTTGGGCATTTAATCGCTGGAGGAATCGTCAGCAAATTCAATATGCAAACAAAGCAATTGTTGAAACTGAACATGGCGTGTGTAATAGGCGTTTTCATTTTATCCCCCATTGGATTATATCATTGTAAAGATCCAATAGTTGCTGGCGTGACAGTTTCATACGAGTAAGTATAGATCATTAATCAACGTTAGTTTACTGCAATATATATCCATATTCTTTATTCCTGTCCACGACACTACATTTATCTATTTTCTGTTTTCAAATACAAAATGCACGTTCTCAATGGGAAAAAATTTGCGAAAAAATCTGTTGTTAAGTATGGGTCACTGATGGATCGCGTCGATGACTCATGCTTGACAAAATATAATTTCTGCATCCTACTGATCAGTGTGAAGTCGTAAACTTGTTTCCCGGAATTTTCCATTCTTTCATTTTTCTAGTTTATAGTTCAGGCAATCGCTTACAAAAATTGACCAGGTTCGGTTTCTTAGTCGATTAAGCGCGATTGTATTGTCCGAAAGGCCAATGTCTGGATGCTTGCCTGTTTCGCCACCGTGCGCGCCCTTCAGCAAGGCACTTCGCGGGTAGCTGTAACATAAAACAGATACATATAGTCACTGCAAAGTGTGGTATATTTGTCTCTAGTGTTTGGTATTTACTGCAATATATTGTTTGTGCCACGTCTTATTATCATGTGCTTCTAGGAGATACGAGCCTAGAGGTCAGTCTTAGAGTGAGTCTCGTAGTGTACGTATCTTTGTGTTCATGACTGGTTTACAACTTATTTTCTGAGTAGTTCTGCTTAAATAAAGTATGAATATTCAACACAAAGTTCCGTGGCTAACGGTTGTTCGGTAAGCCCCCTCGATAGCTTCATGCGCAGGCAATAGCAAATAATTCGAAAAACCCTAAAAAAAACTTGATCAAAAGAAGTGTTAACGTCGTACCCCGTCCTTTGTAGGAGAAATAAGGATAAAATCAGTAAAATTATACAGAATTCCATAATCAGAAATATTTCATTCCACCATTCTGTACATGTTTATAACAGATACCCTTTTGAAAAACCTGTAGAAACCAATCTAGACGCACAATGTAATAGTAACTGTGGAGAATGCGAGGAAGAATATTTCGCTCCAGTTTGTCAAGGAAATTTCAGTTACTTTTCTGCTTGTCATGCTGGATGCGATTCGTTTTCATCCGAAGATATCGTGAGTCTAAATTGAATTAAAATTACCCAACTAGAGGACAAAACGTAACTTGGTAATGGTCACGCGGTCCATCTGTGTCTGCGCTTTACAAAATAAAATTGGGCAAAATTGTACATGCAACAGAGCTCAACATTTTGTGAACTGCGTTCTTCAAAATCCATCATTGAACTTTTCAAATTCTTGAAAGCGCATATTTTGCAATTGAAAACGCAAAATTAGGAATTGTAAATTGTCTTATTGGATAGAGTCAACTATATTTGATAAATAATGATAGGATTGAGACTCCTGATTCCAGTCGCCTAAGCGTATAAAAATCTATTTTCAGACGTTCGGTGGCTGTTCTTGTGTTATCGAGTCAACAACAAACGGTTCTAATTCAATTGTGTCTTATGGATTATGTGAGAATCCATGCAGTGCTATCGTTCCTTTCATAGTTGTATTTTTCATCATTACATTATTAAATTTCATCATAAGTACCCCGGGTCAACTTGTGATATTGAGGTGAGAATAAAAACTCTTTCTAAATTCATTTTTAAAGGTTCCGAAGATTCCGCTGTAACTTTAAGAACCAAAATATTAAATAAAGAAAATAGGCTCGGGCCATCTGTGTCTCATGATAGTGTCTCATGAAACAAAAACTTGCCTAATGGAGTGGATTTTTTTCATTTTGGCATTTGGATCGGGAGATACATTAATTTCAAATATTTTGATATGCTAATATTTGGGATTAGTGATAATAAATTATTAATTATCATATAAAAATTGTCATGCAAAACAAGATCAACAAGATGACAACAAACAAGAGGACTCGTCGAGACTTTAACCCGAGGTATTACAAATGGCATTCTTCGAAAATCACTTTTTCAGTTACACTGTTTTACTTTACCAATTCTCTGTTTTCAAAACATAAGCTTTTCTGTTTAATAATTTTGTAAATTTTATTTAGGTGCGTGCCAGATTCCCAGCGTTCCTTCGCTGTCGGACTCCAAATTTTTATAATGAGAACGTTTGGAAGTATACCTGGCCCCCTGATCTTTGGAGCAATATTTGATACAACATGTCTATTGTGGCAGGAAAAAAGTTGTCCTAAAGAGAGAGGATCTTGCTATATTTACGATAGTAATCAACTTGCAATCAGTCTGATGAGCATTTGTAAGTTTTTGCTTAATATAAAACAATATCATGCTGGAATAAAATGAGTTTTAACGTAGATGCGATCCAATATATTTCAAACATGCCGATATTCTGATCCGATGAGCACAGTCGGTGAAA
Organism: Styela plicata; assembly: GCA_963675895.2. Classification (NCBI taxonomy): domain Eukaryota; kingdom Metazoa; phylum Chordata; class Ascidiacea; order Stolidobranchia; family Styelidae; genus Styela; species Styela plicata. The sequence goes on from OZ023140.1 coordinate 20,262,763, forward strand.
ACAAAACGAAATATTTTCGGTTTGCTTTCACCGGCTGCGATTATCAGATCAAGATTAGACAATGGATCTAGGCTACCTATAGGCAATGGGGAAAATATTCTCTCTTCAGATGCTTGGTAGCTGAAATTTGTCAAAAAAGGTTATACTTAGACATACTTTTCACTGACCAAAATCATCATAAAAACACAATTACATTAACGCCTTTTTATAATTATTGGCCTTAAAAGAATCGAATAAAGATAGTACATTGAATATCCCTATACTTTCGGTATTTATACTGTAATGCTGAAACGTGTGTAAAGTTGATCGTATAATTGATATGTGGAACAGTGACATATTTATTTTCTTCTTATTTTTAATCAGACTTATGCTTTATATTTAATATTTCAGCTATGGCTTTCAAAGCTTTGTCAGCTACTCTGTTTTACTTGGCTATGAGATTTTATATAACCTCCAACGATCTGGAATCTACCAAAGACCATGGCATCTCGTTTTCAGGTGTGTCAGATGGGAAAACAAATAATAGTTTTCACAATGATGTTTCTTCACATAATGATGCAATTATTCAAACTACTCAATATCATAATTGTACGTCACTTTAAAGAAAATATGACTGACTCTATGCGGCTTTTGTGCTATATGAATAAATTCTGTCCAAACATGTATAAGTTTGTATTTCCATTTATGAGACGTCCACTAATCGTTTTGTGGTACCTGTTTGGCGAAAGAAACTTTCTGATTGGGTTGAAACTTGCATACGGTTCTTTTAATCTATGTTTTTCAATACTATGGAACATTTGAATATGTTTTTTTAAATAAAGATATTTAAATTTTTTCTTTGCAATTAACTGTCAAAAAAATGCTCATGTACAGAACACGCATTACTAGAACAGCAAATACCATATTTCTATATAAACGCCTCATTTTTTTTTTGCGGATTTTGCGTTATGCGACCCCGGCATGAAGCTGATCTGGCAAACCCAGCTTTAATGTTTTTGTTCATCATGCCATCTTGCGTTTTTCTAATCGTTCGTTAAGTCCCCTTTTTGATTTACAAAGTTGCATTTTATGTAGTCAAAAAAGGAAATGGGTATTTTTCATGGCAACAGAAGATGACCAACATATATATAATATTTCTTGTTCATTTGTTCCAATGAAGCCTACAGAGAAGTCGATTTTTGAAGCGAGAAGTCTGATTTGAAAATAAATTTCGATTGAAATTTTCAAATGTTTTCCTCTCCAGAAAGTGTCAAAGGAGTATAAGAACGAAATTTGCAAATGCTTTGACATGCGTAAAACACTGAATCTGATTCAAAAAAACAAATAGGATAGAACAAAATTTTTGCTGTAGTCCTATCCGAATATTTTTAAGTGGTATTCTTACTTAATTTTAATGAATCTTTCTATTCTGTCGAAAATTTTAAAAAATTTATTGATTCAGAATAACACGGTGATGGAATAAAACATGGTTAAGTACATACAAGTTATTTTATTTGATCGCTGGAACTCAATTCAGTTTTGCACTTTCATCAGTTATATTTCCTAGTTCCTGCGCGGCTAGATGTGCCATATTGTCTGTTATATCGGGCTCGAATATGGCAAAAAACTAAATTTATAAATTCTCGGGATTACTTAATAAGGCTCATGACATGGTTTAAATCTTACCATAGATATTTTTGTTTTGTTTCCGTTCGTTTTCTTTGTTTTGAGTTTATGTTTTTTTTCACGAAAAATCTAAATAAACTTACTTAATTTGCTTTTTATGTGGTTGTACTCTGTTTTGTCTGAAGAAGTTGGGCCATTGGCGTGTCCGGTAGGCTCAATCGGTAAGGCGTTGGGGAATACGCATCTCTGATCGTAAGGTTCGACACAGGTTCGAATCCCGTGAGGAAGGATGATTATGTGTGAAAGGTCGACTGGACTGCTCGTCGGTGCACGGTGGTTCACGTAAGCACTGATTACAGGTTCTTCCACCAACCAGGTCCATGCAGAGGTAAAATGAGAAATATGACAAGCCAGAAGCCTTCACCTCAAATCGGGACTGGTATCTGCACGAGAGGCCGTGGTTTTCCATATGATTAAGCTATACTCTCGGCTTTTCTCTCTCGCAGGATAATAAAAATTTTTGTAATTACGTTAAAAGTTAGCCACATTCGGATACAAAGTTACACGGAAACCAAGGAAGAAGATCACAAAACAATACCAAGGAATTTTACATACAGCCAAAATAGCTTTATTTACAGTCCAATGAGGTAATTCTTTGCCAGCGTGTGCCCAGTTAGGTCAATAATACCGTGACGGATGATGATTATACGTGATTCGGAATGGATATCTGCACGAGAGATCGTGTTTTGCCATATGGTTAAGCTGTATTCTCGGTTTATCCCTTCCGCAGGATAAAATATCCTATCCCATCCTAGCTTAATGAATCATTTCAGCTTTGATAAAATGCTGTTTCCCCGCTAGATGACGTACTTTATTGAGGACGACCGCTAGGCGGACACACGAGCACGATAATGGCGAGGAAAAGAAAGGTGTTCAGTGTTTGCGTGTTAGATCTATGACAGTTCAGATTTAGGACTCACGGTGTTTTTCTGCTCTCAGCGCTGTATATATACTGTATGGAATCTAAGAAAAGCCTTATTGAAATGTATATTATTGATTCTTTTGCTGAGTCTTTGGATCTGTGATCTGGTGGTAACTATTGTTTCTGGTACTGTAATCTAAGTTAGTATCGGTACAGGGTAAGTTCAGTTTGAGTTCACAGTTAGCAGACCAGACCTATGCGGTATGGTATCGGTATCGATATCGATTATTTCTGAATATCGGTATCCCGTCTGAAAATGTACGATAGGGGCTCTGGGCTACCAGCGATGCTAAAATAAACAGAAAATCAACTAAGTTAGGTAGCCTATGGTAGACTATTTGGGTCTCATAAAGTTTAGTACCATATATCCGATTATCATGAAAATTTCCCATATTGCAAGCGACTCTGGAGACAATGCCAGGTGATTGCAGCATTGGCGCCCCCTAGTTAGGATGAGAATATTCTGCCAGTTTTTATTATGATGACATTCTGGAATATGGTACTAAACTCAGAACTTCACTAGACCCGACTATTTCAGGTTTTCATTATGGAGTGCAAGAAGATATTTTGAAATTGTTGCTAATAATAATCCTCATACGCTCTTATTTCGTGTTTATTTGAGAACAAATTAAGTACCGCAAAACCCGAAACAGTGAAAACCGGGCGACTTTGAAAGATATATTCCCATTTCCTCTCAACAAGAAGTCTGCTTTCGCTAAACTGTTCAGGTTAAATATTTTCTCAATAATAATAGGCCTTGTATTGTGTATGTCTCCTGAGCTTGTAAATAAAAAAATCAAGTAGTTTTTCACCTTCAATAATACAGGAATGTGGCTCTTTTTGATTGACTTGCTGGAGGCAGGGCGGTTTTCTTCATATTTTTTAGCTCTTTTCAAACATTGAATTCAATCTGGAAAACCATTTCAACGGAAATATGAAACAGTCAAAGTTTTGTTACAAAAAGGTTATTATTTTTTCTGCCCCCCTTAAAGATTGATATAGTCATACTGGTATGACTCCTACTGTCCTAACATTACGTTGTATTGTTTATTACATTATATTCTGTATTGTGTAGCGTTACGTGATTGGAATTCATCTGGCAGTCTGGAATGTGGTGAATTGAAAAAAATAGTTGTAAAATATGAGCCAAGGTGGGCAAACAAAAATATTTTAATTTCAGAAAGGTTAACGCATGAATTAATATTAGTGAATGAATTAATATTAGCATTAATATTGAGATTGAATATTTTTTATCAAAGCCCTGTTTGCCTGTACACTTTTGTGCTCTCTGGCTTGGATTGCTATACATATAAAGTATAGCAAGCTGTCTGTGATCATATTTTGTATGAATATTTTTACTATAAAGTTGAACATCTCTTTTCTTGCAAATATACAGTCGGTATAATCTGAACTTTCTTAATCAAGTGAAATCTCTTTCATAATCTAAAAAATTATTGGTTTTTAATTTCTGGTTTGAGTTTTATTAAATTTGCTCAGCATTTTTTTCCCAAAAGTTCTGCATTTTGCTGACCTGTCCACTCTAATGAAAAATGTTTTTTTTTATATTATATTCATAAAATAAGCAAAAAATTCTTTCAAAGTCGCAAAAAGGCATTTTAATAGGGTTTTTCGACTGCTGTTTGATAAGCCTTAAAACTCTCTCTCTCGTGTGTAACAAGAATTTTTCTTGTTTGCTGTAATGGGCATGATCGTATTGAGGACTTGCTTTCAGCACGTTATTGTAAAAGTAATCACATACAATACGCTTATTTGTCTGGTTTGTAATGGATTTGGTTTCTACAAATCGATTTTTTTTCATTTTCCGAAAATGTAAATTTCATTCAAAATTTCTATTTTTTCCATTTTTTCTTGTTTGAAATCTGCCGTCGCAACTGTATGGTAATCTATATTTTATAGTTGTGAAGTGCAGGCAAAACTTGGAAATCCAAACAATCCAAACTCATATTTACCACTTAAATTATCGTAAAGAAGAGGGAAAAGGTGTTTACTGTATTGGCCAGTATGAGGAATATTGAGTACCAGTATCGGTTCATTTTAGAGTATTGTTTCGGTATTAGCAGAAAAAGTGGTATTGGTACATCCTTGTACTTGTGGGAATAAGATTTCCGTGCAAGGAATCGGCGCACACTAACCAGAAACACAATGCAATATTCTGTAACCTGAAGAAGTATACAGGCGGACTGATGGACTCGAATATGAAGAGCTGGGGGAGGGTTATATCTACCGGTAGTTGTAGTATCTCATTTTTTATTTTAATATCTATCATGTTATTGTCATTTTGTTAAAATGTAATTTAATAGTTTTAAATAAATAAACTGAAAACCGGGGGGGATGATTATGATAGTTCTGTTCTGTTTGGAACTTTTTATTATTAGAAGGCAGTTGTTAGTATTTTATTTATTTATAACAGCTGTTTGCAATATGATTGGCCCTTAGTTGGTTATTTTTGGATTATTTTTTTAAATCGAATTTCAATACGAAAAAGGGGAACTTTGGGACACATATTACCAACTCAGCAAAGAAAAGAATTTGAAGAGTCTGTTATGCAAGAAAACTTTGCAATCAAACATTTGTAATCCAAAATCTTATTCTTATTCGAAACTGAAAGATAGTTGTTTTCAAGCATTTAGATACCCATCATGTATACCTTCTAGGATTACCAAAATACCATCTACCCATTACCAGAATACTTTTAAATAAAAATGTTCGTGGCCATAAATTCAGATTTCCTGAGATTTGGGAAATGGTTATCTGAAACGACGAATGCTATTATGAATTATACCATCATGATCATTACTATTAATCAGGCAAAATCCCAAATGCAAGTTGAAAGCTGGTATCAGGAACATAAAAGATATGATAATTCTTCATGCAGGCTTTCTTGTTGTGAAATAGCATTTTTAATATATTATGATTTTTTTTCGTGTGACTTCGTGTGCATATAGGACATAGCATAAATAGATCTAACTGGAATTTTTGCCATTCTCAGATGTTTCTGTATTAATTCTATTTGAAGTCAAGTGTTGAGCGCCGATAAATTAAGTATGATGTTGCGTACTACCATATCCCAACTTTCACGTGCGGCCAAGCTATACAATATTCCTAAAGCTCCAATCAGCCTCTGCAGTCGAAGTTGTAACAATGTAGAAGTATTTGTAGATGGTAACCCTATTGAAGTACCTCAGGGGTCAACTGTACTGCAAGCTTGCGAATTAGCTGGTGTGCAAATTCCTCGTTTCTGCTTCCATGATCGATTGTCTGTTGCGGGTAACTGTCGCATGTGTCTTGTGGAATTGGAAAAAGCCCCAAAGCCAATTGCCTCTTGTGCTTATCCCGTTATGAAAGGGATGAAAATTCTCACTGATTCGGAAAAATCAAAAAAAGCAAGGGAAGGAGTTATGGAATTTCTTTTAGCAAATCACCCACTTGATTGTCCAATTTGTGATCAAGGAGGCGAGTGTGACCTTCAAGATCAGTCAATGATGTTTGGTTCAGATCGCAGCAGGTTTAAAGAAACTAAACGTGCTGTTGAAGATAAAAATATTGGTCCATTGATAAAAACCATAATGACCCGTTGCATTCAATGTACACGTTGTGTTCGTTTTGGTGATGAAATTGCTGGAGTTCCTGATCTGGGAACAACTGGTCGTGGTAATGATATGCAGATTGGAACTTACGTTGAAAAAATGTTCAGGTCTGAACTTTCAGGAAATGTCATTGACATATGTCCTGTGGGAGCGTTGACATCAAAACCCTATGCATTTACTGCTAGACCATGGGAAACAAGAAAGACTCAATCTGTGGATGTAATGGATGCCGTTGGATCAAACATTGTTGTATCTAATCGCACAGGTGAGGTGATGAGAATTTTACCTCGACTTAATGAAGATATCAATGAAGAGTGGATATCCGACAAAACTAGGTTTGCGTATGATGGATTGAAAAGACAACGCTTGACTCAACCAATGATAAAAGATGGTGGTAAGCTGAAAGCAGCTGCTTGGGAAGATGCACTGATGGTTGTTGCAGAGAAAATGAATTCTGTAAAACCTGAACAAATTGCCGCTGTGTCAGGTGGTTTTACAGATGCCGAAACCCTAGTTGCTGTGAAGGACCTGTTAAATAGAGTAGGAAGTGAAAGATTGCATACGGAAGAAATCTTTCCTATGAATGGACCTGGCACTGATATTCGTTCCAGTTATTTACTCAACACTGGAATTGCAGGCATTGAAGACGCTGATTTGATATTACTTGTTGGGACAAACCCAAGATTTGAAGCACCGATGCTCAATGCCAGGATCAGGAAAGCATGGGTACATAATGAAGTAGATGTTGCATTGCTTGGCACAAAAGTTGATCTAACATATACCTATGACCATTTAGGGGATTCAACAAGCATTTTAAGAGAAATTTCTGAAGGTAGACATCCGTTCAGCAAAAGATTGTTAGCAGCCAAACGACCAATGATAATTCTTGGTGCAGAAATGCTTGGTCGAGACGATGGTGCTGCAATTCATTCGTCTGTTCTTTCTGTAGCCCAGAATGTCCGTTCACAAGGCAAATTGGAGGATCATGATTGGAGAACACTAAATATCCTCCACCGAGTAGCAAGCCAGGTTGGAGCATTAGATGCTGGATACAAAGCTGGAGTTCAAGACATCTTGAAAAATCCACCTAAACTGTTATTTGTTCTTGGAGCTGATGAGGGAACATTGACCAGAGAGAAATTATCTCAAGAATGCACTGTTGTTTACCTTGGCACTCATGGTGATCACACTGCACCATTTTCTGATATCATTTTACCAGGTGCAGCATACACTGAAAAAACTGCAACTTATGTCAGTACAGAAGGACGTGCACAACAATGTTTTCCTGCTGTTTCGCCACCAGGCATGGCCAGAGAAGATTGGATGATAATCAGAGCTTTGTCGGAGGTGGCGGGCTTCAATCTGGATTATGATTCGCTTGAGGAAATGCGAGACAGAGTGGCCGAAATATCACCAAATCTTACCAGATACGATGTTATCGAACCTGCAAACTTTTTCGCTCAAGCGGCTGAACTTTCCAAATCGATAGAAGCAAGATTTTCCAGCTCTCCCTTGAAACCAAATATGCTTGAACTATCGGACTTCTACATGACTGATTCGATCAGTAGAGCTTCCCAAACAATGGCCAAATGTGTCAAAGCGGCAAAGGGACTCAGTACTGAAATGCCGTAAATTCTGTCATTAAAGTTCCAATGTTTATGTTCCATATTGTTATCAAAAATGAAATATAGATATATTAATAGGACTGGGCAGTCAAATGCTATATTATTTCTATCGGATAAAACATGTTTTTAGATTGTTTGATGCCATGATATAAAGTTTTTCAGCAAGACATAAAATATTCAAATTCTATGATTGTCTATAACATTTGATTTTTGAGTTAAGTATACGAACATGCCCAGTTCTATTTGTTAGTGTAATGAAAAGGTTCAGCAATGTCTGTTTTGTTTCGATTGTGGGTCTATGATGAATTGTGGCACCGAGTCACAGTTAGTCAAAGACTCACACTCATAAGTAAATAGGAACTTTAATCTACTGCATACATCTGTTCCTGCTTTATTATTGTTTACAATTTTGGATTATCTGATTTGTGTGTCTAAAAGTTTCTTTTCTTTATTGTCTATATTTAAGATTTTATAGCTATAGGTTTTAGATTTACAGTATGACCAGGGCAGAGGATCTGCCGGATTTCACCTCTGCGAAAGAATTTTATGAAAAATATGAACCTAAAGAAATTCTTGGAATGTGAGTAGTATTTTCCTTATAGCGGCTCGTTGATTTTGGTCAACAACTCCATGGTTATCCAGGGATATATTTAAAATTAACATTTCTAATTAATTTTGCTCAAATTTTGAATTCAGAATGCAGATTTTGTCAATTTTTAAGTGCCTTGGCAAAATGCGATTTGTCGGCAGGCTCAGATGTCAGAATTGAATCGAATAATATTTTGGAATCTACTTGAATATCCCAATCATTGTTTCATATTAAACAAGCAAAAACGTCCTTACAGAAAATTATAAAATGCATCAAAACTTTTTTGATTCTCTCGATTTTGGATTACTGTGAGAATTGAGTAATTTATGAATTCGCAAATTACTTCTCGGACATATTATGCAGCTTAAGTCGGCAAAAACTTTTTTGAATATGTTGAATTCGAACCGCTATTAATAGCTAACCAAATAATTTATGTTCTAACAAATCAAGAATTGAATATTTTATACGGAACATTGACAAGATAGGTTTGAATTAGGTTTTTTAATTACTATACTGGATTTTTACACAGCAACAAGTAAATTATTACCATCTTGCTAAGCAACAATAAACAGATGTTTTATAGCATTGTAGGAATTTTATTGAGGTATTTATTTGTATAGATACCACAAGCAATTACCGGTACAGTTTTTCTGTTCTATATAGTGTAGTACATAACATATGCTGTAAATAATAGGAGTCAAGATTTCACTGCAAAGTGAGACTGCAATTTTTATTCTTGTTGAATTTAATGATGGAGCGATATGTAATTAACACCTTTATATTATTCTATGATGTAGTTACACTCACTGTAGTCACGTAATAACATCTAGTTATGAATTCTAATGTCATTTTCTATTCAATCAGGAAGTGTATTAGGTTAACTTGTTGTTTTTTAATGTATTCTGGAAATAAGATTCAGTTATGCTTGTGGTCACCTATACTCTTAACCTCACATAAATCTCAATTAAAAATAATAACTTAGAAAAGTATGCAAATGAATCATTATATACCAGACAAAATTACACCCTATTAGCATAAGTTAGATAAATTTCATAATTTAATCATTAAATTTTATAATTGTTATAAATCATTTTATTAATTTCGACGCAAAGAACGTATCACATTTTATTCAAATTTAATCTAGTACTCCTTACAATAGATATAGTTCCAACATCCAAGTCTTTTTTCACATTTCCCTTAACTTAGTATATTTGATTACAGGGGAGTGAGTAGTACGGTTCGAAGATGTATACACAAGCATACAAGACGGGAATATGCCGTCAAAATAATAGATTTAATAGGAAATGGTGAATTGTTGGCAGAAGAACTGAGAGATGTGACACATAATGAAATTGATGTGCTTCGATTGGTTTCTGGACAAGCTCATATAAGTAAGATGAACTTTCACAAAAATTTTCTTGTTAACTTTTGCAAGGATTGCCAAGGGATGACAGGGTTCAATTTAGCATGAATAACTTCAAAGTTAGATACAAATAATGTATGATATTTAGAGTTGTCCTTATTGTTTATAGTTTAGTTTAAACATATTCCAAATCCTTTCTACGAATAGAATATTTGTTTCAACATTTCAGATTCGTGAAATCACAACATAAACTTTGGCATATATTCATATTTCACTGCGGAATAAACGAATTTAAGAAAAAATGAATAACCAAATGATTTTTGATCATAATTCTGGAATACTGGTTTTTGGTACTCCACTATCCATCATGCAGCAGTATTAAGAAACATATCAAACTTTATTGTAATAAATAAATTAACTTTGGTAAAATGACGGGCTCAAAGGCAAACAAAGCATTGTTGTATTTTTTCAATTAAGATTTTTTAGTCCTCGAAAACGCGATTTGACAACATTTGATTCAATTTCTGACTTTGTTATTTGTTCGGAAATGATGATTTTTATGGATAAGAAGTTAGAAGAACGTGCTAGAACGGGGTAGTGTGTGTTTCATCTGTAATAGTTAACTTTCACTTTTTGTTATCAAAAATTTCCTTTGGTTGACAATGAATCAGTTTCCAGTCTCGCATCCTAGTCAGATAATTTTTTTAAAATATATTTTGTCAGCTATGGATCATTAATGAAATGTGCCAACGAGACACGATTCATCTGTTGCACGTACTTGTCAAAATAAATTTTCTGATCGGAATGTAAATTCGATACAGCCAGGTTGAAACGAAAGTTTTGGATTTTATTTTGTGTTTTGGTTAGTTCAGTTAGTTGGTTTTACTTCTGGAGTTGGGCAGTGGTAAATGAGGAAGATTTCAACTGCAAATCAGATTCAAACTGCAATTTATTACACATTGTTCAACAAGTGAAAGAAACTATGCACTTTCTTTAATGGTTCATAACATGTTACCAATTGTATTTTTGCGAATGAAGTTGTCTCTGAACTTTTAGTACTGGGCAATGAGAATGCGCTTGTGTTTTTTGACCTCCTTTGTCTTGCAAGAAGCAATTTCAAATGATGACGTTGGTGGTTTTCACAAAATTAGAATATATCCTTTTTTTAAACTTCTTTGAGAATATAGTACAAGAAACTTCTTTCTCTTAGTGCGTATGGGATTTCCTAAAAAAAAGTAGGGTGACTTGCATAGTTTAAAGAATTTAAAATTTTTGGGAAATTTTTGTCCTAAGAATATTCTATTTAAAGTTCATAAATATTCAAGAATTTGAATCAAAATTAATTTGAGTGAAGTGTTCAGTGTCCAACCAGTCTAATCTGGTAGCAATCCTGTTTTGATCAGAACAAGGGCGGTGTACCATATTATTCTCGAATTGAACGGGTTATTAATAGCAAAACTGAAGTCCCTTGAAGACTGTTGTTTACGCACGTAACATCCCCGGGAGGAAGTTTGTGATGTTTTTCAGGTTCTTCATAAATAATATCGTATTTACCAGTTGGTAATGAATCACATTTTCCTTTCTTGGGATAAATATGTTTTCCATAAATTTGCCCTTTGGCTCGGTTCGTTTCGTTTGCCTTAAAATTTTTTAAATCGCCCACAGCTGGACAAAGGTTAGCGAGTGACTTCCCTGATGTCGCCGAGATGGTGCCTGTTCTTGAGAGAGTGATTTTATGCGGAAGTTCCGGATAATGCATGATAGGATTTGCCCTATATCTTCCTTCCTATTATTCTACTCATTATTATTATACTCATGTCTGTTGTAATAATGGATTTATGTTAGATTTAATACGAATGCAGGCAGTCTTGTGATATGAGTGACAAGGACACGCCCTCTTCTGTCATTCCTTATCACCGAATATCATTGAAGTTCTTATTATCGTCAAGTATGAGCCACTGATGGATCGCGCCTTTTTGACACGGTCCATCTGTAACTCGTACCTGAAAGCTCGAAGATTTTTTATCGGGTCCATATGACGCGTTAACGTGTTACGTCGTTCAACATATGACGCATTGTCGAGGGCGTCTGTGAAGCGTTACGCGTGAATGACGCGCCTTCCAGACGCAGTCCGTGATTGGTCGCTTCCGTAGGCGTTGTTTTTTATTTGAGACTTTGGACGCGCGAAATTCTCGCATGGTTTTCTTCAGAAAAATACGAAAACAAACAGAGACAGAAAAAAGTTTTTCAGTATCGCTGAATTCATCTAACTGGCTTTTTGATCGAAACCTACACGGTTTGAATTTTGAGACCGAAGCGCATTGTATTTGGTAATGCGCTTCTTTCTCTTACGAGAGGCGTGTTGCGAGTTTACCTAGGTATGAGTAAATGGACGCTGTTAATTAGGCTTGAATTAGAATTACAAGTTGAGGAAAGTAAAATGTATTTTATAGTGAAATTATTAGGAATTGCAAAATATATTTCTAATTAGTACAGTAAGAATGAAATTAACAATTATTAAGGTAAATAAATCGCTTCAGTTGTTTGAGATAATTTTACTTCCAAAGCGCGATTCGAACTTGACGGGGTTAGCAACAGACTATTTTTGAGTGAAATTGCGGAATTTGTGACCAGATTTGTTAAAAACAGTAAAATATTATTTCCGTATAATACGTAATATATACTCAACATATAATCATTATTTCATTATATATTATCGTCTCGTATTTTGCATTTGATACCAATCGGTAATCTATTTAGTTTAATATTGAAACGATTAGCACAGCGTATGTATCTTCCACTTCGGATTAAATAAACATGGAATATTTGCATTATAAGGTCGCGCCACTTAAAACTAATACGATTGGTCGGTATCGCCACGTTGACGAAATTTATTGTTAGTTCTTTTTGATGACAAATGTCCTTGAGTAAAATTCCATTATCTGCGCCGGTTACATAACGGCCACTCTCCGAAGTTATATAACCTTTTTGAACTAAAAATAAACAATAGAGAATCGACGAACCGTAGCCCAAGGGCAGCGTCTGACTAAAGAGGCACGACTGAGTCTGGCTAAAGAGGCATGGCTGCGGTTCGACAGCGCAGATAACGTTTCAAAGTTCGCTCTAAGTGTGGAAGCCACATTGGCTTCGTTACCAGTCTGAGACATCAAATTACGCGATGTTTTGTCACGTATGGGCCATAGATGGAATGCGCCTTTGTGGCGCATTCCATCTGTGGCCCACACGCGACAAAAGAAAATATGCGGCTGTATTGCGAACGTGTAAAGAGAGCTCGCTTCTTAGCGGTTTTTTCACAAAATTGTCAACAATACTACGTTGGTTTTCCAGAATTTCTAGTAGAGTATATATAGAGTAGTTGTGTATTGGGCAGCATAATTTAGTCAGACTTACTTGTACACGGAATATGAAATTGAGAGATTCAAACAATACAAGCGGTTTTGTTAAATTTATGAAGATGACTTTACCAGGTTAATATATAAATATATTGTTAATACTTATTGCTTCATTCAAGTACTTTTTAAGTATTCATTTGAGTCGCATTTATAATTTAGATAACGTAAACAAAATGTAATTTCTGTTTTTGTTCAGTGTTGTATGAATGGTATATTTTGCGGAATCATTTATAAAGCTTGAGAAAATTAATGCTGAATCTCAATTATCCCGATATTTAACCTATCGAACTTTGAATTATTTTCATAATTAAAATAGAGGAACACAAAGAAACTCCCCCAAGTACTCGAGCGAGTGCGTTACCCCCATATGGTATGTCAATTTTGTGTGTCATTTGAAATCAATTTTATCTTAATTGTGTATTCTCTAAAATAAGAGAACTGATTTTGAAATTTTGGGATAGTGGACTTGAGTTTTCTTTTTTTTTTATTTGCTCTTTGTTACTTCATTGCTCTTTCTGTAAGTTAATATGTTTTTATTCTTTTACAGTTGAATTGGTTGATGTTTTTGAAACCAGCACTTTCATCTTTCTTATTTTCGAATTGTAAGTTAGTTTTATTACTATATTATTTCTATTGAAAAATCCACTTTATTTTGGCACAGCCAGAATGTGGGGTATTAGTAACGGACCACACTTAGTTTGTGCGGTCCATAAGTAATCTACTACTCCACGCATTCAGAATCTTGTTCTACTTCAGATGTCAAAAATTTAATTGCTGTTTCTTCTGGTAAATTTAGACCCAATCACAGATTTTTATTTTGTCAAGCTTGTGCCACAGATTGATTGCGTCTCATTGTCGCGATCTATCAGTGATACATACGTATCGATGTATGGGCTGAATTTTAACGATTGAGGCCTCTTATGCATTATTATCATTATGAAGTTATTTGAACAGTTTTATCAGTTATATGAAGCTTTTTTATATCAGAGTAATTTTTTGATGTTTTTGAATAACTGGTATTCTGTCAGATTGTCCAAACTTAAATATTTCGATATAAATTAGGGCTGTTGACAAAGAATAAGATCCTCCTCATAAAATTTTCTGAACTATTCGATTATTTGCTAAATAAAGAAGGCGGGGAATCGACCGGGCGATTCTGAACCCCAGATAAAAAAGTCCCAAGTAGTAGCGCGAAGGTTTCGATTTTATCTATGTTTCGTACTCGTCTAAACTTGAAAGTATCAAACATAATCATGGTTAATTTTATAACTCAATTCCGGATGGTTGGTCTGTCGTAAAACAAATCGTTTTGAAACTTAACGGTGTGAATACCGTATTTACTGGCATACCAATAGTGTAGGTTGTTAGGTCATATGCCTAAACTTTTCCACCAATTTTATTGCTCTTCAAACCGTTTTGTTATTCAAAATAAAATTGAACTGAACTAACTGTTTTGTTAAGTTTGGGTCACTGATGGATCGCGTTGCCTATCTGTGATCCATGTGTGACTCATACTTGACAAAATAAAATTTTCCAACAGATCATTTTGGCGAAGTTTTTAGAAAAAAGATTTCCGATATTTGTCCAATTTCCTTAAAGTCAATCGAGACCGCGCAGGTCGTTACTGTCTTCAAACAACGCCTGTATTTGTTAAGTTGAATTGATAATGAAGTCTAAGTTTTATGACGAATTTTTTTTTTGGCGCATAATAGGACGAAAAGATTTTTGCCACGGTAATCTTTGAGCTGATCGAAACCGCATTGGACGTGACTGTCGACAAGCGACGCCCGTATTTGTTAAGTCAAGTCAACGATGAACTCGTTTTTGATTTATATATGAAAATAACGTCACCTCTCGAAAGTATGCTTTAGGCCACATGGAATTTCACAATTTGTCGAAAACAGTCATAAGACCGTGGATGGGTGAACGTTGTTGGGTAAAATATTAAAATTCCGTACGGTCTGAACTCGATGCCATGCTTGCAGTGATATACTGTAATGTCTAAATCAAAATCGTGCGTTTCGAAATGAATAAGTAAGTTGACCGTCTTCCTGATAGATGTTTTCAATAATTGGTAATAAATAACAATTTATATAATGAATATTTTATTGTAAATAATAAATAATTGTTTTTCTTAGCATACGGTACGGAATGATTTCTAATTTTCAATAGTGGAATCACGATGTTCGAAATTGACCACCTTCACTCCCTGTTGCCGGTGTGATTTCATTTAAAGAAAAAATAACTTAAAAATATACTGCTTTGGTATTTTTCGGTTTAGATTTCAGTCAAATTAAGAAGAAACAAGATTAAATCAAAAATATTTTTTCCACAAAAAAGGTTTGGCCAAAATTTCGACTGTTCACGCGCCGCCATGCTCGATCTATCTATCGTCGTCGTCTGCTGTTGTGCTTGATTAAAATTGCGTCACAGATTTTCCTAATGCCCGCAATCGCCATATGGAAATAGAGGGCAAGGTGTTTGCGATTAATAATGCATCAACATGTAACCAATTAACAAGATTGAACACTTTAATCTTCTCCCCACGCATTCAATCTGCACGACTTTGGTCATTATTATCGCTACAATAACTTGGATTGTTATTGTTACGGACTATGGTCAGAAGGAGGCATGATCTAGAGTGCCATACTTATGACATCAATAAATTATGCCGTATCGTGAAATTATAGCAAGTATGAATAAGGTATGGGTTGGAGTCGCAGCATTACTGTTTGAATACAAATCGGTCATACCAACAAAACTAGGTTAAAAAGACATTTCATATTTTATTTAATACCAATTTAAAATTTTTAAACTTAGTCTTTTCAGTTTTGCCTGATTTCTTTTACAGCCAAATTGGCGACGAGGTCTCATTTTTATATATACCGTCGATTTTGTTCATATTTCAACGATAAGGCAATTCATAGGACGTTCAGAATGATACAAGATTATGAATCGCGTAAATTGTGAAGCACGCGCCATAGATTTATTTTTCATCGAAATTTAGTCGGACCAAGGCCTGAAGTACTGTCGATGTGGATTAGCTTAGTACCTGCTTGATTTATCCGTGGTCTATGCTTATTGCAATACGTTATCTTGCACATTGGTAATGTGCGCCGGTTACATAACGGCCACTGACAGGAGTTATATAATCTTTTTGAACTAAAAATAAACAATAGAGAGTCGACGAAACGTAGCCGAATATTTTGCACAAATACCTTTTGTTCATTACGAGTGACTGACAGATCGCTGACCCGTGCTGCGTTTCATCCGGGATTCATACCTAGTGACAGTCGCGTAGCCCATTGACATATCATGTACAATCTCTGGTTGATGCTTGGCAAAATAAAATTTACAAATTGGAATATTGCGATACAAAAGTAAATAAAAGCAAGAGAGTCACGATAAATATACCCTGGTGTTGGAACGAAGATACTTCCCTGTAATAAATGCGCGTTTTTAATTGGTCACAGAAGACAAAATGAACTTTTGCTTGAAATGCGGTGTAATGATATTGATTTCTGATATAAATTAGGATTATATTGTCAAGCATAAGTCACCGATGGACAAAGCGCGTTCCATCTGTGGCTCATGCTTGATAAAACCTGAATTTCTAATCTGGATTGGGGTCACTTGGGTAATTCTTCTGCTCCAAGTGTCATAAACGTATCTGAAGTGTCTTTGCCACTCAAAACACTTGAAATAAAAATACATCAATTATCCATATCATTGATTCATTTTTTCTATCCTACAGACTACGTAAAGGCGAATTATTCGACTACCTCACAGAAGTTGTAAAGTTTAACGAGAAGCAAACAAGGTAGTGTTATATTTATTTGTTTTATAGCAACTTAAAAGGCGGGGTTTGTAATGGTAGTTCCCCTGGCTGTGTTTGTTTTCATGAAAGTTGAAGGTCGTTAACTTCTCGTTTTTGATTTCTAATGATGATGTCATATTCTATTTTTTGAAAACTCGCAATATTGATATTTATGATGGTCAACATTTGAATTCAGATTTTGTCATGATTTCAGCTTGGATTTTTGGGTCCATTAAACAATATATTCGTCGTTTATATTCTCCCTGGTCCAAAATAAAGAAATACAAACTGATTTGCATCTTGGATGTACACCTTCCTCTCACTAATGCTTAAAGTTCATGGTCTTTCATTCTCTTTGTTAAGCACAAAATAGATTCCCTGTAATCGTACTTAATATTGGATCGTGTTTTACTGCACTAAATTTAATGTATATGTACTACTAGTTATTATATAGTTATTTGTTAATACTACATAGTCTGTATTTTCGTTTGGTATTTATTGTGATTTAATTTTTTTTTTTACATCGTTGAAAATCCTTTTAGTAAGGGCTCTCTGAGGAAGTTCACATAACAAAGGCCAACTGACTGACAGACGCTGTTCGAGAATTCCGAGTCGGATATTCAAATCCCTAATAATATTCCATTCTACTGCCTGATTGCACACATTTTTACCACCTGTCAAAACGTCTTGCGCCATTAGATTTGAAATGTTATCAGCATCGGCCAGTGATGGATCGTCCGTGGCGTTTTTAAGTTTTTCACGGAATTGCACCATCAAAGCGCAAGCGTTAATTTCAACTGCTGTTTGAAACTTTCGCCGTAATCGTAAAAGTGTATATTTTATTGTTTATTTCCAACAGCAACGTTAAAGTAGTTCGTTCTATCTCAGTCAAACATTTTAGCATTTGAAATATTTTGTTAAGTATGGGTCACTGATAGATCGCGCTGTCGAGGCGCGGTCTATCTGTGACTCATGCTTGGCGAAATTAAAATTTCGAATTGTAATATTGCGATACAAAAGTCAATAAAAGCAAGAGAGTCACAGAGAAATATACCCCGGTGTTAGAACAAAGATACTTCCCTGTAATAAATACGCGTTTTTAATTGGTCACATGCGCTATGCGTGATACCTTCTGTTATTAAAGCTTGAGTCGTTTGTTGGCGTCGTTATTTCACTTCTTTCAAGCGCGCACGAACGTTATCAATAAAATCTAAGGTATAGATAGCTAGCGTAGATCGAAGTATATTTATATAGTTCTCATCGTTCTCTCTAGTGACTGCAACACTTAAACAGGTTTTAGAAATTCAGTTAGAATGTGTTTGTTGCGGAATTTCAGATGTCGGGAACGATCATTTTGAACGGATTAGGCCCATAGTGTTAAAAGAGAAGTGATTATTGTCAAATTTTGCGAAGCATGTTTTGGGTATTCCATAAGTTTATTGGAAAATGGTTTGAATCAAAAGGCCAAGAGCGAATATCCGAAATGAGCTATTGAAATTACTTTTTATTGAATTTACTGAATAACTATCCGACTATTCCAGCTTGTGCGTGCGTTAACAGTCTAACTGGTGTTCAATGTAATTGAGAGTATTGGTTCGGTATTCAGTTACGATGATGTTTCGCAGCCATTCCGATCCGATCTGCCAATTCACTGCTGCTTCGACCTTCAATACCAGAAATTCCAGGCAAATTTAAAAAATGCCGTCGATGAAATGCAAGTTCTAGTCAGGTTTACGCTGTCTACCAACTTTCAATTCCGCGATAAACGTGGGTCGAGTTCAGCAACGCGGCCTAGCTATAGTAGCGTTTTTGCCGTATTTTGGTATTACACTCTTGTAGCCATTTTTGCCAATGTCAGATCCTTGAGCCCTAATTCAATGTATTATAAATTAAATTTCAGAAACACTATGCAGTCTTTGCTAGAATCAATTTCGTATCTTCACAATAGAAATATAGTTCACCGTGATTTGAAGGTTTGTATGATTAAATACGTTGTTTTTGAATTTAGTAGACAAAATAAAATCACAGACGTAATATATAATTACCAAAGTCTAATATATTTTACTTGTTTTGTGATTTCACCGGCTTTGTCGTCGTCGAAGCAAAATCATGACGCGTGTCAAATTTTACCGCGTTGAACTTGACACATGTCATGTGCTACCAATACATGTAAAAGTGTGTTAATTTTTTGCAAATCTCGTAATTTTATTGCTAAAATAATAAATTTATAATAATCCAAAATCAGAATAATTTTATTAATCTTGTGTAATAACTCGGCATTATTGTTTATGTGTTCATTTTATTTCTCACATGCAGCCGGAAAATATTTTGCTGGACGATAAACTTCAAATTCATTTGTCCGATTTCGGATTCGCAGTCGTCTTACAAGAGAATCAATGTTTAAGAGGTAATATTTTTCTCTCTGTTTTTTGTTGGTTTCATTTTAACATTGTATGAACTGTGTCGGGTCAGGAACGCATGCGGTTATGCTCAATCGTCTCCCAATTGCAAATTTACGGCAGAAGGTTGAAATCCTAAAGTAACCATTAAAAGTGAAGCCATGGTCGAGTTCATGTCCTTGAAATTTGTTAATAATTAGTTATCGTTTATATGTGGTTCGATATACATTGTGGGCTGAGTCAAGTGAAATGAAGTAAATGAACCTGGCTCGTGTATAGGATATCCGAAGTGTTATCTTCGTAGTTATGGTTGTAAAATTATGGAGGAACAAATTTAATTATTTTGGAAAACCTGCTCAACTTACCTTGGATTATAAAGAGGTTTCTGCGACATTGTAGATGCAGATTTCATTTCTTTTTTTCTTCACTCTTTGCACAATAGGTTGTTTTGCTGCATTGAGTATTTTTCGGATTTTATTGTCTGTTTGATCGATTCATCATTCGCCATCGCATAACGCTACTTTGTTCGAACATATTCCGTTGAGTACGAGTCGCTCCGACGGGGCGCGCTCTATCTGTGACTTATACTTGACAAAATAACAATTCAGATCGGTATGTTCATATCCCGAAAGAAAAATCGATTTTATGTATTCATTTTTTTTTTGTAGATTTATGCGGTACTCCGGGATACATGTCACCAGAAATGTTGAAATGTTCTGTGGACGAAAGAAACCCCGGATATGGTCGAGAAATAGACATGTGGGCTTGCGGTGTCATTATGTATTCATTGTAAGTTGGATTTTGAATTTTTACAGTTGACTCGAGCATAAATCATGGATAAATCACAAGTATCTGTCGCCATGTTGCCGACGATTGTTTAATTTCATGCATTATACAAAATTACTTTCATTTGAACCAAGCATGATCTACAGATACGGGTACGTCGTTGGCATTTAATTAATATAGTCCATATTTGACAATTATGCCAATTGGTCTAACTGCAGATCATACAGGGGTCTCATCCTCGGCCCACGATTGGCCAAATATAACGTCTGGGAACTTATAAGTAATTATAATACTATTATGATGTATGTTTTAAGATTAGCCGGTGTTCCGCCATTCTGGCACAGGAAACAGATGATTATGTTTAGAAGGATTATGGAGGGAAACTTTTCATTTCCAAGACCAGATTGGGACGATATTTCCGAACCAGCAAAAGATTTGGTAAGTTTTATGTTTTACTTTTCATTACTTGTGATTTGGGATGTTTTCCGTTAGGAGCAGTTGCTGATACTACACCTTTCAGTAACAATACTATTAAGTTGAGTTGGTTCCTTTTGGGCACTACTTCTGGCCTTGCTCTTGAATGGATTTCAATAGATTTGATATTAAATTTTGGCCTCGAGGCGATCGACCGGTCTGTCCAATTCGTAACCGACGGAATCATGGAATATCACTTTCGCAATTAATTGATATTCGAAATTGAAATATTGAAATTTATAGGCAAATCAGTGTTTATCTTTCACACACTTCATGTTTTGTGTAAGATGCTTAATTAATTTTTTCCATAGCCACTTAAAGAGTGGAACACCCTGCCCAAGTCCTTGTACATAGGCGGACAGGGTTAGAATTGCCGGAAAGATTTAATTTTTTCACCAAGTAATGTTAATAAAAATATATTCCAGTCCGAGATGCAGACATTGGTATCGATCAATTAATTAAGCTTCGTATACTTTACAAATAAAAAAAGGCAAAACGTTTAGTTTGACAACACCTTCCGTGATATCACGTTTTGTAACGCATTCATAGTTATCTATCTCACTCGACTCCCTCTTTGTATAAATTCATTCACATTATTATCCCAATCGAAAATTTCATTTTGTCAAGCATGTGAAACAGATGGACCGCGTGTAATCGAAGCCATCCATCAGTTGCGCATGCTTGACAAAAGATGCTTTGAGAGAATTTTTCGATTGTGAAAGTAACAATTATTAAAAACATGTGATCGATCAGCTCAATTGGTAAATCGTTGGGAATTCGCATTGAGCTCCGCATTGCTGATCGTCCTGATGTAGGTTCGAATCCATTAGGGATGAGCATATGCGAGAGGCCTTTTGTTCACATATCCACAGCTTGCGGGTGCAGCTTTGGGGGGCGTAATCCTTCAACCAGGTCCATCGACCATGCGGTCCCTGGTTTGGATCTTGTGTCTGCGCGAGAGGTCGTGGTTGGCCGTGTGGTTATGCCGTATTCTTGGCTTTCCTCTCCCGCAAGATGAAAATGAGTTCCTATATTGCTATTGTTTGTATAGATCGAGCGACTACTGGAAGTTGATCCTACTTTAAGATTAACAGCAGACGAAGCTCTTCAACATCAATTTTTTCAACACATTGATGACGAAAACCGTTATTTTAGTAAAGCTTTCGATGCCAAACACAAATTTCGGGTGAGATGTTTTGATTGTTTCTATTTTTTTTTTATTTCAGATTCATTTATTATCTAGCTTGAATTAGAAACAGGTGCTTGATAGATTGATATTTACGTTTGGTATTCCCGTTTGTGTAAACGTTCGAATATGATTTAATTTTTTTTTTGTACAATATATGTATTAGTACCTTTTCTTCAAAATTTTGCCGACTGTAAACTTCAGTTCAACAACTGCCGCTTCGAGTTTATAATATTTTTTCAACCTACTATTCTTCGGATTTTTCGTCTTTGTTTCTTTTTAATTTTGTGATGAAATGGTGTTGGCATATTTTGCTTCTTTAGCTTTGTAGTGGCAAGTGTATTTCAGCTTCCCTTCGATTTCTGTAGTTAAAGATCTGGTGTTCGATTCCGGATAAAACCAGCCGACGAATTTGCCTTTATTTCAGTTGCTTTTTAGTATATCTACCAAGTACTTACTTTTACACAAGTGTGCCCTTTTTCATATTTTCTTCTTCTTTTCAGGTTGCCGTCTTAACAGTAATGGCATCAGGACGAATCGTTCGTATGTATCACAATCATCGTAAATCACTGTGCGCTGTGGCAAAAGAAGATCCATATTCAGTCAAGCCTTTACGTAGACTCATAGACGCTTCGTCATTCGCTGTTTACGGACATTGGGTGAAAAAATCAGCCGATCAAAACAGGGCTATGCTTTTCGAAAACTGTACAAGAGTCGACCAAAGACGACTCGCTAGCCTCGAAGCTGACATTGGCGGAAGAAGTAGGACAAATAGTGATTCGGTCAAAGAGGAATTCGACGAGGAGGATTTTAACTTGCGCCTTCGCCGTGTTTCCACGTCACTATCATTTGAAAGCGCGAATTATGAACGCGATATTCGATTGCACTAATTTGTACATTTTTTTGTTTCTCATTTTGCGCGTTTTATTTTTTTTCGTTCCGTTCGAAAATTTCTATTTGCATGGTGGATAATGTTGTCAGATGGGAAAACATCCCTATCACAAATTACCCTAACCCAAATTTTGTCAAATATGAGTGACTAATGGAACGCGCCGCCGAGGCGCGGTCCATCTGTAACTCATAATTGATATGTAATTTAACTTTGGATGTTTATTGTTGTGTATTGTGTTTACACACCTTTAAAAAGATAAAACTGTTGCTACTGTATGTTTTATCGTGCACGCGCCGCCCCATTGGGATCGGGTCGACGTTGAGTTTTCAATCTATGCCGTACGTTCCATTATCTAATGCACCCGTTTGAAAAATTGACCTCGGTCTATCAGTCAATTTTTTTACCCTGCTGCTGAAAACAAATTTTCCAAATTCGATGCCCATTCCACTTTCAACAAACAGAAACTAAGAGATAAAAAAAAGGGTCACCCAATCCAAATATCTCAGAAGTGCGAGTTAAAATAGACGGTTAGTGGTTATTATTTGGAATGTCTGAAATTTTGGAAGATAGTTTTAAAAATATATTCGAATTTCGAGTATAGCTCAAGAAGTACATTCTTTTTATGTCCCTGCCTATGGTCATATGGATGTCAGAATTTTTTTTTGCCAAGCTTGATTCACAGATGGACAGAATTTCTGTGGTTACGAATCATCATTGTTCTCTTATTTGGTCAGAATACTTCAACGAACCCTTTTTTCTAAGATAGTCATTAGGGCTTAAATGATTTTGTTTGGCGGACTTTATTCTTACTGAATGTGAATTTCTTTTCATTGCAGTTGGTTGCAACGTGAAAACTTCAATTTACGTTTTTACTACCATTTTTTTACGAGCTATGCCACTAGCCGAATTTTCTTGCATAAAAATTTAATTTTTTTTTAGAAGAGGCTGCTGTTATTAGATAAAATTTTACATTTTATCATATGAGCTATAGGAACATATTTTGCGTACTGTATGTGTTTTACCATATCCCATTACATGCCTTCCATTATATTTTGTGTATTTTCATGATGGATAAAATTGGATTTTTCTTATAACCCTGTTATGTCTAGCATGAGCCATCGATGAGCTGCGCCATGAAGGCGCTGATCATCAGTGACTCAAGCTAAACAAAAGTAGTGGCTATCAACCCAGCCCAACGAGTAATCGTCAACCATGGCGTAATACTTAGGAAGGCTAAGCCGCACTGGATGATCATATCCTTGCAACAACTCTAACGCTGTCCGTCTAAAAGTGACCATTAGTATAGGGGGTCAGAGTGATCCGCTCCGAGAAGTGGCAATAGAAAATATATGTATCTATTAGGTATAATTCGCTATCAGGAGTCTTATAGGTTGCTTCGGCATATATAGTATGAACTGCCCGACAAAGACGTGTGATTTTTCTCGAATTAATCACATCGTTTCGGTATACAATTTGGTTTTGTATTCATGTGCTCAAGCAAACTTATTTAGTTGTGTCTTATATGCACACGTGTTTTTTTGTTTCTTCTTGCCACACAACACTTCGTGAAAATTCACTCAAGGTCTTTTTTTATTGCCCCACGAGTTGTTTGATATAGGAAAAAGAATGATTTTTATGACCCAAAAAACTTGTATGGTGGATCGAATTGATTTGCTCCGGGTGATTTTTATAATTTGGCTTTGAATTGTATTTATTATTATTATTTTATTTTAATGATATTCTCCACGCGAGTCTTTATATTTATATATTTTTGTCATTTTGCTCCACATGTTAACTTGTAAAAATATTTCAAATAGATGAGAAATATACAGACCTCGTTTGCTATTTATAAACTCTTCTAGATACAGATAGTAGAGGTTGGTTTGATGCAACTGTGTGGAAGGTTTAAGAGTCTGTTAGGTCAGGAAGCTGCTTCGGGAATCTGTAAGATGTGTCTGCGAGATGAATGTGTATGTGAGCGGGTCTGGCACTGGGAAGGAACAGTGACGGGTCAGAGTGAATGAATGAACTTCATTTTACAGTGTGCGATTAAACAATGTTAACTATTTTATCTGGTTACGAGATTTATTTTGCGTCATGTCATTTCATCCAATGAGAAACTGGTATGATTATCGAGCATCTTCGCAAGGCTCTGGCTTACAGTGCCTCACCCAGGGACACCCGGTTTGTAATGATCTTGAAGCCTCTTCTCGTTCATAGATCTTGACCATACTTTGTGAGGGTTCGAACCCGCGTTATTCATCATATGTTACTTTTGACAGCTATGGCCGGTTTGATAGCGGTCCACAAATGGAGGTGATTCGGGGTAGCAAGTTTGAACAGGATATTTCAGACGTTTATTAATGACGCAAAATTTTTTCACTGAAAAGTTTTTAAATTTGACAGTGAAATCAAAATGACGGTGTCTGCAAAACTCGACGTGTATTTTGTGAAATATATCTTTAAAATGTAATAATTGATACTATTCATCCCTAAGAAAAACTCATAAACCACTATTCTTAGTGTACTTCATACATCGGTATGCTAACTTCACGTACATTGTGGCCTTTGTACTTATAACCCGTACTCTGATAGTTTCCTGCAAATGTCCTTGCAAAACGTCATATCTAATGAACTTTGGAAAATATCACAGGTGCGCGGTACCCAATCAGAAAAGTGTTGTCAAGTTATCATATGTTAAGTATGAATCACTGATGTCCATCTGTGGCGAATTTAAATGTCTGATTGGATTAGCTCATTCGGAAAACGTATTAGGATTATGCCCATTACCTTGCGCAGCTAAATGACCAGAATAGAGTGATAGAATAATAGAGTTTTTTCAGTTCAATTTTTTGTTTAAAATCTGATTCGCATAGACTTAATTAGCAGAACTCCGTTATATTCTTAAAATATTCCGTAGAAATTTTTCAGTTGGGTATAGGCTAAAAAATATAAGGATCGAAGGTCGGCTAAAGACCCATAATGTTGATAGAAAGAGCCATAGAATATAACCTTCATCATTGTATCCACATAATCGCTACAGCGAAATCCTTGTTGCCCTGGTTCGGGACGCTTTTTGATTTGATCAAAGCTTACCCTGCCTGTACCCGTATTATTTTAATGAATCATTGTTGCGTTTTCTGTCTTTTGGCGTTAATCTAGCGGTTTCCCTGTTTTACTATTTCGGTAGCTTTATCTGCGGCCTCCATAAGTTGAATATATCAAATTAGCAGGCGCGTTCTCCCATATTTTTTAAAACTATGTCGGCATTCAAAAATATCAACGATATTACACATGACTTGAAGTCGCTGGGATTTGAGAGTGGCTTGTCTGCGGAAGAGTTGAAATATCTTCCGCTTCGTGCGAGATCTCATGCTTTCACTGTTTGTATATGCGCTAATATTGCTTATCTTGTTGCAAAGTTGAACGAAATAAGGTAAGAATTTATTTTCTTTTATGTTGGTGAAACAAAAACATCGCTGTGCGATAGAACAGCTCGTTTCCTTAATTACTGAAACGATCAATAGGTACAGAAACCGGCTCGAAGGAAGTGGAAAATGTAAGCCGGTCAAATATCATGTGCAGTGTTGGTGCCGGTTAGCTCAGTTGGTAAACAAAGCATTGGGGATACGCTTCGAGCAACACATCTCTGATCGTCACGTAGCACGTTCGAATCCTGTGAGCGATGATAATTACATGCAAGATGTCTGCTGGACGCCTCGCCAGTGCAGGGTGTTTCACGTAAGTGCTGCTTACGGCTTCCTTCACCAATCAGGTCCATGCGCAGAAAAATGAGAAATATGATAAGCCAAGAAACCTTTATGATTTGGAAGACCTGCTTGAGATGTTGAAGTTCGCCATATGATTAAGCTGTATTCTCAGCTTTCCTCTATCGCAGGATAAAAATTTAAATTGTATTCTATGCTAAAATCGAAGTTTTAGGACGGCTTGAACCATTCAGTGGAATGAAATATTGAATATAGTATCGCCACCTAGCAGCACCACATTTTTTGCTGCATCGTTATTGATATTGTAGCCCATGCAACAAAGTGACACTTTTTTGTACTTGATAATATTTTATTTTTGAATTTCATCCTGTTCCTTATTTAGTTTATATTGATATCAGTTCAATCAATCTGAATTTTGACATGAACATTTGGCATTCTCAAAAGAATAAATAAAATAAGATTGACATCTGATTTTATTCGGCACAAAAAGCAGGACCTTGTGTTACATGTTATCATTATCTATCATCCCTGTGACGATATTGTTCTAAGTGATATAATCACTGATCACAAATTTGAACCCTAGTGAGGAAAGGTTGGGGGGACCACTTTGGAACTCCGTTTTTAGCTTAATTAGTAATAGCCAAGTACAACTTTATATGTTTCTGTACATTTTTGACTCGCTTCAAGATCTCTGCTATAGTTTTCGGTCGATTCGTTAATTAGAGTAACCCCTGAACAGCTTTGCTTCTGAGACAGGCATCTGTCTGTGTGAACTGGCAGAGTATCGGTACCTATGCCATCAAAGTGGCATCTTTCCCAATAAGCCCTATATTAAAATGCAATTATTCCAACTTGAATGTAGGACATTGAGGGCCATTTGAGTTGGAAACTCATCATACTCAGTATCGTAGTAGGATGTTACAATTGCAATATCAGCAATGGATTTATGCTATCCATTCTGCCGATCATACTATTCATTCAATGACAGCAAAATTGTTAAATTATGCGGTGGAACATTAGAGACAAGTTCATGTCGAACTGGAATATACGGTGGAGTGTAAATTATTGTTTCACTGATAATGTCATATTTGCTTAAATCAGGGAAATTTTGTCAGAAATCCGACATCCAGTGAATAGAAAAACTTTGAAATTTGTCAAACGTTTGAGTTATCGAGATGCAATAAAAGTTGGAATCATTGGATGTGGACGATTGGGAACTCAGATTGTAACAACTCTCACAACTTTCTCTGATGTCAGGCCTGATGAAATCATGATATCAACAAGAAGACCACATGAACTTGGTAAGATGAAAAACCTGAAAATAAAAATCAATTGAACAATCAAATTAAATTGAATACTGATCAATAGGGTTGTCTCCATAGTTCCGTTTGATAAACGGTCTTTAAAATTCACTAAATAACTATATATGAATAAAAAAGTTTCAACATTACAGAGAAACAAAAGTGCTGGTATTTTACAGAAAAAATGATTATCTGGATCTGGAATAGTGAAATAGCGAAAAAGCACGTAAACCCTCAAAGTAGATACACACATGCTTATTTCCTAATTAAATATTTCCTCAATAAGTATTCCTTCATGGACATAATTCATCACTACATAACATAATTCTGACATATATATTAAATTTTGATATTGCTAAGCTGAATTCTGTCAAAATTCTTACAAGACTGGCACAATGTCGGTCAAACATAAATTTGCTCACAACAAAAGAAATCCTAAACTTTTTAGCTTCTTTTGTTTAGAGCAAATTTTTCCAAAGCAGTATGGGTATCACATCTTTTGAGCGTGCAAAAGAAATTTAAATATTGAAATACACCCCAAGCAAAATAGGTCTAACGAAAAAAGCAGGATCTTAGAAGGAACCAACTATCAGCCGTTTGAAAAGCTAAGATCAAAATATAAAACCAGCAACTGCATTGTTAAGTGGAAAACATCCCAGGGTGGACTGAACAACTATAATTAGAGCGAACTTATATCTTAAGAACTTATCAACCGATAAATTGTTTTTCCAGTTTCATTCCGGGAATCAGGAATTGAATGTTTCTTTGACAACAATAGGATTGTACAAAACTGCCATATTGTATTTCTTGCATGTCTTCCTTGCCAAATACAGACAGTTGCTGAAGAAATTTGTGATAATATACCAAGAGATTGTATTATATATAGTGTGGTCACAGCTGTATCCTTACCAAGGTATATTTATTTAATGAAAAATTGATAATTTGCAAGGCATCAAATACAAAAAAAGTTAATAAACGAAATTGAGTTGTCTCGGCTAATAGCATATGCCAAAAACCTTCAATACTGCTACCGCCAAAGAGCGATGCTCGACAATCCTGCCAATTCCACACTAGATGGAATGTCAAGTCGCAAGATAAATCTCATACCTAGATAACTTGTAAACATTGTTGATTGCATACTGTGAAATAAAGTTTTACCGCACGGTTAGCTCAATCGATAAAGCGCTTGGAATTTGCTTTGAGTCACTCATCTTATTTGAATCAATTTCAGTATTTATTGAAATTAATTTGGTATATTAGTGAATCTTTGAGTTAAATTTTGTATAGCATTCAAAAACTGTCGAACCAGATGTGTCAGATCTGGAAATTAGATTTTGAATATATGTTCAGTTCAAATGATTCAAATACTCATATAGATGATTCAACAAGTTTTGTGAAGAATTTTTATAAAACTTGTTTCAAGTATAAATTTCCTTCAAAAAATTGTACCTAAAGAGCAGAAGTTTGTAGGGCATGAACTGATATATCACTTCCAATCCTCCTGAATGAGTTTTTTGTTAGTTTTTGTGCTTATTGAATCAAATTCAATTCAAAACAGTATATATGAAAGGGGCAAACATATCCTTTCAATACAAAATTAATCAATATGAACACCAGGTATTGAAAATTGTCAATTTAGCAATCACTAACACACTGGAAATCGATCCTATACTATGTTATAACCATGTCCATTACCAGATAGTTGAAAACCGTCTGCAAATTGGAACTAGAAGGAAAGAGTAATGTTGTCATAATACATGTAATTCCTGCCTTAAGCTTTCTTCTTCCTCTATATAACTAAAAATGATATTTCAATCTTTAAGATTGAAGCAATTATTCAGACACAACAATATAGTGAAAACGGATTTTACATGGCCAACACAACCTGATGATCCAATATGGCCAGTTGGTTGTGAAGTCAGTGATACTTTGAAGCAGGCTGAATTTGCTGAATTAACTTGTCCAGTCAGTGACAGAGCAAAAGCGGGTGCGTAAAATTGCTTTGATTCATTAAAATTTGGCAGGAATAAAACAACTTAATATGGCCTATAAACTATCATTTTTCTAATACAGAAAGGATTGAAAGTATTAATCGTGGGGGGTCTAAACTATTTTATTTATGTGAAACCATGATTTTGCTTTGTAAAACACAAAAGATTCTCAAAAAGTCATATTATCAATGATCAGAAACTTTAAAGATGGAAAGTCTTCCTCCCAATAGCCAGATATTTAGGATAATATTCATTTTGAATTTGGATTATTCTTAATTGATTCATTTCGTAGTGAAATAATGAATTTACTGCATGTAAACTTTGAATATTCTCAGAAAGTAATAATTTTGATAAGAAATTTCGCTATCATTTTTTTGAACAACATTTATGCTAGTGAGCTAACATGTTTTCGAATGTCTTCAGATTCCAACACAATCTGAGATTTTTTCAAGCATGGGTCACTGATGGATCACATCGCTAACTTCTGGAAGAATTTTTCGTACTGGGACTTTTGTACAAGATTTTTCAAACCCACTTCCTGGAGTGGATCATCCTGACCAAAGCCATGTATTAGCAGCCACTTATAGATGGACAGGATTTTTATACCCTGGATTGAGTGATAGACATGGATTAACGAGCTGAACTCACAGGGGCTCGAATCTGAGATATTCAACCTCTGACGCCGACATGGTAACCACTGGGCCATCTCATCCACAGAAAGATTTTGAAATATAGTAACAGAATAACCATTTCATTTTTACAGATGCAATTGTTTGGCCGAGTCAAAAACTCAGTGAAATAGCTCTGTATTCTGCCTTAAATAT
Source organism: Styela plicata (assembly GCA_963675895.2). Taxonomy (NCBI): domain Eukaryota; kingdom Metazoa; phylum Chordata; class Ascidiacea; order Stolidobranchia; family Styelidae; genus Styela; species Styela plicata. The sequence continues at coordinate 20,293,346 of OZ023140.1, forward strand.
GTGTCCAATGTTGAATATTACTGCTAATGAAGCCATTGATCTCATGAACGTTGCTTTCATTGGTCCGAATAGAAAAGAATTGGATTGGAGTAAATTTTTGGATGAAGCATCAAATGAATTTGTTAAAGAAGGGTAAGGAAATGTATTAATTGTGATATGGGTATGCCTATTATTATAGTATTCATATCTCTGTTTTATGCTACCGGTATATGCCCTGTAGGTGCAGGCTTTAGAATAGCCCTAACATATTCCCTGCGTGTTGTAAAAGTTGACTGTAAGGAAAACAATCCAGTGGTAGATTGTTTTGTCATTGCCCAGGGCAGGTACTACTCACTTCATTTTATTTTAGAGGTTCGATTCTATCTGGGATGCAGTTCGGTGATGGCAACCTAGTTATTCTTAAAATTAGGTAAATTTACCACAAAACTGGGTTACTAGGTAACCTAGTTTGACTTTCAAAACTAGGTAGTACCTAGTACCTTTTAATAAATTCGAGAGATAAAATTTCCAAATAGTCCATATTGAAAGCTTTTTTATAATGAAAATATGATTCGCCTAGTTTTTTTCAACCATGTAGTTGTAAAATAGGTAAATTTACCAGTTTAAAATATGAAACATAAATCTGTAAAAGTTAAACCAGGTAAGTTATATTTTCTTGAAACGAGGTAAAAATACTTTAAAAATAAACTAGGTAAACTATATCTTTCTGTACAATATGAAGTAGTAGCGACCTACAGTACAATATTATACGACATTGTATTGTAGGTCATTGGCACTTCACTCTGTACAGAAAAATATAGAATTAGAAAGCTGGAGTCAGAGTTGAAATATTTCATTGGCTACGTGCTTGCTGACCCAGATCCTCTAAAAACCTCCAACTCCACTCTACATGTTATTATATCATATTAGTATTCTTCCTCTGTTTCTTCTCAGAAATCTTCCGGTGTTTGATTTATTTCATGTTGGAACAAACGACACCCCTTTAACAGAAGTTTTGACAAATGATCTTGAAATCCGGAAATCACTTACAAAACGATTTTGCTTGGTTTTCGACCGATTTCGTTCAACTGATACAAAGACTTGACATGTTTTTGCTTTATTTTTATTGAATACTGTGATACTGTATGCAAGTATAGCTAGCTAATTTTGAGTTGGCTTTATTTTATATTTATCTGCAGATCTGTTAATTCGTTTTACCTAATTGGAAGTTTACATTAAACCGTTTACTATGAAATGTTCTATTTACTTTTTACTGAGATAAAACGCCCATTTTATTCGAAATGATCGTTTGAAATAAATATATTTGTAAAAATGGCATTGCGTCTGAAATGTTCAAATAAACTGTTACAAAGAGAGAGCATTGCAATAAATGAGAATTCGGCCAGTGGAAAAGAAAATCGGAGCACGAAAAAAGACTTCGCTGATGCCCATTAACGAGTGACATTGCTGAATATAATGACTACATGTGACATTATTACGCCACTTCCGGGAATAAAATAAAAATTTGTGAGACCAATTCAATGAATCTTATACAAAGTTCAGGTATGTTCTCTAGGAAGAAAAGAGGTAAAAATATAAAGTTATGAATGGGAAGACATATATTTGCAAACCTTTCTTTCACTGTTAGTAGGGAATAAACTTTAATTAATTGGCATGAGTTGCATATTCTCAAGATCACAAAATTGTTAAAAGTAATAATTGAAGTGTTAGAATAAAGTGCCGAGATCATCCCAAATGTCAACATGAAAAAGAAGTATTATATGGCTTGTTCCCAAATAACTGGCCACATACAATAAAATTGACCCGAAAACGTTATTGCCATCTCAGAAAACATTTATCTTATTGCTATGCCTGGGTTGCAAAGGAGTGCTGAGTAACTGTGTGCGCTGACCTCACTCTTGGACCACTAATACAAACGCAGTAAATCCTCTCTTGGAGCTTATGTCATCCTCTATTCTGGATAGTGGACAAGTGTTGTGATGAGGTCTGTGAAGATATAAAAAGCGCTCAACACTTGCCTTCTTATTTTTGACACTTTCGTTCTCCAATATACTGCATAAAAAACACCATTCGCGATGCAATTAGATGCATTGCAACATTTAGATGCATTTATTTTCAAATGTTATCTTGAATCATTCCATTTAGAATTGAATCTTTCAGAGTTCACTTCTATTGAAAAATTAATTATTGAAGCATTTTCTGTTCAATGATCAGATGAAATATATTTGTAATTCTTATCTCAAATTACCTAAGATTATATTTTAAGTGATTTTCAATTATAGACAAACATGCATATTGTTATGGAACCATCAAAACTGCCCCACATAAAATATATTTAACTTGTGATTTTGTGGATGAATGACATATGCTTCTCACTATATATATATATATATATATATATATATATATATATATATACCAAGTTAGCGTTATCTTAATGGTTTACCCGCTTTGATCATGCTTAAGACTGTTTTATACACATCAATATATTTAAAAAGTGCGAGTTCTTATACTCAATAGCTGAGAACTATTATATTACACTAATTTTTTTGGTATACCTGTCAATAAGTATTCTAGGATTGGTGTTGCCAAGAAAAAAACAACTAAGGCAAAGTCCAATTGATAAGTTGTTTATTTTGAGAAAATATCAATAAAACAGTGTTAAAGGGCGCTCTACTGATTTTCATAACTACAAAAAAGCAAGTAGACTCTCTCTAGTTCCTTTCGGAACCTCATAATTGCATTGGAAAATTTCCAATGTAATATTATATTGGTTTTGATTAGCAATGCAAGATGCTAAACAAATTTTGACAATGTCATTGTAAATAGAAAATTAGCAAATCAGCAATTAGCAATTTAAGAGATGAAACAATATCGTCTGCAAAAATAACAAATTTAGCCTAGTGGAAAAACTGTATATAGCTGGACTGAAATACAAAAAATTGACCTTTTTGGAATTTACCTTCTGATCTCTCTGGGGAATATTTCTAAACTTCCATTAAGATTAATGCAGTACCAGTATAATCTGGTTTGACTCCTATATAATTTATCTTCTCCTGTTGTGTTATTCTTCTGTGCATTCAGAGTGTGACCGAATAAATTCTTTAAAATCTGGAGCCATAATAGGGAAATGTCCATTGGTCCTTTTAAAGCTTATTTTGATAAACAATGAAATTCGAATGTTTTAAAATGCAATTCAAATTTTTGATTGTTATGCGTTTCATGCGATGTTATTGGGTATTGCTCTCACTTCATCTCTGATACCACAACATTTATTTTACCAAAATTTATTATTTAGAAAAGCATTATCACTTGTACCTTGTATTGAATATTGTTTGACATTTTTGTTAATATTAGTTGTTAATCCACCTCCCTGTAAAAAAATGCCTCGTAATAGCAGTCATAAGCAAATATGACTGTTGTTCCGTATCTTGGTTTCAAATTTGTTTGTTCACGCAGAATTTTGATTTAATTTAGTGACTTGTGAGCCCTTTGTCATAAAATTATGAATACTGTTTCGTAGAATATTTTGTTTCAAAAAAAAATTTGTTTGGTCATGCAAAGAAGTCTTTTTCAGTTTAATGTTAGCTGCAGACATATTCTATCTGAAAACCAATATTGCTTTTGTTAAAAAATCATTTGATGCATTGTTATGGTCCTATGTTACATGGCATTTGCTTTCTTGTTTATCAAAATAATGCAGGCTTGTAGCCGTTAAACTGTCCTATGCTCATTGTAGCATATTTCCATCTTAGTTATCTTCATGGTAAAACTGGCATCACATGCCCAAACTTCGATACCAATCCGTTTCCAGGTTGGGAGACTGCCAAAAATTTCAGTTATTCGTCTTTCCATGCAATAAAAACAGGCATCAATGTATTCCCACTTGGCAGTTGGCGAGTTGCTTCCTTTTATTACTGTATCAGCTTTCTGCCAAACCAATTCATTTTCTTAATTTCGCTTTTCTGTGCTTTTTATCTATAAATATTCCTTTCCAATGTAGTTATTTATGCCCAGTTGGTATGACCCCTTAGCTTTTAAATATTTCATTGTCTTTTGAATATTCTAATATTTTGTACTGTATTATATCTTTGGTTTTTTTTTGTTAAATGCATATCTTGAGCCCAACCAAATAAATTTCTTGAAATATTTTTTAAGCTTCCTCACAGGAAAGATAAACCCAGTTAATTCAAACCTCTCTTCTTTCGGACCACAAAAAGCCTTGGTCTAATGTTGAATTTGTTATATGCATTTAAATCATGCTTTGCCATTTGGTATTGTTGTCCACTTCATCCTAGGCAGTCTAAACAAAGCTAATTTTATGAAGATTTTCTTCTAGCTAAGTTTCTAATATAATGCTTCATATTGTGGAATGTTGATTGACATTCTCTTACTGCCGTAAATTTGTGCGAATAATATTCTTGTTTATATGGATTTTGATGGCCATTCTAAAATTAGTCATTGATTTTTGCATTGAAATTCTCCTTGCCAATATAGAATATTGCAACAGTTGTCATAAATAAGTATTGCTATTGTTCCATGATTTGATAAGTTTATTTCAAGTGAATTTGTTTGGCTGTGCAGAAAAGTATTTGTGTAATTCAATGAAAGTTTCTGATTGATATACCATCACTTAAATGTTTTGATCTTTTTTATGAAATTTTTTATACCAACTGATATATTCTTGTACTTGTTGATACTTTTCTAAATTATCAAATTTCAATAAAATATATTGCAACTTATTTCGTGTTTCATTTCTAGTTTTTGGATCTATTCGCAGTTGTTTTTCAATGCACTTAACGCCTGACCAAATGAATTCCTTGAATAATTTTTTATGCATTCTCGCGTAATGGAGCAGCCTATTAGTTCAAACACCTCATTTTGGTTGACCTCTCCCGTTGTTATTGCTGTCTATTCGTCCATCCATCTCTTCTAATCAACAAAGGAAATTTTTCCAAAATATTATAATCTGTGCCAGAACTTTTACTGATTACTGATATTAACTGTCTGCCAACATTTCTATTATTAGAATAAATATAGTTTTTTGCTTTGTGTTGAGAAAATTTGTTTAAGGCCATGTGACATTGAATTAAAGTTTCTTTCTTTAAAAAAAAAACATCTTATTCCCTGGCGGACTCGCTCCATATAGGTTGTAGCAGCATTTTAGAAAAATGATTCGAAGGCAGATGGCAATAAATAATATACAAATGATTGATTAACATGAAATAAAACTGCACCGAAAAATAAATAGGTAAAAACAGTGCCTATTATTGTATGGGTACGGCCGCATGTGTTGCCAAATCATTTTTTTTTATCTGATGCATCTGCTAGTCCTATCAAAACATCAGGTATTCCCTTCATTCCGCTGAAAGATTATTGTATATACCAACCTCGCATTGCTGAATCACGAAGCAAATGAACAAACATGGTTAATTTAATTATATCGATTAATGAGAGATTTGTCCATACGAACAATTTTTTTTTTTGAATTGATAATTTCACTCTGAGCAAGGCCGAAAGCAATAAAAGCCAACTAACGGCCACAATTAATAACAAAGAGCTTCTTAAAGATCTAGTACCAGCAACCGCACTCTATACAGAAAACATCCCAATGGAATAGGAATGAATAATCTTAACCCCCAAGTGTCAAGATAGAGACACGATATAGTCACCAAATACGATGTTCTTTACTATAATTCAACACAAAGGATAACATTCAGAATACAAATGCAATCTGATCAATGGATAAAAGTGCACTCGCTGTTATACCCTTTCTGTGACCATCCAAGCTAGCCTTGGGCGAGATGTTATATTTGCTTTTCGTCTGACGTAATTACAACATAATCGTCGTACACTTCGACGGTTTAGACTGACCTATAGCGGATAATATACGTTATGCATATGGACCAGACGTTTTGAGCTAACTTTTCTCATATGAGATAGTTCAAATCATCACCAGGTGTGAACAAAACTAATGCACTGCGTTGGCCATTGAGCAAAAGTCCGCGCAACGTAGTGCGTCGGTGTGAACGGGCCCTAAAATCAATGTTCGAACTCCTGATTGGCACTGGATGCAAATTTGGCAAAAATATGGAGACTTCGAGGACCGACGTGGGGCGCCTACAGGATAGGGTTTTTTTATCCTGCGGCAGAGGAAAGCCGAGAATCCAGCTTGAATATATGGCGAACTAAGACCTAAAACAAAGTTTAAAATGTACCAGCGATTATGTCCCAAAGAAACATTTGAAGAATGGCCGATTTTAGCACTATTTATTTAATTTATTTTGAGGTGAGCAAACACGTGTTACTTTATCCTAATGCCCTTTGAAACTTATTCACTAACACGTTTTTAAACTTTTTCAAAGTTTTTTTCCATTCCTTATAACTCTGTAATATAATATCTTTATTTGTAAAGCCTTTTGAGCGGACAGAAGTGTTGGCATAACCAAAATCATAAAAAAATATCCGGATGGGCATTTGATTTTATTTGGCACAAAAAAAGAAATAAACTCAGAACTATGTATCTCGTGCAGATAACAGTTCCCAATCGGGGTAAAGGTTTTTAGCTTGTCATATTTCCTGGGCGTTGCCGTTATTGCTGGAAGGAACGGTAAGCAGTGCTTGCGTGAACCACCGTGCACCGACGTGGCCCCTAGCAGACCTATCGTGCACGCTGTACGGGCACTGCGGACACATTATGGATTCGAAGTTTCCGCGTTTAACGTTATTGGACTGTGGATATTGATTAGATTGCAGTCACTACCGGCATCTTTCTGACATGTATTTTCAGCCCGCCAGGCTTTGGAGTTTGTAAAGCTAAAGCAGTACGGTAGTATTTTACTGAACTAGGAGAAAAGGGGAAAGCAATAAATCAACGAGAAACAAGCGTGCTTATAATACAGAAAAGGGTAGGCTTTGGGCTATTGGGAGATCCCACCCAAAATCAACGAAATGAGGTGAAGATTGAAGGGTTAAAAACCAATTTGCTGTATTCAGTCGATATTGGAAGCTGAAAAACAGACCCATGATCAAACAAATGTTTCAAAGAAACAGAACTTGAAGCTGTAACCTATCCAGACACTGGACATGTCCTTGGACTACGATCTGATGGTAATGTTTGTTTACTATTATTGTTTAGGCTTGACGTCAATGCTGTATGAGTGACGTTTTAACAAGCTGTTATTGTCCAGGCATAGTAACTTACACATGCAGTATATACACTAATCAAGTCTGTCTCCATTGTAAATTGGATACATTTGTATTTTGCAATAATTTGTCATGACATTTTGTGAGTACCGTAGCTTAGTCACTCAATCCCTGTGTGACTCTCTCTAAATGCATGTAACGTTAAATGTTCCCCCATTATTGTGTATTCTGTATTTGTACTTCAAAATCGTGCGAATAACCCTCAACAACGTTTTATTCGTGGTATTTGTGACTTTTTGTTTGATACGTTGAGTGAGCACGTATTCTACACAGGAAAAACACTTTTATCTAATTTGTCCCACCAAATATACTTTCTATACAGTATACGTAAGCCATGGACTATATTTGGCTAACTTTTTTGATGTGTGCACATGGAAGGTTGAGAATTATTGTATTGTTGTATAAATTCTGCAGTTCAGAGTTAATTAATAATCCTGAAACCTTTGTCATCGTGTTATATTTGTTGCTATCGTGTTATTCTATTAGTTTTTACCGCATATGTTTTTTTCTTGTGGAGCAGAGGTGTTTTCTACTGTTGTTGTTGTTATCTCTTATCAACGATAATTTGAAACTTTACGGTCAATTGCCTGTCTGTGACTTTTCTACTTGCGACAGGGATGTCCAAAACTAATCAAATATTCGAATACATTCGAAAATGAACTTATTTCAGAATAATAGAATATGAAATGTCTTGTCATTTTTATTGTATAAATCTTGGCCGATTCAAAAGAACATTTTGATTTTGTTCTCCAAATTAGTATAATTCATAAAGTGAATTGTGTACTATAATTTTTACTACAATTTTTCCTCAAAAAGTTTGAAATGCTCCCTTTTATCAAAAACATAGCTGAATTTAGAATGTATTCAATATTTCATATTCAATATTGTTTTTCGCAAAATGTATTTGAAATAGTAAAATACTCTGTTTTGGCCATCCCTGGTAGACAGTATAGCGCTAGCTTAACTGCTGTCGCTTTTCCTTTTTTGTGTGTATGTGAAATAAAATGATGAGTGCAATCCTGATGAGTCCTGATCAGCGATCATTTGATGCACATGTTTTAAATCTCAATCGCGGTTTTGCCAGTTTCCTGAGTCAATTGTCAACCTTTGTTTGTTGTTGTTGTACTAATGTCATGACAAGATTCAAAATAAATTCACTTGCTCACTCATTTACTCCGATTTTGATATCAATTTGGCATCAGATGACAACTTTGAGATCAAATCCCTTTTTCAGGCTTATTTTGCTGTTTGTTTTATGCATTAAATCTATAAGTAGTAATTACGGTAAGCAATATTGAATATATATGGTGCACAGTCCTACCACAGATAAGCTTTTGATTAAATTGTGTCTGCATCATTCATTGTTCATGTTAAGATGGATTTCACTCGTGTTCTGTATATTTTTATTCTATCCTGTCATTCTTGTGATTTAGTGGACTTTCTGAAAGTGACCCACTGACCCCTCAAGAATATGCTTCGATTGGACTCATAATCTATTGTGTGTGCCACATAGTACAAACATGAGTGCAGTTTATTCATGAATGCCTGTGGTTATTGGCTGGGTTACATTACTTTCGAATATTTAACCAATATCTCTGTTTTCATCCATTTAAATCTGTACAAGTTGGAATTCGTATACCGGATATATATACCGTAGGTTAAATTAACCATGGATCTGTAATTCAATTTTGAGGGGGAAATGTAGGGAAATTTTATTTGTAAAATAAAAATTTGAAAACGGAAAATATTATGCTGTCTGCAATGTGTCATGGGATCCCAACCACCCGCTTATCTCATACATTATAGGATGGTTTTTATTACAAACATGTGATACGGTATTAACAGCGACACTCATACAATAATATTGGGGGTGTATATAGTTTTATTATCAATATTATAACAAGTTTTCACACAACGCAATCATGCAGAGTTCAGGACAAAGCATGCCTATGGCTCCACCATTTCCTGCTCAAACACAATGGATGGCAAAACCAGGATCTATGATGGGATGTCCTCCTGGACTAGAATATCTGACTCAATTGGACCAACTTCTCATTCACCAACAAGTTGAACTTCTTGAAGCGTTCACTGGTATTGAAACTAGGAACAGGTATGCTATCAAGAACAACCTTGGTCAACAATGTTATTTTGCATATGAGGAGTCTGAGTTTTGTCACAGGATCTGTTGTGGAAATATGCGAGGTTTTGACATGCATATTGTTGATAATCTAGGACAAGAAGTTCTCAGAGCACATCGTGAATTCAAATGCTGTGTAGGATGCTGCTGGTGCATTAAAGGTGATTCGTGCGCATTCATTGTATCGGTAGAATCTCCAGTTGGTGTGCCCATTGGGAGAATTGTGCAGCTTTATTCATCATGGAAGCCAAGATATGCTATTCAAAATACTAACAATGAAACCGTTTTGGTTATCCAAGGACCATGTTGCATCTGTGCTGGACCGTGCTGTCCTGATGATGTTCCATTTGATGTTTATACTGCAGATGAGTCTCAACAAATTGGCACGTTGGCACGGCAGTACTCTGGATTCACCAAAGAAATGTTCACAAATGCTACTAATTTTGGTGTAAGCTTTCCAATGGATCTTGATGTGAAAGTTAAAGCTCTTTTACTGAGTGCAACATTCCTGATTGACATGATGTTCTTCGAAAATCAGAATCAGTGATTTTTTTCTTCTTTGCTCACGGATGTTTGCATCTTGTTTAATAAAGTTATAACATGATTACTTTCAATTACAATTAAATTCTAAAAGGTTTGATTTTACATTGTTTTTACCAGTGGAATTCCAAGTGTTTGATTTTTTAATGAAGTAAAGATAAATTTTATGTATATTTTATCTCATTGCCCTTTAGTGCTTTGAGGAAATCTATTCCAGAAGATTTCTCTAACTTTGCCCAATAAAAAATTGCTTTTGATATCTCTTCAATTTACCGGATGTTAATATCGCATTACTATTTACCTCTATCTAGTTTTGTATTCATTACACAGTTTCATTCTTTACTGATAAATTTTGTATATTGCTTGTAATATATTGATGTCTTGCTATGCATCAATTTATATTTGTGTTGGATTTTGGAACTACACTTCCTGTATTTTCCTATGTTTCTTATCATCTTATCATGTTTATTCAAATGTGTAAATTATTATACTAATTGTTTATAAATTATTACTAGCACTTGCGGGAAGGATGCGTTTATCAACTATCCGATTAGTCGGGTTTTCTGCAATTGTGATTGAAATTGGTTTCGGTTTTCGAATATTCTTACACTGATTGTTTTGCAAAATGCATAGAATGTAGTTAAATATCGGTAATTTTATCTGAAATATTGAAGTATTTATGCATATATATATATATCTATATATATACATATATATATATATATATATATATATATATATATATATATATATAGTTAATTTCCAGTACCATGTCCTGTTTAATCTAAAGTTCCTAAACTGCAAGCCAAGGATAATCCTAACTCATAGGTCACAAGCGTTAACTGAATTTTTTACTGCATGATTAATCTCATGTAATTTTTGTTGTCAGAGCTGTACTTACAAATTGTTGGTTGATGTTAGACATCTGACATAAATTTTTCTACAGTCAGAAAATTGCTCTGAGTTTTGTTAGTCACTGATGTATTGCGCCGTTGAATTGCAGTCCTTTTATGATTTACAAATTCTGACTGGGTCTTGTTGTCAGTTCAACTCTGCTTTATTTTCACATTCTGTCAGTAGATTGGGCTTGGAACGATCCGAAAAATCAATTCAAGTTCACAACTTTATTTTTTGCCTTAATTTGCCAGAAGTATTTATCGAGTTTAATTCTTTTTCTTTTATTGTTGAATTTATTTTTAACATGTTTACTAGTAATTACTAACTTTCAGTGACACTATGAACTCAATGAATATTAGAAATTTCAATTTTTATATTGTGAATGAGTTTCCACTTCCAGATAGGTTGTTCAAAATTTTTCATAATCACAAAAAAATTATCAATGTAACTGTTGGAATCAATGAATTTAACAAAATATTTTTTCAAATATCCTGATTCACAGCTTGAGGCATGTATGTATACCTACATACAATTTTTTGGAGCTGATATGCGTCTGAAATAATTCAAAAACAGTTGATCCAAAAGTGGTATTCACAATTGTAAGAATTGTGATATTTACTGATTATTTTATTGTGAGAGAAAAAAGTTTTAAAAAATGATAAATTTTAATTTTAGTCCTTTTATTTTCTCATTGCCATTTGTAATTATCTATTCCACAATATCGGCCAATTTTTCCCATTCAACAATTCAAATGATCCGTAACATGAACATACATCATCAGACTCATCAGAGGCTGGCAGAGTGCTAGCAACACTATTGCCGGAATAAAAACAGGTCCCATCTAAAGAAAATCTACCAAACTTATAGCTATTATCGAAATGTGAATGTCTAGCTGTATTTAAAATATATGAAAATTTCCAACTCATCACTGCTATTGCTATGAAATAGCAGTCTTGATGGTTTTCAAGTCTTTTCAATTATCCAAATTAGATGAAATGAAGACAAGCAACTGTAATCTGGAGCCTTGATTTGATGAGAATCTATGGAACTTTTTAAAAGAATATGAAACTGATGTTTCCAAATTTATAAAAACTATGTAAACTTATACCGGTACCAGTGATTTTGGATATCTAACGGGGTCATTTTTCTGTGTAATTTTATGATCGTTCACCTCACGACTTCGCTTGCTTCAGTCAATGTCTTGCTTATTACACACAATATCGCATTCAATGTGTATTTATCAGAATATTTACCTATTCCTTCTAGATATGTAACTAATAATATTGCATGTTTTATATTAGCAGATATTTAATAATAAAGTTTGCGTTAATATGTCCATACCAAATGTGATGTTGGATGATAATGAATTAACAGTGCATAGTGTGAATGTATGGATTCTAAACGATGTCGTGAAGATTATGCTACTGAAATTTCGGCCAGAATGATGGAATCACAACGACTACATTACCTGGATAAGATAGGGCGAGGCCAGAGCCTACTAAAATTAATTATTGTGGCCGAATATGTATGTGTTTTAGAAATATGGTGGTCTCATTGTGTAGCGCTTCTAACTCAAGGGTTCTTAAACATTTTTAAACTTGAACTACGTATGAATTTAGTGGCTGGTAATTGTTATGTTATAATCATCTATAGCCATGTATATTGTATATACAAGGTATAAAACTATATATTAACTTGAAAATATTTAGAAATGATAAACAATCCTGTGCCATTACTTGTCCATCTTATTACATTGATCAAAGACATGTATGTTCCTGACCAAAATATCGAGCTGAAAAATCTTATCTCAATTTGTATACTCTCACATTGTGTCCTCCCCCTGTTTTGGATGTAAAACTGTAGTAAAAAATGTTTAGGTAATAAAGGTGGATAAATGTAGTTATTGTTGGAAGAGACTAAATACAATGGACTAACAAGTTACCCTTACGTTCATCAGTTCCTGTGGAAGCCCCATGTATTTTTCTTGAAAATTTAGCCATTTTGATGATATTCTCATGTAAAATTGAAAATTTCGTGAGGTGCTGCCCCTCGTTTTCTTTGCTGTCATTTAAACATTAGCAACAATCTTTTTTCAAATCACTTCTGCAGAAAATAGTCACCGAGTGAGCAATTTGACTGTGCTTGTTTCCCTTGATAATTCCCCCACCTACCTCTGGCGGATAGTTTGAGAACCACTATACCAGAATGATAAAATCCCCTACCAGAAGTCCTGATTGATCTGATCTTAAGTACCTAACAGAATTCAAAGAAATATTTATTCAACAAAAACAAACAAATTTTGAGACAACAGCTGTTTTGAAATATCGTAACTAAATATGCCATGAAAAGTTCATTCGTTCAGCTTGTCATTTTCCTTATGAAGAACCTGTTGCCACTAATAAGAATTCTTTTAACTTGAATTAAGTAGATAAACTTGATGATGTGCTTATACAATTGAAGTTTGAAGCTTCTATTGGTACAAATCTTGGTCGGATTGTGAAATGGTGGTCATTCTAGAGGTCTTATTATGAGATTAAAAATTGTAAACATATAAAGATTACGGACATCTCAAGTCCAAGCCCATGGGTCAGACCCATGCTTTATCAGGAACAATTCTTTTAAAATGTATTCTGTGGGTATTAATTCCCCATCTGGCAGTATTTGATGCCATTTTGCTGCATGTGACATATAGCCAAATTTTGTTGGAATTCAATTTCTGATGCAGTTTTATGAGATGCAAAAAGCTTTACTTCTTGGAGCTATGTTTCTGGTTAATTGGATGTGGTTTGAGAATGAAAGACAATAGTAGCTAACTTGGTAGTAATTAGTGAGGCAGGAATACAGGATACATACATCAAAATAGTTAATGTTTCAAACAACTCTTTAATGCCTCAATGAAAAAGGACGAAAATTTAATTTTTCCACTGCTTAATCGTGAAATATCACCTTCATGTTTTTCATTCTTCTAAAAACTGTTCTAAACTCTTCTGCCTGTGGTGAATATTCATGAGGTTATTTGATACTTTTGTTAGTGAAGCTTCGAAATTTATTTCTTACAGATCTTGTTTTTATTTTCATGTATTTATTTTTAAAGGATTTTATTGCCTTCACATTATATTTGGTTATCTTATTGCTATTTGGTTACATTTTAAATTTGTTTTTGAAATTGATCATGCATTATTTTGTTAATTTTGCATTTAGACCATTCCGCCCACTGTATCTCAATGTGAATAAGACGTAGACATAGTTTAAACTAAATTGCTTATTTTATGCTTGGTGCTAGGGATTTAAAAAAAATATTATTGAATTGAAAATCATAAATTATGTATTTCTAAATGTAAATTCATTTCTGACACATCACTGTACTTTATTTTGAACAGATTTTAACTTTGCTCGTTAATTTTTCGTAAGCTGTATAAACATGGAGAGCTCAGGACATAATATTCCAATGGCTCCACCCACAGGTGTTGTCACAGGTCAACCATCTTGGATGGTCAAGCCAGCTTCAAATTTGGGTTGTCCACCTGGCCTCGAATACCTTACTCAACTTGATCAGGTACTCGTTCATCAGCAGGTTGAACTGTTTGAAGCAATGACTGGAATTGAAACAAAAAATAAATACGCTATAAAAAATTCGCTCGGTCAACAATGTTATTTTCGCATATGAAGAGTCTGAATTCTGTCATAGATTATGCTGTGGATCGGAACGTGGATTTGACATGCATATTGTAGACAACCTTGGTCAAGAAGTAATCAGGGTTCATCGTGAATTCAAGTGCTGTGCTGGTTGTTGCTGGTGTGTCAGTGGTGATACATGCGCCTACACAATTGATGTGGAAGCTCCAGTTGGTACAAAAATTGGTCGAATTGTACAGCAGTGCTCATTCTGGAAGCCTCGCTACGGCGTACAAAATACTCAACATCAAACTATCATGAACATCAAAGGTCCGTGCTGTGTTTGTTCTGGTCCGTGTTGTACCAGTGATACTCCTTTTGAAGTTTTTTCTGCTGATGGATCAAATCATCTTGCGACCATCGCTCGTCAGTTTGGTGGTTTCACTAAGGAAATGTTCACTGATGCCAACAAATTTTGGAATTCAATTCCCAATGGATATGGATGTGAAAGAGAAAGCATTGCTTCTTGGTGCAACATTCCTGATTGATATGATGTGGTTCGAGCATGATGATAATGATAATTAATGCGACAAAAGGTTATTGAATCTGAATAATTGTAACTAAACTAATATAGAATAATAGATTTTATATCCAAAGTTTCTTATTAATAGAATTGTAGTGTTAATTACTAACGTATTTCCATAGTTTTTTAACATTCATAATTTCTCGTTAATCCTAAACTATGATAATTTTTTTTTTTTTGGATTTATTAATTTTGTGCTGGGTTACAGGTTCTGGGGTCCATGCTATTTTCTGCGAATGGACAAGAAAAGCTTCAGGACCATCAACACTGCTATTTTATAGCAGTTTTGGTGATTTATAATTTGGTTGCTACCGGTCACATAAAAAATATTTTTTATTTCTCCAGCAAGAAATATTGCCCTGTGTCTGAATAGCACTGTCGCTGTCATTCTGTCAGTAACCCACATAAATTCGGAATATTATGCTGCAATGATTAATTCCTTAATTTGTCTTGTAATGGAGAGCAGATGTTGATATTTAGCACTCAATTAAAAAACAGAAATTTCAAAGCGAAATGTGCTGGAATAGGCATAATATAACAAAGAAATATTATAAATGAAAACTCTCATTCTAAAGAGTGGAATCGAATCATTTTAAGGAAATTATGCTAGGACTTGTCTTTCTTTACAACGACTGATATCAATATTTACCATTTTCTTATCTACCATTATATTGGTAGAGGGGGAAAATGAGGTTTACATAGCGGCTGGGATATGATCGCATTGCTTCATTTTATCATATCATAAATACTTCCTTGCACCATGCTTTTATTAATTACTTTTATCAACTGTTTGGATGATTAAATAATTGTATTTTGCACAATATATATATATATAATGTAAATGCCATCACTTTTGAAAATAGCTAATAGTGGACTATTTAACTGTTTTATTATATTTAACTAATGCTGCACTACAATATTGCATTTTTCTATTAATAAACTGAATTTTCAAATGTATATTGCATTTTTTATAGATTGAATATATTGCATGTTAAATATTACTGATTGAACCTAAATAATTACACATAAATAGTAAGAATATGATGAGTTTCATAACCTGTATTGGAGTCATTCTACCTACCCCTACCAGGCTGTCTTGCCCTATTTGCAATGTTCTAATCCATTCAGAGGCGTATGCACGGTGACAGCATTTCCTTTTCCTCTGGTGTTTGAATCTTGTTTATCTTCGGGTGTCTGAAATATCTTTATTACTTCGAATGGACAAAAAATTTTAATACTATCAACACAGCTATTTCATAGCAGTATTGGTGATTTTGAACCTTTTTTCTTTAGTTTGTTTGGTGTCATACACTAGAAGGAGGTATTTTAGTCTCCTGGCAAAAGATTTATCATGAAATTTTGGCAATTTGTTGTATTTTCTTGTGATAACAGTCATTTGTTTCAGATGCCTCGAGTAGCAGGCTTTCTGCCATTCTGGACATATCTACTTATCCTAGCCCTTAGTATGTATTAGATAGTATTAGCGTGAATTCATTGTAAAATCTGATACCATTGTATCATGATGTACTGCAATCCCAGTCAGAAATTCTTGTTTGAGACGTGTTTTGTTAATAACATCTCACTAATGGATTGTACCATTGAGGCGTGGGCTCATGTTCAACAAAATTTCATTTTGGATTGGAATATACACGAATGCAGTGCACGATGTTTACCTATTTTTAAACTTTCTCATCTTTTTTAAACCATGCAAGTTTAATATATTTGGATATATATTTATTGAATAACTTTAAATAATCTTATTTGCAGTAGTGCTGATGATTTTTCAAGCCTTTTAATTGATGGGTAATAAGGTGACATGCTTTGTGACGTCCGATAAAGCAATCAAGATTATCAAATTGTTACTGTTTTATATCTTCAATATAAACGAAAACCTCAAATGTATTTTATGAACTTCCTATGTTTTGCACAGCAGTCCAAACGCCAATTTCTACTGTTTCATGTTATACCGTCATATTTTATATTTTTCAGTCATATAATATCTGTTTATAATTATATCCAGCATCGATAATGTCGATAGCCAAGCATTGACCATGCAATATCTATGTGCGGTCAAGCCTCAGTTTTTTTAGAGTCCTAGCTTCATTTTCTATCAAATTAATTACTCACCTAATCTATTTACTCATAAAAAGGTTCATACCGTCCGTTCTTTTTTAAAATAGAATGTTTGTCAACATTTTTTAGGTTTAATATACTTTTATCGTTTTATATACTGTTTTAGTTTTTCTTATCACCTAAAGGTTTTTTTTTAATCAGTTTGTTGTGATATAATATCTGATCTACTGGATAATGATGCAATTAATTTAATTTCCAAGATTATGAATGTAATGTTCTGATTTTTTTGTGTTTTAGTTTTGTTCATATTTCATTGAACAGGCAGAGGGAGGGGAAAAATAAAATCTAGAATTGGTTTTCAATCTTGATCTAAGTCTTGGAAGATTTGCCCAAATTATGTTCTGATGAGTCACCGGTCGATCCTGCCTCTTAGCAATGACTATCTATGCTTTTGTTATCGGAATCATGCATTTTAAAATTATATTATGAGTTATGCTGATGCATTGTTAATATAATCTACTTCATCGTGGACTTTTGGGAGAATCATTTGAGAATTTTGCTTATATAGTTTGCCTAGTTTATTAGCAATAATCGTGTACTAATGTTTTTAGACTATAGATTAAAATTATTTCCTGATGTTGGACCATGACCGTCGTTCGTACATCTTTGCAATGTCTGCAGAAAATAGTGAATTGGGGATGTACAAATGATTCTCACCAACGATTAATCACAGTTGCTCAAAAAAGTATATACGGTAAGCATTTATGATTTATCTAGTATGCCATATATATACAATAATTATTTATGTATTGATTTTTAGTTTCAAAACTAATATTTTAATGAATGAGAGTCAAAACTATACTTGTAGGTGCATGATTTGTCACTCAGTGCATTCTACTATCTCTGTTAAATCTAATATAGGTACTATAAATTTTATTTATATGCATATTTGTCAAGCATAAGTCCCTGATGGATCACGTCGCCATTACGTGGTCCATCTGTGGCTAATACTTGACAAAATAAAATTTATAGTTGGAGTATGGGATTAATCGGATCAATCGGGTATTATTATGACTGTTGCCTACGACTTTGCAAAGAGGGAAATTCCTATGAAGAAACAGATTATGATATTTGTTTTTTTATTATTTAATGAGCCTTTTTTTAGTGTTTAGTAAATTTTGAATATCTAAAAGCTATCTATTTTGAATATCTAATTTTAAATGTCTATTTAATTAATGTCTATAAAAATCAAACAAATGGTGGTTTTAGTGAGTAAGTTTTGAATGTGAAGAACATAGATATCGAATGCTTGAATGTACATGTCCTGGAAAAACTTATAAACATGGTATAACCGTGTGATGAGTGTGATGACAAATAACATTCAGATATCGATCGTTACCTATGTCTTTCCCACGATAGATATTACTACAAATTCGAATTCCTCATAAGATTTATAAATTTCAGTTGTCACTGATGTCTCTTGGAATATTCTTGGGACCTTACTTTCGATCAAACTTTAGTAAAGATTTTTGGTCTTTTTAGATTGGACCACTCGCTCATATTCTGCAATCACAACAACTGTTTTGTCACAGAAGAGTCCTACGTTTCAAGTGGTAATTTATTTGTTAAAAAATGTTAAAACTTCTTTCTATTATACAATGCTACTATGTTTTCAATGTTTAGCTTTGAGATATTGAAAGTTGAGAAATCAGGACCTGTTCAAAATAAATCTTCAGCCCACTTCTTTCTTCCTTAATCATTTGTCAATCTGGTGCACTAGTGCAGAAATATTTGACTGTTAGCTCAACTTTCATATTATCATTCAAATATTTGTGGGTATTGTTTTGTGAGTTGTGATTTGTGTCAGTATGTTGTGTTTTTACGATTGTAATAACTCAAATATTACTTCTATCGACTGGAAATTTTATAGTCTGATCATGGTTTGGTCAAAGTATTTTTTAGCGTTCATAAATTTTCTTGTTACGGGGCGACATGAACATATTTGACATTTCATGCGGATTTTTGCATTCATGATGATGTCAAAGCAGAAATTTATACATTGTAATTCATTTATCATCTCTCATACTTTAAAAATTCCACAATAGTAAAAAAAGTTTGTTTTAACATCTATTAGTAGGGACTAACGAACCCAATTGAGTATGAAACTAACATTTTAGTTGAAATCATTTCCAAGTCTAGTGTCAAAGAATATCTTAATATTAAACTTTACAATAGTTTAATTACCTAATGCTTTTGAGATTTCTGGGGTGTCTGCATGATGTCCACGAGGTTTCGCTTATTAATACAGTGAATATATGATTTGATCAGCTACCGGTATCACGTTTTGTTTTTTCTGTATATAAAACCCTTTGAAGTGAAGAATTTCCTCGATAGCCAAACAAAATTGAAGAAAGGACAATTTTTTTTATATTTTAAAATAATTTTTACTATGTTTTCAGTGTCATATTGATCCAGATGGAGGCGTTGCTAATTATGGTAAGTGTTTCCTTACCTTATTGAATATTTATATAATAATGGGTGGTCAAAGAGCAATATACATTAATAATGTATCAGTTGACATTTGTTCCACTTTACAGAGGTTCCGAAAGTTACCTTCTACAATGAGTTGGGTCTATCTGCAAGGGATTTACGATTTCAACATTCACACATGCTTTGCGCCAGAAATTCAAAAATGATTTTAAGGATTCAGGTAGGGTTTTTTACCGAAAAGACAAAATGAACTCAATACTTTTGATGAAATTTTTCATCTCAGGAACAGGATTACTATCTTCTGAATAGCGAAACAAATTTTAAACAATTTTCAACAATTCACACTATCACTCTATTGGAAAGAAAGTTCATGTTTTTCCAAATTAAAATCCAGTGACTAAATGTGAATGTAAGAAGTCACTATCAATCATGGATTGAAAGATGAACAATGAGTCATGTCTCTCATGCATCATGTTTCATACTGAGAAAATTAAATTTTCGCTATCACTCTATTGGAAAGATTATGTCTAAATATCTATTGTGAAATATGAGTCACTGATGGATTGTGTCAATGAATGTCTCAGGCTTCACAATATCAAGTTTCCGATTTGGTATTGTACTGTTTCATAAATTAATGAAAACTGTGATATTTATAGCAGTTCGATCCGTAACATTATGCTACATTCACGTGACATGTTTTTAGTTTGCCGCACAATTGCGCAACAAAGTTATATGCTTACTGCTTTTTATCTTCTCATATTACAAATAATCATTGTCAATCGCCATTCTCTGACGCAGTCTGAAATTATGTTCAGAGTCAAAAAATGTTGTCAAAACACCTTTTGTCAAGCGTGTGTCGCCGATAGATCGCGTAGATAATACGCAGTCCGGCTCATGCTTCATGAAATAAAATTTTTGATTGGGATAGCACAAAACATAGTTCAGTCAGAGACTTTATACTTTATCTCACAAATCGACCACCCCCTGTCTGCACAATCCATCTGTGACTTATATGTACTTCACAAGATTTTCTGATTTTGAAGACAAATAAAAGTGCGGCTCATGCGACAAAAGTTGCGGTTGTGAATGCGATTTTAGAAAAAGGTTTTTTTTTTGAACAAAAGTGTACCAGTAATCGTTTTAATTTTTTGCCTAAATTTTTGTACATATTATTTTGTACATATGCCTAAATTTTTTGCATATCTTGTTTGTTTTGGTTGAATGCAAAATTTTGTTATTTTTATTTTGGTAAGACAACTAATAATTGCTATTCATAGAATTAAACTAAAACTAAGAATTTAGGTTTAGTTTGTTAGGCATCTTGAATGAGGAGTGTTTGGAAACGGGGTAGCTGGTTTAATACAAATTATGCAATATAACATATATGATAATATTATTACTATATAGCGCATGACCTAACCTCAACCTTCAGCGATCCGATAATCATTTCCTGACTCTCCCACACAGTGTCATAAATTATATCCATACCAGAAATTGAAGGCTGTCATCTGCCAAAACGCTCTTCTGCTGATAGATTCATCAGTCCTGAATGACTTCAAGTCGAAACAACCCAGTCAAAATGACAGACTGCAAAAATTTTACGAGGGTCTACCTGATATGCTATCAGAAAACAAACTTCACACAAAGCACTTACCATTTGAATACAGGATACTGGAAGCAATTCTATCATTTAGTGTAAGTTTTTTTTTTCATTAAAATTTATTTTAAGCCTTGAAGTGACCGGCTAACGGCCACTTAATAGCATAGAGCTACTACAAGATGTAGTACCAGCAACTGCACTCTTAGCGTAAAACATCTTAAACAGGACTGAGTCGCTATCGTAAAGTGCAGTGTTTGGTATCTGTCCTGGGCTGGGTGATGGTTATACACCTCTTACATCACGCGGGAATAAGTTAGGACTAAAGTCTGTAATTGTTTTTTTTTTTTTTTTTATGAATTCACACCGCACTCTTTTAAAATGGTATTTTTGGCAAAGCGTACGTTCGATTGATGGTATAAGACCTTTGATTTGAAAATTATTATATCCATTTTGAGATAAAATAATAATTTGTCTTTGCTGCGTAATGTAATTAGTTTAAAATATTCAAAAATGTTTGAAAACAGAACATTAAAATTTCTGATCATAAAGCAGAGGTTATAGCTTAGAAATGTCCTTATCCGAATATTCTGTTAACATTATTCTGAAATTCTGAATATAAATAATCCTTTTTTCAATTATTCTGAAGTTGATTCATTTTGCAGTGAAATCATTATATATGCCAAATTTTACGCTGTAAAATAAAAGCAAAATAGTTGAAACTATGCTCAAATTTCAACAATATCTTGAATGCCGAAACATAGTTCTATTTATTTAGTGAATTTCGAATACTGCTTAAAGTGAACCGTTCCAAATCAAAAATTTTTTTGTGTTAAGCATGCGCCACAGATGAACCGCATCTTGTCGAAGCGATCCATCAGTGACACATATTTAACAAAAGGTATTTTGTTCGCTTCGGTAAGCGTAACCCAAACATCATTATTCCTAACGTCTGCCTCACTGATCACCAAATTTACGTTGAACATACCTTTCAGGTAAATTCCATGAATGCAGAATTATACGAGCTTGAACCAAAAATAAAACAACTTCTTGAAACGCTCACTGATCCCACTAATATGGACGTTGATAGATCTCTCGTACATATTCTATTGCAGTATAATTCAGTGTGAGTGATATGTTTTTGATGACTGTTTACTTTGGGATGATTCCGTATATTATATTGGCCATTTTACACAAGTTTTTTTTATAATTATCTACATATTTTATTGTGATGCCTGGTCTGGAGGTTGTAAAGCTAAATTGTTATCACAGAATGTTGAAATACTTGGCCAATTTTGTTTGCAATGCATGTATAACTGATTGAATAGAATATGATATTTGCTGCTTGACAAACATGTTATTGAGACAAGCCATCAGTGAACCAGGCTTAACAAATGATATTTTGACAAAGAATTTAGGAATTTTGTTCAATTGGATTGATGGAATATGGTAATTCCTTGTCGCTAAGGACATGGCTCCCTCAAAAAGCAGCTCCGCCAGTATTAGATAACTATTAAGACTTGGTGCATGACCCCCACTCAAGAAACTATAAACATATAACACAATTATCAAGCCTCCAGTAATTGTTGTTAATATTTCATAACTTAGTCTTCCCTTTGTCATAACATTCGCCTTATTGGACATGGTAGCAAAATACGATTTATTCAGGACTTTATCGCCATTTCTAAATCAATATTGGTCAAATCCACTATTTTCCATGATCCTCACACGTACCGGTAGGTATTTTTCTGATTATTTGATATTCAAATATAGTACAAACAGAAGCAGTGCATTATAGAAACTTGTGCAATTTTAGATTAAACAAATTTTCTACAATCGTTAAAGAATATTGTCAAATGTTGGATGATATACTTGAATATGAAGAAGATTTGAAAGATTTGTGCATAAGTGTTGAGCCTAATGAGCATATTGAGTAAGTTTGTATATTATTAGTTTTTCAAGGGTTGTTGGGTCGTATACTTGTAGAATTGGTTTAAAAATTTCTTTTAAAAAAATATTACTGCTTTTTAGCACATTTGCCCTACCATACTGTTACTGACGAGTAAAATGTCAGATAGGCTGGCACACATCCTATGAAGAAAATGGGTGCCACCAGAAGAAAATATAACAAATGGGCATTATTTTATGATACATATCTTGCTGAAAGACCAAAATACGATTTTTGAGTGTCCAATAGCAAACGCAATGAAGAAGTTTGAAAATCAACAATACGGCTATGAAATAGCAGTGTTGATGGTTTCAAAGCTTTATGGTTCACTTGAAGAAAATGACATCAACATTTTGAACACCCAAAAAAAACAAGATTCCACCACCTTTACTGTGATAGAAAAATCCTTTTTGGTGATATTTGGCCCATTGGATAGCAAAATCATGTTTGTGCTTGTGAAGAATTTGGCATGTTGTATTCATTAATATTGGAATTTTGGAAAATGAAGTATTCTGACAACAAGATCCTTTGCCGGCGGTGGCCTCCTGTAGTTTTGTTCTGAAGTATATGCCAAATTTTAGGTGAAATTTTGAAAGCTTATTCTATTTGTATATTGAATTTCGATTACCTTTTGAAGAAAACTGTGAGGATAGTCGTTCGTACGGTCCACTTGCTTGTGGAAGAAAAAAATTCAGATAATTGGTTTCGCAGAATTTATTTTGTCCGATTTCAAAATCAAGAGATATTTGATTTTGGTCACAACTTGTGTCCAGTATGAAACTATGTTTGAAAATGTTATATGTAGGCCGTCAATGGATCCGCTAGTTCAGAAATTTTGTTTTGCCAAGTATGTGCCACAGATGAACTGCGTCTCATCAATATGGTCTATCAGTGACTTATACTCAACAAAACATGTTTTGACAAAAATTGGGAAATGTCTAATGGTAGGTGTGATTTATCTGCAAGTGCGACATGTTTTGGGAAAATTAAATTTCCTATTCTGGTAAAAATTCTGTATTTTGATGCATATTAAAAATAAATACAACTACCGTAGTTTTTTTCTTGTAAGGTGATTCAAAGAGCATTGTAGAGGTGATAAATGTAAAATGAATTGGTAATGATTCTAGAACAGCTCCATAGTCTTTTTTTACTATGTGCATGGTTTTTATATCCTTTTGTCTGATTGTTCGTGATGGAATTTAGCTTTTTTTAAGTTCTTATACTGGTTCATATTTGATCAATACCAGTGTCTGAAATGACGTTCTCAAATGTTTTAATGGCATTATATCATTAGGAAGTGATCATATCATGAATCCAGCCTAATTTATATTGTAATATCACGTTGTGTAAAGATACTTTGGTATCGATAAGATTTTCACAGTTTTAGAAAAATTTTCCAAATCCCATAATTTTGAATGCTTTACCAGTGTTAACTAGTAATATTCCAGGTTGTGTTAGGTTTTAAAATCTGAAGTATTTTGTCTTCAAACTTTTTTTTCCGAACATGTTTGTTCTCTTAAATATGGGTTATTGATGGATTACTAGTTCATTAGAGAAATGACAAAATTCGTTCTGCTAAGTATGAGCCATGGAATTGTCAGCCACAAATTATGTTGTTCAGAAAGTGGTGCTTTTTCAAAATATGACTTCTCTTGAAATACAAATATCATTTTCATTCAAAAGTGAGAAGGGTCTCTTAAAATACTGTCTGCCTGTTTACATTGCATTAAATTTATTACATTATCTCAATTGATCTCTAAGAACGTGTAATTAGATTTAAAAATGTTCAAGTATTGAAAAATGTCATGTATAATATCAATCTACTGGTATTTCATGATAACCGCTTCTAATGAATCATTCACAAATAATTATAATGGTAACTACCTAATAACAGTTAAATGGCACTGTGTTGTAAAATATATGTTATCATGTTGTATGTGTTATATAATTATATATATATATATGTGTATAAATATACAATATATGTTGTGTTACATAAATATATATGTGTACACTGTATATTTTGACATAAATCATGGTAGCTGTAATATGATCAAATATCACCAATTTCCGTTAGCGATATTTGAAGCATTATTCTGTTGATCTATATAGAAAATTTTCGAATACGATTTAAAATTAACTGTAAAGACAACTCTACCGATACCGGTAGTTAAAATAATCTTTGTCTGCAAATTAAAATTTCAACCTTCTGTTTTTATATTTTTGTTCAATCTTTAGTTCCTCAAGTTTATACACTGTGTATGTTTTCACACCCAATGTTGGTGATGAAAATTCTGAAAATGTCGACAGTCATTTGCACAGCATTAAGCAGTCACAAAAACAAACACAATTTCGAATAAATCTACTTGATGAAATGGAATTATTATTGGATTCTTATCTTAAGGAGGTTGGTAACTTTTCCACTTTCTTTTGTTGTTTTAATTTTGCTATATATTTAACTTTATTGATTGTTAGGGCGGCAGAATCTTGATTTCCTTCCTTGTTTTTTCTTGATTGTGTAAAAAAGATTCACAGCCATTTACATTGCTATTTAATTTTTTTATTAACTGTTCATGAATCTGTATTATTTTTTTTTTAATTAGCGCTGATTTTCTCCTGGTGTCTGAGTATCAAAGAACCTGACATTCTGCCAGCCTCTGTCATCCTTCTCTGCACACTGAATTCAGATTCTGATAGTTTTTTATTCATCAGAAAAAATGACAGGAAACATTTCAGACACCGAAGAAAAACAAAATTCTGTCACTTTATATCATCACTGATCATTTTGTCATGGAGTGGTAGAAACTAAAAGTCGTTCAATTCAATTCAGATAGTCCATGCATGAATATATTCTGTAAGTGTTATATTTACACAGGGTGAAGAAATTGTGAATAAAGTGTCTGAATTAAAACAAGCTATAGATGATTCTAACAGTGCAATATTGATAAATCTTGACAGGTATTCATTCTAGGTATACTCTATTGCCAATATAAAATGTTATTTTAATTTGTTCCATAATTTGGATATTGTACAATGAAAAGTAGTTTGATTAGTATTCAATTGGGAATCTGTCTTTTACAACGCACTAAATTTGCGTCTCTTTTTAATGCACAAACAAAAATATGAAATGAACACAAAATTATGAAAGTCGAAATAGGGATATGTTAGCGTACCTTTCTTTTTTAAGCCAACGCAACATCGAAATATCCCAGTCAACTTCGTCGTTTCCCTCTAGTTGTGTATTGAGGTTGTGACATACAAAAAAGAGGTTAGAACAATTCTAAAGCCCATATGTACAAAAGCACTCCATCTGTGGTTAGAGACGCTTGGTTTAACTTGAAATAAAACTAGGAATATTGAACACAAAATAATTTATATTATAACATAAATAATGTATTTGTATTTTAGTCATCGGAACATGTTACTGAAGTATGAATTACAATTAACAATGGGAATGTTTGCACTTACTATCTGTGGAATGATCGGTGTAGCTTTTGGAATGAACTTGAATTCATCTCTGGAAGAGGTAATGTTGTTGGGAAATGTTTGATAAATGTCTGATAACTGTTTTTTTTTTGCGTGTATCAGAGCGTGAGCCAATCTGATATTTGGATCCCGAAGAAAATGTTTCCATTCAAAAAAATATATATCAGAGATGCAATATTCACGATATACCACTCACCATCGTTTTTTGAATGTTTTACCTTTGTACTGAGTTTTGACCAATCCCAAGGAAAATTGCAAATAGAATAAATATAGACTTGAGAAAAAGACAAGATTGCATAACCCTAGTAAAATTGTTCATTGAAAATGCAAATATGGTGAACAAAAATATTAGTGTTAGGTAACATTTTCAATTTCTTGTAGGATACCAAAGCTTTCTGGATAGTTACAGGAAGTATGTACTTCTTTTCTGGAATCGTTTGGATGTCTCTATTGCGATATATGAAAAAGGTACCAAAAGGTGTTATTTCGAAAGTAAGTATAATATGATCAACCTGATGTTAAAGTTATATCTGTTCTTTTTTAACGTCTACATGATAATTGACTGAAGCAGACTGGCAGCTTACTGTGCTACTCAGACATCCGAAAAAAATTAGTTTCATCAAAGGAAAATTTAATAAATGGGCAATTTTCAAGATATATCCCTTGCCAGAAGATATAAATGTCTCTATTAGAGTCTCCAATAATAACCAAATGATAGAATGATTTTACTGGCTAGATTATTAGATATTATTTATTTTGCAGGGTGGTGGGAATGGTAATATGAAGCCTTGTTCACAAACCATCTTGCCAAAATTGCCTCCGATGAGCAAAAATGGATTCAAACCAGGCGTAACATCAATAAGGACATTTTGTTCACATATTCAACGTAATTTAAGAAAGCGATATTTTTGAAATTTTGCGTTTGTCAGCTTTTATACTTGTCAATTAATAATACCTTTTTGATATTTCCTTCGTTTATGTGCTATTTTATCGTGCTCTTGTTGTTAACTCTGCGCCCATAGTAACGTAAAACAACATGAGTGAACACACTGCCCCCATATTTGCTCTGTACTTTTGAGGACTACATGTTTTGAAAAGACCCCTTTTGTTCCTATATGACTGTTTACAATGGATTCTTTTGAAAGTCATGTGGGCGTGTGTTGCTATTGAGAAAGAGCAATTAAGTATGCTCCATGTATGGAATGTACCTAAAAGACTCTTTTTATTTTTGGCGTGTTGGTGTGATTGTTATATGATCACATGATATAGCGCGCTCTAATGAGTTTTCAATTGCCTACATAATTTTCAAAAAATGAATACCAGTTTGTTCAGAGTTCACTAGGTGAAATTTGATGCGTTTAAGGAAGCGTATCTGAAAAAGACCTGGCCACATGATTATGGTTAAATTTCCTGTACGGATGCCGGAATGGAAATATTTAAAAACATTAAGCAGCAAATCTGTGTTTGTTATTTTTACAGTAATAATATACTTTCTGTTAAAATTATATGCTGCTGCTTTCTGAGTTTTGACTCATCTGAAGAAAATTGCACATTATTTTGAATAAGGAGAACAAGTACTGTCACCCTGGTATGGAAGATGCATTGATGTTTCATTATCACTGCTCTTTACCATGGAAGTTCAGTTGTTTGTAATGTTTTTCGTCCGGACTGCTGTTACTAGTGTTTGTATTGATATCAATATATTTTACTTGCTGGGTACCCAGATAATAAGTTCAATAAATGCTGCTAAACATTCATTATCGAGCTTAGATTTCAAATGTGTAAGATTATGATACTTACGTTTACCTGGAATTTTTCTCTAGGAAGATGGCGTTGATTACATACTTGTAATTACTTCAATCAAAAGTCTTACGTCTAACTGCAATCCAAAATTAGCAGAGAGTAATTGTGCCAAAGGTTTGAATTTTGGCATAAACTAAATACCTCCATAATGTTGAGTCTTGATAGTTTTAAAAGACTTATCAATTCAAGCATGAAAACCTTTATTGGCTTGATATTGTCCATTTGATCAAAAATTCATTCATTTCTACAAAGCATGAGGTGCTGATGGGTTCTGACAAATTATTAATTATAAATCAAGTCGCCAAATGCCATATGTAATGAGTAAGCTTGATATGCATGTTTATATACAGAAAATACATGTTTATATACAGAAAATACATGTTTTACTCAGAAGAGCCATTCGCCTGTTCTTTTCATATACCTGATTACCAAGGCGGAGTTGAAAAGTTTCCATTACAGCTCGAGGAACATCACTTTTTGCAATTCGTCTCAATATTTTATGCTGTTCGGGTGTTTGATTGAAAATAATTTTTAAATTAGAGTTGCAATTTTTGAAGACATCTATTTTTGAATATAACATTCTTGTTGATTTGTTTAAAAAATGGTCAATTTACCAATTCAGAGATGAAAGAGTGATGTAATGTAGCATCCATCAGTTTGCTCAAACCATTCTAGTAATATTAAATTTGAGAAATTAGTATTTGAATGGTGATCTTGCATCTAAAATCAATTTGTGAAATGTTCACTTTATTAAAAGGTTTCACAGAAATTTTCAGTTTCCTGGGTTAATTCGATGCGGGTTTTGCATGCCTGAAATAGACAAATCACTGTCGGGTCATCGGTAGCTCTTAAACATTAAATTATTGATGGGCAACACTGTAAATGATTAGCTGCTGAATAAAAATCACCCCATCGACATTCTCTCTTCTTCACACTTTAGTGTGTGTTCTGTCAAAAAATAATCAATGTGATTCACACTCTTATCACCTCTATGGTGCAATGGTTTGGTCCGAATTCCCCAAAATATCATCCAGTTCAATGAATGATAAAAGCTTCAAAGAGCAGTAATCCTAGGTTCTCGCGTGAGACACTTCTTGTTATCCTAAATAAGACTGTGAACATTGTAAATTGCATACTGCGACATTCATCTCGCCTGGTCCTGAATGTATGTGTACCTTGTGTTGCAGATATCTTGTAGAAGTGAATTCTTATAATCCATGCCCACCAGCCAGCTGTTCAATAAGTTAAGGCACAGTGCTACCAAAGAAAGATTTTGGGACCATTATAATCCCCATAGGAATGTACATGGGGTTTTGTTATGGTTACAAACTCCTAATGCATGAAGTCTGGGAATGACTATTAAGAAGCTTCAAAGGGTATTTAGAAAGGTCTTTGGCTTTGACAGCTTAAACTATCAGCAAAACCAGCCTTGAGCGACAGCATTTTTCGTTAGCATGCAGTACAACATCTTCCTCATCAGAGTTTATTACTGACATAAGTTCCTGCAATTGAAAAATCGTCCCATGTATTTTAGTGCTCTGCTTCAGAAAGCCATGATAAATATCATCTGATTACTAACTGTACAAAATGAAATCTTTGCCCACAGAACACAAATTTGAAGCTTATCTGGTGGTCTATTATCATGTGATATTAGCGGGAAGGAAAAATCAATGCTAGATCTTAAGGTGGAAACGATGAGTTTTACAACTCTAGGGATTCTAATTCTGATATACTGTGTATCTAAAGCAAGAATTATTAGACGGTTGAGTTATAATTTTTCATTGAAATTCACCCTACGCAGGCGCAAAGAATCAACTAATGACCACTTACAGACTTATACTCTCCACTGTATGTGGATCACAATTCCAACCCGCTACCCTGGACCGCTACAATATTATACTTTGAATATCTTCATAAACATGCAATCTGATGGTTGTGTTTCTACATTAAAGATCTAACAATTGGAAGTAAGGAATAAGTAGCATGCGAACATATAAGTGCAGTCTTTCCACATCAATATCATACAGCTAATATCAAAGCAGCATTGATGTTCTATTCCAAACATTCAATGTATTTCCTGGCCTATGCCTACTTTTTGTGAATCAGGGGGAGGGGGAATATGGACAGAATCGCCACATGTGAGTGTGTGTAAAAGCAAAGATATATATGGCAAACTACACCTCTCGTGCAGATACCAGTTCCGAATTGGGATGAAGGTTTTTGGATTATCGTATTTCACATTTTTCCTGTGCATGGACCTGGTTCGTGGAGGAAGCCGTGTTAGGTGTCCAGCAGACCTCTCGCATTACTCATCCCTCACAGGATTCGAACCTGCGACAGGACGATCAGAGATGCATAACTCGAAGCGCATTTCCAACGCTTTACCGATTGAGCTAATCGGCACCCCAGCAAGAGCATGTGACAATTTATTTACTCATGTTTTCTTTAAGCACGAGTCACCATTGCATCGTTAGCCAAAGTGTGGTTCATGTTTAGCTCATGCTTGACAAGACAAAATTATCCAGGAGTAACAGAGATATCATTTCATATAATTACCAAATTGCTTATTTGTAACAGCATTAGAATATTTTTGTTGTAGATTCGATTGAATGGAACTTAACAATACTACTAAATGGGATCAAACAAGACAGCTAAGCGTAAAATTTCGTTTTTATCCTATAGATGAGCCACAAATAAGACTTAACCACAAGGCAAAACCTTGATATGTAAGTTTGGTTAGAAATAACTGTGTCACGCTTGATCCACATTTGCAGGAATTGTATTTGATACACCGAATGCTAACATTTTGAAGATAATGCAAGTATTACGATGTTATTTTGTTTTCAAGCTTCACCAACGAAGAATGTTCATGAACTACGCTCATTAACTCGTGCTGTTTCGGATACTTCGTCCGTAATGCCCTGCCGACGGGCTCTGAATATCATCAACAAACTCAACCAAGCATAAAGATTTTGTTGCGAAACAAGGTGTGTGTCCATCTTAAGGGATGTTGAAAGAATTATTCAATAAACAAACTTGATCATCTTTCAATATTATTTGGGAGCCTTTTGCCATTCTATTTTATAACATAAAAATTAGAATACATAGCATAATATTGTGAAATCAAGCTACTCCGAAAAAAGAAACTTTAGTATCAATAGTCCTGGGTAGTGTTGAATAACTCAAAACAACATTTGATTAAATATATAAAAAGTTTTGCTTGTTTTCCCAAAAGTATATTTTGGGCAAAAGTGCAATCAAACATTCCTTTCAATGTTACTTCTTTGGTTGACTAATTTAGTCCGGCAATCAATTTGATTCAGTTAGTTAGTCCAGTGCTTCTAAAGATAGGACTGTATCTGGTTGGAACATACCAAAGCACATGCCTATTTTGCCACAGCATTTCTTTAAGCAACACTTATTACCATTTATTGTGTCGCATCTCTATATTGTGATTTCCACACAGCTGGATCAGATTTCTCATACAGCTCTGTGACAAAATCAAGCAATCTCCGCTTTGACACCTCTTGATATGCCCTGGGTCCCCACTTGAAGCTGTACTGTGGTGGATCACTTCCAGGAGTACGAGTGATTTCAAGATACATTTGCCTTGAAAACTCATTCATTACTAATCTTTTGACATCTCCAAATTCTGGGTGTCGAACTGTTGGTTCGATGCCAAGCTTCTTCAGTGCATACCAGAATGGTCCATCTTGTAGAACGTTCCCCGACATGAAAATCAAGGTTAAAATAATAAACAGAAGTCCTCGTTTTGCTTCATCTTGACCGGGAACCAGTAGCTGATCCAGTTTATTTCTCAAAATATAAGCCTTTTTTGTTCCTTCTCCGATTTCAACAATTTCCATTCCAAATACTTTGTTTAGTCTATCATTAGCTGCCTTTAGAACATTATTAAATGCAGTCTTCTGTTCTTTGAGCACATGTTTCATGATGTCCGGTCGTTTTACAGGAGTTTTACTCTGTTCTCGAATAAGCATAAGATAAACCAATTCGTTAGCACGTCGCACAACATCTTCTTCATCAGAGTTTATTACTGACATGTTATTCAGTACATAAGTTATAAACAATTCTTGAAACATGAAAAATAAATTGGGTGAAAGTTAGATGCAAGTTTCTGCAATGGAGAAATCGGCTCAAGTTATCTCTGCTTCAGGAACCCATGATAAATACTGAAAATGAGATAGTAATGATAAATATTATCCAGTATCTAATTACTAACTATGAACATATGTTGGCCTAGAGAACACAGATATGATTCAGCGACCAGCATGGTACGGTGGTGTATACAATCAGTAATAGCAGCGGGAAGGGAAAAATCAATGTTAGATTTTAAGGAGAAAAACGGACAAGTTTTACATCTCTAGGGATTTTAATTTTGATGTACTGTGATATGTTATCTAAAGCAGAAAATATTAGACAATTAAGTTAAATATTTTTTTTAAATTTACCTGAACTGCAAGGTCGGAGGCATACTGCATATCATCTAAATATGCTAAAAAGAAACAACTAACAGACTAATGACCACTTATGTACTCTGTACTAGACAGCTTGATGTAGATCACAATTCCAACAACTGCAAACAGTGCTGGACCACTGCAATAATACAGAATTATGCAGCGAAAGGTGTCCTTGCACTGTCTGTACAGTGTAGTTGCAGCTTGTGCCACTTCTTTGTTTCCTTTCAATGCCATTCAAGACCATAAGAAAATATGTTGGGGCTTCACCTGACAAGACTAACGGTGAACGTGCCCTATGTCAGAAAAAATCATTGCGAAGCTTCTCTGTTCAGTGTCATGGTTTTTCCAACTTTCAATCCAATTCTGATGGCCGCAAGAGTACGAACATGCTTAGTACCGAAACTTGAAATTCGCATTGGCAGTAGGTACCGTACATGCAATGACACATTCAGCATTTGCAAGTTTAGGATTGTTGCTTATGCAGGAGGACTACGCCAATGAGCCACTCTGCTGCATGGGGTACCGTACTTACTGTAGAACAGTAGGTAACTTACGGTACCATTTTTGCCGATACTGCAAAATGAGCCAATACCGGTACCAATGCCCCCGATACTCAAAATTACCGATACTCATTAAATACTCAGAGCACAAAACAACAAAAATTCATATGAAAAATGTAATTTACATACAAAAATACCGAAGGTACAATATATACCGTACTGTAGTTTATTTCCTATAACATACAGAAGCTATAACATCCTACAACATCCTGCATCCCGGATTTGCAAGTAAAAATTAGTGAAAGTACAGGGGTGTGGACAGTCGGAGTCTGGAACATAAGAATCCAGATCTGATAAATTGAGTACTATAAATATATAATATATCAATAATATTTATCAATAATTTATTGATATAAGAGTTATTCCATGCCAAACAACCCAGAACAAAACAATCCAAAAACCCACCCTCTTCAAATTTTGATTATCTCTCACGGTTTTTTCCCGGATATATATCCGAACTTCAAAAAGAGCTGTTATATCCCCAAAACTAGAGATGTACCGATACCATTTTTTGCCGATACTGCAAAATGAGCCAATACCAATGCCACCGATACTCAAAATTACCGATACTCATTAAATACTCAGAGTTGAAATTTTCCAAAACATTTTAGCAAAATTTTCTATAAGAGAACTAATATCAAAGAAACGCGCCCATAATGGAGGAAATGGAGGTACATTCCTACCCAAAACCCTAAAGTTTTTTTTATTGGTTGTAGGAAAATGCCATATGGTCCAAAAACGGCCTAAGAATATTCTTAACGTATTTCCTGCATGTCGTAAGAGGCGACTGATTGATTTACCGTCGACCAGTGCAGATACTACTCACTGCACTTTACCATAGCAGTTCCGTTTGAAATGTTTCCCGTTTATGGCGCAGTTGCCGGTACTAGATCTTGTCGTGGCTTTCTCCTTCTGGCTTTGCGTAGATCAGAGTGAATTTCTAAAAAAAAATCTAGAAGTGAAGGCCAAAGAATTTAAATTTCTGAAACATATACAATAGATCAAAATGCAAACACCGCGTGTCCTATAGTCGCTTGCTAAAAGAGCTTTCAAGATCATCAATACTGTTGTGTATTCACTGGAGGTTGAACCAGAGCATTGTGGGGTATGTCTCTTTCACGTTTTGAGCAGAGAGAACATCTCCTCCCCCAAGATTTTGGAATTTGATACAAAGCATTGAAATGGACAACATTTTATGAATATTTTTAATATTTCCATTGTTTCAGCCCCCAAACAAGCGAAAGTGAGTGGCAATTTTTAAACATTCAAATTGTTGTGATATTTTTTGGGTCTTACGTATATGGTGGCCGATAGCTGCCAACAAAGTCATTTAAAAAATAAAAAAATATTTAAATTTTGTTTGGTCCTAATATTTAAAGAAAAATGGAGTAAAAACCGAATGGATCAAAAAATGAAAACAAATAAAAATGAATGAAAAATAAAATAAAAAAATGAAATCAAAATAAAAAAATAATTCCAAAATACCAATTAAAAAAATTTGAAATAAAGAAAAACTGCATGGCGGCATACGCTGGTGGCCGATTCCTGCAGAAAAAAATAAAATTAAACTACCACGTGGCACCTTGCTGCCACCGCTGTATTTACAATTTGTCTCCCGACCTGAGCTAGGGTTCCGCGACGAGATTGCCTTGATTATTACATTGTTTGCTATTCGCGATTAACGTAGATCGCTATAGGATGAATGTATAGCTGCCCCCAAAGTTAGGTCAATCGGCAAAAAATATCATATGCTCTGAGAACATATTGCATAATGTAAACAAGACAAACTCGTCGGGGAAGCCTAAAGTTGGCAGCCAAATCATAAATCCAGCGATGGGCCACGTGGAAAATTTTACTTTGAATTCCGAATTTTTATAAAATAAAAAAGATATGGGCCTGCAAAAATAATGCTAAAATACCGTTTTTTTTTTGCTTTCAATTTTTGGCGGCATACGCTTTTTTTTCGATTTATTTTTTAATTTATTTTAACTTGATTTACGGTTCAATTTTTTGGTTTACTTGTTTCATTTTTGAAATTTACTTTGGATACCAAAATAAAACATAATTTTATAAATTTTAATTTTGTTTTAGTTTTTAAAAAACTCGTTGAATTTTAGCCACCATACTACGTACCATCTAATGGAATGATATCTCGAATCAAAAAAGATGACGAAATGTACAACCTTTATTTAGACGAAATTAGGGCTCGCCAAAAAACATTTTGACGTTGTATGGTAACAACATGTCTCTTGTGCTATAGAACTAATGTCTCCATAATAGTTTTCATGACGCAATACCTCCTGTGTAGCAAGTTTGTTTTTGACGGAGGTTTTCAGAAAAATCAAGATTCAGGAAAATAATAAAATGATTATGATTTATCGATTTTATCAAAAAAAAATATTGTCATATTTCATTTTTAAAAAAAATTAGTTTTTAACATTTTTTGTATTTGAATTTTATTACTTTTAGCCCGCTGGTATACTTGCTTCTAAGGACAAATAATTTCCCTGACTAATATGTGAACAAATTGCATTTCAACTTTACATATTTTTTCAAGAGTATTTGAAGTCAATGGACGCCAAGGTGTCAGTGGGACGTCTTTGAAATTACAGACGTTTGTGCGTTGTCGAGCCAATTACCAGTCTACCATTTGAAATCCGATAATATTTAGATTTCTAATTCAGATATCTTGATTTTGCATGAACCACGTCTCGGATGCATGGCCCAACATTGATACATAAATTGAGATAATACAATACAATAATCTAACGATTAGATTCTCGTATGGAAAATTTAAAAATTGTCTCATTTACTTTTCGTTTGTCGACATACTGAAAAACACTGGTTTAAAAACAAGATGAGCTGCAAAAGGTCTTTTCTATCAAGTTTGATGTTGATTGTAAATGTCATTTATTTCCAATTTGTTGGTAAGCCTTCTTTTTTTGTATAATAAAGATTCGTGTAAATAGTTTTAGTTCCGAATTCGGCATAGTCCTACAATTTTATATGCTAAACTATTTTTTTCAGAATCTAAGCTTCAATTAATAGTCAACTATATTTGAATACTGGTACAAATTTCGAAATATAGGTACAATTTCAAAGCGTTTGCTTAAAATTTTGCCCAGTTACAGATATAAGTATTAAAATCATCTGAATCAGATATGTATTAAGATCAATTTGAATCCACGGATTGGCATCCCGATATGAAAACATAAGTGCTGGCAAAAAAATGGATAGACTTCAGTCGTCTAATCCATAAAGAACAGGCGGTGATCGGAATCTATCAAAATGCAACTGCCTTGACGGCGCGATCCATCAGTGACTCATACTTGACAAAGATACTTGGTAAAACAATTTTTGATCGGTTTGGACCTCACACGTCCACAGAAATAATATTTAATTAGAACTTTATTTATACTCACAGCTGAGGCGACGGAAATCAGCATTTCACCCGAAAGAAAAGTTTTGTATGCAACAGAACATTCGAACGTTACTATTATCTGCATGGCTACAGAATTAAATGAGAAAACTGTTCGATGGGATCATAATGGTAGACAGATAGCTAGTGTTGCTCCACCCACTACTGTCTTTTCGGTAAGAAAAACTTTATTAAAAATTGTTTCTCTGTGATGGGATTTCTTGCTTTGTCATTGCTTTTCTGATCAAGTTGATCTGCGTGGCTTTAAACACACGTCAATTGATGTTTATCAGGGATGGGGATTCTTAGCGGCTCTAGGAAATTTTTAAAGTTGCCCTGAGCGAATTTTGATGAAAAAAAATTTTTGAACGATTGTGCAGAAATCAGCCTCCATCAAATTGAGTTGTTTTCAAACTCACCAAAAATAGAACACTGTATTTCAACTTACTAAACTGAAATCATGTAATGAAATGATCAATTAACCGAAATTTTTATATAGCCTAGCTGCGGAAGACAATAAAATCTGGTAAAAATCCCATTTTTTTAAATTTTTATTCAAAAATTATGAAATTCGATTCAATATGACTTGCTTTGTCAACAAATAAGAATTCGACAAATAGGCCAAAAACAATATAGGTCCGTTCGGTTTATTATTACCTTTTACTTTTCTCCCTATAATACTGTACGTCTCTCCTAAATTCAGCAAAATCGTTGTTCTTCGACAGTAATTCACCTAGTGATACTAAAATAAAACTACAAGGTAACTATAAACTTTTTTTTGCGGAGTGCGGATTGTTGATGGAACGCGCCTCTCAAGGCGCGGTTCATCAACAGGCCATATTTGGCATGAATATCGTCCATAACACTCTCTCTAATTTGGTAATATGCAATAACTGCGGAAGAACGGTAAAGTTATTGTACTTTCGTCACAGTGTGAGTTGAATACATATATCTTTAAATATCTGTTTGAAGGATCCAGCTGATCGATCGAAATACATTATAAAAGGAGCTGATCCAGAAGGCGGAAATTTTAGTTTTACTTTACTCAACTATAATAAGGATGACGCCGGAATTGTAACATGTGATGTAGCCGGAGTCGAGCCTGTCAACATTCAACTTGAAACTTTTGGTATGTTATATTTATCATGGATTGAGAAATATACGATGGAGAATGTGTTATATAAAATCATGTCGCTTATTACAATCTATTTTGGTATTGAAAATATCATTACAATTTTTTCTGTGGAATTCTCGTTTAAAATGGAATTTTTTTTATTCAATATTTTAATTGTCGATGCAGCATATTTCACGTGACTGCGTGACGTCATATGTTCCTCAATCGTTCTCATCATATGCCTGACGATTTGAACTCTAATTCCCGACTGATAACTGTTAAATTGTTTTAACTGACATAACTGTTTTGTCGATTCTACAAACTGTGAAATCATCCTTAGACGTTGATTAAACTTTGCATAAACACACAGTCATTAGCTTATACTGATCTGATGGAAATTCCTCCAGATATGTTGTTCAGAGATTTTTGACAAATTGAAAGTCAAAAAACATAAGTCTGAAACTGTGCTGTGACATTTTCTAAAAGGTAGTGGTGGTAGTAGTAGTATATTTTGTTTACACAAATAAACACAAATAAATAAAAGCACACACAATGAGGAAAATGAAAAAAACAGCAAAACCTTAAACAAAGTTTAATACACCGTCGTGCGCTAACCTACCCAAACACACAGTGACACGATCAAACCTGGCAATTCATCACACAAATAATTACG
Organism: Styela plicata; assembly: GCA_963675895.2. Lineage (NCBI taxonomy): Eukaryota > Metazoa > Chordata > Ascidiacea > Stolidobranchia > Styelidae > Styela > Styela plicata. The sequence continues at coordinate 20,331,964 of OZ023140.1, forward strand.
CGAGCTTTAAATGCTCGGGCGTCAACATACCTAATTAATATCAACAAACATCGTGGGAAAACAAAAATAAATCACAGCAAATGGTGGGCCCCTTTCATCGCTATTTACATTGGCAAACAGACTAACAAACTTTGGTACAAGACCATTGAATTTAAACAAAGCGTAAACCTAATAAAAATCAATAACACAGTCGACTCGACCTGTGCGTTTCACATCAATTAATGAGAAGCTTAACAAAATATGACCATAATTCACAAGGACCGGACGTTAAACCTACATACCACAGTACTGAAATATTTCTTCCTTGTTTGGTACCCGGTACCGCTATCCATGTCCAATACAATTATATCAAGTCCGAAACTCTGGCCCAACCAGTCTAATTACTGCAAATACTGGACGAAACATAGTGCTGAGTGAAGTTGATTCTTACTATTACAAAACAGTCTGAATTTACTTCCACAGTTCGACTTTTCAATATTGCATCAGTTATCTGATTATCCAATTAGAGTTTTCTTTCATTTGGTTAAACATTATTGCGTGTTATCAGTTTCCATCGTTTAATCGATCCATTGTTAAATCGTGATTGTTTAGATTTTTTATAACTCGAATCGAAAAAATACTTCATTGCTTTTAGTGGTAAAAAAGAATTATGATATTGCTACATATTAATATTAAATCTACAGTGGAACCAGAAGAAATTTATATGTCTGTGACTTCACCCTATCGGAATGTTCTATGGGAAGATGGTGCAGAAGGAATTGGCCTCAATATAGAATTATTTCCTCCTGTATCTTGTTCTGTTATCAACAGTCAACCTGCTGCAAGTATACGCTGGCTATGGAATGGAAACGATACTTTGATAAGTTCGTTGAATATCACAGAAATAGCACAGGTATAAATAATCTTTTTGAATTGAGTTTGGATTTGCAACAATGCAACAGTAGGCCATTACAGTAAATACAACAGAATTTGTACAAGGCCATCTTGCTCAACAACTTGACACTATGTCTTCTTTTTTCAGTTCTATTTTGAATGTTTGTGGGCTATAAGTTGACCTCAATTAGTTTTTGAAAATATATTTTTAATTGAACCATGCGTTATCACAAGCGACTATTAGCCGAGCAGGGTTAGAATTATTTTTTATAGCCACTTCTTGGAGTGGATCACCTTGAACAAAGCTCCCTACCAGAAGCCACTTATAGACGGACAGGGTTAGAATTGCTGGAAAGATATGATCTTTTCATGTTCAGCTTAGCCTACCCAAGTTATTACAGTTACATTAAGTAGTGAGCTGGACTCGTTGGGACTCGAACACGATATCTTCAACCTGCGATGCCAAAATTTTAACCAATAGCCTAGCCCAGCGAACTCAAGTTATTAAACTTGTTATTAAACGAGCCGGACTTATCGGGACTCAATCCCGATGGGACTAGATTGGATTGACATAACGTTTTGTGCGTTAGGAAACCTTTTAAAGTAATGCTTCAGGAAACAACCGCTGGTTTGAAGCTTTCGTGATGTTCATCATCTAATTATTCACTTCCTGTAAATAAATAATTTTATTTGATAAATTTATCTATACTGTTCAAGTGCGCAAATTTAGGATTGGGTTCCTATATATGCCTAGGTATCCTCCTCAATGTTTCATTTTTGCATTTTTTGCATTTAAAAAAAATTGTTTTGTTAAGCACAAGCCACAGATGAGGCGGTATCCTAACGCGATCCATCAGTGGTAAAAAAAAGCTTTTATTTGATTTTCAGACCGACGGACAGTTACACAATGTTACATCAGTCGTTGTTTTAACTCCTGTTCTGCTTGAAGTACATGTGTTTGAAGAGGAGATCGCAGAAGTAGAGGAGGACGGAGCCAACAATATGACAATTATAGAAGTTTCGGATACCGATGCATTGAATGGTATGTGTACGTTACTAAACATAGTAGTGTATAGTTAAGTACACTGTTAAGAGGCGGACAAAATGGCTGCTAACTTTTCCCCTGGCATTGAAATGTTAGGAAAAGATCGATTCTATAAATCGGGAAGATGGAAATATTCAAACAAAGTATATATTGATTTATATACGTTTTCTAATATCTCCGATATGTATTTTTGGGAAAATGCTCATACTGCTACAAGGCTAAACAAGGTAATAACATTTCACAGATACGGATGGGACATTTGTTGAAAACGTATCACCAAACGGCGATCTGGAAATGCAAACAAAAAAGACGAACGGTGAATTGTCATGTGAGATGACGGTCGGTGACAGGATTTATATTGAATCTCTCCTTATTGACTTTGCCGGAGTAAATTCAGGTAATCCGCGCTTATTGATTCACGTTTGTTGACACAGTGACCAATAGTAATGTTGTAAACATTAACAAACCACGTGACTCCAGAAAAAGTTTGTCTGAAGATCTTTTGTTAAGTACAGTCAGCGGCGTGATCCATCTGTGGCGTATATCTGACAAAATAAAATTTCTGGATCAATAGATCTATTGCCCGAGTACCCTGTATTATCGATTAATGTTGACAAGTGGAGTTGACACTTTCATATATATTCGAATCGAATATCGAATCACAGTCTTTCGAACTTTTTCAAAAATGTTTCTATTTAAGAAAATCACGAAAAAAATCAACAAAGGGACGACTTTTTCAAACTTTTACCTGTCAGATGAAACTTTTGCTCAAACCTTTTGCTGATTTGTAATAGAGCACTGAAAATTAAGTTCGAATCATCCGATTGATACAGATATTGATTTAAAAGGTAGCAACATTAGTCCTGAGTAAGATATTAAACGGGACAAACTGCAACCATTTTCTTTTATTTCTTTCCAGGATATTCTGGATTGATGATGACCAACCACATAATGTTAGTCGGAGTATTGCTGATGACTTTCATAAATGTATATTGAAACGTATGAACTCACAACATGTCTTGCATAAAAATTTGGATAGAAATTAGCCTATTTTCATATTGTAGTATTTATGACGTTATTTTGTAAATATAATTGTTATAAGAAAACTGATATTACGAATAGGGCTGGACAATTCAATTCGGTGATTCGAAGTACAGATTCGAATCAGTCTTGAATCTTTTATTGGAAAAAAAAAAACGGAAATTGAAGTGGAATTTTTTTAGCAACAAAATGCAATCGATTTTGGTCAAATTTGACCAAAACCGTTTGTATTTCGTCGTTAAAAGTAAAATTTTCGCTTTTGGACTGTAGGGTAATTGAAAATACATCGCTTTGGATTCTTAATATGCTAATATTAGTAACTCGCTAACATAAGTTGTTAATTATCATAATGGAGACAAAAAAAGTATTAGTAAAAATTTTGATATTTGTTATTTTTATGAAATTATCCGAATCAGATTCGAATTCCAAATGATTTGGTTTTGCCCAGCCCTAATTACGAGGTTAAGTTTTCAAAAAATTAACATTTGAAGTAGTCTATCATCATAAATATATCTAATTCTCGTGTCGGCAACATACTATACCTGAATTGCAAATATAAATTACTACTTACTGTATCACTAGGCGTCTTAGGCAATGGACAATCTTAATGATGATGATAAGAAAAATCGTATGTGTAAAACCACTTTTGGCTTATTTATTTCATTATATTTTTTCTTTCTCGAGTCTCATTGATATAGTTTAACTTTAGTAAATCACTAATTCAAGTAATTAAATAAAAGCAAAAATTTCGGAACAGTTTTCTTGTCATGTCCTAAATGTTAAGCATATGGCTTAGCCTGTGTAGTCAAAATTTTTCTGACTGGGGTCACTATTTCTTTTATATGTTTTCTTCTCTAAACTTTTCAATTTTCATTAACATGCTTTCACACGTTTTAACTGCTTTCCATCATTAAAACTGCAAATAACATATTTACTAGAAATAATGCTTGTGATAATTTAACTTTCACGTAAGTCTATTTTATTCTTGAAATTATACAGGAATTGCATAATACATTAAAAAAAAAATGATTGTAATCTATTGCAAACAAGTATAAAATATGCGACAGACTACTGAGACACTCAATTGTAAACTATAGAAAAGCATTTTTTAAATAGTAGCATAAGACACAAATTCAGCATCATGGGATTGTCAAGAAAGCAAAGGATTTGTAATGTGGTCTTCTGGTTAAATTTAATTGTTGAAACGAATTGCGTCTTTTATATTGCCTTCCTTGACGTTGTATGCAAGTACACTGTAAAAAATTTCTAAATCATCCCGTTGCTAAGATTTATACAAAGTATGGACTTTTGATGGACTATTCCTCAGACGACGAGAGTTCCATCTACAGAGCAGAATTGGTTGAAAAAGTTCATTTTATAGCTTTGTTTCAATAGCCCCTAATGATTAATGTGAGAAAACGTCGATTTTATTGCATTTTCGTATATCGTATAAGTTTCATATCGGAATATTTTTTGTCTCGTTTAAGTCACAAGATGAATGAATACGTCTATTTGACGTTGCTTATCACGTTGCTTAACTCAATCTTGAAAAAACATGTTTCGAAAAAGCGTTTTCAATTTAGTTTTCATCCATTTATGTATTAGCAGGTGCAACAAAAAATATGGTAAATTCTCAAACCTTATTACAATAACAAAATATTTAGATGACGGGACATGTTTTTATCAAGTATGATGCGCTGATGGATCTCGCCGCCGAGGCACCATCCGTTTGTGGCTTATTCCTGTGATAACACAGAATTTATAACGGAGAGTTTGGCGTTATAAGATTGCTCCCCCGAGACGAGGTCCGCTAGGAAGTGGGCTTGAAGGATATATTTGCCAAGGTTTGAAAAATGTAAGGCAGATAGATAAGAAAAGCATATCTCGATCTTTAAGAACGTAATATACGTTTTTAAATTTAACGTTCGATTTAACAAAGGAAATTAGTGCTTATACCAGCAACATTATTCATACTCCTTATAGTTTTTTCCGAAACGCGTATATAAAAAATCATTTTTTATATTTCTGCAAGCTAAAAAATGCAGATAATTTTAATAATAAAGCTAGTCTAGAACGAGTATAGCACAGATAGTCAAGGTAATAGAACACCACGACGCCACCCAAATTGCATTTTTAATAATGACTCATGCCCAAAGAGAATAGGTAAATCAGTGACGACGGTAAATCGACATATTTGAAGAAAATGTACATTGGTGTTTCCATATTTGAAGAAATTAAAAAAATTAAATGTTAAAATATTGTTTAAAAAAGTGCAACAATTAGCAGAAAAATCTAATTTCATGATATTTTGTATTTTAAAACGATTCAGAAAGAAAAAAAAAAATTTCGGATTGAAATCCATCCGTTGGATTGCTGTAACCCATTTGTGGTATTTATTGGTGCCCAGATTATGCCCATTTGTGGTATTTATTGGTGCCCAGACCTGATTGTGTCGAACGTATAAGGTTAACGCAGTAAATATCCTTTTGAAAATATCCTTTTAACATCGACATTTCATAAGGGCATACAAATAGTTCCGGCATGAATATCAGTTAAGATAATGTGGGTGGTATGAAGTAAGAAATTATGACATGACGAAATTTCTCTTAGTTTCGATGTGATGATAATGCATATAACGTACTTATGTTTGGTGGAACAATATGACCTTGTTATAAAGAGATGGGCAAAAGCAAAAAGTCCTAGTAATGCTTTTTCCAGAAACGTAAAAACTATATTAAAACCCAATGCTTTTTTGGTTTTTGTTGTGTGATTTATAAAAACATTTATTTTACCATGTTGGCCACTGAGAAGGCATTGCTTGCGATTCCACCCCGCAGTGACTACTATTCTGTCCAGTAATACTAGCAGTCGATCCGTGATAAGGCGGACTGCATGTTGGTGAATATTGACTCGAAGCGCCCGTGTGACTTGACGAATATCGTTGGGGATAACTTGGCAAATGAGAAGGATCATAACCGTAAGTACTTTGCTGGTTACCAGTGATATATTGTGTGTGAGTGTGACTTGCGGTGTGGGCTGCGGATGATAGAGGATGCCTCATGTCTAAACCAATAGGCATATGGGAGTATCCTCTCGACGATTCATCGTAATAAAATGGAGGACCATACACAGATGAACCGGATGGTGGGCTGATAGGAATCTCTTGATTCATCGTTAGACCTGGATAGTGACTTGAGGTATGGCAAGGTTTGCCGTTGTTAATGAGAACAGGGACCATCACTCTTCTTGGTGATTGTAGTGTTCCCATATGTTCAAATCCCGCTAATCCAGCACCTTTATCTTGCTTAGATCTCTTCATTTTGTACCGATGATTCTGGAACCATATTTTGACCTGAAAAATATATATAATCAGATAAGTAAATACGAATATAACTGAAATGACTATTATACAAATAAATGAGTGGTTAGTTGTGTATGAAATTCCACAGTGAAAAGAAATGATGATACTTGATTTTTCGGTGACATATTAATTTAAAGGTAACTAAGCCATTGTTCCCAAACCAATCATGCTCAAGCCTCCTACACCAGCTATTGGACGACCGCTTAGGAAATTTGTAATACAGACGTAGCCTGAGATAAAATGGCAAAAGTTAAAATGCTGAACAGACCAGGAACAACACCTAGCGATGGTGTGATACCTGGGTAGAGCGGGTGTGTGATGCTAGGTGCACTCGATTTTAAGTTGAAAGGAGACAAGAAGTTTAAAAATTTTCCTATCCCAACTGATGATTTTCCATTTTAATTGGCATTACTTCTGGTATTTCTGAGGTGTGTTATTTGTTGTATGTTCACAAGGGATGGCACGGGACAACACGCAAGCGAGTTTGGCGAGACCGGTCCAGCATTTTGTGCCAAATTTTCTTTCCTTCTTCAAACTTTGATATTTGAAGAAGTGGATAAATTTTCTACAGAAACTTAATTGATACATAAAATCAGTAAATATATTGCGACGTTACAAAATGGTACTCAAAAAAAAAAAATATTTTGCAATAAAGTTCATACTAAACGAAACAAACTAATTAAAAAATGAGAAAATGAAAGAACCTTCGTAGATAATGAAAAAAGCTGTTCCTGAATCCAAATCAACATAGGGAAATTTTGGAGCCTTGGAACATAAGCCTTGTGGAAGCCTTGTGTACCCTAAAGGATTCCGTTAACACATGTTTTCGGCGCAGCATAAATCTTCATTCCACAGAAACTTTCGGAATTGTTCCACACATTATTCTATCTGTACATATTGGCTTATCTCCAGTTTGCTTACCTGTGTTGGAGTGAGACGAATAGCATTGGCAAGACTTTCTCTTTCTGGTGCGGATAAATATTTCTGGTGGCGGAATCGTCTCTCTAATTCATATGTTTGAGCCTTAGAAAACAATACTCGTCGTTTCCGTTTCTTCCCTGTGTCACATTCTGAATCATTGGTTTGTTCATCTTCGTTTTCATCTCCTGTCTGAGGTGATTTTTCAGCAGAACATGATGTACTATCCGGAGCTTCGTCTGTAAAAAGATATTTGCATATATTGTACATTATTACATCGTCAGATATTAAATTATTTGTTAATTTATTAACGATGAGGATCAAAGTTGCACGTGATCTACATAAACCGGTATGCCCACAATCACAAATAGCTATATTTAAATGACCATTGACCCCGTTGCAGCTAATGAGAAATATTATGTCTAGATTATTAGTCTTTGAAACATGGCACATGTTTTTCCACAACTTTTGTTACTTGGGTTTCTTAAAAGGAAATATTTAAAAATAAGAAAATATACAATAACATAAGAAATTCAATTTAAGCACAATAATTATATTGAATTTTTGAAACACTTGCGATCGACGCCATGATGTCTCAATTTTCCATTTATCAAAACAAAATAATTCAAAACAAAAATAAAACCATAATATCGGAGATATTACTATTTCCATTTGCGTTACTCAAATAAGGCATGAATTATTGTCGCTTTTTATATCGGTTTGCCTTTGCTTAAACGAATATAATGGCAGTGAGACATTTTTAAATAAAACACTTGTTTTGAACGTTTCTTAGCTAACGATGTATGATCAAACATTTTCAACAGGATTTTATTGCGAATACAATTCATATCGTGGTTTCCATTGACCTTAGCTATTAAAAAACTGTATTGAAATAGTTAAACTTGGCCTCCCTTGAAAGTCACATATGACGTCACGCAACTTTGTTTTTAAATGGCTTCAGTGACCGTGACCAAAGACGACATTAAGATGTGTTGGCTAATGTAACCGCATCAAATAAGGCGCGAACTGAAAACTTCACGGAAGAGAAAGCGGCGCGGCGCGTGGGAACGTTCGTAAACCGCAGTTTTAACCCTTCTATGAAAAAGTCGTTCATTGTAGTCGAGTTATAAAACTGCCAGTTTCAGATGAGGTGAGTAAAATCTGTGGCTTCTTTTTTGTGACTCACAATATTCATTTTCCGTGATTTTATTAGCATGAATTATCCTTAAAAAATATTTGAACATACCGATACCGTCAATATTATTGCCAATGCAAGTAAGTTCGCAACTCATTTACAATAAACGCAATGTCGATTCGAAATAAGGATAGAGGATGTTAACATTGAATAAATAACGCCCTTAAAATGTCAAGTAATGTCGTCTTTAATAACTTTGAAACTGAAATTGAAAGCCACAAGATTCTCGATTAAGCAAGAATTGAAAACTATTTTGCATGAAATAAAAAAAGGTACCCTATTAAGCTGTACAAATCTAACTGCAAATAATTCAGGCAAGACCGACAAAAGTTATTCTCACTCCCAGTACTGAGCATCAACAACAATGAGAAAGACACAAAACATTCTGATTTTTGTGAAGAAAAGAACAAGACGTTTTTACTCACTGTAGCCATTTTGTACAGGCACTGGTATAATATCCTGATACGTATCGACCTTTCACCCCGAATTCGTTGTGGAAACATTACTATACAAACAAAAAATTGTCCACGTGTCTAATTATGTTTGCTTCATTTTGTTTCTAGTGTCCACTAAACAACAAATGATATGTCTACGATAGCCACACAAGTAGATATTCCGCAATCTGGACTGTGCGTTGGAGTGATATACGATTTCCTTCCAAATTAAAGACTGTACCTCAGGCGAATTCTAATCACTGCTATATTAGGCATATTATTATGTATCAATTGCGTCTTGAATGTCAACTTGAGCACTCAAAGGGAGAATGGGGGCGTGTGAGCAAGTTGAAATTTATTTATTTTTCAAAATCCTTTTTCAGTATTGAAAATAACATTGATAAGATATTTTTAGCGTTTTTTGCGAAAATATTTTTAAGAAGTTGAGTGAGAACTAAAACTTTTGCAACAAATTTGTAATCAAATTGAAGCCGGAAAGCCCTCTGGTGTCGACCTTGGTAAAAGAAATCAAATAAATATTCGCCTATGAAAAAACCACGTGTCGTAGTGACTCATAGAAAACTGCAGTATATTTAAACCAATAAAATAACTTCATTTTACGTAATTTCATCGTGGCCCAACTACATTCACTGCCTCAATTGTTAAAAATTTTTCAATGTTCGTTCGTAACTGCAGTTTAATTTAAATTAACTACTAAAACATTTTAATAAAAACATATTCCAATATTTTGAAATTTGTTGGATGTTTAGATCGAGATTAATAATGATTTAAAGTACAGCACACCTACCCGAAAACAAGAAAAAATTTTTTGAATATTTCGATAAAAAGCTAATTGAGTGGATTTCTAACTTATTTACTTTACACGCATCTGGTACAATTAACCTAATTAGCAATTTCCAATGAAACTCATATTGCGAAAAAAAATTTTTAATTGTTAATATATGTGTGATTTTTTTGCAAAACGACTTATCTGAATTTGTGTTTCTCGAGAAATTTTGGATGGATAAATGGATAAATTTTTCAAAAAATCTTCAAATAAAAGAAACATACATATAAAAGTATGATTGACTCGAAGCTGGAGTACTCAAATATGTTACAGAGGGACAAGCCTAATTGTGCATATCGAACGAACTGTTGATCAAACAACTGCTAATCCCATGGACCGTCATGGTGGCATCAGTTACTTGCATTGTTTTGGGAATTTATCTTTGGGGAACGTTTGAAAAGCATAATTCGTTTTCATTATTAACAAAAATTTTAACCCTACCATTATGAAAGGTCAAAAGCCAGAAAAGTTGCCCAGTATGCAAAGTGACACTGATGACCAACGAGATAAAACTAAACGCAAAAACTTGGAATAGTAGAATACAGATATATCACAAAATCTTTCCAATAGTATAAATCAATACATCGCGTGACAACACCATAAGGAAGACATAATTATTTTTTTTTTTTAATACGTATAGATATATTCAAATTTCTAAATGTTTTGATTTGTTGGAATAATTGTACCTCACAGGAGCGGTTCCACAAAAGTAAATTTTCTTAGAAAGTGCACTTTAGATTAGACTTTTTGCATAGCTGATTGTTACAATTGAAGTAACGTCCCAGCATCGCAAACAAACCCCCAAATTGAAGTTCTGAGGTGCATGCCCGATGAACTAAATTTACTATAAAGCTGTACACGCATTTGGGGGTCATGATAGAACCATTTGCCACAGAAAACATAACTGAAATTTCCGCGAATTGACTGTACAGCGAATTCGGGCTAATGATAATTGTGTGGGCGACTTTTTAATAAATGGTAGACAAAACCAAATGGCCGATTTATTTGTGTCATTTACCGAAGTAAAACTAACCGATTATAGAAGTTTCATATCAACGAATACTTGATAGCAGATGTTATATAAAAATAACGTTCGGTTACAAATAGTATACAAGTAAAGAGCTCATGATCTAATTTTAATTCTGTCTTTCGAAAAGGAAAAAAACAAAATTTATTATATTTTTTTCTGGGTAATCAAAAGTATCTCCTTCAATGCACATCCGCAAAAATTCAAAAACACCCCCACGGCTCTCTAAGCATAACTTTTGCAGTCATTAAGATTATTTTTGCTTTTGTTGTTATGATCATAAACTGCGTCCTTCGTCACCTTTGCTGATGATTTATATTTTTAATCGTAATCGATTAAAACATAAACAGTATTCATTTTAATGTTGATTACATCATTTCAAATCGCATGCTGTATAATCACTATCACCGGTCAAGTACGTATAAAGCTGTGAACAAATGGTTCACGAAAAAGTTTGAAATCAGGCCTGAACAAGCACGACATTCTAATAAAATCTAAGGTAGCTTATCATAATGTAAAGTAAATATTCGCATGAATTCGATTCATTTTCGTCCGTGCTTTATCATGAACGGCTTCATTATGGGAACACCGTTGAGAAACGAACGCGTGCTAATATTTGCTTGTTGTATTCCCACAAACCTACTGTATTATTGCAATGATCACCATCAAAGGTTGGGGAGAAAGCGGATCAACTTTTCATGTACAAATTTCTCCCTTTTACTACAAAAAATCATTTGCGGCACTCTTCAATCCGAAAACTTTGTCAAAACATCTTTTGTTAAGAATGTGCTACTGAGGCGTCTAGGGCGCGTGCGCAACCAAATTAAAATTTTTCTGGGTTAGTCCTATCTAGTTGCCATGTTGGAATTGCACAATAAAGATCCTGGTTAGATCAGTTGAAGAATGTGTGCCTGCCCATACTAGACGCGGAGTTAGGAACTTGTCCCCGCAACATAATCGGAACTAAATGCGCTAAAGCGGCAGCCGGAATAATTCAATGGTTCAACCTAAATAAATAACTATTTGAAAATAAAATATTATATTGATTGTTAATTCATTGAAATGAATCTACTGTAATGAAAATATAGCACAACATGATATTCATAGAACATATAGGATTATTTCCCTGTTTCGTCGCCCTGCGTATTATATCTTCATGACAAAATATATTACAATTGACCAAATGCGTTCAGATAAATGTGCCTGTCCAATCCTATTTAACTGTTTTTCATAATGTTTTGAATGAGGGTATTGTGCGCAAATATTATCGTGATTTATCGCTTATTTCACATCGCAAAATTTGACACGAGTCTAGAATTCGCTGGATCCCTCCCTAGTTTTACAGATAATGTATTTTTTCATTTATAATTCCAAAAATAAAATATATTCGAATATTCCGAACTATTTGTAGATTTAATTTCTGAAACAAATTTTGTAAAACATACCTTCATCCATCTCTTCCTTATTACGTGAAATGAGTTTTGTGAAATTTCCATGTGGTTCCCATTCGTTACTTGAAACTGGGTATTCATCTTTGCTCCTTTCAGAATCCAGTTTATTTCGTGAACTACAATATATGCATGGAACAAATAATATATTATCCAAATATATATAACGAAATATTGTCATTATATAAGAACGAAGCATATTTTTAATATCCCCAATCCGAAAATTTCGTTCAAATAGTTTTTGTAAATGTGAGTCACTGATGTACTGCACCGACGAGGTAAGGTCCATCCGTAGCTCATGGTTGACAAAACAAACGATTTGAATCAGTTCGGTGGCATTCTTATGATAGTTTTTTACAATCTTTCATCAGATTATAAAATATTTTGAATAAATTTTTAACATTTTCCCTTTTAATTATTGATGCTATATTGCATAATTTAAGAAAATCACAGAAATAACGTGTGAATGAATGTACCTATTTTAATATCAGCCGATCTTTCTTTATTTTGACCCGTAATAGGGATAGTTTTACTTAAATAAAGTGAATTAGCTAGAAATGACAGCACCTGGAACGGGGGAAATGGGGAAGTCAAATTTGGTTATAAATAGAGAAAATGCAAATTACAGAAATACCCTCTCTTATAAAAATGTTCAGTATTCATTTTAATCGTTACGGTAATTCAATCTTATTGCTGTTATGATATTATATTATGATATACAAATGTATTTTCTTTGGCAATTATTTTAGATTTAAAAAAAGTATTCGTGTTAAATCGTTGCCTTGACCTCGCCATGAACTATTTATATACTCGTGATGTAATTAACTACATTTAATTACAAAAATGATATTTGACTCACGATGACCGTTAGGCAGATATAATAATAATAATAACAATATAAATTTTGACCCTATTGTATAAATTCATCTAGGTATTGGGAAGATATGCTAAAAGTACTTTGTATTTGTATGTTTTGCTTCGCTATTTTTGCTTTATTTTTTGAGTCAAATAAAACTTGAAATACCTCGAAATATTCGTTTCTCCGCCGCAAGACGTATCTCCTGTTTCATGGAAATTGGAACCTGAAACATTGCTGCTTTCGACACAACTTTGCTTGTAACTAACGGAGTTATATGGAGAACAATCACGATTCGTCGTAGAACATGGCGACCCTGACATTACAGGAGATCCGACTGAGTTTAACCTCATTCCCGATGATGACTCTACATATCCGATATCTGCGTATTTTGGGGGTTGTGGCAACGTCGGCGATGTTTTATTCTCAAAATCGAAGTAGTTTGCGTATTTTGCTGATTCAGAACGATTACTGCTCACTGGATCTGACTGAACGAGATCGTGTGTAGTTGTTTGTATTCCCTCACACTTATCGAAATATGTTGGTGTCTCACAGTAGCTTTCGGAGTAGGAGGTTTTGTACTGATAATTTGTCGGCGGATACTCCAAATTTCGGTTAGGAAAAGTGTAAGGTAGCTCTTCAGGTTTGAAGGACGTTGGGTACATAGCACTTGATGATTCCAGATGTTGGTTTACGACAACCCCTCTCTCATTTACGTGTCCATACTCCATCTCGTGACGTCCCATCCCGGGATGATTCTCATTTTCGCCCTTCGAGAAATGTCCTCGATTGAGGCAATGTCCTGTTCTTCCTGCCGATGCCGGCAGTTCTAAAATGTCCTTTACGGAAAAACTACTTGCCTTATTGTTTGGCAAGTTACAGTCTACCGATCCGACGTCCTTGCTCATCAAGGTCATGTCCAATGCACTGGTTTGAGGTGAAATATTCTGATGTGAGAAAATACTTTCTGAGCTTGTTGTTCCAATGGTGTTGCTTACTAAGTGATTGGTATCGACCGATGATGATGCCAAAGTCTCTCTGCGCAGTAACAACATTTAGTTAGTGCCAAATAGAATAAATTCAAATCTTTGAAAATATTGAAAACGGAATTTATCTAAAGGAAATAAAAATATATACTCAAACTTGTAAATTCAAATATTTTTATTTTTTGTAAAAGTTACGGGATGAATTTTGTATTGTTGTTTGGGCATGTCCTCATTCGGGATATATACAATCAGCAATTCTAGGGGCAATAATCAAATGATATAATACTACGCCCTTGTCGACATCTGAGCTTCTCAATTCGGAAATGTAGGATTGCCGAAACATTTAACTGAAGTACTTACGCGAACTTTTACGCCAGTTAACACGCCAAATCTTAAGTACCACAGTTTTATTGTAAAAAGCTTGGCTGAAATCTCAACCACATGTAATCTGATATGGCATGGCTACTTGCTAATTCACGGCCTGTCAGGGAAAGACTTCCTCCAAAATAAACGTACCGTGGAATAAGTAACGACGATAAAGTCGCAATTTATCTACGTCCGATCCGTGTGGAATGTGTTTTCCCGTGTCCACCATTTTATTTTGTTTGCTATGCTGAAGTCAGGGAATGGCTAGCCTCCTATGTTGATAATTAATATTTTTGGTGCGATATTTTTAATGACTTGAATAACCCTACAAAATGGCGCGTAATGTGTCTGAGTTAGATTTGTTGTTAATATTTTGACTTTTATATTTTTGTTTTCTTTCACGCTATAAATTTCAAGGTTGTGCCTTTAGAAACTTCGACCTTACCTTCAATGGGTTTTAGAAATATAAATCAAATTTTGCAAATTTGTTTGCAGATAATACTCATATGTGGCTTGCTAATATATAAAACATGTATGACGATAGTTGCGTTTCCACAGCGAGGTGTCCACAGTAATGCACTCAATAAGAAATGCCGACGGAGCGCGCCTAGTCAGCGTGATCCACCAGTGCTCAGAGCTTAAGAAAAAGCTTTTTGTGTGCAGAAGCAACACAAACTCGCCTGTCTTTCTTAAATGAAATTATCGGATTTTGTTTCGTATTTGTTGACCTTTTTTCCTATTTTTATTGCGTGGATTGAATAATGTCAACTTTGCTAAGTTTACAAATCAGTGCTAAAGTAACACATGAGCTCATATTTTGGTTTTCGTTCATTAGAAATTCACCAAGATCAAACGGTCCACCTTGAAGGAACCAGCTAAAAACCATCTAGCGCAAAAACAGTAATCGCACCATAAGCATTCCATACAGAATAGAATCGCTATAGTTGACTTCATAGAGCAGTATTAGGCCTGGGCATTAGCGAAAGCATAAATGACGCGGGCAGTGAAGCTTGCGCGCCATTTAAACATGCGATTTTCGATATTTGATGTCGATCAATTACATATTTTTGGTTCAAAGTCTTTTTCCGTGGAATTTTTGCAGAATGGTTATTTATCCTAAATTTGAAATTAATAAAACTGAACGGGCTAATTAGCGTATATAAAATTAAATGCACTTAATTATAATGAAATATATCAACTTCCCCATCCCCACATTTTGTTCGTCTTGTTTTGCAGAGTACGAGTATATCTTTTTTACCCACTAAATTCGTCGTACTCGCCCGCGAAGTGGGACGAATTTGTAAAAATTCGTCAAATACTTTTGTTCGTACCATAAAACGGAGCAATAAAGCAGAGCAACAATTTCCTGACAGCGTAATTTAGACTCAATACCCTGTTTTTTCAAATATATCATTAGGTAAAGCGAGTAAAGTTCTAAACTATCTAACTACTTTAAAAGGCAACTGTTCTATCCAACCTGAAATTTATTCATCAATTTCAGTCTGACATGACCGAAGGTAACTTGAGCAAATAGTCTTGCTGTTGGGCGCACAAAGAATTGTTGCCTAAATTCAATCAAAATTGACATTTTTATCCTCGTTTGGCGACCGTTCAATCCCAGGTGAAATAGATATCGAAATGATTTGCGTCGATTGTTGTCAATTTATCCGGTTGCGCTGTTCATTTAGTCAACCGTGAATTTTCGGGTGGTGTGGATTACACCCTGCCGCAGAAAGACACCCTAACAAGTTTTTGAAGTTTGAACCCCTTCAGACAAGTATGAGCCACAAATGGACTGTGCATTTGAAAAATGATTCATGGAAAGGCACACGCTAAGCAAAATTGGCCTTCTATAAAAAAAAGGGGCCGTTTTGTGAAAATTTCAGACACCTGGTGCGGGGGAGACTATAAATTCAATACCCATGCACCCGTTATCACATAAAACCGAGTGAAACAATCCCTTGCACGCGAAATTACCAAATCGTTTAGATATTCAGCGCGGGAATGAACGGCGAAATCTGCCTGTAAGCGTTATTCACTAAACATACGAATATCACCGTCTGCTATTCATTCACGGTTTCTGTTACTCACCCAGCAGGTATACCTTACAAAACTATTGTTATTGACTCGTGGGACCACTTAACCGAAGGTGCGAAAACAGCTTTTGACACGAAATGTAATTCGATACAAAAATCAAAATGGTCGACATCTCAAAATGATTGTAAAATCACTTGTATTGTTCGTGTAAAATTAAGTTTTACTTGAATCTAATAATATCTCTTACTGGTTTGCGACGTAAAATGACCGAATTTTAACGTATTTCCCTATATTTAATCAAACCATTTTTGACTGTTTTTGTATGATCCACAGTGTTATGCAAGCTTGAACAGTAAATTTTCCGTGGTTGCGATTCGCCTTGATAATCCATTCGAAGATTATAGGGCCAATCTATATGATGGTATTGTTGCAAAAACTGATGTGCATGAACATATTCAAGTATCAAATTTTCAGGCGGGGTCTTCAGAACTACCCTAAATTATTTTTCTGTTGTAAGAGACGACTGAAAGGAAACAAATTAGTTGTAAATGATGTAACCATCATCCCAACCACTTTGATATTGAAGAGGATTAGAGGACATTTGCGAGTATTAACGAACTTTTTGCGGTAGCTCTTTGCCACACGAGTGCCCTGCGGTCACACGGCTCTTTTCCACTGAAATATTCACTAGTTCTATCTACAGCTTATCCCACGGGTGTTCATCAACACTGGAAAAACTGGTATATATATCACCAGTGAAGTCCCTATACATATTTATGTATGCCCTCTATATTTATATTTATGTTGTCCGTCCTTGTTATATTTCTCTCTGCCATTATACATGTTTGTTCTTCTATCCGTTTTCATCTTTATTACATATATTTTTTGATAGTAGAGTTTTTAATCCGCACATTGTGTCCTGGATTTATGTGGTCTTGTACACACTTCCCAACTTTTATATAAATATTCATATTTCCTACTGTTATTGTGCATGCTATCCTAATTCGTTCCGCAGAAGAATCATGTTATATGTGCCGCAGTGCCCTGAGTGATTTTTAAATTTGGAATTTGTTCGCAGTTGTGTCATTAAGTTTAATTATGGCAGCTCGGTATTTTTCCTAATTTCGCGCCGTTCATAATTTTGAACCTGAAATATTACTTTATCCCGTTTTCAGTAGTACGTTTCTTATGTGCTTTCTGTCCTTTTGCGTCATTTATTTCAACACGGATAGCATTTTTTTTTTACTTTAATTTAATTCAAATAAACGATCACAAGTTTTCGTCTTTTTACTACATTCATTTGGCGATTCGCAACAAGATATTATATGCTATTGGCGAGAGCAAATACATTTGTGACTCATGTCTTTGTTTCAACTACGTATACAAGATTAAGGAAAACATTCAATCCATTTTTATAGTATTTCGAATCCAAGTTTTTATCACAAGTGTGTAAAATGGTGAATGTCTGTGGATGCTATGCGTTGAAGGTGCAAACTCGCGATCATCGGAAAAATGGAAAACAAATTCAAAAAACATATCACACTGAAACATATGTTTGTTGCGTTTTGTTCAAGTATAAGGTAAACTAGATGGATTGTCACAGATATGCGCAAATAATCATGAACGTATCGTTTGGAAAACATTTTCTCGAATCTGCGCTTGGTCTATGTTGATGGAATATTAGTATCGGCCATATTGGGTTTCGCTGTTATCGGCATCTACAAATTTCCGAGTATCGGTTTTGGCAAGAATATTGGTATCGGAACATTTTTCACTGAAGCACGTGTGTAGAGTGAAGTCGAACTTCTAGGTCTTAACAAACATGCTTAATTATCAAAATTTCGCGCTAACGAGTTTACTTAGTTACTTCTTAAAATATATGCTATAAGTTTTGGAAGATTTAAAGTCCATGATCAATGTCTAGATGGGTTATCCTTGGTAGAAATTAACTCATTATTGTCACAAGCGTTGTAGTTCTCGGTTAATTACTGAGTAGCTCGGCTTCAAATATCAAACAGAAAATTTTGATATTTTCAGTTATTATTAATTTAAGCAACCTTCAGCATTTGTAGCAAACTTTAAGATAAAAATCCAATCATGCAGCGAATCGATGGCATCATCCCGGGTTCGGCCGATCCTAAACACGCCACAAAAATCGGCCGGATACTCGGTCTCAGAATCTCTTCTAGATCAGAAAATGCCGTCATAATTTTCAAGGGGACTCAGAAAAATGAATGAATACCCAATGGAAATTTTTGTTTTTTCCTATTATGGTCCACTAATCCATGCTTGACAAAATAGTCAGTCAACTTTTTCCGACTGGTGGAATTCAATCCCATCACTATCTGCCCCACTATATAAAGACTTATCGTATAAAAATACTATTGATTTCCACTATATGCCGTACATTTTCATCTTTATCTAAGTTAATCAAGTTTTGACATGTTTGTGAGATATCTGTATTATTAAATTTACATTTATTTCTACGTGATGGAATTGTAAATCGAACAAGCTAAAAGATGAGGAACCAGACGTGACTCGATAAGGCATAACAACCGGTTCGTAAAACAAAGGTAACGAATGGGGTGCACACACCGAATCGCGCATGGGACAAAAAGGTTTTCCGTTTTTAAAGCACGGTCATCTTTGACATATTGTACTTAACAAAAGTTCATAATTAAGTTGCCAAAATAATATTGTTACCCAGTATATTTGTTAACCTGATCTGAAAATGGAATCACTTTACTCAGTGGGAACGTTGGTGGTTTTCTGACAAGCCGGTGATTAATATGAATCTTGCGACAAAAATGATATGCGGAAACTTTCCGCTATCTATTATCTGGAAAACAACTGTCTCTCCCATCAGAATCCCTTAACTAAACATATTTTGTTAAGTATGGGTCACTGATGGATCGCGACGCCAAGGCGTGATCCATTGGTGGTTCATACTTGACAAAATAAAATTCTGACTGGCTTGATTTTCAAAACACGAATCGGACGAAAAGGGTGTGGGAATAAAGAGTGGCGGGTGTACATGTTAAATATATATCTTTTTTTATAAACTATTGACACATATTTGGATGGTATTTCACAATTATTGATTTAAGATGTATGCGAGTATGAAGTCATAAAATAAAAATTGTGCGCCGAAAGAGCGGGATATTTTACGTATTACGTTAGGTATTACTCGTTTTGTCAGATTTTTTACAGAACAGCAAATAGCGAAGTTGAACTCGTATATTTTCCCACTAAATATTCGCGAAAAGAGAATTACTTGCAAGGAAAGCTGCGGGTCACTTTGTGACGACATAATGTTCTGGTAAATATCTTTACTGCTTTCCAAATTTTAATCGCTATTTCGCCACTAATTGGTGCGCGAAATTTAAAAATGTTCTTTTTTATAAATTAAGTATTTAAACAAATTCCCGTCATTGTCTTAAATTTTCATACACAGAAAATACCCGTTTTTTTCAACGAAACCACTTTGTCACGAGCAGGGACATGCCCCGACTAATCTAGATTTCACGTGCCGATAGGCCACTTCGAACAGTCGTCATTTCTAATTGAAATTCAATAAACTTTGCCAATGCGTATTGTCATAATAAACGTACATGCCATATCTGATTTGAATGCTCAAATGTAAATAGCTTTCGTTATCCCATCAATCAACGAAAAAATAAGAGTAGAAACAAACGAACACAAATACGATGCAAAAAGCAAACGCGACTGAAGTGTCGTCCCAATCTAGCTGAAGTGCTGAGCAAATCGACCTTAATTGGAAGCACTTTAATGACAAGTCCTAAGAAAACAATACTAATGTCAAAGGCTGTTTACAGTCACACGTTTGTTTACCACAATGTTTCGTGATTTAATGTTCCGGAATAAGTACCCAAAAAGCATTGTTCAGGGCATCTGAAATATATTCTGCGAATCATAAGGCTACAAGCTAATAGCGCCTCGCAATGATCCGATATTGGCCATACACGGGGATTGGGTAGATATAACGTAAGTGCACGCCGTATCAATGGTCACGATTCTCGTTCTACTTTTAGGTCTTACACATTTTTGAATGATTTGCAGTTAACATTTATTGCCCAGTATCATATCTACGTTACCTTATACCAACTGCTCAATCACCAATGTACGAAAATGTAAGAGCATCTTTACCTCAAAATATTATGCTAAAAATACAACAATTGCGCTCACCCATTATCCATCATGACAATAAGTGTTTTTCTTCAGAGTATATTTTCTTCCAGAAATGTAACGTCTTCTTCTCGCTTTCGAGTCCGCGTATGTTATCTACGATTTTTCGTAATCAAATCATTTTGCTACCCAGGATTTTACGAAACACGAGCCTTGTATTATATATATTTGTGATGTACGTGTAGGTAGGGCGAATGTATTGTTTAAACTGTAGAAAAAACGTCCTATCCTTGTTTGCACATACGGTGTTTGTTATCGATAAGGCATCACTTTATACCACCGTGAAGCCATTTATTAATTAATTTTATTTTCCTGAAATGTGTTTCAGTTTGAAATATAACTATAGTCACAGGGAACTTATGTACGGGCGCAACACAAAAAAAATAAAGTTAAAAATTTGATTAAATGCAGCAGAAAACCCAAAATTTCGGTGTAAGGACAGCAGAAATATTGGGCATAAAATAAGGCCTATTTGCGTGTTGTAGACAAAGATATTTAGCAGTCAACTCGGTAGGAAATTGAAGTAGGATATAACATTGACTTTCTGGAAAGCAGCACCATCTTCTTTATAATTTTAACCTCGAACTCCCTATGTTCGAACAAAATGCGCGCAATATTTTTTATAAGACTTTGAAGATGTGTCATTCTTATATATTAATTTCAATAAATGAGTCCATGTAATGTATTTTCAAAATACTAGACAACTCCATGGAAACAACTAGAAACTTTTCAGATATATTAAATTTTTGGCCGAAGCATTCAGAAAATATGAATCCATTACCCATGCTTGTGCTTTACGATTCTTTTGATTTGTGATTCTCTTTTTTTTGAGCATGAGGTCAGAGGATTATTTCCTTAACCTCGACACCCACTAGACGTAGTACCTTTTTCTATGCACCTGCAATTATATCCCACGGATCAGCTATATCTCGATGAAGGTCATTCAATCAAAATTACAAAAAATATCACATTGCCTTCAAAATTTTTAACGTTGAAAAGTTGGCCGGACTTGGCAGACAGTCCACTAGTGGAAATTTTGTACAACAAACATATCAACAAATATCGAGGTCTCACGTGTAATGCATAGGTTTCAATAGCATCGCAAATATGTTTTTTCACAACACAACCTAATGGTGTCGCGTTTCCCATTATTTCCGGTTTAAGTAAGGCGACGATGGAAAGACGAAGTTGGGGTCCTGCACGATATATTTTTTCGGTTGTTGGTTCGTTAGGGTGTCAAGCTATTGTCACGAGATGTGATTCCCGCGTAACGTGACACCGCCGCGTATTTCAAGGAACATGATACATTTCGTTCCCCGTTTCCCCCGTGAGAGAAAACCGATCGCGGGTGGGGGCACGGGGTGTGTTTATAGGCTCACAGCGCGTTGTCGCTGATGCGTTCGAATAATGTTTTACGGCGGCGGATACAGGTGCGAACCGACTTGTATTGTTCGAAATTAATGAAAATTTTCTTCTGTGAAGCTGGACACATACGGACCGTGCCTCATCAGAGTGATACGTTGACCTATACTTGGCAGGACATATGTTTTGACAAAATTATTTGTCCCTCAGAAAGAACATCCACTTTTTTTCGAAATCTATTTATTCCTAAGTCATCCCAAGTGGTTATAAATTTATGCGAATTACCCGGTAATGTCTTTCGAAAGCCGCATGAAATTCAAGTAAGTTTAATCGTCGAATTTACCCTTCTCGTCTAAGTGTTGAATCGTTGAAGCAAAGAAATATTAGGGGATTATTAAGTTCATTTTCAATCTTATATGGTTGCATACACATGTAAAGCATGCATTTACAATAATATAAAATTTTGAACAAATTCCGAGCACTATTTGTTTGGCGCTAAAGCTGTTTCCAGATTTGGAAATTATGACTAAATCACACGACTTTAAACTCTAAAAAGATAATTATTATCCACCCGGTTCATCGATACGCACCCTTGAAATTTTGTCCCCTGTCGATTATGACACGCTCCATCTACTCAGTATCAGTTACAAAATCACTCGAATTTGTAAAGTTGAAAGTCCAAGTTCATTTTTTTACGTTTTATGAAAATATTTTTATTTTTATCGGTTGATTTAATTTTGTATTTCAAATGGTTTTCCAATTAATTTGTAATTACAATAAATTTTCCCAAGTCTGCGTTGAATAATGTTGAAGACAAAAGTTCTTTTTTCAATTCCAAAAATCATTTTGACAGTCTTCAGATTTTTTCGTGATACGTGGTATTGCCAATACCACTTGTTGAAATTTTTCAATATTTTCGCTAAAAAATCTGATTATTGAAAGTGAGTCAAAAATTGAAAAAAAAAATGCTTTCCAGTGGATAATGACTGAATACGTCTTTTTATATTTCATTACAGCGCAATAAATTCCTCTCCACGAATCGATGAGATAACGTCATAGGATTGCTGGACATCTCATCGACATAAGACAATTTTCCTGAACACTAGTTACAAATTTCCCCACCAACCTTATCCACATACTGGAAATTCAATGCAGGACGCGTAGAAACTCTATCAGCAACTTGGATCTGGTAAATGTACAAGAAGTCGTAGTTCAATATTTAATTCGCATGCTCGACTTTCCTCTCATGTTGGACAAATATAATAGTCTACTATAATTTTATTACTGGGCTCAAAATCAACATTTATTACTACAAACGAACAACCTTGCAGCATTGTTTCGATTAATGTTCTACTGATGTAGTTAGCAAATTAATAAGGTATCTGAGAGATCGCACACCATCTGAGCTCTGCGGATCTTGCATTGATACAACTAATATGTAATGATTGAAGCGTTCATTAAGTCACCTCGTGGATGGATGAAAAATGTAGTTATCCTATACATAACACCATTTTCCACATTACTTACACAATACGAAAGGCAGTTTCGGCGCCGTAGAAAATCTAATCTGAAAAGTACTTTGAGTAATATAACAAGGATCAAAGGTCAACGCACTCGTCACAGCAAATCATGTTACTAATTTTGCGTCAAACACGAAAGACAAGGACAGTATATTCATCAATAAGTTGGCGACTGCAAAGAAAACAGCTTCCGATAATGACACCAGCTAAATGAACAGCTAACATTTTTGTTCCGCTCATTAGCAGATCATGATACATTTTTAGATTTTTGAAATCGTTGTAAATTTGTTGTAAATTCAGTAACAGTTTACGGTGATATCTAGTTAACAACCGCAAGATAAATTTACCTCCAGAAATATTTCAACCAGCCTTTCCTACAGTTGATAGGTCATGTCTAGAAGGCACGTTTTATCACCTGACAATAACTTTTAGCAGTGACATCGGTTGAGAAGTGGCAAAGATCACTCAAAAAATTACCAAAATTTACATAATTTTCTAAAGAATTCACGTATGGATTCTCGGCGGCGCCTATAAGCATTTGGGTTACCCCGTTAAACAGAACTTTGTAAGTGACCCATAACTATTTAAACTTTTTACTTTTTAGCGTGTAAAAAACAAACAAAACATTTGTCATGTTAGCGTGGTAATAACTTTCTAGTAAATAGAGAGCGACAAATGCCAAGATGGTTGACGGAGACAGACTTTATCAATTGATCTCACGTTTCACGCAATTCTCATATTTTTGAATGCTTAATAACGTGTTCCTTTTACACTACTTCTGTAATTGTTTCATGGACAATTGTTTTTATTTCTATTTGATGTTTTAGGATAGACCATACTGTACAGTTTAGCGCCGTCTGCGGTCATGACACATTTTATTATATTTTCCTTTTACTAGACTAAAAGCATATCAATATTGCGTTATTTTGTCTCTTGATAAATGTTGATTGACAAACCTACGAGATTTGTTTTTCTGCAGAGTAACTCTTCTTCTAACATTTCTTCAGTGGTTAAAAAAGTCCAATAACGAAAAAGTCCAATAACAACATATGCCAGTTAAAAAACTAAAACTTTGTTACAGAAAAAAATAACATGCATGATATGATTTTTAATTTCAAATTTGGTCATTAGATAAAAATTTTAAACATGTCAGTGAATGATTCTCGTTTGCTGTGTCACGCAAGATCGAAAAATTGACTACAATGAGGCTACCGTGGCGACGTCAAGTCTACTCCATTTAAAAACTGCTTTGTGTTTACGCAAACGCGGAGAGCATGTCGTGTCTACGATTCACCCCGAACCACCATTAGCCATGCCAAGTTATCGGATGGAATTCGGAGCTAATACCCCCGTTAACCTGACCTTTGACTCCATGTGTATACATCACCACGTGAAAATTACACATGGTCAAGTCTCTAACTAAAATCTTCACGTTTAGCCCATCTCTGATCAGCCATATGATTTCCAACTACAAATGGTGCCAGTGGGCGTGTATGTTGTTGCATTTGTGGTGTCGCAAAATAACAAAAGAAATATGAAGAGCAAATATAAATATAAACGACATAACCAAGCATCAAACAATTCTATACGATCAAAGAATATTATGAATACGTGATGTCTTTTTGTCTCAATTATCCGAAGTAGATATTATGGACCAAGTTTTTTCTCTAATAAATAATTTCTCAATTTGAAAGTTGCTTGATAATACAATGTTTTGGGCGTACGAACACGATTTTTAATTTTAAACAGACTTATTTTAAACATTCATGAATTTTAGACAAAAAGATATTAGGTGGATGGGCAATAGAGGTGCGAACCCAGATGTTATTTCTGTAATAAGTTATATGTTGGTTCAAAACTTTGCGCCACGTAGCTGCTACGAGCTTTGGGTTTTCCCCTACCTTATTTCTGGCGTGTTGTGAAAGACGACTTAAAGGGGCTAAACAAGTAGTTATTGTTTTACCATCACCCAGAGCAGATATCTCTTATTCATTGCTCACTACTACATCATGTCATTTATCTATGAAAGTTTTCTGTTACGGTGCAGATGTGATGCATCTCTTTGCTATATTAGTGGTTGTTAGTTGGTTCCTTTTGGGTGCTACTACCGTTCATCATCTTATCTAGACGAACTACCACACTCCCTCTTGTTGTTCAAAGTCATCTTGAAGAAAATATTAGGAATATTATAGTGATTTCAAACATTCATCGGAAACAATTACTCCATACATTAAAACTGTGACTGGAGATGTCTCTCAGACCGATTGTCTGTTTAGACTGAAATATCGAATATTTTACCTCAATGTACTAGCACAGTTAAGTGGACGCTGGTATGTCATATTGTATGAGCCTGATGAGAATTATGCCAAAGTTAAAAAGTTACACTTCGGATGCACAAAATTTTGATAAATATCTAGATCTACTGTACATGCACCATTAAAATTTCGCACCATCGGTTCAGTTTCTGTTAGGGTATAATGTTGTTATTTTAAAAGAGATGGTGATGAACAGGAGGTGGCATTTTAATTACTCGATGTTGAAAATTGTGCTTTGTGCGGCATGATGGCATGCTTGTTTTTTCTTAAACTAGTTGGAGTTAAACGAATTCACCATATAGAATTAGGTAGTATCTTGATCCAGTTGAATTAAGTAATAGTTGTTTAGCCTCATTTAAAGTATTTTAATAGATTTGAAGGTTACAATCTTCTAATAGTTTTTCAAAAGCTTCTTTATTGTGAAAATACGATTTGCCCATTTTTTTGTATATTAAGTAGCTAGTTTTTTGAACCAGGTACCTAGTTTAAAACTAAGTAAATACACTTATTTTACCTAGTTAATCAGATATTAATGAAACTAGAGTAAGCATTTTTTTAAATAAGCTCGGTGGTACACAAGGTGCTTTTATCTAAATTTTCACTAGTGCGGCGACCACCTCAGCTCTTTTTTTTTATTATTAAAGCCACCGAACCGGCCCCGCCTCCGCTCCTTCTTGACGAACTACAACTCTTTAGCCATTGCGCCATATAGTGGATATTTTACTCATGTTTTGCATGTCGATCCTATTCGTGTTATGAAATATTTTTCAGTGTTTTCTTAAATACTGTAGGGTATATTTAAATGATATTTCTTCAAATTTTGCAGATAAATAAAGTGTGACGACAAGTTTATGAATCTTCGTTTCAAAATTAGTAATGCCATCGCATATCCTTATCTAGCAGGAAAGAATTAGTTTGCTGGTTTTACAATTTATACGACTTTTTATGGGTCGTAAGTTGGTAAGTTTATTAACAAAAATATATTAATCAATATCGAATACATTGAGCATTCTGGGTGACGTAGCACTACTATTGTCAATTTTTATTCAATAATAATTCGTGATACATAAAGACTATGCTCGTGAAATTTTCCACATCAGTAAAAACCGTGCCACGTTTGTAGTGCTTGAATGCTCTCCATGATATCAACTATATTTATAAATAGAAAAATTTCATTCAAATTCCCCTGTACAAATTTAATATGCTTCATATAGCTTTGAAAGATCAGTCGACACAACGCGCAGGGCCCTTAAAAAGCGCAAGGACCCTTTTTTTCATTTTTGGTCCCGAATAAGATTTTCAGTAGTCAATAATAGAAAACTTCTGTTGTGCTTTTACGCAGTTCCCAATCAGGGATTTGATTTTGTTGAGTATGCGCCACTGGTGGACCGCGCCGTGGCGGCGCGATTCATCAGTGACCCATACTGAACAAAACATATGGTGCCAAATTTTTTTCTGATTGGGATACGAACCATCATAAACGTGTAATTTGCAAACTAGAAATTTGGAAGATAAACACACACCTGCTCCCGAAGTGAAACACATACAAGCAGTCAAAAATTTTGCTTAGTTGATCTTGTGCCCACAGATGGCCATCGCCTTTATTCCTCGGTCCATCAGTGAACCATATTTTGACAAGCTTTTTGTGACTTCGATAATATTTACTAACAAGTCTCGAGAACATAACATGAATCTGCTTTTAATGTTTAACATTATTAGATAAAATTGTATGTCAAACAAACATGAGCCACAGATGGCCCAAATACCTGCCACAATTTCCGATCAGTGAACATGCTTTGATGGGGACTTTATTGGGTACTCCGGTTATCATTCTCAAATAATAAATTTTGTCGAGTATGTATATTGCTCCTGATTTGTAAATTTTATCTTTGGATCATACAAGGTGAAGTATTATATATTTATAGCAATTTATTTGCAATTACGTGTCAGCTGAATATTTTATAACTCGCTACAAGTTAGTTACATGGAGGTCTTAAAACAGAATTGCTTTTTCTGATATGACCTTGTAAGCCACAGGAGATGAGATGAGATGTAGTGTTGACAATTCTACGTAAAGTACCTAGTATACTTAGTTCACCGAGTTTATTTTCAGAGTACTTTACATAGTTTCAAGAATATATAACTTACCTAGTTCAACTTTTACCGAGTTTTCTCTTTGATATTTTACCTAGTAAATTTACTAGGTAAAATAGGTAAATTTACCTATTTTGCAATAGATACCTAGTATAAAATAACCCAGGTGAATCATATTTTTATTATAAAAGAACTTTGAAAACAAACTATTCGAAGATTTTAATTTTCTCGAACCTATTCAAGAAGTCTTGAATGCAGCTAAACAAAAATTACCTAGTTTACCAGGTTTTTAATCTAGTTTTTTTTTAGAGTAGTTATCTGGTAATACTTCACCTAGTTTTGCGGTAACTTCGTTTTACTTTGCCTCGTTTAAGAAATAACTAACCATCACTAGTAGGTTCTTGTATTTAATATTCTGACGTTTCATAATTTGGAATTCAAAATCTCATTCGAACTAGACTGCATTATTGTATAAGTTTTATTAATTGTCTTTTGTTCGGGATATACATAGCATATTTCAAAATATCAAAAGTAGATGAGCTGAGTTTTGGAAACGAAAAACAAACTAGATAGAATTACTGGGTTTAGGAAAATTCGATTTTGAAGGCTATTAGAAACTCTCTGCGTAAGTGGTGTATTTAAGAAAATTTTATTTTGTGGAGGATCTGCCACAGATAGAACGCGCCTTTGCGGTGCGATTTATCAGCTTTGCTGACTGGTTATAAATTTGGTCTGGAACTCCCAAAATCTGGCAAACGCAAAATTTTTTTCACCCATTTATAACAAAGACCATTACTGACATCTCGTGATGTTAATTTTTTCGGACAGTTGGGCTGTTTATATATATATATATATATATATATTTCAATATTGTAGAGCTAAAACCAAAGACATAGGCCCAATCATAAATATTACATTTCCAAGCATGACCCACATTTTTCAGAGCTAAAACCAAAGACATAGGCCCAATGGCGTTTTGATACATTTTTAAACGCATGACCCACATTTTCCACATTAGGCAGAACTTTTTTCGGTCATGTTTTGTTAGGAGTAGGCCCACTGGTGGAGTGAGCCGGCGAGGCGCAGTCTACCTGTGACTCATACTCGACAAAATAATTTTTTTGATAGGGTTATAGTCATATATTTTCAAAAAAATCTAGTCATTCAGTTAGGTGGATCATTCTGGACAAAACTTTTATAGAACAGCAGCAACGTACGGACGGGGTTGGTGTTGTTGAAAAGTTATAACAAGCCTACGAACCGAAGTTCAATATCCTTTGTTGCGAATATTATTTTGAATATATATCTGTTATTGATCTTTCGCAAAGCGGTTTATGAAACACATATCTGACATGAAACGTCAATATGACTGAATAATTATACTACAATATGTAAATTAAATGCCTTATTTTCTATTTCGTGAAAATACTACAAAGACTGTCGTCACAGAAATGCATATGTACCTTTGGTGATCGCTTTCATCAGCTAAATTACTCTCAATGAGACTATTCATTGGGTCTAGTGGGAGAGGCAGAGGTAGACAGAGAGAAAGAGAGAGAGAGAGATAATTCATTATTCTTTCTTCAAGAAAACAATACTGTATATCACATAGATATGAAGACAAAAATATTTTTGGTACAGATTGGATGGGAATGATACGACCTTTCGGCCATCTATATCAGTTACCGGCCAATGGGTATGCTACAATGGTAAAGAACTATAGTTATCAAAACAGACAAATAAATCACTGTATTGTCAATTTTGCTTGCTAGAGGAGTATAACCTTTCCGATGAGTATCGGCCTATGATAAATCGTACCGTTTGAGCGCGATTAAGATATGGATCAAGCTCGATAGAACTAAATTATTAATCTGGTGATAGCCCAATAAGAAATTTTATTCTGTCAAGTATGTGTCACAGATGGACCGCGCATCGACGACGAGATCCATCAGTAAAACATACTTGACAAAACGTGATTGAACGGACATGCTCTGGCTGGGAGAGAACGATACTCCCTTCAATTAAATGTTGCACAGCCCGATATTATTGAAAGAACAATGGTTCGACATAGTGATTAGTGAGGAACATTGTAGTTTTTAACATGGAATGCTTCAGGTTATATTATAACGGACTTCCGCTTCGTTTATAATGGTGTGATTAACTTATTTCCTTATTAAGTATCATTGTAGTGGAGCATATCTGGATTTCGGCGGAAAGGAAAGGTAGCTTTAGAAGATAGCAGGATAATTCCACTCAAAATACAAGTTCTGATCTAAGTCGCAATAGCGGGACAAGGTTTTTGGCATAAAGAAGTAAAGCGGAAGACAAAAAATCTTGCATTTCGCTTCAAAATGTCATGCAATTTGGCAATTCTATTTTGTGAAATAGCTGAAGTGACGTACGAGTGGACCAAAAAACAGGGCAACCAGAGTTGAATTTAGAGGACATCGACTTGGAATTTAAAAGTATGGCGCCAGATGTACGAAGACTTTTGGCTGCAGATAAGAACATTCACTCGATTAAGTAGAACGCAAATTCGATATCAAGTCGTTGCACATGAAAGCATTGTTCAAAATCAAACTGCTATAAATGGCAATAGGCGTTTTGAATATTTTTTTATAAATCAAAATTAGTCGATTTGATTATAATTCACAATTGAGTTCGTCTGTAATGTAGTAGACTTTTATTATAGACGTTTACCAATATTGTTATTATATATAGCACTTTTTTTAATCAATTTGCTTTGGATGGATTGATGGTATGTAGAAATCATATTAGTTTTGTTAGAACCATCCAGAAGCATACTTCATACGTCAAATATAATATTATATAATAGCGTCAATTCGATTTCAAAATTATGTCAATTCTTGTACGCTCGAATAAATATAATATTCACATTATCGAGCTAAAATACTATACGTGATTAGTACAATCGGACAGATATTCTGTCAAATGACCAAACATTACGTAAAGTTTTACTTACGCATATGACCCAGTCACAGACGTTTTGCCCAAACGTGCTTTGTTAGGCATCAGTCACTGATGGATCGCGACGCGAAGGCGCGATCCATCTGTGGCTCATTCTTCACAAAATTAAATTTCCAATTGAGGGCAAAGCAAGAAATTTTTTCATCGCGTGACGTATGACTTCTAACATCACGTATCGTATCACGAAATTTGATTTCTGACAACTTCTCACCT
The DNA here is from genome assembly GCA_963675895.2 of Styela plicata. Taxonomy (NCBI): domain Eukaryota; kingdom Metazoa; phylum Chordata; class Ascidiacea; order Stolidobranchia; family Styelidae; genus Styela; species Styela plicata. Next base: position 20,363,096 of record OZ023140.1, read on the forward strand.
TTGTATGCAACGACTTGTTGTTTGATTTCACTGAAAATGGTAGAAAACTATCATAATTCGTGAAAACATTGACCTCTATGGTCATCCGTTTGAACAATCGACCCAGTGTAGCATTGGTACCCTGTCGAAGAAGGATTTTCCCCATCGATTACTATTTTTGGTTATTTACTGTTGTACTGAACAGGTTATTTTAATTCAAAACTACAGTTATTTAGTCTTTTCAAAAATGTCATTCGTCTTACACCGATAACAAGTATCAACCTGGTGTGAGTACCATACCCAATTGGGTACCTCTGTCAAATTATATTTGCTAAGTATGGGTCAGTGATGGATCGCAGACGCGTATATGAGAATTTTCCATTCAAAATAACATAGTTTTTCATAGTGCAACTTACCACTATACTATGCAAAATACTAAAGAAGTATAATAATGTTTCGTGACGAGACGCTGCTAATGAATCGGGGATTGGTCTGATATGAGGCCAGCTGGTAGTCTATGTAAGCTAATATGAGCAAATGTGATTTGGGTGAAAAATTCATGACAAGTTTTAAGGGTTTTGTTATGATGTGAATTTCGTTAAAACAGCACGACCATAAAATGTGGTTATATATTTATTTAGAGGAATGTAAGTTCTTATTTTTTGTTTATTGTCATTGGTTGGGAGGAGTGCTGTTGTGTGAAGTTTCACGTAAGTGTGGGGACAAGAAAGTTCAATTTTGTCAATCAACAGAAGTTTTAGAAGTAACAATAGGGAGGTTTCACGCACGTCCATAGCAGATTCAGGGCCGAGAAAAACTACTTAGAGTCATTATTAATTATTCTATTGAATTCCTTTCAAATTCAGTAGATTAAAAATTTTATTATTAGAGCAACTTTGATATATAGAAGCAGCAGTGCCAAGTAAGAGGCAAGTAACTCCTTTTCCAGAATAATAATCCATATTTCCTAAAATTTTGCAGAAATCTTTTTTGCCAAATATGGGTTGTTAATGGAATGCACTGCAAAGGTTTCGATAAAAAAAAATATAAAATGTATGTAATTATTTCTTGACGCAGCGACGTTCGTGGGTTCGTCCGTAGCCTTGTTTTATGGTGCTGTTGAGCTATTTCGCCATCTTTCGACGTCCGACTAATAATGTTTTCCAAAATTTTGCAGACAGTGGCGATCGGCGTTTTTCCAGTAATTCAATGATTGTTTACTTTCTGATCAGAAATGACATTTTGTCAAGCATGACTCACAGATGAATTGTGCCTTGGCAGCAAAATTCATCTATGACTCATGCTTACATAACCTTTGTGCTCAAAATTTTTTTACTTAATAGGGATTCGAATGTTTGGACGTCTTCATCAATTGACCTGGAGCTGGAAGACTTCAAAAGATAATAATTTTTTTTTTTTATTTTCAAATTGTGATAGAATGAGATTTGTACTTTTTCATAATCAAGACTCGACAATCAAATTCGGTGATTCAAAGCATAAATTATTCCAATCAATCGTGAATCGCTTATAGGAACAAATGCTTGCTAAGTGTTCAGCAACCTTTTAATTCTTCAACGACAAAATGCTTTTGGTCAATTTGATCAAAATTTGCTGTATTTCTCGTTAAAATAGGAAAATTTCTGCTTTTAGGCATGGGGTATCAATTACAAATATATATTTCTTTTAGGTCTGTTCATTATGATGTTAATAATTCGTGACGGTAAATTTCTTGATTTTCATAATGAATACAAGTAATATTAAAAAGGCTATTTTTTATTGATATAGAAATTGTGATTTGATCATATTGGAAAAAAATATCCGAATCAGACTCGAATTCTAAATGATTTGCCCCGCCACAATCATACTGACGCTATAATATTCAAACATCATTTATCATCGCTATGTAGTTAGGATACCAGATCCAGAGTGATGTTCTCAGCTATTCTAAGCATCATCGAAACAGAGTAGATGTTAATGAACTATACATTCCGAAATTTCGAATCAGTGCGTTGAAAGTATCCATTCATTTCAAGGGAAATACGCCTGTGTATTGGAAGTCATTCATTCTATCGCATATGTAAGCAGTTTGGTGACGTTTTTCCTGTTCAAGGGCCGGACTATATCCTGTCATATCATGCTGCCAAATTATTCAATCGTGACGATACTTATGACATGTATTAGAGGTATAGAGAAATTATTTCATTGATAGCATTGTCGACAATTGCTAGATTAATAAAATGATTGATTGAGGAAATTACAAATCGTTTTTAGTGAAAGTTTCGAGCGTCATATTTACTGGAACACGAAAAGGGTAAGACAACGTAAGAGTACACCTTGATGTCATATTCGAAGAAAGCATCCGCGGAAAGCATATAGCTAAAAGTCAATGATTATTTGGAAAGTGTTTCTGTGTCTGTTCAATTTCAGTCTCATGAGATTATTTTCGATTAACTGAGTTAGCCCTTACGTAGCTCTTGATTTAAAGTACTCGGTCGGGTTTGGTTTTTCGTTTAGTTTCAGGCAATTCGCTGAAAATAAAAATATTCCACATCTTGAGTGTAATCGATGACTTTATGACAAAATAGAATATTCTCCTGTCAGGGAGAACAGACAGTGACAGACAGTCCGTCTCCGAGGAGGTACGAATCATGACTACTTGGATGATATTTCAAACTGGGGTCTGCTCCAGTTTGCAGATTTTACTATCTGTGGTTATTTTTTATTATTATAATAATGTTGCTATTTCTATAGCATTTTATCCTTAATTTAAATTTAATCCTAAATTTAAAGATAAAATAGTAAAATATGGCAGTTGAACTGTCTTGGCTAGACGATGAATTGACGGCTCTTGGAGTTGCAGAAAATGCCATGAATACTAATAAGGGCGTGATACAAGTAGATGATTTCCCTGATTTTGAAATCAACACGATACCAAAGTCAGTAACAAATGGGGTAAGTGTGTCTCTTTTTAGATTTCTGTGTATTCGACGTCAAAAAGGTAAGCATTATAGAATCATTAATGATCATTGTTTGATATTTATGACTGTAGAACAATTTGTGAAAAAAAAATTATGCCTTCGGAAGTGTAAATGCCAGGCTCTGTCTTGCTTTTTCGTCTAATATCTATCATCCGAAGTAAAAAAAAATGTTTAACACAAGCCAAACATGGATCATGCCTGGGCGGCACGTTCGGTGGCTCGTTTTCAACATAGTAAGACAATATTTTGTTAAATTTAACTCAGACGCAGCATCAAATCCTTAAAGAACATCTATGGTTTCTCAAAGGTCTTAGAAGCCTGTCACAGTTACGAGAATTTAAAATTCTGCCCTAAAAACAACTATTTCTAGTAGAAAAGATTTATGACGCGAGGCGCAAACTTAAAAAGAGATATTCCAGGGCTTAAAAGCGACTGAATTTTAGAAATAACTACTGTACGGAAATTGTGCAAATTTTTCGATTTCCGTCGCTTTAAAGCACCCAAAAAACCATATCTTGATTATTTTTCAGTTGAGAAATGGTGGCAGCAATCCCTCTAAATATGTTTCAGATCAGTGTAATCCTCCCCCTAAAAACAAACATGAGAAATATATTCCCACATTCTAAGTCTATTAATTCTTCCTTCGAACACTTCGTTTCCAATGCCACTAAAAGAAAGCAAGAATTGAACCAAAAGTGCTTATTTTTTTTAAACCATTGTCACGTTCAAAACATTGCCATGTAGTTGCCGTTTGATTTAAAATGATGCTGCTACTGCCAGTCCAGTATGAACCAGACATTTATCAACCACGCCTTTTCGGCGAGATTTATAGCAACCTACGCTTGAGCCGACATGCCTAGAAACAATACTGATTTGTTAGTTGGGTGCATTGTGTAGACTTGATCTACATTCTAATCTTGCTTAAATGCAGACAAAAATTTGCGGCTAAATGTACATAAGCACCAGTTGTCGCTAAAATTATAATGGAGAAATGCACAAATAACGGTAAGTGAGACAAAAATTTCCTCGTTTAATTACAGCGTTGAGTAGAAATTTTTCGCTACCTTACTTTGTGAACGTACGTAATGACGTGAGTGTGCGTCACATTGAGATGAATAAATCCCGATTGCAGTTTAATATTTTACTTCTGTATTTATTTATTTGTCCATGCTCAGCCGAGCGTTATTCGACGTCAAAATACCTTGAATTTAACCGGAATTAAAGTCTTCTTTAATATACAATGATTCATTGGACGTATATTTATGATATTCCAATTTTAGCTTAATTGAGTTTACAATTAAAATATTCATAGTTAGGTGTCAAATACTACTTTGTCGCGCATGAGACATAGATGGAACGGGCCTACGAGGCGCAGTCCATCTATGGCCCATGATTGACAAATGTCAATTACTTCTGTTTTCGACGTCCGTGAAACGTAATACGATATTATGAATTGCTTAGCCAACTAAAGTTTAGCTATATAGCAAAAGGTATGTAACATAAACCAGATATCTACAAAGACTTTAAGTTTTGGCAGATTACCGTCGAGCCGTGTAGAAAGACTACCGACAAAATACAAGGCATTTATGTAACGAGATTAGTTAGATAGCATTTGCTTTGCGAAGGAAAGTTAAATAATAGCGAGAAAATTTTGTTTGCTGAAAGAACAATGAATTACTTGTTCCGTTTTTTCCCCTCTGTCGATGACACTATTGTACATAATACGTTGTGGTGATGTTTAATATTTTTTGATTTGGTACATCGGTTTTATATACTGATATGCTCATGGATTTTAATTATAAGGGTTTTCAGGAAGTTCACCCAAGCTTACAGGTGTGGAGAAATCTTGCGGAAAAACTTCCGTTACGAGCAAGAGAATGTTGTATAAAGAGGCTCCTTTGGTCACGCTTACAAAAATAATTATAATTTCCGTTAAAGATTTTAAAAATTGTTCAATACTCTAGTTCTACGTAGAAAATGCTCAATACAAACATACACTTAAGGTGTAAGAAAATTAATTCGCCTGACAAAGCTTTGCTGAGAAATAAGAAACACGTTAAAGTGTCAAGACGCTTTTCAAGGCCACTATTGGCTTACAGACAGGAAGTTTCAAATATCATCTAATTTTGACATTTCATGTCATTCGTGGTCAGTCTGGAATTTAACCAAAATCGCAGGTGAACAAGTGCAGATGTTAAGTTTACTTACCAACCTATTCTCAGTTATAAAATTACCGTCAAAAAAATGTTTTGTAAAGTATGTTTTGTAAAGCTGAGGCGCGTTCCATCCGTGGCCCATGCTTTATAAAATATTTTTTTGAACATTAGTGCTGTAAGAACTTCCAACTATTGAAATCAAATTTTGGGGAATAGATCGATTATTTTAGTTCGTTGTTTCACTATATATCAGTGTGTATGGATAGTACTTCTGTGTCCATTTGCATGTGACAAGAAAGATACATAAGATTCACAAAATATTACCAAGTCATTTGAGTGAAGCCTGAAAAAATAGATTAATATTGTTTGACATCAAAATACGTAAATCATGATGCAAAGTTGGGTACATAGCCCTTTGGGACTTTGAGGATATTCGTAATCGGAATTGTGTAGTATGCTGCTTCTGCATATTCTGTAACATTTTGAGAGAATTTTTAAATATTTTCAATTTTGTACATGGAATTATTTAAAGCTACCTCAAATCAAAATCGGAAATATTCTAATCAAGATGATCGAATTCCACATTCGGAAGTTGCCTCCATATGTCAAGTAGTTATCTTGAATTTAATATAATGTGGAATTTAATTTTAGATCCAGATAACAAAGCATTTAAATCTGTCACTCGAGAAATTTATCATATAACCGGACCAAAAAATTAAATTAATTTGAAAATATGAAATACCCGCCTCCCATTAAGCAAAATTAGGTCAACTGAGTTTCTGCACATAACTTCCCCGAAATATGCAGAAAAAATACCCGCGGATGCATACATAATTATGATAAGTTATACTGAAAATTATTTTGTTGTTCAATACCTCACATATGGTTCTGTAATAAATTTCCCGAAAAGACGCTGTACACTTATGGCCCAAATTTTCGAGAAAAATAAACTTTCTATTCTAATAGGTTCCGGAACACGTAGTATTCATCAATGGCGTATGATAGAGAAATCAATAGGTCTGGCAAAATGCCGATCGGTGCAGCAGCCCATTAAAAGTGATTGATTTCTCTTGTTATTTTTGCATAAATCATCCCAAACCGGAACTTTACTTGGTCAAGTAAGGGCCACAGAGGGACCGCGCCTGTAAGGCAGGGTCCGTCTGTGACTCATACTTGACAAAACAAACTTTAAGCGAAAGTTTTAACGAAGATCGTATCATCTCATTCCCACAGTTTTGTATTAGTTTTTGTACTTTATCAATCACGGAATTGCCCTCAGCGTCATCATCCCACAGTACGTCAGTGTCGTATTTGTCTTGCTAGTTATCGATATCTTTGACTATATTTGAATAGTGTCTTTCCCGCGGCAGTGCGAACAAACAACCTTTGTTGTAATTTGGAATAACAAACTGGAAAGTGATATAAAGCAAGATGCTGAAGTTTAAGGTGGGTTTTTACTATTTTTATTTGACGCAAGTAAGTTATGATAATTGTAAGGATAGAGAAAATGTCACTTTCGGCAGAAAAGATTATGATTTTGATTTGTGGTTAACTGTACATTCTGTAGAGTTTTAATAGAATATATATTAGCTTTATTTACGCTTAACATACCGATTTACCGCAATGTATAGAGCGAAAACAGGATTTCGGATAATGACTGAAATGCACTAAACATGCGAGAGAAATTTAGTACGTTTTAATCGTCGGGAAACCAAACGTTGTCATCCATACATGGAGTTCGAAAAAAATGTTTTCGCCGTAGATTCACTCAAGCGTGAGACGTAATCTTTTCGGCGGGTTTGGTCATCGCCGTCTTCGCGCTAGCTGAGTGTATTCAGTTTTTTGAGGTGAGGATTTTGTATTATTTAATTGCTTTATAGGATTTTTGGGGTGTTCATCGATTGTTGTTGTATCTACAATGCTTTGTTGAATGAGTTCACATAAGGATTTCAATGTATTACTGTCATTAAACAGTGTTGATAAATTGTATTCTGAATTCGATTTTGTCTCAGCATTGGATTAGATGTATTTATTACAAGAAATTTTCTTTGGCGAGTGTGGGCCACAAATGAACTGCGCCTTCACGGCGCAATAACAAAATCAGATGGTTATCTGGTTATTCCTTCTTCTGTTTTGGTTGCAAAACTAATCCCAAAGTATATTACGTAGCTGCGTCGTCAGGAATGGTTTGGCACCGTTGGAAGTCGCGACTTATCTATGATTCATGCTTGATATGTGCCCGTAGATTGTAGGCAAATGTTATCAGTAATTATATGCAGTGTTTTACTTCCAGCTTCTAGCTAACTAGTGCTGGTATTAAACTGTTTTCTGTTATTGAAGTGGGAGGGGCTCATAATTTTTTTATATACATTAAACTGTAAAGGTATGAAATACGATATTCTGCTTTGTAACCATATTTTTCCAATGATAATTTGTCTATGCAAGATTGAGAAGTACACCTTTTAGAAACCAATTACCTTCTTAATAGTCATTAATAGCGAGAGCCATGAGCTCCAAAAATGTAATAACAGTGAATGTATTCCAAGTGAGAAATATTCACTCAGAAATACGCCATTAAAATAGAGGGCAGTGGATAGTATCTGTCCTGGACAATAGTATGACCATTAAGTTCATTATTGAAGCTCAGAACTGATAAGGAATGTGCAAAACCTTTTTATTGTAATTGAAATCTATCCACTGAAAACTTTTAGGGTCTACAGTTCTAGATATAGTATTGGACCCTAAATACGCTAGTGGCTGGATCCCAACTCGACATAATTGATAATGCAATCCCGTTCTTTTATAATTTGCTGATGCAAAATGTTTATAACAGTTAATAAACACCATCTCATGAAATATTCAAGAATTTCATGATCACCCATATCTCTGATTTGTACATGTTTCTCATAACATCTCCCAAAAAATATAACAGGGACTATGTATATAACTGCTTTTGATATGATTGTATCCCAGTTATTGTCAGAAGTTCAATAAATGTCAGATTTGTATTGGCCGTGTGTATGATTGGTGTTGCTGGACTTCGGGGTTTGGATTGTTTTCAAATGTTATCTTTTACAATGATTCAATATTATAATTTTGAAATTATTTATGGTAGCAATCATGATTTTTTTCCTTAATATGGTGGATTGTTATGAAATGAATAGAAATATTAAAGCACCATTCATATACATGAAGTAGATATATTTTTATTTAGAATATCCATTTTAACTCATGACTGACATCGAAAAATATTTACTTAGATGTCTACTAGTGAGCTATAGAATCATTTAAGTTCATTTCGTTCAGGTTACCAGATCTCAATCCAGGGAATCGCCAATAACAAGCCCGACAGATATTACAAGATCTCCACCAAACTTTGATATTCCAATACCGGAGCCTCCAAAAGAATATAGAGAAGAAGTTAAAGCATCATTTCCGGTATGTATGAAAATTTATAAATATCATAACAAGTCATAATTTACTATTTAGAGGATAAAAAAGCTATCAAGATTGTATTTGCAATTTGGTAGTAGTAACCAATCAAAAGAAACGTTGTCTTCATCAAACCAAAGGTGTGTGTGAGATACATGTTATGCTCTTAGAGATTGTGGCTGAATTTTGTTTTTCTTTGGTTGTCTGAAATGTCCTTTTTTCTGGATGAAAAAAAGCTTCAAATTCAATAATCAACTGCTATTTTTTTATTGAAATTCACTCTGAGTAATGCTGGAAGCAGTACTTAAAAGAAACCAGACAACGGCCAACTTAATAACAAAGAGCTGCTACAAGATGTAAAACCAGCAACTGCACTCCAAGTGGAAAACATTTCAAATGGAACTGAACCACAAAGTTAAAGTGCAGGAACTGAGTGGTATCTGCCCCATGTGATAGAAAAGCCATCTACCACATCATAGCAGTATTGATGATTTTGAACCCTCTTTTATAATTTCAAATAGACATTTTATATACTATCAAGTATTCTTTTGATGGAAACCCATAATCGTCAAACGAGAGTTCGAATCCTGTGAGGGAAGTTGATTATGTGTGATAGGTCGGCTGGACGCCTCGCTGGTGAATGTGGTTCACGTAAGCAATACTTACGGCCTCCTCCACCAACCAAATCCACGCACAAGAAAAATGAGAAATATCATAAGCTGTGCATCAGGTTTTCGCATTGTTCATAGCCCACTCAATATCTTGATTTGAAGAGACATTTTAATCTAATTACAGTATAATGGGCTTATCTGTGGCTCATTCCTCACAAAGTAAAATTTCTATATGCAACATTTAAGTGTGATGGGAACTTCATTAGTAATAATACATTCTTATTTCAGAGCCTTCAAATAGAACTACATGACAAAGAATCAACTCCGAATGATTTGATCTCAGAAACGAATAACAATAAAATGTCTCATTCAATATCATCATCAACACCTCTTGCCAGATCAACAACTTCATCTGATGCTTCTCAAAGTCAAGAAGATGAACTTGAATTTTATACAAAATCCTTAATCGATAAAATGAACAGCCCAGGGGTAAGAAAAAATTTTTTTGTGCATTTATATTTATATATTGGTGATACCTTGATTTTGAGATGAGATGAAGATTTTTTAGAAACGATTGATTCATTGGAAATTTCTCCTGTAGTCAGCTGAGATTCAGTCCACAATTTTTGAAGCAGTTTGCTTATTCAATAACAAAAAACGCTGAGCTTTATTATACCACTTAAAAGATGATTTGGCGAATATTTTCTAACTGGGTAGCAACTTTCTATGTGATTCAGACCTATACTAGAAAGAAAACATTTTCTCGTTTTGGTGAATCATGTAAAGCACTGTAAAACAAGTGACAGGTAAAACGGATAAAGAAATTCATATTCTCACTCTGTATTGTCTTAACTATCCCTGGAAATTTTTATCTGTAAAACCACCAGGCTCCTTTATATTTGCTCTATATACATGATTCTAGTAATATTAATCATATCATACTGCTTAGTACCAATATATAGCTTCTGTTTCAATGACAAGTTGTTTGGTATGATAACTTCCTCAATAGAAGGTGCGTAAAAGTAAACTACCATTGTTCTTCTATTGGCTTCGATGTTGATACTAGGTTAGGTTCATGTATGATGTGATTGCTAGACTTCACATAAGTACCTTGAAGAAAGTATATATTGCTTTCTATGTGGGGATTTATCCATTCTAAAATAGTCATATTCATCGATGTATATTGAGTAATCTTCAGATACTCGTTTGGAAAAGCTTGGCAATTAAATAAATCCCATTTTTATATCAGGCTGCATTCGTTTTCTAACTACAATATCAGGATAACGTCAGCTTGGACATGAAGGAGGGGATTTTAGTAAATAAAAACCCTGCACTATTTTAGTCTACACCTTTTTTAGTCTCTTAATAAAAATCTGATAATATCAATAGAAAATAATCCTAAATAACTTTTGACAAAAAGTCAAATATTTTTATGTGTCTATTATATGACTGATTTACATCCACCTATTACACAGTCTTGCATTATTTTTTTTTCAAATCTATTCAAAAATATTTTGCTAAATATTTCCAGATGTAATGTAGTTGTATTGTATTACATCAACCCATACTTAATGTTTCAATCATGTTTAATTCAATTTATACTTTACTCTACTAACTACATGGCTATCAACCAAGCTTTGGTTCTGCCTTGACAAAATATATCTCACTAAAATTTTTATGATTATGTGTCTTTTTTATATTTTACCAAGAGCTATATTTCCCCACATAGATGATGAAAAATAATAAACTATATTCAAATTTTAAGGACAAAGAAATGTATGGTTACTGTGGAAAATGCAATGGTATTGTTGAAGGAGAAAAAACTGGTTGTAAAGCGATGGACAAAATATATCATGTCGATTGCTTCCGCTGTAAAACATGTGGTAAGAAGGAAATTTACTTCCGTTCAAAATTCAGCAATTTTTTAGAATGACTATATCTGTCTATGTGAAGAATATCGCATTAGTGAATTTGATGAGATGAAAGATTATTAAGCGAAACATTTATGGATTGTGTCAATGATACATAAATACATAATAAGTGTACTAACAAAATTGTTCAGCTTTTCATGATATATTCTCTTGCTATAAGAATAAAATGGTAGTAGCCAAACTGTAGAAAAATATTCAAAATTTGATTTTGACGCCTTTTCCGATATCTGATCATAATAACATGAACGGTTTGGACACCCTGCCACAAAATTCTGCCACCCTGTATTGAACACGCAAATTTTTTTTCAAACTTAAATTACTGACGGATTGAACCAACGAGGTGTGGTCTATCTGTGCCCCGTGATTGAAGGGAAATGAATAGTATAGGATTTTGTTTTTATCCTGTGGGAGAGGAAAGCAGAGAATATGGCTTAACAATATGGCGAACCACAACCTCTCTTTGAGGAAGCCGTAAGCAGCGTTACGTGAACCAGTATGCCCCAGTGAGGCGTCAACAGACTCTCGTATATATTCATTCTTCACGAGATACGAACCCAGGTACACTGTTGATACGTAGGTCAAAGCGTATTCCTGACGCCTTTACCAACTGATCTAAGTGCACCCAAAAAGAGGAAATAGCATTTCAACCTTTGTCAAATTATATCAAAGCGTGAAAAACATTACGAATTGACCATGTATCCAAATCTTGAATCGAAGAGTGGCAGCCCTATTTCTGCATTAACAATATTTAAAATATATAGTTGAATTTTTGTCATTATAAAAATATTTTTGAGACATTCACTGTCATGCAAATTTAAAACGATTGTGTTTAGGGTCTGAAAATTCAGACCATGAATTCATGTCGGTAATCAATATAAAAGAAATATGCAAATAAAATATTCAGTCACCAATGGCCATTTGTCTTCAAATCGTATCCTCCAAGACAGGTCATGAAAAAACTTGTGCAGCTGATCATAACGTTTGGGTCATATATAAGAGAGATAGATGTAGGTGGGTAGGATGTAAATTTTCGTAACTTTATGGAGAAATAAACTGGTGATGCTAGATTGCTCAATTCGAAAAATTTCATGTAAACAACAAAACATACTTCAAAGAATCATATGGTATATCATTCTCCTTTTTCTTTTTAGATAAACTTCTTCATGGTACACAGTTTTATGTTGTTGAAAAAGAAACATTCTGTGAGAATTGCTACACAACATCACTGGAGAAATGCACAGACTGCTCAGAAATTATAACGGACAGGGTAGGTGTACACCAGATGTAAGAAATGCAAGCTACGATGCTCTCTGGTATTAGGGAAAACTAGAAAATGACATCTTCATAGAAGCCTTTTATTCATGACAAATCGATTTCTAGAAGATGAGAATACTTCTCTCAGGAGTCTTAATAATGAACTAATAAATTGCTACAAAGTTTTTATTTTATTCGTTTTGACCTTATTTCATTATTTCCCTTCAACTGATGTTGACAATTATTAAACGCCCTTCGAGATAATTTTGGGACCATATTTTGTTATTGCCAGATATCGGAATACCGGATCTTTTTTTTATCAATTTTCTCCTGGTGGGGTTGCCGTTGTGTATGACTATTTGTCTTATCTTGTATCAATTCATATCCTTTGTTTTTTTCTTTAGATTTTAAGAGCAACAGGTAAACCATATCATCCTTCATGTTTCAAATGTGTTGTATGCAGAAAATGTTTGGACGGAATTCCATTTACAGTTGATGTCACCAATCAAATACACTGCATTGACGATTTTCATCAGTATGTATTCTACGCTCTTTTTTTTTAATGCTCTTTAATTGAACTAGGGTAACAGACTACCTGAAATATTTTATTCATGATTTTTATATAATAAAATATTTTTGTTTTTTGTTTTCTGCAAAAATTTATAATCAACATGGTCAATTTAAATTTTTTTTTGAAAAGTGTTTTAATTAAGGAAATTTTTTATGTACATAGGAAACTGATTTAAAGATGTCTTTACATGTTGATTATATGAATTCTGACTCAAATATTCAATTTCATTTAGGAAAGTTTTTTTAACTTGACTTTGAAACAAAAAGATATAAGATTTTGGCCACCCCTAGATATCATCACTTTATCCTATTAATTGGCATGCAAATAAATCCTATGGTAGGTTTGAAACAAGCCTGAAATAAGATCCAGCTCCATTTTGCTTTGAGCATTTGGATAATATTATCAATTCATTGCTCAATATGCAAATATATTTTGATGTAAATTATTTTTGATTTTTCGAAACATCCATTATTCTTATATCCATTAAATTCGCTATCATTGACCATGAATTTCTTTTATCACTGGAAAAAATTGGACTCTTGTGATTATTTTTTAAAATGGTTTGCCAGGTTTAGAATACCTAAATTGTACTTTGCTGAACTCTTCGTTATGCTTTCATTATGCCTTGTTCATTTTGCAGAAAATTTGCACCCAGATGTTCAGTTTGTCAACAACCAATCATGCCTGAACCGGGACAAGAAGAGACTGTTCGTATTGTTGCGTTGGACAGAAGTTTTCATGTTGGATGTTATAAATGCGAGGTATCAATCTTTTATTATTTACATGTACAAAATAATTTAAACGCTGTATTTGTGATATAAGATCAGGCAAGTATAATTTGTTTTTCAGTCTGACCAGGTCTGTCTGTCTCTATTGTCTGCAGTAATATTTTATAATCCATATTTGTGATAGTTCACCTTGTTACTCGCATGTTGTCAGCTACTCTACCACTCAAACAATCAAAGGAAATGGCTTTCCATCATTCCAGGAATATTATTTCACACACAACATAAAAATGCTACCTTACTCTGTCTTGTTAATGGCAGGAGTTGAAAAAGCTTCAACAAAGTTGAAGCTTTTTAATCACCAGAAGAAAAAAACTTGTCACTTGTCTGACACCCAAAAGAGAAGAACGTTTTACAAACCTGGCTGACATTGAGTTCATCCATGTTTCATCTACATTCAAAGCTTGGAATATAACAACAGTTTTTATTCGGTCTTATTTAAGATAGATTTTGCGAGTATTTACAGCCTAAATACTGACATATTTACATATTTAACATAGTTCAACCATATCAATCAAAACTTATTGGGTTTCCAGAATATTTCGGCTTTTAACCCATTACCACATGACATCGTTGAATACGTGGTCTACTAATTGACGATCCCTCATAATTTTACAAGTGCAGGTGTAAATAAGTTGTGTATAAAGGTAGATTATGGTTGACAAGACAAAATTCATCAATCTGATAACAACTTTCTAATACCATAGTTAGGGGTGGCTGGTTGGTGGCAAAAATTTTATATTTTTTGAATTCAGTGTTGAAATCGAACATTCTTTTCTCATCGAATCAGTTATTCAAATCAGAAATTCAAAGCATTATAATAGATAAACAGAAACATCTTCTAAATAAACCAAATTTTCACTTATTGTCTAAAAATGTATACTTTTTTATCATGTTGAATATTAACTACTGGAAAAATTTGAGTCGAATACCTGAACCGTGAATGGAATCTTATATTTTGGACAGTCTTTACCCTTTATTTTGAATTATTGGGAAATTTATCGAGGATGTCATGAGATTCATTTTTGTGCAATATTTTCCTGAGTACAGACTATTTATGTTGGTCATTTGCGTTCAAAAAATATATATTATAATTTTTCCACAATGAATCAGTCTGATTAATCAAAAACAGAAATTATAATTTTAATATTTATACTTCTTTTCCCACAATATATCAGTATTCAGACTAGGTCAACTAGTGTTCCTCGACGAAAAAATTTGTCTCCTTGTGTAGTTATGCAGATTGCAATATAAGCCTTTCTGCTGCAAAGTTATCTGAAGAATGTATTTTGTGAAATATATACTTACCTGATCTCATCTCGCACAATATTTGTTAAATTGTTATTCCGCTGTACAAACTTATAATAAACATTTACAATAATTTTTTTTTCAGAAATGTGGAACAAAACTTACGTCAGAGAAAGAAGGAAAAGGTTGTTTTCCACTGGATGATCACATATTATGTAGAGATTGCAACACAGCAGAGGTTCAGGAATTGAGTCGAAATATTTGAAAGAAAATTCATTGGAAAAATACGACTTTGCACATGTGTTTGCTTGCGAACAGCTATGCCATCTATAAACTATGCCTATTGTGCGCCATAGATGAACTGTCTTTGGTCACGTACTGGATTATCTGTATAGTTATGTTATGTATTTGAAATTAACTCGCCACATTTTGCAGAAAAGCATGATTTGTGTTCAATTTTACATCAGTTTTTGTACATGGCTACAGATTGATTGTATATCATGATCTAACAATGTGATAAAACCACAAAGCCCTCTTATATTTAGTTGAAAAGGATATACCAATGAAGGTACATATTTTATATCTAGCTGAAATCATGCGATTTTCCTATGGGTATGCGCAATATCCAAAATACATAAAAACAATATTTTGAAACCATGGATGGAAATTCAGTGATATCATCATTTTTTATAAGCTTGAAAGTGAATTTCACATATTGAAAAGAAACCAAAATTGAGCAATTACATAAAACTCTATAGAATTCTATTATACAACTTTATGCTTTTTGATCCCCAACTTCAATGATAGTCCCACACATGATTTTGTTTCATAGCATAACATAAAACATTTAGTTTATATGCCCTCCAGGCATTTTAAAATATTTTATTCAAACTAAGAGGTTATATATGCTGGTTCATATTTGCCAAAGAAAAAAGATTGAAATATTGCGGTTAATTTTTTTTCTCCACCCGCACCAGGCACAATCTATCATTGACCCATCTTTGCCAAACGTATGTTCTGCAATCAAAATCTTTTGATCGTGGAATTTTACCAATTATTTACACTCATTCTATGCTAGTAATTAATTATTATTATTTTCTTACGTTATATAGCAGCATCGAACTTTAACTGTATGATATTGTCCGTAAGGATAATTAAATTTATCCATTTTTTAACATATTAGGGCCATTCCACAACAAAATCAAGGGTATATTCGGTGATATCCAATTGTAACTTTATTTTTTCAAACTTTATTGAGGTGATCCATGAAAAATCTTTATCAATTTCGTTTTTGCATTAATATTGGTTTCGTGGCCTCCAGAAATTTTGGAATTGAAAAGAGTTGAAAAATGCTCCATTATTTAAATCTGTGTTGGCAAACTTTAGAACTTACCGATTGACAATACAAAAAAATGATAAAAAAAATGAAAAAAAAGTTTTGATTTTGACACATTGCAAAACCTGTGGAATGGAAGTATGGATTTTGCCCGTTTGTAAAGTAAGTCACTGATCGTCGCCAATGTTTTATTTATAACGATTCATCCTTGTAAACATTACCATATTGTGAACATTCCTCTATGGAGAAAATAATACAAACATAACCATATTGTGATATATATATTTTTGTTTCCAATACTAATCTAAAATTGTAACTAACTTTCATTGTGAAAAGATCATCTGTACAATTGTGATTTCGTTGCACTCATTTTTCTGTAACTATATATTGTTAGCATAGTAATGACGCTTTCTGAAATTTTAATCAACATATTTTTGACATTTTATGCCAGTAACTGAATATACATACACTGCAGCACGAGTACGCTTGCTATTTCTTTGACTTGTGGCCAGACCTAGATATTGCCAGCATTGTGAATTCGCTTCTGGTCTTGTATACATGCACCCCAGAGTCTACATGGTAAATACGTTAAAGGCACTGAACCATGTCAAATATTCTGCTACGAATCCGATTTCTATTACGCATAACGCAATCGGCGAGCTTATAAAAGTGAAAGTTTCGCCGTCGAGGAAAGTTTAAATAAGATGTTCTATAAACTCAACAACGAAGTGCTTCTTTTTGATGTCGTGACTGGTAGAATTATACGACTTGTCACGCCAGTCAATTTCATCAAAAACGCGAGAAAATGACTAAAATTTAATGCTTGATTTGTACTGATTTATAACAGTGGGACTCCGCCGATCGCTTTGGGAATTTGTATCAATTTATTAAAAAACATTTTGACCTCTGGTAAAGTGCCAGTGTGCACTCAATAGGCGCAGGGGAATCTAGGGGGGAGGGGGGTGCACCTTCGCCAGCCTCTAGTGGCGAGTGTATAAACTAACAACAACAAAAAATTCCTATTTTTTCCACGTGCTTCTAACGCACTTTTGTGTTTTTGGCATTTCGATTATTATGAAACAAGTCAATCAAATCCTGAATCCTTTTTTTGGTCAATCAGCAAACACATAAACATATATGTAACTGATAAATAAAAATAATGACAAAAACAGAAATGAATACGTATAGCGAATAGTTTTGCCACCGTGAACAGGTTAACCATCAAATTACCGTAAAGTGCGTGAAAAGGTATTCGTCCGCATTCTTTTCGATTACAATAATGTTGCCTATTGATTTGTTTAGATTAAATGACGTACAAATATCGAGGTGGAATGTCCGTGTAAATTTGCTCAATGCCCTTGTTTAATTAAACAGGCAATATTTACGACTACGTGGGTTATTATACGAACCCGTCCTCTTGAAGGCACTTGATCGCAATTTACATAGCCCTTCAGTTGATTTCGTCACTATCAGCTATAACGAAAGCTTGGGGACAGTTTGCTTCTGTAACGAATGCTTCTCTTGTCACGAAATTCATACTTGAAAAGTACTTATGACAAGATGGAAAAAATAACATAACTCTATATTTGACATATTATAGGGGATCACCTGGATTTGTAGCTCGTTCGATATTAAAAGCGTGGCTTATTACGGCTCAATACATTCTGTGTATGAAACACTTAATATAATATCATATAACAGATGTCTCCATCTTTATATTTACAAAAGGTTGATCTATAGTGACAAAGGTTCAGAGAAGGGTTTTATTGTTAATAAATTGGACAAGCACAATGTTCTGAATCCAACGCTTCATAGACACTTGACGAGACGTCCTAAGTTACAAACAGACAAAGAAGTTACAATAATAGCAGCGTATTAGGTCGTTTTGTTTTCGTAAAATAGAAACGAAGGCTCAAATTGTGTACAACAACACACTGATTGCCGTGTTTGTACGCAAGGTAACGTGATTCGATTATTGTGAGAAGGTTGCAGGGGTAGTATAACAGGATGTATAATATTGGAAATTGCTAATATTGGCGAAGAAAAATGCTGCCATATATCGGTGAGTTGAAATAATATTTTCCAATATTAACTTGAAAAGTTTAAAAATTAAATATAATTTCACATTGTCGTAATCGAAATTCTAAGTCCTTCGATCTCCCAATCACAATCGAATTTTAGTTCAAACAAAGCTCCAAAGTGAATATGTGATAGATTTAATGTTTTTTAGATTTCCCATGATAGAAATATTATCACAAAGCAAAAAATGTACCATAGAAAACAAAGTTTCCGATATACATCTTGGCACAAACAAAAAACTTTTTTATAAAAACGCAGAATATTTTTCCATGAATATTTTTTTTTCTAAATTGATGCATTTTTTGATGATTTCAAACCACCGTAAAATCTAGTCGAATAATCTATTAATTTGCTAATCACAAATCGAATATTACGGTACCCCTGATCAGAATACCAAACTATTCGGCATAACCGCGAAAAGTACATTGTATAAACACATAATAGAAATGCCTCGGCGGCATGAGCCAGAGGCAAGATCAATTGGTTGTCTGTGTTTGACAATGTGAAATTATTTTTTATATTCGAAACACTGAAAGTGCAAACTGTCGTTCTCTGTGTATTTAAAAATCACAGCCACGAAGTCTAGGATAAAAATCGATTTTAAGATATCCGAAATCAGCTTTTCCGTAATAATATTATTGTTGAAAAAGCATGGCTATTTAGATTCTGATATTTGATTCTATTTGATATTTACAAAAAACTAATGTCTATTTTATCTGTGGAGCATTTTTCAGGAATGATAAGCATATTTATTCCAAGCAATAAACATTATTATCCATATTTATTGCCAAATTACAACCTTTATTATAAATTCTTGCTGCATTCTCCGTTTTAAAATTCAAGTGATCCCTGGGATAAGATTTTCATGTATAACCTTCGGATTACGATGACCGATTTTTGTGTATTTCACTACACTTTTTCTAGTAATTTTTGCTTCATTATTATAAAATATTTTTTTGGTATATTTTTATGATATATATATACATTTTATAAAATATATTTTGCGCGGGTTATGAACTTATGACCCCAATCAGAAATTTTATTTCGCCAAGCATAAGCCAGAGTTGGACCGCGCCTTGGCGGCGCTATCAATCAGTGGCTCATGCTAACTAAAAATTTTTGGGCGTAAGATTTCTGATTGAGGCGTGTAGGAAAATATGATTGGGTGGAGGACAAAAATAAACTCTGTAAATATTTTCTGGATCCGTCGTTGCTGTAGACTAGTGTGAAGAAAATATCTGTGACCCGATACTAGAAATATAAGCACTATAAGATATATTTAGATTTCGAAATGGAATAAACGAAAGTGAATAAACATATATAAATGAGTTATTGAAATTTAAAGAAATTGACTGTGTTCAATTCCATTATTTTATTTAATATCAACAATCCAAGTTATTCTTATCAACACTTGTCGGAAATAAATTCGATTTATAAATCGCGGCGATCTAGTCGGAGAATTCCATCCAGATGGCCTGTATTTTAAGTATGGGTCACGAGAGAGACTCATCGGTGTTTACTAACTGAGGGAGTTAGTAATTCGATAAAATTATTCGAATCTGATTCAAATTCTCAATGATTCGGTATTGTCCAGCTATAGCCTAAACATAGCAAAATTTCTCATCAGGAGAATAATTTTGAGGCATTGCATATTGCTCATTACAAAAATGTTACTGCAAGTCACTGGTGGATTCCGCCGATGATTTATATATGCTTCATATATTATGTGATTAGTAATGCAATTTGTTTTCATTCAATACACTCAAAAACTCTTAACGATTTGTCAGAAATCACATAACCCTTAGAATTTAGCTTGCAATTATTGATTTGCAGGAGAGTTTGTCGCAGCCAACGCGTGATATTTAAATAGAGGACCTTTATTCATAACCACTATGAAGTGCGCCGGAGAATTTACTCTGTTTTAAACCACCAATAATTGTTTTGAATTTTCTATTCCAGACACAGATAATTCGATACATCTGATAACATCTGCACTAGTTTCACTGTGCTTTGCATCGACTATTATATTTGGAATTTATTCATGGTGAGTTGTCTAATAATGTAATAGGCATTCAACTCCCTTTTTCTCGTTCGTACCATTTTCTTTGTTCAGTTTGATAAGCATTATCACAACGAATTTAGGTGCATCTGTTATTAAAATGAAAAATTCCTCTAAAACAATTTCAAATCCACATTACATTCCTCCAATTTTCGAAATTATTTTCAAAACTAATTTTCAACCATGGAACTGAGAATATTTTAACTGTAATAAAGTAAAATGAATTTCAGAACAGTGGCAATGGCTCGAAAAAAATATGCAAATTTCCGAGTTTTATCCAATGTCCCGTAAATCAACCAGAAATAGAGGCACAGTTAAATCCCCTGAACTAACAGTTTTTTTATTTTTGCCGGAGAAATCTACTCGGGCGCCCAATCAAATATTTATGCATTGTCTAGTCATTTTGTCCCCAAAATGGTGCATTTTCTCAGCAACAAAAATTGTGATGAAAAATTAACTTTTATTTTTCACACCTTCCGTCTCTACTGCAACTGTATATTACTAATATTTCAGGCTGAGAAAGCGAGTGTCAATAGAATGGTGGAGAGACAGGTGCTGCGGAGATACCGAATCTGGATATAGTTCAACTATTGGTATGCCTTCCATACCGAGACCAAAAACCCCTCCAATAATACAAGCACCTCCAGGATTTACTTCAGAATTTGATGATATATCCGGAAAACGTGAAAATCGATGTCAAATTAATCGTGCATATGATAGAAGAAGCGATATCTATAGAAGTGATAGAAAACTCCGTAACCCCGAAAATACTGATAATGTGCATAGATTGAAAGAACCTGAAACCAACCACAACCAACCACCACCGGATTACTATTGCCTCGAACACACGCGGCTGCCCGGTTGGAAGCATATACCACAAGATTCAAGTATGATGGATAGTTTTCGATCAAGGACACGTAGCAATACAAGTGACTACCGCCGAACTGCGAAAGTAATAAGTAAACCAAGTATAACATCAGACTACGTCTCAGATATTGAGGTATCATCAGATTTTCAACCTCATCAGCAAACTGTATCACGGAGACCAACGGGAGGAAGATATTCGAGCAGGAAAAAAACGGAAAAGAAACGGAGACGACGAAAGCATCAAACTAAAATGGGATCAAGGACAGTGCAAAAAACCAAGTATGCCACGACCTCCATTCCAAGTGCAACTTTGTCTAACCTGCGTAAGCCTATAGCCAGAAGACATAGTTGCATCGCAACTTTACGAGATAAGGCCACAAAGCAAACTTTGAACAGTGTACCAGTTCCTCCTCCTCGAACGAAGAAGAAACGCAGTGCAAGTGACGCACATTTGTTCTTTTCTAAAAAACCAGTAAACAATGCACACGCGAATGCTAAGCGACAAAGCTCATTTAGCCATGACACAAAATCTAACAATCACAAGTCAATTCAGTCACATAATATAGACGGACTTAAGCATACAAGTAAACCTAAAATACCTCAGCATAATCCACACCCCGTGAAATCTAGCGGGCTTGTAAGAAGTGAAACTATCATGGAAGTCCCCATATACGTCAAACCAGAGAGACCCAGATCGTACCAACCAACGTCTTCGCAAGATACAGTCAGCACGGCACACGAGAAACATGTTTCCAGGAAATCACGGCCAAAGCCGCCGAGAGCACACGCAAGACGTGATGGACAGAAGTTACATCACCACAGACGCGATGATACTCACGGAAGGCGGGAAAGATGGCAATTTGGATACGGTTCACTGCCGGCAGACTTCAGTAGCCGTCTACACTCGGACATTTTTGCCGAAATTGGTATGACTCCAGAATCATTCGTAGAATCTATAGAAAAACTTGATTTTGAAAAACTATGTCGACCAGTTCCCAAAATCACTGAGGACCAACGACAAACTAGTCCACGCAAACCTGTCGCCGACAAAGACACGCATGGCCCGGACGAACAAGAAATATTAAAAAATACTTATAAACTCGAAGAATTTGGTATTGTGGCGACAGACCTTTAGCTAAATGAATATACACAAACTCTGGAAATTTCATCATTCATATACACATTTGTGTTCGCTTTCTTTTACCCTTTTTTACTTTTGAAATAGATAGTATCTATAACGAAGAACAATTTCGTTTTAAATAATATTTTTTAACGTGGCGGGTAATATATAATTGCGTTTGTAGTAGTGAGTAACGGTAAGGAACAAAACAGGAAATCTCCAGTGATCATTTTACAACATCAGTGAATTTTTGTATAGGGAAGAGACAAATCTTTTTAAAAGTCACCTGGCAACCCCAACTTTAAAGTTGTTTTGAACACTGGACTTTTCGCAGGAGAAAAGGCTAAGTATATTAGGTTGACTCAACCTCGCGTTTTTCCCTCAACCTATACGCATTTAGTTTTTCTTGCACATTAAAATGCCTTTATTTGAAGTCGTTCATAATCCAAGGTCTACATTTGTTCCGAGCAATATATTTCGTCTATGGTTACCCGCTGCATCTTGTAAAAATATACAACCATATATAGGCACACGATATTTATTTGCAAGAAAAACAGTATTTCATCCGCAGAACCGGAAAGATTTTTTTCAGCATTTAAAATGTTTTTAAAAGATAAATTATATATAATCAAATCCACTTGAAAAATTTAATTTTATAAATCGCACTTATCCGAATCAGAAAATATTTGTTTCTGTCGAAAATATGCCGCAATGGATCGCGACTCGGCGATGAGTGGCTTATTATCAACAAAAACGCTCTTCAAACAAGAGCAAATTTCTGACTGGAAATAATATTTTAGACAAATTTACAATACTACTACTCATCTATACATTTACATGAATCACTTCTTTGAAATTCTCCACTTAGTTTAGGTACATATTGTGGACAAGTGTCTGTACATTCGATAAGATGACCCAATAGACAGGGATGGAAAGTACCGGCGGTAAACATACGACCGTCAGATTCTCCAGGTGTCTTAACCCAGGCAAAAGCATCCAATCCTTCTTGCCCTTCAGGTGAAATACATGCTTTAGGTTTAACATCGTCTCCTCCGTAGTAGTAGTCGCCATATTCACCATATCCTGTATCACCATAGTCTTGACCGGCACCGCCGCCTCCTCCTGCGCCACCGCCGCCGCCACCACGTTTTCCACCGCCTCCGCCGCCGCCTCCTGCTGCCACTGAAAAAGTAAAAAGTTGTGAGAAATATTACTAAGCAGAACGATTGTGTTCTTAAAGCCGGGCGATGGAAATGCTCGTTAATTAAATTTATTTCTTTTTGGTGTAACGATATTACTAAATTTATTTTTTAATAATGCATTTACGATTTTCTGGCAATTTTTGTATATAGTTCACGATAATACAAGAAGCAGAAATAATCATGAAAACATTTGTTGCAATGGCGAAATTTCTAAAATTTGGTTTTTACATTTTGATAAAATATATTTTGGTAACTAAAATTTAATTCAAGTCAAATGTGAAAATATCAGTTTGAGAACTTCAAAACGATACTGCTTGTTGGACAAAACAAAATTAAGCCAAAATTCCAAATATTCGTTGTTTCGGCGATTTCAATTGGTCTACGAGTATTTGGTTAGTTGTAGCTTATAATTGATTTGTGTATACCTGCACCAGCGGCTTCACTTTCATCTGAGTATACAGGTGCATTTCCATCATTAGATGAATCCAATGACCATCTCTTCTTTCTTCGTTTACCAATTATTTCCATGTCATAATCTTGTGTTCCGTCATCATATTCTGTTGAGAAAAAAATGACTAGTTCAATCGATTATAAAACAAACAAATAGTGTACATTTAAATTAATAGTGTGCAAAATTTAATATCAGATAAATTACGTTCAAGAAATCATAAATGTTTTATGTTGTTAACCAATTTACGATTTTGGACCTCCCCAATCAATAAAATTTCTGATTGCGGTGCGGTATTAATTCAAACTAAATTGTTCTACGGACAGCAAAACATTACTTATGAATTATTGTTCTTATACCTTCATCGGTAGTAACAGCAGGTTCTGGATCATTAACAGTAATTGTATTAGCCAGCTGCTGCGCTTGATGTTCACGTAAGGTTGCCCCTGATTGCCAACTTGGGGTATCTCCTTTTTCTACCATCGGTGGATCGTATGTACATTCGTTAATTTCTTCGATTGACCTGAAAACAACAGAAACTTGGTGTTGAAACTATAGGACAATATCATGATATATACCCTCGAAAATGAAAAACTGGTATTTTTAAAACTTTCAGTTACAATTATTTGCTCATAGTTCATATTTGTCGTAATCATTAAACATAACTTTTTCAAAAGTAGCAAGGGCCACGTTATGCGTGCAGAAGATGAACCATCATGGAGAATAATGAGAGTACCTAGAAAATTAGCAGTCAGTCATACAATATGCTCAAATATCACGATATATAACATTGCAACATACATTATATTACTGTAGATGAGGTGCAAAACAAAATGGCCTAAGGGCATTTCTGAGCACTTTTTAGCGACAATAACCCACAATTTACGACAAGCTACGTGTACTATTAATTTTAGCTAGGAAAAAGTTTTAATTGAAATAGCAAAGAAATATTCCAGACATGTACGTGCGTATTAAAGAAAAAAAATAGCTAGCGGAAAGTACATGCTCCTTTTTAAGTAGTAAGAAGGGAGAACAGTCCCCCTGGCTCAAGATTTTGGAATTCTAATAAAAAGCGATCAAGATATGACAAATTTTGGCTTGCTTCCGGTATACAAACACTTTTGCTATGAGCTGTAAGATTCTCAATCTAAAAAAAAATAGTTCTGCCTTATACTATACGCCCGTACGTTAGCCTTCTAGAATCATGTTATACCTTGCTTTTGTTTACATTTTGCTTTATATTTATATTAATTTAGGCTTAGATATTGCCATATCAATTACTGAAAACTTTGACTTACCTAGTTGAAAATGTTCCTCCGTTACGAGAAGTATCGACAATATAATGCAGTCCAGTTTGACAGTGAATTTCTTCGGCTAATTGTCGATTGAAAGTACTGTTTACAAACGAACCGACATTTACTGAAAATCCACGAACATTAGCCGGCATTTTCTTCAACACAGATATGATATGTTCCAAGTTAATCGTCCATTGCAAGTACATAGCGTTTCCAGCGTCGACGTATACCCAAGATTTTGGAAATTTATTGATGACTTGTTCGACACGAGCTGCGTAAGCAAGCTGAAAAAAGAAGCAAAATGTCGCTTTAATAGACTGGAGTGTTTAGGTTGTATTAAAATCTTGGAATTTAAATAAAATTTAATAGAATTTCGTCAAGCATTACGTGTCATGTTATCCTAATCAAAAATGTATTTTGTCAGGTTGCGCCACAGATGGACCGCGCCTGGTCGGCGTGATCAATCAGTGACCCATACTTGACAAAATATCTCTAAGCTAAATTTTTCTTGTTTGGACGCTTTGGTGAGGATAAGCAAACTCAAATGACTATTTATGCCTGGAGCCATTTGACATTTAATTCTTAAGCAGATTTTGTTGCTACTCCTGTTTTATAGTTTTTGCAGTATACAACTACATTGCGGAAAGTAACTTCTAATGTTTTTTGGCCAAGTTTCATTGCCCTCAATTAACAAAAAATATATAATTACCTGATATTCTGTGTTATGATATTCTGTTTTTGAATTGAACGTGTGCATAAGCAATGAAGGTTCCATTACAATAATCGAAGGAATCTCCGACAAATGCTCCGCGTAATAATCTAACTTTTCGTCATATTCATCCCAAGTCCCTGTAAAAAGAGAGAGAGAATCGTTTTTTTTAATTATATAAAACATTATATTAGTGATATTTTGGATTATATGATTCCTTTAACAATAGGAAAAACAGCGTCTGACATTCCAATATACGATGTCGGGATGCGCAAATGGGCCAAGGCACGAAATCAATGCAAAATTGCAAGAATATTAAAAATTTTAAGGTTTTTACATGAAGTAAATTCAAAACGTTATTTTATGCAGTAATCGGCGAAGATTTCGGAAAATAGGTTGAAGGCAGATTCCGTGGGATGTGTTTGAAAAGAAAAATTTTTCGAGAAATATGTTAAAGGATCATTTTCATTTTTTCTTTCAATCATTTGTTTTTTGTTTTGACTAAATCAAACGAACTTACCGATCCTCTCCTCGGGCATGTAATGTCCAGCCTCTACTTCCAGAACCAAACCTTGTGAAGGATGCATAAAAAATACAATGACTGGTATAGTAGCGTCATCACAAGCTGATCTTTTAACTTGTTGCATTGTGTAGAAATCGTCTTCCAAACCGAGAAGCCAGAAAGCGTTTCTTTCTACGTCGAGACCAGATACTTCGTCAAGAGTGGTGACCATAGTCAATTGACTGAGACCTGTTTTCAGTGCATAAAAGAGTCGAAATATGAGACTTGAGTGGATAAGAGAGGGAGGAGAGGAAAGAGAGGATGGTTGAGAGATCCCCGGTCAGAAAATTCCCGGGTCAGAAAATCCACCTAACGTGCCTTATTAGGTTTTAGTTCCTGATGGATCGCGCCGCCCAAGTGCGGTCGATCTGCGACTGATGCTTGACAAGATAAAAGTTGTGATTAGGTAAAAAGTTTTTCGGTCTGGTGTGATAGACCATTGTTCAACATTTTGTCGTCGGCTCGTCGCAGGTTGTAGATCTCGGGTTCGAAAAGTCCGGATTGTAAATATATGCCCGTCCCTTTACTGATGGTGATATGACTTGAAATTGGTGGATTGAAATGAAAAGCTCACAACTTTCATCACTAACTCTGTTTGCTAACTAGTCTTGCTCAGGGTATAATAACAAGATTGACTTACCAAGCTTAGCTTCATATTCGTGTCCACAAACAAAGTTCTCCGTCAAATTTCTTGTAGTGAAAGCCTGCACTAAAATAAGAGCAGCACACACAATCCTGAGCAACAGTTGTATGTTACGGAAACATGCGACCATCAGACCCGGGATTCGAACTCGGTACCAACAATAGATTACTACAATCAAGTACGGAACCATGTTAATCAAAGCCCAAGACATACCAATCATGTACATGTAGTAGAAGTAGAATTTCACATCAGTAGCGATAATAGCTGTAAAATAAGGAAGAATATTCACTCACACTAAATCAGAAAAAAATTCATCACTTAAAAGGATTGAATTTATTGAAAATATTGAAAAAAATGTAACATAAAACAATTCTATTGTATAAACATTATAATCATATATCGATCTCCAACATAAATTTAAAAAAACAGTTATATCCATTTTAAATGTCTTACATTTATTAACATTAAAGTAGTAGATGCATTTTTCCATCGCCCAAAGCAGAATTCAATTATTGCACTCTCCTCGACGCAACCCAACAGTGACTCATACTTAACAAAAGATGTTTTGGAAAAAAGTCCGATTGGGATTGTTCCGCACTTAACAAAAATCTAAATATCGATCTAGTATGTCGTCCAAATACTCTAAAAAATTACTTCCGAACATCATCTTGTACAAATATAAATGAACCAAACCCAAATATGACATTAAACTTTTAACATACCTTTAACGATAGCATAGATAATTGTCACCAACATAATGGAGAACATAATGAAATGCATGTAACAAGCACGAACATCTTCTTTTCTGAATCCAACTTTTGATAATTCATCTTCTCCTTCTGCCTTCTTTTTGGTTGTTTTGAATGTCAATTCACCTGTGAATTGGGGATGAAATGTTGAATATTTTTGCTTTTATAATGGTTTTATAATCGCGTAAGGCAGATACCCTTCACTGCACTGTATTCCAGAGGTTCTAATCTGTTTGGGATGTTTTTGCATATAGTACAGTTGCTGGTGCTACATCTGATATCTTGCCTTCAATTAATTAAATTTCTTGTCCGTTTTTATGTACTATCGAGGTTCAGTTTTCGAAACAAAAAATTTATTTCTCTCATTAGGCATCACGGATGAAAAGACAGACGAAATATTTCTTATTTTATTATCATTAGCAAAAGTGGGTATTAAAAGTTTTTGTTCACCTTTTCCTTTTAGAATCTTTGTTCCGACAATACGTCTCACACCGTTGAAATAGGTAAACCACAGGTTAGTAGATGCCAATTCACCGTTCCACATGTCTTTGACACCAAAACGAGGAGGCGGGAAGAGCAAGAGAATGTTTCCGAGAATGTAGTAAATGAAAAAAGCAAACGCAAACTCGAGACCGATTTTGGATACAGGCCATAGACCGAAGAAGATAGCCCACGAGGGTACAAGTTGGAAAAACGGAATGGAAATTGAAGCGCAGAAATAGTTAAAACCACAAGAACTGTAAAACAAACGCTGTGAGAGTGAAAGACCGGACTGCATGAGCGGGAATTCGTCCAAGAAAATCTGCAAGTTTCCTTTACACCATCGAGAACGTTGTTTGAAAATTTCCGTGATTTCGTGAGGAGATTGACCGATAGCAAGTACTTCGTGATGGTAGGCTACACCCCATCCCATTGTACACAATCTCAAAGACAACAGCGTATCTTCTGTAAGACAACCGACAGGGAAATAACCGACGTCCTTCAAAGCGTCAGCTCTCACGATGAAATTGGTTCCGCAACAGTTGACAGCACTCCATCTATCCAGACTAGGTTCGATACGATGGAAAAACGAAACGTTAAGATGGTCCCACACGTCTTCATCGGGGTTTACGTTGTAGAAAAACTGAGGTGTTTGAACCAAACCAAGTGGACGGGTACGCTTCTCAGAGAACACCGGTAATACTTGCATCAGGTAGTTACGCCTGTAAATTCAAAATGTACTTGTAAATGAAATATTATTATTGCAAATAAAGCAGACAAAGTTCTATATAGATGTGTCAATCTGTTCTATTTATTGGTTATTAGTCTATTTATCCAATTGGCCACCACCCAGGACAGTACCATTTACTGCATTTTCATAGCTTTGAGTATAGTTGCTGGTTCTACATTTTGAAATGGCTTCGTCTCTTTGTGCAATATAAGAGGCCGTTACAGAACTTCTTCTGACTTTGAATAGACCAAATCCCAACGAAAAAAATATAAGATTTAATCTTTATTAGACATGAGTCACTGATAGTTGAATGTTTCACAAACCATCATATTTGTGTAAGTTCAAAAAATCTGATTTTTTAGTAATTTGAAAAAAAAGATAAAAAAAATTGAATTATTACATGATCAAAATTTTCTAATTCTCTTACCTGGGCATGAAATCGGCATCGAAAATAGCTACACATTCTCCTTCGGTTTGAGCATCGTCGAAAATAAAGTGCAAAGTGTGATTGATGTTTCCAGCTTTAGCGTGATGAGGAATTCCAGGCAACTTGGGTCGAGCAATGTAATGAAGGTACATACCACTGAAAAATATATTGAAATGTTTACCTGATGTTAGCTATAGTTGTTTCTGCTGGCTTTGGAAAAGCTTTCTGCTTTAAAATGAAGCGGCTTGAAGAACGCGTATGCGATTAACTTCATTCAACCAAAAATCCACTGCGTTTCTGTGGTTACAGAAGAATAAATTGGGACCACTGAGCAATTATAACAGGCTACGAATGTTCGGTACTGATATTTCATTCCATGGAATGTATTCTTACCGTTTTGTTCTTTTCGATAGCACCCAATTTTCCAAACTTTCTCTTTTACCATCATCAAGCACATATACGTGGACGTGTAGACCAGGTGGAAGTTCCATGTGAATAATTTCGTGAATGGTACCGGCGACCACTTCAAGAGGTTCCTAAAATATATGGAGTATTTAATCACATTTTTTTATAATGAATTCCGTCAAGCTTTGGGCCCGACTCATCTATAGCTCTGGTAAAACTAAACCAGATTTTATTTGCTCACACCGATTACAGAATATTGGAGTTAAATTTACGAAAATCATAAGGTGATAGCACCAACGCTAGCCATATCGATGCCTGATGGGCGTTTCATTTTACAAAAACTATAGTATATGATCTTGGCTATATGACACTATTTTGACATCGTTTGTATTAATTTACCTATTTTATCTTTTGATACACTTATACAATGACAAAAATTGAGCAGGATGAGTTGGTGTCTTGTAGGGGTATATGTTAAAGATATTGCAAATATAGATGGGGAGGAATTGCGCTTTATTCCGTTAAATTATGAAAATTATACTATAAATTCGTACAATGCAGATTTTTAATAGATTAGTGGGAATTCTCCAAATGAATGTAAAAATTGACACTTTTTCATATTGATTGAATACTGATTTAAATGAAATCGCAAATATAAAATACCATAGCAAATTCCGTGAAAAATACAACCAACGCTTCGAAGCACAACAAAATACTATAAACAACAAGGTTACCTTGTACGTGGGCACCATTATACGACAAGTATGAAATTTCGGTCGTTCAAACGCATTGCTCGGGGGCGGATTACGTGATATCCATCTCCATAAACATAATCCCTGGGAAATAAAAGTAGGATTATAAGATCGTGGATCAAATTACATGGATTCATTGTAATAAGAGTTGAAATAAATAGCTAAAAGTTAAGTGTTGAAAAACATAAAGTAAGTGGACATATGACCGGTCATTGCGGTCAAATGTTTGTTGTCAATAGGTGATCAGTATTTTCGTCAAACATCATGCAGATGCGA
The DNA here is from genome assembly GCA_963675895.2 of Styela plicata. Taxonomy (NCBI): domain Eukaryota; kingdom Metazoa; phylum Chordata; class Ascidiacea; order Stolidobranchia; family Styelidae; genus Styela; species Styela plicata. The sequence continues at coordinate 20,394,180 of OZ023140.1, forward strand.
TCCATTTGTGGCATATGCTTGACAAAAAAAAGTATTTTTATGAGAAGTTGGTGGGAGTGTTTTGTTATTATTCACTAATAATGGTCATTGTGTTTACAACTCATAAATGTCCTGATAATGATTGATTTATCTCAAATAAAAGAAGATTCGTTTTGCCAAGCATGGCCACAGTTGAATCATGTAAACACCGTGAATTTTTGTCAAACATTTATTCCAACAATACACATCAAATTAAATAGCGGGGTACTTGTTCAATTCGAAATTTATATCTAATGTAAGCATGGAAAGACAAAATCAAAATTGGGCCAGAATTAGATAAATATTGAATGAATTCTTATTCGCGCCATCGCCGCACTGTTATAAATAACTATGTGAATATATAAATTTGGTTTTTCTAACAATTCGTCTTTTGGGTTCACTTTAACCCGACCCTTAATAAAAAATCGTAGAACAATAGCCAAAATGTACTCAACCAAAAATTTCGAAAACGAATTCCATATACTGTACCTGGAGTAGCAGTGACGGGGCAGTGACAATTTCGAGAGAAGCGACGACAATACAATAGACTCTGTTCAGACCGGGTGCGTCAAGCGTGTACGTAATACGAACGTAAACGTAAGCCAAGAAAGACAAGATGTACAAAATGTAGACGGCTTGATAAGCGTAGTTGTTGGTCTTGAATCCGACTTTAGGTACAGGAATCGAAGCTTCGGGAGCAGGAGTGTCGTCATCAATGAACTGGAATGAAAGATAGAAATAGTTATGCGAAGAAATTTCCGACAGTAAAATTCGAAGTTATGTTTGAAGCGTTCAAGACGTTTTGTTTATAACAGCAAACTGAAAACCCAATAAAAAATCGACCATGTCACCGAGGTTAAGACTATTAGGGACCTATACGTGGCTATAGGATTGGTTAATAAGAATCAGTGTTTAGATTTCGTAACTCCGAATATTGAACACTAAATGTCAGTATGAGTCAGTAGTACTTTAGTTTTTAACATTAAAAAGATATTGCCAATACCAAATTGACCTAGATTTTTCAAAAAAAAAAGATATTCGGATTCTTTTTATTTATAAAAGGCTATTTGGGGAATGTGTACATCTGATTCAACATGACACCTTTTTCAAATCTTTGAAGTACAAACCTCCTCGAAGTCATCCCATTCTTCCTCTTCATCAAAGTTAGTTGATTGAAACGGAATCGGCATTTCTTCATTTATCATGTCAGATTTCAAAGATTTCGAGATTGGTTCTGGTGGGGGCGGTGTGGGGGTCATGTTAGAATCTGGATGACTCGGCATATTGCTTCCCAAATAGTTATCATCATCGTCCATGTGTGACATCGGAGGCTCAAAGTTCGGAGATTGAACATCGGTTCTGTACGATGCGCCTTTTGGATATGACGCTTGACGTTCTGTTAAAAAAAAGTTGTTGGATTTATTATAATTTTTTTCTTATTTTGTTATTCAAAATTCGAACCGATTCAGGTAATGTCCGATTCGGTTGATTCGAATACACAGTACTGTGATATATTATGAGAAAGGTTTTCCCAATCATAAATTTTATTTTGTCAAACATGATTCACAGACAAACCGCGCCTGGGTGACACGGTCCATCTGTGGCCTTTGAATGGCAAATTGATTATACTAGAAAAGTATACTGACGTAATATTCTGTTTATCAACATTAGGCACATTTAAAATTACTAATGAGTAAAATGAATAAATTACAGGATGACATGACATACCTGCCATGGCATTGGCATGTGCCCGTGTCAGTGGCCTGATTGTCAGGTTTCTTGGACCGATGCCACTGTCACTACTATCGTACGATTCTTCCTCGCGTGATTCCCAGTCATTACCACGACGCTGTAAACAAATTAACAAACAAAATTTATTTATGAAATATGGAAGGGAAAGGTCAAGTTCTTATGGATACACGAAGAATGCACGAGTATAAGTAAAAGCTTATGTCACTATCAAGTTTGCATTTTGTGGGTGTTAACGAAGATTTCCTATTGAAAATAAGCCGGAAACAGCTCTTGAGAGAAACCAATTACACTAACGGGCACTTATATGGGGCTACTTCAAAATGTAGTACTTACTGGTCACTAACTGGCTCTAATAAATAACATATTTCCAAAAAAACACAGCACACAGGTGCAATGAGTGTTATCCGCTCGGGGTGATAGTAAATCATTGTTTTTTTGAAATTCATTTATTCTAAACAAATCCGGAAGCAGTGCCGAAGAGGTACCGGACTAACGGCCACGTAATAGCAAAGACCTACTACAATATGTAGAACCAACAACTGCACTCTAAGCAGAAAACATTCCCATCGGAATTGAACTACTATAGTAATGTGCAGTGAGTGTTGTCTGCCCCGGGTAATGATAAAACTATCTACCAATTTCTTGTTTCCTTTCAGTCGTCTCTTACAACCCTACACAGAAAACACATTATGACTATTCCAAAGCCCGTTCCTGCGGGGTTTAAAACACATACATCACAATACATACCCTTCTCATACTTCCATCCACATGATCACGAACTTGTCCCACTTGAGATTGAACTGAATTTACAGCATTGTAAACCTGGAACAAAATAAGAAATCAATGTTTATCATACTAACAAGCAGCGCTTTTTGAATTATAGATTATATTATCACAATATCCATGCAAAGCGACAAACAACTTTGACAGTTCTATAACAAATTACCAAACCGGGGATATTCCCAAGTGAAAGAACGTGGCAATGCACAGGAAAGTTTAAATGCGATGTGTTTTTTTACCGCCAGATAACTATCGACTTTACTAAAAAATTTCAGGTTCAATTTATTGCTTTAAAATTTTACTACTTAAAAGAAACCAAATTAGTTTTTTAGAAGAAATTCCTTTTTTCGAAATACTTTTACTTTTTATTTTTTAAGATGTTAGTGTGATAAGTTGAGGGTTAGTGAATTAAAGCAGAATGTTTCAAGTTTTAGTGCAATTAATTAGTTGTTTAGCATCAATTTTTTATTGACCTGTTGTTGGCATTCTTCAAGTCTTTTACTGAAATAAGACGTCATATCGCCAGTACGACTGGACTTGTCGTCTCGGCCGTCCATGCCTCGCGATATTTGAGAGCGTAGACTTTCTATTTCATCTCTCGCAAGAGTGATTGTACTATTTGTTCCACTTGTTGTATGATCAATCTGAAACGATTGCATGGAAATCCGAATTAGGTCCGAAATGACTTTTTGTTTATTTTTTATTATTGTCCGACTTGACACAGATACGCGTGCAAGTGAATGGGGTATATTATTAAACGTTAAATGTGTTGGCACATATATTGAAATTGTCTGGATTGTGCCTGTACTCCAGTTTGCGAAAATGAACAAGAAAACGCATATGTTTTCACTGAAATACCAGTCTTAATTCCAGAAATTTTAATATTTCTAGGGGTATTGGTGATTGTGCGAGTGCTACCGATGCTCTTAATTACTCTTAATTTTTCTAATGCTACAGTTATAACATATACCAATATCTCGGTACATTTCTAGTAGCGAGTGAACTACAGACTGTATGGTTCTTCAACTGCTGACTTACCGATCTGCTGTTTGTTGGAGTCATTTCAGAAGTACTCGATATTGCTCTGTTGGTAGGTCTAATCGTTCGATTGTTGTAGGCGGACGACGGGCGATCTGATGATTCGGTTCGGTTTCGATTGCTGTAGCTATACATTGAAGTAGCATCATCGGGGTAGTTATCTCTCTGTGAGTATCCCCTACTAGCTGATGATGTCTGCTTTTGCATGTCTTCCAAACGACTGGAACAATAAATTTTCGTGTAAATGTTAGTTGTTGAAAAAATAGTAAAATACGCATTTATTAGTTGAGATATTTGTTGGGACATACTTAGGACATTTTCAACAGCAATTCAAAATCGATGTAATCATTTATTTTCGTGAGTGTTCGAATATTCGATTATGGGCGAATCGATGTAAAAGATGCGAGTGGTGAATACACAGACCAGGGTCCAAATTTCAAAAAATCATTTTATGACATTGTAACAATTTTAATTACAGTAGATGCCAAAATTTACTATACGCGCAGAATGCGTAAGTAAAGAATCATGGGATTTGTTTTGCCAATACCGTATTTTATGTTTATTCATGAAATTCTACATTTCAAGCATTATTTTCCGAGAGAATGGGTATTTAATTGTTGAAACAGACTGTATGATTTTGCACGTTTAATCTACAAATTGAGAGATTTGCGCCGTCGACGTTTAGAAGGTCAGTCAACTCACCGATTAAAATAATTCGCTAATTCGTCAATATCATTTTGTCTGTCGTCTCCGTTAGTCAAAGTAGTATCCGTTCCTGTACTCGTGTCTTGTGAATATCCTGACTGTAGACGACGCATTTCGTCATTCTATGAAGACAAATTATAATTTTAAAGAAATATGGATAGATTCGAATTGCTTCGGAAATGATCCGAATACTCATTTCTGAGATTCGGTATGCTTCGACAACGTTTTGAGCAAATTGCGTGTCCAATTTTTAGCGATTTTACATTTTGTCCAAAAAATATCAACTTCAACCCAGGGAATTTATTTCGTCAAGCATGAGCCACAGATGGACCACGCCTAGACGGCGTGATCCATCGGTGGTTCATACTTGACAAAACATGCTTTCTGTTCGGGAGATTGGTGATCGAATCAGATCCGAAAATATTCGATCCGGTGTTTTTTGGTTCGAGATTCGATTCGGAACTAAATTCGACACAAAGTGACAATCTCCAATTATGAAACAAATAGTTCCATGTATTGACGAAGATGACGTCATAAACGAAATATTTATTATCGCGTAATCTAATTTATGTTTCATAAAGTTGTTAATCCATTCATAATGGACATGCATGAATGAATTTACGACAACGTCATAAAACAATTTTCAAGTCACCACCCACATTCTTAGAATTCGTTATACACATCTACGACATAAGATCGTCAAGCAATTATTCAATAGTGACACTGATAGATCGTGGTGATTAGTGCACAGTTCATCTATTGCCCAATTTTAAGAAATCGTAATCCCTGTTGCAACGAAAAAATGACTTACATCCATAGGGTCGGGGTAATATCTCCCACTGTAGTCAGACGAGTGACGAGCATCCCTCTGAAATGAAAGAAAATTAAATCATAATTCGAATCGAATCGTATACATCGCCCGAATAGTCCATTGTGTGATTTGGTATTACTAGAAAAAGATTATTACAATAGGCTATAATTTCACTTTTCTTCCAAAAAGTCGTTACCTAGACATTTTTTTTATTTTGGTAAGTTTGGTAACCAAAATGAGCGCTTCAACATGCCCCGAAGGTGCGATCCATTATTAACCAGCTCGTACTTTACAAAACATATTTTCTGATTAAAAAATAGTAGAATGACCACTTAATTTTTGTGGTAGAATCGGTTAAGATTCGATTTGAATTCTTTTGCTTAAATATTCGATTCGAAAATATACAATCGGGTATTGTCAACCTATTTTATACATGATAAATGAATAGACTAAGGAAGAATTGAAATAATTAAATATTCAGTAAATTTCATATTGAAGTATAAACCATAAACTCTTCACTCACGGATTTTCTATGACCTCTACGTCCGTGTTCTGTATCGTCCGTATCTGAAATAAATATTATTAATAAGTTTTAATCCTATACTAAGATCATAAAACATAGACTAATTTAAAAGATTATGTTATTTCCTATCTTCATGTACACGTTTATGTAGCAGAATAAGATGACATTTCGAAACATAAAAAACTTGGGCTCGTTTATCGTCATTTGAATCGAAAGTAGACAAATTTGACAGGTAGTGTATTATTTGTTCGATTTTCGAAGGTACATCTAGTAATTAACATAAGGTAGTCAGTCTCCATGAATGAATAATATAGTAAAGATTAATCCATCATCGTCTTACCGTAACTTTCAGCTGAACTGTATGAACTTGCATCATCTGACCTTGGATGATGCCAATCGTTAGATCTTGATGAATGATCGCTCATCTAAACAAGTATTTGCTTTTAAATACAAACTATCTGTAATATACAAATCTAATAGTGGGCACTTAACTCTCGAATTTATTCCTCAAAATGTATCATGTTTGAAGCTAATTAGAAATCCTATCTCAAGTTAAATTACAAAATTTATTTTGTCAAGCGCCTAAACGACGCGGCCCATCAGTGGCACAAACTTGACAATATATGTAATTCATTCTTACAGTAGAATCTGTTCCGGTAGTCGTACGGCTGTGACGTTTTCCACCACGTGACAAACTATTTGATGATGCAGTGCTGCTTGGATCTCCTGAATATCCACTTTGATATCGACGTCCTGGCCCTGGCATTGTTCGTGATTGACGTCTGAGAAGGATGAGGTTATTGTGTTAATTATGTTACATACTTATAATATTTAGTCTTTTAGCATTGCAAAATGCAGATTTTTTAAACATTATTTGAAACAATCTGTTCCATTGTGATGGAATTGAAATATTGCAAAAGAGACAGTAGTAAAAAAAGAAAAGTTATATCGTTTTGTTTAGAGGAAAGCATTTTCAGAGTGAAAGAAAAGTTATATCGTTTAGTTTAAAGGAAAGCATTTTCAGAGTGAGTGAGGCAATTTGATAATCATTTTTAAGGTCTGGTAAGATCTGGTAACATTTATAGATGGTAATTGACACCAAGTTACTGGTTGGCAATCTCACAACAAAAACCCGAGATGTAATAACTCAGTTAGGATCAGCAGTATCGATATAGCGTTATCTCACGCGAAAAAATTGTAAATATATCCTGGACCTTCCGAGATTTAAAGGTATTCTACTTACTGTGATCCCATGCTTTGTTCCATATCATCTGCATCTCTGTATGAAGATGTCGAAAAATCTTGATCGGTGTTGTTCTAAAAATATATTTGTAAATTTACAGCTTTTATCGGGAATAATATAAATGACATTTTTTAACCAATCGGAAAGCCACAATAAAATAAATAAGATTACAATAAATGAATTCACTGGGATAATTCCGCATTACTAGATATAACAGCCATAAATCGGAATAAAAGTCAACAATTTATGATTCTTTTTCTCGCAAATTGTAAATTTACCGTAAAAAATACAACAAGTATTATTCTGGTGAATTTATATAAATATTTTCAATACATCACATGAAATATTATGTAACGAGAATCGTGAATTCAAGTTTACATGTATCGCCGTTCTAGCTGCTGTCGCTGGCGCAACCAGTATTTCCAGTATTTATGGTACACTGAGTCACGCGTACCCCCGGGCTATGAGTAGAACTTTAACTTATAATGTTTTAATAGAACAAGGCAATTACGTTAGGGACAACTCGTTTCTTTCGCGTGAACACGGCGTGACGTACAAACAATATATTCTAATTTTATTGTTTAAATTTTAATGTTTTCTGTTAAATGTTATGCACATTTTAATACCTCGATTATTAATGTAAACATGTTTTTCTATTAGGTCTTCGATTTTTTTACTAATTTTTGTCATGCATAAGATGTTTAGAGTGTGCGCTTATGCAACGCATTCTTTTAACGCCCCATGCCCGCCAAATGAAAGGATTTGCTATAAGTCCGAACACTTCACTTTAAAGTTAAGCTACATTCGCTGGCGACCCCTCTTTTCGTTTTTTTGCTCATCAAAATTTCCTCTGAGCAAGATTGCACGAGAAAGATCATACATGAAAGTGTGGTGAAACTACAAGTGTGCAGAGAGCTACACAAATGCAGAAAATCTTCATTTTTAAAAGATATTCGTTGAGACGAGTTATAAAGCCATTTAGGTCAACACAATTTAATTTGAATAAAATTTCAAATTATCGTCATGAAATAAAGTTTCTTTGACAAGAAAACTTCAATATGGTTTTTATCGGTCTCTTCTCAAAAGCATTTGAGTTAATCACCCTGAACAAACCCTACATCAGTGGCCAGTTATAAGTGAACAGTGTTAGGGTTGTCGTAAACTTATGAACTTCCAGTTTCTGCATAGCCTACCGCAGTACACTCTTCAAATGACCTCCAACTGTCCAAAGTTGCTGTTTACATAAAGACTAGAGGCTGAAAGAGAGTGACTTCAAACAAAACACAATGAAATTTTAATTGATAATATCAAGACATTAGAACAGATCGAACAAACAACTAGCCATTTTACTGAAATATTTTACTACCGTAGCGGATGAACTGTAACGTGCTGACGCATGTCTTGGTGTTGTATGGCTGCCATCACTGTTCAATCCACTCTCCCTTCTGTGTGGACCGGAGTGCTGGAGAACAAAAATGTATGGAATTATAAAATTATTAAAACAGCAAAAAGGTTGGCATGATCAAATAATAATGATATTGATACCAAATAATGAAAATGTATTAGGAGTAGATATAGTAACGTCTATATCAAATCGCATATCACTCATAATATCACTTTAAAATTTTAAATGCTGATTGTTTTAAAAGTTTGTGAATTCCTAGAAGGAAATATAAAATGAGGGTTAGTTAGGATGCAAAATACTATTGAGTAGAAATCACAACTTATGTAGTGAATTTCAATGAAAAAATACCATAGTCGTAGACTACTTATGTAATGGATATAATGCTCCGTAATTCCCACTAATAGTTCGATTTATTACAATAGCTAACAATGAAATTTACTTACCCCGTTGCGTCTCCTGCTCGTCATGATTACAGTCGGATGATGGCCCGTCCGTAGGTACACAACAAACAGAAAAATAAAAGCGAAATTGGCGTTCCTTTGTGATTTTATTTAAAGTCGCCTTTTCACTATAAAACAGTTAATAAAAGGTTTATTTTCGTAAAAGTAAATATCGGCGAAGCGAACACAACATACTACAATGCGATTGACTTTTCTGCTATAAACTCTAAAGACTCAGTAGTCTTTACGTCCATGTAACGAGACCTACGAAACTAGCCGAAGAGTATGTCTTTCATCTTTAACAACTTAAGTGATTTTACTTGGACGCAGTCGGCGTAAGCCCAGCTTCGGCGTCTTATGATACATCTGACTAATGACGCTAGCAAGTTTAGGAACAAGTAAGCAATAACTTAAGTGATTTTACTAAGAGACAGTCGGCGTAAGCCATGTCTCAGCGTCTTGTGATTCGTCATACTAATGACTACTAGCAGGTTCAGGAACAAGTAATATTTGCTACCTGTGTTCCGGCACGCGCTATCTGCGTGATTTCTGTTTCGTAACTGGTGATAATTTCTGGAAGTAGAGCTAGTTCATCCAATAGCTTATTGCCCGGGGCGTCTTTCCACTATCGCTGTATAACTCGGTAAACTACAATTTTTGCGCCAATGAGAGTGAGACTTAATATTACCTTCAATCAAATTTTTTTTTATCATGTATCTGGCCACAGATGAACCGTGCCTCGTCGTGCAGATCTATCTATAGTCCATACTTGATAGGCCACACATGTCAATGACTGAGCGAAAGTGTGACATCGTATGGATCGTCGAGTGAGAGAATGATGCCCTGCAGTAATCGTAAAACTGAAAAGGCCTTGCCCTATCCACGTATTGATTGCTCCGGTACCGTACTTTTTTGAGAAATTGCGATTGGGGTTCACTAAACTTTTGATTTCTGCTAATAGTTCTTAATTACCGGCTACCAAATAACTACGCCAATTAGTTGTTTTATCGAGCGGAAACAAGCGGGATGAAAAATGTTTCCACAATACTATTGGCACTTTTGATCTTTATTCTCACGTTATTAATAATGATTTGGTTTGACGAAACTCCGTACCAACAAAACTGGCCAGTTAGTGCTTATCCGGATAAACAAAGAATCATTAAGCTATTGTAACGGGTTGTTATATCTACCAACCAAATCTTGATGACCAAGTAAGTTACCCACGTTCTGTTAAAATGACTTGACATACAATTTGAAAATATACATACCAAAAAAGTCTTTCCTGCATCCACACACCAAGATAATTTTGTCTTTGACCCTCGTTGATGCTCAAAAAAAATATCGACTAGAATGATTGGGTGTAGCAATGACATCGAAAATGCAATGACGAGGATTTAGCATCAGATTGATTTACGTAATTACGTTCATATAGCATTGCTCGGCAAAATAAACAGGTGAAAAATGTCGCAAAGTTGATATTGTGGACAAAATGAATCTTGATGAGTTCAAGTAGGGGTGATGTATTAGTAACGGTATCAGCTTTTTTGAGGTATCGGTATCGGCCGATACTTTACCGAATGTGTCAAATACATATAAAATCAACTATTTTGACAAGAAGTGGTGAAAAAGATTGCAAATTGTTGTTATAAATAAGCTTGTTAATTTAAGAACAAAACAATTTAAACAAGTGGGTTTTTAGGGGATCTGCGCTGGATTCAATTATATATTCACGGAGAAATATAAATAACAACTTCCGGGATGTTTTGTTTACATATTTCAGCTGTAATATTGCACGCGATTCGTTGATATCTTGCAATGAACAGCCTAAACTGTTCTAAACTAAAACTGGAAAAACAACATTGGCATATAAGCTGAAATAATGAGTTTGAGCAAGTAGGATCTAAATAATATTCTTTTACATTATTCTGTATTATTTTCTATACACCTAATGGCATTGTATATTGGAAAATATTTCTTCTTTTCAGTTTATTTTTCTCGCCTTTTTGGTACTTTGAAATTGGTTTGCCATTTTTATCTCGTTAAAATTTCATTCAATGCAAAGCAGGGTTGTTGAAACACCATTAGGAAAAAATAGTGTGGAATAATCCATTTAAAAGTTAAAAACAACATTTTAATGTAGCGCAATCTTCTACATTCAGCCTGATATGAAAACAATGATGTTATATTGACATTCAATTTGTCGGAAATGATTGGGTCACTCTGAACTAGTACATTTAAAACTTTTATTGAGCTTTGTGCAGATTTGAAGGCTTTTGGGGTAAGCATGGGCAAAATATCCGTATTGGCAATTTTGAGGATTGGTACCATTGGTATCGTCTGATTTTGAAGTATCTTAGCCTCATTCTAGCATATCGTAAAAAATTGGAGAATCACATACCTGGAGAAGACCTAGAACAACATTCTTCACAAATTCCATTTTCTTCAGCGAGAGACTCTGATGTACAGCATGCGTCAAAAATACAATTAGAATTTCCTCCAAAAATACTTGCACACAGCGGCAACGGAAGATCTTCGACATTTGGGAAATTCAAATAGGAAAAAAATTTCGAACAAAAAGGAAATTTGCCTTTTTATATACGAAAATGCGCGCCGAATAAAGGCACAATTTTAGCTGAAAAACATGTCCTTGTGTATAGTCTAGCTATGAACGCAGGAAAGAGAAAATTTGCGACCATGGGGGGTGCTTCGGAAGGCCGCTTTCACGTGACTATATTTCATGCACTTGATAAACTAAGATAAGCGCTCTGAAGTTATAAATAATACAAATAACAATCTAAATCCGATCTTTCCGATATATTCCTAGAAAATAGTATAAATTTCAATGTTGAAAATGTTACCACCGTTAAATATTATATGCGAATTTTCGGAAATACTGTTTTTAGTCACGAGATTCGAGTTATATTTATTGAGATGTAAATTCAACTTGGCCTACTGTGTACGATTTTGTAATGTGGCAGCCAGGTGCGATGGCTGACAACCCAGTCCAATAATATTACATGTTTTGCCATCGAGACGTGGTCCATAATCTGAGGCCCGCGGTTGACAAAATAATTTAATTTTTTTAAGGGCAGTTGTAAGCGTGCTGGCATCGCGTGTTGGATACTTCAAAAATAGATGCTCACCATACGTCATCGCCAACACAATGCAACACGAATCATACCATTGCTTGAACAAACGAAGTCAATTAATTACACCTGCATCAGAACCCAGTTGATCTTGGGATTTTTTGTTGGAAAGTTTGCAAGATTACGTCTTTCTTGATAACAGAGCTAGTTAGGTAGCACGTTGATTTTTTGCCACTTATTTAATTTGCATTCAACGTTACGAATGTGGCAATTAGTCAATAACGATAAAATATAAGGGGACATTTATTAGGGATCTGCTGACTGGTTGGTAACTTTCGGATAAGTTATTTCTCCTTTAATCGAAATTAACAATACAAAATAATGCGATTCAATTTAAAAAATTAATGGAAAGATTTACTTTGGCTTAAGGCAGTCTGAATATTTTATATTTATTTATATATATTTAAGATTTTCTAAATCAGAAATTTTATTTTGTTTTTCTTTGCCATGACGCGGTTCATCTGCGCCTTATGCCTGATCTTTGTCGAACCATGACAAACCAGTGATAAATATTCGAATCTTCAATTCTGAAGTTTCATCACTAGTATTTATATTGCTATCGGTAATGGTAATTTGGATGGAATTACTAACGTGATGAAAATCCAATCACTAATCATTTATGATATCGGCATTTTCCATTAAGAAATTTGATATTGTCAAGCATGAGCCACAGCTGACTCACCAATGACTGGTGCTTAATGAAATGTTTGGTCAATAATTTTTCGACTGGGTTCCACAAAAGATTTACATTTTATAGTGACTTCTTGGAGTGGATCACCTGACCAAGGTCTTGCATCAGCGGCCACCTATAGACTGACGGGGTTGGAATTGCTGGAATGATATGATCCTTCTTGTTCGACTTAGCCTAGCGAAGTTAACGAGCCGGACCCGAAGGGACTCGACCCCGGATATTCAAACTGCGATGATGACATGTTAACAACCAGGTCATCACGATACCCAGTGCCCGGTTTTCGTCAAGAAACATATGGAAATTGGTTCATTTATTATCAAAAATTCAAATTCTATTGCCAGTTGTCAAAAACTGCCCATCACATTTTAGTACCAAAATCGACTTTTATTCATTGTTTTAAAATGAACATTTCAGTAATAATTTAACTTACTAGATATCAATATAAATTTAATTATTTTGCTTAACAGATAGTATCAGTATCAGGAAAAGGTTTGGTATCCGATTATTTCTGATCTTAATTGTACTTTCCTCTGGCGATTATCAACCACGGCAAATGTTGAGTCGTTTTTAATGCGCCACTAGCGGGCGCTATGAATACGTTTTTTTTACTTCAGAGTGCAGTCTTCGGCACAAAATGGTGTCTTTTAGTTTGCCAGTTATAAACCGAGATCCATTTAAGAACGAATGTCATAGCAATTAATTCCAAAACGCATAAAATTCTACAATAAGTTTGCAGTCTGCTTCGAGCTTACACGGATAGTGTTGGAAAACGTGATGTACTACGCAAATGGCGGCGTGTTGATTTCTCTCGAGGAAGTTCAGTCACTCACCTCATTTTTAAAAATCAAATGAACGCCATGGATATTGATGATCCATTCCATTAAATACCTAACGTGGCAAATGTCATGATAATTAATCACGTAAAGCAAACTTCAGGTCTTTCTTGGAAGTTTATGAAAAGCTTTCCAAGTGAAACTTGGCACAAAAAGCTATAATTGATCTTTATAAGTAAATCAGGTATAAAAAAAATGAAGTAAAAAATAAAATTACAAGAAAGCAACCGGATATACTTTCTGGTCAAATAAATCAATAATTTCCAATAACAGTAATCTGCCGATTGATAAATCCTTCTTGTATTTTAAAAATTCTATATTTATTTATTTATTTGCTTGATTCAGAATATTTGTCAGCCGATTTTCTTTTTACAAACTTCTGCTCAAACAGAAGAATCATTGACTGTCCACCCAGACATAAAATTTCTGGTCCAGACATGTTTTGTTAAGCATGTGTCACTGATGGATCCCGCGGGCCATTAGTGGCTCATGCTCGACAAATTTTTATTTGTGAGTGGGAAAGAAAGGCCAACGGTAAATACAAGTAGGTAACACTCTTGCGAAGTCAACTGCTAGAGCAAGATGAAGTAAATACTACTTCCTTAGTTGTATATTAAGATTTAGACAAGATTCTCTCCCTCGCTAGCACTCATTTCCATAATATTTGTAAATCTTGAAGGTTGGGCTAGGCAAAAACTGAATCAATTGGAATTCGAATCAATTTTTTTTTGAATCGACTCGAATTGATACTTCTATACAAACAGCAAATGTTTCTTTTGTAATATTATAGTTCGCCTCAAACACTTAAATAAAGGAATGAAGTCATAGTCCAAAATTAACCAACTAAGACGTGGAAAAACTAAGAAGGATGATGTACTTCCAAACTACGCTTGCTCTCTGAGAGCACAAAAGTTTAGCGGCTAAAATCGAAAATATTTTGGACCCAGTGTTTCGCCAGTCATATATGGAAATGTCATATTGTTTTGTGAGTTTTTGTTGATATGGCCGATTCACGGCTAACTTGAACTTATTGTGATTAGAAGCGATTCGATATACTGGATGGAATTACAACAGCGTAATTCTTGCGTGGGATTACATGACTTGGCAGAACAAGCGCATACAGTTTTCGAATATGCCGTTAAAATTAAAAGCTTCCAACCCTAAAATAACGAAAATCAGTTGTGCCGGAATGAACAATAGTCATACAACCAAACCTATTTGAAACGAATGCATCAATTCAAACACGATTTTATCACAAGTTCTTGGAAATGGGATCACAACATCAAACACCCGCAAAAATATGGGTTTTCATATAATACAAATTTTCACATTTTGTGTTAAACCAAACCTCTATCGCCTCGATGTAAGTTTGAAGAGCTTAAGCTTCAACATTTGAAATAAAATAAATCTAAGTTTTAGGAAAGACGACAGCTACAGCTACAGCAGCATTGGCTATAATAGTGACGATTAATTGGCAATTAATTTTCGGCACAGAATATTTGAGTTGAATATGCTAATATTTTTTTTGTCAAAATTAACAGTTCCGAACAAGGCTGTAGGAAACATAAAATACTTGAAAAGTTTCCTGAAACCACTAAAGTGCGAAGAGCTACATAGAATGCAGGAATATAAGCAACATAAAAATAAATTCGTCAAGATACAGTGGGGAATTTTTTCGATAAATGATTGATGTTTTGACAGCATGTTCCGTTTCATTTATTTTCGAACTATCGATAGTTGTCAGTTATGCAAATGATAAAATGTTCTATTGTTGGGTATTTTCCATTCAATTAAAAAGGAATCTAGGCAATATTTTCTAGTTTTGAATTTTAACTAAAATGTCAAAGATTTCTGCTGTGTAGATAAATAGATTTTGGAATTATTTCGTGCGAAACCGGACGAAAAAACTCTTTTCATTTATGATATGTTATCGATCTGAAGTCGTGTGATTGTGTTACTGATTAGGTCGTAAGAAAAAAGTGTCAAACCGTCGTTTGTCAAGTATGAGTCACTGATGGATCGCGCCGCCGAGGCGCGGTCCATCTGTGACGCATACTTAACAAAATTAATTTTTTTTTAAACATTTTGAGTAGGTTTGTCAAGCAAGCATTTTGAGTAGGTTGCCAAAACGTTCTTAACATAACGCGTTAAGATTGACGGTTTAATAAAAAATGATGAATAAACGTGAATCAGACTTCTTGGAGTTTTTAACCTATCCCTGCATTGTATGTATAGACGTTTATGTTTGTGAATGCTCCTGCGTTACTAGTAATCAGAGCAATCAGCATCTGAAATATGCTGTTCTTGGAATTAAAAAATTGAACTGAAAATTGAATTCAAAAATTGAGTTTTTTAAAATCGTTGAGTTTTTAAAAATCAAAAATTTCTACCACGTACAAGCACCAGGCATAATAATATCAAGGCCTGAAAATCGAAAAATGAATAGATGGGAAACGCATATAATTTTGGCACATATCCTGATTTATTCCGTTCAAACTACGTACCCTTTTTTCAATACAGAGACGATCAGTCAATCTTGAACCGTTGGATTGGTTCATGAGTAAACAAGGAACAACTGGGTGTTTATCTGCTCAGGTCTTTCGGGGGAATCATGATTTAAGATTTTATTAATGCAGCAATTTTAAATATTACATTTCAGAGACTCCTCCGTAAATAAAAGTTATGATTTGGTTTTGCCGAAAAGAATATGCACGCGCTGTAAGCTTGAATCGACATGTATACTAAATTGATCACGTCTCACGAATTTATTTGGCAAAAACTGCTCCAAACGATTTCACCTAAATTTGTTTAATTTGGAACAATTAATTCTATACAACTCACCGTCTTTACTTTAGAAACCGAAATCCATTATAACCTGATAGACAACCGTTTTCTCAGAAATTTTGTCACACAAATATATTTTTGATTTTATTATCACGCAACAGAAATCAACATGATTTGAACAATAAATCTGTTTTTGGATTCGTGATATCCCCTTTTATCCCAATTTTGTCAAGCATTCGCCGCGGATGGACCGCGTCCCATTGGCGCGATACATCAGTGACATACGCTTAACAAATTGTGTGTTAACAACTGTAAAATTGTTTTTTACGTGCAGTACCAAAACGAGTAATGGTGCGTGTCAGTGTTATATTTGGAAAAGTGGAGAACAATTTTTACAGTTCATTTATGACGTCATAATCGATACCTAAATGCGAAGGATTTTCCAAGATATCCTTTTTATTGCATGTCGTGACAAAACAGCCACAATATCGCGCTGGACGCGCGGAAAAATTTTACGATTAAAAATCAATTAAATAATAGCAAAAGATCAATGCGCGCGGAAGGCACACAAAAAATTTTGGGCTTAATTATACTTTAATACATCAAAAAAACTTATTCTGCGACTTTTGTTCAGTAGGAGAGGGGGCATGGCGCCATTATCTTCCCTAAACACGCTAGTGATGCTGTTAAGACAAATTGGCCAATCACCACCGTTATTTTGCTACTAGTGTATTGTCCATGCTTGACTTGTCCATGTATCACACTTTTTAAAAAGTAAAATAATTTCGTCTATATTGCCGTGAGTTTGCATCACCCTATCAAAGCACAGCCCTGACCACGCCCTTGTTGGGACAAAACAAAAAAGCCCTCGTGATAAATTTACATTTATTTACGAGAAGTCGAAAGTATACACCTATATAAAGATTCATCCCATAAATTTTTTACGAGAATATAGCAATCGGTCACGCTCATTCAACACGTTAGAAAAAGACATTAAGTAAACGGGCACCTGTTTGACCACGACTTTGGTGAACGAATATATAAGGGAAATTTTGGACCTCGTGTATGAAAAACAGATTTTAGCTCATTTTTTGGTTTGTTTTTGTTCCAAATTTATCGGAGAAATAATATTGCCTTGTTAAATATGGTCAACCGATGGACCACACCTCACCGGCGGTGACCATGTACAACAACGAACAATTTTTTTCAAAATTTTCTTTTTATAATCATGAGAATTTTCGTGGTTGATGTTCTTATATTTATTTTAGAAAATTTCATTGGCCTGCCAATGCACTCTTTGAACTTTCTAAATTACTTTAAATATACAAAAGATAAAACTGGACAATTTTCTTGTTTTCATTCGAGTCAATAGTCAATCGATCATAGTAACAAAGCTTGTAAAATAAATTGAAATTATCATATTTTAATAACAAAAAGCAATCGAAATATTTTCGGCTCTTGTCAAATGTATTTGAGAGGGAAAAAATCTCATCATTTTTTTTCAGTTTCTTACAATTTTAATAACTTAAAGTAAATTTGTAGCAATAGTTATTTTTCAATTTTCATAAAAAAGGGGGACAAATTATGGTGCTTAAACGGAACATATTATGGTCATGGGTATCATTCAATCGATTCGAATGATTCATCTGATTGAAATTATAATTTTCAATACTTCTGTTTTTCTTAGCTACATATGTTTTGCGCTACTGATGCGCGTTCAATCATGTGGCTTGTTTGGAACAAAAACAAAAAATTGCATGGGAGTGCTTTCCAAGTAAATTAATATTGACTACTTGAGCAAGTAACCAGAAATTTTGAATTTAATTGGACTAAATCTAACATGGGTACGGATAAATTGCGACTTTCAGATATGTTCATATACGGCAAATGCTAGATAGTATGATTTTAAAGATTTTCGTTATTTAATTTTCAAATGAATTGTAGCAACTTCTTGATCAAAAAAATACATTTATAAAGCCATACAGAAGAAAATCTAAAAATAATTGGGTTACAATACTGAAAAGTGTGAAAATATATTTAGCAAAAAAAATGTAAACGATTTGGCCGTAATATAGGCAAAAGTAGAAAATAATTTCGTGGTGTGAGACTTGCTCCATACGCTTTCTGCATGAAATCAAAAAAACGGTTTCTAAAATTCTACTATTGTCAAATATGTCTACCCTGTTTATGCTACAAATATTGTATCAAAATTTTAGTATTGCCTATTTTATAATAGGCAATCAGAAATCGAATTTTGCCAAGCATGATTCACAGATAGACCTCGTCTAATTGGCACGGTCCATCAGTAACTCATGTTTGCCAAAATACGTTTTTTTTTGAAAATTGATTATTGATCTGATTTTGTATTATAATTTTTTACTAATATAATAAAAAGCGTACATATCTGGCTACGTCGCCCAAGTACAGATATGCTCAATCGGAAATTTATATTATCAAGTATGAATCACAGATGAACCGCGTCTCGTCGACGCGATACATCAGTGACCCATACTTAACAAATATGCTCTCGCAAATCTTTTCGTTGGGGTGGTGTAAACCGTCACGGATAATATGTAGCTTTGTTACCATTGTAATAAGTAATGTTGTAAAGTTTGAAACCGTGAATCCATTTTGTATCGTAAAACGCGCGCGTGAAAGGCCACAAAATGTCGGAAGAGTGAAGGGCGTATGCCAATTTGCACATCGTTG
The DNA here is from genome assembly GCA_963675895.2 of Styela plicata. Classification (NCBI taxonomy): domain Eukaryota; kingdom Metazoa; phylum Chordata; class Ascidiacea; order Stolidobranchia; family Styelidae; genus Styela; species Styela plicata. The sequence goes on from OZ023140.1 coordinate 20,413,058, forward strand.
CATTTACGACCTTTGGTTTTCCTGAATATTGCACTGAGTGTCCACTAGAGTGCGCTCTGTGCGCAGGTTGCTTTTTGTATTGAAGGATTCGTCGTCCGAATGTCCGTTTATATGTCTCATTTTCATGTCTTTTCCACTGCCGTGATAATTCCTTCCCGTTCCGCTTCCAGTGCTGTTGCTGTGGTCGTGGCCAGTCCAGGATACACGAGATAGGAAGTTAAATATACGAGATTTACGAGTGGCCGTAGTGCGAGCCCTCAGAAATCTTTGGTGGAATCGAGACCCCATGAAACTGTAATGTAAGATGTATATTACTATAAATTGAAGGCGTAGATTAAATGAATATTGTTATGTTTTTCATTGAAATTTCTTTTCAAACAAAACCGAGAAGTCGGAGTGCTGGCTACTTTAAATTATAAAATATAAACACTTGGTGAAATGAAAACAAATTTATATGCCAATCATAAGATAGATGCCTGATACTTTCACGTCGAAGATTTACATAAAATTCAGTGCCAGCAACTGCACTCTAAGTGGGAAACAACCCAAACAGAACTGATATGACGGAGTGCAGTAAGTAGTATCTGCCCAGGGCGATGGTAAAACCTTCTACTTATAATCAGGTTGTTCGAAATGAATGAATTAGTTGATATTCGATCGTGTTAGCATATTATTATGCGTTGTACTTTCTATTGTAATAATTTGAAGTCATGGGATGATTATTACCGCTTTGTACATTCTATATGCGGCTCCTATTTCTTATAAAACATCATTACTTTTATACAAAAAAGAAATTTCAGACCTACGTACTCCGTAGTTACTCCGTAGTTACAGTTCGAAAATTGAATGGCATTGAAATTTTTTGACAAAAGCACAGACAATTTTTGGATTCAATATTACAGATATGTAATATCCTGATTAGGTAATTACACATCTACAATTGATGTATACATAGATGTTACACGTACGCTAGCATAAAACAATAGATATATTTTGGCTCATTATCAAATGCATTGAAAGGATATGAATTAATCATTATTTTTCATCGTTGTTTGATAGTTTTGTGGAAATCACCATATCGTGTTAATGTGACGTAACATCCATAGAAAAAGACGCATAACTTGTTTGACCCAAGTTGACCGATTTTCAGGCTTTTTGCTTAAGAAATCATACCTTCAAAATTAAAAAGTAAAAAACAACTATTTCATTGAGTATGATAACGAGCTTAGAATAAATAAACAAATGACTATTATATTTAGCGGCTATACGCAAATATATAACCAATTTTCAAGTGTAGTTGCTGGTCTTACATTTGTTGTAACTTTCTGTCATATTAGTGGCTATTAAACTTTTTAAAATTCTACTTCGGGAATCACAAAGGGTTAAATTCAGTAAAAAATTGCAACATGCTCAAAACGTCCGTTAGAAATTCATCACACGTTAGATTTCGTGGGCGCGATGGCCTAGTGGTTAAACATGTTGGCATCGCAGGTTGAAGATCTCGGGTTCGAGCCCCGGCGATTCCGACTCGCTTATCCATGCCCACCGCTCAACCCAGGGTGTAATAACTTGGTTAGGCTAAGCCGAACAGGAAAAGATCATATCTTTCCAGTAATTGTAAGCCTGCCCGTCTATAAGTGGCCGCTGTTAAAAGGCCTTGAACAGGGTGATCCAGTCTAAGAAGTGGCTAAAAAAAATGCTAACGAAATTAACAAATAAAATTCTTATACACTGTTACAAAAGCACAGTAAAATTACTGGTCATATTTGCTGTAATTGTACATTTCCAAAATAAGAAGCCGCCATGCTGATGATCTTCGAGCCAAGTATGAGTTCTTGATGGACCGCACCTCGGCGGTGCGTTCCATCAACAGCCCATAATTGACTTAAAGAGTCGATTTTATAGTTTATTTTTATATCCCAAAAAATAAATTATTGTCAAAGAGCAGCGATTTCACTGCATTTTTGTTACAGTGTATGCAAGTTAAAATTACTTGGAAAGAGATAAAAAGGTAAAAACTTCAGAGATTTCATCTGAAGTTGTATATAATAAGATATTAGACATGCAGTAAGAGGAGTTATATACATATGGCCATGCGAGCAAAAAAGAAGTATAAATTTGACAATTGATTTGCCAAAGTACGAGACAAGCGCAAACAAAATAATTTCTTTCATAATATCTTCATCAAAACTTTTTCTCTGTTAATCTGATTTAATGAAAATATGTTCAAAAAATTCCATGTACTACATGTTTCTCAAAAGAGTTTTTGCCTCATTCAAGCTTAACCATACATATACATCTCGTCTTTGGAAGAACACACGCGCTGCACACTTTACACGGATAAAAACAAACGAACATTTATATTACAACGACACATAAAATACTACCGAGTAAAAAAAATTAGCGGGGGCGGCTCAACAACTAAAATCGTATTTGATAAATTTTGATTCTTTTGAAATGACACAGACTTTTTTCAAGGTATGTATATGCATATGCTTTTTCGTAAATCATTGGTCCAAGATGATGGTGCTTGCGAATTGTACATATTACTAAAAATTCTTTGCCGTTATAATCAATTTTTTTTATATATAGGTTCTGCTATGTGTTATGAGCTTATCAAAACTCAATCTTTTGTTAAGTATGAGTCACTGGTGGATCGCGCGATGAGACGCGGTACATCTGTGGTTCATGCTTGACAAAATAAAATTTCTTATTAGGAATGCCCAAGCCCGAACACTGTCATCCGTGAGCCTGGTGTTTCTCTTAAGAAGCGATACTCATTTCTGTGAAAATGACCGTGTCAAGTGTGCATCGCCCGTATTTATTAATCAATCAATTGCATTCAAATTTATACAAACTTTTGATCGATTCCGGCTCCCGAATCCTCCAGACACGTTTCTGCCTACCCTTCGACTTCTTGCAAAGGCTGCGGACAGTCGAGCAGGGAACCGCATACTTAATAAACTGTGTTGGAATAATTTGAAGAACACAAAATGAAAGGAAGAACGCAAGGTAAATCATGATAAAATATTTAAAGCTATCCATTTAAGACTTCTACTGAATGAATAAATAATGTTCTCATAGGAGGCAGACTGACTGGGAAGATTAATATTCTGATTAACTAGTTACAGTAAAACGAAATAAGTATGTGTTAGTACACCATAGTTAGCGTTAAAATTAGTCATTGTTAGCACTAGAAGCAGGGTCGGTAGACATGCCCCCACCTAAAGATTTTCGAAGAAGGGGGGCAGTTCATTCAAGATTTTGGAATTTGAACAAAACAATTATAAAAATAACAATATTTTCGCACGCCTATGCGCAATCACGTTTCATGCATATACTGTCGTTTTGCCCTCTAAAAGGCGTATTTTCTCGACAGGAAAAGCAAACAATTTTCGACGAGACTCTAATAACCTACTTGCAACCTTGTGTACTTTTATTATACCAAATTATATTTACCTATACGTACCTGTAAAAATATGGGTTAAGAGCACTGTTTAGATATGACAATATTCTGGTGAAGTTCCCGAGTACTCTGCAGCCATTTGGACTGAGAGGAAATCCGGGTATACGAGCCATCATTACTGCATACCACGGCACCCATGACACAGCGAACAGGGAGACGAGAGCAAGTACCATGAGCGTCACCCTGCGGCGATATTGTCTCTGCAAAAAATAGGGGTTTTAGAATTTGTAAACACACAACCTCAACTAATGCCTGTGACAAATATATAGCTGTGTTTTTGGATAAGATATTACGGTCATAAATACCTACATTAAATTCAATAGCACAAGTTTTTTAGGTAGAATATTTGAATATATTTTCTGTTATTTTTGTCGGAACATCTTTTGTTAAGTATGTGTCGACTAAAAAAACTTTTGATCCGGCTACTACATAGTTATAAAAGCGCAGTAAGTTTACTTCCCATTTATAGTATTTGACTGCCGTTGGGGGCTCATCGGAGGCGAAAATGCGCCTCACAGAAGAATATAAAACATGTAATGTAGCCTGTTGCAAAACCGCGTTTGTCTATCCAATAATAATCAGTCTACCCAATATTTAGAAACCGACTTGTGACTTGCAAATGTATATCTCGATTTGACTTGCGACTTAAAAGTACAGTGACTCAACTTGACTCGATAATTATGGTAAAACTTGGACTCGACTCGACTCGGGATTCGAAGTGCAGTCACTCGTTCACAACACTGGTGTATAGTACTTTGAAAAACCAACAGATGGTTGGTTGGTTCAAATCAGGGTTTTGAAAATGAACAACTCGGTGGTGCGTTCCATCCACATTCCACACTCGGTCAAATAAGCCAATTTTACAGATTTGTTTCGATAAAAACCAAGTAAAATTACTAATAAAAACGATGATTTTATAGTTTTTTTTATTATTATTATTATGCAGCATAATGAATTTTTAATACCATTTGAAGTATACTATAAGGACGACCCCGACCCTCTAATATCACACCTGACTAGTACTTGCTGTAACAGTAGTTCCCATCATTGTGCGTAAAATCATTCCATAGAATCCACAGATCAAGACGAACGGCAGCACAAGTAAAACAGAGAAATTCAAATACAACCAAACTCGATACATGTAGGGTGCTGTTATATCACTGAAATTAAAAAAAATATATATCAGTCAGCATTTTGGTTGAATTCAAACTAAGTCCAAGTCCAAAACTGGCTTTTACGTAAAACATGGTCGTTGAGAACGTTTTTTATGTATCAAATTGATTCATATTATAGATCTATGAAAAAAATCAATTTGTGTAAAGCATATAAGTGGAACAAAAGTTCAAGGAAATTTATAGTTGACCAAATTTAAAACTGAATACTGATGTAATGGCCAACTTGTTCACGATAACTAATAGGACTACAGTCTGTCAAAGTGTGATATCCTATTTAATTGGTATATCGATTTATTACGAATTACCTCTGTTAACTGAATTTAGCGCTTCATATTGTCTTTTCTTCCAACGTGCCCAACGTGCAATTCTTTTTCGTCTGATAAAACATAGAACTAGGATCTTGTTCCACATTTTCAAAAAAGTTTATCGAAAAAGCTCGCACTGGGCCTTAGTTCAGCTTCATCGGATAATACAGACTATTACCCGATGAAGCTGGACTACGATCTAGCGAAAGCTTGTGTAATAAATTTGGTTGAAAATGTGGACTAAGATCCTAGTTGTCTGTTTTATAAACGATCTAATTCTTTCTTATTCAAGACTGTTTGGGCCCAAAGTTATAGACGAATTCATTTTACAAGGACAGCGGAACATAGGATAGGCAGTTCGTCGCACCACCCTACGAAACATATCATATTCTTTTGGTTTACAAAAAATTTAAACCCCTGACAAGTATTGATGATTATGAAGGCCTTTGAACAGTCGTGATATCATCAATTAAAAAATGAATTTTTTTTTTTGGTTAGTGCTCTTTCATAAGATATTTACTTTTTAATAATTTTTCTTCTGGTACCACCCATTATCTTCGACCATCTGGGCCATTCCGCCTATAACTATATAACTATAGCAGCAGATTAGCTGATATTCAGCACGAAAACTCGCCTTTATGTCTAAATGTTAACAATAACAACATTATATTAACTTACTGGCACATGTGTTGGCTATTGGCTGTTTCATTTTCCAACTGCTGTGAGAAATTTTTGAATAAATCGTTGTTCAATATTTTGTTAAAATCTTCTTCAGATAGTCCATCATGAAATGTAACGTTTTCTTCCATGTTTATCCACGAAGGGCATGTGGTTGCATTAATTCCAGCCTGTGTAGAAGTTTGTTCGGATCATTTACATGAATATTATGCAAGTTAAGTTCGAATTTTTACATATATTGGAGTTTTCGCCAACGCGTGACATCAATCTATGGTCTATATACTTGTATGTTTTAGGCTGTCCCTAAAGTGTTTTGCTGAACTGTACGTTTAGTGATAACACAAGCAATGGAACGCTGGTAATCGGAAATTTTGTTTTTATCAAGCTTGAGTCACAGATGGACCGCGCCTTACACCAGTGACTTAAACTTTACTCGAGACCCCAACATTAAATTTGGGTAAGACTAAAGACTCGACTCGCAACTCGTGTGCCCTTCGCCTGGACTTGATTTGAGACTCGAAGCGCAGTGAATTGTTCCCAACACTGGTGAAGCACCTTGATTGGAAAACCAACAAATGTTAACGCATGATTTCTGTTGAGGATTCATGGTTTTGAAATTGAACGCCTCGGGAGTCCGGTCAACCCACAGTCCATACCTGGCGAAATAGGCCGATTTTAAAGCTTTGTTTCTATATAACAAAGTAAAGGGAAAATAATTATTAAAGCAGTGATTTTATAGCTTTTTAGTTACAGCGTAGTAAATTTTTAGTACTGTCCACCCACACTAAAACTTGGCAAAACATGTTTAAACGACCTTTTTCCGGGATCTGCGGGACGATGCGCTTGATAGAGCTAGACTGCGAATCCCAACATTCCGACGGTATTTTACGCGTGTACTTTTCACATGCGAGTAGTCCTGGGTCATGATTTCAGAATTGGCGGGCGATTAACTTTGTAAATTGTTTAAAACAAGACTATTCTCTAGATTCGCAAAGAATTTGGGAGGTATATAATTTAGAAATCATTGGTGAATACAATTTGGTGAATCTTTAGCCACAAATATGTTCAAGTCTCACGTTTCCGTTGATATTTGTTTTTTGACTGCTGGATTTTTTTCAGATTCACTCTGAGCATGGTAGGAAGCAGTGCCTGAAAGGAACCAACTAACGGCCACTTAAAAGCAGACAGCTACTAAAACATGTGGTATAAGCAACTGCACTCTGAACGGAAAACATTACGAACGGAACTGAACCGCCATGGTAAAGTGAAATGAATGGTATCTGCCCTGGACACTGGTAAAACCATCTCCTACTTATTTGCTTCCTTTTAGTCGCCTTTTACGACACGCAGGAAATACGTTAGGCCTATTCTAAAGCCCTTACTTACAAGGCAAAAGCACGACATTTCTTTTTGGCCGATTCTCTTATTCTTACCTGTTCGCATCTTTCAAGATCAGAAAGAGGGAAATCATAAGAACATTGTTGGCAGAGATTGACTTTACTGTAGAGATATATAGGTACTGCCAGACAAATGCTGATTAACCATGCAACAAGTGATATCACTGCCGCACTATCCAGCCTCCTGAGAACATCAGCCCATTTTGAAACTCCTGACTTTGTTACAGCCATGTATCGATCGAAGCTCATGATCTGTAACAAGAGGTTTTGCATATAAAAGTAGTAAAAGAATGAGAGTAAAATAGTGTTGAGATAGAAAATTTGTATTAAAAGTCTGGCACTGTGTGTTGAATAGGAGCCACTAATGAATCACATATGTGACAAATTCTGCGATCTTTTCATATTTCATGTATTCTGCCAAATTGAATAGGCCGTAGTGATGGCAATCTAGTTATTTCTTAAACGAGGTAAAGTTAAACAAAATTACCACAACACTAGGTAAAGTATTACTGTACGTTTAAAACTAGGTAGTACCGGAATGAAAAATCGGGTAAACTAGGTAATTGGCGTTTTGCTGCATTTAGATCATTTCAAATATATTTGAAGGTTGAAATCTTCAAATAGTCTATTTTGAAAGCTTTTATTTTGTTGAAAATTTGGTCTACCTAGTTTTTCATACTGAGTGAGTGCGATGGCCTAGTAGTTAAACATGTTGGAATCACAGATGAAAGACCTCGGGTTTGAGTTCCGGAGAGTCTGGCTCGCTTATCCGTGCCCACCACTCAACCCAGCGTGTAACAACTTCGGTAGGCTAAGACGAACAGGAAAAGATTATATCTTCCCAGCGATTGTACTCTTGCCCGCCTCTAAGTGGTCGCAGTTACAGTTTTACCTAACATTGGCAACACTAGGCCTTAGCCCCCTATATTATAAGCATTTGGGAAGTATGGCGATTATTCAAACGCCTCTGTCACAAATTATGCTGTTGTCCAGTAGTAGCAAATCAATTCGGTGATTCGAATCGATTCGAAACACAAATTATTCTAATCAATCGTGAATCGGTCACAGGAACAAAAACTTGCAAAATGAAGTGAAACTTTTTTCTGGAAAAATCCAAACTATATAAATTTCAATTTAGACGGAGTTAGCAGAGTTAGAGTTCGATCCGATTAGAAAAAAATTACCCAAATCGGATCCGAATTTCAAACGATCCTGTTTTGCCCCGCCCTAGTGTCAAGACAACAACCGGGAATATTCTGAAATGCTGTTAAAAAAACGGCGGCACGATTCATTCGCAGAAAATCGAAAAAAACATAATACATAAAATCTGTAAGACGATATGTTTAGTTGACAATTTGAACTTTCCCTTTCCGGTGAATCATAAGTCGAGGAATTCATCTTGAAAATAGACGAATTCAGGTCATTTATTTTACGTCATCATTTAGACTCGTATTAAATCGTCTAGGGGAAACCTAACGAGATATAAGAGCAGTTTATCAAAGTTGGCAAAGCTATGCAAGATAATGTAATGGTGTCTGCAAATCAAACCTGTGACTCAGATTCAAATATTTTGATACATGGTTTTCAGGTTAATGTTAGTCATTCATTATATTTATCAGCTCATTTATCATGCTCATTTTGTTGAGTATGAGACACTGATGAACCGCGGCTCCGCCGAGGCGCGGTTCATCGGTGGCTCATGTTCGACAAATAAAAAATTATGAAATACAGGTTACGAATTATATTTCTGCGAGGAAAAAATAAATTCAGTTTATTTGCAATTGATCAAGTATGGTAACTGGTTGCTCTAGACTACAAAAATGAGATATCTTTCCATCGCAAGCGCTTTCACCAATGCGCTTTATAATAGACTAAAAAACTTATAAAACGAATAGCATGGGCAAGGTTTATAATGCACTTAACTGTAACCGTGCCTTTTCTACATTTGCAAGGCTTTTACTCGAACGATTAAAGAGTTCAATATATGAAATTTTTAATGTTTATATATTCTTACGAACATTGAATAACATTTTTCAGCCAATTTACCCATATTCTCAGACCAATTTAACTGGCATTTTCTGGCCAGAAAAAAAAAATTCCCCAGACGCCACAAAGCAAGAACTTGATCTTTTTTTTATGAAATCTCCAGTAAGGTATAAAACAGGACACAACAAATCAAATAACATGCCCTTTAATGCAAAGAACTGGATAAGGTAAAAACACCATCTGCAACTGGAAATTATTCTACGAAGTACCAAACCGTTACAAAAGAGTGTATTGTGTAGTACCCACAAATACCCTTTCCTAACGTTGACGCCTTATACAACACGTCGAAATTACTAGGCAGCATTAAAGCCTACACCTATTACAAAGTAGTAAGTAATTTGTACACCTTAGAACCGAAAATGGATTTGAAAAAAAATTATATTATTTAATTTGTTTGCATTTGTAAATTGGATTAAGTACATTGGTGGGCGCGATAGCCTTTTGGTTATCATTGTGGCATCACAGATTGAAAATCTCGGGTTCCAGTCTGGACAATTCCGGTTCGTTAATCAATGGCCACCACTTAATCAAGCGTGTAATAACTTGGGCAGGCTTAGTCGAACCAGAAAGATCATATCTTTCCAACACCTCTTACCCTGTCTGCCCATTAGTGGCCGTTTGTACAAGGTCATATCAGGGTGATCCACTGCACAAAGTAGCTATAAAAAAACGTAACAATCGCATATCTTCATGGTTTGAATTCCTGACAGTTGGTTTTCATTTATTCTGGCAGTTAAAATCCTATCGCTTATGACGGACAATTATTTCATTGAAATACTCTTCTTTCGTGTTTCAACACGATAGAAAAAGTATTCAATTGTCAAATGCCAAAACAAACTTTAAAGAATGGTCGTGATTTGACATTGTGCAGAATTCAAAAAGGAACAAAGAAAAACTCCAACTTCTAATTTGACAAATCAATTATACGTTGTATCTATAGTGCATTAAACATAAAATCAATGCAAATTTACTAGCTCGTATAATGATGTTATGGCATATACAACAGATTTTCGTGATGTGTATTCATTAATTATCAACAAATTGATCAACTGCGATTACCGTCTTATATCTTCTTTGTAACGAAATATGAAGTTTATAAACTCTCTATGGATGATATCAATGCTTGAGTTATTTATATGGACCCCAATAATTGGCCCGGACCTTGATTAGTCGTGCGTTGTTGAATAGCAAAATACAGGAGTATTTATTAACTTTCCTTTGCATAGATATCAAACTATTAATAATTAGTAATTTCATTTTGTAAAGCATGCGCTACAGATGGATGGCGCGTGGCCGTGCTTGGTGTTTTAAAAGAAAAATATTCTCATGTGGATACAGGTAATCTAAGAGTGGGCAACTTAAACGTCATACCTAGGGCTGGCAAAACCGAATCATTCGGAATTTCGAATCTGATTCACATTAATTTATCGAATCAGATTGAATCCAGATGTCTCCATTATGATAATTGAGAATTTCACAGTTGTGAATTACAAATTTTTGCATAAACAGACTTAAAAGCTATGCTTTTTTCGATTACACTTCAGTCCAACAGCGAAAGCAAAATTTTTTATTTTAACGACAAAATACAATCGATTTTGGTCAAATTTGACCAAAATGAATTGCATTTTGTTGTTGTAAATAAACAATTCCACTTCATCATTGAATCGAATTGCCCAGCCCTACTCGTATCTCACTGACCTAGTATTTTGATTTTCATAAAATTCACCGTAACTTAGATGATTTTACCATTGTCCAGGACTGATACCACTATTGCGCTTTTTTATAATGGACACTTTATTTTAGGTGTGTTTTCCATCTATAGAGTTTAGTTGCATATAATAAATTTTGCCGAATAAGTGACTTTTTGTGTGTTGCGCACTGCTTTAGCCCGATCTTGTTAGAGCGAATTTCAATAAAAAGAAAGAAAAACAGGTTTGATGGTACTAATAGCACTTCCATCGTGGTATGCCCATACTAAAATAATCCTGTTCTAATAAAAAAGTAAATAAAATTGGTGATTGAAAAACCCGTTCAATAATACTCACCGTTAGAAAAAATATGCTTGCGTAATAGTTGACGAATAATATTCCTTCTTTAGCTTTACAAAGTGTCTGTGAGAAATCCCATTTTCCAGCAAGTTGGTCAGATGCGGTGAAAGGAAGCATCAACAAGAACAAAGTATCGGCCAGGGCGAGTTGTAAAACATACCTAGAAATTGATATATCGAAGAATTTTAAAGTGCCCCTATTGTCCATTGCGATGGCTCTGTGGTTAAAGCGTTAACATCGTAACTTGGAGAACTCGGGTTCGAGTACCAGAAAGACAGTTTTGTTAAAACACCCTACCCGGAATGAAAGCCCATAGCTTTTTCAAAGACACAAACCACGTTCGTGTTGTGGTTGCCGCTGTAACCTTGCTTACTCGGGTGATCAAATTAAAAGAGTGAGAAACTGTGAAAAACTATGTGGACGGCATTGCGTAACTGCATAAGTCCAGTAAAAATGGCCTTGCGCTTTTTATTTTAAACCACTTAAAACGTTACCGCTGGACATACTATAGCCCAATACTTGTCACTTACCCTGCAGTAAAGCGTTATTTAATAACTTTTATTACACAGATGAACGAATATCGAATAGAAAATTATGCTATATCGATCATGAGACACTGATGGATCGCACATCGGCGTCGCGGTCCATCGGTGACTCATTCTCAACAAAAGATAATTGAGCAACGCTTTGCTACTGGGTAGTACCAAATAGGCAGAATATACTAGAACATTGGCGGTTGTTACGAAGTCAGTAAAAAAGTACATTGTAAAAATTGTCTGCTTATGCAGCGAAGGAACACACAGTTTTCCCAATCCGATATTTTACTTTGTCAAGCATGCGCCACAGATAGACCGCGTCAAGTCGACGCGATATATCAGTGACACATACTTAGCAATAGATTTTTTAAAACAAAAAAGATTTGAGTTTTTTTTTTTCAAAATTTTTGCCTGGGTCACAATGCAGTAAAACGAGACTTAAACTATAAATGACTTATCAATGATACTGAAAGTTCATGACTTTGTCGATATTGCATATTAATTTTCATATCAAGCATTATATTTCAAGTTGAAGAATTTCTAATTAGAAATTGAATTACAAAATTTAACGGAAAAAGTTAATGAGTGATTAATTGTTTTTTGCATTGTATACATGGAATTGATATGATACAAATGATTGTTCAAATATGGTTTCAATAATTGTAAATGAAGTTGCCAGGGAATGTGGTATTACTAATAGCTATTGAGCCAAAGAAATCCGCTATAATCCGAGCAGTGATAAAAACATTGGGATGCATTAAAATATCTGTACAGGAGTAGAGATTTTTTATAGTCACTGACTTGGGAAGATCACCTTAAGCAAAACAATACAAATGGCCATTAGGGATGCAAGTTGCGAACATATATATATATATATATATATATATATTGTAATCGAATCTGTAAAAAATAATTTCAAAACGGATTTTTTCGAATATGATTCTACTGTATTTGAAAAACTTTTCCCAAATGTTTTAATATGCAACATTAGGTTACACATTCGTTGTTCAAATTCAAGCAACGTTGAACAAGAACGAAACAGGCTGTGTATTGATTTGACAACTGGGCACGATAAAGTTGTCAAAATTCATCATAAAATGCCACCAGTTAGCCAAATAATTTTGGAAGGTTTGCTTTCAGAGTCTGACAACGACAAATCTTCACTCTGTAAGAATCACAACGAGTTTTCTAGAAATGCTTAGAATCGATTAGAATTAACAGTGATTCGAATCAATTCGATTCGAAATTCTAAAACTTACATCCCTACCGGCCACCTACAAGTGAACAGGAATACTAAAAAAGAGTTTAACCTTTCATTTCATTTTTTTTATATATACTTTAACTCGAAGCGAAAAATGGGTTATCCTATTTCCAGGGGCTTTCCGGGCTTTCATGTAAGAACTGGATTTCATTCTTGACAACCCAATATAAAACCACGCAAACTTTGTATTGATTGCTACTTACCAGTTGGAAACAGATTTTTTGTATTCTTTGAGAACAAGAATAACGAAAAATACAATGGCATTCCCGAATAATCCAACAACAACAATGAGGATCATAAACACCGACATTGTAACGTTCCTTTCATCCTTACAACTGTCATCCTCTGTTTGAAATAAAAAACAAAACAGATAAATAAAAGTATTTTTCACAAACATGAAAATATAAATATAAACAGTGAAAACTGTTCGTCATTATGATAAAACGAGAAAACAATTATCAATGAGATTTTATTTGTCAACAATGGACAACAGATAGTCCGCGCCTGATCGACGCGTCCTATCTGTGGCCCATAGTGAACCAAGCATGTGAGGTTAAAATTAGGGTTGCCAAAATCGAATATATGTTGCAATCAGAACCAAATCGAATAACTTTCATGAATGAATTTTTGAGCTAATAGTGTCATTCAGAATAACAGAAATTTATTTTTCTATTGGCATCTGAAAAGTTTATATCATTTTCTTTTAATGGGTAAAAAAAAATTAATAACCAACAACATTGCTATTTCATTTCATGGCAATATCGATGATCTTGAACCTCTTTTCCACGGTTTTGTTTCTACCGAACATTCAAAAAAATAAAATTTTTGTCTTCTAGCAAATTATATCATATAACGTGTGGCCCATAGGGCTGGTCAAAACCGAATCATTTAAATTCGAATCTATTACTAATTCCATGTCAATGAAAAAATCCCTTTTTTAGTATTACAAATTGTTAAAATCAAGAAATTAATAGTTTTTAGTGTTTTTTAATTCATACTCCATATCTGAGAGCAGCAATTTTCATATTTTAATAATAAGATATAATCGATTTTGGTCAAATTTGATCGAAATCGATGACACTTTGTCATTAAAAATAAAAGTTTTAGCTCATTTAGCAAATCGTATTCCTATCAACGACTCACGATTGATCTGAATAAATTGTGCTTCGAATCGATTCGAATCACCGAATCGAATTGCCAGCCCTAATTTGCTAATTCTTTTTTCTTTTTTTTGATGAAATCCATTTTCTTCCGGTGACTGAGTGGGTATCGTAATGTCAGTCTGATTTTACAACAGTTTTCATATTCCCTGACTTCTTCAACAATGACTTACCAACTCCCGTCCACAGTCCGGGTAAATCCACATCGTCTTCATCCACATCTGTCCTGCCTCGAAGATTTTCTAAAAAATATTACATTATATCATTTTAATGCAATGTATAGATTATTGAAAAATTGGTATAATGGACGCGATGGCATAGTTGTTATCATGTTGACATCGCAGGTCGAACACCTCGGGTTGAAGTCCTGGTGACTCCGGCTTGTTAACCCATGTTCACCAACCAGAGTGTAATAATTTTGGTAGGCTGAGCAGAAACGGAAAAATCATATTTGCCCGTCTATAAGTGCCCGCTGTTACAGGGCTGTGGTCAGGGAGATCCACTCCAAGAAGTGGCAAAAATGTATGAATTCATGAAAAGCAATTAATAAAAAACGACAATCGCACAATTATACAGTGCAACAAAATTGTAATAACTGCTCTCATCACCGCTCTTTCACAGTAATTTAACTTGATGACATTGAAATAAAACTATAAAATCGACTTTTTACGCCAATTATGGAATGTTGATGGAACGCACCGCCGAGGTACGAGCCTGACTCGCCGGGCCCGAACCCGATATCTTCAACGTGCGATGCCAACATCTTGAACCACCAACCACGCTTCATTGCAAATGAACAGTAAGTTCACTGCAATTTTGTTACACTGTATATTTCAAATATTTTTTATGTATAATATAAAGGAATTTCTTTTAATGCTATATATCACTCCGACGAAATCTGACTAATACTAAAAAAAGCTTAACCGACGAATGGGAAAATACCATCGCGGCAAGATGGATCCATGAATATATTGTCGACACATCCAGTTACATTCAATTTCGATAATAATAACAGAGTTTGAATCGAATATTTCTAAATCTGATTTGATTACAAAAATACATCGGGAATTTCAATGAGAGAATATTTTATCCGTTTTCGACAAAAAGTATATTATTCTAATCATGTGGTTGGTGATTAGAGGTGGCCAAAATCGAATTTTTCGTGGTTTCAGAATCTAGTCAAATTACTTTTCCGAATCAAATCGTAGTTTTATAGTAAACAGACAGAGGTTTTTTTTTATCAGCTTAAATTTCCGTGAAAATCCCCCCTTTTTTTGAAAACGTTCTAAATTAATATTCTGTTGATTTCGAATTGTTGCTAAAATCGAATAATTTAAGATTCGAATCGATTATTTTGAACACCCCCCATGGTGACTAAAGAGCACTTTTGAAACTAATATTTTTAAACAGACTGTTAAAAATACATTTGTCATTATGTTTTCTCTCGTTTAGTAATGGAAAATAACCGCCAAATAACAACAGGAAAATCATACTTACTTAATAGTTCTTCGTAGTCGAATTCTTCCCCCATTTTTATGGTATGTCCAGTCACTGGTCACTAATATGGTATTTATGATATTATGTATAATTGTCTATATATAGAGTCTAGTTATCTGTATTTGAATAAAGAACAAATTCAAATCAGTAGAAGTAATTAAAGAGAACGAATATTGGCAACAATTTGACTAATTTCAGTGAAATTCATCTAAAATTGCTAAAATTAATTCAGTCAACAAAAGTAGTTTTTTGTCTTTATATTTCCATGTATATAAATAATACCGTAGGTAGATAGATTTACAACAACGCAACGTGCTATTTTCATTCGTATTCCAATCAGAAATTTTATTTTGTCTCAGCGACTAGATCCTCATTGACTCATGCTTGTCAAAAGATTCTTTGACAGAGTCTTTCCGACCTGGATACACTTCTCAACGTATTTAATGAAAAAATTAGTTCAAGTATAGCCAAAGGGTTGTTTTGATACAATCTGGGTAATATTAATGAACTCTATCTCACCGACGCGATCCATCATTAACCCATGCTTGACAAAAGAAGCTTTGACTAATTTTTTTCAATCTGTATACACTGCTAAACGTATTTTTTATACTTGGAGTAATTTTTTTTTTTTTTTTTTTTTTTTTTTTTATAGCCACTTCTTAGAGTGGATCACCCTGCCCAAGGCCCTGTAACAGCGGCCACTTGTAGACGGACAGGGTTACAATTACTGGAAAGATATCATCTTTTCCTGTTCGGCTTAGCCTACCCAAGTTATTACACCCTGGGTTGAGTGGTGGGCATGGATAAGCGAGCCGGACTCGCCGGGGCTCGAACCCGAGATCTTCAACCTGCGATGCCAACATGTTTAACCACTAGGCCATCTGCTTCTTCTATTATACACCACTTTCTGCATCTTGCAAACTTTGTCTGTAATATAATCTTTTTATATGTGTTCATCAATATAAGCTAAAATTATTTTCGACCTCTCGGTTGGCTTACTTCAGACAAGTAGGCCCACGATTAAAAATTTTTAACTTGACTGCTTTGATTTGAAATCGAATTCCCTTAATCTCTTGCTGCAATTATTTGGGGTTTAATACAAACATCTTTTAAGCTTTTGAGTGTTGTGAATGCTCAAATACGCGATATCAAGTTTATGGTGCCGGAGGGGATTATTTTGGTATATGTATCGCACCATGAAATAGGTTTTTGTTTTCCAAAAACATTCAAAACATGGCTGACGATAAGCACAAAAAGACGCATGACGTCAATCTGTGTAGTAATATATACAAGCATAACACTCAGGAGTACGAAATAGAGTTGTGGTCATTTTCCGCAAACACTAGCGAGTTCGTATTTATACCATCATAGAGTAATGGAAAATTCTAAGTGTCTATCGAAGTCTACATCATTGTTCCAAAATTTTACCTCATCTTTTGCGGAGCGTTGGCCAGTTGTGATTTAGGTTCGACCAAGAATATATTCCACATGTTTTCAGTCGTTTTATTTGCTTCGAAATAAAAACTATTCTGAAGTACCCCTTTTGTTGTAATCTTACAAGCCTAATATACAAAGTTTCACTAAACACGGGACTTGAGTTTACAGTCATAATATATATTATTCATAATATCACGATTTCTCACGTTTTTTGCATTTCTGAAACACCAAATAATGTGTTGTTTCATGGTCACAGCGGGCACGGATCGTTGTCACCGTGATCAAAATTCTGCATGCCTATCAAACTTATACTAACATGACTAGGTAATCTGATCCGAGTTTTGAATTATCCCTAAGTACTTTTATTGTTCAAAAATATTATTTTTTCTATTATTTTATACCATGTAAAATAAAAAACTTAAATGTACTTACTTTCAAAAGAGATCCAAGTGAAGAAATGTAATAAAAACCAAGATTTCCTTTAAAAGTTTAAAAAATATGCGAGAAAACAACCCAACATAAATTTTTCAGCTAGTGGTATTACAATTTTAATTATTTTTGCAAACAGCTCATGAATAAGCTTGTGGTATATTGTACAATTTTTATTATTTTTGTGTTTACATTGAAAATTTCGATGAAATATACTCAAAACATGAAGAATGAACCATGAGTTTAACTCAGAGAGCAGTGAAAAGTACATTGACCTTGAAAGATAACAAGAAAAAATTCACACAAACAAAATCCAAAATAATGTATTTATCAGAGTAGTTGAAAGTTTTCAGTCTAAAGATTTTGTCGTTATCAATATGATTGGCAAGAAAGTTAAATAAAAATAAATCTAATCTATATAATCCAAATATTCTAAAGTTTTATACACGTCATCTAATATGCATGTAATTTCTTGAAGTGCTTTATTTCTGTAATGCATCGCTTAAGTGCTTCGAATATGAGAGCACATAGACCTATTTTCAACAAGATTCCGATTTTGCGTTGAATTATTTCTAAATGTATTGATTCTTCTTGGAAAGTTGTTATTATATCGATCAAGCTTTTGCGGAAAAACGCAGATACTTATTTTGAGCGAAGTCTAGACTTTTTTATTTTAAAAATCCTATCGGATATATATTTCACATCTTCTTCATGGCCATGGAGAATTGATCCGTTTTTGTCGTACTCACGCACCTTAGAATGCGTTTGTTGATCGCACTACTGAAGTGTGCTATCTCAGAAAAAAAAGAAACTTTTATTTTTTTTTGTCGATCTGAAAAATATACACACAAAACAGACATAACAAACAACAAAAAACACAATTTTTCGATATTGATTGGAAGGAAACTCTTCTCAAACTGAATTTTTGATAAGAAACGTCTGAAAGATTACAGAAATGAATTTGGGTATGTGTGGAGGATGACTCTTGAAACTCATGTCTAAATAGTGATATCACGGTACTTGGCTGTTGCATTAGGTAGAAAAATCCCGGCCTTTCGACATTTTAAAAGCAATATCATATGTCCTACACTATTACTATCAACAACTCCATCCATATCTTTACTTTATTGGATGAAAGTGTTCAATATGTCTTGCAATCTGATGACAATGCACCTAGGCCGCGACCTACGAGACCCATTTACTTGGTCGCAAGGAATATCAGACCCGCTGTACAAAGTTTGACATCTATACGCACTTTATGATTTGATCTTGATCTCGAACGTTTTAATTAATAATACCGTTCCAAAATTTTGTTAAAATTTGTTAAAACGTGTACAAAATCGAATCATTGGGAATTCGAATCTGATTCGGATAATTTTTAATACCAAATATGCTTTTTTTACTATTTCTATTGTAATGTCCAATACGATAAGCAAGAAATTAATGGTTATGAGCGAAAATGTTTAGTTTTCAAAGACAAAATAAAACCGATTTTGAAAAGGAAAAATTTCACTTCATTTCTTTTAGCAAGTTTTTGTTCCTGTGAACGATTGACGATTGATCCGAATAAATTGTTCTTCGAATCGGATTACTCATCCTTATAGTCACGTATAAACCGTAAGACCGCTTTCCATTTTATGAGCTACTTGAATGCTTTCTACTTTCTGAGAAATCGTATCTGGTGGATTGTACACCTTTATGTCTATCTACGGCTATTTCCTTTTTTCTGTATGAAATCGCACTCATTTTATCTCGTGGTAACGAAATAGATTTGAGGTAAAGACTGCATAGCCTACAGCGTGTCAAACATAGAGCTGAACATATCAAGAAGTTTTTAAACTTTAAAGTAAGAAATATTCTTGAATCTGCAAAACAGTAAGTTCAGCGACGCTCTGACCTAATAGACTTTGTATTTTCAATCAACCCAACCAAATAACAGTCCACAATATCAGTTTACCACGACTTTCTCCAACCGCGTAAACCCCAGAATTTGTCGCTGCAGAACTACAATCCGCGTAATTTTGTTCACCTGACTTGGAGCCGAACCAATTCATTTGTTCAGTTTAAAAAGAAATAGGCCTCACTTTGAATCGAATTTCTCTGATTCGATAACAAATTCATCTTTCTCTAATATGTAAATATAACTTAAAAATTTAAAAATGAATGCGATATTGCAACAAATCATCTGCTAATAAAAATATCTGTATTCGAATCATGCGAATCGGACATGCTGTGTCCGAATCTATTACCGTCTTGAATCTTAAGATAACATCCCTACGGCTAACATATCTTACATTTTTGTATATTTGATTAATCTTTTAATTTCAATCTATTTGAAACAAACAGAAAATTAACAACATTAGTAAAATCCCACAATTTCCTTTAACTTTATAATATATAAATATTTATAAGATTTTGCATCAAAATAATTGGATTTCCATAAACCTCTATTTAATTTCTTGGATTCCTTGAATGAAAATAAATTTATATCGAATCATAAAATTGGTTTTGTTAGGTAAAAGTCAGGGATGGACCGCGCCTTTGTGGTGCGATCCGTCAGTAACTCATGCTTGATACAACAGGTTTATAAAATAGCATGCTGGCGGCGAATCGAAGACGTCTTCGGTCGATTTCAATACATACATTAGTCTTTAACATAAATAAGTATTTGAATGAAATTGCAAAACCTTTTAGAAAATGTAAAAAATATATATAGGTATAAATTACTATCTTTCTACACAATTTTTGCATTAAACACAAAAAATCTGAATATTATTGTTTTTAAAAAAATGAAACCTTAATTGCATTTGAAGTAGATTTCCGATAATTTTTTAATATTACATAGCGCATCCAAAATTTCTGTTTTTTTAAATGCTTATATACGCTGACCTGACAATGAAAAACGTCAGCATTATCCAAAAATCTATTGCGTATTCAAAATTTCAATTAATTCTACTTCATAATTACTTTAACTTTAGATATTATGTTTTAGCATAAAATACCTTGCAAATTACAATAAAAATAGTATGTAGTTTACTAACCATGCACGTAGAATGATGTATTGTATAGTAATCCTTCCATGTCTGAAACTAATGAAAATTGCCCATTTCGTATTCGAATAGTCTGTTAAAATATCAGACGGCACTTACTAAATAACATTATTTGCATATGGAATGTCTACTGCTTCACAACTAATGCAAACGTTCGAGCACTTTGTGCAAATGCCTGACTTTAACTGAAATCCCAAAACATCGTGATCCATTTTTGATGCACAAAAAGTGAGGGAAAAAAGGGAGAAGTCATTTCAGTCTAGCTGGTCACGATATTGCTATCACCATTACTAGACTATTGAATAAGATCTATTAATTTAGTCATCTGCGACCGTAGCTTGGACCGTGATCAATCGCTCGATATGAGCCCTAACAAAGTGTTGCCAAGAGAGTGCCGATCAAGCAGAAAACTGATCAATACTAATAGATATCTATGCTTCACGCTACCACAAAATACAAGGCGCTGTACACTACCGGTATGTCGCGAACGACTAGGCTACCGGTGTGATGCCGCACCAGCCTACCGGTATACTAGTAAATGCCACCTTCTCAAGCAAATTCCTCGGATTATGTTGAAGAACTCCGTCACACTTGATTCTGATTCCTAGGACATATGTGGCGTAGCATCACTGCACGAAATACCATCATTTCCGTGACGTGTTTTTAAGACTGGCGTCACGCGACTTTTCCAGAAGTTTAACTGTGTAATTTATTGATCCCAGTCCGCTCAGAAAACCTATGAAAACTATCTTTTGTTGAGTAAGGGCCATTGATGGATCGTGCCTCTGAGGCGCGATCCATCAGTGGACAATACCCACTAAGGCGATTCTCGATAAAGTAACGCGTAACCTAGAATTCACTGATATATACGCAAATAGAATGGAGTATTTCAATTTTATTTGAATTATGTAAGAAAAATCTATATTATTTATTTTTGAAAGAAAAGTACATGGAAATTATAAATTGTACTAACCATAAAATTGGCACAAAACGCTATGATGACATGGATTTTTGAAAATTAGTATTTGGTAACATACGTGTTTCAAATGAATTGTACTAGATATAACAGGATACGTTAGTTTCGATGACAATTAAAATAAACATGTGATGCAAGTGAATAGTAAACAAATATACATTAATCATAAATTAAAGTTAATTTAGCTTCAATGATCGAAACTATGCTATTTGTCAAGTTTTTTGTTAAAAGAAACAAGTGTTATTGTGCACTTTACGTACCTAAGTTATTACAGATAAAAAATAGAGTGAATGGAATGGTCCCCTCTTCAGCATCCGCTGGTATTGGAAAATACTGGAAAAATGAATATTAATCAAATACCGCAAGATTTTGTGAGTGCGGTGTCATTTTTATTTTTTTGCGTTGATATTTAGAGTTGTCCTTATAGTTCCATTTATACGATATTTAAAATTCACTACATATAAATAGAAAAATCCAATATTCTAGATAAACGAAATTACTGATATTTGACTATACATTTCCCATTTATCAAAAAAGTCAAGACATACGTTAAATTTTGCAACGTAAAATTTGGCATATGAAATGATTTCACTGCAAAATAGTCATAAATATTATTTTATAGTGCACTAATTTGAAAGAAAAAGTGGGATTTAAATCCCGAAATCTTCTGCGTTTCGATCTTTTTAAATTTCATTTTGAATGTTGCAGAAAACTGACCTTAAATGTGTATTTTTTGACTTCGTGCGTGCCCAAGTTAGGGTCACGTCTTACAAAATTCGAGCTAATTACATTTTGCCCTGACGTAGTTTAAAAATACCTACTCGCAATAACATATTATAAGCGTGTTAACAAGTATAGCATATTTTTGAATAACAAAAGCAAAAGCACCTGTAAATTTTAAACGAGTCATTATGTTCATATAAAACTGTATTGCTCACATATTAAAGGAAATAAAATGGAAATAAGAGCCAAATTTATCAGAAAAAAACAAACAAAAGATAGGACATTGAACCCGTACATGGATATGCTATGTTATTGGAGGTATATCATACTGAATAAAGGCCTTTGTTCTATCTATGTGTTATTCTTCGTGACCAATAATAAAACGAAATCATAAATAAGGTGTTTGCATACCTGAATTACCATGTATATATATAACCATGGACTCAAGCCACGTTTGGTAGGATTAAAAAGTAAATCAATTGCTAACTGAATGTGTATCACGATTTTGAATGGCGAATTCTGAAATAAAATTTGGAGGGTTTTACTTTTATGACATTTTGATGACAGTAATATTAATTATCCATAATCGACGCGCTATTAGAACACGAAATAGTGCGTCGATTTTGAGATATGTAGCTACTTGATTTGTTGGTAGTTCAGTATATATTACATAACTATATGAATGTAATGATATACTTTTTTTGAAGGGTCGTGTTGCTTTCTTGTCAATCAAATGCTCAAAACATGACAATGAGGAGTTGTCACCTTTCAGCTGAATTTGGCGTTACCAACGACTACTTCATAAAATGTATTCGATTAAACTTAAATTGGCAGTATATTGACTCGGAAACTGTGCCATGAATATGTCTGCATAAATACCCTGAAGTAACTTATCCTTCGAAGTCAAATTTTAAACTGTATCATAATTAACAAAGTAACAACACCATTCCGAACTTTTGGATTAATGGGACCAAGAGAACACCAACATTTTTGGAACAACAACATGTACAGTAAATATATCTTTAAATTATTAGAAAAACTATAATAATGAAATTTAATGTAATTTATGAACAGTTATATCGATTTGTAAAATCCATAGGACATGGCACCATACTTGAAAAATATAGGTAATTTTGGACAGTGGTATTTCGTTGATTTTGTACGGTGGGTATTTTTTAAAAACGGCAAAAATGAAAAATAATGGTTGAAAGAAAACGAGATTAGTTTAATAAAAATAATTCATCATCTCTTATTCTTGACATTAGGGAACTGGGGATGACAAGGACAGCGTCTGTTCGTTTGTAGAAAAATTAATCTAATATATAGTCGGCTAGGAAAGCCGAATCAAAGTTTCGATTTTGTTTCAATAATGGGCCGGATTCTAAATCGAGAATAAACAAAGTAAAGTTGTCACCATTTCAAGTTATTTCACATAAGACAGTTAACAAATTATTATCACCAATGCACGAAAAAGCACTGTAAACAACAACTCACCCAAAATTTAAATTTGATTGAAAGTTTGAACGAAAAAATTTGTAAGCCAATTCTGCTTGGTTTTTTACGTTACTGTAACTGGCGACTATTTTGCTTTTTTGTTTCTATTAAATATCACCCACAACTCAGCTCTTTTTTATTCGTTAGATAGTTTTGATCAATTAGTATTTTATTGAATCCATAACTAAAAGAAATAAAAATTAATTTTGTGCGAAAAATATTTCATGAGAAATTGGCAACATCACAAAATCGTATAATTATTTCCCCGTTCCTATTTGTACAATCAGGTGACGTCAGTGACCTCCACCCCCAGAAGCAGCTGCGGAAGCAGCCGTGATGTTAACGTAACATGGTGGAACAAATGCATTCGGATCTATAATAGCTTTGATGGCAGAATAAGTTGCGGAACATCCTCCAAATATTCCGATTGCGATAATGAGTAAGTGAACAGGAATTTCCCATTTCGGCATTTTTCTGAAGTGAAAAAATATTATTAGAAAAAGAAGTATGAAATTCATAAGACAGAAATAGTCGGAAGGGAAAAATATTACATCGAGTTTGAATTTGAATCGGGTTGGAATTTACAAAATCGGTGTAGGACAAAGACAATAAAGACGAGTGATTAACAAGGTGAAGAAATATAAATATTAAAGAACTCGGAAATATTTTGTTCGAGCATATTCTGTTAAGTATGAGTCACTGATGAACCGCGCCGCCGAGGCGAGGTTCATCTGTGTCTCATGCTTGACATAATAAAAATTTCTGATTGAGGAAAAAAAGTATATCAATATTACACAAAGTATGCAAATTCAAAATAGATTATGGAAACAAAATGCTGATATTGCAAAATTCAGTTTATATATAATTTTATCAAAATTTATTAACTTACAATGAACTCCATGATTTTTCCTTCTTTTTTCCAAGTTTCCAGAAAAACAAAGACGGGAAAACAAAAGTATTGAGAGTTACTGCACTTCCACCAACCAGAGCCAAGATGTGTCCAAATTTTGGGCAAGTTTCAGCAGAGAAGATGACAAATATAGTAATAAGACTTCTAACAACAACTCTTTTCAGTCCGAATTCTGTAACCAAGAAAGCGCATTTTGTTGTCAACGAGAAAACGGTTCGGCATATAGATGTTGCAAGATTTCAGATTAAACAAGAATGGAGTTGGGATAATTCGATTTGAAACATTCCCTGTTTGTTGGATTGCAAGGTAATTGCAATAGGTTCCATTGTGAGGCTTGGCAGACCAAGCAAATCCAAAATTATAATAGTTATTACATTTATCTATGAACCCCTTTAATCAATTATTTCAAAAGCTTTTGTCTATTCATTGTGATATACTTAGACTGTTTTTTATCGTGATATGCAATAAATATGCCATTTTCATAAAATTATTATAATTTGTTATGCCTGTGGCACCCCTTATGACCTCATAATTTAACCACAGAATTTTTCAAATTTCGGCTTCTTCTCCCACCTTCGAAGGTTCTTATTACGCCACCGCATGTGTATACAATATATTCTATGTACTGGTTTAATTAAAATATTGCTTTTGACCGATTTACCAAAGTAAGCTAATTTATTTTCTTGAGCCAAACAACAAATATAATTCTTAAAAGGGCAACTTCAGACGACGGTCGGACAACTTGCCTGTATTCAATAGCGAGACAACGTAAAATACAAATAAATTGAGATTTTATTAAATTTTCGTTACATTGAAATTTTACTAAATTCGTTTAACCAATCAATATCCAAAGATAAAAAGCATTTTGTTGGCACAACTCATTAATTACCCGCATACAAGTTTATCGATGTAAGTATCGATGTAAATTTTACCCGAAATTTGCACTGATTGTCTTCATATTTTGCGAGAATCGTTAAGCTTAGAGGCTGTTCAACGTGACATTGATCATTTATATTAAGGTGCGACGCAAAAACATCAAGGATAACTAAATTTGGACAATTTTTACTGGATGATGAATTTTATTTATTTTTTCTTGATTGGAAGTAGGAATATTTGCTATAGCATGTCCATGAGCTCACATGGAGGCTTATACTGAACAATCCCTTGGCTGAGACTTTGTAGTTACTGTACCCACTGTAACAAAATACAGTTATATCGCAGCTTTGGACCGTTATTCGATTGTTAATATTGAAATAAAACTTCAGAAACGTTTTTTTCGGCCTGTTATGAACTGTCGGTGGAACGTATCGCCGAGTGATCGACCGACCAACGTGAGCCATTTTATATGGTTAAGCATCATTGATTTGTACTTACTTGATATGATCGAATTATTCTTCAATGGAAATTTTTTGGTGGTGATTTATTGACAAATTATCTCTTAAGTAGGCCCGACTTACTTCCGGTAAAAGACAGGTTTCTCCTGTTCGACTGACAGGAAGTTATCTCATATTTGTCATCAGATCACGTGAACTCGGACGACATGTGTATTAAAAAGTATGAGCACGTAAGCAGATGCAGGGGAAAGTCACGAGAGTGATGACATATGAAACTGGGTTGTCCCCTTCCTTCAGTCGAAAAAATAATATCGAAACATGTTTTCTCGAGCAAGTTCGCCAGTGGATCGAGGTAATCTAATCCTGACGGACACAGTTTCGATTCGAATGAATTTTTCTTAGTGATGTTATTTGTAGTGCGTGCGCACTGATCCATATTATAATCGAACACGGAAATTGGGACAGGATAGAATAGGGTGTTTATCCTCCGAGACAGAAAAGCTGATTATACGGCTCAACCATGCCAATTCCTAGTCGGTGGTGGACGGCTTGACCTAACATTCAATCATTTTTCCTGCGCATGGACAAGGTCAGCGGAGGAACCCGCTACCAGAGATTGCATGAATCACCGTACGCTGGCGAGATTAGTTTGTTTCAAATATAGATTATAATTATCAAATTTGTCAGTATTTTACAGCGAACAATATGTTATTGCGGAAAACTATAGAGAAAAGGAAAACATTCGGACCTCGCGTAAGATACACCGGATTGAAGATTCATAACAATTTTGGGCCATCCCACCGCATATATTCAATTTCAGGACTTATTTCTACATTTACATAACCAAAATCACAAGAACGACTTCTAAACGTAACTTTTGAAAAGATAAACTTTAATTTTTCATATGCAACTGACTCAGTATACTTTTGTGTGGGTAAGTTCATTTGAAGTGTGTTAAAAGGGCGATCGATTTCTAACAAGACTGGACAGGTGGTCAATGCAAATTGGGAACATGAATAAAAATCCCGAAACGTAATATGAGGTAAAAATAATGGAGAACACAAATACCTTGACTTTACGCTAATTTAATTTATCAAGGGACTTCAAATAGCCCGCAGAAATGGTAAAATATAACAACTCCAATTTTAACACAAGTCATAGAGGTTCGAGGAAAAACAGAAAATTTAAGAAAACGATTACGTAATTGCCACTTATTTTCACAGAATATTTTTTTACTTCGACAACGTGGAATACAGCTTGACCGAGTATGCGTTGTAAATGAACTGGGTTAAGGAGTATGCACGTACAATCGACCGTAATACTTGGTCTAATGTTTTCTGAAGACATAGACGAATCATAGTATTCAGAAATTTTATTTTGCCAAGCATATGTCACTGATGGAGCGCGCCTCGACGACGCGTTCCATCAGGGACCCATACTTGGCAAAAGATGTTTGGGCATAAAATTTAATAAATGGGAGAACATGTACTTTATGGCAACAGCCCATGCTCGGAGAATGCCAGCACACGAAACACGATGTCATCTTAGGGCTGATACATGTTATTAGTTCCCGGTAGTACGACGTCACGTAATTTCCAGTTATTTATCACGGTGACCTAAGTCCAGTTTCGTATGATATCTGTGTCGCACGTTTGATGTACTACCGTTTTCCCTCTATGTTTGGTTTTTTTAGGATGTTTTAATGTCATAAAATCAATAATCGATTTCACAGCCAAAAAAATTAACGTAGGATGATAACACGCCAACGCAAACTGAAGTTTTCCATTAAAGTGTGGATGATATTTATAGCGAGTGTTTTTGTTAAAAATTTAAACAATGCATTTACTTAAGAAAATATATAATGAAAAAAAATTGTGATGGACTTTCGCGTCAATCAATCAACATACTTCATGTTAAGACGTAATGGACAGAATGGACATGGTCTATAAAGTAACGTTTGACGCAGGTTTGAATGCGAATATTATGTTAAGCGCGTGATTAGCATTTGATTATGGTAAGTTTGTATAACTAAAAATAAATTAATATAAGCAGCCTGTCACACTATACAAACGTGCACGTACGTAAACAAAAAGACGTCAGTGTAATTTTAAGGGGCCACAATACACGTAAAGTTATCTTAACGATGCATCTGGGTTGCGTCTGTTGCAGAAATGATGGTGATTGAACTATGGGATGCGCTAGAGCGGCTAGAAGAAAGTTCTGCAGACTTCTGCACGAGCCACAGATGGATCGCATTCACGGACGCGATTCATCATTTATACGTGTTTAACAAAAGGTGTTCTGAAATTTTATTTTACGATTTTGGACAAAAAGTAGTGGAGCACTAGATAAATTGGGTGTATCATCATTCCAAATCAGAAATTTTATTTTGTCAAGCATTAGCCGCTGATGGACCTCGTGTCATCGACGCGATCCATCAGTGACTAGTACTTAACAACAGATGCAATTTTTTCCGATTGGGATTAGAAGTGACTACCTGTGTTGTGCTATACCGTTTTACATAAACCACACATACGGGACACTGCACAAAAAAAATGACTTACTGTTTGGGACATTCAGTGGCATCTCCAATACTTGACTCAGTGGATTTTGAAGGATGACGTAAGCAAATGTAAGATGCATTGTAATCAGAATTGAAGCGGTTATTTGAAGAGGTCCTGGAGTTAGTGAATCAAATATATTGTCAGCTACCAGATCACCGTAAACTGCAAATCCTACTGCCCCAACAGGTACATACATGCATAGAATACCTGTCAATGTATAAAATAGTGTGAATAATTTTCATGTCTGTTTTAAAGACGAATGTTCATATAAAATGTTACATTTTTGTACCACAAACGTTAGAAAATGGACACCATGGTCAACATTTGTGAATGATTGCGATCAAATGCATATGAGAATACTAATTTTTGTTAAAAGAAGTTCGCTCGGAGCCAGGCCGGAAGCATTGCCTGGAAGGACTTGGCTAACGACCACTCGAATATCAATGAGCTATCATAAAGTGCCAGCAACTGCATTCTAAATGGAAAACGTCCCATCAGGAACAAAACCACTATGGTTCAGTGAAGCAAGTGATATCAGCCCTGGGCGTTGGAAAAACCATCTACCACTTCCTTAGTCGCCTCTTATGACACGCAGGAAAAACGTCTGGATTATTGTTAAGCCCTGAAGGGCTTGACGCGGGTAAGACGTTGATTTACATATGAGAACTTATTATTCTTTTTTTTTTCTGAAAACAAAAGCACCGAAGAATAAGTTGAAGAGTATCGCGTAAAAAGAAGGAAGTCTTGAGAAAGGTTTTGCCAAATATGAGTGTATATGAAACAGGTCATCGAATACCCAATTCGTTATGGGTGAAAAAATACAATTTCTGCTGGGGGAATTTTATTTACTATCACAAGTTTCTCATTTTTTTAAAATTGTTACGATATTTATAATTTGCAATGTAAATTTTTTTTATAGAAAATCTGTTGCATAATGATATAACGTTCCACGTATTTCATCTAAAATTAAAAACGAAAAGATTTTGTGCGCTGTGCCTGTTATAACTGAAATGTTGCAAAATTGCTGTTTCTACAGTAATTTTATTTTGCGATATTGAATGAAACTTGACTTTTTCCGCCGAAATTTGGCATGAATCTCATCCAAAAGACGGTTTTCAATTGCGGATACATATAACTGTTAATGGACGGTAAATTTACTGTACCTTTTTGACAGTGTGTGCGTGCGAAATAGAAAAGAAAATATAGTAATTTTTATCTGTAAAATTTCAAATATAGTATCCAGCGAGATTTTCTGACAATTTTTGAGAACTGTATGATCGATCGATTTTGAAATCACTTATATTCAAATTTTGCCTACAGTATGGTATTTTTAGTTTTTTCTTGGAATTTTTTGTAAGTTTTTCGTATTTGATTTTCGTATTTCTGTAGCTAAAGTGTGGGAGGTACAATAAACGTATTTAAAATGTATTTGAAAAAGTTTTAATACATAAAATGCGATATTGTGTATTTTATTCAACACAGTGAAAATTATAATAAACAACCCTATTTGTTTATATAGCTTAAACTGTAATAATATACAAACACAACAAAATACCGCCATTAAATCAACATTTAACAGTAATTTGGCTTTTCATATGATCAATTTTAGGTCTGTAATCGTAGAATTACCTAAAATCAAAAGTAAAAGTACTGATATTTTTACCAGTATCACCTGCCCAAACGAAAAATCCAATATCATGTAATAAAACCCAAATTTACCAATTTTGAATGTTTGTCTTGGAATAAACCGATTTGAACAAATTATATGAAAATATTTTGAAGTATTTGAATGTAAAATTAGTTAAAGCTTTTTTTGTAAATAACTAACAACAAAACAATTTTTTGTTTGTTTGTTATTGTGAACTTTGACACGGTAGGCGAGGACAATTTAGCATTAATGGGCCGCGTATTGTTTACAATGGCATGACTGGCAATGAATATTTTATCCATAGTACTTGCATATTTTCTTCACAAAAAATTATATTTTTTCAAATATGTACTAGGGCTGGACAATTTGATTCGGCGATTCAAAACAAAGATCATTCAAATCAGTCTTGAATTGACCATAGGAACAAAAATTTGCGAAATAAAGTGGGGTTTTTATATTTTCACTGTGAAGTTTTTGGCAAATTTATTTGTGTCCTGTAAGGTGATGTGCAAAATGTTGGCATATTGATATTTTTTGTTTCTGTAAATATTGGTGAATTTGAACTTGATAGTAAGGATAAATTGTGATGAAAAAATATTTTCTATCTATGTGGAATTAGTGATTCGATTCGAAAGAAATATTCGAGTTCTCGATGATTTGGTTTTGCCTAATCCCAGCAGTGATCAATGCATTTCATAATCATAATAAGGTTAGATAAGATTGTTTTTATTTGGATGACCGTTTTGTCAGTCATAATTTGATCTCGAACTTTTTTTTTAATTTTTCTCATCGTCTTTCTTGGGTTGTTGGAAGATTATCGATGTCTCTTAGTCTAAATTTCTCATGATTGAACTCGGCTATTTATCAGGTCAATTCTGTGTTCCGCTTTTCCTAGTTTCATCTTTTAAAGAATCAATAATGTTGTTATTCTTACTCAATTCTCATTAGCTTTTCCGTAATAAAATTAGCAGTTTTCTGCCAACAGTAAATACCAAAGCACTCCCTTCGTGGCCTAATTGGAATAAGATGATGAAAATTGTGTGTGGCGCACACACGTTCGTCGTTCGAAAATGTTTTACTTTTTAGGTGACCTGAATGCCTCACCCGTATATTCGTAAAATCAACAAAACACCTATATTTTATTTATGTTATGCTTTTCGGAGTCGGAACAAATCCAAAACGGATCCTTATACCTACCGCATTTACAATATAATCAAAATAAACATATTTGTGTTAGAATACTATAGCGCTAACAAATGTTAAATGTCAAAAATTATTACCGACCTACCACAGGCGGGAAGCAAGGAAGCATCAATCCCATGAGTTGTACAACACGTAGGGCTGAGCAATTCGATTCGGTGATTCGAATCGATTCGAAGCACAATTTATTCGAATCAATCGTGAATCGTTCATAGGAACAAAAAGCTTGCTAAATAAACTAGAGTTTTCATTTTTACAGACAAAATACAATCGATTTTAGTCAAATTTGAAAATTGAAATTGGTCAAAATATAAAAACTGTTGCTCTTAAACATGAAGTGTGAATTCAAAATACAGCGTAAAATATATATTTCTTGATATTCATAATGGAGACAGGTTGCAATACTTATAATGTGGTATTTGTTATTTACATAGAATTTGTGATTGAAAAAAATTATTCAAATCATATTCGAATTCCAAATGATTCGGTTTTTCCCAGCCCTACACAAAAATATTGACCAAACATATTTTGTTAAACTTGATTCACTGATGGATTGCGCCGCAGAAGCGCAGTTAATCTGTTTTTCATGCTTAGCAAAATGACGTTTCGGAGTGCGACGTACATATTTTCTTCTATAAGAAGGATAATTTCAGAAATAAACTTTTATCTGTACGTAAATATATTTCGCCTTTGCCCCTCTCCCGTTTTGCCGTCAGTGGCAAGTGGAATCTGCTATCATATACAACTCGTATTTAGTCGCCTCCTATGACACGTGGAACATATGTTAGGTCAAAGGTTAAATAAAACTAAATACATTATACGATCTGAGGTAAAATGAGAATAATAAGTCAACTTACATGACATAGCTATTAGCACAGCTTTTGGGAATTTCTCGGGAACTCTCATATCAGCTTGTATAGTAGGGAATGCAGCCATTCCACCAAAACAAAACAAAATCATGCCGAATGCCAGGAAGAATGTGTCGAAGTTGCGCACAAAGTGTTGCTCTAAAAGTTTAAAAAAAACATTGATTGATATTAGAATATTGAAAATATATATGTATGTTAATTTAAACAAAAGAAGAAAATGTCAATAATGATACGATTTGGTACGATTTAGCATATTTTAAGATTTTCATAACACTTGTCGAACCCACATTTTTGAGAAGATTGTG
This sequence comes from Styela plicata, assembly GCA_963675895.2. Taxonomy (NCBI): domain Eukaryota; kingdom Metazoa; phylum Chordata; class Ascidiacea; order Stolidobranchia; family Styelidae; genus Styela; species Styela plicata. The sequence goes on from OZ023140.1 coordinate 20,445,566, forward strand.
CTTAACAAATTTATCAGGAATTCGGTTTAGTTGAGTCTGATCCACAAATGGATCGCGCCTTGGCAGCGCAATCCATTAGTGACTCATGCTTAACAAAATGTCATGTGTACAAGTAACTGGGGTGGATAGGATGGCAAAACATTTTGATGAATTGGAAATTATAAATGTTATAAAAAATACCATTCAGTTCCTTCTGGAATGTTTTCAGCTTAGAGTACAGTTGCTGGTACTACATCTTGTAGAAGCTCTTTGCCATTAAGAGGCCGTTAGTTGGCTCCTTTCGGGTACTGCCTTCTGCTTTGCTCATAGTGAGTTTTAATACAAAAAAAGAGTGAAAAAAGTGATATGTTGAAGATACGACGTTTGTCCACATATAATTAAGTAATGTTAAAAATTTCAAAAATATGTCGTTATTGTTTTTTATTTAAGAAATTCCACAATATTGTGCTATTGTGCTTCCACAATAGGTTGCTCGTGGACTTTTTCAGACGGCATTAAAATTGTTCCTCTGTTATTTGACCGGCTCATTCATGAATTACTTGTAATATTCCGTGCGACCTCAATTGGTAAATATTTTACGAACGATTTGAAACTATATGACATGAAGATAAATGCTCGCCTTTTAAGTTCATTTGCCAAATTTTCTGTGGATTCTTGTAAAGTCACTTCTGAACTTTCGTACCGTTTCGATGATCTAACTTTAAACGTATTAATAATCTTAATCACCGGAAGAAAACGTATGGATATTTGCAACTTTTCCAATATTAATTGCAGAATTATTTAATTTACAAAGAATTTATTACCAAATTGCCTAGTTACTAAACGAATTTTGTGACGTCATTGCAAATCTATTTCAAGCTTTATGACATCATATTGAGAAGTAAGAAATTCTGAAAGTAGTATTAAATTTGGAAGAAACTCAGCACGAAAGTTTAAATATTGCTGGCTTTGGACCAAAAATATCAGTACGATCATTTATATTTCAAGTTTATATCCGAAACGAAACTTTAAACCTAATGACATTATTACTGTAGTAACTACAGTGCAATTGTTCGCTATTGGATAACCATGGACAGGGTTAGATCAAGTCCTGACGGCACTGGTCATAGATGGCCAAAGTTTGATTTCCAAAAGTTGCATAAATTTACTAATAATGGACAGAAAAAAAATCGATCCTCATAACGTTGAAAAGATCAGAGTTATAAAAAATTTTCTAAGCTTGCTTTGTCGAGCATGAGTCACAGTGGGTCATGCTTGACAAAAAATGAGATTTCTGACCGAGATGTCGTCCCAAATCAAAAATTTTCTCGGGTTTCGGTGGCGCGGTCCATCAGTGGCTCACGCTTTAACAAACTCAAAGGTCTGATTGAATTAAGACAACTTTATATCAAACCAGAAATGAAATTCAGTCGCCTAATTAAGCCGTCAGTCCAGTTCTAATGGATTTAGAATTACATTTGTGACTTGTTTCGTCGAATTTTTAATTATTCAAGTCAAGTTTTACTCGATTTGTATCTAATTTAGACCTCTTCGGGTAATTTCATCGGACAACTTGCCGAATTTAATTTCTATTGAATGTGCTATGGTGTATATTTAGATCCACACACTGATTCAATGGATCAGTGTCCATTTACTTTTATTTTAAAAGAACTGTCTGTAGAAATTAGGGTGATATACCCAAACAAATTCCTTGATCGCATATTTTTGTCTTTGTTCATTTTTCATGGACATTAGAGAGTGGAATTAGAAAATTGAATCATATTTGTAAAATAAATTAAAATTCTTTTAAAAAAAAAACACGCAACGCATGGCTATTAAACTGCCGAATTGACCGGTCATAGTAAAGTATATCAAACACTGTTGGGTTCCCAATATTATACCTTGACCCAAGGGTATCCTTGGCCTGCCCCAAATCACTCTCGATTCATTTCTATGAATAGTCAATTCATGTGTCAATACATTTGTATCAACACCTTTACGGCGCCTTATAATTTCTAATATTTTTCTACTCAAACATAAAATCAATGTCATGAAAATGCAATGTTAAAGTTTTTTTATAATAGGGTTTAGTAGACAAGAAGACCATAGAAAACAACAACTCCATTCAGTGTTGTTTTAGTAAGGCAAATATATGTTTGCGTCTTTTGTACTCCAAGGTCGGTCCATCAACAGCCCATACTTGGCATCCATTACATCGCCAAGACGTTTTTAAATTTAGCAAATGTGCAACTACTGATAATCGACAGTAAATTCACTGCTCTTTTATCGCAGTGTAAGTGAAATTGATCTGAAGTAAACTGATTCATAAACAAAAATTTTGTTTTCGAATTGGCATAAACGCAAATTTAAATCAACATCACATATTTTCAATTTTGAATTCTTCGTCGAAAAACTGGAAAAATCTAGAGAGATTAAATTATCCATCTTTCGATTTCGCATATACTTCCTCAAAATACGTATTGATTTATAACCAGGCTTTGTCCTGACGTGACGTCACACGCCTGCCAAAACACGCATGCCTGATGCAAGCGAAAATGAAAGGTATCGTTGTTCACTTTATTTTAAACGTTTTCATTTAATTTTGTGATGCTCCAGAATTATCGGTTACTAAAAGACTACATTACTTTCCGAGTATTTGGGATTTTTTTGTATTTCCACCAACGATAAAGCGTAATGCTGTTTTAAAATTAAGTCTATCCGCGTCTTTTTTCAAATCTCTCGTTGCCCAACTGGAGACCACTCAATCATAAATGGTACTTTGTTACGCATGAGCCGCAGATGGACCGCGTCTAATCGACGCTATCCATGAGTGACTCATACTTGCCTATAACCTTTGTTAAACAAAACTTTTACGATTGAGTAGCGCGTTGTAAAGCCGACTCCCACGTAAGACGATGAGCAGTGTTTGTTGTACCTTGGCAAAGTGGTTATAGAACACACCAGGTTGTTACGCGAAAGCTGATATATTTAATAGCGCGGTTATTCGACAGATTTCAAATTTCAGAGCGAAATGCATTAGAGTGACTGAGGCCCTATCAAAACATTGGTGATTAAGAAAGACATCACATGTCTCTAAAAATGTAAATATGCTCTAGGTCATTCAGGTCATAATTCACCCAAATTAACAACAAAACTTAAATAATCAATACCAGCTTTATAGTAGTATATTATCAACATAAATCTACCACGTGCGTGTAGGTATGTAGGTTGCGATTCAATAATAAAACAACCAGAGAAATTTTGTTAAAACCTCTTTTGTTAGGTGTGAGTCACGGATGGATCGCGTCGATGATACCCTCCCATATTAGGCGCATACTTCACGGAATAAAAGTGTTGGAAAATTTGGAAATAATGTTTGTATGCTTGGGCAAACAAGGATGTTTACTAGGCATAAAAATAGAACAGATAAGCCTTGTGGCGATATATAGCAGAATGCAAAATTCGCAATTGCCCATTGAAGAAACAAATCTTATTCCATCTTTTGTTGTGTGTTCGTTCTATGCGTGGACAAACAAGGATGTTTACTAGGCATAAAAATAGAACAGACAATGCTTGTAACGATATATAGCAGAATACCAAATTTGCAAATGCCCATTGCAAAAACAAGCAGATCTTATACCTTTTTCGTTGTTAACCGTTCGTTGTGATTCTTACAAGGTCAAAACACTCTTTGAAGACTTAAACTATTTGAGAATTATTCATTACAATCAACAAAAAAATTAAAAAGTTTTAAAACGTTTCTTTTAAAAATACAAAATTACGAATCGAAAAAAGATCTATAAGAGAATTGTGGTGAACAGTTCAACCATTACCCAGACCAAATACAAGTTAATGCACTTTATTATATCGGTTCAGTTTTGTTAAAAATGTTTTCGTCTTAAAGCGCAATGGCTGATATTACATTTCATAGTTGCTTATTTTGCCATATAAGTGACCGTTTATTGAGCTTTCTAGTTTTACGTCCTTCTTTCATCCTTCTTCCTTCTTCAGAGCGAATTTGAATAAAACAAAAAAAGTAAAATATCCTATGTATTTATTTGATAAGAAATCATTTCCACTTTACCTAATTTCCTCTAGAAACCAAAGTTGCGAACTTCATATAACGTGTTATCAAAAACTTATTTTTCAACTCATATTTTGCAGTGTCATTGGTAACATTTTCCCTGAAAATTGTTAATTGATTTCAAAATTTCAATTCAGTAATGCAAGCACGGATTATAGATGGATCGCCCTCGATAAGCGCGATCCATCCATGAACCATTCTGCCATAAAATAATTAAACTTTGATCGTTGTACATGTTTATATAAATGATTTGCAAACAAGTTACCTCATATCAGACAGATCATTAAAAAATCCATCATATGGAATGATGGAAAATTACAGAATTTAATATTTTAATTTTTCGTGTAACGAAATTTTTATATATTTGAGGCGGTCGGCAGTCAATTGATTGATTGACTATCATTCGCGCTCGGAGCCAACAGAATGATTTCCTTGAAGTTGTAGCACATTCTGATTTCTTACACGACACCATGGCGATTATTTAAATTACAATATAAAAATGAAGATAAGTGTATCATTGTATTGCCATATCTATGAATATAATTTTTAAAATGATGTATGCTTTGAGAGGGGAAGAATGTTCGAAGAAACGCGGATACAAAAAAGGTAGAAAATTTAGAAAAATATGGAATACTTTTTGGTCAAATCCGTCTATCTCGATGCTTTGTGTCAATATTCCCTGAGATTCCACTTGTACCATTAGAAATGCATTAAACTGACAATTAATTTAAACGAAATAAATATTTTTACACGAGTAACTTCGCGAGATATTTTATTCGGCGACCATAGATGTGTTTTGATGCAAGATGTTTGTTTCCCTCATCTCATACTTTGTCCAACAAAAAAACCAATGAAAAATATTGTTCGACAAGCAAGAAGTACAACCTTATGGTCTTTGCGATTTTGTTCATTTTACATGTCTCGCACGAAGAATAGGGAATGCGTTACCTTCTATCCCAATGAAGAATTTTATTTTGCCAAGCATGTGCCACAGATGGACCGCGTCTTATCGACGCGATCCATCAGTGACCTATGCTTAACAAAAGATGATATTTACTCAATTAGGATAGCAATTTATCGCGTTATTGATCATAGTGATATTAGTATTTATACATAATATATATATTTTAATACCGAGAATTAAAAAAAAACTTCCAGAATCGATTCACAATACCAATATCACACTTTGGCAATTTATAAATAAAGTAGAACTAATATTATTCAAAATATAATTGCCAACAACGCTAACACAACATGGAAATGTCATAAAGGAAGCTTTTGAAGCATTTGCATGATGAAGGGAATTATCGGTTCGTGATCAGTTGCAGCACTACAAATGTATAGCTTGCAAAAAGTAAGGACACACATTTAGGGCTGTACAAAATTATATGGAAATCAAATAGGATTCGGATATGTTTTTTGAATCCTATGAATTACTAAAGTAAAATTTTTTAAAACGGCGATTTGAACCAAACATCAAATGTAGATACAAATTCAGCTAAATTTACCGAAGAGCAGTGTACTTTCAGTTCACTTAAATGGTTCGTTAATAGATTTTACATCACTAAGAGTCAATATTATATTAGCATTAATTATCAATGACAAATTTTGTTTTTCTCAAGTATGGTGCACAGATGGCTCTCGCCTCAGCGGCGAAGGACATCTGTGCCTCATGCTTGAAAAAACTTGGTCGGTCAAATTAGTTTCTCATTTTAATATAAAATAAATATTGACAGACGCTAGCCGTGGTCTTGAGTGAAAGCAAACAAAGTGAATCGGTATGACGCCAAAAAAAACATTGATCCAAATCAGACGATTCCTATTGCTTTAAAAAATCACTATATACAAATGTATTCTCCGTGGCTTAGTCGGTTGAAGTTAAAGGCATTTCATGGACAGCTGACACACAGCAGAGTTATATCGCCCTTCAACAAGGCGCTTCGATGGTAGCTGACGAACATGATATTTACACAATCACATATAGCGGCTGTTGGGTAAAACAACACAGACCTTGATAACAAATAATTGAAAAATTTCCTCTAAAAAAAAGTTTGTATAATTGACCTCAGTGAGTTCGAAGGTGGTTGTATAAATTTGTTCGGAGTTAAAAATGCTTTGTAAAGTTTTAAATACAAACGCCAAGTCATTTCACATAAGTTTTACACGTTGTATTTGTCTCAAATAAATATAGGTATTTCAAAAACTAAAGATGGCATGTTCGTGATTTTTTATAAATTTCACGTCGACCAATTTCTATGTAAACTACCGACTGGTATTTTATGATAGTTCGGCATTTTGTACCGTGATATATGACTATTATTTCTAGTTACCTATGATATTTTTAGACAGGTGAGTTGAACGAGAATAGTAATATTATAGTTTCACTCACTTATTTAATATTGGTGGTCGCATGAAGAGTGCCATCTTTTACAAATTCTTGTTTAATAAAGTATTATAAAGTCTATTTTAAAAAATTCACTTTCATATTTTATGTTGAATAGGAGTAGAAAACATACTATGGTCCCAAGAAAGATGGTTTGATGATGAACCTATCGCAAATTTCAATTAGTCACTATATTCAAAGAGCCAACATTATACAATATCATGGAACAATGAACTATATGACATTATTTTTGATAAATCAACCGCAAATTACTGGGCATTTCATAGCGATAAATCATCTATCGATAAGTGCTTTTTTGGAATAGCATTTTATTTATTTTTATGCATTTGTTTATTTCCTGTTGTAATCACCATGTACAGCATCATTAAACATTTTATGGAATTGCATAGTTTTAGAAACAATAATAAATATTCAATTAGGATATCGAGACAAAAACATAATCTAGTAAAAATATGTATATATAACTGCCATTTACTATTAGCAGATTTCCGCTCCACATTGTGAATGATGTATCAACCCTAAACGAAATTATTATTTCAACTTATCAATTGCTCTTTAAATACTTCGAGCGTAAAAGAGTTCATGTCGTGACTTCAAATATCAGTGTCAGACAACATTTAGCAGACTTGAATCTGTTGGACAGAAGCCATCAATGGATCACGCCGATGGGGTCCATATTTGTGATGACAAATGAATAAAATTTCTGTTGTCAAGTTTGGGGGTCGGGTCCTGTCTGTAATTTGTAAATCGTACTGTAGACATATCGCGCGTAGACGCGAAATCTATCAGTGGCTCGCGTCCAACAAATTACGTAGTGTGAATCGTGATCAACTAAACTAACATATAGGTTCAGCTGATTGAACATTAAAGATTCTAGCATTTCAAAATCCTTGATATTTATAAATTTTTACAGTTTTTTATGCAATTTGAATTGTAAAGTTACCTGGATGACCGGCAAGATAGGCCTCTGTCTCATTTTGTGCCCTTTCGATGTCCATAATCGACTGTATAAAAATCAACACGCAAGCTATCGCAGTTGTCATAGTTGCACCCAGAGCAATAGGCCTGAAAAAGTCACGAACATATTTCATGCAAATGCCAAAAAATATCCATGTTCGTCAAAGGAATTATCTATCATATACGATCTGCAGATGAATCGAGTTAAAAAGTCAGCTTTATCTGTGGCTCGTGTAGGATAAAAATGATTGAAATTGACGCTTAATTACCAAGAAGTGATTAGGCATTTTTTCTTTTATGAAACAAATTGACAGAGGGAATTCCAAACTAATGAATTGTGGCAGGATGCCAAACCACGACCGAGACGTCGCAAAAATGTCACGATTATGAAGTAAATGTCACCGTTTGGACTGCGGTATAACACATGGCAAAACACGAATAAAAATAACTTTGTGTGAGTAATTTTTCTTAAAAATATCTTTTCAAGGTATACAGACAGTTGGCAAGCTCATGAATTTTATCAGAGTATATTCAATTCAATCAAACAATTAAACATTTGAACACGTTCATATAATTTGATATATCACGTACTTGAGGGTATGTCATAAGATCAGAATCGAACAGTCGTGTAGATAACTAGTAAAGCTGTATTATTACCAGCCCAACTGTTGTCTATGCCCCGTAGGTAGTGCCCATTAGTGATGGCAACACAGATATTTTTTAATCTAGGTAAAGTAAAATGATTTCACCACAAAACTAGGTAAAGTTTTCAAACTAGGTACCTAGTTTTTTCAGCCAGGTACCTGGTAGAAAATTAGATTTATTGGGTAAAATCCTAAACAGAAAACCAGGTAAACGTTAAACCAGGTAAATCAAATATTCTTGAAACTAGGTAAGTATTTTGAAAATAAACTCGGTAACCTAATTTTATTAGGTACTTTTACCAAGAATTAACAACACCAGTGCCCATGATATTTTCCACGTGTCATAAGAGGCTATACTAAATGGAAATTAACAGGTTTCAGATAGTTTACTATCGGCAAGCATATGCACAAAGCTGTTCATTCCTCGTTGGAATGTTTTCCACCTAGAGTGCAGTTGATGGTACTGCCTTTGGAAATCGCCCTTTGTGATATAAGTGACCGTTAGTTGAATCCTTCTTCGGCACTGCTTTCGGCCTTGCATAAAACGATTCTCAATGAAAAAAAAATGAAAAAATACAACCATAACCACCGATGGTAAATGCATAGGTATGTATACCTGTTCATTTCAAGGTTTTCTACTTAGAGCGAATCTGCTGGTTTTACTTTTGCAGCTCGTGGACCTTCGGGTGCGGTCGCAAGTTACTACCTATCAGATGCCACTTCCAACATTTATTTATGTGTGAATTTATGGAATAACAAATTGCGCCTAAACTCACATTTTGGTATAAACCCCGAAAAGTGTTTAGGCTGAAGCAAAAGCGAATCATAGGACAAAAAGCGCCTCAGATCAGCCGATTTCAAAAATTTTTGTCAAAAGATCTTTTGTTAAGTATGTGTCACTGGAGGATCGCGTCGGCGAGACGTATTCTATCTGTTACTCCTGTTTCACAAAAAAAAATTTATGATCGGGAAGACGCGCGTTCATAAACTGCAAAAGACAGTTCGACTTTCTGCATTACTTTTGTGGCATTATAGCGACACCTATATTCCTGTTACGTATTTCTATGATGTTTTAAAAAACCAAATCTCCATTACTTCATTCATTATTTACCATTAATTATTTATTAATTGTACAAAATACTCTACAAAAACGCGCATTTTCAATCAAGTGGTTGTGTTTTTTAAAAAGTCATGTATATTCATTTAAATGTTTGAGGAAATGGACCACAAATCTAAAAGTGTTCCGAATAAACATATAAGTCTAACATTATTGTCCAGTAAATTTCAGTTTTTATTCATATCAGTATTTATTCACGGGAAACCGTTTGACTACGGAAGAGCAAGCCAAATTGAATCATATTTTTATGAAAACATGAAGACAGTAAGGGACTCGTGGGACAATATGACCTGGATGGCTCTGCCTCCAACACAACGAACACAGTCGAAAACATCGCCTAAAAGGAGCTAACTAACGGCCACTCAAATGACACGGAGCTACTGCGCCCTTTTCTGTGTACTGATATGTTGGTCGGGAACAATATTATTTTCAGGGTTCGCAGTTGGTTTTTGGGCTTTGTAACCTGCAAATATATTTGTTCAATTGAATGAATCAAACTAAAATAACGTTTTTAGCACAGTAACAACAGTTTTTGTACTTGCCACGAAAACACTCACCAGAAATCTTTTGGACTTTTCATCCAACAGAACGGAGCTAATATTCCGCCAATAATCATAACCCAATAACACAAAGATATGTCGACGTTAACCTGGTTTAAATATAGAACTATTTTAGTTAATCGTTTCATGCATTTATGGAAGATTATCAATTTAAAAGATATAATATTTTTTATCGATATCCTCACTGAGGAAGGCCGGAAGCAGTGCCGAAAAGAGAGCAACTAACCGCGACTTAATAACCAGATGTAGATTAGAAATAAGTATCCAAATTGGATGGCTACACAGTGAAAAAAATTTGCCTATGGCACATACTTGACATAAGTGAGATGGTTCGACATCGCCCAAAAAGATACCACTCACTGTACTGTTTTGCGAGGAATGTTTTTTGCTGAAGGTGCAGTTACTGCCATTTTATGTACATCGTTAGATCGTTAGTTAGTTCCATTTCGGTGATGTTTCTTCGAGCTCAAAGATATGTCCGCCATTGTAACATAACTAAAAGGGTCAAATGTCAAACTGGACATCCTAGACAAAAGCAATAGCACAGGTGTGCTACGGAATTAAAATTAATACTGTTATAACAATCCCAATCCATATCATAGATGTTAAGCATGAGCCACCTATGAAACACGTGTCGTATGTGTGGTCTATCAGTGATCTACACTTGATAATACATGCTTTCAGAATTTGTTAGTATGTTATAAATCTATTTCAATAAAGAAAAATTGGAGCATACTTCTCAAAATGGACATGGGTCATAATCGCCCCAAGACTCAGATGGATGATAATGAATATCAGTTTAAATACATAACAATAGAAAATATCGAATATTACTTGTCTACCTGAGATAAAAGGTTTTGTATGTTTCCGGAAGCAATAAGAAGAAGAACAACACACACACCATACAATGTAAAATACACTGAAATATTGACAATAATCCTGAAAAAAAAAAAATTGTGAGTAACGTTGATGGGCCGCGTCTTCGGGACGCGGACCATCTTTGACTCATGCTTGATAAAAAATTCATCAAAACCTGTGACCTGGAGTCACCCTACGGTTATCGATGTTTGATCTCAGACTATGTTGTATTGTATGCTGTAGGTGTGTCTATTGTTTTTTCTGGATAGCCAATAGGAAAGGTTTACTTTGCATTCCACAATCACGTGATACAACTTTTGCACGTAGCTTGTATCCATTTACACATGTGATTATACTATGGCCACGCATGATATTACTATATACATTTGTACAAAAAAAACGTAAGATCTACTGTCTGTTTTAAAATGCTCGCGGGAGGACTGAATCATTGATACAATCATTTTATTAAACTGATACCGTTATAAGCTACATTTGATCAAAAATTGAATTACTTGGGAACTCCTTTGAAAGCATACGTTTTTTTTACAGTGTTTGATTACGGAGAATTTTTTGGGGGGAGATAATGTGTCTTCACAAGGTATGGCTACGCCCATATGCTTCCCTTTGTATCTAACATCTTGTACTATTCCACTGTTCCCGTGGAAGAATTTTGACACCTTCCAAATATACCAGGATCGACTCTCACAAGATGGCCCATTGTCAGATTGCTCCGTTCCGGTGACGTATTTAGAACGTCGAAAAGGAGGGGGGGAAATTGTGAGAAAAATTATTCGAAATAAAATTATGAAGCCACGATCGACGCCGGAGGCCAAAAATAATTCTTGAAAATAGGGTTTTATTGTATATCAACATAAAACAGATTTGTAAAATGGGTTTTTAATGCAAAAAAATGGGATGATAACGTCCAATTACTGCTGCGCGCCGTAGGCGTGGGAACTTTTTTAGATTCCCGGCGTTTAAAGGCAGTTAAAAGCCATTTTATGATTTTCAGTCGGTGAGGGAGTTTAGGAGGGGGTGTGATGGCAGCATTACTCCCCCTAAATACACTAGTGCTCCGTTCTATATAAACTGTTTTCTCTTTAGTTCCAATTATTGCTTTGAGCTTTTATGTGGAAATTTATCATATCCGTGGTGGTCATGCTTCTTTTTTATGCTCGATAACCTTGCGGTCTCTTAAGGGTTCCGTTAATGGTTCCACGCCGGTGCGTTCCAATCAACGACCCACAACTGGCCAAAAATCAAGACTATAGATTCATTTCTATCAAAAAGCAGTAATTTTTTTGCACATTTGTTATAGTGTGCTGTGAAATAAGGTTTATTTAATTTAGGTATTGCTTCAAATGAGAGATTTCATAAAAATTACATATACACTTTGTACCTAGAGTTCAAAGCCCAAATATACTTGATACGAAAATTGAAATAGTTTGAACAATCTTGTCCGGGAACCATCATAGTTTTCTATGATATAGATGTGCGTTAATAAAGAAATTAGCTTAGCAACTAAACTTTAGTTACCTTCCACATTTTCCGAATGCTTCAAAACCGATAGTTGGATATGGGTCTTGACAATGTTGACTGAGTTCAGGTCTGTTTTTAACAATAGCAGCCCAACATCTTCCTAACACTGATCCTGTGAAGGATGAAATCCCGGCACACATGAATATCAAAAATATGCCGATCTAGAAAAAGTAAAGTAATTTGCCATCGAAACATGGTGAAACAAAATAAAAAGCCCGATCAGCTATTAGGGTTCAGTTCTTCCGGTTTCGAAATGTTTTCTGTTAGGACTCGCTTGTGTTTTACATATAAATCTTACGCCTACATCGGTCGTGCCCAGCCAGGTTCTTGTCCCGAAGACCGATGATTCGACGCTTGATCGTTTCAAAGATACGCAGTAGCCACAGAGGTTTAGGCCTAACGGTTGTTGGATATCCCGGTAGCGTCACGGGCGGGTCATAGCAACAGCTTTGAAAAAAAGGAAAAAAACACCAATCGTCCCCATTTTTTCTGACACAGAATACTAATAAAAAATGCATAAACTTATAGAAAATGGTGCAGCCGGGGAAAACACGAGTGGACGCTCGTAACAAAACAAAATTCTAACTTTTGCTAATTGTAAGTAGGTATGCTGATTTAAGTATATTTGGAGTGATGGAGATGATTTGTCTTTAAATGTCTTCAGAATGACATGAAGAGTGATGAGCAAAATATTTTTAAAAGTATTTTTTAAGTATTAAGCCATGAAAAATATACTAACAAGTAGGAATAGATTACGTACATTGTGTCCTATCGGTATAAGGCAAGTAATCCACGTTTTAGTTCATATTGTAACAAAATATTGTTATAATAAACATATGGCGTAACAACAAACGTTGGGGTTTTTGATGATGGAAAACAAACCCATTTATCAAACGATAAAAATGATATCAATTACCATATTGAAACTTAAATTAAACAGTAATATATAGTTTTATAAATAGAACAAAATAGTCTACTAATTGTAAAATTGAAATTAAATATCACATATTCTCAATTCATATTTGTATTCTTAATAACATTGAAGACGTTCGCGCAAAAACCTTACTATTCCTGTCAAATAAACTGTTTTTTGTCGAGCATGAGCCACGGATGGGTCGCGTCGCCATGGTGACCCGATCCATCGGTGACCCATTCTTGATAAAATATAATGCAATTACAGTTTCTTGTTCCGTATACCTTTAGATACGCCCCTTGCCTTGATGTTACAGATAATATAATTTGATTCAAAACAAGATGATTTGTTTACATCGTTGTTTAAAACTGTTTTCAAATTTTCTTTCATATTACGACGTGCTGTCGACAGCTTTCCGCAAATGTTAAACTTGAAGTGTTTGCGAATCAAAATAACTTGTAAAATTACCGTAGCCTGAATAATTGTTTCGATGAGGTCGTAGATTATTCTACATCAATCGTAAATCGGTCAAAGGAAAAAAGTTTCGCAAAATGGGGTGGAGTTTTCAAATCTTACCGACAGCATCTCACTTGAACTGCATTCGTTTTTTTTTGTGTGTGTGTCCTACAAAATGAAGTGGGGATTCGAAACACATTGTCTCTTATAGCGTGTTTATATCTATATTGGTCAATTTGTAGTTATATATTTCTCATGGGCGAATTGTAATCGAAGAAACGGGAAATATGGATTTCGACATCCTTCGGAAGGTCACAATCAGGTTTTAAATAGGGCTTCGCAAAACCGATTCACTTAAAATCCGAATCCAATTCGAATATTTTTTCGAATGAAATCGAATCACTAATTTTATGTAGAAAAAACTTTTTTCCTATTTCTACTATTACGAATTTTCTCCATTGTGGAAACCTAGAAATTTATGCTTTGTTTGCGTATTCTCAATTGACTCTCCATGCCTAAAAGGAGAAACAACTTTCATATTTCAACGACAAAATAGAATCGATTTTGGTCAAAATTGACCAAAATCGTTTCCATTTTTTCGTTAAAATGAAACTTCTAGGTTATTTAGCAGGATTTTGTTCCTATGAACGATTCACTATTGATTCGAGTAATTTGTGCTTCGAAACGATTCTAACCTCCGAATCGAATTTCCAGCGTTCGTTTTAATGAGCTTATATACCGTCTCACTAATATCGCTTTCGTATGCCATTAACAATACCCATTCTAGATATTTTGGTACAATTCGACAATTAACGTATCTTAATATGGCAACCCCATACCAAACGATCCCCATTGCCAGTATATACATATTGGCATTGGCATATATCCAATATGAAAAGTATTTACCGATTCCTAATGACCCGGATACAGCTGGTAAAGAAAATTGTCCATATTATTAGTTTTCAATTGTCGGTTTACGGTTCTGGGCTAATAGAGTAATGGTGTTACACCCTTCAAATAATGACGGGGTTTAATCCCAAAACATGACATTTTAAATAAATATTGTCACTATAATCTATCCATCCTGTTATAACCCAAAACGCCCTTTTGGTTACAATTTTACCTGAAACTGGGAGTGTCTACCCCACATACACCTAGATTTATTTTTGGCAACTTTTTAATAATTGTATAATCCTACTGGACAAAAGCACGAATTCGGAATAACGTTGTCAATACCTACAGTAATCGCATATAGTCTATAAAGGGTGTACTTCGATGTATTTACTTGAATTGAATTTAACATAAAAATGAGTCCAAAGCAAACCGCGATAGTTACGAGGTTCAATAATTGCTATATCGGATTTCATGCGCGTCGTAAAAAGGGACTGAAAGGATACAATGAAGAGGTACATGATTTTACCATCGCCCAGGGCAGAAATTGACTGTACTTTTTTCATATCGATACAGTTCTATTCCATGTGTTTTGTGCTCGCTTAAAGTGCAGTTGCACTTTGCAATGACCGTTAGTCGGGTTTTTCAGGCCTGGCCTGGAATAAATCTCCATAAAAAAGTAATTTATCAATTATGAGAGATGTTCGTACAGCGATAATTTGTCAAGAATGAGCCACTGATGGATCGAGCCGTCACGGTTCGATTCATCTGTGGCACATGCCTGGAAAGAATAATTCTTTATCGAGACAAAGAATAATTTTTCCTTTCACTATAGTGAGCATCGGCTTCAAACACAAAACGACCACAATATAAATTCTCGTGAACGCTTTGTTAACTACCAAAGTATACACTCTTAATACAAGACACTTACCCAACCGGCATCTTTCACAGCTTTGGGTAATGCCAGAACGCCACTGCCTGTCATTTCACCGGTGATGAAAAGCACGGCTGTCACGACTGTCAACCCGGAAAGTTTTTTGACCGGAAGAGATTCATCATCCTGCAATCATTGTATTTATTTGTTAAATATTTAATGGGAAGTCATGATAACAGCACCAAAAACTACTTAGACTACTTTGAAATGACGGTCGTTCCCAGCTCACCCGATCATAGTCTGCAATAATTTTTATTCAATAAGCACGGGACACTGGCCATCACAAGTGTGTTAACGCAAAACTGATGACAAGACAACATTACTCAAAAACATTACTCAAAAATTGCGGTCACCATATTCTCATTAATTTTTTCATATTCTCATTAATTTTTTCTGGAAGATTTGTATATACTTCAACGCTGATGAGTTGTTTTTGTACTAAAAAAAATTCGATGGTGGTAGCTCAATTCTATAGGTTTCGACATACATATATCTTTATTTGAAAAATGTACCTAAAAGATCTTAATACAACCAAATACTCCAATTTGTTCTACAATGAAGTAGTTTTTATGTAGCAAAATATTTGAATTGAATTTTGACAAGTATGGTACAAACTTTTTTATTATCGAGTATTAGGACAGAATGTTTGGAAAATTTTGTTCACCATTGAATTTTCAAGACTGATAAGACAATGACCTATAATTAGTACCCTAAGCAACATTTACTATAACATATTGCAAAAGCAAATTAGATTGATTCTTGAATACCAAAATAAAAAATAAATAAAAATTAAGAATACCTCTACCTTTTCATACGGTTTATATTTAACTCCATTGCTTTGCTTTTCCATTAATTCCACGGAATCTCCGTTTTTACCATTGTATTGTTCGTGATCGCCCATGTTTATAAGTTTTTTCTGTTTAGTAGTGTTTTCGCTATAATTTATTTTAATTAAATAGGAAAATTTCACGACAAATAAATAACGTTTATTAAATCTTGTAGAATATTACTATCGACTAAAATATTTCAATGCCAGTGTGTCAATTTCCGAATTCCGGAGAAAACTTTTGACAAATCGACCTAAAATATTAGTTTTTGTTCATCAAATAAATATTTTTCGAATAAACAATTTCACTAAATTTAAAAGTATATATATATATATGTAAAATTGCCACAAGAAAGTATAAATCAAAAAAAATGTCATATTTTTTTGGAAGTTCGCTCAGACCAAGGCCGAAATTTTTTCTAAAAAAGCTACACTGTGCACTCAGTTTTGTCCAGAGCCGATACCACTCATTACAGAAATACACTGTAGTATCCAGCACTTATGAAACCATTTGGTTGTTTTTCATACCATTCAGTAGAGAATTCGTGTTTGTCATTTTCTTGGAAATTCTCTGCGACTTGAATAATAAAAATAGTTGAAGCTGAGGACGAGGACTGCTATACAATATGTCGGAAATTTTGTTGCCAATACCGAATGAATACAAATAAGCAATGGAGCACAAATCGGTTCAATTGTTTTTGTTAGTTTATGACATTTTGAATGAGAAAGTTTATACGGCAAATACGAAGGAATGTTCAAAACCTCGCAAAGGGCAAATGTCGATCTTGCAGCATCGTGTACTTTTTATTTTGGTTGCCCATGAGTCACTGATGGATCGCGCCGAAAAGGCGCGGTCCATTTGTGACTTATGTTTGACAAAGTAATACTCTTGACAAATTCAATATATAAAATTTAATAACAACTATTAAGAACAAGTTGAAAACATGTGTAAAATATAAATATTAATATTGGTATTAAAAAACGATCATCAGCATTTTATTGCATTTGAGAAAATATTTAAGGAATTTATGAAACACGATTTGGATCAAATTAGTACCTTCACCTTGCTACGAATGGGCCATAGATGGGTTGACCCCAATGATACAAACTAACTGAGGGGTATACTCGATAAATTCGTATTTTGACAAACTTGCACGCCTCATTGCATAACAAACCGATATGCCTATATTACTTCCTCGAGTGTAAAAGCAAGTATTTTAAAATTTGGCACAAAAAAAGCAATAAATGTCGTTTTTTGAAGTACTAGTTTTATGTTCAACAAAAACTTGTAATATTGTAGCGATTTTTCATATTTGTGACATTTTTCTGACAAATTACTAGCTTTTGGGACTTATTTAAAGTTGATGAAATATTTACTTCGAAATTGTCATGAATCGTAATGCTTTTTAATATTCTAGTGACAAATATTCTGAGAAATCCTATTGATGATGAACTTGGAACTGTGTAAAAAGATACATTGCCTATATCAAAAATATGCTTAATAGTGTTTCATTCATCATAACATACCCATCAGTGTCTCATATTTTACAAAAAATTTTTTGCATGATAGGTACCCAATCAATTATTTTTGTCACGCACGAGCCACTGATAAACCGCGCTTAGTCAGGGCTATCCATCAGTAGCTCATACTTGATGAAAATAATTCCTGATTGGGTATAACGCGCAGATACACACAGGTTGCATTTCCCGTGTTTTCTTAAACCACGGAACGACAAAGAAAATCGTATTGAGAAAATCCTACATACGCATGATTTTAGTATTCCAAGTAGTGCAATGGACCCCGCACATTCTAAATAAAGTAAACTGATCGAAAAAGCTTTAATAACTTATCTGTAAATTTTGACAATGCTCAAAGTTTAAAATTTCTACGATTGGTCCATACTCCCCTTCGATTTCATACCGGTATTTCTTAATCATATGTTGCTATGTTTTATGTCTCAAAACACCTCTATCTATCTCTCTCTCGTCCCCCACTCTTCCAGTCGACAAATCACATTTTATATCTCTTGTCGTTTTAAGAGTAATTCTAAGAGTAATTTAGCAAAACATATTTAATCGCTGCATAGAGTGACTTCGCTGTATGTCCAGCTATAATTTGACCACAAATATTATTATGTTGTTTTGAGAGATCTTGGGGTCAACAAAGATTTGTTAGGCAAAAACCACAAAACAAACAATAAATTACGAAATATCTTTTCGAGTTATCTTTCAAACAAATTAATATTGGTTTTGCGGTCGATTTATTGCTGTTTTAACATCAATTGAATAAATAAGCATTAGCAAATAAACTTCCGAATTTGTCATTGAATTTAACTTCTAATATTTAATTTTAAATTGAATCGTTTTAAAGCGTAAAACTATCTGTCGAGCAGGTAACATATAAAATGTTTAATCAAGGGAGGGAATTAGAGGTGGGCAAACCGATCAGTTGAAATTCGAATCTGATTCGGAAATTTTTTTCGAATAAGATCGGATCACCAATTCCATATTAATAGCAAATGTATCTTTGTTACTATTGCAAATTGTCTCCATTTTGAAAATTAAGAAATTCATAGTTACGTGTTGGGAACATTAGCTTAAATAGACATAACGAGGGGGCAATATATTTTTAATTCACACGTCATGTTTAAGAGCGTTCTGCTTCGTATCAATTCGAATCTGCAAATATAATTGCCTAGCCCTAGTTATTATGAGACTTATATTTACATGTACTTTCTCAAAATAAACAACCACAACCTTCACCACGAAGTTCATTTTGAACTTGACCTCACCTACTCTAAAATTCCCGCTTGGTGTAATCTTCTATAATCCATACCATCCCCAATGTCTCTCGCCATGATTTATTTCCTGACCAAACTTTCAATACAATTAAACAAAGCCTATTCATCCCGTTTATAACAAATGCATATTCCATTATATTATATGAATGGCTACATACGTAGGATAGAGGATCGTGTTTCTAATAACCAGTGAAAGGCCCGTTTGTTAAAATTATTTCGAAATCCTACTAAAATTGCTATTCTTTGGAACTCCCAAGGAATTCAATACGGATCAAACCTGGTTAAATGCGGACTCGTGCGCAACCCAATCGAAACCCAATTTATCAAAGCATTTTGTTAAGTATGGGTCATTGATGGATCGCGTCGGCGAGACGCGGTCTATCTGTGACCGATGCTTGACAAATTAAAATTCATGATTAAGAATCGCTTCATATTTGAGCTTGTTGAACATTTCAATTATCGTCCATGAAATATATTACCAACTTCACAATTGAAGTTAATTTTCCGCCTATTTTAGCAATATATCCCATTTAGAAAATTCATGAAAAATGGTTGTATATTGCATAAAAAATTGACTAAAATAAAATGAAACAAATAAATCATCAAAAAAAATTTTAGCATAAATTTTAAGGACTCTCCATTAACGGAAATTTCACTAAATACGCCGGTTTATACAGTCTGAGTGGGTCATCAGTGCGTATTCCAGCAGCCCCCTTGTGCTTACACATCTGAAATGCCTTGTTAAATAGCACGCTTGGTGACTCGATAAGTAAAAAGTTAAATTTCTATGATATGTAGATATTCGCAATCCCCTTATACAACCAATTATATACTTGCTAAAATGCATCAGTCTATACTCGTTACATTGACGGGTGCCAATGTATGAGGGGAGGGGTTATGTGGGGGTGACGCATCCCTTCAAACTTCAAACCCCCATATAAACATATTGATAAACTGCAGTAAATTTACCATTTTATAGCAGCAATGTTGCATTTCCCAAATTTGCAATCGCCTTGATGAAAAGATTTATGCATATGGAATGTCGATGGACCACGCTTCGAAAGGCGAGTTCCGTCAACCTTTGGTGATTGGTCGAATAAGTCGATTTTATTAGTTTTTCTTCAATATCACATAATGAAATTACTGTCAAATAACGGGGATTTCACTACGTTCTTGTTACAATGTATTAAAATTACAGAAAAAAGACGAACGTTTTTTTTCATCCTAGTCAAGATAGTTAATGTTTACAACTTTTTAAAGGTTTAAAATTGACCAAACCTACGTTTTTGTATTTTTCAGCCCCAAAATATTGATTCACTCAAATATTCTGCGTTTTCGGCGCGATTTATATATATTTTTCTTTATTCGGCTGTAAATTGTGTGTGTTGTTGGGAAAACTCCCACCTGCGATACAGTATGACATCATCAGTCTGACGGCCCAATTTCCCTTCGCCTCCCTAACCGAATATTTTTCATTCGCTACGGTCTCTGCAAACAGTTTCTGTCGCGGCGCGATTCATCTGTTACAGACACTTGATAAAGTAAAAAAGTACAAATTTACAACTACAGTCTTATATTTAACATAAAAACTATATTTTGCTCAAATTCTTACATTTAAAATACAGTTAGTAGTTATTCGTTAATGATTATCTCAATTTTTAGCAAGTGAATAACAGCCAAAAAGTCAAACACGGAAATATCGTAAAATCGGCCAATTATACACGGCGTCTACGATTGATTGGCATTTTTATTTTTCCAAGCATGAGCCACAGATGGATCGCGTCATCAGTCACAGATTATCTTCGGATAGCAACAGTAAAACATTAATAAAATTGAACGGAAGCAAATGAAAACATGCTTTAAGAAAAATGTCAAGTGTGAGACAAAGAGTTTTTGATAATGCATTTTGTTAAGCATGAATCACTGATGTATGGCGCTACTTAGGCGCGTTCCATGTGTGGGACACGCTTGACAAAAACAAAGAAGTTTTCTGATAGGGAAACATAATTAAACATAATATTTACAAAATTTATCTAATACATGAAAGTAAATATTCAAAACGATTATAAATCATCTATCCATATTACTGGAAAGACAATTGTGGTTATAGGGAACGATATAACATAAATTTGGATCACGTGACATAGGTCCGGCTCGAGTTTTGGGCGTCGTTCACCTCTTTTTTCCGCAGAAGTCGAAAGAAACGTTATTCAACGTCTTACAGATAAAAGTTGGTTAACTCGAATAGGTGATTCCAATCGATTCGAAGGACAGATTATTCGAATCAATCGTGAATCGGTCACAGAAACAAAAACTTGCTATGAATGAAGGGGAATTTTTCATTTTCAACGACAAAATGAATCATTAAAATGAAACTTTTCGCGCTTTGACATGGTGCGTAATTGAAATACATTACTTTTAAGCCTGTTTATGCGCGTATATTCGTAATTCGTAACGTGAATTTTATAATTATCATAATGAAGACAATAATAGTAATAGTAAAAATGGGAAATTTGGTGTTTTGGTGTTTTGTGGAAGCAACGAGTTGAAATCGAAAATGATATGCAATTTTATGTTATTAATGTAGTGCCTCGTTCAACGTCGTCTACTTAGTAGTTTTTTTCCATTTAGAAATCGTTATTTTGATTCGATTTTAAAGATATGGAACATATTGAAAAAAACCGCAAGTCACTAAGTACATTCATATAGTCCAAGCAAACGTTATATATAAACGATGTTTGTATGTTCATACTAACAAACGTCATCGGGGCCTTCGTCTCCGTCATAAACCTCAGTCGATAAAAGTCCCATAGACTAGTTTGCTATATATGTCTGATTAAAAATTATAAAGGCAACCTCAAGAAATGTGTCTCATACATTTACGGGGCGAACCCTAAATTTCGCAAAATTTTTTTTTCGCTGCGTTCCAGGATAAAGAATAAGCTAAACTAGCGAAAGCAAACGATGTATCTTGCCTATGTTTCGATTGTTCATACGAGCAAAGTTCTTTAGGACTCAGGGGTGAGTATCTGGGAGTTAGCACCTCCCCGGTCTGTTTACTTCGACGTGCGTACGGGCTATGGCATGCCGGTTACTCCAATCTTGTCCGACTTATTACATCTCGCGACAAAAGCACCGCGGATTTATCGTAATTTTGTTATATATAGCAATAAATTTCCAAAATTTCAAATCGCTTTATTGATGAGATTAATGCAAAGTATGGACCTCCTGATGGACCGCGGTCTCGGTCAAACGATAGTCGATAATTGGCCGAGTTTGTCTATAGTTTTATCAGAATATCACCGAATAGTATAACCGTCAAAGAGCAGAGATTTTGCTACATTTTTGTTAAATTTCACCATTGCTTGAGCTAAATTGGCGTGGATTTACAAAGCAACTTATCAGGACTTGGGGCCAAATCAGTAGCCTATAAACGCTAAGTCATCATGCAAATGAGAAAATAACAATTGGTACAAAATCGGGCCCCAACTTTTTATTTATTTGAAAAAGATTTTTCTCTTCAACAAAATTGCCCTTTACAACAATTACATAACATAGAGATTCCCTCTTCACGTGATTTTACCCTAAATGTTGTTATGACTTTGCTTACAATTTGGACAATTGAGTCTTCTTTTGTGTGGCAAATTGTTGACAGTAATTTTCAAGTCAAACCAGGGCGTTTCCCGGACACTAATTTACAAAGACATTTTCAACCAATTATGCTTGGCCAATGACTGAAAGTAATAATATAAAACCACAGCAAAGGTTTTTAGATGCAATGTTATAACCAAGTAAGAAAAAATGTCAAAACGTCCTTTGTCAAGTATGAGTCACTGATGGATCGCGTCGATGAGACGCGGTCCATCAGTGGCCCATACTTGACAAAATGAACTTTTTTTATTAGAAATACATACAATTGGAAAAAAAGATAGGGTAAAGCAATAAAAACTGGGCATCGTTAAAAATCGGGTCATTTTGAGGCATTACAGAACGACCGACAGACAAAATTTTTTCAAGTTAATAATATCATGAAGTTTTGTATCATCTGGTTTGTGACGTTTTTATTGTTAGGTAAGTCGTAACTGTAGTTGGCTGCGGTGGTGTGATAAAACCGACAATAGCTGCTAAACGTAATATCTCATGACGCGGGTTCAGTGCCAATATCGACGAACGAAAAATTCAAATCAATGCGGGGTACCCCTGTACGAGGCACTACATAACCTCCGAACGATGCCGAATAACTTGACAGGTCCCTCATTGGGTCCATGCTGAATAAAAAATCTAGAGGCAGAATAAAACCCGTAACCAGATAAATTGAATACGTTATTAATTGCGTATTCTGAATCAATGTGATTTTTATAACATTTTCAAATTACTCCTAATATGTTTTTTCATATATTTGTGTCAAATATCAGAAGAAATATAGAGGTTGGCGTATTTTAAGCATTTGAGCATGTGCTGATAATTATCGTATTATTAATTAATAATTTGCTAATTTGATTTATTTTACAGATTTGACTACGGGGCAGCAGATCATTACATCTGGACTTGGTAAGTACTGAAGTTTCGATATAAAATTCAAAATAAAAACAAAAATTCCTGCAGATATAAGATTCGCCCATACTCAGCAAAACATATTTGTTCAGATATTCTCTGAATAGTGATACTATTTTCATTTCATCCAGTTTGCGATGAAGGATTATGTCCGTTCGACAGCAGTCTACTGCCACCTGGTGTAGAATTCTGCATAACGAGAGATATGCTGTGCAATGGAATTGAAGAATGTAAGGATGGAGTTGATGAGAGAAACTGTGAAGAACATGGTAAGATCAATAACTTAATACAGAGCATTGTTGATGTATGTGGTCAACATCATCATCATTGAGGTAAATTTACAAAAACAATCTGTTTTAGATATGGAGCTCACTCGAGAATGGCGAAATCATCGAATCTTCATAAGAGGAATTTATAACATAGTGTAGGCAAAAGTTTTTTCCAGTAATTAGAGTAAAATTCAACCAAATCAATCGCATTTTGTTATTAAAAAATGACATTTCCACTCCCAGTTTGTGTTACTATGAACGAATTACGATCGATTCGATTAATTTGAGCTTCGGATCGATTCGAATCGCCGAATTAAATTGCCAAGTCCTAGATTCCCAATCAGAAATTTTATTTTGTTAAGCATGAGTCACAGATGAACCACGTCACATAGATGCGATCCATCAGTGACCCATACCTATTAAAATATATTGCGGAATTTTTTTTCGATTGTGGTATAGAAGATCCATTTAGATTATTGCTTATACCACATACTAATAATACAAAATTTTTAAATTCAAAATTTTCACAATTTTTGTCTTGAAAGACAGGTTTTTTCCTCTCTTGCCAAAAAAATATCAATATTTATTTAGATTTACCATACCTTGCATATAAAATAACTGTCTTTTTAAGGTGCAGAAGGAAAATATTTTTTTTCATTTATTTGATTATACTAACGCTTTTTATGCACCACATCTTTCGTTCAAGTTTGTGCTGATTTCTGGTTTGAATGCAACAACATTTGCGAACCGGACGAGTTACGTTGTGATGGAAAAATAGATTGTTCTGATGGTTCGGACGAACGGAATTGTGAAGAATTCAGTGAGTCATAATATTGTATTAGGCAAAACTTCGAGGGTGGAAATTATAATTTTTGCAGCTCAATATGTCGATATATTACAGACTTTTGTGAATTAATAAAAATTAATTAACGAATGGATTGCGGTTGAGTAATAATCAATTAGGATTGGGTGAAACCGAATCAGCTGGAATTTGAATCTCCTTCGGATAATTCATCGAATAGTGGAATCGCCATTGCAGCTCTATAGATCAAATTGAATGAATTGGATCAATATTTAATTGCACTTTTTCGGCGAAATTTGAAAGTTCCACTTTATTTGGCAAGTTTTTTACGATCCCGGTACGAAATTTGGTTTAAAAAATATTTTGTTAAGCATGGGGCACTGATGGAACTCGCCATCAATAGAGAGTAAATTTATTTCACAATGTACACTGCTTTTTGTTCCCACAAACAATTCACGCTTCTTAATTCGAGTGATTTGTAATCCGGATCGATTTGAATCACTGTATCCGAATTGCCAAGCCTTATAACACTTCTTTACCGTTATCTAAAATGCTTGGATGGAACGAATGCAAAGAAAATCATTCGTTTTAATTTCTTGTAGTAGAATATTCATTTATTGAATTTTCTTTATGTTATTTAGTTCAAATTATTTATTTTTTTTACATTACTCCAAATTAACATTACTTAATTTTCAGATTGTAGAGACCGTATAAAATGTAAATCAGTGCCTTTATGCATTTCTAAAAAAGGAGTTTGTAATGGAACGTCTGAATGCCCCGATAATACAGATGAAGAAGGATGTTTTGGTAAGTTCATATTAGTATTAGTTACTTCATATTAGTTCATCACCCGCGGCGTTAATTTTAAATAAACTGTGGAGTAATTCCGCAAGACTTTTAAGATACTGCTCTTAGGGATGAGAAAAACCGTATCGTTTATTCAATTATTGTGATAACCACCGCAGCGAGAAAATGTTCTAGCGAAAGCTTGGTAAATAGATCTTGTAGAATATTAAAATAAAATCCTAATCTTTTGTTGTTTGAATCATATTATTTTTGATCAAAATTTATTCTTTACAGAATGCGAAATGTTTCGGAAAAAATGCGATGATTTCGATTCGCTTTGTATATCATCCAGTCAATATTGTGATGGAATTGTTGATTGTGATAATGGAACGGACGAAGCATCTTGTACAGGTATATTTCCGAAATATTTTGTCCAACAAAGATCATTCATTTGGCAGACACAAATTCAAAAGAGTAGAACAAATGCGCATTCATCGGACTATGATATTGCTAAAAAATCCCGGAAATTTAATCTCCACATTTGTTTAACCATATAAGATATTTTTATACTGTTTCAAGGGAATAAAATTTGGCAATGTTTAGCTCTTCAAATTATGACAATGAAATAAAATCATTGAATATCAAATTTGGATATTTTTGTGTTTAGTTTTGCGGACATGTGTCCAGAATTGGTAAATGCTAACTTCTACCCCCAATAGGAAATTTTGTTCGTCAAATTCGGACTACAGATAGACCGCGCTTTGTTGACGCTACCCACCTGTGTTTCATACTTGACAAATTGTGCTTTGAAAAAGTATTTCCAACTGCGCCTATAAAACCACTTAAAAATTATTTTTCATTGTATTTTTCGGAACCCGAATATTTCAACGCAATCATGTTTTTTGTTTTCGTTTATCAGAGCGTTATATTCAGTCTACATTGATAAATATTATCAATTGTATCTAATAGTAAAATAAAATAAGGTCACGATATTGCTGCATTTTACAAATTTATCGATTTCCTATCTATGCGTGTTCGGACATATATTAAAAAGCGAATGCATTTTGAAAAAGAAAACTCCAGGCTCAACTAAAGTCGAAGTGATCGGGTTAATCGTGACATAAAATTGATTTATACATCATATGAACTGTTTAAGCGGTGTAGAACGAGGGTAACTTTATGTCACCGGGGCCTTTAACATTATCATTCTCGCAATGGTTATCGAATGGCATACCAGTACAATCAAAACTACCCTGTGTTTTGCTCAAACGTGTTTTTGTTAGTAATTGTATCTTACAAGGACTGGGCTATTCGATTCGTCAGTTCGAATCACTTCGAAGCTCAATTTCTTCGAATCAGTCGCGTATCGTTCATAGGAACAAAACCTGAGGTTGCTAAATGAACGAGAATTTTCATTTTTGACAACAAAATACAATCGATTTTGGTCAAGTTTGACCAAAATCGAATATATTTTGTCGTTAAAATATGAAAATTGTTGTTCTTAGTGTGAATTGAAAATACACTATAAAGTATAAATTTATTGATTTTTGCAATGGAGACAAGTTGTAATAGTAAAAACGGGATATTCGTAATTCACACGGAATTTGTGATTCGATCCGATTCGAAAAAAATATTCGAATCATATTCGAATTCCAAATGATTCGGTTTTGCCCAGCCTCAGCTACAAGGAATGGAAATTTCTAACAATTGGAAGATGCTTTTTCTTGAAATATTACAGATCGATGCAATGTTGATAATGTCAATGTTGAACGTCAAACAGATCTTAAACTTGAGTGCTCAATCTTGAATGCAAGTAAGTATAGTAAAATCATAATGAAAACGCAATAAATATTGTGAATTTCAGACCCGTCATCATGAATAAATCTCCATTGTTGACTAGAATTGTTCTATAAACGTTATTCTATGTTATTTATCATATATTTACTGACGAATGGTGCAAAAGTTCGAAGCTAAGGAAGTTTTAATGTAGACTGTTCCGCTTTTTTGACCGGAACATAAGATGATAAATCCATAGCGATATTCAATGGTTTAATTCTTATTTTAAAAAGATTTGTTTCAAAATGTAATCGCGATGCAATTCTCCGGACGCCTGAACCTCGCCGGACTAAATCAAAACACAGAAAATTGTGATTTCTTCAAGTGCGAATAAATTTTTGTCTTGATTATTGATGTACACTCTCGCATCTAGCTTCTAGTCGATAATATGTAAATATAATATAGTGACGTTAAAAGATATATTTTTAAATCTTCAGATGTATCATCAGATGAAATATGTAAATTTGGAAGCGATGGAGAATATTGTAACAATACATGCACTTCGTGCAAAACGCCCTTTTGCGAGTCAGCTTTTTATAACGTTAATCGGTATTATAAAATTGTCGACTACAACGGGCAAGGACAAAAGCCATGCATTCCCGGCGATGTGGAAAAATTGGATATAAAAACTACATACTTAAAGAATATATATAAAGAAATATTGAGTGATATATCATCACATTTGACTATGCTCAGAATGAAGGACATATCGTATTCTTGTATTGATCGAAATTTTCTTGAAGTAGTCAGTTCTGGTTTACTATTCTTATATTTGAATAAAATGAAATTAACCAAGGATACTTTACCTGTTCTGAAAAATCAACGAAATCTTGCAATTTTGAATTTGGACGACAATGAAATAACGGATTTATACGATGACGCATTTCAAGGATCCACTGGTATCACAGAGATCTCTTTATCTCGTAACAAGATAACAAAAATACAAAATGGATTATTCAAACATCAATTCCTGTCTTTGTTGGAATTATACCTATCATTCAACTACTTGTCAATAGATTTAGACCTTGATGGTTTGAAAAGATTACGTTTACTTGACGTTAGTCACAACTGCATCGAATTTTTTCGACCAAATGCATTTGAAAGTTTGCGAGACTTGGAAAGGATTTATCTACAAGGAAACCCAATAACAAAAATAGTTTTCATGCGAGGAATAGCGCTGGCATCTAAAACATTACTAGTCGTAGTTTCACAGCATTTGAATTGTACTTCCATCGATACACAAAATGAATTAAAATGCAAAACTGAATTCTCAACTGATGCAATAAAAGGACTATTTATAGATGATGTCGTTAATGAATGCGACACTAATTTCTGTCCTGAAAAGAGCGAGTGTACGAATCTGGTTGGAGGTTTCACTTGTAACGATTCTTTATGCAACGCTAATGATTGTTCAATCAACCGGCATGGCAGGTATTTAAAAAACCCAACCCTCCCATCATCTGCATGTGTAGTCAGTCCATTGACAGCACAGTGAATCGCGCCGTCCAAACATCGCTTCCTTTTGTGCAATCCACTTCAAACAAGACAGGAAAAAACGCTTAAAAGGTTAACTCAACTTACCAACGGGTTACTTATATGACACAGAGCTACCATAAAATACAAAGCCAGCAACTGCACCGTGTGGCTCCTCAGCCACAATATTTTGTCCACACACGTTTTTGTCAAGCGCCGCCGAGGTGCGGTCCATCTCTTCCTAATGACGTACGAAATAAAATTTGGGTCATACCCTACAAACGAGTTTTTTTTATCAACAATCAGCTTATATACAAATAATGTCATCATCTATCCGACTGGTATGGCCTGATATGCTCTTGTTTTTCATTTGGAACGAAATTTTTTGAAATATACACATTGTCCACGTCCGCGACGGTTCATCAATCACACAAAACTATTATCAGCATTATGATCTAAAAATTACTTTTGCTTTAGATTTCACGTAAATGACAAAAAAAAGATGATTTTTTTTTATTTTCAGGTGTCCCACTGCTCTTGGAGGCGGGCTGATTGATCTTGACGGTGCGTGTGTAAATCCGTGTACTTGTGATGATACTTCTTTGTCAGTGACATGCAGTGATGATACTATTGATAACTTGCTTCTAGACCGAAATCTGTGCTTACCACAAAAGTCTGAACTTTTGGTTTTGAGAAATATTGTTATAGACGACACTTCATTTATAGATTTGATATCAACTTTCGGAGCTTTTTCTACTTTGCGTTTTTCTGACATGAACGTAAATTCTTTTAATGCATTGCATGCTACAAGCGTAGCTTTTTTACCTGAAATTTCGAGTGTGGATATTATCAATTGCTCGCTGACAGAAATACCGTCATTTTTAGCTTTATTTGATTTGATTACGAAATTAGTGATCACTGATAATAACATCTCTGTCATACAAGACAATATATTCAATGCGAACACATTGTTGGAAGAGTTATATCTCCCCAGAAACAAAATGATTTCACTTCACAGCGACGCATTTGAGGGATTAATACATCTCAGAATACTAGATTTATCCGACAACAAAATTTTGAATTTCCACGAAAATTTGTTCTCAAGTCTGAAAAACTTAAATATCTTGGATATATCAAAAAATTTAGTTACTAATTATTTACCAAAATTGCTGGACAATCAGGTAAAATTGAAAGAAGTATACGGGGATATTTTTACCATTTGCTGCATCGCCGAATTATCAAACAACATAACATTATGTACACCAGAGGATGCTATTTCATCTTGCGATCGTTTAGTCGCGAATGATTCCTTAAGGGTACTGATATGGATACAAGCATTCTTAGCAGCCTGGGGTAACCTGACTGTTATCATTCTTCGTGTAAAAGAATACAGAAATGTTGGACGAACTATACAGCAGAAAACAGCAAAAATTAATATTTTTTTGATCGGGATGCTTGGCTTGTCGGATATTCTTATGTGTGTCTATCTATTCATAGTGGCCTCGGCAGATCAAATATTTAACGGCGAATATTTCAATCATTCATACGAGTGGCTAAATTCAGCAGCATGTTCCGTAGCCGGCGTGCTCGCCATTTTGTCAGGTGAAGTTTCCGTGTTGTTATTATCTCTAATTACCATAACTCGTCTCCTATCTATTGTACAACCTTTCAGTTATCTTCAAGTTGACGTTCGTATATTTTATGTGACAGCCGCTGCAATATGGACAGCAGGACTGGTCTTAGCTGTTGCACCATTTATGGGATTTGCATCGTTGGCAGGATATTTTTCAGAATCATCTGCAACTTGCCTGCCGTCGCTGTACACTTCAACATCTGATGAAAAATGGATATATAGTTTAGTCATCGTCAGTGTAAATCTCGTTTCCTTCCTGGTGATGATGTTTGCTTACGCAGTTTTAATTTACATTGCAAGCAAAAACAGTAAGCGTTCAAAACGGCTAAAAATGTCTAAAGTATCGAACAATAAATCGGGGAACAACGCTGGTAAAAAGCTCAATGCACGAGTAGCAGTGCTGGTTTTGACGGACATGCTGTGCTGGATTCCAGTGTGCTCTATTGCAGTTTATTCCTTTTCTAGTGGGGGACTGAGTGGAGAATTTCATGCTGTAATCTATCCGATAACTGCGATCATACTTCTCCCGATAAATTCAACGATAAATCCAATAATTTACACTTTATTGACAAGTACAAGTATATCAAGACGATTTAAAGCTGCGGTCGACAAATTCACGTCAGGGAATGAAAGCAGCAACCACACGAACGCACCACAAAAGCAATCGCCTGCTGTAAAACCACATCCCACTAAAAAGGGGAGCGAGAAAACTGGTAGTAGAATTGGTGGAGCTCTTGCAGCTTTACGGAACAATACTAAGCTAGTAGCCAAAGAAACCGATTTACCGGGTATCGCAAGTGGAACATTGTCCACTTTTCTATCGACCGAAAATGTCGATTCCGGAGTTAAGCGAATTGAAGATGGCCTCGACCAAACTACTGTTGTTGAAAGAGAAGTGGTCGACCTATGCGAATCCGGTTGAAATGCCTACAAAGTTCCAGTAAAAATATTTTACCAGAAGTCCATTAGACGCGCTTCGAAGGATTTAATTCCCTGCCATTTGTATGACAAAAAGGTGCTACAAAATGAAGAACAGAAACCGTTGGTGGAGTGCCAAGCATAACAGTGTGATACCAACTGACTTTCAATACATTAAATTGGACGCTGTTTCTTTTTATAAATAGTTTTTCAATTGATTATGAGATTAAAAAGCTAAAAGCCGTGTTTCAATATACTTGGACAACGTTAAACAAAATGGGAGCAAATAAAAGCGGCAAACGCTACTGACGGTATCTGATATCAGTGGTAAAACCTCTTTCTCTCAGTTTAAATATTCTCTTAACACAGATATTACGTAATAATCCGGATCCGTAGAAATCGAATTCTATGTGATTCGGATAAATTAGGAACGGATTCGCACACTTTTGGTTTCCACCAGGGGGGAAGACCTTATTTTATATGGGCAGATAGCAAAAAGAATGTACCATACCCAATCAAAAAAAAAAAAAAAAATGATCAAAGGTTCATCTGTCTGTAAGATGAAGTTTGCAAAATCTAATTTTTCATTTTTCATTTGGTAAAGATATGGCGTCTGATTTTGCGACAATACGGCTGTGCTGAATATATAAAGAAATATGCGAATACAGAGTAGTGTGTTCTAAATAATCAGTGTGTTAGTATTATACCATGTCATTAAGATCATTCAAATTCATGTTTTTTTTTGTCCCAAGTAAACGATTTCTTGCAAAAAGATAAAAACTATTTTCTATTTTGGGATTTTTCATGTCCCCATACCCATAAGATTTGGGACCTTCTGCCGCCACTGACAAACAAGCTGCGATCCCCACTCATTTCAGCAGTACTGGTGTTACAGTTGGCAAAAGAGCAAACCGAGCAGCATTTAATTGCTAGTGACTTTGATAAAAATATTTAAGACTAATATTAGTGCTTTGACTTTCCTGAATTAAAATATTTTTAATTTATCCACCTCTGTTCATCATATTTTACAACTTTTTTTCCAATTAACCACATTTCAGACGAATTCTAGTCTCATAGCTAACATACCGGGTCATACATGTCCGGTTTGCTCAATTCGGTAAAGCGTTGGGAATACGGGCTGCGCATCTCTGATCGTCATCGTTCGAATCCCTGAGGAATGATGATTGTATGCGAGAGAGAGACTTTAACGCCGCTTACGGCTTCCTCCCCCGACCAGGTCCATGCACAGGAAAAATGAGAAATACGATAATCAAAAAACCTTCACCCCGATAGAGATTGGGAACTGCTATCTGCACGGAAGGTCGTGGCTCGCCATACGGTTAAGCTATATTCTCCGCTTACCTCTCCCGCAGAATGAAAATGATATCATATCCTAATACATGCGCGTTGGATACCCTTGGGCGATGCGGTGTAACCCACACCCCTTTGACTGTGCTCGAATAACCACCCGGGGCGATCGGTGTAAACACCCCTATTCCACGAATAACCACCCGGTCCCTCAAATGGAATGGCAATGGAATGCAAAGCGCAAAAAAAAATCTCGTAAGCATTGCTGATTGCATACTGTGAAATAAAGTTAATTTCTTTTCATATCAGTATGAAAATAATGCTCTTATCACTATTAGAGGGGACATAAGAATAATATTACAATTTTTTGTAACAAAACTCGCGTACCGAAAGCGCGCAAAAATTTCGAACTTTGAATCCGTTTTATATTTTTCTTGAAATGGTTTTCCTGATTAAATTTCATGCTAAAACGGAGCTAAAATATATGAGAGTACCAATAATTTTAAATTCTTTACCTGTAACAGGTGCTATCAAAATTAGTGATAGACTGACTATTCCGTATCTAATCTCATCAAAGTCGCCGCCAACGAGACCATCGAAAAAGTGCCACATTTCCGCAGTTTTGAAGGCGAAAAGTAAAATTTATACTGTAATAGTATAGCAAGAGTTACATATTGAAGCAAAGTTCGCAGAATGGAGGGATTGATCGTTTTCCTCATTGCAGTAACCAGCATAATACCGGCGTTATGCAGAAATAATTGTGCGCCAACGGCGCACGAAATTTTTTTTAGTCATTTGTCGTATCAAAGCTTCCAAAAAGGCCATTTAAAGTGTCCCACAAAAAGGCTCAGATAGAATATTAGATGTATGGAGATGGGACTGGTGCGGGACTCCAAGCGCGTTCCCCATGCATGAGGGAGTGAGCTAACCAAAAAATTAGGCGATGAAAGCAAAAATAAATTGACAGTTTATACTCACGAAAGGCGCACCATTTTACATAAAATGCAAAATCTAATCCGGAAAAAATTTTTGGTGATACAATTTGGTGGCAGGAAAGAGAAAATTTGTGTCAACGCGAGCAAAAAATTAACGATTTTAGCAACATACGAAAAGTTTGATAAACACAAAGCCCTATCCGTCATCCTTCATCATAAATGACAGCCTTATCGAAAACCGAATACTCAAATATTCATTCTTATTCTTTTTCAATATATTCAAAAACATGTCAGAACAAATAGGAAAGATTATTAATTGAAATAGCATTAAATGAAAAGTATATAATCCGCATTTGCAAAAGTAGATGAGCAATTAAGATAGCAGAGTGTAAATTACATAAGAGAAGCAACATACGAACATTCGCAATAAAATTTTTAATTTGTCAAGTATGTGAAATTATTGACCAAACAAACATATTATGTTAAGTATAGCCCACTGATGGATCATGCCGCTGAGGAACGGTTAGTATGTAGGTAGTTCATGCTTGGGAAAAAAAAAATTCTGATTGGGCCCATTCCCTACACCGGTGCAACTTTTTCAAAATGCCTCGAATGAGTCAATTTATGGTATTTATACCAACAAATAATGGTAAAAAATTGTAAAATTTCCCAGTCCATTCAGCCAAGAAAAGAGAAAAAATTAATTCAAGTAAATTTCAAGCAAAAAAATAAAAATATCATGGCAAGGTATCGAAATAAATATCAACCTTTCGTTAAAGCAAAAATAATCATATTTCGTATGTAATTAATTGATATTAAAATACTGACATGGGAAACCAGTGTATTAATGAGAAAAATATGGCGACGTGCAGCATTCACAAAGCGAATTAATCCCAAATTAAATAATAACATTACTGAATATGCAATACAAATAGCAAAAATTACCCTGTAATTATTATTTATCTTGTTCAAGCATGGGCCATTGACGGATTGTTACAAGGTAGAACGTTCCCTCAATATACCATGCTTGACCAATATTATTTTAACACTTAATTTAACAATTAGAATCTCTATTTTACAATGATAACATTACTTCTGATACAGTGGAATGAAACACAATTTAAGTAGTGCTTCTAGTTTAGTTTGAACCGTATTTGAAGTCCATATACAAATACACTATACAAATAGAATGTTTTAACATTTTGGAACAAAATTGCGGAGATGTCATGATTTATGTCAAATTCCACAAAGCAAAATTTGGTGGCATATATCATAACTGATTCAAGAATATTCAAAAATTGAAATTGAAGTTAACCCCATTTTTTGAATATCCGAATAATTGGATAAGACATACCTAAACACAACACAGAGCATTGAGAGGTGCAAAAAGTTTTCTAAAATTAAAAACAGAATGAAACGTCTTCAGGGCTGCAATTGACATTGTCAAATCGACAATGTATGTGTTGAAATAATATAGCAGACACTATATGGAGCTATTTGAAAAGGTTCAAAATCGTCAATACCGGTAGAAAATAGCAGTGTTGATGGTTTTGAATCTTTTTGGTTACCCAATAAAAATGAAATGAACATTTTGGATACCCTAAGAAAATCAAGATTCTACCACACTGAAACTGGGGTCGAAGAACAGTTCCTTGTTTAAGATGGGGGACAAATCGCAAACTTCGGCACAGGATTCACGCATCTTAAGGCATGGTGTGCATATTTGAGTTTGGATATGTAAAAACAATCCAGTGAAAAGCATTGGTCTACAATGCAGTTTCAAGCATAGTTCAAATCATCATCATGATGATTCTTGGATTCAGTTCAAATCACCATTTCGATGATTCTTGGATTACTGCCATCTTGTACTTTATTATGGAGGTACTCTAGTGTGATGAGAGGTATTACGAACTTTTAGCAATATATACGACAATATAACACACTAAATGGTAATATTCTTTTAGTTGCTCGAGATGAGCAATAAAGAATACTTCACTATTTTAGAATACCTGAATCAAACAAATCCTATTTATATATTCATGATTAGAATAGTGAAACTTCCATTAAAATGTGCAGTTGTGCATATGAAACAGAGGAATAAAGAAACAAGTCCGCCAAAGAAGTTATTAACATACAAGGATAGCACTACATGAAAAATTTTCAAATTTCAATATGGCGATATATGAGATATCAGGGATGCAAATAATATGACAGTATAACTCTCATCTGTACTTAGGTCAAGGCCTTTCAAGAAATTTCAAAGAATTCAAATACTTTGATTTGAACAAAATAGGTGTATTCGCATTCTTAAATTATGATAATAAATTCTCTTAAAATCATTTAAAACGTACTTGATGGATTATGATGAAGAGATATTAGCATGAAATACTTAATACCAAGCACGGAAGTGAAACGAAAATGTTTTAGTACAAAACTGTCATAAATTTTCTCAGAAATAATTGTGTCTTGAAAAACACGAGAGCATAGCGTGCTCCCGTACAGGGACCCTTTCATTGACACCCCTGGTAATAAAAAAGGGTTGAAGGTGGGATGAATAATTGCGACAATAAAATTGAATCACTACACATACACAGATTTGGAAACATCATTTTTAACATCCTAGGTCACATATGAATGGCTTGTTGAATTCAGTTGAGGCAGTAACAAGGAAAGGTGGTATGAAAAACATAACGAAGATCAAATCAGTACATTGCATGACAATGCACGACCACCGTTATAAAGCAATAGATTTCTTAAATAAAAATTTTCCGCAATATCAAATCTGTAATTTCCCTGTTTCACAAAATAATGACAGATCCGTGTATACAAAATATAGAATAGGTAAACAACTTAAAATGCAGAATTACAGACTATAACAAGGGTAGCAAAGGGGTAAATATTCTAATAGACAAGCAGCAGACATTCCATCATCCATTCATCACAATCTTATTATCTATGATCAGTGAGGGATTAGCCACTGATGGACTCATGATACGTATTTACAAAACATTATTTCTGAGAGTAGTTCTTCGTTAGAGATATCTGAACTTTTGATACAGGACATGCGCCAGTAAGAAAACGTCTGTCTAAAAATATTTTGCAGAGTATAAATCACTGATGGGTCGCGCCGTCGAGGCGTGATCCATTTGTGACTAATGCTCTGCAAAAAAAAATTTCTGACTGGGACAGTATCACAATGAAATCCTTGGTACCAGAAAAACTTCTATTTGGTTCAAATGTCCATTCAAAGAACTCAAGGTTTAAAGGTATAAAGATTTTGTTTAATTCACTCCAGAAATCAATGAGACTTTATATAACGGATGTAATGAAGCGATTTAGAATAGAATATTAAACTACTTACATTTATCGAAAAAAGTTCAAGATAGAAACGGAATGCAGAATGCCATCAAATGCAATATTTAAAGGAAATGGATCCTAGCATTAGTAAACTTATCACAAATTTAAAATTACTAAATTACTTCAAAAAGGCCAAAAATATTTAATTTGAAGGGTTTGTCAAAGTAAAATTGGACAAGAGGCTTTCATTCAAAATCATAAACACAGCTATGTACTAATAACAGTGTTGGTGTTTTTGAAGCCTTTTAATTCACGACAAGAGATTGGTATGAATTTTCACGTCACTTGAAAGAAGTGATTCTGTCTGAAATGCAAAATGATTTGGTTTGATCAGGAATGTTAAAAAAATGGTCAAAACAACATTAGCCAAAATTTCAAATTTCTTGAGTAGTGTATGAGAACCAGCCATGATACAAATCTGAAATTCTAAAAAGTCATCAGATGTCAAGATGATTCTGAAGCACTATAGCAGATGGTGATGGGTGCCTTCTCGCAGACTGCCAGAATGCCAACAACTCTAACATCCAGACATAGAAAGAAAATGGGTTTCACCAGAAGAAAATTTAGAAAAATGAGAAACATATCTCCTGCTAGGAGGTTAAAATGTCTCTCTTCTGAGTATCCGCAACCAAACTGTAAATAACGGTTGAAAATTACCGATACTGCTGTAGAGGTGTTGATGACTTTCGAGTTTTTTTGTTTATCCAGAAAAAATGACATGAACCTTCCGAACGTCCCGGAGAAAAAAAATGTTCTGCCACACTGCCGTGGAGTTGCATGCTCATTAAAATTCTTGTTTGGGTATAGTCCTTAGGTTTTTAAATACATATTCATGGCCTTCCATCGACGCAATCCAACAATGACCCATACTTAACAAACAATGCTTTGACAAGATTTTTCCAATAGAAATACATTGATTTCTGAATAGCAGTTCATCAATACGATCCTCTGTGGATCAAAAATTGAAAAACATCGTTATTTTTCTGAACATAGAAAGTAGTAGTAATACAGTGTCTGGAACATTCAATATCATGGAAGAATTCGACTATACTAATGATTTTTTCTAGTCATACTTGGTCATGAGTATACTATAAATTGGCCGCACTGTGAGGCACAGTCAGATTTTTACGACCGAACGACTTATCACATAAAATTTATTACTAGTATCACGTTTTATTTGACTCTTGATCAACCTTCGTCGCTTCAAACGTTTTTGCACAGTTTGTAAAATTCGAATTATGAAGTTCTTTCCACATTTTTACCATATCGTCGCTGCCTAGTTTATGTAGAGTCATAATTTCTCTGTAAATACAAATGTCTTTTGGACGATTGACGCCCCAGCTTTTAAAACCTTTGTGATTCTGCGGCTTCATACCAAGCTTCCGCAAGCAAACACCAAGAAATGCATCATCGATTGGAATGATTGGGGTGACTTTAGAAATCTGCAAAAAAAAAGCATTGTTGAGACATCCAGCAAAAAAGCATGATATTTTTTTTTTCATCTTTACGATAAGTCACTTTAAGTAAGATGGTGAGCCCAACTAAAATGTACAGTACCCACTGACATGTCATGTTTATTAAGTTAAGTTTATTAAGTAGTCTGAATTACACAGTGTGTTAGTTTGAAGTCCACCCTAAACAATGCACACACACTTCGCCGAAATTTTCAATTCAAATATTACCATTGTATGTATACAAAATATATCATTTCCTGCACAAAGATCATGAATAAAGTATAAAGCGAAAAAAACTTGAATAATTACCAGATACTGCTGTGACATGGTCAAGATAATGAAAAATAAAATACAGGGTCAATCAGACAAATACAGCTTGATGCTACGATTTGTATGAGTATGAATACGGCTGGTCAAAATCAAATCATTAGGAATTCAAATTTGATGCAGATAAATTTTGAATCAGATTAAAATACCAATTCCATTTCATCTGAATTCTAAATCCTGAATTTAATTTTCATCCGAATTCCAAATGATTCGGTTTTGCCAAGCTCTACTTACACAAGGCAAGGGTCGATTTCATTCATGGCCCACATTACATAAAATCATATCAAAATTATATTCTGAAATATTTTATCCCTATGCAATTTGGTCCTTTAAAACAATACAAAACACTATATAGGAGGAACTATTATAAAATATATATATGATAAAATGTAAATGATTTATAATTTTCATCTAATAAAAGTGAAAGTGTTCATTCTACATATTTAAAAACTGTGAAAAAACATTTTCAAGTTTATATTTCACAGATTTCCCAGAATACGTTTAAAGGCATCATATCAGAGTCAACTCTAGTCTACAATATTATATAAACACTAAAAATAAAATTTTTGGCCAAAGGCAAATAGAAATGAGCCACTGCCAAATTATTCTAGTTCATAGACTAGTCAATTTCCGAACTGCAGACAAGTTTTTTTTTTATAGAAAAGTGTAAACACAAACTATTATATATAGGGTTGGGCGAATCAGAATCATTTGGAATTTGAAACTGATTTGATCAATTTTTCAGAAATGGATCGAATCACTAATTCCATTTTGAACCTTGAAATCCCATTTTTTATGGTGATATACAATAGAAACCTGATTTTTAAAAAAATTTCATTGTCAATTATGACATCATAATTAAACTTACAAAAGTTCCTCTACTCCCTCTTTTCAAGATTCTAAATATGCCACTGATAAAAACAGACCTAATGCATTATATTCCTAATGAATCACAGTATTCATGAAGTAGATCGGTAAATTTAATTTTGATAATGAAGTTAATAAAACTTTTTTTATTTTGCTGAAATAAAAGAGTTCCATTAATAAAATTTCCTATTCTGTTTGTTTTCCTCTTCACCATGTTTGCTAAGTTGGTAAACCAATCTTAAGTGCTGCTCCAATATTCCAGTTTTGGAAAGACAATATTGGTTGATTATTTTTTGGTCGAATATTTTATTACGCTCACTATAATTTCAAGTCAAAATTTATTCCAATTTATATATATTGTTAATTTTACCCTAATTAATATAATCGTGAAATAAATTTAACGAAAAAAAAGGAAAGATAAGAGATCTGATACTCTTGGTAGGGATTTTTGTAGAACTAATATTATTTTTCTTGAATTCCTTCTACAATCAACTAAAAGCAAGAGTGTTACAAAAAGACTATAAGCCGATAGACATTAAGTTCAGATACCATTCTACACACATGCTATTCCACATTGGACCATTACTGATTATGACCAGTATTTTTTATGAATGTTTTTTTTCCAGTGTTCGAAATGTTCATGCCATTTTCTTCTACTGAATGAAGAAGCTATGGAAATAACAGTATTAATGATTTTGAAGCTTTTTTCTGAAGTTTTTGTACTACTGGTATATCTGTTTTGAAAGTTTTCACCAAAATAGAAAAGATGCCATTTATAAAATATTCCGAATCATTTGTGAATATAAATTGATATTTGCAAAAATTTGTTTTGAATTGATCCAATTCTATATTCAATTCGAAAATGAATACGACAGAAATTGACAACCCTTATAACAATGTCCATCGGCTATATCCGCCGAAAATGCTGGCTAATGGTTTGTTACAGAACTTTTCTGCTATCAAAAAGCATGCTGTTATGTTGTTCAAAAAACCTACGAAAGATATGTCCTAATTAAAAAATCAGTTTTAAAATATCTCTAAATGTCGATGGGCTGAGAAAACCCAAACTTTTAAGGCATATAATATAAGCTAGTGCAATGGAGCCAAGGTCCATTTTTTGTGATTACTTTGTGTGATATTGCATCAATCTATAACTGGTTTAGGAGATGTGCAACGAAATCCTAGCGTCACAGCAAACCAGCACTGCGAAGATTGATGAGATACAGTATTTTAAGAAACTTGATACCAATATTCACAAGCAAAACAGGATATAATAGGTGGCAGGAT
The DNA here is from genome assembly GCA_963675895.2 of Styela plicata. Lineage (NCBI taxonomy): Eukaryota > Metazoa > Chordata > Ascidiacea > Stolidobranchia > Styelidae > Styela > Styela plicata. The sequence goes on from OZ023140.1 coordinate 20,486,335, forward strand.
CAAAGTCCGTTGTTCTTATTTTTTCATAACCTGCGGATGCGACATTAGATTGCTTGAATATAAGCATCAACACCATACCACCTGTTTATCAATAAGTTAACAGTTCGCAGTCCAAATTAAATGCAATTGAAAATAAGTCCCCACAAGAAAAATTTTGTAAAAGCACCTTTCATTGGGTATGTTTCACTGATGGAACTGATGATCCATCTGTGGCATATGCTTGACAAAATGAAATTTCTAATTGGGGTCTGGTATATTCACACAACTAGTAAGCAGTATTGCTATTATTTGTTTGATAACATGGTCATAATAACAATTATGAAATTAAATTAAAGATGATATATTAAAACATAAAGACTTGTAGTATACTTTTGATCATCCAAGGACCTCAGAATAAACTATAAACCTAATCTAATCTACATAGATCAAATCTGTATATGGTTAGGATCGAATTTGAAAGCTGTATAAAACAACCAGATTAATTTGAATCGATGGAAATATGCATCTTCTTTCCCAAATAGGATAATATATTCTGAATTCCACACTTCACATCCGATTGGCAAATAGATTACAATCCAATCCGACCACAATTAGTGTCATCAGTAAATTGAATTTTTGAGCGCATGATGCAAAACTATTGACAAATATTTTCAAACCATGCTCAATCGTTAACACTAAAACAAGCCAGAATATTCTGCACACATTGATAGACATGAGTCGCTAAAAATGCACTTTGCGAAGGTGTGGTCCATCTCTAAGCCATACTTGAAAAAGGAAAAATTCTGATTAAAGTTTTCAAACAATGTGAACTAATTATAGATCACAAACATTCAACTGGCTGTAATTATGAAGTTGTATTTGTCTGAATAAAATGTCAGAATTGTAAAAAAGGTATGGTAAAAAGAAAGTTTTTAGTACTCGATAGTCTTTGATGAAAATGTCGCTAATAAACGGTTTGAACTTAATAGTTAGGGATGCAACGTAATATGAGGTCAGTCAATAGAGTATTTTATTGACAGGCGTCTTATTACATTACATCCCTCTCTTAACAGATTCAATAGCACGTTCGATGAGAGAATTCACATTCTGTATAACAAACAGCTTTCTAATGCGATAATCAATTAAATATGTCCAAACAGCAGATCAATTTTTAATAAAAACCATACCATTAATGAAAACTGTGCTTTAAAAGTTAATTTCAATTTCAATTACAAGAGTTTCAATTTCAATGTCAACTTGAAAAACAAAAATGGATTTATATTCAGTTTCAGTAACATTCCGTGATTATAGAGCATTAAACATAAACAGAATAACACATGAGCAGCGGCCCAAGATGGCATATCATTAAGCTAATTAACTATAAATCAACATTGTTAAAACAGGTTGTGATACTTTGGTGAAGTAGCTGCAGTTATCGTTTTTGTCCAGGTGTAGCAATGTTTTCAGTGCCATGTCTTTAAAGTGATCGTAAAACATGTTTTTCTCCCTTCAAAGTGTCGCGAGTGGATTGTTGAAGGTTTGGAATCAAGTGAAGCTCGGATCGTAGTGGATGGTTTTAGAAAGCTGGCATATAGCTTCTAAGCCGATCATTACAAACCAATCACCTTTGTATGATCTGTTTTCCCTCCAGACACCGAAGACGATAAATTTGAAGGGTTTCTGATTTAATTTCGCCATTTCTTGTTGTTGTAATTATTGTTTATAGAGATACACATTTTGCCTAGCCAAATAATATTAGACCCCCTGGTCTGGGTTTCAACGTGGCCCAATATAGGATCACGTTCAGCTGACACACATAAAATAAGTAACTGAAATTTAAGTTTTCTTTGCCTTGCCTAATATCGCACTTAATATAGATATGGAAGTTTGTATTCATTTATATTAAAACTTCTATCAAAGGTAAGGTTAAGAATAAAACACAGCGATATTGTCATTATTTGCCTATACAAAGATCAGTATCAATCAGTATAGGTGCAATATATTGAGTCACCAGGAAAACGTCCAGTCACGCAGTTGCGATATGGTAGCTGGTAGGTATATACTTTAGCGAATAAAAAAACATCCCTTTATGATACATTCTTAATGTTGTTCATCAGCAACAATACCAAAAGATATTTCAATCCAAGCAGCACTTTAGCTTGTTACACAATTTCTTGCTTCCTACATTATAAAATGTGTGAAATGTGCTTTGTTCACAAAAAATTGCTCTATGGATGATCAATTTTCGAGTCTTCAAATACTCAAATTAACAAAATATTATTATACGTTGGTAAGATTTCTTCTGATGAAAGGCTTTTTTTAAATCAACAGTCTACATTAAAATGGCTAGGCATAGTATATCACTAAATGTCAATATTATAAGCAATGTATGCTATTGAATAGGTCATAGAAAAGTAAAGGAAATACTTCGCCTATGACCATGTTGTTGAAAATCCCCCAAACAATACATGCAATTGACACTTTTTCATACAGTATATGTATTCAATAGTAACAATGCACTTTACTTGACTATGAATGGCATCTAATTGACATGAACAACTACAATGATGAAATTAAATTTATACAAATTTTATCACATTGCCATGTTTAGCATTTTAGAACTCTATCTACATTCAACATCATGTAATTAACAGCCTCTCTTTTCCTGAAAGTATCGTACATCTTCAGGATCTTGCTCTGTAAAAATTTTTCCATAATACCGTATCGCATAAATCCTCACAATGTCGGTTTGCCGTGATACGGGTATTTCACGACATACCACCTAAAATGGTAGCAAGTTGATGCAATATTATGTCAAGTAACAAAAAAACGGGCATTTAGCCCACTTACACCTGCTGATATGCCTCAATTGAACTTTTACAGTGCCATGAAACAACAGCCCACCCGCACATGCCTGATTTTTTAACTACGTCGAGCCTCACATGGCTCTTCAACTGTCACAATGCTTTTTGATATCAGAAAACGGCTTGACATACCGGCATTTTGGCAGCGGCATGCCAGTACAAAATATACCTAATGCCACCCAGCTATTATACCTATTTTTGTTTTACCAAAGTTTCTCCTGATTGAAGCAATTTTACATGCTACTGGTGTTCAACATAAAAAGAATGTAAAAAGGTAAAACAAATGCAGTAAATTCTATTAAAAAATTTCAAATTATTTGTATGTTCAATATTTATCCTCAGTAAGATAAATTTTGTTTTTAGATCATTGTCAAAGTGATTCCCTTTGCAGAAACAAGTCAGATTATAAAATCAGATTTAATTCAGATACAATTGGCAAAGCATAGTATCGGTACAGTGGAATTGTTAAACACTACTCAATGAAAAATGTATAAAGAAACTTCAAAACAACCAAAACATTTCTAAGTAAACTCTAACATCTCCATCAAGTTTGTGAACATTATTAGCTTCCTAAAACAGGCAGCGTATATAAATAATTAAATTTCAAACTTGAAGTTTCTGAATTCTTAGTAGTGAAAGTCCTTCAATTTTGAGTAGGTACTCGGCGCCTCATAAGTTATGGCCAGAAAAAATGAATGCTACAGAGAGATTGAAATCAAACATGAGTCAGTTTTTGAATCATGCGACTATGAGTGGATTTCGTAAAGGTATTGATGATATTGAAACTTTTTCTACAGTTTAGTTGTTACCAGAAACTAAAAAAGATACATTTTATTCTTTTAGCAAGAAATTTGCCAATTTATAAAAAAAATTCTCTGATGATTTAACCAGTTTAATATTTTGGTAGTTATTGAAATCCCTTTTTTTGTTACTTTTACACTATACTTCCACAAAAATACTATTAATACCATTAACTATTAGATATTTGAAATAACTCATTTTAGAGATAAATGAAGTTTCAAAATCTCACGTAACCTAGGTTTTCAGTAATTTCCAGAATTCTGAGCATATTTTGCCGATATTGCAGGTAATTTGAAAGACAAAAATAATTTTAATTACAATTCTAGAACTAATTTGAACAAAGTTAAATCAATTTAGCGACCATATTACTGGATACAGCATATTCTAGGACACTGCGCAAAGCAGATCTTGGATCAGAATTTTATAACCTGAAAGGTTCACTTCAGTTCGAAATTCAGTTCGAAGACTCCCTATGATGCCAAATTTTTTAAGTTGGAAGGCCAAAAGTTTCTTTCCCTCATTCCGAGATACAAGTCTGGAACATAACGCAGTTTTAATTGCACTACCAGACAGTTGATTATTTTCAATTCAATCCCTTATACCAGTATGATTTATCATGAAATATCATTCCTTTTGTATATTTTCTATTGTCAGGATTAACTCCGGAGTAGGCAGTATTCTATCGACATGTTACTCACCTCAAAAATCTTCTTTGCTACTACTGATGACATTATAAATCCACCGCCCGACACATACGGCGGATAATATTTTTCTCCCCATAAACTACTAGGAACATAATATTTGCTTTTCGGGTCTTTTATTCTTGGTGATGGATATAAAACGCTTCCTGTAAAAAGGTCTTTTCCGTCTTCAGAAGTCAAAGATAGCAGATAATCGACAATGTTGCCAAGATTAACGAAAACATCATCGTCTCCCTGGATAAAAATATATTAAAAATTTATTTAGTGTCAAGACTATTGAATATAAAAGGTTTGACCTCTTATCAAACTAAACAATTGGTTTATGAGTCTTTTACCAGTCAGATATTCTTCGTTAGTTTGAGTAACTGAATGAAATGAAAAAAATGAAAAAAAATGTAGAGGGATAAAACTAGTACAGTGCAGCAATTGATCTTATTGACCTTTACAGAAATACATTTTTATGTGTTTGAGTCTGTCCCACTTATACCCAGCAAGAAACTAAAATAACAGTCATACCAGTACTAAAAGTGAATTTGTTTCGTTCCTTAACTGCTGAAACTGGAAACATGAGCTGAAACTGGTCTAAAACTAAAATTGAACTAAAAAAAAACGCCACAGAAATTTTCCTGATAAATTGGTAACAAAACGTTGCTCTCGATATAGCTCTGTCGGTCAATTTCAAAGAAGTTGCTGTTGTTTGAGTATGATGTTATGCTTGGGAAAATACAATTTGCAATTGGAAATGTATCAGAACGGAACATAGTGTCATGTGACTTCGGTTATTGGAGCAGGCAATATCACAAGAGAAACACTGCAGAAGGTTTTTTGCTTCATTGCACACTAGGACTTCTAACCAATTCGCAAAACATTCAAGTATGGGCTACAGATGAATTACACATAGATAGGTGTCAGTAATCAATGGCCCAAATTGTATGATATGACAAGATTTATTATTCAGGGAACATTTTCCATGGATCAGCAGTAAACATGCTTAATCAAAAACAGAGATCTAAATTGAATAAAATAAATTAGTATAACGAAATTTTTACATAGTGATGTGATAGCAACTAAAAAGAAAACACTTCAATTTCCTTCATGCTCTACTGTCAATTATGTTTTATTTTATGTCACCGGTTTTATGTTCCGTTTATAATGACCATTTTAAAAACTAGTTGTAACAGTTCCATTGTTTATCGACATGTACACAATTCTTTGTTTGTAGGCCTTGTAAACGAAATGCGTTATTTTACTTTTCTGTTAGAGGTATTTTAGGGCTCCGGTGTCTTCTCTGGATGGGACCAGAATGACATAATCTTGATCATCTTCGGGTATCCGAAATATTCAAATTATTTCTTTTTCTCCGAATTAGAGCTGGGCAACATGGGTGTATTTTGTACCGTATACCGGCCGCCAAAATACAGATATTGCCGGTATATTATAGCATTGTATCCTAATTAAAAAACCTTGTTGTGTGTCTTAATCAATATTCGATTTTTTAATACGGTACATTTACAGGTCAGAGTATACACCACCAACCGATATCTCGCTTGGTGCCAGTGTTCATAGATGTGTGCTGTAACCAGTAAGTGTATTAAAAAGTCTATGCTCACCAGCACCTAACTAGATATTGTACTTTCACTTTTCACTGCCTTATTCCGCGACAAGGCAGCCATATACGTGTGTTTGTTGTTTTGTCACAAAGCTCTAGTTAAGACGAGGCAGGTAAGCATGCTTGGGTGTGCGAGAAAGGTGAATTGTAGCAATCGTCAAAATTATTCACAAATCACATAGGGTTTCAGCGGTATGCCCGGATCCATACAATTGCGATTATTGACGCGACACAGTATTTTAGAAAGTAAAATACCGATATGTCGCTCAGCTCTACTATGAATAGACAATCAAATCTTCTAGATACAGATATATCATGAAATATCACCCATTTGTGAAATTTTCTTTTGGTAGAATCGATTTTCTTCAGTTGTTTGAGTAGCTAGCATTTTGCCAGTCTGAATGAGACATTGTCAAGGAACTTCTAGGGGAATTTTAAAGTGTGTAAATAGAATGCCCTCCTAATCATTAAAATGTTGACAATCAAAGCACACATTGTTAATTTAAGTGTGTATTACTAATTTATAACTATGGGAAATAGCATTGTTGATGGTTTTGAAGCTTTTTTGTAGATTTGAAGAGAATGACATAAATGCACCTAAAGAATAACTAAATTCTGAAAGCCTGATTGAGCGATCTGATGCCACCTTACATCCTGGTTTTGCCACATTTTATTTCTAAATTCCCAGAATTTCTATTGTCATTTTTCAAACAAAGGAGTTCAAAATCAATCCATCACGATGTGTATCTTTTGTTAAGAATATAGTAGTCAAACTTGAATATTTCAATTAAACAAGAGTCTAAAATACATAGTTTCCTGCGGTTTAATTTGTTTTCATTGCTATATTATTGTGGGACTGAGTCAAGGAGTGTGTGCTGAGGTACCATTCTCTTCTCTTTTTTTCAAGCATAAATGATGCAATAACTACGGAACTCATCATAAATGTGTACAAACAAAAAAAGGTAGTGCCAAGGTAGTAAGCAGTGCCCGACCAATGTTCGTTTTTTATGCTAAAAAATATATATCGGTATAAGAAATATCGGCACATGCTAAATATAGTTACCGCGCAGATTTCAATGTTTTTGGTTTGGTATAATAACATTGCAAGGTATGTTTAAAAAACTTAGTTGAATCATGTTTTGCCAATATGCACCGATGATTAATGAAGTCACTGGGGCATCATACATCTGTGTCTCAAGCTTGACATAATAAAATTTTTGATTGGGCCAATAAATGGGAGCAGGGATGTTTTGTTGTTACACGCCATTCTTGGCCAACCCGAAATACGCTACAAAAATGTGAATATCTAATTATCTGTTATTTTAGTTTCTTGCTGGGTATAAGTGGGACAGTCTCAAACACATAAAAATGTATTTCTGTAAAGATCAATAAGATCAATTGCTGCACTGTACTAGTTTTATCCCTCTACATTTTTTTTCATTACCATGTTGTAAATGCTCATCAAATTACCTATGCAACTTTATCACCCCACTTTTCTATAACCTTCAATCAACAGTACAATCAAAAAACGCCACAGGAATTTTCCTGATAAATTGGTAACAAAACGTTGCTCTCGATATAGCTCTGTCAGTCAATTTCAAAGAAGTTGCTGTTGTTTGAGTATGATGTCATGCTTGGGAAAACACAATTTGCAATTGGAAATGTATCAGAACGGAACATAGTGTCATGTGTCTTCGGTTATTAGAGCAGACAATATCACAAGAGAAACACTGCAGAAGGTTTTTCGCTTCATTGCACACTAGGATTTCTAACCAATTCGCAAAACATTCAAGTATGGGCTACAGATGAATTACACAATAATAGGTGTCAGTAATCAATGGCCCAAATTGTATGATATGACAAGATTTATTATTCAGGGAACATTTTCCATGGATCAGCAGTAAACATGCTTAATCAAAAACAGAGATCTAAATTGAATAAAATAAATTAGTATAACGAAATTTTCACATAGTGGTGTGAGATAGCAACTAAAAAGAAAACACTTCAATTTCCTTCATGCTCTACTGTCAATTATGTTTCATTTTATGTCACCGGTTTTATGTTCCGTTTATAATGCCCATTTTAAAAACTAGTTGTAACAGTTCCATTGTTTATCGACATGTACACAATTCTTTGTTTGTAGGCCTTGTAAACGAAATGCGTTATTTTACTTTTCTGTTAGAGGTATTTTAGGGCTCCGGTGTCTTCTCTGGATGGGACCAGAATGACATAATCTTGATCATCTTCGGGTATCCGAAATATTCAAATTATTTCTTTTTCTCCGAATTAGAGCAGGGCAACATGGGTGTATTTTGTACCGTATACCGGCCGCCAAAATACAGATATTGCTGGTATATAATAGCATTATGTCCTAATTAAAAACCTTGTTGTGTGTCTTAATCAATATTCGATTTTTTAATACGGTACATTTACGGGTCAGAGTATACACCAACCGATATATCGCTTGGTGCCAGTGTTCATCGATGTGTGCTGTAACCAGTAAGTGTATTAAAAAGTCTATGCTCACCAGCACCTAACTAGATATTGTACTTTCACTTTTCACTGCCTTATTCCGTGACAAGGCAGCCATTTCTGTGTGTTTGTTGCTTTGTCACAAAGCTCTAGTTAAGACGAGGCAGGTAAGCATGCTTGGGTGTGCGAGAAAGGTGAATTGTAGCAATCGTCAAAATTATTCACACATCACATAGGGTTTCAGCGGTATGCCCGGATCCATACAATTGCGATTATTGACGCGACACAGTATTTTAGAAAGTAAGATACCGGTATGTCGCTCAGCTCTACTATGAATAGACAATCAAATCTTCTAGATACAGATACATCATGAAATATCGCCCGTTTGTGAAATTTTCTTTTGGTAGAATCGATTTTCTTCAGTTGTTTGAGTAGCTAGCATTTTGCCAGTCTGAATGAGACATTGTCAAGAAACTTCTAGGGGAATTTTAAAGTGTGTAAATAGATTGCCCTCCTAATCATGAAAATGTTGACAATCAAAGCATACATTGTTAATTTAAGTGTGTATTACTAATATATAACTATGGGAAATAGCACTGTTGATGGTTTTGAAGCTTTTTTGTAAATTTGAAGAGAATGACATAAATGCACATAAAGAATAACTAAATTCTGAAAGCCTGATTGAGCGATCTGATGCCACCTTACATCCTGGTTTTGCCACATTTCATTTCTAAATTCCAAGAATTTCTATTGTCATTTTTCAAACAAAAGAGTTCAAAATCAATCCATCACGATGTGTATCTTTTGTTAAGAATATTGTAGTCAAACTTGAATATTTCAATTAAACAAGAGAGTCGAAAATACATAGTTTCCTGCGGTTTAATTTATGTTTTCATTGCTATATTATTGTGGGACTGAGTCAAGGAGTGTGTGCTGAGGTACCGTTCTCTTCTTTTTTTTCAAGCATAAATGATGCAATAACTGCGGAACTCATCATAAATGTGTACAAACAAAAAAAGGTAGTGCCAAGGTAGTTAGTAGTGCCCGACCAATGTTGGTTTTTTATGCTAAAAAATATATATCGGTATAAGAAATATCGGCACATGCTAATTATGGTTACCGCGCAGATTTCAATGTTTTTGGTTTGGTATACCGGTAATAACATTGCAAGGTATGTTTAAAAAACTTAGTTGAATCATGTTTTGTCAATATGCACCGATGATTAATGAAGTCACTGGGGCATCATACATCTGTGTCTCAAGCTTGACATAATAAAATTTTTGATTGGACTAATAAATGGGAGCAGGGATGTTTTGTTGTTACATGCCATTCTTGGCCAACCCGAAAAGCGCCACAAAAATGTGAATATCTAATTATCACCAAAAATTGCTAATATCGATATTAGGTATATCGGCCAAGGTCGGTTCCGGGAAGCCAGTACATCGGTCAGGCCCTAGTCGATAGTGTGAAGGAAGTTTGATGAATTTCAGCGAAAAGTCTATAAAATTATATTATTTCAAATTTCTTAATTCATTATGACATGATGCTTTCTGGAACAAAATCATGATTTATGTAAAATTTTGTATCTCATCATTAAGTATCATTAAGTTTTAGCATCACAATATGCTAAAATAGGTAGTCTATAACAAAATACAGTAATAAAAACTTTCGTTTGTATTCTGTCTGATGTAAAAAATTTCATATATATTTTTTTAAGATTAACAAAAATGTAATATAACCATATAGGAATCAAAAAAAATGCTCAGCACTGCTACAAAATAGTAGTGTGAATAATTTTCAAATTAATTATTAATTTTTGGATTCCTATCTGATAATGAAATCTTTACCATGAATTTTCATAAAATATTGCCCCTCTGTTAAAATGATTTTTCACATGATAATATTCTGCCAATAATTAAATATACATATATACCTTAAATATATACTTGACTTGTGAACAATATGTTGTCATCCATCTCATAAACATGATATCTTTGATAGTGAGATTGCGAAATGAATCTTGAAAATCCCCTTGTATTATGTCATGGTATTCATTTTGCTCCATTTCTAATAGTGCTTGCTTTTTTTTCGTCATTACCCCTTGCTAACAGGAATATTCTGAAGAAAAAGAAGATTCTTCGTGGATTAGACCACTGGAAACATGAAATTTTTTATCATTTTTTTTCTTTGATTTTGTGGTCCCTTCATCCTCAGCAAGAGCTGATACCAGAAGCCTTTCACAAGAAAAAGAGGTCGTATTTTTGGAAAACTGTGAAAACGACTACTCTACTACTGGAAGACACCTAAAGAAAATAGGTTTCATGGAGGGATTCAAGCAAGCCCACCTATTCACACCTTTAGATAGAGTAGTATACACGGGTCCACAAAACAAGAGTTCAAAGTTCGAACCTGACAGGATTCAAAGTACCATATTTTGTTTTTTGATTATTCATAAAAAGATATTCATTTAGCAACGAAAGCATGATATATAAACACCAAATTTTGTAAAATTTCATTTCAACGAATTTTAGATTCGACATAAATCCTGAATTTGCTGCAACATGGACAAAAAATGTTCAAATATCAGCAATTTTAGTCTGAAACCTTGAAAAAGTTTTCCATTCATGAATTTCAAATTCTTCTTAAACTAAACAATAATAACAACCATACTTACCGCCTCATATTTAAACCTTTGAATAAAGTTTCATTTCCCCATGTAGCTCTAATTGCTCTCCTTCGATCAAATTGTGCAGTTGTTGACTTGACAATAATCAAAAGAAACACTGGAACAGGATCTCCTTTGTCATTTTTGCACTTGTTTGGTTCATTGTACAAAAATGGATAATATTTTTTCTGAAAATTTATTAAAAAATTGTTAATCAATATTAACTTACTCAACTGAGTGCGAATAGATTGTAAAGCTTCAAACTGATATAGCTAGAATAGAATAGGATTTCATTTTTATCTTGCAGGAAAGGAAATATGAGATTCAGGCTTAACCATTATGGCGAAGCATGGTCTCTCATGCAAACAATAGTGCCGAAACGGGAGTGGTATTCGGCTTGACATTTTACATGTGCTCATGGTTGGTGAAAATTTCCGTAAGCAGCGCTTACGTGAAACACCATGCACCGGCATGGCATCCTGCAGACCTCTCGCATATGATCATTTCACACAGGATTTAAACTTATGTTAGGGTAACCAGAGATGCGTAGTTCCAACCATATTCTCAATAGGCAATTGAGGCCACCGGGTAAATTCTTTATCTTTCCTGGACTTAACTGCTTATGCTGTCGAAAAATAGTGCGTTTAATATTTACATTTGACAGATTAAAGAACAGCACCTAGTATTCTTTAAGTAATATAACAATTAAAAACAGTTGAACCAAAAAAACTTGTATTAACTAGGTTTTATTAAGCTTCATTAAGTCAGAATTTATAAAAAATATAGATGCTATATTCTTCGCATTTCAAAGAAGTGTGTGTCTGTGTGACATGGCTACTCTGTTGATTTTTTTATTGCACATGACTAGTTGCAATGCATGCCTATTGCATCTAAATACGAAATTTTATGTTGCAAAGCATGAGCAACAGATGGTCATGCCTGAGCGACATGTTACAAAATTTTTTCGACTGGGTCAACAGCATAACTTAAAATTTGCCATCGAATATCAGAACTATTAACTGTATTTTCATTTGAACTGCCAACATATACGTGCAACTTTGTTTTGTATGATGTAGTTTTATCTCTAAATAGTGAACATTGCATGAATAATGAATTTGATTCTGAAATAAAATGACAGAATATTATAATAATATGTCATATTTACACAATAGAGAATGAGTGACCTTGCTCAAAATCGAATAAATAAAACATGTTGAAATTAAGATTTAATGAACAAACCCCATTATTAATAATATGTTCATACAACATTTTCTGTGGTTTATTTATTATACCTGAGAATAGTCCAACTGAGGTTCTTCCTCCTTGGATTTTTCAGGTTCTTTTTCCTTTTCAACTGTTCGTATTACTTTATTATTCAACTGCGAAGCAGATAGCCTTTGTTGCTCTTGAAGAATCCTCACAGTGTTACTCAGTTCTCGATATCGAAGCACAAAATAAAACATATTTGCACTGAGCAATATTCCAATTAAAAGTTTTAAGATTGAAATTCTGCGATTCCATATAAGAGTTGAAGCGTCGCTGTTCCCTCTCATCATGAAAGTTGGGCCAAGTTTTAGTAAAAAAAAGTCAAGGCAAATACAGAGTCTATGAGTGTGTTTGTGCTTCAAATGTAATTCAGCAGTGATCCTACATTATCATTAGACAACTGACCATCTCATTCTTTAAAATCTGCATAAACTAAAGTATATATAAAAATAAAAGACAAAAGAGGAATTATTTTTACTCTATTTTGTCAGTCAAATTCTAAATGCCCTTATGTCCATCTTTTTAAAAATTTAAGATCTTGAGAAAATCGTTCATTTCAAAAAATTCACACTCGTATATATTTATTGAAAGTGAATATAATTTTAGACACTACTGCATCTGTGTACTGCACACCTGGGCAGCATACAGGGTTTTCGAGTGGGACTTTATATTTGTTTTTATACAAACATGTTCGGACATAGATGTTAGGTTACTGAAATTCCATTTATTTCTTAAAATTGGAGTGGGATTATTGGGCGATCCAATGAGCATAATGGATTTTTCTTCTTGAAATTTGTCTTTTCAAGAGGACTGCTACTGATTTGGTGCCAATTATACTTACAATTTAAGCTTAGAGACCATATAAAATAACCTGGTTTACAATTTTTAAAGAAATTTTTCAACAACCAGATAAAGATAATAATAGAATTGGAGATAAACTGATGTTATTTGATACTCGACAGACTTACTACCCTTTCTAACAATATTCATCGATTTTTGGTGGTTTAGAATTTAGAGAACAACGGCTTGCATTTATACCTCATCGCATATGTCAGAAACAATACCGGTATTAAATTTACATGCATTCAGAGCCAAGGAAATAAACAAATTACAAACCCAAAATGATGTCATAACGGCCTAAAACATTCACCAAATTGTTTATTAACAGCAGCAACCCGAACAAAAATGTAATATACCGATACGGTAGCTTAGCTGACATGGTTGAGCTGATAAATGCATATGTAAAATGCAAAATGTTTAACGAATTTCACTTGTTTCCTGTTTCGGTGTACACATCTCTTGTCAGTTGATTGGCAGTCAAATATGAACAAGAATTTTATTAATGTATTCAAGTATGATTTCAGAGGTCAGAGCGTATTTAGAGTCTTTATGGCCATGGTACTCAACTTAGGGGTGTCTAACAATACATCCAAATTTCATGATTGTGCTACCTTTTAAAGGTATCATTGTACTAAACTTCACTAAACCCGAAATTTCTTCCACTTAGGCTAAAGGAGGGGGTGAAAGAGTCACTTAAATGCTAAATACGAAAGTGAAGGAGTGGTTGGTGGATGGGTGGAATCCTGAGTCACTGAAATGTCGAAACTGAAAGAAGTGGCTTAAATTTTTTCCCCCTAAAGGATGGGGTGGAAGAGAGAACCACAACCTCCCTTTAACAAATCCTTCATATTGGTAGACATATACATTTTTCATTGTATTGTGTTCTAACTGTATTTCTTTATTTAACAGTTACTTAAATGCTAGTAACATTTATTTGTTAACTTTTAAAACATCTTATGATGAAAAGATAGTGTTTGTTCAATATTCAACTAGGCTAGATCGATTTTGGTTTGCGAGCTTGATTAGTTATTCAGTAACAGCAAACGAGGTGGGCAACTTTGGTAATATCATGACTTAAAAAAATCAATTAAAAAAAAAATTCAAGCTCAATATTCGTGCTTTTCATGCTTCTTTTCATGCTTCGACTTCTTCGAAAGAAAAATATTTTTTATTTGCCCAACTTGACCTATCATATTTTATAACTTCTTTTTCAATTCACAACATTGCATACGAATTCCATTTCCATAGTGTTACGCAATATAGCCTAACTGAAAATAATGCTCCTCTCAGTGATGCAAAAATTTGTAATGTTAGGTTTAGGGCGGACGTAAAAAATAATATTAAAATTTTTCTGTAACAAAACTCTGTCCTTCCCTTACAAAACATTGGGGGGCCATGTCCCCTTCCCCCGGTTCTATCACCACGTGCATATTTCTATTGACCCCATTTCATATTTTCCTTGATATAGTTTTCCGGATTGAACTCCATCTTTAAACAGTAAAGAGAGCAAAAAAATATGGAGGAATAACGTAATTTTAAATTATTTTCCTGTAACATATGATATTGAAAATAGTGATCAACTAGCCTGTAACTAATCTAATCAGAGATGCCCGTCCTACCCACGTGAGTCCACTAAAAAACAGCCGTATTTCTGCGTTTTTGAAGGTGAAAAACAGAACACAACTCCTTAATCTTTGGTATGATTCGATTGTACGATACCATATTATTTTAAATTTATAATTAAATATTGAAATAACAAATCATAACTAATAGTCTACTATTAGTAATAATGTTTCCCAAAAAAAACAATTTTCTTGTTTTTATGCCTGCGAAGTTGTAAAATACTACGGTACAGGCCTACAGTACAAAATGAACGACTCATACCAGCATAATGGTGCTAGGTTAGCTGAATCGGTGAAGCATTGGGAATGCGCTTCGAGTTACCCATGGTCATGATTCCTGTGAGGGATGATGATTATATTCCAGACGTCCACTGGACACTTTGTCAGTGCATAGTGGTTCACAGGGTGGATCCCGTACTGTACAGTGCATAGGCACGGCTTCCTCCACCAACTAGGTCCACACAGAGGAAAAATGAGGAATATAATAAGCCAGAAAAACCTTCACCTCCACAGTCCAGGTGTCTGCGTGAAGAGGTCGTGGTTCGCCATATGAGCAAGCTGTATTCTCGGCTTTCCTCTCCCACAGGATAAAGATGAAATACTATCCTACTAACAACAATCTGCCAATGCATAACACTGTAATCGCCAAGTAGATCAACACTCTTATTCCCGGTTGAGTGTGGGCTGGCGTAATCTCGATCCTTCTGACCACTGTACAGTGTAACTCAGGGCTTCCCAAACTTTTTCGCTTGTGACCCCTTTTAATCTCCCAAAATTTTCCTCGACCCCCTTCATGGTTAAAATGATAAGCAGTGTGGAATATACACTTGTGACATTTATTGAAAAGAAAGGACTAAATTCAAGCTACCGGTATTTAAAACCTATTACTAAAATGATAAGCAGTGCGAAATATAGCCTACATTTATGACATTTATTCTGTATTGAAAGGCAAAAGTTTAAGACCAAGTATCAACACATCAGTACAAATGAAAATATTTCATTTTTTATGGTAACCAAACACTTGTGACCTAATAATCTGCTGAATTCAAAGTAAATTCTATTTTTGAACTTTATATAGCATTCTCATGTAGGTAAGTTTTGCTCTTTGTAAACTCACAACCTGATGGTGTTTACTTATGAGCTTCCTTAAAAACGAGCAAAAATAAAGCTATTTCTGCGGAAAAACGAGATCGGATAAACCTATTAAAAGAAGAAGGGTATACAGAGCGACAAGTATCCATCAGGCTTGCCGTTAGTAAAACTGCTGTGCATCAGGCTATACGTTAGTTAAGTTTAAAAAACGAAAAATAGCATATGCTGTATGCAGTACCGGTACCGGTACGTACCGTACTACATGTAAAATTGGGATACACTCCGCGATCCCTGAAGTTCGTTACCGTACGGTACGCGACCCCCAGTTTGGGAAGCTCTGGTGTAACTTACCATAAGTTAAGCTCTAAACAGGCCAAGAGTATCCTCCTATCGAAAAAGATGAAAATGCGAAGCTCTGGCACCAGCCTAGCCTGCGTGCGTCACTTGCCTACTCTTACCGGTACTCTGTACAGTGCAGAGTGTATACTCCCCACACCGCACAGTACATAATCACATAGACTGCAGAGCACAACAGTATCGTGCGGGAGTGTGCCACAAACTTTCAACTTTTTATCAACTATGTGACGTCATTCCCACTACATTCCAGAACGACGACCAACAACAGAGTGATTTCAGAGTTATAACGACTCTTGTGACGACACGAACACAGAGGCAGAACTGATCGAACTAGGCCTACCTGGCCTTTGTCCACAAAAATAACCCAAATGATAACGGTGTAAAATTTGAATTCTATCCGTTTTTCAAGATGTTTTGATTAGAAAATAGCGTAAAAAAGGTTTTATGATTTATGTTTTGTTGGTAAAAAAAAGGCAGACACAAGTTGGCGATACAAAGCAACGAATATTTTGGATTTCTTACTGCCCAAGCATTGGCCATCTATGATATATTGTCTCAAGCGATAAATTTACTTTATTCTATAATTGAAAATGAAAGGCTTGTTTTCTTGATCTCTTTGTATAATCAGTGAAAGTGCGTGTGTTTAAGAGGTGGATTCGTGACAACTTTTAGTGCGATGTCTGTACTGTACTATATCAACTAAAGTCAATCTTTTAGGGTTTTTGTCCAACCTCGTTATCTTCTACTGCAATCTGTTTGTGGAGGTTTAGTCCGCTACCTTCCGCGAAATTTCAGAAAGAATTCAATTTGTTACCGGAAAAGTAGTCACTTTTCCATTTTTGTAGACAATATGTATAATTCATGCATGAGTTTGTGCTAAAAGTGTTTTTCTTTTAAATTTGCTAACGTTAGAAATGAAGTTTTAAGAATTTCAAGGGAATATTTAGTTAATCTAAATTAAAATCTACTTGAATACGAGAAATAAAGAAATGGAGAATGGAACATCAAACACAATACCTCGTGTATCGCACAAGAAGCTGCAACGAGAGCATTCCAAATGCAGTTCTAAACTAAGATGGAACAATGTAAAGACAGAAGTTACAAGAAAATCATTGTAAGATGTAATTTTATGTAATGTCAAATATTGGGGGTACATTCAGTCCCCTAAGTCAGCAAAAAGTTTTGATGACGTTGCGAAAATCACTAAATTTCCAAGCACCTTTTGAGCAAATTCCTTTTTTCCTGTGTTTAACGACCAAATTATACTGTTAGAATATGTTTTTCGGCTAAAATTTAGCTGTTTTTTTCTCAAAACGACACAAAAATTTCTTGCTAGCTATTGGCGTGCATTTTTGTTAGTATAGAAATATCAATATACTATTTTTGTCTTTGAGTCCAACATTCATTCATTTTATAGAAGTAGCTAGTCCCACGCATTTTTCATATATTATTGAATAGATTTTTATATTATTACATTTTTTTATTATGATTTAATTTAATAATATTCAATTTGATATTTAAATTTCAGAATGACACCGAGCCTTGATATTAAAGATTACGATCCTTCATTTGCACTTCGTAAAATTGCAATGTTGTATGAAAAAGATGACAAAGAAGAAGTCATTAATATCATATCTCATCTTTCCATTGATACATTACTTGATATTTACAAGGAGTTTCCAATTGACATTTTTATGGAATCTATTCCACAGTCATTAGGAATACTGGACTCATTGTTCACAAGATTATTTCTACATGTAAGTATTTTTCCTAAACATGGCACTGTACCAATGGCCACATGTAACCAAAGAGAGATGTTTTTAATGTTGTTGAAAAGATAGCATCTTCCCTGTTCGATATGGGCCTATCCAAAGTATATATAGCATCCTTAGTTGTGGGCATATTTTAACAAGCCAAAATTCCTGAAACTTGGATCCGTAATCTGTATCTTTAATATGCTATGCCAATATGACATCCACTATAGTACAGTGAGTACCATCTGCCCTGGCCAATGCAAAAGCAATGTTCTTAGTATACATTTTTATTATTATCTATAGTATAATATTATTATTATCTATACTTAAAAATTTGAACTCCTTATTTGATGCAGTACAAATAATGGGGTTATGATCAAGTTTGGGTCGCAAGACTTTTTTTGAGTTCTCCAAAAGTTCAATGTCAATTACTATACATAATGTTTTGACTATTGTCAACACTTTTTTATATGTCAATCGAATCAATCGATTTTGTTTTTTCAATCATGTTTGTTACTGTACCTATTTTAAAAGTTATAATATTTTTTGTTGAATTCCTCATTTTCCTCATTACTTTACTTTAGTCACATTTTTTAGTACCTAAAAACTATGTAGGTAATTAGTACAATATTAACAAAAATATCTTTAGAATTGTTTGTGTATATTAACATTTCTGGTCATACTTAACATTAAGGTCATACTTATAGTTTAGTTTGAAGTAGAAACAATATTCAAACCTAATTGTATTGATGCTATTTTTCAGAATGCAGAAAAATTTCCCAAATCAGATTTTGAACTTGATACCCTGGTTATGCATATTGTCAAATTATATTCTCGTAATCAATCTGTTGATTTGCCTAAACTCAAGAATTGGGAGACAATTCAGAAGCATTGCAAAAATATATTGAAAGTATGTTATATGATTATTATATGTATTACAATCTCCTATCAACAAAATTGTATATTACTATGTGTAACAGAATGATGGTTTTGAACCTTTTTATACAGTTTGGTTAACACTCAAAAAGAGACATTCAAATCCTCTATTCACAGATATATCATGAAATATATCATAACTTATCTGGGTAGCAGAGTAGGGGCATTCTGCCACTCTGGAATCAAATTTAATTGACTCACAAGAAAGTAACAATTGAAACTCTGGGGATATTCCTAACGAAACTCTAATACAATGTATAGAATAAATGCTATTGGTATCTAGAGTAATAGTTTGAAATATCTGAAATCATACAGAATATAACGGATAAAATACATATAGACGAATTACAAATGCCTCTTTTGTCAAAGTTATTTGTAGTCATCCATTTGCAGTTAATATATAATTTTTTTAATGTTTATTTGCAAGAGATGGCCCTTCCACAAGCAAAATATCAGATAAATTGAAATAAAACAGATATTTGACGCATTTTTTCAAAATTGCAACAATTAATAGTTTTTTTTTTTTGATGAATAATATATTTTTATTTATGCCATACTGAGCAGAAATGAAAATACCATGAAAGACCTGGTTCAATCTTCTTATTAAAACAATTCAAATATTTCCACATTTTTATTCATAGATGATCGGTTTTGTTGATGGTTCCAGTATCTTGAAAATGCTTCGGCATCGAAGAAGGTGTTTACACAGGGCTGTCGAGAGCCTGGGTAAACACGGTCTTGTTGAAGTAGAAATAACACCGTCAAGTGAAGAAAATATCATAAAAAAACTATTAAGTCTGCCTGACGCACTGGGCGTTGAATTGGAGAGAATGATTGTAAACTCGAAAACGGCTTTACACAAACTTTCCTCACCCACAAGAGGACCAGAAAATGATACACAACTTTCAACAAAAGCTTCGACGAAATCGAGATCAAATTCATTGACGTCAAGTGTGCCATCACAATGTAATCATCAGAGAATGATTGGATTGACTTCTCAACACATACAAGTATGCCATTGTCAAATTAACCCATCAGAAAAATTTTGTCAAATCCTGTTTTGTTAAGTAAAGGTCATAGATGCTTGACAAAATAAAATTTCCTAGGGGATAGGGAACCTAATAAAAATATTTTTCAAGCGTGTTTTGTTGAAAATGAGTCCCAAATTGTATCACTGAGACATATACACTTCAGGTGTGACAATTATTCTCAACCTGAAATGTTTTTCAAAAAATAAACCTCTTGGAATGATACAATATAGCAAATAGAGAAACATTCGATACATAGATACCGTTGTTTATGCTGAGGGCAACGTATATTTTATATGACTAAAAAATAAATTCTCATTATAGATAAAATGAAAATTCGAAAATGAAGGTTATAGACAGCCTGATCGTAACTACTCATTAATTATAAAGATTGTTTAATTTAAAATTATTGAAATTGGAAAATATTGAAAAATTGAAAAACAATTATCTTTTTTTCATTTTAGGAAAGACTGTATCAGAACAAAATGCTGCTCAATATTGTTGAACCGGTAATGCAATATGCACAATTACCGTGGCTATTGACTTTATTACAGGTGTGAGGTTTTGTGATTTTTTATAACGCCATCAGTTGGTGATTTTTTTCCACTTTTTTTAAGTAGGGTTTACAGATATCTTTTTATATATGATTAATTGAAAACTTTCTTTTAAAGGCGTAATTCTGCCTAACCAAAAATTTAAAATGTTTTTTCCCAGCATTTTTCTACCAATGGCCAAAAGTCACAAAATTTTCTGAATCACAACCGATGCCGTAGAGGAAATGCCTGATACCCGTATAAGTTTGTATAAGCATCAGTGAAACATACTTAACAAAAGATGGCTCCTTGACTCAGTTTTACAGATTGAGATAGATTCTACTCTACTGCTTAATTGCTAAATCACAAGATACTTATTTTTAATATAAGACGTTACTTTTCTGAATCGAAATGAAGTTCAGTTGAATGCTTGTCTGGGAAAAATGTCAGTATTGTATCTGCATTCTGCAATGTTAGTATATCAATGGCTCATACTTGAAAATATGAAATTTCTGATTGTATGGAATATTATTCATTTCAGGAACGTATAGAGCGAGACAAAGATGTTCTTCTAACCTTTTCTCAACTACGCAGAGAGATTTCGTCTGTTCCTGCAGATACAAAGTTATCTCAAGTATTATTACAATATTCAGAAGCATTCACAGCAGTAGTTGATATTTTAAAGGTACTGTCGGCTTGCAGACAACTATTTAGGGAAATGAGGAAAGGGGTACTTATGCATAGTTTTTATGCCACCATATCATTGGCAGATATACCTTAAAAAGGGAATGAGGATTTCTTAAAAAAAATGTGAAGATTTGATTTTACTTTCTAACTATGAATACATAATTTCTTTGATATCTATGGTATCTAAGTCCATGAATGAGTGACCATTTTGGATACCGGAGTGGGTTATGGACTTTCATTGTTCAATTTCAAGATTTAGTCTTGAAATAGAGAAGAATTTGACGTTGATAGCATTATCAAAAAACCCTATTGAATTTTTTTTATAAACCTGACCTTACCTGAGTCGCAGATTATGATTTACTCATACAAATGAAGAAAATGGCTGCTGTCAGAAGAAAAAATACCAAAACTCAATATACCCAATTTTAAATTTTATTCCATCAAGAATTTGTCCCAAATGGACCTAGTCTTATCGACGTGGATCCTTGAAAAATGATGCTTCGACCAACTGTTTTTTTTGATTGGGCATTTTGTGATAAAGGTCATACAAAAAAATTAAAATGGCTCAAAATTAAAATTGAAGTGAGCATTTGTCAAAAAGCTTAAATCAATCAAAATTTTGTGTTCTATAAATTCTTACATTCCATTGCAAAATTGAAACTGAATTTGAAATACATACGGCATATTTCGGACAAGATCCACGATCAAACATTTATTTTTCAGGTTTATGTTGAAGGTGACACTGACATTCCTGATGTACCAGATAACTGTGAGAATGGCTTTAAACCCTATATTTACGATGGAGAATATCCTAAACCCGCATCACATATATCAACTGGATCACCGAGTGCAGGTTTGAGATTTTAATCAGTATTCAAAATGAAATCTAAAATTTATTCAAATTATCGAAACTGCTGCAAATAATGTGATTTTGCTACACCATATTGGAGAACTATATTTATCTTGGACAATAATAAACTGATTTTTTTTAATCTTCTTTTTACCAAATTGTGTGAAAGCATGCCACCATTTGAAACCACTCCATTGTAATCATTGAAAATTTGATACTGTCTTTGCCTAACATTTTATATACCTACATTTACTTGCTTTATATAGCACAATGCTTATTATACTATTATGTGTCCGATATGTATTGAATATAGTATCTGTACCTAATATAATGTAAAATATCTCGTAAAATATTTGCATTTACCAGTAATTTATTAAAGCTAGATTCGAAAACTTGGGTTGGCAAGAAAAAGGCATGCTTGATGGATTTATTTATCAAATTATTGCATTTATTAGAATGTAGCCAGGGGAAGCAAATGAAGCAGAATATACTATAACTCTACTATATTTCTATGGCATTATAGGGATGTTGTAATCTAAGCTAATCCTTCTGTTGTTCTGGTCGTGGTTGGAAACTTATCGATGTATTGTTGAGTGAAATTGGATAGGATTTTTGTCAAAGACTGCCATTTGTGGTGATCCAAATTCTTGTTTTTATAGGACATACCATACTGCTTATAAAGCACTTAACTATCAAATTGTTGAAATTGTAGAAATCTTCAACTGAATACACTTTGATTCTCAGTTTGATAATAATATTGTATTGTGTAAAATTGTGTCATAATTTCTTTTGAGAAGTTACCAAACATTAGCCGTCACATTCCCTCACAAGTATCAAATTGTAAAACATCATTTTGCTGTAAAATTTGGTTAATAAATTCTTCCATTACCAGTTAATGAGGTAACAAGATGATTTATATGATGTATGTCGATTTCATGTTATATATTCTATCAAAAAAGAGACATTTGCTATCTTGGTAAAAAATATTGGTATTGTGCCTGTATTCAAATTTAATATTTATTTAAAAAAAATATCTCAATTCTTGAAGATAATATTTTTTATTATATTCAAGAGCAACTTACATAAAAATGTTTTGATTTCAATTATGTTTTCATAATTTTATTTCAACTAGACTTAGTGAAGGAATTTTAGTAAATGACAATATGACATGAATGACATGGCATACTCACCATACTGCAATGAATGGATAACCATTTACCGACCCAAATATTCTGTTTTTAATGTACCTATTAAATGCTTTTTTTCATTAATAACCGGCCATATGTTAATCCAGGTTTCATGTTTTCCTTCATGTATCAGCAGTTTGCTTCAGATGGTTAAAAAATCTTTTTCTACAGTCTGTTCACTACCACGCACTCAAATTAAGGAACATTTTTATCTTCTAGCAAGATACATTATGAAATATTGCCCGTTTTGTTGAATTTTCTTCTGATGGCACCTATTTTCTCCAAGTTTCTGAGTAGCAGACATTCTGCATATAGTATATCTTAAAATGAATTTATTATGTTTAATGAGCTATTTTGGCAAACATTGCGATCCTTACACAATCACTGTACATCTATCTTTTTCTGTTCAAAATGTTTTATCCAATAATTTTGAACCTTGTATCGCACCTGAAAACTATTTGATTTTGAATAGGGAACTCCACAGTTGGCAGCATAGAAAGATCACCAAGAAAAACAGAAACAAGTCAAAAACCAACAAAATCTTCTAACAAAAACACTCAACAAGAATGTGAAAAGTTACAGAATGAACTTAAACGAGCTCATCAAGCTATTGATCAACTGAGGAAAAAGAGAAAAAGATCTTGTTAGAAGGTATCATGATTTGATCCATAGCGTGAAGTGCAAGTAACAAACTTTTTGTTTCGTGAAGAATGCTCATAGATCCATTTTTTGAAAAAAGAATCAAATTTGCCCACAGACATGCAAGGACATACAGAAAATGGATAGGATGGGATTTCATGTTTATCTTGCTGAAGAGGAAAGCCGAGGATACGGCTCAACTATATGGCGAACCACGACTTTTTGCACAGACATCAGTTCTAAATCAGAAGTGAAAGTTTTGCCTCACTTTTTTTTTGTTTTCTCGTAACTGATTGGTAGAGGAAGCTGTAAACAGTGTTACATGACATCAGTGCGCCGGTAAGGCTTCCAGCAGAACTCTTTCATATAATCACCCCCAACGAGATTTGAACCCAGGACATTAGAGATGCGTAGCTCAAAGCTTATCCAGAACTTTTTAACGATTGAGTTAACTGGGCGCTGGTAAACCATAAAAGTTGAAATCCTGACTCTCCAGGGCTTTTGGTGTGCCAAAAGCATAAGTATTGTAGAATAAAAAACCTTTCTTATACAGGTTATCCAAGCAAGCAGAGACATTTTTGAGCAAGAGTTCGAATTTCGAAACGATCACTGCTGGGGTGACGAGACCTGCAGAACTTATTCGAAGATATCGTAATCTATACAGTGAAGGAAGAGTACAGGCTTTTGACGCAATTGATGAAATATTAAGACATGAAGATGATAGTACGACTGCTCGTGTGAATGATGTCAAAAGCAAACTTCTGTTTTCAGTGATTGTGGTAAGTTTTTGGTAGATGGACAAAAGTTTCTATCAAAACCTACTAGCAGAATGCCTGTGACCCACATCACAAAAAATCTACCAAAGTCTAAAGATTAAAATCGTAGAAATTTCTTAAATACTTGGCAACTATGAAAAAAGGCTGATGAAATCATCATATTGTGCAATTGTGATGTTTTCAAGAAGTCATGCTTTATTTCATGAAGGTTACAATTGTGACCCATGTTGACAAAACTTTTTTGATTGAAACTTTCCAAGTAACTTCCGAACGCTTTGGCCCTTTTGTCTAGTAGAAGTGGCAGTTGGTCCTTGCATTCTTTACTAAAGGTAAAATCATTTTCAGCCTGTTTTTTGTTTGATTTGGCTAGCTTTACGGATAATGTATTGTCTTTGAGTACTTCCCAGTGTTTTGCAAAATCTATGGAGTTAGTATAGCTACCATACTTGTTTATTAATGAACTAATAAATACTGGTACAGACAGAGCTGTGTTAGCGACATATCCTAAATCGGTATTGTTTATAGGTTTCAAGAGAACATGGCATCGTGTCCCTCGGAAATATTTTGTAAAAATTATTATATCACGTTGGCTTTGTTTCAAAATTGTATTAAAATTGATTCATTCCATTTTAAATTATTTCAAATCCTCCCTAAGTTGAGAAAAATGTTTTTTTTTACATATCAAAATATTCTGTGTTTTGTTCGCATAGAAAATAAATCATTTTTAATAATACTCAGTCATGGCATTGGCATTTTTCCCCTTAGAAATATTATGAGCACTTCCAGTCAGAAAATTCAATTTGTCAAGCATATGCCACAGATGGATTGTGTCTCATCGACACGATCCATCGGTGAACCATACTTAACAAAATGGGCTGTGGCAAAATAGTTCCGATTGGGCTTGTATTGATCAATATATAAAAAGAATTTTTGTCAATTCTCATCTTTTCCAAAACTTAATCTCAAATTCCACGATGTGATTTCAAGTACTTGTTCGTTTCATCTACAACTGAATGTATTGTGTTCTTGGAATTTTATGATGATACTGTGTAAATATGATTAGATGTCTTCCTTTTTGCGTCTGGTGTTAAACAAACAAAACTTAGTGCTCGAGTAACGTCATTTTCATAAATTTAGATGTTTTTACTAGGTATTTTATTTAAACCTATATCACTTATTTTATCAAGTAATTTCATTGAGAGTATGCCATGGATGTCCTGCTACTTATTAAATGTCTTGAACCAACATCGTTGCCCATATTCTACAAAGCTTTTACAAGACTTATCAATGTGAAACACAACTGTCTAACATAGTACAAAATAGTGGTGACATATGTCAGAAATTAAAGTTTGTCAAATAAAAGTCAAAGATGGTCAAAAAAAAAATGGTGGTCAATGATGGTCAAAAAGTCAATGCGGCAGTGCCTTGTACTTAACAAAGTATTGCTTTGTAAAAATATCTGATTAGGAATAAGTGATCAAACCAATGCCGTTTGTAGTGAAATATGGCTGATTTGAAATGATGTAATTACAACTGAATTATATCAGGTGTTTGAGCAATATTTTAGGCACGAGCTTGTTATTTTGTCCTGATTATAACAAGAATATGTCTATGTGCTGTGTACATTATAATATCATATTTTGACGGACACAGAAAGTTAAAGCTTACTTTTGGCATATCATAAATATTCTAATAATGCGTAACAGATTTATTATGATCTTGATTAGGTATATATCTTGACATGTAATATCTACAGGTTCGAATTATTTTTCCGACCACTCGATATCTTTCAATGAGCTTTGCTTACAATGAATCTAATTGCCAATTAAGTGTTTTATTATGTATTGCCCTGTGAAAATACTGCTCTTTTACAATTAGGCATGCCACTTTTAAATTCAAGGTTTGATTCATTTTTGTGATTCAGTATGTTGTGTTAGAGGTATTTCCAAACTTTTTTCAGCCACTAATTTTTTAATTACGGTAAAAGCAGATTCGAACAGATTAGATTAAAAAATAAATGTATCCGAAAGTTACAACTTTCATTGTTATTGGTATTCCTATTAAAACATGGATCATGAAAAGGATAAATTGTAGGGAATAAAGCTGTTAAAAAAGGGCCATAACTATTGAAATATGCATTGCCCATTTCTGTTTAATATGCAATTTTATTGAATCAGTCATGATCAACTTTTCTTGTTTAACACATTGTATGCATTCCCTGTTCAACTGCGAAGTTTTTCATTTTCTCTTGATTGGCTGCCTTTTACATGATTATATTGCTTTTATAAAAATACACCTATCCAAACAATTGTATCAACTTATCTCTTGGCTTAAGGTTCATCTTCTATTTTCAATATCACATACCAAATTTGCAATCAGGATTACATTGGGAGGGAACTTTTGATTGAAGTTAACACATTATTGACTCTATATATTTTTTCCAGTTATCATTCCGATCAGTTGCTGATAGTCTTGATAATATCCGAATCAACATGCGACGAATGCTCTGCATGTCTACCGCATCTTTGAAAAGTAACATTACAAGAGAAACGGAAAGAATGATATTTGCTTATTTGAAAAATACAGCTGATACATACGATGTATCACAAAATTTCAAGGTTGGTATTTATCCTAACCATATGTTACATGAAAGTTTATTGAAAGTGTTTCTATATATATAAGCATACTCGATGCTTCATTCAAACTATTACTGGACAATATGGTTCAGGATCATGAATAAGGCAATGCAGAACATGTAGAATATTTTCACACTTCATGGGTCATGGTTAATCTAACATGTCCAGCAAATACCTGCACTATGATATTTTGAGCCTGGACTCTCGAACCACAGCGATACAGTTAGTGGCAACGACTCTTATAATTTAATCCGCAATGCATCGGCAGGATCATCATCCCTCATTGGCTTCGAACCTACGTCCAGATGAACGAGATGCAGAGCTTGAAGTGTATTCACAACGCTTTACCGATTGATCCAACCGGGGCACTCTGCCTATTTGATTAGGATTGTTCTTTTATTTTTATCGCTTGAGACAGATGAACATACATATATAATGCTGCACTTAGCAGATCAGCATGTGGAAACATAAAGAATATGCTCATATTTTTTCATATTCAATAGTTTAATGTTTTCTGGTCTTGCCAACTAAATATGTGATGGGAACCTCTAGGACAAGAAAAAATTTACACCACTGCTTTTCAGTCAATAATTGGGATCAAGATCACTATGAAAGCTCTAATCAAATCCATATTAAAATTGAAATAAATGTTACTATGTATGTAATGGTGATACTGATTGTCAGTGAAGTGAACGCTACCACGACCAGAGTATGATTAATATAAGAGTTGCTTGTGTGAAACTGGATTTCTCAATGGGTTAAAGATTTTGGTCTAAGTGAATAATTGTGAAGTTTTGAATCCCCAGTATGAATATTAATACTTATTCAAATTTCAACGCTTTGTGAGTGCAAATTTCTACTCATGAGAAAAACCAAATCTTTGCTAGAAACTGTAGTAAGTGGTTGGCAGCAAGTACTTCCACAGTATTCACAAGAATAGCTGCACAACTGGTAAAGGTGAAACGATGTATATATAATAGTTTCTATAAAAATATATTTTGCACAGATTCTGGCAGTCATCGAGACTCGTTTTGCTTATGATGTATTAACAATTTCTATTGCAGGAGGTATTTAACAGAGTTTGCGATGCATTGTACGAATGTCCAGAATTGAGATCATCTGTCGGACTCCAGTCTTATGTATCAGAATGTGTTCATCTTGCCTGGCTACTCTCGGTACAGACATCACCCTTTACTATTGAATACGATTCAGCTTATTTTGACGACTCACGGCATGAAAGATTTCATACATCTGACAATTCCTCCAATGAAATTGTTGCATTTTTATGGCCAAGTTTGCTGGAAAAAGAATCTGGCAAATGCTATACAAAAGGCATTGTTATTACTGGTTTCTAGGAATATAATGTAATTTTGACTGTGCTAGACAGATATTGATTTTTTTTCTCAGCAATAGGTAAATATGATGAACCATCCAACCAGGCCGTACAATCTATGGAATGCCCATGCTCAACAGACATTCTGAAAACATTTCTCATCTTAAGGTCTATGGTTCATATTATGTATTTAATTCAAATTTATTTTAAACTATTTGAATAGAATCTCTCTAAGGCTAATTCTTCCACAAATAGTAATTCACAAATCGAATCATTTCTTTTTAACAAGAAAACTTTTGTTGCGCCGCTTAGAAGCAGTTCCTCAGTGGCTAATCCCCGGTTTGAAATTTGATGAAAATTGTGCCTCGAACAGTTTGTGAATTATACCAAATGACTGAAATGAGTATTTGAATTTACTGAATCAGACATATATCTGAGTCTTCAATTTGAAAATCACATCACGACATCCCTAGTAATGGACGTTTGTGACGAGAGTCACTTTATTCCATCATGGGAAATGAAAAACTGTGAATATACATTGCTAGTCAACATTTTTTTTATTGTGTAACCCAAAATTATACTTCCCAAGCCTTGTCTGACTCTCCTCCTGACAAACGCTTGAAATAATTCAGCAGGCCAATTGAATGAGTCTGTTAAATGCCCGAAGGGGGATTTTTTTTTAACATACAAATCAATTTTTGAACACATTGTGTGTATGTAAATTTATGTAAAATATTGTATGACGGCGCACTTGAATAAAGTTTTTATTTTTGTACCTACGATTAACTTTTATCGAACAAATTTAATCGATTGCAGTCAACAAAGTTAGTTCGATAGCTTTTGAGGCTTGGAACTAGTGTTTGCAATTCTAGGTAAAAGTACAGAGTTCACCTGATTTATCTTGTTTAACTTTTACCATGTTTTCTGTAAAAGTTTTACCTGGTTAATTTATTGGATGGAAATTTGTAAATTTACCTATCTTTTAAACAGGTTACTTAAAGAATTATCTCAGTACCTGGTTCTAAAAAGTAGGTACCTAGTACAAAAAATAAGATAAATTGAATATTCTTCGTTAAAATGGTTTTGAAATAGACAATTCGGTGATTTCAATCTTCAAATTTATTACAAAAATGTCTGAAACTTAGCAAACTGACGATTACCTAGTTTACCTGGTTTTTAATCTAGGTACTACCTAGTTTTCTGGTAAATTCGTTCTACTGTACCCAGTTGAGAAGTAAGTAGGTTGCCATCACTACTTAGAAACCCTTTTGATCGTTTTACGAATCCATCCACAAACCTCTATCAATGCTTGCATTCTTCGAAATTCCTAAAGATATCTTGAATCTTCAAAATTTTGTATTGATACCTGTTATAATTGTGAAAATTTTGCCATGCATAGCAGAAGTCCTAGTTCTGAAAAAATCTTCATAACATTGGAAGTAAACCATTTTCTCAATATTTTATCATTTTCAGTATGGCTTCCTCACAAGCATGTGCCTGGGGGAAGACCAGAAAACCATAAGCCCTGAATTTTTATTAAATAAATTATCTAAACATCCCTACTAGGAGCAGCTAATACTTCTATGCGAAACTCGTTCACTCTATCCAACTCCTTGAATGTGTCCTATTTAGTCTCACTACACAATCAGGATTTAACATTATCTACATTTGTCGAGATCTCAAATTTATTATCCTTCGAATGTATATTGTATATGCGCCATTTTCATCTAGCAAATATTTCAGAGATTTTTCATTTCTTTTCCCCTATGTAAATATTCACAAAACTTATTTTTAGTTTTTACATTGTCTTGCACTTGAAATTCCCACCCTGCACTTTTTTTTTAAAAATATATTCAGCATTTTTTTTTTTTTTATAATGCTTCAAATGCTTGACTTTGTAGATTAGGCTTGCAATCCTGTTTGCTCGTTGCTTATGATAAACTTTAACATCTTTTGATGATTTATCTTAAGCCCCTTTAAACATTATCTTGCCTTTTGAATCTATTGTATTTTTATTTCATTTCTTCTGTGAAAATCTAATGATTTTTTTCAGCATTGGAATTGCTTGTGCTGAAAATTCGGCTAAGTTTTGTCGAACATGTTCCAAGAAGTGGAATTTTCTGACCAAAAATAAGAAGTTTAAATGAATTGTGTTTTGTTAAGTGTGGGTGACTGATGCATTGCGACAGCGAAGTTGATCTGTCGATAAATCATGACCAATACCTAATGCCACAAATTATTTACCCATGTACATTGATATAAATGATACCCAATCCAAAATTTTATTTGCCAAGCATGAGCACTAATGGCACGTCCCATCAGTGACCCATACTTAATCCGAAATTTCCTGCCAGGGTGTGCATGTAAAAGTGTACATATAAACATCTATCAACTCAAAATTTCCGTATTATCCAAACTATAATTGCAAATGCCACTAAAATACATTCAATTCATACAAAGGTCCAATTATGTAATACACTTTAAATGCAGAACTCTACTATATGTGGCCCGATTATATGTCATCAGACCTAATACCGACCAGTGCCGGTGTTTTAATAGAAATACAAATATTGACATTTGTTAATGATTTAAAGTTGCAGAGTATAATAGAGTAGAAATAGGGTTTCTGCATTTGGCATTCTTCTGTTTGTAATGGGCACGCATAATCTAATATTTCTCCTGAATTGTTACGCAAAATTACTGTGGCATCTGAATGCATTAGGCAATCTTTTTAATTTCATATTATATTATGTATATATCTTTCTGCATATGCATGACTGCTTTTTTATCCACTGTCTTTCCAATGCATGACCACTGTTATCCCTGACATTCTTCATTATGATGACTACCTTTATATTATAAATATATAATGACAATAGTAACTGGGTATTTACAAGTGATTTAAAAAATATATATCAGACATTTATCGAAATTCAACTTATATATCTATACATAATGCTAATTTTTTTATTGTGAAAATAATCTATATTGGATTTTACTGCCAAATGTTAATTAGAATAATTAAAAAACAAGTACATAGTAAGATTGATCAAAAATGGAAACGCTTGCCAAATGCTTTGTGTAGCAAACGTTAAGCATGTAATCTTACCATAAGCATATCTAGCTTTTTCAATATAGATTTCATTTTTGGTGAATTAGCCTTGCCATGACC
This sequence comes from Styela plicata, assembly GCA_963675895.2. Classification (NCBI taxonomy): domain Eukaryota; kingdom Metazoa; phylum Chordata; class Ascidiacea; order Stolidobranchia; family Styelidae; genus Styela; species Styela plicata. The sequence continues at coordinate 20,518,134 of OZ023140.1, forward strand.
AACTACAGTTTAGCTACTTACTGCACACAAACCCAATGAGATAAATCCTGTCAAGACTAAATTTATTTTCTGGTGTTCAAGAGATGTGCCAGTATCATTTTAAAGCTTCTAACATTTTTTTAATTGAATGCATGTATCTTCTTCATTTCTGGTAAAGAAAACTTCAAATTTTTAGATCACTGTATATTTTTTAAATAAACTACCTACAATTTTACAGCTTGAAACCTTTTTCAGCATATTAGCAAGTTTTATAACATCAGAGATGCTAGTTTTGATACAGCAGATCAGGCTTGCGTTTGTCATCCTTCAGGAATCATACAAGTGTTTCAAGAGCAACATTTTTAATGGTTGCACTGTGAGTATATGCAACAAATGCACAGAATTACTGAACCCAAAACCTACACTTTTCAGAGACTCGAGAAACTCCTAATCCTGCAAGCAGAGTAATGTGGAGCCCTACTTACATCCATACTGTCAGGAAAATATAACGATTTACAATAGTGTATTTGTCAATATGATGTAAAATAATAGTCACTTAATAAAAGATTGCAATAGATCGCCATCTCACCAAGTGTAATCAAAATAATTATTATAAAAATCACACCAGAGAAATAGACCTATATTTATATCAAACATATAGCAACACAAACATGGACAGAATATATTATCTTATGATGGAGCAAAATCCTTAGTCGAGCATTGCCTGGTAATTAAAAGGAAACCCATTCTAAACATTCATTTTGGCCAGAATGGAGGATACAACCCATAACTGACAAAACATGTATTGACGACAGGTACATGACATGGTCAGTGACCATTGGTTACACTCATTCAACCAGACTGTTGAAAACCATCACAACTGCACAGATGGCAAATTCATTAGGTGAAAAATCACACACTCGATCTGCTCCGGTCGAAAGGACCAAATATAAGGGACATGAAAATATCCAAAGGTCCTTAAGCGTTTCTAACGCTTTACCAGGAGTTATTTTCTACAAATACTTCCAACGTGATCATCGCTAAAATTGCAACAATCGCTCCCAACGTAAATACAAATCTCAAGCTTATTTCTACATCAGCTAGTTTATTTAGTTTGAGGCCTATCAAGGGAGAAACATACAATCAATTTGACGACTATAGAATTAGAAACAAAACAACACACATATTGATTATGGGTACAGTATAAATTACACAATGGGACTATTATTTAAAAGTATTATAGGAGAAATGAATATCTTGTTTGATATACTTTAGATATTTAGAGAAAAACTTGAAAATCGATCATATCAAGATAGCATTTGGAATGGACAATACGAAAAATAGCACACAAGCATGATTTTTTTTGATGATACAAATTAAATATTCTTTCAATTTATCGTCCGAGGAAAAATGGTTATCGAATAAATCCAGATAGCTGAATGATCGATAACTTATATGGCAACCATGTTTTGAAAATTATCATTGTGCTACACTTGATCAAGCATAGGTATAAAGATGAATCATATTTTTTTCAGCAAGTATGATTCATCTTTTATCAATGCTTGATTTTGCATAAATCACAGATAACTCCTGAAAAGAGTGAAGTTTGTCCGACAACTCGATGACACTACTACTTTGCACTCATCGGCTTGACCAGATTATGTTGCTTTAACTGAAGTAACGTTGAACGCATCCTCGATACATCCTTCGTACTTTTGCTGCTTTTTGGATTGAAATCGCATAATTTTGCAACCCTTTCCCATTCCGAACCAGGCCTATTTTCGTCACGCTCTGCAACGAATTCCTTCTCTGCCGTCCTGGTAAGAAATAATAAGGCGATATGACAAACTTTGCAAAAAAGAAGAACGAACACCTTATCATTTAAAATACACCTAAAAAAATCTGTTTCGAATATTGTCTACGTTTGGAAATCAAAGTATTTTGTGATAAAACATGATCTCTTCATGGGAAAATAAAAGAATCACCTAGAAATGGAGTAACCTATGATTTTTATAAAAAAAACATTTCAATTTTGGGAAAAAATCTCCATAGCTAAAATGCAAATCTTTCAATATATCATTCTAAAATAGTATGGTTTTGTACACCATGCACCCCAATCCTTCTCGTTGCAGTTGAAATGGGGATAGTTGTCCTTTATGACTAAGCATATATCACACATTGGTAAAAATGCAGAAACAAACAAAAACTAATGCTTGTTTTTTGGATGCATGAAATTGGGACAAAACAGATGAGATGATGATTTACACGAAACACGAACGCAGGTGATTTCATAAAAATGAAAAATGGTGCTGAGCAGTTGGCACTTAGGTGACCACCGCATGGTTCGAATCAAGAGGTTTAAATGTTCAAACTAAACTCAAACACAACAAATTTAAAACCTTGTCGGTGGAAATTTTATATTTCTGGCATATAGTTTAAACCCTGAAATCACCAAAATTTACAAATATATTAAAATTTTAGACCTTGATTCAGATTATTTAATTCAAACCATGTAAAAATGGTATTCAAATGTAATCAAATTCTGGTTAATTATATTTTTCATTTGAGTTAGAACATTATTATTGTTATTTTTGTGACATAAGCCACTGATGGAATGAACCGTTAGGCACAGTAGTCCATCCATGGTTTTTGCCCATTAAAGGAAATATTATACTAGCATAGTATAGAGAATCAATATTGTTGAGTGTTTATTCGAGATTGAATCTGACAACCAAAATGTTATAAAAATACCTCCAGCAAGTATTCAAAAGTACCCAGCCTTCCTCAAAACCATGCACAACCAATGAGACACACCAAAATACCAGTGCAAAATAAGTTTATGTCTATCATTCTCATGTTTTATTCAGTGATTAAGATTTGGGACGGTCATGGACAAATATTTAACTATTTTGATCATATTCCAAAATATCCAATACATTATAAATTCAGTCGTGCCACACAATCATGATAAACTATTCCCATTTTCTAAAAAAAATAAATACTGCCAAAAGAGTCACAGATGGATCATGTTACAGATTGACTGCACCTTGAAAATGCGATCAATCAGTACCCATACTCATGTTTAATTAAACAAAAATTTGATTATGGTCTGTGGGAAAACCCTGGTTAACACGGCCATAATAACACCAAATTGCATTGTTTAATATTTGGATGCCCATGGTACAATGGAAGCACAACCTAATGCTGAAGCAACATCAAATGAATATACGCAGGTTTGATACCAGATGATGAATGAATGAATTGATGACAAGGATCTTCAATGAGCTATAAATAAACAAACTTTTTGGCTTGAGGTCTCCTTGTCTAAATACTTGTTACAATGATAAGACAATTAGGACATCTCAAAAATCACAAGGACTATTGCATAAAATAGAATGAAGTTTATTCCATTTCATAGCAAGAAAATTGTATTTTAATTGAGAAGGAATCTGATTCAATGTATCGTTTAATGAAAACTAATTTACACAAACAAAAGTGAATTAGAAAACCAGAATGTGATGTGTGCTACTACATAGAAAGATCACATATAACCATGTCTTGATAACTTGCCAAACTTTTTTGAGAAAACAATTCTGACTGGTAATAGACACAATCTACAATCCACAATGTTTCTAGGAGTAATAAATATATAACACATGTATTCAGTTTGCTTCCTTTGGATGAGGTCATACAAATGAAAATCAGACTTTACCAGCCTAAACCAACAATAGCTAAACGAATTATAAAAACTATCTTTTTCGATTCATCAGGTCGAAAAAGTGTCTCATATTACCGATATTTGTCAAAATATATATTGATTTTGTCCAGACAAAAAATTATTGCCAAGCTCAAAAACAGTGCCATACTACACATTTTTCTAATGTCAAATGATACTTCCCAACACCCATTTCACACCATGAATTTGTGTGTCTTGCATGCTCAAACAAGCCCTCCACCAACTTACACCACTACAGTATGTGACACCAATACACAACGACTACACATGATAGTATGCTCTGAATTTCAACTAGGAATGCCCATCAAAATCTATCGTATTTGAAATTCGATAAACTCGAGTGTTTTAGATAATCGGAATTATCAAGCATATCATGCTCCTTTAGCAGTAACATACAAATTCACATCAAACTTGATATACCATTTATCACAATGTTGCTACATACTGAATAACTTATATTAATAGAATAGAAAAGGTAAATGCAGTTACATCTGAATTTCAAATAACTATTTTGATAAGGACATCCCTAATTCCAACATACGTGGTATTGGTGTATCCAATGGAATTCTTCTCATCACTCAGACTCTTAATGAAAGCCTCATTGGCAATTCTTTGCCAAGAGATAAAAATATGTTACAATTTACAAAAAATAGTATAAGGCCGGTCCAACTATTATACTCTTGAGATGATATAGTTTAATTCTTCAATTCTATCTCCACACATTAAGTTTGAAACAACTTGAAATTTAAATTTTACTCAAAAATATCTTCTTTGGTGAATATACATTACTTGAATAAAAATTGATCTGATTACAAAATCAAAGATATTCAATCCAGGTCATTATGTATAAAAATATAAATACTCACTTGATAATGGAGATTAAAATATCGTAACATTATCTAGTTCAAGCCCTTGAATTGAAAGAATAGATAAAAAAACCTTTTCCAATATAACTGTTTTTGTTATTATTTTTAGTAATTTTTTATTAATAAAATGCTGAAAAATATTATATAATGCTTTACAATAGTTAGTGAATATCATATCGGAAAATGATTGTGCTATTTATATGTACCTGTTGTTTGCTTTCGTTTTTTCAAGTTGTTCAAGCCTATTTCTTTCCCAATCGTCTAATTCTTTTCTTGCTGCATCCCTCCACTCTTGTTGCTTAAGTTGCTCATTTTGATCTAGGAAAAAAATATGACAAGATAATAAAAACAGAACCGATTACTGAACGAATAGAATAATTACTTCAAATTAACAAATCCAAACAAAAAAATCAACCCATTCATTCAAGGTGTTTTTTCCAGGAAAGAACTTGAAACGCCAATATAAATACTTTTTATACTTAGTCCAACAACGACAAAGGCATAAATACCTTTTTCTTCTAGCATTTTATTATGTTCTTCTCTCCATTGAACAATTTTTTCAGGTTCAGCTCTCAACTGTTGTATTCTTGCATCAGCTGCAGCTATAGCGGCATAAGCTTGTGATGGATCCATTTCAGAAACTTCTTCACTGCCATTCTCTAATACTGAGTCTCCTCCATCATATGTTGTTGGCACATTGAATAAATCATCTGACAATATGAACAAAAGCTCGAAAATGTATAACCCCATATACAGGAATAAAAGCTATAACCTAGTCAATAAATACATAAACAAAGTACATTTTTAACAAAACATAGTATTTTTGGAGCTTGAAAACATTGAAAATTATACAGCTACATTTGCTTGCAAAAACTGTGACATACAAGAAATAGAGTTTATTGTGGCCTCCAGATGCAAATGGTTTGTATCAGAACACCAACATCAATTAAGTTGAAAAGGACTTTTAGGCATAAATCTGATCAAATATGATAAGCGTTTTTGTCAACATTACACTGAGCTTGCTTGGTGATGTTTGTCTTATTGATAATGGTATAATTGGTATTGTCACCTGGTATCTTTATAACAGCTTTAAAAATTTTATAATCTTAATTTAATAAAAGAGGAAATATATTTCTAATATAATAAAATATTTATGGTATTCATCATAGAATGTTGCCCATTAGGCAAATTTTTCTTTCTGATATAACCCATTTTCTTCTGGTGTCTGATTAGCAAAGTAGCTGACATTTTGCCAGGCTGGATATTGAAAACAAAATCTCACCACCACCGGTCTCCTGGGTTTGTTCTGTATTATCTTGTAAAAAATCTTCAGCATAGCCATTTGTGTCAGCATAATCTGTTGTTTGTTGCGTTGAGTCTCCGATGTTACCGAATGCTTCACTTTCAAGACCTTGCGATTCAATATGATTGATATATCAAAATAGATGGAAAAATATAACCAGGTTTGATGAGGACAAAAATTTAATGAAGAAAAAAAAAAAATTTTACCGTAATTACCATTAGGCAGCAACATTCATGAAATCTTATCAGATAAATTGATATGGGCTAGATGACAACACACCTAATATCACTAACAATTTAAGGTAACCTAATCTAAGGTAACGGTATATTTCAAATATTTTCATCAATGCAAAAAAATTAAAGAATCCAAGTACCAAGTCTGGTCTAAAATTGATCTGAAAGAACACGTTTACCATCAGCAAATTAGGACTGTCAGACTTAGGGTTGCAAAGGGGCGGGAATTTTCAGTTTAGAAAGTTTTGAAATGTTTCTGAGAATTTTAAAGGGCCCCGGGAATATTGAAATATTTGCATAATTGCTTATTTAGGTATTGATCACCCTAAAAGATATTTTAAACCATCTTTATACGTTACCCCCTTATATAATCAAATCTCATATTCAGACAACAATTGGTTTCGAACTATGAATAGTTAGGTAGTCAACCTTGACAAGTCCCGGATAATTTTATTATGAGGGCACATTGATTTGATGATTCAAATCAATTCGAAGCATAAATTATTCGAATTAATTATGAATCATTTATAGGAACAAAAACTGCTAAATGAAATTTCATTTTAATGGCAAAATGCCATCAACTTTGGTCAAACTCAAACAAAATCGATTGCATTTCGTCATTCAAATATGGAACTTTTTTCCGCTTTGACATGGAGTGTGAATTAAAAATGATTTATACAGTGGTGGAGTTCCGATCAGATATAAACAAAAATATCCGAATCCGTGTAGAATTCCAAATGATTCAGTTTTGCCCAGCTTCCAACTTTGTGCTACTTAATAGTTTATTAGTGAAATTTCGAACTTTGTGCTACTTTATCATCATTATCAGTGAGTACTGTTTTAATTTTCGCAACTACTGTGAAATAAACAAAATATCGTAAGGTTATGATGTATACTTGTTTTGTGATATGAAATGCCTGGCCACATTAACAATACAGAAAAAGAAACTCTCGTATTGGTCTTTATCAGCATAAAATTTAAAATTTATCAAAAGTTCCTGAAATTTCCCAAAGTTCTCGTTAATGCCCGTATTTTTGTCAAAATTCCTGATGGTAAATTACCTCCCATGAAAATTTCTGAAATTTCACAACCCTAATCAGACTATTGCCTATGTACAGAGAAACTTCACAACTTCAAACAGTTTTGAAGCCATTCAACCAATCAATCAGTGATTCTCCGTCAAAATCGCATGGAAATTCGATATATGAACGTTACTTCACATTCTCAGCCTAGTCCCATTTTCATAAGTAAATTTTAATGCCTATTTTTTGGTTTTAATGTCTTTTTCCAGCACATTATTGCCATCCTAACTTCGAACACTCCTTTTACGATTTACATCACCTTGACACACAGAGATTTGAAAGATTTGGTATAATTTTTCTAGATGGCATGTTTAGATCTTACATAAATCTTTTATTTCAAACAAGACATATATATGCATTCCGAATGCTGGCCATTGATAAATCCCTCTAAAAATAGAGGGGTTTATCATTGGCCAAAGCTTGGAAGAACTACTTTTCGGGCCTTCTTTTCCGTAATGAAAAAAAGGTTGAAAAGTTCAAGTTTGCTCACACCAATATAGGAATATTAAAGTTATTATGATGACACAACTCTCTACCATCCTTGCTCGCGTATCATACAAACCAAACACAAAACTAAATCGCTTATGACCATATTCTTTCAAGTGCTCGTTGTTACCTTTGGGTCACAGATGACCCAGAAGAACTAGGGAATTTGCTGATAAAAACGAGCGTATAAGTCTACTCCCTAGTATCAAGTCTGAGTTCTCATATACCTGACTCGCAAAAATTTGCATGTACAGTGTAACCAATGGACTGATAGATTCATTTCAAAGCCCACAAACGGACACTTTCTTCATGGGTGATTGTTCTATTATTCCATGGTTGTCTGGCTCATATCGATTGACGTTATACACTGCCAAATGTGATGCTAATTTGTCACCGGCGCGTAATTATTCTCCGATGTAATTCTATTTTCTGCTTTCTAACTGAGGCTTTGAGATCGCTTCATGTTTGATTTTTTCTGTGTAATGTTATAACTACATTGGAGGACCGCAAATTGATTAGACTTGAATCAATACATCGATAAAGAAATCCCAATACCATCGTGTCACTGGTCCAAATGACTTCTCAAACAAAATATACAATTTCAGCCTCAATTGTGTGACATGTGTTAACAATGTTTTATGTGTAAGCAATGTCTTTTGATAGTTCTCCAGCAGTCGCCACTAATATAGCTCAAAAACTAGAGATTTTGCAAGATTTCTTATTTTTAGAATTGAATTGTTCACCATAAAAAATATTAGGAACAATTAGTTAATTCCAAGATGAGAAGAAGTCTACCGATAATGCCCATGCATGATGGAGCCTATTTGCTCGAACGCTACGTCTTGTGCCAATCAAAGGTGACTTTAGGTCTCTGAGAGATAGCCGTCGCCATTATGTTATCGACCGTGTTTTGCACAAAACACCAAAAATTCAGATGAAAAAATTTATTTACATACAAAAAATACGAAACTACAATTATATAGTATATTACGGTAAAACACAAAAAAAATTACGTAGATAGTCTAATATCTATGCGAGTTATGAGCGTTTATGTAAAAGTGTTCGAAGTTAGGAATTGTTCGAAGTCAAACAGTACTATGCAACTTAAGTTTATAAATACAGAATATCCAAGATTAAAATTAAAAATGTTTCACCTGCTATTTCGTTTTCTTGCTGAGCCAGGAATGCGGCTGCGGGGTCTACCTCTGTCGTTTGTTGATCAGTAGGTGGAACTTCTCCAAAATCGTCACCGAGAAAATCAGCCATTTTCAAAGAGACTTAAGATTTGATTATTTAGCAGTATAGTTTTAAAAAATACTCTGATATTAAAATAAAGTTACTTAATACCGCACAACTGTGCATATTAGTTTACCACAATCTGATCCTCAATAAACTGCCCAAACACCGAATACTGTTAAATAAGTTACATCCGCCGCCGTGACAAGAACGCGAGGCACCAACGATGGACATGACGAGTGTCGAGTGAAAAAAATTTATCAACCGTAACGGAGACGTCACCGATAAAGAATCACGTGACTAAGCACTCCCTCAGCTGATTTTGACCCATTATTACGTCATAACTAAACCGTGCATTTCATTTTCAGATTATTATGACGTCAGGCGTTCCTGCCGTTTGAATACTTCTCAGAGCGAACTTTCAATCATAATTCGGTACACAAAACGCAAACAGCTCTCTCGGCACACGGCTAGCTTTTTGCGTGACGCAATGGATTTTACTATGGATATGTCGAAATTTTATGCAGGTATGCAAATTTGAATTAAAAATTAGACATGTATCCTACAGCCTTAAGTTATCAATTTAATCTAACTTATGTTCGTAATATCACGATATCATACCGTAGTCTATTTAAGTTCAATCTAAAGTAAGTCAAAGAATTATGTAAAAATAGGGCATTGTAACAAGCTCGTTGTTGTTTACTTCAATAAAAATCGCTGAGAATATATTTTGACTTGTAGGCTAACATTACTTGTGAAGCTCAATGATCAACTTGCATCGATAAATCAATTCATTTGGGGCCCCATTATGACCCAACGAATAACTAACTTATATATTTTTACGTATTTCAACACATCACCTATATGTTTTAGGCCGAACGTTGTTCCTAACCGGAGTGACTGGATTTATGGGTAAAGTTTTACTGGAAAAAATCTTACGTTGTTGTCCCGGTAAGCAATTTTGAAAACTATTTGTCAATGTATAGAAAGAAGAGAATATTTAGACTATAAGTTAACGTTACATTGTCCTGTTATTTACACACACACGTCAATAAAATAAAAAGCATTAATAAACATTGCTGTATTTTTATTTTGTTGGAAACGAACCCGCGAATGCAACGTAACCATATCATCAAGGACAGTCAGATAATCTGAATCTGATACCCATAGTATTTATTGCACATAACGTTAGCTCTTTCATTGCAGATGTGTCGAAAGTCTATGTTCTCATCAGATCAAAAAAATCACAGTCGCCGAAAGATCGCCTTGCTTCGATATTTGAGGCGCCGGTAATTAATATAATTTTGAATATATATATAAGTTACTTGTTTTCAATACCGTACATTTTTTACTCTGCAGTAATCGTTTTTTTAAGCTATTTTCAACAGTTCTCGAACAGAGGCCAGACTGTGAAAGTAAAGTTGCAGCTGTTGAAGGAGATATCTTGCAGCCAGAAATGGGAATATCTGCAGAGGATAATCGTCATATCACGGACAACGTCTCCATTGTGTTCCATTGTGCTGCTTCTGTCCGATTTCACGAACCGCTAAGGTTGGTTTTCATTTTGGAATATTAGATATGTGCACCCGCATATTCATTAATCGGTCATCGAGAACAGCATCTCGTTTACTTTTACTACAATAATTTGTTCATACCGGTAACTACATATAGTATACGTGGTACAGGAAAATGTGCGTACATAGTATTTCAAAACAACGATTGTAAGCACAAATGTTTTTGAAACAGACTTTTCTGTTACGTGGTTTCTTTTCGTGTATGTTTTTTCCTGTTCGCGTTTTTCGATTACTTACATGTTAAACATGCAAATGCTTATCCTATATGCTAGACAGTCGTCCTTCCAAAAAGCCATACTACTGCCAAAAACGGTTAAAACACATAGTACATACACAATACAAAAACCAATTTAATATCATAGAAAAGTGTTGTAGATGAATTGGAAATGCTTTCAAGATTTCAGTCTTTAAATACATATTATTTATCACCATTATTTGGCAGGTTTGAGGTCTAAAATTTCATCGCAAATATTTTCACGCCTGCGACGCATTTTTTTAGTTGACTTGCCCTGATTCACAGTGCAAATGAATTTATTTATTTACAATTATAAATAAAATGTAAAACTTTTTGCAGGGATGCTATCGAGTCAAATGTTAGAAGTGTGGAAAGAATTATTGAGCTGACGAAAAGGATGAAAATTTTCGAAGTTAGTACAAAAGCATATCGAAAACCCGTTTTGTGCAAATTTCAGCTTTGGGTCAACTTATTCTTTTATCTCCTAAACTAGCGATAGGTACTATCTCACGGATTGTACACTCATGGCCGCTAAGATCAACCAGCCACTGACATCCAGCAACAGACAAAACTAAACGAATACGGTTTTTACATTCAATGGAATTTTGGTTTACATCATTGCTTAGTATTTTATAATTTACAGGTAAGTGACAGTTGAGAAGATCTTTCATATTCCTTTAGTCAACACATCTCCGTACATATTTTTGTTTTTCTTCGAGACCAAGATTCGACGATGTTTTAATAAAGTTGTACCGACATTCGATCTCACGCAATACGGGAAGTTACTCACTCAATTGACTATTTGCCTAAAAATCATTCTACATTTCAGGTTCTTGTTCATTTATCAACAGCTTACGCATATTGCTACAGAAAACATATTGAAGAAAAGATATATTCGATCAATGCGAACCCGAAGGATTTACTTCATTGTTCAGGGTACGTTAGGATTGGTGTGCAAATTACTGTTGTTAAACTACTTCGAGACAAAAGTACAGTAAACTTAATAGTTTATTTGCAGTAACTATAAACTTTTAGAATTTGGAATTGCCTTGTTCGTTAGATTTATATCAATTATGGTCTGAGGATAGACCGCGCATCTGGCGGCACTTCATGTCAACAGGTCATAATTGGCCGATCAGGATCAGTTCTATTTCTGTGTCATTAAGTAAAATTACTGTAAAAATGGGGATTTTTCCCCTTTTTTGTCACAGTGTACCTATCTTTTTTACCAACGATAAAAACTATTTCCTAGTCTAGCGCAAGATTCTCAAATTTTAGGATTACAGCCAAATAATTTTAGGCGATTTTTTTGACTACTCAAACTTTGGCATCACGAGGTGCAAAATTTTGACATAAAAAGTCCGAAACTGGAAAAATAGTCGGTAGAAAAGTTCAAATAAAATACTGTTGTATGACCGCGGCCTCACCCTTGTGACGGTGAGGGTGGCCGGGTAAATGACAAAGAAAAACATCAAGTCGGAAGCGTCATTTTGGTGGATACGATATATAAAATTATTATTTCAAGAAATCGTTGAATATAGAGATATAATAACGTCATTTTACGAAGGATGGGAGTTGACATTTAAACCTAAACAGTCAAAAATCCATGGAGGCTGTCTTGTATTCGATTCTTTGCTATAGCTTGTGCGTGAAGGCACCAGGGGATTTTATACCTAACACTACTAGGAAAGGACCTCCGTATCGGCTGTGTATGTGTGGTTTTGTTCAGCATACCGAAAAGCTCAGCGAGATACCCGCATCCAACCATCGACGTGTCGGACAATACGATCACGTTTTAAACGAATGAACCAATGCGTCGTGCTCGATGCAAAATGCGTTGAAAAAGCACTAAGCCGTCGCTATAGACAGTTGGGAATAGAGAGTCATGAACCATGAACATGGTCGAATCTTTTAAATAAATTTCTCGGTTATATGTGTAGATGGATGCCAAGTGATTGGATGGAAAAATTGGCCCCTTCATTGTTGGGAGATCATCCGAACACTTATACATACACAAAATCTCTAGCTGAAGATCTGCTACAACATCATTCAATAAAACACAGGACTGTCATTGTCAGACCTTCAATCGTCACTTCAACTTGGAAGGAGCCAATGTCAGGCAGGATTTATGCAAATTTTGTGCTTGAAATCGCGAAGATTTTCTGATCAAACCGTTTTTTTATATCAAATTCTCCCGAATATTAAACTCAGACAATTGTTAAAATAGCTTATCGTAATATATTTATTTCTTCATGCAACGATGCCGGTTTGGTAAAATCGCAACACACTATGTAAACTTTTTGGGAATATACAAAACCACTGAATCATTTCGATCTTCGAATATCATAATCGAAAACCCACTTAACCCGTGGGTAATAAGTGATTATAACAGAAGAATATAAACTCTATTTGGATACTAAGACACCTATTCAAGCATGTATAATATCGCATTCGAGGTTACAGATATTTCAAGTCTTGTTTTCAAATTATTTCGCAGGTTGGTGTGACAGTGTAAACGGTCCCGTGGGATTGGTCATAACATTTGGGAAAGGACTTTTAAGAACTATGCTCGGAAAGAGGAGTTCGGTTGCGAATTTTGTTCCCGTTGATGTTCCAATCAATATGATGCTAGCGGGAGCATGGAGAAATGTTACACACAGGTCTGTAAGTGCTGACAAATGTATTGCTTTTTACAATCACCACAATAATATAAACCGCATCATCAGTGTCTGAGTCTTCTTATATGCCGATCTGTAATTGACTCAAATCAGGGAACGTCTATTCAAAAATATTTTATTAGGTATTAGTCCCTGGTGGATCGCGCGGCCGATTCGTTGTCAGTCTGTGGCTCGTGCTTAACCAAATGAAATTTCTGATTGGAAATCTCCTGCATTTGTAAATGATTTCCGGATTTTATCCCCCCCGAATACAAATCTTAAGAAGGGTTCGTTAATTAGTTCGTTACTAATTTTGAAATAATTTGGAATGCTTACGTTTGATTTTCAACGACATTGCTTAATCATATAAAACGTTCAATGCGTTTTTCATTCAGAACCAGTGAAACAGGTCTCACTATCTACAACTGTACAAATCCCGATACAAACCAGTTTCTTTGGGGCGAACTGTCCGACCTGATTACGTACAACACTAAAGTAAATCCACTGGATAAGCCTGCAAGGATACCCGTTTATCAGTCCAGTATTTCACCTAATAAACTTCGAAATAAGTTGGAGTGGATATTTTGTCACTGGATCCCGGCGTACATGGCAGACGCATTTCTCAGAATTATAAAGAAAAAACCAAGGTAGTATGTTGTGCAAGCCTTCCATGCAATCTAGGTTCGTTCTACTATGACATTCGGTTGCAAACCGGGAATTTTGAGACAGAGGGGAAATTTTAATAGTTTATCGAACAAAGCATAACTCGCATTATTTAGAAAGCATCATGAATCACTCGATCATGAATAAGTAAAGCAACCAGTACACCACAATAATTTTCTTTTTTCGGTTAAAACAATAGGTACCCCGTCTATGACAAGTTTCTTTATTTTTCATGTCAGAAATTACCATCCCATTCGCAAAAGTGCAAATGACATACTATGATCCCGGAGCGAAATTTGACATGGATATGAATAAAAAATCGGGACCTTAAACCAGTTAAAATATTTAGTTAAATAATGTTTTGAGAATTGTTCATTACCTAGGATGGTACGATCCATCAGCGGCTCATGCGTGACAAAATAAAATTTTCTGATTGGCAAGGACTCTTAAGAGTTGCTAATAGTTGTACGAGTTGTTTGAAAAAAATTTTCAAAACGAAAGCTTTAGGCATATTATGTTTGAAACTTTTATTCTTGATGCAATTATATCATTATTATGATGCCGTTTTTTCAGATTTGTCAGGTGGTACAAGAAAATAGATTCCATGTGCGATTGTTTAAAGTATTTTACAGTGAGGTCGTGGAAGTGGGATGATGATAATGCCAAAGATTTGAGAAGTGCGATGTCAAAGAAAGACAGAGAAGTAGTCTCATTGTTTTCAATAATAATTTTGCTGATAACATATTACGTACATTCTAGGATAGGAAAAAAGCAAGCAATGATCTCTGCTCTAGTTTCGAGTTGAGTTTTACAAACTACTGGACTGACTATCAAACCAAAAACCAGCGGTTATGTGAACCACGCTGCGCAAGAGGAATATCTAGCGAACTTATTGCGCTATTTTCCTCATTTTAACGATTTTTCATTTGTGCACTATACCCAGCGAGGGCTTTAATTTCGTGAATTATGAGTCACTGATGTACCGCGCGCTGACGAGCGTGTAAACGAGAGAGGTCGTGGTTAGCCATATGAAGTTGAATTTCCGGCTTTCCCGTAGGATAAAAATGAAATCCTATCCTACTTCACAAATATGACTTAAACATTTTTCCTGTCGCAGTGCGTGTGAATTATTAATGGACGTTTAATAACACTCAAACTAAATCAATTGTATAAGCACGGTGACTATGATGATATATTTTTACTAAACAGACGTTTTATTTCGACACATCAGAGTTGGATTGGCATCAGTATATTGCTGATTATCACATTGGGGTGAAGAAATATATTTTACATGAAAAAATGGAGGACCTGCCAAACACTCGTAAATGGATCAGACGTAGACAAAACATCTCAACATTCTTCAAAATTCTACTTTTATTTATTATTTTCTACAGTTTATTGCAATACGATTTTGTTTCACATTCAAATATTTTGATTGCATGTTTGTTTTTATTTGTGCAATCCCTGATACATTATTGGATGAATCAAGGTCAAAATAACATCACGAAATGATATATTTCTATAACAAAGCCAAAAGAAATGTGGGAATGTCCGTGATCGAAATATAATTATAATAAGGAATAAAATCGCATCGAAATGTTCTTGGAAATTAATTAAATCTAGAACAATCCCTTTTTGATTCTGGCACAATTCAACTTCACTCTTTTGGAAATGCAGACCGGAAATTGGTGCTAGACTGAGGTTAGACAAACCTCTTGGATGTATCTTATTGACCTATTCATTCCGTATGTCATCGATCAATTTTACTTTGACTAGCATGGGCGATAGATAGATTCTGTGCCATCAGTTAATCATAATAATCTGTGTATATTTTAACCCGTCGTTAAATGTGATCTGAAAAATTCACCATATATTATTTTACCGCTATATAGCATCAGAACACTGTCATATGTTGCACTTAAAAAGAATATTTATAATTTAGTTACTTATAATATATTACTTTAAATTGTATTTTAACGTTGGAAACTGTTTTGTTTCCCTGAAATATATTATACAATGTACGATATACTACTCGTTTTATTACAGACCTTGATCACAATATGGCAGGTTGCATACATAAAAACAGAAGCAGTTATATTCAACTTCCGAACAGTGTCAGCTTGTTCAGCAGAAATAGCAAAATAGTTCTTTTTCCCCCTACAATTTCATCAAAATATTTTCAGACCACAAGAACATTTTGAAGATCATTCAGAAAATAGGAGGAAAACAGCCTTTCTCAAAAAGAACTTCTTGGGAAGACTGCCTAGCCCGTAGTTATTGGAATCAATATCTTTTGTCAATAAAATAAATAGCCAATAGCTAAACTTAATTTCTGAAAATACGTACATTTTGCATTCTACTTTTCAAATCAAATATTTAGAATAAGACAAAATCGACGTGAAACTGATAGTTGAGGCATACCGGTATGTAAAACTCAAAGATTTCTGATAAGTCCCACTTTGAATTAAGTTCAAAGCAATATGATGAGAGGGAATTAGAAAGACATGGATATCTATTTCTAAATATTCGAACATGAAAAATCAGCCATTAGAAACAAATTTTCATTTTAGGAGTCTTAAAGTAGCATTCAATTGATAGCAATTTCCGATTACACACAAATTACGGTCCATATATATATTGGATAGCTATCTGATGCATTGCGCCAGGCAATTGATTCATCAACGAAGGTTATTCATTACAGGAGCTTTTGCAACATTATACAATTTGTTTTTCATTGATTATTTCAACATCTGCAAAGTTAGTCTGTAGGAGTAATAAAGGACTGTATCTTTGCTTTGAAGTCGTTATCTTCCTTGCACAGGTAAGAACCTTGGTTAGTTAGCAAAGGCAGATCTGCTAGCTCGTGGCAAGAAAAATGACGCCCTGTAAAATAACTTTTTTGAACATAGTATTTCCTAGAAGACGGCTAGACGATCACAGCCAAATATATAGAAATCGTCACCCTGCAATGGGCTATTGAAGGTTATGCTCTGTATCAAGTAATTGACATTGGATTTAGCATAACTTTTTCAGAAGTTTTCACATGGCTATCGTAGCATAAATTATATTAAATTTGGCGAAATTCAATGCTTTTTCAAATGGTATCATGGCAAATTTATGATATTCTAAATTATATTACGTTGCCACGATTATAACGCGTGGCTAATGAAAAACAACCACGAACAAAAATTATTTTATTAAGCCTTCAGGGCAAGTTTTGGCCAATTCAAAATGACCGTATAACTTGTTTTCTGAGGGCATAGAGGACAGAGCTGCGAACGGGCGTGCAGTAAGAATGACAGGGCCCTCTGGCCAGGCGATTTTACTTTCATAATGGATTTGTATCAACTATAATATTATCTCAATAAATATGTTAAAATACGCACTTTCAATTTAGCGCACTTTCTTACACTAATAGCACCTGCTAATTAAGTGAGAATCTGGGATTAGTTTATCGGGGGTTTTTACATGGATATTTTATACACTTGATTGATACTATTTTAGGAGGGATGCTTAGCTTGCCTGTATCTTTGGCCAACATTGAAATCTTTCAAACAATCCTTTTACCTTGTGCAATTTCTTAACATATATTATTCTTTTCCTCCAATACAGATATGACCAATCGTAGCGCAAAAATCATTCAAGACTTTTTTACAGGAGACTTTTTCAGGTGATGTCGCATCTTCTTCAAGAAAGTGTTACAATGAATCAAAAATAAAACAAATCACTCAACAGGTATGCCCAGTCCGTCTGCGTCACCTAGTATTTTGGAATAATGAGCCCAACATACGCATTGATTGCAAACAAATCAACTGAAGTTTAATAATGTGTACTACATGTTCAAAATTTCGTAAAAGCATACAATGTTGAAAACATAACTTTTTTTTTAACAAACCCTATTACACAGGCAGTAGATAAAAAGCAAAAATTGACAAAACAATTTTGTCACGAGTCATCTTTACATAATGCAAACATGAAGAACCTTGTAGATTTCAGCGGGGAAATTTGTCTGATGCTCTTCCTTCACTACTTTCATCCCAGCTTGCTTAAATATTTTCTGAAGTTGGCTATATGTTCTTGTAACACTACTATCAACCTTATCCCATTCAACATCGCCTGATGATATATTCTCTTTCAATATAAACAATCCACCAGGTGATAAAGCCTTCTGACATTTATGCAAAAAATCCACAAAGTGTGCATCAGTTAAATGGCCTAAAAAAAAATTAGAATAGTCGTCTGGTAATATGTACATTTCTTTAAAAGTAAAAAGGAGCATGTTATTTGAAGTTTGGTACTTTCAATACAATTGAATTTTATGTGATAACAAAATTTCAGCATAAAATATTTAATATGAATAATATTAATATGAATATTTTTAATATTCAGAACTAATTCGCTGAAACGTGTGTCATATTGTATTGCAGATAATATTTTATGTAACCCTATTTCCAATTTATATTACTAGATCATTTTCTTTCGTCAACACCACTGGCTGCCCAATAGCCGCATCATTGATACATAATTTAATAATACGAAAAATTTTATTAATTCATGAAGATGAAGAATAACAGGCATCTATTTGCAATTTGAGATTCATTTGAAACCTATTCAGAATTTCATTCAGTTCTATTCAAGTGATTTTGATTATGTCCCATCCTAATTGAATCGCGCATCATAAATTACTCGATTTTCCCAGTACTGCATCTTGAAATCAACGGATTCGAAAAAAAGTATATATATTCAGAAAATAGATAGATATATATATTTGTATTTTTGGATTGGTGGGATTTTAGTTTATTGAAAATACAATATAATAACTTTCTATTCACATGCAATAAAAGTAGGTGGTGTTAATGTTATAATAAATACAAAAACCAATGCTTCAATTCAACATTTTTTTCGTACTTCATATTTATTTACACATAAAATCCTAATAAAGATGCCATTGGTCTCTCACAACCCCCTCGACCATATTATTGATTTTTATTATTCTCAATTGTCTAATGGAACATGTCAAAAATAAAAGATTGGCTGTTCAGAACACACCTGTTACCCACTGAACCCAGATCACATCATACAAGCAAGGTTTTAGGTTGACGTCCTGTAATCCTGCACAGATATATTCTCCAACTTTCTTTGATAATTCAGGACCGAGATAGCTGGGTGCTTGTTTGAGAAATTCATTGTTTTGTTCAAGAAGATCGACAGTGTCGAAAATATGAAGAAGTAATAACTTGGATACTCTGCCGATACCTGCACCACAATCCAATGCTCGCTTATGACACAATCTTGGTTTCTCACCCTAGTTGGAATAATATGCTGTATGAATTTTTAATGTCTATTAATATTTTCATTATTCTCACGATGGGATGTCAAAGCCCATTCAGGTATATCAGCCATTCTTCACAGCTTAAATTTTGTCAACTAATCACCGTACACCAGGCTGATAGAATCTAGTTTTTCTTCGGGTGTCCAAATTGTTCATGCCATCAAAACTGCCATTTCATTATTGTAGTATTTATGATTTTAAACCCTTTTCTACAGTTTCTTTGCTTCCAGACACTCTAGGAGACATGTTATCTTCTAGCAAGAGACGTATCCTTAAATATCATATCATACAGGATTGTTGGTATATATATTACACAAATACTATGAGTCAGCCAATATTATGTACTTCTTACATGGGCAGTGATTAACTAAATATTATTAAATATTAGTTTATATAATTGGCATGTAAGGACCTTGGTGGCACGATGAAATTGACGATAGCTGTCAAACATAACATCTAATGATTGACTCAGGTTCAAAACCCAGCGAAGTATGGTCAAGACTGATGAACAAAAATGGCTTCAAAGACTAATACATGCGAGTGCCTGAGGGCAAGGCACTGTAAACCACAGCCTTGTGACAATGCTCGATAGCCTCATCAGTTTCACACTTGATGGAATGACAAGACGAAAGATAAATTTCATAACCAGATATAATTGTAAACATTGTTAATTGCGTAATGTGAAATAAAGTTCATTTCATACATCATGATTTCAGTGCAAAATGAATCAAATTAACTCCATCTTTTCCTCTATTACTAGTGTCCTGCAACAAACTTTGCTCAATTTGTCCAAAAGTTATCTACAATTTAATATCCACTAGAGGTAAACAAATGAATTTATTAATGTCATATCATCAACAAAATGAAAGTTCCTTTTTATATCAAACTAAAAACCATCAAGTATTAGGAATGCAGGATTCAGAGTTAAAGGCTTGCTACACTGACTCTGCAATCTAGATCACTGAATCCCCTTTTTCTAATCCAAAATTTGAATTCAAACGTTGATATGTATTTCATACAGTTTTCAAATAATTTTGCGATACTTTTTACCGAAGGCGAAAGTTTAAAAATATTGACACCTTAATCTTGTAAAATCATGAATATAAACTTTTTAGCAGATCATAACAATAATGCCTTTTTAACACCCACGTATGTTAAATAAGCCACTATCCAAAATCATAAACCTTCCAAAAGGGTAGTTATAAATTGTCTGTGTCGCATATATATATATATATATATATATATATATCAAATTAAAAGGTGATTAAGATTATTCAGACTCGGACTTTTTGAAATTTCTGCATTATTACAGTTGCAGGTTTTGTGAAACATGCTATTATAAGGGATTTTATTAAAATACAAAACAAACTGATACCAAATTGATGAGATTTCAGTTTTCTGCGAAAATGTATAATGTGAAATGCGATTCTTCAGGTAGCTTTTCAAAAATTTAAAATTGTCTGATTCGTTGGTGCCACTAAATAGTACGCTGTGGTAACGTACAAACAAAAATACAACATGTTGTACAGGACAGTAAAATAAGTTATAGGAGACTGGTTTGAAAAATATGTGTTCTGTAGTCAAATGACCATATACAGTTTAAATTGTTTCGTATATTCCCACTTTTCATTTTCAAATTATAGCAATTGCATGGAAAATTTCTGAGGTCAAATTATCACATTATGACAGGCACAGGCAGAAATATTTTCTAAAAAATGAAGGTTTTATTGTATATCATGATAAATCTGCATAGATATTCCTTTATCAAACAATCAGATGTTCTAGAATTCATTTCTAATTCAAAACAATTTTCATTTTTTTTCGTTTATTTTCCAACTGATTTATTTTACTGCGTGGTGTTGTATGCCAATAATAGTTTTTGGCTATAAGTATTTCTGAAATGTAGCAGACTACCAAAATTGTCTAACCTGTAAGAATTCTTTCAAGAATTTTTGTGAACCTATTACATCTGAGGTTGAAATGTGACTGTATCCTCCAAGCATTCCATTTACAGTAGGGGTTATTGTTTTCCAATATTTGTCAGCTTCCTCATAAAAATCCTTTTCGGATGATATTTCGTTGCAGCCTTCAATTAAACTCATATTGAGACCATCTAAGCAGCTTCTACAACTAAACTTGCTTCAGCGAAACAGCTTACAATGCTGGATGGAGATATCACTTTTTTTCATGGCCATTGAAATATGTATATAGAGTAAAAACAAAATTAATAGAAAACAAAACACACCATTCATTCATCATTGGTATATCCATCCAGTAAATTTTTTCAATATTCCAACAGTATATATAATATCAGGATATAATTATTTGGTAAAATATTTTATATTTAATTAGCCATGGAAAAACAACAAAAATCATTACATACAATATTATCTAGTCTATCCAAAGATATAATCATACATTCCACAAAACACAGGTCGCTGATGACAAATTACATCGAAAATATACCAGAGGTCCATGCTCACAATGAAAAACATTCACAGTGTTTATTTAAACAAGTAACATCAGTACTGATTTCCATAATAAATCTAGTACTGAATTATCTTCTAATAAGTGATGGCCTCTGGTTAAACTATCTCTCAGGTTGAAGATCTCGGGTTCGAAGTTTTATTACGCCCACCGCTCAACCCAGGGTGAATAATAGGGTAGGCTAAGCCGAACAGATTTTTCTTTCCACTAATTGAAACTGAAATTTGTTACAGGGCCTTGGACAGGGTGATCCACTCAAAGAAGTGGCTATAAAAAAATATGATTTTTCAAGATTCATGAATTTAATTGCTGCTTGAATGATGGGCTTGATTAAGATTTTCCACAAGAAATTTGTCAGCATAAAATTTAACAGTATTATAATATAACCACAATACTTGTTTCCCAGAAGAAATGTCAAAATATGGTAGAGAAGTATGTAACTGCCACCAATCATTTCCCAACAAACCCAATACATTTCGGTATAAATATCGTCAAAAAAAGATGTTTTGCGGTTTTAACTGTGTTGGGAAGGTGAAATTCACAAAGGCTCCTCTCATTTTCAAACCAATACTGAATTTTCTCCAACAGGCAATGCATTTCATTTTCTACTTCATTTTTATATTTGTTTGACAGGAAAAAATCATGAAAAAATTTGGATGAGATACCACCTATTAAAATACAAATCTCTCCAGGTGACTGACCCATTTCGTCCTGTTATTATTCAATTTGGCGATATTAGTATTTTTCCATCTGAGGTAGACTCCTTATTCAGCATTATGTTTATAACTTGATGAATAATTGGCACCAGCATACAATTTTTTCTTTCTATGTTCATGTTCTTGCATTTTCCCATAGATTGTCATATACACATTTTGCAATTTGATGGTAATTTTTTTGAAAAATAATTCCCCAAGTATGCTTCCCTTCAACGAATTGCTTAAATTTTCAGGATGTGTCTGTAGTTTTATTGGTGGGTTGCACCAAATAAAATTTTCAAGTATCTATTAGTAGAATGAGCTTTAAAACCTTCACTAATTCAAATTGCTTAAATTTTTTCAGATACAAACCATCAAGATTATGTGTTTCAAATTTGGGGTTATACCTATTCATATATTTAATTTGTCTTTTAGTACAAGGTTTACACAATGCTGCAACACGTTTAACATGGTTGTTAACCACATGCTTTTAATCTGTTTCTCATATAAATCCTCCAACACTTTTGGAAGAACAGAATATTTTCGTATCGCTGATCAGCCAAGCTAACCTGTCTAGTCTCGGGTTCTGGATGCGGAATAGTCACATATAACGTGGGATGTGGGGAATATTTAGGTAATTCCCCTTTAAAGCCAGCTTTTGCATTTTACGGAGATTTGATTTCAGCACTGGCGGTTGAACCCAGAAAGGGACAGTCCTTTCAAGATTTTGGGTGTTGTCTCAATTTTCATAGCAATATATAAAAAAATCACGCGCAATTTATAGACATTTTCGATGCAAAAATCATGACTTCAGTGTCCGACATTTCACCACCGCTTAATTCTAACCTTAGTGCCGAACAGATTTAGCTACAATGGAATGAATGATCACCTCACACAGAGTAACCCTTTTACCAGCCCAATACTAGAAGGACTTCGCGTTGGTGCGCCCTGCTATTTAACCGGAGCAATTTAAACCCATCCAGTGTTATAACCGGGCAATTCTGGGGTGAGTACTGACCGGATTTGACTACAAGGGAATGATCACCTCGTCCAGAGTAAAAAACCCTTTCAACAGCCCAATACTAGACTGTTACTACTCACTGTTATGACCATGCAATTCCAGGGTTTTTTATAGCTCAAAATCCAACACCATCACTAGTCTGGACGCTCACAGTCGCCGGCACTGGTGCACTGACTCTCTTCAAAAAAAATCAATGCTCTTTCGCCAAACCTACCCAAAAAAACAATTTTTATCAGACAGAATACGCTGATAGACCAGTGCAAGTGAGATTCATTTGAAAAAGCGAAATGAACTATTCAGCCTAAAACTATTCAAAATATTTGGATTTATTTTACAGAATCTGCCTTTCCTGCCCAACTGTACCGAACTAAACAAAAAGAAGCATCAATAGTACTGCATCATATTTCATTTTCAAAAGGAAGAAATAAATCATAAATAAAACGTTACAAATCAGGGAAACACTGGAAGATGCACCAGGCAATATTACAGGTAAAATGCAACTTGCAAAAATCATATGTATTTAAAAGAAATAGCTCAGGAATACCAGTTCCTGACATTTTCAAACCATTTCTATTCATAGACACTTTGCTTATGGTATGAAGCGGCCTTGTTTCTAAATAAGACTTCCTAAACATAATGGTTGAAGATGACCCATGCTTAAAAAGTAGAAGTTATGTAACAAGTTTGGAAATGCAACAAGATTTGGTTCCAGACTCAAAACTTTTCCACACCTTTGCCTATTCATGATTCGAATTCAGTCGACAGTATATTCCAATTTGAAAAAATGTCTATACATTTACTCTAAAATATCCCGATTGATCATGATTTAGCATATATTAGAAACATATTTCTCAATTTGTCAAAATTGTTGAAAAACACTAAATTTCAATGTTCCAAATGATAAGTGAAAACGAATTCGAAATAACTTAATAATTTACAGAAAATTACATACAATTATGTGTGCGCGATCTGCATTCATAATTTCGCTAATCAAAAAATTTCACATCGTCAAGCATGGCATAAGAATGGACCACAGCTATGTGAATCATTCTTAACAGGACATGATCCCCCCCACCCCATCGAGTAAAAATAAGTTGAAACATATTTAGTCAAGTAGGGGTCACTGATGGATCGTACCGGTAAGGCACGATCCATATGTGGCCCATGCTTACAAAATAAAATTTTGAATTGGGATAAAAATTTCCTGATTGAGCAAAAATGCAATATAAAATTGGCAACCCAGCAATACACAACTGTTTATTCGTCATCCAACTGGTCTATTTTCAGCCAGCTCTCAAAATAAACAGGGGTAAAGGTCAGCATGACAATTTATACATGATTCAGTGTATTCACTGTGAAAATTGGTAATCGATCACATAAAAGGAGAATTTTTTCTGGCAATGTGCTTCGCACACAGAGAATTACAGATGAAGGGCCCATTAATTCATGCCCACCACTTAATCTAGGGTACAATAACTTAGGTAGGCTAAGCCAAACAGGAAAAGATCATATCTTTCCAGCCATTCTAACTTTGCCGGTCAGTAAGTGGCTTCTGGTACAGGTCCTTGGCCAGGGTGATCCACTGCTCAAAGTGTCTATTACACGACTTTAAAAGCACCCTGTGACCTATATCCACGCGTTTCAGACTGTTAAAATTTCATATTTTAGTTCGATAAAATTATGCTGCAAGTTTAAGCAAAAAAGCTCAAAAATGACAACTACCATTATAGCCCACTAACTATCACTTTTATGCAACCTTTAAAATCAGCAGAAACAATTACGTTAACTTCTTGCGCATGTTTTTTCGAAGACATAGATAAAATAGACTGCGATTTAGATTTAGTTTTGGCTTCCGAAGAATTATTTTCGATATCTTCACTCTTGTATAATAATTGAGGTTGAGGAGCAAACACTGAACAGGTAACGACTGCATCATGAGCTGAAAAACAATATACGAAGATAGTCACTAGTCGCACTAGTTTCGAACCTAATTCCTCTACACTCCACATATCTTTTTCGACCACAAACCTATTTCACCCAAATTTGACGTTTCTGATTCCTATAAAAAGCATCATTTATACTATTGCCAACAATACATATTTACTGTCTTTAGGCATGAATTGAATAATAGGAGCAAGTCCAAGTGATTAATGAACATCAAATGTATTTTTATTATAGCTATGCCAATAATATTGAATGCACTATTTATTTTTTTGTTTTTTTTTATTAAAATTCACTCTGTGCAATGTCGGAACCACTGATTAACAAAAAGATTGAAAGCAGAGAGATACTAAAAACCCAAGAAATAAATGCATTGTCCCACTAAGCGGAACAACCACTGATATCAAAAGATGCAGCACTGAACTGCCCACTAAGTAAACAAGTTCAATGCAGGACTGAACTGCTATGATAATGATAAAGTGCAGTGACTGGACAATAGTAAACCATTTAACAGTACTTGGAGTAAAACACTAGGGAGAATATTTTCGACTCTCGTTAAAAGGGTGACTAGGGTGGCAGAATTTTGGTTTTCTTCGGGTGCCCGAAATGTTCATACCACTTTCTTTGGATGGACAAAAAACTTCAAAACTATCAACACTGCTATTTCATAGAAGTATTCATGATTTTGAACTTTTTTCTACAGTTTGCTCACGACCAAACACTCAAGAAACATTCAAATCTTCTAGCCACAAAAATACCATGAAATATTGCCCATTTGATATTATTTCGCCTGACGGAATTCTGCTTGTCTGGTGCTGACCATGCTTAACAAAATATATTGCTTTACATGGGATTACCATATAAATCAAAAACAGACATCTTTGTGCGTCCTTTCCTATAGAAGGACCTTTCCCAAAGAAAACATACCTTTCATATTCTCCCAACAATCATTTCGGTCCCTCCTCAATGATGATAATTTAGTGACATCTTGTGGTAAACTCGTCCTCCAAACATAAACACATTTATCTTCTGACCCGCAGATGATGTATTTAGAATCAGGACTAAAAATTGTCATTAGTTTAAATTCAGAAAATCAAATATAAATCAATCAGAAATATTTTACCAATTCCAGACACATTTATTTTTGACTTTGGTGTTTGACACGTCGAAGGCAATTGCTTAAGGTGAATCATTGACATATGATTAAGCAAGCTATAGACATGATTTTAATTGTTCTAATTAATCGCTATTTTGGTAAACTTTCCTCTCATAAGAAGCCTTATCTTCGGACTTCTGAGTTGTAGGGTAGCTGCAGTATTCTACAACTCTGTATAGATTCATATCCATTTGCATGTAATCTTTGAAAATCTGACTTTATAAGAGAACTTGATGTCAAACCATCAATGCCTGTTTTGTGAACAAAAATTGTGACGTCTATATCCGAATATTTGATTTTTGATAGTCTCAGTTTTTTGGTCCTACTTATTTCCATTTTCTGATGAAATAAGTGAGCAACAATTATCAAGTTTGTTTTTATGAAATTCAAAACAAATTAGGATTTTATTATAAATAAATAATAACAGGTGAGAGGAGTGGTTTTTCTGTAGCTCACAAAAAATATTTCTGACAAAGATGAACACATATATGAATTCACTAAAATATTATAATATTAATATTAAAAACAAACCTGAAACTCGCTTTTATTTGGCTGCTTAGATTTGTATGTCCTTTATATTTACAGACTAATGATAAATCTCTCAGATCATACAATCGTACTCGAGAATCGTTTGAAGTTACCTAAAAAGAAAATTGGAAAATTTCAGACAATGTTCTGCTCAGGAGCACCACTACTCCCTGCACTTCGTCATAGCAGTTCAGTTCCGGAAATATTTCCACTTATAGCGCAGTCGCTGGTGCTGCAGCTTGTAGCAGCTCTTTGTTATCAAGTGGTCGTTAGTTGGTTCCATTTAGGCACTGCTTCCGGCTTTGCACATAGTTAAGTAAAAAAAATTAAAGGAAATCAAACTGATCAGGCTTACCTTCAACATGATTTTATTAATAAGCTTTCCTCAAATTATAGTGATAAAATTTGATATTCATATTACAGGTATATATTTAAAGCTAATCAACTAGGCTCATTGATAAAAAAATATTGAATATTGATCCAATCCAATATTGATTATATATACTGTATATACATATACAGTAGTGTTCACTGTGATATTTGGATTGAAGTACAGAATACATATTATTTACTATTTAAAATTATAATTACCAGAATTTTATGTTCTCCTTGCAAAGGTTCAATTCCTGTTATTTTGTGACCTTTTGTATTCCTGCCTCTTGACGATCGTACATGAATTTGTGTGTGGTATTTCAAATGCTGTTAAAAATAATACCAATGTTAAGGAAAAGTGCCAAAGAAAATTAGGGCGTCATATATTATGATAATATGATGGGAACACATTAAAATTATAAGATGGGACCTCTCGTACAGATACCAGTTCCGAATCGGGGTGAAAATTTCTGGATTATCATATTTCTCATTTTTCCTGTGCATGAACCTGGTTGGTTGGTGGAGTAGGCCGTAATCAGCGATTACGTGAACCACAGTACACCAGCGACGGGTCCAGCAGACCTCTCACATATATTTATCATACATCACAGGATTCGAAAGTGCATCATGGCAATCAGAGATAAGTAGCTCGAAACATATTCCCAACGCTTTACCGATTGAGGCTAACCGGGAATCCTATTTAGTAGTAAGTATGTTTACATAAAAGATTAATAATGTGACACCTCCAGAATGGACTTGCTCAAACAAAGCATATGAAAAATGAAAAAACTCCCAAATAAAATGTGAAACAGAGTGACCATGTTTTTGAAATAACGTTAATATGACCTAAATAAAATCAAGTTGAATATTTAAACCAGTGGAATGTACAATGACTTTAAAATAGAGTTTCGGTTGGCTGATCAAAAACGCAGTATACGTTGATCTGCAACCGATTTTTATACGACAATTTATTTACTTGAAGGACCTGAATAAAGTAATAAACTATATTCCACCTCTGTATCAAAAAATATACATCTTCCATCATATGTTCCGCAGACAGCAAATTTACCATTTTCACAAAAGTTCACAGTAGTAATCAATGCGCCACCGACTGAACCAGATGACTGAAAATAATAAAATCGTAAGAATAAAAATGGAAATCAACGTAAAAATTTAATTCGACATGTACTCAATCAGAAAATTTATTTTGTCAAGCATGAGTCACTGATGGGCCGTGCCTCCATCATGACTCATACTTGTCAAAAGATGATTTAAAATATTTTTTTCTGATTTTTCCAACTTGGTATGAAGAAAATGCTGATTTGGAGGGATAACAAACTATTCACATACCAATTTATAAATTATAAACCTATTTTTACGAAACAGAAATTTAGATTGTTTTAAATCTCCAGGGCAAATGACAACCACAACATTCTACGACAATGTTTCAAGTCTTAAATGTTTCTGGTGCTACCTTATATAGTGTTCTTACGTTAAAATTAGTTGCATAAGGCTTTGGCTGCATAAGTGTGAATTACATTAAAAAAATGATTCCATTTCCATTGATTCTAAATCAAGTTAGGCAATAACTTCCAGAGAAATATGTTAATGAAATGTTGAGATGAATGGAACACCAACAAGATTACACAGAGAAAACTAAAATACATACCGATGAACCATCTGGTGACACCTCATTCCACAATGCTACTTTCTTATCGGGAATATTCCATAATCGGAGTTTACTATCCAACGAACCGCTCAGAAAATATCTGTCATCCTGTAAAAAGCCAAAAAGGTAGAGAATAATTTTGAAGCCTCAATGTCAATTCTATCCATGTGTCGTCTTGTATAGTGGCAAATGGTTCTACCATCACCCAGGGCAGATAACACTCACTGCACTTTACCACAGCGGTTCAGTTTGGAATGTTTTCCGTTTAGAGTGCAGTTGCTGGTACTACATGTTTGTTCTTTCCTTTTAGACACTGCTTCCAGCCTTCCTCAGAGTGTGTTCCGATAAAAAAAAAATAGTCGTATTTTGAGTGAGTCACATTATGAGGTTAAAAGCACATCGCAGAAAAATGAGGCAAGATAATATTGTTTTGAATTAGCGTCGCTTGACTTTTTTTATAAATACTCATGTAGCATCAACCTGAACAAAGTTTTGTACTAGCGCCACTAGACGAACAGGGTTAGTGTTGTTGGAAAGATATGATCCTTTTGGTTCAGCCAGGTATCCAGAACCTATTACACCCTGTGTTGAGTGCTGGGCAATTCGAACCCAACCACTGCGCTATCACGCCCACTATATAAAATGTTTGACCTCTTGACCTCTGACCTTTCAAGCCTTGTGCAACAATACAGTATTGAGATCAATATAGTTTTTTTTTATAAAAGTTATCCAAAGGCACTCGATATGACATTATTTCCAATAGATTTTGATTTTTTTGGTTACATCATAGTTTCCCCATATAAAAATACTCTATGAAATCTAATATTATCACACTCACCCTTGGATGGAATGCTATTGCAGTTACAAAATCAATATGTTGGAAGCAGCATAAACATTCTTTTCTTGATATATGCCACAACCTCACAGTTTTATCCATGGAAGATGATAAAATGAAAAAATTCTGTGAAAAAAAAAATATTAGCATTTGATTCCGCAAAAGAAGTTTCATATAAAATTTGCAAGATCATTTAATTAAAATTGAAACACGCAATTCTGGAAGGGTCAAAATTAAGAGCTAAACGTTTGAGCCGTGTACACCAATATGGTCATTTTTTTAAACACAGGATTGTTCTTAATTTGATGAAAACACCTTGTACTGACTGTGTTGTGTGCTAAAGTTATTTAAACATCACATGTGGGCATTATATGCTGAAATCCATAGCTGTTATATCCCGCTTTATAGATATAAAAGCAAAGTATTTTTAGGTTAAGTTGTTTTTACCCCGAAATCCTGTTGCTATCAGAATGACCTCCCGCTGGCTATTACAATGACCTCCTGCCAGGATCAGGAACAGGAAAATATGAACCCTGAGATATAAATTACTGGTGACTTCGCCCAGGATTAAGACAGTGATTTGTTACATCAATTTTAAAACAAAGTACTTACTTACCTTTGACCATGCAAGATCCAAGACATCAGCTGCATGACCAACATATGACGAGAAAGGAACCTGAAATAGAAATAAATTTAATCTCATTATTCATCTTAAACAATGCTTTGCAGGAATTATCTTTATTGAAATTGACTCAGAGCAAGACCAGAAGCAGTGCCTAAAACCACCCAACTAACAGAGGGCTACTACAAGATGTAGTACCAGCAACTACCGCACTCATCTATGATAAAGTACAGTGAGTGATATACCACTTTTTTGTTTCCCCTTAGTTGGCTTTACGAACGCATAAATACTATTCTAAATCCTGTGACTACAAGTCTGATAGATTGAAAATGGTTGATACCAAGATGGCAGATAAATCCCAACCAGAAAATTATCGCATCATTTGTTAATAGGCAGTCAAGCACAAGCAGTCACTGATGGATTGCGTCGGTGAGACGCGGTCCATCTGTGCCTCATGCTTGATATACTAAAATTTCCAACCGGATTGTCATCTGTTAGAAAATTGGTGAATAGGATTGATTCGCTTCATCATATGGCAACCCAACTAATGAATTCACGAACGAACGAGACGCCATAAAGTCGGTTACCCAATAAAAACACTTAAAACCATGTTTTTGTTTGCATGGACTACTCACAGAATGTGTCATTTAGCATGGTCTACATCTGTTACATGCAAAATAATACATTCCAATAGAAAGAGATCGATTGAGAGTACTCCTAATACAGTCACCAGGCGAAATCAACACATTATTACATGTCGGTTTCAACCCTGGATGATTTTAATATAAAAGACAAAGTTGATGGACAGTTTTTCTTTAGGTGTCTGCAGTTCCATCGTTTCTTTCTTGTCAAGGATTATGAAGCTTTCTGCACAAGATAACCAACTACTTTAAAAAAAAAAACCTTATACAACTGTGATATTTTAAAATATAGCAATTTTACGTAAATTTTCTTCCCTACATAGCAAATGAACTGACATTCTGCAAGTCTGTCATTAAGCAAAAGCAAACCTGTCGAAATGGAGCTTCTTCTTCATCTTCCTCAGACTTGGTTGGCCCGATCTGTTGTTGAGAATCAGACGAATCAAAAACATCGTCTTCAGATCCTTGAAATGATTCTGATGAATTTGAAGTTGTAGGATGCATAGTATGCCTCATGGATGATGAACCAAACATTACATCTGAAAAAATTTTAAATTAATATGTTGGATAGATAAGTTTGCCCTTTAAACTCAGTTTAAACCAGTGGTTCTCAACCACACATCTCGCATTAAAATTGTGCTCGAAATCGTATCAGTTTACCTCAAATCATACTTTTGTTTATTGAAAATCACTCTGAACAAGGCCTGGAGCAGTGCCGAAAAGGGAACCAACTTAATAGCAAAGAGCTACTACAAGATGTAATAGGAGCAACTGCGCTCTAAAAGCTGAAAACATTTCAAATGGAACTGAACTTCTAATTTTTATGGTAGAGTGCAGCGAGTGGTATCTGCTCTGATCGATGGTGAAACCATTCACTTTTTTCTTGTTTCCTTTTAGTCATCTCTAATGAGATGCAGGAAAAATGTTGGGACTATTCTAAAACTCGTATACTTGGTCCTTTCAGTGATTAAAGTAAGGCCAAATATAAGTATAGTAGCAGACTTCACCATTCCTATTAGATTTCAAACAATTGTAAAAATTCATATTTTTTCAAATATTCATTTATTTAAACACTTATGAACACATTTCTTATGTAGTATAATTAGAATATAAGTATAATCAACTTTTCTTCAATTTGAATCTTCTTTATTAAACAATATCTACAAATCAATATAACATTTATAATACGGTGGTTTAATTAGAACTGTGACTCAGTAAACGTCAAAATTGATCGACTGATCAATCAATAAATAGATTCAAGAGCAGAAATAACTTCATAAACATGATTAAAATACTTTCAAGAAAACTATTTATAAAATCATGTTATTTCTAGAAATTTGTACATCATTACACAATCATGTAGTCTGTCAATGGTCAGAAATGGGTCAGTCTCAATTCTAATTACTATATTAATAACTTCTAATTACCTATATGACCGAAAAACAAGTCTACCAATTCCTCAGACCATCTCAATGGTCAACTTTTGTAACAATATTTCACCTGTGACAATTTATTTATTTCATCTCTATATTTTTGCACCCAGACTTCACCACAAAACTATTAATACTACTTTTCTTACAACCAAGCTATTTCTGAATAGGTTTTAAAAATCATAGCGTCTGACAACTGCCACAGAATCATCAAGATTAAAAAGTGCAAAAAAATAGGGGAGTAGTTTCACTATCAATCGAAGAATTCAAATGACTATGCACACACAAAATGCATCATTTTTTGTCATTGCCACCAGGAAATTCTCATAATTTGTATGATATGCACAACCGGTTTTATGGAAACAAGGTTTTACCAAAACCTTGTTTTCATTTCCCCGATTGTGTTAAGCGTCAATATATTACCAAGGACCAATCAATCACAAACTCTCTCCTTCCCCGTGTTATCTCAGCAAACAAAAATTTAACTATTGAGAATCAACAACCGAAAACAATCTCGCCAGTTGATCAGATTAGAAAACAACTAGCTTTTATGAAAAATTTAGCTACTGAAAATTTACTTATCTTATTAATATTTTCCACACAAGACTAATAAAACAGAAGCAACAAAATGGGGTGCATTAATCCACAAACTGGATATA
Source organism: Styela plicata (assembly GCA_963675895.2). Lineage (NCBI taxonomy): Eukaryota > Metazoa > Chordata > Ascidiacea > Stolidobranchia > Styelidae > Styela > Styela plicata. Next base: position 20,551,572 of record OZ023140.1, read on the forward strand.
TGCGATCTATGGCAGAATTGACATGACTAATTTACAAAATGGGGCTGTCAAAAATTTCGTTATTTCTATAAATAATACAACATTGTAGAAAAGTGAAAATGCCTATATTTGATCTTATTTTTTACTTCTTGCAGCAAAGTCATGTCAGTCAATGGTACATTAATTTGCATTTCAGTGAATTTTACAATATTAAATATGGCATATATCACAATTTCATCGCAAAATAAATCAATTTGAAGATAATTGGGAAAAGGAAAAACTTCAGGACCAGATTCTAGAATACCTGGCTATTCTGATAAAGGGATCTCCGAATTACACATACCTTTACTGTCATATTTATTCCTCATATCGTTGAAATAATTGTAGAAATCCTTCAACACCCAGACCCATATAACATTATCTTGTCCTGCGGTTGCAAGCAACCTCCCACAATGACTAAACTTCATACACCAAACTGCTCCCTGGACAAGTAAAACAAAATATTATTACATTAGAAAAAATTTGCTCATTATCCAGACAAGAGGTAGTAACCATAAAATTTGACGGCAAAGTTAGTTTAGATTAAAAGTTTCCTAATTGTACAAAGCATAAACTTTTTTATATCCATTCATTAACTTTTCTTATAACTTTATTGCTGACCATAACTTATATTCTGAGATACAATAATTGAAATAAATGATTGACAAATAAACCAATCAAAACATGTCTGTTTTATGACTTTTATTTTTTTTAATTTGCTGAAAAATCAAACCTCTTTGAGGAAAAAAATATCCAAAGTTTGTTTGATATATTTTCTACATCCCATCAACACTTAAAGCTAAGCACACAAACAGAAATAAAGACAGCTATACCCGGACACCCGGAAAAACAATAGTTCTATCATAAGAAAATTTAGCACAAATTGGAATTATATCAGTATATACCTCTTGTTAGAAAACACAAATATCTTTTTTCGAGTGTCTGGTATCAACCAAACTGCACAAAAAGGTTCAAAATCATCAAATCAATCATTATGCTATGAAATAGCAGTGTTGATGAATTCGAAGCTTTTTGTTCATCCAAAAAACATGTCAGACACCCATAGAAAACCAAGATTATGCCACCCTGTTGTTCATTCGAAGAACATGTCAGACACCCGTAGAAAACCAAGATTATGCCACCCTCTTGTTCATTTGAAGAACATGTCAGACACCCGTAGAAAACCAAGATTACGCCACCCTGTTGTTCATTTGAAGAACATGTCAGACACCCGTAGAAAACCAAGATTATGCCACCCTGTTGTTCATATAAAGAGTTGTTCATTTGAAGAACATGTCAGACACCCATAGGAAACCAAGTGCACGACATACATAGTTTATAGCCTATGAGATGAGACGACCGAAATGTCTAATTAATAAAATTTTAAAATCATCAGAAGTACAGAGTTGCAGAATGTAAGGTTGGCATTGGCAGGTGTTCAAGAACTTAAGTAGGTGGAAGCAGCAAGTAAAGCATGGAATTATAAATTCTCACCACATGGACAGCAATATCCTTGCACTTGTTTGGGATGTGAGAATTGATAAGGTCCTTTATTACTAGACGCTGCTTTCACTTTTATAGTCGATGATGAACCAAATTCGTTTGAATCTTCGTCACTTGATACATTGAGTTGATCAGTGTGAGATACTGTGAATAAGAAAATATTGCTGATTTCAACCTCGAATTGAATGAAAAATTCTCTAAAGACATCTAAAACAGAAAAATCGTCTATGCTTTGTGTAGTTTTTGTTACAGATTTCTCAAAAAAAATGAGATATCGGTGATAATACCAGGGCTACGATATCAAAACATTCTTCTCCAACTCCCTACTACCGACTCTGACTCCTCTATTTCGCAGTATCTATTTGAGTATGAAGTTAAGCTTTAAAAACTGATCTCTTCGCAACTCTGTTCTGAGTACAGGTAATAGCTGGTAGTAGTTGGGGACAGATTACTGCCCTGTATGCTATCATGTTTTTCAGAGAAAGTTTTATTTTATTAAGATATTTCTTCGAAGCATATTCATCAGCAGAGGTATGCGTGTGGAAGTAATAGCATTTTATTCATATGGAAGCAAGTTATTATAATAGGAGTCGAAGAGTTTTACAGACTCCTCGACTTCTCAGGCTCCAAAAATTTTAAAAATCCCAGACTCCTACACTACAGCCCTGAATGCTACATATTATTACAATATTTGTGTTTAAAAAACTGAAGTAAATTTGATGAAAGTGTCCTTTATTTTCCTATTAGATGAGAGATATTCAAATCAATCGGACTATAAAGGTTTCTTTCCTGTGACAGAGGTGTCTTTTTGGTAGAACTGTTTTTTGCAAGAGCTGTATCAATTTTGCAGAATTGACCAAAATTTTTTTTTTCATTCTTTGTGTGAGGTTTCTCAAACAAAATTTTATGACACATGGTTCAGAGATAGAGTAGGTCTCCCAACAATGGCACATAACATGTCAATCAACAAACACTTCCATCATGATATATTGAAACAGAACACAATACTGTTACTGAGAAAGCTAAATAAATGAATGGTAACTTTAAAGTGAATATTATATGATGAACAATCTCTATTATATATTATATAATCTTCTATTAGAGATTATAAAAGTTTACATTGAGCGATATATTCTCTAAAATTAATTGATAATTCTGAGTAAAAAGAGAAAGCTCATACTAACCCTCATCTTTAACATGTTTGACTTTTTGTACCGCTTTCTCCACTTGCGTTCCAGCAACAACTTTTACTTTCGAAACTCCTTTCCCGACCATTTTCTTGAATTTCTTACTTTTCAATTTCAGTTTCTTACCCTCCTTGTGCTTATGCTGTGATGCATCTTTACCTATAAGGTTACATCAAATAAAACAACATGTTAATAGAAGCAGTGAACAGTCATGCGGCGGATATAAATACAAAATAACACATTGTTCTTATTATTAGAAGGGAATGTGTTTGTCTGTTTGTTTTATTAGTGATAGATTGTCACCTTGTATAAATTCTAGTATAGCCCGTTTCATAAATAGTGACAATGAGTATTCATTGGAACTGTCCAACAGTTCTTATTAGGGTTATTCTTATAGTTTAGCCTAAACCATATTCAAAGTTCACTTTATACACAGAATAATATTTCATGTTCATCATTTCAGATAAAAGAAATTGCTGATATTGACCATATTTCGTCCATTTTGCAGTAACATCATGTATCATGATTTCATTGCATATAAATTGAAATATAAAAACTTCCATAAAACTATCAAATATTTAATTCTCAGATTTAATAGAGTCATTCTGCCTATTACAAATTGCCACTACTATTTAACATTTCCTGTAAATCAATACTGGTACCCAAATCTATAGTTCAAACAAGATCAAAACGCAGAGAAAAATATGAAAAACAATGGTTTGAATAGAGCTGATCGACATTGCTTATTTTTTGTACCGACATGTCGTTCCCAAAATGTCAGTATCATTTTTACTAAAAGTGGTCAGAACCATTCAAATCTGCATGATTCCTTCCTTTTGTCTGTACTTGGTATCAGCGTCCTGAAGATTAACACGATACGGTACCAGTATTTTAAAAAACATAATCCCAATATCCACAGTTCTACCAATGTATGTCGCCCAGCACCCGGTTTAAAAGAAGTAATACAATAGGTTTTATAACAAAATTGCCATTTGGTGCAAGAATACCACAGAAGTGCATACATTTTGGAAATGGCACTGATTGAACATAACTCCCACATCGATACAAGATAAAATCACGTAACAGTCGAGTCTAGCAAATATATAATTTGCTATTAAATTAATTCAAATTATTTGAAATCTTAAATTTATTTTTATTGATAACAAGTATGATAATTTCATTGATCCACTCTCACAAAGGCATAGTTAAGGAAAAGGATTACAATTCATACAAAAAATTCAACTCATTTTTAAAATGTCCAATAAATAAAATCCCTATTCAGTAGCAAAAGAATAAAATACAATACAAACACTTAAATAAAATAATTTTGAACAAACCTATGTCAATATCGTCACTTGCAATTGACATTGAATCACTGTCGACGTAAACTGATTGTGCAATAGCTGAAGCAGCACTGGCTTGACCATCATGAGAACTCATTGTACTGTTGTTAGATCCACCAGAATATGAAAATTCCTTTGTTCTACTCATAATTTGTAAAGCTAGTGGATTCAGACATTGAGATACCTGAAAATAAAATTATCGGTGATTTTTGAACATCCAAAAAAACAAAAAAAAGATTCTGTCACCCTATCTGGGTATGATTCTTTGGATGATTTCGAAATTGGATTGAATCCCAATAAAAAGAATTGTCCTGTCAAGTGTTGTACACTGATTACTTTGCCAAATCATAGTTCATCTGTCACACACGCTTGTCAAAAGGAAATTATTATTTTGGATGCAATGACCGATTTAAATCCTCATTTAACACTCCATTTAATATAACAAGAACAATAGATGGAGGACTCTTCAGCCCAGTCTATCACACAAGGCCTTTCGCACAAAAAAATTACATTTCATGCTGAATTTAACAACAGAAAATTTGGTGAATTTGTTACAAAATGGATAAATAAAAAAAAATGAAAATATGAAAAATAAGAATAATTGGAAACAAAATTTAAAAATATTCAACAGCCAGTGGCAGCGCCAGTATTTTAAAAGAGCAACTTTTAAAGGAGTAACTATAACTGTGGAACTAACACTTCACTGATGTACGAAACTTGTTAAAAAATAATCTATTGTATGCTCAAAATCAATAGCTACTCTGGTGGCTAATGATAATGAATTCCATCAAAAATAAACCTGAAATTAACATTTTAGCTAAATCACTAAATTCCAAAATAACGAAACGTCTTAAAAAGTTTATTAGGATCAAAAACATAACTTGTCTAAAGCTTTTACAATTCTATAGTTAAAACTAAATTTTGCATACTGTTCAAATTAAAATCTCTCAATATCACTAGATGCTGCAAATAAATATGTGGTTTAAACAATTCGTTACAAATACGTATGCTATGGTACCGGTACTGATGATATCAAAAAATGTCCCAGCCCTGAGCTATTAATAATATAAATTTATCTTGACAAAAGATCTAATTCTGTACCGGTATTTTCTGGGTGAATGGGTCGACATATATGAAATGGAAACATATTGAATTTCAACCATCCTTATCGATCCAACAACAAGATAAATGAAATTTCAAAATTCCAATACCGCTCAACAAAATAAAACACGAATAGCAAATATAAATATAAAGTTGTCAATAGGACAGGGTGTGTGATCAAATAATGAATGCTTTCAAATGTATGGATACATGATCTACCTAACCCGGCAAAAACAGTCATTAAACCGTGGTTTGTCAGGTTTGGCTCGTGCCTCTAAGCTCATTCCCAACAAATACTAAACAAAAGATTTATATGAAAAGGTAATGATGTTTTAATAAAGGAGTGCATAACACGATTTCCATAGTTTGTTACAATGTGGAGCAGAGTCAAAAGAAGTTTGTTCTAACACGCTTTGTTGAGCATGAGTCACTGATGAATCGCACCGCTGAGGCGCGGTTCATCTGTGGCTCATGCTTGACAATATAAATAAATTTTTGATTAGGAGAATTGGACAATGTTACGTATCATGGAACATGTAAACTTAATACCGTGGTCATGTGATTTGGAAAAACAGTAAAGATTTTCTCATGTTTGATTAAGGTTAGGGATCGTATGGGTTTAATATTATGTAATAAAATATCACAGTATTCCACTATTTATATAAAGAGAGAAAATGTGTTACACTTGTGACATATAAATTTATATTGTGCAGTATGTTATCACATAAATGGTAGAGATAAATGGCCTCTAGTCAGAAAAATTTTGCGCCAAACATGTTTTGTTAAGCATGAGTCGTCGATGGATCACGCTGCCAAGGCATGGTCCATCGGATTGGGTCACAAAGGTCAGGCAATACTATGTTCTCTCAAGTTTCATTTAAAAAGTGGACAATGCAGTTGCTTTCAGATTTTTAGTCTCTTGTATCAAAAATTTTTTTTATCATTTATTTTAATAATCATGAAGACGAAGTTTTTCCAATTTGACATGTTATAATCCGTTTAAAATACCTAGTTATGTCCTTACATTAATAGCGATAATATTCTAGACATCTGATTGAAGCTTAGTTGTTTTCTAATACTAATTACTTATGAAAGCCCATTTTTAAGAAAAATCAGGAAATGAATACCAATTTTTTAATTCGGCATAATAGATTGTGTTTTTGCATCAGAATATGGCTCAAAAATAAGTAATTTTTTATTCTGAAACTTTATATTAAATATTTATACTTTTATATCTGTTCAAAGGAACTTGCATCGATTTCTACTAATAGCATCAACTTGTGTTTACTAGGCCATTTGTAAATGTTATCATAGTAATCATAACTTTACTTTTGCATCAATTATATATTATATATACCGGTATATATCTATACATACAATATTATATTTTATATACTATCCATTTTTATGTTTCAACTCCAAAATCCCTTTTTGTAAGATCGTTGAATAACATTTGACCCTTAGATTTAACCATGATGTAAAATTGAAACAAATTTGTTTGTTCTGTCTAAAATACAAAAATTTTATAGTCATACATTATATCATTAATACGGTATAATGTTCAACTATATTATATTATTATTATTATGTATTGTCGATTTACTTCACATAACAATCATTTAATGCGATAAAGATTTCTTCAAATCAAAACCATGAGGACTATAATAGATTCATTTCACCGCATTTTAAACAGAAGCAATTGCAAAATCAATTATCACAAGAGTTGTGCAATCAATTCTACAGATAATGTTATAATATTCAAACATTATCTAGAAGTGTAATATGTTCAGCGTTCATGTAATGCTAACTATAACCGCAAGACGACTTTAAAGACCTTGAACAAGAAATTCGAAAAAAAAAATTAAATTATATTGTATTAATAAGGTCGATTGATTGATTAATGAACGCATAATTAAATACCATTTTTCAAATGAATAAAAGACGTGTCAAATTAGTATCGTAATCGTCATTCTGCAAGATGTGAACAGTTTCGTGAACCCAAATAAAATTGATGATATTCTATCAATTTAGATGAGTTTCCATTGTTATGCAGTGAAACCATGATATATACATCGTAAAAGTTGACATAAATCATGACTTTACTACAAAATGGCAAAAATATGGTCAAATATCCAACAAGTTTATTTATCTGAAATGTTGAAATATCAGTTCGTTCATAAATTGAATTTGTAAATTATTTCAACTAAACTTTAAGAACATCCTAAATGTGTCACCCATATGTGATGTAATGGAATGAAATTTTTGACTCAACAAGTACGCTTTCTCATAGCATAACATGATGAATAAGTATGTTGATTACTAGTACCCGTAATATATTCTATAAAATACAATCAACTTATAAAGTTAAACTAGGGTCAATGATGCAAACGATCTATTACCAAGTAAGTGCCATTGATTGATTGTGTAATCAAGGCATGGTTTCTCTGTGGCTCATGCTCGTCAAATATAATTTTGAATTGGGTACATAAGCAATGTACTAAGATGACTAACCATTATTGAAACAAGTATGTAAACAAACTAATATATCATGATGAAACAGTACGGCTAGTTTAGAAATCGTTGTAATAAACATGTTATGACTTACATGTTCAGCCGCTGTACTGAGTGGCATGCTTTCACCAGTATCCAAATTTTTAACAATCACACTTGCCAGGATTTCTTGCTGTAATTGAAAAGGGGCAAATTATGTTTCTAGATCTTATTGTATCACATTTTTTCTCGACGAATCCTATATTACTGCACAAGGATAAAATATCCTTGTGTAGTAATATAGAATTTATCCAGGAGTAATTTGATATTTACTTTAATTTTTTATTAATATTTATATAATATATAATTTTGCTGCAGGAACAGGCTTGTGTAATAGTTACAACCTAAAATACCTTGGCGGTGTGGATCCAACTGTGACCCATTCCTAATAAAATATCTATAAGAAAGAAATTTCTCACAGGGTAGTGAAATGTGAGAGATAGGTTTGAACGCAACGTCTATCACTAAGATACAACAAAATGACAAATTAGAGTGTCATAAACTTTTTGACCTTCATTCATTGATGAAAGATTAAAAAAGTAAGTTGCCGAAACATCATTCATTCAAATTCGATTTATCATGACTCACTCATGGATCATTGAACATGGCTGGCAGAAAGCCAGCTATTCTTGTACTAAAGACATCAGAAGAAAATGATGAGCATTAAAAAAAATGCCATAATATTTTATGGTATCTCTTTCAAAATGCCAATAATCCTTTTTTTCACACAAATGCTATTTCTCACCTGAGGGGATTTTGCCACTTTGGATTGCACCATCAAGGCAAAATCTATTGGTGGTAACAAAATATAATTTGAAATCAAATAAATGAATCTATTATCCTCCTATTTTATGTAACATAAATGTTATTTTTACCTCTTCCCTACGTAGTGAACTTGATGGAGATGTGTGTGTGTTCATACTAGATGCTGATCCTTTACGCGGAGTGCTATGTTCTAGCAATAAAAAAGAAAATTTTTAGCCTTCACTGAAATTCCTTGTTTTGTTTAGTTACATATTTCTGAGTGTACATCCCTGATAAAAAGACCACTGAGGTAATTCAAACGACTGTAAAATATAAAAATGCACAATAACTTCCAACAAAATGTCTCGGACAAAAATTATGATGTATTAAAATTAGTGTGTTTCTAATTAAATGATAAATTATTGAAATCAACTTAGACACATATAAGAACAACAAAATGCATTTTTGTGTTGGTATGAAAAACGAATGGATTCAGCCCCACTCACCCAGATTGATGTACACAGTAAAGGCACAAGTCACCCTTGATTCATGGACAACAAAATACGATGTACGGTATTCAAATTGCAACCCAATTTTAAGGAAAATTATACTTTTTGGCAAGAAGTTGAAAACAAGAAAACATCCCCCATAATTTGCATGCAATACTGTGTTGCGTTATTGCAATCATTAGAGTGTTTCAATATAACGTTTAAACAATAAAAACTTAATTTTTATAATTTCCACAAAACACAACAAACCTACCTATGTGCTCTGTCGTTTTCACTGAAACTTCGCGTGCCACTGTGAGTTCAGGACTGAAAGACAATATTTCAAAGATTATATCATTTTTATCCATATGAGCTTTATGACCATACCTTCTCTTACAAAATCAGAATCTTCATTTAACAAACAGGAGTTGCGTAAATAATGTTTTTTACTTTACTCATTCAGTCAAAATTTCTCGGATTTTCTCGCATTGAACGATAACGAAAACTCAAGCGTGTTGTAAAACACCTAACTTTGTTTCTACTTTCATAGAATTTAGTAATAAATAAGAAATTTTTATTAATTTAAATTCAGTTTATGTTTTAATATTATCTGCCGAATTAAAAATTTCATTTTATCATGCATGTGATAGAGATTAACTGAGCCTGAGCAGTGGGATCTGTCAGGGACACCCATAATTAACAAAGCAGTCGGGAAAAAGATTCGTTGATCTGGTAGATCATCATTATACAGGATACATAAAAAAACACAGAATGATCAGTACCGGTAAATTATTAATACTGTTATACTGTATGCTCATTCACTTTAAATTTTTAATTTTGGTTTATTTAAGATTGGCTCATCTTACAGCAAGACCTTAGTTATGTCTATTTTGTAATGGTTTAAATCCACATAAATTATGATTAATTATGTTGCATATTGAGCCAAACACACAACGGAAATTAAATATATACCAAATCTAATTTTTTCCACCAAAAATATTATTGCAGCATATTAATTTGCAAAATAAATATTTCAGAGTTGGCTCAAGTTCATATAAAGCACTAATCTGTGAAGCCCGATTATATAGATAAGACAAAGAGTTTATATAGCAGATTATAATAAATTACCCGGGAACAGTGAGGGCTGAAACTATTTCATTTTTAACTTGGGTGTGATAATAAACAGTCACATGATCAATTGCATCAGTACAAACACAGACAATGTCGAACAAATTGTTTTCAAAATATCCTTTGTTAAGTATGAGTTACTGATGGATCGCATCGCGAGGCGCGTTCCATCTGTGATGCAAGCTTGACAAAATTAAATGTGTGATTGAAGTTCAAAAGTGCTGTGAAAAGGTGTTAATTTCCTTATTACGATAACTTCTCAGTTGATTCTACACGAGTATTTGCTAAAAGTTTTCCTCAAAATTGATATGAAGTTGGTGCTACTACTGAAAAATTGTAGAAACGCTCGTATTTCAAATATAAATTACTTTGTATTTGATACTGAACTGCAATCTCTTACCTAGAAACAAGTTCAAACAATTCAGTAAATTCAATGCATAAACTGGAAATGGGATGGAAATAAAAGTGATTGACCAAAATCAATAAATCTGAAAATCATAAACTTGTGCCTTACTCGAAATGTCTCGAAATGTCAAGGTCTATGTTTCGTTGTATTTGTCAATTCTGGTAACATTTGGGTTTAAATCATACGCTAATTATATAAAAGTACTGCAGGACAAGGTTTTAAATTACTGATGTTGGGGCTTAATTGAAACCTTTGAACCTCTCAATTCAAGCCTGATTCAGATCATTCAATCAATTATTTCATTGATTCAGTATAATTCGACAACAGTTTTGTGTAAAAATTTATTGAACTATGCGACTTTCGGGGGATAAGTGTATTTATGTCCCTAATTATATTACCTTTCAGTTTCTACGTATTCATTGAATTTTTGGAGATGGTGTTCTTTAATGCTGTTATCTTGTTTCAAAGCTTCTGTGAATTCTCTTGTTAAATTATCAACAGTTGAATTTGGAGTTAGAAGACCATCGTCTGTTTCACTATGAACAAAAATCGATTGATAAAAAAATAGTTAAATAGCAATAGACTACAAGAGGTTGTGGTTCGCCATATGATTAAACCACATTCCTGGCTTTCCTCTCCACAGGATGGTACCTATCCTTGCCATCCCATTCTCAGATGCTTAGCGCCAAAGCAACATTTTATTACATGAAAGAAGTGATATGGAACCCCAACCACGGTATTTCACACTTCGGGAGACCCTAAATTGCTAACTAACTCAGAGATCTTACCTCAAGTAAGGTTTTGTTGATCTAGCTGTCAAGTACGACTTTTTAGGTGGTGGTGGACGTTTTGGTGGTGCAGGTCTGGCAGGAGGGACTTTCCGAGGACCAGGTGGAGGTGGTGGAGGCATGGTTGGTCGAGAAACAACATCCACTGGCTTGACTCCAGGTAGGTTCGTTGGACGATCTTGAACGCAGGCAAGTAAATCAGGTTTTTGTCCCGACATTTTTGTTGGTTCTGGTAATTTTCCATTATTATATTACTTTTAGTGCAAAATTAATAGAAGGATAAAAAATATTTTGCATTGCCAATGAAAATTCAAAAAAATTATAGAATATTTACTGTAACACCAATTATATAATATGCGACTCTGAAAAATAAAACTAATTTTTCAAATACTTGAACAAAAAAAGATTAGATGTTTTTCTACTAGTAGAATTGAGAGACAAATTGAGAAACAAAAAAGTTATTAGAACTGGACGGCTCCCAAAAACATTTGAGAAATTAAAAAACAAGCCTGATAACTTATTCACTGAAGAACTTGGTGATAGTATAAAGACTTTTTTCCTGTTTCCTCCAAAATAAAAAGTTGTCATTCTTTCATTGATTCAAACAAGACTTCTATTCAATGAATTGAAAAACTTTATTTTAGAAATATTTCAAAGAAATGTATTATTAATGAAATTATTTACTACCATAATTGGCCACTTCAATCAGTTAAAAAGCATGCAAAAAGATAACAAATTTTAAAACAAAAATGTTTTGTAAATTATAGAATTACCTTCAAAAACATAGTAAAGGTAATTAACAGCTTATCTAATTATGACACAGTGATAAGGTGATGAAATATATGGAATGTCATAATGTGCTAGGATCAATTAGAATTATCAAATTGAAAAATTGAAGTACTAAAAAAGCACAAATCCCAAAATGTATTGCAGTCTATCTTTTGTCTTATAAATTGGAAGGTTAATAGGTTCAGGACCTTCATTCTAAAGGGATGGCAAATTTACATTGTAAAAGAATATTTATACAATGCCAGAAAAGCAATATTCGGGACTGTAAACCTACACCACAGTGATAGAATCTTGTTTTTGTTTCAGTGTCTGAAATTTTCTAAGATGGAAAAAAGTAAAATTTTTTTCTAGAGTTTTGTTTCTACCATAATGTCATAAAGAGACATATTTATCTTCAAGCATAAGATATTGACCAGTATATTTTCTTCTGATGAAACTCATTTTCTTTGTCTGTGCAGCAGAATAGCTGACATTTTGCCAGTCAGCCCTGCCCAAAATGAATGTCTCAATTTTCAGCACAAAACCTTGATTACCATCATACAAAGTGTGTTCCTATTCTTTATTGCTCGCCATGGAGGCATGATATAAAAACATAATAACACTATATTACAGTAATCTAGAACTCCACTTACCAACAGTTTTAAGTGGCAGGGGGTCATTTTCAACTGTTTCTGTTTCACTATCTTGTTTTTCTTCAGTTACATGTAAATCAGAATCACCCGCAGAGTGACTATCTGTTTCATCTGTACTAATATTAACTTGTGAAGCCGGTATATCCAGTGGTGGGGTAACTTCAATTTTTGGTTCATTTAGGGCATTTTGAAAACAGTTTTTTCCTTCTTTATTTTCTGTGGTGTCTTGTACTAATTCTACAGGAATTATGTCCAATTGTTGCTGAAAGAAAATGAATAAATAGGAGAATCTTTGAAGATTATATTGTTGATATACACAAATAATATAACCTTGTGTTCAATACCATAACATTATTTTTCTCTACATTTCATTTAAAGGATTTGGGAAATATTATTAATACTGCCATGAAATGACAATGTTCATAATTTTTAAGGCATTTCTGACAATTTTTGTGTACAAAATATGTTCATACCTAGATAACACGGAATTATAAACTTATCATCATTATATTAATAATAAACCCATTTTGATAACGAACTTAAAAGTTTACTCTGTAGCATTAAATCAAAGTTAAATCATGAAAAAATTGTATACAATTTTCAATGCCACAAACTGTCTGCTAATTTTTGACATTCATGGTGACTCTAAATAGATAATTCAGAATAAAATAACCGGTTTGGAGTTACTAGACCTTAGTTGCTCTAATCAATGCAGTAATAACCAGTTTTCTGCATAATTTGCAGTGCCAAGGTGCTCACACACATTTTTTTATTCATAAATATAAATAACATAGCAGACATAGTCCACACTCAAAAAAAACTTATCGAGGCAAATACTCGTATATAAAAGTAAATTTTTCAAAATTATCTATACCGGTACTTAAATGAAATGATTTTTTTTACAGCGTTTGCGTAAGCCATACCATTTTATTCTGCATGAAGGTGAAAAACTCACTTGTATTTTATCAACCCCAGGAGTTTTTACTAAAGAATCATGCCCATCTCGCTTCTGATCAACAACAGATGAAAATACCTCTGTTACTGAATTTTTGTGTGGCCTGAAAAGCAAATGCAAGAAGTTATAACAGGATAAAACTAGGCTAACTAAAAATTAAGATATCTTGCTTAACACTAATATATTCCGCATGGAACCACCCTAAACATCAAAGGAGTGAATGATGTTGCTATTTGTGTAGATCCCGTTATTAAGATGGTACAAGACAAATGGCGATTTAGAAATTGTTGTGTAATGGGCCTACTTGAAATTTTGCTCACATTGAAATAAGGTATTTTATACGACTTTTTTTACGCATGCTCTTTTTTGATGTGCAGAGAGAACATCTTTACAGATTAGTCGACCGAAATATTCTGAATTTACCGTACGAATCCACAAGCCAATATCAGCTACCTCACCTCACTTACCTGGGAGAGCTTATGTCTTCTCTCGCATCAAAAAACTCCCCATCACTGTCACTCAACGACATGACCACGGAATAAAAATATTATTTAGTGTTAAATAGACATCCACTGTCCAGGTGGCAACACAGTGCAACAGAAACCCTGATCCTGAAAACAACTGCGAGAATGAAAACCCAAACAACGCTAATAGTGAATAGTCAGACGTCAATCATTTATAATAGTGAACGGAGTCCGTCATTCGGTTATAAATTAGCCTGGTGGACCTTACCAGAGCTCTTATTTCCTTTACACATCCGGATTAGTAGCCAATCGTCGCATAGTTCATGATGACGTTCCAATGCACATTTAGAATCTTGCACAGAGAGATTACCGTTCATATATATTTTCTGGCGAATTCCTAAATATGTGTTATTCACGGAATTCTATTTGCTACAACCCAGTAGCGCATCAAGGGGCCCAAAGGCACGTGCCCCCCACAAAATTTTTCGAAAAGAAAAAAAAAATAGCAAAATTCTTCCATGACATTGTGTATGTCGTGGTACGTCGCTTTTAATACGGAAGTTTTTACTTTGTTTTCATAATATTTAATTACTTTTTACCGATTAATTATGCATATTTCGCACCTGAAGTGAGAGTTATTGAAAGTCCCAATACACGATTGGGTGAGTTACGTTTGTTTCAACTTAACCTTGCGATTTACGCTTGCATAATGTTCTGCATGCATTTCCTTACATCTTCCAACGCAAACCAGTTTGCGATGCAACCTAACGGAGAGCTCTGAATTCGGTGCGTGCGTTTGTGTGTTTTGTAGGCATGTGAATACTATTAACCAAAAGATATGCAGGCGTGCATTGTGTCACCCAAAACCAACCTTTCCTTTGAGTGTCATTCTACCTGCTTTAATTTTACTATGTGAAATTCGATTGGATGCAATATTTACAAGACAATGAATATAATACTATTGTAATATAATAGTGTGTTGCTCCACGATTTAAGCTCGTTGCCAAGGACGGATACGAAGTGACTACGATTAAAAGATCTCGATTAAATTACCTTATAGTTTGTGAGTTATTTAACAACTCAATGATATTTTTACCTATAATTACCATCCATTTTATCCGAATAAAGTTGATTTTATTCAACTTGCAACTTTTCGTACATTTTTAACTGAAAAACATGGATTAGAAAACGATTTAGGTTTTATAGCGGCGGATATTACTCACCAACATGACAACTCTTGAACTAAGGATATGATTCCATTTTTATCCTGGGGGGAGGAAAGCCCATGGTCATGGCGGAGAAGCGACCAGCAGACCTCTCGCATATGAATACCACAAGAAACAAAGACTACAATAATATCAATAATTGGAATGAAATAAAAAATATATATATATATATATATGGGGCATGGCGAATCGGTCAGCGCACGACCGAGAATTGTCATCGCGGCCAATAATAAAATAAATAATTCAAATATAATTAAGGAACTATGATAAAGGGAACCCATATTTATATAGTAATTGAATATTTTATTTAATTTTTAATATTTGACTTTGATTAACAATCCCGATTCAGCATTAACAATGTTGACCGAGATAAGACATTTCTAAGTCCTATGCTTGACTGACTGATACAAGTTATACATATAGCAGCATAATACCTGACCTATATATCATCATTACACTGTCAAATGTATAGAGCTATATACGTTGGCAACTCATATGTATGTAAATAGTTATCAGAATCACAGAAAAATTATATTTAACATAAAGCTCAGGTGCATTGACTTACGCAAAATAAAACTCCATGGAAAATGGAAACAATACTTTGGCTAATACTTGATAGATTGATATTTTACTACACAATCTATAACATCATAACAGAATTATACATGTCATCCAAATTAACCCCTTTTTATCAGAACTGTGGTAAAAATGTGGTAATAACTTTAACAAATGGATAGATAGTAATATTTCAACTTCTTATTGGAGGATGATGGTAAACAATTCCTGATATCAGCAGTAACAGCCTCCCATATATAAACATCTTCATTTTTCAAGAAACATTTTCCTTGTTCAGAATATACTCATTGTCTTTATAGGATACGAACATTGCGGACGTGTTTCTAGCGTTGTCCTGGTATTGGACACGCATTGCTTATTTTGGGACTGGTATAACATGAAGTCGACAATGAAGTTTTTTGTCGGGCACGACCGTACTCTATCAGCTATAACCTAAGATACACTACTATATCGGAACATATTCCTAAGAACAAGACATTTGATCCTGATGTCATGAAAATTACAGAATGCCGAGCTCATAAAGAATACAATCATTTATAGATGATTTCAGGATGATCACGACCATTTATTTTGATAGCATCATCGCAGTGAATATATGCGTCCTGAATTCTTTTTGCGGTGTGTTTGTTTTCATCGTATTTTTGCGTATAACGGGAAGGACAAAATAAAACGTGCCTAATACGGCTTAATCATTTATATCCAGCGCTTTTGCTATCAGGAAACCACAAAAAATATGATTTTATTTTATCATGTTAGTCCAATCAGTAAAGGCGATGAGAATGCGCATATATATAGCTGTCCGAGTGAGTTCAAATTCTGTGACGAGTAATTGTATGCCAGAGAATGGCTGGACACCTTGCCGGCGCACGGCGGTTCAAGTGCCCGCTCCTCCATACAAATGTGCCACACTTTAGGGATAGGATCTCATTTTCATTTTGCAGCCGAGAATTCAGCTTTATCCCACGGCAAATAACAGCCCCTCCTGCAGATACCAGTCCCGAAATGACGTGAAGGTTTTTGTGGCCCGTCATATATACCGCTACTGTGCGTGGAACTGGAGGATGCCATAAGCAGTGCTTACCTGAACCACGGAGCACCGGCGAGGTGTCCGGTAGACCTCACGCATATAATCTTCCTCCCTCACAGGATACAATCTTACGTCCTGTCGACCAGAGATTCGTAGCTCAAAACGTGTTCTCCATGCTTTTACCAATAGAGCTAGCCTGGCACCTCAAAGAAATACGTTACCGGTATACGTTAACTATTAGACAAAAACCCACTCCATATCTTTGAGGAGAGTTTCATGTTTGGCTATATTTTCAGCTTCCCTTTCTCACATGATAGGAATAAAATGCTATTATCCTGAGAAAGCAACGGGTATAGAGAGGCTTTGCTGTCAAGCTGTAAGCTACAGAGAGGCTTTGCTGTCAAGCTGTAAGCCGCTTAGACGCTCTCCTCAACCGCATGATAAAAATGAAATCCTGTCTATCTCATGACAAATTTTGGGGTACAAAAATGGATTACGTAAGGAAATACCCAAGTCGAATCAATCACACATATATTTCTAACACAAGTTTTTTACTGTAAAAGAGCAATCGTCTTTCAACAAAAAAGAAAACCAATCTATATTTTATTTTTTCAAGCACAAGCCATTGGCAGAGTGCGCTTCAGCAGCGCAACCTTTATCAATGATTTATACTTTTATAAAAGGTGGAAGCAAAATATTTCTTTACTGAAAAGTTTCCTAATGCACCACAGATGGACGGACGACATCCCGTTGACATGGTCCATCAGTGACACATATTCAGCATTAGCAATTTTTCAATTGGTTTACCATGCCATACCCTGAACTGCAAATAGCAAACAAGGCGTTATAAAATGTTTCCATTGTGGACCAAGAGATGATGATACGATCACATGGTCATCGAGCTGTTTCATTACAGCTAAAATTTAAAAGCAGGAATTTTGTAGCTGAAGCATGGTCCAGCAGCATACCAGAGCCTGACAGAGCATAAAATAACTTTCCAAAGGTTTGAGCATGATCAAATGACGCAAAAATCAACCGAGTATAGTTTAAACCAGTACCCAACAATAAATATGTAAGTATGCAATATTAAAATATGATACAAAGTATTTCCTAGTATGAATATGAAGATCCTTATATCTTCACATTCTGACATAAGTCAAATACAATGATTGCTAATAATGTCCAGGATGAGGGTGTCATGATCTTGCACTTCTTTCTGTTTCTATCAGACATTCACGAACTAATGCACGAGCATGAAGTATACCTGTCAGAAATATATCAACCATTAAAAAAAAACATACGATGTAACCAACCCAGCACGACAACCTTAATTGAAGCAAATGAAAAACATGAATTCTAACAGATAAAATTAAAAGGAATCTTAATTACTAAGATTTAAGCAGGTGAAGAAGCATAGGATTAAACCCCCCAACCCCACACCAAGACCCCCTTTCTCTTGAGACAGGCAGAATGTCAGCTACTCACCTGAAGGAGGGACTGCCATCGAAAAAAAAAAATTTTTAGCAAAATAGGCAATATTTCATAATATAATTCTAGCTGGGAGACAAAAATGACTTTTCTGGGTGTCCGGCAATAACTAAATCATGGAAAAGGTTTAAAATCATCATCATCAATACTGCTATGTACAATGAAAACGACAAACGTTTCGGACACATCCCATAAAACAAGATTCCACCCTGCATGGGGCATAGGTTGATCAGTTACTAACTACAGAACTAAAAAGTAGATGTGTAATCACCTCTTTTCAACCGTTCAGTTGCACTTCTACTTCCAGCATACGTTGGTTTGATATCTTTACCTAATTCTTCAATGACAGCCAATAAATCAGCATATTTACTCTGTGGCACTGGACTTTGTCGAACGAACATTTGTTGCTGTCCTGAATTCGTGGAACCTAGTAAAGAAAATTTTTAACAGAAATTGACTGCTATTAAATTGAAAGGAGAAAATATAATTCATCAGTCATGTGTAAGCTGGTGATCCGAGATACAAAAATAATATCCAAATTCAGGTGCAGGCTTTAGCCCAATATCTTATACGAGTGTCACATACAGGACTATAAAGGAAAGGAGTGGTGGATGATTTTATCATTGCCCAACTGCAATGTATTTCAGTGGCCCAGTTCTGTTTAGGATGTGTTCCATCTATGGAGCAGTTGCTGATAATACATTTTGTGGTAACCCTTTGTCATATAAGTGGTCCTTAGTTTTAGTTTCTTCCGAGGGCTACTACCAGCCCCGTCTAGCCAATTTCAATTTTCAAAAAAAAAAGGACCAAAATGATAGCTATTCACTCTCACCTGATGCCGACTGTTTACTCGTCATTTTACAGGAAATCAGAATTAAAAATAATGGTATTTTTAATTAAATATTTTGATTCGATGAATGACTAAGATCTCTTGAAAACTATCTCTAAACTAGCAATGTATTATCTATATCTGTGATTGAAAAAATTTTCATTCATAGTGCAAAACAAAGAACAGGATAAAATAGGATATATACGATTACATATATTTGTCCAAATAGATCTTGGAATTGAACTTTTAATTGAATACATTAAGATTGGAAATGAATATTTGAAGCGTTTGGTTACAATTACTAATAAGTAAGTTGTTGGTAAATCATTCAATATAGTATTACAGTATTTTGGCACAAACAATCTTTATCACTACTTAAAAAGAAAATACAAACTTTGCTACGCACTGTAATGCAGTGCGTTGACCGATATCCAAAATTTGTAAATCAAAAGAATACAAAAAGTTTTTAATTTTTAAATATTATCACCTTCAAAAGAAGCATAATGAATTAATAACTGAAAACAGCTATTAAGCGGTCAAATATGAGCCACTGACAAACCATGCCTTGGTGGCATGATTCATCAGTGACTTACACACTGCTTTGACAATATTTTTCAGACTGAAACAGATAATGGTCAGATATCCTGCTTCTCTATTTATTGCCTTCTGGGATTGTTTCAGGTTTGATTTTTTCCTGTTAACCTCCGTGTCTAAGTGTCGTATAAATGAAATGAAAAGCGACTTACTGGAAATAATCAAAACTTCATAAAAAAGTGGTCATATTTGAATATTGTGAAAAAACCTAACTAATTGCAAGAAAAATGAAAAAAAGCATTTTAACAATGTAGTAATTTCAGATTTTTACGAAATGTTGTCTGCATGAACATCATAAATACGGTATATATAGTATTGCATAGAAAAATTAAATCTGGAAATTGCTAAAAAAACAGTTCAATTGATTGAAACAAAGCTACAAAAAAATTCAAGATTCATAATTTAGCTTGTTGTTGAAGTACTTGTATATCGTGCCTCCCTTCCCTCAGCGCTTCCAACTTTTTACCGATAGACCGGGCATTCATTCTTCGAACATGTACAACATGCTCACCTGCTTCCTGTAATGCATAGAATGGAATGGTGTTTAAATTTTACATTATGACGAAGACTGACCAAAATATTCAATTAAGTCCATTTGATTACTCCAGCGATTCGAAATCAAAAGAAATAAAAATGTATATATCGTATATACAGGGATGTAGACATGCTGGTTGGGTAAGATCGCGACTGCCAAGGTTGGACACCGATCGGATCAAAACATGCGACAAACATAGCAATTATAAATGTTCTGCAGATACCGGTAGTTGATATAGTGTCTGAAACAGCCTGTCGACTATTATCACCATCAAGACAATTAGTTGTAAGGGCCTAACCATACATCATGTATTAACAATTGTTAGATTTTCTATAACTATAACAAAAATGGAAATTAACAAATTCACTCCCAGTAAGGCACGAAGCAGCACCTGGAAGGAACCTTCTCAACGACCACCTAATAACAAAGAGCTACTACTGGTTCGAAATCGACAGAATTCAAAAAGCGTCAATTTAGAGAAAAAATTTTCAATAAGGAAGTATGATATATGTTTGTATGTTCATTATAATACTTTGATTCAATATTCTTTTCAGCTTGGAAAATATTATTCGATTTGATTCTGAAATCAAAAAAATATTTTGGCCCTTCGATTTTTTTCTAGACACTGAAACAACTAAGTGTATGCACTATTTAGCATATGTTAGCATATATTAGCTTCTCTGCAGTATTGCATTTGACTGTACAATACTTGGTGGGATCAACTTGAGTGAGAGGAACCTCGAATCTCACCTTGTTTATTCTCAGTGCTCCTATTTTCTGAATACCGTGAACACCATTATTGATCAGATCTTTTGAGAGAATTTCTAGCATCACTTGATTATCTTCAATGTTTTCCGCAATCCACAACTGTACCCGATTACAAAATTCCTTCACTTCACATGCGTGGTGGAATTCGGACGCATAGTCACAGATCAGATTGTAGGCAGCTAAGAATGGGCGGATTAAATCACTGAGGAATGTAATTAACTTCCCCCCCCTTGGATGAAACCTCAAAACATTTCCTTCTTTCTGTAATGCTCCAGCATTGCAGAGAAACTCTAATCCTTCATTAATGTCACTTTCCAATTTCTGTGGGGCAAATATGAATTCTTTATAAAACATTTCTCTCATAAATTCAAACTCTTGTGAAACATCAGCACAGTATAAGTCAAATTGTTCAGAAGTACCCTCCAGCAATCCGTATTTTACTTGTAGGGCTATTGCAAATAGAGCCGGTTTGACAAATATATGAACAAGTTGATTTCGATAACTGGCGATCATAATGTGGATTGCTGCTCTGTCACGAATTACAGGAGGTAAAATGGCCAATTTTTTGGAAGACTGAGACTGAGTAAGAGGTCTATCATCTTGCCCGATTCTTACTGTTGCTTCATCTGCGTCTTTTGAATCAACTTTTACAAGATGGTTATATTGAAACAGGACATGTTTAACAACATCTTCAAGATTGCCACTTTGTACCCTGACCTTGACATCACAACGTCGCATTAAATCCAAAAGCCATTGTACCTGCTCAATCAAGTCGATAAATTTCAAGCCTCCATGATTATGGAGGAGAACTGTCGCAATTAATGGCCACAAGCCAATCACCATATTTTTCTGTTGAATCTGTATTACTTTGTATGCCAAATCATTCAAATAACTTTGTTCTTTATTAGTAAGACGCAACATATATCGAGGATAACAAGCATGTACAGCACGATCCATATGACTACATTCTTCTCTTATTGAAATTGGTTCAGAAAAATGAACATGTAAACTCCCATAATTTTGTTGTAACACACCAGTCGCCTTGAACAAACCTGAAGTTGATTCTTTAGGTTTGAGGCACACCGAGAAGTTCATATGCATACAAAGACTCCTCCAAAATTCTATCATAAGAAACACTTACAGGAACAATCATGATGTCGTATATTTGAGCTTTTAAATATGGCTCTGCCACAACAGAAAACAATCCCAATTTAGGATTGAGAGACTTCCCAGAACGACTCCTCGTTCCCTCAATGAAGAATTCAATAGTGCGATCTCCATTTATAATTAAACTATGAACATATTCAGTGAAAAGAGCCCAGTATAACCTGTCTGATCCAAATGACCGACGCATAAAGAAGGCACCGCTTGACCGCAGCAAAAATCCAACACCTTTCATTGTCATGAAATCCATTCCAGATGCAATTGCGGGAAGTGGCAAACCTAAATGCACAGAGAGGACAGAGACAACAAGGAAATCCATGTAGCATCGATGACTGGGCATTAAAATAACTGGATGTTGTCTCACTGCTGTTTTTATAACATCGAGAGTATCTGTATTATAATACACTCCTTCTTGGTAAATAGTGTTCATGATATGATACATGGTAAATCCAAAAAATCTCACCAAATTCAGATGTTCTTTGTATGCCATTTGTTGAAGAATTTTAGATGCATCTTTTAAAATTACAGCCTTGTCTCGTTCCTCTTCTCTGGCAATGTTAGTAGCAATCCATTGCACACGATCTGCATCAAGAACTCCTTTCCAAATAGCATCTGGAGTTCTGTCAATTTTGTGCTTATATTTCTCAGGAGTATAAATTCCCTTCGAAAATTTGATTGACCCAAACCATCCCAATTGCTGAACATCCTTCAACAAATCAGAGTATCCATATTCTTTTAAATCTTCACTAGGAAGATACAACAGATCCATATTACTGTATAATAGGCAAATGTTAGTTTATTTTAATTCTGGAAAATCAGAAATGAGATCAGGTATAACAATTAATTTGAGTATACATTTATGCGTAATAATAGAATTTTTATGCAAGAAGTGTCGTATTCTAGCTAGAGAAACAATACATGAATCTGATATCCTTAATGCTGGATTACACAAAAAATAAGCAAAAGGCACCTCAAGCAATCAATTACCCGGTACTTATCCTTGAAATGAATATTTTAAATTTCATCATGGCTTCATGATCGTTTTACGAGAGTCTGTGCAAGATTCTAGAAACTCACAATCAAGTGAATTTGCAATCCTGCCATCATTCTGCACTTGACATTTCCATTTTCCTTTAAATCACTACATTCCAATTATAATTAGGCATTATAGTGGGGATATCATACATCCAGATTTTCCAGACATGTCTACAAATTTATCGATCAAATCAGCAATAGGGTGAAACTTCAATATGTGCTTTATTGTCTGAAATTTTGAAAAATATTATTTGTTTTAAACATATTTATCTGAATATACAATCCGCCCTATGCTGTATGCATGTATACTCGCAAGATCACTCAATCCCCTGCATTCGTCAACACCATCCTCTATCATAAAACAAATACGAAACCGCACTCAAGCAAATTTGAAAATATTTTTTTATTTTATTTTTCGCAAAATCAAATCAACTGAATAGCTATCGGTAGGTCCCAAATTATGCAAGTACTATACTAGCTCAAACTCAGCATTGAGAACAAAGTTTAAAAAACATCTTTTATCCTTAAAATTCCAAATGTAATCCTCTAATATACGATAATACATATAGTTTCTATAATAAGGAAACTTGATTAAAAAACGGTATACTGCCTATAAATTCGTTTTCAGAGTCACCCCTCTGAAAGTCGGCGAAAGCCACTGTTAAAAAAATAAAATTCGGAAAAAAGAAATTTCACATTGGATCCAGAAACCTGATCAAAATCAACCTAAAAGTTGATCCATCGGTAGATGACCCAAGCACGATCATCCTATATATCACCAACCATGATATAATCCTTGATCACGTCTGATCAATCATGACTTGCCCTCTTTTTTCTGTGACACATTCACTGGTGCAATTTATACAGCTCATTCCAGTAGCCTCATCAACCCTGGAAAGGTCGGTATACAGTATAGATATCACTAAAGAAGCCCAAACATCAATTGCCCTTTCATGTTATCTTTCGTCATATGTCCGTTTCCTCACCGTTTTGTTTTTGATTACAGGGTCCATGCGGTCCGTGCCTTAGGCCCATGCGGTCTCCCAACCTTTTACATAAGAACTTATATTTTGTACTGTTATCATGCAAAAGGCAAAATAAATACATACCAAACCCCTCTCGCATATTGCATACAGCATAGTTAAAAAAACCAAAGTACTTTGATCAAGATCCCAGGAATCTAACAAGGTACGTATTCTTGATATATACAAGTCAATTTTTTACAATTTAGCCCAAATTGAGCATAACCGAGGATAAGTCAGGATAAGTCGAGAATAATTGGTATCATGATTTGGCTGCTTAATGCCTGTTTTTGAAATGATCACAAACAAACTCAAATTTTATCATAACTGCAGATCAAAAAGAAGACAAAGCTAGCTATTAGTCAATACTTTGCCGTTATAAGCCAAATAAGAGATTAATCAAAGATTTTCCATGTTGCGTTATTGTAAATTTGCGTCTTTTTCTTCATATTAATATTATTGTTTTTTATATATTTATATATATTTTTTTATTTCAAGGGTTTTTGCGCGCACACCAGTGTTTTAGGTCAACAGGGCCTTGTGCAACTATCCTGTCTTTTATTCTTCTGTATCCTTAAATTTATACTGAATTTTACGAGGCGAATAAACATACATACATACACAGTACCTACATGAATAGAGAATAGTGGACGCCATATATAAAGCAATACCCGCAATTTTCCAAAGCAGTCGTTTTTTTTCTAATTATTGATTATATTTTCCCCTCATCGCCTCGTTTGTTGTTTTATTCGGATAAATGGTGCTTTCGACTACTGTGTACCCTGTACCATAGTTGATTGCTTCAGTTTGAAAGTACCGTACGGTACCGTACTTTCGCTGTCCCGTCTCTGCTCTACTTCTGCCATGGACATTCTCGATTTTGCTTTAGACGCTAGGTGTTGCCAACTCGATGACGATTTACAAAAATACTTCTGCCAGGAAAAATGGATCAATTCTCGATTTTGCTTTCGACGCTAGGTGTTGCTAAGACAGTCGATGACGATTTAACAAAAAAAAATTGTACCGTAACCAAAATGTACTTTTGATAGCACAGGAAAAAATGAGAAATACGTAATCAAAATTCTCGGCTTTCCTCTTACGCAGGATAAGAATGACGTTGCATTGCCCTATCCTAATCAAAAAATTTTATCCCATATGGCGAATTGTGCAGAACTCATTATCTCTCAGAACGATCCCATGTTTTTAAGTCATTGAATGAACAAAATAGCGGCCTTCTTTGGCAGACAGTAACGATAAATTAAGCTTTTATATTTAATCTATACCATTCTTTTTTTGGGCATTATAAAACTAATTTTATGCATATATTTCTACTATAGCTACTCGTCCCATAAAAAAAATGGGAGAATCGTGAATGAAAACTTACGTTCAAAAAGACCCGCAGTTTCGAGGAAACTGAAATATAAAATTTTTCCATTAATTTTGTTGTTGTTGTACCGTATTGAAGGGGATTGAAAGGCGATTCAAAGAAATATGTTGAGGGAAGATTTGATGGCTTATTTTTTGCAATGTTACTGTGTTACGCAACATTACACATACGTAACATGTTCGAAAGTTGGACAAGTTTATTTTACAGCTTTGACAGCATATGTAGGGGAATCTCTTACAGAGAGGGGTCGAGAGAATCGCTCGTGAAAATTACCGAGCGGATTGCAAACAATTTCTCTCGCTCCGAGTTAACCCGGATGTAAATAATGAAGTACTCGGTACCAGCGGTATCGGAATATAAATTAAAATGATGGTATAGGTGGTAATTTTGGTATAGGCCCATCAGTACAATAGTCTGTATTATTCAAATGTATCATATCTTGATTGTTAAAGTGGTCTCGGATGAGAGTGTCAAGCGACAGAAAACGGTATTTTCCCTCCGGTTGGCAGTGGATTTATTTTTCCTTGTGGCTGTGGAAGTTCAGAATTCTTCCGGTAAGAGATGACTTGGATATTATCCATAATCTACATGTAGTTTGCAAACGCATATTAAATTTCAGACCATTGTAAGATAGGATAAGAATTTATTTTTATCCTGCGGTCAAGGAAATCCGAGAGTTCGGGTTAACCAAATGGCCAACCATGACCTCTCGTCCAGACACCAGATCCGAATCGCGGGTGAAGGTTTTCGCTTAACATGTTTCTTTAAAACTTATTCCCTGGCACATAAGTATAAAATCAAGGGGCAACTGTAATCGGTATACTACGGCCACTGCTTCTTAATCTATCGTGAATTTTAAATAAAAACAGGTCGAAGCATATTGCCGTTGATAACGATTATTCAGAAACTACGCCGTGGCTTTCATAGAGACACTAATCCTTAATTTCACGTTTTTCAACCGCGTTAATCGAGCGCTGGTCGCGATCTCTCCTGCAGATTCCCTGGCACATAAGTATAAAATCAAGGGGCAACTGTAATCGGTATACTACGGCCACTGCTTCTTAATCTATCGTGAATTTTAAATAAAAACAGGTCGAAGCATATTGCCGTTGATAACAATTATTCAGAAACTACGCCGTGGCTTTCATAGAGACACTAATCCTTAATTTCACGTTTTTCAACCGCGTTAATCGAGCGCTGGTCGCGATCTCTCCTGCAGATACTAATTCAAAGTTAGGGGTTAAAGTTTTTGCATAACCATTTGAAGACTGTTCCGCTGCATGCAATGGTTTGTATAATAATCTATAAGCAGCAGCTTTTACTAATTAGGGCAGCGGAACACCTAAACTATGAAGTCAACTATAGAAACTCTACTTCAGATCGGATCTTGAATTTAACTTTTTAAATTCCATTCTAATTGGCATCCTTGATTGAAACGTCAGTATTCGTCATTGGATTCGAATGAACTAGTACTCAAGAATCTGAAACCCCATCATTAGTTGTGCGAGCATCAAACAATGTATTGAATGAATGGCACTCCATACCATCTGTGCATTGACAATTGGTATATATTCATGGTAGCCAGAATAGGAAATGCTATATATTACATAATTTCCATCTATATATTTCACACAATGATCAACATATTCAAATAAGGATACAATTCTACATAATAAAAAGCGTATAAAATGTCAAGCAACTTGTCAATATCAAATGATAACACTATGGAGAAACCCTGGTAAATGGAACATTGAAAAGTTTGTCGTAAAGACGTCAAAATCCTCTCAAATAGTTTCTATTAATCTCATACAGAATTTCATGTAAAATAAGCCATGCATTTCCTTTTTGTGGATTCCTAGAACAGCTAGATATATAGATTTATTTCTGTCCAAGAGAGGTAATTTCCTCTTTATGGATCACAAGAAAAGCTAGATAATAGCTTTATTTCTGTCCATAAGAGGTATCATAGACAGAAAATATTTTATGTCATGACACCAGAGAGCAAAAAATCAAAAAAGGATAAAATTGAGAAGTGACAATGACAGAAATCCAAATTATGATATATGCCAAATTTTTTATTATAAAATTGGACATAAATCATAATACTTGATGAAGATAGACTGTGTAAATAATTCATGTAATATGAGGGACAAGATTCTGATCTTTTTGCTATTCAACTCTTGAATTCATCTTATTCAAGTATCCATGCGGCCTCGGTCACTAACAGATCTTCACAAGAGGAGTGGAACAGAGGATAGACATTAGAGAGTTCATTGTACCACCTAATTCTCACTGTATATAATAAACCACCATAATTCATACAGCACACAAATGACTCAAATATGCAGGATTCTAATCCATAAAGTGAAGATTTGAATACAAATGTCTTAACGATGCACGTTTCTAAACCATGAGGTGCACATTTCAATATATATTCCAAAAATTTAGTTTGATGTAACCGTGGACACCTGTTCTGAAAATCGTCAGATTGTCGATTTATGGAAAAATGGTCGATTTTCATATCATCTAGGGAAACAGAGGGTAGAAACCGTTCAGATGATATCTCAATTGAATAATTATTATCATTATAACACAAAACAGTTATTTGGCTAAATATGTTGTGATAGGATATTACCTCTTTGTATAATTAAAAGTACTGTTTGGAAATTCATTTGGCTTGGTATTTGTTCATTTTTCATGCATTTTATATACCTTATGTATTATAGGTTTGTCTTCTTCTGATCCGCGAAGATAACCAATGAGAGGAATCGACAAAAGCAACGCTTGACCGCTATTAGAAAACAACAATCATTTGAAAATACACCAACTATTAAGCAATGTACAATTTTTTAGCAAACAGTGAGTTCCAATGGCATGGTGGAACTGTCTGACAGTGATCCTTGCCTTGATGTTCAAAGGGAAATTTGAATATCCATCAAAGCAGTACACGAATGTGTCTTTGATTATAAAGCTACAGAGCATGAGGACCTGCAATGTGCACATAACAACACAAATGCTCTTTTATGAATAATCCAATCCAACTACGGCACAGGCTATAATAGATTGTCAACTCCTAAAAAGGATAATTTCTTTTAAACCTATATAGTCCACTGATTCGAGCCATACTTTTCAAGCAGATGATTCATTCGATTCTTCTTCTGTTTTTTCTTCAACAGATAGTTCGGAACTATCTCCACTCGCCCCTAAGTCAAGTAGAATGGTTTTCAATTCGGTGAGAGAGTTGTTGCTATTATTAATATTAGCACTCTTATTTGTGTCCTTTTTGTCAGATGATTTTGATAGTTTGAGTGTAGCAAAGTCAGCAGTGCCACCTGAATGTCCGAACCCTTCTTCTTGAGAATTTTTCTGTATATGTAACAAGTGAAATTTAGAATCAAAATAAAAAGCTTTTAGTGCATATATTAGTGTCTAACCAGACAAGATCATTTCCTACTGTAAATCAGACACAACAAAAGTGCAGCAGTACCGTTATCATAGAATGACGTTTTAACTGACCCAGTTTTGAAAAATTGTTTTTTTAATTAGACATGTGATTTGAGCAATTTTCATGAAAATTCATTCTGCTTCTATATTTTCATTATTAACTTTATGACAACATCCCAATATTTCTGGTGCTTTTCCTTCAGCCAGATAATTTTCGCAAAAGTTGAGTAGTAGTTTAAACAAAATACGCAACACAAGTTTCACCTGGTCATCTTCTGCATGTTCGGCAGTGATAGCTTGAATGATTGTTGTTGATAAACTTTCATTGATAACAGGCGTTTCATCAAGAATTGTTTCATCTGATATTTGTTCACCGCTTTCATTTTCAGCCTATAGAATCAGACGATAAATTCGTCATAAAATGGAAAAAATCGACTCATTTTTATGATTTGGACACAAAAAAACAGCTCCAAAATATTAAAAATGCAAATTATTTACAAATCATACTAAAAATCTGTCGAAGGATGGGCTATTTTCCCAGAAGTAAACATGGAAGTAAACATGAATAAAAACACTCGTCGAGAGGTTCACAACTCCAGTCATTTGGTTATATAGAAAGATTGCTGACTTGGGGAAAGTTTTCGCAAGTACAACAACAATTCTTCAAAGTAATTATTATTTTTATTTCGTGGGGCGATAAGGGAAAACATTCCTGTGCTGTAAAACTATTCTACGTACCTGTTCTTTGGCGTGTTGCAACAAAAAAGTTAGAGAAACACTGCACTATCAGAAATTGATCAAACAAAAACAAGATATACAATACTACACTGACGAAAGCCATAGTGACCCATGTTGTACCAAGCATACCAGATTTTATCATATTTCCCCACTGCATTAACTTGGTTCTTACATGATTTAAAGACACAATACGTATTGTAGACTAGAGCCAGTTCAGGCAGAAAATCTTATATAATCAATACCTGTGATGAGGAGACCAGGGTGTATGAAGGAGAGCTATCTTTGGTTGAAAGTTCTTCGGGGTCTGGTAGTATTGGAACTATCAAATTATCTCTTGACATCAGATTATACTTTACTACAAATACAGTGAACCGACGACATAAGTGACTTTCATTCTGTGTAAGAATCAAGCTAGGTTTTATTTATTAGGGAATTGACTTTAATGCAGAAGCAGAAGAATGCTAGAATGAAGGTTGATCCAATTCTACTGTTCTATATTATATTATTTTTCAATGGAATTCATTTTTAAGCAAGGCAGGAAGAGGTACATAAAAGAACTCTTAAGGGTTATGACCGCTTATAGTCGAAAAAGCATTCACTCCACCACATTCCAGTCTTATATACAATGACATATAACATAATGAAGAATGAATTATGAATAGACCTTAGCTAGGTTATAGTTAGGTTCAAACAGTATTCAAAACTTGCTAAAAATATGGACAGAATGATTCCACATTTCAGACGAACGAAATGGTCTATATTTGGCCATATTCTTCCAATTTTATACCATAGAATTTGGCATATATCATGGTATAATTGTAAATTGAATAAATTTAAGAATATTCGAAAAATCTTACTTTTAATCAGAATAAGGGAATTCTATACTATTCGTTTGACATCTCAAGCCCTAGTTTCACTTATTTTTACAGATGATGGTAAAGGTCTTTTTTACAGATGGAATATAATTGCACAAACCTCAAATTCATCGAATATGTGACGATGATGATAATAAGCATGTGAAAATATTCGATAAACTCTTCTACACACAGATCCTAATTTCGCTACCGATGAATCTTTAATGCTGACTCTGAATTAGAACAATTACGAGACAGGCACATTTAAATTATATAAAGAACAAATCAATGATTAAACAATCTTGTTCAACAGTTAATAAGCGATACTTTGGTAGATGATTTTATCATAATCCAGGGCAGATATCACTGCATTTTACCATGGTTCAGTTCCATTTGGGATGTTGTCCGCTTAGAGAACAGTTGCTGGTACTACATTCTGTAGTAGCTTTCTGCAGTTTGAGTTGTTAGTCGATTACTTTTTGGCGTTCTTAGATCAAACTTTTATGAAAAAATATTTTGAAGGTAAACCATCATTCCTGTCAAATTTTACAGAGTGAAGCAATATTAAAAATCAAAGACAGAGACATACCTTAATATAACACAAAATCTACAAGTATGCATTCGGTATATGGTATATGAAGTTTTGATACCTGCTTGGAAAATATTTATTGCTGTTTAATAAACAAGCAGCACCATCCAATGTATGTCTTGTGTAATCTATTGCAGGGCATTCTTTTGGTGTTTTGTGAGCTGCACATAAAAATATCCATTGTTCAGTAGCTGTCATCTGTGAACATGTTTCAGCTGTACATTCTGTTTGAAGTTTCACAGCGAGTCCATTCAATTCCAAGCAAAATTGTCTGCAGAACAGTAAATTCAGTTCAATTAACAATTGTATACATTCATAGTACAGAATTTCACATCATTTACCTTGCAGGACATGGCTTAGACACATGGCAAATCTTGAATTTCATATAGACCCATTTCAAGTCAGGGTGGGGGTTTTCGCATATGGTACTAGCAATAGGATATCAATAATTATGTGCAAGTAAAATTGGAGCAGGCGGATTTACAGTGTTTGTTGCACATTATGTCCACATAGTTTGAATTTGTATTCATTGGATCACACATTTTTAAAATTATTACGTACAGAAAAAATTTGTGGGTAGCCAGATATTGCAGTTTTTCAAAGCATAGAACGAATGCACTACAGTGAGATAGGGGGTAATCAGAATTTCCGTCAACAAGTATTGACCATAAATGAACTATGCATTGTAAAACTGTCCTACAATGTGAAGTTCAATCGACATAGAAGCAAGTGAGCGGCAAGCTCCCTGATGTATTTCCTGCGTGCTTAATAAGAGGCGGCTAGAAGAAAACCAAGGAATAGTAAATCGGTTATCCATTACCCTGTTAAAATACCACTACTACACTATGTAGCATGACAGTCATCAGTCATATGGGGTGCCTTACCGCTTAGGGTGCAAGTTGCTGATTTTACATCTTCTTTAGCTCCTCACTATAATGATCGCTATTAGAATCCATTTAAGTGTTCTTTCCGAATTTGCAGTTAGTAAATTTTCAATAAAAAATTATTTCTGTGACATTAAATGCAGGACTTCAGAATGGATAAACCTTTCTGAACAAATCATAGTTCAATGACATTTCACTCTATTAAAATTCTATTCTTCAACTAAGAATATAAAATATTTCAAAACAATAAGAAATCACTAATCGAGACCTCAAATGCTCATATTTCCAGACTCCTTCATCTTGTCCTTCTGGCGCAGTTAATATTAGATCAATATCTGTATAATCCTTGCGGATGGTTTGTTGAATATATTGTTGAACAGCCAAAGTTGTATCCATCTCATCAAAACTCTGGTCCGGCCAGCTATAGAGGTCCTTGATAAAATTATAAAAAAAATATATGAATTATACTGTTACCAATCCCTTATATTCTTTTAAGACAGCGTTTCTTATGGGCCGCGAAGGATTATAAAATACGTTGGCTGAGGTCATAAAAAATTTTCAAAATTGGCAAATTTCTCAATGCTCGTAAATATGTTTGTTTTGTTTTAGGCCTATCATGGATTGAGTTATAGCAGCATAGCATTTTATTCAACTCAAGTAACTTAAT
Source organism: Styela plicata (assembly GCA_963675895.2). Classification (NCBI taxonomy): domain Eukaryota; kingdom Metazoa; phylum Chordata; class Ascidiacea; order Stolidobranchia; family Styelidae; genus Styela; species Styela plicata. The sequence goes on from OZ023140.1 coordinate 20,584,495, forward strand.
TTTATTTGAAAGGTTAAATGAACGATATATTGTGAATATTTGTCACAACCGTTGCGTTTATAAAAAGAATAAGAACCACTGTTTTAAGATTAACACCCATAATGTAATATTCACTGAAGCAATATTCACCCATGTTCATAGCACAAGCCTTCTCTATTCCAATTCGTAATTCTATTGAAGGTAATTCAAATAAAGTTAACATAGTGTAATGATGCCCTTAAATGATTTAATCTCGAAACAAGTGACTGCTAGATACTCTTACCTTTTTTTGTATACCTATACCTCAACACCCGTACTTTTTCTCAAGAAAGTTTTTTTTTGATATCTGATAGGAAAAATATTATAATTCAAATTGCAGTGTATACTTACTGCACTCTTTGTCCCAGGTGGGTTCCTTCTTAAAATCTGGCCGGTACTCATTTCGGCTTCTTTCATAACCATCACAGCTCAATTCAGTTATAGCTTCACACTATTAAAAATTATACTTGAATACGATATAAACGGAATTTATTTATTTTGCTGACTGCTGCAATACATTTTTTTATTGAAATTCACTTCAAGCGCAGCCAAAGGCAGTGCCTGAAAGGAACCAATGAACGACCACTTAGCAAAGATGTAATACAAGGTGAAGCAACTGCATTCCAACTGTTAAGCAGATAGCATCCCAAATAGAACTGAAGAGTTCTGGTGATAAAACCATCATCTGGTATCTGCTCCAGGCAATGGTAAAACCATCTACCACTTAACAAATAATACTCTGACAAAATTGAATTTGAATGTACTACGATATTTAGATAATTCCTTCCTACGATTATCGGATATTATGTTCAAATGTTACATACATTTTGAATCAGAAGAAAAGTTGTGTCTGGTAGCGCCCAAACAGCTGAAAAAAGGTTTATAATACTCAATACTGTTATAAAATGTTGATAATTCTGAAACTTTATTGTCCATCCGAAGAAAAGATGGGATTTGAAATTATTTCCTTAAATATTCAAATCGAAAAAAAAAATATTCCAAACTTGCATCCCTAGATATTTTTTCAATACCATGGTTCCAAGTTTCTGTTCATTCGAAGAACATGAAAAGAATCAGAATTCTCCCACAGCGGGCCCATGTCTAGCCCAGGAACCAGGCCTGGGTTACAAATGGATCCATCCCAAGTGACCCACTCATTCCACTTCTCTGACTTCTAGACTTTTAAAATGATTACCGTACAATATTGGTATACCGGTAACAAAGCTGAGGGGTGCATTTTCAGTATTACCGTAGGTACCGGTAACTTAACCTGATTGTTCATTTAAGATCCAGATACAATATTTCCAGTTCTGTCGTTTCCTCTTTACTGTGGTAACTGTTGGTAAATGTTTGATATATCAGTCCATGAGTTAAACATCTACTTAACAACTTTTATACCCATTTCAATGGGATACTTTTACTTCTAGCGTTGACTATAAATTAAACTGAAAATAGACTTAATAATACTAAATAGGTCAACTGGTGGACTCCATTTTTTGCTGCCAGTGCAAACTCTTGTGCGCCAGCCTGTGGATTCCCCCGCTGATCTGGGACAAGCTTGTGAAGTTGATACCAATCTTCAATTACGCTGAAGGACATGATTTCATTCTTATCTTATGGGAGAGGAAAGCTGAAAATAGAACTTGGCCACATGCCGAACCACGATCTTTCACGTAGATGCCCGTTCCAAAACGGGGTGAGGTTTTTCCAGGCATCTTTTACACTTTTCTTTCTTGTGTATGGAAAGCTTAGCGTCATTGCCTGAATGCAGATATAAAACATTCGTGACACATAATTAGGATGCCCGAGTTCACGTCTTAAACTGTAGTCTGTGATTGTGATTAGTGTTTGTTTTCTTTTCATATGGCGAGCGTTCGCTTATTCCTATAGGATTATGTTCTAAACTTTCTTATAAGTTTTGATTGCTTTCCTGAATCTCTAATATTTGTTTTGTGTGTTTTCTTTCGTAACATTTTATCTAGAAGATTCCAAATACACTATGACTATGACATTGTTGCCAAATGGAGCAGTGACTAGCAGAGATTACCTGATGCGACGCCTGATAGTTTTGAGTTCGATTCAGAATTTTAAGTTTATTTATATTCAATAGTGGAATTTGTTCCTGCTCCAGCCGCGATAAAATCTTTCCACGCTGTGAAAAACATGGCAAAATAGGACTTTTTTGGCATTCATTGGTTATGTGTGTGTGAATCGAGAGTTCATAAGCAAAAACGTTTTACACTAATTAGTCCCATCTCAATTTCTATATTTCTGATTTAAATGTTCGCATCGCGCATTGTATTGTCTCACGATTTTAAACTTATTGATGTCCCTAATTCCCCGAAGTGAAATTGGTCAGTAATGGGAAAAATTTGGCCCTTTATGTCTACCATCAGGCGAAGCTTTGAATGAATCATTCAGTTCGTTATGAAACTTCCCTACAACAACACATAACCTATACAACAATATAAAATATTTAAAGCAAAAGTTCTGGCAAAGAAATCATATCAAGGGAAAAAGTTGAAAACATGTGTGCGAGAATGCGCTTCCCCTTCTAAATATTCAAAATTGTATATTCCCATATAAAATTAGTAAATCGCCGTATCAATTGTATTATAATTAAAAAAAATCTATTTTATATTTCATGTACAGAAAAAAGTTTGTGTCTTTTCAAATCGTTTCTCTGCATTATTCATCTTGTGTGCTACGTGTTTATATTTAATGAGTCCTTCAAAAATGTTAATTTATTCAAATTTGGTATATGGTTTTACTATTACACGTGTTACTACTAAAAACTCACGATTAAGAGATGAACAGTCAACATAACTTACTGCCAAGAGTCAAGTCATCATAAAAATTAAAAAAAAAACGGTATATTAGATTGCGGATCTACTCTGAAGCAAAACACAGTTTATAAAACACGCTGTGTACAACGAATGCATCATTTAGAGATCTTTTTCGCACATTACGCATTGATTTTCTATTTTTTGACACTCTTCTTTCTTGTTTTCGTAATGTATTCTTTTTGTTTTGACGCAAGATTATCAATTGTTCACTTAGGTCCCCATATTTTTAATTTTCAGATAACTTTTTGGTACAATTAGCGATTATTGTATTATCACTGTAGATTAGAAGTCCGGGTTCGATTACTGGTAAATCCGGATAACAGTTCCAATTATTCGAAAGCGTTTTAACGACTAAACAAAAAAATGAATACATGACTAAATAATTGAGACGACAACGCGGAAATTTAAATGAAATCTGCACGCAAGATTTTTTTTGAAATATATTACATTTTCATCAGAAGGCCACGTTGCATTTTTTGATTGTCTCAACAATCATTAAACATATGGACAACCGAGACTTAGTTTCCAGCCGGAAATTTTAGGTCGTGTGATTTTATCTCATTTTTAATATGGCAATATCTTTATGATGTTTGTACGAATAAGTTACAGAATAAATGCAATAATGCATACATGGTCTTCAAATGAAAAGTACATAGCCGGATATATTTTTTAAAAAAAATTTGTTCAAATATTCCCCTGGTTTCAGTCTCAATCCAGTTTGTAAGGTGTTGTTAATGGAATAGTCGAAACCATCAAGCCGGAGCGGAATTTCGTACCATTGAAAAAATTAAAATCATCCATTACTTATATTTCTTTCCAAAAATAGTTGTCAGTTTTTCGATGTTTAAATTTGAATATTGTTTAGACTTCGCCTGTAGCACCCTAAGTATAGTTATATGAAATTTTACTGCGCCACTTTTCCATACGCTTTTCTTTATTTTGCTGAATTTGTCATCGTAATTTCACCTTTACCCGTGGCGGCGAGAGGACGTAGCTAATTCCTTTTCCGGCTTTAAAAGTACATCTAAAATCTACATCTGACTTTTATTTTTTGACTTTTGAGACATATATATTCCAAACTCATTACCGAAAGAAAATGTAGTTTTTAATATACTACGGCGTTGGTGAACTGGAATAAAAAATTGTTGTGTCAACTGTGAGTCGTTTATATGCATTGAACATGGAAATAGTTCCGTTTAATCTTTCCGTGTTTATTTTTAGGAACAGAATATTTTTGTAAATTGCAAGAATTTTGATTATTGATTAGGAAATGTAGAAAAGTCGGTGTCTGATTATCTGGGGCTTTTGCATCGGAAACGCAAAATCACAGCTGCCGGACCATTCATTCTTAGACAAAATTAATTTATTATTTCTATTCGAATATGCAATTATCATGAACGTGGTTGAATTATTTGAATAAATAAAAGGAAGATAAAATAGCTATCTAGCTCTTATAAAAACGTTGCAAATGATCCATATGAAACGAATGAAATTGTAACCTGTAACAAAAGTGCAGTAAATTTACTCCGTTTTGATTTATTTGTAGTAATTGCATGCTAAGCAGCAAACTGGACCGCCATAATAAAATGAAGGTGTTTGTCCCGTGCGATGGAAAACCTATCCACGCGCGGCCGAAGCATTTGTTCAATTTTCGCATTTTCAGTTATTGAAAACAATTTATTGTTTGCATAAGGCTTGCAGTGGGAAGCATCCATTTCATCTTCTCTATATCCACGCTTGCATCCATCTCATGCGTATTTGTATGCATCTGCTCCAGCCAAGCCAAGCAAAATTTAAACTTATTTAAGTTATGGAAATGAACTCTTTACTTATTACTTGACAACTTATTAACCAACTTAACCGCGCTATTTTGCGCGGTACATAAAATGCTTTTCCAGTACAAAGAGGTTGGGTTATCGTCGATGGAAATCTTCAATCTGATTCCTTGAACATTCTGTGTACGCTGTAACAAAAAATGCAACAAAATCACTGGTCTTTGGCAGTAATTTTCCCTGGCGGTATTGAAAAACATTCAAAATTGACTTTTTTTACCAAATATGGGGTGTTGATGGAACTCAATACGAAAGTGTGGTCCATAACGGTTCATCAACGGTCCATAATTGGCATAAATCTCATCAACATGGCGTGTTGAATGAATATAACTCAGGCAGGCTCAGCCCAATCGAAAGGATCCTATCTTTCTAGCATGTCTAACCCTGTTCGTCTCTAATAAGTAACCGTTTGTTCAGGACTTCAGGTGTTCAGGTGATCCACTTAAATAAATTGCTATAAAATAGCACTCGCACGTGACTTCTTGGTGTCTGCGACCGTATACTGGATGTGAGTTTGTTCGCGATTCCCTTCATTCAACTTTTTGCGGAATGTTTGTCATTTTTTTAATCTTTTTATTTTTCACATTATTTATTGTGAAAACTTTTTACTGGTAAAATAAACTTAACTATTGCTGGGGCTATTTTTCAGAAGTCTTCTTGACGGACGCAGAAAACAGGAGCAAACTTGTGATGAATTTTTACAATAATAATGAGAACGAAAATGTGGGTAATTCATTAAATAAATGCCATCATTTTATTACCCAGGGTATATTATTGTTATTTGAAGATTTCTCCGAATCGTATTTTTTCATAATTTCAACAAATGCCATCATTTTATTACCCAGGGTATATTATTGTTATTTGGAGATTTCTCCGAATCGTATTTTTTCATAATTTCAACCTGATGAATTGTATAGCAGTGAACTATCTTGCATTCAGCTTAAAACCTTAAAATTTGTCAGACAAGAAAATTTATTTCGTCAACCATCGGTAATCGTTCTAATCCAATCCTATACATATGACACAGATTGACTGTATCACAAGGATGCCCTTCATCGATTGATTCTCAAATATGAAAATTTTTGAATTCAGAGAACAAAACGCCTCCCATATCCCAGATATCATCGGAATAGGTGCTTGAAAAATGTGGAAGTTGTTGGTTGCAGTTTGTATTACAACATCATCCCATGATAAGAGTAGGTTTGAATGAAGTACATTTCTTCAATAGCCATGGATGCAAAAAAACGGAATGGAATATCATCGGTTTGTTCAAGAATCCCAATAACCCATTTAGATATACTTTAGCAAAATATGCTTTGTTAAGTATGAGTCACTGATGGATTGTGCCGCGTAGCCTAAATTTATTTGTATGGTATTGAATTGGGTTTCGGAACAAAAGATAACATCAAAACTCGAAAACTCAGCATTTCTAAATCAAATTCATCTTTATGCGTGTGATGTGTGAGATGCAGAAAATTGTTTAGCAAAATTATAACGCAGAAACTATTTTAATACTTGCACTATCATATTATCAAAGTAGTTCGTAGTAGAATTACATATTTCTTCGAGAAGTCTCAAGGTCTGTATCCGAGTCGTCGAATGTTTTGACCGCAGATCGCGATTTCAATACCTTTGCGACAGACAAACGAAAATGTGTGGGCCAATTGAATGATTTTAAATGCCTGCGGGCATTTGTATATTGCTAGTTATCGTACCGTTTCAACAATTCACTTCTGCAAGAGTTTCTGAACATGTTATCTATTAGTACTGCTACGAAAGTAAAATTCTCTGCAAAAATTCTTTCACTGGTCCTGATACTTTTTGGCGTATATAATTTAGGATCGCATTTTATTCAGAATTGGAAACTCAGGAAAGCTTTGAACGCGGGAAAGTATAATGAAGGTATGGATTCAGACATTGTTATGATTTGCAACTTACAAAATATTTAGTTTGGATTAACACTTATTTACATTGTTAACACCATTGTGGTATCTGGCCTGTGTAATGATAAAACCATCTACCTACTTCTTTGCCTCCTTTTAGTCGCCTCTTAATACACACAGGAAATATGTTAGGACTATTCCTAAGCTCGTACCTACGGGACCAAATATAGAAAAAGATAGAAAAAGGATACAAACAAGGCATTCGTATTAATTCAATTGATCAACATGAAAAGAGAACGCAAACTTAAGAAATCTGTGGGCTTGCAGCAATGCTTGTAAATTCAGGTTTAGAGTAGTATTGGCAAATCTAGGTAAAAGTACCTAGTTTACCGAGTTTTCTCTTTGATATTTTACCTAGTAAATTTACTACGTAAAATAGGTTAATTTACCTATTTTACAACTAGGTACCTTGTTAAAAAAAGCTAGGTACCTACCTAGTATAAAAAAAAATTAGGTAGACCATGTTTTCAATATGTAAAAAGCTTTCAAAATATACAATTTGAAGATTATAACTTTCGAATCTATTAAAAATGCCTTATATGCAGCCAAACGGCAACAAGAAAAAGAACCCTAAACCGTAGTTTCAATACTTTGCCTAGTTTTGTGGTAATTTTGTTTTACTTTACTTAGTTTTAGTTGCCATCACTAGTTTAGAATGACAATCAATTGAGTGATTATTGAATATTTCCCTACCATTTACACTGTAACAAAAATACAGTGAATTTGCTGGTCATTCGCAGTAATTACATATTTCCAACGTTAAAAAAACGCCTTGCAGGTGAGATTTATGCCAATGGGATATTGATGGACCGTACCTTCGCGGTGCGTTCCATCAACACTCCAGTTGGCCAAAAAAGTAAATTTTGATTTTTTCCAATACCGCCAAGTAAAATTACTTTCAACCAGTGATTTTGTTGCATTTTTTGTTACATTGCTGTATGACTTAACATTTTTCAGAAATTCTCATCAATGAAACAGAAAAAAGAAGCATGCTTGTACTCGATTTTTACAGAGATAATAAGAATGAAATTGTGAGTAAATCATTTACCAAGGTTATAGCATAATTAAACAATCAACAATTTTTGTGATATGTATGAGCCACAGATAGACCTCATTTCGATTAACACATTTGATGGGGGTATATTATCGTAGTTTAAGCTCATTCTCAATTTCTCAAACTTTTTTTTATTTAAAAAAAAAACATTAAAAAAAACTAAAAATTTTGAAGGTAAATCACACCTCATCGGCCAAACTTGACATATAAGGCACCGAGAAAAAATTCCATCCTCGAATTTATTCCTCAATGCATTAAGGCAAATCGATCCATTCTGAATTCTAAAACTCATATATTCAATTCAGAGAACAAAGCGCCTCCCAGATATCATCGGAATAGGGGCAGAAAAATGTGGAACTGGTTGGTTGCAGTTTGCATTACAACATCATCCTATGATAAGAGTAGGATTGAATGAAGTACATTTCTTCAACAAGGATATATACAGAAAAGGAATGGATTATTATCGGTAGGAGTTAATTCGCCATTAGAACATGCTTTTGTGGGCACTATGGTCGGAGATGGTTACAAGTGTTACACCGATGTGTTTCAGTTTCATTATAAAGTGATTGGCGGACGGAGGCGCTTTAATCGTGTTTTATCAAGGTCAACTTGGAAACAGGAAAGAGCCACCAAGTCATGGTGCAAACGTAGTTGGCATTAGATTTAGCGGTTTTGATATTACGATATCATTGAATCAGTAGGCATTTTCCTATGTTGTGCATCTCTCCCAGAAAAAGTGAATCCGTACGTATAGTTTACTTAATTTCTATAAATTATAATGGTAATTTGAGCTTCGGATTGATTCGAATCACCGAATTAACTTTTTCAACCCTACTCTTCTTTGACAAAACCGAATTTCTGATCTGATGACCTATTTTAACTAAGTAAGCATATCATGATCAAATGTGGTGGACGCTTGAACCTTGAATGGATCAGACATTTTTACTTTGAATCTTCTTGCTTCACTCTTTCCTTAAACATATTTTCCAGAAGAAAGGAAATTGATGATCTAGAGAAATATATATGTAATTCCCCTTAAAATCTCAACTTTCGTTTGAATGTGAACAAAAGCATTAGCAATACTCCAATCATATCTGGAAAATTAAGGAATGCCTCAGCATGTTCACTTGAATGCACGGGACCTTTTCATTACTATGTCAACCAAGAAGTGGTAGGTGATGTTACCACCGACCAGGGCAGATACCATTCACTGCACTTTACCATGGCTGTTCAGTTCCATTTGGGATGTTTCCCGTTTAGAGTTGCTGGTACTAAACCTTTTAGTAGCACTTTTCTATTGAGTGGGCGTTAGTTGGTTCTTTTTTGGCACTGCTTCCGACCTTGCTCAGAGTGAATTTCAATAAAAAAAAAATTGGAATTTTTGCTGTATATACGAATCAGATTCGAATTCCCTGTGATTTGGTTTTATCCAGTCAATGATGGTTCGTGGTAGATTGTATTTGATTCGAATCAAAATAACAACATTGAACCCATTATCATTTTTCAGTTCAGATTAACTTCAACTTCACTTTCAGACGCTTGTCTTTCTATGTTATTAATATTATCATTTTGTTCTGTTCTGTATTTAACAGAGAAAAATTGCCGACAACGACTAAGAATGAATTATGTATGGAAAAAACGCCCGGCTATTTCAACTTTGGAAGCAGAGATACGCCAGCACGAATAAAGGCTGACTTACCAGACGTCAAACTTTGGCTTGTGTTATGTAATCCTTCGTTCAGAACATTTTCAGATTTTATACACGAGGTAATTGTTGCTGTTCTGTTGTTGCATATACTTGCAGTATGCAATAGCGGAATGGAAGGGAAGAATTACATAATCAGACATTCGAAACGCTCAAATTTAGTGATTACAAGTTCGAATTGCCCTTCAAAATATTTTGCTCGGTTAGGAAAAGGTTCGAATTTAGTCTTTCAAAAATGCTCGATGCGATGCTATCCAGCATTCATGTGAATGGTTCAGTTACGCTTCACTAATTTTCAGTCTTGGCAACGGCAACGTCAACGTGCTATTCTTACTTTCGGCAAACTCAGCCATACCAATCAAAAAGCGGTGAAAAAAACTCATTTGTCAGAAATAGGCCGCTGTTGGATTGGACATTGTACTGCGCAGGAACGGGCGTCAATCATCCCGGGTTCCGGCTGACTTAACAAAATAAAATCTGGTTGCGTAAATATTGTCCCTGTTGGACAGATAATTTTACACAAAACTATATCTTTAATAGCCATTACCAGTCTTTCATCCCTTTGTCCTTAAAGTTCTTATTTCGACTCTGATTTTTTGCATTATAGGCAGCTTTGAAGAGTCTACATTTTCAGGGAAGTTTCGATCAATATGTCGATAAATACCTCCCACAAGCACAAATGAGATTCTCGCTGACGAATGAAGATAACTTTGAAATGATTAGCGATAGTTGGAGTGAAAGGCAGAAGGATTCTCATATTTTGACGAAAGGAATTTACTATCATTCGTTGAAAAGGTGAAGCGCTTCATTCTTATACAATCAGAAATTTTATTTTGTCAAGCATAAGCCACAGATGAACCACGCCTCAGGATAGGGATCCATCGGTGACTTATACTTGACAAAAGCCGAATAGAATGTTTGGATAAAACTTTTCCGGCTGGATAAGCTCATCGCAAGCGAATATTCAGACATTTCAGACATGTTTTTACTTTAACTTTGTACGCACTTGATTGGAACGATTCCACTTTATTGTTTTCGAAATGAACAAGGACATTTTTTCAGGTGGAGGGAATATTTTTCATCTGATCAGCTCTATGTCATGAGTGGTGAAGAACTTCAACATAATTCAGGAGATGCAATTGAAAAAGTTTGTGCGTTTTGTTAAATTTTAAATTTACGGGTGCTACAATTCCCTTTTCCCTATAGTCAGGATGGCCTAATGGTTGACATGTTGGCATTGGAGTTTCAATATCTCAGGTTCGAGTTTCGGCGTGTCCGTCTCGTTAATCCATGTTCACCAGTCAAGCTAACAGGAAAGATCATATCTTTCCAATTATGAGTTCGTCTATAAGTGGCCGCTAATAACTTACAGCGCCTTGGTCAAGGTGATCCACTCCAAGAAGTGGCTATAAACATGAATAAAAACATAGTACTCAGTAAGTTATAGATTATAGGGTACACTGTAACAAAAGCACAGTAAATTTACTGGTCATTTGCAGTAATCGAATGAATATATTTGAATATTCCCAAAGTCAAAAAACTCCATGTTGATGGAGCGGTGCATGCCATCAACACCCCATATTTGGCCGAAAAAGTAAATTTTGAATATTTTTCAATACCGCCAAGTAAAATTTCTGTCAAAGACCAGTGATTTTGTTGCATTTTTTACAGTGTTGCTAGATTGCAAAATATATTTGAATTAAAATTTAAAGACTAAATTCATGATTAAATGTTTAAAAAATTTGATTCCAAGTTTGTTACGAATACAGAACATTCGACGCATTTTTGCGGAAATCTAGACGCTAACGAGGAGAAATAATTTGACTCTAATTCAATTGTACAATTGTTTGCACAGATTCAAGAATTCCTGGGGATTCCGAAAATGATCTTAGCTGAAGATTTCGTTAAAAATCCCGATACTGGGTTATATTGTATTCGACCTCCTGTTGTCGTGAATTCTAAAGTTGAAAAGGGTCCAATGAACTGTTATACAGCTACAGCGAAGGGAAATGCGAAAGGGCGGACTCGATCTAATTCTACAATTTACAAACCGAATCCACGAAATATTAAACGATTGGATCAATATTTCAGGCCCTATAATGACTTATTATTTAAGTTCATTGGTAGAAAACTATGGTAGAAATAATAAATAGAACACGAATTCATCTTTTAAAAAGATTGATGAACTAGAATATTTTAGATTTCAATTATTACGTTATTAATTTAGGAAAGTTAAATTATCAAAAACAGTGTCAAATTATGTATAAGCGTTCTTAATATATTTATTTATTTATTTGATTTTAAAACTGTAATTGTACATTGAAGTTTTTCCACTGATTTTGAATAAACCCAGAGTTCGAGATCAACGCAGTTCGCCATAGTTGCGATATTAATATGAATTTTTAAACGCAGTTTGCTGCGCAAGTACGGATTTGATTTGGGTGAACGTTACCATTGGAGATTTTTCTACATGCGCAAGAGCGAGGAAGGGGGATATGGCAAGATACTACATCCCCTGAATATGCTAGTGCCATCAAGTGATAGCATACTATAAGAGTGGCATAATTTGAGTGAATACAATTAGACTAGAGCTATAGTCAAAATTTGTGAACGTGATAACAAGGCACCGTGCATTCAACGGTTCTTTATGCCGCCATTGACATCATTCGAGGTTCCACGGCACACTGACAAGTTTGAATGTCCGTGTCCGTGTTAAAATGGCTTCTTATAGCAGCGTGAGAAGTTGCAAGGCGAAAATATATTTTTTATCATCAAGGAAATACGAGCCCTTTCACTCACCCTGTCCGCCTGACTCGATTCAAGTTTTGTTAATCTTAAATCGAGTCAGACGCTTACCAGGCACAATCGAGCAAAGACTTTATAGGTGAGGAATTGTAGATTCCCCTTTATCAAACGTGTTCTAGCAGCCCGATTTTTAGCAAAATATGAAATGCCAAGCTTCGAGATTGAATATTACAAGTTGGTTTGCGGTGCAAATTTGCTGGCAAAATGGCAAAAATGTACAAACATAAATAGGATAAAAATTATTAATCGTAGAGGCATATTTCATGTCAATACTGGTACTGCAGAAGGATTCTATATTATTTGATAATAAATAACACAACGGTACACAAATTCAGAAGACTGTTTTGCTGAACACGACCTTTTTAAATTGATTACGTCATGAGGTTCATCAAGGCTATAATGCCCATGAACACAAAGCGATAAAATTCTACTGAAAAGTTACTGTCTTCAATTAGTTTTCAGATATTATTCCCGTAATATACTTGCAGTTGATTTATTCAAATCAAACAGAATATTGCTCTTCTTAAGCTCTTAAAATTTACCTTGGCGGCGCGATCCATCCGTTACCAATAGGCCTACGTACTTAAAAAAATATCTCACAACATTTTTTAATGCAATCATACAAAATGTATTAGGGAGTTCATTTGAATTGTTATCACATTTCTCACGCTCGAGAAATATATTTTTCTAAATTGTGTAATAGGATGCTCTATTATGCTAGCCTACTTGAGTTAAAAGAACTTGTAATCGAGCTTCTCTTACCAGTGGTGTGTCAAGAAACTGAAAGGGGGGGGGGGGGGGGGGGGGGGGGGGGGGGGTTAAGAATATAGAAGATGATATTATTATGCCGTGAAGTGTGACTTAGTCTGAATTCTTCAGAGTCGAAACGTCTAGAAAATCAGAATTGTTGTAATTCTTTAGTTCGAAAAATGCGCAGCCGCCAGCCGCCAGCCGCCAAGTAGCTTGCTTGCTACTTTTATATGTACCTCCAAACATTGTTCGTTCTTTTTGGCATTAAAAAGGTTATAATTAGGCATACCAGTCGGCGTATAAATCAAAATTTCATGAAAAATGGATCTGTTACGTTATTGCTTGAAGTTTGTGACAATATTTTGCAGTCTGGGTGAGTACGTGCTGTGATTTTGTTTTTTCTGAAATACGCAACTTTGAATTTCTTGAGTAGATCACCTCGAGGAAAGCCTTACAGCAATCACTGTTTGTTAAGGAACGTCGTTATTGATGTTAGATTTGACCAATTCTAACTCATTACACCTCTACTTGAGTGTGTGTTAACGAATAATGATTTATGTTAATGTTTTTGCTTGTGGATAATACATACGACCCACCTGGCATGCCGGGCAAATATGTATTGCACAAAATCTTTTATATGGGAGCTTGTAGGAATCTCAAAATCGTTGATCAACTGAATTTAAAATTGATTTCGTTAAAGCCGTGTGAGTGCCCGATGCATTGAAAATAATGTCCTTTTTTGTAATACTGGTCTCAAAATTGGAAAAATGTAAAGATGAGGTATGAGTTGAAACTTTTTGTATTTGTATATGACACCGTTACATGTATATTTTTTCAGTCAGTAAATAAACGGGAACTTGCTTTTCCTTCTCTCTCCGTGGGAATATATGCGAAGGGCGCAAAAACTAGACTGCCCCTATCACGCGGGCAGTGTGTTGTACAAAACCTAGACTGGACTGACATGTTTTTAGGTTGAACATTTCCAAATTCTGCATCGGACATATGGCCACTCACCAGTAACGATTAGCCTTGCCGCGTACCCTGAATATTCTCAATGAAATGCACAGGTCTACAAACAGTATGCACTCAAGAACATTCTGATCAATTATTATCATCTTTCCGTATCCAAGATTCTGGTGTTTCAAAGATTGAAATTGATCTAGGAATTACAGACAACGAGTAAGTGCAGTGAGTAAGCTGACTTCTTGGTAAATTAGTATTTTTGAGTGAGGATATTTGACGTTTGCTTGATGTACGCCTCTATCTACGTTTAAAATACTTCAGCGCATAGGACAAAAAAGCCTTCGACGACAGGGTAAATCAACCTCTGCCGTTTCTGTATACGGGATAGAGGCATTTCTTATTTAATTTCTCATCTACTTACGAAAGCACAAATATTGTATTCGAATAATGTGTGTTATTAACGAACTGAAATGTTAAACTTCGCATGAGCAATGTCTGTCCACTACATTTAATAACAACAGTATAAATTGTCTTTTTGCGGATATCGCACACACGGAGATACAGAATCTCGAGCGGAGTTGATGACGTGTGAAAAAGCGAAAGAAATTTGGGAAGAACCTGGTTTGAAAGCAACATGCGAACAGCGCAGTAGTTCAAAAACACGGTTTTCATCCATTGATGGATCTTGCAACAATATTCAAAAACCTTACTTGGGAAAAAGTCTTAGACCATTTCATCGGATATTGGTACCTGATTATTGTGATGGTAATTATTTATATGTAGGTTATTTGTCCATTATTTAGGGGAACACCAACGCGTTTTCTGTTTCACACCATATTGTAATTCGAAGTTGTATTTACTACATGCCGAATTTTACTTTCTATAAACACAAAAAACATGGAATTGGCGTCCCATGCTCTTTAAAATTAAAAATTTATCACGTGCATTTCTTAGTTCCAACATCTCGCCAATAGTTAACTTCAAATTTCTGGTCTTTGTGAATAAAATTTGCACCTTTCTCGATTTCCCCCTAATTTATGCGGAGAAATCTTCTCGTAGTCGGGGCCTATTTCAAATACCCATAGGCCATTGACTATAACAACGACCTAGCTCTATATTCACAAGTTGTCAGGCACGAACCATTATTTAGTTTCGATCCAAGTGTTGTCCTGTGCTGTAACATAGAACAGATACACAGTCACTACCAAGGTCCATGATTAACGGTTGTCGGGTGTAAGCCTCCCGGTAGGTTCGCAGATAGGCTATAGCAAATAAATCGAAAACCCCAGAAAAAAATAACAATAGGAAGAAAAGTATTTCCCTTATTCTTTCCTCGCAATTACTAATTGTGATTTACAGGTAAGCAGATGCCAAGATGTTCAGCTACTGGGCCCCCTCTTCCTAATGCGAGAAGTGTGAGTAGCAAGATTCAGAGTGGAGATCCAGGCTCTTCGAAATATCAATCGGCGATGCTAATGCAATGGGGACAGTATATTTCACATGATTTCTCTTTCACACCTGTTGCCACAGGTATATTAGGATTTTTTAGATAAGGTACCATATCATAGACATTCTAAGAAAATAGGAGAGACTATTGTAATACTGGGCTACTAAAATCGAAGCGGTTTGTTGACCAATTATACCACTGTACGTATACAGTATTCACAATGTATATCTATCTATAAATCACCATTTTTTATAAAGCTTGAGTCACTGATGGATTGCGCGCCGCCGATACCATCTCTCAAATATGGAAATAAGCACGAGTGACATTTATATTTCAGATGAAAGAGGACAGAAACTCGTGTGTCATTGTGAAATGTCTTCACTCCAGTCATGTTTCAACATTCGAATTTCTGTTAAAGATGATGATCTTAAAAGGAACGTTGGCTGTATGC
The DNA here is from genome assembly GCA_963675895.2 of Styela plicata. Taxonomy (NCBI): domain Eukaryota; kingdom Metazoa; phylum Chordata; class Ascidiacea; order Stolidobranchia; family Styelidae; genus Styela; species Styela plicata. The sequence continues at coordinate 20,600,309 of OZ023140.1, forward strand.
CATTTCCACGATCTGCAGGCACGGTACCAGATGGTTGCATAGGAGGTGTTTATCGTGAGCAGGTTAGTCTGAAAACACATGCAGATAAAAAATCTTTATTTTTTAGATGTGACTGTAATAAATGTGAAATATGCACACACACATACTCGCCCTCTCCTGTACGCGCGCGTCTGCGTGCACACCTCTGTCACATTTGCGCTCAGTTTCCTCGGTTTACTAATTCATAAGTACAATAGGTGTGTGTATGTCTGTGCGTTTGTGTTTATGTTTGTGTGCGTGCGTGTGTATGTATGTTCAATGCAACTACTGGCTCATGCAAACACTGCGTACTTCGTGATTTTTATGTGTTCCGTCAATAACTCAGGTCAACCAGATTACATCATATGTTGATGCAAGCACAGTGTATGGATCAACCCGACAACTGCTAGATACTTTATCTAATGAAGGTCACAGCACAATGGAAGGTACAATAAAGAAATTATGTTAAAAAGCGTAGTATTCTAACAATGTGTAGCTATTAGATAATTGCATAACGCCTTTCTCCCGGTACTTGCCTGTTATGGCTTTATGGATGCTTACAATCAGTGCCTTACAAAAATCACGAATCACGGATGAGATGACCATCAGCAGCATGTGTTAAATCTCCTAATCATAATAACACGTTGTTTATGGGGTCTAATGTTGACGTTGAGAAATAGCAAACTTTGTTCTAAAACAATGAAGTTCTTCATAAAATTTTACATTTTAATTCAAACTTGACTTATGTACTAAATTAACAGTGTCAAACTCATCCACGGAACATCTACTCCCCGATTATGATATGATTTCTACAAACTTCAGTGGAAAATTCAAATGTCCTGGGCCAGAATCGCATGGAAAATGTTTCGCTGCAGGAGATTTCAGGTGAGAAGACTTTTTCACTAATTTCTCATTTATATGCTGTAATATAATATCGAGGACCTTTATAGTTTTTTCAAAAATATAATATTTCTGAAACATACTTTGGGCACGAGAATCGATAGACAAACTATAAATTTTTGCGCAAATTGTAGCATCAGATATTGAGTCTTTTGAAAATAATAAATTATTAAATGAGAAAATAATAATTAAACTCTGTTTTTACATGTCACAGAGTTAATGAAACGCCGACATTGACTTTAGTTCACCTTCTATGGGTTCGAGAACACAATCGCATAGCTCAAAGATTAGCTGAAATAAATCCCGGATGGAGTAATCGACGAATTTTTTGGGAAGCAAGACAAGTAGTCATCGCACAGCATCAACATATAACTTATTCCGAATACATGAAAGAAATATTAGGTTTTTATATAGCTATTTATTATTAAAATTACGATTTCATCAAGGCATATCATTCATAGCATATTTCGCAAATTACATCGTTTGTATTCTGCCGGTTTAGCTTAACTAACAAAACCGTGCGCCATCTATGTCCATTGTTTACAGCATCCAAGTTACCAGCATACCAAGTGTTTTGATGATGAAGATACTCTCACAGTATAGCTGTATATGCATTTTAATACAACGACCGATCGATTTCTTTTTAAATGGCTTTAATGTAGTTTGATATTTAGTCAGGCTTTATCAAAAATTTTGTTCTGTGGTGTATTACAGATGGTGTATTACATTGAACGAGTTTCAATAATCGTAAAGATATTCTTGATTCATTGGGGCTACACTAAAACGTGTTTTATTTACAAAGAAATCGCCGAACATTGGTGTAGCGTTTGTAACATATCTCCTTCTCTCAACTTCGTTCTACGAATATTCAAAAATACATTACAATTTTGTGAAATATCTACATGTTGTTTCCCGTTTTCGGTTTCCACTTTTGGGTAGTTGATTTGGCTAAAACTAAAAATTTACATTCTGTTGTGACGTAGTTAACTCGATGTAAACATTGTTTATATTAACCATTTCAGGGGACGAGATGGCGCTATCTATTTACGACGGTGAAGCACTTTCACGTTATTCTCCTGATGTTGATCCATCTGTTTCAAATGTTTTCGCAACTGCGGCGTTTCGATTTGGTCACAGTCAAATAACAGATCAATTCATTCAAGCACAGCCATCTTCTGCATCTACTTCTTCCCAGCTACATCCAATAAATAGCAATCTTGACATAGCGTTTTTCAATCCGTCAAGTTTGTACAATTCTACAGTAGGTAAGGTGATAATGCTGTTAACATGATTATTAACATAATACCCGAGAAGTTGGGAAATGGGAGAGGGATGCTCTATCCCATAGAGTGAACTAAGATAAATTAAAACCACTAACTATTTTTCTAAAATTTTGAAGAAAAAAAATTCACAAAGTCACAATCAGGGCTAGGCAAAACCGACTCATTAGGAGTTCGAATCACATTTGGATAATTTTTCGAATTGGATCGAATCACCAATTCGATATAAGTGACAAATAACCCATTTCTGCTATCGCAACTTATCTCTATTTTGCAAATTAAAAAAATTGGCCACTATTTGCTGATAATAACATAAACAGGCTGAAAGACGGAGGCAATGTATTTTCAATACAACAAAAAAACTGACAAAATTTGACCAAAATCGATCGCATTTTGTTAGCAAGTTTTTGTTCCTATGACAGATTCACGATTGATTCGTATAACTTGTGCTTCGAATCGATTCGAGTCGCCGAGGTAAATTGCCCGGCCCTGGTTACAATATAGACATACTAAAATTGGATGCAATAACCATCTATTATTTCGATACTAAGATTAGTTATAGATCATTTGAGAAGCAACAACTTATCGGGCCAAAAGTCCACATCACGGGTGGTAAATGATCGAGTATTGAAAACATATTTTCAGCCGCAAAAGGATTCAATTTTTTAACTATAAAACAATTAAATGTTCCAGGACCCCGTGGTTTAGTATCTTGTTTGCTCTCTACTCCTGGAAATAAGATGGATGGGGAATTTTCACATGCCGTAAGAAATAGATTGTTTGCAAATGGAAGCGGGCCAGGATTAGATCTACTTGCACTGAATATCCAAAGAGGTATGAAGTTTGTATACATTCTAGTTCTAAACCAAATTTATTGGCCCTTAATATTTGTCATCCTTTATAATTCTCCAGACCTCGTCTTTCCAAGCTTTCTATCTCATGGTGAATTTCAAGTTCAAATTTGTAGTTCAAGTTTGTATAAAACAGTAGAAAGAAGTGCGGATAAAGTCGAGTTAAGAGTAAACATATTTTGGGCGGATAAAAATCCAGTAGAAGTGGAATTTTATCACACACAAGTCATCGACCGTCTTTGCTTCCGCTGCCGACTTTTCTTAAAAAGTGCAAAAGAGATGCTTCTAAATAATTATATGCATGGAAAATGTTGATCTTATTTATTTCCAGGTCGAGACCATGGTATTCCCGGGTACAATAGATGGCGCCAGTGGTGTGGATTTACTGTTATTTCCTCAATGCAACAGTTGGATCAAATTTTTACGAAGCAGCAATCCAATTCTTTGCAATATTTATACAAGTATTTAACTTTAAAAACAATCTGTTAGAAACCAAGAAACCAAGTTGTTTTTTATATCAAAATTCGCCACCGTTTTACAGCCACCCATTTTGAATCATTCCCTTAGACCAGGGTCTTATACAATAAGCACTACTTACAGGCGAACAGAGTTAGTTATGACGGTCATGAGGATTCCGATTCCGCAAAGCTTCCACAAATTTTATTACACTCTGGCTAAGTGGGGCGCGCAAGATGAAGATAAACCTATACAGTCAAATTTCCGCGAGTTGCTGAATTTGTTCAATAATAGGATAGGCGAAAAATGTCGAGGGTACTCGGTTTCCATATATCTGTTTACAGTTATCACTGTGTTGAACCGTGTTTGTCGAAGCTTGTGCAACATGAAAACTCAAATCGTAAAAAAAAATATTTCTCAACCTGAAATATAACTTCGAAAAATTTTTTGTTTCGAGTTGTGACATCTGTTGAAGCATATTCCGTCTGCGGCTTATACTACCCAAAGTACCATTTCTGTTAGGGTTGTTAGGACGTAGGCCACTGATGGTTCGCGCTGACTAAGCGCGGTCCATATGTGTCTCATGTTCTACAAAGCATAGTTTTGGCACGCAATAGATATTCATATTACGCTTACCATTCACAACGTAACATAACAACGTACAGAATGTGATTCGTAATAATAATTTACATGTTGGACCAATCCTGACAAGAATATATATATTCATAGATCGGTGGAAGACATCGATCTATATGTTGGTGGTTTGCTGGAGAGTCCAGTGCACGGAGGAACAGTTGGACCAACATTTGCCTGTATTATGAAAAACCAGTTTCTCAGACTAAAACGCGGTGATAGATTTTGGTTTGACAACGCACCACCCAATGCTGTTTTCACAGAAGGTGTGTAAGTTACGTCCAATGCTTGGAAGAAAACCCTCAGCGTAAACGAAAGGTCCTAGTTCGTTATATGATTATGTCATATTCTATGCTTTCCACTCCCGCAGGGTTAAAATATGGCCAATCTTATCTTATATAAAAATTGTCAAGTGTCTATAACAAGTAAAATTATATATAAGTTTTGTAGCAACAATCAACAAAATCTGAGATAATTGCGAACTTTTAATAACTTCAAATATTGGGAATGTCTTCTATGACATCAGTCACTCCATTATTACGTATTCAATTGAACTAAAATAAAAGATCTCTTAAACTCATGCGTGAAAACTTAACGTTTGAACTTTGTTGTTATTATTATTCATAAATTCGAATTTTCAAACATTGATTCAAGATGTGATCTTCAAAGTAATATCGTATTCTGGAAAAATAATTTACCTAATACCTAAAATTTGCACAAAGTTATTTGGATATCCACGCTATCAGAATTGTTGCACAGTCAACCATAGACTACTTGTAACAAAAATGCAATAAAATCACTATTCTTCGACAGTGATTTTACTTGGCAGTATTGGAAAGAATCCAAAATTGCTAATTTGGCAAAATATGGTATGTTGATGGAACGCACCGCAAAGGTGCAGTCCAACAACAGCCCATACTTGGTATAAATCCCATCAAAATGACGTTTTTTAACTTCGGAAATATGCTATTACCGCAAATGACCAGTAAATTTACTGTACTTTTGTTACAGTGCACAGATGTATCGGCGCAATGAATCAGTAGCCCACGCTCATTGAAGTCAGAGATCCATTTTCAAAACGTAGAATAAGAGGAAGTCATAATGACTACTTGATTACAATTTTTCAGAACAAGTACGAGAGCTTCGTAAGTCAACATTGTCAAAAGTCATTTGCAACAACATGCCGCAGATAACGAAAATTCAATCATCATCAATGCGATTGCCAAACAAAAACACCAACAATCCTGTATCTTGCAACCAACTACAGGATATAGATTTAATCAAATGGGAAGATTCGTTGAATGCTGAAAGTACGAATGTTATGTGTGTGTGTGCGTATGCAGGCATTAGCGTGTTTAGGGCGTAGGGTCACGGTGCCACACCCGCCTACCACCGACCGGAAAATCCCGAAATGACCTCTTAAGCGCATAGCCTAATACACTTATCAAGTACATTTTACGCCTTAAAATCCTCTTTTTAATGTTCCGCAGTATTGGTATTATTTATAGCGATACAATTAAAACGATATTTTCCAGAGACAATTTTTCTGCGGCGCCAATTATGACATCATAATACGAGATCGAAAATTTCTCAAATTTGTCCCCCTTTTTCCGGTTCTTAATATGCCAGCCACCATGTGTGAATGTATGTTTATAAATTATGTATCAAAATTGTAACTGTATAATTACCAGTGTAATCCCAATCAGGAAAATTTTATTTCCTCAAATATGCGACTAACATCGACACCCACGATCGAGGGGTCCATCAGGAACACATACTGGACAAAAGATGCTTTGAAAAAAATTCAAAAGCTGAAATATTTAATTTCTACAGGTGAAGAATCTAATTTTAATCATCGGCCGAGCAGTCCACGTAGATTGTTACCTATAGTATCAGGTTGGGGAGGTATTTTTCTATCAAATACAAGACCGACAATCACACTTTGCTCGGATGAATCGTGTACTAGCACGTTGCAGAAAGGTAAGACTATGAAAAAAAGCACCATTGCTATCAATTTGAAAAGATCGAACATCTGCCGTGTTTTATTAAATATTTTAAATTCGCGTGAAAGATCGTACTTTATTGTTAAAAACACTGATGCATCTAAATTAATCTTCTTGTGAAAAATGGGAATTTTGTTTTTAATTGTTCTAAAAGTCCGTTTTGGTTGCAAAATGTAATAGTCACATGGTTTATTTTAAATGGCGCTTCTCTTGATACTGCTATAACGACAACCCGAAAGTCACATGGTGGCGCTACTGCATAATCGCGTGTGATTTCTGTAATCAAGTGATTTGACATTTTTTTTTTAAATTTTAATGAAGCTAAATATTCTATTGTTTCGCGGTTCATGAATTCGATCGATCGAATCCGCCAGGCATGCTTTTCTTTCAATACAGATCCTTTCAAATATGTATGCATGGTATTATACTGAAACGAACCGATGATTATAATAGTTACAAGAGAGAGCGACGGTCATCGCACTGAATGTACTTACTCTTAATAAAGAGGTTCAAAGTCTTGCTTCACACTTGAACAAATTTATTTCTGTAACGTTTCGTTGACCAAAGTCTGACCTTTTCAGCTTTGGTCTTGCCGTTAAAAATTGAAATTTAATAGCATTTGGTCTTCGTAAATTTTTTAATTTGATAACATTTTCTGTCTTCTTCATTTGGAATGTGTACGTAACGTCATTCGTTTCACTCAGTGTGCGTAATGACGTATTTAATTTTCTACGCATTGATTGACTGGTTGAAAAGGTCATTGATATTAATATTAGTTGCGTCGTCTCATACCATCTCAAACATACCAGGCATTCCATTACTAAAAATGTTTGTTAGATTGACCGGGTATGAATATTTGTAGCTAAAATACATTAAAAAATACATAAAACCCGACGATACATATGCTATCAAAAGATACGACTAAAAGAAGGCAAAGTTTTTGTCAAGCATGATCCACTGATAGACCGCGCTATTAAGGCCCGGTCTATCAGTGGATCATGCTTGACAAAATACAAAGTTTGATTGAGTATTCTGTGTAATAGAAGAGTTTTTTAAACATATGCTAAAAAATTATATAGAGTATCAATGTTTCAATTACTGCGAGAAGAGGCGATGGCTATTTGCCCTTTTTCGCTTAATGCACATTGCAATCCCGAAAACTTGTGAACAGATTCTTCCCAGCTTTACCGGGAGTGTTTGCAAAACGTTTGCACATTTTTTATCAGAGATATTTGCAGATAGCTGCTATTTTTTCCACTCACCTTGAAAAGAGGAATAATTATTCGAAAGAACAAGAATTATACACAAATCATTTTTACAATATTCTATGAAACTACTTTTATTGGACCGCATTGTTTGAACATTCCGAATAAAAATTGTAAAAACCAAATCTTTAGACGTTTGAAAGCGCTTTTTTGTTCTTTTATGTAATTTTAAATGTCTTTTTTAAGAAATTCTTACCAATCCCATTTATAAAACTTCTTTCATATTCTGTGATGCACAAGTCACGTATGGATCCAGCAGATCCCGCCATTTCCGATTGACACAAAGACTGTCTATACTATTTTTATAAATTTGTCAAAACAAACGTACGTATTCCCTGTATTTTTTACCATTCTCCTATTCTATTCAGCTGTCAATAATAACATATGGACAGCAAAGGTTGTCTATATTTATTAGGCATAAAATAAATATTCAAATATTTGTTCATTTTGTTTTTTCAAACACTATGTGTATGATTTTTGTCGAGAACGGGTCACAGATGGACCGCGCTGCTCAGATGCGGCCCATGTGTGACTCATTCTGGAAAAAAAGTATGTTGAGTTATTTGTTCCTTTAGGCTCCCGCAAACGAATAGGAGAAACGGTCTTTATCGAAGTGGGGTACGATGAAAGACTGGAAAACTATTTGAAACAAACCGTGCCTGCTCTCACGGGAATTGAAGTGACCGAATGCACGGCGTATTCCGAAAGTGGTTCTAAATATCGCCAGCAGACCGTACAGTTGATTATGAATGGGTAAATTTAAAGTTATTTTTGAATTGTGGTTTCTTAATAAATTTTTTTTATTGTTAAATAATTTTTGTAAACTCTTTGTTTTAACTCATTTGGAATTATGGGGAAAAATTAAAATGAGAAAGTCTTTTTGGAAATATTGAGATGTATAGAATTTGTAAAGAGGACGTGAATTTTCCGACAATACATATTCATGAGAAATGAAAAGAAGATCATATTAAATAGTAATATTGTGCGCTACAAATGCATCTATTCCTAAAAACTCATTCGATCTGTATTAAAGAAAACTGGCGATAACTAAAACTATCTATAAAAACAATATTTTTGGTACGTAGAAACGTAAGAAATAGTAGAAATAATTAGAAATAATTTTGAAACCCTGCATAATCCTGGACAAAGCCACAAAAGTCATACCAACTTTTATACACGCGGTGTCAGTGTCGATAGAAAGATATCAGCTCTTCAAAATGGCCTACTTAAGCCTACTCAGGTTATCATAACTGGGTTGAGTGCCGCCATGGATTAACGAGCCGGACACATCGGGAATCGAACCCGAAATTTTAAACTCTAACCTGTGACCAGATCTCAAGTCTACGAATGTTTTATGATGTCTTGACAAAATAAAATCATTATTTCTAGATGCCCAAATAGAAACATTGGAATTCCAATATCCATTTCAAGAACTTCAACAAACTTCCGCTTCCGCTTCCGTTATCAAAACTTTTTGTTGAGAGGTCAAAATGTCAATATTGGGTGTTCGATTAGACTTTGCTTCAAAAACAGTGGACAAGATAAAAATTGCTTAAGCAAGGTAAAGTATTTTATGTTTCCGATCTCAACCCGGTCATAAATTTGATTTTGTCAAGCATGAGCCACAGACGAACCACGCCTTGGGGGCGCAATCCATCAGTAATTCATACTTAACAGAAAATGTTTTGCAAATATTTTAACTGACTGCGAAGGTGGCGGTATTGCAAACTTTACTTATAAATTGCTAAAAAAAATTAACATATGTAAGTGTAAGGGTAAAATTTTAACATATATAAATCTCGACTAAATATATTCAGAATTCCAATTGAACATTGCATACAAACATAATTTAAAATAAAAAAAAACTGTGTTTAGAAAATGAATATATTTTGCAAATCCATGCGTGATGATGCAAACATATGTCGCACAAAGGCCGCACCAGCCTATCAACGATCATTACTTAAAATACCATATATGATATAAGTACTTATTCTCACTCTGTGTCATAATCTCAATATTAACAAATTGTGGAGGGTCTATTTTCTTCGGATTATTGGGATATTAACAGGCTTAACAATGATTTTGCAGTATTACGTAAAAACTTTATCTATTCCTGAACGCGAGAAGTCAATCAAATTCACAACAGAGATTGACTAACCGTCTCAGATCCGTTTCATGCATCTTGTGAAACAGTTGTATCCTTATTCGAATTTTTGACCAGGCTCATACCGGATCAGAAATTCTATTTTGCTAAGCATGACCCACAGATGGACCATGCCTGTTAGGCACGATCCATCTGTGACTCATGCTCAGTAATATGATTGACGAAGATATTTCTGACTGGGAATAGTTATTTGAATGAGCTGAAACATAGAGTCAAAAACCATATAATGTACTCGTGGCATTCTAAACTAAAAATCACACCGATTTCTGGCGAAAGCTTGTTTGTGTTTGTTCCTTAACATGCTTTGTCGAGCATTCATTTTTTGGGGGTGGGGAGTATGTTTTTTCGGGTATATGTAACTGTGGAATCATGTTGCCCTGGCGCGGTCTAGCGATGACTCATGCTACACAAAATGAAAATTTTATTTATGCCGAACTTTAATAATAATCCTCCGTACTTACCACATGGCGTGATAGTAGTTCAATGCGATGAGGACCAATCCCACATTTTGCTGTGAAAGTTAACCTTAAGAAGTAGCTGCATTATTATTTTAAGCAAAATAGCGATTTTATCATATTAAATTGCCTTTTAAAATCCGCAATTATATTGTAAACTGGAAACTTAATATTAACTGAAGTAACATAAAGATAATGTCAAGATTATTTTATACTTACTGCGTCACTTAGTTGCAACCTGTGTGGGTGACACGTTGTACCATTATGTCTGGCCAAGCCTGGCTTATTATAACTTTTTTAAAGCTTTATTTAAGATTAGGTTCATGTATGGCAAGTGTAGCACACCTTCTAGTTGATATGTAATTAGGCGATTTCGATCATCGATGATAAAGCAAATTAGCATGAAGTCCTATTATCTTTATTTACGTCGATCATTTTCAAGTAAGGGCCATTGATAAATCGCAATTTCTACGCACGGCCCATTTAGGGCATATTGTAAAATTGAATTGTATGAAAGTCATGCTATATACGGTGTTACATTTTTACAAATCCAATATCCGTGTGCCTCATCGGAAAAAATATTTTGTCAAGCATGGGCCACAGATGGACCGCGCCTCAGCTTCGCGATACATCTTCGACCACTACTTGATAAAATTTAATTTTTTTGATCAGATGATAGTGCTTGAGCCACGCGTGGTCAGGTACAACTTATATGCAGATTGAAATCAGATTTCAAGCATCATTTTTATCCAAAATCCTGACTGGCAGCGGAACATGATATTTGTTTATTTTTCCAGTCTACTTACCATTGATTTCGACAAGCCATTTCACTTCATTAACTATTAGTGGTTTTTGATTAATTATAAAAAAACATGGCTCAAATCGTTTGAAAGCTGCGAAAAAGCCGGGAAGAATTAAACAAATAAACAAAAATGCCAACAGGTTCAAAAATTATTCAAAATTTGGAAATTACCGTGAAATTCTGATTTTAACGTAAAATTCACATTATTTCTTCTTTCTGGGATTCTCTCTATGCAAGAGAAATGCACGCATTGTGCCTGAACGAAGTATTGAACCATGGACTTCTCTCAAATGAAACAATACGAATCCGAATTGGGTGAAATTAGGGTTGTAGTTAATATGCGCGCAATTATTTTGCAACTGTTCACAATGTTATGTGAAAATATCGAATGTTTAGTATTTCAAAATTAAGGATTCAAAATTAAACGAAATCCTAGTCTTAACAATAATAGAGCTTTAAATTAGTGATGTACTTTCTTATGAAAAATAAATTCCAAGCATGGTAGACAGCAACACGCACAAGAGACTACTCAACTCCCCTAAAATGGGTAAAAGTTACATCGTTCAAGTACTACAGGCTCACTGAAAATTGGTTTTTAATTACGTTCAAATTAATAAAAATGAAAATTACAGTACAGAAGATTCAAATTGTCGATCATTTCAAATTAAATCCATATGCATTCACTTCGTTTAGGTTCAAAATATCAAAATTTCATTTTTTTCAAATTCTTGCATGTGCGATATCTGGTAAATTTCTTAAAATTATGATAAGATAACATTCATCAAGAATAATCAGTTAAGATAATGCTTTTTATTTTGCAAAAATGGTATTGATAAAGGAGAAACAGCTATTAGTATTAGTGTAATTGTGGGTTTTGTTCCATATCACCAATTTAGATGAATTTTTGGTCAAAGCATATTGAATAAAATAATGCTTAAATTTTGTTTTGACTTTTGTGTTATCAAACACAAACCACAGATAAACCGCGCCTTGACGGCGCGATCCATCAGTGGCTTATGTTTGACAAAATATGCCTCATGAATTATTTCCGCTTAGGATTAGCCTATATGTGTTCAGTCAAACAAGTCCGATAGATCTTTCGTCGGAGAAGAAAACTGTACGTCACAATAGTGTTTATTCTGACGTAAATAATATAAAACACTACGCACTTCGTTTATATCGTTTGATGTTGAAATGAGTCATTTTGTTTTATTTAACAAATCGTGCGCATTATGAATATGGTTTATTACACGATTAATTGAGTTGTATATTAAGATGTATATTGGTATTAAAAAAAATAATATATTTTTACGAAAATTGTACATCCTGCTAGTGAGAAAGGTGGTTTAGGAGAAAGCCAACCTGCGTGCGATGGCCTAGTGGTTAAGGTTGAGGTTCTCGGTTTCAGATTCCGGTAAGTCTGACTCGTTAGTCAATTTCAACAACTTGGATAGACTCATCCAAACCGACAAACTCGCTAATCGCCAATAGCGCTAACCCTGCTGCCTTGGTGATATGGAGGAAAGTGAACAAAAAAAAACAAACTTTGCGCTATTTCGTGCTACAATCAATATGGTATAATATATCGGGAGTATTCAATCAATTTCGCCCCCATGATAAATTCTTCACATTAACAAGGCCCACTCGATATCTTTTTGCACAAAATATAAATGGCCATCAATGTAATTTAAAATTCAAAACGTTTTTGAAGTTTGCCGTATTTTTATGCTAGAAATACCTTTAATTATTTGGTCGAGCAAATTCTGACGCTCGAATCAGAAATTCGTTAAAAAATATGAGTGGAGGTTTAATTTTTGAGTTACCGGGCGTCCCCTTCCGCAAGACACTTTGCGGTATGTAAAATAGCGCAATAGGAACAAATAAATATGAATTGAAATAAAATACAAAATTTGCATTTAAAAGAGTGAACGGATGATCACCCCGAAAAGATTGTGATAGTGTGATGTTCATTTTTACAGTCGAGTCGGATTCTATGAATCGGAGTCGGATTAGGCGAATCGGCGAGTCAGAGAGCCGTAATTGAGAGTGTCAAAAATATGACGTTTGGAAGGCATTTTAAACCGACTCCCCAGCTCCCACTGTACTATTCATTAAATTTTGCGCCGACATTACAAAAACACATAAAATATAGATATCAAATGAATAAAAATTGTATGTTTTCAATCGATCATTTTACAATCTCCCATTTTCGCTTTATCTCTTCATAAGATAGAAATCTGTTGTCGCCCGTGCAACCTGTCGCTTTGATCATGCTACTGAACTTCGACTAACCTTCGTTATAAGAATATTGTTTATATTCAAATTATTTTGAGTAAATAAGTTGAGCGCAATATTCTAGTGGTTACTAATATTCTGGCAGGTTAGGAATCTCGGGTTCCATTCCCGATGAGTTCGGCTCATAATCCGTACGTGTGTCTTCTAATAATGGCGTAATAACCTGGGTAGTATCGGCCGATCGGAAGAGGGTCTTTACAACAGCACCAACCCTATGTGCGTGTAAGTGGCCGGTGGTATTGAGATTTGCTGTGAGATTTATTTAGGAATCTCGGGTTCGATTCCCGATGAGTTCAGCTAATAATCCGTACTTGATGTCTTCTAATAATGGCGTAATAACCTGGGTAGTATCGACCGATCGGAAGAGGGTCTTTACAACAGCACCAACCCTATGTGCGTGTAAGTGGCCGGTGGTATTGAGATTTGCTGTAAGATTTATTTAGGAATCTCGGGTTCGATTCCCGATGAGTTCGGCTAATAATCCGTACTTGGTGTCTTCTAATAATGGCGTAATAACCTCGGTGAGATCGGCCGAACGGAAAAGCGTCTTTACAACAACGCCAACCCTATGTGCGTGTAAGTGGCCGATGGTATTGAGATTTGTTTATAACTCAAAGGAAAGAGTTATGAAAAAGACATTATTGGTAGGGCTGGACACTTCGAAGCACACATTATAAAATCAATCGCGAATCGTTTGTATTTTGTCGTTAAAATATGAAAATTTTTGCTCTTAGACATGGAGTGTGAATTCAAAATATGCGCTATAAATGTCTTGATTTTCACAATGGAGACAAGTCGTAATAGTTCAAATAGGATATTTGTTATTTACATGGAATTAGTGATTCGATCCGAATCGACTAAAATATTCGCATCAGATTCGAATTCCGAATGATTCGGTTTTACCCACCCCTAATTATAGTTGAATGTTCAATACGATATAGACCCGTTTTATCTTCGATATTTGCACCATTATCAAAATATTGAAATCTGTGGTTCGTAAAATTTTCCCATAAAGTTTTACTTCGTTGAAATTATCCTTTGTTAAGGTTGGTCTATGATGGATCGTGCCGTTAAAGTGCGGGCCATCTGTGGTTTATTCTTGTGAAAATAAGATTTCTGATTGGTATGGCAGATCTACGACTGATGCGAATGATTTGTGCTTCGAATCGATTCGAATCACCGAATTGAATTGCCCAGTCATAGTCACTTCTAAAACATTAAATTGCTTTCTTCAAAGTTGAATAATGTATATCCTATGGGATCTACCTATATGGTGCTATCCGTGAACTAAGAGCATCTCTTGATGTTCAACAAATACAAAGGAAAATTGGTACGTAAAAAGAGATGAACACCTGATACACATAAAATATAGATATCAAATGAATAAAAATTGTATGTTTTCAATCGATCATTTTACAATCTCCCATTTTCGCTTTATCTCTTCATAAGATAGAAATCTGTTGTCGCCCGTGCAACCTGTCGCTTTGATCATGCTACTGAACTTCGACTAACCTTCGTTATAAGAATATTGTTTATATTCAAATTATTTTGAGTAAATAAGTTGAGCGCAATATTCTAGTGGTTACTAATATTCTGGCAGGTTAGGAATCTCGGGTTCCATTCCCGATGAGTTCGGCTCATAATCCGTACGTGCGTCTTCTAATAATGGCGTAATAACCTGGGTAGTATCGGCCGATCGGAAGAGGGTCTTTACAACAGCACCAACCCTATGTGCGTGTAAGTGGCCAGTGGTATTGAGATTTGCTGTGAGATTTATTTAGGAATCTCGGGTTCGATTCCCGATGAGTTCAGCTAATAATCCGTACTTGATGTCTTCTAATAATGGCGTAATAACCTGGGTAGTATCGGCCGATCGGAAGAGGGTCTTTACAACAGCACCAACCCTATGTGCGTGTAAGTGGCCGGTGGTATTGAGATTTGCTGTAAGATTTATTTAGGAATCTCGGGTTCGATTCCCGATGAAATCTGTGGTTCGTAAAATTTTCCCATAAAGTTTTACTTCGTTGAAATTATCCTTTGTTAAGGTTGGTCTATGATGGATCGTGCCGTTAAAGTGCGGGCCATCTGTGGTTTATTCTTGTGAAAATAAGATTTCTGATTGGTATGGCAGATCTACGACTGATGCGAATGATTTGTGCTTCGAATCGATTCGAATCACCGAATTGAATTGCCCAGTCATAGTCACTTCTATAACATTAAATTGCTTTCTTCAAAGTTGAATAATGTATATCCTATGGGATCTACCTATATGGTGCTATCCGTGAACTAAGAGCATATCTTGATGTTCAACAAATACAAAGGAAAATTGGTACGTAAAAAGAGATGAACACCTGTCGAATTTTATTTTTCGTCCAAATGAAACATTTACTTTAGGTTTAGCAAAGTGTGTACGTATCAAACGTTTCACACAGCCTTGTCATTAGGATACCATGCAAATATAATTTTATTGTGTTTTTTTGCTGAAACACATTATAGAGTAGCTGACTGTGTCTGCAGAAAAGATTGTGATCTGAACTCTGGAACTTCTAAGGCTTTAAGCTATTTACTGACGCTATCTTTGACGACATCGCTCAATGTCGTGTTGGCTTAGATTTGTAATAGAAATGTTATATAATACACTACCATTTAATAGTAATTCGATTTATAGACTTTCTTTCTCACGAGATAGATGTACGTTATATGTATGGGGTGCATATGTATCTTAGTAATTTGAAATACAATTCATCAGCAGCATATATTCGATAATTCATGGTTTTATATTATATTTATGTAGGATTTATGTATGTGAAATATATATATTTGTATTTTTGTATGACGCGCCAAGTATGGAGGCAGCGCTATCGCTATCAGTGCCCTATACTTGGCAAAAATGTTTTGAAAAAAATCTGACTGGGTATAATACAGGTATAATATTTTGCAATTGGGACGCGTTTTTGCATTCAACCTCACGTCACGCGAACTGTTTTTTCTCGATATATTATTTGCGCATCTGAATTGCAACAGGATAAGAAAATAAACAACAACATAGTGATTCACATAGTTTGAGTAATATTTTTGTGTTTGTATGCTTTTGCCATTTGTTACAAATCAATTATGACGAAGATAATAGCAGCATTCGAATGAATACCAGTACGCGACTGGCTCAATCGGTAAAACGTTAGCAACATATCTAATCTTTCTGAAGAATAGGTTTGCCGGACGCCTGAAAAACTTGGCTGGCCCACAATAAATGGTTCATGTTACAAGCGCTGATTACGGGTTCGTCTCCCAACCATGTCCATGCACAGGAAAAACCGCATCACGTTAGACCCAAACTACCCCCCTCCCCTCAATTCGGAACGGGTGTCTGCAATAGAGGGAGGAGCTATATGGTGAGACCGAATCGGTGTCCCCCTCCCGCAGGATGCCGGTGAAATCTCATCTTATCCGAAATGAGAATCGGTGATTTAAAATCAATATGTCATTCACAAAGTTTTTTAAACAAATATGTTTTGCCAAGTATAAATTACTGATGGATTGCATGCACGGCCTAAATGCGACGCATGTTTGACAAAAAAATCTCCGATCGGAATATGGAAAGTACAAGCGCAAGTTTGCGCATTTGAGAGTACGGTTACTGGTTCGATATTCTGCCATATACAAGTGGCTGTTCAATACAAAATACTAATAGATTTTTCGCCTATTGGAATCATTTACGACGCAAATATGTTTTTCCACTCGTTTTCGATATTTGTGTGTCTGTCTGTACAGCTGTCAAAGCGACGTAGAAATGATATATAATGGCGTGATGACGCAGTGTTTGAGGAGACTAATGATCAATTTTATCACATCCAACAAGAATTCTGGCACCTGGATTTTCAAACATCGTCATTATTGCGTATATTGAAGCGTAAATTATACCTAACTGTGCGCATATATACAATCACCTTTGTACTAAAATTATGAAAATAAATCGCTTTTTGTTCGCCGCAATAACGAACTTTGATAGATTGCATACTTTCATACTACGTTTCAAGTGAAATTTTAAGAAAATTAAGACGCATTATTGTAGAAATTTGGTCACAGAAATTTTTGTATTTTGTGGACGAAATCTTTTAATATCAGAAGTGAAAAATTCATCCTCGAAAGCATCCGATTTTTTTAGAAAACTATACACAATTCTATTTTATGATCCACATCTAACCAAAACCTGCTTGTTCTGGTAAGTGTGACTCATGGATCGCGCTGTCAAGGCGCAGCGCGAGCTTCACAAAAAATCAAAAACTACAAAAAATCGGACGCTGTATCCAAAATTAACTAAGTAACGGCGACTAGTATTAACATTAGTGAGAACAGCCATGTACGGATTCGTTAATTTCCTCTTACCATCAATTTGTATTCATTTTTTAGTAAAATTTCATCATCCATTCTTAGTTTTAAAACTTAGTTTATGCTTTGTTCAATTTCATATTAAAATGTAGACTAAAATTGTTTATTTGAATTTCGACACCGTAAAAAATTGGTTAACAACTCTGAATTATTCGGCCAAAAATTCACCTATTTTTGCGCGATTTTTCTTTTCCAACCAAAGTATACATACTGATAATTTTTAGGATAAAGATAACTGATAGTAGTGCCAACGACCGAACATGACTAATGGAGACATCGTAACAAACAGCCGCCACTTAATTTAACCATTACTTGTCACACGTTATATCATAACAACTCTTTCTAACGTGTGTTTATAGTCCTGCATCGACTAGTATCAGGAATTTGATGCATGAATGCTACCAGTATAGTTATATCCCTCGTTAAAATTTCAATTCACATTTTGTCCTTTTTTACCGATATTCGATTCAACTTATGTATATGATTCCATTGCAACATCAAAATGAATCGTCAATGTTGCCAGTTACCGCAATCCCCTTTCAACCAGGTGATTAAACTTCATGATGTCATCATGTGTCAATATCGACAAAAGTCTGCGGTTTTTGAGTCAGAATGAATTGTGCCAAAATTTACTGAATTGGAAGTAATTAAAAATGCATTGAGGCTACTATTTTTGAACCACGTGTCACAGACGACCCAACTGCCGAGGCACGATCCACGGTTAACTACTTGGAGAAAATATTAAAATTTCGTGTAGAGAGATATTTTTGGGTTTTTCGAATTATTCGCTATGGCCTGTCCGTGAACGCGCCTTGAGGGCGCGTTTCCTCAGTGAATCACGCTTGACGAAATAAAATTTCTATTCTGGTTTAATCATGACAAGCACGATTCATAATTATGTAAATTTATCAATTTGTTCATTTCTCTCCGAGATCAATTCTCATATTTTCCAGTCTTTCCACTATTTCCAATAAACAACCGAAAGGTTGACTAAAAACCAAGCATTAACCAAGCATTAATGCTGGGTCCCAAAGACAATTATTTTACTTCACCTAGTATATATAAACGTTAAGCTTCGGGCCATCTTAGTGTAAATGGCTAATTAACTCAGACGCCAAGAAAACTAGTACTATTCAGCCTCATTCAACTTGATCCAGCGGTTATCGTCTTTTTCAGAAGAATATTATTTTACTTTACCGAGGATGACTTACTGATAATTTACACCCCCACATACGAAATTTATCCATGGACCGTAGTTGGTATCAATGGCTTATAGGTTTAGACATTTGGCGCCAAATTGCGGAATTGGCGCCCAATGGGTTTGATTTTGTGTTTCAAAACAATCGCATCATTGCTCTCGAGGTGACTGTGAGGTAAATACATCCATATAATGATTCACTGCCGATTGGATAAATTTGATCGTATCTGAGTCCAATCGACACAAATTAAAAGAGAGTTGGCAAGCTGGGCAAATTGGACGTATTTTAAAATGCTCCACGATTGCGCAAATGAAATCCTCACAATACCAGAATGGAATTTGGACCGGGTGAATTTGTTCACTATCATAAACTTGTTCAGGTAATTTTTTTTTAGATTAATAAGACATTTGGCTGAGATGCAAAATAGGTTTTACTGATCGTTAAAGTTCATGTCTCTATTGGAACAATAATCAAAAAAAATCTCAAACAAAATCCGTTTTTTTGAGTACGGATAACTGATGGATTGCAAGGCTCATGTTATACAAAATGAATCTTCTGATTAAGAATATTTGCATTTTGACTGTTTTTACTTCTTATATTTTGTGTTAATTTGACAAAAGGTTGCATATCCTGCAATAAGAGCCGGAAAATGCTGCTAAAATTTGTGATGTTGCCGTCAAATTTTTGTTGATATCAGTTGAAATTGCATATTTTTTATTGGAAATTCACCCTGAGCAAGGCCGGAAGCGGCGCCGATAGAAGTTCCGATCTCTAAAGATACGAATTGATAGCCAATCGCGTCCGTGTGTAACTTTTTATTTTGATTATTTGTCGATATTGTTATTTTATAAGTAATAAATGCCTACTGGGGATAATAAACAATAAACGAGAATGAAGAAGTGATAGCTGGTTTTACCATCGCCCAGGGAAGATATCACTGACTGCCCATTACCATACTAGTTCCATTTGAAATGTTTCCTCTTAGAGCGCAATTGCTGGTACTTCACCTTTTATTATTTCTTTGCTATTAAGTGGTCGTTAGTTGGTTAACTTAGCACTGCTTCCGGTCTTGCTTAGACTGAAAGTCAGTTAAAAAAAATAATTAAGATAAATTGGTGTATAATGCCCAAATATATCATGCCCCATATGTTCATATTCTGGTAAAAAGTCGCATTGTAGTTACGAGTTTATGCCGTTACCGATACTTCGACAGACCTTTACTAAAAATTGAAAATATAAGTGCAAAATAAAAAATATATATTGAAATTTTATTGCATGGCAACCTTTCGCACAGACGTAGTAAAATTTCCAATGTAAAATATTTCCTAGAAGCAAAATGATCAATTTGTGAAATAAACTATAAATATGGGTCTTTGCTGTCTCATATTTCATAATGACAAATGTAAACTGCCAAGTTCAAAGTATTTTGATATTTGCATGAACTAATTATATTCAGATGAAATGAGAAGACAATAGTGATTGAACGTCCTCCATAATAATTTGATATATTTCTATAAAAAACAAACTCCATAACCCAATCAAGAAATAAATTTGTCAAGTATAGGTTTTTTTATGGACCACGCCTTATCGGCGTGATCCATCAGTGAACCATACTTGACAAAAATTGTTCAGATAAACTTTTTTTAATGCGACCTTTCCATGCAGCAAGACCATTCAGAAATATTCGACCCGAACCTGTTTCATTGAGTATGTGACACTGATGGATCGCGCCGCCGTTTCACGTACTTTCTGCACGACGACTATTTCCACTGCTTCCTTTTAGTCGCCTCCTACACGCAGGAAATGCGTTAGGACTATTCTCATACTTCCAGGGGTATACATAAAGATAAATGATTCCCTACAGACGCAGGATATTTTTTTGGCGAGAGCAGGTATTTTTTATTTCGCAAAAAAATTCGCAATCTCAATTTCAATCTTTAATTTGGAACACGCGACAAAACAAAATGTTAAAAATTTAAATAAATTTAAAAATACATTCGCGTACTTCTACAAACCATAAAATTTAATAACGCTGTTTTTAAATCTGTCTGATGGACGATCCATGAAATTTATCTTTTTTAAATCTTTTCAAGTACAGACATTTCTTCCCCATTTCCTTTATACTTGCTTTGAGAAACACGGTCCACATGAAAAACATTTTCTTTTCCTTGATCATGTGTGGATTATCGTCGCAAAAATTCTGCAAAGGACTTCTAATTATGTGTTGTTATCACATTGGCATTAAACCGTGTCAAACGACGCGAATACACATCACATTGATATGTGATTTAAAGTGCATTTTTGGCCATCTTTTGACACCAGAATATAATGTTACATAATCCTAGAGTGTAGCGGGATAAGAACGTGACATTTTGGGATCAAATGGGGTTAAGGTATGTCGGACGTGGGCCACTGATAGACCACGCCGACAAAGACCAAGCTCGACGAAACTATACTTTTTTTTATATGTTTAGGCAAACAAAATTTTCTTTAAATAATTTATTCACATGTCAGTTTATTTTTGCAGTAAAATTAATTCAAGTCATATTTTGGACTTGACTAGAATAAAAAGTTAAGTACGTAACGATACTTGTTGTTTCGTAACATCTTTTACCACAGTGTATATCTGCTGATATTGATCGCTTATATAACAATTCGAAGGATATTTTTTTTTTTTTTTGGCAAAATTTTGTGTGAAGCACGCTCACCAATACCTTAAATCATCGCTAATAAGTTAACAGTGTTAGTGTTTAAAGTCAAAGTTTTCCAATGCGGGCGAGCCTACCCCATTAAGCACCAGGGACTGGGTGATGGGCACGTCTTTACCTCAGGAACTTTTATATTGTCACTCATTTGGGTGAATAACACTAGACAATTAAGGCCCTGTCACTAGCGACCACTTACATAGGCGAACAGAATTAGTTATATCCATTTTGGCCGAGCCTAGCCCACTTATTACACAGGGTTGAGTGGTAGACATTATAGTTAACGTACCGGACTCACCGGGATCTCCAACTTGCGATGCCAACGTGACAACCACTACGCAACAAAGACTTTACCCTAGATCTCCAAATAGCGATGCCAACGTGTTGACACAAGGCAGACAATCGCTTTTAGAGGACGTTAGTAGTAAACTCCAGTAGCACTAATCGTTTGCCAAGGCGCAATCCGTCTGTAACTTATGCTTTAGTAGGGTTTTTAATTTTTCTTAAGCGACTTTGAGGTAGACGTGATATCTCTGGTGTTATAAGTTACTAGCGTCCTCGGAAACGACCGGCAAATATTTAATTAATGAAACCTATAATTATATAATTTGAAATTTAGGTATTTCTATTTTTGATTTAGCGCAGTTGCTTGCTATTAACGTACGACCTTTATGTCGCTTTCTGTAGCCATATATAGTAACCTACAAAATATCTCATTCTGAATTTTTGGAAAACTTGATAAAATGCTTTCTACGTTTAATTTTAGAATGAAATAATTTTAAATATTGATAATGTTACATTAAGATGACAAAGATAAATTTTCACAATACCATATTTTTAAAAAAATGAGTATTATATTCGAGATAAATTGACTGCATTTTCGATGAATTTGAGACTAGATCACTAAAATTTCAAAAAAAATTTTTTTTGGACAAATATATTTATTTTTAACAAAACTCCTTACTATACATGGCACGAATGTGGAACGTATTTTCTTCCATCCTTTCCCATGATACCCCTATCGTATTATAATATTTTCTATATTATATATCTTATTGTTGTATATTTTTCAGGTTTGCTAAGGGCGTGTCAAGTGAATCGAAGAGTCCTAGTGTGAACTCAACAACACTTCATAATAGCTCGAAAAGACTTTTACGACGACGAAGACTTTTTATATTATTGACCAAAAAAAAATTAAAAATAGCGATGTTATGTATCTAAGAATAAGTTTTTTCTCTTTATCGCCGTGACAGTCAATTTATAATTTCATGTGTTAAGTATGAGACAAGTAATAACGCAAAATCGAAAATTTAATACGGTATTTCGATTCGATCCAAAGCATTAATTATCCGAATCAAATTATTTGAATCGTTCATAGAAACAACTTGCTAAATAAGGTAGAATTTTCCCTTTTTAACGACAAAATACAATCGATTTTGGTCAAATTTGACCAAAATCGCTTGTATTTTGCCATTAAAATAGGAAAACTTTTGTTCTAGACATACAGTGGAAACAAAAAACATTGCCTTCAAGTCTGTTCATGTAACTATAAATTTCTCGATTTTCATAATGGAGGGAAATAATATTAGTAAAAATGGGATAATTGGTATTCATATAGAAGTAATTCGATCTGATTCTGAATAATACCTGAATCAGACTCGAATTTTAAATGATTCGGTTTTACCCAGCCTTTTTTGTAGGGGCGGGATTTAGAATAAATTCTGACGTATTTTCTCTGTGTCGTAAGACCAAAGGTAAAGCAGGAAATGAAGATACCCCTTTTACAACCTTTTATTATATCGGACCACACCTATTCGGAATGTTTTCGCTTAGAATCGAGTTGTCGGTGTTGCAGTTTGTTGAAACTCTTTGCAATATAAAAGGTCGTTGGTTGATTCCTTTTAGTCGCTGTTTTCGGCCTTAGAGTCATATTCTCATTAAGGAAAATGGAGTTTGTTATGACTGAATCTAAATGGACTTTTTGACGAAATGTGTGTTGTTGGAGTTATTAGTTTTGACCAATTTATTGACCTTTTACCTAAAATTACGCAAAGTTTCTTATGACGCAGTTGGTAAAGCGCGGATGTTCCGGCACGAATGTGCCAATGTTCGATGCTTTCCGAGCGTGATTTTGAGCAAGACAGATCGACACATATTTATTGACATCATAAATCTATCATAACTGGAAAAAGTTGTTGAGTTTGAATTTATTTTGAACCGAATAATTCAAAACAAAAAAATATAAAACAGAATACATGCCGATGCATATTTATTAAATAAAAAATAGAAGTCAAATTTCATGGTTGAAATAAACGAAACCAATTAAAATAGGACTTAGTTAAATTTGGAACATATCAACATCTCAAATAAATATTGTGTAGCATTAATTTTTTCCAACTATTAGCGGTTGGTTTTTTTTAACGGTGTGTATAAATAAGTATATTGCGCTCTAAGAGTACTAACAATGCCGAGTATATTCCATACGTTTTGATTGATATGTCTTGAAAATACTTGCTGCATTATTCTATTTATAAGCTACCCCACAAAGTATAATAAGGCGTGATTTTCAAACCTCCTACCGAACATACATTTAGAAAAATAGCCGGTCTGACACGTAGGAATACACGCTCTACAGCTTTTCTCGCCTGAATAGATTTATATTTTTGTATAAATTATTTTCCCAATTTAATTACATTGTATATACAGATCATTTCACAAAATAACATAATCAGTGTTTTCTCCTCATTTTTCTATTTTAGTAACAATAATGATTATTTTAATGCTAAAATATGTAGCGCTCCCTAATTTACGTGATTTCTATCTCGTACAAGTTTCGGGAAAATATTCGTAAAATTCTCAAGTAGATCAGACAACCATTAATTGAAATACCAATTGGTTTATTAACTGCTTGCCATCTATACTATTAGAGGATTGCGAAATAATGCCGCTCTTTAAGGAAGAAGTAAAAATGGAAAAGCATAATTCTACTTATCTATGGGCCATGCGTGAATAGCCTATAATATTGCGCAATAGGTGCTATTTACAAATGTTCCTCATCGACGCGATCCATCAGTATCACATACTTAACAAAAGAGTAAGAAATAAAAAAATTCGATTGGGTTTCAGTGAAACCAATCTAAATTAAAGGCGATCCACACTTGTTTGGTATGTATTCATGCATGTTTTATGCATGTAAATGTGTAAATACCACATCTTGTTGATCGAAGATAAATTGTTTTTCGACGTATAATGAGATTATATTGATGATACACTTATACTAAGTGTCAGTTGTTTCAGTTAAGTGCTGGCCTTTACTGATTGGAAATTGTTGTTTTTCGTTCAAAGCAATTCACGATTTTACACTTACAAATTGGATTTGAATCAAACCTTCTACATTGAAGGAAGTGGTTTTGTCGTTTTATTTTTGCAAATTGCAAAATGCAGAATGGAAATTATTTTTTGATTACCATTTAGGTGATTTCGATTTTGCAAGATTACCAAAGAACTAGTGTCAATCAATGTGTAATCAATGTGCATGAGATTATATGAAATTTTATTTTGATAAGCATGGCCCACTGATGGTCCGCGCCTCAACGGCGCGTTCCATCAGTGACCCATACTTAGCAAAACAAACAATTTCTAGTGGAGATCAAAACTAAAGTAAATCACTGAACACCCAAAAATCAAGGCTATTTGAACATGCATTCGGATGACATAAATTTTTCCTCGTTTTTATTTTGCATTGAAGTTTACTCTGAGCATGGTTCGAGTCAATGCCTGAAAGAAAAACACTAACGTCCACTTAACAACAAAGAGCTACTAAAAGATGAAATGCAGTACCGGCAACTAAAACATCTCAAACGGAACTGAACTGTCATGGTAAAGTGTAGTGAGTAGTATCTGCCCTAGACGATCTACCTCTTCTTTGGTTCCTTTTACGAAATCTTACGAAATACGTTTGAACTTGTTAGAGATATTTACTACTATTCTTGGGTTCAAGAAAGACTTTTTTGCGTCAAGTAGCGTTTGAAAGGGTGTTTTTGTGTGATCGTAAAATCAGATTGTCTGACTGTCGATGCAACCTGAAGAGAACTACCCACGAAATTACTTTTTTTAAATGTCATACAAACGTGTTATATAAAATGTCACAACAATAAATAAGATACGATGCGCACTCTTACCTTTGCCTTTTTGCTTCAATGTGAAAGCTACTATATACGCACTTGTACGTGACGAATAGGTCTGCGAAAGCGTTATGGATGTGGGGGGGGGGTAACGTTGTAAAATGGAATGAAAATTAAAAATTGAGAGTTACGAACCAACAAAAAGTAGATAAACGTCAAAACACGTTTGCTTGTACATACAACGTTTTGTGCTATAATCTCGAAAACGGACCACTTTTCATAAATATGGCCAAAAACACTCTAGACATTATAGATTCACGCTTTTTTATTTTGAAATGTATAGCATAGCAAGAAACAATGATAATAATAATATTAATAACAACAATAAAACGACAAATTCAACAGTGCAAATGTACAATAGAATAATAAAAAAGAAACAAGAATAAAATAGAATATATATAAATGATGATAAAATTATTTATATAAAATATATTTAAAAGCATTGGCAATTATTTTTATCCGAACTGATTTCAACTATTATGTGAATATTACCATCGTCCAGACGAGGCCCGTTGCATCACATTGGTCAGTAACAACTTTAAGCAAGTCGAAATATATTTATAGTTTCAATATCAAGTTATAGTCTCATCAAAGTTAGAAATTCTACTCAGTCAAGCATGGCTCAAGAATGGCAATACAGCACCGAAAAAACGAAAAAAATAAACTATAATTCAATGGAGTGAATTATTTAAATACAGGTCAACTCAGACTTGTTTTGTTTGATTTGTGACATGTGACGTAGTAAGTCATTTGCAAAAAGCGTGTTTTTCATTTTTTAACGCAGTTATCAAAGTCTAGAACACGGAAAGTTTTAGATATGGGAAGATATGATATGAATGTTAAACTCGAAGTTTTCATGGTCACTCATATTATTTGAATAAAATTTGTGTTTATGGTATTCCCAGTCCCAATATCCTTGTCAAAGCGTGTTTAGTTGAGCATTAGTCACTGACGTCTGTGACCCATGCACAACAAAAGAACTTCTCTTTGAGTTGTAAATGCAATTTATACCGTGCTAACAACGAAAAATCGCCAAAATGAAATGATGTTTGCTCAACCAGCAATGTAACTGCGACCTAAACCAGAATTATGGTAAATCAAAAACGTAAACATTATACATTAGCAAACTAGTGGATGCACATTTACAAAATCCAGCTCTAACGACATTCCAAGTTAAACACCAGTAATACCGTGATGTACAGTAGCAAATATTATAAGCTTTTAGGAATTAGAAAACGACACACTTGATTTAACGGCACTCAATCAACTGGATAAAATTTTAGGTTGCGTACATTTAAAAAATAGCAAATACAGACAAACTTTCGGTAAATCTGCTCAATGTGTAGTTGGTGGTTCAGATTGGGGTCCTAAGTTTCATTTGAGATTTTGCTGGGAAGTTTTTGATACTTTATAGTGATCAGTAGGGGTGGCCAAAATCCAACATCTTTTGGTTTTAGAATCGAATCGAATAATTTCCCGAATCGAATCGAATGTTGATATATAGCAAACAAATAAATAGATCTCTTTGTCAGTTTATGATACACCGAAAAATCACACTTATTTCAAAAAAATTTAAAACTGTCCCTGTTGCGGACATCAAATCGAGTATTTTACGATTTGTCGCAGTAATTTTAACGGGACGGCGTGATTTATCAGTATCTCATACCCAACAAAATAAGTTTTGAACAACTTTAGTGACAGGGATAGGTCCATCGGCCTGACGAAACGGTCCAGTGTTGTTCCAAGTTTTAAAAATATAAATCTAAGACTGGATTATGTCGGTAAAGATTGGATACCTTGTAGGATCCATATGTATGCACGAAAAAAATCGGAATCGCTTTTTCGATGAGATATACGCCAATTGTGGGCCGTCGATGGAACGCACCTGGACGGTGCGTTCCAACAACAGTCCATAATTGGCATAAAAAGACGATTTTATAGTTTTTTTCAATATCATTAGGTTAAATTACTGTTAAGGAGCGGTGATTTTACTGCAATTTTGTTACAGTGTGCACATCGACATATAAAGTCAGAGTTTTCAGCCTGGTCCCAAATCCGTGAAATATATCCGAGTCATAATCGTTTGCTCTAATTATGTCAAGCACGAGCTGCTGTTTAATCGCGTCGCCGACACTGTTTTATCTTTGGCTTATAATTGGCAAAATAATATAATGATGAATAATTGCTTCACTTGGGACTTCGTAGCCTCTGTGGGACGGCTGTGAGAGCACTTTTCACTTTATTCAAAAAGCTATTGTTTCTTTTCAAAAGACTGTTCGGCGATGTGGGTAAACTGGCGTACCGGAATTCGGCCGCACAGGAAACTTCCGGAAAACGGAAAACCGGGAAAGCATTTGTGGGTAATGGGGCTGATCTAGGCGGTCCCCGATGATTGTCTTTCTTCAACGATATATCAATATTGTTGTTTTCATCGTCTTCACATGTAGGAGGTGTCAGGACAATAGAGGCGGGAGGAATTTTCTTGCGTTTGCGGAATGATAATGACTTTGGTAACGGTCGAGAGAACGCATCCTCGTCTGCTAATGACGTCACAATGACATTGCCCTGTTTATCATCCAGTTCAAGCTCTTCCTCTACAATAGTGAAATCAACTGAAGGTAAACGATCTGATAAACGTCGTTCCGGTGTTGGTGGTAGACCCAGACCGCCACCAACAGTCGCCCTTCGCGGTAACTTTGGTTCAGGTCCCTCCTGAGCGCGTTCTACGCGAACCAAGAGGAAACTTAAAGTCATGATGTTGTGGATGATAAGAATCTTCCTCTTGAATAGTAAGATCGTTTGATGATGCGCTGGTTGTCGTCATTCTTCGTTTTATCACCAATCCGATTGATTTCGTAAATACTCTGGTTGCGTCACCGCAGGATGATTTCGCTGATACAGTAACGTGAGTAAATGAGTGTTGACTTTGTAATCGTCTCATTTTAGTTCCGTATGAGTTGCTGTAACGAAAAGAATGCAAATTAATCTAAAGCTCGCAAATATCAATTGGGGTTAGAATATGTACTTTCCTCAATACTGTTTAGGTAGCGAATGAGTGAGTATGGCCTTAAAATGGTTCTATTTGCTTTTTCGTGGAACATGATTAAAAGGAAGCAAATCTACCAGGGGAGATGTCACTATTGTAGCACGTTACAGTTGTTGCGTTTTGTTTAGAATGTTTTCAACTTATCGTGTAGTTGTCACAAAACTATAGTTTATGTAGTTCACCGCCATTTCAGAAATCATTTGTTCAAAAAGATTTGTAAAGCATAAGTAACCGATGGATCATGCTGCCAAAGTTATATTTTTGAATTTTTGATTGGGATAGACGGGACCCCATTAAGATGTTTCTTTCTATCTTGTTTAGAGTGAATTCCAATGAAAAGAACAATGGGTGAAAGTTAGGTACCCCTCCTTGTCAGAACAATTGCTATTATAAGATTTGTCGAGGATGAACTACGGATGGATCGCGCCGTTGAGGCGCGGTCCATCTTTGACTCATTTCGACGAAAATGTATATCATGTTAAGACTGTATCATAAATGATGAATCATAGCTAAGGACTTTACAGTTAGTTATAGGAATCAAAGATTTCCAGAAAAGATAAAAAATAAGAAATTGCAACAAAAATACGATAAATTTTTCAAAAACGAAATAAAACAAATAAATAAATGCATTAGGCAGATGTCTGCAGAAACTTGGGCAAATAATAAATAGCCTCAAGGAAGATATCCACTCCGCACCGCAGTTGAGATTGTAAGCAATATATTATTGGAAGTATTAAATTACCGTATATTGTAGTTATGAAACATAAACCAAAAATATGTTGCAACACGATGCTACATTGTTGCAAAGTTGCCCATGAACTTGATAATTGGTGTATTTTTTATGAAAATTCTAACTTCATAGATTGGATGTTGTAGTAAAGATTATGGCCTGTATCATCATTACCGATGGATCTATACGCGTATACAATGCAATCCATTGCAAAATAACTTAGGTTTAAGCTCAATTAAGCTGAAAAAGTCCAGCTATATCATCTGTGCAACCGTGTGTGCAGTGCCTTGACCAGGGCGATTCACCCAAATAAGTCAGTATAAGAAAACTAATTCGTTCAATTTTGTTTAAAAGAACTCGGGATATGTTTGAGTTGATATTAAAATTGAATATGCGAATATCTCTCATACGATGAAAAGAAATGTTGCAAAACTAGATTTTATATTCGTATACTTATAAATAATATACCAAAAATAAGGAGCGACAAATACAAAATAGTTGTAGTAAAATTTATATTAAATCTTAACGTAAATTAAAGAAAATAAATTTAAAATTGTCAGCTACACTGTAACAAAAGTATTGTAAATTTACTGGTCTCTTGCAGTAATTGCGTATTTCTAAAGGTAAAAAAACGCCATGTTGATGAGATTTAGGCCAATTATGAGCTGTTGATGGACCGCACCTTCGCGGTGCGTTCTATCAACACCCCGGATTTTGCCCAAAAAAGTCAATTTTGGAATTTTTTTCAATACAGCCAATTAAAATTACTGTCATAGACCTGTGATTTTGTCCAAGTTTTTTGTTACAGTGTATACAGGGATCCGTAAACAGATGTTACCAATAAAGCCAAAACATTATTTTACATTACACTTTTAAAATTCTATTGATCCTTACCATGACTCGTCCAAATCTGACTTGTTCCCCACAATGAGTAACGATGCCTTAGGCGCAACTTCTTCCAAATGTGGTAAAATATCTACAACGAATTCAAATGATGATCTGTCGTCAAAACTATACACCAACATGATGACGTCATTTTCTGATCTTCTGGTCTTTGCAACATCCAAGATTCGATCCTGAAATAAATGAAATTAGTTTTATTGACTGATTTGGGCCTGGTCAGAAATATATCCACCAAACATGTTTTGTTAAGCATGGACCACTGATGAATCGCGTCGAGCAGACGCGGTCTATCTGTGGTTCTTGTTTGACAAAAAAAAATTTGATTGGGGATACTATGGAATTTCATTTGCTTATCCCGATCGGAGCTAAGTGTGTTAAAAAATAACTATCACCAGAAGAAAACTTGTGAAAAATCCAACATTCTAAGATATATCACTAGAAGGAGGATAAGATAATTTTAGCAGAATTATACAAAAGGTTTCAAAAGTTTCACGTTGATAGCGGCGTTGATGGCTTTTTAAATCATTTGATTTATCCGAAAAGAAAATAACATAAAATGGACACCCGAAGCAAGCTGAGCTGAGATTCGGTCACCCTACTTAGTGGGTTTTGTGTATACCTCAAAGTCAAGGTAATATAAATAAAATAAAATTTGATTGTAACGAAATATTGTGAATGAGAGTGGGAAGTTGTGATGTGTGTGTCTTAATGGCAACAGGGCATAATTCCGAATGTTTTAATGCATCCGAAATACACTTCTAAAATCGAAAATATTGATTTATCGCACTTTTCTTCACGGCATACTACACTACACAAATACAACAGGATTCATTACCGGTACCAAAAAAACATGAATCACCTATTCAAATTTTTAGTCATTGCCTAAAATTAGGAAAAAGTCAAAATACTGGAAATAATCATACTAAGAAAAAAACTTCAAAAGAGACACTGCCTATCATCTTCACGCCCCACTGAATAACTTTCTAAACTCTGCTCTCAAAATTTATACTGTATACTGTATTTGTTATGATAAATATGACCACATTTTGCGCGCAAAATATCGCCCTCTTCTAATTGCACTCATATGTCATTCTTGGGTGACACTCAAAACAAAAGTAATTTGTCAAAATTAACAAATCCTAGAGTGCTTTAATTGGCGGAGAAATGGGATCTCATTTTTTTTATTTTTAGTACCCAAATATTCGTGCTTTTATAATTTCGCTGAGGTTTTGACTTTGACAAGCATGGTCCGCATATGAAGCGCGTCCCGGATGAGCGATTCGTCTGTGACATGACAAAAAACTTTTTCATTGAAAATAACTTTTATATGTTTTTTACCGTATGAACTTTTGAGACGAATTCGGCATTGGTAAAACAAAAATATATAATACGACATGTCCAAGTTCTGTTTGATGGAAATAAAAATTGTAAAAATGTCATCAGTGAAGTCTACGGTTTTACTTTTTTTAACAAACGAACGAATCTGAAATCAGACAATTACTTTTTCTTTAAGAAGCACAATCAGGGTCAGGCGACAAAAACAAGTTATGAATACCAACTCAAATTAGAAATAACATTTTAATTCAAGTTTAAATTCCACTGGACCAAAATAAACTTTGAATACCATAATCATAATATACGGTTCAATAGGAACTCGCGGTCACGCCCCTTAATCCGAAATATCATTAAGGGTCGGTTCATCATCATTTTGGGTTAGAAATATTTGACATTTCATATTTCGTCTGAAAATGTTAGATGTAGTAATTTGTTTTTGAAAATGCGTGACGTCAGTATCTCCTATTCACTGCAGATTATTAGAAAGTGACGTCACATAAAATCTCTAAATTCACTAAAATCGAATGATGTACACGGTTGTATATATTACTAATATTCTACTTTAACCGGGATTCACCAAATAACCCGAACTGACGCACTTTGAAAATGTAAAACACCAAATTTGATTCTTGTTATTCAATTTTTTTCCTAAAATATAATGTCTTTGCGTAATAATATTTGAACACGTTTTGTTATGTATGAGTCACTGATGGATCGCGCTGCTAAAGCGCGGTCTATCAGTGGGTCATACATAACAAAAGTTCTGTTCAGGTAATGAATGGTATTATAAAAGAACACACAAATTGCGTTTCATTTTAGAGGATTATGGGAGCAATTTACGCCCACAATTCTATTTTGGATTATATTTTAGCCCAAATTGAAAAACAAAATTCAGGGTGGCATATTTAAGAGGTAAAATTCAAAATTCGAAAACTGGTTTTGTTGAGTTTGCACCTATTATGGATCGGGTATGGTCATAAATGTTTCAAGCTTAATAAAACTTTGTGTTATTATTGAATTTTAGATTCAAAATATGCGATGAGGTCATGATAATAGTTGACAACGACATAGTCTTATCAAGGCTGTCATAAAGCAGCGGTCACATAAGCCGCTTATCAGAATACTTGTCAGTGATATAGGTTTCATATGTACAAGGCATCTTTACTGAGTTCAGTGTGGTTACATATTGGTAATTTGTATATGAAATAAAATTTTTAATATACAAATAAATTGCGTGCATATCTTTACAATATGAAAAAATGCGATTCAGTTAAGTTATACCTCGAATTAGTTACACCTATATGGTAGCAAAAAATCAGTAAAATTGCTCTTTCGCAGTAATTTCACTTGGAGATATTGGATTGAAAATAAAAATCATCTTTTTCCCGCCATTTAAGGACTATTTATGGTACCCACCACCGCCAAAGTGCGGTGCTTCTACTGTCGAGCATGTCACAAATTTTAAATGAAGGACGGCTTGAAATTTGACAAAATGAAATTTCTCATTTCTTGTTGTAAATGAGTTTTGAAATTTGCATATTATATTTTTAATTATGTAACCACCAAATAGAACACAACGAACGCATAATAAGGAAGAATAACACACGTAATAACAACCTTAATATACTAATAAAAACAGAACACGTCGGTGAAAATGGCAAGTTATAATATACCATAACACTAAATTTATATCCTCTGCCATTTTGTTCCCTGGTTAATTTTGATGTTTATTGATATACAAAAGGCTTGTTTAGCTATAGCTAATCAGACATAACTCATGAATGAGCCATAGATAATACGCCAATGATGGGGATAACATTATGGGCTGTGTAATTTCGAGAAAAACATTTTTGAAAAGTTTATATTAAAACGAAAAAATCACGATATATATTGAATTTTAGGAATCTTACTCCTACTGCAAATCGTAACAAAAAGGCTTAAAAATCGATAATTTCGAATGACTTAAATAGAATTTGAAATTCAAGTGAGTTCACAAACTATTATTTAACCTAATATCATTTTAATCACGCTCGCACAACGTGAGTAAGCCCAACGTTTCGCATCGGCCTTGTGAGTTCCGGGCACTTATATCCTTGGATATAAGGTACGATGCATAATGATCGCTCCGTGTTTTTTACTAGAAATAATCGCAAACTAGGTTACAATAGAGCTGATAATTTCACGATTCACGTATATAAACATCCTTCTTAAAACAAACTTTACTAAACAACCTCTGTTGAATAATGGATTGTGTGTCACGGTCGTTTCCTGCCTTTTCATTGTCATCGTATTGCCGTGGACACAAGATATGGTAATTACTATGTCTTAGAAATGCACCCTTCGAGGTCTGACGTTTTAGGCGTCCACAAATAAGCTAATTCTCATTCATCATTATTTCGTTAAATTCTGTTTTTAGAGTACGGGTATGAAGTAACCCAGTTTGAAATTTGATTTAGAAGACTTGAGCTATGTTCAGGAAACACGGCGGTGTTGTCCCTTGGTGATATGAGGTCAAAGACAATTTTGGACTGGGATTGATATGGTCTTCAAATAGCGCAGACATGTACCACGTAGCAATAATAGCATAAATGTCTTAGTCTACGTGTTTCGCAGTTAAATTAGGACCGAAGTTGTAAAAAGAGTGCCGAGTATTGACATGCGGTTTATAGCGAACGGAATTAAAATTAAATTTCGAAAAAGGTCCGATGGCATGCGCTTCCTCATGATTCTGTATTCCCGCATTTATCGGATACAGCTCCGCTGACATGAAGACATAGTAGAAGAATAGGTAGTTAGTCTCAATCGTCCAGACTAATCGCATGTTTTGAAATATTGAATGTACTTTTTAAATTCAAATATCTCTAAACGAAATTTCAATATAATACGCATACGGGGGTGTTCCATTAATCACTAAGACGAATATTGAACAAAACATTATTCGGAAGAAATTTTCCAGATTCATTAGATACAGAAGATCATTTTTGGAAATAAATTTTACTAAAATGCAACATTTGCTATCAAAAGCTTCATCACCAGGCGGTGTGCTGCAAGGTGTTGACAAACGAAACTCATTTCTCCTTTTTAAAACCCATTAGAGAAATCACGGCAGTGTTTTGGGGCAAATTTTTTGGATTCTGGTTCACGCGAGAACGGTTGCACAACGTGTTGGTAAATACCACATTCTTTATCCTATTTACCCAACTTCACCTAAGTATTTACGATCGCACACAAAAGGCGTTAAAGCGTTTTTGAGATCGAATTTCAATACGATTTGAGTTGAAATGTGTGCACTCCAAGCAGTTGCATTGTAACAATCGCACGTTTTTAAACCTCAAATCTGACTTTTGAACAGTGCTTTTAGTCAACTGTGGACAGAATAAAAAAACTCTACAAACGAGGCGAGGCCACACTTGTACGTAGTAAAAGAAAATTCAAGACAAAAAACTTTACAGATGCAGATAAAGTTGCTTTTCGAAATCGATCAGAGGTCAACAACATTGCATACAAATCGTAACAAAAGACAAATTCAATTTCCCACGGTTTTGGATTGTTATAAACACTACGTTTGCCAAGCATGGGCTGCTGATGGCTCACACCAAAAAGGCGCGGTCCATCATTTGCCCATGCTGGACAAAATAAAAATTGAAGTTTATCTACGAATCATACTTAACTATTCAATATATCAGATGCAATACAAATTTGATCTAATCTACTCAATATCACGTAATTGCCCATATTGAACGAAAGTTAAGAACAGGGTAGCAATTTTGCAATCCACTTTGAATTATTGTATTTCATAAATTCTATCAACTATGGTCTACGCCGCTCATATAATGATTATCCATGACTCAGGCATAGCAGACGTTACTTTTTGTCATGCTATATTTGCCTTAATATTAACATGAGTCATGGATAAAGGATAAGTGAATTTTGCCTGAGGCTTACCCTGTAGATATGGTTTGGTCTAATGATACTTGAGATAGGGGCGCCACACGTTGATCGTAACAATATACTACTTGAGTAGATTTAAAAAATTGCGGAAGCCAATATATGAAAATTTGTTTAACTTTTTCTTCAACTTAACATGCATGAGTGTTTTCGATTTATGGCAAAAAGCTGCAATCGTCGAAAATATTTGCATGCCCATGGTTCATACTATGAGGTCAAAAACATAAAGATTTGTAAGACTTGAAGTTGAAGTATATTCCAAATGATTGCTAAGAAAAATAATTAAACTCCTCTAAGTTTAAACCAAAATCTAACAACAAAAATTTCCAAAAATTCCCAAAATCCCGCAACAAAATTCGGAGAAAATTAAACAATTTTCATGAAAATTAAAAAAAAATTATGGTATTAATTCAACAGAAGCAAATTAAAAACTTGAACTCAAATGACCCTTTCTTACCAAATAACGAATTACCACTTATTAAAGTAAGAAATTGCCAAGATTGAGCCACAGATGGAACGCGCCTCATCTAATGCCTGACAATTACATTTTTGCACTATACTTCTGACTCACAAAGCCATTATCAATCCACGTTAAAGCATAGTTTTAAATTTCAGTTTAAACAGATGGCTGTAAGCTTAAGCTCGTGAGCTTTTACCTCAATTACTAACCGCAAATAATTTGGAATATCGCATTAGCTCTTTGAAAGCCACGTTCATATTCATTTGCAACACATGAATCAATATATATAATATAGTAATTACTTAATGTTTTGAAACGGAGAAAAGGCGCGAACGTTTGTATTCAAAGCGAGTAAATTTATGATACAGGTGTCCCTGGCCTAAGAGAAACAAACTAACGGCCACTTACGCGACAAAGAGCTAGTATAAAACGAAACACCAGCAACTGTGGTTTATAGAGTGTATATGTATCATGATAAGGTACGTATAGTGAGTGGGAGCTGTTCTGGGCGATGGTAGTACAATTGATCACTTCTTTGTTTCCTTCTAGTCGCTTCTTACAAACGCATGAAATACAATATAGAGCAATTCTGAAGCCCGTGCACGCAGGGTCAAATAATGAAACAAAAGTCAAAATTATCAAGAACACAAAGACCATCATAACGAAAACTTTTCTGATTGCTTAGGACATTTTCAAATAAAATTTTTGTGCATGTATAGATCGAGCATGCTTCGATTCTTAGAGGTGATTTGATGCACGAATATTTGCCATTACAATAATTTCCTTACAATAAATAAATGCCCACCTTGCTTGTAATTCCACTTGTGTCCACAATTTGAACTTCGACTTGTCGTCGCATAAAATTCAATTCACACTTGTAAGTGATATCTGAAAATTAATATTTAATGTTAATAAGTTCAAATGTCATTGAACTATTGTTACAAAGGTCAACCTTTGACGACTTACAAAGAAAATGTGAGTTTTCACACAATTTCATGGGTAATTTTAACAAAATCGCAAGAATATTATTTTACGGAAAACGTACCCTACAATTACGCCATTATGTGGGATTACGGCGTCGTATTTCTGGACAACAGACGGTCAAGTTGCTACTTGTGACAATAAATTACCGTTATCTATGAATCACCCATGGTGCATTTCGAGTTACATTAAAATGACCAATAAGAAATTATCTTTAATATCGATCATGGGCCAAAGAAAGATCGATTTTGAGTATTTTTGTTGAACACACTATGAGAATTTTTACAAATCGTGTTTTGTCAAGTATAGGCTCACTGATGGATCACGCCACATCACATCGATCTGTGGCCTATTTTCACAATTGGGTTACACTTGGTTTTGATGATCGTTTACAATTGCCGCCCAATTCGGCATTATAATTTTGATTTGCTGCATAAGTTTCAACTACAGCGTTTGATGACAGAAGTCGAGATTTTTAGAATTAGAATCCCGCTAAATATTCTATAAATATATATTTTCGTAATAATTTTGAACTTGTAGTGGTAAAAACCCCGATGTTTCATTGCAAAACATTAAAATTGTATTTCTCTTTGCGGCAATGCCGCAATTTACAGCGAAATTGCACAAACCGTGGTTTCACGCCGCCGCAGTTACCACCAGGCGCCCGAATCTGAATTTCGGCAACAAAACAAATCATGTCTCGATAATTAATATACAATTAGTGGGTTAGGTGCGAGCACACGATGAAAACAAGTTGAATCGAGAGACTTAATTGCATTGAAACGATTAGTCCGAAAATATTGAAAAAGGTTTAATCGTAACAAAGAAAATATCTCGGTCCAATTTTCTGGTAAGAGTATGTGAAGTAGTTTTAGTTTGAGCAAAACATCGCGCGGTCAAATGAAATAATGTACATCACGACAATAACAAAGTCTACCGAATAATATTTCCCAAGAAACGAATATTTTTTGATAGACATGTACTTAAATAAATATTTACAATTGCGGTAAGGTTTTTGATAACAGTTATAGATAAAAATTCATTTTTGATTACATATTGTGTAACAATTTTATTTTGCAGAACAACTAAAGATTTTCATTCAATTTAAATTTTGGAACAAAGTTTTAAACGCAGCAGGGATCACACTCTATCATATACCGAAAATTTAAACCAAATTACATGAGCTCTGGATCAATTTACGAACCGTTGTCTACAAAACAAACATTATATAAAAATCAGAAAAAGTAATCGCTAAAATATATTTCGTCGAACTATCGAGTTCTTGTATTTCATAGGGGATTTTATGATATAACACGCCCTAAAATTCTTGCCAGACAATCAATGGGGACAAATAGCATCGAGGAAATATTCCAAACAAGAATTTAGACTATTCGAATATAGGAGTGAACTCATTTGACTGCTCATTTGTTTTTCGTCGAATATTATCAATTGCACATACAAAAACAACAAGGAGAGAAAACAGCCCATTCAATGGAGATAGACCATTTAGCCCTCCGATGAACGGCGAATTATTGACAGATTTATAATATTCAAACAATGCAGTCAACAACATTTTTTGAATGTTAGGTCAATACAGTTAGAATCATCCTGGATTGTATGTATATTATATAACATTCTATGCTTATCCAAATAGTCAGGTATTCTTTGGATTAGAAGTATTTTAGTTTTTCGATTTTTCTTAAATTGATTTTACGGTGTAAAATTTAACATATATCATTATTTTGCTGCAAAATGAGCAAAAAATGGTAAAAAAATCAGATAAGTTGT
Source organism: Styela plicata (assembly GCA_963675895.2). Classification (NCBI taxonomy): domain Eukaryota; kingdom Metazoa; phylum Chordata; class Ascidiacea; order Stolidobranchia; family Styelidae; genus Styela; species Styela plicata. Next base: position 20,639,099 of record OZ023140.1, read on the forward strand.
TTATGTGAAATGTAGAAATATTAATTTATTTATATTGGAATGATTTTCAAGTACCGTTTGAATGAAACTATTATTTGAGGACAAACATAGTCACACATGTGGGGAAAACGAAATATTTCTGCTATGTTGTGTCAAAGAAACGCGAAGACGAGATCTAAAAAAAAAAATATAGCGCTGTAATGTCGGCATTCAGGTGTTAATTTTGGTTTGTATTACCAGGCTAGATGTATCCTCGCCACTTATTACTGTGTCAAGTTGTCAAAAGGTATTTTGTAATCAAGGATGTAACCCTGTAATTTGGATTTGTTGCGCTACGTAAATCAAAATCTACTTTTAAATCCAAGGTCATGACCAAAAATGTTGACGGAAAGGTCGAGCATTTGAGATAAAATTAATCTAATCAAACGATAACCATAATTTATGGTGTTTCATCCAAAATTCGTTGGTTTTTTATTTAGCAAAATGGCTCAAAAATTTCTCGCGCGCATTCAGCGCATTATTTCGTTTGTATAAAATATAAAACTGTCTATTTTTTGCACTACTTTATTCTACGACAACAAAGTAAATAAACTCATGAGTAAATATCAAAAATATAAATCTACCTGTGCCGCTGATGTAATCTCCTATGTATCTCTTGGTCAAATATCGGACGACGAGAGCTATAAACAAATAAAGATTGTAAATCAATTAGATGTGTCAAAAATCTAAGATTGACCGGACAGGCTGTCAAAATATTGGTAAAATTGTGAAATGCTGATGTAATTCGAAAATATAATAATAGTCTTAAAAGGATTTTTTGTTGTTGTCTAGTATGGGCCATAGTTGACAAAATTTGCGTTTTCTGCAAGATGGAGAAATTAAAAAAACACTAGAATGTTTGCTAAGTTTTACCATTTTTTTAATGGTGCCAGCAAAAAACCAATTAAAGCAAAACTCAATTGAATAACGCAGGTATATGTAAATACTATGGTCTGAGAAGCTGAACCCGGTAATTAGCGCGCAAACACAATAAAATCTAAATTTAACCCGTCGTAAATTGAACGGCAATTTAATATAATAAAGATAATGGTAATAATGAAAATTAAGGAATTAAAACGTTAAACTTTTAACTTGAATAAGTTGAGGTGGTTGAATTACTAGATTGATTCTTGGAAAATTTTAAGTAAACAGTTATTAAATTTTAAATTCTTGTATGTGGAAGTTGCAAATATTAAATAAAAACAGTTTACTGGTCGCTTAAACGTCGGATTTACAAGACCAATTATTTGGATCTCGTAAGTATTTTTCAAATTATCTTTAATTGCTAACATTGGAATTGTAAAAATCGGGAAACTACGAGAATACAAAAATTAGAAGCTTAAACACCTAAAAATTCACGGAAAAATGAGAAATAAAAAACAAACACTTTTTATGAATAATACTGCAGAAAATTAACATGAAATAGGAATAAATCAATGTAAAAAATATTGCGTAACGATCGTAAGATTCATCTTGTGTTCAATAAATTAAGTTTTTGTGATGCGTGCTTGAAATAAATATTGAAGGGAAGAAGTTACATAACCCTGTCCAATTTAGAAAATAATCCGTTCTAATAATGTTGTTTTTTATGATTATTTCATTACTTGGTACTTTTTATTTCATATTTTACGTAAAAATGCTTAAATCGAAACTGTATCAATTTTATTGCAGATTTGACGCAGGCCTGTTTGGTTAGTAATATGGAAAAAATGATTACCGACTGACCACAGCTGTCCGTCGTATCCACGCGTACTCACTCGCCATGGAGAAAATGACAGAATATCAATATTAATGATTATCTCTCGTGTTTACAATTTTAATCGCAGGGAATATTTATTTAGTATAAACACTTGAAAATCATTATCAGCGATTTTCCCAATTGACTGCTTAAGAAATCTGAGAACCAATTTTTTATCTAAAAAACTGTTCTTGGATCAAGTTTTCGACCGTCTAGGCACGGTCCATTAGTGGGTCATGCTCGTCAAAACAAGGATCTGAATTTTTGATTTCTAGTAGTTTCGCCCAACAGCGAAGCAGGAAATGTCTTTTTATATCGACTTATTAGGAGTGTTTCATGTTGAATTTTAGACACACCTTGGGCGGGGTTTAAAACTGCTCTATTGAATCTACAGCATGAATATGAATATCATCCAAAATGAACATTTTTATTATGTTGATATATTCAACATATTCGGTTTCATATTCAAGAACAATAGGTCAATTTAAGATTCTCCGATCTAAATTTGGTTATTTGAAGTTATTTTAAATGAAATTATTATTATTAAAATACTTATTATAAAATACTTTGTTTATATTAAGCAGTAAAGTAATTATCAAGTTTGCAAATCACATTTGGAATAGCATGATTTTTTTTAGTATTTTAACCACGAAAACAAATTTATTTTCATATATCACATTCGAATACAACTTTGTCTTTCACGTATTTTTTCTGCTGTTTTTATAAAAAAAGTCCAGAGATTGGACTGAAACTCACTCAAAGCAAGGCTGGAAGCTGTATCTAAAAAAGAGCTACGTCAAATGGACATCAGCAACCGCACACTAGACAGAAAAGATCTCGTAAACAACTTGGGAGGAAGTGAATGAAAATAAAACATAGCATAACATAAAGAGATAGTAAGAGAGTCCCTGCATTACTAATCAGATGAACTGAATTCAGTTCATCTAATTAGTAATGCAGGGTCTTTTCATTAAGTCCTAATATATTTTTCAAATAATATTTCATACCTGTTTTGCCAACGCCTGAACAACCTAAGACTGTAACTGTTGCTGATATACTTGAATATTTTTCATTCGACCACATCTCGGCTATTATATGGCCTATAAAGGTATGTGACTTATCTCAATATTGAGTACTGTATGATGAGAACCTTTCGCTGCCGATGCTCAACTAGAATTGAATGATTCCCGTCGGAAGACTATCGTTGTCCGATTCAAATAGCGACTCTCGTTTTTCGCGCGTGTGACGTAGGCTACGCAAATTGACGTACCCACGCAATCTGCCAAGATTGTAACGTTGTATTAAGTATAATGTAATACCTTAATCCACGGATATCCGATTTATGAGAAGGCTTGGCCTTGCTTTACCCATATATGTACTGCTTGAATTGTATATTACTACAACATAACAACTTGGTTTGTTGCAAAAAGTTCCCAAAACGTTCAAATACTGAAATTATATGGTTCATGAATCAAAAGATACAAAAAGGAATAAACAATTTCCTGATAAAAAAATATATTTTTTATTTATCATTTCGGTGAGGAAGGCATGACCTTGATTGTTAAGTATGTTTCAAATGACTTCAAAAATGTTTTGAATATCTTTAGTAGTATAAGTCAACTTTAGAAAAAATTATAATTCCGCCATTAGAGGTAATTCTGTACATCCGAAATTGGTTATGTATCCGAAAGAAATACTGATATCAAATACTGAATAGAATTGTTTGTATCCAGATATATTTTTCCAGGTATATACGTGTCACCATTGCGACAAAGGGGCCAACGTGAGGCTTTGTCTGCAGGTGAACCGTATAACCTAAGTGACGTTTCCTGATACGATTTCGTATTTACTTTTATTGTTACGCCAAAAGACACTATTTTGCGGCTGATGTTTCACGCGCTTTCCAGACATGAAAATTCCTAACTCGTGAGGTGACGATAATTCTGTTTAGGGCAGCTAATTTTCTTCACCAAAATTTGTGTTTTGGGTATGATGTCATTTTCATAAGTGATATAAGACGAAAATGGCGTATCTAATCACCGAAATATCATTTATACATTCGCACGGACAAGTTTCATTTTGTCAAGTATGTCCTGGGCGGTGCGATCCATCTGTGATTCATGCTTAACAAAACATGCGTCAATGACAAATTTGCCTGGTTTTGGCAGTTCACTGATGGATCGTGACGCGTTTCATCCGTGGTCCCTTATTAACAAAATGAAATTACTGGAAGAATAAAATTGACAACCGCGAAGAATATTTGAGTAAATGAAACAGGAGAATTTCTCTTGTAATTGGAGTATGAAATACATCGCTGAACAATATCAATAATGCATAATCATATCTGAGACGTGTCGTCGAAACGTAAAGAGATTGATTTATCTCTCCTCTCGATTAGTAAGAGGAAAATCTTTGAAATGTTTGCTGTGGTTTGAGAACAAAATTTGAAGAGCGCTAACTTGCTTCGTATTAAAGTAACGGAAATAACGTTTTCCAATCCGAAATTTTTTTGAAACTTCAATCGCAAATTTTTGTCAAATATCGATGAATGGGTCGCGCAACAGAGGCGCCGCCGTTTATCACTGCGCTCAACTTGAAATTAAAAAATTAGGTTTTTTCATTTCGGGTGTTTCTGTCTATCAGCGCTATTGACATTTATGGTTGAGTATGACTTGATTGATATCCCACCTCCCACAACGGAGTGACTATGTGTTGTTGTTTTGATAATAACACGGGTTATCGTAGAATATTATTTTATTGTTGTTGTCTCGCTGTGGAGCGATAACATTGCATGCGTCTATGCGAGTTTTCATATTGCGAAGGTTTATATCAACTCATTTGTGCAGCATTAGAAAAGCAGGTTAAAATATAAGAATAACTATTTGTATACTATATTATGGGGAAGTCTGATCATGGCCAGACGAAACGTTCCATAACCAAATTATAGTTATACATACAGAAAGATTCCGGAAGCTCTTGTTTGTACTCTCCGCATTGGACTTAAGGATCCGCTTGCAAGAAGGGATGACAGAAAGATAATTGGTTTGTCCCACGTCAATCTGACCGAAACAATATTGGAATTTCCTCTCATTCTATACAAGGAAACTTCGTTTGAATGAGAATTATATTGCTAATTTCGTCAACAACATATGTTGCGTCTTAGAAGTTTTTATCGTTATCGGTAATTAATACGTAATGAAAGAGAGAACAAGCTTTTGTAACCACAGCGTTCTGGTTTTGACCCTGACGAACCTACATCCTGAATTAGACCGACAAAATGTTAAAATAATTGAAAATTTCTAATAATGTTGTCAGAACGTATTCCCAGGACCATTATGAAGATATTTATTTATGTGTAATAACCAGAATGATGACATGTTGTTTCCTACTTGGAACCCAATTGACCACTATATGCGTTTTCTCAAATAGTTTTGGCCGTAAGTCACGTATGTAACGAAAATACAAATTCAAATATTAGTAAATGTAAAAATGAGTGCAGTAACATTTTGTTGAATCTGCTTTGTTTGACATTCCAGTCAAATTATTTTTCACGAAGCGACAATGGATAGCGTCGATGAGGGGCAATTAGTTCTGGGCAAAACCGAATCATGCGTAATTCGAATACATTTCGGATAACAAGAAAGAGACAACGGTGGATCGCGCCATCAAGCCGTGGCTCATCTGTGACTTTTGTTCAAAAAAAAAAAGTAAAAACGATTATGATTGTGTATGCCCGATCAATGACTGATTCGAATAATTTGTGCTTCGAATCGATTTTAATCCTCGAATAGAATTGCCCAGTTCCAGACGCGGTCCATTTGCGGTTAATATTTTACAAAATCAAATTCCTGATTAGAGTAAGCCACTAATGTGGATTGAATTGCCGAAAAGAAGGCCTGTCTCCTCAAGTTTAGAGAACGGGGTAGAGCAGTCTTCCCAAAGCTTTTCAAATTTTATGTAAGATATCTTCAAGACAGCCATCGGTGCGCTATAACAAATTCTAAATATTGTATATATTTTAAGCATAAACAGAAATTTTCTGTTAAAAATATTTTAGTTTCGTTGTTAATGTTCCCCTCAAGATTAGACATTAGATTTTGGATAGAGTTTTCAATATTTAACGCTTTGTATCCGAGACGAAAATATGCAGGTTAATGTTTTTTGTAGCATCTTGCAAGTGCTTACGTGCTGCTTTCCAATCTTACTCAGAAGTGAACTCAAATACAAATAATCAAGTTGACGTCGGTTAGATTTTTTCCTGGCTTTTTGTTCTGTTTTGTTTACTTTCACGAATTAGCACTACAAAACAACCATTTGATCTGAACAATTTCATATTGCAACCTGTCCCCATGCTTTTTTAGGTTTCTTTCTCCATACGACAATACGATCGTGCTTAACCGACTGAGCTACCGAGCGGGCTCTCCATGCATTAACTGCTAGTCATGTAATATTTTGTGCTCTTTGTTGCCTTTTAGCGGTTCTAAAGTCTGGTAATAAGTGAGAGTTGACCCATGTAACAAACTTGCGACGGAGCCACACTCGGAGTTGTGTTAGCGATGCATTGCGTTGCATTTTAAGCAGCAAAACGATAATACACGTCCGTAATGATTTACTTTAATTGCATTTAAATGCTTACAAAGCGCAAAAGTAGGCTACGCAAAAAACGAGCACACTCCGTTTGCTTGCAGAGCACACTGTTTGGTTGCGTAGGAAAACGTAAACAAGCGTACGTGCAGCGTTGCGCTAGCGTAAAACACAAGGTTTAAATAAAACAAGCATAGAAAAACGTAACCTACGAAAGCGTGTATTGCGGCCTTTACAAACCGATGTGTTGCGTTGTGTTTTATGCAACGAAACAAAAACGGCAACACATGTCTGCAAAGCTTTGCTTTAATAGTATAAAATGACCTCAAAGCATAAGCGTAGGCAACGAAACGAGAACACTTCCTTAGATTGCATACCCCACTGCTTGGTTTCGGTAGAAAACCCGAACAAGCGCATTCACAGCGTTGCACTAGGCCCTATGATAAATCGCAAGGTTAAGTAAAACAAACCTACAAAAACGCAACATTCGCAAACGTGTATTGCGGCCTGCATTGTAGGAGGGAAGGAATTGAAATCTAGAGCCTTGAGTGACGAAGCTAAATATTCAAGATAGAACCTATGCGCAGAAGGCATACAAAAATTGGAGATCTCTTTGTACAAAAAGCTGGTACAAGTACGCGTCCGGGTCCGCTATATATAATGCGTGAGTATTCCCTAACTATACAGTATAGAAATTCGAAAAAAACAAATACTATATTTTGGCAACAAAAATTAAAATTTGTTATATAAATGAAGATGAGAAAAAGTTTCACCTGGATATTATCAAAAAATATACAAGTTATTAGGGGAAACCGACTAATAAGGCGTTTGCGTAAGTTGTGTTTTTTCTAGGTTTGTTTTATTTTACCCTTGCGTTGTGCCAGCGCAATGGTTTGCATGCGTTTCCTTATGTTATCCGATGCAACCCAACGGTTTGCTTCGCACGATGCTTTCTAGCCATGTGAATACGATTAACTAACTCAATGCAATGCAGGCGCGTATTGACGTCCTCATTTTGCAACGCGGCGCAATGTATCGGTGGAACAACTTCACGTGCCCCAACGCCCCGAGCCTCATTTTCTGGCAATCAGAAAGAGTAGACGTGAATAGGAGATCGGAGTTAGAGAGTGCTTGTACTGAGGGAAGAGCTCAAGATAAGTGGTATGAATAAAGTGATTGAGTAAACGTTGAAGAAATGCACAATAGGACGCGTATAATGTATACTATTTAGCCTGATATTCACGGGCAATGATGGATTGCAATGAAAAATGCGAATAACTGCACGCTCTTCTATGGGTTCGCAGACCCAATCAAATATTTCGAAAGCGCCAGAAATATTCAGTCTTATTTTCCTGCAGTTGGTGGTATGTGTATCCACAGTCCTAAATTCCGTCGTAAAATCAAGATTTTGGAAGGAAATGTTATGAATTAATGTCAACTTGCACTTTAGCTGATATATTAGCACTTACAGCTAAGAGAGATATAGAATACGCCATGTCTTATAACCACCAGATAACGAGTGAGTTTGAAGTAGCATACTGGTTAAAGTTAAGGTCATGTACCGGTACCAGTACTACCCTCATTTTCCTTTTTCATTCATAGCATTTTTTTATTGAAGTATGTTCTATGCCAGACCGAAACTAACACTCAACTAATAGCAAAGAGCTACTACAAAGTTACCGTTACCAGCAACTGCACTCTAAGCAGAAAACATCCGAAGCAGAACACAACCGCAACAAAGTAAAGTAGTAAGGGGTATCTGCCCTGGGCGATAGGAGAACCTCCTACCCCTACTTTGTTTCCTTGTTATAGCTACCTTTTACGACACAGAAGAAATACGTGTTAAGGAAATTCTAAAGCCCGCACTAGGCAGATGGTGTTGTATTCAGAATCCGAGTATTGGATCGTTTTAGTGGCATAATGATCCCGCAGAGAAATGCGTTTTTAACGTTCCTTGTGCGATTCCGCATGATTCAAAGCTGTCTCTCGTCGCGTTCTCGTCACGCCGCGCTGGTTTGCAGTAGCAACTAGAACACTTAAGATTAAAGTCTTGTCCACTGATTCTAGATTAAGCCACCTGTTTTTGTCATCATTGCGGAAGCAATCACTTTTAACCCTCGCAGTATCATTTTGCGGTTCTCGTTTATTCAAATTGCCTTAGACAGTGCAAAACAGCAACTAGTAATACAGAAATATCGAGGGTTAACAACCTTTAGGGTTTTATACATACACAAATCCTAACAACGAACAATTCTGTGTACTTTTCGCCACGCAACAGAATTACCTGACTCATATCCGTCATTAGACGACTTGTCTATCTATTGTTCGACTTGTATCAAGCTTAACGTGTCACCAGACCTTCCAAAAACCAGTAACATAGTGCACAAAAGCGCGCTTCAACGAGCCGAATCATCATCGATCCGTTCTTAACCGATGAAGGCCTTTTTATGCAAATTTTGACTGATTATATATCAGGGACGAATGAAAGATGGTTTTTCTATATTATAAAAATGTCTCGTCAAATAAATCTCTTGTTTCGTCTAAGAGTCAATTCGCGTGGACAGTATCTAACATCTACAATCGAGCATTAGCACTAATTTGTTATCAGAATGCTTTTGATGATGTATCAGGTTTTTCAATGGAAATAGTCGGTAACGAGAAACTGGTAACCAAGATCGCTTATTTTCTAATTGTGTAGCATTGATGTGACTGACGAAATACGAAACAGCTGATTTTAGAGGTTGTGTATGTGTTGTTGTTTGTTAAAAATAAATAGAAAGCAGTGCGTGGAGAATTTATCTTGCCTTGTGTGTACTTCCCAAACTTTCCAAGTACTTCAAGTACTTCCAAGTACTTACTAAGAAAAGTCAATCGCCATTTTTTGAGTCGGTGAGTGGTGATGACACTAATCAATATAGTAGTAATTCAACCCTTTGTTTTCTATTTTGATTCGGGTAAGCTTCGAAATACTGTCTTACTCTTGCATAGGATTTAGCAATTAACAATACCACGGAAAATACACTTGATGCCGCGGAAGTGAGGATTTTAGCATTGTCCTTATGTATCGTCTCCATGTCATTAAAAAAAAAAAAAGGGGGGCAACGAAACGGTAAATTGTTCCCCACCAGAAATTGAACTTTGTCATGCATTAGTTACAAAGGGATCGTATCTCGACGGCGTGATCCACCAGTGTTTCATGCTTAAAATATGATCGTCCTATGGTTTGACATGCCCACCCCACGCTGACCGAAAAAAATCGCACAGAATGCCATTTTAAGAGGCTTAAAATACAGGAAACCTTAATTTTTTCCCTATGCGCTTATTTAGCAAGTTTGCTTCCTGAAATCTCGTTTTTCCTGATTTCTTGGTGCCTCTTCCGCGATTTCTGATTCATTTTTTGTGATATATAATAAAAAAAACGTTAGTTTTGGATATATTTGTTACCCGTAGCGCTCATTATGATGACCTCATCATTTCACATACAATTTTTTTCGAATTATGTCTTTTCCTCTCCCTCCTTTTTAAAGTTCTAATACGACATTTTTTGTTTAAAATATATTTACTGATTCATACATTTAGCAAAATAAAGAGCTACCGGTATTGAGTTGCTTCTTGAATTGTATCGCGCAGCTAATAATATTGAGAAATACATATGTGAAAATGACCCAAAGTGAAATCAATCTTCAACCTGTTATGGAATCTGTCTATGCTGTCTTCAGTGCTTTCGACAAAGATAACAGTGAAACATTGGAGCTTTCTGAACTCATGAATTTGTTAAAAGTAAGTCATTATCTGAAGTTGTTAATTGTATTCAGATTTTTTTATTCCTATTTTGAGGGTATTTGTATATTTGTATTTTGAATAGTTCTAACGTATTTCCTGCGTGTCGTAAGATGCGATTTAAGGGAATTAAAAGAGTGGCAGATTGCTGCACCTTACAATGGTGGTTCAGTCCTGTATGGAAGGTTTTCCGCTTAGAGTACACTTGTTGCCGCAACATCTTGTAGTAGGAGTTTTGTTTGTTGGCTCTTTTAGACGCTGCTTTCGGCCCCCAAGAGCGAGTTTCTATAAAAAAAAGCAACCTTATTGGGAAAAATTTGGTCCAAAGTCATTTTGGTAATTATGAGTCACTGATGGAACGCGCCGTTCCTATGACTCGTGCTTGACAAAAATGTCCTATATGGAGACCCTCTAACGGCGGCCGACCGGTCACTTAGGCTCGGACAAGGTAGGCGTTGTAGGAAAGTTATACATTTTTCAGTGTGACCGAACATAAACCAAGTTCTAGGTGAATACTTGATTTAAATCCATCTTTAAGACTCAAGATATAATTTATAAAGGGTTCGTTGGCGCATTTTAGTGAGAACTTTTAATCTTCATGCTTTATGCTCTGAATTAATATTAAAAGCAAACGACTGTTTTTGAATTAGAACAATATATGAAGTTTGACTTCTGTGTCCGACACGTATTTCCGTGTTGGTACTGTACGGTTGTAATAGGTTGGTGACAAAGAGTGGCAAAAATCAAATATCTTTTGAATTCAGAATCGATCCGAATTATATGTACATTCGATTCATATGTACAATACACCAAAATGGACTACACTAATTGAATTTATCAAAATTTATATTTATTTTCTGAAAATTCGCGCTTTTTGGATTCTATTAATTTCGAATCACTGTAAAAATCGAATCGAATTGAATTATGAAATCGCGAATTGAAGGATTGAATTAAAGGCCAGCCCTATTAATAACTAAACTGGAGATTAGAGATTATGGATAGCTTACCAATTCATGCAGCATTTTGAACTCAAAAATTCAAGAACTATTATTTATTTATTACTTATGTAATTCACAAAAATATGATGTACAATAACTGAAAATTACAAAATAAAGATAAAATCTACGTTCGTCCTTCCTGACTTCGTCTCTAAATTCAGTTATGAAAAATTATTTAAAAAATATGAAACTCCATTGAATATCGTATTACAGGGAAATGGTGATTATGGCAAAATTATACGTATGTGACAAAATGTAGATCTAGATTAAACATCTATATATTGGCAACAATGATCTAATACGAATGAAATATTGTCTGTATATCACAATATCAATGATTACATATTAGAGAAAGGAATGAGTGTTATTTTGTTAGGTCCTCAATCTGGGCTAGGGCAATTCGATCCACCTATTCGAGGCAACAATGTCACCTTGTCATATGCAAATCTGCAATTTTGTTTTCCTAATCATAAGTCACAGATACCTCACTCCTTGGGGGCGCGATCTATCAGTTTCTCATGCTTGAGAAAAGGTCTTATTTTTCTCGCTGGGATGGAAAAAAATTGCAAAATTGAGGGGGATTTTTAAAATTTCATCGAAAAATTACAAGTCGTACATCCTAATATTTTGACAACTGACCAAATATTAATAATAGTTAAGGTCATCCGTTATTCCGACTGAATTACCGATGCGATTTTTAAAATTATCCGAATCAGAATCGAATGGAAAAAGATTCGGTTATGCCCAGTTTTAAGCAATAGGTGATATTCTGACACGCTTAACGTTCTTGTCAAAACATTTATGATGTAAAAATACCAGTATTTTTTGCATTGCTCTTGCACATTTGAAACTGGTTGTAAGTGCAGAATGTTACAAATCAAGGCGATAAACGTCGGAAAACAATACTTAAAAATGTTTTATATGTATTCTTTTATTTAGCCGGATGGTAAACTGGTCCGGTGTACCTGGTAGTACCAGTATGTGTGTGCACATTGCTAGTTGAATGCTGGTTGTCATGAGAATCATCATGACCGTGTGTATGTGTATTGTGCACGTGAACGTGTGTCGCTGGTTTCTTGGGCGGCTTCACTTCATCGTGTGAGTGTGGGGGATATGTATTTGAAAGTGTAGCATCGCCCGCCGGAAGTCCCACTGGTACGGGTATTCCTAAATGCGCTCCTCCCGTATATCCGGCATACGGGGATGGGGGATGTACGTAATTTGGGTTATCATCAGTATTTGTAGTGGGATATCCGGGAGGAAAATATCCATGGTGACCATATATGATGTGAAGTAAAACGTGCAGTTGATCTTCAGCTGACATCGGTGGGTGTGGTGGTGGGAGTCCCCCACTGGTTTGTATGATACGGTTCAGAAGGTTGCGACTGTCTCTTTGTACAAAATATTCTTGTCTTTGCAGCAATCTGTAACAATATTAAGATGAAATTTTGACAACGGCAACATGCCAGATTTGTGCATGGTTATGTGTATGCCGTACCAAATAATGAAAAATTTAACTACGGAGTCCATTTCTGAAATTAATCGGTTTCGTTTTTGCGTAAAATTTTGTTGTTATGAAGTCAGCAAGAACATAAACTAAATAAGCAAACATTAATATGGCTAGGAAATACTATTTATGAATAAACTGTTTTTTGTTGTTATAAACAATATTCCATTCAAAGTAAAATTAGCCAAATTGTATCATTGAAATTTGATAATAAAACTTGGATGCGAGCTTGGCAAAACTTAACTATTGTTCATTTCTGTCAAATAATCAAATCTAAAACACTAGAAGAAAATATTGTAATAAACTTACAGTCGGAATAATGCTACTCGTCGGGCAATCTTGTCAGCTGAAATATAAGAAAGAATCGGTAATTCGGTATTCAAAATTATGAAAAACAGAAATTTTTGTTACAGTAATATTACTTTTGCGATATTGAAATAAAACTATAAGATAGATTATTTCGATGGAGCGCGCCGTCAAGGCGCGATTCATCAACAGCTCATACTTGGCATAAATTTCGTCCACACGTCGATTGCAAATCGTGGAAACGTACAACAATAGCTAGTAGCAGCACCGCTGATGCAATAATTTGAATACGCCTAAGTGGCTTTAATTAATTAGTATGTGTGACATTGCAAAAATTGTTATCATTAATTGTATGAAGTGATAAATCACCGAATCACTCGATTAAATCGGGGATGCTCACGGGCTGGTAGAAGAAATTCTTTTTCTGTAATCAAACGCCCAAGGCACGGATGCATCATGATTTGAAAACATCATGTGAATGTTGTTGAATATATTTTTTTCCTCTGATTGTAATGTTGATATTCCATGACATGGTGTTATTTCGATCAATTCATTAATGAGCTCGTGAATGCAATTTTTATCATGCTTGAATAATACTTATTTAGGATTATGGATAAAATAAACGGAAACTGCTCGCACTCAGGTTCGGGTGAAATCCCTGATTTCATACAAAAAGTAAATGTTTACAATTTTCCTACATTATCAAATCAAGAAAATTAAAGTTACCTTCAGCCTTGACTTCCTTTCATAAAGGCAAATTAATCTGGCAAAAATTAAAAACATTTGCGCTGCATTTTGCCAATAAAATCTGACTATTCAAAGCCTTTGGTCCTTTTCAACAATTTACGACCATAAATGATATATTTACAATAGAATGTACTCCATATAGACCATTTTCATACAGACCCTATTTACCATTTTCATCGCCGTTGCAAATATCGGTATATTTTTCCCATGTTCCATCATATTGACAAATTAACGGATAACTGTATGAACCGTAGTCACAATCTTCAAAACGGACGCTATTTACTGGATATGTATGAAGAATATCCGGATATGCACAACCTGCGTCTGTAACAAATAACTTATATCTTGACATGTCCATGGACCCATTTAGAAATTTCATTTTGTCAAGCATGAGCTACAGATAGACCGCGCCTTTTAGGCGCGATCCATCAGTAACTCATGATTTACAAAACATGTTCACGCAATTTTTTTCTGAATGAGAAATGATTACTTTCATGTTTCAGTAGATAAACTTGGTAGAGGCTGGGATCGTCCCTAAGTAAATATAGAAATGAAATCAAGGTTTTTTGGGTACTTACTTTTCGATTGCTCAAATCGTCAATTCTAAACTATATTCGGTTTGATTATGATATAGAGGAAAATGCTATTTTGCGATACCAATATGGTTTACATAAACTTATCGATAAAACTCTATTCAATACGGTCAATACGACCCTTCATCGAACAATACTGTATTTCAGTTTTACTAAGCGAATCATTATTTTGCTGAAAAGCAAAAAATACTTAGATAAATTCTATGAATAAGTTAGACAAACAAGATTATCTAACAAGTTATATTCCACCATTTTCGTAATATAGACTAGTCGTGTCTATTTGCGATAACTCCCATAATCTAATCCAAAAGAGCGCCAATAAATATAAACGCAACTGCAATCCAAAAAATATGCTTAAAACTAAAAAACGCAAATTCGATGCACATGTCTATTACAAAAATGCAAAAGAAAATGTGATATTCCCACCTGCAAATTTCACATACAGCGCCAGGCACACGATTAAAAGAGTTTGAATTCCAAAAATGTCCATTTCGGCTTCTACTGCTGCTGAGTGAGTACGTGACTTCTCAAAACCCAAGATTGTTGTGAACGCAGCGATGGTACGAACAGATCGACCACGTTGGTGTTGTTGATCTTTTTACGTAGATAAAAACAATTCCCCCGGGCCAAATGTTACAAAAGAATTTGGAAAAGGACAAAGAAACGGTATCTTAAGTTGAGATATGTTACGTTCCCAAAAATATGACCTTAGACTTCCGCTTTCCGGGCTCTGTAAATGACATAAAATATAAAAATGCGATGATATTCATGAAATAATGATAAACAATGAACATACGGGGGAATAACAAAGTAATTCAAATGCCTGTTTGCTATCAGCGCCATCAGCAGCGATCTAGCAGGCATGTGACATATTTACAGTCTTGTTAGAACGGTAAAAATTTGCAACGATATTTTCCTGTTGATCAAATTATGACATCATCGCATATTCACATGTGTATACTGTCAGCCGAGGTTGCGAGGATTCGCAAAAATATAATAAACCGATGCTATATTACACGTGAATAAAGTCAAATCTAAACCTGGGTGAAACTTATCTCACTTTTTTATATAAAAACTTTTGGTGTATATAAGATTTTAAACCATTGCAAGTGCTCTACGTCTTATCAATGTTATTTTCTACTATCCAGTCACATAACCTAACCCAAACCTGTTTTGTCAAGCATGAGTTACAGACGGATCGCGCTGCCAAAGCGCGGTCCATCTGTGAGTCAGGCTTGACAAGTCAAATTTCTCATTGAAGACATGTTCTTATATTCATAAAAAGGGAAACCTGACTACAATGCCTTTTTATCTTCTATTAATTCATAACGAATCAGAAATTAGTTACGTCGTAAACCATGATGATGCAAAGATTTTATCTTGTGGAAAACATGAAAACATATTACGTCATTAAAATAAATGATTAAAAAAACCTGCGGATCAGCAAAAATGTACGTTTATAGTCACATGGATAGTGAACTGTAGGAACATAATCCCCCGTTTGATATTACAGCATTTTTGTCCGCCTTATTTATATGTAAAATTAAAATTGCCGTTAACTCAAAAAAAGGAAACGTGCCAAAAATTGATGTTTTTATTAATGCTGCTATAAATAGTCGTGCAGGAATTCAGATGAATATGAGAAATGAATGGCATTTCCATGTTATGTGATGCGATTGTTTATAAGGATAGGTAAGACAATAAATGATTTTTTCGACGCGAACATCGGTAAACATGTATAATTCAATGATTATGATTCGAATTTGTCTTCAACATTGCATTTGTAATTCTGTTCTGCAAATAATAGTTTTTGCTGTCTTGAAAATGTCTGCATATGTCAAAAATTCTGTAAGTTAACCAGTCGCCGGGAAAATGCTGTGAAATTTTATGAAATTGTTTTTTGAGTTGCACGTAAAAGAATATTAACAACTCAATATTTTTGTGATTCTATGACTTCTTTTTTACCAAATTTAACTATTGAATTTCGAATCTGTTTGAATCAAAATATCCATATTTCGGAAGTGGCGAATGTTTTTACCATCGCCCAGTTAAGATACGACTCACTATACCATTGTGGTTCGCTTCTGTTTGTGATGATTTCCGCAGTGCAGTTGCTGGTAATACATCTTATAGTAGCCCTTTACGATTAAGTAGCCGTTAGTTGATTCTTTTTAGGCACTGCTTCCGCCTTTCTAAGAGTGTATTTTAATAACTGATGGGCGCGATATATCTGCAAGCTAAGCCCAAGCTCCAAAAAATTGCATCTTAACGTTTTTCTTTGACTCATACAAGGTCTACACCAGTGAGCATATTCACATTTAAACTGCAAAAAGGGAAATTCGTCAGAAATACCGCAGCAATGAATAGGCATGCTGCAAAAGGCGGGACAATTAATCACTAAAACTGTGACAAAAGTGCAGTAGATTTACCATTCATTTGCAGTAATTGTATATTTTCCATAATTGAGGTAAAGCTTTGTCTATTGTATTTTTACCATAATGAGCTGTTGATGGAACGCGGCGTTAGATACTCCTTCCATCAACAGGTCATAATAAACTAAAAAAGTTGATTTTATAGTTTCATTTCGATACAAAACCGAGTGAAATTACTGTCAAAGGAAGTCGATTTTACTGTATTTTATTACATCGCGACTTTGTTTAAAAGTGCGGCGTCAGACGTGCGAAACCGACAAACAATGAGTTGATTTTTTGCAGTATCTATCACAATTTTGATACCGATAAAATGACAAAGTTATGAATATTATATAATAATTTAAAATAAAATAAAAATTTGGGTCATAAATATATGTCGATATAACACGTATAGTCAGTGTCGTTGAAAAATTATTATGTCATATGCGAAACTAGGTAACGATGGGATTTTTGATGCAATTTCATCTGTATGAAAATAGTCTAACGATCTGTTGCTATATTGCCGACATTTATAATTATAGTTGGAACTATTGCAATAGTCGTCATTAATTTAATTTTCGTTTTTGGAATTTCTGCAAATATACGTTGCATATTTCCAAATATTTTTTTCGCTAAATTTTTTCCCAAATATTTTTGTAGCTTTTTCGCTAAATTAGCGAGTGTGATGGTCAAGTGGTTATTATGTTGGCATCGCAGATTAAAGATCTCGGGTTCGAGTCCGAATCATTGACCCATGTTCACCACTCAACCAAGGGTGTAACAACTCGGGTAGGCTAAGCCGAAATAGAAAGATCATATCTTTCCAACAATTATAACTCTGTCCGTATATAAGTGAACTCTGTTACGAGGCCTTGGTCAGTGTGACCCACTCCAAAGAGTGGATAAATAAATAAAATAAAATAATAATCATGTCTAGAGTAACGATTTTTTAACATGAAAGGTTCTCTTTGAGAAAACACAAATACATTACCCAAAAACGTACTTTCTCTAGTTTTAGAATGGCTAATCATAAACCGAACCTTAACCTTGGCGCAGTAATACAGAGTAGGAGCCAATATGCTAAAAATTAACTTATTCATTACAAGTCTGCCTTTGAACATAGTACTAACTTAACACAAAACATTTTAAACCCAGATTTTGAAGTTTAATAGAATAATCCTCCATCCAAACTAACCCGGCAGAAATATTTCGCAACTTTTTTAAACTTCGACTTATAACAGTCCGACTTTTACAACCAAAGTCAATATTTAACATAAATTAAATTAACGATTAGGTTAAAATAATCAATTTAGTAGACCCAGCGCAAAGTTTAAAGTGCCATGAAATTTATTGATTTAAATGTATCTCATTAAAACACGTAATGGCATTAATTAGATAAACTATGCGCTGCTAATTTTGTGAAAATGAAATTTTCTGAGAATTTTATGAAAATTATATGATGAATATATCCCAACCAGAAATTTCATTTTGTCAAGCATGGGCCACAGACGATCCGTCAGTGACTCACACTTAACAAAATATGTTTTGACGAAAATTTCTCGTCGGGATGTCAATTCAAACACGGCAATCTATAAATGTACTCTGTCCATGCTTTTTCCGGCTTGATTTATAAATATTTACAGCTGGTTACATGCCAATTTACAAGATACTTGCAATCCGATAATAGCGAATTCTCGTCGAGATGTCAATTCAAACACGGCACATTTATAAATGTACCCTGTCCATGCTTTTCTCGGATTGATTTATAAATATTTACAGCTGGTTACATGCCAATTTAGAAGATAATTGCAACCTGATAATAGCAAATTAGTGGTCAAATAATGAACATTTAGTGGGATATCCTATAAAATAATTTTATTTAATAACATTTCCACGAAATTTGAATTAGTTTATTGTTCTAAATTTTAGGGGCAAAACTCGACCTTATTGAGGTTAAACAATTTATCATAGCTTAGGCGACACATGATAGATTATCACGTCATCGATGGCGATTTTCGGTGCCCTGTGCCAAATTCCAAAAATAATCAAAAATTAATCGTCCGGTGACGGTGCACAGCAATGGTACTTGATACGTATAAATCAGGTAATCTGATCTTAACCCCGCATTTGCCGAAAATTATTGTCTCAAATTTTCTTTAGGAATGGCCCTACTACTGATGTTACCTAGCTGTTTCGTTTCAACGGCGTCTAAATAAATCGGGCAACGAATATCTCGTGTAGAATCCATGCAACACTTCGGTAATGTCTCATATAAGAAAAATATGACGTTACAAATCAATGGTCACTTTATGGTCAGCGGCGGAGGAAACTTTCCAACATTAGAGAGTGTCCGACTCACCGACCAAAAAAATAAAATTGACAGTTTTTTATTTTTGAGATAATGCGACGAGTACGCGCGAAATTTATGGGATATTTTGCAAAGAACATCGAATTTCAGACGAAAAGTCATATTTTGATAAAATTGTGGAAAGTCGTGCCGTGTGCACGCGGAAATTTGCATCTCTATTGTAGACGCATGGCAGCTAGGGCTGAGAAAAACCGAATCACTGAATATTCGTATCTGAATCGGATAAATTTTCCGAATATGATCGAATCAGTAATTTTATATAAACAGTTCCGGATATTTCCAAGAAATTTAAAAAAAAAATGATAAACATCGAAAATTTTACTGGTATTTATTGGTTAAAAGTCTGTGTGTCGATTCATTATTGATTCGAACATTTGAGCTCGAATTCTGAGCTTCTGTTTAAATTGGACAACTAATGTCATCGACTTTGGTACAAAGGCAAATCAATCTTGCCTTAGATAAGTACTTCCGAAGTTTAACTTCTGAATGGTTCACGGAAGTAACGTTATGGCTTTATGCAAATTGCGAAATGAACAATATAAAAATAGCAGGGGTTCATAGTAAACAAATTAAATATTTACATACAATTAACAAAAAAAATTCTATTAAATTTAATTGTTCAAAATGAGCATATCCCTGAACGATGATTAAAAATTGATTAAGCATGAGCCACTGATGGCAAATCAGTAATCCATGCTTTACAAAAACATGTACGTAGAAATTTGTTTTAATTGTGTTTGTCAAAATAACTTTTCTTTATCGTTTCGTGCTGAATTTATATCAAAGGCTAGAATAAATACATTGTTCCCATGATTAAAGCGACGGGTTCACCAATTTTGAAAAGTTCTGGTTTCGCTATAGATCCATAGCATGTACCTTCCTGATTCCAAAAAACTTACTCATTTCTCCAACCATTATCCCACTGAAAAGATATTCCCGTTTTAAAATAATGTTCAAATTTACCATATCCAAGAAAATTATTTGAGACACGGAATCACTCTACCATATAAATTAATAATCATAATCGTACAAGAGTGCGCGTTTCATCATCGTTAGGATACGGTGACATGTTTGATATACAGCGTTGGCCTGTTTTGTCGTCCAGCCATGTCAGTTAGTATTCAAACTATCGCTTGATACAGATAAGCCGTCTCATCCCCAAACTTAGTTATGATAGGGCTACCGGGATTATTCCTGGTGTGTGAAACTATATAACCTAGAATTTATAACCATAAATAACACCATAGCTTCAATTGCAGATTTCAGAGAGTATTGGGAGCAATAATAAGTGTCTGAAACAAAAGGAATCTTCCAGAGATCTCGTTACGCCACAAGGTCCCCGCTAAACGTCAATTTATTTTACTGAGATCAATAGCAACCTCGATTTTGATTTGACGATAAAAGAAAACCTACTCAACATATTTTGACGATTTTCTACCAAAATGTTACTCGTTATTTGCACTTGTATTGAAAAACACATGTTTTACGTGATGGTTCTGTCCCTATGAGTATGAGTTACTGATGGTTCGCGCCGCTGAAGCGCGGACCATCGGAGGCCCATACTTCACAAATACCATTCCTGGTTTAGAAAACTTGGGAGAACAAAATTCGTTCGACAAAATCATTTTAAGAATTTTTCACACGGATGTTGAAGTCCTCATTAGGTCTATTTTGTTGACAAATTTAACACATTTTTGACTAATTTAACTCAATAGAACTTAACAATGGGCTTGCTATATGTAATTTAAATTCGAAAGTAGGAATTATTATAGGATATTATACACAATTAAAAGCATTCCAAAAGTGCGATGACTTGTTAGGTTTTGTTTATTTTTGTATCCAATAATAATATAACATTTACCTAGAAATTTATTTCTTATATAATATGTTTTTAGCCCTAAGTATATGCTTTAGAATAGTCCCTCAGGTGCCGTAAAAGGCGACTAAAATAGTAGTCGATTTTATCATAACCCAGAGCGGACACCATTTTCCAAACTTTACTATGATGGTTCAGTTCTGTATGGGTTGTTTCAATAGGGTGTGACAAAGGAATACTCATGAGTTGTGACAAATCCGCATCCCTAGTGACATAGGAATACTCATGAGTTGTGACAAATCCGCATCTCTTGTGACATGAGGTTACCAACCCTTCTCGGATGTTTTTCGCTTAGAGTACAGTTGCAGCATTCTACTATATCTTTTAGTAGCTCTTCTAAGTGCCGAGTGCCTCCGAGTGACCGTTAGTTAGCGAGAAAGTGCGGCCCATCACCAGCCCATAATTGGCATAAACCTAATCAACATGGCGTTTCACTTAACTTTGGAAATATGAAATTACTGCAAATGACCAGTAAATATGCTGTACTTCTGTATTAATTTAGGTATAAATAAATTTATTAATATTTCTTTTTTCTTTTTTCTCAGGCTTGCAATATCAACGTCAGTAAAGCAGAGTGCGAAGTGATCATACACGAAATGGATGCTAATAATGATGGTGAGCAACTATAAAACAAATGCAGGCTATTATTATTTTTAATTATTAAATCACTTTGGAATAGTACCACTTTCAGCATCTAGTCACACATATTTGGCTCACTCTCTTTTCATCCAAAATTATTTTTGCAACGTGTTTTTTTCAATTCTTCCATTCCGCCTCACAAGCATTCGATAACCACAGGAACAATTTCAACTCTAAAACCTTGTCTCCTTTCTCTTATTTCAAACGCCAATTGTTGATATTTTTGTAAAATTTCATTATATTTTGAAATAATTTCTCATTTGGGCAAGCCATGTCGATAATTAATATTGTTTTTTCTTTTTCTTACTATTATTATTCTATGAACAACAATTTCAGTTTTTATTCACAGTTAACACTTTGCGCATATCATCTATAGATTATTAAGAATTGCATTTAAGATGACGTCATACCCGGTAATCACGCCACTAATTAACATGCATGAGCATTTTCCCACAATACTATAGGCAAAAATTGCTGATTCAAGTCACGATTGCATAAACTTAATGTAAAAAAAGATCGCTGCTGTTTGAGGCTGGCTTCGGACCCAATCGTTAAAATCAAGTAAAGATCTTTATCTTGTATAGTATACTGTTACATGCAGTCTAATGATACCACGTAAAAGTAGTACAAATAGAACGACCCAAAAGTCATCATTTTAGGTGAAAAACAACCAAATTTTATTTAGCACTAAGCGCACTTATTATGCAAGATGCTTTTGTGTGAAAATTCCTAAATTTTGGAAGTGACTGCGCCCCTCATCAAAACTATGGCGACATGTCCACCCCTCCCCCCCTCTCCCCTTCCGGTTTTACCTCAAGTTCTGTTAATCAGATATAAAATCATATATAAAAGCCCTCATATTTTACGAAAAAGGCATTTTAAATGCGACGGGACAAAAATGGTTAAAGCCATGCGAATCAATTTCATGCTTGCATACTCACATGCATTCTTAATGTTTTTATTCCAGCCTTTGGTTAAAGCCATTTTTTTTGCCATTATTACTGTACTTCATAAAATTTTTTTCTATTAGCATGTGTTTTTTTAGAATTAGTACTTTTATGAATGAAACAATTTTTTTTTGCAAAATGAAAACACTTTTCATGATGATGAAATGGCGAGTCATCGCGCCCCCATGTTGCTGATTCATTTCATCAATACGTTCATCTACGTCGATTTTTTTCAACATTAGTATAATATATATATATATATATATATATATATATACCATTACTTTAATTCATGTGGGTGTCTATGCTTAGTTGTAATGTTTTTTTCGACGATCTTTCATTGAAACAGTTTTCAGCAACAAATTTTGTTTTGTCAGACATGGGCCACACATGGACCGCGCCTCAATGGCGCGATCCATCAGCATATATAAATATATATATATATGTATATATATATATATATATATATATATAATTGTAAAATACATTCAACCTTTAATCCGATTTCGAATGTAGAAAACAGAAAACTTAGAAACTTCTTCTGTGCTTCATTGTCTATAGAGAAATTTGCATCAAAACACCAAATAGCAAATTCGACGGTTTATTGGGGTGACTATGAAAATTGCACTGTTGAATAACTTAAGCCAATTATTTATTTATTATTTCCCGATCCACTAATTTGCTCTTTGAAAGTCCCATCTTACTTATACATGTTACGCGGGCCAGGGCATCTGATCATGGTTTGTTTTATTTTACCGCAAGATCTTCCTAACGCAGGGTGCTTGTTTATTTTTTGCGTCCGTGCTTTGTTCGCATGTGAACACAATTAACGCGAAGCAATACAGGCGTGTATCGCCGTTTTTATTTTATTACCCGGAACGTAATGCAACGCATCGATAAGACAATTTCACGTGTATATCCTTATTGATATTTGCCTATTGAGTTCGAACTTCGCACGTAGCCTTACACTACTGGGTCGCAATCCGTCATGAATTTGCCATTGGCCTTATCAAAATTTTCTTCGTTCGTTTACTTGCCTAATGCATGGCCAGTTTTTGCTATTATTATAAACTTAAAAACCTATTGTCAAGATACTCTAGCGCCCCCTATACCAAGCCTCGTGGCTAATATATTAAAAAGGGATGTATGGATATCACGACTCACGCGATTTCTATTTGGTGTTGAAATCCACTTGTCCAATCTGCCTAGAATATAGCATCCTGAATATATGCACAAGGTATGTTCGTACGACACAGATTAACTTGATCGTAAGACTCGTTACGAGAACGCGAGAATACACATACCCCTTACCGTGTTTTTGATAAACATGAACTTTCCTACAGTACAGGATATTGAAAATTTATTATTGTTTCCTCATATGATACATAATTTTTGCTCGTTGCTTTCTGTATTTAATTTCATTGTTTTTTTTTATCCCAAAATGAGGATTTTTCGCAATGTAAAAAGGTTTGGCTTTATTTGGGTTCAATACTTGTTGCCAATAATTTTTGATAGACCTTTATTGTGACATCGTATATGCCCCCCCCTCAATCATCGTGCTGAAAATTCGAAGTCTGTCTACGCCACTGTGGTTACGTCCAAATCTCTAGTTTTCATTTTTAACACAATAAAAAAAACCTATCACTGTTCCCAACGAGGATTGTTTCCTGGTTACTGAAAAGATCAAATAAAATTCGTTTTGTGAAAAATATCAGAAGCCAAAATGCAAATCAGCCCAAAAACGAGACTACGCGCCCTGATAATTATCAGGACAATACGAAATTTTTAGCGAAATGCAATGCCCTGCACTGACATTTATCGATTTATCAGATGCAGCATTGACATTTTTGATCTGATGGGATCAATAACAAAATTTATACACATTTAACGGGTTCATTTTCTTTCAGGAGTAATGGACTTTGGTGAATTCATGGCATTCCTCGGAATGATATATAAAATCAGATTTTCAAATCGAACAAGGATGAAGGACGAATTTCAAAGGAAACTTATGGCAAGACAATCTTCAAACTGCAGTGTCTTAAAAAAAGTTTCACAAAATAAAGGTCCAAGACCTGCACCCCCACCAAGAAAAGGCAGCGTCGTCCAAACCGCTCCGAAAACGCGCAAATGAAGAGAGAGTTTTCCATGATGCGCCGAGGGGCAAAAGAATTATAGAACTATAATAGGTTCAAATATCTGATCTTCATTGTGCTACGAATGCTGTGATTTCATGATTCGCATTTCTTGTATCAAAGAAAAAGACTGCGATGTTCGAACTTTCGAAAAAACAAATTCAATCAGTTCTAATTGACTAACTCCATTTTGATTTGTGCGGTGTACCAAAGAGGTTTGACAGAAAAAAATATCAAATATGCCACAGAAACAAATGATTTGATAAATAAAAAAATGAGTGTTTAGATTAAACACTATGATTATTTGGCGATGAAGAAAAAGTTGTGCATACGTAAAATTGAATAAATTATATTTTTTCTTGTTTTCTTCCAAAATTGTGAGTTTATGGTTCAGACGTATTGCGAGGAACTTGATAAATGTTGGATATTTTTATATTATTTTGAAATTCTAAAAATCGTTTTAAATTATATATAATTTTTTTTTACATGCATGCAATCTGATATTCTGTCAAAAATATTATGACCAGAAAGCACATCTTTTGTTAAGCTTGAGTCAATGATGGAGCACGCCGTGTAGACGTGGTCCATTAGTGGCGCGTGCTTGACAGAATCAAATTTCCGTTTGGTTAACTCTGTCGAAAAGAATATATTAATTTAAACGGTAAATAAAGTAATTTTTTCTCATTCATGGTATTTTTTTACAAGTAAAACATTGAAATCCATTAGATTGATAGAAAATATCCTTCAATAAAACATGATTCCCTCTGATGAAATTTCCACCTGATCGTCAAGAATAAACAAATGCTAATTTTTACAGGCATTTTAATATATCAATTCATTTTCTTTTAATATACAAAAACACGTGCACTGATAGAATAAAAATATGTAGTACTATTATTCACTGTATGGTCAACTTGGTTATCATGGAAATATTTGCATTTTCTATTTCTCCAATTTCGGTCATCAAATCTTTTTATCGATTGCAATTTTCCTGGGTTTTTTGTTATTGCGTTTTACGTCAACGCAACATCGCGCCTGTATTTCTTTACGTTTTCCAGCGCAATTGTTTGATATGCAACCTAATCATTTTTTCAAGCATGAGGCGTCGGTGGACCGCGTCTTGAAACTCGATCATCGGTGACTAATGCTTAACAAAACATGTTTGGGCAAAATATTTCCATCTTCGGCCGAGAGTGTTCATTTCTTTGCGCAGATTTGCACGTCGAGCCATTACAATTACCATTCTCCAAACTATCGCCGAGTAATCATTGACGTGAAGCAAACCAGGTTGTCGACTTTGTTTTGTCACCTGGAACGTCCAAATACATCGGCAAGACAACTCATGAATATGCTGTGGGGTTTGTAACTGAGCTACATATATTAATGTCGACAACAGCAATATTTCTTTAAACCTCGAATCGTCGTAATAACAGATTTTACTGCCTTGTGCTTAAATCTGACTCATGTTTTGCGAAATAGAATGCTCCGTTTTCTCTTTAAATGTTTTGTTTCACCGGTGTCAGCTTTTGTCAGATTTGTTTTATTTTTAATTTTAACATGTGATCTTTCAATGCATGTTTTAATTGTACATAATTTTGTCGTTTGCAGTTTGATCGGAATCGCCATCTGCAAGTAACCAGGACGTGCGTAAGTTGTAGCAGGACGTAAGTCGAATATTTGGCGATTCTGTTGCTAAATTCAACTTCTCGAAAGGCTTGTTCTAGATAGGAGTAGCCAAAATTGAATATCTGTTCAATTCAGAATCGAATGTGTCGAATCGAATAGTCCTGATAAATCTAATCGATTATTCAGATCAGAAGTGCTATAATAAACAAAATAAGTTTTCTCATAAAATTAATAAAGATATTGAAATTGACATCTATTTTCCGAAATTGTATACTTTTTGATTTGTGTAATTCCGAACCCGTGGAAAATCCGAATCGAATAAATTATTATTCGCAAATCACCAATCTAATCGAATATCGGACAGTGCCGCGCCTACGGGGCGCGGGCCATTTGTGGCTCCTGTTTGACAAAAAAAATTCTTTTGAATGCATTTAATTTTTTGGGTATGATCAAAATCAAAAATAATGTGTAAAATGTTGGTAATTTTTCCAAAATTTTTCGGCAGCATCTTAACCAAAAAGTGGTTCTGGGGATAAGCTGTTATAATGCCTACAATCTAGTCCATATTTTTCATATTTTTCGACTTCTTCATTTATCCAATCTTCATAATGTATTATTTTCATATAAACTCCGGGATATTTTGATCCGCATGTATATCCACCAAATGCCGTTACACCAGCAAGGTACCATTCACACGAGGAACATCGTTGACACATGAGAGGTCCACCACTATCTCCCTTTGAATTAAAATGACGATAAAGGTTTATCGATAAATGTCGTAATTTAATAGTTCTTTTTAGATATGGACAGGTGAAGTAGGAAGTAAGGATGCCATTTTCAAGACACACCGACAAAAAATAAATATCAAAGACTCATAATAAGAAAATCGTGCTTTAGAGTCGCGTCATTTGGGAACAACAGCAAATTTTATTTGGGAAATGAAGAATTCGTCTTCAAGTTTTGACGTTTTTCTGAAGAACTGACTTTCATTTTTGCGGATTTAGAAGGTCACCTACTGCTTTTTGGGAATCTATTCCTCTGAGTTAATCTCAAGGACAGCTTTATTTTGTGATTTTTTTTGACGTTTGCCAAATACATCTGATCTTACCCTGCATGTGTCCGCTCCTCCAGATATCGCACCTGCACACATCATCTTGTTTTCATCCATATGATCGCGATGTTTTGCAGAATTTTTGTATATATTCTGACAAACACCGAAAGGTAAATGTCTTATTCTGGCTTCCCGAAGATTCGGAGATGAACGTGGTGCTAGTCCTCCTCGAGCTGTTAATCGTTCAAAATATTTGTTTTTAGTATACATCTATATTCTAGTTGTTTTTTGAAATATATAATTGTCGCCAGTATTTCACATTTGTAATCCCGGTTGTGATGTTGTTTTCCTCACTGTTAGTTGCTTGTGTGTTTTACTCTGTTGTTGCGTGGTATCAATTGTATAATAAACATCAGTCTGAACTGGACCTTAAGACATGTGGTTTTGCTTTTTGTTGTCTGATTCAGAATGGAATTCATACAATTTCGGATCAAATTTTTCGAGCTCACAATCTTTTGCCTTGCATTTCTGGACATTTTGGACGCGGTCCATCGAGGTACATGATTGACAAAATAAAATTTATGATTGCGATGGATCGTGTCAATGATACAATATATCCGATTTTCACCACTGCCATTTTTTGCATTAAATTTCTGGAAAATTTTTATTAAAATACACAAGAGTTAGCTGGCGAATCGCAACGACGAGGCGCGGTTTATTTGTGTCTCGTGATTAACAAAAAAGAAAAAATCCGATTGAAAAAGACCTTCGTCGAATTGTATCAAATCAAAAAAAATATATGTTTGAATCATCCAATTCGATTTGAATACTGAATCTAAAAGTGACCATCTCAACAAAAGCATAGATATACCGCGTGGTTTTTCTATTTTTCTCCCGGAATTAATAAGTTATTCTGGGAGTTGACTTTTTCAAGCCCATCATATCCCAACAAGGTTTCGCTTACATCCGAGAGATCAAAAGCTTTTTAATAAAAGGATATCCTATCATAAAACTTACTTAACCCCCATCCTGCAATGAAACAATGTTCGTCAACCGGTGTTTCTTCCCCGTCAGCTAAGCATAGTGGACGGACATAGTTTGTCATCGAAGCTTCTCTCGTCAACTAAAATATAATATCAGGTTAAATCGCGAAAAATTGGCGTTTTGTTGAAAAAGTATTTAGCATTGATTTAGTATACATATTTCGGTAATGGATTAAATATGATTTTTTTCAGTTAAGGCCGCACACGTTTGTGTAGGTTACGTTTTTTCTAGGGCTGTTTCATGATGACCTCACGTTTTACGCTAGCGTTAAGAAGCTGCCCTTGCATATATTCACGTTTTCCAGCGCAACCGAACGGTTTGCTATGCAAGCTAACGGAGAGCGGACATTTCGTCCGCGTACCTTGTTGCTCAAAAAGCTTGTGGCCACGATCAGCACAAAGCAATGCAGACGTGTGTTGCTTCATTCGTTTAGCTACTGGAACGCAACGCAATCCATGAAATGTAGATTCTATGATATGTGGAAACCGATAAATGTGCAGGGAGCAACAAGAACAGCGTTACGTCACATCAAAACATGAAAATCTTTTCTACTGATCATTATTAACCGTGTTTGAATTGACATCAGGAAAACTACTCAACAGATTTTCGCCATTTTCGTACCAAACTGTTAGGCGTTAAACTACTTCAAGTTGGTATTATAAACGCGCATGTTTTATAGGTTGACCGACTTCCTTTGAAACTGCTTGCTCGTACACTATCAAAATAAATTAGCCGGAGCACCATTTGGTGAGTAGGAGTCTCTGATGTGTCCTCGACTATTTCTGACTGGGTAGGTGGTCCGGGATATTAGCGTCTCACTAAAGGTTACATTGATATATGTTTTTTCCACATATATTATCCAACTGTTCATTATTTTCTCTCTGCTTTCTATAAATGATTGTCAAAACAAAAATTTCTAATTGAAGTATATGCCATGCAATTCATACCGTTAAAATAGCGACGTCGTTGCTTGGATCCGTGAAGTTTGGATGGATTGTAAAATTTTTAACAGTTATACGTTGAACTTGAGCAGATGTATCTATAGTTGCGATAGACCCTAGAACAACGTGAATTCGATGCGGAACTAAATCCCTGAAAAACATCAAATTAAGTAATAAGTATATTCTTGAACATGAAGAAGTGTTTCCAGTATTTTAGCTAAGCTTTATTATTTTTTTTTATTTCTCAATAAAAATTAGAGAATAGTCAAACCGCCATTCATAGCACTGCTGTTCTATCAGGCCAATTTGTTGGATCAATTTGCATGTTACCTGCCCTATCGTAACACCACCTACCACTTCATGAACAAAGGTTTCTTATGAACTTCAAATGAAACTTAAGATTTTGAATACAAGAACCGACCTCACTCTTAGAGAACTTATAATATAACTCACTCCAAACAATGTGCTGCTGTAAGTACGAATCTTGGATGAATAAGTGTTCCTCCACAAATTGTCGCTCTGACATGAGGTCCAAGAAGTCCTCCGATAGATTCAAGGCGAGCCTATGATGATAAGGTATATCATCTATATTGTACAATTCTTTCGACAACTCTTGTCGAAGTCAATTATTGCAGAAACATAATTTTATAAATAAAAACAACACGTTATGTGAAAATTTAATGCGTCATTTTGCAATAGCAACTTAACGTTGTAAAATGATGGCTAACAGCAAACGTAGGCATCGTCAGGAAAGCGCCGCAATTTTGTGGGAGCGAAGCTACATAGAAGCCTCGGTTAGAAGTTCAAAAGGGGTAATTTGTGCAATGTAAATTAATCATACGTTTTAAGACCCTCCGAAAACTTTATTCCAACCTTTGAACTGTGTTAAAGTTGTGTCAAATTTCATGGTATTTCCAAGTTTTTACGATAAAACATGAATGCCAATAGTCTACTATTGCACTGGTATCATTATACTTCAACAAGGTAAAGAAATGACTACATATACCACACATGGGTACATGCAGTGTTCGGTACTCAGAGAGTAAATACAATTCATTGATTTGCAAATGTAAATGTCCAAAATGTCACTTTTTCTTTAAAATGTATGATTAAACGGAAAGTTTCATTGGGGATTAACCTACCATCCATTTGAAACGACCAACTGGAGACACTCTTCCACCGACAATCATAGTCCGCATTTGTAAGTTTTGCCTTTTTGCCTGAAAAGGGTTAGGCACTGAATCGGATGCGAATTTCCGATTTTATGAACCTTTGTGAAATCTTATTTGCAATTTTTAATTTTTGTTGATTAAGGTAAGTGGGAAAATTAAGCAGAAAATTGTGAAACTTTTTGTTTATTTTGTTGTTAGGCGACTAGTATTTTTTATATTTATTTCTTTTTATTTCCGATTTCAGCAAAATAATTTCATTACAAAGGTTGGATAACAACAGGTCTTAAATACTTGAAAAGGAAAAGTTATCTAAGTAACTGAAACAAAGAATGAACAACTCCACAAGTGCATTTTATGAAGAACAATTTCAATCGTCCAATGGTATGCTTAGCAAAATACCCAAGTATCAAACCTCCAAAACTAATATTTATTCATTTTAAGCCAGATGTCACAATAAAATGTTGGAAGTGGAACGTCATGTGGACATTCGACGCAAATTTAACCTTTAAGGTTTTTGGTATGAGCGTATTTTTGTCGCCACAGTAATTATTTTGATATAGCATGAATATATTTTTATAAAAATTGTGATTTCAAATATTGATTGTTGGCAGTGGCGGCGAAAGGAAGAAGTCTCGAGAGTGGTTAAATATTTCAATTCTTCGCTTCAAAAATATTTCAATTCTTCGCTTACCATCCAAGGGAATTGCTTCGGGGCACTAACCACTCCGCCAAATATTTTTTTTTGAGCCCGAAAACATTGCTTCTCAACAGATTGATCGCAACATTGTGTGTATTGACTCCCGTAACGATAATCAGCGATTGTGGCGCAGTTTTCTGAAAAATATTACCAAAATACCGGAAAATAGTTACTATTTATCGAAATCTTCAAAACAATAAGGTTTCATCAGCCTAGATTTTGTATTATTTTTACACTTTGATCCTGTAGGTACGGACTTTAGAATAGTCCTAACGTATTTCCTGCGTGTCGTAAGAGGCGACTAAAAGGAAGCAAAGATATGGTAGATGGATTTACTATCGCTCAGGGCAGATACCACTCACTGACGGTTCAATTCGGTTCAAAATGTTTTTAAATTCAAAATTTATATTGGCCCAATATGGGGTGTTGATGGAACGCACCGAGAAGATGCGATTCATCAACAGCCCATATTGGCAAAAACCTCATCAATATGGCATTTTAACTTTGGAAATATGCAATTACTGCAAATGAACAGTAAAATTACTATAGTTTTGTTACAGTATGCGTAAGGCTGAGCAAAACCAAATAATTCAAAATTCTAATCTGATACAGACAATTTTTTCTAATC
This sequence comes from Styela plicata, assembly GCA_963675895.2. Classification (NCBI taxonomy): domain Eukaryota; kingdom Metazoa; phylum Chordata; class Ascidiacea; order Stolidobranchia; family Styelidae; genus Styela; species Styela plicata. Next base: position 20,670,902 of record OZ023140.1, read on the forward strand.
GGGAAAGAATCTCTGCTTCCGTATAAATAAAAAATACATCTTTTTAGTAAAACAAATTGTGTTTATTAAGGGAATTAGGAAGTACTATACGAATTAATAACATTAAAACTTTTAAGCAATGTATTTTCAATTCATGCTACATTTCTGCGAGAGTAGATATTTTTATATTTTGATAAAAAAAGGGATTTTGGTCTGTTTTAACCGAAATTGATTGCATTTTGTCGCTAAAAAGGAAAAAATCACTTCACTCCACAGGCTTTTGTTCCTGTTAGCGATTCACGATTGAGTCAAACAATTTCTCAGCAATTTGATTTGTGTTCTAATAGATGATGCGAGAAATGATAGCACATTTCATGATTTTGATAATAGAGGTAATTTGTAATGGGAAAAGCGGAACATTTGCATGGGAAATAAGTAATTCGATTCGAAAAGAATTATTCGAATCAAATTTGAATTTTCAATGATTCAATTCTACCCAGCTCTACTAACCATGTTTAAGTAAAAACTAGGATGACATCGCTATAGTGCAAAAAGTCCCATAGATGCAAGAATGAAAACTCATGGACGATCTTAAAATACTGACTGTAAGGACATCTGTGCATTTTGCAATCTCTATATTGTCTCGGACAGATCGACCTGTCCCATTCAGGGCAAGATTTGATTAAAAGTTGAGTTCCTCCTCCACACGTTTTTGAACATGCTGTCCATTCGTCAAATGGTATTGCTCCCTCTGAAATGAATTTGAGAAAAATATTGGAATGGGCGCATTCGGTAAATGGGAACGCAAAGTTCGGAATCGGAAATTTTCCGCGCCTTAACGGCGCGATCCATCAGTGACTAATGCTTAAAAAAATTTAATGAATGGCAATATTGGTTCTGTACATTCTGAGGTATCGTCCACGTTGGTTTGACTCTTGTGAGAGATAATTACCGGGATAAGAAAAGTAGGCACCTCGACATAAGGGCAGGGCTCCATTGTTTATTCATGCCTCGTTCCATGGCCTATTTGAATATTTAGCCTCAGGTACTAAAATCTTATTTTTGAACTTTTAGGCTGTTTCACCCTCTTAGTCCAGAATTTCGTCTGCGGCGCTTTTATAACGTCATAATTCGATAACTGAAACTTTTCAAATTCTAGCCCTTTTCAAGGTCAGAACAACACTGGTAGGACTGATTACCATTTGCACTACCGACCGTACTTTTTATTGTCATTTATTTTATCTGATAACTTATATGAAAACGGTCACTTATATGTGAAAGGGCTAGCTATTCAAAAATTTCCTGACGTTATATGTTTTGTTGAATCTTCAACTATTCTCAACTTACCAACACATTTTGGAAGTTCGCATGGAGCGATCTTCAAACTGCTACCAACACATTGATCAGGCACTTTGCATGCTCTGTTCCTAGTTCTTGTTCCATTTCCACACGTTACACTACATTTCGACCACTCATTCCACGCATTCCATTCGGCTAAGTGATAAAAATATTAAAGTATTAGTCTGTTAGTGTAGGTTGGTATAGTGATACATAGGATTTCACTGTGACAAACTTGCAGTTAACATAACTTGACATAACAGTTAACTCGACATACTGTTGAGGGTCATGCTATGCATAGTCGGTCTATTGATCGAATTATACGAATCGATCCAAATAGAAACTGGAATGCTGTGGGCTAGCGATGTAAATACAAAACTTCTCTACGAGAATTTTTCGTAAAAAGATAGAACACTTCTGGTTTGCAAAAAATATTTTATAAGTAGTCATAGTATATAAATAGAGTGGTATTTAGTTTTTTAGTTATTGTCCTTCTAAGTAAGAGTGGGCAAAACTGAATCATTTGAAATTCGGAATTAATTTTTTCGAATCGGATCGCATCACTAATTTCATGTAAAAAACAATTCTCCCTTTGTTACTATTACAACTTGTCTCCATTGTGAAAATCAAGAAATTTATAGTGTATTTCCAATTCACACTCCATGCCTAAGAGCCGCAATTTTCATATTTTAACGACAAAATATAATCGATTTAGGTCAAATTTAATCAAAATCGATTGCATTTTGTCGGTAAAATGAAAATTCCACTTTATTTATCAAGTTTTTGTTCCAATAAATTACTCACGATTGATTCGAATGAATTTTGCTTCGAATCGATTCGAATCACCTAATTGAATTGCCCAACCCTACTTCAAAGGAAGAAAAATGCTTACAGTCAGGAATATTACGGGCAAACATATTTTGTTAAATAAGAGTCGCAGAGGTAACAAGTTTAAAACTTGAAAAATATGCAATCTGTGATAATGGCACCATCATTCTTGGTAAAATCAGGTTTGTTCTTTAAAAAACTAAACTCACGACATGGCTTTGATGCTGTACAAAACCCCTCCTTTGTTTTGCTTCCCTTACATTGTCCCATTAAACATTTCCTTGATTTTGATCGACTTCCCACAGTGGGGCCACACGTCACCGAGCACGGACTCCAATCACTCCAATCTTTCCATATTCCTACAAAATAAAAGTCTTTTTTGGAGAGTTTCAAAAAAATATTTTAAATTTTGCTTAGCGTGGACCAAAAATAGCATTCCAGGTAATAAAAATGGAAATGAAAGAAAAAGAAAAAATTAACTATAAATCAAGTAAAGCCTTCAAATTAAAATAGTTCGAGAAGGTTTATGAACCTCTTTGATAAAAAACGCTGCATTGGATATCAAATGAACTCCATATGCGAACCTAATGAAGAGATTCATACCAAAGAAGCGGTTGTTACGACTGTTTGCTATTGTTCGTTTTGTTTACTGCGACTACGCGAAGTCAATTCATGAGCTACAGCGTGTGTGACGTCATATTGCTGTTCTTGGGCATGTTCAGACAAGTTACCCGCAAAGCGCATCGATGTCGATTCTGGAAGCGCATTTTATCAACTTGCGCTTTGATTTTGTATTGTGAGACAGCTTTCGCCCTTATTTAGTGTTTAATGAGTGCGATTTCTTGTTAGTTAGGAGTTTGTTTTCGGTTAGATAGTTTTCTTTGTGTTTTCAGGTTAGAATGTTTTTTAATATTTACTGGTTAGACTTTCTGGAAACACTTTACTTAAATTAATATTTTGATATTTAGAACTTTATCTAATCGATTCTTGGTTGTTCAATTTTGGGAAACCCACTTCCGGCTTCCCACTTGGACCACTAGACAAACTATCCACTGGGATGGGATACCCATTTCGCTGTACTACCCACTTCGGTAGTCATTTAAGTTCACTAACAACTTGGAACTATTAACTGCTGGATTTATTGTTTGCAACACTGCTGTTTACTCGTAACGAGTTCACCATTATTTTCACCGTTTGATGTCTCGTCATTTCTAATATAACACCTTTCAAGAACAATTTTGACTGTGTTTCATTGACTATTTTGAGATAGACAGTGGGATTTTCCAACAAACAACTTAGGATTTTATGTGGACAAAAAGCAAAAGGCTTGGAGTCAATGGTTTTATCCTGAACATATTTACTGCTGTAACGCGCCCCCAAGTCTCCAATAGCGGTAGATGGTTTAATCACCCCCCAGGGCTTCAACAACTGCACTGTAGTTTACCATGGTTGCTCATTTCTGTATTCAAGGTTTTCCGCGTAGAGTGCAGCTGCTGTTACTTTTTGTAGTAGCATTTTGACATTTGAGTGGCCGTTAGTTAACTCTCTTTAGGCGCTGCTTCGGGTCTTGCTCAGAATAAACCTCTATAAAAAGGTAATGTATTCTCGGGCTTGTATATTTTGCCTGTATATTAGTTCGTGTGTGTAATAAGTGGGCACGACGGTCTAGGGGTTACATGTTGGCATCGCAGGTTTAATATCTCTGGTTCGAGTCCCTACGAGTCCGGTTCGTTAATCCATGCCCACCACTCAGGTTGTAATAACATGGTTAGGCTAAAACGAACCGAAAAAAATCATACTTTTCCAATACCTTTTCCAACTCTAACCCTGTCCATCTATAAGTGAGCACTGCTGTGCCTTAGTCAGAGAGATCCATTCCAAGAAGTGGCTATAAAAAAGAGGCGACCAACAAGAAATCAGGAAAGCCGTAAAATGGTTTTGTCTGCACCCAGGACAGATACTACTCCTTCACTCTACAATTGCAATCGTTGGCTTTAAAAGGATCTACATTTTGTCTGTTCTTATATAAAAATTTTACTATAACTACTTACCTTCGGGTCCTTCATCATTACACCATCCACATGATTTTCTACATCTCGTTAAATAAAACGTAGCATTCTGATTGCATTGTTTTTGCGTTAACTTGGCACAATTTGCATAAGGTGCTCTGTCGACACATTCTTTTGCTAATGTGTAAAAAACATCTTCATATTAATCATTTAAATTTTCATTTATATCAGTGAGGTGGGAGGAGAATGTCGAGATAAGGGGCATCGTTTCCAATAGTAGTATAGAGTCATCCAAACTATATATTTGACTAAATAAATTAAATATATACTGTCGAAGTTGAAGCGTGAGATATTTATTATACTGAATTCTATTTGACAATTTTGTTGGAGATATGGACTGGTTTGTATATTTCGTATATTAATAAGGGCTGATTGAATATTTTATTTAACGTCCAAATGCTTCGAAATTCCTTTTAGATCATGTTCTGCTATAGCAAATCCCAGTTTGAAATCATTTGGCCGAACATGTTTTGTTAAGTATGATGTCACTGATGCACCGCGCTGCCAAAGCACAATTTAGCTGTGGTACATGCCTGCCAAAATAAAATTTCTGATGTGGTAAATCGCAATGAACAAGACACCGAAAGTGTTATTGAGTAAATATAGACAGTTATGTTTCATTGCCTAAACAATTTTTTGACGGGATTAGATTAGGTATTGCTAGGTAACCTGGTCACACTTTCTTAGCTAGATTGAAACATTGATAGAAAACTAGGCAAACTAGGGAATCGTCTTCTGCATTTAAGACAATTTTAATAGATTTGAACGTTATTAGTCCAAAAATTCTATCTTAAAAACTTTTTTTAAAAAAAAAATATTCACCTAGTTTTTATACTACGAATCTATATTTTTGAACCAGGTACCTGGTTGAGATTGGAGTCAATTTATCTATTTTACCCAATAAATTTACCCGAAAAACTTCATATAGAAAACTCGGTAGTAGGTATATCCTTGAAACTAGGTATTGGAAGAGTATTTTTAACATGAAGCCGGTAACCTAAACATTCTAGGTATACTAGGTAATTTCGTTAAAAAGGCTTTTACAAACGAATCAATTTTCGCACATTTCGTAGAGTCCCACCATCATAGGTATGTTCATATGGGTTTTGACTATCCTCCATCATGCCTTTCCTAACCCTATGCTAATGAGAGGGCCTACCTTGGTGGTGCGTTCCATCAAAAGTACCTAATTGGTCTAAATAGCCGATTTTATAGCTTCATTTCAAGATTACTGAACAAAATTACTGTAAAACATTGGTAATGCCACTGCACATATACCACTATTTTCTGCCGATACCAATCCTCTAGAATGAGCCGATACTGACATCACCAATACTCAAAAGTTCCTAACACAATAATTCGTGTCGCAACAGCTTGTGTTTTCAATCATTTTGTGAAAGGCATCGAACGAACTTAAAATTAGTATTAAAAACGCTTGTCGTTGACTTGGTGTGTGTAGCTTTTAGAATGTATGTATGTTGTATGTAGAATGTAGCTTGGAATATTTGAAGCATGTGCATTTTTTTAGGTAATAGTTTGAGTTTGATACCATATTGCCGTATTGTGTATGTCTCTGCTTCTATTATATGTGTTATATCTGAATCTAGCATAAAAACCCATAAAAGTCTACACTATGTTAAATGTACAGTAAATTCACTGCTTATTTCCAGTAATTGCATAGTCCTAAAACTATTTTAAACCGGCTGTTGATGAGAAAAATGCCAACCACCTTGGCTGTGCGTTCCATCAACAGCTCAAATTGGCAAAAGAGGCGTTTTTTAATTTTATTTTAATATCATCGAATAGAATTGTAATTAAAGAACATTAATTTTATTCCACATTTGTTGCAGTGTATACTTTTTTTGCTCTCAAATGAGCAAGAAAAAGAAGTACATGGAAACAATTTGCTCATCTTTTTCACCACTTAGCAGTCAGAATAGTTGCTTTTTGCAGTAAATAGTTGAATGTATTGTTTAATGGTTTATATGTGATTTTGTTTTTGCACATTCTGCAAAGTATCGGAGGTATCGTCCATTTTGTTCGGATTACAGAATATTGAAGATATATCCAAGATGAGTGAAGCCAAACCTTTGTAAAATCTCCGAATTCAATTATCCACTGATCCGCAATGTCATAATCACAAACGAGATCCGAATGAAACCAAACAAAAGCAACCAAAAAGTCACACAATTGGTCTGGAAACTAGGAATCTCTGTCTGTACTTTCGAAACGTCGACGGTATAATATAAATCGTTGTATCTTCACCAGTTGTGCATTTATTCTGTAAATACTTTGGAATAACCGGGCAACTAACCGCTATGAACAATGGCTCTTGCGTTGAGAGCGACTTCCAGTTATACCAAATTCCTCGTAAATACAATAGTACTCTATCCGAAAAAATGTGAAAACACTCTTTGTTAATTAAGTATGAGTCACTGAAAGATTGCGTCGATTAGACGCGGTCTATCTGTGGCTCAGACTTGGCAAAAATTTGTTTCTGATTGGGCGGGTACGATTTTCTCTAATTCTCTTTATGTAATATTATTTTGATCTTGACCTCGCACGGCGGGCACGGTATTGTTCCCGCAATAACCCCTAAACAGTCACGAAACACAAAATGATACTCACATTCCGAACACCAGCCGCAGGAGAGATCACACTTTCTTTGTAATGAAATGATTGTTTTTTCTTCATCGCAAATATCAAATTCTTTGATAACCGCACAGTGACCAAATTTTTTTGTGTCTATACATTCAACTGTGTGCAAATGAATAAAATAAGAACTGCGTACTAATACATGAGTTTGTTTACTTAAAGCATAGCCGGAAGCAGCGTTTAAAAGGAATCGCTCAACGGCCACTTAATGGCAATGTGTTAATGCAAAACCTAGAAACGGCGACTGCTTCTTGAGTGAAAACATCCCACACAAAACTGAATTATTATAGTAATGTGCAGTGAGTGGTATCTATCTTCCCCTTATCACTTCTTTTTTTCTTTTTAGTCGCCTCCTACGACACGCAGGGTAATTCCAAAGCCCGCACGTACATAACCAAGCTGGAGAGTAACGACGAGTTCAGGGGTGGGTATCCCGAAGCATACATTATTGCAATTACTTCTAAATCGGACACAGCACGAACAAAAAATGCAAAATAACGAGAAATATTTTAACAAATAACCGCAATCTATTTATTTTTACTTTCTGTCCAAATTATTTGTTCGATTCGGGAAAATACGTGAATTGAAAGTACATCAATACGTAGTTTGCTAATAATATTATGAGTGAAATTATAGCTAATGATAAAGGAGGCGCGAATCGGTCATATCAAATCCGTGAATTTTTTCCTTAGGCGGGATCCTCAGCTGACACGCGTCTAGACGGATCTAAACTCGCAGAAAGAATAAAACTTTCAGATTTAATCGGGAAAGTTATATGCTATAACTTTCAATAAGTTGATAAATGAGTAAATATTATTGGAAAAAACGAAACATTTGGTAATTATACGGAGTTCGATCCGATTCGAATTGGAAATAATTTAGTGTTGCCCAACAATATGGACGACTATTCATCGTTACGACCATATCGGTATCGAGACTTCAAATAAAAATCGTACTCGACCCGTTTAGCTTTGTAAGTAGAGCTGGGCAATTTGATTATGTGATTCGAATTGATTACTTTCAAATCTGTGTATGCTGATATTTTCAATTCGTAACTGTATATTTCTTATTTATCATGATGGAGACAATAATAGTGATTGTAAAAATTGGATATTTGATATTTTTATGGAATAAGTGATTCGATCCGATTCGAGAAAATTATTCGAATCATACTCGGTCAGAACCGAATCACTAATTCCATATAAATAACAAATATCTCATAAAAATCAAGAAATCCATAGTTACGAATTGCTAAAATTAGCACAGACAGTCTTAAAGGCCCTGTGGGTAAAACCTAACGTATTTCCTGTGTTTCGTAGGAGGCGACTGAAAGGAAGCAAAGAAGTGGTATATGGCACCAACGCCCAGGGAAACCACTTACTGCACCTTAAAATGGTGGTTCGGTTGCATTTGAGAGGTTTTCCGTTTAAAGTGCTGTTTCTGGTACTACATCTTTTAGTCGCCCTTTGCTATTAAGTGGTTGTTACTTGGTTCCTTTTAGACACTGCTTCCAGCCTTGCTCAGAGTGAATTTCAAAGAAAAAAAATTCAATTCACACTCCATGTCTAAGAGTTAAATTCTCGTTTTCGTATGTTGTCTCTGAAGCTCATAAGACACGAATAAAGTAACGAACTCTGCTTTGTAAAAACTAACCTGCGTCGGGTTCGTCGCCATAGTCCTTTCTCTGGGCTCGTACAGTATCTTTCATAAAAGTAATAAACAACAATATAAAAACATTCATCAGTAGCTTGTTAATTAATTTAGTCATAATTATATGCGTAATCTGTAACATAAAATTTTATTAATCAGCTGTAGGTAAATTACAAAAAGATATTTGGCACAAAAGGCTTCGTTAAGCATGGGTCACTGAAATGACGTTGGGCATTGGGAGGTTTTGCTTAACAACTGAACAAAAATACGCGCCGAAGGCGCATGAGAATTTTGGATCATTATGCAATAAACAAATTCGAAAAGACGAAAAACCCGATTAAATGACGCCCAAAATTGAAAAGGATAAAAATGAAAAATCTGGAGTATCTCTTAATCGCGTTCTAATTTTAGCAAATTTATTGGCCACCTTTATTTTGTATTTGGAGGTCAAGGGTCCGAGGCCCAGAAATAGCCCTTTGAAGGCCTTCTCTTGACCCCTGCCGAGAAATTAATATAGCACTCAAAAAACTGATGGAGACATAAAATTGTCTACCTCCTACATGATGAGCTGACATAGAAGCTTGTACAGACGCTTTTTGATCGGACTTCGCAAGTAGTCAATAATAATACCCATCGTGTTCTATAGTATATCTGTTAGCCTATAGCTTGAATGAACACAGTGTTCTAACTAGTGCTTATATTTATCAGACAGATACTATCACGGCCTAAATTTTGATAAAAATAGATTAAGTATACCAATCGCTCTAATATAAGTTTGGTAATAATTAGCCACAGGCGAAAATTTGTTTTTGGTGTGATGCTTGCTCATATAAGCGAAATGGCCTCAAGTGTTTGACGTTCATTCACACACTTACCGGTGCTAAATTATTACGGTATAGGGCAAAATGAGTATTTTTTGATATGTTTAACGCTAATATGACATCGTAGGGTATTCCCAAATCTCGAGAGGCTGTTTCAAATAATGTCGTCACAGTCAGAGTGTTGGTGCGCGCATGTTTTGTTAGGCGTGGGACAGTGATGGATCGAGCCGTCGAGGCGTGGTTTGACAAAATAAAAACCTTTTTCGGAATTTGTTAGTTTGAGCTCACGGCGAACAGATACTGAATGGTGACTACTTTTGGTTAGGAATGTTTTGATATTTACGCTTTCGGTGACCTGAATACCACAAAAAGGCATTGTCATTGCCCGCATGCATCCATGCTTTGATTTATCGTCGTACGCTTTTATTGCCACCTCACAGTACCAAGTGTACGATATTACATTACATCGGAATTAGTATTGGTACTTCTAGTTAAAAGTACCTAGTTTACCTAGCATATTTAGTTTACCGAATTTATTTTTAAAATGCTTTTACCTAGTTTCAAGAATTTATAATATTACCTAGTTACTTATTTTTTACCGAGTTCTTTGTGTTTGGTATTTTACCTAGTTAATTCATTAGGTAAATATTAAAAGAGGTAAATTTAAATACTTTACAACTGGTATAAGAAACTAGGTAAATCATATTTTCAATATAAAAAGCTTCCAACCCAGACTATTTGAAGATAAGAACCATCACTGTTCAAATCTATGAAAAATGTCTTAAATGCAGCCAATCGACATTTACCTAGTTATCATAGTTTTTAATCTGGGTACTACCTAGCTTTGAAAGTGAAATCAGGTTACCTAGTAATACCTTACCTAGTTTTGTGTTTTTTTTTTTTTGTTTTCCTACACCTAGTTCAAGAAATAACTAGATTGCCATAACTAATCGGAGTCGGCAGAAAAATAACCAATGTTATTAGTGATCGCTTGCCGATCATAAAGTGCTTAAAATGCACGGGAAATTTAGAAAAAATTACGCAAAATGAATAACCAGCAGGTAGTTTCTTATTACGCAAGAATAGCGATATTTATATTAAGACGGCAGTTTCAATACATTCAGTCGTTCTCAACTTTCTATATTAAGTAGATAATGATCATATTCGAATACGTGAAAACGGTGATTGACAGGGTTAGTCAATTTTACTACGAATAAAGATTAGACAAATTTTGATCATGTAACTTCGGATCGTTGGTGATCAGTTGTAGGGCCGCATGCCAATGTTGTCAATAATTATTATACTTTCTGTGTAAGACACATTTTCTCCATGTTTCTATCTTAATACTGGCGTGTAACACCACGACTGTCATTATATTTTTTCAATAAATATCTAAAACACCACTGTCAATTTCTCCATCCAATTAAAACACTAGATAAGCTACGATTACCAGGTCACGTGACGTTTTCGGTTCCTGGCTTTTCTATAAATATTAGTAAACGCCGGGTGTTGCATTGGTTCATCTTTGACCAAATCACTTGTGCGCGTACACTGAAACATACACAACCCGCGTGTACCAACCAACTACTTTAATTCAGATGTACCAGCCAAATTGACAGCACCGAAACTCACTCGGAAATATTTCGTGCACAGGATGTTTTTGGTAAGCTTGAATCCCTGATCGATCTGTCTGCTCGGTATCTTGGGATAGCTACAACAAAATATATTTTTGCTTGTGTGATTCCAATTTTATCCCAATTATCTTCTTTTCTATTTGTTCCTGATAAGTTTATTTCGTAAGAACGGTACGCGACATATATATTTACGACTTTTAAAATAATACTTTCAAAGAAATGAAGTTCCGTCTCTTCGAAAAAAACAGGTATGTTGCATTCCACTTTACGCGGTTTTGTCGTCTGACACCGACCATAAACCTTCTACTGTACATAGTTAGCATGATGAAGGAACTTCACTGCGATGCATATTGCCCATCGAACATAATATATGCTCTCACTTTTTGCAGTAGCATGTATGTACAATTAATTGTTTATTAACTGGATTTTGATACTAAACGCCACATCAGACCTCACACGATGAATAGACAGACCATGTGATTAAATATAAATTTACTTAAATTAAAATTTCAATATTGCAACCTAATATTACATATATATAATTATACGAAAGATACAGTGGAATATAAAGTGAAATCAGGTTGTAAAACATTGCAGCAGTTGATTGATATTGAGCATAGATTGTCAAAAAAGAAATTTAATTTCTATCACTCAAGCGACAATAGCGCATCAAGTATCCAATTTTTGTATTGTTCCTTTTCCGCCGTCCACAATGATAGTGTCACCTAAAAACAAAAAATGCAATTCGAGTCAAAAAGGTGTTGTCAAAAAAACAATAAATGGGTTAGCTTTTTTTAAACAAATGTGAATAAAGTACACTAATAATATCAACGTTAAACTTCCTAGTAGTGTTGACAATTCTAGGTAAAAGGAGCTAGTATATCTGGTACTTTGATTTGGGTACTATTTAATTACCTAGTTCAAGAAACTATACAGCTACACGGTAAATTAAGTAAGGTAAGGTATAAATTAAATTAAAAATGTACGAAATGCAGAGATATTGTTAATTCAGTTTACCTGGTTTCTAACCAAAAAACATCCTAGTTTTGAACGTGGAACTATAGGTTGGCAAATTATTGCACAAATTATGGAGACTGTCAAAAATTTCAATCCCCAATACCTGTTTTTAATAATTGAGTTGCTCTTTTCGCGCTAACTACACACGGCAACCCGTATTCTCTCGCAACAACAGCACCGTGAGATATCAATCCTCCGATTTCTGTAACTAATCCGGACACCAATGGAAAATAAGGACTCCATCCAACATCGGTCGTTCTGACTACCAATATGTCACCTTGCTGCAATAAGGAAAAAGTTACCTGTCAAAAATTTTATTTCGTCAAGCATCAGTTGACCGCGTCTCATCGACGCGATCCATCAGTCCCCTCGAACAACTTAACAAAATATGATTTGACAATCTTTTTCATGTTGGGAACAGCGCCTCATTGGCGCAATCCATCAGTGGATCAAGCTTAACAAAGCATGTTTGTGGGAACTTCACTTGATTGCAGTTTTACTATTAAAGAGAAAAGCTCAGCCGAAGCATAGCAAGTTATTCATAGAACGCGTAGATAAACATGTTTATCGTCATCCTCAATCGTCCTTTCTTTCGCTTTCCGTATGAGACAAAATCCAAATCAGAATATTTTTCAATATTATTTTGCATGTTTTTTTGACAAACGGGCGAAACTGTCAAATGTTTATTTTTCGGCTAGGACCCACCAACTAATAAGTGATCTTGGACAACTACTGTGTGTAATGTACGCAATTTAAGAACCGCTAAGGAACAATGCATTTGTAGCTCGTGCTTAAAAACAGCAGTTTAATAGATTCAAATAACATCTTATTTATTAGGTATTGATTTTAATTTGCCAAGTTTGAGTCACAGAGGGACCGCGCTTCGACAGCTCGATTCATCAGGAACTCGTGCGTGACAAATGTTTTCTGACTAGGGTAAAATCCAAGCACTACCTTAATCTGATTGGCATCGTCCAATGATAACGTGACCCGCGCCGTTCCTTTGACAATTCCATGACTCACAGGAAACCCTTGAATTTTTAAACTTGTTCTGTTGATTTCATTATCATTCTCATTCAACTCAATTGGACTAACAGGAATTTGGACAGAAAAATCGTCGAAAAGAAGTTCCATAGCTTGACTGTGAGCTCTTCGTCGACGAAGTGCCCTGACAAAAAGATTAAGTGAAACGTCAAATATGTTTAGATTTCCTAACTACCATCATTTGAATATCGTAAAAGAAAACCGAAAGGGAACAGAGAAGTGGTGAATGGGTCTATCAACGCCCACTGCGCTAGCCCACTACACTTAGTCTCATAGGGCCCCGCAAAAAAAGGGGAAAGAGGAACCAAAAGTAACATATTTTTAGGGATAGATGAAAATAAACTTGGGCTCTCCTAGTCAGAATTAAATCGCCTAATCACGGTGTTAAATATGAGTCACTGATAGATCGCGCAGAAATGAATATAAATAAGAAGATTAAATTTCACAAAACGAGTTAAATGTACACTTATTTCACTGGTGATAGAATAATATAAATTGACGAACCTTGTAACTAGTTGGGCTGATCTTGTCCTCAATAGTTTTCCAATTTCTCCATGCGTGAGGAAGAACATCAAATCGCTGTCGGGAAGATATTCCTAAATGAGGGAATGTCAATGAATCATTCTAGCGTACCCTTCCATGTTTTATGCGGAAAATATAAAAAGTAAAGGAAAAAATTTTACTGGTTTAAAAAATAAAAAATGATTAGTTTGGAAGAGACTTTGGACAATCTTGGAGAGGTAGAGTAGAAAGCATCCTAAACATAAATTGAGGAAAAAATGGTAGTAAGTTTTGATTTTTCCTCTTTGTGCACATCATAACCTCATAGCTGAAAACGAAAAAAAAAGAGACACAGAGTTGTTGCTTAGCTATAATATATTATTATGCAATACAACATGAGAGACGAAGTTATTCATTCTTTTGTTACAAGTTAATCCTTGATGGCTTCTTTAAATTTGGCAAACGTGGTAGACCAAATAATGAACGTAGGCGTACTCAGGTAGAAAAAGGCCACATTATGTAGGTAAATACTTGAATTATCATTTTACTTCTTTTTCCATCAGGTTAGCAAGATTCCAGTAAGCTTTTTTGAACTTGTCTCCGATATCCACAGCTTTTGATTTTCCCCATTCACGAAAACCTACTGATCTTCGAGCTCGTGGTATTGCCCATTTCAGTAGAAATCTAAAAGCGTGATAAAACAGGTCCCACAGGCTGCATTTACCCTAATTCGCATCACTCGTATGCTGGAGTAGACCAGGAATTTATATAGTGAATAACGGACATGTTGTAAGACATGATAAAATGTAAATTGAAAGCTGGTAAATCTGGTTCGAAGCAGTACCAAGTGTACCAATTTCCTATATATGTTTTGTCATACGTGGGTTACAGAGGGATCGCGACGTGAAGGCGCGGACCATCTGTAGCTCATGTTTGGCAAAATGCAATTTCAGATTAGGTGAGCTATATATTATGAACAGCATTGACAACAAAAATACGGCGTTCTGTGCATGTAGAATAAATTAAACATATAATTACTTCACTAATGCTGAAACTGGTGTCTTTAACTTCTTGATAACTTCTTCTGTGGATGTATATTGTTTGGGAGGTCCAGTCACATAGGTTTTCACCGATGTCTGAAAAACATTTGGTTGTAAGTTGACAATACCGTATTGCCTTCATTAACTTTATTGTTAGTTTTCTATACCAGTAGAGTACGATCATATTTGGTCCCTAAAACTCTCAAAGAGTATGTTAGAGATCATCGAGCATTTTTACTACTAAAATAGAGTAGGCGTTATTGAAATCTCGATAACTTAAAATGTTGAAAGCAACACTTTATATAGAAACCTATACTGACGACAGATTGACAGTGATTGAACCCTTTGGATGCAGCTATTATAGAATTGCTCCAACGTATCTATTGCGTGTTATAAGAGGTGACTAAAAGGAAACAAGAATGGTGGATGATTTCACTATTACCCAGAGAAGATATCACGCACTGTACTCTACTATTCAGTAACTTAGTTCTGCTCGGAATGCGGATGCACTTGACTCTCTATGAAGAACTTGAAATCTAGTTGTAGTTAAATTTGGTAGTCGCTCCTTGACACGTAAATGGCACTCAATTGGTTCTTTTTACTTTTTATTAATTATAATGAATTTGAATAAAAATTAAAAATCATGTTAAACAATTTTAAATTGAACCACTGCTTACTTGCAAAGAGATTCCTAGTTTAACAGGATCATCAGCCCATGATTTTTCACGAAATTCTGCTTCTCTTATGCATCGGTGTCCACAATTTTCCAGGAAGAGTCTGAATGAATCTCCAGCGTCATTTTTGGAGTTAACTAGCCAGTCAATTGCATCCTAAAAATAGGGGGATTTAAGATGAAATTTTGTTTTAAAATTATAAATGAAATAAAAGGAACATAATGTGTGCAATAAAAGTTCCCTTAATTGATAGTAATAATGTTTTGAGTCATGCTCGGCAAAACA
Source organism: Styela plicata (assembly GCA_963675895.2). Lineage (NCBI taxonomy): Eukaryota > Metazoa > Chordata > Ascidiacea > Stolidobranchia > Styelidae > Styela > Styela plicata. The sequence goes on from OZ023140.1 coordinate 20,686,437, forward strand.
AAAATTGACGCCATGATATTACGGATTTGGTAGATCTTTATAAAACACAAATATTGCTGATTACAGTTCAGTTAATATGAAATTTTCAGATGGAAAATTTACACTGTAGCAAACATGCAGTAAAATCGTCGATCTTTGACTGTAATTTTATTCGACTATTTTGAAATAAAACAATTGAACCGACTTTTTCGGCCAATTATGGGCTATCTATCAATAGAACGCGTCTGCTGAGGCGCGATTCATCAACAGCGCATATTTGGCCTAAATATAATCAACAGGCGATTTCAAATTTTGAAAATGAACAATTACTACAATTACGACGTTAATTTATTGTACTTTTTTCACTGTTTAAGTACGTAATAGAAATATGAGTCTGAAAACGATCTCATATTCAAAGAAATATAGGTTTTGGGCCGAATTTTATGAACTGATATTTGAACAAAAAGATTTGTATTCTACTATTGTTTTGAAAAAAATGAAATAAAATTGCTATACTTCTGGTGACATGTTGATGAACTTTTCTTTATCATCGCTCTCATATATGTGTTTTGCTGTTTTTCTTAACAATGTAGGAGCATCGGCAGATACAACATTTTCACATGATGATAAAATTGTTGCCAGATCCGAGAAGTGTTCTTTCTCCCATTCTGTAATGTAAAGTGTTTGAGAAATATCTATTCATCATAGCAAAGAAGTGTATAAAATCTTACTTTGGTCAATCCCGTTTTTTTAGGAAAATGGGAGAGCTATAGGACCAATTACAGTTAACTTATTTGTCTATGAGGGACTACTGGATTAGGATATTTCTCAGAGTGAGAAAGAGTGACAATGTATGATTTATAATAATGATTGTGTGAAAGTCGGGGAAATTCACTATTTCACTTTTGAATCAAACTGCCCAAGCAGTATTTTTGTTAAAAAAGTAAAAAATGTCTGTAAACTTTTTGTCTTTGAAACGATGGAGACTTACTCAATTTTCCTTCTGACAAAACCCTCATGAGAAGTGTACTTGATATTCCTGATGCTGCTGCATACATTATATAAGCAATCCAACTTTCCAGATAGTACGGTATAATGTTGCCGGATATAATCCTGAAAATGAACATAAAATTATTTTGGAATCGATATTATACTTTTTTTCGATTCTCTTAATTTATCCCGTGAATATGAGGAAACAGGTATAATGTTGAGATTTAGTGTCATTTTTTATGGTACAAGCATTACAAAGAATGCTTAACTTGTTTTTTCCCCCAATGTGTTGCTATAATGTAAGCATGGCCACGCGTATGAAAAATGGGTAGGGGTGATCAATTCGAATCGATTCGAGGCACAGATTGTTCGAATCAATCGTAAATCGGCCATATGAATAAAAACTTGCTGAACGGAGTGGAGTTTTTCGTTTTTGAACTACAAAATGCAATCGATTTTGTTCAAATTTGGAAATATGCCATTACTGCAAATGACCATTAAATTTAATGTGCTTTTGTTACAGTGTAGGCTATATTGATGGACAATTCGACCGTAAAGAATGATTTCACGTGAAATCGTTTCTCTAATTCCTCTATACTTGGGAAACCTAATAAGGGAGGGAGAAGTGGTAGATGGTTTCACCATCGCCCAGGGAGAAGAAACTACTCTCAGCACGTTACCATGATGGTCCTGTTCCGTTTGGGATGTTTTCCGTTTAGAGGTCAGTTGCTGGTACTACATCTTTTAGTAGCTCTTTTTTATTGAGTGGCTGTTATTATATAAGGTAGTTAAACAGTATTAAAATTCCACCATATAAAAAAAATATTTCAACATTTTAAGTAATCGAAATCGTTGGTGTTAGACCTTATTTTGCCCATTTTGCATCGAAGTCAATTATTTGGATCGCTGTGGGTGACAGTAAATACGAAACCTTTTTTTTCATTGAAGCTCAATCAAAGCAAGGCAGAAGCCGCACATAATAGGAGCCAATTAAGAACCACTTTTATGTCAAATTTTATTTAAAATTGATTAGTCTTTTACTTATATAATTCTTTGCTGTTTTTTCCTTCCAGTTTAAGACTCTTTGTTTTTTCAACCAAATCAACCAACTTCTTTGTAGAGTTGTTCATACCCTGAAAAAAAAGACAAAGAACACTTTTGTTTCGGATGTTCTAAACGAAGGAGCAATTATCAAGGTTTTCACGGCACTATTTTATATTTTAAATTAATGTAAAGTTAAGAATTTATCCAACATATAGATTGTTATTGACATATTTTACACGATATGAACCACGCATAGACATAGTAATATATAACCGATGCATCATTCACATCATAATTAACTCAATTCGAAGAGATTACGACACCAATGGGAATTCCACGCCTCATAGCGTAAAATACGAAATTGATAATTAATTTGTATTTTATATAACCAAACATTATCACTATTAAAAAAATACAAAAGTAGTAGAGAGCTAATCACTGTCCAGGACCAATACCTCTGAAGCAAATAATGCTCGACTATACATAGGGCTGAGCAATTCGATTCGGTGATTCGAATCGCTTCGAAGCATTATGTATTTGAATCAGTCATGCATCGTTCATAGGAACAAAAGTTTGCAAAATGAAATAGAATTTTAATATACTTTAGCGGTGAAATACAAGAAATGTATTTGGAAGCGCATTGCCTCTTTCACTTTTTTATATTAGTAACAGTACGAACGTAGTATAGCTTATTTTGTTTCGATAATTGAGATATAAATTGTTATAGTAAGTAAAAATTAAGTACATTTGCTTTTTACAAAGTATTAGCGATTGATCTTATTAAAAAAAAATATTCGAATTTTCAATGGTTCATTTTTGCTCAGTCCTAACTATACATTTTTTTAACCGGAATATTTTTTGCTCAAGGTGAAAATTTACTGATTTTTTTCAGCTCTCTGCATATCAGTAGCAAACGCTCTTCCTGCCACAAGTGAATAAGGTAAAACAAAACTCACCCTCCCAAATCGAATCGTGTTCCACAAACGCTTCGGAAAATGGCAACCGTTATCGTGATATTTTTCAACTTCTTCATTGCTCAATTTCTCACAAATTGATCCAAATAATACAAGATCAATCGATTCTTTTTGAGAACCATATACAGCTTTCGAATGCATTCTTGTCATTTCCTTTAATACACAGAGGTAAACTTATCAAGATTTTTCAACTGAAAAGCATGTTATGGAACATATTCCGGTGCATTCCATCAACAACGCCATGTTGATGACATTTATGCCAATTATGGGCTGTTGGTGGACCGCACCTACGCGTTCCATCAACACTCCATATTTGGCCAAAAAAGACAATTTTAATTTTTTTTTAATTTTTTTTTTCAATACCGCCAAGTAAAATTATTGTCAAAGACCAGTGATTTTGTTGCATTTATGGTTAAAGTGTAGAAGGATAAGTATACCCAAATTTTTAGGTCATTTCATATATTGGACAGATTAGATAAAATGCCCCAACTTTGCCAAACCTTCATTGTCACAATATAAAAAGTAAGCCTCATAAATGAAGCGGTAATAAACGTACCGTGTAATTCATGAACAAATGTCCGTGTGATTGACTCATGCACATTTCACTAATATTGAACAATTCTCGTGGACTTCCTTGGTAAAAGAAAACCTGATGATGAAAAGTTATTCAACACATATAAATTTGATTGAAAATTCAAGGCAAGGTTGAATGCACTAATAAAAATTAAACTGGCAACTCCACTCTGAGTTTAGAACTGAAATGCGGTATCCGCCCAGGACGGTTATGAACCCTCAACCTCCATTGCTTTTCTTAATTGCCTGTTACGACACGCAGAATAGCAGAATACGTCTATAACTGAGTATCAATTCCAGATGATATAAAACAATGATTCACTATCCAACTTAGGCTGCCCCATTCCAGAACACGCACTCTAACAAACGTACAGTAAATTTACTGGTCATTGGCGGTAATTTCATATTTCCAAAGTTAAAAAATGCCATGTTGATGAAATTTATGCCAAATATGAACTGGGATGTTTCTGGTTAGAGTGCATGCAGTTGTACTAATATCAAATCTTTTAGTAGCTCTTTGCTACCAAGTGGCCGTTAGTTAGTTCCTTCATGTTTCATAGGTTGTTGATTGACATTTACCATATTAAATTCTGTGAAATTCTCTAACCTGTGTTGCATAGTCAATAGCCCGGAGAAAAACAGATCCAGTTAGAGGCGTAACAGATCCCGTCATCATTTCACTGAAATGTAATGAACCTTGTCAAAACTTTCGACCAGCCATATAGGCAAGCAATATTTTGCCATAGCTTACTTATACATTATTCCGATTGAAACGTCGACAAATTCGAATCGTTTGTAATTTAAATTCAATCTGAATAATTTTTTCGTTAAGCTCCATAAACATAGTAGATTTAATAGATTCATTGAGCATATAGGGTATACATGGGTGTACTTCATATATTATATAAAAATATTTTTAAACACTTTAATAAAATTAAGCATTTAATTAAGCTTATAAGAATAGCATTTACTAAATACTATCATCCTACCCAATATTTGCTGTAGTCAACATATAATTGCTGTTCGAAAAAGCTGTATCGAACTCATGAAAAAGTTCGTATTCGGTTTCAGTTGGATCACTGGTAATAGGACGAGCTTGGAGTAAATTGATCTGTGAATTGTAAACATAGAATTTTGGTTGACTCAATAAAACCACTATAGTATTCTATATTTTAGCATAGGTTCCTTCAAAAACGCGTTTCCTTATTCTGAATTATCAGAGTATTATTGTTTTTCTCATAATCAAGTTTTGACAGCACGCACGGTCCATCCGTGACTCATTTTTTTATAGCAAATGATTTGACTGGATCACCATAAACAAGGTCCTGTGCTAGCGGCCACTTATGGACGAACAAGGGTAGTGTTGTTGAAAAGTTTTTTTAAGCCCTGTAGGTACGGGCGGAAGAATAGTCCTAGCTTATATTTCCTGTGTGTGGTTATAGGCGAATAAAAGGATGATAACCATAGCGCTATTGCGCCTGACCAGCAAGGTTGACAGACTGTTAAGGCTACCAATGACTGCAAAAATATATTTTCTGACCATTGGATTGAATACTACAATTGAAACAGCATTGCCGAATCAGATTTTGTACATTTGAAGACAGACTAAGACTCGGCAAAACATGCTTCAACAATAATGTATTAAATGAGTGAAATGTGCGTTTTATGAAAATAAGGAATTTAGAAACAACCCAATTAAAAATCCTATTTTGTTAAGCATTCGCCAAAGATGGATTGCGTCTCATCGATGCGATCCATCAGTGACACATACTTCACAAAAGATGCTTTGGCGAATTTTTACCGCTTTGGAAAAAAGAATGACTTACCTTTCCGTCAGATGATATCGCCCACTCAATATCTCGAGGTGAAGCAAAATTTGCTTGAATTATTTTTCCTATTTCAACAAGTTGAAATATCTGTTTGTCAGACAAACTCAAAGCCTTTGATTCTTCCGAAGAAAGCTTCAGTGTTTCCACATCTCCGGAATCTATAAATACAATGAAAGTATTAGCGCAGCAGGAAAGATTGAGATTTACAGGTACAAAATCAATGTCTATACTTCAGTTCATTTTACTGTAAGGGAATAATATAACAGAAATGTAAGAACTTAGTTTTATTTTTGGTATTTTTTCAACTATTTGAATTTTGAAAGTGAGAGGTAAAAGGATGAGTAGGCGTTTTAAAGACTGGTTTTTACAAAAGTTAAAACATATAATCCAAATTCAAACTCAACTGGGTAGTGCCAGACTATTTAATTTGAAACCTTCAATCGATCCGAAAATATCAGTATTAAAATTTGTCGAAAATAGAAGGTCAGACAAATGAAAACTTGCGAAATCGAAAGAAATTTTCAAGGACCAAGTAACCCCAAAATAGCTTCAGACTTATTTTTCAAATTTATTTGCGGAGTCTTTGCTATTTATTTGTACTTATACAGTCCATCAAATGATTGACACAAAAAATATTCCAACAATCCATATTTGAAGTGTACCCTTGACTACCATCTTTTCAGCTTTGCTTCCAATTTCTTTAGATATTATCTCAGGATTATTGTTCGGAGAGTTGAAGACAACAATTGTATCCGGTTCTGCACTTCCGGATACTACGGTCTGTGTCAAACACAAGAGAAGAATTTTTAATTTGCATTATTTGTTAGTTCAAAGACATTAATTATTCAACGGATCTGATATAGTGATCCGACAGTAGGGAATTTAGAAACATGAAAGGGGATGAAGCGAAAATTCAAAAATAGTTGGCTCTCTTATTGCTATATCATAATGTGAGCTTTAGCTTGACTAGCATCAGGGCAAAACATCCCTTAATTTACACCGGAAGTGCAAAAAAACTTACAAAAATCAGCATCCAGTGCCTCAAACTGGCTAGGTATTATAAGTACCCAATCGTATAATCTTGGATGTTCATATCCTTTAAAGCACAATAAGACTATTTTGTATTTTACGTTTTTGAGAAGGGAGGCATAAATATCACGCCGATGAAGCGCGTTGTATTTCTGACTTATGGTTGTAGAAAAGAATTTTTGGTTGTGCGTTACCTCTCCAAGACCGTAATTTGCATTGATCAAAATATGCGCCGGATTTCCAGACACGGGATGCTGAGTGAACATTACTCCGGATATTTGTGGTTTCTCAGCCATCACTTGTATGACTACTCCCATCGTTGAAAGAACAGGCTGTCCATGTTGGCTGTAGAATAAAAACGATAAAACCGAAAAAATATTACTGAGGGTAAAAACAAGATTCATTTGTTGAATCCACTTCTGAAAGTGGAGTGGTGGGAGTCCGTGTTATAGTTATTGAGTACTATTGACATTATGTAATCTCAACTTGACAGTTACGCTATATGTATAAAACTTCATTATGCCGCAAATACGATTCTATCATAGAATAACCAAAATATATGAAGATGAGGGTTATAAATTGCTTTTACATATTTCCTAGAAAGAAAACGTTTTAAAGGGCTGTACAATAGTGATGGCGACTAGATAAAGTATAACGAAATTGGCACAAAAGTAGGTAAAGTATGACTAGATAACCTAGATCCACTTTCCATACTATATACTACAATGCTTAAAAACCAGGTAAACTAGGTAAGCTTTTTTTAATCACGTGCATTTTCACAGCAATTTTAATGATTTTGAATATTGAAACTGCCAAATGGTGTGTTTCAAAATCTTTTTTAGAATCAAAATATGATTAACATAGTTTTTTATACTATGTACCTAGTTCGAAAACAGGTATATTACTCAAATTTGCTAGAAAGAACTTCAAACTCGGTAATAGGTATAACTAGGCAAATAATATATTCGTAAAACTAGGTAAATATAAACCCCGTATACTAAGTATACTAGATGAACTCGGTACTTTTACCTAGAATTGTCAACACTAGTGCACAAATCACTGCACCCAATGCGTGTGATTTTCAGTAGCCCCTTCTTTATGGAATGTTTTTCTGTTAGGGTGCTGCTCTTGATTTTCCATGTCGTGTGTTTACATGTCAATAAAAGTCGTTACTTGCCGGTTTTCTCAAGTGAATATATCAAGTATTATTACTCAGACGTTACACACGAGTAACACCTGAGTTTTGATATTATCTCACTTATAGGCTGTTTAGTCGTTCAATTCAAGTAAATCACCTTTATAGCGGATATTTGAAGCGACGGGAAGGAAGGAAAAACTTGGACTCATGGTCGTAAATTCGCCAGCGCCACACCACGATAGAATTAAAAATTCGTATTGGAACAGGTTTTAAAAATAATTTCAACATTTACCGTCTGTACTGGACAGCGCTGTATGAGTACTGACATGCCCAACATTTCTTCAAAGCTTTCAGAACCTGAAATTAGAAGGAGAATATATAGTAACGCATTTAAAACGGAGGGGAAGACGGTATCGAAATTTTTCAATATTTCTCGATAAATATCTAACATTCTAATTGTATATCAGGTTAAAACAGTCAAATATTCGCGCCCATCGAGCGAACAAATTTTCAAAAGTGAAATGTCAGGCTTGGGACTGGTTAAGTAAAAAAAACTACAGTTAAGAACCCTGTCTGTCTACTGTCAAAGATCAATGATTTTGGGATTTTTTGTTACAGTGTATACGTTATTTGTTTTATAATTATTAACAACTAAATTTCGTGTTGCAAATTAATAACAGCTAGAAAAGAGAATGTATTCAAACGGGATAATAAAGTAAAACCCCACAAGACATTTATTATTTTCTTTTTCTGGTGGAGAAGGCTAATCAAATAATACCTCAGTGATACCACTGACTCCCAGGAATGTATCTAGTTGTCCAGCAGCAGATAAATCAACTGAATCTTCTCCGACTGCTGAAGATCGAACGGCAACCTGAATAGACAATGTGTTATATTTAAGTGTTACGACGTTAATACCACATACCTGGCAAAATAAAAAAAAGCAGATTTAAAAAAATGCTTATTTTTCACATCCAACTCATAAGTGAGAGTAAGTGAAATTCAGAGTTAGAAATTCAGTAACAATGATATTATTACCGGTATTTTCATATTTTCGTCAAGGTTTTGGTACAGAGTCTTCATTGTATCAATCAAAGATTCTTCCAAGTCAGACTTTTCAAATTCTTTTAAAATTCTGGAAAATAAGGCAAACTATTATAAGCATACTTTTTATGTTAAAGATATGTTCAAATAGTCACCTTGGACAACGTCTCATTACAGCATAGAGTGAAATTAATGCTTGAGAGATATAAATGTTTTGATTGATCAGAATTGGAAATACCGGTTCTTAAATTGCTTACAATTTAATTCTTGTCCCTGGGGAAAGCGATTGTATGTACCAAACCGTATATACCATTCTTCCTTTTTGGGCCTAGATAGGCATTTTCACATTCTCTATTCCTTTGCTTTTTCACAAAGAGACATTGATTTCAGTAATATTTTATAAAAAAAATAGGGCGTTCTTTTTCGTCATTGTTTTTTGCCGCACTGAATACCCTGCGATATCGAAGGCATAATATATTATATTCTTTCCCATACCCAACTGGAATTATTAAAAGTGGAGACGAAATAATTTACCTGTCACAAAATTCTTTTATTTTTTCATCTGTATGCGATGAACTTTTGTTCAATTCGTCCAGAACATCTTGGATATTTTTATTTGCCTGAATATAAAGCAAAAGTTTTTGATTTTCTTTATTAACTTACCGATAGTAGGAAGTATAAATATTCAAACCAACCTTGACATGTCTCTGATAAGCAGACGTTGTAACGCAGAAACCTCTTGGCACCAAAAACTGAAAGTGTAAAAGAAGAAAATATAAATTTTCCTCAACAAGAAAGTATTTGAAATGATAAATTACAACAAATTTAATTTATATAATTCAGTGTAAGAAACAAATTAGTTAATGAGCGCGTTATCCGATTCCATAAAAATACCAAATATCACATTTTTACTATTACTATTATTGTCTCAATTATGATAGTTTAGAAATTTACAACTACGAATTACAAATATTAGATAAACAGGTTTTAAAGCGATGTACTTCCAATTGCACTCCAGTCCAAGAGCAAAAATTTTTATTTTAACGACAAAATGCAATCGATTTTGGTTGACCAAATGGCAAATTCCATTTTAGTTTTTGTTCCTATGACCGATTCACAGTTGATTCGAATAATCTGTACTTCGAATCTATTCGAATCGCCGAATCGAATTGCCCAGCCCTACTTATATGACAAAGTGTTACATAAAATGTAAGACCAACAACTGCACTCCAAGAAGAAAAAAACAAATATTATAATAGAGTTCAAAGGCAGGTTGACAAAAATCGAAAATATATCGTTTTTTATGTTGTCATCACGCTATCTTTAATGCAGCACCATCTGATCGCAAACTTTGTCAAGCACGGGTCATAAATGGATGTCATATTGGATCACGCCAAAAAAGAAACTTCATAGTAACCTAACAATCGTAATTACAAATAAACTTATTTTAGATGAACTTGTCTTCAGCAACATATACTAACTAACCTTCTGAGACTCGTTAGACCATTGTGTCAGTATTGCTAGCTGAGTTCCTTTTCCTCCGACCAATGAATCCCTGACACACAAACCATCTTCAAACTTTAAAAGTGTTGCATTGTCCAAAATATTTTTGTCAACTACGGAAACGTCGTCGTATTGCTTTGCTGTCGATTTTGGGACTTCAGATATTGAGCGCTTATCACTGTTGTGTCTGAAACGGTATTCATTTTTATTTTTATTATAGATGGACATTTAGGTGAAAGGTAAAAAGTAAATAGCAAAGTTAAAACAGTGAAATGTTAAGTATTGTTAGTTATCGTTCTGGCATGTTGCATGATGCGTTATTGTTACTAATATTTAATATTTATTTAATATGACTCTACCCATTATATCTCTTTACGAAGAAAGGTTAATGAATTTGGGAAAATTAAAATCTTCGACCCTCATTTTAAGACTGTGTTCATCACTCGAATAGAGATCAATTTTAGTTTTCATTTCACAATAAATTATGTTTTCGCTATTTTGAGAAAAGGTCGTGTTTTAAAATATGTCAAAAAAAAAGTTATATTTTTAAGAAGATGCTCATTTTCCTAAAAACAGCAGAATTTTCCAATTTTTCTTCCTAACGTACCTATAATACCACTCTGCTATACCACGTCCAGGTTTTCCGTTGACGTAATAATCTGCAAAATTTTCATGAACTCTGCCTTCCCATTCAAATCCACAGTAATATTTTGTTTTTCTCCTGATTTGACAAACAACCATGTATTGACGATTTCCTGAAGTATGAATTATAAAAATTGTGATTATCACACTTTAATAAAAATGCAGTACACTGTAACAAAAAATTCAACAAAATCAACAGCCCATAATTGGCATGAATATCATCAACATGGCGTTTTTTACATTTTGGAAGTATGCAATTACTGCAAATAACCAGTGAATTTACTGTTTTTTTGTTACAGTGTATAATCGCTGCTCTTCAGCAGTAATTTCATTATGCCTCATCGAAATGAAACTATAAAAACGAATCCTCAGGCCAAGTATGGGTTGAATCTTTTTAGCACAAATTTCGGAAATACACAATTACTGCAAATCGCCAGAAAATTCACTGCACTTTATTTACAGTATATTTATGTATAGAAAGCGTTCTTAGTGCCTTCAATAGTTTCGGAAATGTACAATTACTTCATTTCACCAGTAAACTCACTGCACTTTTGTTACAGTGTATATAGAAAGCGTTCTTCATGCCTTTAATAGTGGATATATGAATATACGAAAAAGAATATCAATCACCTGCTTTGAATTTGAAAGTGATCTCATCGGGAATCGAACCCTCTTCCCCATATTTCCACAACTCTAGACCAATGTCAGTAATACTTTCTTTCCGTAAATTTGGGTGAATGACATATCCCAATGTTAATCTGAAGAAAAAAATAATCAATGAAAATCAAATTTAAATTTTTGTACATGAATAGACTTTTGTTAACGATTGTCAAAATGGGCGCAATGTTATCCAGATATCGTGAAAAGTTAAATATAGCATAAAAATTGCTAAGATTAGTTACATTGACACAAAAATACACAAACGTACGTCATAGTATACCAAACATTTCTCACCAAAATTTTTGTGAGTTTTTTTACAGCCACTTCTTAGAATTGATCACCCTGACCGAGACCCTGTACGAGAGGCCACATACAGACGGGCAGGGCTAGAGTTTTCGGGAACAAACAATCTTCCCTCCCACTAGGCTATCTTGCACCTTGATTGCTCGTACGTGGCATTTGAAAATAATTTGCGATGGATAAATGTTCTTTAATTGTTCTTTTACCGAGTATTTTATATATTTGTAATATATAATTGTATATATTTACCTAGATAGAGTTACATCCATACATATACACGATGCATTAATGCTTGTTCCATCTTCCAAATGTATCATAAATATAATATATCTATGAAAATGTCTCCAATCTCTCTTACTAAACGAGTGATCCCTCAATCCCCTCAATAAAACTTCTCTCGGTTCTTCTTCCTCAACTTGAATGAGCCCTCTCATTTGTCCCCATTGCTCGTAATGAGTCTGGTGTGAGTGATATCTAGATAAAGACTTCATCATTAGCAGGTTGAAATTACATTAAATTTGCACTTGGTAAACGCGGACTTGAAAATTGCTCTAACGTCTTTCATGAGTGTCGTAAAAGGCGACTAAAAGGAAACTAAGAAAAGGCCATGGTTTACCGCCACCAAGGGCAGATGCCATTCACTGAACTTTATTCTGGCAATTCTGTTCTCTTTGAGATGTTTTTTTACAGTGACTTTTCTGTTGCGACATTTTGTGGGAGCCGTTCGCCATGGGCCGCGGTGGAGTGTTGAAACCGACGATAGCTGCCGTACTTAACACCCCATGTATTAAGCAAATTTGAATCTCGGCAAAGCTGGTCAAGAACGAAGAACGTAAAAGAAACTCCAAAGAACCATACATGCGGGTTTACCCTGGACGAAGAACTGTTGATCTAAAGCCTTAGGACGGTACTCGATACCTTTACCGGTATAGTTATAAACATTGTTAATTACACATTCTACAATAAAGTTCATTTTTATTATCATATAAGTAGTCACTGCTTCTGGCCTTAATTACACTGAATTCCTCAAAAAATTGTTATATTGAATAAGTGACTTTGAACTGCCAAGATGGATGAGTTGCATTTTTAGCAAAATCGACTACTTTTTAGATAATTCCCTGCACTTTAAGACAAAAATGTCAGCTTACTTTTGTATATTTTTGAAAAAATCTGGATTCCATTCTTCGGAAGCAAATGCATTGGCCATACATGATGCACTGATGTCGGTGTCGAATTCAACCACAGGTGAATATGCCCTCCATCTGCAATATGATGTTGAATATAGATATTTATATTGCCATCAAACAGAAAGAATGCTTTTGAACAAGAGCTAATAACGAAGCGCCGTAAAAGTGAGTTTTTTCTACACTGTGACAAATGTGCAGAAATTTACTGTTCATTGGTAATTGCGTATTTACAAAATTCAAAACTGCCTTGTTGATGGAAAAATGCCAAGTATGGACTGTTGATGAACGCACTTTGACAGTGCGCTCCATCAACAATAGCCCATAATTGGTAGTAGAATTCGATTTTATAGCTTTGTTTCAATATTACCGAATGAAGTCACGTAAAAGAGCGGTAATTGTACCACACTTTGTTTACAGTATATGGGAGAGCCATCGGAATATATTCGAGTAATTGCGTTATTTTCGATTGTTTTGTCCCAATTTATAAAAATGCAAAACCAAATCTGACGACACTGGCGATGTCTTTGACTGATTAATTCTAGTTTATGTAGAAAATGAAGACTAATTGGACTCTCTACATCGTTATAAATAGGTCACAAAAAATTTCATTTATTTTCTGTGGCTCATGTTTGAATAAATTTGATTTATTGGTACAATATTTCAAAACCTTACGTGCGCATATCGCGTATGATGCGTATAAGCATTGGTCACTAATGGATCGCACCCTCAAGGCACGAGCCTTCTGTGACCTATGCTTAAAAAATTTTTCATCGGGATATGACCGATTAACGACTGATTCGAATAATTTGTATTTCGAATCGATTCGAATAACCGAATGGAATTGCTCAGCAGTGTTATTTACAGTGTTATTTTCAGTTCAACTATGTTCTACCTAGTATTGTTTCCATAGAGTAAGATATTGACTCTCAAAGGCTTATTATTACAATAAAATGTTTGAAAGTGGTGTGTTTAAACTTGAATAAACAAAAAAACAGACATGGAAAACTGTATCACTCACATAAGTGAGAATTTTATGTGAATTAATTTTCCTCGAGGAGTTTTGTCTTCACTCGTTGTTGCGTCTTCCACTTTTTCTTTCAATCTAGATATACAGTGTGAAAGATTGAGGTAGAATTTACTGTTAGACTTCTTTAAATCTTATTGATCTTGAGTAAGATATAACTCTGTAGTGCGATGTGGCGAGGATGCCGATGTCTTTATATCAGTTGTAAAATACAGAACTATTTTTTAACAAGGGCTGATCAGAACCGAATCATTTGAACTTCGAAGCTGATTGGGATAATTTTTTTCAAAATGTATCGAATCGCTGATTAGCAGATTCGGGTTTTTTATTATTATTTTCGCCATTGTCAATATTAAAAATATGAAATGTATTTTTCCAGTTAAATTTGAAAGTTCCACTTTTTTTCTATTTCCCACGATTAGAAATTGGATGAATAAAATATTTTTAAGAATTAGACACTGATGGATCGCGCGGTCAAGGCGCGGGTCATTTGTGACTTATGCTTGAAAAATAAAAATTGATGTTTTGGATTCTGATTCATGAATAAATTGTTTCTTTCTGTTGCTTTCCTAGCAGCCACTTTAAAACAAACAGCGTTAAAATCATTGAAATATAAATTCTTTCCAGCTCGGCTTAGCCTATCCAAGTCATTACACTCTGGGTTGGTCGGTGACCATGGATTAACGAGTCAGGTGCACCAGGATTAGAACCTGAGATCCTCAATTTGTTATGCCAACAGCATAACCACTAGGTAGTACATATATAACGTAAAATAAACAGATGTTAATTTCTTATGCAATATTTTAATTTTTTCAAATATATTTATCGACACTTTAAGTGCTTTGATCAATGATGACAAAAATTGAAAGTGTATTACCTCAACCTAAATATTGATTCAATAATTATTTTGTTTCAAGGCTCTGCAGCTCGCTTCATCACTGGGCCATACTCAACAAATTTTGTTTGCTTGAGGCATTAACATAGCCTGTGGCAATTTGTTAACAATTGGTTTGAGTAAAAACAATCTATTCAAGCGGTTGTTGACACAAGGCATTGTTTAATTGTTTGCTATTTGGGCTTGAAAGGCTTGGAATAGACATTTGGAAAGGATTTATTACCAGATGTTTCTAGCGTATGGGCTGGAATTGATGAATAGTTGCCCTGTTTGTTCATAAAACTATATTGGTTCAAATGTTTATCGCAGAATGTTGGGTCAAGGTGACTATACGTGTGGTAAATAATTGGCTGAATATAAGATTAAATGAAAGAATTACGTGTTTTTCTAATAATGTTACCAAAAAAATAAAGAAAATTTAAATTTATAACGCTTATTATTTGTAGTAAATTAATGAACAATGACCATACATGATCACAAATAGATACTAAACTAAACTTTTTTCCGTGTAGTAGTGATGGACACATTTGACGAAATACTCGTCGTTAAAATTCAATAATAAATGTATAATCTACGTGGAAAAAGAAAAATGAAAAATCAAAATAAAAAAGAATAATTCGAGTCGCAATATATGAAACTTGGCGATATTGATCACAAATTATGAAAAATTCTACCTCATCAATCCGTTGTATTTAATCTTCCATCTTCTCATCGGATCCAGCATTTCAATCGATATTCCTTGGCCATGGTAAGCGTAATCATCAGACCACGCATCACATATGATTCTATCTGGATGACTGGGATGCTGAATTAAACAGAGAAACATAGTTATATATATGAGGCTGGGCAATTTGCTTTGGTGATTTGAATCAATCCGAAGCACATAGTGATCGAATTATTTATGAATCGTACATAGGAAGAAAAACTTGCTATGGGAATTTTCATTTTCAACGACAAAATCGATTGTAATATGTGGTTCGAATATAGAACTTTTCCTCTTTGACGTGGAGTGTGAATTGTAAATTCATTCCCTTCTTGGCTCTTTATGTTAATATTAGTAATTTATAAATATATATTTGTGGATTTTCGTAATAGAGACAATTTGCAAAAGTAAAAATTGTATATTTGTTATTTATACGGAGTTGGAGATTAGATCCGATTCGCGCCGTCGAGGTCAACCATTGGTTGTTTAGACCCTAAACTTTTTTCTATAATTAGTGTTGGTAATTTTGGGTAAAACTATCTAGTTTAACGAGTTTATTTCCATTACATGAGCTTTTATCTAGTTTCGCTGATATATGATTTACCCATTTCAACTTTTATGGAGTCTTCAATTTGAAGTTGAAGTACCTATAGACTTCAAATCTTTTAAAAATGCATTATATTCAGCCAAGCGACGGTTACGTAGTTTACTTGTTCAAAGTACTACCTACTTTTGAACGTGAACCTAGGTTACCTAGTAATATTTTACTTAGCTTTGTGGTAAATTAATTTTACTTAACGTGGTATAGGAAAAAATAGGTTGCCATCACAACGTATGATGTCTGTCAATAAAAAGCAATAGTGAAGTAGGATATCATAAATATAAATTCTTGATAAATGGGAATATAATCATCTATGATCCATAGTTGAAGAATCTCCGAAGAACGGTAAAGTTGCGATTGATTGATCGCAAAATATGTTTCGCAGTAATAACACGCGTGCAGTATAATTAGGTTTGTAGCTTCCCCATTGATTTTGAATCCAAACCCCTATAAAAGGGAATATTCTGCCTTTGCTTTTAAGATAGAAATCGACTTCCAAATGTTAAATTTGTTTAATAATAAACAAGTTCGGCACGCAGCCTTGTGAGTGATATACAAACGTCATGAATCGTAAATAAAAAGTTTAAACGATAGTTCAATATTATTTCGATTTCGAAAATTTTTAACGTGACTTTGAAATTCGAAGCCGAATCAAAATGAATATATTATCATTTTAAAATATATATATTCTTAAATATTTCCATTCCATCGGGGATTTTCATAATACACAATGATTTTTTTGTTAAATCCGCTCAAATCTTTCACATTCTCTAAACAGACAATATGTTTTACTCAATTCATAGCATTACTCAAACAAGTAAAATCGCTGTTTTCTGGCAGTAATTTTTAATTCGTGATTTTGAAATAAAGCTGTGAAATCGACTTTTTTGTCAATTATGGACTGTTGTCATCAACAGTCAATACTTGGTATAATCTAATCAAGGCGGCTTCGACGATTGCACAATTACGGCGAATATACCGTAAATTTGCTACAGTTTTGTTACAGTGTACACGGAAATTACCCAGTCTACGAAAAAAAATATTACATCATTTGCCACAGATGGACCGTGACTAAATAGCATGATTCGTCTCTGGACAGTACTTTATGAGATACGTTTGAACGGCTGTTTTTGACTGATTACCTCTAATAATCCAATTCCAGGAATATTAACAAGGAATAGAATCTCGGCATAATTGCGGTGTCTCATAGTAAAGCCCATTACAACAGTTACTCCTTCCTCTATTGTAGATGTGTTATCTTCATATGCATTGAAATATACTGCATCTATCGCCTGCAAGATAAAAATGAAAATGGTATTGTTCTATGAGTATTCTTACTAGCTTTCCCGTAGTTTTTGAAACATTTTTTTTCTTGGAATTCACTCTGAGCAAGGCCGGAAGTAAGCATTGCCTAAAATGAACTAACTAACTTAAGAGTAAAAAGAGCTACCTGGCAAAGACGTAGTACCAACAACTGCACTCTAAACGGAAATCATCTCAAACGGAACTTATGGTGCAGTGAGTGGTATCTGTCCTGACCAATGGTAAGCCCATCCACCACTTCTTTGTTTCCTTTTAGTCGACTCTTACGAGACGTAGGGAAAACGTTAGCACTATTCTAAACCCCGTATCTACAGAGCTCAAAACATATAGCCTCATCAATCTAAATTTATGTGATAATCTTTCAAACCTTGCAACAATATTCCACAACAATGAAAACTCACAAATGGAGAATCAGCTACAGGTTGCGGTCTTTCCATCACATTCCTCCCCATCCTTTGACGTTTTCCGACCCCAACATCGAGTTCTTGAGATGGTTTAGCATTAGATTTGTTCTCATCTTCCAAGTATCTCAGGTCCGACCCATCGTCGTAACCGGTATCTTTTTTCTTGATTTTACTTGTTCTCCATTGATATAATACGTAGAAAATAATCCACTTCAACCAATAGAATGGGCCTGAAATAATAAGGAAAATGCCAATAATCTAATAAAAAATCTTATTTTTTCCAGCATGAGCCACTGATGGATCGCGTTTCATCGACGTCATCCATCAGTGACACATACTTAACAAAAGAAAAATTTCCGGATAGATCTTAACAAAATGTGTGTGAGCGAATTTTTATACTTTTTTCTAAGAATGGGTTCAGATGGATCGTGTCGCCCAGACACCATCCATCTGTGCTGCTTACCTTGACAAAATAAAATTGATTCGGACGAAGCAAAAACAAGAGGGTTTGTCCAGAATCCGAATATAGAAAATATCAACATAATTCGCTTGTCATATTTTCTGGTGCTCGCAGATTAAAATTGTATTTAAAACAGCCAGCACAGAACCAATCAATAAAAATTAAATTTTTAAAACACAGTCTAATCCGAAATTTTGTTTTACTAAGCGTGAGCCACGAATTAACCGTACCTAAGCGCAACGATCCATCACTGACTCATGCTTAACAATGTTTAATCAAAATACTTTTAACTGGGACAGGAAATTAACAAAACACATGATAACTGCAAAAATATAATTTAAATGTTTAACAGAACAAATAATCCATCTCCATTTTGCATAAATTGTTAACTGAATGTGGTTTATTCTCTTAGTTGGTTATTTTAGATTTAAAATTAAGCAATAAATGATTTTTTTGAAAAATGCGGAAGTTTTTATGTGGGGGAAGACAGCTACTGGTATGAATATACATTATAGATAACGCAATCAGTCCAAACTCGTTCAGTGGGTGTCTTGTGATTATTTGTCGGTATGCAACATTGGTATTACGAAATAGTTAATGATTTATGATTCAGTTTATATTTATATATTGCTCATAGGAACGAACAAAAGCTTGTTAATTGAAGTTAAATTTTAATATCCTAGTGGAAAAATGCAATCGATTTTGTTGAAATAGGAAAATTACGACTGTCGATTTCGCATTGTGATTCGAGCCGATTCGAAAAAATTATCGCAATCAGATTCTAATTTTAAATGATTCGGTTTTGCCCAGCCCTAAATGTGCAACAGCTGATGGCATGCTAAACACAATAATTGACATAAAAAGCATCTCCCATTTCAGATATAATAAGCATTACTTTTGATTTTTGTTTATGTAAGTCAGCAATTCAATTTATAGGCCCTATATTATGTGCACAATATTGAATTTCATTTTTTAAGTGTTTAAATGATTTTAAATTTGATACATTCAATAAAACGTGAGACGTATATTTGTACCTCATGCATAAATTATTGTAAAAATTGCATTTTTATTTTGCAAAATATTTTATTTCCAGCAACAACAACAACAACAACAACAAAAAATCATCAGTCTGAAGTTTAAATTGGGATACGCTCAATTACATGCAGTTAAAGTTGATACTTTGTATAAAATAAATACAATTGAGAATATGTAAGCTGTGAATGGCGGCCCAATGTCATTCTCGCTATTCAACTTTCACGAATAAAATCATATTGTTCTTTGTTGTGTCTCAGTGTATATTCATATATTCATTGCAGTATTTATGGTTACGACTTGAATTCGTTCCAGTAAATGAAAGTTCGTACAATAAAGAATACATATCCTTTGATTTTTTATCCATGGGACAAACTTGAGACACACATTAAAGTACAGTAGCACCTCGATAACCTTTTTGAATAATACGCATTCGATTTGACGCGAAATTCAATTTTTCTTTGAGGGCAAATTAGGCTGCAATTTTCTGTTGTTGGTACAGAATACAAAATTGTCATATACCAACGATTTAGATCACAAAAGGACTTTTTTCATTGCGTGCCTACAGTGTGGTGGTATCCATTCCATTGTGAAGTATACGCTGCAACACCAATGCAGTAAAATCACGGATTTTTGGCTGTAATTTTTTGTGATAGTATTCAAATATAACTACAAAATCGGCTTTTTTCGCCAATTATGGACCGCTGATGTAACGCACCGCCGAGGTGCTGTCTAGCAACAGTCCATACTTGGCTTAACTCTCATCAGTATGGCTTCGTTTTGTTTTTGTCATGGTTTTGAATTTTGGTAATATGAAATTACTGCAAATGACCACTAAATTTACTGCTCTTTTGTTACAGTGTCGGTATCAGTTTATAAAAGTCATCAATACACCCAACTATTAGTTTTTTATTCAAACTTTTATATAGTTTCTTATAAGGTTCAAAAAAATAATCTAAAGAAGCATTTATTACCTGGTTGACTGTATATTCCCAAAATTCTTTCATGTTTTAAAAACGAATATTTGATAATCAACGCTGTCACTAAGAAAATTAATATTTCCAAAATCATACTGATGATATCTGCAAAGTAGGTAATATATACGTCTAATTTTAATTCTTTTTATAGTCACTCATGGGCCCATGCACTCATAAGCGAAAATAGTTAGTGCTGTCGGAAAGATTCAAATATTCGGGTTCAGATAAGTCTACCAAAGTTATTACACCCTGGGCTGAGTGGTGGAAATGAATTAGCAAGCCGGCCTCGATGGGACTCGAACTCGAGATTATCAACCTGCGATTTTGCTTGCGTCTCTCATCATAGTGGTCATAATTTGACCATCTGAATTCTGTCCATTTCTGTCTCTGCAAGTATTTGATCACGCCACAGCCGCTGCGAAGTATCCTTTGTCTTAGTCTGTCTTGCATAACGTTTATTTAACAATATTCACAAATCATATACAGTTCCGTTGAGTTTGCTCTTCGCGAGACATATAACCACAACGCACGAACCATATCCGATGTATACACCATTTCGACACTCATGGGAAATGCATTAACCCACTCAGAAAAATTTTGCTAAAACAAGTTTTGTTGTTAAGTATGCGTCGCTGATGGATCGCGCAGAGGGGCGCGATCCATCTGCGACGCATGTTTAAAAAAGCAAAATTTTTGATTGAGAATGCCTCTACATTGTACGCAAACATTCAAAACCATTTTCCAGTAACCATCTCAGTAAACCACAGTTCTGTTCGTCCCCTTCTAATGCTGCGAACGTCATCCTCATACCTAATAAGAAAAATCCAACTGAAAGCACTTTTGCCAAGCATGAGTCACTGATAGATCGCGCTGCAAAGACGCAGTTTATTTGTGGCTAATGCTTGACCAAATTTAATATACTTGTAGCTAGTATGTTTAAAGACACGCAACCTTTTAAATGACAAGTTTGCAGAAATTTGCTGACCCTTTATTTGTTCTGATTATCATCAGGAGATTAAAACTAATTAGAAAATTTAAAATAAATATTATCATATATGTTTCGAGTTCGAGCCTGAGATGGATTGTGCCTGAAAGACGCGATCAAACAAAGTAAATATATTACATAATAAATTACAATTTCATAACTTCTTAAAACAATAATCCTTAAACACAAGCTGCTGTAGGCCTTGCGCTACACAATCCATCATTATATAATTTCACTCCAAATTTACTGATATCAAGCACGGCCATAGTAATATTGTAGAAAAATCATGTCTGACCAGACTCGATCGATTGTATAAACAAATAAAAATTAACGAACAAGTTACTTTATAAGCAAGCAATAAGGGTGGGAATTTATAATGTTTCTAGCGTGGTCATAAGATAATTTTCCAACATGAGCACGTACTACTAATTGAAATTTAAATTGGGCCATGAGTGATCGTAGGTTTCCTTATTTTTAGGCATTCAAACGGGTCGATAGAATCTGCTGTAAACGTGATTAAGCAACATGAAAATTTGAGATCGAGTGCAGTAGTTTACCAAAATGATTTTCCCATTTACCAAAAAAGTGTGGTTTAACCTTGAAATTTCTAGATATCGTGTTCATCAACACGTTAACAGCTCTCATGTAATGTTTTATTTTATCAAGTATGAGCCACAGATGTAACGTCGCGACCCATCCGAGGTTTACACTCGATAAAGATTTTTAAACGAACGTTTTTTTCCACCTCACTGAGATATTGAAACGAATGATTATCTCGCCACTTCGGAATTTGTTTACCAAAAGAAGAAAGTTCTCATAAAATTTTATCATAATAACTGGGGATACAGACAGAGCGGTTTCATCAATCGGGGGTTTATGTTATGATATACTGTAATTAAGTGCAGTGAGTGGTATCTGCCATGGGCGATAGTAAAAACATCTACCAATTCTTCTTTGTCGCCTTTTACGATGCGCTGAAACTGTGTTCTAAAGAACGCACCTACTAGTTGGGCTGGACAAAACTAGATCATTTGGTATTCGAACAATTTTTTCGAATCATATCGAATCACTACTTTCTTATATACAAATATCCCATATTTACTATTAAGACTTGTCTCTATTATAAAAAGCAATAAATTAATTGTTACGAATTACCTACCAATAACAGACTTAAAGGCATTATACAATTGACAAGTCATGTCTAAGTGCAGAAATTTTTATATTTTAATGACAAAAATCAATCGCATTTTTTGTTAAAAATGAAAATTCTTGTTTAAATGATTCGAATCAATTGTTCTTCGAGTCGATTCAAATGAACGAAATAAATTGGAAAGTCCTCTCTATAGGACTTTTGAAAACCTAGGTATTGGTTACTCACTTACGCGGTTCTTTAATAGAAAATAATCTCAAAAATATTGGAAACCAGACTTAACGTTTGCAGCGAGAAGGAATTTTTGTTCTCTGTTTTCACCACTCTTCATAAACTGTTTTACGGAATTTTTATGCTTCATTGACATTGGGAAATCCAACGAGTGTGTAATTGAAATTATACGAGATACTGTTTCTAAATAGAGAGGTTCAACTTCAGACAAGCATTTCGAAAAAACAGAGGCACAAAGGCACAGAAGAGGCTAAGTAGTTAGCCAAAGTCCCCCAGGACCAATTGCACTACCAATTCAAAAGTTGCAAAAATATAAGCAAGATCACTAAAATAATAAAAAATATGAAAACATCGCACGTTTATTAGGAAAATAATATATTTGGCATCGCAAGTACTTAAAAATTCGTTCCACCAAATCAAAAATTTTTTTGCAACTGTGTTGACCGGTGTAAGACCACGAATCACGACCCACGTACCGTGGGTCATCTATGGCTCATGCTTGGAAAAATGTAAATTTTGAGATTAAGTGGCGTAATTTATGTTCAATATAGACGACACAAAATACCTTATAAAATAACAGAATCATTTTTTCGACCGGGGAAATCGATGTAAAGAGAAAGCACTGAACAATGAAAATACTTCTGAAAGATAAAGTTATACGTCATCCTTGAAAGTTTATATATTATGCACTGCGATGTATGTCATGCGTTATTGAGAATTGAGATGGTAGTCTTAATTTGAGATGTCCTGATCCAAATAATCCCGTATTTCGGAATTCCGGTTGATAGTAATATTCTTTTTTGTTATATTTAATTTTGTAATATCGCAGTGAAATCATGATTTTGTTGCACGATGGTCAAAATATGGTCGCGTATCAGCAATTTCGTTTACCTGAAATGTTGAAACGTTATTCCATCCATATATTCAAGGATGTCTTTGTCCGAATATTAAGTATTTCATTTAGAATTCTCATTGCAAGTAATTTTTTTCAGGTTATTATTGATTTGATTCATTTCGCAATGAAATCATGATATATGTCAAATTTTACGTTGTAAAATTTGACATAGATCATGATTTTGCTGCAAAATATTACCTTTTCTTTATTTCATTTTTTATTTTCATTTTTATTATTTATATACCGATTTTCGGATTCCGTTTAAAGTAACTGTAACAACAATCGTAGTAATAGTCCTTATAATTCTATGCTGAGCTTCGTCAGTTCTCAGTGCCTAAGACTTCACCATGTTCCTTCGAAATTTCCACATCAACAGCTCTCTTTCACAGACAATTTTTGGACAAGCCTCTTTTGTTAAGCATGAGTCACTAATTGAACGCGCCGATGAGGCGCGGTCTATTTGTGGTTCGTGCTTGATAAAACAAAATATCTTATCTGGTTTCGTCAACACCCTGTGTGGGTTCTGTTTGATAATGACGTCACAATAGAACGAATCCATGGTTCGTATTCTACGACATTTGTATAAACTCCCGGATGTTTGGATGAACCGCAGTTGTCAGCACCAAATGACGTCACACCAGCCAAATACCAAGAACAAGATGAACATCGTTGGCACATCAATGGTCCTCCACTATCACCCTGTAATAAAAGGAAATCATAATTTTTGCAAATATTTATATTGAATAACATGGGTTTGCCGAAATGAGTCATGAGTCACAAATGAATCGCGCATTGAAGGTGTAATTCAGATCAACCAACACCACATGAGTTATTATGCTCTCTCATCGTTTTTTCCCTTAGTATTGTGATGACCATATTTTTTTTCATTTTGATTAAAACTTTACAAACTATGTGCTTAGCTGATTTTGTGGATTTCAAGCAACCCGAAAAATACCAAGCTGAAGGACAATTTTGATGACTATCGAACTTTTGTTGTTCGGGAACAGAACGGGACAGCGCGTAGCTTAATACACCAAACAATTTTTGTGTGGTTTTGATCAAATCATGTCTTCTTTGATCAAATCATCAATGTGCTTTAATTTGTATCTCGTATCATCACCTGGATAGTGTATTAATGAAAATACACTGACGATTTCAAGAAATGGCTTAAGTGCCAACATGCTACTTCGAAATCAGTTTTTTTATTTTACATAGACACATACCGCACATGTGTCGACTCCTCCCGATATTTTTCCAGCACATAGCATGGCATGTTCCTTGATACCACGTTTGTAGATGGTAGCATCGTATGCTGCTTTACATATCCTCATGTCTAATATACGTAGAGAAACTTCATTCAATGTACTACTTGTCAAACAACTAGCTGGATTTGCTGGAAAAATAAAAAAAAATTGTTACAAAATAATTTGCATTGTCTGCAATATACCAATCCAAAATTTGATATTTATTAAAGATATAATATATCAAAAATAGATCGAAAAGCTTTATCTATTGCCCTGGTCTCTATATTATATTTTAATACAGCATATTTGTCAAACATAAGTCCCAGATAGATCGTGCCATGGCGGCGCGATCCATCAGTGATCCATGCTTAACAAAACATCTTTGATAGGAAGTTTGAAGTATGGGTTTTATGGACAGCCATATTCAGAAACACGAAGCGCATGTTCCAGTGGAGTTCACATAATAAATTAAATGACGGGTATTTCTCAATAGGCCAACGATCTTTGAACCCAAACTTTGGCATTAAACCCATACAAAATGCAACATTGCGCATCCTCTGCGTGTTTATCAGATAATATATTGCCTTCAAGACGAGCTACATTTTAGTACTATAAGTTTGTGAAATGATATATATATATATATATGTGAATGAAATCGGAAGCAGTAGTTAAATATCAATTAAAAACTATCCGTGTTAAACATGTCCATTTGCTTCGATAAAAATTAACGCACTCTGCAACACCATTTTGTGCAAGCAGATAATTATCAGTAAACGGTTTTCATACAATAATAAAGTAAACGAATCTTACTTTTTCCCCATCCTGCTGCAAAGCAATGTTTGTCCGTTGAAGTTTTCTCTCCGCCAGGTAAACAAATTGGACGAACGAACTCAGTGAATCTTACAGGTTCATCCAACTGCAAAAATAGTATTAGATAGAAGTATTTAGTATTAGAACCATCTATCTACGTAACAGGATTTTCAAATCATATAAAATGTTAAAAACTTGGTAACGACCGCAACCAGACCATTTCTTTCAAAACAACCAGAAATCACAAACAGATTTGTGAAGTAAAATGTATTGCTAAGAGGTTGTCAAGATGATTAGTCGGCGATCAAGGCCAGAAGGCTACTTGAATAAGATGAAGCCAAGAGTTTAACAAAACAACAAAAGAAGCTCATTCCACATATTACAAAATTTATTCACCGATTGTTCGCTAGAGCATAGTATACCTTCGTCAAATATTAAAATAACCGTAATACCAATTTTTAGCCAAATTACTCCGTTTTGGCAAAAATTTTTCGTAAAGTTTGTAAAATCAGAGGTTTCCCAAGGTAAAATGACTATATTATAGGTTTAAAGGCGATTTTAATCAAATCACCTTCTTTAATCATTCCGTCCCGTAAGATAAGGGCATTCGCGCAATCATTTTCAACCAAATGACTTCATTTTAGCTGAATTACATTGTATGAGAATGGATTTTGTGAAGTAAATTGGCTATGAAGATATACCTATTCAATCTTTGTAAAATCAAATTCAGTCAAATTTGCCCGCCAATGTTTCGTGCGCGTATGATTCACTAACGAATCGTGCCATATGCTTGTATTAAATAGAGTGTGAGATCTGTAAAAGGCATATTAACTTTTGTTGCAATATATATTTGATTGAAAATAAAAAAAGGCATTGATGTTTGTTAAATCCAATTTTCTTCAAACTGTGGAGTAAGGGAAAATTTTTGTCAACAAAACTATATTACGAGGAATCGCGCACAGTGAACTGAAATTCTCCCTTTCTTAGTTATCTTTGGATCGTTATTTTTGCTTACGAGCACAATATGACGTCATAATTTCAACTGTTTCTCCTCAAATCAACCCCCTCAGTTTCAAGGTTTTAAATACGCCACTGGCCTCAATGTTACGAAGTACCGTAGACGTAACGAAACAGCATGGTCTGTTTCGTCGAATCTACACGTGTATTTGTGAGTTCGACTTCCTCAGACAAAAGGTGATACAAATTGAGAACATCAGTCATGTGAATATATGAATATTTACTATGAGTCATATCTTATCACTATTTTCAATCCTTGGAGAATAATATACTATTTGTGTACAGACCTCTGAAAGCTAAATATAGAAGTAATCAGTCGATTACCCGAGGATGTGTTAAAAACTTTTTGTCGCCTCTCTAGCGCCACAGTGGCGGAATACAATGAATTTTCCAGCTTGCACGTTATGGTCATTGACCCTCGAATCGCGATCCATCTGTTGCTCATGATTAATAAAACAAAATAATATTCCTGGTTGGATAAATACATTGGGTCGTTAGTTGGTCGTACTCAATCAGACAAATTTGAAAGCTTGCACGATTTAAAATAATCCCTACAACTACATATTTATTGCCACGAAATAGAAGATGTCTTTATTTTCTAAGTATTAACAAAATCAAAACCGGTTTTGCAAAACTAATTAAAGTTTTTGCTGCTTCGTATAAAATCAAAACCAAAAAAGCTTTGATTGTTTTCTAATTCAGAATTGCTTCAACCTATGGATTATTGGTAAAAAAACCCAATGCTGGCGATTTCCACAAAAGATATGTACATGAATTAATTTAGTTATAAATAGATTATAGTTAGAATTGGTTTTGGTTTATTAATTTTTAACTTTAATATTGTCATAATCTACGGTATTTATACACTGTGACAAAAGCACCATAAATTTAGCGTTCATCCACGGCAATTGTTGACTAAAAAAAAAACAAAGAAATGGTAGACCATAGACCAGTGTATGGCAGATACTACTCGTCATATTTTATTATGGTGGTTTGGTTCTACTTGCGATGTTTTCAACTTGAGGACTTGCTGGTACTTCATTATTTTGTAGTATCCCTTTGCAAGTTAAGTGGCCGTCAGTTGGTTCCTTTAAGGTACTGCTTCCGGCCTTGCTGTTGAGAGAATTTTCGTTAAAAAAAAAGAACTTTTATGCTTCCAAAATTCGAAATTTCCTTTTTGACGAAAGTTGTTTCAAGTATGGACTAGTGATGGGTGACGCGTCTCGGGCGTCGCGTTCTATAAAAGTCCAAGATTTGACGAAAACGGCGATTTTATAGTTTTAAGTCCATGTCACCAAATCAGTGCAATTATTGCAATTGCATCAAGCATTATTTTTACTATATTCTTGTAACAATATAGAGAATCACAAATCTTGGGAAATTTGGCAGCGTTGAAGACAGTTATTTGTGTTAAAACTATAAAAGCAGCAGTGGAACTGCGCTAAGTTTCACACATATTACGGTATCGAGAAGAAATAGACTCTTTTCACCTTAATCAAAGCTATATCATTTGCAGGCATGTTAAATTGTGGATGAATAATAACTTCGTCGATTTTTCGTCGTTGAACATTGACCTTGTTATCACCGATTTTTTTTAGACCCATCGTAAGCCTGATATCTTCTTTGAAAAAATCACTGTTAAAAAATATTATCAATAGGTCATTAAGTTACTTTTTTTAATTAATTACCTTTATGGCTAAAATTTATGGCTATTTACTCATAGATATAATAATATTTCAATTTATGATTCGAGAAGGATACAATACTCGAGAATTGTATATTTAGACGTGTTACTGATTTTGATATAAACCTTAAATTTGAATCATTTCGAAGCAACCTTTGGATTCTGAAATCACAATATATTTTGATAAATTTCCGGTGTAGAATATTCCGCACGGTTTCCACACCGTTACGTTTGCTTTTATTGTACCTTCAATTGACAGAAATCCAAGTCTGAAAACCAACCTACCTCACACAATGGCCAGCTGTAACGACCCATTCTGATGAAATTAAAGTTCCTCCACATATTGCTTCATCTCCGAGAATATTTGTCATTGTCATGTAAACCTGACAAAGATACAATGATAATAGTGGGTGAAATAAGACAAAACCAGGAATAAATTGTTCTGGACTAGATCACCTCATAAATAAACTAGACCTAAAATCTAAATTTTCACGGGCAGTATGATTTTGAAAAGAAAACACATATACACGAACACAAAAATACCACATTTATAACAAACTTTATAAATATTGCATGTGAAACAAGAATTGGTCGGTTATTTCATACTTCAAACCAGATTAGCGATAAAAAACATATATGACACGATCGGGTTGTTATTTACGATCAACAAAGAACAAAATTAAAAAAAAACTTTTCCACCCACACAGAAAAAAAAATTGGACGGAACATGTTTTATTAAGCATAGGTCACTGATGCATCGCACCATCGAGGTACGATCCATCTGTGGCCCATGCTTGGCAAAAAACTTCTGGTTGGATATTATGAAGATGACAATTTGTTGAAATTCTATTTTCTGTACTAATCCTTACCATCCAAGGCCATTGTTCATCTTTAGCCTCGAGACCACCAATGATTCTTCCATTGTTAGTATTTCTACCACAAGCATCAACAAAAGATGACTTGCAGCATTCAGAGTCAACATTATGCCGATACTTTTCTCCGAGGCGACATATTTCTGGGAAATAATAATATTACATTTCAATCTTCGTGATGTTATATTTTGGTTTTCATTGTTAGAGCAAATGTATATATCACGGATAATATTGAATCGTGTTATTGTTTTCGAGTGTATACATTTTTGGGAACAAAGTGAACGCACGAATATACGAAAGATGGAGTATTGCATAAAATTGATCCAGATATTTTTACTTTAAATATTAGTTCTACGATATTTGATCAATCGGGGTTAGACACGCGTATTGGTTTCGTAGGTCTGTCGAATGGCTAAAGCAACAAGGTTCGAGAGTGAAATAACCGATGTCTGTTGGCGTCAAGAGAACTTATGAATCATAAAATGTATACGTGATAAAACGCGAAAAATATTTACTAAACTTCAAAAATTTTACTATTCTTTTTAGTATCGTTTTATCCTTCTTATTAACGCAGTACTACTTATAAAGTTGACAATGTAACTACTAAAACTGCTGTTCGTATAATAAGTACTTTTTTATATAGCCACTTTTTAGTGTGGATCGCCGTCCAAGGCCCTGTAACAGCGGCCACTTATCGAAAGACAGGGTAGGGTTACAATTTCTGGAAAAATACGATCTTTTTCTGTTCGACTTGGCCTACCCAAGTTATTACACCCTGGGTTGAGTGATGGGCATGGATAAGCGAGCCGGACTCGTCGAGACTCGAACCCAAGTTCTTCAAGCTGCTATGCCAACATGTTTAATCACTAGGCCATCGCGCCCATAAAAATTATATATACTTATATAGTTTCTTAATTGCTTCTCACTTGTTGGGCATGGTTGTGTTTCACAATCTTGGTAAAACGTTGGACATTTTGAGAAATCATCAGAGCAATATGATGTTTTAGTTCTTGTTCCTCCACCACATGATTTTGAACATGGACTCCATACTCCCCACTGAGTTTCTTCAAAATAATATAATAGTATTTATTGGGTTTGCACTATAATTTTCACACAAGCAGAATAAATAAAAATCTAACTAATGACTATTAATATGGCAAAGTTCTTCAAGATAAGTAATGCCAGCTAACTGCACCCTAAGAGAAAAATATTTCATACATGAACTGATCTATATTAGAGTGCAGTGAGTGTTATCAGCCCTCGGGCGACAATAAACAATCTATACAATATTTGTTTTCCTTTTACTGGTCTTTAATAACATGCAGAAAATATGTTATGATAATTATAAAATAATAAAGTTAGTGGTTACCATGTTATTTTCAGTCGGAAATATATTTATCAAAACACGATTTGTCATTTTGAAAAAACTCAAAAATGTAGCAATGTGAAGTAATATTATACATATGAGACATTCGAGTGTGAAAATTATACGAAACTACATCTTCTTAAGAATATGTGAATGATGCAGGATCCTGTAGATGTTAGGCGAATCATCAATGTGCTCTTATTGGTGAAATAAATTTACTACAGTTTTAATTATATGTACTTTGGAATTTGTTGCGATAAAGGAAGTATTTTCAGACTAATTGCATCTTTCAAATGTTATAACACGTTTAAAAAACTTACAGATAATAATAACTGATATTTGCATGTCTGTCGTGACATTTCAAACTGTTACCAACTATTATAATGATTTTACAATGTTCATCTGAATGCTGGTCTTGTGAAAGATAATCAAAAAAACATTTTTCTTACAGATATTTCAGTAGGTTTCCTGTAATATTTGAATAATTTAACACCGCTGCTATTTGATAAACATAACTAATTTTTACCCCGCCTTAACTTACCAGGACAAATAAAATCATTACAAGTTTCTACGTCTTTTTCACATGATAAATAAGCCGAAGAACATTTTCTTGTGCGAAATCTTGAACCAGTGTTGCAACTTCTAGTACACGTAGACCAACTTGACCACTCTGAGAATAAATGTATAGTGAACTATCTATTTTTATAGCTACTCATTGATGTGGCTTCACCCTAATCAATCACCTGTACCGCTCGGTCACTTATAGACAGGTTTTGTAAAGATACGATCTTTCCCGTCCGGCTTGGCTTACCGAGGTTATTATAACCCTAGAGTTGAGTTCGGTGCTGTGCATTGATTAACAAGCCGGATGAGATCTGATGTCTTCAACCTTTTTTAGGTTTTTTTTCAAACTATTTGCTATTGTCTCTTCCGTGAACTTACCAGGGGCTTATTTATATCCAACAACCGTTAGGCTACGGCCTTTGTAGTGACAGTTGTTAGGCAGCTACCCGCGAAATGACTTGCAGAACTCGGCACACTCGGTGGTGAAACGGTCAAGCATCGAATCATCGGCCTTTCGGACAATACCATCGCTCTCAACCCACTGAGTCATCGAGCCGGGATCATCGTCACCACTAACGCTATGAATCAGGAAAGGAACTTCAACGCTTCGCAATTTTGTGCAGTAGCTTTCAGTCATTAAGTTTCTCGCGCGTTGGCGCAATGGCCTAAAATATTGGCATCGCAGGTTGAATATCCTCCTGGGTTCAGGCGTAAGAGCATCTCAACCCAACTTTGGTATTGGCAGATTTCATTATAATTTTTTTTATGCCACTGTTTTAGAAGGGGATAATCCCGACCAAGGTCCCGTGCTAGCAGCCACATACAGACGGACAGGGTTAGTGATGGTGGAAAGATACCGGTTACACCCCCGGTTAAGTGATGGGCATGGATTAACGAACCGGACTCGTCGGGACTAAGAACCCGAGATCTTCGGCCTGAAATGCCAATGTGTTGACATCTGAGCCAACGCGCTTTATTCCGTCTGAAATAAATTATTCAAAGACTACTACCTGTGATACAATTGCATACAACGCAATATCCACATGTTTTGGCACAATATTCATCCATTAAACTCCCAGAGCAGAATCTCTTGAATTTTATACAATCTGGTCGTAAGTCCGTGCAATTGGTTTCATAGCTGAAAGTTATTGTTTTATTTTTAAAAAATAATTTTGATTTAATACATATTAATTAAATATATTTAAATATCTTTGTCGGAATTTAAGATAAAAAGCGTCAATATGTTAATTAGACGAATTATATATGAACTTTCACAGTAATTCACTTCAAGAAATGTTGAAAATAATTAGCGACCACCGACTTAACATAATAATACTATTATATTATAATATTTGTTATTAATATATTATAATATTTTCACAATTCAAATATTTAAATATCGTTCGAAATGAGTTTAATAAAAACATATGGCTGATATCGGCCATAAATTTCTTTATAATGTAGAAAAATTCTAAATATTTGACTGCTCTTCTGCCTTTGAGCCCATTGCTATATGTGACCTACTTGTCCCAGTGTATATCCATCCGACCCATCTACTCCTACCTCGCTCTCCTATTCTCAATCTACCTGTATTGTACTCGTATTCCTATCCACAACCCACCTACCCTATAGCTCATCTTCGTATCCCCCATCACCAACCCACCTACCCTTACTATTCCTAACTCCTCCCCCCTACTACCTTGTCTTTCTATACTCATCCCACCTCCATCTAACTGCCCTCTTATTTCCGAACACCACTCCCATACACAAAACATCCAGCCAATGAATGAACTGACCCAAAGCCGCAACAGTTTCCGGAGTTCAACGTTCGTTCTCTATCTTTTTTCCCTTACTAATTTCGCACAAGAGAAAAATGTTGAATTGAACTTAAAAAGTTCCGTGAAGGGAGGTGGGCCTGGGTACAAAACAGTGACCTGGATATAGAGAGGTGGTGGGAAGGGTTAGGTATAAGGGGATGGGCTTGATAGGACAGATTAGGTATAAGGAAGTGGGTTGGGTGGGACAGGTTTGGTATAAGGAGGTGAATTGGATGACTAAGCACGTAGAGGTGAGAGAGGTTGGCAAATTTACTTGTCATGCAACAGAAAAAATCACCGAATATGAACTGTCCTGCTTGTCATCTATCTCATCGACGCGATCCATCAACGGCACGTGCTTAGCAAAATATGCTTCGACATTTTTTTTTTTCGATTGAGAAGAAAACAACTTACGGACATGACTCGACATTACACTTCCTCGCTTCCCCAATATTTTCCCTCACAACCGGGACCATTCACGCATTTTCTTGATCTTTGTTGAGAACCTGTTCCACAAGTAACATCACATGATGACCAGATAGACCAGTTTGACATTTCTGAATATGAACGACACAATTACAAAGAACAATTATAAATTTAATCTAACGAATTATGAATAATTTTGAATCCTTGGCAGGGCATTTCTGGAGTTTAAGATTTGTGAATAAAAATGTAGATCTTAGGGTAATAGGGTAAGGCTGGGTTAGGTCAGCTATCATGGTTAGACGAGCTTCGGTGATCGACCATTCTTCTTGCAATTTATGTGTCTAAGGCTGGGCCATGACACCTTTCACAGTTATAACGCAAAATGATCCAGTATTGATTTGCGATTTATGTGTCTATGTAAATGTTTTGTCATTATTTGTTTAGCAGAAAAAAAATACGAAGAATCGATATGTTTCTAGCAAATGATTAAATTTATCTAAAATGGCCTCGTCTGGGAATACCGCATACCAAACTTACGAGGACATTTCTTGATTGTGCAGTTCTTTACTTCAAGACTGGTTCCACTTAATTTAGTTTCACAATCTGGTTCATTCACACAAGATCTCAGTCTCTTCATTTCACCGTAACCACATGTTGAACTACAGATCGACCACATACTCCATTCTGACCACTTAGCTGCTAAAATACCAAAAAAAATATTAAAAATCCGGTGTGAATCGATCGAGAAATATTACTGATACAGCACACTATGAAAAATTACATTAAATTTACCTTTTAGTTACAATAATTGAGGTATTGTTTGTTGATGCGCGTTGGTGGGCGCATTCTATCAACAGCTCATAATCGGTCAAAAACGGGGATTTTACGGCGTTTTGTGATAGTGCAATTAAAAAGTTAACAAAGAAAAAAATTTCAGGAATATAATTTGATAATGATTTGTACAACGTTAATGTTTAGACTTTAGACAAACGGCACAGGTATAAGATGATATTTGACTGCGTCGTTGAAAATGGATAGTATCATGAAACAAAAGCTTTTGAGCCGTCACATTTTATTTTTCAATAAAATAAAGGCCAAAAGCAAAACCAACTAATGGCTAACTAACGGTATCTGCCATGGGCGGATATGAAATATTTACCCCCTCTTCAAAATCCAATCATTGCAATTTTAGTAATTTTATAGAACTCACCCGTACATGCCCCCATGTTGCAGTCTTCATGCTGATAGATTGAATCTTGGCATTGTGAAGCGATCCCGTTGCATAGTCTGGTCCTTGTTTTTATACCCGATCCACATGTGACCGAACATTGACTCCATGATTCCCAATCGGAAAATCCTAACATGAAATGAAAGAATGCTCCGATTGGGTTAGGGAAAAAAGTTCCCCGTAAAAATCCAGCCAGAAAAAGTTAACTGGAAAAGGGCGTCCTACAAGGTAAAGGGTTTTTAAGCATTTTGAGATGTTCTAGTAGATTGAATTTAAACTTTCCGTATCGACTCGTATGGTAACTCAAGCGCTATGTCCGACTATCAAGTTAGAATCACAGTTAGATCTGGGATAGTTTTTATCGAGCTATATGGTTTTTATATAGCCGTATTAAATTTAGAGAGCATTTTCAACCCGTGCAGTCAATTCCGCTAGTTAATCGTCGGAGTGCCTTGATTTTAATGACCAGCCGCTCCGTAGTGACACGGATTTTACAATATTATAGTATCAGTTTCGGCAAAGTATATCTAATGCAACCTACCACATAACCCACAACTTGCTTTACAGTTGATAATCATCCAATCCTGATAAATATTATCATTGCACAACTGATTTTTCGTAAAGATTTTACAAGACGCATGGACGTCTTCACATATAGTAGCAGTTCTGTACGATGGATACGCTGAAGAATGAACAGAATATGTAGAAAATACTAAAATGTATTTGATAAATGTTCAAAATTTAATATTTTGTTAACAATGCCGCGCGGTTCACATAAGTGTTGGTTCAATGGATACATTTATGTGTAAAATTCTATGCAATGTAATTCAGTTGTCCAGATCCAAAGTTACTAAGCTCCCATTCTAACTATTGCTTATTAATTACTTTATTAGAGTTTATTACCATGTAAACATAGCATAGTACTAACGATACTGATACTAAGGCTGTAATTATGTCCATGATGAGAACTAGCTTTTTCTCGCAATGTGTTCGACACTTCAGTTTCGCAGTTTGAAAATCTTCGGGCATGCAAGTCTCTGTCCATGACTCACCCTGCAGTTTCAACAGAGTTAAACCAGTTAGTTTTTACGTCATCTCTGCCATAGCCCAATCAGAAATGTTATTATGCAGTGTGAACAGAAATTTTCTGCTCATGCCTTGCTCAGGGTGATCCACTAAACTGTGTAATTGTGAAAAACACCAAAATTCCGGTAGGTCTCATAGGTCAGAAACGAAATTTATACAATAACATATGACTAAGAGTTCAGAGGTGAATTCAAAGTTCGCATAATTACCTTTTGGACATTTTGGGACTACACAATGTTTTTCTTCTTTACTCTCGCCATTACACATTATGTCTGACTTGAAACATTCTCTAGTCCTGCTTTGACGAGAATTTAAGCCACAAGTTGAAGAACACGAACTCCATGACGCCCATTCACTCCATACTAAAAGAATGGACGCGAGGTTAAAAGATAAAAAATACGAATGGCCGGATGGGGGGGGGGTGCCCTTTTTCACAAAATTTGGTATTTAAAATGCGATTAAAAGAATATTTTTTAGATGATTTTTAAACCCCATGAGGCAATGAATTCGAAATCATGTAAGTCCAGTACACAATATCACAATTTTATAATGTTGTATGTACATAATATAAATCAAAACAATTTTTTTATAGTTTTCGAACGGTTTTCGTCGTCTTGTAAAGCAAAAGCACGAATCACTGTAATAATTTCCAGACGCATCGAATTAAGGACGGACATCGATGGGTCGCATACTATATTTGAAACTTGCAATTTTCTATTCTTAAAGATGAAAACAAAATTGAAACTGAATGGGTACAATTTCCTAGATGGTTCTGTTTAAATAAAATTATATGTAAGACTTACTTTGGCATGATTCAACATTGCATTTCTGATTTTCAAATGCAGAACCTCTACACAATGATGCCTGTGCAGCTCCACACGTTCTTTTTCTGAAACTATACGACAAACCACATGTTGCTGAACACGCTGACCAACTGCCCCATTCGGTCCAGCCTGTAGATTTTGACGATGCTGAAAAAGGTTGATTTGCTTAACGAGATATTTATATTGGTGATCGGCGGTATAACGAAAACCAAACTGGAGATATTTATCTGAGAGAAATCTACCATGATGCCATCCCTCTTCCGCGCCAATTAACTTTGGAATGATATTGGTCACAATCTTCACATACAAAATCACATTTATTTAAAGACAGGGCCGAAATTTTCAGGAATTTTGAGAAATTACAAGGTCTACTACCATGGATAACAAAGTCTAACATGCAGCTGTTACAATGCATATCGAAGTCATGTCGTCGAATTGTTATATAAGCAGGAGATGGTATGCTAAATGGTAAACTAACAGCAAACTCAACATAAAATTGATACCGAATTTCAGGCTAAATTTACCAAAAATAGAGCATTTTATAGAGATTGTGTGATGTTTTGGGTATGCTTCAGTAACAGATTATGCCCCAAGTGCTGTCGATCTGTGGTTCCCCTGAAAAATTTAAGGCGAGGTTTCGATGAAATCACGCGCTCGTTTGGGAATCGATTTTCTTTTCAACAACAAACAAACCGTTGCCTAGCCCTGTCAGGCGCCTGCAACAATTTGCAATTTTCGGTTCCGGCCAACTCCAATTATTTTTTATGACCTACCGATAATCTCATTTGAACAGTTACAATAGTAATTGGCAAGATCAATAAATTACAATAAATGACACCGATATTAACATAATTACTGCGATAAAACGTGTTAAGTACTATAATGTTTATTTACCTTACGCATTACTCTCTGGTTGAAAGTTTAATAGCGGAAAAAACATAAACAAAATATCTTAAATTCCTGAAAGAAGGCAATAATTGCAATAATAAAGGAATATTTTTTTCTATAAAATAGTTTTTTCATATTTCTAAGCACATCTGAATGTAATTCAATAAAATGATGTGTCTAAGCTTCTGAGAAGCAAAATATAATATGATCTCTTTCCCTAAAAATACAAAGACTTGCATTCCTTACATATTATCTCGTTCTTGTAACAGCATCCATATACGGCTCCGAAGTCCGAAATAAGTATTCGCTGTTTGTAAAGTTATATCTTGATTTTATCTGAAGAAGTTAGGCTATATAGTCTAATGAAAAGTTACAAATGTACAATTTCGTAGAGAGAGATAATGTTGTTTTTAATTTTAAATAATCAAATTTACAAAAATCTTGAATTCACGATATCAAAATTACCCTTCTCAAAAATCGCTCAGTATACGTATAAGATATACATACCGCTAGATTTATCTGAACACACTTTACACGTTTTTGCACAGTTTGCACTCATCCAAATTTTGATAGAACTGCAATATCCTCTATCGCTGAATTTTCTGCATAGTGCTCCCGACTGAATATCTTTACATGACTCCAGGCCACTACGCACTGAGAAATATTAAAATCATTTCACCTAGTAATAATATATTTTTGATAAATGCTCTACATTATATTGACGACAAGACGTAGGTTGCATGGGTAGTATGGCTCACAGTGTGATGTGGCGTTGTACCATTCCTCTGTCCAGGCTGATTGAATGTTTTTACATTCTGCTCTGCTCTACAGACACCCAAAACAATTGTTCTCTTTAAAATATGATAAGTAAAACGGTAACTAGATCAAGAATTATATGACACTTTTTGAGTGACTGGTAACGAATGAACTGTACAAAATGGTTGGAGCATCAACACTGATATGTTGCTTTTTAAAAGCTATTTTATTTTTCTATCCGACGCAAATGGCGTGACAGTTTCGGACAAGGAAAGAAAAATAACATGATTCAGTCCCCTAAAAATGCTAACGTATTAGGATTTCGGCTTGACAGATATATAATGTTGTTCTTCCCTAGTAAATAAGACATATATACATACACAGGCAAAAGACCTTGTTTCCTTGTCATCATCTTGTGTAGGATTTTGTTGTTGGAATTGCGCATACAATTGGAATATATCATGAAATATATAACCGTATTCTAACCTGACGGAAGTTTCCTTCCTATGCGTCTCCTGGCTCCGGGGAAGTAACAATCAGAGCGTGACAGATCCAAAATGTTGAATCGAGAGTATCGAGATCTGTTGTAGTCGCAGTGTAGGAACTGATATCTTCGGTATCGTGATCGTCTCAGTTGTAACGTAGAATCTAAAACGATTGATGCCAAAAGTTATCATTAAAGAAGAGAAAGAAATTGAATAAAAATTGATAAAGTGATCGTAATTGTAAGGATTTGACTTGCTGGGAATATAGTTGCTCTCGTGGTTGTGTTCGGCCCTTGTTGAGCAATTATCCGTTATTTTCAAGGCCAAAATCCCATGAAATTCTTAAACCTGATCACGAGGTGCTCGCGCGCGTGATCATGGATCCGTTATGTATTTTACTTTAAACCCTATGGCAACCGCTTGGCTCATCGCAACGTGAGTTCTGCACACTCTAAAGTTGCCCTTACCCTTTCTTGGTTGTATTTGGCTCTTCCGATTTCAGCGTTACGCACACATTCAAAATAACGAAGTAAATTACGTATATATATATATTTATTTATAGGATATTCGCACATTGCAACAGAGATAGGTCTTTTTAAGTCTTTTTAATTTATGTAGGCTTCTTGGCTAATCTTTGTTTTATCCTTCACTTGATTTTGTGCTCACGAATCGTGATAAAGTCGCTTCTTCCAACATCTATATTTTCTCCCGATTAGATCTAAAAATGTTGCTGAAACCACTCACCTTGAGAATCTGCAAAATGAAACATTGAAAATACTGCAATAGTGAAACAAGCTAGTAGAGACCTCATCATGTCAATTTCCGTTATTCTGGATATAACTCCGTCAGTCTTTTTTTTATCCGCTAAACAACAATTCCTATTGAACGACAGATAGAAGCGCCAAGTTTTCCACGCTCCACACTTTAGAGGTATAACATACTACTAAAAATACAAAACCGTTTTTCAATCCCTTATATCACGTTAGCCACGACTGTGAGGCTAAAATCGTTAAAATCCGGGGCATAATAAACATTCTGCGTACACGAACTTGTACTTTGACACCGGTCAAGTATCCCACGTCCCGTTTTCTCTCAACCAGTCGGCAATCAAATTTTTAGAAAACACGATGAGTCGTTGGCGTAGTGACAAGGAATACGCGTGCCAGATAGCAAAAAGTAATTGCTGTGGTCCTTATATGGCTCTGTAATGGCTTGTATAAAAATGTGCGCAAAATAGGACTAGGCGATTCGAAGCACAAACTATTCGAATCATTCCTGAATCCGTCATACTCAATCTGGGATTGAATATTCTTAAGCATAAGCCACAGATGGCCCGCGATTTGATTAATTTCGAAAATGATACGATGTTCAAATGCCTCGGCTTTGACTAGCATGCCCAGCTTCGCAGCGGCGATTAGCCAACCGATCAGAAATAATATATTATCAAGCATAAGTCACTAATGGACCACGTCTCATCGGCGAGATCCATCAATATTTCTTGCTTAACTAAAGGTGCCCCTGTGAGATTTCTGCGAGTGGGAACGAGTCAGGGCCATGTCGCGAGCTCATGTCTGTCGACATAGCAAAAGTCGTTAAAACTGCTGTTGCGGAACCATTTGTTGCCTTCCCAGAAAACAGTTGCAACTCTCTCACGTGTATCGTCGTTTTGATCGAAGGATTTACTCGCATAAACAATAAATAAGATTTGTTTTTGTTTATTGCTGAATATAAAACGTCTACTTTCGCGCCATGATGAATGATGTGGAGACCTATCATCGTGGGAAAGTGTTTATTCGTGTCTCTTTGTTTATTTACCATAAATTTGACAGAGAAATACTCAGATACCTCAGGGAGCCCGATTAGCTCAGTTGTTAAAACCGTTCGCAACGCGAATCTCAGTGGGTTCAGCGTGGAAAGATACAGATGTGAATCTCGAAAGGAGGTGATGTTTATATGCTGTTGCCATTTTCCCCGGCAATCACGCATAAATAACACCATGTCCTAACTGCTCAAAAGCATTGCATTTGTTATATAACTAGTTTTGTTCGAATGTTCTTTAAGTACTTATCTTTTGTTGTGTTTCAGGGAATCTGGGCTGGTTTTTTAAACTTGTAAGATGTTGTCGCCGTCTATTTTTGTAGATTCAGTACGTTGGAAAATGCGGTAAAACTAATAAACCACCAATGTGCAATGAGCTGATGTATCAAATTTATTTCGACAACCTCACTGCAAGATGCATATGATTTTTTTCGCTTTTATTGCTAATGTGTTACCTTGATAATCGTTCGCTTCCGTTTGAAAGACTTTTATTTAGACAATTTATCCTATTTTCCTGATGGTAAAGAGCTTGATAATTCGGCATAAGCTTTTGCACTTCTTGAGGCACAGGCTCCAACTTCTCTTGACCACAAAAGTATGCCTAGACCCCGATGGTTAATGAAATACTTTTGCGATTCCATAAAATCCGACCAAGGTTTTCGGTAAATATTTCTTTGGCTGTAATGCGATGATCCCTACGCTCCGAAAATTTTTGCTGATATTATGATATCGGTATTTGTCAAAATTTCCTGTATGATATTAGGTATCATCAGATGGATTATCCGATACCCGATTTGAGAATATTTATATCTAACCGATCAACCCGTTCAGCTAACTCACACTCATTTACTGTGGAACATTCAGTGTGTCAGAAGTTTTTTCATCTATAATTTGGAATTCATTGTCCCCCTACCGTTTTCCTGAGCGTGTTGGTTTTAAAACTCGCGTAAATAAATATATTTTAGGAATGAGGATTTAATAGTTTCCATTCCTGTAGCTTTTTCGACGTTCAATTGTTTCCCGAGACTTCCATGTATGATATTTCTACTCTCTTGTAAACTCGTTCTGAGTGAATTATATATATATATGTATGTACGTATATGCAACCATATGCTGCAATCTGTGATAGGAAAAAAGTTTATTCAATATCAATAATTCATTGTTGCACAATGACAAATGTGTAAACATTAATTAACACAAAAAATGATTAAAACCAAGACTGCATTCAAAGGAAAAATCGAAAGAAAAATAATAATTAACCCCAACAAGTGCCAAAAAGGGAAAATTATGCTTTGCCAAGTTTGAACAAGGGCCACAAAGAGTGAGAACCATGAAAAAGAAACATTGGATTTTGATAAAATTCAGTAGTAATATGGACGGACAGTTTATTAAGGAATGAAAAAATGATTAAAATAAAAATGAGAAAAATAGCAAGGACAGTACATCAGATATTAATACTATTAAGTACAATACTGTAAAAAATCAATAGAGAAAAAGTTGTTGTGACTGAAGCTAAGATAAAACTATTACCGAATTAATGAAGGGGGCCTGTGACCAGAATACAGTATTCAACTGTTTTTTATAATCATAAATAACTTTCAGTGAAGTTGGAAATAGTGAGAAATAAGATTTCAAAACTATTGAAAAATGGAAGAGAAAATTTTGAACATTTATTGAAAATGTGTAAATCAATTGTCCTTATTTTTAATAACCAGTTTAAAGATTGTGCTTTATCAGAGAAGAAGCCACAATTTTAGTCAAAAATAACATTTTTAATAAAAACAAAGTAGAAATTGAACTTTCCCCGCGACTTACTGGTGTATATTTATCGTATTGTGCGTGTTTGAAGGCGAGTGGGGGTAAGACCCATCTAATAGTCACCAGTCCCGAGGTTTAGAACTGTAATCGCATCATTTCTATTGATAGAATTTTGATTACTGTTGTCACACAAGTCAGAAAAAACGGAAAAATGATAAGGAAAAATTAGAGAAAGATTTCCACTTTTGAGTAAAAATAGAATTTTAGGGTTTAATTTAATATGTAAAAAAATATGAGTTCCTAAGCGTTAAAATGTTGTCAAAATTTATTATTCTAAACTATGTATCACTAAGAACTTGTTTCAGCTTTTTCCTTTGATTTTAATACCTTTTTTTGGTTTTATGAGCTGTTTGGGCGATTCCTCACCCCTGGTATCCACGTGTAGGATCAAACCAATTTAAGCATGGTCAAACCCAAGCACCATGTTTGACAGAAAAAAATTTTATTTGAAAAAAAGTCATCTCAAATCACAGAAAGGAGTGTCTGAGTTGGAGATGTACCAGAAGCAATTTCATAGTTAAATGGTTCACTGGCACCCCTTGACAGAATTCAATAAGAAAGATCATTGTGTATAATTCATTGCACAATAACAAATGCAAGATTGAAATGCAATATGGCAGTACAATACATTAGGTAGAAGTTGGATGACAATATAACAGTAATTTTAGAAAAAATCGGTAATGATTGAGAACTTCCATTAAATATGTCGTATTCCGATCAGTTGAAATACCCTATGAACTATTTTGAAATTCAGTTATGTTTTCATCAAAAGAATCCCTTTTCAAAAGAAATACACACCCGTAAATGTAATTATGATTTCCAGTTTTAAAAAAAAATATTTCGAATTGGCTGCAAAAAATAACTTTTTAATTTGGACTCGTTTGTTCTGTATATATATATATTTTTTTTTTGTATGTGTTAGTGCCCAGATTTAAATCTGCCGAATTCATTTTTCATTGACACTCCGCACTTCTTCACAAGCTTCTAGGCTGCCGAGACTTTTCTTCAATAAATACTTTTCAATTTTTTTTCTCATAACTTTTTGAGCAGAAATGAAATTATTTCAATCAAGACAGAACTGGCCTTCAATTCCATTGTTGCTTAATCAAACTTGTTTCAAAGATATTCTACGATTCGATTAGACTTATATTGAACTCTATTTGTAAGATGGGAAGGCAAGCGCTCGCAAATGCGCATGCTTTAATTGATAATTACATGTCATTGTTAATACAAAATTAAAACATACTATTGTCTACTATGACATGGTGGTGCAAAAGATACATGGCAAGAAGATGAGAAAATGGATAAAAACATAATGACAAGTTAACTGATATGGAATAAAACAGATAGTTAAAACAATACCACTTTCAATGCTCATTAAATAAGCAGCTTGCTACACTTCAATAAAGAATGTTAAAAAAAATGTGTTTTGTTGTATATGGTCCACAGATACACGGCCAAAGCACAGTCTATTTATGTACCATGCTCAACAAGTTATAGATTTTTTTCTTGTGAGGCTTAACTATTTGATAACAGTGACTTTCTGCAATAAATCTAGAAAATGCATCTGTGACAAATCTTGAACATCGTCAAAACTGCTATTAAATAAAGAGTTGGAAGTCATTCTTACACAGAAAAAAACAACTCAGATTTTGAGACACCCCAAGACAAACAAGATTTAACTACCTCGAATGACTGATCATAAAACCAGTAAGCTAAAAGCGCAAAAAAGTGAGTTGAAAACATATCATAACCGATATACTAACTGATAATTGCTGTCTTGTCTTAATTATATGACTGAAAAACGACAGTGATAATATATTACCTGTAAAAAACGGCCAGCACAAAGTGTAAGTTTTTTTAAACTAATCGTGCACCTATTGATGAAGTACCAAACAAATAAGGAAAAATACTGAATTAAAAATAAAGGTAAAATGTTGGAATTCATACTTAGATGGCAAGGGAAAATTTAAAAAGAGAACACGTAACTATGTACAAATGGATAAAAAAGAAAAGTAAGAATGCTGCGAAAACCATGGTGTTTTGCGTAAGTCTTTCAAATTGTGTAAGGTAACTGCAATTGTAAAATCATTTTAAAAAAGTACAAAAGTCACTCTAAGTCATATTTTACAAATACAGAACAGTAACCATGGTCGAGCATGGGCTGTAGCTCCATCTACAGATCATGCTTGACCTTTTATGATTTGTTACTACTGCACATAGGAGGAGGATGAAGAAGCATTTGCATGTGAATGAGCGACTGTCGATGCCATAAATTTGGAGAATACAGAACTTTCCGTGTTGATGCACAGTGGTACCTTTCTACCGCATGGTTGACTGTTCACAAATTGAGCGATACTATCTGGAAAACAGAACAGAAAGGTTTAATAAGATGAGTTCATATTTCTAATGTCAGTGAGAAAGCTAGAAATATGGCAAACAATGACCACTACTGCGTAAGCTGTAAAACGATATTCAGCCCAATAAT
Organism: Styela plicata; assembly: GCA_963675895.2. Classification (NCBI taxonomy): domain Eukaryota; kingdom Metazoa; phylum Chordata; class Ascidiacea; order Stolidobranchia; family Styelidae; genus Styela; species Styela plicata. The sequence goes on from OZ023140.1 coordinate 20,731,200, forward strand.
ATGTAATACACACACGATTACTTCAGATATATATTGCTAATTAAGAGCACCCACCATGCTACCGGTGATCCTCACAAGATAAAACAATAAATCTCTGAAGCGTAATGTAATGAATTAACCAATCACAACGAAAGAAGGCAGTGTTGTTGGAGATATGCATGAAATATTTAAAGGTAAATAACGATATTAGCATATATACAACAGTTAAATGTTGCAAGTCGGGCAGGGGGTGGAAGTTTTTTGATGTTTACTGAATACAACCTACTGAATTACAAGAGCATTTAGTAAATATAGAATGAAATGCGTATTCTAAAATAAATCATTGTGCAAAAAAGATCATAGTCAAATTTGATGCTGTAAAATTTGACAAAATTATGATTTTGTTGTATTATAAGCTAAATCTACTAAAAGTAATAATTTTATGAGTTTTAAAAAAAATTATGAACTTAATGGATATAATCCGGTATTATTCAAATCTACCACTACTCCTGGAGTCATGGACAAACTAATTTGAAAAATCATCAAACCAAATAACAGTGAACACTCAGCAATCATATCTCGCAATCCACTTAATCTTCACCCCTCACTGTGTTTGTTTTACCCCAAATTTTATTCAGATTTCAAATTTTTTTGGTATTTTTTAATGATATCCACAAAAGAATCGAAGTAATGAAACCATAAGCTGGACTATATCTAAAAATTGTATTGACACTTACTTCGGATTTGGTCCGTTGTTTTTAAAAGACTTTCATACGAATCGTTGAATGTAGACGAAGGTACAGGTTCAAGTTCAACTTCTGTTGCAACTCTGAGTGAATTTCTTCCATCAGCACCAATACCACTCAGATGACAACATAAACAGAGACTGGTGTGATACCTCAATCTTCCATTACGACAGAAGACATGACGCAAAGCTTCCGCACAGGACACTCTTTTTTTCTGTGATAAAATTGAAAAAAAATTTTTTGACAATCAAGAATATTGTGATGACTGATGCCACTGGGGCTGTGAATTATCGATCAAATCGATCTCAAAATTGAAATAGGAAAATCTTTGTCAAGACTCTCGTCTCAATATTTGCGACATCGACATTAATGAAAATTTTTTTTTGATGAAAAACTGTAAATGTAAAAAGATTTATTCTACATAAAATGAAACAAATGTATGGTAATTTCATGCCAATTGAAACATCTAAAAATCCAAACTCTTCAATTTTTTTTATTTCAGGTTTAATTCTCCAATATATGCTGACTTCAAGGATACTAACTATAACCCTAAAGCCCTAATAGTTTGTTTTTATGGCTGTTTGAAAAACAGTCTATATGCCAGTACTCCGAAAAAGTTTTTTTACTATTGAAAAGGATATATTACTTACAGGATTCCAGACCAATAACCTAGACAGCAGATGAGCAGCTTCATGAGTCATATTAGGTGCAACAAGATAAAAATTCTCAGGTGGTGATGTTCGATTTGCTGGAACTCTCATAGCGGCAGGATGTTGTGAATTATTCGAATATTGTTGCGATGGATGAGGAACGTAATGTTCTGTTGATGTTGGATTTCTTTCACCGAGTAAACTGATGATCATGTCGATCTAGAAAGTTAATAAATATTTCATACATTTTTTTGTCAAGTGAAAACGCTACACTATTAAGGGCATAGTTTGAATGAAATAGTGATGAAGAATCTTAAATCTTCATTTCTGCACTTATATAGCTATTTGCACATTACTGGTTTCATAAAACAATTCTATACAATTTTTTTCAGATACACAAAGAAAGTTTAAAACCACCATTTCATAGCAGTATTTTGAACCGTTTTATACAGTTTGGTTGCTACCAGGCACTGAGAAAGAGATATTTAAATTTTCTAGTCATAAATATATCATGAAATATTGCCCATTCTCAAATTTTCTTCCTATGAAACTCATTTGCTTCGGGTGTTTGAGTGGCAGAGTAGCCAGCATTCATACAGTGTGGTTGCAACACCGTACTTGGTCAAACGATAAAAAAAATTCTAATCAGGGTTCAGTGAAATATGGAGCAAAAATTGTTATATTTGCAATTTTGCTTGAAAATAGGGTCGATCAATATAACAACTACCATAACTTTTATCATTCTAACTCTTTAACCCTGGCTGGGGAATAAGACATCAGACATAAAAAATAATTTGTGAGCAATTGACAAGGCTTTGTTATCATTAACGGAATGGGCGCTTCAGATCCTTTGTATAATCACCTGTGTTACTGGACTATTCGCTTGAAACAATATTTTTCTGCTTAATAATTCGGCAAAAATACATCCAACACTCCAAACATCTATTGCACTTGTGTAATGTCGAGCTCCCATAAGTAATTCTGGAGCTCTGAAAAATGAAAATAAAATTTCATCGTCCATTCGATTCAATATTATTAAAAATTTCATTCCCTTGTTTTTATTCTGGTGTCCAAATGTTCATGGCATTTTCTTCATATGGTCAGTAAGCTTCAAAACAAACGATGCCCAAATGCTATTACACTGGGTGGGTCACTAAGCTCCTAAATCAATGGCGATCTGTGTCTCATGAGTGGTCAAATAAAAAATCTGATCTGGCGATTGGTCAATAGGAAAGCTGGCAGAATGTTAGCCAGGTCCATCAGGGAAAATTCCACCAAAGGGGAAATATCTTATAATGAATCACTTACTAAAAGATTAAAATTAGTTTTTCAAGTGTCCGGTAGCAATTAAATTATACAAAAGTATTCAAAATCATCAATACTGCTATGAAATAGCAGTGTTGATGGTTTTGAAGCTTTTTTCTGTGCATCCAAAGCGAATGACAAGAAAGTTTAGGACACTCAAAGAAAACCAAGATTCTGTCACATTGGCGCCTTCGAATATTAAATGAAAAATATATTACATTACCAAGTTTAATACAAATCTTATAAATTAGGTTAAATCAAGTAATAACCATATATTTCATAGATATAATTTGCCAGCACATTCATCTTATGCAAATTAAAATTTGAAAAAATGAAAAAGTAGCCAAACATCTTCTATTTTTATTATTAATATCGATATTTGGAAAATTTGTGGCGAGACACCATCTGCGTCAGCACGAAGCCCCCAGGGTATTTGAGTTTTAATTTATTGACTGATAAAATTCAAGTCAAAATGCAAAGGGTAATTTTCACACAAAACATGACAGGTCATCAGAATAAAGGTCAAGCATGAGCCAGAGTTGACCCGTGTCAGAGAGACAATTCACATGCTTGGCCAAACAAATTTTCCGATTAAAGATGAGGCTCAGGGAGTCTATCAATAATTTATACCTTAATTTGGCTAAACAACCCTGATGAATACGATATTATGTAAGACCAGAATCTTGCTTTTGATAAGTGCCAACATTTTTAAAGCAAAATCTGTTCTGAAATATCAGACAATTAAAATCATCAAGAGTGTTGTTGGGCAGATCAAGAGTCGTAGTATTGATAATTTAATACACCAATAGTACAACTCCATTACTGTTATTGCCGTTAGATAACCAAAACAATTGCTTTTAGTCCGCACTTACATAAGTTCATAACTCTGTGGTAATTTTCTTATGATGTTTATTATGTTCTTTCGTATATTGGTTTATGAGTAACGGATTTGAAATAACAAACCAAATCATATGAAATACCAACAAAGGTTGCTCGACCCAGCAAGATCATCATAAATGTGTTTGACACGTGGAAACTATAAAACACTATATTCGGGAAAAGTATACTAGACTGGCAGAACGTCAGCTAAACTACTACTCAAAGACCTGTAAAAATATCATCATAAAAAAAATCAGCGAATGGAAATGTTTCATGATAAGTAGCTTGCTAGAAAAAAAAATGACAATTTTGAGTGCCTGGTTGTTACCGAACTGTAGAAAAAAAGTTCAAAATCATTAATACTGCTAAGAAATGTTCATGGTTTGAAGTTTTTCAATCCATCCCAAGAAAATGTCATGAACATTCAGACCCCCCAGATGAGAAAACAAGATTCTGCCACATATACAATGGACTGATCATTGATTGACATGAGAATATGGTAATACTCAAACTAGATCTAAACCATAATTTGTGCAAAGCAAGGAATCTTTAAGGTAAAATATTACAAATATACTATAATCCTGTCAGTCCTTTTTAAAATCAATCATTTTTAAAAAGTTTAGAAACAAATGTATCCAGACCCAATAGAAAATTTTGTTTTATCGAGGATGAGCCACAGATAGACCGCGCCTAAACGGCACGATCAATCAGTGACTCATACTTTACAAAACGCGATCTGTATAAACTATTTCAGACTGAGGAAGAGGTAATCTTACCTATAATACTGTGTAACAACTTCCTGTGTCATATATTTTGACGAGTCCGGTTCTTCTACTCTCGCCAAACCAAAATCACAAATTTTCAATTTGCAATCGCTGTTCACTAATAAGTTTCCTGGCTTCACATCTCTGTGTAGAATTTTAGCCGCATGTAAATATTTCATACCTAAAAAATGAACAGGAATCATTACTTCAAATTTTTTCTGAAATAATATCAATCATAACAATGATCATTACAATCTTTACTCTTCAGCATGTCAAATTGGCGGCAGTCCCATAGGGACTGGCAATTCAGATCACCTCACTATTCCAGAATACTAAAATTGAATCTAGAATATTCAATCCTATTCCTAAATTCTCAAATGTACAGATGAAACAAGGATTAAACAATTGAGTCAGAAGTCTGTGATATATATACGAGAAAAGCTTAATCGAGCAAGAACGATTTGGTAAGTGTATTTGAGACATGACCATAATATTATTCAACAAAGCTTGAACCATATACGATTCCTCGCGAATTTAACTTTTCGAGTCTAGCAAAATTGATTGAATCATAATTACAATTAACTCATAATCATTATCATCATAATTATACAATTTAACTCTCGCTTGAGACTTGAAGATTAATATGACTCTACTGGTTATCTAGCAACAACCGAACTATAGAAAAATGTTCAAAGTCATCAATACTGAAATAGCAGTGTTGTTGGTTTAGAAGCTTTTTTGTTGATCCGAAAAAAATGGCATGAACCTTCGGGAAACAAGATACTGTCATTGTTGGCACGCTATTCGAATTATTTGTAATCTTGAATATATTTATATATATATTATATATACATTATTCGAAAAATTAAATTTAATACCTCTTAATATCTGATAGAGAAATAGTTTGCAGTGATCTTCCGTTAAAGGTTGCTGTGAAACAATTATTTTATGTAGATCAGTGTGCATCAGTGGAGTCATAACATACCTTATAAAAAAATAGGTGAAGAATTTGTCAAATTTAAAAAATTGAAACGATCTAGTATGAACTAGAAGTATTCTAGTATTAAAAAATACAGATTTTCTGTACATAGAAGTGTAAGCTGCGTTAGGAAATTTTTAATGATGAGTTTGGTGTAGATAGTCATACCATTTCATTTGACATAATATTACCATATACAATATTATATCAGATGAAAATATATCATAAACGCAAAACCTAACATGATCAACATTGAGTGATAAACAAAAAGGCTTCAAAACCAGAATTGCCCTAACATCCTTAGAATCTCAATATGCGACTAAAATGAAATAAAGAAGTGGTAGTAAATGGTTCCAACATCAGCTAAGAGCCAGAGCATATAGCACTCACTGTACTTTAATATAGTGGTTTACTTTATGTTTGGGATGATTTCTGCCTTAGAGTGTAGTGACTGGTACTAGACTAGACATATAAGCATGAAGACACACAATGAAAATCCTTTTCGTCAAAAAAAAAATGGAAAAAGATAAAATGATGCTGGTACTCACATTTCATCAAATGGCCGTTCTGATGGTTGCAACAAGTCAACTGCAGATAATATCTGAAAAATATTTGTAGAGAGTAAAGAAAAATTTTGTAGTTTATCAACAATTTCAGATGTTAAATTTTAATTCACGTTTGGAATATTGCCTTGGAGACAATCACGATGCAACTTTCACATGAATAAAAAAGATTCAAATACATATTACTGTGATACATTATAGTTCAATAACAGTGCCCTCAATTTTTTAGCGATTTTACATTTCTTTCCGAAGATTTAACTTACATAATAGAAATTCTATTTTGTCAAGCATGAGCACATACCACTACACTGTTTCTTGTTAAACACAACAAAGAACTTACATTTTCATGACTAACGAAGCACAATATTTTTAGTTCACGAAGAACACGTTTTGCTGTAACAACATTGTGAAATACATTTGGGATTTTTTTCAATGCAACTCTTCTACCGTCTCTTGGGTCTTTTACTGACCTGAATAAAAATATGAACAAGTGAAGTTAATAATTATGGGCACAATAGCGATTTCAGTCGGATCTGTATTCGCAATAAATTGCTCTATTTTCTAATCATCTGCAGATTAGAAAACACAGATAATGCATAATCTCTGTGAGATTTACAATTTTCCCAAAAATATTTCTGAAATGAACAAAATTCTTCCATGCCTTAAGAAGTTGCCTAATTACATAGACATAGTTTATTTCGACACCTCTGTCGATACAAAAGGCGATACAAATAAAGATATAACATTACAGAGTTATCAGGGAAGCAAACAAAACCTAAAAGAAAGTTTAAAAACGAGCCATGGAATAAGTTTCAAGGAAACATTAGAAGAAAGCAACACACGTTTGCTTACCGCATGTTTGTGTTTGCCCCCAAAATGGCACATTTTTCCAACAAAAGGGCCAAGGAAGTTTGGTATTAAATATTATTTTTTATTTCCTCCATTGTATTTCACACCACTGATGATAGCATTTGACTCCTAACATTGATACGCATCTCTGATTGTCATGACGCAGGGTTCGAGTCCCGTGGGGGATGATGAATATATGCGAGAGGTCTGCTGGACGCCTCGCCGGTGCACGGTGGTTCAGGTAAGCGCTGCTTACACTTCTTTCACTCACCAGGGCCACGCACAGGAAAAATGGAAAATACAATAATCCAAAAACCCCCAACTCGATTCGGAACTGGTATTTGCACAAGAGATCGTGGTTCGCCATATGGTTAAGGTTTATTCTTTGTTTTCCTCTCCCTGCTCCCGCAAGATAAAAATGATATCCTATCCTACACTACAATATGAGACTTTAAAAACCAAGAGCATTCATCTTAAAATGTGTTGAATAATATGATGAAACAAGACAGCTGAAAGGTTAAAACTGCAGGGTCTAGTGAAGTTTAGTACCATATTCCCGAATGTCATTAAAATAAAAACTGGCAGAATGTTCTCATCCTAACTAGGGGGCGCCAATGCTGCAAGCATCTGGCATTGTCTCCCGGGTTAGGATGAGTGCCTCGCAACATGGGAAAATATTATGATAATCGGATATATGGTACTAAACTTCACAAGACCCAAACTGCATACGGTAGGTACTATTATAGACTAGGTACCGGTACATGATACACTGTACAACTTACCAAACAACACCGAATGCTCCATACCCAATAGGCTTGTCCACATCAGAGGTTGCTGCTTCCATCAAGATCTATCAGCAGTTAACTTTTCAAACTGTTGAACACTGGTTAGCTTACAGTGATAAACTCGAATTAATAAGTGAAAACAATTAGGTACAGAACTGAGAAAGTCACGGCAGCAGCACCGATACCTTATTCAGGTGTCGAAAGGCTGGGGGCGGAAGACCATAACACACGAGTACTTCTAACTGCAGAATAATCAGGAACAAGGCTCAAACAATCCAGAACACAACAAAACCGCAAACGCATAGGCCGCTATGGGGAGCTAAACTCTGAACTGGCATACCGGTACAAGGTTTGTCAAAATAAATCACTGCGATTCACAAACTGCAAATACAGAATTCTCAGTACTGGATAACACAGATATCATTGCTAACGTCACAGACGTCTAGCATACAGTATACAGACAAACCAAAACTACCGCCAAGTGGCAAAAATGTCGCCAGAAAATCCCTCCCTACCTCTCCCGTCAACGCAGTCGTGGATTCGCGTAGCGCATTCCGACGTTATCACTGCAGGACGAAACTTCCAATACCGAAGCTTCCGGCAATCAATGCAAAAGGTAATGCGAATATCATTTTACAGAACAGAGTCGATGGGAAAAGAGAACCTAAAGTAGGTCGAAGTTTGGCAAAGCACTGGTCAAATTTCCTAGCCTATTTGTTATCGTTATCTCCATTTGCGCTTGTTTTAAATCATTTTATCATTGAATAACCGACCTCAACTCAATATATATGGATATAAAAGAAGTTCTTTTTTCCGTAGCACAGTGCGTGCGATCGAACTACATAGTATACGCCAACTTTATTAAATCCTTCTAAAGGTATTGCGGAGCCGGAAGTAGGTCAAATAAGTGTAATAAATACCCCATGCACGCCGGAGGCGGTCGAAAAATGTTCTTACGTTTTATAGCACTAAAAAGGCCATTTCGGGATATTTTCAGTCGGTGAGCGGGGCATGCCACATGTTATATATATATGCTGCTGCACTGCACTCATTCCTGCATCATACTCTATCTATCACTTTCTGAGGAAAAGCATTATCGCCCTTCGATTGAGTCGATGAAAGCGTTGGGAATAAGCTTCCAATTACGTCTCTCTGATCGTCCTGGATTCGACATTCGAGTCTCGTGCGGTTTGGTGATTATGCGGACACTTCGTCGGTGCACGAGGGTTCACGCTGATCTCGAAATCAAAAAAATACAAAGCGTAGTTTTCGGATACAGAACAACTCCTAAACTAGGCCGATGCTTCTCAATTATTATTTTTTTATTTTTCAACACGAACGAAATTCGAATTTACTAGAAATGTACGATGGAATCATTTTGACTCGAAACTATGCCGTAAATTTCCATCTAATTGAACACGCTTCATGAGTGAACAATAGTTTATTAATAAAATAATAAAAGGATTGACATGATGTTGAAATAATTGCTGGCTCTTGTTGGACTTGGGAAAGTGAAGAGCATGGCACATAAAACAATATAACAAAAAGGTAATAGTAACAAAGGGGCTACATTTTTGGAACGTTATCATCTAGCAAAATCGATAAACTTAAAAGTAATATTATAATATCTTTTTAGGCAAGAGCATTGCATATAATGTTGTCCATAAGAAAAAATAATAATTTCTATGGTAATCTACTGTTTGGTTTCTGTCACTGAAAGAGGCACAGATAACAAAGAAAAGGATGATTTTCCAGCATCAATCGAAAATCAACAATAGCAACTTATAGATATAAAAATAAAGTTCGTGCGCCATTTCAACGACAAAAATACAATGAAGATGGTGCAAATTTTCGCACAACTTTATTTTGATTAAGGAGACCTGAAAAAGTCCGAATATCATTATGCTGTTCGAAACGATTTCGCTTTATTGTTGTTTTATCAATTCTTATATTCGAATGTAATATTCGGTACATACTTCAATCGTGTACTGGACATGCTATTTACTAGTTAAAAATTTGATCGTATTTAAAAAATAATTATCTATAAATGAGATTTGAATTCTAAGGGATTCTGACCTCAGGCTTCAGAAACAAGCTATATAAATTATGTGATGTGTTTTATTCGTTCAATCCCATTCATGCATGAGAAATGGACCCGACCTAGGGGCGCAAACCACCAATAAGCTGGACAAAAGTAGTACATTCATTACGTTTCAATCAAGTCAGAATTTTTTTTTTCAAACAAGTTTTGTTATGTATGAGTCATTGATGGATCGCGCTGCCAAAGCGCGGCCCATCCGTGACTCATGCTTGACAAAATGAAGTCTTTGATTGACTGGATTTATCCCAGCATTGTGTGGTCAACTATGAGTCACTGATGGATCGCGCGGTCAAAACGTGGTCCATCTGTCGCGCATGCTTGGTAAAAACAAGTGAGGAGTACGTCAAAGAATCGCGATTTTTGCGCCAGAAACTGCTAAACAGCAAGTTTTTGGCACTAAATATATTCATATTAACGTATAAAAATATGTCAAAAATGCGAATGCAAAATATTCAGGAAAGCTATAAAAATATAGCAGATATTGACGTTTACGTATTTAAGTATTTGGTGCATTATCAAATCATAAAAAAGAAATAATATGTTAGTAGGAACAAGATAAAAAATATTTTTTTGGAAAATATTAAAATAAAATAGAAATAATACAATATCATATGATTATTTAGTAAATAGCAAACCATCGTAAATTTGATCGAAGTCAATGAAAATAATGGAAAGTGGAAAAGCGCAAAACTCGTTTTTTTCATTTTTTCGATTATCCCAGATTGATTCATTTTGCAGAGAAATCATGACATGCCCAAATTATTTCAAGCCTTTGCTGCGAAATCAGCAAAATATGGTCAAATATCAGTAATTGGTTGAGGTTGAAACGTTATTCTGTTCATATAATCAATTTCGAATATTGTTTAAACTAACCATAAGAACAACGCTACCAGTCATTTATTTTTTGACAATTTTATTTCGTCAAGTACTAAACATAGACGGACCGCGCCTCGTCGACGCGATCCATCAGTGCCTCAAGCTTAACAAAAACATTTGTGCACATAATATTTCTGTATGGGTTTGATTATCAAATCACCCGTACAGTATTTATTTAAACATACTTAACAAACTCTGTTTTTAATTTTGAACTTCTACTACTTCTGCCAGACGACGAAGTAGGTGTGTTCCGTCTGCTGTTTTTGTCTTTTGAATCCATGTCATCAGTCGGTGATGTTAGAGATCTTTCAGACGCCCTGCTTTCTCTACCGTTCGTTTCTTCCATTATAATACTTGATGGAGAATTAACACGACTTCCTCGCTTTTTTACTGGAGTTGTTCTCTCGTTTTTTTCGTTGAGTGATGACGATTGAGGGATCGTCTCTAGAGGGACTTTTCGTTGTGTTTTTTTGAGAGGACGTTTACTCAACGCCTCGATTTCACTCCATAATGATACTTCGTGGCCGACGAAACCTGGAAGAACGGACGGACGACGATCTTCAGAGCGTGGAAGATTGCTGAAAACAAATAGAATAATTTCTTTGACAAGTTTGTTTTTTCAACTCTTCCGGCTGTCTACCAATTTTTCCTGATACCAAACGCTTTAGGCTTAATGAAGATTCGCTCAAATAATATAATATATATATATATATATAATTGCTTTGCCAATATACTTTTTTTTACCTTTCTGTGTTATCTGATTTGAGTCGAGATATATCATCGAATACGTCGACCAAAGAAGTAAAATATTCTCCGAGATTGGACGGAAAATTAAGATCGAGTTGACCAGTCTTTCCACTGCCATCATCTGTTGATGTGTTCTCGGGAGTGTTAGCTGAAAGTAAAATGTGTTTTTAATTTTGGTGTTGAAATGATTTTTTTGTGGAGTATATGCAGTTGTAGGACAGATAAGATAAAAAAATATAATAAAAATTAAGAAAGTAAATTTTAACTTATTTGACGAGGGCCTTGTGATTGTTGGCAACGCGGGTGAAGATCTCTGGTCCATATCCCGATAAGTTAGGCTCATTAAATCAAACTCACCATTCAACAAACGAATAATAAAGGGAATAGGCATAGTCGAAGCAGAAAGCTCAGGACTTGCCAATAACACTAATATCCTATTAAAAAAGATTTGTCGGAACATCTTTTATTGAGTATCAGTCACTAATGGACCGCGTCGATGTTTTTAATCACAACCTCTGACATAAATATATTCATTTTTTTCTTAAAATGTTCACAAAATGTCCGACTTTAACCACGTCTACCACGTTCTTCAAATAGTGCGTACAAAACGTAGCCTACTAATATTCTTAAATACTCAATTTAGTGATAATCTCTCTTGAAAATGTCAAAAATTCACATTACCTTTTTTAATAGTTGAAGCTACGGTCGATTCACTCGTAGTAGAATCCCAAACTTCATCTTCTGTTGTAGATGTAGAAGAAGAGTTTGTATCTGATTCTGATGGTGGAGGAGGAAATTCGAACGGACCTAAAACGGCCAACGTTTCAAAAGAATCACTTCTGAGCTCCAGTTTTTCCTTAGTTGATTTTGGCAATGATTGTACCGAATCACTGATAACGGTACCCGGCATTAAATCTCTCATTAAAGCATCTCTGTGAGGCGAAACCGATCTCACAAAGCTTCTCACTCTCACCGATGAGGATGTTGTTCGTGAGTGCATACTCATATCAGTGAGACTTGAGGTTGATACACTCGAGCCATCGTCGTATAAAGCATCTTGTCCAAGCGCAATAGCTCCTGCATGTAACAAATCCATTTCTTCATTGGTCAACCCGACGATGCCGGACAACTCCTGTTACATTAAAAAAATATATAAAACGGTAAATTAAATTATTCATTCAAAATATTCGGAAATATTCCCGTGTACAATGAGTGCTTAGTTACCAGCCGTTATTCTTATAATATAGTATTATCCAAGAAGTGCAAACTATTGCATAGCTACCTACCCTCATCATTCCTTCTAACGTCTCCACTTCTCTGGACTTTCTCTTGTTTCTTCTCTTTTCTCTGTGTGATCGTGGTTCCGAATTCATTTTTGAAGAATTCCTACAAAATATAAACATTGATAAGATTGTTTAGAATATTCAAGTCGGTCCCATCAATCAATCCACTTTATATCACTTATCTCAATGAACACCTAGGTGGTTCACTCGACTTCTCCCTATGAAGACTAGGTATAATATCATTCACAAGTAAGTAATGATATTAACGCATCCAAACACTGCGACCAGTGATTCAAATTCCAAAAACTGTTTTGTTGAACTTTTTTTTTCAATTGGAGTTCAAAAAATTTATAGCCTGTATACAGTGCAGACTAACCTTGACTTTGATCTAGTCGGCGTGGATTGGATCTGTTCAGCAATGTAATCATGACTTCCATTCATAGATTTTCTTGGTAACGTTCTCGACTGATTGATATAAAATTGATTCTGATATTTGCGCTTTGACGGAGTTGCATAATACGAATCCGTAGGGACTGTAATGGGAGAAGGCACAGGGGCTAAATTCGGCTGTGCTGAAGCCGGTCTTTGTGTCAATTTCAATGTCTCGTTTTTGATGAAGTCGGTGGTCGATTGCCTCCCATTCATTATGATTGGATCGTAGTGATTATACAGGGAACCATTTTGTGGTGTCATCTCGTTGGATTTTGAGGCACTTCCGTTAGAATGAGATATGATTGTACCGTTGGACGAAGACTTTTACCAAGGAAACTTCTTGGGTAGTCTGTTAAAATTATATAAAATTAAATACGGAAATGTAATATTCTAATATAATATATAAAGATAAATATTCAGATTTTCAATTGTACCCAGTCAGAAAATCTTACTTGCTAAGCATGAGCCACAGATGGACAGCGCCTCGGCAGCGCGATCCATGAGTGTCCCATGCTCAACAAGTATATCAACTGCCCGCAATTTACTTTACGGAGAAGCACATGGTTGTATCATCATAATCTTTTTACCGTTTTGCCTAAATTAGTGCACGCAATAGGTATTTATACTTTTGTTATATATCAGCCCCACATATATGTTATATATCAGCCCTCATCCATCGCCCTATTCACAGTAGAATATTCATATACCAATATGCATTTCAATGATATGAACCTTAGAATCGATCAGATCGAGTATCAACCAACAAGTATTATCAACGCTATTCCGACTTCTTCGTCGTGATTTATTGGTTAGAGGTCAAAAATACTCGTTTGAACCGTACTCGCCACAGAGTCACATTAGATTAAGATCCTCTCTACCTGTTTTTCGACTTCATTGTTCATAATATGATTATCATCAGGCACGAGGTCAGGAGTTATATAAACATTATTAGTTCGATCTTCAAATTCATAACTGGCTGTCCTGTTCTGTTCATTTGACGCTAATGCAGACTTTCGTTTATTCTAGAAAAAATGAAGTACTTCGGTTATAGAATGATATACATATAGTTTTGTAGTATTATCGCCATTAGAACAATGCAAATTGCATACCAATGTATCATTTTGAAATGGTAAACCGCTGCTTTGACTCGTCCATCAGAACTGCAGTTTTATAGTCACTTCTTGTAGTAGATCACCCTGCCAAAGGCCTTATACTAGCGGCCACTCATTAAAGCAGATCATCCTGAACACGACCCATTAAGAACAACCATGCATAGATAAACAGGTTATTGCTGTTGCTTTTCGGTTGGGTCTAGCTTATCCTAGAAATTGTTACCCCTGGGTAGAGTGGTGGAGATCGGTTTAATGAGGCCGAGTCACCAGGGTTAGAAACCGACAACTTAAATTTGTTATGCAAACGAGGTAGCCGATTGACAAATTAATTTCTACCCAAGTCGGATTCAGTAATAATATAATAATTCAGTAATAATAGTACTGGACTATAATTCTCACCTTTCTTCGTCTTAGACAGACAACAAATATTAGAATTCCTCCGACAATAAATATTGCAAGTACCACGACAACAACAATTATCCACCAATCTATCCCTGCACTTGATATCATCGCGCAACCCTCATCAGATTCAGCATATCCGTCTTTACAGACACATTTTGACACAGTAACATCATCGGGTACGCAAACACGACCTGTATGAGAAAAGATTTATTAATTGTAATATTAAATTAGGATTTTATTTTGACAAGTATAGGTCATTGATTGATGAACCACGCTTGGTAGGCGAGATGAACAAGTGACCAAAACGTTTTTTTCTCATTGAGATGCTAAATGAGACTTGTCGTCAACTTCAAAAGAATTTCAAGAAAAAATTATATCGATCGATTATGTCACAAGTTTGGGTGATTTGATCTATCAAGAGCGAGTGCCTGACAAGATATGAATTATATTTTTATGGTTGTCTATAGGGTTGACTTTCTTTCTTAGGAGGAAAAGCTCGCCTTTCCTAGTATAATCTGAATTGAGTTTCAGCAAGATATTGCTACACACTCGCCACTGTAAAGATTAATGCCGATCGATAGTTGAGTAAAAACTCTCTGATAGCTTGACAGGCAGGCTACCACAAATATTTCAAATCCTTAAAAACTCGGAATTGATTTTTCCTACCAGGATCTATGAAATATTTTTACAAATTATGTCGTACAATTCACCCAAAGCCCATACTCTAAAAAACGAAAATTCAAATTGTCCACACGCGAAAGCACCCAAAGTGCCCTAAAAATAACATACCGTTTTCGCAAGTAACTGCATCACAAGTCAGCCCATTTCCGTCACATCCAGTAGAAATACCATTGCCACTCATAGATATTTCAATTGCATAGTTTGTTGCATCAGAATTAAGTTGATAAGAAACATCATTTAATTTAAAATCATAAACACATCCTTTGAAATTGTTTTTTGTTAATAAAGACAGAGAACTGGATGCTGGTATTCCACCGAGGAAAATTGACTGAAAATATATGTGAGTAATGTGTGTAAAATAACCGGATAATGAACAAAACAGAGGTCTACTCAAATTTCGGATGAGAAAAGGATTTACTCTTATTCACATAAACACTCATACATACTACTCAGTCTTGATGAATGAAAAGTTTTCTGGTTCACCGTTTTATGTCGTTAAAATCAGTCGCAAATTTGTTTTTTTAAATGATTCATCCGATATTACTCAACATGAAATTCGAGTAAAATAATCACATCCACTTTAGTTATGGTTCTTTTCGAAAATCATATCTGAAGTCCTAATTATAGTTTAAAAGAATGATAGCCTTATCTAATGATCAACGGCATTATAAGGGCGTTGTTGCTGAAGTTAGTGATTTTTTTTTTATTGAAATTCACTCTGAGCAAGGCCGGAAGCAGTACCTAAAAGGAACCAACAAACGGCCACTTAATAGCAAAGAGCTACTAAAAGATGTATCCCGAACGGGACGGAACCACCATTTTAAATTGCAGTGTCTGTCCTGGGCGATGGTAGAACCATCTACCACTTCTTCGCTTCCTTTTAGTCGGCTCTTACGAAGCAGAAAATACGTTAGGACTATTCTAAAAGTCTTCATTACCTTCACTTGCAATGGATTTTCAAAATCGTTTATGACGCCGTTCCCAGATATTATTGTCATCGTATGAACAACTTGAACCATCTAGAGTTAATTTAATTTCTGCAGAAGTGTCACCAGAGTTCACTATTTCGACACTGACAGTATGCCAGTTACCATCAGAAATATTATCGCTTGTCTTGATTTCATTCATCCCAGATACGACTTTATGCTGGTAATTGAGTTTTCCATCAAGAATCTGCATATAACACACGAGCAGATTTGCCATTATTGTAGAGGAAAAAAATATGGAAGCAGTGTTATAATATCTTTTCTTGATTAAAAATTAGGGTATTTAACAAAGTATAAATTTGCGATTTCATAATAAAACAAACTCTACTTAATTTTGCTGTTTTTATTTACTTAAACTAGGCAAAGTAAGTCGAATCTACAAGAAAACTAGGTAAACTATCACTACAAAGCATAGTTTCACTTTGAAAATCCAGATTAAAATTGAGTAAACCAGGTTATCGTCGGCTTTGAGGGCATTTTTTTAAAAGATTTGCAGATTGAAATCACCGATTTGTCTATGTCAAAAGCAATTTCACAATAAATATATGATTTGAAACTTTCATGCTAGGTATTTAGTTAATGTTTCAAGTACCTACTTAAAAATTAGGCAAATTTACCTATTTTACCTAGTAAATTAACTTGGTCAAAATTTAAACGGAAAATTAGGTAAAAGTTAGAACAGTTGACTCAGATAACCGTGAAACTATGTAAAGTACTACGAAAATAAACTCGGCAAAATAGGTACACTAGATAAACTCAGTTTTTTTTATAGCCACTTCTTAGAGTGGATCACCCAGTCCAAGGCCCTGTATCAGCGGCCACCTATAGCTGGATAGTGTTACAATTGTTGGAAAGATATGATCTTTTCTTTGTTCGGCCTAGCCTACCCAAGTTGTTACACACTAGGTTGAGTGGTGGGCATGGATAAGCGGGCCGATATTTAAGTAAGTATTAATATTCTTAAGTAAATTCACCTGTTTTACTGGGAAATGAACTACGTAAGCTTCACTATAGGAAAGTCAGTAAAAGTTGAACTTGGTTAGACACCTAGTCAAAAGCATTCAGTTTATATAATATTAGCCACAATAGGCGAAAGTATTTTACAGAAATACATAGATAAATCCGGAAAATGCATTAGATGAAAACTAATTTTGAATTCCTACACCTTACCAATAATGCAGTATAATAATCATCATTTTCATCAACAAAAGCTACAACCAGAGATTCTTTTTCAACAGTTCGAAATCTGATTTCGAAATTACTAGTTGAGCTGCCAACATTCCTACGTTTTCGATTCGATGGCGACGAGATAATTTCTTGTAATATTGCATCACGAACAAATGATTCCTTGAACTGAATTTGAGCAAAACTCTCGCCAGTGAACGTTTGTCCGACCTGAAATAAAGTAAACATGACCTAATCCATGCTTCAACAAGGTTTTTGATTTGAGCGGTTACAAAAAGTACTACAAAATTCTGACGACATAAAACGAGCCGCAGGAGCTAGAGAGATTTTTTGTTGAAAAAGATTTAAATCCACCCATACAATGGATTTATGAAATTTGATTTCATAAATCAGACCTATTAAAAGGAACTGAATACTGATGGGAAGATATACGAATTTAATCATTTATATTCATAATATTAAAAAGCATCGGCACAAAAAATAATTCAGTGATAAAATAAGAGTAGCCAAATTTGAATATATTTTGAATTTAAAATCACATCAAATAATATTTTTTCTTATCAAATCGAATATTCAAACCAAAAGCTTTATAAAATCACATCTTTCTACGGAATCTTTGAATACGTCGAAATTTACAGCTGAGTCTGAAAAATACGTTTTTGATTCTGCTTATTTGCGAAATATGAATCAAATCGATGAAACTGCATCATATATAATAACGATAACATAATATAATTTTACTCACCTTTTTAGCTTCACATTTGGTTCCCATAAAACCATCAGCACAATTACATTCGGCATCTGACCACAAGTCTGTGCAAGTACCGTTGCCACATATATTATCGTTACAAGCACCTACAGGATTAGATTTTGCACAACCGTCGGATATCAGATGACTTTTACGAATGTGATTTGAAGAAATTGATGAAATATTGTTGGCATCGACAGAGATGGAACGAAGACAACCAACGTAGTCATGTGAAGATAACTGAAAGATATGTGGTGAATTACCAAAGACTTGAAAAGAGAGAAAGAGAAAATTTACTGAGAGGCCATATGAATGCCAATGTTGATTTTGTCAAGAATGACCCACAGATGAATTGCGCCTTGACGGCGCAATCCATCAGTGACTCATACTAAACAAAATTT
This sequence comes from Styela plicata, assembly GCA_963675895.2. Taxonomy (NCBI): domain Eukaryota; kingdom Metazoa; phylum Chordata; class Ascidiacea; order Stolidobranchia; family Styelidae; genus Styela; species Styela plicata. Next base: position 20,749,653 of record OZ023140.1, read on the forward strand.
ACAGTTGGAGCAAAACTTGCTTACTGGTATGATACATGTGGCATTTGAATAATTTTAGGCAGAAAATACATTTTCGACTCAAATTAAAATAGTCTACGAAGGTCTTACACAGCAATTATTTAGAGATCAAAATAGGTTAAATATTCAATTAGATTAGATTTAGGGGTACATTCGATTGTTTGATTGGCAAAAACACCATGCATATTACGGATCAGGATTTCATGTCACGTACAAGCGCAGGAGATTTTTTTATCATTGCATCCTCGGCCTAGTGGCCATTTTGTGCAGCGACCAGTATTTATTTTCACCCCGTTAGGCGCGGCGATAAAATAGCCCTTACGTATTTTCAACGGGTCAAAAAAGTCAACTCATAAGAAACAAAAAAGTGTTGGATGTCTAGCCCAGGACAGGTATCGTACACTGTGCTTTATTATAGCGGTTCAGTTCTGTTTGAGATTTTTTCCACTGTAAGTGCAGTTGCTGGTACTACATTTTGTAGTATCTAGGCATTAGTTGGTTCCTGACGCTGCTTATGGCTTATCAAAAAATCCGAATACATTTTAACAAGGAAATCATTAAAATGCTTCAAATACCTTCCCATCATATAAATCTGACAAATCCCGAATTCCACCAATAGTTACTGTACTTGAAGATAAACCGACGAGACCATCGGAGTTAAAAGTCCCAAAACATAAGTTCGGTTCATCAGACGAACAATCATTCAGCAACAATGTCCCGGCAGATGAACTTCCTATGTTCATTTTGATTTCGTGCCATTGACCATCGTTTACCAATTTCTCCAATTTTACTTGAATTGGATTACTTTATAATAAAAATTCAAAATAAATGTTAAAGAAATGTTTTTTTATTTATTAAAATTTAATAATTTTTCAACCATACCAAAGTTCGTATTATATCTACTAATTTTTGAAAGGATTTTGAGATCAAATCTGAAATTGAATGAGAGACAGAGTGAGAGTCTTGGATATGATATATGATATCAGTCTTGGAAACACATACACACGCATTTAGTTCATAGTTGAGAATCATCCTGCGCAAGCCGCAGTTAATGCAATCATTCTGTTTCAATACAAGTCTTTGGATAAATGAAAGTCTACTCACTCATTTCCTGGCGATTTATAGGTCAACTGGATTTTTCCATCAATAATCTCCAATATAATGTACGATGGCGAAGAGAGAGGTGAATATACCAATAATGCATTTGATGATACTGCAAAAAATATGGTGAGAAGTGAATATATTATTGAAGTCACCCCTTTTTTACAAACGTTTGTCTAAAGACAGTTTTACAGTTGCCCAGAGCGGATAACACTCACTGCACTTTATTATGACAATCAGAAATTTTACTTTGTCAAGTATGCACCACGAATGGACCGCGTCTGATCGACGCGATCCATCAGTGACGCATACTTCACACAAATAGATGATTTGGCAAATTTTTCCGACTGGGATATCGGTTCAGGTCTCTCTGTAATCTTTTTCTTGGAGTGTAATTCAAAGTAGCTTTTTGCTATGTGACTGCTAGTTGGTTACTTGTAGGCATTGCTTCAGGCCGTGCTTGGAGCGACGTTTATTAAAAAAATTAAAAACATAAAATGCTCGCACTTACCCGTCGAAAACTCAAATGAAATTTCTTCTCCAAATCCATCTACTATCATATAGGATTGAGGTGGAAAATTCATACTCTGTATATTACATGTTGATCCACTTGTACCAAACGGGCATTTGCATTCGAATGATGTAGGTTTGTCTGTATTAAAAGCGATTAATGAAGTTAACCTAACAAAATAACTTGGAACTTGGAGCCATGTAATTTACCAATGAAATTAGCTAGCACAATCGGGCGTATGAGAAGCTATATTCGGCAATTTCCAGATTACATATCAAATTTTAGTCTACCAAAAATTAGTTGAAATATCCACAAAACGTGTTTCCACCCAAATTCGACAGATATCCAGATATCTTTGGGAAGCATGTAGGGATGGACAATTCAATTCGGAGATTCGAAGCAGAAATTATTTGAATCAATCTTCAGGCCATAGGAATAATTCGAAAAAAATAATCGAATCAGATTTGAATTCTAAATGCTTTGGTTTTGTCCAGCTCCAGTAGCATTAGTATACAATATTTCCACAGTGAAATCGTTGTCGCGCATGAGCCACTGATGGGTCACGCCATCATAACGCTGTTCATCAGTGGATCATGCTAGACAATACAAAATTTCTGCAAGCTCAATTGGTTAGTGGGACATGAAATAAATATTACTTTCAAACGATTAATCAAACCAAACTTACTGAGGCATGTCCCGCCATTTTGGCATGGTTGTTTTTCACAATGATTTATTATCACGTCACAATTATATCCAGTGTATCCAGGATCACATGAACATTGATAGGTGTTTACTTGGTCTATACATGATCCCCGTTTACATGGTTGATCAACACAATCATCGATGTTTATCTCACAAAGTTCTCCCGTAAATCCTGGTCAATACGAATTGGTAATAATGTTGAAAGAGTGAAAAGGAGCATTTATGGAAAGGATATGCGGACAAAATGATTATGCTGAAAAAAAAGTTGACATTTTTTATCCTCAGATTCTGGCTATGATTTTGAGTGACCTCTTCGAAGGAGTCGCCGCGTGCTGAAACTTGGACGTCATGATATCAAAGTGATAAGTTATATAAACCAGCGCTGGGCACTTTAGTTCGGTGATTCGAATCGATTCGAAGCACACATTATTCGAATTAAGCCTTAATGGTTCATAGGAACAAAACCTTGCTAAAGGAAGTGGGATTTTCGATTTTAACGACAAAATGCAAACGATTTCGGTCAAATTTGACCAAAATCGATTGTATTTTGTCCTTAGATAATGAAAAGTCTCGCCTTTGGACATGGAGTGTGGATTAAAAATGCATTGGCTTTAAAACTATTTATGGTAATATTAGTAATTCGTACCTATAAATTTTTTGATTTTCATAATGAAGACAAGTTATGCTAGTGAGAATGCGATATCTGTTATTTACATGGAATAAGTGATTAGAACCGATTCGAAAATGCTATCCGAATCAGATTCGAGTTACAAATGTTTCGATTTTGCCCAGCCCTATTATCAACAGACCATTTTGAGCGTCTAAGGTTATTACTATCTTTCTCGTATTTTCATTTTGTACTTCATTAATTGAATCAGGCAATATATCGATTATTTATTGCGTACTTTGTTGCCAACTTGGCCTCGTTTGTTAAAAGGGTTTTACCTTCAGAAGGTAAAAAAAACAATAGTATATACAATATTTAACTTACCTGGCTGACAATAACAAATTGCTGATTCCAAACCATCCTCACATGTCGCTCCATTTTCACACAAAGTCAGATGACATTCGTTCGAAATTATGTTGATTGCCAGAGTTACGTCATCATATAAACAGAGGTCAGAGGATGACGTAGGATTTTTAGCTATTACGCTGAAAAGTATGACATCACCGACAGAATATAAAGAACTGTCTACGACCGTGATGATTCCTGAATAAATATGTATGTTATAATTATCTCGCAGCAATTCTAATTTAATCAAACACAAAATAGTACTAGTCGAGGTCGGTTTTTTCTAGCTTATATGATAGGAATTTATTCATATCCCGCGGGAAAGGAAAGCCGAGAAGACGGCTTAACTGTATAGCTTAGTGCTTATGTGAACCACGCGCACCAGCGAGGAATACAACAGACCACTCGCAACACATCACGGGACTCGAACCCAGGACGTTGGATGCGTAGATCGAAGCGTATTCCCAAAGCGCGATGGCCTAGGCCCTAGTGGTTAAACATGTTGGCATCGAAACCACCTTGATGATAATATTTATGCCAAGCATGGGTTGTTGCTGGACCGCACCTCGACGCTAGTAAAATTGTTACCTGATGTCTTCCCTATACTGAAGTTGTCATTATCAACCGGTTCAAGTATATATTCGATATACCCATCCATTCCTTTGTCTTTATCTGTTGCATTGACGTATCCAACAACGGTGCCTGGAAAATTTGGTGTATTCAGATTTGATAGTCGTAAAAATTAAAGTCTACTTTGTGGAGCATGAGCCACAGATGGACCGCGCCTCGGCGGCGCATGCCTCACAAAATGTAAAGTAGCCAAATTTAGATTGCGCAGCCAATTCAGGAAATATTAGGCACCTGAAGAGAAACTTTATTTTGTCAAGCTCAACGTCATGCATGCACAATTTTTCGACTAGAATTACTAATTGGTTTCAATATACCCCTGGGCAGATGCCATTTTCTGCACTCTAATACACCGTTCCAGTACGATATCCTTTTCCGATTAAGGTTCAGTTTTTGGTTCTATATATTATGTAGCGATCTGTCACATTAGACTTCATAGGTTAGATGTTTTCGACGGGAAGCGGGCGTTTTCAATAACCTGACTTCGATAAATTCGTTGAAATAACTTCTGAAATTTATACCCACCTCGGACTTCTGAATGTGGAATGTTGAATTCATAACTTTCTTGTAAAAATTCTGGTGCAAATTCATTATTTCCTAGTACAACAAGTGATAGTTCTGATATTGCTCTGTCGTTAGGATTTCCATCATTTTGTGCAGAGACCTTGTAAATAAGAAGTCAAAAGTGCAGGAAAAATCTTTATAACATTAGGTAATAATTTGGGCTGGCACAAATTGAACGTTATTATGATTGGACAACTCAAATATCATGGCCATAACAATAGTTTAGTCGCCTTAGCGCACTTCAAACATCCTCAATAAAGGTGGAACTTTTTCGACTTTAAGATTTGAAATTCTAATGCATCTTTAGATCGAAAAGGGATCATGTTATGCACTTTCATCGTAAAATCAAACAAAGCATGGAAAATAGGCTAAAATCACATAAGTTAACGCAGAAATGTTGTGAAAAATAATATTTTAAAGCCCTAAGCACGTTTAAACATGATAAACGAATATTCGCAGTGATCAAATTAACATTTTCGCCTAAAATCCGTTAAATTGCACCCCGGCATAGTTTGGTTGGCGGACAAGTGAGCTTAAAAAAATCTAGCTTCCGGAATAAAGCGTATACTTACATTGAACGTGTATGTTGATTGAGTCTCATAGTCTAACATTTGTGTGAGATATAGATCACCAGTCATAGATTGGATTCCCATTGTATCATAGTTATTAAGGAAGTATTTGATCACAGAATTCTGTCCACTATCGTCATCCCGTGCGGTCAGGCTAGAAAGTAAAATAATATTAATTTTATTTTTTGGGCTCAAGAAAGAATTAATCTAATTCATTAAACATATGACAATTTTTATCGTTTTGAAATTAAAATGTGTTTTGAAAAGTGCAATAACTGTTATGGTTAGGATAAGAATGAGGCACGTTTGTACCGCCCCAGCGACATACGCTTAACAAAATACACAAAACCGAACAAACTTAAGAATAATCTAGAGCTGCTTACTTACTGTGAGGTTTTTTCCATCAACAAATTGATTTGTCAAGTATGTGCCAAAGAATGACCGCGTCTCATCGACGCGGTCCTTCAGTGACCCATAACTGACAAAAAGATGTAAATTGGTTTCAATTGGGTGAATTTATGGTAAGATAGTGTATCTTAATTCAAATACTTTTCTATATCTTGAACGTTCATTCTTATTTGTCACACCATGATTTTTTTAAACAATCGTATTCGTTTGCATTACTGTATTATATCATATTTTCAAAGTATGCTTTAAATAAAAGTCCAATAGGGATTATACATATCTGAAATATAAAGAATTAAAACTGTACCTAGATACAACTTCTCCTGTGGGTATTGATTCAAAAACACGAATCTCATAATAGGATGAATTGAAGTATGGTTGATTGTCATTAATATCTTCTACCGGTATTTTTACATTCACTGTTGCTGATCTACTGTCTACTGCGTAGTCCGTGGCTGTAAGATTCACAATATGACACAAGGGTGAGATATTGAATTCACAGAAATTTAATGAATAAATAAGTTTTTGGGTACAAAAATGCTACATTAAAACATTTTTGCAATGGAAAGTGCGGATTTTTATCACATTTCGCGGTTTTAGGCGTAATTTGCTGGTCGTTCCAGAGTAATATCAGAATATTCTCCAAAACATTCTCTAAATTTCTGTTTGAGCAACCTGAGTAACCTGTTTGAGCAACCTCCAAGTTATACATTACAACAGCCATACAACGATATGCTTGGAAGCTTTTTATTCTTTGCAGAGTGAAATAAAGTTTCGACTCCCAGACAACGATATTATATTAAAAACATTACACTTTTTACTGAATATTTTCTATGACAAAATTCAGATCTGCCAAGAACGTCAAAACAAAATCTTGATAAAATTAATTTTAATACTCTGCACGGTCTTTGTTTTGCATTATTATTGTTCCTGTACGGCATTATTATAATCATTTATGATACAAAATCGATGAAATAATATACCTCTAACTACTAGATTATAGGCAGGAGTAGTTTCATAGTCCAATGGTCCATTGAGAAGGATTATTCCGGATTGTTTCAGGATTTTAAATGTAGAATCGATGTTCCCGTCGGTAATCTCATATTTTATCTGAAGAAACAAGAAAATAAGCAAATCTGTACGAAAGAGCAATTCCAAAATAAAATGTGCTTAATAGAGGGTTCAAGGATCACGTGCTCAAGGCTCGGAAAGTCCGGTTTGGAAAGCATGACTCATTTGATCAATTCCCCAATCAGGACGTTTATTTTGTCAAGCACAGGTCACAGATGGACCACGCCTCAGCAGCGTGTAATTCTATTAAGCCTTTTTTTCTACAGAATGCACATATACTGCTAAAGAGCACTCTCGCCCCAGTGGCAGATACCTATCAAACAGAACTAGTTCTGATGTGAATATCTTGAATTATACATTATTGTCCTTCATTTCATTCAGATCTCAGTGAGTGAGCTCTTTAGCCCTTACATTGAGTAAACGTTTGTTAAAAGAAAAAAATCTCATACACTAATTTTACATTTATATTATGTTACGTTTTTACATACTTTTCCATTTATTTCTATATCGTCATCATAAGCTTTGATTTGTATAATCTCGACACCTTCTGTTGAATTTTCAGTAATAGGTTTAGACTCGAATGACGATTGTCTAAATGTTGGACTGTAAAACGAAAAATACCATTATAATTGTGAGTTCACAGATATCCTTTTCTTAAAATATTCTTCGTTCGATTGCAAATGTTTTTCATTGAAATTCACTTTAAGTATAAAGGCCGGAATCAGTGCCTAAAAGGAACCAACCAGCTACCGCTTAATAGCACAGAGCTACTACAAGATATAGTACCAGCAAAAATAAAAAACATGCTAATTCTATTCTAATGAAATTACAGATAGAGAATTTGTTCCTTTGATCATAGGATAAATAGATTGCCAAATTTGTTGGCCGTTACTGCGTTTAGGGAGAAAGATGCAAGATGCAGATGTCGCGTTAAAACAAAAAAAATAAGTTTGGAGAAAAGGCAAGAAATACTGTAGCAAATATCAGCAAATCTACTTACCTATGTAAATTTGCACCAGTAATTTCAACAATCATATTCATTGTTGTTGATTTCGAGGGAACACCGTCGTCAGTAACTTTGATAGTAACAGGTAAGGTTTGTCCGAGAGAAAAACCAGAAACTTTCTTTTTCAACGACACTTCACCATCAGAATTAATAGAAAAATATGCAGCTGTATTTCGACTTGATATTTCATATTGTAAAATAGTTCCAACGTCTTCATCTGATCCTGATACAGCGTGTATCTGAGGGATTGAAATAAATGGGTGTTTTTATTATCACTGATTTAAGTGAATCACCCTGCCCTGTACCGGCAGCCATTAACAAGCGGAAGGGGTTTGTTACATATGCTAGGAACTTCTTAGTTCGGCGATCTGCCAAAAGTATTACATCGTGGGTTGAGGGTTGAATGATAGGCATGGATTAACGGGACGGACTTGCCGGGACTCGAACCCGAAATCTTCAACCAGTGATGTCAACACGCTAACAGCAAGGTGGTCATCGCGCTTATCGTATATATGGAAAATCGTTAACCCTCCATTTCACAGGTACGCAATCATAAATATTTCGACAAAACATGTTTTGCTAAGCATGGATCACTGACGGATCGCGTCGCCCAGGCGCGGTTCAGCAGTGGCTCATACTTGACAAAATCAACTGTTCGGATTAGTTAGGATGAACATCTAACCGCCAGCTGTCAATTTTTAATATATTCGACGCAAATAAAGAGACGAAAAATGCTGATTGTATAACGAAAACATGTACAATCTTACATGAGTTATATAATTTAAGCCATGACTGATAATTTTTTTCAGACATCCAGCTTCCATCATCTAGACAATTACTTGCGAACAACAGATGCGTTTTAAATGCGTTTTTTCTCAAATATCCAAATTTCCACCAGGATAACGAAATATAATGAGAATATTTTAAACGTATGAGTTTACCACCCTGGGCAATCTCCTACGCCAGTCGCCACTTATAAGCGAACAGAACTGATTCAGTTGGAAAACTACAATCTAGATCCGGTTCGGCTAATTCTACCAACGTCATTACACCCTGGGTTGAGTGGTAGACACGAATTAACTATCAAGAAGTAGCGAATTCGGCTCGATCCGTTTTTTTTTCATCCGCGATGCCCACATGTTAAGCACTAGGCAATCGTTCCCGACGAATTATAATCATCATACCTTCGTTCCAACAGATGCTGATTGGAGAACTGCAACTCTAATGTCGTTTTCTTTGAAACGTGGTGAATGTAGATTGATGGATTTTATACTGATTTTTACTGAGCACGAACTACATAGGGAGTTAGGTGACCCACTGTCACACGCTACAACTGAAAATGAGTGGTCGACAGGACAATCTAAAATTAAACAGTTGAATCAACCTTTAGGTCAAATTGTCCGAGAAAAAAACTTCAAAAAATGAGTAAAACGATAAATAAAAAATGATTAAATTTGTTGTTAAAAAAATAATCTGGATAATTCAAAGTAGGGGGAAAAATGAGCAGTAAATATTAAATGAAATTTTGAACCAAGGCTACTGAAGTTTTGAATTTTAACTTATCGCTGCATTGTATATAACAGTTCTCTTTAACATATTGCAGGTGATCAAGTGGTTCAATTGGAACCATTGTCGACTCGCACTTCTCCATAAAAATGGAGCCTTCTGCCTTGCATGGTTCATAGATGTAAAATTTATTTGGACCGAATTTATGTTGATTGCTATTGTATTACTTGAGAAAAGGACCATTTTTCAGTTCGGAATTTGCGTAGCATAATTATTCACAAATCCAGTTAAATTTATACAATGAAACCTAATAAGATATGATGAACGTGTTAAAAAAAGAACAATTCTTTTATATTCGCTCAAAACAATAACTTTCCTCTCAAGAATACACTGGTATAAAATACAGTAAAATATCTGCTTTTTGACAGTAATAATCATCGTACTTGGTGACAATAAAACAAAAACTATGAAGTTGATTTTTGGCCAATTATGGATCATATTGATATACTTGGTATAAATTTTCTCAACAACGGCGCTACGACTTTTCAAAAGATAAAATTACTGCAAATGAAAGGTAAATTTACTGCACTTTTATCACTGTGTGTGAGAAGACCCAGTCAGAAATAGAAAGAATCACCAAACATGTTTTGTTAGGCATGGGTAATTGATGGAACGCGCTCCAGGCGCGGTCCATCTGTGACCCATGCTTGACAAAATAAATTCACCGATTAGGTATAGTTTATAAAAATTAATTTGCCTTTCTTACTATTTTCATCTTACCTATAGAATTACCATATCTACAGTTTAACTTCTTCAGTGTAGTTATTTCTCCCAGATGATTAATATTGAAATATTCGTTATCCCCAGACAGTCTGTAACTTATCTGAACATAAAAATGAAAAGTTTTTAAAAGATTCTTATTTTTACGAAAGTTCACTCAGAGCAAGGCAGGAAGCAGTCCCTGTAAAAGGAACCAACGGCCACTTAACAGCAAAGAGATACTAGAAAATGCAGTACCAGCAACTGCACATTCCAAATGAATCTGAACTGCTATGGTGAAGTGCACTGAGTGGTATTTGCCCTGGGCGATGGTGAAACCAATGAAAGTCTTTAACATCCAATCAGATAAAATATTTCTGGGACATCATTTGACTAACAAAAAATGGATATCTTGCTTCAATCTTATCTTGGACATGCTTAATTGCTTAATAACGAAACAAAAATAAGCAATATTTGGAACTCCTCAAATTTCATCTAATGGTATCAGAATAATAAAACTAAGTGATAATAATTTACATACCTCTCCGTTCATATTTATATCAGCATCTGAGGCATTAACTCTGAGCACAGTATCACCTACGTCAGAGTCTACAGAAACCGATGCAAAATATTTTGAGTCTTCGAATCTAAACGTGATAAAAATGAAATTAAATATGACTATGACATCAAAATAGCATGCAGGAAACCCGGGATCATATTATCACCGTCCTTCAGTAAGACACTTCGCGGATAGCTTAAACTTCGAACATATACACACAACACGGCGATCTAAGGGTGTGAGTTTTAGCTTCTGGTAGAATTTTGGAGAGTTTATTAAAGGAGAAACGGTGCCTATATACAGTAAAAAACTATTAAAAAATATAATAAAATTGGCTACGAGATAACTGGATCAATTCTAACCATGCCTTGATGAAGCTTTTCTGAATAGAAGAACGAAACGTCGGCAAACGACATCGTTTTTGCTTTCACCGGCTGTGGTCTATATGGCCAATTAGTAGATGATTAAATATCAAATGGGAATCCCTGCGAGATTGAGTAACAAACCACGATATTTCAACATATTACACGCCCAATTTGCCCAATGCTATAAGTTTTACCTAAAAATCTTGACGTTTACATGTTATACCAAATTTTTTGCATGTGACGCCCTATCTGACGTCACATTTTCTTGATGAAATATTTGAAGACCTAAAATCCTGGTTTCATCACTTTAACAAACACTTACATTGGATAGTTATCATTGACATCCTCAACTCTCACTGTGACAGTAGTATGTGTTGTCCACATATCATCACGTGACTCCACTTCTAGAGTATGTCTGTGAAATGAAAAAAAATTAAATCATTGTGAATTGCAATTTTAATGCAATATATGTGCAATTCTGACGAAACATATAAACTCCAGTAATATCTACAGCATAATCAGGAATATGACATTATTGAATTTGTGATATGTACATCAGGGGCTGAGAAGAAAACACTCCTTGTGATGATAATGTGTGCAATTTATATCAGCAATAAATCGCACGTACGCACTTCTATTGCGCTTTTCAGATACAATTCCAAGATTCACACCACGAAATGGGCCAACCTTTCAGCAAATTCTACCTGTTATAAGTGGTATCAAAAATCAATTGATTTTAGTAAATATTTAGTGCAAATCCTCGCTAATGTCGATGAATGAGCAAGAGACAATATTTTTCATATTTTTTATTTGATAAGGTTGGTCGCAAATCATCCATTGAAAATGGACAAAAAACAGTCCACAATATTGAAATATTTCAAAGCCCAAAACAGCATTATTAAGTACACTCTTAAAAATTATGAAAAATCGTTGTTTTCTGAGTGTAACTTTAGTCGATGATATTGGAATCTGCTTTTTATATGAATTATGGAATGTAGATGAAGCGCGCCGTCTAGGCTCGATTCATTAACAGCCTATAATAGTCATAAAGCTCATCAATAGGACAATTTAATTCTTTTTTTGAAATATACAATTACCGAAAATGGACCGTAAATTTACTGTTCGTTTATTACAGTGTGCGATCTTACTTGTCAGACACTTCTCTGTCGAGTTTCTTGGCCAGTGTTACAATTCCTTGTTTATCAATATTGAAATACCCCCCTGCATCATCAACAAGGCTGTAGGTATGGTTGGAGATAATATCAGCATCAGTGGAAGTAACCTAAGATAAGAGGAAACATTTAAAAATAAAAATGTTGTAGCGCGTGTAAAAAAACAACGAGACTTTAATCGTAAGGTTTATTCAGTAATATTCGTGTGTGTACGTGTGTTACTATCGTATATATTCATCAATATTATGCGTGCCCGTGACTTTGTGAGTAATTATTGCAATTTTATTTTATAAATGATTCATTATCTATTCCATGTGTGTGTGTGCTCGCCTGTGTGTGTGAGATATTAATGTGACGTTATTTATTTCAACGAAGCAATTCCTTGGTATTATGCTATGAGAGTCAATGATTTTCATTTCTGCTGCTATTTTGTCTTAACCCATTCCGAAAAACGTCGTCTAAATTTACTTTATCCTGATTGACAAAAAAACGTTTCTGAAGCAATGATTTTTTCATTTTTTCACTCGCCAGATTTTCACCACGATATATTACAGACACAGATAAAACGTCAGAACTTGAAGCTTGCTTTCTAGCATATTGAATTGCGACGACATATAAAGGTCGCTAAAGGATCGCACCGCCGAGGCGCGGTTCACAGGTGGCCTATGCTTGATAAAATAAAGTTTCAGTGAGTGTTTTGTGTGGGCTACATTCAGAAACAAAAACTTTTTTCTCAAAATATATGTGAAATTTCTTCATCCAAGATTTTAAGTGCTACGTACACAAACTATTCTAAGTCAGCAATGATTTATGTTCACCTGCAGCACATAATCTCCAATATCAGCATCCTCTTTTATCAAAGCACTGAATAATCTAGTAAACTTTGGTGGATTGTCATTGACATCATCAACGATGACGTAAACAACAACATCACGATATAATGATGGAGTTCCCCCGTCTGATGCTCGGATAACTAACTTGTATCTATAAAAATGAAAGGTTGAAACTATAAAGCAGTGTTTTTATAAGTAAAATTTATTTTATGCCAAAGGCCCATTAAAATAACATAATCACTAGCGTATTTAGAGGGAAGCCACGGTGTCATGTTGCCATCAGAAAATAATTGTAGAATGAATTTTTCCACGCATTGCACTTTACCGTCGCGGTTCAGTGTAGTTCGCGATTTTTTCCGTCTAGATCGCAGTAGCTGGTACTACATCTTTGGGTAGCTCTTTAGTATTAAGTGGCCGTTAGTTGGTTCCTTTTAGGCACTGCTTCCGGCTTTGCTCAGGGTGAATTTTAATGAAAAAATCACTCATCCAGCCAGTTTTAGGTTGTTAAATCCAATTTATTTTGCGATTTGAGACTATTTCATCGTGATATACTATTAAAAACGCCATTTCTCAAAAAAATTGTTGCCCGTAGCGCCCATTGTGACGCCATTAAACACCCGCGATTTTTTTTTTATTAATTTTGCCCCTCCTTCATTACCTAAAAATGCCACTGAATATAATATTTATTGTATTGTTATTGTTTTAAAAAGAATACCAGCAACTGCAACTGCGAAAATTGAGGATAACTTTGAAGATATTTTAGGATCAACCAAAAAAAAAATGAAAGAAACGCTAAAAAGCATAAAAAATGTAAGATACCAATACAATTTATGCCCTCGTTTCCCATAGTCCAAGACATATAAATTAAAATTACCTTGACTTTTCTTCTCTATTTAAATTTACTCTGTTTCTCAATTGACCGCTAGACAAACCAAGATTAAATTTTTCCGGATTTTCACTCAGTCCATTTACTATTGCATATGAAACTCGTCCGTTTGTACCTGATTGTGATAAATTTGAATAAAAAAATGGAGAGCATGTTTCGTATGAGTAGCAAGTGGTAGATAGCAATGTCAGACAGAATTTATGTTAATGGAGTGAACATCGAGGTTTACCATTTAGGCTTGGTCTAAATGTGACCCATGCTTGAGCGTCTTCGGCGCTCACTTAAGGGTTTTAAAATATATTTTTATAAATTGAAAACTAACTTACCATCATCAGGATCAGTTGCGGATAGAGTTAATATTACTTTAGTTTCATCCTCTTTAACATGTACAATGTATGAATCTTGATCAAATACCGGTGAATTGTCATTCACGTCAGCAATCTGAATTGGAAAATTGTTTCCTTTATTTGCAACCCGAAAGTGATTTCTGTTTTATCCTACAAACTAATTATAGACTTGAACCATTGACATGCAGAGAGTCGCTTATGAGAAGTTGCATTTTCACATTTTCCCTCATTCTCCCATTTCTCAAATGAAAAAAATTGGACCAAAATAAATATGTTGTTATGTTGTTATTTCCTAAAAATGAGTCGAAAGCACACAAAAAAGAATCTATTTATTGTAAATCTCTTGTTACAAAAGGTTGCCCAAAGTATTCAAACTACAGCTAGCGCCTTCTATGCAAAGATCTTCAAACTGGCAACTACAATCTAAGCCATGACATTCCACACAGGGTCAAATCAAATAGTGAGTACAAACACCCATACCTCTATTACAACTCGTTGATAGTTAGACAACTGCGGTGAACCAGAATCTTCAGCTTCCACCCATAATATTACACTTGATGCAATTTCACGATCGATTTGTCCAGCTGTCCATAATTTTCCTTCTTCGTCAATAGAAAACCATTTGTATCTGTCTCCTGTAGATATATGTAATCGCTGAGATGATAATGCGCACACTATATATCATTATTAGAAATTTTATACTACCAAGCATAGGCCTCAGATAGTTCACGCCTTGACGGCGCGACCCATCAGAAGCCCATACTTGGACTGAAGGTAAAGTTGGTAAATATATACACGCTTGGAATTCTACCCAGTTTCAACCTAGATTTTGGCTATATTGCTTTAACTTTAATTTTATCAGAAAAAATCACGTTACAAGGCGGGGAACATGAGTGAACGGCAAAATAAAAATTTTATAGTTCAAAAAAAGGAAAATTCACTCCAAATTGAGAAAATTTGTTCAACTTCAAATTTATTCTATGTCAAAACTAGACCATCAGTACAAACAAATCGCTTGTTATTTCCGATAGTATTGTTGCCATAATAACCCATTTTCATTCAACAGAGTTATAAACAACAAACTTAATCTGGAGTTGGACATAGATAAAAAATTGGAAAAGATTTACAAAATAACTCACCCTTTTCAATTCCAACTCGATAAAACATTTCAAATTTCTATATTATTAATAAACTATTAAATATGTACCTTTCAAATAATATTTGATATTTCTTGCACTCCTTCTTCTAGCGTTTGAATTGAAGCTTCCAAGCAATCTACCAGGAGTAGTTGTCTCAAATAATCTCAGTGGATCAGTGATATCACTTGATAAAGTTGGTTTATTTCTGTTGGACAAATAAATTTGAACTTCTATCGATGAAGTCTTAGCAGGTGATCCATGATCAGCAGCATATATCTAAATAAAACAACAGAAATAAATTATTCTTCATCTTTATTCTGGGGACAGATAAATGCATAAAATACGGCTGAACCACACTACGAGCTAGTTACATTAAAGGTCCGAGTCCGGGATTAAAATTTTACCAATAACTAATTGACAAAAAATGTAACTGCTATATAGTACTTCAAGGTGGATGTCTCGTCAAAGTTGAATATCAAAACATTTGTCGCCGACTGTTCCAGAGCCGCATTTACGGCACAATTGCACGTCCAGAACTATCATAATAAAACGATGACTTTTATTGTGGTAACATTATTAATTTGGATGTTCGTTTTAAGGATACAAGAAAGCGCAATTCAAAGATCGAATGGAAAACAAAAAAATGTTTCCAAATTGGTCATTTTTTTATCTTTCAATATTTGCAAAAATTTACGAAAATAAGTAGATAAAAGAATTACAATATACTGAAACGAGTACAAACCTAACAAATGTTTGCGAAAGTTTATTACAACATCAATCTGATAATAGTACTCCAATCTGAAAATAATTACCTTCAACGTATGCGATGATGTTATAACTTTTGTCGCTTCTATTTGTCCTGTTTCAGAATTGATTTGAAACGAATCATTTTCATCCATACTATATTGAATTTTTCCGTTATCGCCACTGTCTGGATCGATTGCTTCAGCAACAAACACTGTGCCAACTAAAATTAAAATAAATTTCATTTTAGTATTTAATTTATATTTAATTGCAGCAAAGCAAGGACTTTTTGCCAAAATTCAAGCCAATACTCAACTTTTTGAATGTTTCCCAGTATACTGCATAGAAAAAATTTAACATATGTACTACCTTTTTATGTATTGAAAATTATCATATGCAAAAATTAGCTTTTGTGTTATAATGGCACTGTTCGACTTTATGTTGGTTAATATTTGCTTATAAGAAGTGGAGAGGAAAACTGAATTATGTTGCTACATATATCTGCAAAGTTGTACATCTTTGAAGTAACTTTATATAAAAAAAAATATACCTGAGTTACGTTGATTGACGTATACAATTTCTTGTTGGTTTGCAAATTCAGGTGAATTATCATTTATATCGGATATTTTGATCAATAAATTAACGGACACGGAGTGTTGAGTTCCATCGAAATCTGAAATATAATATATATAGGTTGCGCATTTACATAAACGTGGTAAAAATAATTTTGAAGTCCAGACATACATTGATCAGCTTTGCCCAAATACAAATTTTCATTTTGTCAAGCATGAGTCACAGATGGACTGCGCCTCATCGACGCGATCCATCAGTAACCCATACTTAACAAATGATACTCGGAGTATGCTTTTCTGGCTGGGTGTACATGTAACAGTAATAGTTAAATAACATTGCAACTTTTAAGGTGAGGACGAATCACTAATCGTGAAGCGAAGATCAACAGCGCACTTAAGCAGTGTTCCTTACTCGTCTATGACCTATGATCTAGTAACTAGTCTAGTAACCTAACTTGTTAAGGCATTATGTCGGAATGTACGATGCTTGATATAGTGCCATTCAGCAAGGCACTTTACATTTAGCTGAAACTCGTAATACATAAACAGTCTCTTTGAAGTGGCTGACATCAAAAGATTTAGATACATGTCGCAGCATAGGAATCAAGAAATATATACTTTGACAAATAAAAAAAATAAACATTATATTGGCAGTGAACAAGAAAGCACTCAACCATCCAGCTCTGATGAACAGCTTTAGAAAGAACGTTAAGATATTCAAACTTGGCAAACATTCCGAACTGTTCATGAGGTCGAAAACATATGGCATTAGAACATGTATGTAGTCAGGAAAAAATTTGAAAAGGGCAAAAATTTGAGTGACAATTAAAAGAAAATAGGGAATATAAAAGATGAATTGGCAGGAAGAACGGATTATTTGACGCAAATTTGCAAATATAACTAACATTTTTGACATTTTTGTTTTATATTTTAATGTAATAGAACGAAAACAACAATAAAACCATTTTATTATAACGAAAACTATCTAAAGGGTCAATATTATAGGAGATTTTACCTTTTTCATCTAATGCCAGTACACTTAGATTGTACGTATCGACAGTCTCTCTATCAAGTATATCTCTTGTATATATATCACCGGTAGTTGGATCAATATAAAACGGATAATGGATACTACCCCTGCTTAGCTGATACCTGAAAAATGTTATAAACTTTGATTTGAGTATTTGTGGGGGATATTATAGAAATATAAATTTTCGACAATTGGAATCGAATACTGAAGTGAAACGGCGTAGAAATGATTCAAAAATTGTTGCCATATTGGATTTATTTATAAAATAATTACTTTTAATTTTGAGACAATTTGAATACGAAGAGCTCAAAAGAGACTGCATTGTTATTCTATACAATCGAGTTTTTCAGATATACGAGGATTCGACTCCACCAGAATATTCGATTCGATTTCGAAATCACCGAGTAGTCCCTTAATTTCCCCATTACTAGAAGTTCGATAAAATAGTATTCGAATGTTTAAAATTTAGAATTTTTTTGTACGATACTTTATTTCCACTTTTATTTTTCAAACTGTCCTGAAAGAGAGGGTTTCAAAATTGCTTTAACGTATGTGTATCGTAAAATGCGACTAAAAGGAACTATATTAATAGTGGATAGTTTTACCATTGCATAGGACAGATACCACTTCACTCCACTGTATTATAGTGGATCAATCCTCTCTAAGATCTTTTTCACTTAGAGACTTAGAATGCAGCTGCTAGTACTTTATATTGTGTAGCTCTTAGCCATATGAGTGGCCGTTAGTTGGTTTTATTTCAGCGCTGCTTTTGGCTTTGCTTAGAGCAAACAATAGCAGAAAAACAGATAGGAAAATACAACTTATCTCGGAGGTTAATAAAACATCAAATCAAGTGCTAAAACTGCAGTAAAAATAGGAAATCACAACATAAATTTTGCGATAAAAAATTGACGTACATAATACTGGAGTCATCCTCGTCAGTAGCTCTGGTCGAATGGATCTTAGTTCCTGGTTCTGTATCTTCAGGAACGGATACGTAATATTCACTTTGTTCAAATTCCGGAATATTGTCGTTTTCATCATCAACAATCACCAATATTTTAGCGCTACCTTTTATAGGTGGTGAACCTAAAAAAGAATTTTTCTAAATATAGAAAATTATTTGCCATAGCCTGCCCGTGAACTTACCGGGGGGGGCTTATACTCAACGGTGCTGTTTTGTAATGCTGATTTTCATAATCTAGGAAAATCCTGAGAATACTCGTAACTAGAAAATTGGATGATATTTTTTTCTGACTGAGAGTACAGCTCCTTAGGGAGATTCGCAATTTTCCTTCAATTTTTGACAGAAGTAACTTTTCCTGAAGAAACGTAAGTACTTGGCTGTCAGGATGTAAGTGAGGCACTTCCCTTAGTTCGCAATTTTTTTTTTTTTGATTTTTCCTTTTAAGTACTTGGCTGTCATAATGCACTTCCTGACTTATTAGAGTGGATCCCCCTGTCCAAGGCCCTGTAACTGCGGCCACTTATAGACGAACTGAGTTACAATTGCTGGAAAGGTATGATCTTTTCTCGTTCGGCCTAGTCTACCCAATTTATTACACCCTGGGTTGAGTGGTGTGCTAGGTCATCGCGCCCACAAAAGTAGCTGAAATACCACAGAAAAATAAATAGATCATCGTCATAGAATATTTGCAACTTTGTTGATGAAATGCTGGCGATGCCAGAATTGTAACTGTAAAACGGGTACATTTTAAATTTTTCTATTTAAAATGGAAGGAATAAGAACTTACCACTATCCGCAGCCACGATTGTTACTTCGTACTGAGATGATCTTTCACGGTCAAGAGGTTTTCGTAAAATTAGGTTTTTACTGCCGTCAGAATTATCAGATAATGTAAAGGCATCTGTTTCTGATTCTGTTGCAATATTGTTTTGAAAATAGACCATCCCATTGTTTCCTCCATCTTGATCAGTCGCTGATAGCTGTTGGATTTAAGGAAAATTGTTAATAAATAAAAACGCCTGAGGATTTACTTTGCCTCTCAAAAAGATTATCTAATGCCAAAATGAGTTTCAGTTGAAATTTTATCAGCACACCTTTTTTTAAGTTTTATTCAATGACAGAACCCGTTGAGAAAAGGCAAGATCCATTAATAGAAGATAGAGACTGTAATAGCGAACCATTTAAAAAAACCTGCTTCTGCTTCTAATGAAATAGGTTGGTACGTCTACCACAAGTTGAAAAGTTACCGATTTAGATTCATTTAGGTTTGTAACTGTTAATAAGAACTCGATATAATTCAAGTATTTGCAAACGTACGCTATTCTCTTCAAGTCCCATTGCCATGTACAGAGATAAATGAAAAATGACGCGAGTCAAGCAATTTTAGCGATAATATCCAACTACCGAAACCATTCAGCATGCAATACTGCCTAACCTTGAGAAGCACAGAACCATCGTTGGTGTTTTCTCTCACGTGTACAACAGAATATGTTGGAGATATAACTGGCCCACAGTCATTTTCATCAATAACACTGATAATCACAGGAACAATGGTTTTTAATGGATTCACGCCGCCATCTATTGCTTCAACTTCTATTGTTATCTCGGATTGCTTTTCATAGTCGAGAAAATTCCCGAGAAATATCTCACCTATAAAGAAGAAAAAGGAAAGTATTTTTGAAATTTTATAGTAGTCCTGTGAATATCAATCCCGTTCCCTTTGAGTGCCTTCTACTTACAAATTAGTTCCTGGTGGCTTTTAGTACATCATTGATATGTCTCGACCTATAGCAATTCCTATTTAACTTCGTACTATCGTGAAAAAAGCCTGGAACTGGTCTTCGCAATGCACCATTATTATGTACAATATATATACGGTACCGTAATATATGCCTAGCGTATTACAGCGTGATAGTGGGTTCTAAATGCATTTTGCTAAAAATTTCTTTTTTTGGTCCTGTGCAATATGACGTCATATTTGGCTTACATAAAAATTATCTTTTTGTCGAAATTGATCAATTTCATATTCTATCTATTCCATACATACGATAATGTATACGAGTTTTTTTTTCCTGAATATGTCCAAATCGTGAAATCTAACCTTTATCAAATCAAACATTTCATTCTGTCAAGCATGGGCCGCTGATGGACCGTGCTGCTAAAGCACGACCCATCAATGGCTCATGCTTGACAAAATGAAATCTCTGATTTGATATGTGTTAGATTTCCGGATGTAAACAAGTTATTGACCCAAACATAAAAAAAACATTCTTCACCACAAATTCTCAAAATACCGATAAATTGATGTAGATTTCTAAAATTAGGATAAATTAAACACAATACAAAAATGGATTATTACCAGTATATCTGTTGATGAAAAAGTACGTAGAATTTGATGAAGAAATAATATTATATTGTATTTCTCCTTCGAACCCGGAATCCAAATCTCCGGCATGAACTATTGTAACCAAAGATCCTAGTGCGGTACTTTCTGACAATGATTCGAAATAGTTGCTTCGGTCGAATACAGGTGCATGTTCGTTTATATTCAATATTTGAATGGATATAGATGTGATGCTCGATAATGTGGGATTATCTGTT
The DNA here is from genome assembly GCA_963675895.2 of Styela plicata. Taxonomy (NCBI): domain Eukaryota; kingdom Metazoa; phylum Chordata; class Ascidiacea; order Stolidobranchia; family Styelidae; genus Styela; species Styela plicata. Next base: position 20,770,719 of record OZ023140.1, read on the forward strand.
GAGAAAAGGATACAGATTTTTGAAGATTTATTTCAATTATTGTTATTTTACTTATTTGTCAACACTTCGTCAGATAGGCATTTTGTGTACATTTAGAGTATATATTTGATAAGAATATAATTACTAATGCCGATGTGATGAATGGCTAAGTATAGTCCGTGATCGCCACAATTTGCGAGTGTCCACAAACTTTTCGTGTTACTCATTGAGAACTGGTAGTAGAGAAGCTTCACTGCGTTGTTGACAGAAGCATAGTGCATCTATGGACCATGATTGACAAACCAGAATCTCTTATATTGAGTATCATATTTGACAACTACAAAGCTACAAGCCGAAAAGTACACAAAACAAAGAATCAAAAAAAATCCCTCTGGACAAGGCTGGAAGGAGTCTCTCAAAGAAACCGACTAACGACCAATCAATAGCAAAGAGCTACTATAAGACGTAGTACCAGCAACTGCACTATAAGCGTAAAACATACGAAATGGAACTAAACCGCAATGGTAAAGTGCAGTGAGTAGTATCTGCCATGGGAAAAACCATCTACCACTTCTTGTGTATAACTTTGAAAATAATTTTTTTCTTTATTGTTGCGATTAGGGCTTCGCTATCGCATGTCATTCTGCCAAAATGTCTAATTCACAATTTCCTCTTTTCTTTGGTGGTAGCCGCGATGTATCTTGTATCGATGTATGATAAACACAATCTTAACCGACTGAGCGACGAGTGCCATGCTATTTTTCACACATTAAAGGTTTTATACATTTGACATAAAGCGAACAATGGAATAATATATTTTTATGTATAAGCATCGTCGATATATTCATTGACAAACAATAGCATTTAGAATCTTTAGAAATCTTGAAAAGAAAAAATGATTAACCTTGGTCATACGCCGCAATAGTGACATTATATTCCTTCGTCGATTCATAATCCAACTTTGAATTATCATTTACAATAATATTTCCAGATTGTGAATCTACTCTAAATATCTTGTTATCGGGAGATTGTTGAACCAAAGCTATCTTGTTATTATTGTTGAGTCCTGTGTCCAGATCAACAATGTCAATAGTTGCAACGATGAAGCCGTTTTCTGCGTCTTCCCTCAAAGAACTGAAACACAAAAATATGTGTTGTAGTGAGAATTTTTTTTAGTTTAAGGTTCGTTATTTCGTTATTGAGCTCTAAAGAAATATATAGAAGCTTGTGTGATATAGAACAGTGGTCGGCAACCGCTGGGTCGCGACCCAGTACTGGGTCGCGAAGAGATCGTTACTGGGTCGCGTGATTTTCCAGGTTAGTGTAATAAATTTGTAATATTAATTCACAAAAGAATGTTAAAATCCAACCGGGCGTAGTAAATCACTGAAGCCACAGATAGTTTTGTGACGTAACAATGGCGCTCGCACTGTTGTGGCTTGTAGGCTGTTACTCGACGTCGACTTGCATTCCGTCTGTTGAGTCATTAGTTTGTACGGGCACTGATGAAAATGAGTAAAAAACAGACATCTATGCTTAGTTTTTTCGGTAATAGGTCAACACCATCTGAACAAGTTGATGTTGAGGACGAGGGGCCCGCAGCTAGAAAAAAGAGAAAAGTTCCTTTGACTTTCTATCGCCAATATAATGAGTCGTATTTGAAATACGGATTCATTTCAACTTCAGACTGCGATGCACCTTGCCCGCTGTGTATAATTTGCAACAGCAAGTTATCAAACGAATCGATGAAACCTTCCAAACTACTTCGGCACATGATGACGAAGCACCCCGAATTAAAGGATAAACCTTTGGAGTTTTTCAAAAGAAGAAAACGTGACCACGAATGTAATAAAAGAGTACTGAGGACTGCTTTGTCTACAAATTCAATTGCACTAAGAGCATCGTTTTTGGTGTCTCATCGCATCGCTAAGACTAACAAACCGTTCACTGTTGGAGAAGCATTGATTCTACCTGCATGTACTGATATGTGTCGTGAAATGTTAGGGGAATCGGCTGCTAAAAAGATAGCACAGGTTCCTCTTTCAGCTCGCACAGTTGGGAGACGAATTGAGGATATGGCAGAAGATATCGAAAGTCAATTGCTAGAACGGATTAAAAAGTCGCCATGGTTTTCTATTCAGTGTGATGAGTCCACAGATATCGAAAATAAAGCTGTGCTGCCAGTTTTCGTTAGATATCCTCATGAGGAGGGTATTCATGAGGACATGTTATGTACCTTGTTATTGCCAGAGCGCACCACAGCCGCAGAACTATTCAAGTCTCTGAATGCTTATGTCGCCGGAAAACTGGACTGGTATTTTTGTGTCGGTGTGTGTACAGACGGGGCGGCAGCCATGATTGGCCGACTGTCTGGTCTTCTGTTCGCATTAAGGAGGTAGCGCCGGATTGCGAGGCTACGCACTGTGTTATACACAGAGAAATGCTGGCGAGTCGAAAGTTATCACCTGAACTTCATAGTGTATTTGATGATATAGTAAGAATGATCAACCTCATTAAGACCCATGCCCTTAACACTCGACTGTTTGAGCAGATGTGTGAGGACATGGATGCCGAGCACAAATGTCTTTTGTAACACACAGAAGTAAGGTGGCTCTCACGAGGAAAATCATTACGCAGGGTGTTTGAATTACGTGAACCACTACAGAAATTTCTATTGGAGAAAAACGTGGACCTTGCTAACAAATTTAGTGATGGGGACTGGGTTCAAAAACTTGCTTACTTGTGCGACATATTTAATCTGCTGAACGAACTCAATCTTTCACTTCAGGGAAAAATGACTACAGTATTCACATTGGCGGATAAAGTGTCTGCATTTAAAGACAAACTTAAACTGTGGGAGCAACGCGTAAACAACGGAGTATTCGATATGTTCCATACATTATCAGAGACATTGAACGACAGAGAGAATGAGCAAGCATTCATCGACCTTGTGAGCAGTCACCTGCGAGTACTTTTACTAGAGTTCATGCGCTATTTTCCAATGGATAAAGACCCCCGAGTTGCAAAGAAATGGATCCGGAATCCGTTCAATTTTAAGCCAGATGAAAAGACCTTACCTGTACAGCAAGAAGGCCAGCTGTTGGACATTGCAAATGACGGTAACCTGAAATGTATTTTTTATTCACTGACTGTTCCAACGTTTTGGATGAAGGTCCTGCCAGAATACCCCGACCTTGCTGAAAAAGCCTTAAAAACTTTACTGCCCTTTCCCACATCCTACTTGTGTGAGTCTGGATTTTCTGTGATGACAGCTACAAAGACGAAGGCGCGAAACAGACTGGACGTGAGAGATACAATACGAGTGTCATTGAGTAGCATAATTCCTAATTGGGAGCGTCTTGTTGCTGCAAAACAGGCGCATTGTTCTCATTGAAATTTCCACATTGTACTCGTACACGTTTCAATAAAAAGAAATGACAAACACTTTTGCGTTTTAATTAAATGCTGGTCCGCGAAAAAATTTTATGTTTTAAAATGGGTCGCAGACGACAAAAGTTTGCCGACGCCTGATATAGAATGTTCAATACAGACCTAATAACAAGGAAAAAATTGAAGAAAGCTTTTCAGAGATTTTAAAAATTGTATTTTGTCAAAAATAAGCCGCATGAACGCCGTTTTGTCCAAAGACATACAATCAGAATCAATTTTTATAAATCTCCGCACCGAAACAGGCGCGTTTTCGATCAAAACAACACCCCAACTAGGCGCGATCCATTTGTAACTAAATCATAACCAAAAAAGAGATGAAGGAGATCGAAAATTCGACTCGACTTCTCCACCATGAAATACATCGCAGCGTCCACTGAACGCGATTTATTTGTGAGGAAACTGAAAAGATTTCTCTCTATATAGAGATGTAACATAGGGTAGCAAATAAAATTTATATTAGACGACATTAAGGGCGTCGTACGCGCACACAAATTGGCAAAAATGTAAACAAATACCGTGTAATAAGTAAAGACGATTCGCCGTGAAAAATGCAGTAAAATAAAATGGTTTCGAAAGAAAACTATAAAATCGTTTTTTGTCAATTATAGGCCGTTGATGGAGGCACCGCTGAGGTGCGGTCCATCAACAGTCCATTCTTGGGGTGAATCTCATCAACATAAAATATTTTTTCAAATTTAGAAATATACAATTACTGAATATGGCTATCGAATTACTATATTCTTCTTACACTGTATTTTGGATTTAAGAAATTTAAAAATATACTCACATTTGGTGTTCTAAAATCATTAATGGTGGGTTGTCATTTTCATCGTAGATATTAACGATGACAGTTTTATACGCAAACTGTTGTCGCGCTCCTTCAGCGTATTTGTTCCAAGCTATTACTCTCAAGGTATAGGTTTCTTGTGTCTCACGATCAAGAGAAGAAATAGTTCGAATTTCTCCGCTATTGCTGTTTATACGGAACTGTTTCGTCGGATCACCGCTCACAATAGCGTAGTATATTTCTGCATTCAGCCCTGCGTTATATTCAAGAATTTTTGTTAAACAGATGAAATTAATTTATTTCATCAGGCATGAGTCACAGATGAACCACACCTCGTGCCTTATACTTGGTAACACATGTAACACGTACATACAAGTACTTTGACTATATTTCCTTATATGGTATTTCGTTCAATTGTCAATTGTCAAATAACGAAGATAAATGAAAGATGAACATGCATCAATACTAAATTAAAAAACAATATTGTGACCAGATTTAGGTTGATTCTAGTGATTCTAATTGCTCAACCGGGGATGTGCAAACGATGTTGCTTTTTTGTATTGGGGCATCCGCCTTCATATTATTGGATCAAATTTAGCGATTTTAATATTTATTTTTTATTGGAATTCGCTCGCCCACCCAAGTGACAATGAATTTACTTACCTATATCGTTATCGGTAGATTTTACTGTTGTGACGTAAGATCCAACTTCCGTATTTTCTGACAAATTTACAACTTTGTTCTCAGATGAATCAAATACAGGTGAATTGTTATTGATGTCACTCACAAACACAAACACCCGAATATCGGTGAATAAACCTGAAAATTCGAACACATTTCGATGAATTTGTAGCCAATATCACCACATATAAGATCCTGATATTGATGAGAAAGATCATGATATCTATGAGGGAGAAACCTATCAAAATAGTGAGAATGACAAAACTGTTGGGATTATTTGAAAAGTTCAAATTTCCGTCCGGTGAGCACGACTCGGCAGAGTACATAACAAAATATAAGAGTGGCGTCCTTACTGGTTTCATCAATTGCTCTAATATGCAGAATGTAAAAATCTTCATAATCCCTGTCCAAAGTTTCCGGATTTCCTTCGAAAGTTATTATACCGAATCGTTCGTGCACCCGGAACATTCCAGAGTAAGAGTCTGTAAAAATTAGAATATTAAGTTATATCTTTTCAAATAAGCCAGCACAAGGAAAATTTCTAATGACTAAAGCCATAAAGGAGTGAAAAAATTCAAGGTACTAAAATATAATGAGCGTGTTTGGTATCTAAAGAAATGTATTTATTACCAAGAGCCTTGAAATGATTCAAATCAATATGATCCGAAAAACATTTCCTTGGCAAAAATTTTTCTTTCAAATGTTCATGGATTTTTCTTTGCTTTGCGAAGCGCAAACGTTAGTAGGTCGTTATCCGGAGACCAAATGAGTGGATAGTCTGAAATTTTATCTGGTGTAATACCAGATGAAAAAAAAAACGAGGCATGTCCCAGAGGCTTCAAAATAGAAGGCTTCCGAGGGTGAAAAGTTATGGAATGCGTTCCATCTGTGGCTCATGCTTGACAAAATAACATTTCTGATTTGATAGCACCATCAACTTTATCACAAAAATAAAAATAAAAAATACGCACTTCCGATATATGTTTGAATTGATATCAATATTTTTGTATTCTTTCCCTTTATTTCACTGTTTTTCTTTCTTTTCTACATACATCGTATCGTATCTGACTTTTTTGGCGTGATACAAAGCAATACCTTCATGTCATATTTTTTTTTTAAATTGTTTTATTTAGTACTAACAAACTGCGAGTCTTACCGTTTATCAATGAATAATAAACTTTCGAATTCAAATCTTTATCCGTAGCTGCTACCCTGCCAACGTAACTGCCAGAAGGGTGATTTTCAGTCAGATCAAAACATATTGTTGTCTCATTGAACTTGGGTGGGCTATCGCTGACGTCATCAATGAAAATAACGACTTCAGTTGAAGACTGATGAAGTCCATCAGACGCAATAACTGTGACGAACGAAATTTTTTATAATTAAAGTACATTAAATTAAGCATTAACTTTAAGTGAGAGTCTAGTGATGAACACTTTCGCTTTTTCGAAATTCACTCTATGCAAAACCGGGAGCAATGAAAAAATAAATCAACCAACAACCACTCATGTTCCAAAGAGCTACTCAAATAGGTGTGACTAGCAATTGCACACAAACCGGGAAACGCTTCAAGCAGAACAGAACCAATATAGTTAAGGTGCAGTGAGTGGTATCTGCCCCGGACGATGAAATTATCATCTATCACTGCTACGTTTTCTTTGTTCTTTCGATCGACCGGAACGAGTTACTGAGCTGTACCAGAAAAAAATCAGAAATTTCATTTTGCGACGTATGATCCCCAGATAGACCGCGCCTCAGCGGCGCGATCCATCTGTGGATCTTACTCAACAAAATATGCTTCGTCAAAAAGTTTGAAATGGTCGGTCGCCATCACGGAATTATTTAAATCGTTTTGGTGATCGATCGATGCTGAATTTATTTATCCACCAGAAGGATGAATAATATACCTGAGATTACTCGATTTAATTACCTATTCGAGTCGTTTTTTGTGGAGTATGTTCTAATAATTAGAATATTTCCGATTTCAACTACATTCTTGTGCCAAATTTTTACATTCAACGCAAAAATTTGGACCAACTAGTACTAACCAGAACCAACTAGTACCTTCCACTGTGCAAAGAGCAACATTGGTGAAAAATGAGCAACAACCCTCCGGATGCACTGGTTATTCTTGTAAAGAATACAGTTTGTTTACTCTGCAACGACGTTTTCTAAATATTAGTATAATTTTTACCTTTCAAATCATACAACTCAATCTCTTCTCGATCCAGTCCTTTCGGTCCCACAGATATCTCAGCAGTTTTTGGGTTGATAACGAAATCAGGTTCAGGTTGGCCAGATATTGTTTGTAACGAGTATATGACGTCATCATTGACGTCAGCATCTGTGGCAATAAACTGAGCAATTTTTTTCCCGGTGAAGTCGATTCTGGAATATTTATTCGTTGAGTGTCGCTATCAAACTGTGGTGCGTGATCATTTTCATCCGTTACCTTGACAGTAATCTGAAATGAAAAGGACAATTCATTGAATTGTGAAAAAAATGCAATGAATGAAATGGCCAATGTTTGCAAGTAAGCGTACTTGGTAATTTTGAAAGAAAATTATAAAAAAAAGTTTAGGCCAATAATTCGGCATAATTTTTTTGAAAAAATACTTACCGAGAAGCTAGGCCATTTACCATATTTTTGTATTCTTTTAGTCACCTGCTACGACATAAAGGAAATACTTTTAGCAATTCTAAACCAGCACTGAGAGAAAATTCAATATTATTTCAGTAGTATTTTTCCACCATTGCCAAACTTGTTCGCCTTCCATAGGAAAAAGTATAGATGAATTTTAGGTAAAACTGATAAATTGCGATATCGCGGGGAATATTCATCTTGATTTTTAAACAAGTGAAAAAATATGAATAAAAGTTGAGTAAAACACAATCACAGCTTTTGCAGATAAATCATTTGCACAATTTTATGCAAAAGAGTAAATCAGAAATTCCGTCGCTAATTTCATCGCCCATTTTAAATTTAGCTGGAAAATTATTCCTAAATTTTAACCTTGAAAAATTATATTTATATTATATTTTAATTTTATTCATGCGGCTTCTCTCGTTAAAATGTCATCACAAAATTATTTGGATTAATCAAGAATCGTAGATGTTATCTTTAAATTTACTTGCATCCTTCACCTTTGACTGATATTTTTGATATTTTTCAGCAAAATTCGCGCAGATCGTCGTTGAAAATCTCGAGTCGTATCATATGATAGTCCTAGGAAACCACTAATATAGAACGGCATAAAAATATCACACCATGGGTGGCGCAGTGCTGATTCTAACGATGTTTATACATATAAGGCAATCGGCAAGCAGAGGTAAAAAATACCAAATATTCTCTACAGTGTTCAAACAGTGTTGGGTATTAGATATAAGCACTCCCGAGTAGGGCTGGGCAATTCGGGCAATTCGATTCAGTGATTCGAATCGATTCGAAGTACAAATTATTCGAATCAATCGCGAATATGTCACAGGAACAAGAACTTGCTAAAGGAAGTAGAATTTTTTCATTTTAACGACAAAATGCAATCGAATTCGGTCAAATTGACCAAAATCGATTGTATTTTGTCGTTGAAATGTAAATTTTTGCCCTCGGACGTTAGCGTAATTGAAAATACATAGCTTTTGAGTGTTTATGTCAATATTTGTGATTTTTAACCGTAAATTTCATATTTATCACCAATGGCACAAACAGAATGGACGCAATAATAGTATTAGTAAAAATAGGATCAGCGATTCGATCCGATTCGAAAAAATTATCCGAATCATATTCGAATTTCAAATTATTCTGTTTTCCCCAGCCCTACTCCCGAGAAATTCGCCGACAAGATATAACTGATAATTCGAAAACCACCTAAAAAAACTTTGATCGAAATATTTATGATGGAATTGATAATAATTTGAGTAATTCGTCTAAATGGACTAGCGATTAATATTGTCGTCCATATAAAAAAAAAAGCCAAAGTACATTGTGAAACATTTCCATTTATTTGTAATATTAATGCATTACGTCCATTGAATATTTACTATGACTTTGTACCTTAAGATTTTATCTTTATTTATGGGAAGCAGCCATTGTGCAATTGCATCTAATTATTTATCTAACCACGAACGAAAACCAATATTGACGTATTCATTTATATCTATCTTTGCGTACATTTGGTAAATTTAACTTTTGGCTGAAATTCAAGAGATTTTTGATAAAATACGGTTCGTTTATTAGATTATAGTTTTGTAATATGGCTGAAAAAAAATAAATCAATATAGCAACGTTAAAAAGTTCGGGCGTTTTCATCTATTTTAGCAGTTTGATATATTTTAAACTAGCAATGGTCACAGCTCAACGTTTGGGATGTGACAGCGTTTTGTAAAAAATTGATGAAAAAACGTTTACTATATTATGCTTTATTGTAATGAAAGCGGGAAATTTTGAAAACGCTAAAATTAGAAAAAAAAATGTCTGAAACTAAACTTTTTCTTTTTTCTTTTAAGATTTCATGTAGCTTCTGTTTTTATTTCTTACCGCAAGCTTTGAATTGAATTTTTTCTGGTATAGATCATATTGGCATGTGGGCATTATTTCGTTAAAAACCCATGTGCGGTTCCATCAATCCAATTATTATGTCCAAATTAGTTCAAATTCTGCAGAAACTTACATAGTAGATACGAAAAACCAATGCGGTCAAATTACAAAGATTCCAGCGGTACTTGCCAATCACAGTTGATTCAAAGTTTAATTTTCACCAGCTCTCGACAAAAACAAATTATCAAAAAGAGCAATGTTATTTTTGTCTTCAAAAGTTTAACAAAAATCATTTGATTCACGAAGCGTAGTTTGAGTGTACGCAAGCCTGAATTGAAGTAGGAAAGGGCACTCATAACAACGCTGTGGAAAGCCGAGTTTTATTTGCTGAAAGGCAGGTGACTGGAAATCGCCTACTGTAAACTTCTATTGAATTTATTATGTAGCGCAATTTGTCTAATCTAGATGTGTTAACGAGAAATGTGTTAACGAGCATATTTCAACGATGGACCATGTGTTCCATAGAAATCAGGTTCCTAAAAATTCCCTTAGTTTCTTTATCGGAAAGTATGTTTTGTCGAGCATGGGCCACAGATGGACCGCATCTTGGCGGTGCGTTCCATCAATGATCCATGATTGACAAAAATTGTTTTGACACAATTTTTTCGGTTGGGTATTAGAATGTATCATCCCAAATCATGAGTAATGTATCATCCCATCATGTTCCATTGAAGTTATGCTACGAACTTTTAAAATATGACTTTATTATGAAATAAAGGAGAACCATGCTTGGTCAATGTGATTTGAAGATACCCACTTAAAAAGATAGACTTACATAAAAGCTTAAAAGCGGTACGTTAAATGTGAAAAGCGAAATCCATTTTTAATTAGTAATTGTCGTCAAATTTATGTGGATTATAGAAACATCTTGAGAAGTATAGTATAATGTGGGTAAACAAGCGCCGCTATTTTTATTTGTAATATTTATCTACTTGTCAAACAAATAAATCTCAAAATGGTTCGAATTTAAAGATTTTTATTCTTTGTGTTTGAAACCTCGACTATAGGTCATATCCGAACAGCGCAACTTATTTCTGCCTGATAGTGAAAATAAACACAGTGACGAAGCAAAAAATTGTACTTGTGGGAGATTTCTTTACTGAGTACTTATGTGATTGCTCCTGATTTACAAAGTACTCTATTTTTATTTCGATACTGGCATTTTCTTGTGTGATTCATACTCGGACTATAAAATACCGATACAGTACTGAGTGTAGGAAGGATCAAATTTTTACGCGACCAATCAGCCCAACCAAATGATGACACCACAAGCTTGTTGTCCTGATCGACCAAAAGGTGGAAAGTTCGATATTTCACTGAGTCACTGCCAAGAGTGCTAATTAACGAGGTAATCTCGCTTAAACCAAAAAACAAGGTAAATTACTAGAAAGGTTTGTTGATTGTTAAGTATTTAGTAAAGGATATTAAAAATTAACTGCGTATGTTGTGAGAATTCCAAAATTGAACTAAAACACAGAAAAAGTAGAAAAGCATGTCAACTATTAGGAGAAAATGACATGTCACCATCTTACATCGATAAAACACAAACAAACTACATCGTTCAAATCTTTCATTTAAGGATATAAACCTTCGATACGCGGTTCACCAATGGTCAATACTTGACCAAATTATTGAAATGTGCTTTCAAAATAGAATATGTTCTATTGCTGACAAAATTATCCATGGGCCGTTCTTGGGAAAACCTGCTAGGATGCCATTCTTGCTCAGAATTTAATTTTGCAAAGCATGGGCCACAGACGGATCAGTGACTCATACTAAACAAAAGATACTTAGTTATAATCTTTCGGACTTGGTGGTCAACACCCTAAAGGTTTGAAATATCGCAAATTCACTTGTGCCAGGCGTTAATGCTGGCGATTAAGATGTCTGGGGTGATAAGGCGCATGGTGAAGGATGACACAAACTCGATAATAATGGGGACGATATGTCGTGTGGCGGAGCGAATAACCATAATTGTCGCGAAATTTGTTTTTTGTAATTTCACTTTTTATTTTTATTAATAATGGAAATGGAAAAAATATATATTTTGAATGAAATTTAAGACTTTTGTAGATATGATGCACGACGTTATTTGAAACGGTACCAATCCAAATATCTTTTTATTCCAAGCATGGTTCACTGGTGAACGAGGCCGGTTAGATGCGTCATTTCCATGGCATGCTTGAAAAAAAAGAGAATTTCATAAGCGCGAAATAATTCTCATTCGATTTATAAATATAAAAGTCTCATCGGAAAGTACGACATTTTTACGTTGGCGAATGTAAGTTACGAGGCAATTTGTCATAAATAAAAGAAACACGGAAAGCCTACAAAATAAACTTTTATAAAAAAGTCTGGTAAGTTTCAACCCCCAAAATTCTGAAAAAAATTGATCCACTGCGCAAAATAACGGTCTTTCAAAAAATGAAAGAAGTAGAAAAAAATGTTTTTCATATGTGTCTGAAATATTGTTAACAGTTCATTAATTATTTTCGATTTGAGGTTATTTCACCTCAAGCGTCTGCATTGTTTTGGTTATAAACATGTAATATAACATTAGGTTTGCCGCTACCATGTAAAATGGTTACTTCTAAATAACGTTAATCCGGGATTAGCGTGATGTAGCTTCCTATAAAATAACATTATTCACAGGAACAGAAAATTATGTTGTTATTATTTTTTCGATGTTTTCGAAGTAATTGATATGGCTTGCCCGTAAAACTATCCGAGTGGTTATACCCAACAACCGCTAGGCACGGACTAGCGTGACTCACGGCCTTCGTTGTGACTGTGTTATTATTTTATGTCCAAGCTTCCAATGAGGTCTCGCGCTGAAGTTCGCGTTAAGTGGTAAAACGGCCAGGCACACAAAAAACTTTTACCAGGAACGAACTGATCAACAAATTGGGAGAAAATTTAAATTTTCATTTATGGTCTATATTTTTTGTGGTTAAAGATATAATATGTATAAATGTCTATGTATTTATAATGTATTTATCATTTTTTTCACATTTGTATGGAAGATATAAAGAAGAAGACAGACAGCGATCATGTCAGAATTTTACAAAATGAGCTTTGTTGAGCTTGAGTCACTGATGGATCAACCTGTGACCAATGCTTAAGAAAATAGAATTTCTAAAGAATGATTAAATAATTTTTTCGCGAAAATTCACCAACCAATAACGTTCTAAATATAAATATTTGGTTTTAAAAATCGAGCGTAGCAGTACTAGCCTCCAGTTATGAATTTGTTGTTATTCAAAAGATTGGACATTACCTTCCTATTTTTCTCTCTTTTTCTGTTATTTTAATATTAGTCACGCGATAAAAATCGCCAGCAGTGCCGTCAGCTTGTTACTATCGGAAATTTGCTGCCGGATTAAAAAAATGATAATATTTTAACATGGGTCATGTTTCATTTCAGGTGGAATAGTGCTTTGTGGGTATATTAGTGTCTACCATAAAAAACAATGGATTTTATCCAAGGTTTTAACACGAAATTTGATTATTAAGGAACGAAAAAAAGTGCAAGAAGGGGACGAGAAAAACCATAAGTTATGTGAAACTGAATGAAATGAATTGAGCGCGCTTCAATTTTCTACCATTTTTTTTATCTAATTTGATATCGAGTAAAAATGCTGTTCTATTACATATTTCAGGTATGCCTGTCTTTCAACCGATTGAACACTTCGGTAATGCATATTATGAATACTTAAAATAGCGTAAAGTGTATTAAAAAACGCAACTAATCATATTTTATAGACAAAATGCATCATTTGAAAGGCTATGATATTTAATAACAAAATGTTACATAAGCTATCAGTTGCTTTCCTAAACATAGAGAGATATTTTTGGGTAAAGTATCCAAAATCAGAAACTTGTTAATAATAGGGAATTCCACAGTTGACCCACACTGTGACATAGAAGAACTAATTGTATCTCCTCAATTCCAAATACCTTAGTTGTTGAGATTTATGACAGTCATGGACTGTTAATGGATCGCGCCTCCGACGACGCTTTCGATCAGCCTATGTGGATGACGAGATTTATGCCAATCATGGGCTGTTGAATGAAGGTGTTGATCAGTACCCCATATTTAGCCGAAAATGTCAATTTTGATTTTTCTCAATACCACCAAGTAAAATTACCGTCAAAGACCAGAACGGAAAAAATCACCTCGAAAAATAAAAATGAACTGTTTCTCTTCCCACTACATACGTTTCGACAAATCCTGCAATAACATGAATTTCTCATACATCATAATCACCTTTGATGTGGTTAAACTTGGAGGAAAATATTAAGCTGCCGTGTAAACATTACTGCAAACTTTCACGTTCACATATTATAATCCTTTGTAAAAAAGCCACATCTATTTTGGTAAAATAAATCAAATATATTAAATTATCTATTACTTTCAAGTAAGTAATATCTACATAATATCTTCGTACTTCTCAAAAAAGTGCTATAGTTGGGGTTCCCGGCATGGGCGGCAATTATCATTCATACTAGGCTATCCGGAATATTCGATTCGCGATTCGCAAAACATAGATCAATCGAATCGATTCTACCAACGATGCAGAATCAACACAATCAAGAATGAATCATTTTCAGAAAATATTTGTTTATTTCGATGTGAGAGACAAATTTTAGAAGTGACTTTGTATGCTTAATATAAGACTTCGAATTCGATTCGAATCGCAAAAATATTCGATTTGATTCTGAAATCAAAAGATGTTCGAGTTTAGTCACCCCAGTCCATACAGTTCCATCTGAATATAAAACTTTGTATTTTTCGAACAATAATTGCGAAGCAAAATAAATTGTTGTTATTTACGAATTTTTTACTGTCTATTACTTGTTTACAAAAAAACGGATAACTGACCGCAATATCCTCACGTTTATCCGATTTTGAATCATATTTTTATTCATATTCCAATATTTTAGCATATTTGAACTTTTTTACAGCTGGTCAGCAATTCCAGTTTTACAAATCGAGCACGAATCAGAAATGTGATTTTGTTAAAAACATGTATGAACTAAACTGGATTAATGATTACATGCGTTTTCAGTGAAACATGAACCATAAATGAGCTACTTGTCGTAAATAAAATAAATGTTCATATTAAGGAGAAAATATTTCATAATGACAATAGTTTAAAATACGTGATATTGACAATCAAAACATATTTAGCTAAAAACTTGAAGTTCGTTTATTTTGAAAAAATTGGTAATTTTCCGTTTGAACTTTCGTCAAACATCACAAATGAATACAGAATTCGTTTTTTTATCATGTTCGCTATGTTCCTTAATAGCTTTTGATTTTCGATTGTCGTTTGCAGTTCTCCAAGAAGTTTAGTTTGAACGATATTCTTAATTTACCATACAGATGATGTTTCAACGTTACACATATATTAGACTACATTCTTCAGGCATGCAGCGTAATCATGATTCGGGTCAAATTTAACAAAGTAAAGCTCGTCATATATCATGATTGCACTGCAAAATGAATCAGTTAAAAAAAGCAAAAACGAAATTAATTTGGATTCAAGAATACCTGGCCATTCGGGTAGCAACATATTTCCTGCGTGTCGTAAGAGGCGACTAAAAGTAAGCGAAGAAGTGGTAGATGGTTTACCATCACCCAGAGCAGACTCACACACTGCACCTTACTATGACGGTTCAGTTCCATTTGGAATTGTTTTCCGTTTAGAGTACAGTTGCTGGTACTACATCTTTCGGTAGCTCTTTGCTATTGAGTGGCTTCCGGCATTGCTAAGAGTGAATTTCAATAAGAAAATACTCGGACAAACTGGTGAATTTTATTCATTACGATATGTTCACAATAATATTCGAAAATACTGGAACAGAAATTTTTTGATTTCATATTGCCCTTATTTAGACTCAATGTTATTAATATATATATAATTAATTACATTTGATTTGCAAACCAAACTGAAATTAGCATAATTATTTTTTAAACCAATTTTATTTAAACATCATATTTTTCCCACACATCTCCAGAAATGGCGAAAGACATTTTGAGGTACAGTATATTTCGACACCTCTGTTGACATTGAATGCGATATATCATATTACAGAGTTATCAGGAAGGCAAACAATACCTTAAAATAAAACTTGATGCGGCACAGAAAATATTTTAAAATACAGATTCAAAGTCCCTCACGTGGCTTAGCTTAGGAATTTGTGTATTCATACCATTCTGTTTAAGACTCAATTTGTTTAAAATTCAACCAAGTTTTTACGATTATCTGCAAAATTTCATCAAATTGCTTGTCTACAGCAATTGATCATTTTTGAAAAATCAAAATTCTAGTTGTCAACCACGTTAAGTTTTGACGTAAATTATAATAAACATATAAATATCAAAAGTTCCACATCACAATAACCGAATTCACCTCAAAACAATTATTTTGAGAGTACAATTGGCCGTGCACGCTAAACATCAAATAGACCTATAAATTGAATTCCTATCATGCCTGGCGGCACAATTTATCTGTGTTCCATGCTTGAAATAGAACTCACACATTTTTTGTAAAAAAATTCTTGAAATAACAAACAATGAAACAATCAGTTTGGGAGATAAAATCTCTGCGGGAAACGATTGTTCGTTGAGGAATTACACCATGAACTAAATATAAAGCCTCACATTAACAAAAAATGCAACAAAATCAAAGGTCTTTATCAGTAATTTTATCCGGCGGTATTGAATAAAATTCCAAATTGATTCTTTTGGCCAAATATGGAGTGTTGATGGGATGGGTCGAACCATCTACCACTTCCTAATTTATTAATTATATTATGAAGTCATCCACTGAAGTTTTGGGCAAGTTTGTCCATTTTACAAATAACTTTCGATTCGATTATCAGGAAATGGACTGAGGAAAAACACAAAAATGCTATGAAAAGCCAATAATATCATTTTTAAAATTATTCACAATTTTTCGATAAGATTTGTTTACTTGTAATAAAAAGGGTGAATCATAATGCCGTTCTCTAACAGTAATTTTACTATCTACTAAACATATGGATAAAATTAAGTTTGATCTGATAGACGTACAATCGTCAATTACGGTTTTAGAAAATTTCCGTCGATGATAAATAATTTTGTACTTCTTCCGATTTACGTAACCTTTTCACGGCAATACAAATACCCTGAAGTCACCAAAGAAACGTCAAGGTCATTCTGCCCGAGTTACATAAGTAGTGAAAATTTCGCGGACTCTGACATTACCGTTTTCAGGTTGTAAAACAACATTTTTGGTTATGATTAAAAATATTTCCATGTTGAACAAATAAAATCTGATAAACGTGCAAATGTTCTTTGCAACAAGGAAAAGGATGGATAGGGTAGGATTTCAATTTTATCCTGTGGGAGAGGAAGGCCGAGAATGCAAACACAAAAGTATCGGACTTATCCTTATTTATATTTTTTGTAGGTTTGTTGACGCAAGCTACCGTTGAATTCAGTTTGCCAAATATGGCAAATGGGTATTGTAGGTTGCAGGTGTAAGTTGTTAAAGATGTTACTTATACGAAAAGAAAAACGAACGAAGTAGAGAAACACTACCGTATACATTAACTTATAGTAAAATCACAACCGCAAAGCACAAAAGAAAGCGCTCGATGGAGACGGTCAAGCATCGAACGACCGACAATTTGAAAGATATCGATCGTGTTTTAACATGATCGTCGGTTAAGGTCACGAACTCGCGAGCCGGACGGTCACTGCAGCCCAAAATACATGTGAAATTGTCTTACCGATGCGTTGCGTTTCAGGTAACAAAACAAAACGCCAACAACGTCTGCATAGATACGCAAGATAAATCTCGAATCCAGATAAAATTGTAAACATTGTTAATTGCATAATGTGCGCATATGTACGTAAACGCGCTACGTTATCTTGAGTAGCAAACCGTTTGATTGCTTTTGAAGACATAAAAAATATGCATGCGCACCGTTGCGCTAGCGTAAAACCAACGTTAGATTAGACAAACCTAAAAAAACTCTTGCTGCCTTTACGCAGTGCATACTCTAACCATTTTTTCACACCCGCCGTATGGATTGGATCATCCTGATCCACCAGAGACCATTTAATGGAGTTTTCTGATCTTCTGCGATCATGCGACAGGTCGGGGAATAATGCGCAACACTCATCCTTTTATTTTTTCGAGTCGGCAACTCAACGTGTGCTATGAATATATAGTATCGTAGCGAAAAAATAGAGTGATTGGAGACTCTGAAATCCCCATTCCGATAGGTGTCATTTTCACTCCACCCACAACTTCCTTCCCCTTTCAAAAAATCAAAATATCTTTCGCTTTCATCACGTCATTATAAAAACCACAATATAACAACAAATTGCACGTTTTAGTATTTAACAATAAAATCCACAAAGATACGGTCAGTTGGATCATAAAAGAAAACGGCGTTAATATGGGGCCTGTTGTAATCACATATTACGCCCCTATTGTTAAAAAGTCGCTAGATTAACGTGGGACTGTGATTCTGTCTCCTCGGGCGAAAGCATATGAAAGGCAAAACGTCTTCCAAAACGCATAAAGATTGTGTTTAAGAATTGTGCTTGTTCAAACATGACCCAACGACAAATCGCGTTTGGCATCGTGATTTATCTATGACTCATGCTTGAACAAGGTTGCATTCGATAAATAAGGAGTAATGACGATTTCATTTTTGATTTGAAATTGACACCTAGTGTCTCGCTGTTCGGTGAAACCATTCGAAAGATGAAATAAAATATAATTTATAAAAAATAATTCTTATTAATACTATTAGATAATTAATAATTTGATATCATTTTACACCAACAAATTTGAGCCAAAAAATATTCGATGGGTAAAATCAAGTAGGTAGTAATATTTTCTGTGTGTATAAATCGTTCAAAAGTTTGTGAATACCGGTACTCATTTTCGATTTTAAATTATCGATGGACAATAGTGAGGAACTTTCCATGTTTTATGTTTGTTAAATAAATAGAAATATTGCTTCAACTCACGCACAAAAACATAACCGTTATTGTTTTCCGTAACAAATAAGTTAAATCATCGATTATCCGTCGTATTTTCATAATTTGACGGTGAACATTTAAAATAATATCGGTACCCTGCATGCAATTTGACACAAATCATGATTTTACTGTACAATGAACCAAATATGTTTAAAACATCAAAATTTCGACTATGTGGAAACTTGAAATAAAGTTTAAAAGATTAATGGATTTTGCTGAATTGAATTGGTGCCCCCATAAATCGAAATAATGATATTCTTAAGGTTGTCCTCAAAGTATATTTCAAACGGTATTCGAAATTTACTATATACACGGAATAATGTTTCAATATTTCAGATTGATAAAATTACTGACATTCTACCTATATACATATATATATCATGATTTCGCTGCGAAATTAATTCAATTTAATTGGTAAAAGGACATCCCTAACTATATAATAATAAAAACCCAACCACTTTTAACAGTAAGGCAACTTTCTCAATGGCTCAATACTTTTACTCCTATTCATGATATGTAAGTTGGATACAAACTATTATGTTTCATTAGCATAGAAAGGAAATCCGATATAGTCAAGGAAACATCGTATTAATTACAGTTAAATTGTTTAAAATGAATGAGTCAATTATTATTTGTCGAATGTAATTCTACTATATACTGTACAGATATGTGATATGTTATAAAGTTAAATTCAAAAGATATCAAGAGTAACATGATGGTAACCTAGTCAAAAATTTTATTTTTTTAAGTATGAGCCACGGATAAACTGAGCTTCGGCGCGAGATTCATCAGTAACTCAATCTTATCAACGTAGTGCTTATATGCAAGATCGTATTGACAGGTAAAAACGTCGTTGAACATATTTATAACGAGTACAAAGAACTTCACAATCCTAAATCTTTTTTTGCCAACCATGAGCCACTTATGGACAATGCTAGTCGGCACGATCCATCAGTGACTCATTCTTGTTTGAACAAAATTTTCCTGTACAGGTTAGGGTTGAAGGAACTGAATATTTAACACATTCAGAATGCTATTTTAATGGTTTCGGACATGAAAAAGCTATCGCCCAGGGCATATACCACTCTATGCACTCTACTACCAACCATGGAAAAAATGTTTTCCGAGCAGGTGCAGATAATGGTTTCCGCTTACTTTCCTCATTTGAGATTATTTAGCCTCTCGAGGTCTGTTTTAACATTATTTAAATTGAAATAATAAAAAGATAGATGAAAAGTTCGCGTTATATCGCATTTTGACAATTTACTTATAATATTATCGACTCGTGAAATAAAAGACATAGGCGGACCGACAATGAACGACGCGATCGATCTATAGACATCACTAATCGCTTTTATTTAGATCATTTTAAGACTAGATATCCAATTTTTCAAAACTTTTTTGACTGTTTTATGTTGACATACAATAAAAAGTCTGTTTTTTAAAGAGTATTTGCCGATAGTGCTGATTATGACGTCACAACTTCACTTTCGAAAATTTCCGAATTTGGTGACCCCTTTCGACGTTTTACCTACTAAGAACATTGACACTACCATAGCACTACCCATAGCAGAAAATAAACTTTTATCTAAAAATTGTACCTATTTTATTCGTTATGGCAATAACAGCTAGAATGCTGTCTATAGGTTTGATATTCAACAGTCACACATAAATTCAGACCACTTAACTCGTTCCAATCAATACTAAAAACTTACCGAAGTTCGCGATATACGTGGATCTTGTCTCGTCGACTCCTCATCAATCACCATAACATCCAATGTATAGATCACCCCGCCCTGGCCATTCAGGTCTTGTTTTTGAGTTATATCCCCAGTTCTTCTGTTGATTTTGAATATCCCATTCCCTTCTTTTTGATCGGATCTTGAAGATCGCGTTAGGTAATATCGCGTCATGGAATTCTGTGGAAGACATTACAACATTGAACGTAGAAATTTAGAACCAAATCAAGCACGCTTTTTAAAAATTTCCCCGAGAAGTCGAATCAAAAACAGACACGATAATTATCATGAACCCAATTAGTTCTCTTTTTAAAACTAATATATATATATCTACAAATATATACTGGAATATACATATGCTAAAATATATATATTTCCACATTTTCCATGTTCAACGATATCTTTTAGTATTAATGAAAAGTAATTTTTAACGTTACACATTTATGATTTGTCATTTACGCATAATTATTTCCAGTTTTCGCTTCAGAAAACGACATTCGTACAACCAGCACGATTATGGATTTTTTTCAAGTTTGGGTCACTGATGGGCCACGCCATATAGTAGCCCACGGTTGACAAACAGATCAGACCGCACGCCACTTTCTCATGTGTTATAATGTTTCATGAGTGAATAGAAACCTTCATATCATACTTACTCTAGGTGAGATCACAGACAAACTTCGAACATGAGTTCCGGATCCACTGTTTTCTGACAATGTTATTGCACTTGGCATCGAACGAAATTTTGGACCATTATTGAGATCGGATTCGTCTGCTAGGATGATAGAAACTGGCATATGTGTGGATTTTGGTGGCGAACCTGTGTGTTATTTAAGCAATTTTATTCAACTGGGAATTATATTCCAATTCCTTTATATAACTTGCGGCCAAACACAGGTTGATACTTCTAAATCGGCCGTTATATCAAAACTCCGCCTGCTATTGAGGAAACTGTTATTTTCTTGAAAGTCAAATGCTAATACAAAATGCAGTGCCGAGAACAACACTCTCAGTGAGTAACATCCCTAAACAGGATTATATAATAAAGTGCAGTGAGTAGTATCTGCCCTGAATCCAATAGCCAATTCATTTATCACATGCATTTGTTGGACGATCCTGATTCTACGTACATTGATTTACAATGAATGGGCAATAGTTGATTAGTTTTCGGGGAAATAAAAATACAAATTTAAAACAGACATACAAGAAACTTGGTTTCATGATGGAAAAGGCATCGGTATCAAAACCGATATCCTAGAATATTTTCCACGCAAATCGGTCAATCAACTTCAGAAATATGGAATATTTTACCTTTGTCAGTCGCAGTCAGGTGTACTATATATACAATGTTATTGGATGTGATGGGAGAATCCAATATCAAATTGTTTTTGTCGTCTAGTGAGAACAGATTAGAATGCTGCCCGGTTGCAGATATGGCTACCGTGACTTCGCCGTTATCTCCCTCGTCTGGATCTACAGCGACAATTTTCATGATTTTGTAATTGTTCTTACTTGCATGTTGTGGAGACAAAATGTAAGACGGAGGGTTTGTGAATGTTGGGCTGTTATCATTGGTGTCTTTTACTACAATTTTGAGACTTGTTTCAGTGAATTTACGTGACGTCACAGGGTTAGATTGATCAGTTGCTCTCACAGTGAGATTCAACATGGGAGTCTCTTCCCTATCAACCATTCCACGAACCGTGACTCTACCGGTCACTGCGTCTATTTCTACGCGGGTTGGGTCCGTAGAAGATTCGTCGCTGGAATGTTTGTTGACTAATGAATAACGTACACGACCAAAATCCTCTGAATCTGGATCTTCAGCTTTGACATCTGCGACGATAGTAGGACTCACATAATATTTTTCCGTCAATGAAAGGGAAGCCACTCGCGTAAATTTTGGCGCGTTATCGTTCTCATCCAGAACATCGATAATGACGTAAGTTGTGGCGGACATTTCACTGTTATCAGTTGCTTTTACTGTGATATTGTATTGTCTCTGAATTTCATAATCTATATTTCCCGACAAAAATATGAATCCCGTGGATGAATCAATGGCAAAAACAGATTCTTCGGAAATAAGCTCGTAAGTTATTTCAGTGCTATGCGTGATGACATCACCATCTCTAGCTTCAGATCTACCAACCATAGTGAATTCGGAAGAAGATTCTGACACTGAAAATCGGAAGAAATCTTCGACAAAAACAGGAGGAGAATCTCTTTCATCTAATACTTGGATAATAAAAATTGTATAAGCTATATCTGATGGGTGTTCCGTATTATATGCTTCGACCACTAAATGATAGAATTCTTTTTCTTCCCTATCCAGAGACATTAACCCTTTTAGTCGAATTTCTCCCGTTGAATTGTTTATTTGAAACGGAATAACGTTTCGTTTAAAATTAGAATCCCATATTTTGTATCTAATATTATTTACCGACCATGGATAGTCTCCATCATTCGCAATCAATTTAGTGAACGCCACTTCCTTTGTATTTTCCATGATGCTTACAAAATTTTGATTCGATTCAAAATACATTGGGTAACGGTTCTCAAAATTGATCACGATGTGTATAGGTACATTCGCGACATTTGCCACTGAGTTTGATCCATTTAGACCATTTTGATCGGAAATTATCATGCTTATAAATATATTTCCGTCCGTCTGACCACACGCAGCTAGCACTAATCTGTCTGGTGTTTGTGCAACGTATATATCTCCCGTTGTTACATCTGTATAAAACAACGATGAAATTGGTATTCTGTCACTTGTCAAACCTGGGGTTTGCAGGGCGTAAAACAATGATCCAAAAATTCCACTATCCAAATCTGTTGCTCTCACTGACCCAACAAAATCACCGGGCTGCGCATCTTCCTGTACTACGAACGTATACTCTTTTAGAGAGAGGTTTCGGATAATTGTCATTCACATCCAAAACATCTACTGAAAGCTGAGATATTCTTTTCCAGGTGTCGTTAAAATTTGATATATTAACTGTCAATACTGCTTCGTGGCCTGCTATGATTTCAAAGTCTAAGCCTTGGTCAAGAAGTACTTCACCGCCTGGGTAAACATGAAATTGATCCTCACGATCTGTAGAATATGTGACATCTTCGGTAAAGAGCATTTCGGAAGATTCTTTGTTCACTTGCGCATAGTTAGCAACAACGTAATTTAATTGCGTAGTTTCTGGCAGTGTGGTGTAAACATTTAACATTGGTTTCTTTAGTAATCGGTCGAGTAAAAGTACAGTAATATCTAGGAATAAAGTAGAGCATTTACGAGGGGATCCTTTATCGCACGCTTTTATTTCAGCTTCGAAGTTTAGTTGGCTCTCTGGACATGTTGATAAGCTATTGATCGGAGGTTTAGTTATTACCAACCCCGTTGATTCAATAAAAATATCGGTATATGAGCTGGTGAGTATGTATTCCACGTTTCCGTTTTCGCCCGAATCCACATCTTGGGATTTGGCGTCGTATATATTTTTGTTAACGTATTCATCACTTAATTCTACAGTGACCGCATCCAAAACTGTATTTGAGTCTTGAAATTTGGCTGAATTTGAAGTAGATATAAATATGGGATAATTATCATTTACATCAATTATGTGAATAAAATACGAAGTTGCAACATATCCTAAAGTTTTACCAACTGAAGACTCGAGTACTTCAGCTGTAACTTTGAGATCGAATAAAGCAGAAACTTCTGCATCCATTGATGAAGAATCTCCCACATAAATGTTCCCTGTTGTTGAATCAATACGAAACGTTCCAGCACCATTTCCCGCTGTGATATAAAATTTTAAGACGTTTGTAATAGGCAGCACCTTTACTTGTCCAACGAAGTAACCGTCCGGTGAGTTTTCAAGTAAAAACAAATCATGGCTTTGTTGTTCAAAAATATACTCTGGCGTTGATGCACTCAATACCACAGAAACCGTGGCATTTTCTGTTGAGGCTTTGTTGTCGCCATCCAATGCAAAAACACTGATGACATCATGTTGCCCATCTCTGTGAACAACACTCTGGGCTAGCGATATTTGGCCAGTTTTGCCGTTGATGTTATAATATTGCGTTCTTGATCCCGCTTCTTCAACAAAGTGGTATGTTATTCTATCTTCATCCGACTTATCCTTATCTGTAGCATGCACGGAAGCTATGATATCACCTGGTTCAGTATCCAAACCAAGGTTAACAAGATATATATCTGGATAAAAGTGGGGCGAATTGTCATTCACATCTAAAACTTCAACTGTCACGACAACGGATGACGTCAAGGCAGGAACCCCAAAATCAGTGACAGAGACAGTAAGCACGTAAGTTCCAGTAACTTCACTATCCAGCTCTTTTGTTGCACTCACGTGTCCAGTATTTTTATCAACAGCAAAAAGAGATTTTAAATCATCGAGATCGCCAGTGTTGACTACTCCTGGTATTTTCACAGCGTTCAAGTTGTATTCGAAATCACCATTCCAACCGGAATCATTATCCGTTGCAGCGACTTTGCCCACAAATCCTATAGTGTTTTCCTTTATTGAAAACGAATACGTCTCCTCGTCAAAAGTCGGAATGTTATCATTTTCATCAACAATAATTATCCCGACTTCTGCAGTGTCTTTAAGTGATTTGGCTGTTTCATCTTCTGCTTTGATATTCAAATTTATTCTTCCGTTAGTCGGAGTTTGTTCAACCCTCAATTTTTTGATTGTCGTGATAAGTCCACTGCGTCTGTCTATAAAAAACCATCCAAGGTTGTTGCCATCTTCGATGCTGAAAGAATGAACATTTGTGGAATCAAATTTTCGAGGTCATGCGGAATCAATTTACAAGTCTTGTGACGCTTTATGAAACCATATCGTGATCTCCCACGTTAATTCACCGAAAGTACTTTAATAATGTCACCCATATTTTTTGCTTGTCGAAGCAGTGGGTATCAAATCACATATCAGGCTACATGATCAATGTTCTGATATTTGATCAAAATATGTACCATATCTCAGACACTTCTTTGAAATATCATACTGCAGTTTGATACTGATAGCGATATTCTATCAAAATATGTGAACTCTGTGAAGCGAGCCATCTGTGAGTCAGAATTGATAAAATATAATTTCTGTTTAGGTCAAACGCATATGGTTCATGTATATTTTTTAAGAGTATTGGAAATATTTTGCTGAAGATTTAATGAATTTTTCATAATTTGTTTATAATTTCAGAAATGAGTCCACGTAAATACGATCAAAATGTATCAAGCTATAAACGTCTTAATAGTTTCGGCGATCAAAAATGTCTTCACAAGGTTTTACAACGATACTAGAGAGTATTTGTTTCGATGGGGGCGTACAAGACAAAAAATATATTTGAAGTCTAACATCAATGCCTGAAGCGCACTATTATAAATACCCCATGTGCGCCAAATTTTCCAGCTTCCCGAACGTTTTGGAGCACTCGAAAGGATACGATTTCTAAAGCCGTCATCCCCTAAATACGCCAGGTAACTTAATAGTGGAAGAAAGCGATTATTATCACATCATGATAAAAGAGCTTATATTAATTATGAACAGCGAACCTTAGTCAATCTGTGCGTCGTGCTTTACAAAATATATTGCAGTTCAAAATAGCAATTTGTAGAAAATTGCAAATTTTACCTGTATACCAATCTGCCGTTCAAACCGATGTCGGAGTCTTCAGCAAAAACACTGGTTACAATACTTCCAACTTTAGCGAGTTCTGATATCGTAGAATTATAGTATTTTCTTTGAAACTTTGGTGGATGATTTTCACCAGAATTGATAAGAATTATCAGGTTAGCCAGTGAGTATCTATCACTGTCTGGATCCGGGTCGTTTGCTCGTATAGTGAGATTGTACGACGTCTGATCATCGAGGCTATCATTTTTGGCAACCTTGAAAAAAATATTATTTCATGGTAATGTAATGTTCAAATTTCCGAATAGTCAGATATACTCGAATTCTGACTAAAAAACGATCGAAATTTATCTCGTATTTGCATTATTCTTACATGGATTCATTTTATGGTGAAATGCCAAATTTTACGCTGTAAAATTTGACATAAATCATGATTTTGCTGCAAAATGGAAAAATATGGTCAAAAATCATTTCGTTTATCTGAAATATTGAAACATTATTAACGTTTATAAATTGAATCTCAAATACTGTTGAAACTAAATCTATATAGATAAACAAAGCTACAACTAGACCTGGCCAAAACCGAATCATTTGGATTTCGAATCTGCTTCGGATATTTTTTAGAATCGAATAAAATCACTTATTCCGACTAAATAACAAATGTCCCGTTTTTTATCATAATATTTTCTCAATTACAAAATATTGAAATCGTTGGCTTGTATTTTTCCGCAACAAATCCGTAATCTATGCTCATATGGCCATTATGTAAATAATATTTTTAATGAAAAGCAAAGATATAAATATATATATATTAATACTAAACATTTTCTTCCTGATGTCGTGAATTACCTGGATTTTGGCAAGATTTGTAGTCCTCAGTTTGACCAATTCAAAATATCCTTGGTCGTTTCCAGATACAATTTGCATCTGAATATCATTCGATATGGTAGATTCGTCTGGATCAGATACCGTTACCAGAGCAACCATCGTTCCAATGTCTGTTTCTTCGTTAATAGAAGCAATACTTGCTGTTGGTGGATCATATCTTTATGATAGTAAAATGAAGTGATCAAAACTGAACGTGGCCAGAAATTTTTGTGTTAAATATGTGTTATTGATGGGTCGCGTTCCCGAGGCGCGGGTCATCTGTGGCTGATGCTTGTCAAAAGTAAATTTCTGACACTTATCGCATTGATGTAACATGATACTATGCTTAGTCCGAAATTTATTACGTGACCGTGTCTGTACAATATTATTTCGTGTCTGGGCCCAATTATTGGGAACAATTTGATGTCGTCTGTTATCAGTAAAGGTTCTGTAATTCCCCTCCCTTCGTGACCAAATAACTTGCGAAATACATAGATTGGATTTTCTTTTTAGCAAGAGTAAACAATTGATGAAATATAGCTAAAAAGCAATATTTTAGTTTTTATCTTTTTTTATAAAATTTTATTTTTTAAATATTTTTTTAATTTTCTAAACACGGACTTACAAGACATTCGAAGGAGGTCAGGATATAACTGAAATACACTGACCTAATAGGTAATAGTTTTCATATGACACACAGAAGTTATCGAAAGGAAATCGATGTATTATCTGATTAGATTCAACAATAATATTTTCCACTTTGTTTTACAATCTTTTTTATTTTGAAGATATCCTTCTGTTGCACAAATGACAAAAACGTAGCTTACTACTACGTCTTATATATGTCTCAGATATCTGACTGTTAACACATCAATAGAAAATAAGCAAGCAATATTAGATACATAATATATCAGTAACATACGTGAACGTTATTTCTGGATCATTATCGTTGACATTGGTGACATCAATAGTAACATAGGCGTTCCCACTCATACTAGGACTTCCATCATCCCGAGCAATAACTTCAAGAGATGAATATTTCTTTTGAATTTCATAGTCAAGTTTTTTCAGCAAAATTATTTCTCCCGATGTTGAATTGATACCGAAAGTACCGTCACGTTCTTCGATTGTATATGTCACTCGACCATTTTCGTTCTATAATTTTCAAGAATATGATCTATAATTTTGGTTAAAAGGGTGATTTATTGTCCTA
This sequence comes from Styela plicata, assembly GCA_963675895.2. Lineage (NCBI taxonomy): Eukaryota > Metazoa > Chordata > Ascidiacea > Stolidobranchia > Styelidae > Styela > Styela plicata. The sequence goes on from OZ023140.1 coordinate 20,798,729, forward strand.
ACATGTTTTGTCAAGCATGAATCACAGATGGATCGCGTCGCCGAGGCGCGTTCCATCTGCGATCCGTGCTTGAAAAAACTCTGATCGAAGGTCTTCCTTTGGAAGGTGATACAATTTTGTGATGTTTAGGTATCACATTAAATAGTCGCAAAGCTACGCTGCAACAAAATCGCTGCTTTTTTATGGAAATTTCACGTGGCGATATTAAAATAAAACTATAAAAATCGACTTTCCGATTAATTATGGGCTGTTGCTGAAACGCACTAACGAGGTTCGGTCCATTCATAAGATAATCGAAATATATCCTATTAACAAGGCGGTTCCAAATTTTAAGCATATGCAAATACTGCAAATGAACAGTACATTTATCGTAATTTTGTAACAGCGTAGGTTTTATTTTAGGCACCGAGGTACCCAGAAAATGAGGGAGGGAGATTCGTAGCACGATGAGCATCTTCAGATGGACATTTGTCTCCTAAGCTACAGACAATGTGTTTTAATGTGCTCACCAAATCTTCATCTCTTGCACGAACTGTAAGAAGAACAGAATCAACAGGAGTATCTTCCGGTAACCTCTTTTTATATTCTGTCTCAACAAATATCGGCGCATTGTCGTTCACGTCTTGAACGTTAACGATTAAATGTAAATATCCTCGCCGAGGTTCATCACCTCCATCCACGGCAGAAATGTTAAGTTCATACCGATCCTGTAAAGTACATAATTTGTGGATTGTAATAAGACTTTTTAAAATCTGTTTCCATTTGACAGTGAAAAATGAAAGACGTCTGACCTGACAAAGGAATCCCTCTTCAAATGTATATTTTATGGAGGACCTAGTTTCAAAATCCATCGTTTAATTTTAAGCGTTTTACATAACATGATAATGGAATGTACCAAAACTCACCAATTTCTCTCTGTTCAACGCCTTGAGAACAATCAGATAGAGTACGGGTCGACCATCGTTTGATTCATATGTTAGCTGAAATAGATCTGTATCTCCCGATATTATCTCATAGGATGAAATTTCTGCATTATTCCCAGAATCACCGTCTTCAGCCAACGGTAGAAATCGCTGTAAAACCGTACAATAATTAAATATTATTATGCCTATTATTAAAACTAAATTTTGGCATGTGCCATAAATGCTCCGCGCATCATTAGCGAACCATGACTATAAACTTATTGAATATTTAATTATTCCCAGTGTTGGGAATGAGTGACTTCACTTCGATTTCCAAGTCGAGTCAAAGACAAACGAGTTGTGAGTCCAGTCGGAGTCTACAAAAAAATTCAATTCGAAGTCTCGAATTAAGTCGAGTACTGTATTTCCAAGTCGCAAGTCAAATCCAGTAACCCACGAGTCGATTTCTGAATCTATTCAACAGCAATATCAGTTTAATTTGCAACTTCTCATATAAGTCCACTCAAAATCATCATTATTGGGTAGACCAACACGGAATTTCACATATTCTTTCGGGGGACGAGTTTTCTTCTTTGGTGAGTCACGCAACGGCAAACAACATATTTTCTCAAAAAGGGATTGCAGACTCGGTCTAAATTCTTATTTCGAGTCAAGTCTAGTCTACATTTTGTCAAGTAAAGTAAGAGTCACGTCAAGTCATTGAAAAACGTGACTCGAGTCTCCCAAACTCTGTAAATGACTGCGGTAGTTGCATCAAACAATCGCTAGTGAGCAATACGCAAAGTTAGCAGAATAGAAATTTCCACCACTACAATTATATCTGATCAACAATAAAAATATGGATGTGTTTAAATGTATTATCGGCCATCAAAGGTATATGAGTAATTAAATTCATATGATAACCAATGAGATATTTTATCCTATCAAGTATAAGTCACAGCCTACTGAATCCTGTATAATAAAAAAAAAAACATTTTTTCGTAATTTAAACTTTGAGTTACGAAAAAACGCAATTTTGTTACACTGTTACAAAGGGACAGTCAATTTACTGGTCATTTGCAGTAACTGCATATTTCCAAAGTTGAAAGAACGCCATGTTAATGAGATTTATACCAATTACGGGCCGTTGATTGACCACACCTTCGCGGTACGTTCCATCAACACCCCATATTTGGCCAAAAAAAGTCAAGAATTTATTCAATAGCCCTAAGTAAAATTACTGTCAAAGACCATGGTTCTGTTGCATTTTTACTACAGAGTAGTATACAGCACTCAGGACGCACGTCGTAATTTTTCAGTCGTAATTATTCGGCTATTACCTTGGCATCAGACGTTGTACTTTCTGTGAAATTGACGTTAAGAGGTGAAAATGGGAATCTCGGATTGTGATCATTAACATCAAGTATGGTGACTGAAATTTCTATCGGAACCTTTCCGGCATCTCCTGGTACCACCGTCAACTTGATGACGTCATTATTTAAAGACTCACGGTCTATTCTTCGTTTTGTGAGAAGATTTCCATTGTTCAGTTGGAAGTAAGGTGTGTCAGCAAGTCTGTTTATTAGGGAAAAGTGTATTTACTTTAAAATGAACAATTGCTACCCAAAAAGTTTAAAATCACATAATCACAAGGACGGAAATATTGTCAGGATTGTTGGTATTGCGTTGGCGCTTTCGAAAACTATGAAATCGAATTCAAAAACGGCAGTATATCGGTGCGATTTCTCGAGCTAAATGTGAAATAGCAAAGCTAAATAAACTAGCGTTCAAAACCTTTTTTCCGAACCATATTGGATGATTAATGTGGGTACGATAGGATAGGATTTTTATCCTGGTGGAGAATACAGGTTAATCATATGACGAACCACGGCTTCTCGTGCAGATATCAGTTTCTGTGCGTGGACTTGGTTGGTGGAGGAAGCCGTAAGCGGTGCTTTCGTGAACCACCGTACACCGGCGAAGCGTCCAGCAGATCAGGATTTAGATTTAGGGGGTATTCAATAAAATTAGGTTTTTTAAATACAAGAGAATTTCGGTACCGCTTAGATTACAATTTACAGATTCGTTCCCATTCGCAAAAATTATGTTCGCGTTTTTTTGTACAAGTATGAGTCATTGCTGGCGCGTAGTATACTTGGCACAAATAAATTAATGGCAGTGTGTATTCAACGAAATCCGAGGTCTGACAGAGCGAGCTTCGCTTTAAACAAAATGGCCGAATATTCGAAATAATCAGAAACAATAATCCCCAAACGGAAAAAAAGTCTTAAGGTATCTTTTGTTAAGTATGAGTCACGGATGGATCGCGTCGATAAGATTCTATTAGGAGTGATACTCTTTTAAATTCGATTCGAAAATAACTGTATCTTTAATTAGCAACTAAAAATCGTGTTATTTTAAGCGTGAGACAAAGTTGGGTCGAACGTTCTATCAACCACATATTCTTGACAGAAACTTGCCCACAGTCTAAAGAAATACGTATTTTTTAAGTCTCCCAACGTCGAAAAACTCACGTATAATCTGGGCCAATGCTGGGTATGGTCCCGACAAACGTTCCAGGGTCTTGTTCTTCTTTTACAGAGAATTCTGATTGTCCGCTCGTCACTGATATCCAAATAAAAACCACCCAGATAACTCCAATGTTGACATATCCAACCATTATATCCCAGTCAACCGTTTATGTCACATACAATTGTTATATTCCACAACAATCTCATATTATTCGTCGCCCTGTTGAAATTTTAGCTATCTTCGATCGACTGAATGACGGCGCGACTTCGAGTTTGCAAGAAAACAATATCCTTCCGAAAATTCAACGAGAATAATTTAGTAAATTGTTCCTTTATAATAGTAACGTTCGACAACTAATCTGAAATGTAAATATTATTGTAATTTTCAACTTGGCATTCGTTATGACAATTTAGGTAAAAGTACTGTCACTATGCCAGGCAGAATATCAGCTACTTTGGTACTCAGACACCCGAAGCAAATGGACGGCATCAGAAGATAATTTAGCAAATAAATTATATTTAGTGATAAATAAAAATGTCTATATTTCAGTGTCCGGCAGCAACAAACCTGCAGAAAAACGTTGAAAAAGGTTTTGAAGCTATTTTTATTATTCGAAGATAATCACATGAATATTTCGGACACCCGAAGAAAAACAAGAATTTGTCATCCAGCACTATGCCAAGGTTCACTTCGAAAATCTTTTGATTTTTTTTTTGTAAATTTGTGTTCCGTAATCGAACTCATTACAAACGTACGCTCCATAACTACAAAGCGATTGCCATAAAATCAGTTTATATCCTGATTCTGACGTATTTACTAAATTTTCTTGAAACCTTCTATCCAAACGCTGACAACTTGTTCAGAACCCTATGATTTTCAGGCAGAGGAAAAAACTTTTACTCTTCATTACATACTTTACTTCATGGCAATGCTACTCTCACATGGTCTTATGATTGTACCGGTACATGTTTTATGACCTTGAAATTAAACTTTCTCACGGAAAGAAAACATCAACATATTACTACTCCCTAGGATTCTATCCTATTCTATTCTTCCGTTTAGTGTGTGTGCTGTTTTGAAATAGCATGTAATTGATCGTAGTTGTTTCTGATTATGGTGTAGTTTATGGTTTTGTATTTTACGTGTCTTTTTATCATATCGGTGACAATAGGTTGTTCCTTTAGAGTACTGCTTCCAGCCAAGCTTAGCATGGATTTCAAATAAAACAAATCTATGATCGCGTTTTCTTTTAAATGAAAAATGTTATGTCACAAATCTATCTGGTAACTGCGCAGGTACCTCAATCATTCATCAATTTAATCAAGCCGTTGCTGTTCAATATCATTTAGAATGTGGAGTATACAAGTATTGGTATATCATATAGTACTTAAAAAATATTGCTCTTCCCAGCCAGAAAATAATTTTGTCAAGCATGAGCCCCCGCGGCGCGATTCATGCTTGACAAAACATGTTCGTTCAACATTTTTTCGGACTGGGTTCAGCTTATAATATACCAACACAATTAAAATTAAATTTAATTTCTAACCAGTTTGCTTTGACCTTCAACTCACAATCGGCTAAGGTCTTGTAAAGAAGATTAAAAGCACGCGTTGAATAACATGGGCGATAGTTAAGACGGTCAACAAAAACCCGAAGGATATTTAGTTAAGCTTGTGCTATATGCGCGGCCCATCAATGATTCATGTTTGGAACTATGAAAGCTTAGATGGGTCAACAAAAAAACGTGATTGGGTTTTTTAAATTAAGGCATGATACATAGTTTTTCATTTAAACAAGATTAAAATCGCGCTCCTGGCTAAATTCCAAGCTTACAATAAAAACGGATGCGGCGGTACCGGCCAACAATATAGTAGAATTTATTCGTAAAATAAACAAAATACTAAGGTAATTGGTCGATTTATGCCAAATTTTATGCAGTGAAATCAGATAAAAACGCATGATTTTGCTGTATGATATACTAAAATTAGAAGTTGATTATATTATTTCAAATTTTGAAACATAATTCCATAAATTACAGTATTTCAATCTAATTTGAAGCATTTTTTGAAGAATAAAACACAGATAAACCACGCATTAACGACACGATTCATCAGCGTTCAAGGCTTAACAAAAATACTTCAGCTCAAAATTTTCGATTCCCTATTCGTAATACACGGCCAGTAAGTAACATTATTGAAGTACTTCTATTAGTCTTGTACCCATGCAGCTTTCTGCGTTTGTACGCACTGGAGTAATCACATACCCCAGGACTTCTAAATTGGGATGCTAAAAGGATAACAACAAGTCCAATAAAAAAAAAATTGTCAAAACATCATTTGTTTAGCTGCTAAAAATGTCGCTTATCTCTCCACACTAAAAATGGTTTACCACTTTACACGCCTGTGGCGAATTATAATAAACAATTAACAGCATCTGACGCAAACCGCAGAAGATGTCAGGCATATTTTCTGAAAATATATTTAACGATATGTCGCAAATATTGCAAAACCTAGGACTTACTCTATACCATAACACGAATAAACGCTGCAGTTTTAATTTGCCAGTATTAAAAAGGTTATGTAGATATATATTTTTACAGCCAATGATAAGCCTGGTCTAGTAGGAGAATACATTCCTATTCCAGGCTCTGCGACATTGGCGTACTGCGTGCCGGTAACTGTTCAGGTAGAATGGCATTTTATAGTATTTTTACACTAATCAGCCAAACGCGATTTACTGAGAAGTTATTTGTTCCTGTCCTCAAGGTTTGCCTACTTTTAACATTGTTAAAAGTAACTATTCCTTACTCGTTTTCCCCAAAACTTTAAATAGCATACTCCAATACTCAATTCGTCTATGAACATGATATATCGTACACAATTATTAACCGTTCGCAAATGCTCTGGCGTGCGAAATGCCCTGTAGGATCCTGTTCAATCGCACCACTAAAAATAATGATTATAATCATTATGCGAAAATTTTGATCAACCGAAGGGATAATTCCCGGTAGTCACCACAAGAAATAATTGTTGACCTTAACTTAAAACTCAAAGAACGTATACAGACGATAAAAAATGAAATCGGTCTAGGGAGCAATATTCAGCAAAAAATAGAACCTGAAAACATTTCAAGCAAAGAATACTAAACACGCCCGCAGGATATTTAGATCTGACTCAGATATCATCGAAAAATTGGGCGATTCGGACAGAATAAGTGGATCTTTATGATACCAGTAACACCAGTACAGAGTTCAATTATATAACACTAACAGATAATATTCTGCAACACAGACGGGTTATATTAAATTAAAATTCCGGTTCGATAGAGGAAATTTATCGTTGAACCACCACTATATTTGGAAATAATGAAATATACAGTAAATCAGAAAAGCCCCCAAACACGCAAATATTTTGTCCGAAACAACCTTCGAATACACAAATACGTTTCGCCAGTGAAACTATACGGCGGTTAACAAGCATAGAAAAATCGGCATAATCTCATGTTTAAACAAGTTGTGCACCCTCTCCGTTTTGGAAATTCAAAAATAATAGAGACTAGAATCAAATGCAATGAAAATCTTCAAATTGAGACCACTAAATAAAGAGACTTGTACAAATGATTTTTGCTATCAACATCCCTCCCCTCAAGTCACATCAAACTATTTTTTGTTGGTTTTTCTATTCACTGAGCAATGATGCTGTTTGGATTTCTAACATAGTTCTCGCGCCATACCCCCGTTAATCTCGTAAAATTACACCAAAAGGAAAACTCACGATCAAAATTGAGATGGTATTCATATACCAGAAATGTGTATCCATTCGCGATTATGTGTGACAATTTACTTTTACTTCTCTGAACAGAGTTAACGCTTCCTACTAAAGCTCAATCGATTAACAGAACCTACTCTATTGAGGCAGCGGCTGCCGATCTTTTGTATTGTAAATTATCAAATAATTTCGAGTGTCATCTGAGCTTTTTCGCGCATTGTTCGTGCGAGACACACTTCAGATTATTGATGTTTTTAGCCATATGTAAAGAAACTCTACCGCCACCTTGAGGCAAGATACTGTCACGTGCCCCAGACATGCCTGGTACAATACCAATAAAACAATCAACGAGGAGTAAATGTGCTTTATTGTCCAGAATTTACAAAAAAGGATTTATTTAAATATCTATCGATTAAATGCCTTTGATAAAAGGAAATAACATCGGAGTACTCAAATAAATCTTGTCTTGTAGTTTTGATACATCTCAGCATATATGATATCGCGTATATAAATAAGGTGCAATATTAATCTTGTAATTGAGTGCGATTCGTAAAAATGGACAAACGAAAAGCTAATTATTCACCCAAACTGCAAATGCGAATCGGAAGCAGAATATTTAGATTAGTTTGCAAAGCATGCACACATGACCGTTTCATCATTTTCAATTAACCTCCTTACAACTAACTCGACCAACCCAAGCCACTTCCCCACATCTCACCTGCCCAACCCACTCTTGTACCCGACCTACCTACCCGACTCAGCTCCCGTGTCCATTTATGTACGAAAGTTTGAAAGTAAGAATGTAGGCATATTCTTCGTTAAAAACACACGTAAGCCTGAAGCCTCAAGCCATAGACTGCCTTAGTTGTAGTTGAGTAAGAATATACGAGCATTTTGAATATTGGAACAATCTCTGGCATCAGTCACAGTTCACGAAAGAATATTTAATCTTTACTCACCGGGCCTCATCAAGGATAGGTATGACGACTACGCGATGTGTGTTCAGGGGAGTTGTAAAATAATTGCAACTGATTGGCCGAGGATGTCGGGGGGTGGTCCGATCACGCTTATGGCGAGAAATTTTAGTCGTATTTTGCAGTATACCAATACCAATAAGATACCAATATTGTTATTGTATTTAGATTCAAAGGGAAAAAAATATAATTTTTCATAGTTCTTATTAATTTGAATTCTGCTTATCTTGTTGATTTTGATTTAGCTATCACACATTTCGTCCTGAAACAACGGGAAAAATTGAATACTAAAAAGCGGGAAAACATGCCGGAAACGGGAATGACGAGAAGCACACTAAAATGCGGGAATGACGAGAGATTCCCTAAAATGCGGGAAATAAAATGTGTTAATGACAAAAATGCGAACGGGAACAGGGATAAATGCACAATATTGCGGGATTTACGGGAAAAAACACTGAAATGCGGGGATACGGGAGAAAGCCAAAAATGCGAATTTTTTTTTTTTTTTTTTTTTTTTATAGCCACTTTTTTGAGTGGGTCACCCTGTCCAAGGCCCTGTAACAGCGGCCACTTATAGGCGGACAGGGTTACAATTACTGGAAAGATATGATCTTTTCCTGTTCGGCTTAGCCTACCCAAGTTATTACACCCTGGGTTGAGTGGTGGGCGTGGATAAGCGAGCCGGACTCGCCGGGGCTCGAACCCGAGGTCTTCAACCTGCAATGCCAACATGTTTAACCACTAGGCCATCGCGCCCACCGGAAATACTTTGAAATATGGGGATGACAGGATGTATAAAAAATGCGAACGGAAACAGGGATAACTGTACTAAAATGCGGGAATTATGAAAAACACGCTAAATTGCGGGAATGACGGGAACACACTAAAATGCGGGAATAAAGGGAACAGACTAAATTGCGGGAATACGGGAAACACGCTAAAAGCGGGAATGACGTGAGGTCACCTAAAATGCGGGATATCATTTAAAATGTGGGGATGGCGAGAATTATACAAAAATGCGAACGGTAAATGCACTAAAATGCGGGAATTACGGGAAACACACTAAAGCTACTAAAAGTTGTACTACCAGCAACTGCATTCCAAGCGGAAAACATCCCCAACGAAACTGAGCCACTTATGTAAAGTGTAGTGGGTGGTATCTGTCCTGGACATCGTAGATGATTGTCCCGTCTGTTAAAGCAGATATCACAAACGGTATCTTATTTTAGCGGTGAGGTTATATTTAGGAAGATTTCTGCGGAAGATTTCCGCTTAGAGTGCAGTGGCTCGAACTGAATTTTGCATTGGCTAGGACTTTGTGGTAATACTTTGTAAAAGCACTATTAGCAAATGAATGTAACATTCATAATCAACCAAAGGAACGAAAGAATAAATCTAAAAGTAAATGCAATAAATAAATAGATATAGCAAAAATGTATATCATGAAAATTGGAAATATTTTATTTGAAGTAAAAAGCAGAAACTTATCTTGTTCAAGATATTTGGATTCGACAATTATACTTGCATGTCAACATTCATTCAAAGTTGACGATTAAAATCCCGGATCAGAATTTTATAATTGCATCAAAATAAACGAAATGGGTTAACCTTATCGGTAAAGCGCTGGGAACATCCTTCGAGCTACGCATCTCCAAAGTACTGGTTCGAATCTCGTGAAGGATGACTATATGCGTGAAGTCTGCTGAACGCCTGGCCAGCCAAAACCTTTACCCCCGATTCGGAACCCGTTTCTGCACAAATGGTCGTGGTTCGCCATATTGTTGAGCTGTATTTTTGGCTTTCCCCCCTAGCAGGATAAAAATGAATCCCAATCCTAAACGACAATAGTTTTTACGTACCTTGAACGCGCATATTTCAATTAATTTCCTTACAAAGCCAATTTGATTACCTGGAATTATATTTTTATACAACTTTCATTTCTGACTCTACTCCCCAATTTGTTTCTCCCAAAAATCATAGAACCAGTCTCTGAAGAGACTAACTAATGGTCACTAGATACCAAAGAGCTACTAAACAATTTAATACCAGAAATTGCACTCTAAACGGAAAACACGATCTGAACCGTCCTGGTAAAGGGCAGTGAGTGGTATCTGCCCTGGGCGTTGGTAAAACCATCTACCAATTCTTTGTTTCCTTTTGATCGCTTCTTACGAAACGCAGGAAATGGATTAGGACTATTCTAAAGCACATACCAACTGGGCTCCCACATTCTAGTGTGTTTCCCGTAATTTCCGCATTTCATGTGCATTTATCCCTGTTCCCGTTCGCTTTTTTCTATATTTCCCGTCATCCCATATTTTAAGGAATTTTCCGTAATCCCCACATTTTAGTGTATCCCCCGCCATTCCCGCATTTTATTGTGTTTCCCGTCATTCTAGCATTTTAGTGCATTTATCCCTGTTTCCGTTCGCATTTTTTGTAATTTCCGTCATCCCGATATGTCAAATTATTACCAGTCATTTGCGCATTTTCGTGTGTTACCCGTAATTCCCACATTCAGTGCATTTATCCCTCCCGCCACCCCCACATTCTGAAGTATGTCCCGTAATTCCCGTATCTTAGGGTATCTCCCGTCATTCCCGCATTTTAGTGGGTTCCCGTGAATTCCGCATTTTAGTGTGGCTCCCGTAATTTCCGCATTTTAGTGTATTCCCACCATTCCTTCACTATAGTGCATTTATCTCTGTTCCCGTTCGCATTTTTGTATAATTTCCGTCATCCCCATATTTTAAAGTGTTTCCCGTAATTCCCGCATTTCATAGTATATCACTTCATTCCCGCATTTCGGTGTGTTTTCCTTCATTCTCGCATTTTAGTGCATTTATCCCTGTTCCTGTTCGCATTTCGCCGAAGGCTAAGTGTCGAAGGCTAAGGGGAAGCGTCGAGGGCTAAGGCGAATCGTCGAGAGCTAAGGGCAAGCGTCGGGGGCTAAGGAAAGCGTCGGGGGCTAAGGAAAGCGTCGAGGGCTAAGGGGAGCGTCGAGGGCTAAGGGGAAGCGTCGGGGGCTAAGGGAAAGCGTCGGAGGCTAAGGGAAAGCGTCGGGGGCTGAATAGAAACGTCGGAGGCAAAGGGGAAGCGTCGAGGGCCAAGGGAAAGTGTCGAGGGCTAAGGGCATTTAACGCGGGGGGCTTTTAATGTTTATGTTGTGATCACGAAAAGAAATTAAAATATCCCGCCTAAGGCTAACTTGGATGGTCACAGAAAGTGTATAAAAGCGAGTGCATTTTTTTCCATTAATAAGAGAAGAGTAGATTGTATTGAGATCCTGAAATTATTCTTTTTGTTGAAGTATAATGGGGAATATTAAATTTGGTCTCTATCTCGTTCTTCTATCTGACCCTTCAGGGTTAAGATGTTATATAAGCCCTATAGCTGGTAAACCCTTGGAAGAATGGTGCCTTCTGATTTGAAGTGGAAGATTGTCGTATCGTAGAAGCACAGGAGTCAGGACAAAATTTCAAATAACAGTTAAGTAACGTTTTCCACGATTATATTAAATAGCGTATAGGGGCCATTGCTACATTAATCTGTGTTCGTATTTTTTCATCCAGCGTGTTGAACCACAATTGAAGAATCGATGTTGTGCAAAGAGGACAAGACGACGATGTTACTTTGAACTGAAGACGTATCAAAATTAACAACAAGAGCAGACGTGGATCAGAAAAAATGAACTTGCCTGTCGGACTGCGTCAATACGATTTCTAAAAACTTCTATTCAAGGTAAAAGACTGTCTTAAAAAATGTACAACACTAAAAGTTGATAAAAAAAAACATTATTCAAAAAAAGTGAACAATCAAATTTATAAAAATGAAGACGTCGCTGATAAAAACTAAGATATTATATTGCTCAGATGTCAGATTTTTTATAAATTGTGCTGCGTTTTTATATCTTGCCATTATAATGTTTATTTTACGGTGGAAGAATTTCAAAATTTTCTTCCTCTCCGAAAATCATTTCATGTATTTATTTTCTCACTTCTTTTAAGGCTTTAAAATTCGGCTTATCAATTTCTTAATGAAATTGCCTAAATTGATATTTTAACCATGCATAATTTTTCTGATCAATTAATTGTGCGTCGGTGGTAATATCAGTAAATTTTCTTTTTGAACCAAATTAATTGAGAGTGACAGATACAAACAAAAAGGTTTTTGTTGAATAGATTTTACGTTGATAATGAAAAGTTGAAGGATGATTTAATCGAATCATACTTAAAAAAAAGCATTGCTGCAAAAAGCGGTAAACGCCTCAGGATATATTCGCAAAAAGCAAGTATCAGTCCAATCACTGTTTTTTTATATACAAAGCCCAAAGATGGCAAAGACTAAGACAACTACAAAGGCAAACGATTGCCACATTTTTTACTCATAAGTCGCAAAAGCTATTCATTGTGTAACGAAATATATTGAATTCAGAAGCTGAACATTCATGTTCCGTCACTCCGTGTTTAGGGGGCCGACATATATGTAGCAACCATGGTCAAAATCATGACCACTAGGAGAATTTGGCATTCAATATATCAGGTTAATTAGGTTCGAGCACCATGCGTTCAACGCATGATCAACAGATTTAGAAAAAGGTTTTCTTAAGAGCAATCAACACCTGCTATGATAGTTCGGAAATAAGTTGTAATGTTTATGTTGTGATCATGTCTGACGAAAAGAAATTAAAATATCCCGCCTAAGGCTAACTTGGATGGTCACAGAAAGCGTATAAAAGCGAGTACATTTTTATCCATTAAAAAGAGAAGCTTAGATTGCATTGAGATTCAGAAATTATTCGTATTATTCGCCGTATTATCGACTTTTCTCTCCCGCAGGATAAAAATGATATCCTATATATCGGGGTGACTGGATGTATCCCAAACAGAGTTACCACCAGCTTGCAGTTACGAATGCGCGTTATATTTAAATAATCCATCCATAGCTAACACACTGCGAAGTTTACCGTCACAATTCTCATATCAAAAAATTAATTTCAATTTACGCTAAATAAAAACCGTAATAAAATTGACACTATGTATATGCCACCAGTATAGAATATGAATACAATGGATGAGTGAATTAATCCATAATAGTGAACATAAATATGCCACACTTACCCCGTTATAGGTTTATATTTCTTGAGCTTAATTTGCATAAGTGTCAAAAAAGATGTGACGTTTGTTTTATTTTCCTTTAAAATTATGGAAAAAATGCATGAACTCGAACTCTTTTTGACTTCTGAGCCTGAACTAGAACTATTTAGATTATAGGGCCAATTATAGAACGGGATGTTTTCGCCTGTGATACAATTGCTTCTTTTTTATTTTATGTGATTCGTAGCATAATCAGTGGTATTTAGTAGATTCCTTCCAGATGCTTCTTCCAACCCTGTCTGATGCAGGTTTAATATTGAGATAAGCCGGTTGAACCCATCCACGAATGGGTTAATAAGCCTTAAAGAATGTGTGTCAACCTTTCTAGCTGCAAATCGAGTATTTTAAATCTGAATCCGATATGGGGTGATAATTTTTTTCTATTCGGTCACCCAAAGATGACATCGAGGAATGCAAGAAAAAAACACGTTTCCCCATAGCGTTCCCCCGCTTTCTCTCATCCCTCTAAGCCTTCTTTTAGCCCCCGACGCTTTCCCTCATCCCTTGACGATTTTCTTTAACTCACTACGCTTCTTCTAATACCACGACGCTTCGCTTTAGTCCCCGAAGCTTCCCTAAGCTGCCGAAGGTATCCCTTAGCCTCCAACGCTTTCCCCTAGCCTCTGACGCTTCCTGTTAGGCCCCAACGCTTTCCTTAGCCTTCGATTCTTCCTCTTAGCCCTCGACGCTTTCCTTAGCCTCCCACGCTTTCCCTCAGCCCTCGACGCTTCCCCTTAGCCCTCAACGCTTCCCCTTAGCCCCCGAAGCTTCCCCTTAGCCCTCGACGCTTCCCCTTAGCCCTCGACGCTTCCCCTTAGCCCCCGACGCTTCCCCTTAGTCCCCGACGCTTTCCCTTAGCCCCGACGCTTTCCCTTAGCCTCCGACGCTTTCCTTTAGCCCTCGACGCCTACCCTTAGCCCCGACGCTTTCCCTTAGCCCCTGACGCACCCTGTTATCCACTGACGCTTCCCACTAGCCCCCGACGCTCACCCTTATCCCCCAACGCTTTCCCTTAGCCTCCGACGCTTCCCCCCAGTCTTCCTCTCAGCTCCCAACGCTTTCCCTTAGCCTCCGACGCTTTCCCTTAGCCCCGCACAATTTCCCCTAGCCCCCGACGCTTCCCCTTATCCCCGACGCTTCCCCCTAGCCCCGTCGCTTACCCTTAGCCTCCGACGCTTACCCTTAGCCCCCAACGCTTACCCCTAGCCCTCGACGCTTTCCCTTAGCCCCCGACGCTTCCCCTTATCCCCCGACGCTTTCCCCTTAGCCCCCGACGCTTTCTCTTAGCCTCCGACGCTTTCCCTTAGCCCTCGACGCTTTCCCTTAGCCTCCGACGCTTCCCTTTAGCCCTCGACGCTCTCCATTAGCTTCCAACGCTTTCCCTTAGTCTCCGACGCTTTCCCTTAGCCGCCCCCGACGCTTTCTCTTAGCCTTCGACGCTTTCCCCCAGCCCCTGACGCTTAACCTTAGCCCCCAGCGATTTCTCTTAGCCTCCGGCGCTCCCCTTTAGCCCCCGACGCTTTCCCTTAGCCCTCGACGCTTTCCCCTAGCCCTCGACGCTTTCCCCTAGCCCTCGATGCTTTCCCCTAGCCGCAGACGCTTTCACCTAGCCCCCGACTCTTCCCCTTATCCCCCCGACGCTTCCCCTTAGCCCCCGACGCTTTCCCTTAGCCCCGACGCTTTCCCTTAGCCTCCGACGCTTTCCTTAGCCTCCGACGCTTTCCTTTAGCCCTCGACGCCTACCCTTAGCCCCGACGCTTTCCCTTAGCCCCTGACGCACCCTGTTATCCACCGACGCTTCCCCCCAGCCCCCGACGCTCACCCTTATCCCCCAACGCTTTCCCTTAGCCTCCGACGCTTTCCCTTAGCCCCCCACGCTTTCCCTTAGCCCTCGACGCTTTCCCCTAGCCCCCGACGCTTCCCTTAGCCCCGACGCTTACCCTTAGCCCCCGACGCTTCCCCCTAGCCCTCGACGCTTCCACCTAGCCCCCGACGCTTCCCCTTAGCCCCCGACGCTTTCTCTTAGCCTCCGACGCTTTCCCTTAGCCCTCGACGCTTCCCCTTAGCCTCCGACGCTTCCCTTTAGCCCTCGACGCTTTCCCTTAACCTCCGATGCTTTCCCTTAGCCGCCCCCGACGCTTTCCCTTAGCCATCGACGCTTAACCTTAAGGGCGCTGTCCACATAGCCGACAAAACGGCAACGATCGAGAAATTCCGATTTCGATAGTGGCTGCATGCGATTTTGATACACACGTCACCGATACGATGGCAGACCGCTACAAATTATTTATCCCTCCGCAATTGATATATATATATAGCTGCATATGAATATTTTAACAAAATACAACCTAAATCCTTTAAAACATATATATTTTCAATGATTCGACTGGCATAAGCTAGTATCAAATAATATCAGTGTGGAATTACCTCCCCAGCCGCAGAGAAATTGATTATTAGCATCTACTCTTTAAAAACCTTACTAACAAGTCAATACAAACGACAAATTATGCAGGAAAATGTCAGTCAGTCGTGCGGCTCTACGACAAAGTTGAACAATTTCAACTTTGTCGTAGAGCCGTAGCAGCATGAAATTCAGCCCCGACGACAATTTAGTACAACCAGATAGGCCGGATATTCCCGAATGTCATTAAAATAAAAACTGGCAGAATATTCTCATCCTGACTAGAGGGCGACAATGCTGCAAGCATCTGGCATTGTCTCCCGGGTTAGGATGAGTCGCTTGCAAAATTGGAAATTTTTATGATAATCGGATATATGGTACTAAACTTCATGAGACCCGATCTTTGTAACGTTAGCTCAATATACACCCTAACTTACTAGAATATTCAGAACATTTACTTTTCCTTCCTATTCATTCATCATAAAGAAGTTTTTGAGCTTTAAAAAAATACACATCGAAATTTGAAAAAGTTTTTCAGTCACATTATCAGTTATAGTTATATAGTTACATTATAACCAGTGCAAATTAGGTGCCGGCAACTGAACCTTAAGCCTGTATAGGGGAAACACCAAGAGAGAAGCGAACCGCTATAATAAAGTGCAGTGTGAGGTATCAGTCTTGGGCAGTGGCGAATCCAGAAAAAAATTTTGAGGAGGACAAAATGTTTTTCAACATTATGATTTGAAAAAAATTGGTGGCCTAGAGGTGCATGAAAATTTTGAGAACGAAACAAAACTAATAGTTGTAAAGAGAAAAATCAGTTAGCAAAATATAGTTGACCGCCGAAGGCATGTAAGAATTCCTATGAAAGTTGAATAAAGACTTTTGAAAAAATGCTTGTATTACCGGTAAAGGCGAAATATCACGAAATACATAATTTTAATCATGAGACAGTAATTTATATATTTTTTTGGAGATTTAACCTGAATAATCATCGAAAATACCTTTTTTTTCTTTGTTATAATTCGTTATTTGCACTTCTGAAATTTTCTCAAAAGTTTTTGGGGGGCATGTGCCTCGATGGATCCGCTTGTGGTCACGGGCGAGTATAACTCCATCTGTCACTTCCCATTGAAAATTATATTTCTGTTATTTTGTTTTGAATAGTTTATTGTATGTGATTCATTATCTACAAACATGGATTCTACACGTTCAGCTCTGTTACCAAATGCCCCATCCACATTGTGCTTTGATAAAAATGAGTTCATGAACAAAGATTTTAGTGTGGATAAATTTGTGGCAGATTGTCGTCGCCGAGTCCAATTAGAAACTCTTCGACAAGATCTGGAAGTTTATTTCAAACTTCTGAAAAATGCGATGATTGAACTCATCAACAAAGATTATGCTGATTTTGTTAATTTGTCCTCTAATCTCATTGGAATGGACAAAGCAATTGCTCAGTTGCGAGATCCTCTAACCCAAATAAAAGGAGATGTGACTATAATCAGTGATATAATGGAAGACAAAATTGTAAAAGTTGAAGATCTCTTGAGGCGACGACAAGAGCTTACAAATGGCAGAGATAAACTTTCACATATGATCAAATTACTGAGATCAATTGAAAAGATTGAACAAATTCAGTCATCAGAGGATACCAATTCTGGTCAAGTATTGGAACGAATAGCTGGAGAGTTCAATGAATTGCAGCATCATGCTGGGTTCTGCAAAGGTCTGCCTGTTCTAAGTCAAGTTCGTCCCAGAATATCAGAAATAACTGCAAATTTACAACAAAGACTTGAACAACTACTCATACTTGGAGTAAAGTCCTCAGATGTACCATTGCTGCACAAATGTCTCAATTCTTATGCATTGATTGGTAAAACTAAGGACGCAGAAAAGTTGGTTCAAGTTCATTTGGTTAGTCCATACATGCATCAAGTCATGCAAGAACAGCATGATGATATTTCACCCAAAAAGGTTAAAGAATTGTTTGCTAAAATTGTTGATTTTATACCAAATTACTGCAAATTATTATGCGATATCACTGCGGGGAGGTTGTCAAAACTTAATGATCAATATCGTGGAATATCTGGATATGATTTTGTTGTAAGATCAGTTTGGCCGGAAGTTGTTCAATGTATTGAAAATAATCTTTCGACTATGTTTTCACCTGGTTACCCTGATACATTCCATGCACGCTATTCTCTTTATATGGAATTCTTATGTGACATAGAACGCCAGTGTGGATCACAAGCAAGTGTGCAACGTCTTCGTCAGAGTGAGGAGTTTGCTCGTTTTCAATCACATTGGAGTCTCCCTGTTTATTTTCAAATGCGATTTCAAGAAATTGGTGGCAAACTCGAAGAAGCTCTCGGAAATGGTTTGAAAAATTCTTCTGACGCAGATTTTAAGCTACATGCTAGTATGATACTGTTCTCGTGCATTGAAATGTGCTGGAAAGATGATGTGTTTCTCCCACCGCTTATGCATAGATTTTGGAAGGTCACATTGCAGTGTATAGCGAGATACAGCCAATGGGTTAAGTCGCTTCTATCTTCTCAAACACCGAAAGAAGGAGAAAATGGTGGTTCTACTTCGGTAAATGTATCACAACTTGTGGGTCTTACTTGTGACCTTGCAATGCTGGGATCCAAAATTGGTCAATTTTATAAAAATACTGTTCAAGAAAAAGTTGGTAATTGTGGCATGAAAGATTCAACCATGTTGCAAAATGCACTGGATGCCACTTTGGCATTATTTGAAAAGGAGATCAGTGAAATTTCTAAAAATATCATTTCATCTTTAACATCTCGAAGTTCTGTTCATCTTAGATATGCTCAGGATGTTCCAAGGCTTTTCAGGAGAACAAATAGAGATACACCAACCAAACCATCCGCTTATATTTCCAGTGTTCTGAAACCAGTTTTGACCTTCAGGGATGAGCATTTAGAGTCCATTGACAGCAACTGCATGAGCAGATGGCTGACTGAAACTGCGAGCAACATTTCAGAAAAGTATTTTTCTGTTGTTTCTGATGTTTTAATGTCAGTTAAAAAGATGGAGGAGAGCTTAATGCGATTACAGAAAATGCGAGCTGGAAAAAGTAGTGGAAATCTTGCTTCTTTAGATGATAAGAAAATGTCTGATGATGACAAAATAAGACTTCAGTTATATTTGGATGTTGTAGCATTTGACAAGGAATTAACAAACATAAAGATTGATGTTGAACATGTATCAAAACTGAAAGATTTAATTCAACTTGTAGAGGAAGCAAAACCTGGCGATAAATTGAATAATTAGTTAACATACACATCAAAATAATAATATTTTTATTTTTAAATTATATATAAGAAAGATTTGTACAACGAACAAAGTCAGAGAAAATTTCCTGAACATGCTTTGTCAAGTATCATGTCGTCGCTGGAGAACAAGACTTTCCTAAAGTTGGTATTTGATAAAATGATTTTATTCATGAAAAATCAATAGCTTGAAGAGCTGCATTTTGGTATAGATCCCAGATTCCAGTCTTCACCAGTCGAGATCAGTATTGTTCCGTTTTATCTTGAATAATAATAAAAAATGGGCATAACAATATAATTTTTCTCTTAAATTCGAAAATGTGAATTTACAACTCAGTTTTGTTCTCCAGGGATGATATATCCCACTGACAAATTATGACAGAGAGGTGAGATTCATCGATGCCTTGCGTTTAACGAAATAAATAATTTATTTATGATTGCGATGTATTGTTTTGTTCTGATGCTCCTTTTAAGCTTCCCATTTTCTTACAATGTTTCTGGTGAATAATTCCTAACACCGGCAGTTTATTAGAACGTAGCTCATAATTACCTGTATTCTACCTGTATTCAGGCCTACATGGGACATGCTATTTTGTGTGTGGCTCTTTTGTGCAATATTGATGATATGACAGTAGTATTTTGTTATCATAATAGGTTTTTGAGGTACAGTTATTAGCCCCTGTCCAGACCTTTGTTTTACTTTTGGTGAATGCTATATACCGGTAATTTTGCGTTAGTTGGGTTTTTCAAATTGCCATTTCCCTTTGTCATAATTTTAGGGTCACCGGTAATAAAATGTACTTTCAGCTTTCAAACATAGTATCTCTAAAACTCCAAAACATTACGATGAATCTTTGGATGCTATCTGTTACTACAAGTCCTGGATTCTTTCGCAGTCTCAATGTCTTGCTCAATTATCTCTTTAAACATGGGCCACTGATGGATCATGCCGAACAGGCATGGTCCATCTGTGGATCATGGTTGAATAACCAAAATATCTGATAGCTATATCATAGATAAAGGGGTACTCTAATCATAGAAATGAATATAGTCTTTATTTATTCACCTTTATTGTTATAGCATTGTTGGGATTGAAATGTTCTGACCTGTTAACTAAGTTTGTTTATAGCGGTATGAAAAAGTTACACAAGATCAATAGTCTTCTGTATTCAAGGATTCGTACAGGTTTGTATTTATTTACATTCATATCGGGTCCATTTTATAAATATCATTTCATTTGTTTTTGAACTATTATCTAACTCAGCTTTTATTAAAGAACGTTACTTGGAGTAACATACTGGAATGAGCTACTACAATAAAGAAATTTTGACATAATATAGAATATCCTTTTATCCTGCGGGAGAGGAAAGTCGAGAATACAGCTTAACCATATGACGAACCACGACTTCTCGTGCAGATAACAGTTGCGAATCTGGGTGAAGGTTTTGGATTATTGTATTTCTCATTTTTCCTGTGCATGGACCTGCTTAGTGAAGGAAGCCATAAGCAGCACTTACGTATACCACCGTTCACTGACGAGCGTCCAGCAGACCTCTTGCATATAGTCATCATCACGGGATTCGAACCTACGTCATGACGATCAGAGAAGCGTAGCTCTAAGCGTATTGCCCAACGCTTTACCGATCGAGTTAACCGGACATGGAATAGGGATATAAATTTTATATTGCTGGAAAGGAGAGTCGTGAATACTGCTTGACCGTATGCCGAACCACAGCCTCTCGTGCAGATACTAGTTCAAAGTCTGTAGCGAGTTTTTTTGTTTAATATAGTTTACTGACTTTTACTATGTGTGAACATGTTGGTGTAGGAAGCAATAATAACCAATGATTAGATGTAAAAGACCATGTGCCGGCGAGGTGTTCAGCAATCCTAATGCAATCGAGCGAGCGGAAACCCATTCAAACCAAGAACGTTAGAGATGCATAGCTCAAAGCTTATTCCTAATGCTTTCATCAATTGAGCTACCGGCACCCGTCTCATAACATGTATTTGTCTTTTTTCTTATACAAAGATATGTAAGATTTTTAGTTTTGTTTTTCGCTAAATTTGATGCCGTTTCTTTTTAGAACACATCATTTGCAGAAATCAGCATGCTGAAGTTCCGGAAGAAAGTTTTGAGTATGTATGTATTTAATCAGTCAATTCAAAGTAAGTAACAGTATTTCAAATTATTATTTCAAATTAGTATCTATATTTGTATGTACATCAAATTCAAGAATATAAAATTGGGCTTTTTGTGTTCCGGGTATTATGGTACGGGAAATGGGGACAAAATGAGTTATTTTAGTGGATTTTTGTTGTCTGTCCCAGTCAGAAATTTTATTTTATCAATCATGACCCACAGATTGGTCACATCTCAGTACAAACTTTTTTTGTTTGATTCAAATTTTTCCCTGTCTTGCTCTCTGTTGACCTAATATATAACAATAATAAGTCAAATATATTGAAACTGTGTTTTATTTGATGCAATAATGGAAATGTGATAGATTGGTCAGCAGTTTAATAATACATTTTCTTTTTCATGTAATAATTATCATAACTTATCCAATCGCAGGAAAAATCAAATCAACAGTTCCATCAAAGATTAGCTCAGAATCGAAGGACAGGAACATTTATTGAAATCACTGCGAAATGTAAAATCAGAAGATGAAAAATACTTAATCATAAAACAATTCAAAGATCATGTAATCGAATTTCCTCACACAAGAATCACAGCGTTCAAGGTATTACTCGTTGAATTACTGTTTTATTTGATGGCCTAGTGGTTATCATATTGGCATCGTAGGTTGTTTTTTTGCTACTAAATGATTCAAATATGAATATATGTTTCTTGTATATAACATCTCATATTATTAAGAGTTATTGAGTCTTAACTACACTGTAACAAAAAATGCAACGAAAATCACTGGTCTTTGACAGTGATTTTACTTTTGCGGTATTGAAAAAAATTCTAAATTGACTTTTTTGGCCAAATATGGGGTGTTGATGAAACGCACCACGAAGGTGCGGTCCATCAACAGCCCGTAATTGGCATAAATCCCATCAACATGGCCTTTTAATTTTGAAATATGCAATTACTGCAAATGACTTGTAAATGCACTGTACTTTTGTTACAGTGTATAAAGATCCTTGACTTGGATGCAAAATTGACTTCTATTCCTCCTGATCTTTGAATTTTGTTTGTATCTTTTTCAACAGAATAACGCAACAAAAGATATGAAACAACTATTAAGAAGTGTTACAAATGAAGATACAATTAGTGATATAAGAATAACTCTTGCATTACTAGGCTCTGTTGAAGATCCCAAATGTTCTGGAGTAAGAATACTTTCAATTGATGGTGGAGGATGCAGGTACATTTCAACATCTTGAATGAGTAGATATATTATAAATTGAATATATGCTATGGTATTTTTGGTTTTACTATACAGTAAAGCTATGCTATGCCTTATTTCATATTGTCAAATTTGATTGACAATTGGATCTTGCTTAAAAAAAATGGGTCAAATGTGGTCAAAAAGTAGATATTGTATTTAAATTACATTAAATATGGAACAAGCTAAATTTTACTAATAAGGATATGACATATTGATAGAACCGACTACCAGTTATCACCAATGAATCATGGATCATTATTGGTATCATCATTAATCTCCATTTTGAGTCTAATCGATTTATGTTTAGTCTAATGGAGTTTATATATTTATCTTAAGAATGTGGCTATATATCTAAATTATTAGAAGTGCAAGCTAGCCGATTGCCTGCTCATTGTTGATTATTGCTGTATGCACATAACTACTATTAACCATGGCATATTGGAATAGCCATCTGTTTTTCTAAAGTCTTGTTTCTTGCTTACTATCAACAGTTTCCATATATATTTCAGGGGTATAGCATCAATACAAGTGATTCGTAAACTTGTTGAAATCAGTGGGAAACCTCTTCATGAGTTGTTTGATTATATATGTGGTGTTAGTACCGGTGCAATTATTGCCTTTATGTTTGGTTTGATGAAATATGATGTGGACAAAGCTGAATCTATTTATAGGTATGGTAAGTGAAGTAACTTCGTTTAGTCAATTTTGTATTTGCTCGAATTTTATTGTTCCATGAGAAGGTTGATGGAATTTTGTTTTAACATAACATAACAATATTCAATGCCTGTGAGCCTGTGGATATAAATATAGCGAAATACTGTTATTTGTTAAGTCTTCTGCAACTTTTATTGCAGTTTCCTTTTTATGACTTATCCAATCTCACTCAAATATAGTCATATATATATAGTTATTTTGGTGATTTCATTTCAGACTGAATCCTTTTTTTCAGAGGTCTAAGGATTGCTCGTCTGAATGTTCATTTATTGAATATTTATAGATTTTCACCGCCTATATTTTTCATGAAAAAGGAGAAAATATGTGGAGAAAATATTTTTATGATCTCTTTTTCAAATATAAAATACTTCGAATATCTAACAGTAAGAATTTTGTGCAAAACGAGTTTAGATCAACCACTTGATTTAGTGGCCTATTTGATTGGTATATTGTCTTTGTAAGGTGAGCTTATATTCGATGCTTACCTTGTTATTTATACCTTCAGTGAGATACTCCGTGAGTAGCAGGTTAAACTTAAAAGATGCAATCACCATACATAGCTGTTAGATATAGGAACATCCACAGGTAGACCATAGTAAATTATTCAACAACCTCAAAAATCTGATATTATTTTCATAGTGATTAATAGTTACTATAAGTTCAATATAGACAATATCTCAATGCAACATTTTTTTAGAAATTTCAGTTCAAAAATCTTCAGCCAAAACAGGTGGATTGGAACTGGCAAATTAGTGACATCTCATGCATTCTACGATACTGAAGCTTATCAACTGGTCCTGAAGGAAATATTTGGTATGTTAATAAATATTTGTGTTTTGTTAATATGAATAAAGTTTATTTTGGTGTTAACAATGTAACTTGATGCTATCGAGTATTAGGATACTGAGGTTTAAAAACTTCTCAGACAATCAGAGAAAAAGGGTTCCATCAGAAGAATATTTAGCAAATGGGTAATGTTTCATGATATTTCGGTGTCTACAAAATTTAAATGTCTCTTTTTGATCTTTTAGCAACTAAACTAAAGAAAAAAGTTCAAAATCAACAATACTGCTGTGAAATAGCAGTGTTGATAGTTTTGAAACTTTCATGTATAATTGAAGAAGATGACATAACATCCTTTTCTTATGTGAATATTCAATTAAATACACCAAATTTGTTCTACAGGAGATAGAATATTGATTGATACAGCTGCGGATATTACTGCGCCAAAATGTTCAGCAGTATCAGTGCTTGTTAACAGGGATGTATTAAAACCATTTGTTTGGAGAAATTATAGTATTGTACCTGGTTTGAGGGAGACTCATTGGCCTGGTACATGTCGAGCAAAATTATGGGAAGCAGTAAGAGCGACTTCTGCAGCTCCTGGATATTTTGAAGAATTCAAATACAATTTCAACATACATCAGGTAAAATTTGACTTGAGACGTAGCAGTTATGTATGGAATCTCTTCCTCGGCACCCTGGGCTAAGATAACCACTAGGTCATTTCACCCTTGAAAAGTATAATATATCAGAATTCTGTATGTAGAAGTTGATGTTTAACAGTTTTTTTTGTGTACTTATCGACATGGATTAAGAAGCAAAACTACCTGGTTAGTTTAAATACCGCCAATTTGTAATATGATGATGAATTTTGTGCAGTTATAGGAGCAGCTCATGTGAATCAGATCACATCATCTCTAGGTGGAAGCCCAATTTCTGAAATAAGTGGATACATCTGTTGATTGTCATGGCCAAATTCAGCTAAATAACTAAATTCATAACATAAGTTCTTATGTTTGGTATCTAACGATGTGCTTTTTAAATTGATCCCAGCTTTGGATGCATGATCCCCCAATCAATTTTGGGAACCAAATATGTTTGCTCCATTTTCTTTGAAAATGAAGCTTACTTTTGAAGACATATCTTTTGTTTTAATTTTTTATATATAGGATGGCGGAATACTAGCAAACAACCCGTCAGGTGTTGGATTATTTGAATGTCGATCATTATGGCCTGAAACACCAATACAATGTGTGGTATCACTGGGAACAGGGAGATACGAGCCTTTTATTGGACCAAATTCACCAGAATTTTTAAGCTTAAAATCGAAATTATTGAAAATTCTTGACAGTGCTACTGGAACATCTGGTAAGTGGCCATGTACTGGCCTGTGTAATGTATGAATTTTTTTGTTTGATTTCTGTTTTATGGGTAAATGTCAAACCCGTATATATGTTGTAGAAGATGAATTGCGTTTTCCCAGAGTTGGATATTTTCTTGCTGTGCAATATGTTATCAGTATACTTATCGTCTGGAAATGAGGCAGGATGGCAGAATCTTTCTATATTATAAGAAGTATTTGCTTGTGGAATTTGCTTAGGTGGTTGTAAACGAAAGTATTTTCTGCATACTTCTTATAATAGAAAAATTGTTTTGCAGAGGTTCATACTATCCTGTACAACTTACTACCAAGAAGAACATATTTCAGATTCAATCCTTATATAAAAGGTCAGTTCCATCTTTTCATTAATGTTCTAAGATATGACATAGTCAAGAACTACTAAAAATGAACTTAAGAGTAAGCTGATCCATTATCATTTTTTGGTTGTTTCGTGAATATCAATCTCAGAATTATACATTTTTCAGATTACCCCAAAAGAAAGTTTGGAGCAGCACCAAAAATGAACCAACCTGCCTTCAGAATGGCAGAATACCAGCTACTCAGACACACGGAGGATGTGGTCAATCAGAAACACTCCCTGAAACACTAAAATATCTCTTTGAGTGCCTGGTAACAACCAAACTGTAGAAAAAGGCACAAAATCTTTAATACTGCTACGGTGAAATGTTCTTCCGAAGAAAATGACCTGTGATTCCCGAAAAAACACAAAATTATGACACTATGGGTGCAATCACTATTTAAGTTTGGCAAAATAGTATTCTTGCTATTCGACTTTACATTCATCATCCTGTTTTGGTGAAATTTTACATCGGGGAATGCAAATTGGGTGAAATATGTTTAATCATTTACCGTCATGTATGGATAGACTGAATGATATATCAAAATGTTGCCCATTATCAAAAGAATAGTCATTGATTTGTTGATATTTTATAATACTGGAAGTTATTATTGAAGTTCACTTTAAGCAAGGCCCGAATTGTTGCCTATTTAATGGCAAGGGATTTAGTACTATCAACTGTACTCTGAGCGAAAAACATTCCAAAAGGAACTGAACCACCATGATGAAGTGCAGTGAGTAATATCTAATTAGTAATATAATTTAACCTTTCTTTGTTTGCTTTTATTCACATTTTACGACATTGTGGAAATACGATAGAGTTATGCAAAGCCTCTACTGACAGGGCTATCACAGCAAAAATTTGATCTTACTCTTGACTTTTATCAGAACAACTCTATATGGATGAATACAGACCAGAGAAGTTGGATCAACTCGTAGATGATACGAATCAATATATTAACAGGAATAAGTACAAATTTGAGCAATGCGTGGAACTACTTGTAAAGAAATGAATACCTCGACTTGCGATTCCTCATTATCATCATCAACTTCCTCACTTAGAGCTTAATCTTGTCACTGTGTTTTTTATTTCTATGAAATGAGCTGTCTGACTAATCAATCGATAAAGTACTAAAAAGTTTTTGTAGTCTTTTGTGAGTAAGACCTTCTTGAATATATCGTCCGTTAGTGGCATTTGGATGTCACTTTTAAAACAAAGATTCATATCAATTCGGATGCAAGTCGATGCACTAGTTATTTCTAAGATTCTGTTCGAAAAATAAATGAATCTGAAAAAGAGCTGTTATTTTCCCAGTCTGGTCTGAAAGTGACAACCTTAGGGACATCATCTATTAGGGGCTCTTGCTCACGCTTGTCAGAACATATCCCAATCAGAAAAATTATGTTCTAATATGTATTCTTAAGTACGAGTTACAGATGGATCGTCATTTATGGCTCATGCTTGGCAAAATCAAATTTTCGCTTGCGATTTGGTGATTTAGTACAAAGTATTATAGTTTATGAGTACTGGTACATGCCTTTATATTTTCAACGCAGCATCTTGCTCAGACCTCAACAATTGTCACAAGAATGTCTGCTTAATCAAATTTTGCAATCATTTCAAATCTATATCTCTCATATCAATTTTAAGTAGTCTTGCCTGGTACTTTTTTGCTCTTTAATGTTTCTTACAGATCTTAGTAAATCAATATTAGCAGCTTAGTATTTTCATTTGAGCATTGTAATACTGGTGCTACATTAACCCGGTTACGTGACTTTGGAAAAGTTTTAGCCATAAAGTTGTTGTGTTATATGCGCCCCGTAGTTCAAAAATTTAGGCGTATGTTTGCATTTTTACTGTAAATATGGTGCATTATTGAAAAAAACTGCCCTTTGGAGTGTGCACGCTGAAAACTTGAAATTGTCAAGCCACCAAAATGCTGTGTGCGCGACGGAGAATACAGCTTAATCATAATGGTGAATCAGGGCCTCTTGTGCTGGTACCGCTTCCAGATCCGGGTGAATTGTTTTGGCTTATGATATTTCCTGTACATGGACTTGGTTGATGAGGCAACAGTGCTTACCTGAACTACCATGCAATGCGTCAAGAAGACCTCTTGCACATAATCATCTTCCCTTCAGGATACGAACTCCCTTCTTGGATCATAACGTCAAATAATAATATTTCAGGGTCTTTGTATATTTCATTACTTTGAAAGCGTGTCTACATTTTGGTTAGTAATTGAAACCGTGGCCCGACACTAAGTTACCTATGCATGCCCTCTTAACGCTTGTTTTTCGTCTTCTTTAATGTATTAAAAGTCTGAAAATGCTTCCAATAAGCCGTCATTAATGTAGATTAAGTTTATCAAGGAGGCGTTGGATTTCAGACAGCCTAGCATATCTAAGTTGGCGAGCATGCTTCTTCAAAATAGGGGAGAATAAGATTTCATTTTATGCTGCGGGAGAGGAAAGCCGAGGATGCGACTTAACCACGACCAATACGACCTCACTAGCAGATACCAGTTGGGTAATGATTTTTATCTTGCGGATGAGAAAAGCCGAGAATAAAGCTCAACGATATGGCGAACCACGACCTCGTGCAGATTCTAGTTCAAAGTCGGGAGCGAGGTTTTTCCTAACCGTTTACAATTTTTTTCAAGCACGGTCATGGCTGGCGAAGCAAGCCGTAATCACCGGCTGCGTGAACCACCGTGCATCGGCCAGGTGTCCAGTAATCCTCGCATATAGCATTTCCTGGTTCGAATCCAGGATTTTAGTGATGCATAGTTCGTAGCGTGTTTCAAATGCCTTTACAGACTGAGCTAGCTGGCCACACAATTTCCAATTCGAGGATGAGGTATATTCCTAACCGTTTATAATTTTTTTCTTTGCATTGACATAGTTTGTGGAGGAAGCCGTAACCATCGGTTACTCGACCATCGTGCGCCATTGGGGTGACCACGCGATATATCCGGCTGGAGAAGTAAGCCCATAATGCCACTTGGCCATAGGAAATTTGAACCTGCGTCGTACATTTAATTGTAAACAAAATTTGCGCGAAATGCTGTTGTACGACTAAGTTATAACTAGAAAACGTGTTTTCAGTTGAAATTTGCCTTCTTACAAAAATTTCGAGCACGCCTTCTGTGTGTACTATTCTTATCACAACAGTGAATATAACTTCTTTCGTCAGTCAAGCGCAACTCTTCAATGTCGGAGGTCTCCCAGTACTGCTGACACAATAACAAATGGTGTAACAACAAATAGAAAATATATATGGAACTTGAACTACTACAAAAATTAAATAGTTCTATTTCATGCATAATAAATAGATTTATGATACAGTCGCGATTAGTATTTAAAATCTGAATAAGGTGTTCGTCAGAAAACGTGACATCCTACAATTTTGCCTGTCATTTTTTTCTGTATGAAACGTCGAGATCGACGATTGTTGATTAAGGAGAAATATTTATAGCGAAGAAATTCCGAACAGGGAAAATATGCTACCCTACTGCATTTCGTCTCGAGAATGTCATAAATTCCAAATTATCTGGATTCTCTTCATCTTCCGTGCTATCATCGCTTGATTCGGAACCCTCGCCAAATCTATCTTTCTCTCTCAAATTTATTTCGTCATGCTCCGGTGAAGGTGGTAATCGAAGCGTGGTTATGTTCGCAGAATCTCTCATTCCAACCACTATCACTTGTCCTCGAAGTGCGACTGTGCAACATTGGAACTGATAGCGTAGAAAAAAATAAAATTGAAATAGCTATATTTTATTTATAAAATTGAAGAATCATTCAGCCTAGTGGTTAAACCTGTTGGCATTGCTGGTTGAAGATATCGAGTTCGAGTACCGGCGAGTCCGGCTCGTTAAACCATGTCGACCACTCAGCCCAAGGGATAATAACTTGGGTAGACTAAGCTGTACAGGAAAAGATCACATCTTTCCAGCAATTTTAATCCTGCCCGTCTATAAGTAGGCACTGCAGGACTTTGGGCAGGGTGATCCACTCCAAAAGTGGCCACAAAAAATCGTACCTACAAAAAATCAGTTGTGTGCCTTCTATTAACGCTATCGAACAATTGCAACAAACCAAAACATGATAAGGCCGGGAAAAGACCTAAATCCATCCAACGTACAAAACTGAAGATAGGAAATACTTATTTACGAACATGTCTTTTTCCGATATATTCAACAACTTCAAGGTAATAACAAAAGCTGTATCAATGCAATGGTATTTTGACATGTATTGTCTACTTGATGCTGGATTTTTATGACTTGCTTCTAGGATTTATCATACATATTCCATCGACTCGAATTAATTCGAAAACTTTTGACTGAGTGGAAGTGTCAAAAAATTTTTTTTGAACAAGCAACTTTTGTCCTGTATGAGTCATCGATAGATCGCGCCCTCAAGATGCGGTCTATCAGTGACTCATTCTTGACAGAATCAAATTTCTGATCAGGTTATACCTTCACGTCGGGTTCAAATACCATCAACAAGGTTTCTCGTTCCAAATCCCAAACAGAAATCGAATTTGCATACAGTATTGCTCGTTTTCCGCCAGATATAACAAATATAGTGGTCGGTTGTGCATCGTCGCTCTCTGATAAAGATACATCTAACCTCGGATAACCCGCAATGCTTCTATGACTATGTCGTCTAAAATGGAAAATTATTGAAATTAATCCAATCGTGGATCCTTCAACCAGCTGTAAATTTGTGCCTTTATGCATTTTTTGAATCAAACTCGCATTAACGTGTTGTAAAGGGAAAACTGCAAAGATAGCGATTTCGTTTAGAGTGCAGTTGCTGGTACTGGTCTTTTAGTAGGTGACTTAATCTTTCATTTTAGTAGCTCTGGCCTTGCGCATGAAAAAAAAAAACTAAACCAAACGCGTTAATATGAAATTACAAAATTTAAAATTTGCCGGAATCTTGGCGAAGCTATGGTAGTACCCTTTTTCCGGACCTGCAAAATATTTTTGTCTGCTTGCAAACGCTCGACTGAACTAGTTTGCCGTCTTTGGTTCAATCGAACACGGAATAAATGAAAAATAGAGACGGTAGTCTTTCCTACAAGTGTCTTTTACTTAATTCTTTATATTTTCCCGGGGATTTCCATGACAAACATTTCATTTACCTCATTGGATCCCATATTTTGATGAAATTATCTTCTGTCACAAACACGATTCTGGAAGCATCTTTTGTCATCGCCATTGAGCAAACTCTGGGTTCATCTCGTCTTCTTCTCGAAACACATCCTTCCTTTAAATCCCACAATGTGATGTAACTAGAATGTGCTGCGTCATCGTAATTTAAACTCAAGAGAAAACAACCATCTGGTGTAACTACTGCCTGCAAACGAAAATTATGCTGTTGTTCGAAAAATCACGATCTCAATATGAAGATGTTTATTCATGGCTTAGGCTACCTAAAACATTTTGAATGAGAATAGTTGGTAAGCAGTGCGTCAGCTTATTGAGATTTTCTCACTGAACTAGATGTATTAGAAATAGAGGTCTCCATCTTGCTACACTGTAAAAAAATGCAACAAAATCACAGGTCTTTGACAGTAATTTTACTCGGCGGTATTGAAAAAAATTTTAAATTGGACTTTTTTGACCAAATAAGGGGGGTTGATGGAACGCACCGCGAAGGTGCGGTCCATCAACAGCCCATAATTAGCATGAATCTCATCAACATGGCGTTTTTTTAACTTTGGAAATATGCAATTACTGCAAATCACCAGTAAATTTACTGTACTTTTGCTACAGTGTAGTTTCTAAATGGATGAATGTCAGCATATTTTTTTTCGTGACACTGTCATTTTTTTACCTAGTATCATATATGGAGCAGGGCAACATGATAGAATGTAAATTACAGGACAGACCTTATGTAGTTGAAGAAGAGAATGTCTATCAGATAATGTATGTCGATGTGTTCTAGATTCAAGATCAAACACTGCAAGATGTCGTGAGTAATATGAACAAACAAGCGTTTTATCGTCTTCGCTAACAATCATTTCAAATATAGTTCGTCGTTGATCTTCCGCACTAACTCGGCATTTCTTCCATGTTGTTTTCTTTTGAGCGGGTTGTTCCTCAACACGAGTTTTTTCTGAAAACTGAGGTTAAAGGTTATACATGATGTTGTCAAAATGGTGTAATATAAAATAGTACCTTCCGTTAGCTTGCGAAGCAAACCATCCAGTTAGGTTGGAAAACGCACCGAAACGCATGTGATGTGTTAAGGTCGCATTACTCGTTTGAACAGGTCGCGTTTTCATGCTTGTTTTATTATAACCTTGCGTTTTACGCTAGTGCAACGCTGCGAATGCGTGAGTTTTACTTCTTTCAAAACAACCGAACGGTTTGATTTGCGAGCTAACGGAGTACTCGTTTGTTTCATGCTTTTTAGGAATGTGAATAAAAATAACACAAAGCAAAGCAGATTTCTATCGCCGTTTTTATTTTGTTACCTGAAACGCAGCGCAATCGAGTATTGTAAAACGGAAGGTCCAAATGAAAAAAACCTTGAAAAACGCAATTTGGGTAAATTGATGCTTCAAATAGCCGAACTTTCTTACCTGTCTTATGCGACGTGTGCGTTTTTTCGGCCTCTTCCTTGTTTTATCCTGCACCGAATATGTTGGGAAGTTCGAATGGATTTCGTACAGAACCTTCAGAAATGCAATGAGTTTCTTTAGAATTCATATTTCGCACTTCTTATCATCATACAAAGTATTAATATTTTTTAAATAAAATGTTGCTATATTACCAATCAATACTTTACTTAAATTCACTGCCCTCGCGATGTTTGTTCGCACGAGCCTTCGGAATGTCGGCAATATACATCGTTTGCTATCGAATATTAGAATCACTGACTGTGCTTATTTTATTATCTTTAATATCGTTTTCATCCCTGTTGCAATGTAAACTTTCGATTTTTTTTATTACGAAAAGAAGACACAAGGAAAAACAAGGACACACAAGGAAATGTTCTGAAACCGTTTTTTTGGTATTTTGCTACAACCACTCCTTCTGAAGTGAATCACCCAAACCAAGGACATGTACCAGAGGTCACTGATAAACTGACAGTCATAGCTGGTTATGGTTATTGTACGATCTCTGCAGTTCAGCTCCGCCTATTCAAGTTGTTCCATTACACCCTGAGTGGTGGGCATGGATTAGCGAGTCGGACTCGCCGGTCTCGAACCCGAGGTTTTCAACTTGTGATTCCAACGTGATGGGGCATTTATTAGCTTCATACTTACTTTGCCTGTAATGATACTCCAAACAACAAAACTTATTCTGTCTAATGATGTTGCAACTAATTTATCATTCCCTATTACATGGTAGTGATCAGGAGGACACATGTTTATACGAACTGGATGTAATTTTCGTTCGTATTTTCTCAACAACAGATTGTACACGTAAATTGTTTCAAAAACCTGAAATAAAAAAATAAAGAATGAAATAAAAAAAAAATAATCGTTAAATAGTATTCAAGTATATGGGCGTAGCTTGCTATGTATTTTTTAGTGAAATTTACTCTGAACAAGGCAGGAAGCATAGCCTAAAAGTAACCAACTAACGGCCGCCTAATAGTAAAGAGCTACTAAAAAATGTACTACCAGCAACTGCACTATACGAGGAAAACATCCCAAACGGAACTGAACCACCATAGTAAAGTGCAGTGAGTGGAATCTGCCCTGGTCGATGGTAGAACCATCTACCACTTCTTTGCCTCCTTTTAGTCGTCTCTCACAACAAGCAGGAAATACGTTAAAACTATTCTTAAGCGTGCGTAAAACAAAAATCTATGCGACTCAACAAAGAAATGACCAGCGAATGCTTAAATGTCTACTAGGGCAATATGATTCGGTGATTTGAATAAATTCGAAGCAGAATTTATTTGAAATAATTGTGCAACGTTCACAAGAACAAAAACCTGTTAAACGAAGTGGAATTTTGATTGTTAGCGACAAAATTTATTTTACTTTCCACATTGCTTGAAATATTAGTAAGAAATCCAGGCAAACAAATTCAGTACAGTAAACCCAACTTTTGACCACAAAATGGCAACAGCGGCTAAATTCTCTCATTTTTCAAAGAACATTCGCTAAGAATCCTACTAATACTAGCTTATTGCCAAAAATAAAAATTTTGTGTCTGCCTGTTGATATCTCTCGTTAATAGTGACCATTCCACGATCAGACAATATGATGACGAGAATATCTTTAACCACAACAACATCATTTTTATCCAACAATCCTCTCTCGATAATAACTGCTTCTCCTCGACATCGACTTCTGGCAACATTCCAAATAGTGATTGGACTTCCACTCGTCCCTTGTGCCACTACATATTTTTCATGCTGCGGCATATTGAAAACGCGACCGATACCATCAACCTTTTTTCTCACCTGTATTAGATAACACGTTGTTTCGGTCTTCAAATAAATAACAAATTAAGCAAGCCTGTACAGGCAATCTATCTTGCCGAAATTCATAATGATGGTTGGGGTATTTTCGATGTAGTAAAATGTTATCCACCCACAAGCTCACTGCAATAAAGCAATTGCCGTGGGCAAAAGCGATGAACAGTTGGTCCAGGCTTTCGTTTCCTTTTATTTACTGTCAAGACTTGGCGTAAATGCCCTACATCCAGTCAGAGAAATATTCAACAAATATGTTTTGTTAAGCGTCCATCAGTAACTCATGCTTGACAAAATAAATTTCTGATTGTCAACAAGATTACCTAGTTTCAGATTTTTATTTACCTGTGTCCTGCTATGGTCGTGCTTACTAATTTGTGCTGCAAGATTGTGAATCCTGATTACACTTTCTGTCTCGCAAGCAGTCATACAATATTGTAAATCGGTGCAAGTTCCTATAAACAAGATTCCACAATTAGATATCAATTTTTACCGATTTACTCTCTAAATCACTCACTATTTTATCATAGCGGTTCAGTGAAGTTCAGGGATATTTCCAGCTTACAATGCAGTTACTGGTGCTTTATTTTGTAGCAGTCATTTGCCTAGAGCAAATTTTTTTCGATGAAAAATAAAATATAGGATTACCCCAGGCACCCGTTAGTTCGAATCATCCCAAGTAAAGTACCAATCCAGCGATCACTTCAAATTTTTGTGTTTCCGGGATAAGTAAGTAAAGATTATACATACTTTTCCTAACCGTCGAAAAAAATTATATATATCAATAAAATACAATATGTTAATGAATATGTTAAAAATAATAATATATACCTCCAAGGTATCTCTCTCTGCTTCGCACCATATGTCTATGTGAATCACCGTTAGTATCCCAAACAACTAATTCTTCATTTCCGTGCGGATTAACACACAAACCAATTAAATGTGAACCAAGTCGATTGACGAAGAAATCAAACACCTGAACATAGATATTGATTTGGGTTAAAAAATGAGATATATTATATACGATAATATCTAAAATATATATGGCATTAAATCTCAAATGTGCTTTCTGAAATTTTAAACACGCGTACATAACGATAGAAGCTCTCAATGCTTCGGTGGTTTCGTCATATCTACATACTTTGAGCAAACTTAATTAACAAACTTAAAGCGCAA
Organism: Styela plicata; assembly: GCA_963675895.2. Lineage (NCBI taxonomy): Eukaryota > Metazoa > Chordata > Ascidiacea > Stolidobranchia > Styelidae > Styela > Styela plicata. The sequence goes on from OZ023140.1 coordinate 20,834,018, forward strand.
AAGTTGAACAAATGATTCCAAACGCCAGTGCCTCAGTGACGCGAGTTATGCGAGTGATGTTAATAATATACACATAAACGAATGGTGCACACAATAACGAGTGGTCCAAGTGGTAACGAGTGGTGCGTACGAAAACAGGTGGTGCACTTAAAACAAGCGGTCCAAGCGGTTCGAGTGGTGCATATATAAACGAGTGGTGCAAGTGGACGAACACAAACGAGAGGTGCATGTGATGCATACAAAAACGAGTGATGCATCACTCGTCTTGTGGGCATCAGTTGCAACACTTACACCTGTACATTTTGAAGTCACCCATCAAAACAATATTTCGGAATGGACAATCTTTGAATACTTAGCAAATATGAAAAATGCTCACCGTGTCATCCGCGCAAGATCTCAATATTCTGATCATACCGTAGTTAATACTGTCAAATAAATAAAAATATTGTATTTCATGAACTTCCATACGTCTCTGTCTACATCCAATAATATAGTATTCACGTGAAGTTTCAACCTGGGTAATTTTTCCATTCTGTTAGAAAGAGAGAAAGTTTCAAAAATGAGTTTGCACGTGAAACCGGTTTGTATGACTCTTGTAGAATTCCGATGTGTTCGCGGTCAATTCAAGGCGGTATACTATGTAGAAAGCTACATTCATAAACAAAATAGCTTTGGGTTGGAACATATAATCCTCTGATATATTTATGGGAAAACGAAGTGATTTCGCTTTTTTGGAAAAATTTCTTGTAAACAACAAAAAAAGTGTAAACGAATGTTTTACTTCAATTATATATTAAGGTTATCCTAGTAATTAATCGAGTTCAAACAGTATTCGAAATGCATGATATAAATAAAATAATGTTTCACAAATTTTGCCCATTTTGCAGTAAAGTCATGATTTATGACAAATTTTACAACGTAAAATTTGGCATATATCATGATTTTACTGCAAAATAAATAAACGAAGAATAATCGATAAAACGGAAATATTTTAATCGTAATTCCAAAATACCTGACTATTCAGATGGGTAATCCCAAACTTTGATCTATTTTTCAACCTTTGGATCAGCGTTTCAAAACCTACCTCACAGCTAAGGGTCCTTGATATCTTTCCGCGTTTTACGTTGACAACTATAGCTTCTGATTGTCCTTTGTATCCTATGAAAGCATTGTTCCCTCTGCTATTTCTGGCAACTGACAAATCCGCAAATCTACCTCTGTCAGATGCAATACAAATTTCTTTATGAAAATCAAGCCTGGAAAAAAAAGTTATGGTATGACTTTAAGATGCCTCTAAATGGAAATGAAGGAGTGGTAGATGATTTTGCTACCGCCCAGGGCAGATACCACCCACTGCACTCTACTTTGCAGGTTCAGTTCTACATTTTGTAGTAGCTCTTTCCCATGCAAGTGATAGTTAGTTGGTTTTTTTAATCCCTGCTTTTGGCCTTGCTTAGAGCGAAATTCGATAGAAAATTTCCAAAACGGAGAAAAACACCACTTTATTATGCAAAATGATAATTACAAATTTAGAAAACAATAATGACGTGAATAAAACTTTTCGATCAAGCAAATAACTCACTTATCCAAATCCCAAACTCGTACAGTTGATGTTGATTTTGATACGATTGCCAGTAGCTGACCTTCCGAAGCAACAGTCAGTGAAATTTTTTCATCTTGAGCATATTCTTTTATTGTTAGAACTTTTGAACATTTCAGAAGACTCCAAACATTTACCTATATATAAAAAAACATGGTATCCATAATTTATAAATGAAAGTTAGCTTTTGCATTCCAACGTCAGTATATTTAAGCTATATACAGTTACCAGATATTTTGAAAGCGCAGCAGCATTTTTGATTCCATTGTAGATTCAACAAAAAGTTGTTCTTATAGTTTATAATAAATGGTATTCGAAAAAATATTTGGCTATATATACGTAACGTGATATTTGGCATATATCATGATTTCACTGCAAGACCAATCAATTTAAGAACTATAAAAACCCAAAATACTGATTTTGTTGCTGATACGAAAACAAAAAACGTTTTTATAACAAACAGTGTGAGTGTACATTGCTGGTTAACTCTGCGATTGGTTTCACTAACTTTTTAATTAATGTAACGCTGACCGATGTTGAAAACAACGCCTCGAAAGAAGCAACTGATATGCGAAAAGCTACATGAAAAAACATAATTTGTTACTACTGAACTGATTCGCTAAAGATGGAGTACAGTGAATAGAATCTGGGAAATAGCAAAGCCGCCTACCACTTCTTAGAACACACATTACTTGTTACAAATTTTTTATCAACAAATTTACGAGAAAGATGCTTTTAAACCTGATTTTGTTTGTGAATTGTTGCTACGTAGTAATTTCCCATACACACGCACATAGAACTGATGTCTTTTCCTGCATTTTCAATGGTTCGTGTAACACGACGATCAATGACATCCCAGATCTAAATGATATACAAGAAATAGAATTACCGTGTGATCGACAAAACTAGTTTTTGGCCACCGGTACAAGGCCTTGGTCAGGTTGATCCACTCCAAGAAGTGGCTGTAAAAAAGCCTGACATGGGTTATCGCAAAGCCAGCTATAAATAAATGTAAACCCTTTTATCCGTAACGATGCAAAACCAAATATAGGTTTGTTTGGTACCCACTTTAATTGTCGAATCTTTCGAAGCTGTTACAACTCTTTGACCATCTGTACAAGATGTGATTGCTGTAATGACATCATCGTGTCCGTGAAGAGCGTCATATATGACTTGCTTTCCAGATGTCAAACAAGTTTTTGTCGGCATCAAAAATCCAGAATGGCGACGTCGCAATTGGGAAAGCAGAATCCTGTAAAAATATAACGATTGAGAAGTGCAACATAACAAGATGCAAATAGACAGATGTTTGGTAACTAATAATGCAGAAAATATTGAATAATATTACAAAATATTACATTTTGTCTCAGAAAACATTGAATTAAATCTGTATATACATTTTGGAAAACATAGAATTTGGTTCCGTCAATTTTACCCAAAATTCTGTCAAGGATGTAACAGATCGTGAGATAGTTTGGAAGCTTTTATCTGAATTTTGATGTAATATTTGTGTCGACTTGTTCTCAAAAATCATCTTCAATTTGGACAATTCTCAAAGTGGTAAATCTCTATCTTATTATAATACTTGTTAATAATTCCTCATGTCTATGTCTTATAATATAACTGTTGTGTGGAAACTTGATATTTCTAATATTTAACGATAAGAGATCATAGTAACACAACCTTCTCTCACACTAACCAGTCACTGGGATTAAATTAGAAGAGTCATAGATTATCCAGCAAATAGCAAGACTTTGGTCGTCCTTCAGATTAGGACTCAAGTTTGCAACTCCATGCATACTCTTAGTGTGCGATTATCAAATATTACTTGATTGTACTGTTGATATCATTGTCATCAGCTAGGTATAAATGGTTAGATTTCAAGACCTTCCATATTCAAGTTTTGTATCTTTTTTAAGATATAAACAGTTTATTTTCATGAGTTGAGGGCGATATGTAACAAAAATAAGCCCAAAATATAATGATAGGTGTGAAAGCAAACGCGACTAATTTCTAAGATCTAATCTCCAAATATATACTAACATCTACTAATCATGATAAAAAGTGCCAACGATCTTAGAAATTAATAAAATGGAATGGAACTACCAAAACTCTTCAAAAATCCTAATCAACCAACCTGGTGTAGGGATATTTTCGTGGGTCTTGTGGCGCCAACGGAATATCTTTCTCAATGACGTCATGTAATCGTCCAAGAAGTTGTGATGGAAGTTGTTGTGCGTCATGACTAAGCACATCATGGGATAGATATAATGCTTCTGCAAGCAATTTCACATCATTGTCATTTGGCAACTTTTCCAGTACGCGGTACATTTCGTCTATCAAAGTCTAAATAGAAAAAAGAATTATTTACAGAAATTGTTCTAAATTAGACACATTTTGACTGCACTGTCAACTTTGAAAAAATGCCATGTCATTGATAGAAGCGAACAACATAACCCTCTTTTGTAATATTGTAAAAATGCTACCGCGTCGGACGAGCGCAAAATCGTTTCAGGGAGGTATCTGTTGCTATAGAAATTTAGCCTCTACACGCTGTTTAATTATTGTTTTTTGCCTACATCTGAACCCCGTAATTTGTATGCATATATTGTGAAGATGTGTAATATATCAATTTCGAATTATACTCCGAGGAAAACGTTGCGTTTGAATAGTTCAAAATTAACATATACTGCAATATAAACGAAAATCGCATGGTAGATTTATAATTTTTGATAAAATGTTCGCTACAAATTAGTTTTGAACCTTCATATTGCTTCTCACCTCTATTGACGTTCCGCTCAGTTTTGTCTGCAACCAGTCCATGTCAAACAACATCTCCTTCTTGATGACGTCAAAATTTTCACAGGAAATTGCATGATGCAAAGATTCACTTGTACGACGTGAATTCAACGTTGTTTTGCAAGCTGAAAAAAGTACATCATATAACGGAATACGAAAATTGATTTATTTTGCAGTGAAATCATGATATATGCCAAATTTTACGTTGTAAAATTTGACATAAATCCTGATTTCACTGCAAAATGGGACAAATATCAGCAATTCCGTAAATCTGAGATATTGAAACAATACTCCATGTATATACAGTGAATTTCGAATACCTTTTAAAATAAAGGACAACCCGAAATTAAGAAATATATCTATATTATTACGATTGGTCAAAAAGATCTTACAATCCTAAACACATATACACACACCATGGACAATCGAACTTAAAAATCAAAATATACAAGGCAATGAATATTGAAGCCTTTGAGAACGAATCTGTCCGATTTTCAATTATTTCCACAGAAATATATACTTACATGTTCTCCATTTCAATGGTTGACCAGCTTCGTGGATTTTCCCGCATTGGCAAGTATAAGGTTTGTTTGAAAAATATGACAACATGATTCGATGACACTGTGTCAAATCCTCTGGTGCCTCCAAGAACCTTGTGTTTATTGTAAAATAAACGATAGAGTAATACTAAATTTGTATTTTTATTCAAGCTAAGTTTGGTATATTGCATTTCTCATAACAATACTAGATAACCAGAGATGCTTCAATGTATTTGTCAAATTTGCAACAGGAATGAACACAACCTAACAAAACCACGCTGCAGCGTCAAACATTGAATGAAAACCCGATATTTTTGGGATCAAACTAAATAGGCTAAGTCAAAAAGTACATTTTATATTTTAACTTGATGCTTTCATTTTATCGATACCCTGTCCTCGGATGATGAATAACATATAAAAAGAATAGTGCATATACAATTTTCTAAAATATACAGATTTTGAATGAAATAACAACCATTTTCAATTTTTTAATGCACATTAGTGAAATCACTTGATTCTGGGAGTTTGAGATATATGTACACAGAACGGGATATTTGGATATGCTAACCGAAAAAGCAACCCAGAAACTTACATATTTCGAATTTGCTTTTCAAAAATATTATGCCTCCATTTAGTTGTAGCGACATCGTCCGATATGGATTCTACGATAAAACAATCTAAATCATCCAGCAATCTATAACACATTGCATTGAGATAAAATATTGAATTGCATCTATCTTCTGTAGTGAGTTTGATAGGTTCGGTTGGGGGTTTGGTAGGAGAAGACTTCCTAGGTGGTTTAAGTGAGACGTGTTCAGGTTCTTGAGTGGTTTTAAATTGCCGAAGTATTTCTCGCGATACCTTCTCATCTCTAGATACTAAATCAACAAGTTCTTGGTGAGTGAGTCCATTCCTTGAACAAGTTAAGAAACAAAGTGCAGAGCGAAAGAATGTTACGTCGTGTTGTCGACTAACCACCGTTAGAAATCTTCTGCAAAATTCGTGGATGTCACTCCCCCATCCTTTTACTGTTTCCGTGCATATACTATGCGGAGTGCAAGATCTCCATTGTTTAGTTGCCTCTATCAACATTTTCAGACCCAATGATGTTGGACACATGCTTGCCGTGCGCAATATGAGTGATACTTGTTTTTTGGTCAAACATCGATTTCGTTGTTGGACAAATACATTCATTATTGATAACGCACTGGTGGGAATATCAAAGTCTATGACAGCTAAAGTAGTGCGGAACGTTAAATCTGACATTTGAAATATTTTGGCTTTATCTTTATAGGTGTTTGAATAAGTTCTTTGCATATTGTTTTGAATAACTCCATCATTTTCTAGTTGTGACGTACATTCGTCTTCTGATACAAACGAAAGTATGATCTTAACATATTTTGGCAATGGTTTCGGTATCCACGACAATGAAAACTTTCCTTTATCGTCGAATAATGCATTTAAATTATCTAAAAAAATCACAACGACAAATCCTTCATCCACCACAGATATCAAAACGTCTTTGAATATCGCACCCATCTGTTGGACACTACCAAGTGTTATATTGTACGCTGTTGAGTTATCCGAGTTTGAAACATTTTTAATTCTATGTAGCTGCAGACAAATATCGTACAATAAATGTTTCACCGATCGAGATTCTGAAGTCACTCCTACGCTCCTGAAAAATTATATTATTTTACTGAAGGCGCTTTTAATTATATCGACACGTTTTACGTGGCAGCAATGACAGACAAAAGGCATTTTTGATAAGGTCTAAAAAGCATCACTAGCGTATTTTGCGGGGCATGGCTTTAAAACGTAGAAAATACTTAGGCAATTAGCCGCCAATTAGCCAATTAGCCGGAAATCCAATTTATTCAAAAAATTCGATGAATTACCTAAAATACCTCAAACATTGACCAACAAACCTAAAAATGGTAATCGTCTCTCGATTATGTCTTCTATATCTGATATCAGAAACAAACGATCTTTGTTTCATCCATTTGTCAGTATTCGAAGCTGCCATACTCATTATGGACGACAATCCACATCCGTGGTCTCCACATACAGCTAATGGAACTCTACAAATACAAGACGAACTTGATCAGATTGGATGACGAATATAAACTGGTATAGTTGACTGATAACGGGGAATACAGATGGTTGATTGATGATTTCCATAAATGTTGTATATTGAAAATTCTATTTAAATATTTCATTGCACTTTTAGCAAGGTTGGAATAAATTAAAGAAATCAACCAATAAATACTAAAATGGCAAAGATTAAACCAGCAAATGCATCCGGATTGAAAAACCTTTTTGCGCTAAATCACTATAGTAGACTGCAGTGAGTGGTATCCGCCCTGGGCGGTAAGACCTTTTACTACATAAAAATCTGTCAATAATAATTTGGAAAAACGTAGGGTCAGTGTTTGACATAAAGCATGCTACTATATCAATGAATTATATTTTTCTAAACAAAAAGAACGAGAATAAAACACACACCACCTTTCATATTCTGATATAATGTATTTTCTCATATCTTGAAGGAACTTTTCTCTTCCGATGAAATATTTGCAATTTTCTTGCATAAATCTGGCATGTTCGTTGGCAATAACATCACAGTAATTATCGGTGACCAAATCATCCAGCTAAAGACATACACAGTATGTTTTATTTAACAAATGTGTAGAACGCGGAGAATTTTTTTTTTTTTTTTCGTTTTGGGCAGTGTTTGAATGTGTACCCAAATAGAATTACCTGACAACGACTAATATAGATGACAAGGAGCTATATAATGTAATATTAGCAACTGCGCTATAATCGTTAATACACTAATAAAAAAGCAACAAAATCACTGGTCTTTGATACTAATTTTACTTGGTAAAATTGACGTTTTTGGCCAAATATGAGTTGTTGCTGGAACGCACCGCGAAGGTGCGGTCCAGCAACAGCCCATAATTGGCTTAAATCACATCAACATGGCGCTGTTCAACTTTGGAAATATGCAATTACTGCAAATGACCAGTAAATTTACTGTACTTTTGTTACAGTTAATACAGAACCGAATCACTATAGTAGCATGCAATCAGTGGAATCCGCCCTGGGCAATGATGAACAATTTGCACTTGGCCAAGTCGGACATTTAGTGCAAATAAGTAAAACACGTTATTTTAATAAAGTATATAACAGGTAAGCAATGGCTGGTCGAAATTGAACATTTGTTAAATCCAGAATCGAATCGAGAAACTTTTAGGAATCGAATATTCAAATCAGAAATATTATAATAAACAAACAAAAATATTTTCTCAGAAAATTGTTAAGACACCAAGAACTAACTCCTGAAAACGTATACGTTTTTGAACCTGTTGGTTTCAAATCCCTGGGTAAACCAAATAGAATAATTTATGATTCGTTAATCACGAATCGATTATTAAGAACAGCACTATCGACGACGTCTCAAAAAAATTATACATATAGCAAAAACTCACTTTAGGGGTTTTATGACAACGACTAACAAAAATTCTCATTACTTGGACCCCGCCCCTTACCAAGACTGATTTACTCGTCAATAGATCAGTATTTCTCTTCAATTGTAACAGCACCGCGTTATATATATCAAACTCCAATTTCTCCAGGTAAATGTTATTTCCGTCAATCAATCTTGCTGGTTTACCTTCACGAAAATTTTTCCATTGCAACACTAGGTATCTTGTATTGTCGCACATTTGTGTATCCAAGCTAGTGGATAAAATACAAACGCCCTTTAGTATTATAAAAAGAAATGTTTGTATTATCATTAATCATAGCTCGTAGTTACCCTAAACCTGGCTAGAATGTTAGATACTTGAATAGAATGTTCTAGATCTCCATCCAAATCCATCCAAAATATATATCCTATCAGAAAATCTACTGTGTGATCTTCGGCTGAACGCTGTTTATTCAGGCTTAGTCTTTATGTTCAGCTGCTATCAAAATACGATCTTGCTTGAGAGCTCAACCTTGATTTATTAACTGAAGTTACCATTACCCAATGAAAAGACCATAGCAGAATGTTTAATTATTAAGGAAAGCCGTGGTTCTGCGTTCCGGAATACTATGCTTACTTCATCACTCTTTTAAGCTAACATTAGGGAACAGAATGATTTCGACTACCACTGTTACGTTGTTTCATTCTATTTTTGTCAACACTATAGTGATGGCAACCTAGTTATTTCTTAAACTAGGTAAAGTTAAACGAAATTACCGCAAAACTAGGTGAAGTATTACTAGTTAACCTAGTTTCATTTTCAAAATCAGGTAGCACCTAGATTAAAAACCAGGTAAACTAGGCAAAAGTCGTTCGGCTGCATTTAAGGCACTTTTAAATAAATAGTTTCCCTAGTTTTTCATACCAGGTACCTAGTTGTAAAATAAGTAAATTTACCTATTTTACCTAGTAAATTCACTAGGTAAAATATCAAAGAGAAAACTCGGTAAAAGTTAAACTAGGCAAGTTATATATTTTTGAAACTAGGTAACAATAATTTAAAAATAAACTCGGTAAACTAAGTATACTAGGTAAACTAGATACTTTTACCTGGGACTGCCAACACTACAACACAGCGCGTGACGTCTTACCTTATTTCTGAGCATTATTTTCAGCTCATTTACATATTTCGATGCATTGGAAATTCCGACCTCGTTTATTTCGTTGCGAATAAAACACATGCTGTTGCGTGATGCATTCCTTGACATTTTCAATGCACTTTTTATTTCTTTCATGTAGTCTGTTAATATCAGAAAATGTTTATAAGGAAATCTTTTAACCAGCGTTATATTTCAAAACTTAAGAATTGAATTTTATTTTCGTGCAGATCATGCACATTCTTTGATGAATGTATTATATTACTACTTAAGTATATAGAAAGCATCAAACAGATAATCGTCTATCAGTATGAATAGGGACTGTGCCTTTGCTCGATTAATCCAATCGATTTCAAGCACAAATTATTCGATTCCGTCGCATAGGAACAAAAGACACGTGAAATAAAAGGAAATTTAATATGACCAGAAAAAGCCAAAATAGCCAAAATTTCAATTTTCGCTAATTTTTTTTTGCCCTTAAAGGTGAAGTGTGAATTGAAACAAATCCGTATTAACCTTCGTATTGTGTTTTATAATCGGGTGTAAATTGTCATTTTTTTATTGAAATTCCTTAAGCAAGACCGGAAGCAGTTCCTAAAAAGGACCAACTAAAGGCCACCTAATAGCAAAGACCTACTAAAAGACGTAAAACCAAGTAACTATACTATTAAACGGAAAACATCCCAAACGGAACTGAACAGCTATGGTAAAGTGCAGTGATTGGTATCTGCCCTGGACGATGGTAAAAACATCTACCAGTTAATTTGCTTTTTTTAGTCGACTTTTACGATACTCAGGAAATATGCTAGGACTATTCTAAAGCCCGTAACATACGTAAAAAGGTGCATTTGTTGTTTATATGAAATAAGCAATTTGACCGTATTCGGAAAAATATATGAACCAGATTACAATTTTGAATGATTCGCGTTCATCCAGTCCGACATTTACAATACGAAGATAAAAACTTCAGCATGACGAGTGTATGATAAATCGATTGCACCAGCGTGATTTTACAATGTTATATAAAAAATCGAAATTCAAAAATCTCAAACACAAACCAGTATGAAACGTTTCTTCTCTCCATGCCTTTATGTTTGGATCGTCTTCCAATCGACGAACATATCTCAAAAACAGTTCAGAAAAATTAACATTTGATTTAGCATCATGTTTTGCACTGAAATAAATGGAAACATTTCTGTTAATCATCATTTTATATTACTACCTTTTATCTCTAATCCACACCATCTACGGTTGTTGAATATCACTGAACTATGACAATTTATTATGTATGACATAATATTCTAAAAAATATTGCTTTTGAATTGCGTAATCATATAAGCCAGTATGATATTTTTAAACACAACATATATAAATGCAATATACTCGTAAAATCATGAATAAATCCGATGACATTTTCTCAATTTAGCGCTGTTGAGTTTCAGCCACGGACGAGTCGACACCGAAGCAGGCAGGTAATATGAATCAGGGCCCTAGGGAAATGACATTGGCTACACCAGGTGAGGTACTAAGAGTTTTTAAAGTACAGCAAAAAAATGATTGGAAAGGAGCATAGTGGTGTGAAAACTCCTGGGAGAGCTGCTTCCTAAACTTTGATAATTGTGAGGTGGCGATCCCATAACCGATCGTAACTTTGCGACAATTTTCTTGCTACAATTTTTTTTTCTGCTTTTGAAATCAGAAATATTGAAGCCGTTTCACAACTAAACTTTTGCCAATGAAAGATTGGGAAAAGGAGGCCAAATAGGGCTAACGTCGAAATGGATTATGCGTCATTAAATTATAGAGCTTCAAGAATTCGAAACAGGCTTAAATTGTAGTTTTTAAAATTGTTAGTTAGGAAGGGCAAATTAACCTATTATATTACTTAATACAAATTCTCTCATTAAAATAGCAACCATTTTTAAAACATAAATCGTGAGCATATTAAACTTTCCATGCACCATTTTGCAACTATACCTGTGATCTTTGATAACATAGCACGGAGGTACTGAATTCGTATCCAACTCGTAGTGATGATTAATCATTCTTCGTGTTTTTTGACATTTTCTGATTTTCTTTTGCAATACTTTGCATGATCGTGATTTTAACTTAGGAGATGTTGAATACTCATCTAAAATTGAATCGTTTGCCTGATGATCAAAAGTACCTCGGTTTGGGATTCCGAAAATAGATAAAGTTTACCAGCTTTCCTTGTGAAAAAAATGCATGATATTCCGAATTATTTTTAAAAATGAGCGTCGAAATTTCAGACAGTTTCATGTACAACGTGACAAAAGTATGCAGTAAATTTACTGGTCACTTGCAGTAATTGTATCTGTTCGAAACCACTTTGCTGATGAGATTCAGGGTAAGTGCGGCGGTGCGTTACATCAACAGTCAATAAATTGGCTGAAAAAGTTGATTCTCTAGTTTTATTTTACTATTACAAAGTAAAATCATGTCAAAGAACGGCGATTCTACTGCATTTTTTATAGTGTGTGGCTTATGAGATTATTGCTGCCCGACCGCTGACTACACTGTAACAAAAAATGCAACAAAATCACTGGTCTTTGTCAGTAATTTTCCTTGGCGTTGTTACAAAACATTAAAAATTGACTTTTTGGCCAAATATGGGATGTTGATGGAACTCACCGCGAAGGTGCGATCCATCAACAGCCCATAATTGGCATAAATCTCATCAATATGGTGTTTTAACTTTGGAAATATGCAATTACTGCAAATGACCCGAAAATATTTGTATCTGTATTTTTGTCACACTACAATGTGAAAAAATAAATTTACCGATCATTTTTGCTACATTGGTTCTTTAAAAACTATATTGCATACAATGAAAGCAGAAATTCTACTACTCAAGTTTTTACTTTGAACATCTAGACTATGCAGCCTCCGTCAGATCGCATTGGTTCAAAATTTCAAGTTCTTAGTTTAAATTATTACCGGAGAATCGAACTTTCTTTGGAACCTCATTGAATGTTTCAACAGACACTGTTTCATCGGAATTGTCTTCTTCGATGGGACTTAAGACATGAATCGCTGCTTCACATGCTACTATTTCAAGTCGAATCAACATGAAAATTTTCTTCATTGTATCTTGTGGGATCTCTACAGGAGGGGTCAGAGTTTCGTCCATATCGCTCGAGAGAAATATCTGTCCAAAACGGCGAAAATTTTTTATTAATCCTAAAGTCGAAGTTGATTTACGCCTGTAAAGTATGCTTATCCACAATGGGAAGGAGCATAATAACAATGATTGCCACACCATGCGCTCCATTCCTTATTTGTATCCGAAAATTTAATCCATCAAATTTATTCATAACTACAGTACACCATACAAGTCTTCACCCGTCGAATGTTACCCTTCAGCCTATATATCTGTATTAGCCTCTCTTATGCAACAAGGTAAAATAGTAAGTAGTATTTTCGAAGGTAAAATTGAAATCTGCATTTTTTGCCACCCCACAAAATAACTATTTTTCATTTAGAGCCTTTATTACATTGCACGCAAACAAGATTTGGGGAACATGGTTGGTGTACAATGATGTTATTTCAAAAGTGATCCACAGGTTTGCAAGATCATGATCTATGCCCCTCAATATACTAATTCGCATATTGGTTTTTCACATTTTTTGTGAAGAAGACTTTTTGAAAGTCAAATTATTTCATGTGCGTGAACAAACATATAAAATCTGCTCTCGGACACTTTAATATTTCATCAGCTCCGCATGTTTTAGAAATGAAGGTAAAATGCATTCAATACTGATTTTAGTACAATTTACTTACAATGAATGCAGACCCGGCACTGGTACGCAATGCGTCTTCAATGTGATGCATACGCAGATTTCTATCAGCAACGGAATGCGATTCCTTCAATTCATTATGAAAATCAACTATTTCCAAAGTCAGTTCACTGCCTCGAACAAGATTAGAAAGGCGTGGATATACTTTGGTCAATAAAACTTGTCGTTCTCTGTTTGTGCTTTCATCAGCTGATAGGTATATCTTGACCTGTATTTCAAGATTATATACAGTGAGATTAGCAGAAAAAAGAAGAGAAAGAAAGGGAAGACAGGAGAAGAAATAGGAAGAAGGAAGAAGGGAGATTCGGAGCAGGGTTGTCACTCTCATATAGGTTCATCTTTCAATCGAAGCACGGCGTTTCGAATCGAATATTACTGAATCTGATTGAACCATTGCGGAAAATTGATAAAAAGGTTTTGTTGGACGAAAATTTCTGAAATATCGCAATCACATTGAATCAAATTTTAGCTCTGATGATCAATGTTTGACAAAATAAAATGTCGGTTCTAAAAACCCGTGCACCGAATCGATTCGAATCTTTAATCTTAAAGTGGTAGCCCTGGAAACATTACCTTCCGTGGGTTGCTCGTGAATTTAGCATTCACACTGCCACCTTGCACTGTTTTATATAGATCTTCCACGTCATCATTCAAATTGTCGTTCTCGCCTGCACGTTGCAGCTGGTCAATATCATCCTCAAACATTGTAAAGTCTTCGTTGGGGTTTTCATCGTCACTTTTCCAATCGACAAAAATTCCTACCAAAACAAAGTAAGTAAGAAGTAGGAAGGAAAGTAACGAGTTCAAACAAAGTCATCGTCTATTAAATCGCCGTCAAATTGAAAAAAAAAATAACTCCTGTTTTTCTGCTTTTGTTGAATATAAACAACGTGCGGATCACACTTCGCACGATCAATGATTCGGTCCACATGTGGACGTAACAATTTAACACCAACGAACAGCATTCACGCCTATGCCCATGCCGTTTTAGAGAATGTGTAACTATTGTGTCTTTTAGTCACTCCCGTAGTGTGTTGAAGGACACGGTCGTGGTGAAACAACAAAACATCGAACGATCGTCTTCCAGATTATACAATTGCATCTTAACCAAATAAGCTACCGAGATGGATGCAACCAACAAACTGAATTAAAATTCAAATTTGATACGAGGTGTTGGATTTACTTCACTTAAGGCGTATAATGCAAATGGCTTAAAATGGGTACCTGGAGTAGACCGTCTTCTGCTGTCTTCTGACCGTTGATCGCTCTCAGTGAAAACTGACGCGTCATGATCGTCAACAACTATGCTGGGGAGCGTTACTTCACTGAAATTATTTTTTATTAAATTACTTGGAATGTAACAAGATTCAAACGCAAAGAACAAAAAGCAATGACGTTTAGGTTATATTTAACATTTTAGAACTGCATGCGTCCAATACAGGACAAATTGGCACATTTCAAAAATAAAAGAAAAAGCTTGAATAAAAAAACAAGTTCTGTTGCAAAAACAATATTGAATAAATTTAACTGATTTGTCACAAATCCTTTCTCCAGAGCCGGTCTTGGCGTTGGTGCCGTGACATGTTGGAATCGTAGCTTTAAATATTTTAGCAGAAAACAGGATTGTGAAATTAACATAATAAGAACAACATTAGGTCAGCGGAACTCGACAACCAATTTTGAATTGATACTGGCACTTCGAAAAAAACTCGTACTCGCCGATACCTATATTTCGATGCTTCCGCTGTTTTAATTATACTTCCTAAACTTTGCCATATCGTCTGTAACAGATAATATTTCACATACCTGTTAAAAACGTATTCAGTGAAAGAAGACCTGACATGAAATCCATTTTTGCGAATAAACCCATTGATTCTTCCAGCTGAACCCAATGTCGTCATGTTCTGCAAAAAATGGAAAGCAAAAGTTTACTGTTTTACGAGTATCACAAACATTATAATGTTTCGACCGGTCGTCATCGGTAATTTATGAAAAAAGTCAAATATAAACAATATTTTCGCACCGCCAATAGGAATATGGATGACCAAATCAGAAAAATATTGTCAACGCATTCTTTGTCAAGTATGCGTCACTGATGGATCGCGTCGATGAGACGCAGTTCATCTGTGGCGTATGCATGACAAAAATTAATTTCTGATTAGGGTATGGAGCTGAGCTGGTTGGTATGTCTTGGGATAAACGTGTTCAAAATAGGAAACATAAAAAATAAATGAAACCCGGCCGAGTCCATTCAGTTCAATTAGTTTTGCCATTTTGTATTAAAAAAGATAGAGTCGTTGACGAATTGTCCTATCTCTCTTAGAAGTACATTCGGTAAACAAAAGCACATTTCGTATCGAATCACTTTCTCCATATTGAAAAATATATGACATGTTAGAAGGTTTATTAATTCTGGGGAAAAAACGTGATATGACTTTATGTTTTATCAATATTCACAATATTGAAACAACAAGATACTAAAGTGAAAATATTTTTTATAAACTAACCGCCCATGATTCATTCGAATATATCGTTTGTCAAATATCTCTTCATGTCATTGTCGTCACGAGTGTTTTCGCACAATTTGGTACAATAGGGGGGTAATTGAATCGTGGACAACTTCTCGTGTTTTTTTTTATAATTCCTGAATATTGGCAGTGCGGGTTGTTTTAATAAAGGTTTACTTAAGATAAAACCTACTATGCTAAGAAAGTACGAAGCTATCGTTGAGCAAGTTAATTTCGTTCCGTATGTTTTGAAGTCTGACAAAAACCCGTTTATAGTTCAAAAAATTAAAATGATACGCGTGAAATATTTCTTGCGTAGAATTTTTACATCGTCTAAAACAATACGATGTGAGTTGGTAATCAAACGACCATGTAGTCTACTAAAGATTATCCTCACAGAGAAAGATTGTTCATTCGTCATTTGATATTTTAAAAACATTAACAGTTTCGTTATGTCGAAAGCACCCAGTGATCGACCGCGATTCAGCGACGTGATCCATTAGTGGTTTGTTACCCCCAAAAAAAATAAAAAAAGTAAGTAAAATAGTCGTTGGATGTGTTATACAAAGTGTATGATTCTAAATATGATAATCTGGCCGCAGGGGTTATCTACCTGGCAATTTGGCATTATAGATTTTTTTCTTTGATGATTTTTGGATAATCCTACTCTTCCAGTTTCACATTCGGAAAACATTTGTTCGTAAACCTTTTTTTTACGTATTTCGGTTTGAAAATAGCAAGACGGTAATATATTAAAAAAAATTGTAAATTAACCCACGTTTCTTAGCACATAGAATGCTTAAAATGGAGATAAGGCATTGGGAATAACGAATTTTTGTGAATAAATTTATCCAAATCGATTTGAAAATACTTAATTAATACATATACATGCACCATACCAGATATAATGATTTTATTGGCCAATGCCATGCATGGTCATCATCGTGAGAAGGAAATTGAAATTGGGTTGATTTTTCATGGGCGCAATTTGTTTAGTGACAATTAGGGCTGTCCAAAATATTAGAATATTCGATTCGAGGAAAATTATTCGATTCCATTCTGAAACCAGAAGATATTAGATTTTGTCCACTGCTAGTGACAATTGCGTGGTATGGACGCAATTGTGCTATCCTGCGAGTGAGAAATCCCGTATGGGGACAATTCTGTCTGGACAATCACGTGCACGGATTGTAATTCCTGCATATTCACAATCCTGCGTGGGACCAATCCCTGTGGAGTCAATCTCACGTAAAGGCAAACCCGTGTTGAGGCAATCCCGCGTGGGGACAATCTTGTGTGGTGGCAATTCCGACTCTATGTGCAATGCCTCGTAGGAGCAATGCGTGCAACTCCGCGCTGTTTTATTCCAATGTGCAAAAACGTAGCGACAGTATCGATGGAAGCATATTCTTTGGTCAAATCGCCAAATATTCTCAATTTTATATGAATATTATTTATAATATGGATGACCAGATTATGACGCCATATCCGGATAATATATCATCAGCATCACTTGTCAAATTTTTGTTCACAACCAATCAGCAAAGAACACAGGCAAACGTATGTACAGTGAATATTGTATGTGATTCATAGTATATCTAAAATACACCAAAAAATCTAGCGACATAGACGTCGAGTTTTGCCCCAAAGTAAGATATAAATTACAAAATATTATCCTGTCATAATAAATGTTAATGATACGCAATAATTAAGCTTTGGAAGGAGCGATTAAATTTGTGAAAAACATTCTAAATCAAAAATAAAATTTCGAATTACAACAAAATATTCTTAAATTCACACGTTTTTTAGTAGTATACATGTAGTTTTTAAACTGAAATATCTAAAAACGCTCAAGGTTTATGGAAAAACCGGATTTTCGGATTATTAGAGTGCATGATCAGGACTACTGAAAACCGTCAAAAAAAAAAAAAACTATAACCAAAAATTGCAAGGTTGGGGTCAAAATGTGGGTTTGGCGGCCGGAATATGATATGAAAGATACTTACCAATATATCGCCTGATGTTGTTAGCAACGGGTCTATTTTGTCAACATGCTTGATGTCCCCTGATATCGATTTGTCTCTATTCGGTAATATTGTTCTTTCAATGTCTACACAAATTAAAAGGATTTTTTTTCAATATTTAATGTCATATATAGGACTGGGAAAAACGAATCATCTGATATTCGAATCAGATTGGGATAAGTACTTCGAATCGCTTCACCAAATCGAATCGAGTTACCAAAATGACAAATCGTTGGTCACAAATGCATCAGAATGATATAAATAAACTATACGAGACACTATACTTTTAATTCTCATTTGCAATCCAAAAAAATTTTGGTTGCATTTTGCCCGTAAACTATAGGAAATCCACTTTTTTTTGCAAGTTTTTGTTCCCGTACGATTCACCGAAGCGAATTGCCCTGCCCTAGTCACATATAAAACGATAAGCAGCAATGGCGAATTCACTTCAAGCGCTCATACAATAATTTGTTGAGATCGTTCAACCGGTAGTGTGGGCGAGCGTGCAGTCGGTCAGTACACATCAGATTTTCAAAATTAAAAAATTCCAGTTTATACATTATAACCGCTCAAAGATAGGGTCCCAGTCACAAATTAGATGTCGAAATAGGTTTGATCAAGCATGAGTCACTTATGGTCCATCGGTGCCTCATGATTGACAAAAAAAATTTTGATTGGCGCACATATATACACAGTATATATATATATATATATATATATATAATGACACTCATAATGAAAGTGTCGCAAAATCGATTCTTCGATTACGCAATTAAATATAGAACACTGAGCGAAAATCATATTATAAATTGATGACAGAGACAGATTTATTCAACATATGCTTCACAAATCTATCGATAGGATAAAAATTTATAAAAATATTTGTATCAAACCACAAAGGTATAATATGCCTTTGTTACCAACTATTCAACAGAACAAATAGGTCAAAAATTGAACAAAAGAGATCGCGAGTGACATCTCAAAACAGAGTTAGAAAAAAACAAACATTATTGTGTGGCTAATATATATCGAGCAAACGTGAGGCTTAAATGAAATATTTCGAAATGTTGAAATCGGCAAATATAATACGGCGATTTGCGGAACTTTATGAAAATATACAATCACTAAAATCCTGATGAAATAATACATGTGACGTCACAATGCCGTCATTACCTGAAGTTTAAACAATAAATCAAAAAATACTTTATAATTAGGGCTCCAACTTTCGGATTAATTCACTTTTAAATCGAATATAGAAAAAAATTTTCGAACCCGATCCTACCAAATAATGTATATTCAAATCTATAAGTCTATGTAAAACCTTGATATATCCAATGGAATTTTTGCAAAAAAATTATATATACTTCGAATTATACCGAATCACACAAACGAGTATTCAGACCGAACTGATTCGAATGTAGAATCTGAAGGAGGGAGTGAGATTCAGAGTGTATGTACGTCAAAAATACTTGGGGGGGTGATCAAAATCGAATAACTGTTGAATTCAGAATCGAATAATTTTAACAAATTAATCGAATATTCGAATCGCAAGTATTATAATAAATAAACAAAAATATTTTATCAGAAAATTTAAAAGAATATCGAAATTTTACAACTATTTTCAGAAAATGTAAACTTTTTTTGAATCGAATTCGAATCAGCGGAAATAGCGAATCGAATAATTTATGATTCGCGAATCACGCATCGAATCGAATATTTCGGAGAGCCCTATTCTTGATGCGAAATTTTTCAAAAACATCACGCAAAAGATTCTTCAAAATAATGCGATTGTCACATTATATCGACGTTGAAGTATATTCAAGTACCCTTAAACATATTTAGACCGTATATTGCAGCTTAACAACGTGTACTTCGTATGAGTCAATTGCTTCTTGATACGGACAAAATATCAAAATGGCACGCGCATCAAAACAATAACATTGACAATCATATGTAGTGAAAGTCACCGCGTTATAAAATCGTTTTGTCAAGTATGAACCACAGTTGGATCGCGTCCACCAACTGCTATATGAAATGCGCCGATACCAATGCAATTCCCGATGCAAAAACTAATATTACTACAAATTCCGTACAATGAAAATCTACAAGTATTTTTTAAATTTATATTATTTGTTTAATTCATTTTCCTTGTTTTTAAGAAATTACGGTTTGGGTCAATACTACAACAATTTTGTAGCCAATCCTTTTCAACAAAATTTTTTCGCAGTGTAACATGAATTTATTATTAGGATTTCAATACATGACTATGCAATCTCGAATTTCGGTGACTGTGATCGATTGAAATCGGCATAAATATGACCGATCTGATTGGTGATCGCTGATCAAAAACATTTAAATGCATGAAAAACAAATAAAAACCACGCAAAATAAATCCCTCAATACGTGAATTATTCTAAAAAGTAAACAAGGGCGTATTAAGTTATATTTGATCAAAAACTGCTTTTTCGTAACTCAAAAATAATCATGATTACTGTTGCCACTAATGACAACCTAGTTTGGACGTCATATGTAAATTTCATACATTCCTCAAACTACATCTTTTTTTATTGACAGAATTAGGCTTGGCTGTTGGTAGCGTTTCTCAAACACGTAAATCTGTAAAACATTGTTTGTACATCCTTATTCGCGTTATTTCAATATTTAATGTCATTTGGGCACAAGTTATTTGTGGAAAACAAATACATAATTTCAGAATGATGTATTGTTCTTACGGTGATATAACCAAGATACGTACTAACAAACAGAACATTAAGGAACATACGTGATTCGGACAATAAATCTAGAAAATCGACCATGAGTGAAATAGATTAACGCCATTAGTATTTGTTCCTTTAAGACAAACCACGAAATACTTTGCAAATATGGTACTATGCCTCAAAGCACCAAAATTAATATCACTATTCGTAGCAATTATTTTAACAATTGCTTATTCAAGTGAGTAATAAAATGTAAGAATGGAACATTTATTTGCGCTAGCCCACCATGTTAACGTTATTGTGACTTAACAGAAAAAGTCTCAAAAGATAAGCAAGCATATGTGTTCTCATCTTCAGTGTAATCGTTACTACCTCTCTATGATTTACACTTCTAAATTTCCTAATCCAATATGCAAATACTCTCTTTCATGTTAAGATGTAATGTACAACAATATATTTTCAATTCCAGTATTTCGTAAATCACAGATAAATTTCGCCTGCGGTTTGTTCGTCTACAAAGTAAAATAAATCATACATAGAAAAGATAAAAAAGCATTTAATACATCAAAGCATTTTATCCTACCGTCAATTTCCTTCAAAGCTGTAATCTTCTCTTCCCGAATAACTCCTAGTTTTCTTCGTAGATGCCTGACGACTATTCTGTTGTTTTTCGAGCTCAGCTTGCGGTCCTAAATAACACAGGCGACAAATGTATAGGCTCAATAATAACGAATAATATGCTACTTAAGATAGGACAAAGCACAATAAATATAATTGTAAGTATACCCAACAAAAGATGAGATTAGCATCGGGCAAAATAAACCTTTTGAGAGTTTGGGGGTTACAAACAATTTCAATGTACGTCATTCGGATAGATCGGATCGGATGAAATGAGAAACCGGATTTTGTATTGACAAGATAAAATGCTAGCAGCGCTATCAGTGTTAACGAAATTTACAAATATAAAAGTTACGTGACTTATGTTACGAACTATTAAGTCATCCACTGATACGAAGTTCCTCAGTTCCCTACTGGGACTAACATTATAGTCATTGGTATAACATTTTTACGCAAAATAAGCTGTAAAATTAGTATGTATTCTAAAGGGCGTGTATCAAACATTCGGTTACGAACTTTCCACTACGTATGATAATCTTGCTGATGGTGGACACTGATCGTTGAACCAAAATCCTCCAGCCAAAACTTCCCTCAACTGCCGAGCCATTCAGTTAGTTTCTTTCAGGTATATTTTGTTACTTTGAAACAAACTTTCGCTGGTAAAACGTAGATACACGCGAGCATCCAAAATATTAGTTTGTAGTTCCTGTATATTTGACTTCATCGCGCATGATTCACAGCTGCACCTTGCATTATGATTCGATCTTTCGTGTTTTTGATAAGAGATTGACGTCATGAATGTAAATTTTGTAGATTTGGTTTTTAGAAAATATTACTGGGCCTTGGTGCAAACTGATTTGGTCACCGGCTCTGTTAAATTTGACAAAGATAAAAATTACCGTATATTTTAATCAGAATGAACTTCCACACTTTGTACTACGAATGATACAAAGTTGCGTTCTATCTGTGAATCAGATCTGAATAAATAAAAATTCTGATAGGAAACGCCGTACATGCAAACATAAAAACAGTAATAACGCCCCAATATTTGACAGCCTACCTTTGCAGTCCATATTGTTGATTTTCTACCCAAAGATGGACTAATGCTTGACGATGGCCCATACGCTATTTGTAATCCATTTTGATTTGCTTTGTTCCACGTAGACCGTGTGTTTGAAGTTCGATATTGTGCTCCATTCGTTGCCATATAGCTTACAAACACTGATTTATACTTGTTACTTTTCTGGCGACATTAAAATTTCCTACATAAATAAAAGTAAAAATATAACGACGTCTAGTAACAAAATCACCAAGCATAAAGACAGTCTGCCACCCGTAACCTCAAAATGATGTCACTTCCTCTTTTATATCTCTACTTTTCGATACTATTTTTTCGGCTCAGCGGATAAAGTTCTGACAAAGTTTTGCAGATTTTCGTTCAAAATATGGAGGTACATTCATCACCGACCCATTCTCAACAAGAAATATGTCTGGGCATAATCTTTCCGACTGTGACGGGGCTCTATGAAACATTAGTCAAATACACCCGTATACATCATTGAATCTTCGTGCGCGATTTCTTAATGCTTTTAATTGTCATTTATGCCAAATGATTAACCCGCTTAATGCTCAAATATTTTGGTAAAGCAAGGCCAATACTATCTTATAAGGAAACATCTCACCGAAGCGCCGATGGTGCATAAAACTAACATATATTTACAAAATGACAATAAATTAAAGAAGACAGTTGCACTTTACTAAACTTAGAAAAGTCCCACTTGTACGAATTTTCTTCAAACCCGCGGATAATCAATTTCAGCAAATTTGCTAGAAAAAATAAATTTCCCAATTGCCATTATAAGTTGATAAATCTCGAATCTGAAATGAAACGAACGTGAGGAAAATACTTGAATATCTCACCCATCACAAATATCAATTTGTTGAGCTTGTACTACGGTTGAATCGTTCCTCGGCACGATCCATCAGTGGCGCACGCTCAACTCAATGTAGCCAAATTGAACTTTCCTACTGGCCAGGACACAATTTAGGCGATGACAGCGTAATAATCGGCCGAAAAGACTTTTGCAGTGTTGATCGATGGTGAATTGAACAAATAGGCGGGTGTCATAAAATTGTAACATAAGCGCAGTATAGGTTATCGTAAAGCCCTCACTCAATATTTATTTCCGCAGAACAGAGTTGACCGAGCATAATAAATAAATTATCTTGCCTGGTCAATGACAGGTCCAATTTCCCACATTGCTACTACATTACAGGGTTGTACTATGATGACACTATTTGACGACGGAAGCGAAGCCGTGGAAGGGGCCAGTGGCGGTGTGAGGTGTTAAACCCTGGAGGGAGGACGAAAAATGAAAGTTAATATTTTTGGGAACAAAAGAATTCTAGCTCTTATATTGAGAAAATGGGACTTTGCTTGAAGCGGAAAAGAGAGAAAGTGATACACTTCGCTTCGCCTTAAATAACACTACACTTCGAAGTTTAAAAAAGCGAATGTAAAAGCAATTCAGCGCCGAAAGCGCAAAAAAGTACGGTGGTTCACGTAAGCGCTGCTAACGGCCTCCTTTACCAACTCTGTCTGTGAACAGAAAATATTAGTAAAATGTTAAGCCAAAACCTTCATCCCTATTTGGAACTGGCGTCTGCACGAGAATTCGCGGTTCGCCGTACGATTAAGCTGCATTCTCGGCTTCTTTCCCCGCAGGACGAGAATGAAATCCTGAATAAACAAAAATGAAAGCTGAATAATGAAGCTGTCGTTCGGTTCCCGTTAGCGAGTCCAAACACGGCGCTTAAATTGGGGACATCAGTCCCGTTAGCGAGTCCGAACATGGCGCTTAAATTGGGGACATCAGTAAGCAGAGTACCGAGTACGCTTCCAGCTTCCCGTGTTGGCTGACGGACATCTGGGCTAGGTAAAAAGCTAGCAGATGTGTCCCTCTATACTATAGTTTTCGTATGTTTTAAGAGTATTGGACGGTGTTGATTAATCATCTGATAATTGCGAGTGTAATACAAGAAATATATTTCCTTCAAATAGAAAGTAAAACAACAACAGTGTGACACTATATAAACTTATTACATGGCGTTAGACCGCCTGCACATCTTTTCCGGCGTCGGAAATTTGAATAAGTGCCGTACCGTATGCGCTATTCGACTGCATAGATGACATCTTTTTCTGCATGAATCTTTTTTGCCAGTGAAATATGCAAACTAACGATCATTATGTCAGCTTATTCATTTGCAGATTCCGGATGCTCAGACTTAAGACCGATACCAAAAGTCAGTAAACCAATTTTTATTTTCTTCCTATTTTCTTACTTTTTTATTTATTTATTTTACTTGTACCACTGATATTTATTCAATTTTTTGCATTTTATACAGGTCAATGTTAGACTGACGTTGGAATCGACACCGCCAGTGCTACAGTTTCCGATCGAAATATCTAATCACAAGAATGTGTCTCATAAAAGCATGAAACTGCCCGCTTTTACATTAGAAGAAATAATCAGTCGGCGCAAACGGCCAAAACTTTATTAAAGGACAGGATGTTCCTAAATAAAATGATAAAAAATAGACCGCGCAGACAAAACGTGAAATAAATTATGTTGCTTTTACCGCAAGAATAAGGACCTTTAACGCCTGTAAAACACTAGTTCACCCCACATCAATTCTTGGAATCCCAAACTCCCAAAAACTAATCAATTCAGTTGGTTTCAGACAACACCAAACGTCAATAATGAAACGCCAATCTAAACAGTTTCTTTGGTACTACAAAAAATGAAATATCAAAGTCTCTTTGCTGCTTTCGTTCACCAGAAATCGAAAGAAATCCAACAATCGGTCACATACCCTTGAAGTTGAAATTGCTACTCTACCTAGCCTCATCCCGGCGTGCTCGCCAATTTTGCAGTTTTAAATAAATACACAGTACTCACCAACAGTCCGAAAGAGATGAATGAGAGGAAAACCGCGAGATGGAACATTGAGAAATGAAAGGGAGAGAAACGCGAAGTGGAACATCTCGGCTAGGTTGGTCAATGAGGAATGAAAGTGAGAGAAACAGCAAAGTGAGATATTTCGGCTGGGTTAAGATAGGATGTAATTTTTGAGAGAGGAAAGCCGAGGATATAGAATACTCATATGGTGAACCACGGCCTCTTGTGCATATACCAGTTACGAATCGGGGTGAAATATTATGGCTTATCGTCTTTCTCATTTTTGTTGTGCGTGAACTTGGTTGATAAGGAAAGCCGTAATCACTGCTCACGTGAACCGCCGTTACCGAAGCGCCCAGCAGACCTCTCGCATATAATCAATTGGAAGGGAATATATATAACTTATATATAATCACAATTACCAGATGATTAATCAACACCGTCAAAAACTTTAAAAACTAGAGCGGGACATCTCGTCTGGCTTTTCACCCAGCCGAGATGTCCGTCAGTCTCCTGTGTTCACTGATCAGTGTGGTCGCCAGTCAATCGTACCCTGGTCAATTCGTACGTATTTTTTGGTGGTAGATTCTTACCCTGTCGAAATTCAAATTAGCGATGGATTTACTGCAAAAGTCGAGGATGGCTGATGAAACAACAATCGCGATTATGATGACCATTTTCTCGAATTTTAGCTTAGGACACAGATTACAAAGTTTCCGTGATTTTGAGCAGCGTGACTATTTCACAAATTTTTATTTGATCCTTTTGCCGCTACACCAAATTCGTAAACAGGGAAGTTCCCGCGAACATTCGGCAAAGGTACGAATTGACCAACGATGATTTTTTCATGGTACGAATTGGCCGCCACCTGTTCTGTGTTTTGATCTCGTTTGGTTTTGATTTATCTTTTTCTTCTCCAATTTATTTTAACGAAATACAGAATAGGCAAAAGTTCGTTCTGCGGATTTTGCTTTGTGGAGGGGGTGTTGAGATACGGTATAAATAACATAGGTTCCGATAGGTTATATCTACAGCATAGTATACGTACTGTATAAGTTCCTTTTTCTTCATATTCTTAATTGTCATAAAAATCACACCCTGATTTTTTCTGTAGTTGAGTGAGTTTGACAATTTAACATTAGATACACGCAGTACGGTACCGCTTACGATACAAATTGGCCTATATCCGAATTCCATGATCATTTAAAGGTGTTACCGTATGTTACTAAGCTTCGTTATCTCGAACTGGGTGTTAAGTTAAGTTAAATATACAGAGAGTTGAATGAAATCACAACCATCAGACCAGTGCTGTAATCTGGTAATGTCACTGTGACAATACAGTCACTGATCAAGGACATTCCGAAATTCGCGATGGATACTGGTACCTAACTGACTAAATAAGATACCACTTGTATCCTACCAGAAACACAAGTTAAACACTAAAGATAATGTTGAAAGTAGCCATGATAAACGTACGAGGACAAGGCAAATATTTCTGAATGTTCTATGTGCGATCATTTTTTTGCCAATTGTAAGAGGAAGTCTCCCCCCACCCTGTGAGTGTGCTAGTGCTGTAATTACACACAGCCTGTTGAATCTTTATCTTATTGAAGAAGGCTGAGAATACTGTATAACCATACTGCATAAGCAGATAAGGTGTGCCACAACCCCCCTTCAATATTTTTCCTACACAGACATTGCGGTATAACTTTTAGATCGATTAGTTTCTGCAAGCTCAATTAGCTATTCAGTAATATTTTTTAATATATGCATAAAATATTTATTTTAATGTTCAAACAATACAGGATATATTCAATTACAAATCAACCATCCCCGACTTTTCCGAGCAAGTCCATTGCTAATTCCATCAGGGTACTAATTGACCCACAAAAAATAACTGTTACGAATTTACTGGCAACCTACATGTTTATATTCTGTTGTCTTTACCGTGGTGCCACAATCGCCTTACCTCATAAACACAGAACACACCACATCTGTTGTCTTTACCGTGGTGCCACAATCGCCTTACCTCATAAACACAGAACACACCACATTTGCATGATTAGATATTTTGGCCTGCAATACGCGAGTTGGCAGGTAGTTAACAAATGTTTCGTTGTTCTTATTGTCAGATACTTATATATGACCAAAAAAAGTTGTGAGTAAAGTTTTGACTGGGCTTGTGGAAACAATCGGCTTGCTTGATCATGCTGCATGTATGGAAGACTCGCGAGTGTTTTGTCGAGATGTGGTCCATCTTTGGCTCATGCCTGGAGAATGTGGAGACTTCCATTTCAAATTTAACACTATTTTAAGCAAATTCACCCTAACCTTAAAACCGAAGAATTTGACCGATGTAGAATGAAAATTAAATTATTATTTTTTTTCTCTCTCATTAGAATATTAACTAGGTAAATCGGCATTTGAGTCACTCAGACTCGTTAAAAATTTTGATAGAACCTGCCTCCACTCCTACCCCGCTGTATTTTTTTTAACTCCTTATATGTAGGTAGCCCAATTTGATACAAATAGATTCTTTTCTTTTAAATATATATACTTTGCATTATCTGTATCATCACCTGTATAAATTTATATGTTGTGTTTTTGTAAATTTGCGTCTTTTTCTACAAATTAATATTATTGTTTTGTTTTTTTTACACATATATTTTTTTTCAAGGGTTTTTGCCGCACACCAGTGTTTTAGGTCGACAGGGCCTTGTGCAACTATCCTGTCTTTCATTCTTCTGTATCCTTAAATTTTATATTGATTATTACGAGGCGAATATACATACATACATACACACATTCGCAAATGCGCAAGAAACAAAAAACTGGGAAATGAAGATTTCTGCAAGCCCTGATGAGACATTGCCCATTTGCTAAATTTTTTCTGGTAGAACCCATTTTCTTCGGGTGTCTGAGTAGCAACAAAGCTGTCAGTCTGACTTGAGTGTAACTTATTGGGTCTAAAAAAGTTTGATGGTGTGTTCGAAAAAATATCGAAAGTTCATGAAAAAGAATCAACTCATTTAAGAGGATGGCCACTTGAATCATTATGTCGTTTCAAATTACATCTTTCTGTATTTTGATGGGCTAATATTTAATGAAGCAGCAAAGTTTTCTATTTCCTTGTTCAAGATTTAAAAATGTATGTGTAATTTGTATACGACGATGTAATGTGTGAAATATACATTTTATTGCTCTACTGATTTTGAAATTTTTTTTATTACTTTAAAACGACCAAAAAGGGGATAGTTTGAACTATGTGCTGTCTATGAAATGTTGACTGAATGATGGTGAATTTTCTTCCGTTGGGAACCATTTAAGGTCTCTGAGGATTTTCAGTCCATAATCATTCAAAATTTTTCAAATTAGTTCCACGATTTCTAGCTTAGCTACTGTAAAAACTTCAATAGATACTTATAAACTAAGATGAAGATTTTACTCATTTGACAAAGATAAGGAATTATGGAATTATCATATTATTATACTTGGAATATATGAAACTGGTATTGCATATCTTGCTGTAAATATTGGATATCATTATCACAAACATAAAAGATGTCATCTGTTCTGCCACAACAATATGTGAGAACTTTTTTTGTGATTTGACATTTTCCACAAGATTCAGGTAGACAATAAGTAGACATTTTTTACAGCCCATAGCGATATTTTGACATCTAATAATGTTGTGCGTTTATTTATAATATTATTGGTCGTTTTTTGTGATTCTGATGTAATCAGTCGGTGATTGTACTCATATTGATATAAACTGTGTTATTCAGAATTTACTATGAACGTTTTGAAATGTGTTTTGCAACTTTAATCATGATAAACGAAGCTTGTCTACATTATGGCGTTGTGTTTTTTTTTTTTAGCCCCACTTCTTAGAGTGGATCACCCTGTCCAAGGCCCTGTAACAGCAGCCACTTATTGACGGACAGGGTTACAATTACTGGAAAGATATGACCTTGTCCTGTTCGGTTCAGCCTACACAGGTTATTACACCCTGGGTTGAGTGGTGGGCATGGATAAGCGACCCGGACTCGCCGGGTCTTCAACCTGTGATGCCAACATTAAATGGGTTATTTGAATAAAATTTTAATTTTAGAATACCGATACGATATCTAACTATTTTGATAAGAACATCCCATAGTAATTTTGTTCGATTGTTGGAATCGCTTCACAAAACCTCACATTTATTCATTAAAATAGAAAATATCGTTTCATTTCACTAGAGTGGAAGCCACCATTCATATTTCTTCAATCATCCCGCAACAGCAAATATGGATGAATCTGTTTATATGAATGAGGAGGTGCATGAGGATGATCTCATTGATATGATGGATGGAAGCTATGATGTTACGAGGCAGGAAGAAGCGGATACTCCTCCACCAAATCAGTAAGAACAGGGTGGAAGGATCTTGTTATTTTATTGGGTGTCGGAAACTTTCATGTCATCAACATTTCATGCCAAATCAGTAAGGACAGGGTGGAAGGATCTTGTTATTTTACTGGGTGTCTGAAACTTTCATGTCATTTTTTTCGGTTGGATAAAAAGCTTAAAAACCATCAACACTGCTATTTCATAGCAGTATTGATGATTTTGAACCTTTTCCTTCATCTTGGTTATTACAACAAACTTAAAAGTAGACGTTTAAATCTTATGGCAAGGTTATATCATGAAATATTGCTCGGACCCATTTTCATTTGGGTGTCTGAGTTGCGGACATTCTACCAGCCTGATGTATAGTATAGGCCAGATAAGCAACTTCTTTGTTTATCCCTATTAATACCTCTGATATTGAAATGAAGTAGTCTGTTGAAGATTAATTTTAACACTTTTAGCGTTTCTGAATCCTTAAAAGTGTAAAATTGCCGTTTAATAAAAATATATTTCCATTTTTTTTGTAAAAAATTTTAGATGGTATCATGGGAAACTTGACAGAACCTTGGCAGAAGAACGATTGATGGAAGCGGAATTACAAGGTGGATATCTTGTAAGAGAAAGTGATCGAAGACCTGGTTCATATGTCTTGTCTTTCTTCAGTGTAACTGGAATCACTCATTTCAGGTGCAAATATTAAACTTCAATGATATAAAAACAGTCTATTTTTTTATTGAAATTCACCCTAGGAAAGGTTGGAGCTAAAAGGGACCAACTATCCGCAACCTTATGTAAAAAAGCACATTTTATAATGGTACTGATGATTAATATTTGCTCATATCATTATTGAGATTTATTTTATCACTCTCAAAACACTGATAATTTGAGTAAAGTGATTTTTATCCCAATCTATAATTCTATGTTATATTCAGAATTCTTGCGTTTTGTGGAGATTTCTACATCGGAGGTCGTCAGTTTGAATCTCTTTCTCAACTTATAGCCTATTACTCTTTCAAGTCATGTTTATTGCAGGTAAACTATAATTTGATGAATAAACTTTGTTTATCTGGAAAATTTTTGAATAATGTAACTTCATTGTCCATTTTAGCTAAAAATTAGACGACAAAAAAATTGTATTCGAAGATATTCACCAAGAAGCACATACATCTTTTAAATACACTTCTTTTTGAACTATGCTCCTGAAATACTTTATCTGTATAGTAACTGTTATTCCTATTGAGGTGTTATAAAATAAACTAATTTTGTTAATACTTGATCTTACTTAGTTTTTAAACTTTGAAATTAAATTTTAACTACTATTCAATCTAGATTTCATTATCATTCAAATTATAGTGTTGAATATTATTAGTGATATTACGTTTAAAAATAGTTTTATGTTTTTTAATTGTAAAAAAACGCATTTGATTTCATAGGATGAAATGTTAGAAGCTCCTGTTGCTCCACCTGAACCAGTTGATGACAGGAGAAGAGTGAAAGCAATATTACCATATCAAGCTATACCTGGCGCAGATAACGATGAATTATCGTGAGAAATATTCATTTTTGATTTCAAATTTTTTTTTTCTCAATTACCGGTTCCGTAATGTTTCATGCTGCTTTTAAAGATTAATGTATTTGAAAGAAATTTCATATTTAACATAAGCCTATCGACTATATTCGTTATCGCTAGTAAACTTGGATAATACAGATCAAACACTAGATTATTCAAATAGGCTCGAAAGCATTTTCCAATAAACTACCTTATTGGATTTGGTAAATAACAATGACAGAAAAATATTGAAATATTATGCGTTATTCTGTATATGGATCATGTAGTCTCCACACCACATATACAAATGTTTTGATTCAGAATGTTGTTTGAATCTTCCTTTATATATGCCACTTGTTTTGTAATAATATATTTTTCTTTGTTTTGCAAAATCTAGTAAAGAAGTTGCCTTTCTGACTTCTTCACTTTTACTGGTCATTCCAAAACATTCTTTAGTGGCGTACAGTGTGGCAGTATCTTTTTTTCTTGTATTGTCCGAAATATTTTTATCACATCGGGTGACCAATAAGCGTCAAAATCATCAACACTGCTATTTCATAGCAGTATTGATGATTTTGAAACTTTTTATGCCTTTCAGTTGCTACAAGACACTCAGGAAAGACATTATTTTAATCTTGCAGCTGTAGAAATATCACAAAATATCACTCTGCTTCTAAATTTTCCTGTGATGGAACCCATTTCCAACGGGTATCTGAGTAGCTAACATTCTGCCAGTCTTGTGGTGTATATTTCTCAATAACTCTTTCCTCTCCATGACCATATTCGTTTAAAATAGGGCGATACTCGTGAGTTTGCAGACTTAACATGTTTTAAATACAAAATACAGATTTGAGAAAAATGATGTTTTCATTGTACAAAATGAAATGGGAGGTGAGTGGATATGGGTTACATCTCTACGTACCGATGAAAGTGGTTGTATTTTTAAAGGTAAGCGAGCACATTATGCCAGTGTTGTCTACTATGCCACATAGTTTTTTTTATGTGATATGTTACCTTGGAAATCATTGGAAACATGTACCTAATCATGTTTTATGTCAGATTCAGCCAGCTTTATTCATTGAATATTAATAATTAATAATTCTAATAATAAATAATAATTTCTTCCTTCGAAGTGATGTTAATAATAAGGACAGTCTGTAAAAGAGAAAAATCTTGATTACTGCACGAGATTAAATTACAAATATTATTTCAGGTCTTGTAAAAGATCTCGATCACACTGTGGATCCTCATGAAGGAAAGGAATGGTTTCATTCAATAATCTCTAAAGAGCAAGCTTATAATTTACTTATGGCATGTAAGTTATATTGGTTTTCCCTCGTCAAGAACTAGGCGAAAAGTGATAAATAAAGTGGTTAAAAATAAAACCTATTTTATGAGGGTTTTGGACATCTGCTAAAAAAAAATTTTTTTTAAGGTGGCGGTTACAATTATATTATTTTATGTGTGATATATCATCGAATATCATTTTATGGGGTGGCCAAGGTCAAATATCTTTTGGTTTCAGAATCGAATCAGAAGTCATATAATACACAAACAAAGACCTTCTTTTATAGTTTTATTTGTTTATAATTTATGTGAAAATTCACACTTATTTATGAGAAAAATTTAAAATTATCATCTTGTTGATTTCGAATCGTTGCAGAAATAAAATCGAAAAATTTATGATTCGAATATTCTGAATCGAATATTTTAGACAGCCTTAATTATTTTGTTGGTACGGTGAATTTTTTTTGTTCAAAACCATTATCCTTGGATGTCTGAATAGCAGAGTAACTGACTTTCTGCTGATCATGATCCTGGTATGCTATCTTTTCCCACTTGAAACAATTAATATTTTGGTAAAGATCTGAAAATCGCAATCATAGAATGTCGGCAACTTTTTTGATCAGTGACATGCAGGAATGCTACTCTTAGGATTCAAGAATACAATGACCAACCTGGATTATGATGATCTTAATTATGAAAATCTTCGTTAAATTTTAAAATTGTATCTGATTCAATTCCAAATGATTTTTTTTTGTGTGGTTGCAATGAGCATTTAAAAGACTTTGTTTTGGGTGGGCCAGAATTTTAATAAGAGAATTAATTAGAAAAATTTGTTTCCTCATCGGAAACATGTTACATCATGACGAATGTGCATTGCAAAGTTGGACATAAATCATGATTTATCACCCCTCAAATGATTTTATTATAAATGTTCAGACGACAGGGTCGGTAGTTACCTTATTCGACCTAGTGACTCAACTCCAGGTGATTATGTTCTCTATTTCTACACTGGAAAAAGTATTCAACGGTTTAAAATTCACAGAAAACATTATAGCAAATTTGAAATGGGAGGAAGGCAATATAACAGGTTTGACCCAGTTTATTTCATGTAAAAAATATTCTTTACAAGTTAAAATCAGTTTCACATGTATGTGAAATAGGTTGATAAATATGTTAACCATATCTATATAACGAGAGGTCGACCTTTTTTTTTATCTTGACTGAAACAATGCCAGTATCTTTGCTTGACCATACACTTGAAGGGAATAACTGTCAGCAGAAAAAAATATGATGAATGGTAACAACAGCCCTAATAATGGGATAAAGATATTGATTTTTTCCAAAAATCAGGAACCCTAAAAAGAAATCTCTTCAACTCTTAGAATATGGTATGTTGAATGTTAAATTGCATTCAATTCATTAAATTGCAAGTATTACCAATATTTAATTACCGTGCCATAGAAGAAGTCAGGGTGGCAAAATCCTGCTTGGTTTTCTATGGGTGTTCGAAATGTTCATGTCATTCTACTTCGATGGGCAGGAAAGCAGGACACTCAAAAAGAGACATTTTAGACACAAACATATCATATCATATCACCCATTTGCTAAATTTTTTTTTTCGGAATCCTTTTTCTTCGTGTGTCTGTCTGAGCAACAGGGTAGCTGACATTTCCGAGAGTCGGTAAGGATTATGTTTTTATGAATCACCTCATCTATAGTGACTTTATGTGAGTGCGAATTATTCATAACAAGAGATGATTTAAGATCCTTGATAATTGATAAACTGTGAAAAGGTTCCTAGTGCTGTGAAATGTAGTTTGAAGTATTGGCTGCCCTGTTAGAAAGTGTCATATACTCAGGCATCAGGCTGTCATCAGAATCTTGTTTTTTTTAGAGTGTCTGAACTATTTATGTCATCTTCTTCAGACGTACCAAAAATTTCAAATCCGTCAACACTGCTATTTCATGGCAGTATTGGTGCTTCTTCTACAGCTTTGTTGCTACCAAACAGCATCTGACTTTCTAGCTATTCTACGTCTAATGATTCAACTTATGCTTTGCGCAGCATTGACGACATAGTTCAGCATTATAAAAAAGAGCAAATTGTCCAAGACCTTTATCTTCAACATGCTGTCGCACAAACTGCTGACGTTAGTCGAGAATGTACAAACGATATTTATCAGACGATACAGCGGGAAGGACAACTCGGAAGAGCAATATTTGATTACAGCAATGTTGTGAAAAGAGGATTTTTATACAGAAAAGGTAGAATAATGTATAAATATGAAATATGACTATTGAATTTGAAGTGTCTTATACTTCACTCCTTAGGTAAATATATCACAGTAACAGGAATGATTGTAAAAATATGTTCAGACTTTTGAATTAGGATAATGTTTATGTTGGGTTAAAAATTTTATACTCTGGATGTCATATTAATTTCAATTACTAAAATTGTGTTTCAAAAATCTTGACATCATACTTTTAAGCATTGACCTTCACCAATAAAAGATGATTATGTCTAATTTTACAGCATAATCAGAAATTCTATTTGTCAAGCATAAGTTACAGATAGATCACACTGCCAAGGTGTTTTGAGAAAGTTAACTGGGAATGCACAATTGTACATTGCCAACCATTACCAAATAAATCATGGCTTCACTATGTACTGGACGAAAATTAAATGATAAGTGATTTTAATTAACATATATTCAAAGATATTATTCCATTAAATTTTTTAATATTGCATATACGGTACCCTGATATTTTTAACGTTCTCGTTCCATGTATAATCTAGGTGTAGGAAAACGTGGGTATGACACCAAGAAATGGAAACATATGTTCTTTGTGCTTGATGGACAGAAACAACATCTCTATTATTTTGAACACGATAAAAAGACGAAACCAAAGGGATTGGTGGATTTAAGCTATGGAGCTGTATATCCTATTCATGACAGCTATTTTGGAAGGTATTGTAATGATATTTTTTTTCAATTTGTGATGATTTTTTTTGTTTGTTTGATTGTCCAAATTATGGATGCCACTTTTAGACGCAAGTTTGGATTGATTCGAATTATAGATTCTGTAATTTAATATTATTTGACAAGGCTTTTTTTTAAAAAAGATATTCTTATTTATGTTTTGATTTTGTCTATTTCTGTTCTCCAATTTATTGAAAAGTTTTGGCCATTTTCAAGTTCTCTCATCTTATTTAGAATATACCGGTAATGAGATTTAGAAAGCGTCAATTAGAGTTGATAAATTGATATGATTTGATTTAAAAATAGTGTATCAGATTGTGACACTCTATATTCCACCAACAAAACTGTAAGACAATAAAGAACATACAAAATTTTTCTGAAAATATTTTGGTCAAGCCATTGTTATTAACAAATTTATGCTGAAGATTTTAATTACCGTATTTTGCGGCCTATAAGCATCTCCGTGGTAATGGTTGCAATACATAGGTCGAAGCAACGTATAAGTCTCAGAAAGGAAAGTTTTGGAAAAAAGTAGCGACTTATCGGCCACGACATACGGTACTTATCTTTGGAATTTTTGTTATTTTTTAAAATTATTCTCTTGTCAGGCCTCACTGTTTTCAAATAGTTGTTCATGCATTGAATGAAGTAACTGCCTCGTATTACTGTGCCGACTCACAAGAACTTGCCCAGGTACGTTTTCTATGTTGAGAAAAAAACAGATTCTGTCACCCTTCCCTTTCCTTTGTTAACTTACCTTTTGTTGTCATTTTTCTGGTGTTTTGGGTAAAGAAATAATTATGTCCATTGCCCAAGATTCTGATTTTCCTGAACAGAATCATTTTTTAAACCAGGATCATGTCGTACAGTGTGCAAGATATGTCTAGAAAGCAGTAGCGTGGATTTTCCGAAGTTTGAAGTCATGATCTATAAAGTGAATCATATTTTGAATAATATTTGAAACTAAATTCTATTTGCAATTGCCTATCATTGCCTGATCAATTGAAACAAGTGTGGCCAACCGTGGGCAGTTTTTGGAATTGTACTTTCCGTTCACAATCAAACCCAGCATAATATTTATTTATTACACAGCCCAGTTTCCTATAGTGGTGAGAAAGTTTCATATAGTGTTCCCTATTAAGATATCATTTAGTTTAAGTTTTATTTTGACATGATAATTTTGCATCTCATGGGGTGAACACTACGTTACTCTCTTCATTTCCTGAATTAGCTGCAGTGTCACGTTGCTGCATGTGTAATTTCTAAAGCGCAAATTTTGTCTATTTCAAATCGTTGATATATAGATGCAAAATTTAATATTTTTTATGAATACTATGTATGCATAATGTACAATATCTTTCTGCTGTGGTGGTTAGTAATTAATATCTTAGTAACTATTCAAATTTATGGTGGTTTTCACATGGTGCGTGACTCATGTTTGATAGAATATTTGTACTAACTTTTTTTTCACCCGTTAGTACCAGTCAAAATTGAATTAAAATATCACGTGATCGCTGAATAAAATAAGTTTTTTTAGTTTCACTAAATAACCTTATCAAAAAGGTAATAATAAACAATCAAATTCATCTTTTCGGAATATTGTCACTTATCAAAATTTACAAGGATTTTGTAATTATACCTAGGTTATGGGTTCAATTGGTTCATAGGGAACGAAATAACTTTTGCCTCGATAAGTAGCAAAATTGAATAAGGTAGTTCCGAACTTCAGACCAGATTCATAAAAGGGCTGTTTCTCGGCACCTGAAAAAAAATCATTCATGTTTAGCAGTTTAGCAGAAAAAGAATATTCTCTGTTTTATCACGGTTCACACAATAAGTAGTAAACATACCATTAACCACCATTGACTGTCTTGGTTGCTCATTACAACTTCCAGAAAAGCTTCAACATCATCAGCACTGCTATTTATTAGTAGTCATTGATGATGTTATAGCTCTGTGAATTACAGGAAGAAAGTGAACTTAAAGTTGAATACCCTGTGGAAAATAAGTACTGTGGAAAGTTCTGCCACCCTCACCCCAATAGATATTGATTTCACATTACTTGAAACATTCAAAAAAAAAGCAATATAATATTATTCGTATTCAGGAATGGTTGAGATTGCTACGAGCAAACTGCAAGAAACCCAACAGACAACCACTGCCAAATCCTAGAAGAGCTAGACAGGTAGGTGCATCATGCCTCATGACCATGACACACTTAAATATAACTTGTAAACGCTTGAAACATTTGTCCCTGCAGTAAAGTATAAGACATGATGGTTTAAACCATGCTTTTAGCTAGGTTCAACCTAATCCACACATGTATGTATTGTTATGTCAATTATTCCCTAATTAAATTATTTATCAATTAAGTTATCTATGGAGGAAGGGACAAGCGCCACATTTGAGAACACTGAAATATATGTTGTAGTTCTTCTAACACAATCATAATGCATTACCGTGTGTCGACTTCTGAAATTGCCTTTCAACACCTCAAGTTTTACACTCTTCGCCGGCACCCCATTTACCGGTGTATATCAGATTTTCTGAGGTTTTCAAGTTTTTTATCGATATTGCGTGTCAAAATTGCAGCAACGCTATGCGGTTACATGAATAATCATGCAAATCAGCGTAATTTTATAACATATATAGTAATAATAATAACTTTTACCTAACAATGCATTGACAGCCTGTATTTATTTTGTATGTTTAATTTTAGACAAATAATGACTCATGTTCAATATAAGTTTGATGTAGTTTTATGCTGATGTGACTCATCGATGAATAATATTATTATAATAATATAATATTATCACTGGGATATGCAATTTCAATAATGTCGAATCACCCATAGTCTGTAGGATCAGAAATTTTATTTTGTCAAGCACGAGCCACAAATGGACCGTGCCTATTCGGCACTATCTATCGGTGGATCATACTCATTAAGATAGGTTTTAGCAAAATATTTTTCATGTGGACGGATTATATATTGAATCCAATGATACATACAGGGGTGCTTCAAAATAATTAATTTCCGCATTTCACCCATCGTAGGTTCAAAATTGAACTGAATGTGTTTTATTATTTGCAATAGTGAGCCTTAAAATTACTATTTTGGGGCCACTCAGGCTAGCGGATTGGCCATCTACTCTGCTACCCAGACACCCAAAGAAAAGTAGTTCCACTAGAAAAAAGCAAATGGTGAATATTTCATAATTTACCTCTTAACAAAAAAAATAAAAATGTCGCTTTGACTTTGAGCAACTAATCTGTAGAGGTTATCTGTAAGGTTTAAAATCATCAATACTGCTATGAAATAGCCGTGTTGATGGTTTCAAAGCTCTTCAATCGTCTGAACTCAATGACATGAGCATTTTGAACAACCGAAGAAGAAGACAAAGTTGCGTCACCCTGGCTGACTTAGGGCCGAAAGTCAAGTATTTTAGAATCGTGATTAAAATATTTTTTATTTCTGAAGTATTTCAAATAGACTCAATATCGCAATAGAATCTTGCTTAAATATGGATGCATTTTCAATATAACTGATGATTTTGCTGCCCAATATTCCAAATATTCGAAAAACAGCAACTTTATGTGTCACCTGAATTTTTATATTGTAATTTTTTAGAATTTAAATGAATTTTGAATATTGCTTAAACTAAGTTTTTTAACATGAGACATCTGTTTCGTTATCATGGCCTACCTACCCATATCATGTCCTTATTAATCATTTTTTGATATTAGTATCGCTTTCAGTTTCAATTTGTGACCGATCAGGGTTTGTCCTTACAGTTTAGTTTAAGCAGTGTTCAAAATTTGCCTTATGAATGAAATAACGATTCAACGCTTCCTATGAACAATATTAATTATGTTTCACCAAATTTTTACAATTTTGTAGTCATTAAGTCATTATGTGTGTCAAATTTTACAACTTGAAATTTGGCATATATGGTGATTTCTCGCTATAATGGATTGCCTCAAAGAAGATGCCTCGAAAATCGAAATTGTTTTCAATTAAACTACCCAACTATTCGGATAATGAGAGTGTGGCAGAATCTTGGTTTTCTTCAGGTGTCCGAAATGTTCAATGTCATTTTTTTATTGATAGACAAAAAAGCCTCAAAAAACTATCAACCTGAACCATTTTTAACAATTTTGGTTACTACCAGTCAAGACACGCAAAAAGAGACATTTCAATTTTCTGGTAACAGATATATTGTGATTTCTTTTTGTGGAACTCATTTTCTCTGGGTATCTGAGTAGCAGAAGGGCTGGCATTCTGCCAGTCTGGATATTGATATCCCTAGTTTTGGACAATGAAATTAGAAATAAAATATTGTTGTTCTGGTCAGAACCATTGGCCGTTTCCCCACTTAGAGTGTATGCTCAGTAAAACATTAAAATCAGTAAAACATCAGTAAAACATTAACCAATCGAGCATTTTCTGTTTTAATACATTTCATATGTAGTACAGAGTGACAGAATCTTGTCTTTCTTCAGGTGTACAAAATATTCATGTTATTTTCTTCGGATGATCAGTCAAAAAATATATCTTAATCTTCTAGCAACAGATTCATCATGGTCATTCATCATATTAGGGTACATCACTGTATATAAGTGTACCACGAATAGAATTGGTGGAATACAGTATCAACTTGCAATCAAATTTAAATCAGATTCCACCACAACTAGATTAAGGCATTCTTAGCAGCAAACTGAAGCATTCTTTCTCAATTTTCTATGCTATAAATGAAAATATGCAACAGAAATTTTTTAAATGTTTTAACACGTTCCATATGTCTTTTAAAAAATTTAAAAAAATCTGCGGTAGTATGCTGATGCAGACATGCATTTTATTGCAGATGGAACAATGAGAATTTCAGTAGCGTATAGATAGCTATGATAGTGATGACATCATTCCTTATAATGCATTGTCTGTTGCGACTCATCAAATTTTATGTATCAGCGTGCAATATTCATGCACAATAAATTGAATTGTTATTAAGTATTGTCAGACATGTATCATAGACGTAAAGCGTGTGAATTACAAAACCTATGCTGTGTTTTTTTACCTTCACATATTATCTGATATAAAAATTTCAGAAAGGAAATTTTTTGCCAATGACTCAATGACTAATATTTACCTTATTATATTGTTAGGTATAACAAATTGTACAAATACGTTCGTATCCTTGAATATAAATTAGGGCTTGTCTATTTTTAAAAGATAGTTATTACCATACCACACACATATCATGCAGATCTTTTATTAGGCTTCTTCAACTTCTATTTTATTAGTAGTAGTATTTTAAAATTCAAATTGCATCAAAATCATGATGTATGCCAAATTTTATCTTGTAAATTTTAACATAAATCATGATGTTGCTGCCCACATAATAAATATTATAGTCAGATGAATTCTTGGACAATCTCACTTAGGTAATCAGTGAACTTATTTTGCTTCGAGATGAAGGATTTTGGTGATAGAAATAAGAAATAACAGATTACTGGTACACAAAATGATACTAATGAGAAACACTCAATATATGGGATTACATACTTTTAGGACTCCCTCTGTTTTTATCAATTCTGGTTTTCTGAATTCTACTTCATTATTATCATAATTATGATGAGTTACAGTTAATACTTTAAATGTAGCTGAGTGACTTTAAATTTGTAAACTTTCTCTCTTTCAATATGTATATATACTTGTTGCCAAATCTTGTTATTGATGTTTCTATATTGATTGAAATTGACTGATGCATATTGGCAAAATCAACTTCCGGTGTTTTGTAGTTATTGGAAATGTATTTTTAGTCAACTCTTAATATGGATGACATGCCATATATTAATAATGTTTGTTACTTTCATGTAAACAACAAACTATTTTAACTATTTTTTGTTCCAATACTATAAATTGATCAAATTTGGATTCCATTAGGAGAAATGATTTATACTATTCCTATTTTTATTACTGTACATCAATTTCAAATATAGCACCTGATTCAACACTTTTTATGATTTTTTTAATGATTTTTCTAGCTTATTTTGATTTCACACCAAAAAAGTTTACACGAGAA
Organism: Styela plicata; assembly: GCA_963675895.2. Lineage (NCBI taxonomy): Eukaryota > Metazoa > Chordata > Ascidiacea > Stolidobranchia > Styelidae > Styela > Styela plicata. The sequence goes on from OZ023140.1 coordinate 20,875,509, forward strand.
CGGGGAACAAACTTGGATAAAAATCAATTTGTAAAGTCCATTCTGTTTAAAAATCCTAATACTTTATTACGGTATTATTAAAGTTTAATTCATGATTTTTTTTAATCTCAATCATACATTTTAGGTTCGAAGTCTGTCTGTCACGATAGATTCATGTCGGAAGCTGCCAGGTAAAGGGATTCGAACCTACTGTACTCTTGCTCTCAACCAAGTCAATGTTGGACGGACAAAGGTAAAAGCTGACAACGGCCCTGTTTGGAACGAAGAGTTTCATTTCGAGTGAGATATAGCAATATATTATGTGTTTAATAAACTTGTGCAGACTAACAGAATGCTGGTTACTCTTGGGTACAGACACCAGAAGAAAATGATCCATCAGAAAAATATTCAGCAAGATAATACTGCACGATGTATCTCTTGCTAGAAAATGTCTTTTTTTGAACGTCTGATAGCTACCAAACAGTAGAAAAAAGTTCAAAATTATCAATACAGCTATGAAATAGCAGTGTTGATGGTTTTGAAGCTTTTTGGCCCATTCTAAGAAAATGACACGAACATTTTATACACTCAATGAAAACCAAGATTCTGGCACCTTGAACCTGTGTGGTGAGGTTTGAGATTTAAATTAAGTAATATAACTAAATAATGTGTTGCTTTTTATAGTCTTATCGTTATCCAGCCATGTTTTAAATTTTATGGGTATGAAAAAGGTGGAACCCACATTGTGCCATCTAGGCTTGTGAATTGCCCAAACCAATTCCTGAATTTAATAAGCAGCAATTAACTATATTTTGTGGGCGCGATGGTCTAATGGTTAAACATGGTGACATCGCAGGACGAAGATCCCAGGTTTGAGTCCCAGCGAGTCCATCTCGTTAACCGATGCCCACCTCTCAACCCGTGATTGGGTAAGCCGAACAAGAAAAAGGTCATATCTTTCCAGCAATTCTAACCCGGTCCGTCTAAAGGGTGGCTGCTAGTACAGAGCCTTGGTTAGGGTAATCCACTCCAAAAAAAAGGATATAAAAAAATTTTGAAGCAAAGAGGGGGCAGATGGTTTGATCACCATCTAGAGTAAATATTACCCACTTTATTGTAGCAATTCATTTTCTTTGAACATGGCATTTGCTGGTATTCTGTTTTATGTAACCATTCTTGCATCATTGTCGTCACTAGGACCGGGTAATTCGATTTACTGATTTGAATCAATGTGAAGTACGAATTTTCGAATCACACATGAATCGACAATAGGAACAAAACTTAGGAATTATCGGGCAAATTTAATTGTGACTGAGGATAAATTATAATGGTAAAAGCCAAACATAAGAAAATATTCTAATCGGATTCTGATTCTCAAGAATTTGGTTTTGCCCGGCCCTAGTCGACAGTATTTGATTTATCTCAATTGATAATAAGATTTGTGGTTTTAAGTATTTCAGTTTAAATATATAATGGGTTTCAGTTGCTCAATCCGTGCTCATATACGGTGTAAAAGCTGCTTGTCAAACTTGAGAGTAACTCTGTTCTCTGTTAATATGCTTTTGCTATTTCAGTGATATACCACCAGATGTTGACTCAATAAGTGTGAGTGTTCATAATGCCGCTAAAAAGAAACATCCTATCGGTGAAACTACAATTCACTTCAGTAAACTTAGTGCAGGAAGACCAATAGATGAATGGTAAGTTTGTGTGGGAGTTGTGGATGTCCTGGAATGTAGTTAGTTTCTGCTATGAGCTAAGAACAAAAAATTATACACTGTCATGATAGTAATATCGTTCCAAAATAATGCTTGTGAATGTAGATTTAATTGAAATCAACTCACATACATGCAATTTTAGGTACATCCGTTTTCTGTTCGCACTCCAAATCATTATTGAATAATGAAGTTCTCTACATAGTCTGACTGACCTTCCGATATATTTGGCTCTGGCTATTATCGGTTTTAGATTTTTTTACTTATATTTTATGACATCATATCTCATGAGTAACTTGACTTGTTCTTGATTATGTCATTATGATAGCCATCAGTCGCATTTTCCTCTTATAATCGTATTGTCTTCCCAATGTGTGTTCTCCATCTAAAGCGATTGTATGTAACCTTTATATCTTTTTATAGTAATGCTCCTTGCACTATATTGTAGGCATTGTTGTTAGATGGGCGATTTAATTTTAATTGTGAGTTTGTAATTTGGGCTTTTTGGATTAATGATATAAGGCTATGCTGAGAAATATGGTTAAACTAAGCATCAATTCAGTTAATCTTAAATGTTGAAAAATTATTCTATTTTTGTAGGAATTCAAATACCATTTAAACTGTAGAAACTATCAGGGCAACCCCAACTCAATTATTATGTTACTCCATATGAACTTGATCAAAATATTTGGGTTATAGGTACAATCTGATTGCTCCCACGACAGGAACTGCGATGCCAGGATTATTAGGAAGAACAGAATCGTTTTTATCGAATTCATCAGCACCAAGTCAACCCGGTAGTCTCGGATCTGTTCGAGTGAAAGCCAAATTCACTAATGAATTGATAATGCCGGTCGATGAATATATACAACTTAAAAATGTAAGTATTTTTAAATTACAAATATTATTTAGAAACCACAAGCCACAGATGAACGGTGTCATGTCAACGCAATCCATCTGTGGTGATGCATGTTACTTTGACAAATGTCCATGTATAGGACAAACCAGTAAACGTTTAGGCAAAACCTCAACTTGCTTCCTTTGGCCACCATTGCTACGAATTTATCAGGAAAATTTTAACCAAAATATTAGAATTCTTTGTATGAGGGAGAGTTACCATTTTTCTACACTGGAAATAGAATACTGCATTGAGGTTACATCTCCATTCGATTGAATCCCAATTTTTTTTTTTTATTTTCTTATAGAAAGCATAGGATAGTAGGTAGATTAGAAGAAATCAACACTGGGTTACACAGAAAATAAGCAAAAGCAAACTCAGGGAAGCAAAATCCTATAATCCTGTAAATTAGTGAGCTTGTTACTACTCTTTCTATATTCTACCTTCATGTAGGTACTGCTTGATAATATGGACGTGATATTTGCATTAGCTGATACATGTGGTCAAGATCGAAATGCAATTGCAAGTGTCTTGCTGAAGATCTTTCGTGATGAAAGGAGGGTAAACTATTTTTTGCGATTTTTATTACAGGTGATAGTGTAGTCATGGCTGGATAATACAAATTATGATTCGTATCGAGATGTATCTTTTTAAACCATCAACTTTATATATATATTTTTTAAATTTACTGAGGGATAAACCTTACTCTGCCTTTTAAACATGTATGTTTTGTTTGAATGTCCTACTGTCTGTAGGTCTAACGGCTTTTGAATGGTCCTCACTTATTTCCTGTGTATGCTGGTTATAACTTCGTCCAGGGCATTTATCCTTTCATTGCACCTCACCGAAGGTTACTCAAAACGACAGTAAAAATATTTTTTATTTTTAATAGGAAACAGATTTACTCTGTGCTCTCAATGAGAGAGAAATCATGGCCGATGATGCAGAACCTGGAACTTTGTTTCGAGCTACTACTCTCGCATCTACGTTGATGGAGCAATATATGAGATCAACATGTGCAAGTTTTGTTTCTCTCGCATTAAAAGATCTTGTTAAACAAATCACTGAAAGCAAACAATCATGTGAGGTTAGTAGTGCTGGTTAGTCCTTCACAAATTCCTGTTATGTTCTGTTGAAGTACATGAAAAGAAGACTGGCGACTCCGATAATACTTTTGGATAGCAGCGACAAGCAAATTGAAAAGGGGGCAGATGGAGATCCTAAAATACTACTCTTCAAAATTTTTCATGATTAATCACACCTCACTTCACTGACAGACAAATTGATGAATTATGAAAGGGATTTATTATGTCCTCATCTGAACAGCTCGATATACTGGAATTCTCATTAGCATCTCTTTCTCATACTAAACCCAGTAATTTTGCAGGAAAACCTTGATATGTTCAAAGTTTTATGCCTAAAATTTTACATAAATTCGCTATAACACTGACAAAATTTTATGAATCTCTATCCCATCTGTCATTTATGTCCTGATCGATCTGGTAACATTTTCACCATAACATTCTTGTTTAGTTGAATCCAGCCAAACTTCCTGAAGGCAGTGATGTGAACGCAAACAGAGAATGTCTTCTCGATCATCTTCGTGCTGCAATCGCTTCAATCATACAAAGTCAATCCATATTTCCAAAAGAATTACGATATGTATTCGGCCAACAACAACAACTAGTACAACGAAGGTGGAGAAATGATAAAAACGTTAGAACGAGAGTTGTAAGGTGTGTGCATTTTACATTCTCTTTTCACATCATGATTAATTAATCATACATATTTATTAAAGTACTGCTATTTCTTAGATTTAAATCTGTTTTCGAATTTATTCATTAAAGTCTTTTTATATTTTATTACTGAACTTCAACTGTCATTTTCTAGTATCTCGTACCTTTTTAATTCATTATCCAGACAATATAATTTTTACTGAAATAATCTTGAATATTCAAATCAAAAACTTATATTGCACGTCAAAATCATTATAATAATAGACACTTTCTGGAAAATTGTTGCAAGTATCGAAATTTATGTTATTTTCGGAAAATATATCTGTGTTTAATTCATTTCCAGCATTTGTGATAAATTTTGATGAGGTCTATATTAGCTTATAGAGCTTGATTATAACTTTGAATGCATTTGTATTTAGTGTTCTCAACTGCTTTAACGACTTTTGTTGATGATTCCAATTATCTAACCAAGTTTACTACAAAATTGGATTACTCAAACCGCATTTACAATTGTTATATAAATTATTGACAATATACAAACTAAATGGATATTCTTCAAACTAAAATTCTTGTAATATTCATAGTCGTACAGTATCTGAATGTAATATGTCCTGGAATTTTCTGACAATGTATTTTCCCTTTCAGTGGTTTTGTCTTCCTTCGTTTATTATGTCCTGCCATCATCACACCTAAAATGTTCAACATAATATCAGAATCACCTAGTCCTGTTTCTGCTAGAAATCTGCTGCTTGTTGCTAAATCTATACAGGTATTTGTTCATTTATTTAAAAATAAATAATGTGGTTCCTTTTGAATAAAAAGTGTACCTAATTGTTAAACTATAATATAGGCTATTATCAACTCTATTGGACATTGTCACAACCATCGTAAGCAATTGATTTTAATCCCGAAAGTTGGGATCTCAGCGAGATGTCCTACTATTCTCTTGTGCATAATTGCCGCCGAATGATTCAAGGATTCAAACTTGAATCTCTCACTCATGACGACTAATATCATACTCTTCCTCCAATTTTTTCAATTTTCAATTCAATATCCTGTTAGTACCAGCCATTGATATGTGTAATTTTGGGGAACCATTACCAAGCTTTCTAGGGAACTGCAAAGCTTTATTATAAAGTATTCCAGTAGATCAAGTATAACACAAGTTTTTATTTTGTTCAGAATTTAGCAAATCTTATTGAATTTGGAGCAAAAGAGAGCTACATGGGATGCGTTAATTCGTTTCTCATCGAAAATAAAGTAAAAATTGTTCAATTTATTGACGATCTTGGAAACAAAGGAACACAGGTTAGTTATTTGTAATGTTTTGTAATATCAAAAAGTAAAATAAGCTTTTTTCATCATATACAACTTCCGCACTTTGAATGTGTATTGAACTTGGTCTCGGATACAGATCTACCGTAATGCATACATATTAAAAACTTGTAGATTGAATATCTGGAAGACATAGGCCAGACTGGCCGAATGCCAGATACACTGCTTCCCAGACACCCGAATCAAATGGCTGCCATCAGATGAAAGTTTGGCAAATTTGCAAAATTTCAATATAAATATTTTGCTAGAAGATAAAATATCTCTTTTTGAGCCTAGTAGCAACCAAACTACAGAGAAAGGTTCAAAATCATTAATACTGCTATGAAATAGCAGTGTTGACGATTCTGAAGCTTTTCTATCCATCCAAAGAAATGACATGAACATTTCAGACACCCGGAAAAAAAAAACAAGGCTCTATCACCCTGGCATAGACGATAATGAAGTTGATTGTGGATTTGGATATGTAATTTCCTCGTGAACGAACGGAAGATAATTCAAATATTATGATTTCTTTCAAATTCCGTTCAGAGCAAACAGTCAGGCGGGAGTTATGGAAACAAAGTTGATATATCACGAGATCTTGCCCTTCTTCATCATGTTTGTATTGATCATCTGCATGAACTTCAAACTTTATCAACCAAGAAGGTAAAGACATGTTAAGTTTTCTTCAGAAACAACCAATTGTTGCAAGTTTTTTCTAATATACTTTTATTGAAATTCGACATTTCTAAATGCAGAGCTATTAGCAGCCTGTAAATAGGCGAAATAAACTTTTGAGGTTGACAGTTATCCTTCAGGTGGGCCATAGCAAGAGTTTTAGAGGTCATTATGACATGTGAAAATTCTTGACCCTTTATCATATTGAATTTTCCGAGATTAAAACTATGTCTTGGGTGTCCGGTTAGCTTAATCAGGAAAGTGTTGGGAATATGCTTCGATCTGCGCGTCACTAACGTCCTGGGTTTGGATCCCATGGGGGGGGGGGGGGGTTTATGATTATATGCGGGATGTCTGCTGGAGGCCTCGTCTGGTGCATGGTGGTTCACGTAAGCTCATCTTACAGCTTCATGCATAGGAAAAATGAGTAAAATATCAAGCCAAAAACTGTCACCCCCGATTCAGAACTAGTGTCTGCATGATAGGTCATCGTTCACCATATGGTTTAACTGTATTCTTGGCTTTCTATCCCGCAGAATATAACTGAAATCCTATCCTATCCCAGATTTGTTCTCAGTAAGTTTAGAAAATAAAGTACTTAAATAACGTTACATTGGCGACGTACTCTCTTTTTTAGATACCTTTAAATACTTTTATAAACTTTGTCAAGTTTCGTATGCTTTTCTGGTAACTTTATAGCAGGCTTATATTACGATTCGTTTTTTCAGCCTTTTCTTAAAACATTTCTGGGAGTTTTGGAGCTTCTTAATCAACGTCAAGTCAGTTACCTTCAAAAATTAAGAGAAGAGAGATAGAGTTTTTTCGACGTTTTGTCTAGGAAGTAAAAACTACTGAGACCTCGTATCATTCGAAGACGAATAATTCTTCACTAAATAAATATCATGGGATTATAATTTGTGTGTTGTAAAAGCTGGATTAGTTCAAAGCCGCTCTCTTCAATTGATTTTACGTTTTATTTTTCACATATTAATATTGTCTGCATTTTATATGTACCGTACACTTTTTACACATAATAAAATATTTATCTACTTTTTCTGAAAATGTACAGGAATAATATAGCCATAATAATATTATTGGTGTTTCGATTTTGTAACGTCATTGAAATTTCGACTTCTGTATCCTCCATTCCTCGCTGTGCTGTATTTGTTGTACTGTAATTAATACCTGATTCGATATATAATTTGTATCGTTTGAAATAGCTCATACCCAATCAGAAATTCCATTTTGCCAAGCATGAGCCTCAGATGGATCATGCCTTTCAGGCACGGTCCATCTGTGGCTCAAATTCTAGCAAAATAAAATATCAGATTGGGTAAGTGCTCATACATGCAAAAAACCTGGGCATTTTGAATTAAAAATCCAATTATCAAGTAGAGTTTTTTGGACAAGTTTATTTCAAAATTTTTGCGTTCCTACGGCACGCGAATATGTTCTAGCTACACTTTATCAAATTAACCTGAATTTGATTTTTACTCCGAAAACAAGGGACTTACGAAAAAATAGAATGAAAAAAGTTTTTGCACTTTTGTGATTTGAAGCCTTCCGGTACCACTCCTAGTGAATATGCGATCTGTGGGCAAAATTCAAGTCTGTGTTATGTTTACATTATAACATCATATATATTTCATGGAAAACAAGAAAAATTCTCTGTGCCCCCTTCCTCCAAAACAAGATCCTAGTTGCGCCAGTAGGCTGTTCTTGAGAAACAAGGTTATACATAATTTCAAATGCATTGCTGCCTATTTTATTTCCACGCCCATTGATACCAAATAAAATATTAAAGCAAATGTGCAGTGTCGAAAACAATATTCGTCACCTCTTTGATGCAAATATCTCGATTCAACACATTTTTACGTTAATACCAACATTATATGGATTGATATTATATATTGCAAATCAGTTTTACCTCAATAGTGTTATTCTTGATTATTCTTACAATTCTTCCTGAGGCAACGCCCATCGAGCAATAATTTTCAAACAAGCAAGGTCAGATTTTGCCTGTGATTGTTTGGTGACGGATACGAAGATAATTCCAATGATCAAATTTTTACTTTCCATTTTCACAAAGGGAAATTTTCGCAAGGCATCCTCGTGCAGGAATAACTGTACTGTTTAAATTTGAACTGTTTCTTCATGCGATTTTTTTGAGTGTCGGAAACGTTAATTTTATTTTGTTGGGATGAAGAAAAAAGCTTCTAATTCATCAATCATCGGCTATTTCATAGCAGTATTGATGATTTTGAATCTTTTTTACAGCTTTGTCGCTACCAGAGAGTCAGAAAAAATAAATTTTAATCTTCTAGCAATAGATTTATCAGGAAATATTGCCCATAGGCTAAAATCTCTACCGATGGCAACCATTTTAGTCGACATTCTGCCACTTGTGTGCTGTCGACCATTTACAACAGATGCCGCATTTAACGCATCGAATTGATGCAGATCCTAAACGCAACATACTCGAGAGACTAGAACATCAATTTTTCCGGAGTATCATTATCGGAGTAATACTTGTCATAATCAAGTGATTCCCATTTGGAAAAATTTTGTCAAGAATGAGGTGCTGATGGATCGCGTCGATGAGACTGATGAGAGTGGCTTATACTTGACAAAATATCCTTCCTGATTAGGTCAAATGTTACAAGATCTTGGGATCATTATCTTTGGTCTATTTCTAAAAGTATTATGGATGGTTTATTAAAAGGTTCATATGTTGTGAATTTGCCTAATTAACCTTTATGCTTGAAACGAAAATATTTCTTTGTTCAATGGCACAAATTCATATTATATAGAGTTGTTTCGCGAGCATTATAAGAGGAGTGTTGATTCACGTTCATTTATCTTATGTTATTGTAACCATATTTTGCCAATGTCTTTTCATGAATATTATCATTATCGATATAAATACTATTATTATTACTATTCAGATATTAAACTTTTTTTTATTTGTTATTGTATTCTATATTATAATATTCTTTTCCATTCATTCATAAGAGCTCACTACAATACTACATACAGCATAACGTACATTTCATTTTTATTATTTTTTTTGTTTTGGTTATTTTTTATTTCATTTCTTCAATCCGATTCCTTGTGTTTTTTTGTTTACCATGTTCCCATAAAGTGTATTCGAGCTGTTTTGTCGCACTCTCAAATCTCGTTCGATATTTGAAATCCAAATTGAATTTTTTTTTATTCTCACTTCCTATCATGACCCTGATTAAAGTTGTCCTTGATTGCTTACTATTTAGTGTATTTGAGTTGTTTTGTTGCTCTCTCAAATCTCATTCGATATTTTATTTGAAATATAATCTAAATTGAATCTTTCATTTTCACCATCTATCATGACTCTGACTAAAGTTGTCCTCGTAGTTTAGTTTTTGACTATATTTGAAATTCGTTTCGTAAACAGAATAGTTTTTTATCCGAAATTGCTGATATTTGCAGCAAAATCATGTCTTATGTCAATTTTACAGCAAAACCTTTGGGCTTGCATCAACATGATTTCACAGCAAAATGAAATAATTTAAGAATATTCAGAAGTGGAATACTTGACTATTTGAATGAGGACGCCCTAGCCCTGACATTTCTTTATAGAATTTTTTTATTCTCAGGATTATATATAAATAATAGAAAAGTTGTCTGGTATAAGTATTCATTTTCCAATCAGAAAAAAAATGGTGTAAGAGCGTTTTGTCAGGTATGAGTCACTGATGGAACGTGCCAACGAGGCGCGGTCCATCGGAGACTCATGCTTGACAAAAAAATTGACTCGTTTTACAGAACATGCTGAATCTGTTACCGTTTTTGTGTGCTCGACTTGTCTGCGATTATTCAGTAATGGCGAATTACGATCAATGTATCTCTTTCAAGTTAGTGACGGTTAAGCGAAGAAAAAAAGTACTGAAATATATTTTCAGAATTTTTTTGCAGAAAGACACAAAAATATGTCATCCTAATTGCAAAAATTTCGCATTTCCAATACAAGTATAGAAATGTAAAATTAACTAATTCGATTTCTGTAAGATTTTTATTATCCGAATATTGATTTATACTGAAACTATTTTGATGCAGTTGCAATATCTTTTTGTTATGAAAAGAAATTTGTTGTCGACGAATAGGCCTTTTCGGGAAAATAACTTATCAGACGAAGAGTTTAAAAAGGATATAAATTGTTATCTATAAGTCCAAAAATATGTTCAAGTCTGTTGATGATGATTTGTGTTAAATCGTTTTGAAGAACTGATGATGTCTTTTGATAGTTTATTGCTCGGAATTCTTTTATATTTAAAGAAAATGAGGTACTGGAATGTTTTGAATAGGACAACTAACAGAAAACATAATCTTGTTGTTCTACATGTTGGATGTTTGGTTGATGAATATCACAATTTTGATTAAATGAATATTTTTGAGTTTCCAAAATTCTTCATTGCATTTTTTTGTCATTTTGTGTTTTTCATATTAGGACGCTCCATCACCATAATTAGATACATCGATTTTATTTATCTATTGGATAACTGTTCTGACAAGAAACTAGATGCAATTCAAATAATCTATATTAAGTTTTTAACTTTTTTTGCACCTTGGGGGGAAATTTGCATTTGTCAAATTTTAATATATGGTAAAACAACTATTGTTGGTTTGTTGCGAGAGAAATAAAATTGATCATATACAAAATTAATTCATATAAAAATTGCATGAATATCTGATCATCCCAATAAAGATTATTCACTTGATTATTGCGATAGTTAATAAATAGTCACCAAAGTTTTAATCCTGTCCGAATATTTTTTCCGAATCACTCAAATCCGTCCATTTCAATGTCGCTGTCTCTTAGCCCCTGACAAAACACTGTGTAACCATTTGAAACAATATTACATTACAATACAAAAAGCTGCTTTTGGATGGAATTTATGCAGTATTTCATGTGTGATGTTGGGAAGTCATTTTCGATTTTTATGCAATTACCGGTGTTTCACAATGACTCTTATGCTTAATAAAACAAAATTTTTATTTGCTCAACTCCATAAAACTAGAGATTGGGGAATCCTGACAAATTTGTAGTGTGGGTACCGACATGATTAGTGCAACATATTCTGCTGTCCTAATTCTCATTTCTGTGTATTCACATAATTTAGAAAGGTTTTATTTCAATTCATTTCGCATTTATTTTGTTCTGGATGTCTGCATAAATAAAGAGCATAAAAAATGAAATGTTTTCAAAAATCGTAAATCTTCGTTATCATATTAAATTTTGGAAAACTAACATCTCAATGATTTGGCAATAATAGGTCATTTCAATATCATGTTACCAACCTTTGCCATTATTTTCTTTATAAATTGAATTGAATTTATAAATTGAAATTTTCACCGGTCTTTTGTCAATGAGATTAGTTTTATTTTTTTGTTGATGTACTATGTCAGTTTACACCCAATACTATCTAAAATTGCTGTTAATAATTCATTTTCAACATGTTATATTGAGCACGGGCTACTGATGATTTTCAACAAATCGTCTTCTGATCAATAAATACATTTTTTCCTGTTTTTTTTTTTTATTTTGAATTCTGAGCTGTTCTTGCCTTACATGTTGCAAATTTTAATTTATCATGTTCAAACAAAAAATTTGGTTTTTCATCAATTGTTTTTAAGGGTATGTTTGTTCGTTTGTTTTTACTGTGAGGTATTTGTTTCCATGAACATTTATTATTACTTTAATCAGAAAATATATTTACACTCAGCAATATTATTTTCAGTCTTACTTTATGCTTGTATAGGTAAGGGTTCAAGCAATTGCCTGTGATCTTGCAAATTCGACATCGGAAAATTTATATATACCTGTACTGTACAGTGTATTCCTTCAGAGTACTGAGGAAAGTGTGTGGGGAAACTTATGTGTTCGGAGTTTGGTTAAGATTCCTAGTTATTTCAAAACAGTTAAATGATACGAGCAGAAATGGTATTTCAGGACAATTGGGATCCTATAAATATTTAAAGGTCTGACACCCATTTTGACTAAACTGTATTTATAAATTTGTCCCATCCCTAATAAGAGTACATTCACAATGTAGTGATTTGTTCTCTTCATGCAGGTACCATACTGCAACTATGTGGGTCGTACAAAGTCTCTCACTCACTCTGGTTTGCAGGAAAATCATTCCTTTCCAAGTTGTAACCTCCTGGAGTTCATTCGTATGGCATATTCAATTCCCCTTCTATACAACACGTTCTTAATTTAGTTTAAATTTTGCACAAAATCTATGGAAGTGTATCATACAATGGCTTGCTCAAACCAAGTTACACTGCACATAATTTTTTCAATTTCTTCCAATAGAATTCATAGGACAGCTCGCTCTGACCAAATGTAGCTGTAACTGGGACCAGAGTGCACCAGGTCTACCTGCTACAGCAGTATGTATTTGGATTTTTATCTTTGAAAGAAAAACAAACAGGTTCAAGTACGTTCATTCGGTTTACTGCATGAAAAAAAATTTCGCAGCACGGTACAATACAAATAGACAATATTTGAAGATGGTGCAAAAAATTTTGAACTTTTCATTAAACTTTTGCAAAAATACAGTGGTAAAATAAATCGCTGAAAAGTGTTAAGTCCACTAATATTATTAAACTATGGATACACTGGACTGCCTTCACAGGAACAACTTGCAACAGGATAGCATTCCCACAATACCAATTCAATCCAACATAACAAAATCCATGAATTTTGTACGAGTGGTGGGCAGAATATCAGCTACTCAGACACCTGAAGAAAATTTAGCATGTGAAATATTTTACAAATCTTTTGCGAGACAATTAAAATGCCTCTTTTTGAGATGACTGGTAGCAATCATTCACAAAATCATCAATACTGCTATGAAATGCCAGTGTTGTCGGTTTTGAATCTTTTTGTTCATCCGAAGAAAATCGAACTCTAATTTTCAGAGACCTGAAGACAATTGAGATTCTCTCACCTTGGTAAATTCATACCTCGAAAACAATAACAACACAATGCACTGCTAGCAAGAATTAATTTAGATATATATTCTGCATTTTATTTTACACATTTTTGCACCAATGCTTTGACATGTGAATCTATCCAGCTAAATCCATTCTCCAACTGTTGCATTTTTGCCATAACAACTAGTATGAGTGAAAATTCAAAGTCTTGTATGAGAGCTTTAGTAAACAAATAAGAATAGTGACAACAAATAAAACTTTTCGGGATTTTTTTATTAAGATAATAATCAATACAATAGTTGAGGCAAAATTAACTTTTAAAATGTTTTTCGAGGCTTCGGTCAAGATTAGAGTAAAAAATTGGTTCAAGCTTTACAACACTATTTTTAATCAAGTGACTCTTCCACAGACCTTAGCCACGTTCCCAGTTTCTTTCCTGCATTGCAAATATGCGCATAACTGAAAACACTGGATAGCATGATCATTATGAGCGATACTCCTTCAAACATATATCTTGGTGCAAATATCCACCAAACCATCAGATGACGTCTATGGAGACACGTGCATACCATACATCCAACAATCTGTAAAATGTGATAGCATTGACAAATAAGTTTTCAGTAGCTGTGCTATCCAACAAAAGCATTTAACACTGGACAAAATGATAGGGATATAACAGAATGTCAACTGCAAGTAGAAGTGGTAAACCCTAGTGTAGAACTAGTAGAATGTCAGCCACTCTGCTGCTGCTCAAGACACCCAAAAGCTAACAGATAAACAAATAAAAAAAGAATATATAATATATGTATATATATCACGTCTTCGAACATATGACCAAAATTGAATAACAGTATGAAAAAGTTGACCACAAAGGAAGTTATTGATTACAAAAGACACAAAAAATTTCAGACAACTCGAGAAACTAGAATATTGAATTAAAACAGTAGATACTGGGTAAGCTGAAGATTTTTGAATAAAACCTAACTCGCGCTCTTGTTTCTAATCAGTTTGTGCAGTTGAACAAATAGACACCAATACAACCCCAACATATTACCAAAGCCTAACTCTACAGCTAGATTATGCATGAATATTGGTTGCAATGATTTTGCAAAACACTGGTTCAGAACACACATACCTTGGCTATATGAAACCCAAAATTCTTCAGGAAAAGGTCATTGACGACATCAAAAAATTTATCTTGGTCCTTGTAAAACAATAACTCGCTTGTAAATTCCTCTTCATTTTGCTCTTCATAATTAAAATACCATCGACTTTTTGTCCTTGGCCATAACATGAGTAGAGGTAGAGAAACTGAGAAAGAATGTCACAAAACAAAATTCACTTTGATGTGTTGTTAGTAAAAAGGGCATTAATGTTTGATTTATAGAAAAAAATGTCACAAAACAAAACATTTGATGAGAATGTCAGTAAAAAGGAAACCAAATGAATTTAAATATTGAACTTGTGTTGAAAATTGGAGAAAAACACAAACATCAAAATCATAAAATATATAAACAAAATACACACCGGTAGAAAGTATTTGCATACAAAATGTGTTGAGAATTACAAGTACAGCCGGAATGATATTGTTTGAATGACTTCCTTGGAATCCAACGAATGCAGCATCCCACTGGATACTTGATATCGATGCCTGATGGCCAGTAGCAAACCACCAGTATGATGATATCATACCCCAGAGTATAACAGAACTCCAGGGAACATACGAGGTACTGTAAAAGGTTAGCAAGATACATAAAAATTACTGAAAAAAGAAGTAAATTCGAACATCCTATAAAGCGCAAATGCACAATTTAAAAAAAAAAAAAAAACGAGCAATTTTATATTTTAATGCAAAACGAAAAGCCACGAAAATCATTTGTAGTTGGGAAGACTTTTGGAGCAGATATTTTATTATCAGAAGGATTTAGAACGCTAAACTGAATCAAAACTGCAATTTCATTAATTACGAAGTAATGGCATGACTGGCTCTTTTGGTTCCAATCAGTCAACTTTTACAAGACGAAGGAAACAGAAGAGCGAAGATCATACCTAATCAGAAAGGTAATTTCGTTAATCACGAGTCACTAATGGCCCGCACCTCAACAGTGCGATCCAATGTTCGATTAAAATATTTCGCATTCATTAAAAAAGGAGAATCGAGAGTAAAATTCTTTGTATTCAAATTTTCAATAAACAAACCTTTTCTGTTGCATTGTGATTGAATTAATTTCCAGACCAGCAACAGAACATACAATCCACAGTGATAAAGATGTTGATTTGTCCGGCCCAAGTAATAAACAGAATAAAATAACAAAACATAGAAGAAGCGATACAGTGGATGCAGTTAACACAGTGTAAAGACCGAACACAACAGGAGTTGAACTGCCTAAAAAAATATTAACAGTAATAATCAAGAACAGAAAATAATCAAAATCGAAAAGAAAAGAATAACTTATGATTCATGAATCACAAATCGAGTCGAATATTTTGGACAGCCTAAGGATGGCTACTTTATTTGCTTCGCCGCTGAGGGTCACTAATCTGCTATCATGAATAATCAAGTTTTAAGAAAAACCCAACCAATATCAACTAACAAAAGTAAATCAAGAGTAACTTTTTCAAGTATAAAGTCAAAAGTATGCTGAAAGTCAGAAATATTTCACCTGCTGAATCCTGGTTACTCTGTTGGTTCAATTTTGATTTTAAATCATTATATATTTGTGTAATCGTGCTTTTAACATGACTCTCGACATAGTTCCCAAATCTGAAAATAAACGGATATAGATATTAGCAGATTTTACAACAATATATTTAAGAGCAATTTCAAATCTACACTCTACTACTACTCATACATTTGCAGCAAATTCTGTACAAACAGGAAAACAAGCTCACAATAATTTTTCAAAATAGGATAGGGTTTAGATATAGTGAATTAGAAATGCTTACCCATCCGGATATAATATAGTTGTGTAAATCGGATTCATCCAATGTATAATAAAAAAGATTGTGAGAACGATATATACTAGCCGAGGTGAGAAAACAACACACCAACTTGGTAATGTAGCCAGATCCTGGAAAACAAATACGGTACTTCTAAGGTGAATGATGAGAAAGAGTTTATTATACTAATATTATTTACATGTACCGGTATGAACAAAACGAATTTGAATACTTTCGAAAACAAATATATAGTAAAAAAAAACTTGAACTAAGATATATTTCAGAATAGCACATTTTGAACTATAAAACATAATGTATCAGAAAAAAATGTTTCCCGTGAATTTTGAATGTTTTATAAAGAGCAATTGAAATTATGAAATTTTGGTAAGTTTTTTGAATATTATTCCTGAAAAAAGCTTCAAGGATTGCAAACATAACCCAATTTAGATTAACAGTCGAAATTTTATATTCCAAATTATATTTTCAGAATTTACTCGAAACTGTAAAATATTGTCATTGGTCATCCCGGACATGTAGTAGTAATGTCATTTGGAGTGTATCATCATGACACACTATCAAGTAAAAATGCATAATAAATATTCATAAAAAAATGTTAGTTTACAAAGTAGAATCCGAAAAAAAAAAATTTCCCCTTTTTTGTGATATTCCATTTATTTTCTCATTGACGATTTTAATCCCTAGTTCTATATCTAAACGTCTGCTATACTTATATATATATGTATATATATACCGGTATATGTTTTTGATAATTTCAATATACATGAAAAAATATGAAACAGGTGTGAAAAATTTAGAACAGTTTTGATCCATGTAAAAAGTTACTACAAAAATACTGAACATTAAATTAAAAAAAAAAAATTCTGTTACTCTGCAACTGTCCCAACTATACCTTTTGTGGCACCAACAGAAGAATCCAACTGACAACAACGAAACCAGTGGCAATTGGTAGAAATCTTTTGCACATAAATACATTCATTGCAATACTATTCTTAAGATTTCCACTTTTTCTTAAATTCCATGTAAAAAACCAAACAGGTACCAGCCAAACTTACACATGACAAGAGCACTCTGAAAAAAGAGATTCGGTACTACCACCAACATACTAATGCAATATCCATGAATATCTCTATCCGAATAGCTGTGTAATCTAGTTTATCTTGTTTTTACACAATTTATTCATTCAATATTAAAACTAAATATGTGCTCGACATAAATCATGATATTTTTGTCATAAATAAATTTACTTTCCTGACAGTAACAAGTTTTACTATAATCATATTGGTGTCAGGACAGATTCTGTTAGTTTAAAACAGGACTATACAATAAATATATTTCTGATGAAAGCCATTTCTTTGAGGTGTCTTACTGGAGTAGGTAGCTGATATTCTGCGACTCACTGCCAGTCTGAAACAGAGTATGTGAATTAACAAACCTTGTGGTATCGTATCCAGTTGATGATTGATTTTCTTCAGTTGAATCATCGTTGAAACACCAAAATTGTTCTGCTCGGCAATAACGAAAATAAAGAGCTAATCTTGCACTTAATAGTGCTCCAGATGATAAAAGGAGAATATTTACATGATTTTGCCTTATATATGGTGTTTTACTCTGATGAGTTTTTTCATTAGAATGACTCTTAGAGTTTCTTCTCCTATGAACAAGTTTCGAAGAAAATTTCGTTTCGTCTGCACCATTTCCAGTGGTGAAATTATTTGAATTTTTTTCAGTATTTGCATGTTTTGTAGTACCAGTAGTATATTGTCCATATAAAACAGATAGTGTTGAACACATAATCAAAGATAAAACAAAGTACAAAGTTGTAATATCTTCATTCAAAATAAAACTATTTGTTGTGAAAGACACAAAGTACATTATAAGAAGAAATGTTGGAAAAATTTCATCCAACATTTTCCAATTTTTGCATACCTCCCAGACATATTTCACACTAATTCCAGAGCATATGATGAACGCAACGCCACACAGCAACAATGAAAATGCCAGACATGATGTTGAAGATGTTAACACTGATAATAAAGTTGAAACGCAAGTGAGAACAACTATAGCTCCAATTGTTGTTTGGAATATCGTTCCGAAGATTGGTTTAACCACATGCAAATTGAAAGTAAGAAGTATAATGGACAAGGTCAATCCGATGAGCATTGAAAAAACATCAAATTTTGCCCACACTTCACGACACATTTGTCTTGCTGTTTGGATGTAGTTCACTAAGTTTTGTTGTAGATGCTCATCGTTTTCTGCAGAGCTGAACATTCTTTTGAGTTCTTTGAAATCTCTTGTGAGATTACGATGAGTGGTATGAGGTAAACTTCTACTTATATCTTGATATGCATTAATATACGTGTGGACTTGTTTGGCATTTGAGAAAAATACTTCACTCGTTCTCGATTTTCCAGCAGGGGTTTCAGCTGCAACATAAACAAAGAAAAATGAATGCTATCAGGTTATTACGAATGGAAATTGACACAAACAAACAACATATTTTTCAATTGCTATAAAAATGTAAACACCAGGAAATTGAAAAATGAAAGATAATACAGACTGGGCAAGTTAAATGACACAATCCAGTAGTGGTTCACGTCTAAAAAAATAATAGATAAAGAAATCACCCCAAATCCTTTGTCCATTTTTAGATTCATTCTTACTTTTTGTAAAAGAAAATAGGAAAATTTACCTCCAATTTGCAAATCATCTTCTGGAATCATATCACCGATAGCAACACCAAGATTAGCAAAAGGAATAGCGGTGCCAAGTAAAAATGAAATAGTTGGAACAATATCAACCTGTAATACAATACATGTATAGATTGATATATATGTGAAATATATTATATAGTCACATTCTAATGATGTACATTATTAGGACACGTCATGAAGTTTTATAAATCTACTTAATCTGAATTTAAAAATCTATACTGTTTGCACAGAATTTTGGACTTTCTTACTTTGCTTGGACAATTGCCTAATGAGCTAAAATACACTGAATATTTTTTCGTCTTCAACAAAAGAGGTACAATATAGATGTTTCCATAATTGCAAAGTACAGATGTTGCTACTTGTGGGCCTTTTTGATTCAATTCAGCTTAATTTTGATCTCACTCCGATGTTTTTTGTCAAAAATGTGGCCCAGATGGACCGCGCCTTGGCACCGCGTTCCATCAGTGACACAAACTTGACAAAAAATGTTTTGATAGAAATTTTCTGACTTGGGATTTGAGGAAGGCTTTTGTAAAAGAATCATGTTTATGTCGAACTTACAAAGTAAAAATAAGATTAAACATGAATTTCCCTACTGCCCTTGTAATTAACAAGTATTTTTGAACATCAAGCAAATCATGTGATATGAATTATTCTAACGTTGTCCGAAAGTATAAACAATTAGCCTGAGGTTACGTTCAGTCAGAAATCTTGTAAATAATCTACGCTTAATTCAAAAAAACATACACAAAAAATAATGTTTATATTAGGTTAGATTTATAACCTGGTTTACAAGAGGATCCTTTGGTTGAACGGAAGCACATTTTTTGAATTTACCAGCCTGATTATAAGCAAATAATGCAGCATTCACTTCATTGAATGTTTCACCTCCGTGATCACCAGTATGGGTCATTCCTACGAAAGAACAATATTCAAATAGGAAAAGAATTTTTTGATAATTTATACGAGTACCAATATTGTACATACTGCTTCTTTGCAACAATTGCTTTTAGTGAATAAGATGATCGCCCTGGCACACAATAATGTAAAGGTGAATCGAATCAAAAATAGAGATGTCTATATTTGAACAATGCATTGATAAATTTTAAAATCATTATGTTGAAGAATACGACAAAACATGATTTTGCTGCACGATTAATAAAATTCACATAACACTTATTTCTAATGAAAATGACAAATATTTCCCTCTAGATAACATTTCAAGAAGGGTGTTATCAGTTAAATTTATAAGATGTGGATATTGCTGACATGTAACGCCATTTAAAACGAGCTTGGAAATGAATGTGTTAAGTGCTGTGACTTTGAAATGAATGTAAAGACATTTGAAACAATGCATAGCGAAATATCATCCGAGTTCTCTGATTTATCCCCCCCTCTGAGAAACGAGAACAAAAAAAAACTCAGTCTACAACTCACCATGATCTCCCATCACAAGAAGTAATGTGTTATTATCAATAGTTTGCACAACTTCTTCAATTACACTGTTCATTTGTTGAAGTTTTAAAGGCATTTCAGGATGGAAAGGACCATATCTAAAAAGAAGTTAAATGAATAGAATAATAGTGTTCAGTATTTATTCCAAATTAAGTGTTTTGGGCTTATTTGGCTCACGCTTTAATCCAAAAATTGTGCATCAAAACTTTAGTGTATGTCACAGTTGATTAAAATGAAGGATTCACTTGATTAACACTCAAAAGGGTACCGGTTCTTGACAAATAAAGTTACTCGTACTTGTGAAAAAGTATCAATATATACCCTGCTAAATTTCTATCCTTTTGGCTTATTTGGCTCATGCTTTAAGCTAGAAATTGTGCATTAAAACTTAAGCGTATGTCACAGTTGATTATAATGAAGAATTCACATGATTATTACTTAAAAAGGTACTTGTACTTAACAAATGATAAAGTAAAGAAAAATGTAGAGTGAAGAAAAAAATATAAGAATAAGGTACTGGTACTCGGCAAAAAATATCAATATAAAAAACCCTGCTAAATTTCTATACAGTCATTTGTTTGAGTGAGCAA
Source organism: Styela plicata (assembly GCA_963675895.2). Classification (NCBI taxonomy): domain Eukaryota; kingdom Metazoa; phylum Chordata; class Ascidiacea; order Stolidobranchia; family Styelidae; genus Styela; species Styela plicata. The sequence goes on from OZ023140.1 coordinate 20,896,524, forward strand.
CTTAAGAGAATGTAGGTCTGTCGATCCAGTGGAACCCACAGAGCAGTAATTACACATCTACAACATGTCATAGCAAACAGGGTAATACAGAATTGGGCACAGGTGGTGTAGAGTGAAGAACAGAAATATAAAAGTAACAAACCTGTGTCCGCAATGATCTACTCCAAGAAAATGGGCAATCAACAATTGCCAATCTTCAGTCTGTATTTCAGGTATCAAATGTTTGATGACACCATTATCAACAAGATGAAGATCTTTCACATCAAAAGAGGGATAAGGAAACGCTTTATTAAACCTTTTGAAAAAAGATAGAAATATTTCAGGGGACAATACAAGTAATTCAATATAATATATTTGAAATGGTCAAACAGTCAAGTTGCTGCCCAGTGCCCAGTGCCCAAGTACCGTAACCAGTTTTCAACTAATGAAAAGCCTCGCCTCTCAAGACATTATGCTATGTTTAAATGTCTGTTTCAAATGTGAGAGTTAAGGTTGAGCATGTTACCATACAACATAATTTTAAGCAACATCTTAAGATTTTAAATCATGTTATACAATCCTCTATCACTTATTACAACAATTTTGTGAAATATTTTCTGTAAAAAGTAGTCAAACTTTCAATGAGTACGGTTCGAGACTTGAAATAATACCTTCCAGGAAATAAATTCATCCATGTATCATCGCCCATAAATGTGATATTTTTTCCAGATGCAATAAATTGATCCAGGATGTTGTCTTCTGTTATTTCTGAACTCGCAAAATTTTTACTCAGATCAATAAATGTAGGTAGACTTCCCGTTGTTAAACCCTTTATCCTTTGCATGGTAGTTGTTGGTGCATCAGCCCAGAATCTAAAAAAGTATTCTAGATTTAATGGACGAGTTATCTTAGGTGCATCAGCCAATGTAAAAATAAAATTATGAACGACTTGAGATACACAAATTTGATTCACAAATTTGATAATACAAGCAATCACAATGAATCTCTTGGACAGATTGATTCAAGGTATCGAAAAAGGCCCCATATCAGATATTGACATGAGTCACTGATGGATTGCGCCGTCATGCTTAATAAAAGATGTTTTGAGAATATATTTCTGACTGGGCCTGTGTGAAGATCCGACATTATTAAACAATCCTATATAAAACTAATTTTGTATCAATATCATTAATTATAATGACATATGTGGCTAAATTTCATAAAAAAGAAACTTATTAAATAATCGTTGTTTAATAGATTAAATGAGTTGCTCTTGTATAGGTACTACTCAAAAGCAGGACTTTTATAGTACAATAGCTGTGGCAGAGAAAGACTGTACTGCATATACAAATTAATTGACAATTTGGGTCTTCCATTTCTGGTAATTTTAATTAATTTAATTGCAAATTGAATTTTGTACACACCTCCATAGCCTTGCATTTTCACAACCTTTTTTCTGCATAAGTTCATGAAATATTGGCATTTTATTATGAAATATCATTTGCTGAGGTCGATCTTCATCATAACTTGCGAAATCATATCGAAGAGCATCGATAATTAAAATAACCAGTTTATCAAACTTGAAATTTGTATTTTGGCAACTTCCTATAGAAGTATCTTCCAACGGAGAAGTACTGTTCTCACATGGTGATGTTTTTCTATCAATCTCCAATCTCATCAACAAAAAACCTCTTGTAAAGAGAGCAAGAGAGATTGAGAGTAGTAAACAATTCAACCACAAGTTATTCATAACCTACACTATATCTAAAATGCACTTTAAGATTGTATTAATATTTAAAACCAATGGAGGGAAATACTTAAATTAAGATATACCATGGTGATCAACATTTAGCAAATTCATATACCACAACTGAAATGAAGCTGAAAGTAGGCGTGATGTACATGTGAACTGGAACAATACTGGTCTCTTTGCTACTCATACACCAAAAAACACCATTCTCACACTAAAATAACCAAAAAATAAATATATAATATATCGTTTTTTGATTTTCCAAATCAGAGATGATTAAAAAGTTTGTTATATTATGCAGGATTTTACCCTATTCGAAATTTTATTTTGACTTCTCGCGTCTCATCGACGCGTTCCATCAGTGACGCATACTTTCCAAAATATATTTTTACAAAATATTTCTGATAGGGTAAAACAACATCGGATGCTATTTGATAGCAATTTTAAAACACCTTGAAGCATGTGAAGAAAACAGTGTATCTTATTTGAAAATATTCGGCATATCAATTTTACATACAAATTGTAAACTAGTGACAGAATAATCTTGAATATCACAAGAAAGAATTGCACCCAAACAATTTAAGATTAAAGTACATATATATTTAGCTCCTAACAAAAGCTTAATAAAATAGTTAGACAGTAGCCTCAAAGTATGACATATGCTACTGTTATGACATAGACTGTATTATCGGAAATTGAATCGATAAAAAGAATTTAGAAATATAGGACATCATGGTTAGAATTAAATATCTTAAGTTTGTGTTTGATTTTTGTTATATTTGCAATACAAAATTACGTAAGGCAATGGTTTATCAATAATTCTCTAATACTGGTGTTTATTTTGAACCTTTTAACCCTCAATTTGAATTCTGTTAAGTATATTGAACTGTGAACAATGTTCAGATGAAATTTTTCTAAAATCTGTTTCTCGTTTTACAGTTGACCTACACCAATTACATACTACCCCTTTTTGGTAAACATGTTGGGAACACATGGTACAAGTCTCTGGTTTTAGTCCTAGTAAGCCCTGTTCGCCAATCCATAAAGTATACACATCACTTAGCCCAGAGTGTCTCTTGAGAGTGTCATATCTCTGTCTAACTCATCCTAAAGTTACGTCTTTCCATCAACACATGAACCTTGTTCGTCTATAATTGTATAAGACCTTATCAGAGTGGTATTATCAAACCAACAAATCTATTACTTAGGACAAAATCTGAACTGTTGGAATATTAGATATGAGATGTGGCAAATTCCCAGCCAAGAAATTTGACAGCGACTCAAAGTGGAAATATTTTAAGATAAATTATCAAGTTTTAAATAATTAAAATTTCTCATTTTAGCATCTTACAGTAAAAAAAATGTAGGAGTCTCCAAAATTATCAACACTGCTATCCCTCTCATAAAACTGAAGAAAATGGCATTGAAGTTTCAAACACTCGAAAGAAAACAGGGTTCAGGTAAACTGATACCCAGACATTTATTTTAAAACATAATCGGTAAGTGATGCCTTGATGCCGTGGGTGTTGTGTAATGAACTATCTATCCTCTCTTGCACTACTTTTGTTTAAATGATTCCCAGTGCAACCAAAGCCGCAAGTATACTTCAATAAGATGAGGTCGAGAGTTAAACAACCGAAGATTAGAATCTGATTCCACATATTACAAGATTTATGGACTAAGCTTTCACTAAAGCATAGTCTAGCTCAATCAGGTACTGCCATTATCGAGAACACAACTCTTCCCATATTTTTATATTCTTTTATTATTCCAAACTTCAACCACTTTTGATATCTCTGATATATCTTCAGGTGTTATCAAACAACATCCTCCAATCCACTCTATACCTCCGATATCTAACCAACGTGATACAAAATCGGTTAACGTTTCAGAAGTATGATCCTTCACCATTCTATTTGTTCTTTCATTCATAATCAAGTTAGCATTTGGATACGCAATGAATGTTTTATCAGGTTGTATCAAATTTTTAACAGATTTCATAATTGGTCCCACAAGTTTTGGGTGGCAACAATTGACACCGATAGATTTCACTTGTGGACATTGAGACACTTTTGCAAAAGCTTTATTGTAATCATCACCATGATAAGTACTAGATTCATCTTTGCAGGTGAATGTCACCCAAGCCTTTGCTTCAGGAAATTCTCGAAGCAATTCCGTAATTGCAACAACTTCTTTTTCTGCTGGCATAGTCTCGATAGCAATGAAATCAGGTTGTTTAGAGAGCAGAAGACCTAATCTTTCTCTGTGCCAGTTCTTTAAATCATCAACTGACATATTCTCAACATAGTTTCCAGAATATTCTGACATGTCATGCTGACATGCCCCATAGGGGCCAATAGATGCAGCAACATAATATTTTTGCTTTGCACTGTTGCATTCAAGTGACTTTACTTCTTCAATGGCATCTTTCGCTAAATCCACACTCAAGAGCAAAAGTTGTTTCGCTTCTTCCCTTGACACATCACAATATTTCATGAAACCATCAATACTAGCTTGATAAGATGAGGTGATCACAGCATCACTGCCAGCAAGTAGAAATCTTTTGTGAGCTTCTTTGACAGCAGAAGGATTTTTGTGCAAAAACGCTGCACTGAATAAAGGATCATCGGCCAGATCAGCGATACTTTCAGCTTTCTCTAAATCTGTGCCTAGGCCACCATCCAGCACTTTCACAGCAGGCTTGCTTGTTTCTGACATCATCAGTGAAGGCAATCAGACTGCTGCTATGTTCAGTATTCTATACTCTTAAACTGTAAGGTAAATGTTGTTTGCATAACTTCCATTATAAAATATATGAATAAAATGGTGATTCTGAACTGTTGTTCAGTTTGCTGGAGGTGCGGAGGGCTATGATAAAACATAAAATGTCAACAAAAATTGTGAACAAAATACGGGAGAGTGTTGATCACTAACAGTTTCAGAGTATAGGTAGTTACCGTAGTTGCTGAACCAGTAGACTGCGAATATGTTATATTCTGTATTGGCAGATTTTTTACTTTACAGTTTTTACTATCAGTCGAAACGAGCCAATATTATCGGTGACAGATGACTGATGGTTTGAAATGACAAAATTATACCATAAACTAGTGATTGATTTGTATAAAACGATACATGCTTTTTTCGTGGAGTATTTTTTCAACATTAAAATTAGGTGAACAAACGCATACAATTTTACAATTTTACAAATATTACCGGTATACTGCGTAACATTATGAAACTTCAAGATTATGAGCATCCGCCTGAAATGTGGTGAATTGAAACTGAAGTTGTAAAATTTGATACCGTAAGCTGAAGTGAACAGATTCAAAAAAGCACGAAAAGAACTTACACTGTATATTGAGCTTTTTGAATTTGACGTTAGATGTATTGTACGTTAAGAGCCTAATATTTGCACAAATTCATACGCACATGAAACAATTAAACGCTAATGCTGAAATATGGCAAAAATGCATGCACAACACGCCGAAGGAGCGTCTGGTATGTATTTTATATCCCAATAAAAAAATCTGCTTCGTAAAGCCTGAACCATAGATGGCTTGCGCCTATCCTGCGCTTTCAATAAATGCCTCATGAGACTCATACTTGAAAACACACGTATGCGTTGAGATTTGTTGTTTTTCGTTGAAACTATTTATAAAATGTGTCAAAATTTTGAATCAAATAAAAGTTTCAACCATGATACATACTTGAACGAGGTCGCCTGCATAATTCGCGTGCGTATCTGACGAGACGCGAATAAACGATTCACTCGTAAACGCCATATTTTGACCAATTTAGCTAGCTGAAAATTGCAACAATTTGCTATAAAACAAATATTCAAATCATGTAGTTTCGATCAGGATGTTATTAGGATTTAGTTTTGGCAGATTTCGAAAACATTGCTATATTGACATTAATTGAGTGTGTTTTCCTGCATTAAAAATTTTCTTTTCTTTTACCATCTTCTCTGCTCTTTAATTTGCTTTTTCGAATGACTACAAATATGAGTTTACTTTTACCATGAAATGTCACCACTAGACCAGCCGCCGGGAGGTGGTAAATTTGTTTCCCTCTTGCTGCGCACGCTCAGACGTCGCATATTGACTACGATTACGTTTTGACTAATATATTGGCGTGGTATTTCTGGGTCATTGTTGACCCTCAAGATTTTTTTTCTGGAAGAAATGTTTTCTGTAAATCGATGGTGTTGTTGTCTAAAACTGAACGTTATTTTTTAATGTGCACAAAATTCGCACTCCTTTCGGCAGTGAAAAGTGTTATATGACATTACGAGAAAGAAAAGACGCGTTTACCATACTTGTCGGTGCCATTTGGCCACATACAAGGTGAGAAAGCTTTCAGTAAATCGATGTGTGCGAATATGTTTTTTGTTGTCAACGTGGTTTTCTGTAAGCTGATGTCAATACAAATCTAATGATACCCTCGAGGGAAGGGGAGTTGTTATAGAGGTGAAGCACGATCGCAGTGTGATGTTGTTGATTAAAAAAAACCAAAACTCTGCAAATGTGTAAATTAGTTTATGCTTTACAAACGGTACTCTTGAATAAGAATCAGGCATTTTGTTAACAACATAACATGTGCGTTCCAAAGACTAAAATTCGCACAATGGAAGAAAATTACCTAGAATTTGAGGAAAGCAATCGTAGCAATTTTGCGGCAAATGATACCGGTAATCCAAAAATTATACTAAATAGAAACAAAAAGTGGTAGTTGATTTTTAATCGCCCGGGACATATATCAAGTGCTCGTGATTTAACTATGGTGGTTCAGTTTTGTATCGGACGTTTTCCGCTTAGATTTCAGTTGCTGGCGCTACATATTTTAGTAGCTAGCTGTGCTTGGGTGAAAAAACATTACAAAAATAAATTATGGGAACGGTAAAGATGAATTGGGCGCGATTAAAATCTATTGTTTCAAATTATGACAAGATTTTATAAGAAAAATGTGCCCGACAATGTCTTGATTAAATTCATTTTCGACTCTATCCACCACATCTCACAATAAAATATGAGAAAAGAGGTTGCTCGCTTTTTCAAGAGATTCTTACTTTTGGTACATGCTCTAATTTTGGCGCGTAATAATAATTTATTTAATAATAATTTATTTATTTAACCAGCATGTGAAAAATAAACGGCAGAAAAAAATATAGTTAACAAGCAATAATTTACTAATCATCACATGTGGAGGGCATCACAGAGAACCCTTTGTGGGTTTTCGAGCTGTGAAACCAGAGTGCTCAAGGTAGATTAATTAAATATAATTCGAGAGGAACGGGAGTTAGAAATAAATGGGGTTGGAGAAAGAAAGTCGGTGCAATGGACGGAAGTAACTTATTCTGTAAATAAATAACAGTAATTCACAACAAAAAAGGATAATGATTCAAGTACAGAGCCGAACTGAAATAAGTATGACAATCATGCTTTTTATTTTTTTATTTTTTTAGGAATCGAGTATCAATCTGTACGAATTGCTGATGGACAGAAAAAGATTGCTTGCTTTTTAAAGTGATTCTTTCGATAAGAAGAATATTGACACTAAAACAAATTGAATCGGATTCAGCGTTGCATATAAATTTTTCATACAATAATTATTGCAAAAATGCAAGAATACAATGCTGCTACTGTGGAAATATTGATACTGTAATATTGAAATACTGTGGAGATATTTGAAAAAAATATTAAATTCAATTTAGTTTACTGTTTATTTTATTGCATTTTTGGTCAGTTTATTAATGTATCAAATAAGTAGTACTGGTGGTTCAGCCAAAAGTCAAAGAGGAAAAGCTTTTCATATTCGTATATTTAGAGTACTAATAATTTGGATGACATTCCTAGCTTCAACTAAGCAGCTAGGATTCAGCTATACCAAACAGACACTATCAGCTCAGAATGATAACATAGGTAACTTAGCTATACATGCCCACACACAATAACATACATAGTTAAGATAGGCATGTAATTGCAGTTGAAGGCATAAGTTTGTGCATTAATAAGCCAATATAAAAAAATATGAAATCAAGTCAGGATTCACGACTAAAACGGTTTGACTCAGATTCTCCTACCACATAATAAAATTCATATTATAGGTATACACTAACCTAAAATTTCATCATTGCTCATAGCCATCAAGAATATGTTTTTTTAAAAGTCTATTAAATGTAGCAGGAGAGCTATCCTTCAAATCATGTGGAATTTTTTCCCACACCTCAATGCCCTCAAACTTCAAAGATCTTTTTGAAATTAATGAAGTGCATTGAGGTGTAAAATAAACTCTTCTTGCCACACTACGTGTGGAATGAGTATGAACATCTGAAAGTTTAAGGAAATAATTATGAAAAATTGGCGGTAGTAGTAGATTGTTTTCAAATCTAAACATAAATTTTTGCAACTTCACATAGATAAATGTCATTCAATTTAAGCAAATTACTCTGAAGGTAAAGAGAATTAATGCAAAGGCGTTTTGATTCTACAGATAATAAACATCTGAGAATTTTGTTGTGCAGTATATTCAAAGGATAAAGAGTTTGTTTCATTCGCACAACCCCATGCGAGTATTCCATATTTCAATCGAGAGTAAATCAGACTATGATAGAGCATTTTAAGAGTATGAAAATCAACAATATGTCTAAGTTTATAAAGAATACCCAGAGACTGTGACAATTTGCTTGAAATATGATCAACATGACACTTCCAAGATAAATTTTCATCTATTAATACACCAAGATATTTTATGGATTTAGTCCTTTCTATTTTTATTTGTCCAATTTTTAGATGGAAATCAAAGCCATCAATCTGTTGCCTAGATCCAAACAACATGAACTTGGTTTTTGAGTGGTTCAAAGACAGTCTGTTCGATTTTAACCATTGATCAATTTTATCAATTTGTTTATTCATCGATAATTGCAATTCAGTGATGTTAAATGCAGAATCTAAAAGGGCTGTGTCATCAGCAAATAAAGTTGAATCTAGAGAAGATAGAGACGGTAAATCATTTATATATATAAGGAACAGCAATGGGCCAAGTGTACTGCCCTGTGGCACACCACAGGTTATATATTCAAGATTAGAGGAAACATCATTGCTCCCGATGTATTGCTGACGCTGGCTTAAATATGATTGAAATAGTTTAAGAGGTGTACCCCTTATGCCATAATGTGACATTTTATCCAAGAGTATTTCATGGTTAACAGTATCGAAAGCCTTGGCTAAATCCAAGAAAACTGCACACGATAATTGTTTATTGTTAATATTTTCAATAATTTTTTCTTTTAATTTAGTTATTGCTAGTTCAGTGGAATAGTCGTTCCGAAAACCAAACTGGCAGGCACTAAGTGTATTATTTTTTTGAAAGTAAGTGGAAATACGAGAATACAAGAGTTTTTCAAATACCTTAGCAAACTGAGAAAGTAAGGAAATTGGTCTGTAATTATTAGGATCTAGCTTCGATCCCTTTTTGTGTATTGGGATAACTTTTGCAAGCTTTAAAACATTTGGATAAATTCCTTGTTTAAAACAGGCATTTATCATTTTGGTCATAAAGGGTGCTAATATATTTTTTGCAATTTTGATAAGTTTGATAGGAATTCTATCACTTCCTATGGCTTTTTTTTCATCTAGCTTACCAAGAAGATATTCCACCTCTGATAATGTGACATCATGAAGGAAAAATGAATTACAAGAACTAGGGCCAAGTGGAATCACCTTGGTATTACAAGGCACTATTATTGCATCTGCCAATTTACGGCCAACATTAACAAAATGACTATTCAAGGCATTACAAATTTTATAACGATTAGTGATTTTTCTTCCACAAACATCAATACATGTGGGCAAATTTTCACACATGGTATTTTTTCCGATAATTTCCTTAATCTGCTTCCACGTCTTCGCAATATCTTTCTGACATGTTAGGAGCCGGTCTTTATAATATTTTTCTTTAGAAATGTATACTAATTTTCTTAGATAGTTTTTGTACACCAAATACTTCTTAAAATAATTTGAATTTTTATCAAGATAATATTTTTTATACATAATATTTTTTCTTTTCATTGATATGAGAAGACCACGAGTAATCCAGGGTTTCAGTTTCAATTTAGTTTCTTTCTTAGAGAGAATTTTCAGAGGTACATGCCTATCAACAACATCTCTAATAGATTTAATAAATGCATTAAACATATCATCAGCATGATACCTTAAGTTAACTTCACGATTCAGAACTATATTCAAATGTTCAAGATAATTACTCTCATTAAAGGATGAATAATCTCGCTTATAGAACTTGACTGCATGTTTTTTACATGCTAATTGAATTTCAACAAATAGTGGAAAGTGATCTGAAAGATCGTAAGTTATAATGCTGGTGGATGTTGCTACTTGCATATTATTAAAGTAAAAATGATCAATCAATGTTGAAACTGTTTTGTCCTATTCTGGTTGGTCTGTTAATGCCACAAAGAAATCCAGCACTATGAACACTATTTATGTAATTTTTCACTTTCGAATCAAAATCATATTTTTAATATATCAATGTTAAAGTCACCGATAATATATGTACTTGAATTAGAATTGCCAAGATAATTTAAAACTGTTTCCAGTTCATTTTGAAATTCAGAGTATAAATAAGAGGGATGTCTATAAATGATACCAATAATTAATTTTTTCCTTGACAATTTTGAATCATTGCAAGTATCAATTTCGATCCATAAGTTCTCGCAGCCATCAATATTGAAAGAAAGATCAGGCCTTTCTATAGCATGAATGGTATCTAGTACATATACACCAACACCCCCCACAATAGTGGGTGAGTCTTGATGAAAAAAATTATAGCCAGCAATTAATACATTTTCCATATTATGACTCAGTCTAGTTTCCGAAATTGCCAATACTTCTGGGAGATTAGATGTTTTATGAAGTAAATACTCTATCTTGGACTTATTACGTGACAAACTACGTACATTAAAATGTAATATTTGTAAATTTAGATTAGATTTTTTAGCAATTCTATCAATGGCATCTTGTGTGCTAACATAGTCGCTTCCAAGATCCCATTGAGAAACATCAGGTATAGGGGCCAACTTATCATTGTTATTACTTTCAGTACAGTCAGATGAAGAACTTCTATCAACATCAAAGCCAGTAGAAAGATTTTCAGCAATGCACATACGACAGTAGTATGGATCATTACTGTTCCCTAGATGAACAAACTGTTCTTTACTCAAAAACGAACATTTGAGATGTATCCAAAGTTTGCAACTATCACAGTAAATACTATCAGTATTAGAATCAAGGTCAAATGAATCTAAGCAAAATTTGCATCTGTCTTCACCAGATGAATTAGCCATTGATATAGGTTAATAAGCAACAAAAATTTAATATCAAATTTTCGGCATTATTGATTGCCTGCTTACACATGAGACTGTTATTGAATTTTATCCAAGTCTGCTAGACATGAAATTTTGAGAGCGTCCGCACCTTTAGTTTTCCTAACATACACATTACCATGGTAAGTGTAGGCGTATCTATATCCTTTTTCTTTTTTTATTCGTCGAGCCTGATAGAACAGGTCTCTTTGAAGATCACTCAAATTCTCATTTAAAAAAATATCCTTCTCATCATTCAGTTTCATCAAATTTGCCTTTTTCCTATAAATTTCATCTCGTTTGTTTTGTCTACAGAAGCGAACTATTATGCCTGGATTTTCTTCATTTTCTCTAGGCCCCAATCTGTGTGCGGCGGATATATCTTCATTTTTCACAGTGACATTCAGCATTTTTGCAACTTCCTTCACAATGTCTATAACATTTTCATTATCTTTCTGTTTATAGCCATGAATCTCTAAATTAAGTCGTCGCCCATATTGATCCAAATTGTCATGTTTTTTTTCTTGATTGCTTAGTCTTGCATTCAGTATAGTTAATTCAGATTGTAACTTTAGGATTGTGTTATCATTTCCTTTAATTTTTTCTTCCATTTCAGAAATTTGCTTACATGCATCAACATAGTCCTGATTTAAAGACGAATGACTTTGCTTCAAGTCACTCACGTCACGGATAAGAACTTCTTTGTCTATTTGTACTTTACCAACTTGTGATCTTAATTTATCATACTTGACACCAAGTTCATTTATTGCTGCTGTGTTTTCTGTAACAATCCTCTCAATGTTTTTATTTTGTTTGTCAAATTGTTCTTTCATCAGAATTTGCATCTCTTCTCGTATCACTGATACGATTCTCAATTGATAAGTATCGAGCAGGTCCCTCATATCCAGCATTGGTAGTCCAACACCTAAATTAATATTTCCTTGTTCTGATGTCATAGAACTACTGGAAAGAGGACTTTCCTCAAGATTTTTATTGTGGATGCCATCTAGGTGGTCAGCGACAGTGTCATGGAACACACCAGTAGTTTCGATACCATTAGAACCAGAGATATCTTCATCAATATTGTTCTGAAAATTCATAATTAAAAAGGCTAGCACCAGGCCAATACCGTATATGTCCAGCATCAGCAGTTCAATCTTCGAAGTCAGCAGGTTTCATTAAATATATCGATAGCTCTAGATTCAAATTAACTTAACCAAGGTACCTTATAAAACAGCGAATAAGCGTAAGTTGCGCTTGTACACGATTTAGGTTTGTTGCCATCTTAAGTTTGTTGGTTCTTCTTTGCTTTGTGACGATTGGTGCCCAACGTAAGCTATATATCGACGCATGTTTGACTTCTGGGACTCAAATACGGGTACCGGTACACAAATTTCAGTTAGTTACCGTGCAGTGTGTAGGCCAACCTTATTTTATGCGGGTTCACAGTTCCTCACTCACGAACCAATCAGTACCGGTACCTGTATTTTATGTTGCAATTTAACGTTAATTAAGATTTCAGTAAAAAAGCTTTGTCTTGACTAGATGTAATCTTCCAAATTCCCTAGGTACTGCTAACTTTACCCGTACGTTTAACGGTACTGGGTAAGTTACCTGTATAACTGTATAGGATGATTGCCAGTCAATTCTATCATGGTCAGTTCGTATACGAACTACTGTATAAATACAGTAGGTACTGAGTATACTGTATAGGTACCGGTATCGTGTTAAATTTTCCACATATTTTTCCAGGGTACAAATTGATCAATCGCTCTGAGTTTTTTACCTTCTGGTACGAATTGACCGCCACCTGTTTAAGATAGCAGATAGTATAGAGTACGGTAGTCCGGTTCCGTATTCTAACTTAGGAGTTATTCTGACGAGACGCGAATAAACGATACTCGAAAACGCGGATGCCCCCCCAAAAATTGACCAATTTAGCTAGCTGAAAATTGCAACAATTTGCTATAAAACAAATATTCAAATCACGTAGTTTTGATCAGGATGTTATTAGGATTTAGTTTTGGCAGATTTCGAAAACATTGCTATATTGACATGAACTGAGTGTGTTTTCCTGCATTAAAAAGTTTCTTTTCTTTTACCATCTTCTTTGGTTTTTAATTTGCTTTTTCAAATGACTACAAATATGAGTTTACTTTTACCATGAAATGTTACCACAAGACCAGCCGGGAGTTGGTAAATTTGTTAATATTATACGATACCGTGCCGTTCAACCATTTTGATTACAAATTATTCGCAGACATACACAGTACATATTCATTATTAGCAATTCAATCCTTCATGCTTGAATTTTAGAATTTGGAAATTTTAGAATTTTCTACATTTAAAAACACTTAAGAAGGCTTTTCTGCAAACAAAAATGTTTGACTTATAAATGGCATCATACACACGAATTAGATGCAAAAGGGTCAAATAGCAAAAAACTAAAACATAGATACTGGGACGCTTCTTTTCTGATTAAGATGAGCAAATACCGGTAACAATTTTATTCTTATTTTGCATAACCAGTGGCCGACCCAAATTTTTTGCTTAAGTCAAATATTACAATTTTTCATGTAGAACAATATAATTCTCAGTGGCTCAATGATGTAAAATACAATATATAATACCCTAGCTGCCTATTCTGATGCTAAAAGAAAAGAGCCAGATAAAATATGTCGGACCCCTTAGAAAATTTGATGTTTTTCCACAATTTTATCTTTTGCGAAATTAAGAGCGGTCGAAATTTCTCGAGATTTTTTTGTACTAATGGTATATTATGAAAGTCGATATTTTTCCAAGAGCCAAAACTTTTTTTAGGATGGGTTTTTTCTTCTCCCACCCTTACTATTTTGTTATTATTTTTAAATATAACGTACTTCGTTATTTCATGTGTATATATACCCTAACTTAAGATGCTTTCCATGGAAATGTAGAAAAAATTATTCCTGTAGCTTGAAAAACTTCAGGGACTTTTGTGTTATTGTATACAATTGTTTTACAGTTCTGAACAGAATTAATAATGATATGTTTAATAGAAAATGCTTGCAAAATCTGGGAAACTTCATACTTTCTAACGTCCTTTGAGGTTGGAAGGTTGGCCTAAAAGGAACTAACTCAACTACTACTAACTGCGACCCTCGACTATCTGTTTTAACTTCCCTATTTTTTTTTTCGACAAACGGTCCAGTTTTATTCAATTCATCTCCATTCATGATTTTCCAATGTTTGGATTTGTTTTTTCATAACACTTCTAAAAAGTCGTAGGTGGTATTTCGCGCTGTTCAAGATAATCTGTTCGGAATATTCGAATCATAAATTATTTGATTCGGTTTCTGCAACATTTCAAAATCAAGGAAATAATAATTTTAAATTCTCTTCCTGTGAACTTTCATCTAAATTAAAAGCAGAAAAAAGAATGCTTCTGTTTATTACATAATTTCGATTCAGGAAATTTATTCAATTCAATTCTGAAGTCAAAATGTATTCGGTTCTGGCCACCACATCTGCCTCGAGCAGATTCCACTGAATTCAGCTGGTTCAGTTCTGCTCATTTGTATGGAATGATTTTGCTTGTAATACAATTAGTGATTTTACATTATATGTAGCTCTTGCGATGTTTGTGATCATTAGTTATTTTCATTCTGGCTTCTGCCTCTTGACTGACATTGCTTAGAATGAATGAATGAATTGCTTAGAATGAAAAAAAAAGCTTTTGAACCCTGGCATCGTGGCACACATTGTAATGAAATTTGTAGATTTTCTGTAGCTTACCCCCTTACGCAGTGCAATATTGAAAAGAAATGATTTTCTATTGACATGAATTGTGATTCCCTCAATGTACTTTGGATGTTAATTAATAGATAACGGAATTTGTTTTCAATTTTCCCTCCTTTAGTAGCTTTTATTAAATATTATTCTAAATATTCCAATTCTATCTATTATTATTTAGAAAAATGACATTGCCAGATTAGTTACTGAACAGTATCGTGATTACAGTTAAATTAGTCAGTCATGCCATTGCTTGGTAAGACTGTGTTTGATTGCCCTGTTGGGAAAGTTGATCCTGATACGACACTCGATATCTACACTATTCCTTATACTGGAGAATCTTTTACATCAGAAGAGTATCCTTTTACAATGTGATAATTTTGATGCCTATTCATAAAATGTTGTTAATCTGATATTTGTATTGCTATGCTTATCAAATTTGTGTTACGGAGGTGTCTTTCTGCAGAGGTTCAATCAAAATACAAAATCGACTTGAGCCAAGGTCGCAGAATCTTGATTTTCTCTGGGTGTCTGATATGCACATGTCATTTTTTCAGATGATCAGTTTGGTTGCCATCAAACACCCAAAATGAGCCATTTTAGTCTTCTGGAAAAACATTTTTTCAGGAATATCGTCCATATACAAATTTTTCCTTTGATGGCAGCTACCAAATATTCTTCGGGTGTCTTGAGTATCTGACATTCTGTCAGTCTGATTTCAGCCCACATCGGACAAGTTATTAAATTTTACTGTAGGAAATATTAGACTTCAGTCTTGTTAATGTTAAAAATGCATGTATAACAGTGGCTTAGGGGTACACAAAAATTGTTAGAAAGTAAAACTGTTCGTGAAAATTCCATAAGTAATCCATTTACTTCTGCACCAGTAGATAATCAATATATAACTGTTTTGCACACTGCTATTGGCATCTTTATACCTGAGTTTTATACGCACTGGTTTCATTCATTGATTATGTTGTTAAAATTTGAGTTTATAATGTGTTATCTAAACTCTTAGGATATAGGTCTAATTCAGCAATCCTGAGTGGGACCTGAGGGATTTTCTAAGTGTTTATAAGTATAAGTGTATAAGTGTTTTCTATTAAAGTGCTATCGTATTGAAATTGAAATCTGTTCCTTATCACTGTCATTTTTCTTAACCAATATTTTTGTGATAACTCAGACAATATAGAGAAAGACTTCAGATATATGACAGGAAAATATGGACGTGTCAATGTACGGGACATATCAACCTTTCTTATCAGGAAGCTGTGGAATCTGAGAACCGATCAAAAGAAATGTAATACTTGTACCAAATTATTACTTTATTTGTATTTTATTTTGTCAAGCATGAGACACGTATAGATTGCCTCGGCGAGGGGGATAGCGGGAGTGAAACTCGAAGAAAATGTGTTTCATTAGAAAATATT
Organism: Styela plicata; assembly: GCA_963675895.2. NCBI lineage: Eukaryota > Metazoa > Chordata > Ascidiacea > Stolidobranchia > Styelidae > Styela > Styela plicata. Next base: position 20,912,833 of record OZ023140.1, read on the forward strand.
TATACAACGGGCTATATTTTATGTCATAACTGTGTGTAGAAGATTTGAATGTCACTCTTGAGCATCTGGTAATTTATTTTTTTCTATCCAAAGAAAATGAAATGTATATTTCAGACACCCGAAAAAACCACGATTACTAAAACAAAAAATATTTCTGACTATTTTAAGAGTCAATTTTCTATTTCATGTGCTGAATTCATCAACTAGCTTTTTCATGCTTAAATTTGAGTGGGACACACTCAGTTAAATCATCTTTTTATATTACAGCAATGAGTCTGATTACTTGCCCAATTGAAACATTCAATACTTAATACAATTGCTCAGGAGTTTTTTGGGGTTGCAATTTTTTTTTTTTTTTACAGTCACTCTGACCAAGGCCCGAAACAGTGCCTAAAGTATCACCAGCAACTGTACTCTAAACTGAAAACATCCCGAACAGAAGTGAATTACTATGATAAAATGCAGTGAGTGGTAACTGCCCTGGGCAATGGTGAAACCATCTACCTTTTCTTTGCTTCCTTTTAGTCGCTTCTTACGACACGCAGGAAATATGTTCGGACTATTCCAAACCTTGTATCTACAGGGCAGTTAAGTAGGACATTTTTATCAGAATACATCCTTTGCATTTAATATTCTCTATTCTGAATTGACCAGTTAAAATACAAAATGTGTAAAATATACTCGAAAGATCTCACTTGTTTTTTATAAGAGATTCTGCTCGTACAAATGAACGATTATACTATATCTTGTAACTTTATCTCATCTAGGTTGGCAAAGTACTTTCCTGATATTTTTGAAGAACCTGTTCTACAGATTACTCATCATTCATCTGATCTTCTGGATGGGATTGTTAATAAATCTCATAAATTCCTTCGAACTCAACTGTTTGTTAATGAGATGGTTATTTTTGAGGTGAGTACAGAGGTGCAAATAACACGAGAGTATTACTCCTTTCTGTACTCGCTTTGAGTCATTTACGAGATTGTTTTAATAATCGTAAAAATGGGAGTTTTGCTCTTTGTGTTAATAAATTCTCCTATGATCATTTAAAACTTACTTAGAGGCTTCTGATGATAGGAGTTAACATGAAGGTCTTTTATATCAAGCACAGAAATGAAATGAAAATGTTTTTATACACAACTGTCATGATTTGTTTGAGAAATACTCGCTCGCTCTATAGAGTATTGTGTACAGAAATCCTTATTTGCACTCCTGGAGTGTGTTGAATTGTAGAAGGAAATAAACCATAGTATGAACATATGGTTTGCATTGTCCTTTGAGTGTTCCACTATTATACAGATCAACTATGGGCTAATCATTCGATTAGTCAAACGCTTTTCATGAATTTTTGGTCGAAAAAAGGAAAGATGAAATCGCACGAGCCTAACCCTACAATCAAAATGTTCTGCATAAGCCCATGTGAATTGCTAATTTTATAATCACCAAAAAGAACCAATTTTTAGTGAATTATTATGATATGCAGTCTCAAATTTATCCAATGTTCGACTTCCTACCACAGCGCAGGAGCAAAGCTTGCCTTGCAAATTAATAATACTTCAGATCGTCGATCAGCAGAAGCAGATTTTTGTAACATTTCTAGTAATGCTTACATCATATTACTGGACCATGTGTAATGCATTTGACGTGTATTTAAATGAAACAATATAATAAAATTGTAAAAATGCCAACCCGGTTAGAGATAGTCAATGGTGTATCAGTCCTGGTAGTGAATAAAACGGATCAATAGAGTACAAAACATTTTGAGATAACTCTGTGTGACTTGGGTTGTTATTGAGTGTGACTATGTTCCATTATTAAAGTAGCATTTATGTCAATGAAAACCAAATAAAATTCTTTATAACATATTGTCTCGCAATGAATAAATTTTTGAAGTTTCAAAATTAAGTTTAAAAAGTATTTTTACACTTCCTCAACTTGTTTTTTTTTCTATGTAACATTATACTAATATACTGTTTTTTCCCATTTTTAAGTTTTTGATATTTGAAATTATCAGGCCTTGGCTGGGAAGAAACACGATGCAAAAGTGGTGAAAGTTTATACTGATGCAAACGCTGAAGGTACAGGATCACCCTCCAGTGATAAAGAAAACCATACCGCGAAACAATCGCTCATTACTGATATGTTCAATAAAACAGGTTAGAAAACTCTTTGCTTTGTGCTAGTTCTCTATTTGGAAATTATGAATGATTGAATATATAAAAATCTCATTGATGATTTTGAAACTTTTTGTGCAGTTCTCTTATACTGTTAGACATTTATGAAAGAGAAAAATTCAATTTTTGATCAAATGATTTGTCCCAAAATGTGGGCTAAAATTTGTCTTCGACCTAAAGAATTATTGTGTTTCGCCGTAATTTTATTCTCAGCTTTCCTATCCCAATTGACAATAATGATATCTTAATTATTACTATATTTATCTCTGAGAAATAGTATTGATTGTTTTTTTTTCAGAAAAGTCACCAGATCACTCACATAAATCCACTGGCTCATCTTCTGAAGATTCATCAAGTCAAACTTTAGAAATGAGCAGGCTAAAATATGACATTCTATTGACTGATGAAAATAAGGTTTTTATTTATATATTTAAATTTATTAGTTTTGATTTGTATAATAACTGATACTACACTTGCGTTATTGAGTTGTTTTTCTCATATTTGGATGATTACTGTCATCGATGTTGAAGTTACGTTACAAAAGGAAACAAGCTCTTACATGTCTGATGTTCAAAAGGCTTTAGAATTATAGATACGGTACTGCTGGAAGGGACGGTGAAGGGGACACAACTTTTTCTTCTCCAGTACAGTATTGATTGTTGTAATCAAGTTATATTTGTGGCAATCACATACACTTAGTGAAAGTAATGGATGATCAGTTTGCGACAGGAATTTTAACAAATTTCTTGTTGCCAAATTTACTAGTTTGTTTTCCAAACGTTTTGGTGCTACTATTGGGGGATATCTGAATACTTTTGCAATAAAATTATGATAATGTTGTATTTTGCAGCATACCGGTAAATTTTGGTCATAAAATGTCTGGAAACATGATTAGATTCTGCTCTTATTGTTTTGTTCTTTTCCCCGTAGGTTGTACGTGGAGTTCCAGCAAAAACATTGAAGAGTAGTACAAAGCGACCTACGAGGATACATGTAAAACTTTTCATTCGATCTAATGCTTTGCGTCATGAACACAATAAACAGAAAATATGGATAGTTGATAAAGCAATGGTGAGGATAAGATGTACATGTAGAAACATTAAGAGAAGAAATTTTTTTTTTGTAGTAAAATGATATACCAAATAATCTGTCATTGCAAACAGGCATAACACATTTTGCACGGATTTTAACCATCCAAGTATTTAAATTATCCGAAATTTCTTATGATTAAACGCACCTGGAAGGTCACATAGGCCTGAACGGCATGATCCATCAGTAACCTATATACACTGTGCAAAAAGAAGTAGTAGATGGTTTTCCCATCACCAAGGGCAGGTATAACTCACTGCACTTTACCGTTGCAGTCCAGTTTTGTTCGGGATGTTTTCCTCTCAGAATGCAGTTGCTGTTACTACATCTTGTAGTACGGCAGCTCCTCGTCATTAGTTGGTTCCTTTTATGCACTGCTTCAGGTCTTCCCAGAGTTAATTTCAATAAAAGAAATATCACTCAGGGGTGCAAATGACATAAGAGTATGAGAGCCTTACTCTCGTCTTTACTCACACGAAGACCTTTATGACAGACTTTAAATACTCTAATAAATAGCAAATTCTCCATTGATGGGTGTGATCTACATGTTTGAAACTTTGTCTATACAGTTGTTTAAAACTCTGTTGATGGCCTCCAATGCACTGAACTTATGATAAAATTGTTTAATATTGTTTAATATATTTTTTTATATATACCAGCCATGCGACAAATTTGAGGTTGTGGGGGAACCAATGTCATTTTGTACTGAATATATGTTTCACAGATTTTATATGTTCATATTCTATTTGCACAATGAATTCGTGCTAAATACATCACAAAATCACCCTGGTATTGTCCATCAATCATGTACCCATGTTTGATCATATTTTAAAATATTAGTATTATGATCAGTTCTACTGTCCGTTATACAAGAGCCTTGAATGATGCTCCAATCATGCAGACTTTGCAAAAACTCGAAATAAAGGATTATGCTTTCTTAAGACAGCATGTGTGCGGGATGTCAAATAACATTTGATTCAAAATCGCACAATTGTGTTATCGAAGAATATGTTTCGGTATTTATTAGCCGAATTTTTGAATAGAAATAAATTATTTTATTAGCAATGATTTATATTGCTTTAAATATCTTTCCAAAGAATCTAAACATGAAAAATTGGGCGCAAATTACTTAGGTAGGCACAGCCGTGAAATGTAAGTATTTATACAAAACTCTGAAGATTTATTTCTGAATACTAGCGTGTTGAAAAACAACTTATTGTAAGTAATTACTGAACTTATGAAAAATTGTTTAATATATTAAGCACAGCAGTTTAAGTATTTATTTCTGAAGATTTATTTCTGAATACTAGCGTGTTGAAAAACAACTTATTGTTGATGGCCTCCAATGCACTGAACTTATGATAAAATTGTTTAATATTAGGCACAGCAGTGAAATGTAAGTATTTATACAAAACTCTGAAGATTTATTTCTCAATACTAGCGTGTTGAAAAACAGCATATCGTACCCTTGTACGCAAATCCTTATTTGCACTTCTTGTCACTCTGGGTAAACGGAGAATCTCAAAAATTTGCTTTGTTTTTTCAGGTCAAGAAGTACAACCTCGTTGGAAAATATTCTGAAGAATTAGAGAAACAATTTATAAAGAATTCACACGACTCTATCGCGCACAGCGTCTTCATTAATTATAAACCTCGCGCACTTGTAAATGGCCATATATGGCCCATTAAACAACAGACTGGCCATAAAGTCATCATTGGTAGAAAAATTGAAGATTCTGATTCAACAAACTGTAATGCTAACCTAGCGCCAATTTTTTCTCCAAAAGTAAAATTTGATAAAATTTCGTTGTGTGATACACCGAAAACAAATGGTGTTAGCTCCGATAGTATTTCAGAGTTGCGTAAATCGGACAATAAGAATAAATTAACCAATAAAAGAAAATCAAAAGACGGTGGTAAAAGCACACCGAAGAAAATTAAAAAAAAATCTTCCTCTTCAAACATTGTTTTATCAGATGATGATGACGATAAGCCTTTATCGTTATTAAAAGGAGCGGGGTCGAATCTCTCCAAGGCTTCATCTCGGAAAAACACAAGTCCTAAAAAGAAAAGACAAGCAACGTTACTCGAACTTACTAAGAAAAAAGGTGGTATGATGTTGATGACATCTAAAAAATCGCACGCACTTGGTAGCTCGCCATCATCATCTCCAGCTAAGAAACCAAGAGCGCCGAGACAAGCTCCTATTGTTTATATGCTATTGCGATTGAAAAAGTCAAAACCAATTCCAATTGTCAGATACAGAAAACTTATTGTAGAGTGAGTATTTTGCTGCTTTTGTTCACTTCTGCCATTGTTGTTTCACTTATTTATAATTCATATATAATTAGTTGTATGCTTACCAGCATTTGAATTAGTGGTTCAAACTGAACTCTAACATCAAAAATATGAATCCTTGGCTTTTTATATTTGTATGTTACTCACATGTATGGTTTAAACTCTAACAATGATGAAAATTGCAAATATAGCGAAATTTTAACTCAGACTCTAATTATTTAATTCGAACCATGATGCTCACATTTATACATCTGTGTAAAGGAGTCTGAAAATATATGGCTTTTTGTATTTGTTGGACATATTTTCTGATAGATAGCACCGAGCCCATTTATGTGTCTTGCCGCCAATAATTTTTTTATATGATCTTTCTTCATCTTCTCTCCTCTTAGTAGTAGGGTTTGAATTGAATTGAATTATGGGTTCAAATTTCGGTATATTTGCAAATTTGGTTGAAATTGTGTATTAGTCTTTTTTTTATAGCCACTCTTTAGAGTGGATCACCCTGTCTGAGGCCCTGTAACAGCGGCCACTTAAAGACGCGCAGGGTTAAAATTACTGAAGAGATTTGATCTTTTCCTGTTTGGCTTAGCCTACCCAAGTTATTACACCCTGGGTTGAGTGGAGGGCATGGATAAGCGAGTCGGACTCGCCGGGGACTTGGACCTGAGGTCTTCAACCTGTGATGCCAACATCAACCAATAGGTAATCACGCCCACAAATGTTAGTAACACAAAATTAATTTTTGTAATGATTTAAATTTCTATTTCTAGGGTTTATTTTGAGACTTTGTACCCCTAATTTCGAACTCTGACGAGTAGCGTACTCAAGGGTTTGAAATGTATCTATCTATTGCAAAAAACTTGTTAGTAAATGGAAATGTTATTAAAATTATGATTCTCGAAGACTTGTATATAATGTTGGAGAATTGATATTGATTTCACACATCTGTTTTACACGTTCTTCTTTTTCAATTTTTCATAGTGCTGCCAGAATGCTGACAGAGAAACAGAGACAAAATCTTCCTGAACTCGTAAAGCATGATATCTTGGCAAAATGGGAAGTATTGGAACGCAAAAGAAAATGGGATAACATGACGATCGATGAAAGGAAACAATTCAGAGCAGCTGAGAGAGAAGAACGGAATAAAAAGTTTGAAGATATGGACATGGTTGCGAAAGGCAAAGCCAAGTATGAGTTTTTCTATTGTTTATATAATTATAGTTATGGTTCTAGAATATATGGGAATATTTTAACGACGATGCACATAGCTGCACGCTTCGCTAACTTTTATTTCGTTATAACCAGGGATGGCCAAAACCGAATTATTGACTAATTCAAATTAATTCTGAATATCAAATATTGAATACATTCTTAATTCCGCCAGGTTTTGATGAAAAAGAGCATTACAACTATTTTGAGATAAAATACTTATTACGAAATCTAGAAAACTATGAATAAAGTCCACAATTTACCTTGTTTTAAGCAGGTGTATCAATTCCAAGTGCAAAATTGGAGTTTTCAGTTTATACTGTGTGGATTTATGTGATAAAAACGATATAATTTTGTAGGCAACTATTCTAAAATATATCTAAAATCTAGAAGTTGCTATATCAAATATGTTCAATTTTGAATGTATTCAAATATTCAATTCGTTTTGAACATTCCTTATTTTAACCCTCTGGTAACGAAGCTAATCACAAACTTACCCAATCAGACATTTTATTTTGTCGAGCATAAGCCATGGACGAGACACGTCTCATTGAAGTGTTCCATACGTTACTAATACTTCAAAAAAGATGTTTTGACAAAAATCGGTTATGTGCAATATACATATTTTGCATACCGGTATGCTAAAATATGGCTTTATATTTGAAAAAATCCAATTCATTGATGAGATCAAGAGACTTTTCTTTATCAATTAGGTAAAGTTGATAAAATGTTCTCCTGACTTCTTATTTAGTTTCACCTTCTTAAATGATTAAAATCCATCATTATGTTCAACCCAAGATTAGGATTTATGTCAAAAATTACAACATCAAACAATTTATATGTTATCATTTTACTATAAAACTGTTCAATTCTAAATATGCATCAAAGGAAATTAGTTTCATTTTGAGTATTGGTATATCTAATCAGCCGGATATAGATTTATCTTTGCCTGTGATGCATCTGATAATAAATAATATTTTGACTTTCTTCAGACCACTGCCAACATTTGAGCCTGCTGTAATACCAGGAAATCTGCCTAATACAACGTTTGGGGATATTGCTATGGTAACAGAGTTTCTTCACTCGTACAAATCTCTTCTTTATTCATCTTCGCGAGAAGTTAAACTTTCAAATCACTGGGCACTAGCTGAAGCCTTGTCTACAGGAAAGAAAGGGTGGGTATTGGAGGTTTTATAAGAATAATCAAAATAATATTTGCTCCTCAGGCGATCACAGAAGGTGACTTTTGACTCGTTGACAATTTATCAAAGATGAATTCATACTGGTCAAATGTCAACCATACTGCTGGTTATATACGAGAAGAAAATAAGTGTAATCAGAAGACTAGCAGAATATCATGTATCAGGCTCAGATATCCAGATATTGGAAAAAATTTACGCCGAAAATCAATTTTCAGGATATCCTGTTTGCATGGAGTTATGATTGTTAATAGTTATGAAGTCTTTTGATCGACTCTAAGAAACTTCAAAATTCCAAACATTCTGTTAAAAACGAAATTGTGAAATTTTTCAAAAAGATAAATTATTTTATAAAAAAACACAATAGTGTAGTTTCTTTCTGTTTCTGTGTTAATTATAAAACTGGACACAAGACATCAGAATCACGAACATGCCCAAAATAATTTGAATTTGTCGTTGAGTTCTTTAATATGTGCTAGAAATAGTATTAAGTTTACCAGCTCTGGTTTACGCTATGATCAAATTATTTATTTTTTTTTGATGGAATTGTATTCCAAATTTCAGGTCAACTACTAAAAATTACTGGTTTTAGGTCAGTTGAGTAGCACAAACCTGGTGTATGTCAAGTTTTACTACATGAAAATTGGTTTATTTTGTGATTCAACTGAAAAATGAGACTGAATCAAACCTAAATTGATTTAATCAAGAAATTTTGTAATACTAAATATCGAACGACAAGATGTTCAAACATTTTTAATAACCAATAAATTTGAATTTTGTTATTAAAAAAACAACATTTTTTAATACCTTCAAGTTCTAGTAATATTTTCTTCTGAGAAGGAATATCTTCATTTTTTATTTTCATTTTTTAGATACGATTCAATCAGTCACATTATGATACATATTCTTTATGTTTTATTATCTGATGATATTGCAAGAGATTATAAAGAACTTGACTTCAATATTAACAAGGTAATAATACAAAGAAAGTTTTTTTTTAATATCATGCATCAAAACGATACTAACTTGAATTAAAAATTTTATTTTTCTAAAAATCTTGGATTCATTTCTGTCCATTTTTTGTTGTAAAATTTAACATGCTTTTACTTTTTTTGTGCAAAAATTCAAAATAGGCCCACAAACACGTGTATTGTTTTCAGGTGCTTTTGTTCAGCTGTGTATTTTTTATATAATTTTCATTCCGCCAACCAATATTCTGATTTATACTAAGTAAGATCTTATCAGCAGATTTAATGTAAGAAATTTTGTGAATATTGCTGCCTATAATACATAGTTAGCATAAGTTTTGGAAATATTTTGTCAATGCTCTTTGAAAAAACAAATGTTTTGAGCATAATGCTGGATAATTGTCGTTGATATTTTATAATAAAATACCTGTCCCTCTTCATCCCTTTTTCCTCGTATTCCTCGATCCATGTGTGAGAGAAGTCACAAGGATGCATGAATGAGTTTATAATATTGATGGCCTAGTGGTTAGACATGTTGGCATTGCAGGTGGAAGATCTCGGGTTCGGGCCCCGGCGAGCCCGGCTTGCGTATCCATGCCCGCCACTCAACCCAGGGTGTAATAACTTGGGTAGGCTAAGACGAACAGGAAAAGATCATTATCTTTCCAGCAATTGTGACCCTGTCACAATATATTTTTGTTTGTACTTCAATTGATTGATATTCCCAATATTTCAAATCAAATCTTTCTGTATATGATCCTACTTCGAACATATTGAACAAGCCGCAACATATTAAATACCGCTTCCCTTTTCTAGTGATGTCTGGGTTAGTGATGGCGACCTAGTTTTTATAAAAACTAGGTAAAATAAAATAAGTGTATCAGAATACTTGATAAAGTATTACTAAGTAACCTAGTTTCACTTTTAAAACGAGGTATTTCACAGATGAAAAAGTCGGGCGAAATGGGTAATTTGTCCCTTTGCTGTATTGCTACAAATGTACCTATTTTACCTAAAAAATTAATTAGGTAAAACTGCCGATTTGGAAAAATTAACCCAGATAAATATATATCTGTGAAACTACATAGGAAAAAGGGAAAATTTGACCAGCAATTTGTACTTAATGTTTGCAAAAAACATGCTTTGGCTGAAAGATAGCAAAACTTGAAAAATAGTGGAATTTTTAGAAGCTGTTTATGGCAAATTTTATTCAAGTTGAAAAGTTAGCCAAAAATGGTCAATGGCTTGTAAAAAGTATATTTAGCGGGACAAATTAGCGAAAACTGTTTTTCCTGTGTATGTTGAAGTTCTTTGAAAATAAACTCTGTACTGCTGCCTATAATTGCCAACTCTAGTCTGAGTAATAAAGTGGTTATGTTATATTCTTTATTGCTGAATCAAACCAATTTTATATGCTTGGTTCTTTATATTGACAATTCTTTTGTAATTTTAATAACCGATATTCATGTATAACAATTATATATTTTTTTTAAAAAGGTTCCGATTACACCTGAGGTTTGTTCAGAACTTGCCAGGATATGTTTGCGACAACTCGATGATGATTTAGAAGAGGGAAATGAGATGGAGGATGATCCGACTAAATCTACTGGTGCTGGGATCAGTGAGGAGGTTTGTAGTGTTTATTATTCGGGTATTAATTCTTCCACATGATCAGGAGTAGTTTTATATACAATTGTGCGTATTACTGATAGAAAACAGTCTTAGCATTTTCTCAGTGCTACTTTCAGTGCGACTCTTGAAGTCATTTTTGATTCACGCATTTTCATAATCTTGTTGATTACAAGATTATGAAAATACGAGTATCAAAAATTGGAGAACTACTCTATATTGTCACTTGTTTTGCAATGAAAAATGTACCACTGGAATGAAACTTCACTTCTCTGAAATCTGGCGGAAAACTACCGCTGCCAAAATTTACCATCAACCTAGACACACAATCCATTAGTGATCAATAGGTCCTTTCTTTATTTTAAACCCAATCCTGACTGGTTTTTTATTTATTTTGAAATTCACTCTGAACAAGGCTGGAAGCAGTGCTTAAAAGGGACCAACTAATGACGACTTAATAGCAAAGAGCTGCTAAGAAATGTAGTACCAGCAACTGCAATCTAAGCGGAAAACATCCATAATATGGATCCATATTATGGTGAATTGCAGTGAGTGGTATCTGCCTTGGGCGATAGTAAAACCATCTACCACTTATATATTCTACAATCATGATTTCGCTCGAACGATTCATATGAGATTGAAATGGTAGATGGTTCTACCATCACCAGGGCAGATACCCTCACTGCACTTTACCACAGTGGTTCAGTTCCGTTTGGAATGTATTCTTCTTAGCGTGCAGTTGCTGGTACTACAGTTGCTGGTGACTCTTTGCTATTCAGTAGCCATTGGTTTGTTCCTTTTAGACCCTGCCTCGCTCAGAGTGAATTTCAATATAAATAAATAAAATCAAAAACCTGTCCCAAAAATATTCAGCTCAATTGGCCGCTCCAGAAACAATTCACAAATTCTGTTTTTTAAATTGTTGGATTTTTTAATCTCAATTCTTAATTTGTTATTGAAATATCTCAGGCATTTACAAGGTTACTCGAAAACGAAATGTATGAACTGGAAGCTTCTGATCAACTTGAAGTTTTATGTGCGTTGACGTATAGGTTTCTCAACACATATACTGCACAAAATTATCGAGACGAAACCAAGGATAAATTACGGAATGTTTGGAGGAGACTTAATAAAATGAGATGTGAAAATAAACAGGAAAGGGAAGAAGAAAAGAAGAAGCAAAAAGTAGAGGAGGTGAGGAGAGTTAACATGTTATAATTTAATTTAAACAGTATTCAAAATATATAAATGTATGAATGGAAGTGCTGATTTAGATAAATTTACTATTGTTATAAGACAGCTTAACTGAGAACATATACTTAATTTTTCCATGTATATAGTTATATTTTGTTGGGACTAGGGGGTGAAAGCTTTTAGGTTTTTAAATGTTGGATTTAAACAGCCAACCATCTCAATACCGATAATTCCTAAATAAATCCACATTCCCATATGGTTTCTATCAAAATGACACATTTTCCACATTTTTGAATAATTCCTTTTTTGTGAATATTTTTTTATAGCCACTCATTTGAGTGGATCACTGTGAACAAGGCCCTGTACCAACAGCCACTTATAGTGTTTTTGGTTGGCATGGATAAACAAGCCGGACTCACTGGGACTCGAACCTGAAGTCTTCAACCTGCTATGCCAATATGATAACCTCTAGGCCATCTAATATTAATTCCTTTATAGTGTTATTCAGTATCAATTCTAGTATTACGTATAGGTTCGTGTAACGACACAGGTTCAGGAAAATAATATATATATAATATCACATGGGCACTGGTTGGATTTTCAGGTATATACCCTCAATTAGACAGGTACGTATCTGTGAATTTTGAAAAGGGAGTGTTCAAAAATATGATTTTTTGTAATATCCAGTATTGAAAGCGCACAAAACTATTCACGAACTCCCGACCATGGGCAATGATACTTTATGATGAAATAAATGTGCCAAGTATTACATTATGCATAACGTACCTTTTATTATGCTCTGCAAATGGACTTCGGTGACAAGCGAGAACAGGTTAAGCACAAGTCGCAGATGGACCGCTCCTCGGTGGCTAAGCAAAAGTTTTCTGGTCACGATGACCTGCACTGGACGCATCTTCGGTGAAATGTCAGCAAAATTTTAGCTCTTCGAATGATTGTTTATATATGATCCAATCACGAATCCTTGAGAATCATGGGAGAATCATGGTTGGTCCTAGTGATAGCAATTATATCGGAAGTAATGAACTTTTGTCATAGTGTATATGTGTATGTTATATCAAATAGTCTGCTAACACCCTTTTTTGCTTTTTGTTTTTAAAAATGGTTTCGCGATTATCATTTCAGACTTCACCTCAAAAACCCGTAACACCTGGGAAAACGGTTTTACCAGAAACTGAAAAAAATGCAACTGTAAAAAGCCAAGATTTGATAAGCAGGTTCGTATTGCACATTCACTATCTTTATTCTCTATCGACTGCACAATCAAAAATTTCATTTTTTTAAGCACAAGTCACAGATGGACCGTGCCTCAGCAGCGCGATCCATCAGAAACTTATACATGGTAAAACAATTTTGGGTTGTGTATGATAATCTCTCCATAGATATTTAAATTCCTACCCTGTCGGTACCGGCTTTAGAATAGTCCTAACGTATTTCCTGCATGTTGTAATATGTGACTAAAAGGAAGCCTAGAAGTGGTATCTGGTTTACCATTGCCCAGGGCAGATACCATCCACTGCACTTCACCATGGTGGTTCAGTTCTGTTGGGATTTTTGCTGTTTAGAGTGTAGTTGCTGGTACTAGATCTTTTTTTTTTTTTTTTTTTATAGCCACTTCTTTGAGTGGGTCACCCTGTACAAGGCCCTGTAACAACGGCCACTTATAGGCGGACAGGGTTACAATTACTGGAAAGATATGATCTTTTCCTGTTCGCTTGGCCTTTTGAAGTAGCTCTTTGCTATTGAGTGGCTGGTGGTTGATTCCTTCCGGACGCTGCTTATGGCCCTGCTCAGAATGAATTTCAATAAAATATATGCCAAGCATAGGCTAAATTTGTTACATGTATTGGTGACACTATCAATTAATGGTCTGTACTAAAATGTGTTTTGCCTGCTGCTAACTCTTAGTTTTGCGGATTTCTACTTCTTGTATAAGGAAAATTGTTTTGTCCGAATAGGGTGAAAAGAAGAAGAATAGACGCAGCAGAGAGGAGAGAACAAGAAGAAAAGGAGAGAATTAAGTGGGAAGAAGAAAGACAGAAGTTGTTTGAGAAACAAGAAAAGGAAGCTGAGCATATCAAAATTCATAAACAATTACGAGACGCGGAAAACGCAGCTGCTAAAACGTCAAGACTTGATCCACTTGGAACTGACAGACATCATAATAGGTATGAATTCAATATAATTTATTACGGTATTATCATATTGGTATCATGCTTCTCACCCATACCCAAGGTAGAACTACCTGGGTGGACTCTGCTAAATAAGAAAGTTACTGTATATGCATTTCATACCTCGCCCTGAATATCTCTGTGGCCTCTGGTATTAGAGTTGTGTCGTAATTGCTTGTAGGCAAGGCGGGCAAAATTATATGGTAAATATCAACATTTCTGGTTTCTGCAAATTTTCACTTTTTGCATGATGTGTCCTTAAATGATACATGCTTGCGGCAATAATCTAAGGCTCTTGCTCTATTACAATATTTCTTGAAACCAGAATTTAACATAATAATTTAAATCTAATATCAACGCAAACCATTGAAAGACTTGATATAGGGGCAATTTCAAAAACAGTCTTTATAGCTGTATGATACATTCCGATATAGCGTGGATTCAGCCCAACTCTAGCTGGTATCCACCCTGATCCGGTTCATTTTTACCTGATCATGGTGATAGGAATATGTTGTCATGTCATGATTAACATGCTGAACTGCAATGAAATATGTAAAATAAATATTTCATTGCAGTTCAGTATGTTAACAAACCTCATTAACATGACAATATAATAATAGGTTTTCCTCGGTGCTTTAGTTTACTGCAGCTCTATGAATTTCAGTACAATATTTTATATTTGGTATCTTATATAATTTATTTTTAGCTTTGTAGGTACTTGCTTTGGAATAGTCCTAACGTAATTTCTGTGTGTCGTAAGAGGCGACTAAAAGGTAGCAAAGAAGTGGTAGATGGTTTTACCATCGCCTAGGGTAGATTCCACTCACTGTACTTTACCATTAGGGTTCAGTTTCGTTTGGGATGTTTTTAGTTAAGGGTGCAGTTGCTGGTACTACATCTTTTAATAGCTCTTCGCTATGGAGTAGCCTTTTTATTGAGTAGTTCCTTTTAGGCACTGATTCCAGCCCTACTCAGAGTGAGTTTCAATAAAAAAAGACACAAGTAAATCCATCAGTGACTCCATCCAACCAATCGTGTGTAAATCAATGATGACGTTCTTTTTATCAAACAGGTACTGGTTGTTTTCTGACAATACCCCTGGATTGTATATTGAGAAAGGATGGGTGCAAGATTATATCAATTATTCTGCGAGTAAGTTTATTTTTTTATTATATCAATTTTAAAAATTTTTAATTAGAGATTAACTAGATCACAAAAAATTTTTCTGAGTATTTATCATAAACGACGTTTTAGATTAATCAAGCTTAGTAACAATTGCATTTCAAATTTCCAGATAATTGAAATTACTACTTTTGGGCCCTTTTACTGTGAAATTGCAGTGTTTTTTCATAATACAATCCTTTGGTGACTCATATTTGAAGAAATCATGTCAAACTTGAGCTTGATATCAAGAATATGTAACGGTATACAAATTTTACATATGATATGAACTTTTAAAAAATAGCAAAACGATCAGAGATGCATGTCTCCTCATTGTGATATGTAATGAAGACTTTAACCCTATTATAGAAACTGATAATGATACAGATAAACGAATGGAGGATGATATTCCTTTGTCGATGTTGGAATCAAACAATGATACAGGTTTGTTTTTTATCAAATTACAGGGAATTTAGATCATTGTTCAATTATACTTAACACAACATATTCATCCAAATATTTCCATTCTATAAAAACTACAAATGTGATTCTTTTTAATCATTAACGTTATTACATCTGGAAAGGAGAATTTTGACAGTGAGAACACCATTTATGGTGGTGTGTACATATATCTACCTCTCTCTAAAAAATTACTGATTTAGCTCAATGAGTAAACGGGTATAAAAATATTCTCCAATCGTCCTGTGTGGTTTTAATCCTGGAGGGGATGAACATATGGGAAAGGTTTGTTGAACACCAAGCCAACTTATGATGTTTCACAGAATTATTGGTCTGGGCACTGCCACCAACCATGTCTATGCATAGGAATAATCAAATAATCAGTCTAAGGTTAATGGTTAATAGTCAAAAACCTCTTCCCTCTGCATGGGACTAAAAATTATACAACAAGAAGTTGTGATTCTCTATACTTTCAGTTGTATTCTTGGCTTTTTTCTCTTCGGAGACAGGAATCAGATCCTATCTATCATATTAGCGGTACTTTATGTTCAGTGGCATTCTATGATATTTTCATATCTTCCAGGACCAAAAGAAACCACCATTCCTCATGTAGGACAGAACTTATGGTTTGTTGTCAACACAAAAGAAAAACTTGATGAATTAATTGCAAGTCTTTGTTTCGATGGAATTCGAGAACATCAGTTGAAGAAAGTTTTAAAAAAAAGATACAACCATATATTACGGTAAATCATGTTATTTTGCAGAATTTTGAATTTGCAGGGAGTACCAGTGTATTAAATTTTAGTATGGGGATGAATACAGCATTCTCTGGCTTATAATCTGATAAGAAAATATACTGGTTGCTTGAATGTATGTGGAATATGTGTATATGCAGATGTAATAATGTTTTTTTTACAGCTTATACTGATGTGAACATCAAATTTTCAGGTTGGCATACCATACCATTGGGTACCATTGGGTCTTAGACAATATCATTGAAATGTTTAGTCATCTCGTTCATCATACACTTATCCTGATCTCACAGGTCTATTACCAAATATGAGGAGAATCTTCCAAAACCACCAGAACCTGAGGATCCAGAAAAAATTCTTTCTCCACCTCCTGTAACTAGGAAATCTTTGATCGTTAAAGATGCAGAAGAAGATTGTAAAAAATCAATCAAGAAAAGATTAAATACAATAATAAATGATATAAGCAAGGGAGGCTTGTCCAGCATACAGGTAAACTGTTAAATCATTTTTTATATGCAGATTTGCTTTTCTGGACGTAAATATGCAATTTGACCTATTTTCAAAAGTTAATCCGAATTGTTCCAATTTTTCGAAATGCGCGTGATAGCCCTCAGTGCAGCAAAATTATGATTTATGTGAAAATGTTGCTCGAGATGCCATGGAAACACGAAGATTCGTATTCGAACGGTTCCGAATCCAAAAGGCGGATGCGTACGGATCCACCAGATCCAATTACCACACTAATCGTTTTAATCCACAAAGTAGAGAGCTAGCAAGCAAGGAGCAATTTCGTTAAACAAGTGTTAAAACCCATCAGAGGGTATTTAAATTCCCGTTTCTCTAAATTTTAATTCTGATATGTAAGGCAATTAAGTACCTTCGAAACATAATGTTGAAAATATACTATACCAACATATATTTGTGAAGTGGACCTGAATGAACAAAATTTAAATCATCATCGAAAAGCTATTGATGAAATTTCTTGCCACAACAGTTTTTGTTTGAAAAACGGAAAAGTCATAATAACCAACATTCGAATGCGTTAAAAGGTGACTAAAAGGAAGCAGAGAAGTGGTAGATGGTTTTACCGTCCAGGGCAGATATCTATCAGCACTTTACCATGACGGTTCATTTTCATTTGGGATGTTTTCTGTTTAGAGTGCAGTTGCTGGTACTATTGAGTGGCCGTTGGTTGGTTCCCTTTGGGAGCTGCTTGCAGCATTACTTAGAATGAACTTCCATGAAAAAATATAAAATTGCTCCAATAGTGTATTAGCATATGTGTGATGTCATGAGCGAGTAAGGTGACATCTTGAATTTTTTGGATAGCTTGTTTGTCGTTTTGGCACAAGATTAAATGCTGAATGATGGAATTGATTTACGAATAAGATTCGATTTTTTGGATTTGTTTTTACTATTCTGGATAAGTAAATTATTCTAAATTGCCGATTGACATAAAATAATAAGAATTTAATGAAAATTTTAAAACAGCAGAAGGCTATAGACATCCCGATTTATAATTTCATATTATTTCCAGGATGAAGTAGACATATTCATAGCCCGAGTTGAGTCTGCTCAAGAAATTCCTGACTTCAGCACTCTGATGGTTGATATATTCAATGCTATTGATATGAGGTAATCCCGCTCGCAGTCTATCAAACTTTGATGAGTCTACAGTTGAATATCCGTCCATACGTTAGTGGCTCATGCTCGTCAAAAAAAAATTGGAAAAAAGTTGAAAATTTTTTTACCATCGCCAATTTTTATATTTATTTTTGAAACCTTTCCCCTCGTAGATTGGCTTTTTAACATATCTAGTGGTGTGTCATGTAGTCTGTTTAGCTTCCGCTCGCAGAAACAGAAAATCTATTTGAATTTTGAATATCCTTTCAGATTCTTCCGTGAATATATGAGTGGTATTACGGCCAAAAAAAATCAATCGAGAGAGGAATTATTGCCTTATGAGGAGAAAGAAAAATCTGAAAATCCTAAAAAAATTGTAAGTGACTTTCATTTAGTCGTGACCTCATAGATGAGGTCCTGGATAATGCTAAAAAGGATAATGTAGCATTTCACTATGTGGGTGAGGAATGTCGAGATTATGTTACTCATCCTCAGGTGACTCGCGGTTGGGTCACATTGCAATTTAACGAATATAGAAGTCTTAGTATTTGGAATCTTGTCTCAATTTATGGACTACTACACTCATGGCTATAGATGTAGCAGCCTTGTTTTTCTCTATACTTACACAAAAACTGATACCGCATTTCAAAGTATTCAATACTAATATTAACGAGAGGAATTTAGTCAAATGTTCCTAATTGCGTGTACTAAAATGTAGCTTAGCCAATCGAATAGTCCTTGAGCCAAGATCTAAATTTTATTTTCTGACTATGAATCCTTATAAATCTTTGTTAACTCTAGGCCAAAGCTGAGTTGCGAAGAGAGAAATGGTTGAAAGCAGTTGAAAATGCAACACAGTATTCAAGATTATCATTCCTGCTGACAATTCTACATTCCAGTGTCATGTGGGAGATGTATAAATATGTTAGGCCGTAAGTTATTTTCTTGTAAATATTTTTCATTTCAAAAATACTATGTTTGTATTACACTCTTATAAATTTCAGAAAATCATCAAGGTCATCTTCTCGCGTGAAGAATTATGCAGAGATGTTGAAAGGAGGTGAAGATGAGGATGGGGAGGAAGAAGAAGAAGAGGAGGTGGAAGCAGAAGGTGATCTATTAGTTCTTCTCAGTTACAGTGACCACAACGCCTCAGTGGTCATCAGGCTGGTAGCCTTGTTATTCCTGTTTCTGTAAAATCTGTCATGGCATTTTCTCTCATTAAATCTAAAGACAGTTAGCAACACTGCTATGTCTGGTCAATGAAACCACTTCCAAGATTGAGTGATTGCCACTGGTGCAATATATATATGTATATATATGTAATAACCAATTAGGACGACATTCGTGGGTATAAAAATCGAATTACAGGTGGTAAAAGAACAATGTTTTTTTTTTTCCAATGTTTCGAGTACCAATGATGAAGATTTTTTTTATAGACACTGAAATTGATGGCTAAATAAACCATCATTTGCTTATCATCGGTGAATCAATTAGGAGTCACTCTCGTATGTGAAATACACATACTGGTTTAGAAGGATTTTTTGAATGCAAGCTTAAGTTTTTTTGTTTTTTTTTTAAATATAATTTTATACATTTTTGAGGGTCTCATGCAGGGATTCTTCGACTAATATTCACAGTTCAGAGCTTCACTCAATTTTTACGTTATCAACTCTTTTACAGCACGAACTTCAAGCAGGTCAAGGAGATCGGCCCAAAGAAAGAAAACACAAGATTCCAGCGATGAAGAAGAGAAAGGTAATACTGTATATACAAAATGTAATATTCTCTATTGTGATTTTTGTAATCACTACCCATTACTGTCATCATTATACTTGTATTGTGAATCACAGGAGCAGGAACTCGTAGATCGAGAAGAATTATTAAAAGGAAGAAAAATGAGGATTCTAGTGATGATGACGAAGAACAAGATGCAGGTAAGGTTTTCGACTTGCAGCGAATTTTGTACATTTTTTTCAAATTTAGATCGGGTTGTATATTTCAATCACCGATCTGGTTTTAAATGATAAGGCAGTATTTTTTTTAAATGTCTTGCTTTGTGTTATTCTTGTAATAACTCTCATGAATCATTATTTGAAATAATTTGTATACTTATCTAATTCGAATACTCATTTCCAGAGTCCAACAGATATGACTTTGACCAATAACAGTTCCTATATTTCAGTTTTTGATCAATATTTAGCCAATATTACACCGACATTATTTGAAAACTTGTGTCTTGTCGCAGTCAAAAAGAGGGGATTTTGAACAAACTTGTAACAAGAGAGGGAGCCATATAATGAGAAATCCATCAAGATGGTTAAGCCTGGTCAAAACCGAATGATTTATAATCGTAAATTCGGATCATAAATTCCATAAAAATAACAAATATCCCATTTTTTATCATTACAACTTTTCTCCATTGTGAAAATCAAGAAATTTATAGTTTATCGTGTGTTTTAAATTCACACTCCATGTCTAAGAGCAACAATTTCCATATTTTAATGACAAATTATAATCGATTTTGGTCAATCTTTACCAAAATTGATTGTATTTTGTCATTAAAAATGAATCTAGTTTGTTTTGCAAGTTCTTGTTCCTATA
Organism: Styela plicata; assembly: GCA_963675895.2. Taxonomy (NCBI): domain Eukaryota; kingdom Metazoa; phylum Chordata; class Ascidiacea; order Stolidobranchia; family Styelidae; genus Styela; species Styela plicata. The sequence continues at coordinate 20,933,381 of OZ023140.1, forward strand.
AACGATTCATGATTGATTCGAATCACAGAATCAAATTGCCCAGCCCTAGTCATGATACTATGTGCAATGAATTATTTGAAAATAATTTAAAAGAAAATTAATTTTGAAGATGATTTGATGCAAGATTTTTCTGTTTCTGACTTCTGCAGGTAGATCTCCTCGTCGATCAAGTAGGAAAGTAAAACAGAAGAAGGTTGAGTGCAGTGATGAAGAAGAGGAAGAAGAAGATTCTGAGGAAGGGAAAGTAGAGGAAGAAGGAAGTGGCGAAGAGGAAGATAGTGAAGAAGAAGAGGAGGATGATGAAGAACAACAGAGTGAAAATGATGAGGAGGAAAATGAAGATCTTGAAAGATGTTTAACAGTTATCAACAGGCTTCTACAATATAAATGTTCAAATTTGTTCATGTGAGTCTAAATTTATTTTTTCGATTCTCTTGTGTGTGAAAGTACCTGATTTGTGGTTTTGCAGTAAAATACACCCATTACCTTCACATACTATGATAGTGAGCCAGATGTAAGTTACCCTGTCTCTCAGACACTTGAAGAACATCAGAAGAAAATAGGCAAATAGACAATATTTCATGATATTTTTCTTGTCAGGAGATTAAAATACCTCTTGAGAATCTGATAACAACCAAACTGTAAAAAAGAGGTTCAAAATCATCAAAACTGCTATGAAATAGCAGTTTTGATAGTTTTGAAGCTTATATGGTCACTTGCAGAAAATGACATTATAGCTTTGGACACCTGAAACAAAAACAAGATTCTGTCAGTCACCCTTTATCATAATTTCACTTCAAAATAAATCAAATAGTAATCAAATAACGAAATTACTCTCGTTCGGAATTTTAAAATACCTGACTATCTAGATAAGAACTGCATTTATTTTATGATTTCATTGCAAAAAGATTCAATTCAAGAATGACCGAAAAATGAAATTAAATTTAACCGTAATCAGAAATTAGATTTTGAGTGTCCAACTTGAATAATAACAAATGAAACATAATTTATTCCACCGTATGCAATTAAAAGTGTTTAAGATTTTATCTTGTTACAAGATTTATCATGTGTCTTGTCATTCCATCCGATGTGAAATCAATAAGGAACCAGTAAGGTTATAGAAATTGTGCTAACAATGTGGGTTACAGGGGTACCGACCGACATGTAGTGCTCTTTGAAGCATTTCATCTGCCTTTCATTCTTCCCTGGGGATTAACTTGTGTCAATCTCCGGCGGGAATTAAGTTTGGCGGCTATTGTCTGTTCCATCATGCCACTATTGGCTGCATATAAATGCATGAAGAGCCTCAAAACCAACAATGATGGTCATTAAAAGTGTTTTTGCTTTTTGTTTGTTGGAACAAAATCATTTATCAAAAGATGGAAATCTTCTCATTCTTTCTGGCATACATTTGTTTTCAACATTATGATTTTTTATATTCAGATACAGGGTAGAAGAGGAAGATGTACCAGACTACTATGAAATTGTTGAGAATCCGATAAGTTTAATGGATATTAAGGACAAGATCGAGAAAGCAAATGGAAGCGCTGATCGTCCAAACAATTCCAGAACTCGCAGTGCCAATCGTCCTATCGTTCCTCAGAATTACACACCCGACCATCTTCTAGACGACTTTCGACTTTTGGTCGATAATGCAGAAATGTATAATGGAAAGGATTCTTTTGTGTGGAAACAAGCTTCAAAATTAAAATCTGCGTTTTGTCGATGTTTTCTTGATAATTTCCGACACTCTGTCAGATTAATGAAAAAGCTCAAAATATTTGAAAACCCAGGAGATAATTAACTTGCGAGTGTGCGTTTAAAATACATTGACGAACCAAAGAATGGGGAGAGTTTGCATCTGAGCATTGTGCTTGGTTATTATAAAGATGTTTGGCAAAATTTTTTCGAAAAGGGTTGGCAGGAGTCCGATATTCTGCACCTTGGCCGCACTTCTCACTTACGATTCATAGCTTCTATTATTAATGATGGGAAAAGTTATCAGTTTAACAAGTTGGATCATCTGATCAAAAATAAAGCGTAGTGACCTTTCGAACGTCTCGTCATGTTTTATTATTGCTGTTTAAACCTTTTCATTGTTAACCGGGAGCCTGTTAATTTCTTGAATTTGTTGAATTATGATTAGAATATATAATTTGAATTCAAGGTGTTGAATAAATTTTAATTTTATTATTTCAATCGAGGATTTCATTATTTGATTATAAACTAGTCTGAAACAATTTGCCAAGGCATATTTTGTCAAGCATGGGTCACTGATGGAAAATATGTTTGGCAAAAACACCTGAAAGCTGAATTTATTGTGCTGATTTTCTATTTTTTTTTTTTTGTTCAATGAATAAAGCATTTCAACTTTTACACAAAATAGTTTCTATTTTGTTTAATTAATACGTGTAACAACAGATTGTTTTGTTCTTTCTGTGTGACTTTCATTAGTTAGTAAGACATGTTTGGCGAAAAAATGTTTGGGGCATTCGCAGGAGCCTTCATGAATCTGAAAAATATGAATATAATGATGATAAAATGTTGTATTTTTTTTTCACTATTGTAAAAAAATATTTTCATCAAAATTTGTTTTTTTTGCAAAATGACTCAAAAATTTCTTTCGAGATTGTGTCGCGTCTTTTTGAGAGTATGAAACTGTCAATTCCATTTTATTCGACCCTGTCAGTTAATTTATACTACATCTGTTTGACATTGTGTATATTGCATTCCCGTTATACGTTTTTAAAATAAGCATTATTTCTTTTAGGCCAAATCTTGAATGCCAGTTCAAATATGTCTGCGAATGCTGGTTGGTACAAGGAAGTATTGAGCTTTGTCATTTTTTTTCTGCTTAATTTCCAATTCTGCATCCTTCTTTAGTTGCTGAGAAAGGAGAAGTTCGAAAATGTCCTCCTATTTTGGTGGTTTTTCTTGTAGTTAATTTTTCAGTATTGAAACTAATACTGCCAATTTTCTCTTCCCTAGTTTTAATTTTAATATTTTATGCCGATCATTTCATAAAAGATAGTTTTGCAGTGGATGATAACTGATTAATTTTCATCTTTTCCTAGATTCCTAAGGTTCTCAATGAATATTTTTAATCCATCACTCTATGGTACATAATAACACCTGATAATTTGAATCTTCCTTACCTAAATAAGAATTGGAATTTTAGATTAGTTTGTTTTCTATAACCTAAGTTAAAAAGTAGTATGCGAGATCAAAATTTAGCGAATCCATCGGTATTGAACCTTGTATCGAGCTTTATATATGGTGAATTAACCAGAGACCAACGAAAAGTTAAATTGGTTTCTCTAAAGTACAGTGTCTGATCAGAAATTATGTTGGATTTAAAATTATTTTTACTGGGGTCGTGGATAACTCTCAATTCTTGAGTAATAAAGAAACAGGTTTTCTACCAATCGAGTATGGTAATTTGAAAATATAAATTTCTTTTGACTGCGGATAGGTTACGATTGTGCCTTGGTTCCCACCCCATATGTCAGAAGTGCAAATAATATGTACAAGAGTCGAAACTGTAAGGCACCTCCATTATAGTTTGTTGAGATAATATTACATTTCTAGTGATTTTGTAGATTGTGTTGCTTTTTCACATGTGATGTTCTATAATGTTCCTATTGATACTCTTTTGTACGATCTGTTTCAGGTGAAATACACGAAAAAATCTCAGAACTTTGTTGACTATGGGTTATTCATTCCATGCTCACACTAAACAAAGATAGTAGTAAGCTAATGAAATTAAGACATCTCACGTAGCGTTCACAAAGTTTTAAAGTTCAAATCCTAAATATCCCTCCCGACAATGGGTTTTAATTACTTGTTTGAAAATCCATTTAGATAGAATCAGCCATGTTAATTGCCAACCCAACGCAGTGGTCTTCGTAATCCTTGTTTATATGATAAAGGCCGCAATACACACTTCCGTTGGTTGCGTTTTTTCTGAGTTTTTGTAGGCATACGTTTACGCAAAGCAATGCAGACGTGGGTTGCCATTTTTGTTTTGTTACTCGAAAGAAACGCAATGTTAACGCTGGTTTAACTTTACTTGTATTGTGGCCAAAGAGCTGCCGTGCCGTTTTTTCATTCATTATGAGTATAGTGCAAGCGGAGACATGACATGTTACAAATGTATATAAGTTATAGGTATACAAAGTAGAAAGGTATACACGCATACCCTGTCAGTAATATTTTGCCCAAACATCTACATTTTGTTAAGTATGGAACGTGGCGCTTATGCACGGTCCATCTGTGATACATGTTTGAAAAATTAAATTTTTTGATTGGAGACGATTTAGGATCGATTTGAGCATTGCTATAATTGAAATTAAGTTTCAATAATCATTTTGAATGAATTAAGTTGGCACGAAAAAGTGTGATTGTACTGAATAGAATGAATGCCGCACTCATGTCAACATAAAATGATCCCTGTAATATCGGTTCTGCGTTGTTAAGCTCCTTGTGTGGTATCTTTACGCTAATCAATTAGGGGTGTAAGCAACCTTTGGCTCAACTTGATATCATCTGTCGTTTCAAGTTTGATTCCATATGTTGTTTCAAAATGGTGGAACCGAAAAACCTATGTGACACTGATAAAAACGTCAGGAGTAATTTAATTTGGGCGTGTACTGTAGAATACATTTTGCCAGATTAAAGAATACCGATGGTTTGTGTCAGATTAGCGTTAAACAGGGAATATTTTGCCCGAAAACTAATTTCCGTATTCTCATTTGACAGCTCGCTTTAATTCAGCAGAAATAATAGTACGATAAACTGTGTGCCAAATTGTTCACCTATCATTACGCTCGTCACTTTCGCGAGGCTCGAATTTCTAAAATTACCAGCATTTGTATCGGCAGTGCCATCAAAAACTATTATTCCAATTTCCCAACAGAAATCAATAACTCAAAGATGACGCATTTGTAAATTACTTCAGAGTAAATTCGTCGACGTATCGGATTTTGTGTTTATTTTGCTTTCAGGCTGTGATTTATTCACTATTTCACTTTGATTTCTACAAACAAATTTTTTCCGTTTTCGGCTAGATAACAAGATAACTAACATCATTTTTGAAATTGGACGCAAAATATATAAAATTGGTTGTCTCTGAGCAATGTCTATCACCATTTACAGTTTAACAATCGGATCGAAAAAATAGCATTTCATCAAGCATGAGCCAAAGATAAACCGCGCCTCGACGGCGGGATCCATCGTTGACTCTGCTTAACAACGGACTGAAATTCCAAACCTTTGCCTGACATTCGGGTATAAATATTTTTCGAAACGGGTTCGCTTTAATCAGGAAACATAATTTGTTAAACCCTATTAGTCGAATCTCTATTCATTTCCCACTAGCGTAAAGAAAAAGTCAATTTAGCTTTAACGCCAAGACCACAACAGGAACCTCGCGTGTTTTAGTAGTGTCGTATTCAAGTAATCCATCTCCCCTCTTTGATATGTATTGACGAAAAGCAAACCGTGTGGCATCTATACAAAGTCAAACCGGGTCTCGCAACGCTGTTATCGAAACCCTGTCAAACCCCACAAAAGCTATCAAAATGGGACGCGGTGTGGCGGGCCTTTGTAGTCACGTGGATTCTTCAAAGACGCCGCACTCTGGATTCTTTCCACTTTGCCTTTTTCGTCATCACTCTCACAAATAATTCGTTCGCACGCTTGATCACGCGCAGCACACTCAATACGTTTGTTTGAACGCAGGCACCAAATAGATCTCGTATCAGATCAAAGTATTTTGTCATCAAATTGTGTGTTCGTGGTTGCGCGAGTACCTGAGCGGATTTGTGTGTACTTTGCCGTTCAGGCCATGTTTTTGATTCGCACTTGAGGTCGTGAGTTGTGTTTTTTTGGCGAGAATGTTCGGTGAGGGTATATTCAGTATTGATATTATATTTACGAAGGCCTATATTATTAATCTAGTTATATGTAGCGAGCTGAGCTGTTAGTTATAACAATCTAACTTGACTATCAGTGTGATTTTATTCCGTTGTAAACTTTTGTCAAATAAGTTAGACCTACTGCCTATCATAACTTGCAGCTTAGTAAAATTGTTTTAAAAAATTACGGTATGTTACCGGTATTTGGTATTTGAATAGATGATTGGTCGACCTATGGAAGGCATGGTAAGCAGGTTAAAAAAAGGGAATGGAGACTGTGCCATAAATAAAATGGATCTGGCAAAGTAATCTTCCATTATATTTAAGCCTCGAACTTCAACATACAGACATAGCTCACCAGCCTACTACATTGACAGATTAAGACTTTATTACCAGATGACAAATTAGGCTAAATCCTTTTTTGCTTGTTACTGTAGCTAAGCAGAATGGTTTTCTTGTTATGCCAGACCAAAAAATTAACAAGACAAGGGTGCAAGTACCATGAGATTGTGAGGGCTTTAATCTCGTACTCATGTGAAGACCTTTACTAGAGTATTCAAATACTCTCGTAAATGATAAATGTTTGAAAATATGAGAATTATATATTCTGATATATTCTGACTCCTTATCAATTATTTGCTATATATGTGGATTACAATGTCATGTTCTATCGTTTGATTGTACCAGATCCAACCCAATACTTACAGAGCTATAGAAGTCTTTGTGGGCTTCATTCTCTCTTTGAACTGTACACATTCACTTTTTTATTTTATTATATATATACTATATAGATTTGCAAATTTGTTGCAATTTTCAAGATCCCAATTTTTTATATTCTCTTGGAGGGCATACTATAGTACCGGTACCGTAGGTAGGAAGAAAGTAAGAAGTCAGCAAAAAAAATATCAAGCATTCTGTCTCATGGCTTCATAATAGCTTATCTAGTCCCAAGTCTCTTATCTACTAGATAGCCCCATTGCTCTCAGCCTACCGTATATCATGCGTTGTTTTTCGAGTTGAGATGCAACAGTTACAGTTAGAGATGGACAAAATCGTATATCTTCGGTTTCAGGATCGAATCGGGAGTCGTATAGTGAACAAAAAGATATCTTTTGATCAGCTTATAATTACATGAAAATTCAAACTTAGTTATGAAAAATATTTTAAATTATCATTTTGTTGATTTCGAATTTTTGCAGAAGTCTAGTCAAATAGTTTATGATTCAAATATTTTGGACAGCCCTAGTTGCAGTACTTGTATAATGTTGTGTTGCAATCAGCAATGGGGAGTTAAGTTTAGTACCGTATTTCCGAATGTCATCAATATAAGAACTGGCAGAATATTCCCCTTTTAAATACGCTAGTGAATACCAATCAAATTGGCGTGGTGAGCGACTTGTATATTATACTTTAAATAAGTTGACAGCTCACGCTATTTACAAATAAATATATCATCTATTCATGGTTATTTTAGTTCACTATTTATAATCTGTGAGGAAGAAACAAAATGTTTAAGATTGTATATTGGATATTTTATTATGCAAATTTTGTACGATTTTGTTGAAGAAGATGCATGGTAGATGGTTATTGATTATTATGCTTCATATACTGGCTGTTATCGTAAGCTCGGATGGTAGAGATGCATTTCTGGAAATAATATTGTATGAGATTAATCAGGATAGTGGAAGATATACTACTCATAAAACTGACATCACAGGAGAATTTTCTAATGCAGGATCTTCAAATCCAGCTGAAGGAGATATAATACAAGTAATGTTATCTTCTGCTGGTATAAACCTTTAAAAAGGAAAAGAGATTTTGATCGAAAGTTTAATTTTACCCACCCTTGAGTGATACGAGTTTGATGAAAGTTAAATTTATGTTTGAAATATTCATTTTGAATAGTCTCAATTTTTTAAATCGCTGTAGCAATTTAATCAGATAATCATTATTTGACAAATGGTTGAATATTTTGAACAGCTTTAATGACAGTTCACAGAATCATATCGGAAGTAAATTGATCATATAGTAAGCATACTCGTGAACGAATATAACTCTTGTTTTAGCCCATTTTTTTCACAGTTGGTGAGTGTATTTCGACTGAATTTCCTTTATTGTTTTCAGATGCATCCTTTCAGTTTATGCAGTGATTCGGATGAAGATGAAACATTTGCTTATGGTTGGGTTGGTGTTGTCAAACTGACATACGGAATTATCGATCCATGTCGTTCTTTGATAGAAAAGGTGAGTTCCAGTATACCTTATCATTTTTATCTTCGTATGAAATTGTCAATTTGGTTGTCTGTTGTTCGTTTGTTTACTGTCAATTTTTTACTTTTTGGGATTTTTTATTGCTCTCACTCAATCATACTTGTAAAAATACATTTGGATCTTGTTTTGAGTTGTAAATTTTTTCAAGACCTAGGTTTTCTGTAACTACCCAGAGGAGTGTGAAAAGCAGAAGACAAGCTAACTTTCTGACCTTTGTAACATAATACCTTATTTTCATATTCCTTGTTAAAACTTAACATTTCATTTGAAAATGTAATTTTTAACACTATTGGAGAATATTTGTGGATAATGCGTTTTTTTGAACTATGATGCAAAATATATTTTGATACAAGTGTTCGCATGATTCTGAGACATTTTGTGTTATCTGGCCTGCCTTGCCACATAATAAGTCTGGGTCAACCTAGTAGAAAATTGGAATATCACTGGTATTGTTTGACAACTTGGCCTGTAAATTGTTTATAAATTTTGATAAAATCTTCGGGAGTGTTCTTTGTGTATTAACCTGTCATCTGCACTATCTCACATTGATCTTTTTCCAATTAGGCAAAGACAGCGGTGGATAAAGGAGCGACTGCTGTTATATTTGATGTTTCTGACCACCCAGATGCCTTCAGACAGGTTTGTTGTGTTATTTTTCTCTACTATTGTTGTTGTCAAATCATTTTTCATGAGGGAATCTTAGTGATGGGTTAATTGAAAATTATCTCAGTTTGGTTCCCAAATTGTAGAGATACTCCTTACAGTATAACATTCAACTTTGTTAACGAAATTGAGATTGATATTACAATTGATGTAGGTTTATTGATGATGAAATAGAGATATTCTTGTCCAAATAATATATCCCTGTTACTGTTTTTTCTAAAATATTGTTTTATTATTTTTGTTGTACTAGAATCGTGGTTTATGCCAACCCAATCAGAAATTTTATTTGATCAAGCTTGAGTCACAGATGGACCGCACCTCAAAGGCGTGGTATAGTTACTTACTACTTCTGTATTTTTACACAGCTGAACAGAGACTCTACTGCTATGTTGAATAGACCTGTTGTTTTGGTCGAAGGAAATGAAGCGATGGAATTAATGAAATTAATTGAGAATAAACAGATTGCAAGAGCCAGGATAAAGAAAAGTTTGCCTATTGAGGTTTGTATTGTACAATCAGGAATTGTGCAGTTGTCTGCTTTAATATATCTGACCTAGACTGCTAAAATATTTTACTACATTCAGGATGCACCGGGAAATCATTTTTTTGATATGGGAATATTCATGGCAAGCTTGATATTGATCATCATCGTCTCACTTGTTATTGTGGCAAAGGTATGAATTGCTCTTTTTTTCATTTCCAATCTTTGATGTGACAAAAAATAAATCTTCACAATATAGGGATGTCCTTCACTGAATAATTGGGTTTTTCAAAACTTGGTCATTGTTACTAAAATCATTCTGCAAAAAATTTATAATACACGCTAAATCAATAGAAATTTGGATTTTTCGTCATTTTATTGTCATAAAAAAGCAAGTTATATAGTCAATTTTTTTATCATACAGTGTTTGACATATTATCACAATTAAGATTGCCACTTAGATTCAAGATATCAACAGAATGAAAATTTCGCCAGCTTATCATAAACATATTTTTTGTTAGTTTCCAAATTGGAATTAGATTCGGAAAGATTCAATTCAAAAAAATGTGGTTCAAGATTCGACTTTAAATAAACGTATCTGTGTCCATCGGAAAACTTATTTTGACAAACATGTGGCACAGATCCGCATCTCAACCACACAATCCATCAGTGACCCATACTTACGAAAGATGTTTTGATAAAAAAATTCGATTGGGTAAGTGGCAACCTTAATGACAATATTGCTGAACATTGAGTTGGTTGTACTAAATATACTAATATGCCTTGAATATTTTCAAATTAGTATACCGAAAATACTTGCTCATTTTGGTTTTATTTTTTTCACAGATAAGATGCTGGAGACGTCAAACACAGGTGAGCTATATTTCTCTGTATTAGCTTTGAACTTGAAAAGTTAAATTCAACATGATACGCAATATTGAACTTACAAGGCTAGTGAACAAAGTTACTACGAAATTTTTAATGGAAAAGGAAATATTGTAATACTTTTGAAGAAAATATTTGAAACCATGCCTATTTATGATAATGATTGCATTTTCAAATTCCAGTTAGACTTGCAAGTTTTATCATAATACAAAATCCACAATACCATGTTCTTCAATGCTGTCAGAAAACAACAGAACACACAATTTTAGTGTTGTAAGAGGATGTTAAATTGTAGAGCTTATAATGCAGTACTAGAAAAAAATTTCTTATTTCAGATAACATTACAAGATCTAGCTCTAGAAGCTTTGCAACATATGAAAACAAGAAAATACAGAAAACATAAGTCACCTGGCGATGTTGAAAACATAAAAAGTAGTGAAAATATAGATAGATTCAGTGAATGTTCATCTGGATCAATGTGTGCAATATGCTTAGAGGAATTCACAGGATGGGCAGGTTTGTATAAAAATGTTATTGGTCAATGACAAATATCTTAACTTTGTAATGAATTTTTTTGGATTTGATAATATTGTTATATTTTCCAATATTACAGGAGTTGAGAGTTGTACCATGCCAACATGAGTTTCACAAACGATGTGTTGATCCTTGGTTGAAACAAAAGTGGACTTGTCCTCTTTGTAACAGGAATTTTCTCAGTAAGTCTCCGATTCATATTTTTTAAGTCTTGAAAACCTATAGACCAGGGTTGTAGAATCTTGTTTTTCTTCGGGTGTGTGATGTATTGATGTCATTTTTTTCAGATGGATTAAAAACTTCAAAACCACCAACACTAGTATTCCATAGCAGCAGTGTTCATGATTTTGAACCTTTTTGTACAGTTTGGTTGCTACCAGACACTCAAAATGAGACATTTTACTGGATCGGCAGGTCCAAGTTTTAGAGATAGATCGATTTATTGTTCTTCCAATTCCCAATTTACGAGTGAAGCCCCACCCTATGTATCATAATTTTTGTTATTCAAGTTTTGTTAAAAAGCAAAATAAATTCCTCCTTTTCCTTCTTGTAATATTACCATTTACTGGATTTTTATGGTGACGGCCATTTTTGTTTTAGTTGTCTGAACAACAGAGGAACGATGGTTTACTATATGTCATTGTGTTATTGCAATCTTACCTTTGTGTTTTAGGAGATGTTACTGAGCAATATCGACTGCACCAACTACACCTACAATCTACTAATAATACTGGGAATAACACTGCAATATCTGCTTCTGCGAATAATCCGAGAAATATAGAACATCATCCTGTGTCAAATCACATGATTGCGAACTCTCATCAAAATTTAAGTAGTGATCTATCAGCACCGAGACCTCAGCAACATAATGACTTTCGTTCAACCAATCATGAAAGGACAGTTGCCACCATTCTGAATGAAAATTTTCATGGTGAAAGGGAACCAACATGCCTTATTCATGGTTATGTTCCTCATAATTACAATGCTTGCAACTGTAATTCTCGTAATAGAGAAAGGCAAGTGGCAAGGCTGCATCATATTGATGACAATAGCACATCGGAGTGTGATGAAATAAACCACTCTTTATACAGATCTATGAAATTACACAACAAAATACCACAAAAAATGGATTGTTTATCTCAAAAAAATACCTCTGTGGAGTCAGAATCAGAAAATGACTTTGCATCTTCTAAGCTTCATAAAACAAAGACTCAAATTTTATCTCCAGCATGTAGGTCAACCATTAGTCAAGTGGCACAACCAAATTTCATGAATGGAACTAATATTAAAATTGCATCTGCCATGGTAGGTAGATCACCTGTGCAATATCGTCCTGGATGTTTTTAGACATCAAGGTACTTCATCGATCGTAAGGAGTGGTTATGTTCCAGACTCATCTGACGTCAGCGACTGCAATTCTAGTCCAAGCAGAACTGAACTACTCTCAATAAATTCGAAAACATCTGCAGGCTTTTCCTGTCTAGATTTAAATCTACCGATCGTTTGTGAAAAATGCAGACAACAGATGAATATGCTTCATAGCACAAGTACGCAATGTGTTTATGGATCTTTATCTCTCAACAAAAACTGTTCTTTCAATTCATTATCGTCAAATCGAACATTTAAAAAGGTTGTACTGGAGCAATCTGAAAGCAGTACGGATTCATGCACTGTGGATATATTTCCTGAAAGAATACAGGTGCGTGTATGCTAGGAGTAGAACTATATATAACCCTTGGCATTACTGTCAAATTAGTCATGAGAATATTAACTAATTCATTTTGATCAGAGTTCTGGATTATCTACCTATTTGGGTAAAGACATTTGCAACATTGTTATTCCTTGCCTTCTTACAAAACCATGTTTTAATCATTTAACAGTGATTTATTATAAAATTGGTAAATTTGCTTCTAATAGCAGCAGCTTTCATCAGGTTTCTTCGTTGCTCACTTCCTGTCGATTTGTTCAATAGTCATTCCACCGCCGATTTAATAGGAACTGTGGAAGAAAATATTAGGTTTCTGAAATTTGTGTTATCTAAAATTTAAATTATTTCTGCAGCTTTTGTCCGAAGATTCAGCACCGTTTATTGAATACAGTTCATCTGATGGCGTGAATGCCCTGGGAAGATTAAGTAACTCATCTCTTGAAGGTGTTCTCGAAACACTCGATTCTAGCTGTGTGGGATTCAGCAGTTGAGAACAATACGAAGTAAGCTTTGATCTGGAACAATATTTACTTAATCATTATTAAGTGGTTCTTGTGAAATGATTCTATCTTTAACATTTTCTATCTTAAACTTTTCAAGTAATGTACTTGTCTGCAAATATAGTAGTATTGTATTAGTCAATGATACTTGAATTTAATAACTTCAAGAAGTTATTCAAGTGTAACTTGTCTTTTAATTTTTCTCATCAAACTGTAGCTCATTCATAAGTTATAAGAGCTAATATGTTCTATCTACGGTGTGTTCTTTGATCTAATACGTTGAGATATCGAATACTTGTCTCAAAATGTGTAAAGTTAAAAAAGCTCATTGAATTTTTCTTGTGAAAGCTTTTTTAAGAATATGTGTTATTTCTTTTCAGATGAAAGTGGTGAGAAATTGTGAATTTGCTAATTGGTACCAGTGTCATTCGTCAATTCAAGTTTTGGTAAATGTAAATCACTGATAATTTGTGTCTGGTGGCACATACTTATCGAATTTTATCATCAGAAAGTGAGTGTGACTTCGGAACTGCCTGAGTTATGGGCGTAATATGACTAATCTACGAAACATACCGTTGGTGTACAGTTAATTAAACATCCTACCTCAAGACTTCTTGGACCAATGGACATGAATGAATTTAATTTTTTTGTTTCGCTTAAAATTTTTAAATGTTTGTAACACGGCACTTCCGAATCCATGTTTTGTATGATTCAGGTGCATAGTGGTTTTGAAGAACTCGACCACAGACTTTTTTGGATTTGAAAATGATTTCGATTAAATTAAAACTATTCGAAAATAGTTTGTTTGGAATCTGCGCAGGTTTGCTTTGTCAGCTATGTTGCAATAAATATCATTCCATTATACATATGCGTGAATTTTATACTTTCAAATGTTGTTGAGAAACTCTTCCATTATGGCCTAGCTTTACTTTGCCTTTGAGACATATTTATGATGATATATTTCATTACTGCAGTCACAATTTTTTTTTATTTATTTAATTTTGCACTATACATGAAGTAATTTTATTGTTTTTTTCGTAAAGTCACCTCTGTACCTTTATTTATTTTTAATATGTTGAAAAATAGGAAGTTTTGCAATCTAGCAATTGTTGATCTTTTTTAATGGCTGAAACTCGACCACTCTGTAATCCGCTTATAAAAAGGACGCCTATTGTGATGGCTCATGTGTGGCCCACTGACCACTCACTTTCGGAGCTAAACCAGTCCAAATTAGTTGTTCACTGGATCGCACACGCTTGCCCTCTTCAAGACAAAAAAATGCTCAACAATTGGTATCTTCAGTTTGCTGTTCGGTCTTTAGTCTATACAAACTATTCCTTTTTGCAACGAATTTGATTTTGTAAAGTATGAGCCACTGGTGGCCGTACCTGGTTGGAGGTGGGTCTTTATAAATTTCCCATCATAATTGTATCTGGAGTAATTTTTTTTAGTTCAATTTGTATATAACAAGTATCTTATTTATTTCCATTGCACATTACACAACTTTGCACCCTATCATTGACCAATTTTTATGAACGGATACTGGTGTTCACATTTGATACTATTCATTCATTATAACAGCATGATACATTTACCAATTCCTTATAAATTTTCACACAAAAAACGAACAAAATTCTGTAGTTTGAAGGATTTATGTAGGTGAGGGACTTTGTTTCAATCTGATGGGAAATGGGGGGGGAGGCTATTATAGGTAATCTGCAGTGCTGGTAAGTATTATTAGATGGGGACGACCAGTAATACATCTTTTTGTTGTGTGAGGGAGCTAAGGGCAATTGGGGCACATTCCTCTTGTTCATTTAATAGATTTAGAGTTCTAGAATTTCTTTTTTCATCTGAATTGGTGCATGTCACAGTCTTTAGGACCTGTTCAAAGGCTCTGACTGGAAAAAAAACTGTTTGAAAGAGGGTCTTCTCTAGAACTGCTATTTTAGGAGACATGTGTGCCAAATGATCATTAAAGTCAAGAGTGTCTCCTAGAGCTACTATGTTGGGTAACATCACGTGTGCCGAATGTTCACTGTAGTCAAGGCAGCCAATGCAACATATCCTAGCAGTATGAATATTAGCAGTTTACAACAAAGAGGTTCAAAGGGCATGCATGGATAAGAAATATCATGGTGCATACCATAATATAGCATTTCAGAAGTTATGAAATTACTTCAAACTAATGACGTTACAAATTTTTCAATTGCTTTCGGACCAATTTTGATCTGTAAGCTTATTCAAGTACCGTCAAAAATATTAGTCGCAGAAAACGAGTACCGGTTCTCCCCTCTTGTGCAACTTTCTATTGCCTTGCAAGCGTTGAAAAGTATAGATTTGCTGATATATTGGGATTGACAACCTTCAAACATCTTCTGTTTACATACAGTCTTGTTCAAAAAGAATTTCTTGGAAGAATAATTCCACAAAAATGTCAACACTTGCAATTTTGCTAACCGCTCCACAAACATGTAGAGATTTGACAAAATATCCGGACAAATTAAATACACAACTCTGAAGTCTTGTGTTAAAATTTATATTTGGCCATAATGAAAACAAAAATTTAATTATTGACGATTTTTATTTCTTCTTTTCATTGTTTGAGTACATTGTGGACAATACCACTTCCCTTTTGGTGCTTCAGTTAGTTCAACACAACCATAATGAAACCATTCCACTGTACATTTACTATTATCACATCCGACCATTTCACCATAAGATACTTGATTGCAAATACAATATCTAGGTTCATTTGGATCTAAACTCCAATCTGTAGAGGCATTACTGCTATCACCAACAAGTTCTACCATTGAGCTATTAGGCGAAACATGTTCTTTTTCTCGAGCATGACCTCGTCGTGCTTCGGCCTGCATTCTCTCTTGCGTCCAGGCTGCTGCACGAGATGTTTGTTTTTTAGTTCTTGATGGTCTTGTCCCACCACCAGAAGGTGAAGTCAATAAGCCGTCGTGATGAGAATTACAAGAGTCTTCATCTATCATGTCCTCAATGATAGATGATTTAGAATCTACAACACTCTGAAGAGAACTGTGCTGTAATTCCTCTTGTTTTACTGGGGTTTCGGGCACTTTAGCAACATTGGTGTTCGTTTTTATACCAGTCTGTCGTTTATCTGTATTTATTAGTGCTGCTTTTGAACCCACTGCCTGAAGAGCACCAATGGTTGATTGAGTGGTGGTACCTGAATAATTAAAATAAAATTGATCTAGTGGTTTGATTTATGAAAAAATCTGGAGAAAATATCAGCAAGACCAGATTGGCAGGATACCGCCTACCAATACTATTATTACTCGGCTACTCAGCAAATGGCATCCATCAGTATAAAATTTATTTATTTAAGTAATTATATATCATTTGCTAGAAGGTTAAAATCTCTCATTCTTGAGTGTCCCAATAAATATTAATTAGAAAATAACTTTAAAATCATCAACAGTTATTGAAGCCTTCTGTCCATTGAAAAATATAACATAACAGTCCAATGCAAAAATATAAATATGCCACCCTGCCAAAGGCATGCACAAATTTTAATTGAATAGACAAATAAGAATAGGGTAAAGATAAGTACCAAATATTTTTGCATTTATAGCAACAAAATATGAATGGTTTTCAATAACAAGGTTTTTCAGGTTGAACACAATATGTTTTTGGATAAAGATATGCTTCAGCGTGCAACTTAACAAAACATGTTTGGTCAAAATATTTCTGATTGGGTAAGAAGTTTTTTAAAAAAAATATCAACTGACCAGCAACTGAATTTCGAGATGGTGGTCTACTACTACTTCTGTCTGAGTCATTCCCAGATGTGTTCATGGGAAAGTCTTGAGATAATACAGAAGGTGGAGCAGACTCAGAATGTGAAAACAACAAATCAAAAGCACCATCCAATCTCGACTTCTTATCAACTGGTCCGTTTGATGTTCCAGGCATCACAGCAGTTGAACTCGAAGGGAGCAAAGTGGTTGGAGCGAGTCGCTTTCTATTCTGTACACATCCAACAAAAGAGTTTTATTTTATTAAACGCAGGGAATTTCACATATATTTATTAACCAAGCAAAACTAACCACTAAAGCAATTAAAAAAAAAACTGTGTGTTGAAGCAATTGTAAAAATGAGAGTATTTCCTATAATACCTAGTATGCCTTTTCAAAAATTGGACAATTCCAACACATGACCATTTCAATGCATTCTGTAAAATTCATGAATATTCATTCTTATTCTGATACAAAACTTCCAGTCTTTTGATACTCATGAAAATAATATTTAATACCGAGTGACCGCCTTGATTAACATGATTGTCTAACTCCAACGATCTTCGTTCAAGAATTTCAGTGATTCCTCCATTATCAGCTTCTAATTCCATCTTAAATTTTGCAAGTTCTTGATCAAGTTTTCTAAGATGTCTATCTACCAGATCATAAATTTGATTTGCTAATTGGACCTGAAAAGCAAATCCATTACCATTATTTTGGTGAGGGGTAGACAGAACTGAATATAGGTTTTCGATTCAGAATCAAATAATTTATATGAATCGAATGAGAAGTATCTTATTATGACATTTATTTTTCTAGAAATGTATACTTATCTTAATCAGCTGATTTCGAATCCTTGAAAATTGGATCGAATAACTTAGGATTCGGGAATCATGAATTGAAAATATTAGACAACACTAAAAGTAAGGTAATTAATTTTTCTCATTGTGCCCGTTTTCTTATGGTGTGGGAGTAACCGATTAGCTGACATTCTGCCAACCAGCAGAAGACATTTTCTAACAAAGGTTCAATTGATTTGTACAATGAAAAACTCCACATATGAATTGGCTCGATGACTTATTCAATCTAATTATTACAAACAATAATTTACTTTTTCATCTGTATCATCCAATGCTTTATGATAAGTTGCTCTGATTCCATCAAACGACTCATCTGCATTATCAACTTTACCTTTCTTTGCAAGACATGCTCGAAATAATGATCTCACTTTTCCATTCAAATCATCAACAGTACTTTGCACCTTGAGTATATGCACAAATACATGTTATTTTTGGTTGCCAGTAAATTTGTACCATTATGTTTTGGTGGGTCAATTCGTCGTTTTAAAGAGCCACGCGATGCGTGAACTAGTTAAAAAAAATCGGGTGCATAACCCTAAATGCGGGTGTTTTGTCGTTTCATCGCATTGCAAAAATTTAATAGAGGCATATCATCAGGTGTAAGAGATCTAAAGACCAGTTTTTGTCGGTAATTGATGCGATAATACATTAACTTGTAAACATTTGACGTGATATTTCATGAAATACGGTAACATGGTAAACCGACATTGCAAAAATTAATGCCATACGATATTTTGGAAAACTCAATACCGGATTTACTGTGCTACCGATATGCCGCCCAGCTCTAGTTGAATTGAATATTGGAAGGAGGTAGATATACAAGATAAAATCAAATCTTATCCTAACTAGAGAAGCAGATTACTACAGATCTACCATTATTGAGAATTTTGCTTCCAGCCTCATTTTACAATAGCCGATAAGTTTGTGTTTTTTGGTCATGCATGCCATATTCATTTATTTTTGTGGCACTGCAAACGAAAATATGGTACTAAACTTCATGGGAACCGACCGAATATAATTCTGCAAACGACCAAATATTGCACCAACAAGAGAAGACATGGACACACCGGTAGTTTTTTTCGACACCTCTGTCAACGCAAAAAAAGATATATTACAGAGTTACCAGGAAAGTAAGCAAAACCTAAAATAAAGTTTAAAAATGTGCAAGGGGATAAGTTTCAAAGAAACATTCAAAGAGAGTAGGTACCGTACCGTAACACACGTTTGCTTAGGGGTACCTCCCTGGGCTTGGTTTTATTGAGTTATAAGAATTAATATTCTTTTTTATATACCGTGCTATGTGCTTACTCCAATAAAAGCTACCGGTATTGGTAGAACACCAAGTTAACACTGTGTGATGGACAGAACTTAAGATAGGCTAACGTTACCGGTACGTAACTTGGGTCTCATGAAATTTAGTACCATACATCCGATTATCATAATAATTTCCCATGTTGCAAGCGACTCATCCTAACCCGGGAGACAAAGCCAGATACTTGCAGCATTGGCGCTTCCTAGTTAGGATGAGAATATTCAGCCAGTTTTTATTTTAATGACATTCGGGAATATGGTACGGTACTAAACTTCACTAGACCCCGTAACTTAACGTTACCTGCATATCCATTTCGCGCATGTCTGTAAATCTATCCCTTACATCCATGGGGAGATGTTCTATCAACTCAACATAATCTTCCAAATATAACATTTTTCCACATTCAATACGAAACAAGAGAAGCTGAAAAGTGAATCCAAGGCGGCCTACCCAGTACCGATCAACGTCCTTCGTTCCTTCAGTCCAGTTCAGAGTTTTGGGTTTCCATTTTTCAGCAAATTTCTTATTTTATTGGCGGTGGTGGCTGGAGCTCAAAAGCAACGCAAGTTCTTTCGGGGTTAATGGCACGGCACGGCACGCGGCCAACGGCGCGGCTTGTTGGCTGGCAGTATTAAAAAAATGGTTCGAACCCCCTTTTTCCTACTTCTATCGGGTCGTTTGGTTAACGTCAACGTCAAAGTGCGTCCGGCTAGTTTAATCTGTAAAAGAGTTGGGATCACTTTTCGAGCTCCACGTGTCTTGAAAAATACTGAAGCATCCTTTTAGATATCCTGTATTAATTGTATTTTCATTTCATATATATATATATATATATATCACTTGATACATTTACACTGTGTTTTTCTTATCGTCATATTTATACTTTGTTATTGTTAATTTCTCAATTAATACATTCAATTCTTATTCGTGTACCTGCTATTCAAACTGTGAATTGATAACCTTACCAGACTGGCGAATTGTTGACTGCTCTGCTGCTCAGACACCCGATAAAAAGACTACCATCTAAGGGAGTTTAGCGTATGGACACTGTTTTTTAATTATTATTTTATTATTATTTTTTTTTTATATGACTCCAGTATCCTTTTTGGCTCTCTGGTTGCAACCACATTGTACAATTGGTTCAGAATTATCATTACGCTATGTAATAATTCTGTTAGTAGTCTTGAGGCTTTATAGTCAAGCTGATCTGGATAAGTGTAAAGGCCGCACTACACGTCTGCGTAGGTTGCGTTTTTTCAGGCTTGTTTTAATTTAACCCTGCGTTCTTCGCAAGCGCAATGCCCTGCATGCATTTACTTACGTTTGCCAATAAAACAGAACGGTTTGCTATGCAAGCTAACGAACAATGTTCGTTCCGTTCACGTGCTTTGTAGGCATGTGAACACGATTAACGCAGAGCAATGCAGGCGTGTATCGCCGTTTTTATTTTGTTAACCCAAACTTAATGCAACGCATTGGTAAGACAACTTCACGTGTATTGTTGCCTTAACATTTATATTTCGAACACCCGATGAAAAAATGTGTTTATGTCAGTTTGTTGACCAAATTTATTGGTTGGGTTAGTACCCTCAAATATTTCAATTAGTGCTTCGTGAATTCATAAATTATTTCATATTTACACTTTTTATTGTTAATTGCTCAATTGATATATTCATATTTTATTTGCATACCTGTTATCCAAACTACCGATTAGACATTGATAACTCTACCAGACTGAAAGTTTCGCGTATGTGCAATGTTTATTAATAATCCTTTGCTAGAAGGATTACTTATAGTTATCATACATGAAATAGTTTTTAGCCTCCTCTAGTTAATACCACCAATATTGAACGTCGCTTTTATAAGAATATAATAATGTAATTTTTTATTGTTTAATTTTTTATTTTATCGAATTATATTTAAAATATAAGTGTGTTTCAATCATTCTAAGAATGTTCGAGCTTATCGCTCATTTGAGATTTATTGATTTTTATTCATCGCACCCTTTGCTCTTTTTTGTTTTTTGAAAAAACATATAGGCCTACTCCAAAATTGAAATCAAACGAAGTTTCATACTGTACCAAACATACAATCACTAATAAGTTTTCGTTCTACATTACTAACCGTTTTTCACACTGAGAGACTTCCTTAAATTATCCTTAAAAACAGTTTTGTATCCACGATATAATTTTTGACCATTGAATCGTACTGATTAGAAGGTAACTGATTCAAATGACCAAAAGGCAGTATCGTTGTCATCCGGGGCTAATTTCCTAGGTAATTTTATGATTGTGAAATAGTTTCACGATCTTGGACGTCACAAAAAAATCTGTCATTGCAAAATGTTCTCTCTGAAAAATTTGTACATATGGGGTATTTATTTTAGCAAAAATACATACATACAAGTTCTAAACCCATGTTCTTTTTTTGCTAAAATTGTCAGATTTGGAAATCGCATTGAATCAACTGAATAAAACTTGTATCATTGACTCACTTCAGGATCAGCGAGTCTTGGAAAAAGTTTATTACTAATTTATATAATAAATGATAATAGATATGCTGTCTCAATAGTAATAATTGATAAAAAAAAAGAATAAAATAATATCTGCTGCGTTTTATAAAGAATATTATGTTAAAGTTTTGAAATATTCGTCCCTTAAAAAAATTTTAATATATTTTATATAATATAATATATAGACTGGTATAAATTTATCTTGCAAACGTGTCGCCAAATATTGTTACGAGCTAAGCTGTAAATGTTGCCAGCCCAAATTGAATCTTCTTTTTTCAATTTCAGAGATAAATTGTTGTGATAGCTATTAACATCCAGTAATTGACTATTCTTTTAATGGATGAGTATTGAAACTGACTTCTCAGTAAGCATCACATCACTATTTTATTGACGTTTCAAATAATGATCCATACTAAACAAATCACATTAAACATGATTTTTGATTAGGTTAACGCTTCTGATCCCAACTAAATATACGGACTTCATTACATAAATTCTTTCATATTTCTTTCAGTGTTTTTGTCGATTGCTGAAGAAGTTATCATCTGTAGGTTATATCTTAATTCCTTTGATGGAGGCATAGGTGCCGGAATCAGAGGTAAGTGCGCGTCCCATAAGAGTCAGAAAATCCCTTTAATTTTTTTTTTCGTATCACAGCCCCGTTGTCAATTGAAAATTTTTGTGTCCGTCACAATACTTAAACTTTGATCGAGTTTGAACTCCGACCTATACCTTACGCATATTTTTGGCGCCCCGAGTTCTATCCGATCAGAAATTTTATTTTGTCAAGCATGAGTCACTCATGGACCGCACTTCTGTGGTGCAATTTATCGGTGACCCATACGTGTCAAAACATGTTTTCATTTCTGATTCTGAAGTCCGGGCTGGAGGCTTTTGCTCAACCGTTTACATATTTTTCCTATGCTTAGATATGGTCAGGGAAGGAAGCCGTTTTATGTTTTATAACGCCTCTTCAGCTTCCTCCACCTCCGTCGTTATAATAGCTGTTTCGACTGCAACGGCTTCAGGATCTAACAATGGTTTTTTTCTTTCTTCTTCAAGTATGAACTCGTGCAGATAAGAATACAGAGCAATATTCTTTGGATTTCTGTGAAACGAAAATACAGTGGATATTCGATCCCATAAAGCCTTTTCTCGATCTTTGGACATGAATATTCGGATGTTGCTCTCTGCTTCTTTCTGTGCCTGAATAGAGTACAGATAAAAATAGATTCATAATATTAGTATTGATGCTTTAAATAGTGTTTTGCAAATTGAATAAGTTATGATAGCATTCAAATACAGTAATCCGAGACCACTATTTTGAGTAAAATGAAGATATATGATAAACTACCAGTGAAGGGTTTATGGTTTACAGTATAAATATGGTGGAGCCCGGTAAAAGAAAATGCTTTCAGTATTAATTTAAGAGATAATATTGTTGAATATACAACTTTATTTAATAATGAAATACTAATCATATTTGTGTATATATATATATATATATACTGCTTAGCTTACAGTAGTTGACGCACTGAGACTTCCTAGAGTTACGCATGGTATACAGATTTCTAACCATTAGTTTTGTTCATAAACGTCGATGTAGACTATATTTCGCATATATCTTGAAATGCGCTTGAAATGTATTGCTTTGATTATCCTGTTCCGAGTTTATTTCATAAGATAAATCACGAGTCTTTACTATTATCATGTGAAACATCATAATATTCATTGCTTACGATTGTGTTTCGGAAATAATCGAAATCAAATATTTCTAATTATAGTACCAAGGGTATTGGTGATGTCGTATTCTCTCGGAAACAGTGGAAAGTACCGGGTAGCAGTTCATATTATATGCTAAAAAAACATGACCATACTGGAGCCTTTTTGGACTCTGATTGTAAACGGACATATATCATATTTATCGAATCCCTAATGTTTGTAGAAAACTTTTGCCGTTCCAGTTTATCTATCTTTCGCCTGTATAATATATACTAAATCTCGATAAGTATTTTATGTGACCTTAACGCTTGTAATTTTTTTTTTTTAAATTTAACCATTTTAACATAAAAAACTGTTCTGTGTTTATTTGACCAGAGATTCAACACAAATACACCATTATTAAGTGAAATATGCCAACTTAAACATATCATTATATTTACAACTTTGAATACCTTTATTTTCATTTCATCATCAAATTCTTCTTCCTCAAATTTTCTGTACAAATCAAAATATTTTGCGTGATAATACGTCAACGGATAAACGCAACGGGAAAATGAATAAATAAGGAATCCAAATGTGACGCACGACGCAATCGATACCCATCCCCAAATCTGTGAATAACTTCTGTTGTCACTGAATGCATCTGAATATGATGGCACGACCTTCTTTGCTACCTGAGATAAAGTAATTAATTAGAGCAATTACATATAAGAAAAAGCATATTTTTTACATAATATAAATACTTTATAACATTGCTTCGACACCTTTTCGCATCATTGACATGTTCAACAATGTAATTTTAATTTTTTTAATTCGATAAATAAACATTCAGGTAAAGGTTCTTAGTTCCAAATATTGAAAAGTTTATCTATATGCTATAAGTTTTACTAAAAATCCAGAATTTTTTCATTTTTTTCATTTATTTTAATAAAATTTATGTACTTCGCAACAATCTCGTTATGGTATTTTGAAATGTACGTGGAAACAGTATTTTGATGCATCACAAAGCATTATTACTATGATAATTCACTCATAACATGTTGGAAATTTTGCATGCCTCCTACGGGCGCTTAGTTTTTGATGCCTGTGGTCAGGGGCGCTGGAACCACAGGGAAGAGAGGACGAAAGAGGACTGTTCTTCATTCACGGAGTCAAATAGAGCTGCTAGTTCTATTTCAGACTTGAAAATTAGAACTAAAATGGTGTTTTAAAACCTTGTGTTACAAGGATAAAATTAACACAAGAAGTACAAAATGTTCGAGCATTATGCTTGTTATATTCCATGACATTGGTTTTCATCAAAACTTACCAAGGTTAATTCTATACTCCATTTTACCTCGTTTATGAACTTCGTTTATATAGACGCGGAAACCTTTGCCTGGTTCGCAACACCAGATTGGTTCCTGTGGCCATGCTTGACATATATATTACTCGAGTGTCTGTCGTGGGAAATTTCATCTATTCCCTAAATAATATCGATCAAAATTTTAATGTTTCAATCACTCACGTCGGTGCAAGTAAGATACTCGTGTCCTGTTCCTCCGACATCATAAGGCAATGGTGTAACTGCGCATGCATAATACCTACCATCCAACAACGCAAAACATATCCATGTCATTGGAGCTATCAGTGCTCGACCGAATATTTCAACGAATGTCCAAAACACACGGTCTTTTCTTCTCTTAGAATCTTTATGCTTGTTCGAACAACCTGTCAACGTTTTCCATAGACGAGGCGAGGATGCTGCCATGAAGAAGAACAGTGCAATGGCAGGTCCGAGTAAGTATGACAATCCATATGTATAGTTTATTCTGGCAGTGCAAGCTGCTGAAGAGTTGACACTCATACTAGTACTGAAGCAACTGCCAAGTTCACTTGGACTTACGCAGGGGCAATAATAAACAGCTCGATTCAAAACTTCCTCCAGAATCACGGTGAGTACCGCTATACCTGTATTCAACGCTGTTCCTTTGAACTCCGTCAACGATTTGGCAGCCGATGTCGCAAAACCTCTGGCACCAATCGCCATATTGCATCCCCTTTAATATATACCAGTTGCAATTATACGGCATGCACAGCAAATATATTACATCTGTGAAAAACAGAATTGTTGAATAAACATTTGAAACTGTTTTGAATAAACGGCTAATCTACGATTTATGCATTTTTTTATGTTTTTATAAAAATATTCACTCCAAGCAAGACCACTAGCAGCGCCTTGAAGGAACCAACCAAAAACGGCTATTGAAATGCAGAGCCAGTAACTGGATTCTAAGCGGAAAACATTTCCCGCGGGACCGATTCGCTATGTGAAAACTCAGTGAGTGGCATCTCTCCTGGACTATAGAGAAAACATCTACTTCTTTGTTTCTTTTCGGTACGGTAGATCACGTTAGGACTAGGCTATTTCTAAAGACCGCACCTACAGGGCATAATGAAGTTTTTGAGGTTCAAACCATCCAAAGGCCTATAAACTTCTTACGTTTTATGAAAAACCCAAGCAAATCGCATATATGAGAAGAAATTTTAAAAAATTTGCGTACAATATGACATGAGTCACAAAGGTAATGGAACATGTAATATAAATAGACAACACATAAAATAAACATTGTCTTTGTGTATAGAACTAAATCCTGGTACATGCACCATGAATCATGCTAAAAACAATAATTTAACACAACAGAAAGCAATATTTGACATCGAATTCTCTATATCTTTTTCCTCGTACTACCTCTGCTTTTCCATTTGACACACACGCAAGGACAAGACCATTTTTTACTACTATAACTTACCTCACTAACATTTACATACACTAGCCGTGCGTTGCAAACGCGTTGTATTGTGAAACACAAACATGCAATTTCGCGGTTAAAAAAGAGAAGAGACAACCATGAATAGATGAATCATCCTGGTAAGAATTGAGACTCTGTTATGAAATCGGTTCCAGTTTCCATATTCTTCGAATCCTTCTTCAAACATTACGCTTTTATGAACCCAATCAGAATAATTTTGTCAAGCAGAGGCTACAGATGGACCGCGCCTCGGTGTCGCGTTCCATCAGTGACCTATACTTGACTGACAAAACATGTTAGAACGGGAAATTCGCTGAATTGGAAATATATGTATATTTTTTTGGCACGCGTAAAAGAATCGCGGCAAAACATTTTCTTGCTCGTCATATTTTGCTATTTGCTTCCGGATAATGTTATGTTATCGTGCTGTGACAATTAGAAGGAAGTGGGTGTACAGAAAATAAACAATGATATTGCGTATTAAAATGAATTAAAGGAAGTTGTTTTAGCCTACCACTAAAATGTAACCCTTACTGATGTACATACCTAAGTTATAAATAAGAAATATTCTGTGAATATAGGCAAGTACTGATTATTGTGCCTTGTGTCGCCAATATATGATAAAATTTATTCCGACGGATTGTCATGGAAAAATCTTCGTTAAGCTTGGGTAACTGATCGACGGCGCTGCTGACGCAGGTGCCATCTTCGGCTTATGTTTTAAAGAATGAAATTCCTGATTAAGTATGACTATCCACGACTATGGATGCAAGTCGCGAATATTTTTTTTTTAATCGAATACCTAAAAAAATAATATCGAATCGAATTTCTACGAACAGGATTCTATTTAAATAAACCAATTCCCAACAGTTTTAAGATGCTATAATGGTTTAAAAAAACGCATTTGTCAACGCGTTTTTCGAATTCGAGCAACATGGATTGAAAATAATATAGGAGTGTGTGTATTGACCACTGGGCACGATAAATCTGGCAAAAATGCATCATAAAAAGTCACCAAGTAGTCAAATATTTTTAAAATATCTGCTTCCGAGATGGGACAACGACAGAACTTCGCACAAGCGACCCAACGGGAATCTATTATAATCACAACGAATGCTTAGAATCCGTTCGAATTAACATTGATACGAATCGAATTTTCTAAAACTTGCATCCCTAGTTACAATTGATTCCAACAATTTGTGCTTCGAATCAATTCGAAGCACCAAATTGAATAGTTCGTTGCTATCCGTAGACGCGGCCGCACCGTATGGAGGAGTTTTGATTCAATACTTTGGCTACGAGAATTCCCTATTGTATTTTTATTTTATTACAGAAAAGCCACAAATAAAGCCCACATTAGTTGCACGATCTTTTAGCCAAAACATATTTGGGCAGAAATGTCTTCATGTGGTTCCAACCATGCTCAAATGCCACTACGTAAAAATGTAAAAAAATCGTAAAAATCTAAAATAAAATATTAAAGTGGTGAAGATCGCTTGCGTACCAAAAACGCAAAATTGTCTAGACAACGTTGAAAATTTCATAATATTTAAACAGAATTGTTGTAATGCTTGAATGTGATTAATTTTACCTTCATTCAATTCTCTGTGTGGTGTGATAATGTCAACTAACCCACTGTTCGTTATATTTAGCTCACTTTTTATTAAATCTCTACTTCGAATTCAGCGACGGACAGTCCTGTCTACCTACTGTACTTTATATTGTACCTTCTCATGTGGCGACTACTGCAATATGAATAAACAAAGCGAATCCATGCTAGGATATCCTGCTGAGCCATTCATCGTGCTTATTATCTACCAAGCATGACTCATCACATGCAATGAGTTCCGTCCCGACAGTATGGCATCTTCCGCATAGAAACAGAAATATGACCAGATCCAAGTAAGTTCATTACACTCAAAAATGAGTAAAAACAGTCCTTTTTTCAATATTGATGTACCAGACCGAGAAACTCACAAAAAAATTGAACGCAAAATTTATGATCACAATAAACAAAAAAAGAACATAAAAGTCGCGTCTGGCGCGAAATATTGGAGTGAAGCATTATTTTGGGGTTCAAAAAGTGTATAGATTTAGGTTCAGCCACTTTATCAAAAAGTTACCAAAGTTTACCCTCTTAGGTAATTACGCGCGAAAAATAATTTAATTTTGGGGTTGTTGGGGACCTACTGGTTATGCATATACGAGCGCGTCAATTTTTTGCTATGGCCGCTTGGTTTTAAAAAATAACACAATTTTCTAATTTTACACTTTTCAGTTGCTGTAAATTTGCCTACCACATTTCCAAAATTCCATGCCACGATTTTGGAGGACACATTCTACAATCGGTTTCCAAATTATTTTTTATTTCTTGCGTTTCGTTTTATGCATGTGCGTGTTCTTACAGACAAGCGTGGTGGTACGGCACGGTACGAAATTTTTGTCGTACTTCGAACCAGCGAAATAATTTCTTATCGAACTTCGTACCGTACCTTTCGAAAGTTTTCCGTACCACTGTTATATATTAGTTTTTTCTTACATTGTACCGAACTTCGTACCAGTATGAAAATATAATAGTTACTATAATGCAGTTAATAGGTTGACTAAATGTATTGGACGTCATTATTAAATTTTATGCATTTATTTTTAAGAGTGACAACGGGGTTCTGCAAAAAAATCAACCTTTTGGATTTGGT
Source organism: Styela plicata (assembly GCA_963675895.2). Classification (NCBI taxonomy): domain Eukaryota; kingdom Metazoa; phylum Chordata; class Ascidiacea; order Stolidobranchia; family Styelidae; genus Styela; species Styela plicata. The sequence continues at coordinate 20,962,002 of OZ023140.1, forward strand.
GCTGATCTAGTATAATGCATTGCCATTGCTATTTTCAAAATATTGTATTATATATAAAAAAATTTGCAAATATGTTAACTATGTGATGGAAGGGTTTGAGAACTATAGATTAGTGTGGAGGTATGGAGGTAGACAAATATGCGTTTTGCTAAAAAAAATTGATTCTAGGTTATATAGGCATTTGGAACGGTATTCATGAATACTGTAAACTAATAATTTCCCAAAATTGATATCTATTTAAAATGCATTGCGCCAATCTAAGACTAAAGGCTATTAAGCATGAAAAACAAACGCAACTGTGCATTGTATTTTATTGCCTTCTTAATATTTACCACAAGTGCATATAATAAAAAATGAAGCACAATGAAAGCATTTAGATTTATAACGCTACACAATATCTAGACCTAACATATTTCCTGCATATCATGAGAGGCGGCTAAAAGAAAGCAAAAAAGTGGCGGATTGTTTTACCATTGTCCAGGGCAAATACCACACACTGCGCTCTATAATATTTGAATTCTTTAGCGAATGCTTTGTTTATAGGGTGCAGTTTCTTAGGTTTTATATTTTCCTGAAGCTCCTGGCACCGGCCTGCCTAATTTTTCTCAAAATAGCTAGTGATAACAATTTAAGTAACGTAATGTTCCAAACAATCCTGACAAAGTACGGTAAGCTAGCCAAGAAAGGGTCAATAGTGAACCGCTCTGTTCAGATGAGATTCATCCATGGCGTATGTCCATCTAATTTTGGATTGTAATACATAAATTTCGTATTTAAATTAACCTAATTTATATCAAGTATTAATAACTTACAAATAACCGGTAACCAACAGCTAAGAACTACTGTAACGTTAACGTTGGGTTTATTTGAATATATGCCAGTGATTCCTAAAGCAAACTAAAAGTGAGAGAGATTACTTATTGATATGTTAACTAGAAAAATAGCATAATACAGAATACCATGGTGCATAATAAAAATATCAGAAAAGCATAGTATCATTGGTGTTGATTAGTAGGGAATGTTACAGCGCCGGTTACGTAACCGGTAACGGTGTAAGGCCATCGAACTCAACTCTACAAGGGGTTCATACAATATAGCCTATTCCTCTAAAAAAACATAGTACCTCTGTCATACATGACTAAACGATACAGGTTGCATAGATGCACGATATTTCCTCACCAGAAGCATTTCAAAACAACTATTACTCTGGTGAAATAAGAGAATTAATCTGAATATGTCCATTGAATAAAACAAGCACCAACATCACAGATAATGAGATGTGTTTATTTACCTCTAAATGGCGATAAAGAGAAAACATGACGACAACCTCGTCTTCGGTTTCCACCTGAGTTACAGAACCATGTAATATATTAACTATCAAAAAATGTTAGATTCGCTAGGAAACAATTTCGAACCATATCAACCAATGTCCAAAACATTTTTATTTGTGAAATCTGGCCCCTGCGAGAAACATCACCAACATCTTAGATCAAATGATACAAATAATGCTATCTGATTCAAAATAAAGGACAGTAAAACCGATATACGACATAGCTCAGAAAACCGATATACGACAAGCGAATCAGTTACATTTTTATCGCCCCTGCGCCACTTTAAATCATTTTAAAATTGTCCTTTAGTTTAAAAAAAGTCTTTGATAGACTCATATTATATTATCTGCGACCCATGATGAAACCTGCATAGATATTAAATGAGATTAATTTTTTGAATTCATATGAGAAGAATATCTCTATGGTGTAATGCTATGGTACGAAAAAGAGCACGATACGGTACGAAATAAGTATCGAACTTCGTACCGTAGCAAGTACGAAAATTGAATCGTACGGGGAAATTCAATCATACCGTACTGCGAGTCTTGTTTACAGGTGAATGAATACGTTTGTCGTACCTGTATGCTTTTAAAGATTATACAAAGTTTTTTTTCATTATTTCTTCTGTACGAGCTGAAAAGTACCTTGCGAGTGACGTCGAGAGGTTATCCAACCGCTGGATTTAAAATATAAATAGTTTCCCGAGGTTTTAGGTTTTTATAACTCTATCCTGGAGGTGGTTTTCCCAACTGCATATGGTATTTTTACTGATTTCCTTATTAAATATGACGATGATTCCATACTTTTGTTATTAATTTCAATGGCGGTAAGTGCGGTTGCAATTTTTATCTTCCTTTTGCAATATTCTCTTTGAGTCCTGTTTTTTTTTTCTGCTTCACCCTGATTCGGAACTGTTATCGACACAGAAGTCGTGCTTCGCCGTATGATTAAGCTGTAATCTCGGCTCGAAATGAGAAATAAAATTGATTCTGCGTGAATGTGTGTTATGAGCCACTTGAAGTTTCTTTTTCCTTTTAGTGGTGGTGGAGGGGGTATCCCGTGTGAAGTACGGTACCGGTATGGCGGGATTTACTGTTTAGTAATATTTTTATATTTTTTTAAATTGATGTAAGGGAACATGTGTTACTCTCTTTCAATTTCTTGTATAATACCGGTAGGATATGCGTGCTTGTATGCAGAGACTGCTTTCAACATTCTATTCCAACCGCAATCCTGGCTCGATCGTAGTGGTTTACCCACTACCCTGGTTACTGATAATGTTAGGTTTTCTTCCTTTTTTTCCGGTAATTTAAATTTTAACACAGGCTGACTAAATTTGCGGTTCAAGTTGGCTAGAAAGAAAAAGTTTGGACCGAGAAAGCACATGCACATTTGTCTGGAGTCTTAGTTGTAATTATCAAAATCACAGTAAAGAGTTGCTTTAGCTCCTTTGTTTTCATTGTCATTAATTAGCTCGAATGAATAAATATTAAACCCGTCTTCTTGACAATGTTTTTTATATTCACGAAGTCGCAAAATCATTGGTTACATTTTTACAAGTAAAGAGTATAGATTGTCACACAGTTCTGAGTTGCAACGAGAGGTTTCAATTCAATTCGACACAAGACTTGTTTGCAGAAGGCACACGAATTTCATTTGTCTTTATAGTTTGAAATAATATAGTCAATAGGCACTGCTTGCATGCATAAGCAAAAATTTCGTATAGTCTACATATAATTTTCGCATAAAATTTGAAAGTCTGAGTAATATTCTCCTCCTCAAAAATCAAGCTTTTAATGTGATTTTGCAATTTGCGAAAATAAATGTCTTATTCGAGCATGATAAGGATATATTTGATACTTCACTTCCTTAGAACTATATATAATAATAACCATAGGTTTGAATATATACACTTATGGCAATCTTAATTAATTAATTTGATAATGATATATTCTGAAATATGTTTATTACAATAATTTATGTGACAAAAAATTTTGAAATGCTTTAAAATTCTTTAGAATTTAATTGCTTAAAAACATACCATGAAGCGAAAAATAATCATTTCTGACGGAAGAACGAATCTGTGGATTAGCTGATAGGTAGTCACCTTCAAATCACTTTTTGCTTCAAACTTCATTTTTCAGACAACGTTGAGTGCAAAATTATCCATGATTCTACACTTCTATAATTAATATAAAAACTAGATTGTCAGAAAATAGAAAAGAAATTCTAATTAGTCAAATCACTGACGTCAAGAAAACTTGCAATTTGATTGCATGAGAAATCATGAGTACCATAATGTAAACTTTGTAAAGCCTAAGGCATTCTTGCTTTTCATTATAAAATCTTATGCCATTAAGATAATTGTTTTGTCCACATTGACTGAGGAGTAACAAAATATTTAACATGGTGCATATCTAGTGATTGAGTGCTTTCAGACTCATAATGACATTTTATACATATATAGCCTAGGTAATTGAACTTTCAATTTTTCACTGCAAAATTTAATATTTCAGCCAATAACAATACCAACAACAACATTAGCAACATCATCTCAGCTTGATACACCAGTTATAATCATCATCTGTGTTTTTGCTTACCTGGCTTTTTTCATTGTTGCTGTTTTCGTCAGACAGTGTATCGTTGTAAGTCTAAATTAATATAATGTATTCTTCACGTTGAAAATTATTTTACTTTACTTACAGGATTTTTTCAATTTAATCAATTCGAAATTTGCGTTTTGACTAACATGTTTTTCCACCATTTTTCAAGCAGTTTTGAAAACTCGCGAAAGTGCGCTCCTGTGTACTGAATTTCGCTGGTTTCAAAAATTGCACTTAATTTCTATTTTGTTTTGCACATTTGGCAATTAATAATTGCTTTATAGATTGAATTTGTACATGTCGTACAGTATGGTAAGCGAGTCATCTAGAAACTTCAAAGTGGATAAAATTAAAAAAGACGGATATTGCATTGTGACATGATAATGAGACAAAATTTGCTGAGAAGTTCAACTTTTGTCAAACTTGTAAAATGTCTTATTCAAGCATAATAAGAATGTGTATTATAATAATAATCATACGTTTGCAAATATTTATTTACAGCAATTTTAATTAATTAATTTGCTGATGATATATTCCGAAAATTGTTGGTGGCTAAAACATAGTAGTTTCTTGCAAAATATTTTGAAACAACATTAATTTTGCGTGAACCAAAATTATAACTAGGGATGACCTGATACAAATAGTCCGGTATTTTAGAATTATGATTATTAGAGGAAATTTAGTTTTTAAATTTTCTCAAATTGATTTATTATGCAGTGAAATCATGGTATATGCCTCTGCTGTAATATTATTGTTTAAATATTATTGTTTAAATTTAACTACATATAAGGACATGTATAACCCTAATTATAGTATTTCCAAAATCACGTAGCAGCATTGATGATTTTTGAACATTGTTATTATCTGAATTGAGATATTGCCCCGAGTTTCCTTATTGTATTGGTCATGATCCAGATGCTAAAGGTGGTCCATCTTCGCCCACTCTCAACAATAGGTGAACAAGTAAATTCTGCAGACTTCAGAATAGTTACCGTCTAAAAATAATATTAATAGATATAGTTGAATACAGGAAAATCACAAGGAAGATTACATACAGTTCAAGGAATGTTTGAGGTGTTCATGCTGTGTTAGTTGTACAGAAGACACTTGTTGGTTGTCAGTCAACCGATATCTGCAGGTTATAGTCATTTTGACAAATTATCAGTGGAGTATTTCGAGATATCCTAGTTAATTTTTGCAGGTGTGAGTTAATCATGACTATGTCATGGCAATACAATACAGGCAATTGTTCACCAAGATTTTAATTCTATTTATTTATTACTGAAATTCACCCTAAGCAAGGTCGGATGAAGTGCCTAAAAGAAACCAACTAACGGCCACTCAATAGTAAAGAGCTACTATAAAGTGAATTGCTGAATGGTTTCTGTGTACGTCTAGTTTTATTGCGAGGGTTTCTTTGTCACTTTAGTTGGTACTTTTATTAGTCCTAGTGAATTCAAGTTGAGTTCAATGTAACCATAGTTACCAGTATTTGTTTTACATAGCATTTGAAATCTTTTTGCTAAGCTGATACTTTTCAGTGAGAACAGGGTTGAAAATTTTCGCTGTTTTCCATTAGTCAAAAATAATTTTAACAAATCTTTAACCAGATTAAATGGTAATAATAAACTTTAGTATAGTATTGCATAGCAATGTTTATTTTAGAACCTTTTACAAAATTGTACTATTATATGCTGTAGAATAGCATTTTTGTTCATTCGGCAAAATGTTTTTTCATTTGCTAATGAAAATCATTTTATTCTGTTCACGTGAGTCAAAGCAATTGATATTTTGCCAGTCTGATTGAGAATAGAGTTGAAATTGTTTGCGGTATTATGAATAGTACAACAGGCAAATATTTGAGTTTATAGATGTTAGATTTCAATATAAACTGAGGTTCAATAACATTATTACTTTTACCCAACTCGTCTAAACATCTTTCGCCAAGCATGAGTCGCTGATGGATCGCACCGCCGAGGTGCGGTCCTTCTGTGAATTGAGCTTGACAAAATAAAATTTTGATGAGGTTGAGGAGTGAGTGAAAAGTGCTAGCACACAGTTTTTCATTTCTGATCACAAAGTATGTTATACATCTCTTTAAATTCCAGCCGTTAGATCGTGTTTGTTGTCGGTGCAAATCATCTTCTAAAAAGGCAAGTTTTTATAATGTATTTTATTCAGTCATAATATGTAAGAGTCGATGAGTACTGAGCAGTTTAGATGGCAGTTGCAGGTAATGGTAGACAGATATATAATCTCAATCCAAGCAAATAGCAAATTAACCCTGATTAAAATGTTAACATTTGATGGATTTAGCCGAATCAGTGTGATGAAGTAGTGTAAAACTGAGATTACCCTATACAGAGCTTACGGTAATGCCAACTTTCATTTAAGGATGTCGTCGTTATCCGAATTGTCAGTTATTCTAGGGTTCTAATCAAAAATAATTTGGTTGTAAAATTTAACACAAATCATACCTTTGCTAGAAAAAAATATATGGTCAAATATCAGCGATGTCGTTTATCTACGTTGTTTAAACTTTATTCTATTTATGTAATGAATTTCAAATATTATCGTACTCAACTGTACAAACAACCCTCGGTTTTGTTATATATGGTACGATATGATTCATCTTATTTACAATGATAATGAATAACTATACAGGTTCTACTTTTTTCTTTTCTATGCAGTCACGTGGATTTTGTGCTGAGTGTAATATTTGCGGAAAAGCAGACGACACAAATAATTGCTGTGATTGCTGTTTATCACTTGCACAAATTTGTAATTGCACTGTACCCGGTGCTACTACTTGCTGTGATAGCATCTGTGGCCCTCGGAGTGTAAGTTCAGTCATTTTTCTGCCTTTGAAGTGCTTAGATTCGAGCTGAGAATGTTACAAGAACTTGCCCTTGTAGGATTATCATGATTCTATATTCGTTTTTAAAATAAATGTACCGGTACCTAGGAATGGTCAATTCAGAATATTGAATCTGGGTAGATTCGTATTTAATTAATCCGAATCTAAAATGTATATTTGAATCAGATGACATTTGCTGAATTTTCTTTGGATGGAACCCATTTTCTTCGAGTGTCTGGATGGCAGATTACCTGATATTCTGCCAGTCTTGTTCGTACTTGGTTAGAGTAGCTAGTCAGTAACTTCTTTAAAATAAATAAATATGCTTGTTTCTGATTATAATAAATACTGTAACGACTGATGTAATGCGTAATTGTTACTTCATCAAATATTACAGCGCTGTGACCCCGGAGATTGCTTAGCGTGTGGACCTTGCTGTAAACCGGACGACACTGTAAGCAAATTTTTTTGTCGTAATTTTTTCTCTTTACTTTGTTTTATTAGATTTCGTACTCTATATCATTGCAAAAATGATATATTTTGAATCGATGTACTTGAATTGTGTAAAAATATGTCAAAGTTTGGGTTTGAAAACCATCCATTTTTATTTTCTCTTTGTAAGATTTATTACCCTCATGCTAGAGGGTCAAACATTCATGAACATTTTATCTGTGGTATCAAGGACACTCATCTTCAAAATAGGGCTATAATTCAGTAATTAATGTTCAAATAGTTATATTGATATTCTAAATTCGATATTCTAAATTTTTTTTAGTAAGTATCTTTATATGCCCCATTTTTTATTGATATATAACACACTCTGCCTTAAACATGTCATTTTCTGAGCCAGTGAAATGACATTTTTTGATTAATTTATACTGATTTTCTTACTTCACCGGATTTAAAAGTCTTGCATTCTTTTGTTTCCAAATTGTAAAGTTGAACATTCAATTATTTTTCCCACCAACAAAGTTACAGAGGTCTTATGTATATCTATGATTACAGGATCTGTCTAACTACATTTAATTATTTAACATTTTCTTTTTTGCTAACAAATGTTCTATTTTGCAACAATGAAATCATATTCATTGAACAATAACAGGACGGATTGAAACTCAATATCAGAAATGAAATTCTGAACTGAAATAAACAAAAAATTGTTTCCCCTGATATCCATAATGCAGCGAAAATCATGATGCATCATATCGAATTTTAGTTAAAAAAATTAACTTGAGTCCTGATTCAATTATGTAAACTTATCCTAAATTGAACATTTTTGTCAAATTTTGTAATAAGAATAACGTTCAAAACTGTTTCAATGCAACTCAATGCTTTGGAAATCCCTGCCGTTAACGTATTATAATATCATATGCATGTCTATACGACACACAGTCGCAGGTCTGCAGCTGTATTGAATGTGCCTGTGCCTGTCAAAGCCCTGACTGCGATCGTGTCAATTGCCTCTGCTTTGAGGTTCAACTTCGATAACGATCAACTGGTGATAACAATTCTTGGTATGAATGTAGTGCTCTGCTGTGCAGTGACTCCTGTGAGTTTACTAACCGCATGAAAACTAACGGAGCTTTCTCATGAATGTTTTGCTGTGCTCGTTTGTTTTTTATTATATTACCCCAGTCGGAAATTTAATTTTGACAAGCATGCGCCACTGATGGATCATGCCTCTGCGGCACGATCCATCAGTGACTCATACATGACAAAACATGCTTCAACACTATTTTTCTGACTGGGCATGTAGTTCAGTATTATCATGTGATATAAATTCATCTGCATTCAATTTTTGTGGAGAGTATCTGGTTGGTATGTGCAATTTTGTACCTTGATGCTATTGCTTAAAGCTTGTCTTTGTTTGAATGCTTGCAGCGTTGTCCTCCGGAATTTTTGCTAAAAAGTCCAGTTGTTTATGTTTTTATTAGCATTTCTTGGAGTTGGCGAACCTGCCCTCAATAATTATATTTGAACTTATTCGCCATGTTGAGAGTACCAGTATAGTAACATAAATTTATAGCTTTAGAAGTGCATGTTTTATGTTTGATCAAAATATAGCTTAGTTATAAAAGTAGAACTATTGTAACAGTAGATATTACCGTAGTGTTCTTGTCATCATTTCATGCCATATCAGCTGAATATTCATTAAAAATATGTTATGCTCCGACACAGGGTGGAAAAATTTAGTTTTTATTCAGGTATCCGAAATGCTCAAGTCATTTTCTTCAGATGTACAAATTTCATAGCAGTTTTGATGATTTTGAATCCTTTTCTACAGTTTGGTTGCTACTAGGAACTGAAAAAAGAAGACTTTTCATTCTTTATATTATGACAAGCTGCCCATTTGTTAAATTTTCGTCTGGTGGAACCCATTTTCTTTGGATGTCTGAGTAGCAGAGCAGCTGGGTTTCTGACAGTCTGGTCTGACATGAACTATTTGTTGGAATATCTTTGTCCAAATACTTAGATATTCTAGAATTAGAATGATTACTTTTTTTAGCATTTTGATTATTCTAAAAATTCATCAAAAGATCATGCTAATATAGACTTAAACAGTACTGGTAGTCTTACTGGTGAACAGATGGCCCATTCCAAATTACGGTATTTATTAATGGAAATACGAGTTCTATCCTAAGATATATACTTGATATATATAAGATATATACTTCTATACTTGATTTTTGAAAGGGACATTGATTAATTATAATGTTCAGGGATCTTATTTTCGATTCACACTCTTTTGTAATTCCAGCCAAGAAATTTATGTGTGGTTTTTCTCAGATATTAATGTAAGCTTGGTATCACTGGTAATTGCTTTTTTCTGGCCGGGATTGGTAGGCTTTTCATGCTTTGTGTGGCACATTTTAAACAACCTTGCTTTATTTCATTTTTGTGTGGTTTCTAAACTAATTTCCATCGGGACATATTTATTTTACGTTATCTCTGTCAGAAAAATTATATTTTAAAACATTTTTCCAAGTACGCACTGCAAATGGATCAACCAGCTTGGGAGCGGTCCCATTGGGACTGATGTTTATTGAATGAAATTTTTAGATTGTGTATGTTAGCATTTTTCATCGAAATGTAGTTGGTAGATGTAGAAATCTTTAAAATTTTACAAATCATTATGGATTTTTGTGTTACTGGTACTAGCTCAATATGAAGATATTGTTGTCAATGCTTTAAGAATGAGCTTTTGTGTAACAATCCAACAAATGTAAAAATGTTAATGTATACACTGATACTATATAAAGCTACTATTTTACTGTCAACTGTTGCTAACTTTCATGGTTTAGAGTTTCATTTGATCATTTTAATTAATCTTAAACTTTAATCCAAAACTATCTCACCCGAATGTGATTAAGTTTTGACCGGGATTTGTCATCATAACTTGTTGAAATTTGTATACTATATTTTTTGGTGGAGAAATATTCATTATATATATTCTCAGTTTTAATAATAGAATATACAAAAGCATACCACCATTATCGATAGTTCTTTATTCTTCTATTCGCGTGTCTCGTTTATGAATAAGCTGGATTAAAGTTTTTAAACTACACCATCATTACATTCAAGCATTTATTTAACCATCTGTTATTTCAGAGTTGCTGTGACGAGTCTTCATGTTCTGGTATATCGTGTGGTTGTTGTGATTGTCCTGCAGTCAAGTGTGAAAAACCAGAGTGCAGAGAAGTACATTGTCTCTGTTGTACTATAAGTTGCAAAGACGGTGGAGGAACAACTGCTCAAGAACAACAGCAAAATCAGCAGCAGTATTCATATCCACCAGATCCAAACTCACCATATTCTAATTATCCATATCCACCACCTGGTTTGAATCAACAGTATCCTTATCCCTACCCCTCGCCAAGTCCAGGCGCTCCCTACTCATTATCCAGATCACCACAAAGAACTCCTGGGTATTCTAGCCCCAGTCGTCGACCAGGGACAAGCTTTCGGTATCCGCCAGCTGGTTATTCATCAGAATATTCTTCTCAAAGGCCTCGTCCTATTCATTCAAGTCAACCCACATCCCCCAGCTTTATCACCACCAGGGATTTTTAATTTTAACTCTATTACTAACCCAACACAAGTTTTTACTACTAAACATTAAGTCTCAACATTTGTTTCGTAACTACATGAACATATTTCACAAAATGGCAAGGAAACCAATAATATGCACATTCAAGTCACCTCAAGTTATTAACATTGGTGGGTCAGACTTAAACTCTGGATGTTCCGTTATCGATGTATCGTTTCCAAATATGGGTGTGGTCGATATTGGCAGTATTACCTTCTACAATAACTACACAGCATATATCTCATTGATGTGTAAGGTATGTCACAAATGATATTATTGGTAGGTGGCACAAGTCACATTGGACTGCGCCTTGGCACTGAAAAGGAAAATCTATGATTTGATACTGAGTGACATAATCTTGTTTCTCTCAGAATGCTCGAAAGAATTGTGTCATCTTTTTGGATGGACAAAAAAAGGCTATCCATAGCAATATTGATGATTTTGAATCTTTCTCTACAGTTTACATACTACCTGATGATCAGAAAGAGAAATTTTTTTTTATTAGAGGTCTATCATAAATTGTTCCTCATTTGTTATTTTGTTCTGATGGAATACATTTCTTCGGGTGTCGGAGTCACTGACATTCTGCTGGTCTGATTTGATACATCTTTTTTAAGCTGAAAAAGACAACAAAAAATGGTGAAACAACCACCATTTGGAAGAGAGCAATGAAAAAGATGAAGTTGATGCCAAATCCACATAGTGAGAAATCCAGTCAGGTGAAGATATTTTGAGTTTTGGAACTCAGACTTCATCGTAACGGTGCTTCTCAGCCTTTTTCCCCAAAACAATTGTTCTTCTCTCATCTCTGTGAACTTTTTTATTTTTTATACTATTACAATTGCAAACACGTAGCATGGAAATATCGCATTAACATTTAGTACCAACTAAATGCCAATGGAATATTTCTATGTATGGAGCCTTTTCACCATAATTGATACAAAAACAAGGGTATTTTGCTAGCCTGAAGGGGCTCTTGTCTAAATGTGCTGATGAAGAGTTAAGAGGCTAGAAGCAGTGCCTATGAGGGACCAACTGACGCATTACAAAAGGTAGTACCTGCTAGCTGCAACTGTGCTTGAAGTGGAAAGCACTGATTTTGAACCTTCCCTGCAGTTTTGCTGCTACCAAACACGCAAAAGGAGTTGCCCTCTAATGGTCGGTGAGAGAATTGTCAAAATTTGTACCATACAATATCATTTGTAAAACCATCAATAATATGAAACAATGTCATTTGCTTACTGAACGTTATTCTGACTCCATTATTTTCTTTCAGAGTTTCTTCAATATAGATTCGTCCAAACTTCGATTTCCACTTGAATATGTATCTGTGTTAAGAATTGTTATGAGGCAACCATCACCTTGCTGGAAAACGTTTGGATTGGATGAAATTAAATTATATCCTCCACCAACTGTTCAAGAACTATCCAATGCAATACCAAGGTATTTAAATGAGTCTGTAGTTGGGGCAAAACGTCGGTCACTCTAACACCTGAAGAAAATAGATTCTATCGAAGAAAATGTGTGTCTGGTTGGATTCAAAATTTACAAAATTAATACTGCTACGAAATATGAAAGCTTTTTTGTCATTCAAAAGAAATGGCGTGATCGTTCTAACACACAAAGTAAAACAGGAATCTGTCAGCCTGTGCAGGGGCTTGTCATTTTTGATTATTTCAAATATTGTAAATAACAAACACTGCCGGCATCTAATAATATTTGTTAGTTTTGTCTTTTTTCTACATTCACGAATCTACCTTGAGAAGAGCATTTAATTTGAGATGATGCCTCTTACTAATATTTTGTCGAGCACGAACCTCATAATTATGTTAATATGGATAGCAGCTCAAATGTTGAGAGTTAAGATTATGATTTTACTGAACAAAGAACATAACGTTTTCTAAAAACTCGAATTTGATCAGGCGAAAATTTGATATTCTTTGGAATACTATTGAACTACAAATACATTTCGAAGTTGATTCTCTAAACATCCACACACGCAGAAAACTGATGCAAGACATGCTACCGATGCTTGGGAAAATAAATACCGGTACGAGAAAAATAATTTCTGACTGGTTTGATGCAGAAGTTATCTTTATGACTTGCAGGTGGTTACTAGCTGGAGACACACTCAGAATTGGACTGGATGAAAACGAGCCAATTCCTAAAGATCAGGCTAGACTCGCTTGCTTACCAGACCCTGATGAAATATCAAAACATCTTCATCAGTTGTGGGAGCTATCGGATAAATCAAAAGAAGCAAGTTCAATAACGGATGATTCCCCTGTTGGCCGATTTGATATTGATGGCTGCTATGAAATAAACTTGTTATCTTATGCTTAATTTTTCATATAGCACCTTTTTTAATTTTTAGAATTTTATTCAGCTTAGTAAAGAATGAATAGTACTGTGCTGTCACGCCATGGCCGAGCATAATCAGAGAATTTATTTCATCGGGTATGAGTCAAAGATGGACCACAAAACATGCCTGTATAATCTTTTCAGACAGGAAGAGGTGTAGCTGTTTTTATTTCACACGATTTTATCTTATGTTGCAATGTTTTTTGCCTCGACAAGCAAGAAATCCTGTGAATTGTCAAATCACACTTTTTATTGAAAAAACCTGTCTCCTGGCAACAATGTAAATTTTCTTTTTTTTTTAAAAATCTATATCCTAACTTTGTTAATTTGTATTATATTGTACGTCGATTTTCTAGTGATTCCATTACAGTTTGTATTAAATTACCAGTAACACGAACTCACTTAAAAACACTTAAAATCCTGCTGGAAATGAAAGACAAAATACTGTTGTCTGTACGGCAAATCACAACCTCTCATGGAGTTTTGAATCGAAAGTACAAGGTTTTTGTCCATCTTCTACTGATTTTTCCTGTGCATATACTTGATGCTATAAATAATCTCAATGACTCATTTAATAATATGTTCGATTGCTTGTTAAATCTTTTTTGCCCACTTCTGGTGTTGATATATTTGTTCTAGCATAGCCAAACCTACGTTTTATAAACTTTTTACATAATATTTTATATTTTTTATACAGTTTTTACTTATAAACATATTTCATTCCATAGTAGGATGGATACAAATATTTATTATGTCGGTCTTATTTCACAAACCCATTTTGCTTCACATTGCAAATAAAGTCTTGTACATGGATTTAAATGAAAAAAAAATGATAAAATTAATTTATTGGTTTTGGCTTGTTTCTATTTGCTTGACTGTACCCAAAATTTGTGGTGTGAAAGGTGTATGAAAGACTGTCTTGGTTTGACATGTGGTAAAGTAAAGTAAGTCATTGAATAGCTTACCGGTTATTTCTACAGGTAAGCTGGGATCCAGGAGGGAAAATCTTGGTGCTAAGAAGGTTTTCATTTGAAAATGAACAATATAATATACTTCATATTATACTATATTACCTTTTTTGTATTTTCTCAAGTTGCATCTCATATTTTCGATTATAAAACAATAGTTTTAAAAAGACTGTTTGCATATTTATCTATGTTTTGTATGTATGTTGTTGAATACATCATGCATGGGTAACGTGACCCATCGGTTACTAAATGGGTATGGGCACAAATTAATTAGATTTGAGCAGAAATTTCATAAAATATATTGCTGTTCTATAGTTTGATTCCACAATGAATACATCAGGAAGTCGCATAGAAAAAAATCTTGTAGATTGTTGATTACCTGTCATTTCATACTGTATATCGCAGCACCTTTTGCTGCATTCTCTAAACCGATTTTCGCGCGATGTCGGTATTTAATGTATTTGCGGACACGATTTTATTTGGCCTTGATCCAGTAGGTGACAGGCCTCGACAGACTGCACATTTCATTTTTCTTCTGCGGAAGAGAATACGGCTAAAGCATATGACCTCTCTGAGCGTATTCCCGACGCTTTATAGATTGAGCTAATCGGGCACCGATACGGCGGAGAGTGTCAAAAAAACAAAAACATTTTGCCAGGTTAAAAGACGAGAAATCAACGGTAACGAAAAAAGGGAGGATTGAAATTACAATGAACCGGTAGTCACCGACAGAGCGTTTCCCAAGGTTTTGTGTAGTCATCTCAACATTTTGGATTTTTGCAAGAAAATAATATAAAAATAAGCAAAAATTTGTGTAAAGGCGTACAAACGTGTAAATATAATTTTTTTTTTTTTTTTTCCCACTATGGTGAATTTTTCCAACACGAAAGACGAAACAAATTGCTGCTGAACTTGAAAGTTTTATTTTAAATAGTATACTTTCATTGAGGCTACCCACCGCCTCTTATGCAGTTATCAGTTTGAGTTCGGTTAAAATATTGATTTTGACAATTCTGTCAACAGCATTTCATCCATTTATGTTATTTTACTTGTGTATTGAAACTCGAATTGTAGAATTATTTTCCGATTAATGTGGGCTTACCATTTCGCTACCATAACGACTCTACCATTGAAATACCACTTGCTACGCCCTACACATGGTGTCACTAAAGACTCGCGGGAGCTTCATGGAATTCTCTACTTCATTGACCACCGCACCGAGGTACTTACCATATCCGCAATTTCGCGCGTTGTGGAGGTTTGCTTGGTTTCTGACGAAGCAAAAAGTAATTTTACAAGTCTTGGAATTTGAATATTTTGTCATGCACGCGCCGCAGGTACACCGCGCCTCATCTCCGCGATCTATCGATGACACATGCCCAACAAAACATTTTGGCACAACATTTTCCGACTAAAGATTTTCCTCTTTTGCTTATGTTCTTATCCACTTATATTTTAGGGTTGTGATGTTACAAAATTAGACAAACACTCGTTTACACACATCTCGTGAATACAAATACAAAACTAAAATATTATGATCCCATTTTAGGATATAGCAGAACATTCGTTCGGCTATATCAATGAATCGAAGTAATATTTATGTATTGAAAAACAACTTCTAGAATTCTAACTAAGCAAAACATGCCATGTAGTTAAGGTAGCCTTGCAGGAAATGCCAATCAAATTTGCAACCAACCGAATCTCTAGTAGTATTGGGCGCTCAGCCAAAATAGCCAAATATGCCACAATCCCCTCGAGATTACAGAGTTGAGCGCTACAGCACCACCTTGAATGGTTGTGGCAGCTGTATTCGGTGTCACGTTACCACTTACCTACTGAGAGACTCTTTAAAACGACGGTTAGTCAAACGCGGCCCAAAGACGTAACTTGTCATTATGTCTTGTCCATATATGACCCATTTTCGTCGAAGTTCAGTAGTGGTTGATTGTCCCAGTGCATACTATCATGTATTTCCTATTGCATAAATGCAAACGCATGCGACATTTATATACCCTTTGAATATAAAATCATGTTAAAGTAGCGACCTAATTAAGTTATCACCATAAAATGCAAAAGGTGGTTGGGCGTAATTAATACGTCATATTCCCAGGATGGGTGCGGTCTCCGTTTCGTAACCAAGTCGTAATTGCTTCAGTTAATTTGTTTATCGATATCTGGGAAATATGAAATAATGCCACAAACTCATGTTCTTGATTTGCCGCCAATGTTGTTAAACTCGAGAAATTTCAATCAAAAATTTGTAAACAAAGAAAAGACAGCTCAAATTTTAGTGCGTTCCGTACAAAACAGCGCATTGAAGTAATATAGTAGAAGTAATATAATAGAAAATATTATACCGTGGCAAAATCTTCATTGAATGTGCAAAGTCTTGAGTGTACAATTTTAAAGGTGCTTTTGCATTTCTCGCTCCATTCGCTTTTCACTCAAACTTATATGTCTTAATTTATCAACCATTTATTTGTAAGGATTTAATTGTGTTTAAATACGATAAATCTGAATGGTACAACGTTGTTGGAAAATATGGAGAGTTTGAGTTTACAGAATGCAGACTTGCATTCTAGTCCCGTCAAAAAAAAAATGGACGAAACTTGTTTGTCAACTATGGGTCGCGCTGATCGATTACGTCAATGACATGTAGTCCTTTTCTGATACAGAGTTGACAAAATTCTGGTTAGGAAATAATGAAATTGAAAAAATTCCTAGTCTATACCCAGATCTTTCACATCTCTGACTATTTTTCCAGATAAATTTCGACAATACACAATACAAACTTTGGCCATTGAGATATTTTTCCTGATTTAATACCGCACCAGACGGCTTCCATTGGCTCTCACCGTAAGCACACACGAATTCTTTCATGTGGTTGAGCAATAATTTTTAATATCGTTTAATGTCGAAGTATTTTCAAAGTAATTATTCAGACATCAAATAAGCATTATTTCACATCAAAAATATTTAGCATGATTTTAATTTTCGCGGTTTAATGTTACCTCAACTATGACGTCACTTCATATGATGAATGATGCCCGAGGCACGTTGCATTACTGTCAATACCATTACCTGTATTAAAACTAGGCCGATGACGCATCTGTTTTCCAGAATACTAAAATTCCCATGTATGGTAAATAGTGGGAATTACGATACTAATGAAGCTAGTGTATAAGTAATATTTTTTCCTTCTGATTCGGCCCAGGACTTTCGTTTCAAAATCATAAATTATATTATGAATATGTGAAAATCTTATTTCAACAATGAACTGCTTCAAATAGGCTACTTAATGTTGGAGCGTTTTACTACCCCATAGGGAATATCTAATTCTATTGCTATTGTGGTTCAATTCTGTGAGTACAATTGCTCGTTTCCCATTGCATGCATCTCTTTTCCATCGATGATTTTTAGCAAATTGTTAATGAAAATGGAGAAAAATTTCCGATACAACAATATTCTACCTAATTTGTATGCGCTGTCCCAAACTCTATATACTAAAATAGCATTTGGTTTAAGTCGGGCGTTGACTGGACACTAAATGCCCTGGACAGGAAAACATTAACATACGGAAGGTGTGAAGTTTGCTTTAATTATAATGTAATGTATCAAAATATCTCAATCAACTCCAGTTTCAAACTCTACAATAAACTATATAATCTCAGTCATTCGATTCCTATTTCAGGGTGTATGACGTATCATGAGAACATCCTTTTGTAGAGTCAAAACAGGCAAATTCTCCCGCAGGAGATGCAACTCGCCAAAATTAAAATCCTCGACGATGCGTAATCGCTCTCTAATTGCAGTCTATTTACATTTCATACAATGATTGTTTTCTCTCTTTCGAGAAAAAAAATAATTATGGGATACAATATTCAACGTCTTGCTAAAAAGTAAGTTTTGCTTTGTTAAGCATGTGTCACTGATGTATCGCACCTAACATATCACGTCGTAACAATTATTCAGAACAAAAATGACGTTATTAAGGAAAAATTATGAATTGGCAGAAATTAGCTTTTGGCTACCCTGTATGACTTCCCTTGCGTCTTTGCCAAATTCTGCACTAACCCTGTCCATGCGCACGAGCGTCGAAAGCCTTTCAATTGTAGAAGGGAATCTAACGTGGTTGGAAAGAGCTAATCCTGTATTGGCGTACCGTATTTTGGTGACCAATAAGGTCAACGACAGGAAAACTTTAGTTTTACTGCAACAGCGATCAACGTTTGCCGCCCGTTCTCACGCATTTTGGACGTGTGACGTCATGACCATCGACTGGACCAATCGTTCCAAATTGTATTGGTAGGAAATTAGGTTTTCGACACACGAGTACTTCCGTCTCTTGAAATATTTGATGCATATTTCGCTGTCGAAATGATGATATTTGACTGGACATTGAGACATTTTGCAATTTTGTGACTTTTCTCAAATACGTCAGTATACTTTGACGAGAGGAAATTTATCGATACTTGATCTGCTGACCACTGGCCATTGGTGAAACGACTATAGATGTGTCGTCCATGTTTGAATTATAATTGTTTCCATGTAGTGTAAATTATTTGAGACAAATTTTTTTGAATTTAGCGAACTGTGTTCTTACACGCCATTCTGATCCGAAAAATAAAATATTCCTAATAAATTCTTACACATTAACGATATATTCGCATTTTAATATTTTTAAAAGTCCAGGTACAGCAGCATTGTGCCTGTAATACGATAAAATAAAATGTATTGAGCGAAGGAGTGTTGAATAAAACGTGAAAATGACGGTGACTTGATTTGGCATATTATTGGAAATCTTGGAAACTGGTATTAATTATAATCGAAATTACACACGTCTGGAATGCAGGATGTATGTAGTGCCAAGTCAAATTTGTTTTAAGAAGGTCAAGTCCCCACAGCAAAAACCTGAAATTCTATATTTGGATATTCACCGGATGCATAAGCAGTTAGGAACGGGATGTCAATTTTCGGGGTACAAAGCTTGCATCAGTCGACACTGACATTACCTACTTCACACCATCATTGAAGTATTGAGAATCAGAAGGCTCTCAGGCAATCATTCTTTTCAAATTATGTTTTGTTAAGTATGGGTCGCCGATGAATCGCGCAACCAAGGCGCGGACCACCTGTGACGCATTCTCGACAAAATAAATTTCTGATCTGGTTTATGTTTTTTCGATTTCGAACCACAGATGAACCGAGCCTCACCAGCGCTATTCGTTGTTAGCCTAGGCCCAACAGGTAAGCTTACAAAATTTGTGAAAAGTCATTGACATTTTGAATATCTGCGGGAAAACTTCAACCTGGGAAACCGTGCCAGTCTATTAGTTGAACTACTTTCTATATTTGGCTTCATTACAGGTAATCGGTGCTCTTCAAATTTACCATTATCAACTTGGAAAAAGTAGATTGTTAGTGAATTTTATAATGATGAATTGGTCATTCAGTTCGGTGACTTTCTTGTTCTCAAGTGACCTTTTGTTACTTAAAATCATGTGAATAAATATTAAATTCATGGTGCAAGCTTTCTGGGAATCGACTCTTAATATACTTTAACTCTGCAAGCACTTTTCACATAGTTATTGTCGTCATACCCAGTTAAAACCTCGTTTTGACAAGCGTGAGATATAGATGGACCGCACCTTGGGGGCGCGATTCAGGAGTGACTCATACTTAACAAAAATATTTAGACAAAAAAGGTCTGTTAAAAATGTAAGATTGAAACGGAAATTAATCTTTCTAGATTTTCGGCCATTCTTGGAATATATTGGTTTCAAATTTCACGACAATAGTATTTTTATTCGAGAGAAATGCAAGGTATCAATTTGTTGTAATCCCAGCAGATGCCCATACCTTAGCCCATTTCCAAGTCCGTCATGCACGGTATTGAGATTGTGCATTGCCTGGTATTCCGAATTTGATTATACTCATACAGCATATTCAATAAATAGCCAATTTTATATATACTGGTGACAATTCTTGAAATATATATAAAATCTGAATAATTTAGATAAAATTTTAACTTTAAACATTTGGCGGTCGAATTATATCGAATCACACAACGAATTATTCCTATGTGGTACGTACCTGCATCAGTTCGAATCTTATTTTAAAAAGTGGAATTGTAGTCTCCGGCGTTTGTCTGGGTTTCTGAACAAACCATTCGGCAGACATGTACACGTGCAAAATTGCCACCCAAACTTTAAACGGCAATTTCCGATTGCCAACAATAATAGCTTTCAGGGGAACTATAATCTAAAATCTGTGGTTAAAAATTACAAGTTTTAGTCATATAATCTGATGTGATGTAATGGGGGCTGTGTTGGTGTTTTTGTTATATTTCATTTGATAATTAGTTCGTTCCGGGCTTAAGTAATGATTATTTGCTGAACGAAGCATTACTCGGGTATTGATTTTAAACTTAAATTAGTCAAACATTTTACGAAGTTGATGATATCTCTGTAAAATAAACCAACGAAACATGTTTTGTTAATTATGAACCTCTGATAGATCGCGCCGACGAGGCGCGGTCAATCTGTGGCTCATTCTTGACAAAATAAAATTGATGGGAGGCAGTGATGAAAATAAATGAAATGATAAAATTTGGAAAAAATAAATTCAAAAGTCACACAAGTATTCATTTTCCATGATAGAATAAAGGAACAAAAATCCGACGTCGGATAAATGTCATTTTCCGAATATCTAGATATTCGGAATTAGAGATTGAAATTATTATCGTTTTTCGAAAAAAATTTGATTAGATTCATTTTGTGTAGATTTTATTTTTAAATTAAATCATGATTTGATGCGCAACGGACTAAATATGCCTAAAAAGCAAAAAATTCGTTTATCCGAAATATCATAATTTCATTCTATGAAGATGAATTTTGAAATCGTTGAAACTAAATTCTTTTAACTCCCTAACTTTGGACATGTGCCAGATAATATGGATTATTGCTCGGCTATTTTTAGCTCACTTTTATTTTAAATTCGCCCAGGATCAGAAGTGGCGCACCCAAAAAGAACGAACCAACGATCGTTGATATGGTAAAAAGCTACATAAAATGTAGAACCGATAATTGCACCCTAACCAACATTTTTTGAAATCGAAAAGAACTTTATAACTGAATTACCATAGCAGAAAACGTATAAAAGTACGTTTCTAATAATACGTTTCTTTCGGTAAGTCGGTGTTATTCCACTCAGCATTGTAACGGTTCTGCAACATGAGAGATCATGACACCTTTCCCAAATTCAATAATTTGGACCTTGTTTGCCAGAGACCACATGAATGACATCTGTTGGTATGACGTATTCGGTACTTGAGTTAACAGGGTTGATTTGTTCTCATTTTAAAATAAAATTGTAACATTTAAATAATAATATAATGACGTAATGTTCTGAATCACATATTCTTGGGAATTTGGAAATCCGTATCAAAACAATTAAAATATGATTTCATCGATTTTATGCGTTTCTAAAATTTGGCAAAAAAATGTGATAAAAATTGCTTGGTCAAACATTTTATTGGGATTGGGAGATTTGAAGTTCGATTCTCTCCTTTTTGGGTTAGCTATTACATTTGTGAATAAACAGGTTTGCATACATTTTGTGTATTCGGTCATTCAAAACGTTTTTATTTGGCAAAACATCGTAAGAAACTTGTCGAATATTGGCAAAAATTATGAAATAATAGGTTTGCCGATTCATTGAGAACGTCAAAAATTACCCAATGCCAGCAGTTCTTTGAACAAGAAATGCCAAATTATTTTGCGCCTATTTTTTAAATTCGACTATTCTTCCATCGGTGCAAATCACGAACAAACATGCTTTTTTTCATTAATGAAAATTCACTCTTAGCTGCAGAAGATTGTAAGCGGCCTGTGAAAGAAGCTAACTACAGAATAAAAACTTTTATTTTGTGTCAAGTATGAGTCACACATCGGTCGCGACTCAGGGCGCGATCCATCAGTGACTCATACTCAATCAAAAGCCAGGGACAATTTTTTAACACGTTCAAGACAGCTGATACGGCCAAGAGTGATCAGATGAAAAACTAACGGTTGCGTTTGTGGAAAACATTTCATAGACTTTAACCAATATTTATCCGGCCATATTAGAGTAACATTAAAATATTTATATTATTAAAATATTACGCTAAACATTTTATACACAAAATGCGATAGCAAGCTTGCTCCAAGAACAAGATTCGAGCGTTTGGAAATGCAGAAAGGAACAAAATGGCGAGCAGAACGGTCCTGAATCGCCCATTCACACATGTGTTGACATTCTTACATTTCAAAACATCTTTCTTCAACAAATAATCGAGAGGTGGTCTTCAATCAAATGATCCATAATTTTTAAAAGAGCTTCATCTTCAGTCGTTGAGAATTGAGTTTATTTTCAGTTGATGTTGACCAAACTAAACCCATTTGAATGCTTTTTAACTTCCGCCCGTATCCGACTTGAAAAGGTTGCCTTTGTTATGCTTATTTACCGTACAATGAAGAGTCAAACTTTATTGTGAAACGCACGACCGGATCACCAAGTTTTCACAATTCAAGGGTCAAATCGGCTAAGCACCTCCATTATTAGTGACATTATGGACAGAAAGCAAACTGCAATATCGCTTTTGTTATTATTTTCTACATCTTTGTCTCTTGACCTATATGTTTCTGGATCAGCTTACCTCGCTGCAGACTCAGCTATAGTTGAATCGTGTTTGTACGAAGATAAAACAAGTGCGATTCGCATGCTATTTTAAAAAACATTTTCAATCCGAAATAATGATTTGCTTTCGTTGCTTTAATTAGAATGTTTTGAGTATTATAGGGGATGATGGTGTTTAACTCAGATATAAGGTGTAACTCTACTGGACAGATTCTTACAAATTTATGAAGAAGAAATCGAACTAACCGATGTTTGCATTTTTGTTCTCTCCAATCGATTTTTGTTCTCTCCAATCTTTGAATCGATTTTGAAATCACCGGGATGTGAAACGTCCAACCTTACTAGTAAGATAACGTGAGTCACCGGAAAACAATGTAAAAATTGCAGTTGCGTAAAAATATTAATTTTGGAAATAATATTTGGAAGGAATTCTACAAAAAACCGTAAAAACAAAAATAGACTATTTTACAATGTCAATTAGACTTTACGATAATCCTAATATATTGACACGTTATCAAAATTCAAAAAATTTTTTTTACCGAGTGCGCGCCACAGATAGTGGCCCGAACTCGACTATAGAAATCACAACAAAATATTCTGACTTTGTGCAATTCTAGTGAAAATATGCTTAATGAAAAAACAAATATCTATTGTTGTGGTTGGGAGCACTTAGACTAAAATCTTCACTGTCAGATTATGACCGACCGAGCTAGGGATATTTTTTGTTGTTGCATGATTTTCATTGTGACGTCATTATATATGTCATAACCTCGTGTGTTCAACATCTCCAAAGCACTTCAGAAACAAATCTTCCTTTAATTGAAATTTACTTTCAAGTTTTGAAAGAATTCCATATATAGCTGTCCGCTACAGTTTAAGGTATAGTGAGTGAAGGGTTAATCTTTGGGTGATCAATGTTGAATTTCGGTCGAATAATCGACTTTCTTAAACATGCATGAAATAAATTAATTTGCATTAAAAGATAATATTCGATATTTTGACTAAAAGTAATATTTTGGAAAAAACACAAATATGTGTCGAAATCACGTAGAAAATAAAATTTGGGGATTTTTGGATCAAAAAATTTCCATCCGTTGACAACTGAATGTGGTGGGGTTTGCGTCGAATGTTGTGAGCTGCGCAATTCAATTTGATTAAGCCCTGGGAGACGCGACGAATCAGTAGTACATGCTATACGGTAAATTTTCTGATTCAAAGTTGTATCGATCTCGAAATTCGTAATATAGCAACACTGGTCGTGGAAGTGAGTCCGCGACCTCACCCCTGAATCCGAAAAAATTAGGATAAAATCGCTAATTTTGTCGCACGCCTCCGGCACAATTTTCTTTTTTTCCGCGTTTGACTAACAGATATGTCATTAGAATATGTTTTTCAATTAAGACATTGTCGCGCTTGAAAAATTGATATAAGACTGTGAGTTTACCTTTTGCGTCTGCGTGTCACGCTCCGGCCCAATGTTGGAGATCTTCCGCCGGTGCTGTACAACAACTATAATAAACTTGCCATGGGATTGTATGATTTACTATAACTCAAAAAAACAAAAGACAAAATAGACAAAACTTCTCCCCACTGCGTAATATGTGACCAAAGAGCGAGTTGACGATATTTTTCCAGAAATATCCTATGCGCCACATTTCTTGTTCTTATATTTTAAATTCATGTCAAGCATGTACCATGGATGGGCTGCATCTCGTTAGCAATCAATCTACGAAACCTATTTTTACACTGCAAAACTAAACGAAACTAAAAACTAATTCAATTGTGTGAGAACTCAATATCAATTAAAATTATCTATAGTTTAAAACATAAAAATAGTAGTTTTAGTAATCAATTCAAATGAACACTCGGTGAGTCAATACATTGCTATTCAAATTTTCAGCGATAATGACGTCATCCTAGGGTATGTTTGATCAAACCCACAGAAATAGTACCCGCCAAAATCGCAGTGGGCACTTGAATACCATACGAATCATGGAAAATGCGGTGGCCCATTACACAAAATCAGACAAGTTAGCACCCTAACGTCATTGTGAGAAATGGTCAATGGAATTTTTCTTCTAAAAACAACAAATAAAGCTATACGTAAATTCTGCGTTAAAAATGAATGTAATTTGATAAGATAAAATCATAATCCTTTTTGAAACACACCCGAACCATTTTAAAATGATGTAGTCATTTTGGGTTTTACGTTCACGCACGTTTTAGTGTTTTCATTTTTCGTCTGTACCATAAAACATTGAATTTACTATTTTTTGACTATCTTTAGCCAAGAATGACTTAAGATAAATCGCGCTTCAATGATGTACTTTTCAACAGCACATACTTGTTTAAATAGATGCATGAATGAAATCGGAAAAACTTTGGCAAAACATCTCTGTCAAGTATGAGTCTATAGGACGTGGTCCATCTGTGGCACATACTTGACACAATATATTTTCTGATGGGTGAGGCGCATTAAAACGGAATGCATCTATATAAAATGATTGTCAATATTGACTATTTTTGTAACAGTGTAATTGCGTAACTCGTGTCCTATTAGAAAAGTAAGCTGTAAATTGGTTTCGTACATCTGCGGTTGTAAATCCAAAATATTTCAACTATGAACTATTCTTGCTGTATTCGAGGAATTGTTATGGTTACACCCTAAAAAAATACTATTTTGCTGGCCGCCAATTCCTTATCACAACTAACTTTAGATTCTTGCTATTGGCGTTTTTTGCCTTGAACGGATTCTATACGTATCTTCTTTATAGCAACTTCAAAACTGGGATTAATCTTGTTTATAGGACAAGTGGTGTGTTGCAAAAAACGAACAACGGAGACGGGAGTGTGGTTACATTCTGCTTCCAAAAAATCGCTACTAATTACTTTTGAAAAAAGTGAGAAATATCTTCTATTGAAAAGGGTAGTTTAGAGCAGTGGTCTTCAAACTGGGGGTCGCGACCCCCCGTGGGTCGCAAAACAACTCAATGGGGGTCGCGGAATGTTTCAAGAACAGTATTGAAGTATTAACAAGAATACATTTTAAACATTTTATTTTGAGAAAAAAGTAAGCCTACGCCTACGAAAAATCTTTTCCGACACTAACTTATGTAAGAACAAAATAACGATCAAACTGGAAAAAAAAATCAGAACCAGTACTGACACCCGCCATCACTAAAATAGAGCCAAGATTCGATCTTTGGTGCGAGAATATGCAAGCACATCAGTCTTTCATTATCATTTTTTCAATATTTTCTGTATTATTAAATTTTACTTTATTGTTATTTATTTTAGTCCGTGGGGGTCGCCAAAAAAATTTGGTCGCGCAAAGTGGGTCGTGATGAAAAAAGTTTGAATAACACTGGTTTAGAGCATCATTTTTCTGATTGGATATCAAATATATTCCCAAATCTGATGTGGATCACAGCATTTCAAAACATTTCCCTAACGCAATTCGGTAACCTATCTGGGCTGAATGAAAATTGTCAATTGTTGTCCTTTTGGGAAAAATATTCGTTTATAATATATCATCTATTTGACTGCAAACAAATATTATAACATTATATTATCAGATACAAAACAAAAAAGATATGTCGGATAGTTGGACATACGTTTATTTTATCTCAAAAATATTTTGCATGTGTATATATCGTTTGAAAATTATTAAATACTATTTATATACTAAACTGATGACGCCTATTTCAGTAGATTGAAGCAGCGTCCGAAGTACACAACACCTTGGCCTTTTAACCATCATTTCAAAAATGATTTTCACTACAGATGATCTTTCTACTCAGAATCGGTACTTTAATTTTGTCAAGTAAGAACCACAGATGGATCGCGGCGTAGAGTCACGAGCCATCTATGGTTCATACTTGAAAAAACTTTTCCCTACTGTTCACACAGACACCTCAAAGCGAACTCTGTCGCGACCAGTACGCAACGGCAATCCGTGTATTTGCCTTTCGATTGATGTTATTCTCTTGAGAATTTGAGGTTTCTTTTCATCTCTGATCCCCCTACATCATTTATTTAATTGTTCTGAGACTTGAGGGCAACCAAAGTGTTATTTTCCATATTTGGTTGAGTTGAGATGTGACAATTAATTATTTAGATGATATTCGTCAGATTTTTAAATTTTGCCGATTGTGATCTTGCCGGTTGTATTTTTTAAGGTTTTATAGAAATATGCAGCCAGATATGTTTTTATTTAATACAGGACGCAATTTCAATTATGGATCATGTTAGCGACAGACGGGCTAGCTTTTGTTGTAATGAATTTGTAGATGAAAATACTTCACTATAGGTATCAAAATTTTATCGAAGCATGTGTCGTCAAGATACGTAGATCAGTTAGATCCTCATTGTCACAATATGTAATTGTACTGCAAATTTGGCAACCGAAAAAAAAGGTTAACCAAGACTCAAGTACGAAGTCTAAGTAGTAGTCCGCATAATTGATTTTGAAATTCTGTGTTCTTCCAATGGCCCCTGAGAATGCGTCTATGGATGTCATTAAGAGAATAGTTAAATATCATTAAATTCTGATTACTTTTCATTTCGGCCTTTTTTTTAATATTTGAATTTAGTAAATTTGCACTATCAAATTTTTATCATTTCATACATCGTCCAATTGCATTATGATAACCACATTGATAAAATATTTTCAATTTGTCAAGATTGAGCGACAGCAAAATATGCCGACATCGATATATCGAAATTCATTTCTTAAATAAATGAATGTAATAGATTTTTCAGGTCGAAACTTGATATACATCCATCCCAAATAAATACAACACACGCGAGCGGCAAACGACGAGTCACATTATGTAAAATTATTTTCATGGATAATTTTGCAGAAACACCGGTAGTAATGCATAAGTGATTAATATGTAATTATAAGTGAACCATGCCATTAGTAATTTGTCACGGATGCTTACAATTGAACGCTAACACGATTTTTAGTTATCCATAAATTCGTAGAAAAGGCAAGATTTACAAAGAAGAGTGGGGAATAATTAAATACTGCGGCAAATCTCTATAATGCGTTTTCAGATATGAAGTACACGAAATCTTATTAAATTGGTTGAAACGTTTTCTCGCGGCTACACAAGATTCCATGCTTTCAAGACTATCATGGTCAGAAAATTGTTGTTTTTTCATATCTACTCATGAATGGGTCGCGCAACCAGGGCACGATCGATCATGCCAATCATGGCACATGCCTGACAAAAATTTCGCATTAGGTGATGTATATAGGCCACAGAAGGATCGCATCAATTTTCGACTCATTCTATGCTTCATTCACATTGTTTGTAATGTCAGTGATGTTCTTTGGCATTTTAAAATTTAACGCAAATTTCTCTTTAACTATGATAATCACAATATAAATTCACGATTTTTTCGACCAGTCCATAATTTTCATGAGCAGAAAATTGAGATAAAACTTGGAGAAAAGAACACAATTGCAGATAAAAAAAAATTCTAGCTTATGCGTGAAAAACGGTGTCGTGATTCTTATTGTAAAATTTTTAAGCTTTTATATCATCATTGTTCAGTCTATTTTTAACCAAAAATAGTTTCGTGCTTATAGGAAAATTATTTTTAGTTGGGAGATAAGTTAGCGGTACTTGAAAACAGTGCCTTAGCGCCACATTACAAAATTTTGCTATGTCAAGCACGGGCCATTGATGAATATGCCTTTTGGCTAAATTCATGAATGGCACATGCTTAGTAAACCGTAACTGTACAAAATGGACAATTATTTCTTGACGTGGTACTCGTCTGGTACCGTGACGCTCCTGACGTTATGGCATCTACATCAAGAACACCTCCTTCTGTTTTCTGCCAATTTCGCATGAAAAAAGTAAACAAACTGCTGATATCGTGTTGTAGACTGTTTGAAATTTGTGAGTAGTATTGTGCTTCGGTCAAACTTCGTGTATAATGGACAATTTCTAAATTTTGAAATTGAACATTCGACGTGTGCGATCGTATGGTAGTTTGGTTGGAAGAATTGGATGGTGATGACAATATTGGTTATTCAATATTGGTTATTGGTTGCATCGTAAAATTTTTACCATTTTTCACTTTCATGTTTCATTTTAAGGGATACGTACTTTGTGTACATTAATTTGTGTGATATTTCGGATACACGGTGAAAAACAGGTTTTGTTATTGACAAACAGTTAAACTACGATGCTCAATTAGAAATAGATCTGTTGGATTTACAACAAATGATACGATTCAATTTTGCTAAACTATGGCAGGCTAGTTCTGTGAACGAATGCTACAAAATAATATCGTAATGTAAAATTGTAACAATTTCATCATGTTTCGTTGTTTACGGGGTACGCGAGTGTAATCACACACTCTTATAAATGTATTTAAAAAAAGTTTATTTTTTGATAAAATATTGAAAGCTTTCCCAATCAAAAAAATTTCTTTTCTCAAGCAAGAGCCACAAATGGGCCGTGCCAAAAAATATATTTGATCACAAATTTCTGATTTGGCTAGACTGTAAGGATAATGCGTGTATTAATAGGCTATTACAATAACCTGGACCAAGCATTTCAAATAGTATCACGATTTTTACCGTGTTTATATTCTAGAATGATTTGTTAATCTGTAAGTGAGGAGATAATATCATACACTCGCTGTTCCACACATTTGGATCTCATCCCAAATATATTTAAATTAATGCATCGATTGAATATCCCAATGCAGGTCAGTTATTATAAGTTCAGAATATGCTGTTAGTATGATTCTGTTGTATAATATTACCTGTAAGCAAGGGTGGTAGTACGGTGTGGAATTTTTATCGTGCTTCGAACCAGCAAAAAAATGTCGTACCGAACTTTGCACAGTACGTTTCAAAAAAGTTTCCGTACGGTACTATACGATATTATTTTTTTCGTACCTCGTATCGAACTTCGTGCCAGTACGAAAACAGGTATGATTCGCTGGACAACAATTTCGAACCGTATTTGTTTGATTGGTGTACCAGTAATTGATGGGCAGCGTATTTTTAGCTTATACATTGTGCCATACTGCGTTGCGGCAACCCATAAAATGTGAAAATCTAGTTAAAGTTGGTTCCTTAATGACAGGAGTTAGTACCAACAACTAATATCCAAAAGAGCTATATTTGAAAATCTCAACCCCCATGTGTCATATCACGAGTACCTTAGATCAAAGTTATTCAGTTTCATGCCAGATGATTTAAAATTCTGGACAGTAAAACCGATAAAGGACATCACTCATCTAAAACAGACCAAGTAACTCATTTCCATTTGTGATATGCTACCCGCCTTTAAGCATTTTACATTCTTTTTTAGTTTAGGAGAATCTTTATCTGTTTATATGCGCTCGTGATTTAGTTTAAGAACGACGTAAGTGTTGAATGAAATTTATTTCCCAAATCATGTCGCGAAAAACATGGTGTAATGTGCAGGTACGAAAAGTACGGCACGGTATGAAATAAGTAAACCTCGTACTATACCAATTACGAAAGAAGAAAAATCAATCGTTCCGGAAAGTCCCATCGCTCTACCAGCATTGCCTGTAATAAGGATTTTGTATATAGTCTTATTATTTTTTTTATATTTTCGCCTAAATTCAAGTATCGGTATTGAGTTTTTATCGTATAACGCGAGAAGTTTATATTGCAATATATATACACGGTGACAAAATTGCTGTGAATTCACCGTTCATTTACACTTACAGTATGCATATTTCACAAGTTCGAAACCGCTTTGTAGATGATATAATAATTTGCCAAAACGTCGGTGTTATTATAGTCATTATTATAGTTATTATTTAAGCATCAGCGAGTGAAGTTACTGTCGAATATTAGTGAATTAACTGCATTTTGTTACAGTGTATAAATAGCAATAGCACATGTAAGATATGCGAAATCTCTCAATATTCAAGCCGAAAATTTTTTTGATAAAATGAAGGTTCAGGTGTCTTGCTACCTACATACATTTGAAGTAAGTTCAGATCAGGACACCACCAATGGATACGTAAAAATTCGAATAAAGGAGATAGTTTTATCGCCAAATTCTGGCAAAACGATTTTGAAATTAAGCTATTTTAAAACTCTTTTATATAGTGAATTTCAATAAAATAAAATATATAAATAACAAAAAAAATTCTTGAAATGGAATACCCAATCATTCGAAATTCTGATCTGATTTAGAATTTTTTTTTTGAATCAAATCACTAATGTCATATAAACATCAATTCGGTATCATTATATGATCAAAATCAAAACATCTTCAACTCCTACTAATAATGATATGAACTCCTGGAGGCGACCTAGCAGGCGCACTTCAAATTAGGGCTGGGTACAACCGATTCATTTGGAGTTCAAATCTGATTTGGATAATGTGCTCGCGGATCGAATCGCTATTTTAAAAGAAATGAATGGTTTTTTCCATGAATATTGATTGGTCGATTACCAAAACATCAAATCTATAGGTTTTTTGGGGGTAAATTTTGAAAGTTCCAATATAGTTTCCGTTTCGTCAGGAAAATTTGACGATAAAAATATTATGTTAAGCGGGAGAATCATAGTTCGCGCCGTCTGGACAAAGACAGATTAGATTTTGTGCCCCGAATCGATTAGAATCACCGAATTGAATTACCAAGCCATATTTGTACATCATTGCCTCCGCTATCCCCGGACTATCAGATCTCTACAAACAGAACCTAATCGCTTACAATGCTTACTTTCCAATACACAGCACAACATTATTGTGGGTTTGTACTTCATGTTTGTTGCGTATAATCTTGCACGAGATAACATAAGTTATTTTTAATAACACCAAGAATTCCGTTAATGACGTTACATCGGTTTAACATTTAACCATATTGCATTATTAATTGTAGTCAAAAAATTCCAAGTGACGTATATTTTTGAGCTTTCGCATACCTATGATCTGCACATCTCCTTTTTCCCTTCTTGAACGAAAAATGATTTCTGTGTGTTTTTGCTGTCGGTTTAATCACGCGATATCATCGTTGTTTATAAGAAGACGACAAATGACTACAATGCTATCTCAACAAGGAATCTTACTTTGGCATGGACGGTTTACTCTATTGTTAGGATGTCGGAAATATTTTTCTTTCGTTTGAATTTGTTTTGCAGGGGCCAAAGAAGGATCGCACCAACAAGGATCGAGCCTTCTATGGCCCTTCTATGGCTTAACAAAAAAATTGTTTAAGATATGTTGGCATGTTTTAATAGTACTAATGAGAGATAGGTTTATTTTTTCAATCTACCCACAACGTGGAGTGAAATGCTTTTAGAATTTTTATCGTGAAGCAAAATTTGGCTTAAATTTTCGTAATTAATGCTCTGATGGTTAATATATCATCATTTCATAATTTTCGTGGATTTGGGGATAGAATAACGAGATGACATCCCCCAGTCGTCGTCTCACGACAAGTCTTTTTCGTAAAAAGCTTACGGAACTCTACCTTCTAGATTTTCCGGCATAAAATCACAATTCGGAATTAACGGGGCGTATGATCCCTAGCCCACAATACCGCACCTGGCCATCGCACCGAAATTTCTCCCAAGTCCACGTGAAAAATCACGTGACGCAGCCTGTCTGCCGAAATAGTTCTGCATTTACGGAATTTGCCTAAGCAACGTGAATTTGCGGCAGAGATACTTTGTTCCCTGGCTTAGTTATGTTTCAAAATGACTTAAATTTGTGTATCGAGTCGATGTTTTCGATGCCATAAACTATGAAAATGATGTCAAATAAAATATGATGGTGTAATTTTCTACTTTTTACAGTAACGATATCCACGCTAATTTTGTTGGAAGGTTACTATAAACGGATGAAGTTCGTGCTGATTTCTGCCCATGCTTTAGTTATGATGCACCCAATCGCATTCGAAGGACGCGTTTAAATCGAAAAATCGTCACCTTTATTCGAAATTTACGGACTCTGAGTGGGCCGTTCCTGGTTTTGCTGACTGCCAGGTCTCAAGTCATTTATATTAATCTGTAAAATTGAGAAAGTCACATTTCTTGTTCAGTTAGTTAGAACATCAATTGTTTTATTTCCTTGAATATTGTGTACCGTAGATATATTTCCAATATGCTATTAAAACGATTGACGTTTGTTCTTCTAGGACACATTTATACTAAATGGTCAAAATAACGTTTCCTGTCATTTTCTGCCCTGCTTTTATTTCATTTTGCAATATTCAATAGTTGTTGTTGACTCTATGATGAGGTTTTTGTTTTTCCGTACTTCAGTACTTTGTATTAGCGTAAAAATTATGCTGTTATTTTAATGATGAATAACACGAATTTTTATCTCTTTTTTATTAATACTAGTATGATCGTAATGTAGGACAGGTAGGCACCGAAACTTTGTCTGTACCCATGCGAATACAGAGTACCGTATGAGCTTTTGAATTCAGTTTTGTTTGGTTGAGATACCGATACCAATGCATATATCATGATTATTAAGGTCGATACCGATATATTAAAACAATACTAAAGTTTTGTTTGGTTCCCACAATATACTCTCCTCTTCGTCTATATATCTCATCATAATTGGCGAATCATAATATTCAGCCAATGCAGTATTAGTCTTTATAATGACAACAAATTGAGGTATTTACATTTCCAACGGCAATATTGTTAACCACAAAATTTAATTATGACAAAACAATTGAATTAGGAATATGTAAAATAAACAGATATACGTTTTTGTATCAATTTTTAATGCATGAATAACAAGAATTTTGTTTCGTCAGTTATGTTTCACAGATGAATCGCGCCAAAAATGCGCGATTCATCAGTGGACCATACTTGGCAAAACTGTGACTTGATTACTTGTAGTCTGTAGGTTCCAAGAGTAGAAAAATATAAGAACTAAAATAAGAAATAAACTAAATTTTCCATGAAGGTCACATCAAGGACAACTGATTCTTAAAATACCATTTCGTCGTTTTACGTACCGGAAAGTGATGAGCCGTGTGTTTACGAGATTAATCGTCCGATTAAGGCTACGAATGTTAAATAGTAGACACCGCTCTCGGAAGTTGAGCCATTTTCGTCGTTTTTAGGCTTTCCGAAAAACGAACGGGGTAAACAAACTATGTTTTAATCCTCGAGTATCAACTGTACACGAATCGTACTTTTCGTCTTTGAAATATTTTTTTACCCTGCGGTTATATAACTGTTAAACATTTTCATCCACGATTGTAAAAATAGTTTATTTTGTTGAAAGAAAATGATATATCACAATACATATTTTTTTTTTTTTTTTTATGAAATTCTGTATGAATTAGAGCGTTTTCTAAATATTTTTGATCCCAAAATGGAGTTGGGTGTTTTATTTTCGAATACAATAAACACCATAATCATATTTTTTGTCGAGTCATTTCTATTTATAATATAATAGAGAAATGTATATTTATATTATGATTGCTGAACCGAAAATATGTTCTATTCTTTCTGAAGTAGACCTACTTTGCTGGAAATGGGGCGTTCCAAAAGGATTTGTCATTGCGATGCATGCTTGATATCATGCTTTGAATTTTGACCCACATATTCCGTATTCGAACCAATATAGCATTGCTAAGTGAACTTCAGTATTCATTCAGGTGTTTGTATGTCTACATGGAGACTTTTATATTCTCTTTGGTCCACTCATTTGTTTATTGAAATTCAGTCAAAATAAGACCGAGAGAGTTCAATTCGACGTTCTACACATACTAATGGTTTTTCATATAATTATATTCCAACTTTTATTGTTCTGTTCCATATCTGCGAAGTCAAGAATTTGAAAACAGTGAGGGGTATCTTGTATTTGTGGTGGTAAAACCATCTACCTCGGAGAATGCTTCCTGCACATAATCTGACTATTTGAAATTATTCTTCAGTGCAGAATGAATATTATACTAGAGGTCGAAATAAATATTTTGTCAGTTTTATACGAAATGTTTTTTGAATAACTCAAGTGAATAACAAAATAACGATTTTTGTGGGCGCAACTTCTACGAATCACGTGATTCAATTTCAATAGAGATTAGAATGACTGATTTATGTAAACCACACGACTTTTTGTAAACATTTAAATCAGTCTCGCGCACCTTTATCCTGACTTCGATTTTTAAGTAAAATGTATGGGTCATGAATGGATCGCGACTGTTAGGCGCGATCCATCGATGGCTCATTCACTTTAAAATAGGTGCAACAAAATATATTTACATCCTTGTCGTTTAGTAAATGTAATCTTTGACAAGGTCGTCGTCATCGCCGTATATATATATATATATGTTAATCGACGTATTCGTGTGAGGGTATGGGGTTGGCGGATATGTATGTCTTGGTTTCCTGTGCTTTCTATACCACCCGACGTCCGGTGATTGAAAATTGTACCCCAATAATAACATTTAATTTAAGGTATGTACCTCTAATGAGGATCATGGCCCATTACTTTAGTAGTTGGAGAATGAAGCTCGACCGACATGGAATTTCTGCTCGATATATTGAATTTTGCAGACTGGTGTCGATCACCAAACCCCTCACTGCACTGATGGTTATGTACCTTTAGGCGTTGCTTTGGTTAGAGTAAATCGTCAAAGAAGAAAAGTGTTTGCGATACACGATTCAAGAGTGAAGATGAATTTCTATACTATATCGTATTGATGATTTTATGATGCAAAAATGGATCTTGATACTAGATTGATGAGGCTCCAATCTCGCTTTCATTTCGCCGAAAGCAGGCAATCAGAAGTTAAGCTGTAACCTTCCATATGTCATTTTATGGAAGGCTGGGATTCATTTTCATAATAATAATTCGCATAATTCTAATCAAACGATTTCGTAATATGTATCAAATTTCAGTTGTTAATTTTTAATATTTTCTAGGAATTTTAAACGCAATATCATCAGCTTTGATACAGCTTCCATAATTTATGTCGACGAATTATAATGAAATTTTAGTTAATATGGATAAGTATTAAAAATACGATTCGAAAACCACTTGCTCTATACAATTAGTTGAACATTAATATCAGCAACAAATTATACCTTTTCCAATCGTAAAAATTAGGTCAAGCAACTTTTGTTGAGCTTGGGTCACTGATGGATCGCGACTGATCGACGAGATGCGGTCCATCTGTGACTCATATTTAATAAAAAAAATATTCTGATTGGTTTTAGAAAAAATCCATAACACGTTTTTTCTCTTTTTTTTGAAAAAAGGTCGTGATAAGAAAACGGATTTTTAATCAAAGTTATCGAGTTCGCTCAAGTTCAAAATACCGCATCTAAGATAAGTTGTAAATATACGAGTGAATAAAGTTTCGCCACCAGTGTGGTCTCGTGCGTCTAACCGCAACAATAACTGATATTCTTGTCTCTGTGACGCCATACACCTATCTTTGGCGACCCAGCATACATACCGAAGTATTGTATAACACGATCTGCATATCATAACTCTATCACAATTGCCTTGGCCTGCTGAATTATGTTTTAACAAGTATGGCCATTTTAGACAATGTGGCCCATAGTAGGTAATTGAAGTTCAGCATTTTATTAGAGTCTCAATATAAAGATAAGAAAATATTCATGCGAAGAACATTTGCGTAGGTTTACTTGCATTTAAAAGTAAATCTATACTTGAGATACAATGTATATTGATCTTATGAGGTGTGTTCTACAGTCTTTTCGTGAGTTCTTGAGCACACCATATATTGTGGTACCGAAAAATTGGCTGTTGTTTATTTTATTTTAACATTTTTTTGGATTGATCTAAAAATGGTATAATTTTTTCCTTATATATTGTAGGATTTAAATGTTTTAAGGTTTACGTTAATGGTATTCTAAGTAACACACCCTTTAAATGGAATGGATGTTTGAATAATTGTACCGTTAAAAATATTATATAAATGTTCAACCTTATGTTACGACAACATATTGGAATGCGAAGATAAGGAAATATTGTGTTTGAACTTAAAAGGGAGTGACGTCAACTTGACCTATGACCTTTTGGTGGTAAAGCAAAATACCAAATGACACACCTGTAGAATTTCACCATAGTAGCTATATGAGTTCGATGTGCTACCGAGGACACGAGGTTAAGTTGTATTTAGCAAGCATGGACCATAAATGACGTTGAGTTCCATCTTAGACCTATGCTTGGCAAAATCACGATTTGGTGTTTGCGAGGTTTGAAAGGCTACCTGTGGCTCAACGTCAATAAATTTTGTATTTGACTTTGAACCCGACTAAAGGTCAAAGTTTAGCATTAACCTACAACTTGTAAAACCAATAAAAGCGATAAAAATCAACAATCGCCGACGATTTATCCACACCCCTGTTGTACAAATCCGGCATTAACCGGGACAATAATATAATGACGTCAAGTTATCGGATGTAAAACGAATTCGACTGGCAGGGCTCATGATTAGGGATGTTAGGAATTAGATTGCTTTGAATACATACCGATTCTGATGGTTTAAAGAGTCTTTCTTGTTGCCCGACAAAAATTTGTGAGAAAATATATAATCGAACATGTTGGATTCTTTTAAATACAGTCAGATTCGGGAAAATTAGAATCTAGAAGATGGTATTTAAAAACCATTTTAAAAATATTATTTGGAAGCTTCAAACCTGCTAGTTTTACGTATCTGTGCATTTGGGCAAATTTTCATTTTTTTTACTAATATTATGATTCATTCTCTATTCTCTATAAATGCAACGAAACCTGTGTACCGGGGTCGTTCTTTTTAAGTCGTTAACAAATGTAACGGTATTTCATAAGGATTTAGGAATAAACTATATTATCACGCTGCAACATTTCAACAAGGCTTTTTAAGCTTAGGATAGTGGATTTTTCCGTAACCAAAAAGGTTGTGCGTATTGCGCGTATATTCTAAACAAGTTGAAACTTTTTGCGCTATTTTCCCAAAAATTAAAAAACCTTCCGTGTATTTCGTATTTTTTAAATTTAAAAATGTAATTTTTTAACTTTTTTTCAACTGGAGTAACCAAACAATTGCGATTCTTGCGCAATTTGTATAATAATTTACCCAATCAGAGCATTTGTTTTCTTTGAACACGAGCTACTGGTAAACCGCTCCTTCTTCAAAACAAATAATAATAAACCAGGGATGAAAAATCGAAGTGAATTTTCAATATGAAAAATCAAACGATTCAATGTAAACAGTCAAAAAAGCGGTAAAGTATAATGATAGAAAAGAGTTTTGATACACACGTCCATCATTACTAACCAATTTGCAGCTGATAATTTGTTGGTCAATGACCGGAATGATAACTTTTTGACGTAAATGGATAAAACAACTTTTGAAATGATACAGCACGTATAGGTCATTGTGAAGCCATTCTCGTCAATACCAGGGTTGGTGGCCTGTATATATGCTAATAATAACACGAAATAATCGAAAGTTTGAAGTTATATATTTTTGTTGTTGTTTAAAATAAGAATTGTAATAAACACATTATGCCATTTACACATTTACTAACAAAGTCTTACATCATACTTTAACGAGTTTGAGTATGGGTCAATGATGGATTGCGCCTTCAAGTGCGATCCATCTGTGACCCATGCCTAGAAGTTTTCTAACATTAAAAAACTCCAAATGCGTCATTGATCTTGGTGGCATGTTTAGTTGGTCATGCAGAAAACCGAACACGATAATTGTCCTTTTATTGTTATGTCTATAACTTACGAAAATAGCTTAGTGATTAGTTCATACTTTCTCTATCAACGTAAATGGATTCCAAAAGTGTCACATATACCCAGCTAGTTATACTGACGAAACATGTTTTGTTAAGAAATAGGTGGGAGCAATAAAAAAAGTGAAGGATGCTAGCTTATTCTTGTGATTTAAAAATTAGGAATTGGTATTTGTAGCGTGTTTTATTGTCATCAAAATGGCCAAAAATTTGTTCAAAATCAGGACTTTATACTTAATGGCATTTTGAAAGAAATTGACAAAAACGTGATTGGAAAAATAAGATTTTTTATAATATTCTATAATGTACTGATCGCTAAGGTATTTTCTTCGGTTATTAGCTTATTTGAAGTAATTTCACTTCATTAAAATTCATCATTATAATCCTGGAGTAAAAAGCAAAAAAAACTGGAGAAGTTGGAACCAATTGCCATGAATTTTTTTCATTAAATTGAATTTTGATTTTTTTCCATTCATGTTGACGCAAGAATATCAACTGACTTTAGCCTACTGATTATAGGAAAGGGTAAATGTTTAAAGAATCCAATTTTAATCTTACAACTCGACCTTAATTTTATTTCAATCCATATGTATGTATGTACACGGATGAATTTTATTAAAAATGCTCACAACTTTTGGTAGCGTAGTTGATCGCGTAAATTAACCAAAACAGTTTACCCGACTACGGCGTATATTCTTTATGATATATGATATTTTTTAGCTTATATTTTTATGCCCCACGATTAACAAAGTTATTTTAAAATTTTTCATCATAGTTGGGAAATGCATATCACGGTGTTGTAGTCGATACTGTATAAGAAATTTATCCCGGGTCATTCTTTGTTTCCGTTTGTTTCGTAAGTTTTTTAGTTGTTACCTGTTTTTTTAAGTCAATGTAACTCAAACCTGTTCCCACCTTTAGATAAAGATCTTCATCGAGCAAGTGCCATTGATGAACCACGCCAAGTAGGCGTGGTACTTCAATGGCACTCGCTCAATGAATCGATACAATGAGAGTATTTAAAATGCTGGGTTGTGGGGTAAATAAAATTCGGATATTCACACCGACCCATGTCTCTGGGAGGAGACGAAAATCTAATCTCCCGTCATTCGTATAAGAGTGACGAATAAGCAACAAAGCTTATTTTGGGTCGCTAAACAGCGTCAGAATGGTTTTAAGTTATCCCTACACCGCCTTTAAGGAGCGTGGAGGGCATCGACAGTTCGATGGGAATTAGGACAACATAATGCTAATCTAATACACAAACAAAAATTCGAATGATCTAAAAGGTTCGAACAATGCAGATAACGTATAATGTTATATGTATAATCTACATTGCGTGGGAAACTTTGAAAAAAATGAAAATCTCAGTCTGAAATGTATTCGAATCCTATACACATTGTGATACGATAGATAGCAAAAAACGCACATTTTGGTGTTTTAAAAATTTTCAATATTCGTCATTATTATCATTATGTTTTTAAAACAAACCATGCTAGTGATAAAATAGTGATAGTGGGCAATTGAACACTTTTGCCTTTTGAATTTTTTCATCAACTATCAAATTACCCATAGAGCAATCATCCAATAGCCTAATCCCGACTAAATCTGGCCTTGTAGGAGTTGGCTTTAGAATTACCTTAACGTATTTCCTGCATTTCTAAGTGGGCGACAAAAATAGAAAAAAGTGACAGATGATTTCCATCGCTCAGTGCAGATAACACTCACTATACTGTTCTATATAGTTCTGTAAAGAATGTTTACCGCTTAATGGTACAGTTGCTGCTTTTATATTCATGCAACCCCACCCGTATAAGTGATTGTTCTAGTGCACCGCATGACCTTGCGTATATTGTAATAGATTGAAAATGTGTGCCCCCTCGCGATTTTGGCTCAAAGTGCTTCCTAGAAATATTGCTAAAAAGTTATCAAAAACCTCAAACAAAAATTTATTTTAAAATTGCAAAACTTGCATCTAAAGTTAGAGCAACTTAGAGCGAAAATGTTTATTTAGTAAATCATATGTTGTTTATTGTATGGCGTATGTGTCTTGCCGTAAAAAAACCCAACATCAAATTTTATTTTACCAAGTTTGAGTCACAGACGATAAATCAGTGCTTAACGTAACATATTTTAACAATTCTTTTTCTGATTGGAATACAGCTCAACCAACCTTTTACATTGTACGTGCAGAGACTCGTGTTAATGTAAACTTGCGGAGATTGTGGCAAGGAAGTGAAAAGAAACACATTCAATAAATTCTAAGAATACCTGCAAAACATCAGGACGATGCTTTGTAAACAAGTGCGCGGTCAAACTGACGGAACTCGCTACTAATTTTGTGCGAGTATAATGCAACTGTAAACCTTGGCATGTATAACCCACTTATCCCTTGTTTTCATAACAGTAAGCCAAAATAATGTTGTCTCTTAGAGTCATAAATCACCGCCTTGTTAACATATACTTCGAAATGATGTCTAAATATACAAATTTTATGTTAACCTCGACCGAAATCTGAAAAATTAAACGAAATGTTTGTCTAAAATTGACTTGGATAATTATTTGCAACTTGCGAGGGACCAACGATATGAAGTGTCGATTATTGTATAGAGATACTGTAACTAGGTATAAGTATACACAGATCACAAGAATACCCACGCAGAATGTGCGCAAAAGTTTTATTGCAATACTTTTAATACCAATTTAGCAGTAAAAATGCACGAAATATTGCTTTGGTCTGTTTGACTATTCTATTCCATTTACTCTGCGTGTATTGTAAGTCAAATGCCCCGAAAGAGTGCGAGGAATGTGTTTTGAAGGCGTTAGAATTGAACACTTGTTGTAAACGCAATAGTGAGTTCAACAAGTTATATCCGGAAATTTGTAACCATACCAAGATTGAGCGAAAACAGACCAAGCGAAAAAAATAACTGCTAAGTTTAGATACATTTCTTATTTTAGATACATAGACAGTCTTCACCTTTGAGGTGTATAATATAAATAGAGGAAGTTCATCCAATCTGTTCAAATTACAGCGTAACTTGCATCATGTTTGTTGTATCTCAGTAAGAATCTTTTAGTCAAAAATTCTTCGTTAGAGCATGTTTAGTTAAGGATGAGTCACTGATGGATCGTGCCGTCTAGGCGCGGTCCATCTGTGACTCATACGTGACAAAAATAGAATTTCGAATTAGGCTGGGCCATTGATGAATCGCTTCACCAAGGTGCGTTTTGTTCTCAAAACATGAGAAGAAGAAAATATTTGAGGGAAGTTGACGAAACCTGACCAGACCAAAATATGTTTTTACTAGAAATCAATATTTGACTTTATTACGTAACATCCTCGAATATTACGTTATAGAAATATTTCGTAAGTTTCGCTTGTCAGCGTTAAGAACAGCCCTGGCTATCCAAGATAAAACATCCGATACGGTAATCATAAAATCAAGCCACAAAATTTCATTTTGATTGGCAGTTTGAATAAAAAAAAAGCCAAAAGTATGTTCTACATTTTGACTACATAACACGAATCTCGCAGTCAGTAACGTATCCTAACTAGAGATGGACAAATGCAAATATACTTTTTTTATTTCTGAGTTTAATCGAATAGTAGTTAGCCTACGAATCGAATATTCGAATTATAGGCTTATAATAAGCAAACAAACCGTCTTTCTAGAACATTTTATAGTACATTAACATTGTCCAATATTTTCATAAAGTTTATGCATCTTTGATTCTGTTAAAATGGAATAAATTAAGAATACTCGCTGTACCACCTACTCGAATTCGAATTACTTTTTACAATAATTTGACTAGTTTCGAGTCCTATTTAAAAAAATATTTAGCTCTTAGATTTGAAAAATCGACTAGTCGGACTTGTTCCTGGAGTCTTAGTACGGTAACTCTTGAAAAACAATTTTCTTGGGATGCTATTCTGCTTTCAAAGAAACCCCTGTGTATTTTTTCAAGAGCATAATACAAAAAAAAAATAAACACTTACAATGAAATATCTAATTATAGAATGACATTCATACAGTATTAGGTGGCAAGTGAAATAGCCATTACCATTAAAATTGTACTCTTTCGTATTAGTTCTAACATTACGAGCCTCAGCAATGAACTCACTTGCTTTAGTTTGGTCATTTTATGCTTGATTGGGTTTCTGCGGCGAAATCCTCCTTGATCTCAAGCCTTTGATGTCTGACTTCTGGCGATATTCAGTTTCACGAAGTTGAGCTTCACATGACGGTATTCTGGAATTCGTTTTAAGTAACATATATTTTGCAGTAATATGCTGTTTGTGCCACAATTTTACTACGCAATAGAAAAATTGATTTTGTCAAGCATGAGCCACAGATGAACCGCGTCTCATCGACGCGATCCATCAGTGACTCATATTTACCAAAAAGTTTTAACGGAATAGGTTTTGGTGTTTATCTAGGATGCAGGTGAACATCAGAAATGCCATTTCGTGAAGCATAAGCCACAGATGGACCGCACCCCTGACACGATACATTGGTGACTCATGCTTAGGAAAGCATTGTCTTGCTACATCGTGTGTTTGTGAGAAAACTATCTCTGAGGAGACAGGTTCATTTTTCAGCTATTTTGCAGTCATTCAAACGATTTTTTACAGTGTGTTTTTGTACAAAGCCCACCAATCATTCTGAAATAGCTCTTCGGTTTATGGGTAAACGTTTGACATTGATACCCCAGTTTATTTTGAAGTGTGAATATTTTGTGACGCATATGCTCTAGTTACAAATTTACAACTTTCATTTGCGCAAT
This sequence comes from Styela plicata, assembly GCA_963675895.2. Classification (NCBI taxonomy): domain Eukaryota; kingdom Metazoa; phylum Chordata; class Ascidiacea; order Stolidobranchia; family Styelidae; genus Styela; species Styela plicata. Next base: position 21,005,412 of record OZ023140.1, read on the forward strand.
TCTAGTTTCACGCTAAATTGTTTTGGTCGAAAATAGCCCACGTGTAGAATTTCTGTTCTTTTGCTGTGGGATATGCTGATCGCACCGAATAAATATATTCTTTTGAATGGAAATTTGTGTACAAAAGGAGTTTCTGTATAACAGAAGAGTGATATAAATCACTTCATACATTTAAAAGAAGTCGTGATAGTATATAATATTTTGTGGTAGTGTTCTTGCCGCTTTAGACATTTGATTAGTGTATTTTTTAAACTATGATTATTTTGATTTAAAAATTCCTATACTGGGTGTTGCTTTATTTAGTGGAATGGAATAAGAACAGTTGGAGTTCGTACGCGAAGGGTAGCAGTGCCATGAAAATGAAATAAAATGCGCTGATTGAGTCAGAAGCACATAATCTGGTTTCCAATACCTCTCTCTGAGAGGCTTCGGTTCAATTCTAAAAATTCGATGAATCGATTCGATTGAGCATGATTTGTATATAATTTAATTTTTTTCCCTTTTGGGCCGTATAAACAGAGTTAGCAAATTATAATGCCCGATATTCTTTGACTATCTTTACAGAATGAAATGGCTGAAATAAAACTGGTCAAACTCAAAAGAGCAGTGTAATACCACATTTTGGGTTGGTTTATGTAGTACTGGGGGAAACTTCCCGATCTTATGTGACTTTTTAGTCGCGTGGTTAAAGCCTACATGAGAAAGTTAACAAGTTTGTGGAATGGGTGAACTTGATGAAAAGGAAGCTGATAACCATAAGAACTTCTGTCTGGCGCCTTCCAGTTGAATAATAGAATACTAATGATCGCTTTATGTCGTTTTTTCATCCAATTTTGCCAGCCAATTACGTCGTGAATCTGGCCAATTATCGTCTTTTCATAAGCTAAGCTACAGAAAAAAGCTTGCGATCTTATACCAAACAATGTCGTGGTATTCATACTTGTCAATACGGTAATTGTTCATACCGTAATAGCTGTTGAACCTCATCAAAGCCATCAATTTTATAGAGCTAATGTGAGGGCTGGAGAGAAGGATAGTTTGTACTGTTTATCACCTTTAGTTGAGCTTAACAGACGTTCTTTAGACTGCCACATATCATCACCATTTTTAATGTGTTAATATATTATTACTCTCTTTAGAATGGCTATATGTGACGCTCATTGCAGCTTAATCAGTATTGATTGTAAAAATAAACCAACATTGGGCAAAATAGTGTACTCTCGTAGGAAGTAGTGGTTAATGATCAACCTTACACACACTTACTAGAATATATATCTGCAGTATTTTCTTATTCAATCATTGCAACCAACGCCTACACTTTTGACGATTTCGCACCTTAGCGACATTGTATATGTTTTTCACAAATAACAAATACATGAAAATTTGTAAACTCACTATTCGATTTATTTCCCGCTGAGAATTTAAGGAACAATTGAACCGATTGTATATTTTTCTACACATAGGTGATACTACACCGAGCCATTGTTATCGTAAATATTGCGGATTTAAAGTTTATTTAACAAAAGTTATTTTTTGAGTTTCTTGTATGTATGGATATATTTGAAAAAAATGGTGGTTCCAAACACTTGAATCGGAGCAACGATTTTAATAAATAGCGTGGGTTTTCGAATGCCTAACAGTTTACCCGTATCTAATCCCAATCGTAAATTCTTTTTTGTTATGTATGAGCCACAGATGGATAGCGCGATCCATCAGTGACTCATACTCTACACAACATGAATGGACCTACTATAATTTTTATCCGACTGGGATGGACTCGTCCGATTAATGGTTCGTGTTTGGAATATACATAATATATAACTAACTTATCGTTCCCGATCGGGAAGGCAGAGAAAGAGAGATTATTCAGTCGTTTGCTTCGTTGTTTATCTGGCGCGCTTTTTCTCTTCGTGTTACACGTAATGCTCTCGTACAGCGAAGGTGAAGCTCTTCTCAGTCTCGTCAGGGGAAGCTTGTGTGCGCTTTCGTGTTGCTGTGGCCTTGCGCGAAATCGATAAATCTGCCTGCTAGGCTATTGCGTATTGGAGCCTGGTATTTCCAGCCGTATATAAATCTGCGAAGGTAGTACGGGCTAATAAATTAATGTTCCGATTAGTACTAGTTAGGATAACACTAGTTTAAACTGTTCATACGCCAGGCTGGTCTATATAACGTTACCTGTATCGTGCGACGTTTTTTACCCAGCTTCAGTGTTCTGGTGTTTGCGTAGCCATTTTCGTAATACTGTAGTACAGGATAGGAAAGGCAGTGTCGTGTTGTTAGGTTAATAGGTTGTTAAGTATTTGAAGGCAGATAACAAATACTACGAATACTGACAGGGATATTTGGCATGAAATATATAGGAATATAAAGGAATCCGTCAATAGGATTGTGGAGAATAGAAAATAGAGAGACTTACTAGGATAATAATTTAGTACCGTTGTAATTCAAGCTTTATTTATCGACTACGAACATTATATCAGAGTATCGTATTGCCCATTCCCACTAGGCCTCCTACGCAGTAATATTTACGCAATGACTAGTTCAATTTTGGCCGGTTTGAGTGAGACGAACGTAAGCTCACCTCTACAGTGTGCCAATGAATCATATTACTATAGTTGTAAAAAAATTACTGAGTTATGAATGACATCACGTTTTCAGATAAAATATCTTATTAATATGCATAATTGACTGTATTGGCCATCCAGTGTGTAGCAGGATAAAATTTAATGTAGGCCTATCAATATTTGTTGCTACACAATCAGGAATTTTACTTTTTCGAAAAACACTTCAGCCTTTGTTGGACAATAGTCGATAAAATATGTTCTTATTGGATTTCCTAACGTTGCCACAGTTAACCATGGGGTGAGTGAAGAGGCTGTTGTAGAAAAAAAATAGTTCCTCAAAAATGCGTATGTTGTCATTTGACTTGATTAAATGAATATTCTGACTGCACATCTGTTAAATATATTATATTTTTGGTTATATCAGTTTTTGAATCGTCAGCGACATCTTGCCCTTGCTGGTTCATTGTCATGAGCTCTTAAAACTAAACAGTCTTTTTACTAAATTTAGTGCCATTAGTTTTTGATAATGCGTCTGGTTTTTTGTGTTGTTCTTTTCAAAAAACCAGTAGGAAAGACTAATGAGATGTAGTGTTCGTCTAGATCAAGCCTATAGTTTAAAACGGTTCCAATACCCAATCAGAAGTTTTATATTGTCAAGCATGCGCCGCGGACACTTGACACGTTTTAGTCAAATTTTTGACAAGAAGTTTTACGTGGGATTCAAACAGAGATTTATCTTTCACGATTTTAACGAGTTCCTAACATATGGAACATTTAATATTGATAAATATTGACCCCCTTTTAAATATTTAATGTACTTCCTTTTCTTCGTTTTTTTGTTCTTTCAGTGACATTTACTGTTATTGTTTGTATAATATGTTGTTTGAAGGCAAGATCTCACAATAAGTTCCTACAAATTTAATCGTATTCGCTTATGAGAAAAGCGTTTTTAAAGGAATTTTTAGTTACACAAATGTATCTTAAAACTATTATAATCCTCCTTTGTGCGACAATATGCGCAAGTGATAAGGAATTTGTCGCCGCCGGCATTCTTTAGTGGAACACCGATCAAATTAGTAATAAATCAGAACTGTTTCCACCAACACACATTTCATTTGATACAACATCCCAATAAAAATAATTCTTCCAAAATTGGGCCATCGATGATATGCTTTTCAACAAGGTTACTGTTCTATAGCCCTTTCTTGTTCAACCGTTATTAAGGAAACATCGATTGATCGCACTTTGATTGATAAGCACTATTCAGGTGCTACTCACTTGTAATAAATTATTAGTGTAAGTTCAATGGCACGAATTACTACACTGAGTCAGGGTCATCAGCACACTATCAACAGCCTGAGGCGGTACATGTGTATTACAAGAAATGTTTTGTTAAGGAAATTGAACTCAACATTCGCATTTGTTGCATTATCTGTGATTTTGCGTTGTAGTATTTGATTTAGCAAAAGGAATCATGTAATCTGTCGGACAGGAGAGTACCATGCGGACAACACGTTAAATTCTGTTTCATCGCCAGTCAGAAATCTTTTGCCTGAATATGTTTCGTCAAGTATGAGTCACTGATGAATCGCGCTGTCTAAGCGCGATCCATCTGTGACTCGTGTTTGATGAAATAAAATTCTGGCATTAAAATTGATACTAACAGACAAACTGAGCATCTACGGTGTTTTATCATGATATAAAATACTCGTATTAAATTGAAACTGTCTCCAACCAGCTACTTAGGGAAATATATGGGAAAGGATCTGTCAAATTCATTTTATAATGTCAATCCTCATAGGAAATTTTGCTTTTTTCTCAATATAAAAAAATGGTTCGGAATGAAATAGGCTCGCGTGGCTTGATGAATGTCTTTCTCTTCATATCTTGCTTGTAGGTAGGTTGCATCTAGCATTCCTCATGGGAATGTCGCATTTCGAATCTCATGCTTGAAACTTAACGACACCTGTTGCTTCAGAACAAGATTTGATGTGTTTAACAAAATGTCTATATATTTACAATGCTTTACTTGTATCTTGTACTTGTTTTTAGTTTGATTTTGAAAGAAAGACTCGCGTATAAATTAGGTTAGCGATTTACTACGGAAGGCTTTCCGATTAATGTTTATATAAAAAAAACAACTGTGTAATAGGAACTACATAACAAGCACGCAGTATATGTTGTGATACAAAAGAATTTTTACGGATATACAAGAAAAGAAAACACTAGCAAGCACTCACTGAGCAAGAGAGATGATTGCCGAGGATATATCGGCCTGTGATTGGGGGCAGAGCCGGCTTACAGTTGCCCCAAATGCCGCAAGGATGACCACAAGCTCCCATAAAAATAATTTAGGCGGGAAAAACCAGCACCGAATCAAGATCGTGTTCAAGCCAGGGATGCACCAGTAGGAAGGGCAAAATGGGATTTACAACGAACTGTCAATATCAAAATATACGTTGCACAAATTGTGTATTTACTGGAAAACTACAGGCACCTCGTTCAGACAGAATATTGCCATCGACAACTTCGACAAATCATCGGACGTTCTTCAATATGCACCGAGTGTCGCAGATCGTATTATTTAGTCTACTCACCTTATGCTCATGGACATCAGCCACGTTCACGGATAAGGGCCCGTTGGTGGAGACCGACGGTACGTTTTTTTTAATTTCTGAAAGATATTATGTGAACTTTTTTATATTGTTATTTTGGGTTCAAAGACTTAAATTGTACATTGCCTAAAATGTTATAAATTTCTTCTATTTAACAGTATAAAACAGTATAAAAACACTTTTCTCGGTTATCTTGAGCTTGACAAATTAATGTGCATTTTAATGTCATAGTGTACTCATTCGTGTACCTTTTTCACATCAAATAAGTTATTGAACTTTCTCAATTTTCAGCAACAAAACGTGACGATTTTCGATATTTCATGAGTGACTTCGGAGCAAGTGAGATGATAATGTCAAGATCGAGTGTCGCAGCCAACCTCGAAGACCCCGTTGATTCGTTAGCGTTTCAAACACTCAAAGTACTAGATAGATGGGGAAATGATACACGGGATATCCTTCTCGTAGCCGGAAAGTAAGTACATCTTTCACTGTTTTCGGTTGAGACTGTTTAAACATTTTTTTTAAATATCTACGTGTGTGAAATCATAGAATAAAATTAAATTCAAAACGAAAATTAAAATTATGCCAATCAGAAATTTATTTGACCAAGTACGAGTCACAGATGGACTTGTACTAGCTAAAACATGTTTTGAAAGAAAATCTAACCTGGTTGCGAGTATATACAATTTATCATTTAGCTTCCATAAAATTCAATACTTGCCCTTAGTTCATCGTCTCTACGAATATTGTGTAGATGTAAAAATGAGCATAAGAGCTCCGGATATCCCTATCATCAATCATTTGGCCATACACGAATTTCGATGAAAAAATTGTGATTATGTAAAGCGCTCTAAATTAAATTTACCTGTCAAATCAACATCAAACGCCGTCAGTATTCGTCTGCGCAATACGACACAAATTATGAATTGAAGTCCCATAACCAACAAGTTTTGAGCGAGGTAATGACTCCGTTAATAGAGACTTCAAAATTGGTTAATAATCATTTTAATACGAACACTTGGAAGACAACCATAACAGCCACTTGTCATGTGAATTTGTAATGGATTTAACTAACTAGAAAAGATTTTTTCAACCATTTGAAGCTTTGCGGAACTTGGATTGTTGATGAATTGTACCGCTGAAATGCTATTCATCTATGATTCATAGACGTTAGAATATTTGCAAATACTAAAATTTGGTCGACTTAAGTATTACATCAGGGTTACGTGGTCAAAATTGGTCGCGGTCGTTGCTTTTGCTTTGAATATTAATTTACGGTTCAAGCGCCAAGCAAAAACTGAGGCTATTTTTGGTCGTTCGTCCGCGAAAAGGCACTTGAGACCTTCGTTTGATATGGAAATATAAAAGCATACCGGGCTAGTTCTTGGTTTCTGGCAATAATGGAAACGGGGTCGTAAATCATGACATTTCAGAGTCCATTTGAAATGAATGTACGTCATTTTTATCATAGATTCAGACATATTGATTCCGATCCAGACCGTCGACAAATTTTCGATGGTTGATAACACTATAGGTTTTAGGATCTTTCCCACGAGCGCTGTTAATGGAAAAAAGATTGGGAGTGGATTTTATGCCCGATTCGGTCTGAAACCGAAATATTTTTAAGTGTCGCACACGCTCGCTTGAGAGGATTTGGTTTTACGTCTTAAATATGACGTCATCACGTAGTCAAAAGGACTCTTAATTGCCCCATCTATGTACATTAAATGTAAAATCTTTCCGATAATATTTTTCTTGTTCGGAACCAACTTTTAATTGAATATTGTCGTAGAAGTTGAAATGGAAAAAGCATAAACTAAACGTTTTTGATCTATTTCCGGTGAAACGATTCACGTTCATTCCAGTTTCGACTGATGTATTTTGAATGTTTTGTTTTCGCTTTTGAAGATGAATCTGTTATTTATTATGTTGTCAAAATATGATTTAAATACGCAAAGTATTTCTGTTTTTTTTTTTTTTTTTTTTTATATAAAATAGTCGCATTCCACACATCTGAATTGTTTGCATAATCACGCCAGGAATTCGGGCGTTTTTTGATGCTGCAAAACAATCATAACATGTATATTATGTAAAGCTCGCCGCGTAAGTAGAGTGCTCAACCTATTTTTTAATAGGTTATGATATTATCAATATCGTAACAACGTCATTACGGTATCGTTTAATGGAAATTAAAGTAGATAGATAATTTGCTACTACGATGGTGCCTTTGAACCGACTCCAGATTTATAAAATATACGGCTCCGATGACATATAACATAAACCTTGTGCTCACTTTCAACTAGAGAATGACTAGTGTAATTTGGTTGCTTCGATTGAATATGATTAACAGATAGACTAACTTTAAAGAATGGAATAGTCCGTAGGATTTTCCAGAATCGCTTCTCCTTTCCTACCCGAAAAATTATGTGGCATCGATCTACACACGAGAAAACTGCAAGACGGAGACTTTTTGGAATCCCTCTGTTGCCACAACAAACGCTATGTTGTCCACAAAACTTTGCTTCTTTCGATAACACACTCGACACTCCCTATATAATATTGATATCACATGTATTCGCGTCACCAGTGAAGACATGATCTTAGTAGCAGATATATATTTAAGTGCCAATAAAATAAAATCTAATATTTTGTACACACACACATGTGTACTGCTGTTAGATAAGGTTTTTATTACCGGAAGCTTTTTTTTTATTGAAATTTGATTTTGATGACGTACACCCGCAATTAAAATGGCTTCGTCAATCATGAGCCACAGATGGGTGCGCCTTGAAGGCGCGATCCATCGTTGACTGATGATTTTGGAACTAATATATGATCTAAATACCAGGAAGATGTGTTGGCAATTATGCCATCATTTTGGCATCGACGACCGATAACTTCCCATTCTGATTTTGTGGACCCATTCGCATGACGAAAATCTGAATCATTGCCTTCGATCGACATGCAAATTTGATTACGTCATCGCCCTTGTTTGGTTTTTCAAGTAGTGACACCTGTCGACCTATCTTCAGCGGTTGACCAAATGGACCCAGTAAAACTCTATTAAACTTTTAGAGACGCTAGAACATTATATGTGATTCACCACAATCGCTAACATTATTCATTGAGTATCATGCACAGATAGATCACGGTTAAGCAAATCAATCTGTTAGTTTGCGAAACACCAGCTTAGTTTTCTGGCCTTAATCCATAAAACACTTCATTTTGAATATATATATATATATACATATATGTATATATACATATGTATATATTTTATTGTTTTCTTATATTTACCTTAAATCTCTTCTCCTTAGCTCGCTCCTATTTGTTAAAAAAGAGGTATTTTTATTGTAAAAGTAAAAATTAAAATTTTCAAAGCATTTCTCAACATTAAAACACGCCTTTTAAATGACCATATTTTTATAAGAACACTATTACATGGCAGTAGCATGTAATTATTTACTGATCATTCACTAAAGCCAACATGACATGCCTTTTTCGATGTAAAAATCAGTTATGCTATGTTTTTATTATGCTAAAATAGTTAATGTAATTGTTACATTTGTACGTTTTGATTTTACGTCATTTGTTTGCGGCTAGATGTTATAACCTATATTTGCATCGGTTGTGAAGACGTCATTTAACAAAATCAGTTATGTCATTTGGGTTATTGACCCAAATCAATGTAGAGATCCCCATTCAGAAGTTTTATTTTATTAGTTAATGGTCACAGATGAATCGCACCTCTGCGAGTGAGATCCATCAGTGGCCTACTCTTGACAGAATTGTCTTGGACAAATTTGCTCTGTTTGGGTTGTGATTGATTTAATGTTGGGGTTAAGTTTGCTATGGCATGTGAACGATATTTGAACGAATTGATTTTAATGCATGCTGATCACTGTTAAAGGAAGTGTGATGTCATTTAGTGCGTATCATATCACTGATGATAATATTCATAGGTTTGGTAGACCGTGAAATTGTGCTAAAGATACGATTGGTGATGAGCTATCATATGTTTTGATGGACCAGAATGAGACCACTTTTCGAAGGTTTAATTATCTAATGGTCCACACTTGAATTGAATATAGTGACTGAAGCTGTCTCTCCAATCAGGTTATCAGGACTTTCTATGTATCGTTCTGTTGTCATGTTCATCAGTCAATGACTCTTGCCACCCATGTTGTTATAATTTGATAATGTTTCCTTGCCCGTGTCTACATACACGTAATCGAGCAACGAGTTGTGGCTTGCCGCAGTTGAAGATCCCGATGTGTCTCACTTCTTCCTAATGTGGTTTGACACCGATGACGCATTTGAGATAGGCTAGGAATATTTCTATATCCGGTGAGCAAATGACGACGCACTTTGTCTGGAGTCCAGTTGGGAGGAGAAATTTTGTTCATTCTATCTCCTATTTTTTTTTAAAGCTAACACATTCTAAAAACGATTCGTGCGGGGCGAATGTGTAGGAAACTGAGAAATGCCCGAGGTGTGCATTCTCGGAATCCATTGTGGCCATACTACTGACAAATACTTGAAATATTCTGAATATACTTAAGTTGTTTATCCACAACCATGTGTCTGTAACTCATGAACCCATACATTCTTTCGTCGTCGTGAAAAGTTGTGGATTTTGCACCAAGACATTGCGCTTGTGGATTTGCAATTTTTCTATAGTACATATACATATTACATTCCCATTATATCGCAAATTAACGGAAACATGCAAAAGTCAGTTTCGAACTTGAAAGAAATAATCATTTTTCGATTTAATAATATTTTAACCTTCGTCCCGAAATTGCACGGTGTTAGGGGTTAGTTTAGTGACAAGGGTCGCGACAGAATTGCATTGCTAATATCATTTGATTCTGCTGGCAATCTCAATCTCGATTGTTTTTATTGTACACTATCGTTTCCGGGACCACTTCGAAACCGGGTTACTTCTTGACCCCCCTTTTCACATTTGGGGTATTCTACACAATACAAAAGTTTCGGATTACACCCGTTTATTTACCTAAATCTATTCACGTCGCGTGTGTCCCCCATATTACCGGCATTAACGGATCGTATCCTCTTCATTTGCCACTTGTTTTATTTTTATAATGGGGTTTTCTACAAATACCTCCATTTCTAGTACTGGACTTATCATGTGTTAGTCGGCGAGCGATTCCACGTTCGTTGTACCCGTGATTCAGTCTACTGATGAAAAAATTTGCCTATTGGGCTATTGAACAGAACACCAAAATTTCCATATTCTGTTAAGTCTTGTAAACAGCGAACAATCTGTAAAACGGAGCAGATTAAAGCTATATCTCGATCAGAAATTTTATTTTGTCAAGCATGAGACACAGATGGATCACGCCTCTACGGCTTAACAAAATATGTCTTGACCAAAATTCAAATACTGAACATTTTATTTCTTCAAAATTTCGCAAACCAACCGTTGAGCTTGAGTTGATAAATTTTTGACATTTTGATCGGTAATATTAACACAAGCTCATAATGTCTGGGATCATTTCGATTATTTCGATTGCGTGGAAACCGATCCGACTAAGGAAATATTAAAAACGATTTTTATATCCAGTACCAGAAAATAACATCATGGAACGTTTCATCTCGAGGAAATCGTTTAATGGTGGTCCTTATTCCAACAAAACTTCTTGCTTATTTTAATATTATTTTTATTTAAAAAATTTTTACACTAATAATAGCATTAGCAGTTTTTTAAGTTGATTTCCTTTTTTTGCAGTTATCGCACCTGAGCATTCCGTTAATTCTTAAAGTAGTTATAGTCTGCACTCTATGACTTTGTCGCATTTATTGTAACTGCTTCCGGAAGCGACCGTAATCTTGTATGGAATGTATACATGTTATGCTGGAAAATATATCCGGCGGCGATGCGGCGTAAACAAATCTACAAAAACGATTGTTCTCGCAATCCCAGTCGTTATTTTATCGAGTGTGGGCCATACGATCCGTGCAACAGGGTTTTGTCAAGTCTATAAGTCGGCGATAAACGATAGCCTCAAGCATTTATTTGCCTGGCGTATACACATCTACAATGCCTGCTGATCGTTCTGCCCTCATGAAGCGAGCGTTCCTTATATATCACTTTTGTTTTTGAGTTGAAATATGACGACCTATTTATTATGCAAATGTTGTTTCGTTGCACCAGAAGTTATCAAATTGAAATACACAAGAAAAAACGTTGGGGAAAAGATTTTTCGCATAATAAACCAATATTGAGAATGATATAATAAAAGTAATTGTACTTGTAAACTACCAAGTATAGCAATATATAATCTGCTTATGAATTAGGAGAATGATCGTGTAGTAATAATGAATATGTTAAATGGTCTTAAGACTTCAATTATCTATATTAGTACAATAAATTTAATTTATGCATCGACGTGAATCTAATCAGTGAAACGAAAACTTTTACTCAGTTGCGATGCTATCGCGAAAACCACTTCATATTTTTAACCTTAAGACTAAAGAAGCCCACAGCGTATAAGCGACTTTGAATCCAATCAAAATTCCTTATAGGGTAAGATTAGCGGAATTTTACACGAACGAGGAAGCGCGCTGTAAGCCGCTTGTTTATGGTCCAAAAGTTTTGTTGTTGTACTTATTAAAACCTTTGCGTTTTTTCGTTTTGTTCTAAACGTTAGCTTCATTTCATAACTATCAAGAAATATATTATATAGGAATTTCACGCATTACCCAATCGGAAAGTTGTTTGTCGAACATCAAGTATTTGTCTCAGGTGGATTGCGTGATGGGACGAGGTCTGTCTGCGGCGCATGCGTTGAAAAAATGAATTTTCTGATTGGGTTTCGGTAAAAATTGATATTATCATAATTATCGCGCCCCGGCATATTTTCCCATAAGTTTTGGCCCGAACCCACATATTTGACCCGTTTTAATAGTGTCGTCACGCTCATCAAGTTGCTACAACCTGAAAACCCCAAGTTCCCACCGAATCGTCAGCGAAGAAGTTGATTATAGGTCCCCAGACAGTGTACAATGAATTATTTAGTATTTGGTGTTTAGTGTGTATTTGAAAACCGTTGATGACATCCAAAACCAGATGAAGTAGCTTTCCATATGGTTCGATGGTGTTTTCCGTATAGCGAAAGCAAAGATTAGAGTTTCCCTGTCAAATTAATGTTAAAGAATATATTGCGACAGTTTAAATAATGAATGCTAACCACAATTTTCGGAAAAAAAACATCACGTAGACGTCAAGTTTAATCTTCCAATACCATTTCTTCAAATCGCCGCTTTTGAAATGAGCCTACAATCGCCAAATAGTAATCAAGTTGTTAAAGTGTTTTCTTTAATATATTGTTCTAGATTATAAAATTGCAGACAACGCTCCATTTTACGAGACGAATTTTGTACAGCATACAAATTTAATTCCATATCCGGCTTTTACGAAGCAACTTATCACATGTTTATGATTACTCCTTGTCACCTTCGCTGAACAATGGACATGGCAATCTATTCACGGCTTCAAAGCTCAGCTGTTATTTTTATTTTATTGACAACCAGATTAGTGTAAAGTGTAAAATTCAATCTACGGCTCTTTCTCGGCAAACGGAAATGGGCTACGATACTAAGTGTACTAATGAATTGCGAATCACCTCTCATCAAAAGCGGTTAACAATCTCACTTTTGTACTTCGTATTTAGTTGGTAGCTAATACGAGTTTAGATGTGCGTGAAAATTATCTCCTGAACCTATAATTTGAACGATTTTGCATCCGTAGCCCATGGCTCTAATTTGATGTTGCGCATGTCGTAATTACTTATTAAGATATAATGTCTTGCACGTCGGAACGATGTAAGGTTTTTAAAGTGTGAATAACACCGTTTTATTTTATTTTGGAGGCGCGAAATTGTACGAAAATTGCGGAAGGAATAACGTTTACTGCTTCTGTGTCTGTTCTAATTCTAATTCATATGAAAAGCTCTTAAATCCAAACAAATTGAATTGAGTTTTTTTGTATCAAATATATGGAAGGGTGATCATGGTACATACCATAATCGATAAACTTTGGTAAGCTTTGTAAACTACCCTTACTTTCTGAAAATTTAATCCTTTTTCAAATCAAGGTTATTGGTTGTTCTGCTGGTTCGTGATTTCTACTATTTTTATTTCTACATGGTTTAGGAAATATGCTGTTAAATTTGAATAAAAGTATCAAAGTAATTCCGCAAACTTAGTACAACGCTTTCAAATATCATTTAAAGGTTGTTTCTGTTGTCATGTGCACACCACAAATGCGGTGTTAGGCATATTAACTTTCGAATTGTCAGAACACTTATCTGAACCACAATGTAAAATCAGAAGAACGAACGATGTTATCACATATGTTCAAATTATTGCTAGATGTTGTACAAGATTTAGCGATGTGTTTTCATTAGTCGTTGTGAACACGGTTAGACAACATGGTTACTTGCTCTATGAGAAAAATCATTAAGATTACTCTTATGCATGCAGCAAAAGAACTTGGGCATTTTGATAAAATTAAATAATTATTATATACTGATGTAATACATTGTTATACCGTTTTATATCAACATAATATCATTCAGCAGCCGCCTATAACCTTGCTTAGAGTGAATTTCAATTTTTAAACAATGCTGTTCAATGGTGTTGTACTAATAGTATTGTGTGATCACGATTCTCGAGTCCCAGAAATCAACTCGTGCTCATCTTATCGCATATTTTTGTAACATTGTAAAAATAGTTGCTGGGTAAAATCACTTTGTTTCACCCATAATAGACCCCCTTTTAAGGACCGACACTCTTAAACAAACCAGGCGCGTATAGACAAAGCTTATGCTGGGCGGTATGGGGCTTTGAGGATTACTCCGTGTTTAAAAAGAACCCGCGCTAATTGCGTGTAAATCGTTGACGACGCCAAATTTTCCTTTTGTTCCCTTGCGTGGTATTGGACCATGCCATTCCTAATTAGCTTACTCCGTAACCCCGTTTGTTTTCATTGAAAAGGATATGACATATCCACACGAGCGACAGGACATTAATGATACCAGGGATAGGGACTAATTTGACTCTTTATCGATGTACAACCATACATATTTTTAATGAGTTAATCGTTATATCTTATGCAGATTTTTTGCTTCTTTCGACCTTCATTATATTTATGTTTTATTCTTAAAGTAAAAAACTGACGTTATTTTATATTCTAAATTCTCTGGGATGACGTCAGACTACTTTTCCAGACCTCATATTTTCTTTTTTCCGTAACCACTTCATCCTTAAGTATGCTATGGATGGTATCACTTGATTTTAGATTAGGAAATAATCTTCTAAATTTTATTAAATCCTCGACTCTTGAGATCACCACTGGAAAAGACATTTGTGTACACACATGCCGTCATATGCTGAGACTACAAAGATCTCAGACCGGACGCGCCCGTTTTGAATTTGCCTGCTGTCCGAGCGCACCCTTTTTCGAAAACACTTCCACGTAATTTACCGCCTTTTGATATTATCCCTGAGTACCGTGGCATAGAGACTGTTGAGCTTCTTCCGTTTTTCATCAAAGTCGAAGTACCCGATGTGAAATTAGGAGTGTGCTTTTGGGGGAAAAAGGGCTGAAAATAGATTTTGTTTGTTTTCTTGCTTCCTTATCTAAATTTTTTTAGAGGAACATGAGTCACTGAAGGATCGTACCTGGTCGGCGCGATCCATCAGTGTCACATTTTCGGACAGGACTGGTTCGATTTGCAATTTTCTGTGCCGTTATTTTTTTGCACGTTCGCATTAAAGTCATAGTCAACTTACCTTTTTTAACGATATATTTGTAAATGATTCTTTTTTTTTCCTAGTTATATGTTACCAATGTTTGGATATACCAAAGTTGTATGGATGCAGCTAGCAGCTTACCTTTCTTAAAAACTTAGTTTCAGAATCAAATCGATGTTACGTGGCAACCGTCAACTTTTTTCATATTTTGAGCCAAATATAGCTTGCTTTGGTGTCGCCGAAAGAGCAAAAGAATTTTGCAAGCAAAGCTACTAACTATTTGTTTGCCCCTGGTCATGCCAGACAACACTGGGAAACCTCAAGTGTTAATCATTTTGTTCGGTTTTGTCTCATCTTACCAATTGTTCAAACGTTGATGATGGAGATTCAAACAAAAATTTTCCTAAATATCTGGATAATTTCCTACCAAGATTTTCTAAATAACCATCTTATGGAGAAAGTAACGACCGGTTATTGACCCGTCATCAGAAAATATAACAAGGCATTATCAAGATAAAAATTACAGTAATGATACTCCTAGGTGTGTCGTAAGAGTATTATTCCAAAAATATCCTTCTGCGCGACCGCGAAATATAAATATACCAGGATTGCTGATTTTATCGATTTGTAATTGATATCAATACAGACAATTTGTGATGTATATACAGCAAAAGTGATTTTTAGTCAGTTTTGAACTAGGGAAACACAACGGAACGTCTTGGTAGTGTGATGTGTCAGACTTAACGGATACAAAAACGCACATTAGACAAACTGTCACCGTGAGGACAGCTTTTGTGTATTTTCAGTTTTCGCACATCACGGTGAGCAAACATAGCAACGCATGAATGCACTTCCTGGCCATAACCCCACTTTAATGCAACAATTTCCCAACCTTTTGTCACTTCTGGAATGAATAAAATTCTCCCTAACACCACTTCAAAACATTTCCCAAACATGCCTTGTTTTGCATATTGTTACCGAATGGATTATCCCTATCGGACTGGAATCTGGACAATTTCTGTGTCGACGACGATAGTCGTTTAGTCCAACTTCACATCAGCTAGGTAAATAATTTTAACGATTATAATCCTTAGCAGGAAAACTACCAAGTTCAAATCAGTTTATAGATGTCGATAAAGTTACTGAGCGGCGAAAACAACACCGATTGAACCTATCTTGATCTATCACGCTAACTCGAGCTTTACGAAATTCGACCAATACTTTGTCAATCAAGTTATGCCTCACTAAAAATGCACACATCTGGTGGTGGCCCATTTTGCCCCTGTGGCACTTTGCATTATAGTTTTGATGGAAGTACATATTTTTGAATGTTTGATGTCAGGAATTTGAAATCTTCTAGGTGCGGTCTATCGGGAGCTCTGGCCCTATCCTTTGCTGCGTAATCCTCCAAAAGCTAATATTCCACGCATATAAATTGTTGAAATATCACCGATTAGAATTACAGTAATCCTGTGATAATGTTTCGATTGAGTTCATGACTGTGCAAACTTATATCTACCGCACATTCCATAAGGATTACTGTGATTTATTGATCGATTTTACCCCAAACTTCTAACACCTGATAAGGTTTTTAGTGATTGAAAATATAGGAGTTTTTGTTTGCAATTTTTCAAACATATTTTCCGCGGTATTGAGATTAGATATTGTGTACTTTATGGATAAATTGTTTGGGTTATTATGTTATGTTTTGTTTAGATTAACGTATGGGTTTTTGGCGTTGTCATTTATTTCGAAAATCCTTTCGATTTAAACTTTTTTCCAAATTACCGCAGTCCGTTTTCTAACTTTTTTGTCCAAGTTGGCTCGCTGAAACGTTTTGTTGTCTAGAAAGAGGGTCATAACCCTCCATTTTAGTAATTTTCGTTTATAAGTTTAGCTATTGTTCTAAATGTTTACTTTTAGATGTAGCATTTATCACTGTTAATCGGGCAGAACGCGTTAAAAGAACATAAGCCGACATATAGCAAGAACTATGGCTTATACGTCATTCTTACCAGGACAGAATAGTGATTTTCTTCAAATAAATGCCTCTATTTTTGAACGATCGGTATATACCCTATTTTTGGATTATTATATTCTTGCGATTTCGTATCGACCTGCCGTCTACTACTTACCGTGGTAGATTTTCAAGAACAAAGTAGCATTGTGTGCGCTTTCAGCTATTCGCCAAATTATATAGGATTAGGAAATTTGTTGAGGATATAAATTTATTTTCGACTAATCGATTTTGCAAGGGTTTCATATCAGTAACTCGACCTTTCCAACAAGAAAATATGATCGAAAGATAAATATTTAGTTGATTACTGACTGAGCACGCAACATGTTAGCGTCTACTTTACATCTAGTAAAAATAATATTTCCCTACATATTTTATAGTTTAATTTGTTCCGCGAACAAAATTTGTGCAATTTTTTTCAATCTTGTGAATGAAAACAATGACGATTCATGGGAAAAACAGACAGATAAATTGTCTTCAATCTGTCAATATACGCCAGATCTGAAAACGTACGGCGTTTTGTCTACTATCACCAGCTGTGCGAGTTTGCTCAGTGTCTATAATAACCCTCAAACAAACTGAACAGAAAATCTTCAAAGTCGGCTCGGGTAAGATTTCACTGCGCTGCAAAAACACGCGTTATTCGGTAGCTCGTCACCTCCCGTGACCCAGTCGAGACAGATTTGTACTAAAATCTAGTTTTCCTAACGAATTGGTGGCGGAGTAT
The DNA here is from genome assembly GCA_963675895.2 of Styela plicata. NCBI lineage: Eukaryota > Metazoa > Chordata > Ascidiacea > Stolidobranchia > Styelidae > Styela > Styela plicata. The sequence continues at coordinate 21,023,118 of OZ023140.1, forward strand.
AGACCACCCGTAAAACCGAGCAATAAGTCTAACTGGAAAACATTCACTCTGTCTCGATTTGTTGGTCGTGAACCAATGATCACATCAAGACGCGGTCTACCCGTGTTTCATGTTCATCAAACCAATATTTCTGTAGGGCCCGTTTGCAGTGCTTTTAGGCTTATGGGGGGTGTGGCCCTGTCGTAGTGTGTAGTGAGTGGTTGGTTTGAAATTTAACCAGCGAGAAAACTTTTCGAAATACGAAGTTCTGTAATTACTGCATTAAACGAAAGTTGTTATTTGCTTCTAATTTAATTTCTCGTTGAGCACCCTTTATAGAATATCAATCAAAAGCAACTGGGTTTGTTTTGATATATCACTAACCGAACTTTGTTTGTCTATAATTCATATGGTTCAATATTATTATAAACAAATCAAAACGGTCTCATGTGTCGCATCCGTCAAAAATATTTAGACCGAATGGGTGGCCGACATCGACGACGACCTCCTTGCTAATTGAGAGCAGAGTGAGCGGGAGGTCATCATTAGCAATTCGACTCAATTTGGCTATCTTCACATCCTAAAATAAATGATACAAATGGTTGTAACTTACCCAACATTACCTAATATTTGCAGAAACACGTTTTCCAATATGGCCTACTGATACCATGACAATTTGCTCTATTCCTATACACACTGGTATTGCTTTTTGCATTTAAGTCCCGGTAGAAATTTTAATGACATCCGACCAAAGTGTATTGAATAACCGTTAACAGACATGAAGCATAATTTTATTCAGCAGGGTGCTATTTTTGTTAAATCGTTAAATCATTCTGCAAACTATATAGACTTTTTAGTCTGCAGAAGCGATTCACATAGTAGGAAAATATTAGTAATTGCAATCGCTTTTTGCTAATGACAATATAAATATTTTTTCAGAGCATCGATAACGGATGAACCGTACATAAAATGCATGACTGGCCATTCGTTCATGCTTTTTAAATAAGTTAGATTTTCTTGTTTTTGACTGAAATCGACTTTGTCTGCTTAGGTGTGTTTGTCTCTCGCCCACAGTGATAATTTGTTTGAACGTTACATAGAACAAGTGTGAACTTTGAATTGTAAACATTGTGATAAGTTTGCCATGACTAAACATTCACAATGAGGCTTTGTGTATAACCCACAAATTCCTGTAGAGATTTTGGCCTTCTGGTCGGAAATTATCATCGAATTACACCTCTTTATATTGCGCTTATCAGGGGATAAATCAAATGATCACTTTCTGGTTGTTTTCGATATTTTTTGTCAATGTAGTTATCGTGTATGTTTTTTTCTTTTGAGATGTCAAGAATAAAGATAGTTTTTGTTCGACTGTCAGGCGCATCGGACCGCTCGCTTCGTTACCTTTTTATAAGCTGGTCACGTGAACGATGGATAGTGGCAAACATCGGGCAAATGTAATCAATTTAGAAATTATCCGGCAAGATAAGTGAATAAAACATATGGCCGTTCGTTAAACTTTGGCAATGAAAAAGGCGGCAACATATTTCTTGTTCTCATCACCATATCACTCACTAAAACCTTGTTCAAACGTAGTTAGCTGACTATCGCTGAGTCGGAGTTTATTCGTTCAGTGAAGTTTGTCACTGTTAAAGTTTGACTCATTTCTCTAACAAACAGTTTTGGCGCTTGAAAATTTATTGTCTTTTGTGCAGTTCTACATTCGTCATTTCAGCCCAATGCACATTGTCCGTTTTATAACCAATTATTAATGAACTTCCTTGTAGAAAGTGAGACGCATGTCAAATTCTATGATCGATTTTAGTTGTGGGTTGTATTCCATGTCAATAGGTCGCTTTCACAAAGAATTTCATCATTGTGGGAAATAGAACGTATTCATTAAAAATACGCATGACAAATCTTGTGCTCTGAAAATTCAGGAAGTACGTCACACTTTTCCTCTACCATGCGGAAATATATTATGCAGTAATAGGTGAATGCGTGGGAAAAAGTGGGCGCAACGTGCAAACGAGTCAAGATTTACAAGGAAATTCCAATCCCAAGTCGATTTGTATAAGACACTCGTTCAAGCAAGCCTTGTTGCAATCGGAGAAATAGCGATCAAACTTTATGCCATGTATGAATAACTGATGGAATGTGCCTGTAAGGCACAGTCCATCCATGATGCATACATGAAGGGTAAAATAAATTTCCTATCGTAAAGATAATTGTTGTTTTAGTATAGGCATAGGAATGGGCCTGTTTTGATTTGGAATCATATATATTTTTTATCTTTTAAAATTCCCGATGCTGCACAGATGCTGCGACTACGCGATCGTCGAACGATTGCATTGTGCCAGCGGTTCACCACAGTCGTCTATCCGCAAGTAGCGTCACGACGGCAGATGGCTAAATTTAACTCACCTCGCGGCCACGTGCTGAAACGACACCGTTGTGCCTCAAACGACCACAGCGTTTGGCTTGCCTCCTAAACAACTTGGTTCGTTCGTGATTTGTAGGTTTAAGATACTTATAACAATGTCTCGACGCCCATTGTTTCGTGAGTTTATTTTTCGGAAATGGGTTATTAGAATAAGCGTGATGCGCCTCACACTTGGTCAAACTGGTTTGCGTATTAGAGTATATATATATAAGAATCACTGAAACTTTTAAATGAATCGATACATTGTTGTCATTTGTTTAAAATTGGTATATGTTTTAATAAAGTTTTGATTTCATTTGGCCGGCTCACTTGTTATCAGAATATGATCTCAATTTTTTGCCCGATTTATTTGCGTATTATTTTTTACTCGTCCAGGTAGCCAATGGTTCAACATGTTGTTGACAAATCACAACCGTAAACGATTCATGTCCCTAATCGGGTTATTACGTCATAAACTTAACAACAATCTGTCATCAAAATATATTATGAAATATTTGAAATATTCATAATATACAAAATATCTTAAACATTTTCAAACTTATACTCACTCCTTCCTTAAATTAGGATTGTAATGTTTTTGTGTTGTGTGAAATCAAGTTAGTATCGTACAGGACTGCACGTATACCATCTGTTCCATCTGCCTTAGTCATATTCATGTTGAAAACAGTTGAAAATATCTTCAAAATATTTTCTAATCGAGTGGGCTTGATTGGTAAAGGATGGTAAATGTGCAGGCGAAGGGTCTGTATCCTCTCCCAAGCTTCAGGATAAACGTAACAAAGTTTAAGACGAATGTAAAAAGCAGTATACTCTTCACGCTGCAATAAAATTGTCGGTTTTATTCAAAATTGCTCCTGACGTCATCATTTAATCATGATCGGATATTGCTGGATCCACTAATGCGTAGGTGTCGTCACTTTTATTTAAAACAAAACATAAAATACAATGAAACACTGTCTATTTAGATTATTATAGAAACGCTACCGGATTGACGGGTACTTGCACAAACATCATTACATAACACCACGAAAGGAAATCACGAATTATTTCAACTGAATTGCGCATTGCAGTGACGCATTGTTTTCAAATCGATGTGCCATCATTCTTCGCATATTCGCCAAATTCACTTGTTTTTTGCCCTCAATTATAAAATTTTTATGGGTTCGATATGACAACGCGTTTTTAACTAGCATATCAAAATTCTGTTGGCGTGATAATGAGTTTAAAAACTAGATCAGTGTTTTCAACATCTGGGCTCTATCAAATGAATTGTCTTACAGAAATCTTTTTATTAAAAAAAGAATTGTTAGATATATTGTTTTTGGTAAATTTAGTTTCGAATAATTCATTCTTGTAAATTTCATTTTTAGCAATTGGTGTTTTCAATATTTTATTAGAAATTCCAAAAACCTGTGTATTGTTCGTAGAAGTTTGGCTTTGTCAAGTATGAGCCACTGATGGATCACTCCTTTGAGGCGTGATCCATCAGTAACCCACACATAACAAGTCATGTATTGAGCATTCGTTCGTTTCCTATTTTTATCAAAACTTTCTGAAGATACTGTTTCTGTTGAACTATGAGTTGTTAGCCTTTTGGTAATAAATGATGTTTTCGAGGGATATTTTCCAAATCATGTTACGAAAATGCACACATGTCATCACCTTTATGGCGCGCGTATAAAATAGGCTCCCATTTTTTTTAATAACATTTTTGTGAATGGAATGGTCAATTCTTGTGATACGCATGCTTGTACCGTGTAGTTTTACACACATCAAGATTTGCTTGATATTTTTACGAATTCATCACCGCCGTCGTTATAATAAATTTTATTATTCGTGGCATACAAATCGTCGTTTATTGTTCGGCTGTATAAGATTTATGAGATACGTGAAATCTATACACTACCAGTCGGCCAAAACACGCCATCAACAATCGAGATGTTTTGAGTTGCAGCACACTGCTAGCCCGCGGCAATACACGGCCATTGTTTTAAGATTTATTCCCTTTTAGATGAGTGTTGTCTCATCAGACTATATTTTTCGTATAGAAAATTCGAACAATGAATCTATTCACAAATTCCACCGCCCCTAAACGTTTTGGATAGAGAAGATGAATTATATTTCCAAGCTGAAGAAGTACACGGGTCGCACGTAAAGCGCGGTTAATGTGTCGCTCCGTGTTTTGTTGTCATTTTAATCGTGACGTCACTCACGTCTTGACTGACGACTTCAGATTCGTATTCGAATTGATTACCGAAGCGTGTGGTTTCGAGTCTTGTATCTCCGAATCTGATTAGGAGAGTATATTGCATACTGCTGTTGGTTGAACGGAATATCCGCCGAGTAAAATTTCAGATGTCCAGATTAAAAACTAGCGAGGATGAGGATACTTGGCAATAAAAATGCCCCATTCAGGCATCGCGCAGCTGGCAGTTCCACGCGGACGACCAAGGACAATGATATAGTTTATTTTATCGCTTTGTCGCTGCTAATCTGCTATATGACAATGAAAATGGAAGTATGGTAATAACATAGAAAGTGCCGTGAAATTGCCTTGTGACGCGATATAATGACTTCCATCCGCCCACACACAATGTGATACGGGATTAAACCGAGCTGATGATATCTAGTTTGGAATTTTTGGTTTTGCTTCGTGAATTTCGAATGCGAAGAAATGGACCCAATTACAAAAAAAAACTTCTGTATCTCTTACTGACTGTCTGAACTGATCAATTAGCGAGAGTATTATATTCCATTTTCAGCTTCTAATAGCAGAAAGATCTGAAATAAAATTGATTCATTCATAGCGTTGCTGTTTGAGGTAATGCAATTTACCTTCATTGCTCACATGGATCGACAGGTGGCAATTTTAGCAAATCCTTGATGCACAATTTGGTTTTGCAAAGTTTGTACACATTTATATGAACCATGAGATCTCACATTCAACTATATATAATGCGATAGGAAGTTGACTTTTGTTAAATCATAACACGTTCAAACGCCGTTCAAATATACACAAAGGCAGGTATTACCCCCACTTTGTTATGGGAGCGATATAAAAACATATAAACCGAAATATAAATTATACTTTTTGAGAGGGAAAGAGGGCCCATTGTTTGTTATTATTTATCTTCTTTCCGCCTCTGTTGTCCCGCCCGACCTTCCGTCACGGTTTATTGAACTTCCGCTGGGAAAAGAATGACTATGTCAACTATGAACGTGACGCATTTTCTGTCATCTTTCCGATCGCAACAATGGCAAAAATGTCATCGCTGGAAAAGTTCGCGTTCGATCAAATTTGATCCATAAATTTGGACTTTCATATATACGTGTATATGACATAAATAAACCCATTTTCTTAGACGCTATATCTCTGGTACGCGTGTGTTACGACTAACTTAGCAGTTGAAATTGAACGTAAGCGAATATTATAATTTTGTCATTCTTAGACATCTGGTGGTTTTATATAGGGAAACTTTTTGCTTTCAGAACCCATCTTTGTACCCGGGCCTAGTTTCAGTTTTGAATAACGTAAATTAAGACGGCCCGTTTAAAAGGCGAAAATTATACGGTTTCTTAATACAAGGCAACAATTGACCTAAACGTTTCCGCTATGAAATCCAGCATCACCAATTGTCGTCAACTGTAACAATGGAATTACTACACGTATATAAGGGTTACCATAGACCAATGGATTAATATTTTATATTAATTTATCTAAACTTCGTACATAAACATAAGTACCTTTTGGTTTATTGAAGTCCAATTCGCAAAAGATGAAATAGTCCGTTCCATAATAAAACAAACCATAAATTCAAGTAAGCGTTTCTTCTATTTTAAGCCATCTTACCCTTTGCCAGTGTTCCCTCCGTAATATTGCCACAGCCTATTGGTACTACCGAGGCGGCATGCGTCTGATACTGTTTCCCATTTTTGTGTGTTAATAACTTAGTTCTTGTGTTTGTTTTCCTGGCGCACCCTTTTGTGGTGTGTTATTTATGTTAGCAAAATTCATAAATCGTTTTTAACACCGTCCCGCCCTTGTTTCATTTTGTTAGTTGACGCGAAATTACATTATATAGGTGTTTATATCAACGGCGTGTTTCTTGTAAACGGAATAGAATTAGTGCAGATAATAGAAACGCGCTGTTTCAAGCATGGGCAATGGATAAACTGCGCTTATGCGCGATTTATCTATTGGTCATTCTTGAAGTATTCATCATTGATCGAATTTTAATGTGCTTTTTAAGGAGAAATTCACGCGGCATCCGTTCTAAGGAAATTGTACTGAATATAGGCTCTCGTGTATTGAATTTAATTACCTCCTATATTTTTTTTGGTAAATTTTTGGTATATATTGGTATATTTTTTAGCTTTAGCGTATGATTGACAGTAAAGATATATTTTTGAAATACTCAATGCTCAAAATTTTGTCTTTTCATTTCAGGGACCACGTTTACATGCTGGACAGTACCCTGACCCACGACCAACCTGAAATCTCATACATGGAAAGACTAACATGGCGGACACATACCGACGCTAAAAATGAATGCAAAATGTTACCCGGACAACAACCTGTGAGTGGAACTTGGCGATATTTGTATTCGTTCACTCCCTTTGTAATTTTGTAGTTTTAAATTTTCGATTTTCGCTAAAAATGAATGCAAAATGTTACCCGGACAACAACCTGTGAGTGGAACTTGGCGATATTTGTATTCGTTCACTCCCTTTGTAATTTTGTAGTTTTAAATTTTCGATTTTCGCTAAAAATGAATGCAAAATGTTACCCGGACAACAACCTGTGAGTGGAACTTGGCGATATTTGTATTCGTTCACTCTTTTGCTAAACTTGCTCGCAAACATACCCTTTGTAATTTTGTAGTTTTAAATTTTCGATTTTCATTTGTGACCTGAACTAGAAAATTTCAGAATATTATTTTTTTTTATCAAAATCTAAAACCAAAATATTTTATTTCTAAATTACAGGAGCTTTGCGAAAACTTCATTCGTTTTGTCGAACTGATGGACAATGGGGAACTCATGGTGTGCGGAACGAATGCATATTCCCCAGCATGCAGATTTTATAAAAGAGAACAATTCAGTGATAAGGGATCAGATGAAAATTCAAATTACGCGCGAGAGAACAAATGCAGAGGACAATGCTTTGTGCCATATAACCCCCTTACGGCTAGCGCAGCGCTCTCCGTCGACACAGGTAAGAATATAACAGGCCCATTTATTATAAAACTTACTCTATGATCGTTGAGTGCTAAAACAAAGTTTCGTTAGTTTTCAAATTAATATAAATAATTTTCATATTTATGATGTATTTTTCAAATGTGATTGTTATTCAATAAAATATGTTTTATTTGTTGTGGTTGGATTAAATCTTACATCAATCGAGCGATATGAAAATTCAATTATGGCCTATATTAACAACTATAAATGATATTTCGCTAATTGAAACTCCGTAAAAAGAATGCGACCGTGATCAGATGGCGCGTATTTATGACCGCATTCAGATGTTTGGATGTAGTCCAAAGGATTTTTTGCTAAAAATAAGTAAATTGTACGCAAAAAAGGCCTGTTTCGATGAATTAGTTAATTTTTCCGCGGTGCGCAGCCACCATTTGATTCCATTATTCTAATTTTGCATCACGTCATAATATTCGATAATTCCTAATTCGTTATTATCATACAATCGTTACAATACCCAATATTATTAATATGGGTTGATTTAATTTGCCGTAATTATTGAAATTGTCCTTAATACGAATAAAGACTCTTTGTTTCGACTTTCAGATTAAATCTTTTATAAGACCAGAAATTTTTTATTTGGTCACGCATGGGCCAGATGGATTGTGCCTGGTCGTTGCAATCCATCTGATAATTATAAAGTCATCGATAATCGATGGGTATTTGGTTGTATTATTAATTGCAAATTTCTTTAAAATGATGTTTCGTAAGCTTGCAGGTCAAGTCGGCGTGGATTAAAGATTTATTTTTGAAGCGATCCATAGGACGTGTTTCATTGGGTAGTCATACTGGGGAATGTGGCAAGCGTAAACATATAATGCTCATCATTTTCTCTATAATGCTCAAGTTTTCTCATATTTTTGTTCATTTGAGAATAGGTATGGGATCTAATTTTGCGCTGCGACATCAAAAATTTAATAATGGCGCCGGAAAACTCTAGCATGGAAGTTTAAATACACAAAAAACCGGCCGGTTGTTGTTCATTTTGCACGCTCGATCGGGCTCAATAAATTGTATTAGTATTAACCAACAATACGGGAGATTAAACTGTACTATAAAATACACACACATATGGTATTCTGTTTGTGTTGTGCAAAGCTACCAACGATCCGTATAGACTTTTTATCCTATCCAATTTCGACTTACGCTAATCCCAAATAAATTTAGTCAAAAGCAAATTGGATTTTGGATTTAAAAAGCAGAGTAAAATTTGAGTGATTTTTTTGTGTTAAAAAATTTTTTTAGAGAGAAGAATACCACTTGTTAAGTTCATGGATGGATGTTACTCTTGTTCAAGATCGATTTTACCCCCTGCACAAGCTTGAAAAATGCTTTCCATGTATCTGTGGCGTGTAAAAATGCTCTGAAGTACAACAGAAAGCGATTTATTTTTTGCGTTTTTTAAAAGCATTGCGTCACAGACGCACACAAGCGAAAACGAGTATCCTTCCTCACTTAAGTACCGATAATACACAAGTTTAGTCGATGTTTCCGAACTGAAAACTTGTCAACACTCTAACGAACAACAAAACACATGTTACCGTATCCGTTAACCGACAACACCACACCTGTAATTTTGGACTTTGTTTTTATAATTCCTAGCGAAAATTACTTTGCCAAGTATGGGTCATTGATGGATCGTGCCTCCATCAGTTACCCCATCTTGGCAATGTATGTTTCAATGCTTTTCGTTTGGAAAGATGCGCGATGGCGAACTTTTGATGCCCGCTATACGGTTCTCGTTGCCGTTGTACTTTTGTATAATCCTGAATTGGGTTTGTGCAAGTCTAATTATTTTTTCTCTATGCTTTTAACCAGTCTGGCGCGTGTCATATGTCCGTTGGTTTCCAATTTGCATTTCGTGTCGTAATTACAATCTTCTCATTTCAAATTCTACCCAAAAAGTCGGCTCCACAAAGCGTCGTTAGCATAACCCAGAACAAAAGTTTAATTTGACCGCCGACTCTAATTTGTCGCGTTTAATCGAAAATTAAAAATTATAATAATACGGCAAAATGGAAATCGTTTTGTCTTTCAGAGTGCCAATTATATATTTTTAATGACCAATAATGAATTTTTGGAATCGGAAGGGTTACTCGACAAAATAGGGAAGTATGTAAAACACAATACTATGATCAAGCGTGAGATATGTGAAAACTGCACTTGTCCATGCTTGATATGTATTCGAGATTTGTTGCAGATTTTAGCCATTTTATGATCGAACATAAAAATATAAATCGTTTATAAAAAGAAAAGTATCAATAAGGCTTATTACGGTTTCGGCTACAGGAGACGAAATTGTTAATTGCCAACCGCGGATCACGTTCTATCGTACGCGCGATATTAGTACTCATGCCGCCAGTCCGTAATCACCCGACTTAACTTCCTGTGGGCTTGAAGTTTTTGTACGCGTTGAGGTCGCGTCTTGCGTTAATCCCACAATGGTAGCGAACAAATGCATCGTTGCCATAGCACTGTTTGGTATGTGCGGATTTGTTTGCATAATTTCGAGATATTTACTACTTTTTATCGCTGAGAAAATGCAACTTGTTTTTTTTTTTAAAAAAAAAGGTAAAATATGTCTAGTATTTATTACTACTAAAGTTGTCTTATAGTTTTGGGTGTCAACCATATTCTAAATTTACTCTTTACATTGAAAAGTTTTTCAACATTGTAGATAAACAAAATTGTTGATATTTAACAATGCTTTGGTCATTTTGCCGCAAAGCCATTATTCATGTCAATTCTTGCAACTAAGATTTGGCATATGTCACGATTTTACTACAAATTGAATATATTTAAGAATGTTCGAAAAACGAAATAGCTTTTAATCAAATTTATAGAATACATGTCTATTCGGAGGAGGACATCCACATTTATTATTAGAACACATACGTGGAAGTATATTTATTATTGTACTTGTAGACAATCTAACCTATCTTCTTATTTCAGAAAATGGTCGTCAAATTTTCATGGCTGTTGTCAACGATTTTAGAAGCAACGAACCCAAAATTATGAGACAAGATAAACCAACACTCCTCAGCAATTCACTTTGGTTGAATGGTAAGATATAGCAATTCAATATTTTTTTGTTAAGCATGAGCCACGGATAGACCGCGCCTCGGCGGCGCGATCTATCAGTGACTCATACTTGACAAAAGATGCTTTATTAAAATTTATGAATCCAGAAAAATCAATTTTTTTATATTCCCCATTTTTTTCTTATACAATCAAACTTGCACGTTTCAGATTAGATTCACACTAATTTTTTCCAAATTTCAGATCCAACTTTCTTGAAAATCCTGGAATACAAAGACAAAGTGTATGTTTTCTTCCGCGAGGTTGCTAAAGAATCAGAATCCGAACGTGGTGGCGATGAACAGGTATGGGGCATGAAATCGACGATACTCACTACTACCGGGCCAAGCCAAGTTTGTCCATGTTTGGCTAAACCCCCATAAATTTATTATCAACCTTAATCACAGTTCAATATAATAGTATTTGAGTAGGTTTATTTGGATAATGTAGATCATTTACTTACACCGGTCCTAGGAAGCTTTCTGTATTGATATTCACTTACGGTGTGTATAGATGATGATAGTGCAAAAGAATTTTACTTGTTTCATTTCTGACAATTCAGAAAATGTTCGTTTTTTTTTAACCAAAATTTAATCATATTTACAATTACACCATTCAGGTGACTTTTGCCAGAGTGGCACAAGTATGCAAAGACGATCCTGGTGGCGTTAACATCTTGGCCCAACAATGGACCTCATTTCTCAAAGCTCGCCTTCGATGTGGATACCCCACTCGCCAATATCTTCAATTCAACAACTTGACTTCTGTAACGGACATTGTTAATATAACAGATGAGTCTGGCGAGATAATGGATGTTGTTTTTGCTACTTTCACAACTCCGTGGTAGGTTGGAATGGTTATTATATTATATGGTGTCTTGCACTTCGACAAGTTCATTAAGATATGATAATTAGATAATGTTTTTTAATAAGCATTCGCCTCTGATGGACTGGCCTGGATGGCACGATCCATCAGAGGCCTATACTTGACAATTGAGATCGAAGCACGGCTGCATGATCTTGAATTAGGGGTTACCAGAATTGAGAATATTATTTTGATTTCAGAATCGGATCAAATATTTTCAAAATTCACTCGAATATTTGAATCATAGTTTTATGATAAACAAACAAAGACTGGTTTCCAGAACATTGTAAAATTCATCAAAATTTGAATTTATTCTACATTTTTAATTCTGATGATTTAGAAACGTTAGATAAATCAAATTAAATAATTTGTGAATTCGCAAAGCGTGAATCTAATCAATAAATTGGATATGATTTATCGATGCATTACAAGGCGTCCTTCAATACAAAAAGTTTTCTAACTGCTCCTTCTCTTCGATTCAGGGAATGGCAGGATGCATCACTTTCTGCAGTTTGCGCTTTTTCGATGAAAGACATCATTAAAGTTTTTGAAGAAGGATCATTTTCAGGAGAATACGAACTCAATGCCCAGCCAGATGTGTAAGATTATTATGTTTTATTAGAAGGATGCATGCAAAATGACAACGGCTTAGATTTAATTTGAACGAATCGAAGGTGTATACCTTATGTCACTTACGATCAGTTTTATCAGGAAAAGTCTTGCAAAAGATGGTCTCTTTTACCATTTACCAAAAAATGCCATGCCTTATTCACATATTTTCATGAAAATATGTCTCCCCTCTTAATTTTTACAAAGTCTTTTGATTTGATTGATTATGTGAAGCATTTGTCATATTTAACTATATATAACATTTGTTTTTTGTTATTCTGCAGTAGATCGGCATATCCAAGAGCTACTCCAACCCCTGTGCAAGGTGTGAAAACAATCAAGAGGTCATACCCAATTCCGAAGGATAAAGAACCAGTCCCTAGACCTGGAGGGTAAGTTGAATTTTACAATATATTTCTTGACAAGACTTGAAATTTGGTAAATGGATTCATTTTGCTGTGAAATCATGATGTATGCCAACTTTTGCGTTGTGAAATTTTGACATATATCATGACTTTTCTTTAAAGTGTGGTGGAATATCGGCTTTTTCATTTATTTGATATGTGGAAATATCTGTCTAATTATATAGGGAATTTCGAATACCGTTTGAACTAAACATTAAAAACTATCCTAGCGATAATCGACACTTAATTAGTTTCATTAACCACATTAACGTTATTTATTAAATAAATTTTTACTTTATTTTACAGATGCCTCAAAACATACACACCCAATGTTTTATTCTTTGCTAAGGAACATCCACTAATGTACGATGTCATAGAACCATATGGATCCGCACCTTTGTTTGTTTCGAATAACAAGTAAGATTTATTATTCTGTGATTTTTGATTCTTTATTGAGTTTTGAAATTGTTTTGTTATCAGATTATAATTCTGATTTTATTTTGACTCGACAGTCAAAGCCAAAATCAAGCTAAATTGGCTCACATAAATGTAATTCAATTTGTATTACACCTAACGACAAAGCATAAAATTAAATTGAATATTAAGAAAAATATAGTTTTACTTGTGAGACCAAATTATATTAGATACATTCTAAAAACAAATATTTCTGGTTTGAATTTCACAGTTTAAGAGCAACGCAAGTTGCCGCAGATACCAATGCTGGTGAGAGTGAAAAACTTATGATTTATATTGGAACTGAGGAAGGAAATGTTTTGAGATTAAGAGGAATGTTGACTTCTGGAGATGTAAGTTTTGTTGTATGTGATACTGATGAATAAGCTTTCAAAAAACTTCTGTAATGACAAACGAGCATTTTTATGTGACATTTGCTATATAATTTGCAAAGTAAATAGTTGTGTGTGGTATTTGTAGTTCTTTATGTGTTTGACCATTTCCAGTTTGATATTTTAACAAGGGGAGGATGGTGATGATATCTACCCACCTAACTACTCAGAAATATTAGTTCGTTGGGTATGAGCAGTTGTTATACATGACCTTCAAATTAATGATAAATTAGGATTTTTCATTCATGATATCCGACCCTATTTATAACAGAATCCAAAAGCAATGTTAATCGAAAGTGTCAAAGTCAGTGACGAAAAGAGATGTGAACAAAACGGCTGTGGAGTGCGATCGTTACATGTATCCCGACCACCAGTGGACCACACGAATTCTAAACCTTCTGCCTTTGTTGCATTCACAGACTACATGGTTCAATTTCCTCTTGTGCGATGCAGCATTTTTAAATCTAAAGAGTAAGTTTTATTGAGACATAAAGTTGATTTTAAGTGCTGGTTTTCTTTTGCGAGTGAATTTTAATATGTAGGATTCTTTATTTTAAATATTGTAACTTAAGTTCTGCTTAACTTGGAACACTGAAATATATAGATAAATCGTAAGATATAATGTATATATATATATGTCTGAAATTTTTTAATATACTACTACTATTTAGCATCTTATTTTATTATTAATGACTATATAAACTTTGAATATAATATCATCCATTTTATTTTTAGATGTTGTTCTATTGATCCTGATTGTGGATGGGATGGAAATGAACAATGTGTACAGAGAACTGCTGAAAATAGGTATTGTATTTTTACAAATTATTTATTGGTCATATTTTGAGGTTTAACTCTGTTTTGTAAAGTAGGGATCACATATTGACAGAACCTAGTGGCAAAATTTTAACAGTGACCCATATTACAAAATTTGATAAAATATGCCCTTTCTCTTCATTTTTTAAATAACACGAAACTGACAATCTATTATTGGTTTCACAGTGCAAGTTTGATTCCCACATCGAAAGACACAGACAAGATTCCTGAAGCTTGTAATGCAATTGACAGAACTCCTACTGGTAAGATACTATTGGATGCAATAAATTTATATGACTACTTGTATAAATTTGATGATGCAAATTTTAGTTTAATGGGGAGGGAATGTGTTGCCAGATTTGCCTTGTATAAGCTCATCTTCAATATTATTATTTTTAAAAAAAAAAAATATATATATACAAATGATAATTCACTTCTGCAATAGGTTGCTATGTTTTGATGAATTGTTCGATAAAATGTTTCAAAAGGATGCTTAATTAGACATTCTTTGTCTTTCATGAGCTACAGATGAAAGGTACTTACGCAGTATGGTCCTTGAAACATTTTAGGCAGAATTTTTATCACTGGATCAGAAAAAGTATTTTGTAAAAATTCGGCAGTGCTTAGACCGTCATGTAGATTGATCAGTCACATATTTGGCAATAAATGATTAAGTCAACTGCAATTAATCGGCCGGCTGGTGGTCTATCACCCAAAAACCATTTGCAAAGTGATTTGCTCTTTATGGTCAACTGATAACAAAAACCGCTTGACCAAACAGACAGACTTATGGACTTGACCTGAGCCTTTTCTTCACTATCCTATTTTGCATGCAATATTATTCACATTACCGGTACTGAGTTATCATCACATAACTTATGTGTTGAAATCAGCACAACAACCCACTTTTTCGAAATAGAGTATGTGATGGTTTCTAATTGCCACATGTTTTCACAGTTAATGAATCAATGCATTAATCTTGACACTTTGTAAAATACAAAGTTAGTTTTTTGCCAATCATGCATCAAAGATTTGGTATGCTTGCAAAGTTGGCTTCATCTTTGGTCATGTATTTATATCGAGAATTTCACATTGTTCAACTTGAGTCACTGATGGAGCGCACCTCGGCGGTGCGGTTCATCAGTGCGGCTGTCCAAATATAAATTCACATTTTTTAATGGTATATGGGTCTAATCTTGCATGACTTAGATTTTAATGAAAGAATGTATGATTTATTATTATGCTGTGATGGGGGCCCAAGCATTTGCCTATGGCCATTCACTATGTTGAAAAGCATTAACCTAAATTTTGGTAGATCTCACTCTTTGGTCTTGAACAATGCGTCAAATATATTACTTGAACTGTTCTTTCCTCCAAGTCTTTTTGGTGACCAATATTTTTCTTGCATGATTTCTTTTTTTACTTTACCTGCATGTTTCTTTATCTTAATAATAACATGCCGCAAATGAGTTCGGAAATGTCAGAATGTCTACTTATGAAGAAAATTTAGGGGGAAATTTTGGATTCTGAAAATGAATTTTTTGAATATATATCTATTTAATATAGAAATCACGTTTTTGATACTGTAAATTCATAGGCCTAAAGAATAATTTATTATAAGAAAGAAAAATATTGTCAGGGATAGATATGCTTTGCTTTAGGGGACGTACCGTACTCTGGGATCGGCTTGCGCGCTTATTTGTTCGTTTTATGTTTTGTCACTATAACAGTTATTTCCATTTCGTTCACTCACATCCGGCCACCGGGCAACGATTTGCTGAATTATATCAAGTTGAAAATCTCGCTTTCAGGTACGAAACATTCTTACTAACAAACAAATCCTCGTGCCCAAGGCTTAGTTAGTTTTGTGCGACAATGCCCGGTGGTTGAAAATTTGGTTAAATTGCCAACCAAATTATAGTGTAAAAATTAACCTATTCTTGGGCACGGGAGATACGTAGCATTAATTAACTTAACTTTAGTTCAAACTAACCCAATCAGAAATTTTATTTTGTCAAGTATGAAACACAGATGGACTGTGCCTCTTGGCGCGGTCCATCAGTGGGCCATACTTAACAAAAAAAGCTTTACCAAATTTTTTCTGATTGGGAACCTACTATGACCAGTTCCCACCACTAGATATGTTGGTTCTTATCGACCGAAACTTAACTATTAGTTGGACCACTGATCCACTAATTGACGTCATAATTGGTCTGAAATATTTATGGTTGAAACTTGCATCCGTAGGTTACCATATCATCTTTAATTTTTCATCAGAATTTCTCATTAACATTTTTAACAATATTTCAATAATCTTGGTAAACTCAGAATTCAAATTATCAAGTATGTTTCGCACATATATGGGATTTATGGTAGTAGTGCCATTCTTGACAAGACATATTTTGATATATTAGATTCAGTATCCAAACCACATTTATAAAGAAGTATACTGTATATTTTTTACCATTAGTTTGGATCAAGGATTTCTCATATTTGGATCTGTTTTCTGCCTTTGAGTCTTTGCATGTGCATAATTACATTTCAACTTGGTGGATCATATCTTATTCAGCTTCCTGGGGTTGGCTCAGTAATTCCTTTTTGCAAAGGCCATAAGTTCTGCGAGCATTTTTAATAGCGGTGTTATTGGTGTCGCATTTTCATTTTGCATTGTTTCAAGGTGGTGGAGATTATTTTTTTACTTGGTAATGATGATTTTTTTGTTTTCATTTCATTTTTTTCAGTTTTGTATTTTTTGTTTCAGACTTGGATTGTAACTGTGAGGGAAATAATCGACATCCGCCCTGTCACAAGGAAAGGAGAAGAGAAAAACTTCAGGTTGATGATAGTTTGACACTTGGTAGTGATATATTGGATATCGCAAGAACTGGTAATGATCCTGTCGTTCCTCCGGTAGCTCCACTTGTTATGGATTTGGAAAGCATTTTAACGGATTCGATTCTGCCAGCGGTTGAAAGGAAATTTAGAGAAACTGTTGGAACTTTAAAAGACAATGCTCAACGTGAAGCTCTCAAGCAACAGCTAGAAGAGGCTTTGTCGTCTACAGCGGAACTTGTTCTCAAAAATCATAGACAAGAGTATTGTTTGCCATCACCGACTGTCAACCACTTGACTCATGTTTACCCACTTTTGTTACGTGAAATAGAAGTCTGGCATGAAACTGCTTTAAAAAAAATGTCGGAAATGGAATTTGATAAAAAATGTTGGGGAAGAGGACAAAGCAAATGTACCAATCGAGTCAGTTTCAGCATCCCTCTTGTTCCTATCTTATGGGAACCACTGAAAAAATTAATTGTAAACTTTTCTGGACGATGTGAAGTTATGGCGCCTGCTAGAAGTGAATTGGGAGCTTTCCGACCGGAACCCTCAACTAGATGTTCTCCTTTACCAGGTACGGAGTCTTGTAAGGACAGCAGACAACCACATTGCTATGCCAAAAGATGTCAGTTTCCAAAATACTCGGTTGATGTCAAAGCTTTCTTTCGGCATGCTAATGACAGTCGACAATTCCTTGAACACGGTGATCATATTGAACCTTTATGGAAACCTGTCAATGTCACTATTCCAGGTGGAGAATCAGTTCGAGGACATTTAGAATTGGCTGTTTCAGATCACAAACCATTCGTTATCGATTATTCACCTGTTGCAGAAAAAGTCAAAATCATGTTTCATTATTCAGCAGTGAGAGATTGTGCGTTGACTGATCCTATGTGTGTAGGAATGGCACATGGATGTAACCCTGAAGTGGAAAATATAGTGGATCATTGGTTTAAATATTCATTCAATAAGTTGTCACCAAAATTACGAAGATGTTCACGAGAAATAACAAAAGCAAAAGAATCTGAAAATAGAGAAAGAAAAAAAAGACAAGGGCGGATGGACTTCGGTGGACACCTGGAAGTTGCCGACAGAAGTGATTGGTTGTTGTATGAAAAAAGAAGCAATTGGAATAGAGTTGATGTCACACCACCTGATCGTTGTAAATATGTTGGTGGAAAAGTACGGCCACTTACACACCATCCTGTCACAAAAAACATTTGGTCTTTGATAGTTTCTCGATGTCAGAGATCAGGAGGAGTTTATTCTGCTTATCATGGTTCTATTGAATTTTATAGTTTGCAAGATGTTTTGGATTTCTTCAAAAATATATGTACTTTTGAAAAACCAACAAATCAAAGAAAGACATTTAGAAAAAGAGCGGTAAAGGGTCGGTCGAGGGGTTCAGTGATATACCTCGAACCGATGGTAACGCCAGACACTCCATTTAAAATTCAGAGACAACCAAGCGGTAGAGTGTTTATAAAATATTACACGAGGGAAGGATAATTGTAATAAAAGTTTGCATTTGCAATTTAATTTTGATAATTTTTGTTTCACTAATTATTACATATTTCACACAGATCAAATTTTAGTAATCAATTTTTTATTTTACTATTTTTCTCTATTTGTCTCCTTGAGCATTATTGTAATTACTGATTTTATTGTTATGTTTTACATCATTTTTTTTATTGATAAATGAAGAGTGAACAAATATTTTGAATTAATTTATAAATTTTTTTTCTATCTTGAAAAGTTCCATATATGTGGAATGTTTTCATACTTTTTTTGTTATTATTATTATTGTTATTAAAACCATGTGCCACATCATCATTCGTCTGACGTGAAGTGCCAGGGCAACCAACACCCGTCCATAACCATTACTTGCCAATATCACAGATCCTGCCTTGTACTTTAAAAATTCATTTGATAGACTCTCTCAAGGGGCTTCCAAGTAGTTTATTTTAGTTTAGTGACCTGCCAAATTAGAAATTTTATTTTGTTAAGCATGAGTCACAGATGGGCCCACTTCGGTGGCGTGATCCATCGGTGACTCATACTTAACAAAATTTGAAAATTTTCTGACTGGGTGTCTTTCATTCATAGTACGGTATTTCATTATTTAAAAAATCTACTATTTGTAGGTATCATCCATTTTGTCAATGATATTTAAAGTCTGCATTTGGCATATTTACTGAAAATTTTTATCCTTAGGCATGATCCAATCTGAAAAATTTCGTTGGGTCTTGTTGCTATATATGGATTACTGATGGATTTTTCTAGTTGTTTTAACAACTTTCAATAAGTGTAGGCGTATATATATATATATTGATGTCATATCATCACTGTGACTTTTAGTGTCTCAAATTTATCTGAAATATCACAGTACGCATATCAAACACAATGAACAATATCGTTTCTGAACAACATTTTGTTAGATTTTATTGAATCAAAATTTTGGCAGCACATCTTACTTTCTGAAGGCGCCATAAAAAAACATTTTGTGATGAATAAATTTGAATCTTTTTTAATTGTTATTAGTGTATCTTAAGTTATAACTCAGATAAGATTATGATATACACGGTATTGTTTCGATTTTTTTAATAATTTGAAATTATTAAGCCCAAAATCAGTATTTTTTGACTTTTATCTGACCTTTGAGTATCTTTCTGGACATTGATCTGACTCTACCCATATTTAGTTGGAAGACATAAAAATCATCTTTTTATTTTCTATATTTCACCTTGGCTATTGTTGACTGTTAAATTCTGATCCAAAAAAAACTCTTTTAAACATAGTGCCATAGTTTTTTTCATCATGACGTATGTATTTAAGAATGTGAAAATGGGAATGCAGGTCACTCATTTTTCAAATCATTCTCTTCTGCCTCTCAAAGGTGCTCTTTCTTATTATCGGAGGTAGACACGTTCTTTATATATATATATATATATTTCACAAAGTAAATTATATTATTATTATATTAAACACATAGATATTATACGTAGTAAGAAGTATTATATCGCTACCTCACATGTTTTTATCTGCCTTTTGATGTGACACTGAATTTTTCAGTTGCCACAACTTGTCTAATAATGTTGTGTACACTGTTCACACGTTGTACACAAATATACGGTTTTTCAAATTTTAAAGTAAAAAAACACCAAAAAAACGTTTCAAATCAGATTGATTGCATTTTGTTTTGTTTCATGAACCAAAACAGAATGTGATGATGACACATCGAGTTTACTCTTGCCCGTAGAACCATTTTTTAAAATTTTCTATAAGTTTCGCTACTGATCATATCACGTCCCTTTATACTCAGCATATTTTATGAATAATACGTCCTGAAAAATGCAGTTCAGTGTTTATCAGTTATGGCAGTATTTTTAGCATAAAAAATATTAAAAACAACAGCAAAAGAATAAAAAATTCTAATCGCATTCATGAATTATATTATCACTTTTGAAAAATAGGGTAGAGTTTGCATAAACATTAAAAAAATCAGCAATTATTATGTTATTACGCAATTACACAATTAACGAAAAAAATTTTGAGGGATATCAGAAATTAAATTGATTTTATTTCATTACAGGTATTAGTGTATTAAATTTAATAAAAATATAACATTTCACCCTAAAAATGAGCAAATTCTCCCTTCTCCATTTTTTTCCCTTTTTTTAAAAAAACTTTTCAATATTGACTAGGACCAATAATGTACTGTATATCTTGTAAATTTGTTTTTAATCTTTTAATCTTTCATACATAAGTTCTCGTACTGGTGCTAAGAAAGTGTTAATGTTATTTGTCATACAGTCAATTCAACTTTGCCAACTTAAAACCTAAACACTTCAAGAAGGATTTATTAAAATGTAACAAGCTGCTGATATAGCTGTTGACAACATTGTGTTGTCATCACACCACTTCGCAAAATTTTTACATTTTTTCTCAGCAGAATAATTTGGTAATATTCAGCACTTTTTCAATGGCTCATACAAATGAAATATGAATCTGAATCAAAATTTTTGCCTTCTGTTGATTTTCAATTATTGTGAAAACTTTTATCCAGCTGTAAAATTTTTTCGGACTTTCTGGTAAAGCATCCTAGTATATATTATTTAACTTATGTTTGTTGTTTTTTCTCATTTTTCTATTTCTCATCTTGTTTTTATCCTTTTTTAATTTTTATTTCATGAATTTCATATCAAGTCGGTGCATGTTGCACATTACAATAAAAATTAAACAAAAATTCAACTGTTTGAATGAGTAAAAGTTAGAAAACTTTGAAAGGGAAAATTAGCAAAAAAAAGTGTATACAGTATGAAAGGCTGAGTTATCCTATCAGAAATTTTGTTTTATCTCGTGTGAGCCACTGATGGACCACACCTGAGCCGTGTATTCCATCAGTGACACATGCTTGAGCAAACATGATCTGACAGATTTCTTCTGATTGAGTAGAGGTTTCATTGAGTTATACAATGTATTAGTTGGAAGAAAAAGGTGTCTTTCTAAACACTCGATAAAGGTATTATATAGGATAGAAGAGGATTTAACTTTTATTCTATGCCAGAGGAAATAGTTGAAGACTACTTAATTGTATGGTGAAAAACGATTTCTCTTACACAAACCAAGTGCAAATCGGGGTTGAAAGTTTTAACCTAACCTTCAACTCTTTATTTCTGTCTATGAACATGGTTGGTTGAGCGATAATAATTTCTCATAGGCTTCGAGCCTTCGTTAGTTTTATCAGAGATGCATATGAAAGCATATTCCTAACACTTTTACCAGTATAGTTATTCTGGCAACTCAATTTGACAATACAAATATCATCATAATCGAAAATATGGACTGTTGCCATATAGCGCTGTTGGCATACTCCTGAAACAGCATACTCCTGAATACCTTCCGAAAATCCAAAATTGAAGCTGACTTATTTTAACATATTAGGAAATGGCAAAAACACGTAGCATTGACTTTTCTGGTTAAGATGTTATTCTGCAAGTTTTACTTTCATTGATATTCAAGAATATAGTATTAAATCTTACTTAAACACAAAAATGTGCATGTGATTTCTTGCATGTGAGTTTTCTTTTCAGAAGTTTTGAGTGAATCAACAACGGCATTTGGAGTTGTCACAGAATGTGAGTAGGAATACCGTAGATGACTGAGCAATGGGCATTTCCGATCAAATTAAATAATTTCATCTAATTATTATTCAATGCAAAATAATTTGTGTCCCATTCTGACAGATGAAGTTCACAACATTTAATGAGTTTGTCAGTGAATTTGAAATAATATCAATAATCAATTGTCGCTTTTCTTATGAGCTGAACAATAACAAATTAAATCTAAACCTTCACGGGAGTGTCTTTTTGCAACAACCAAATCTCACGATTCTCATTTCGATTGGTTTTGAATTGATATGTATTCAAAGATGCCCAGCTCAGCACCGATATGTGTTAGCAATTGGTATTTTGTGTTGTGTAGCAAGTCTTACTGTCAAAGGCTTTGTGTTGTCCAATCCAGCGAAGCATCAGTGTACGTAAAGCTGTATAACTAATCTTATAAATCCAGTGTACAAAAGGTTTGTTATCTGACCGAAGCAAAATATTTATACTTGATGTATTTCACATTATTTGTTTCATTGAATGAGTTTACCAGCAAACTGATTTATTCCATTTCATTTAGCTTTCTATCTTGCGGCTAATTCATGTATTTCACAGATAAAGATTGCACCACATTCTAGTTTTTGTTTCTTGATTATATGTCTGTTTATTGGAGCATTATGTATAGATTGTATAAAAATAAATGAGCAAAACATCAAGAATAAAACATATTAATCGGTGCAAATCAAGAGGTGAATTCTTCCTATGATCAGCGTATAAAAATGTTATTTTCCTTGCCATGTGGATATCCCGCTGAATTCTGTATCAATCAAATTTCGATGAATGTAACACAATTTTTTAATTTTTCAAAGGCTGTAAATAAATAATACTTTTTTATCCTCTGCATCTCATATGATGTCTGTAATATGATTCTTGGTTTTCTACTTGATATTATCTTTTGCTTCATTTATGAGAATCCTTCATACCGTTAGAACATATAAGCACAAATGAGATAAATTTAATCTGTGATTTTATTATTTATCTCATGAGCGAATTTTTATCATATGTAGTAAAGCCAGATCCCAAACTACTAAACCCTGCAAACAAAGGTAAGATAAAAAAAAAAAAATAAACTGATGCAGTGCATAATTGCAGTGCATAAAATTTGACATCTAATTTTTTTATGTGCTAGATAAACTTCTGTGAATTACTGCATTTAATTTTGTGTTTAAAAAAATGGTGTGTAATTAATATTTGAGAATAGTCAATAAATCAGTTACTATGATAGCATCCTCATCAGGCCATAGTAGCGATTGCTGGACTATTGTGTAAGAGTGTAGGTTGTAATCTTGCTTAAATTTCTTTATAAGTTTATTCAAAGTTTGGTATAAAGTTGCAATTTCTACTGGATGATGGCTGTTGATAGAATTTTTTAAGAGCATTTCGCAAAATGTTATTTGGTCTGCTAAAACACCCAAAGAAAATGGGTTCCATGGTGCACCTGAAAAAAAATCAGCAAATACACAAATATTCTAAGATATATGTCTTGCTAGAAGATTGTCTTTGTTCGAATGCCTGATACCAACCAAACTGTACAAAAGAGTTGGGATGGCCAAAACCGAATACTTTACTATGATATTTCAAAAACGTTCCGAATATTTCATATTGAATATTCTAAATTAAGTCAGGTTTTTGATGAAAGGCAGCATTCTGACTAATAAAAATATACTATATATATATTTTGCAAAATCATATTTTGTTTTTCGGAAAAAATGATAGAATGTTTCAGACACCCAAAGAAAATTAAAATTACGTCACCATGGCATTTTGAAACTTAGCAATGTTATGCATGAGAAGATAGACAATATTGTGCTAGTGCTGTCGTTGGGGAAACTAAATTTGAAGTCTATTATGAAAATGAGGACCATAAAATATATTCTTTGAATATCATTGATTGAAGTCATAAGTGTAATTTAGTGAGTTACATATTACTTATTACTCATTACATATTTGTGGGGCACGATGGCCTAGCGGTTAAACATGTTGGCATCGCAGGTTGAAGATCTCGGGTTCAAGCCCAAGCGAGTCCGGCTGGCTTATCCATGCCAACCACTCAACCCAGGGTGCAATAAGGAAAAGATGATATCTTTCCAGTAATTGTAACTCTGTCCGTCTATAAGTACGTCTGTCTATAAGGCCGCTGTTATAGGGCCTTGGACAGGGTGATCCACTCTAAGAAGTGGCTACAAAAAAAAAAAAAAAATTACTACGGTACATGTTCAATGATTTGATTTATTAAAGTTAATTGTATTGCTGACAAATTAATTTGTTGATTGAAATAATCATTATATTATAATAATTATAATTTCATGAATAATTATAATATTATAATAAATTTAATATGGTGAAATTTGCCACCTTCATGTTTTTTTGTATTTCAATATCAAATCATACAAGATGGGATTCAGAAAGTAAAATTTATCAGAAATTTTAATGATTTAAAATATTTTCTGTCACAATGACGGGAATTATAAAAAAAACTATTGATATTATATTTGCTCAAAAACTTCTCTGTTGAGTCTTACCTGGATCACAGGAATTAATATTCAATCACTTAGATTGAGTATTTATCTGGATCCCTTCAATCAATAAACTTGAAGTGGCATCACTGAATATTCGAAGTTTGATTTTAATTTCAACAATTACAACATTATTCTGTGTTATAAAAGTGATATAGCAACAATTTATATATTTATCACTCAAAGCAGAAACACAACTCTGTTGAGTATGTGCCATTTGCTTGATTGAGGTTTTCAGTAAAATTGTATGCAATAATGTATTTATTCTATTTATTATTAATAATTTGAAGATGTTGAGTTCCTAGAACAGTGTTTGTTACCTCCATTTGCATGATTTTTCTTACTACCTCCAACATATACTGTTATAAACTAATCAGAAGTTTTATTTTGACAAGCATGAGCCACAGATGGATCGTGTCTCATTGACGCGATCCATTAGCGACTCATACTTACCAAAATATGTACTGACAATATTTTTCCGATTCGTAATATAATTATTGTCTTGTATAACTGTTTACCTCGAAGTTTTTTGTCGCATGGAGTGTATAGTGCATGTGTTTTCTCCTCGGGTAATTGTTGTGGTCTAAATTACGAAGAAGTTTTTAATTTGCTTGTTCAATCATTTTCAAATTGGCATCTTTAACATTCTTGTAATACTTATGTAAATTGTTGTGTTAGCCTGTAACGTCGATGTTTGAAAATTTTATATTTGCAATGAATAAAGTAGTTTCTTTGAATGAAGGAAAAAGTTTGAAAACCCTTAATACTGCCAAAAAAATTTATACTTTGAAGCCTATAGGCAGTGTATAGTGAAGTTCTAAGTATCACAAGAATATTGAAAAAGACTAATTTGAATCCACTATTTTATCTTAACTTTATCTGCAATAAGGAAAGAGCATCAGGGCCTTTTCTTACCTATGATAAGCTCAGTAGAAATAATCAATGAATTGTTTTCAAGGTGGTGTTGATAATGAAGCTGTAGCTCAAGCATCTGCAGGAGGTTTGCTAATTGTGTCATTTTTTGGAGGACTTCTACTCGGCATCTTAATCATGGTAGTTGTTATCTTCACATTGAAACAATATTCAAAGCGAAGGAGAAAGCATACGTACGTAATATTTTTTCCTAAATCACTAGATATAAAATTTTTCTTGGTCCAGCGAAGTTTAATATGGTATTTTCAAATATCAACAAAAT
Source organism: Styela plicata (assembly GCA_963675895.2). NCBI lineage: Eukaryota > Metazoa > Chordata > Ascidiacea > Stolidobranchia > Styelidae > Styela > Styela plicata. The sequence goes on from OZ023140.1 coordinate 21,049,123, forward strand.
TGGAACTGGCAGAATAATTTTTCTCTCATCCAAACTAAGAAGTTATGCAAACATATGGTGAACATGATTGGTGGGAATATGGTAATCAATTACCTTTATGAGAGCCAATTTTTGTTACCAACTCTTACATGTTGCCAGTATAAAAGCAATAATAAAGTACTGATTATTGAAATTAAAAATCGAAATTAAAATAAATGCTTTTCAATGATTTTAAAAATGTGTAAATTAAGTTTAGATGTGGACTAAAACCCATCTATGCTTTTAAAACTGTAGCACTAGGATTTTACACCGAAAGCGACAGATTTATCTTACATTGCATAATGAAAATGTCCATTTCTTCAGCAAATATAGAATATTTATAGTCTGATATACAAAAGTGAGATTAGGCAATATGTCGTGATATAATCGTTCACAAGGCCTCATTTTATGTGAAGTCTGACTTTGTGTAGAATGTTTAATATTCCTAGTGTGTAAAACCATTTCCAATTAAAAGGCTTGGTGTGCTGAGAGGAATGTGCGTGGGTTAAATTTCAGGCATCGTATAAATATATATTTTTAAAATAATTTGATGTAAATCATTGCCAAGTTATACATTTTATGAAATGTGTTGAAAAAAGGTCATATTAACATGATTTTATATCTGTATTTTGTATACAGTGTTGAATCGGTAACGATTTAGTTTTGGAAACACTACTACTTCTGAGTTTCAATATATATCAAAAGTTACCACTGAGTTCTGCATATGTGTGAAAACTACAGCTAATATAATTTCGTCAAGCTAAGAAACAATACAAAAATATCATGTTCTCATTCCACAGAAGTATAAGTTTATTGCAAGCTTTCGTTAGAACATAGTCTGACTTCTTCACACAAGATTAAAGTCACTTTAATCTTGTCAGAAGAAGTTAGAATAAACTTATACTTCTGTGGCAATAGAACATGATATTTTTGTATATATGCTTGACATTATCCCATTCATGTATCCTTGTGAATTCTCTCACACACGAATCCGGGATTTTAAAGAATTAAGGAGGAGGGATTGGTTTTTCATTGCAAGATATCAATGAATCATGTATGGGAAAATGCTCTCTTGTATTCTCACTGATCGCACCCCTATCATGTATTAATCTGTGCGAACTTCTTTTTAATAAATATTAAATATTTACAGCGGCGGAAGATGTTTATCAGTCTTGTAAGAATCACTATTGTTTGGCTTTATGTTTTCATGCATGAAGTGCCACCAAATCCCTTTTTTTATTTTATTTTTATACATTGTCATTCAAAAACTTTTTGCCAATAATTTGTTCAAATATTATTTTGAATTTTCTTTTGTTGTTTGTTTTTACGCATGCGCGAAATGTATTTTTTTTCTTTTCTTTTCTTTTGACATTTCTTTGTTCAGTGTTGGTGGAGCTTAAAATGGTAAGTGTTCAATGAAAGTGACCAAGTTTTTATTAACTTTTAATCTTTGATAAAATTGATATATAAGTGCTGCTTGGTCTTCCTTTCACACAAAGTATTTTTCAATGTGTAATCAACATTACTTACAAGTCCATTATAGGGATTGTGACAAGATCCGAACTACGATTATAGCTGGATCCAACCATTTTTTGAGATTCAGCTTGTTACTATGCTGTCATAAATATAAACTATTTTCATTCTGGTAATTTCGAATTGCTGAAAAAAGCAAATCGAATAATTCACTAATCAGCTAATTATGCCATCCTTAGTTACAAGGATGTTTCAGTCAGACTCAAACTGAGTGTCTGGATGAGGTTTCTGGATTCATCTCCATCCCTAATCCATTGTATGTTTTATTTGTTGTTTTACCGTTGTTTTTTCGTCAACTGTTGTACAAAATGCATTGGTGTTGGTGTTGAGTCCATAGGCTAATTAAGCTTAAGGTTCAATTGGAAACTTTGAAAATTACTGAATAAGAATATAACTAAAACATAATTTCAGATTAATAATAGACATACTCAGGGAAATAAACTTTAATGTACAACTGAAAAAATCATTGACTTTATGAAGAAATGACCAATATCTCAAACTTGATAACTATACCAGTTCTAAAATCAATCATTAAAGGTTAGGTTAAAGTGAAAGATTATTTAACTCGTTCTGAATTCAGCCAGGCTTGAAAAAAAGACTAGTTTCTTCTGTTGAATCTTTACCGGCTAATGTCGTGAAAGCAAAAAAATCTAGAATAATTCATATCACAACCTTTAGATTTGGATATATCTATATATTCGATTTGACTCTGATGTTGAGTTAAGCAAAAAATCCATTTATTTACCAACATTTTCATTTTATTGAAAACCATTTTCAATAGCACAGAATATGTAATCCTTTGTCAGTCAGATGAAATGATAGAAATTTGTTTTGTTAAGCATGAGTCAGTGATGGATCACGCCGCCTGTTACTCATGCATGACCAAATAAAAATTGTAAATTGGTCATTTGGACTTCTGAGATGCAACTACTTATGTTTTTCCGTAAATTTGATAATTTTCACCCTGCAATTTTAGTGCATTTATAAAATTTCCCGTTATATATATTTTTTTTTCTTCTAAATTTTAGTATAAATAGTAAACCAAAAATGAAGAAAATTAAGAGACACGAGAGTGGGCGAGATGATGAAGTCAAGGAAAAAGTTGTTGAAGATCGAGCATCAAATTATATGGAAATGACAAAATCACCTGAGGTATGAACCTTCATAGATTTCTATCTTGAATTTAGCTTTTAATTCTGAGTGGGAGATGGTCATTGCCCAGGGCAGACACCACTCACTGCACTTTATTATGGTGGTTTAGTTCTGTATGGGATATTATCCGCTTATAATGCAGTTTCTGGCTCTTTTTCTTTAGTAGCTCTTTGACATCTGAGTGTCCTACAGTTAGCTTTGTTTAGGCACTGCTTTTGGCTTTGTATAGTGAACTTAAGTTTTTGTAAAATATTATATTTTGTATTGCTCATCTCACTGATGGCACTATTCTCTTGTTACTTCCGTTTGAATTTTTGATGGTATCCATTAGGGCTGTCCAAAATATTCGATTTGGGATATTCGAATCATAAATTATTCGATTGGATTTCTGCAACAATTTGCAATCAACAAAATGATAATTTTGATTTTTTTCAAAAATAAGGTATTTTCATGCAAATCAAAACCTGATAAAAAGATGTCTTTGCTTGTTTATTGAGAGACATCTAATTCCGATATTCCATCACCTTGAAGTTTCAAATTGTTGATAATTTTGAAACCCCTCGATTCATCTAAAGTGAATAATGTGATAGTTTTTGTCGAGACTTGGCAGCAATAAATATTCTTACTCCATACTTATATTTCAAGAATTTTTAAAGGGACACCCTATTGGTAAATTTCTTTAGTAGATTATTAAATATCATTAAACTAGCTCCACTAGGCAAACAACATAGAAGCCATTGAAATGCAAAACGGTTTCCCTGTATAAAGTACTCAATTATTTACTTATTCAAAATTTTATTTTTTAACAGCACAAATATCCACTTCCACCAAGTCCATCACCATCAGAAGGTAAGACGTTTGAATCTTCACTTAAAAAATAAATTCAAATGTTGATGGAATTCAATGAAAATTATTACCGAAACCAGTCAGAAACATTTTGTGCAGATACGTTTTCGTTTTGTTGTTCATGATCGACGAAAAATAAAATTTTTGATCAGTCCAATGATTAAATTGAGTACTCAAATCATGATTCGCCTATTTATACAAATTAATTTGAGAGTTAACCAATCAGAAATTTTATTTTGTCAAGTATAAGTCGCAGATGGACCGCGTCTTATCGACGCGATCCATCAGTGACACATACTTAACACCCACATAACAAAAGAAACTTCGACGAAAATTTTCCGATTGCATAATGCGGGGTTAAAATAGCTTAGAAAAGGTGAAAAACATGTGGTAGATTTTTTTGCTTCCAGCATTGTTGAGGGTGAATTTTGATAAAGTTTAAAATCTGAGAATGAAAACTGTGGTCAAGAATATCTGTTTTTTTTTACTTTGTATCCTGTCACAATGGCATTGTGAAGCAGTGAGATTTTGTTATCCATATTCATTCACTGTTATCCTTCCTATAATATTTCAAAGGTCATTTCGAAATATTCCATAGGCTATATTATTTATTATGATCACTGTGCATAATCTTCAAGATCTTCTTAAATACGTCCAAATTTATTTTTTTTTTTTTGCGACTGTAAACAATAAATTTCAGATACTGTATTATGTGAAGAATTCAATTTACACACCATATTATTCCAAAATGTCGTGACAACTAAATACTGTAGGTCCTCTCCCCATTTAAGTCTAATTAATCAGTTTTTTTTAAAATTTCTACATAATATTTTGTTATAAAAAAAATTGATAATTCAATATCAGGTATAGTACCTTTGAATATGTCTTCATACTATAGATTCTCTTTTAATATCAAATTTCCATTTGCAGGGGATCCACAAGAATACAAGAAAACCAAAACCAAGTATGTTTATGTTAATTCAGTGTTTTAAAATGTCTTTACAAAGAAAATTGTAGAAACATTTTATGGCAGATATGTATCATTCAGTATGTACTGTATTTTGCGGGTTATAGGAACTTCTTTGTTTATGCAGATAAAGAATACCATTTGCTACCAAAGCAGAAAAATCCTGGTGGGACATGTTTCGTTATGCTTGAGTTACTTATGGATTGCGCTGTTAAGGCGCAATCCATCTGTGGCTAATGCTTGGCAGAAATAAAGTTTGTGATTCTATTGGGTAACTTTATGATTAATCAGTAAAATTTGTCTATCAAAAATTGGAATAAAACAAGTTTTTTTCATCAGCGACTTGTGCTTGACGAAAATAAAATTTTCGTTTGAGATATTGTCAAGTTATATTTACAGTTCTCATCCCATTAAAAACTGTTTGCTATCTAAGGTATCATTTACAAAGTAATATCAACATTTTTTCCTAGGAGTCCAAAAAAACATAATAGCAGCTCAAAATCACCCAAGATGAAATCGGCACCATCACCTGAAACAGTTCCGTTAGTTGGTGAGTTACTCACTTATTTGAATATTTTAGACATATAATTAGTGTATATGTATATTCGTAATTCTAACCTAAGTTAATTTAATTCTGGTTCACGATTATCTTTTTTTATTATTAAAATTCACAAGTAAGACTTCAATCCACTTACCACAATATGTAACACAAGCAACTTCAGTCTTATGCGGAAAACATCCTAAATGGAGCTGAACCACTATTGGAAAGGGCAGTGAGCATTATTTGCCCTGGTCCGTGGTGAAAACATCCAACCCTTTATTGGTCTCACAGCTGCTCATATATTAAAACACCAATTGTTACAGTTTAAAGTTTGCTTTTCAACATGATTTCACCTGCATCAATCGAATATATATAAAAAAAATAGCAATTTTGATCAAAATTTTGCAGCAGATGTTTGAAAATATGTTGAATCTTAACTGAAGAGCTCAGATTGTCTTTCCCGGTCCCATAAATCTTCACCCAACATATATTGAACTTTGAGTACTTTGAATGCAATCATCTTTTCAAATTGCTACCATATGACTATCTGTTTTACTTCATTTTAGGTATGGTGTATATGTAAAAGTTTAGTATTCCGCAATTGTTGTGCCCTGAGATTTAATAAAGCATATTTTGAATAATCATCACTAGGGATGCAAGTTTCAAATATTTTTTCTCGGAATCGGAATAATTTTGAATGGAATCTCTTTAAATATGATTCTATTTAAAAAATCATTTCCAACTGTTTTATGGTGCTATATATTAGTTTACAAAACCAGGTCACCAAATAGCAAACTAATTTTAAAATGTTTGCTTCCAAGACCTGATAAGGACAGAAACAACTGGAATTAGAATCACAATGAATTTCTTTGAAATGCTTACAATCGATTCGAATTAAAACTGATTCAAAATTCTAAAACCTATATCCCTAATCGTCATAATGTGGTTAATCTTACCTCAATACTTCTACTCATAATATGGTTATTTTTAGTACGATACTTCTCTGATATAAAACATGTTTGAGGATAAAAATTAGGATAGAATAAGATATCCTTTTTATCCTGCAGGAGAGTTATGTCGAGAATACAGCTTAGCCATATGACAAATCACGACCTATCGTGCAGACATCAGTCCCAAATTTGTGGCTGAAAATTTTGGCCTACTTCTTAGAGTGGATCACCCTGTCCAAGGCCCCGTAACAGCGGCCACTTATAGACGGACAGGGTTACCATTACTGGAAAGATATCATCTTTTCGATAAACAACAAAACTATTTAAAAATAATATAATTTTTAACCAAAGTCTGAATTCATGAAATTTTTATCTAGGAAAAGAACAGAGTTCGCCAACAAAATCTCAAAGTTCGGAACCAGGTAAATAAAATAGAAAAATAGAGACAAATAGACATCCATCTTATCAGAAATAACATGGCTACTGTGTCAATGCAACAGAGTTCGAAGTGAGGGGTTTAGGAGTTCGATTTAAACCCTGACTTGAAAGATTTATACTCCTTCACTGAAGTATTTTTCTACTGACACATGGTTTGAACCCTAAAGTGAATGAAATTTACAAATATAGCAAAACCTAAAATCTGAAACAGATTTTTTTATTTTGAACCATGCAGTGTATTATTGTATTTGGGATTTTTTCAAGTCCTATATGAACACAATGTAGTTTGGTATTAAGAATCGATACCATTTTGAATACCACTACTCTCGATACTCATCAACTACTTTAGGCAAGTGGTATTTTTAAGGCTGAAAAAACTACTTATAAATAGAATATAAACAATGCTAACAGCAGTCAATTTAAACATGTTTCATTTTGATGTGAAAAAAGTATGTCTTTTAATAAAGATGAGACTTGATGAAATGGTTCTGGTGCTATGAATTATATGGTTGAGAATGAACCACAAATAAACTGTGTCTAGGCAGCACAATCCATTAGTGGCCCATACTCGACAAGTCAATGTTTTTGTCATTTTTTGATGGCCCTTTGTCAAGGTCGAAAGCAGTGACTAAAAGGAACCAACTAACGGCCACTTGATAGCAAAGAGCTACTACAATATGTAGTACCATCAACTGCACTCTGAACGTAAAACATTCCAAATGAAACTGAAACGCTATGGTAAAGTGCAGTGATTTGTATCAGCCCTGGGCGATGGTAAAACCATCTACCACTTCTGATATGATGGAGAATCAGTTACAGTTGTTGCCAATTTGGATTGCCAAACTCTAGTCCTGATCTTGTTCTCACAGCAAATCTTCATGATACTAAATGTTGATACACAGTTGAGATTCAGACTCAATAATAGATCTGGTAGGATAGTTTATAAGCCGGTGAAGTAATAACTATTGACGATGCTTATTGCAAACTAAATGGGTGTTTTAACAAAGCCAAAAACTGAATACAGTATATTATGAAAATTTCTTAAAATCTCAAAAAAAAAATGGGTCGGAGGATGTTAAGTAAAATATCTTTAAATGAAATTTAGGTAAACAGTAAAGATACTCAAACTGTTGGAATTAATGAAAAAAAACTTTTGTTACATTCAAACCAAGAAAAATCTCTTTGTGTGTATATGTATATTTTTATGTACCCATTTCAAAACTTATTCCAAGCACTTTTTCTCTTCCTATTCAATAACTCACAAGCTTGGAATGGGTTTCCACTAACATGCCAATATAAAAATAGTTTGTGTTCACACTAGGTAAATATATTATTATCGTTCATATGCTCTGTTTTATAGTTCTATTATTATATACAGCTGCGTACTACAAGAAAATCTGAATTTAGCTGCTTAAACAAGACCTGATGCTACATTGGATTAATATTGAAATGTTTTTTATTTATGCTTGGAATGAACATAATTTGCAACTTATTTTTACATTAATTTTATCAATTTTCTGTTTAATATGTTTTATAAATTTCATCAGTTTTGTGACATATTATTTGAATCTTTCTATTTCATCGTTATCATTATCTCTTCGAAATGATTGTTTTGCCAATGGAACAATCTGCACTAGCCTACTTTACCCGGTTTGAAAATTCTATCTATACATTTTTTTGTTTAGTATAAGTCACTGATGGGTCACACCGCCTAGGCGTGAGGCATCTGTGGCACATACTTGACAAAACAAGAATTATGATTGATTTATTTATATTGATTCGAATTTCCACCATGAATTGAAATATAAAGTTTTATAAAACCCCTCCTGAGTACACTATTCTTTTTCAAATTTTTTTGGCTCCAGGACAAAACATTTTAACTATTATCGGTTCTAGAAAAATGCAAGCTAGTTACGCAAGTATCCGTTGCTAATTTTTTCTACTTCTTTTCTTTCCTAGAAGCAACAAAAATAGCGACCCCTGAAAAGAAATCTTCAACCTCACAGCATGTTTCACCTGTCGAAGAAAATCCAAACGCAAACAACAGTAATAATCGTTATTTTGCAACTAATTTTGATCCCATCCCAGAACCTTTGCCTCCACCCCTCCCAGTTAAAGCATCTTCCATGAAACGAAAAGCACCGCAAAAACCATTCATCCTACCAGTCGAGCCTCAGCCTACACCAAGAAAAGTTACAATACCGTCAAGAAAAATTCAGTCGTTTGCTGGGTATGATCGAGTCAATAAACCGCCTGTTCCACAAAAGTCTCATCTCGCAAAAGCATTCGCTGACAGAAATTTGCGTCCACATTCCCTCGCACCACCTAAATCAGTGAAACAGATTGAGGATATTCCAATGCCGGTACAAAGTCATTCAATGACGCCACCAGCAACTCGTTCACAAAAATCTTTAGGAAGCTTCAACCAATTGAACCAACAAATGGTTATACCCAAAAGACGTGAAAGACCTCCATCTTTTCGTCATAATAGTGCAGTGCTGAGAGAAGTGCGGAGTCCAGTGCCAGTGGCATCTCCTGTTGCACCAGTTCTGAATTCAAGATCACCAGATAAAGATCCTCTGTTGTTCCAGTATTAAAAAGTTCACTGGGAGAAGAAAGAGAAGAAGAAACTAATATTTTAGAAAACATTTTGTGAATATTTTGCGACAAAATGTCTGGTTTTCTTCAGCAAGAAAATCGTGATGAAAGTGTTCGATGACATACAACGTCGTTAAGTAGTGAGTTTTGCACTTGTTCTTGAAAAATGTTCTTCGATTTCATATGAAAGAAGTATTGTCTTTTTTATGAATATATATGGTAGCCAGATGGTCTCAACTAGGGATGTAAGTTTTGAATCGATTCGAATCAGTGTTAATTTGAGTTGATTCGAAGCATTTCAAGAAAATTCATTATGATTTTGATAGATTTCTATTGCGTCGCGTATATGAGGTTCAGACATTGTCAGACCTTGGAAGCAAACATTTTGAACTTATTTGGATATTTGATGAATTTTTGTGATAACATATCGCAAATATCATTGTGACCAGTCATAAAATCAACAAACGGCTATTTCCTTCTTGTTCGTATTGCTCTATTTGACCACAAATGTTTTTGTTTGTTTGTTTTTCAAATGGGTTGGGAATGAGTTTTTTTGAATAGAATCATATTCTAAAAGATTCGATTTTAAATTATTTTAGTAGGAATTCGATTAAAAAAAAAATATTCAAAATTTGCATCCCTAGTTTCAACACAACCATATTTTTTGCAATGTTTCTGATGATTTAAAGCGAAATATTGATAACCTATTTTATATTGGATTTGAGACGAGGAGAAGTGGGAAACATCTTCAAAGTATTCTGTAGTGCACTAGCACCTGGGCATTGGCTCCAACGTCTTTTTCAACCATGCTTTGTTGCATTTTAATACCTTGATACCAAAAATATAAAATGAGCTTGAAGTCAAGAGTATGTGCTGTTGGATCAGATCATTTTGCGACGGATCAAATATAGTTTCTTCATGTCATCATAATAGCTAGAATAGTCAAGTCAAAATGAATTCTGGATGTTGGGCAGTCTTAATTTCTGTAATACAAGACATAAGAAGTCTAAACTGGCCTTTGTTTGTGTTGTTCAGCTTTTTGGAGATTCAACTCTATTCGGCCAAATATTGCATTGGTATATCAAAACCACTAACTATTAAAAAAAAAGCCCATCCTAGGTCCACTTCATTTATATATTCCCCAATTATCTTTTATACCTTGTAGGTACAGGTTTTAGTCTCACCCAGGGCAGATACTACTCACTGCACTTTATCATGGTGGTTCAGCTCCTTTTTGGGATGTTTTCTGTTTGAGAATAATTGCTGGTACTAAAACTTTTAGTTGCTCGTTGCTATTGAGTGGCGCCCCTGGCCATGCTCAGAGTGAATATATTTACAATCGGAAATTATGTTTGTCAAGCATGGTAACCGATGGACCGCGCTAACGAGGTGCGATCCATCAGTGACCCACACTTGATAAAACATGTTTCGACATGATTTTTCTGACACAGTTTATGCTTCATACCTGTGCTAGTTCTCCAAACAGCTTTCAACAATCTTGAATATGTGTTCCCAATATTGTAATATTTATTTAATGTTCGGTTTTATTTTTTATCATAAACGTATATCTGCATGATAATTGATATAAAGTGTAAGGCTTAGAAATTTTCTCTGTGTTACCGTATATGCTTTTATTACTAGTGACAGAGAAATATTTTCATATTAGAACTTAATATCAGTAAAATTGTATCTCCTAGCGCAATAGTGAACTTACTCCCCAATAGTAACAATTACTTGATTACTATGATCCACAACCAAAAATTACCGTAGTGTTTAGTTCAAGTGAATGTTTTTTTTATCTACTTTGTGTGTTGCTTTATTTGTTCTCGTTTTTTGCTTTATCTTTTTTTTGCATTAACAAAAACTTTTTGTGTTAAATAACAGATTTTCATTAGAATATTATCAATGTGGATACCTAATTTTCACTTCAATTTGTTATCTCATCTATACTAGGTTTTCTCTCATACGTTGATGCTCTTATCTCATACGTTGATGCTCTTATTTTGTTACCCAATCCAAAAAATGCAGTAGTAATATCATTCCCAGCTGTAAAAGTTTTATCTAGTTTGAGTCTTTGATAGGTTGCACTGTCGAAGCACTGTCTGATTGTGGTTAAAATTTTTGATAGAATCAAATTTCTGATACAATGTGACTTTCATACTAGATAGAAGATTTCTTCCTAGTAGGCACAAAATTCAAACTGGATATTTTTGTGTATAGCATGTAATTTTAATAAATTCTGCTTCAATTTTACTGGTTGTTACTACATCAAACTTTCTTAAATATTGTGTATTATATATGATTTGTTATTTTGAATTTTGATGCCAACATACTAATGACAAGTAAAAATTAAATCCATTACTAAGTTTTTTTAAAAAACACTAACTTCTATGCATATTGACTGCCATGTTAATGGGTAAATTTAAAATACAATCCTTTGTTGTGATCATGAACATTGAACAACGATATATAAAAATTATTCTTATATATTATTAGATTCTTACAAATAGCATTCAACATGATTTTATGACATGCTGCTACCCAGTTGCAGAGAACATCTTCTCCAAAAATGTTTCGCCAAGTATGAGTCACTGATGGATTGCACCGCCGAGGCACATTTCCTAATAAAATATTACTGTTGAAAGCATGCACCACAGTTGGAGTTCGCCTTGTTAGTGTGATTCATCAGTGACCTATACTCGACAAAGCCTTTATAATAAAATTGAACTCTTTATTAGGTACATATATACCATTTAGGAAAATTTTTTCACGAACTGAATTTTGTGAAGCATAGGATACTAGTGGATCACACCACCGAAGCTCTATTTATTTGTGGCACATACTTAGCAAAAATAAAATTGTATTGTTTGGTTCTTTCTGTTCTGCATTGTCTTATCAGTTTTTTGGTGTCACTTGTTCTTTGTAGGGTGCACATTTGCTGCCATTCTTGTAAATGTTCTATATTGTTGAAATCTGCAGTGCAACTGCTCGTTACGTCTGTACAATTGTACACTCTGTCTTTCAAGATCTACAAAGATCATTGCACAATGCAAAAAATTTTGACTGCGTTACTGGTTGCCATGCACAAAGAAAATCTGTAAACGATTATATGAAAATAACTTCACCCGCGACCTGGAACCAGCATCTGCATGAGAGTTGATTTTTCGCCTTTGGGCTATGCTGAATTCTCACCTTACCTCTCCCACAAGATGAAATAAAATTCTATCCTAATAAAACTGTTAGACATCTTTCTTTACCTCTTTGGTTCAACTGAAGGAAATGACAAGCTCAAGACTCTCAAAGGAAAACAAAATTTGGTGCTGTCACAAAAGCAAAACTTCAAAAGCTTAGATCTTCATTTATGCTTAATCTTGTGTCGGAGATTTTTTTACAACTGTGCATATTTGTCCAACTTTTACTACGTACCAGTTTAGAATAATAGTAACATTCAGATAATCCGGTATCTTATGTTATGTTCAATGTTGTATAATTGGGCATTGTTTGTGAACAATTTTGTTATCGTGATGTGTAATTGCGTTGTCTGTAAGTTTACTTATAATAAAGTTCAGCCATTAAATCTCCTGATTAGCAGGCCATTAAACTGCGTATCCATGCTTAATCAACTGCTTATAATTATTCTTTTTTAAATGTGTGTTTATTTTTTGATTCGTTATTAAATTTGAAAGCTTTAAATTTGAAATGTGTATTAGTAGCGAGTTGAATGGGATTTTCAGCAAATTAAATATTTGCTGATAAATTATTTTTACTCTTAGCAGGGCAGTATTGATTCGATTATCATGAAAATAGTTTTTTCATATTCGATTTCTGAATCACAAAAAACATACTGAAATAAGCTCTGTTTGACCTTCAAGGCCGAAAATACACGTTGGCGTAGGTTGGTCGTTTTCTCGGGTTCATTTTAATGCTAACCTTCCGTTTTACGCCCGCGCGCGGGTTTGCGAAACGCAGGCATGTGGCTAAAATATGCAGATGTGTTTTGATTACCGTTTTAGTTTTAGTATATGAAACGAAATTTTTGAACAATGGGGGTTTTATGGGGGGCCACTCGTATTTCTTTAGGTTAGAAGACCAGAAATTACAGCGCCTTGAAAAGCAGGAGCGGAAAAAATGAGTGATCTAAAGAAATGCCTGGGTGCTCGGTTAGCTCAATCGGTAAAGCGTTGGGAATACGCTTCGAGCTACGCATCTCTGATCATCCTGTCGTTGGTTCGAATCCCGTGAGGGATGATGATTATATGCGAGTGGGCTGCTGGACGCCTCGCCGGTGCACGGTGGTTCACGTAAGCGCCACTTACGGCTTCCTCTACCAACCAGGTCCATGCACAGGAAAAATGAGAAATACGATAATCGAAAACCTTCACCCCGATTCGGAACTGGTATCTATCTGTACGAGAGGTATGTTTTTTTTTTTTTTTATATGCCACTTCTTTGAGTGGGTCACCCTGTAACGCCATTATTACAATTACTGGAAAGATATTATGCTACCCAAGTTATTACACCCTGGGTTGAGTGGTTCGCCATATGATTATGCTGTATTCTCTGCTTCCTCTCCCGCAGGATGAAAATGACATCCTATCCTAATATGCTTTTCTGAGTAGAAAAAGGTGAAATAATTAAGCTCGTGAGTGTCATAGGTGGTTTAAAACGCATGAGCCACGGATGGCCCTACCTAGTTGCTTTATTTTTATTGCAGTGTACAAGTTATAGTGAATAAAGATAAAGGCAAAAATGCAAAACAAAGGGGAATTATACTAGGGTTTTTAGGGGCGCCATAAAAAAGTGGTTGACAAGTGCAAAGTGACTCGTAGTGGCGTGGAAGAGGAGATACAAAATTTTTGCGTTCAAAATGAAATTTTCAAAACCTCTCCACGACTAATAACGTGAAGGCAAGCCAGAAAACGACTTAGGGTGTTAAGTGGAAACGTCACAATATACAGCGCCAGGGGGAAAAGTCTGAGTTACCAAGTAAGTGAGAAAGTGGCGTATATGACGTTACATTTTCAAGGTGCAAAGTTATTAAAAATTTATACAAATCAAAATATTGATCACATATGGTGAATTGTGCAGATACATATTATGGATGCATTTGCTCACAAACGATTGGGCCTTTCGTTTGTATTTAATATTTACTGTGCATTTGGGCGAAAGTACAAGTAGGTCAATATCTTTAATGAGCAACTGGACAAAAATTCACGAGTTTAAAATGGGAAATAGTGGATTTTAAACGGCTATTTACGTGAAGTCGAAGCAAATATAAAGAAAATTAGATGAACAAAAAAAAAATAAGTTCATATCTTTTGTCATTTTTTGTTGTGTGTCGCGATGGTACCGCGGGTTATTGCGATGCGTTCTTCAGATTTTCTGACGTCTTTTACAAAATTCAAATATTCAAAACTTTACTACGGTAAATTATAAATCTTGCACATAATACGAAAAGGTCGATGATATCTGCTCTGGGAGTATTAATTCGGACTCTAAATAACTTGTTAGGCATTGTTAAGAATGACGATTCAGTTTTTTTGGGGCTATTATATGTTCCAAAACAGTCCAAAATGATTGAATTTCCCTACATTCAATCAAAAAGTGATATGTATATTCGGGTTCGCTATCGCAAAATGACCGTGAGTCATCGTCCAGAACTCCAATTTTAACCAGCTGTTTTTTTTTATTAACTATGACATTCAGTTTCAATTTTATTTGAAAGGAACGACGCCGAGCTTTGTATGATGTAGTTCGAATGTTCCTGTATTTATCATGCTAACATATTTCAGCATCCGGAATTCTCTCCCATTTACGCTGTGCATTATTATTAGCATTTGTCATTATTAGACTAGAAAATAAGCCATACGCGAGTATGGTACTGTAGTACTCCTTAACTAACTTTTCCTCCAGGATAACGTGTCTATTTTTTGAAAAATGATTGAAAGGCGATTCCTTTGTCATGAAGTAATATTTTTGGGGAAGATTTGATGGACGATAAAGGTATAGTTTGGACAATGTTACTGTGTCGCGCAACATTTCCATTTTCTTGATTGCTCTCCTTAATTTTGGTGAAGGAAATATTTCTTGCTCGTGCCATCTACTGTGTCATTTTTCGTCCGCGAAAGTAGGCCGGCATTTGATAGTTACGCACCAGTGATCCAGCCAAGGATACGCACTGCACGTTATTTCTATTTGTTTATTTCGCCGTTTGCTCGCGTGTGCGCACGTGTTCGTCCTTGGGGAGGTGAAACTTCCCTCAAATTCTTGAAATTATGGACCTCCTCGTATTGTAACTGTATTATTGTAATGTATTATTTTCATTTGCTTATATTTTCATTTATTATTACTGTTTTCCACTTTGTGAAACCTATCAAAAAATTCAAGAAATTCGCATTGGACATAGCCTATGCTGTATGTGTGCAGTGTACGGTATCCGTCTTAGGCAGTAGATCTGACAGTCTGAGGTAGAAAGACGATAGGTTAAGTTTATGTCTTACGGTACCTTTAATCTTTAGACATCCTAGCAAAATACAGGAAGAGAAAACACAGTACTCGACCAGTTGACAAATGCAAGCCGGCTTGATGAAGCGCCCAAAGCAGAAAGAGTGAACTGGTGAAAGACAACCAAGAAACAAGGGGAGGCAGGGACGGGGGTTCAAAATTAAAATAAAACATTTGTCTATTCAGTATTTGTTAATAAGAAAATGATGGACTCGATTTTGAGTTCTGCAACCATGAGCATGCTAGTCACCGACTGTATATTTGACAGTTTGACATTGCACCATTTGTTGATTTAGCGGTGGTTTTTTTTTGGTGGTTTAATTGAATATTTATTACGAACTAAATTGAATCAATGTTTTGTAAATATAAATAAATGAGCAAATACTGTAAACCTTTTCAAAAAAAAATTGTTAAATTTTTAAAGTTACATACCTACTTACAACTCTGTATTATTGAAGGCATCAGATCGTATAACTAATGATTCAATGAATAACTAACAGTCAGATACTTAGATAGTTTGGACAAGCGTATTACTGGGTATAATTTAATATTTTTTGTGTTAACCTATCGAACATTATGAATGATTATGCTTCTGTTTTACATTTTTAGACTGTTGTTGTTTTATTGTTCAATGTTAAAGTTTTACAATAAATATTGTAGTTCATGAAGGAAATTTAAAATGAAACCTGTCCAGCCTTCTCAAGTGGCTTTGGCAACAAGTGTCCCAATTGCATTGCTACTGATTTGGTGGGTTTATAAAAGAAAATACACCCAAAAAGTTGAGCAGTCAAGACCCAACTTGAATGCTGAAGAGAGTAGCCATGCTCCACCCAGTAAATTGAATGCGGTTTCTAAACCAACCAGCGAAAACAGTCAAGTATTGTCAGCAGAGGATAATTTTAAGATGGTTCAAAATCACGAGCCTAAAGTTTCTGTAACCTATTCACAGCCCGTTCAGCATTCGTTAAAAGACAAATTATCTTTGGAGAGCAAGAATGAACCAAGTTCACCAGAATATCATTATCTTGACATCGAACCAAGAATCATTCCAGATTCTGAGAAAGCAATGACTTGCTCTCTTAAGGGGCATGTTGATGATTCCGTCAAAGTCAATACATCTCCTCAGTCAATTATTGAAGATGCCTTGGTGGTGAATTCACAAATTCTTCCTAAAGATGAAATTATTGCTACAGTGGAACCTAATTTTCAAGAACCTATAGGTGATTCAAAAGAAGTGAGCAGTTCAGCTGATACTCAAATAGTTGAAAGAAGAATCATCATCTTCTAAAAAGGTCGAGAATGATGCCAATTTGCAGAAAGAACACACTGAAATCAAATTATATACAGAAACAAACCTGTTAGACAATGAAAAAAGTAAATCTGAACTATCATGTGAAACTTATAAAAATTTTGAAAGCATTTTGATGGAAACAAATAGTTCAATTTCATTGGATCCTACTCAAACCACTAATGATCCTGATGAATCTCTTATTCCTGTCACTACTGATACACTAACAAATGCAAATACTGAAAAAACTGACAATGACATGAGCGTCATACCTGATAGTTTGCAATTATCTAACATTTCTATCGAATCACATGACAATGACTCTACTTCTAACGAATACGATCAAGATTCTTCAATATCAAAATCTCCCAAAATTAAAAATGAGAATTCACTTTCACTGGAACACAAAATTTCTGACACAAAAAATGCAGTTTCCATGGACAATAGAAACGGGTCATATACCCCCGATTCATTAATTAGCGAGGAATCTTTAGAGAAAACTGAAAACAGCAGTTTGTCAAACCAATCATTGCAAAATGGATTAAGCAGTAGTACAGGTAGTGGAGAGGACATGGATCTCTCAAACAAAAATAACAATAATAATCAAGATCAAAATGGGAAATCATTTGCAGAGATAGATGGTCAGACGGTCTTGGAATCTACGAATGGATGCAACGAGAGTGACGAATGCACAGAACCTGAAACGCAGGAAGATCAACCTAAAGTTAATGTAATGTACCTATATATTGTTTTTGAGTTCATTCATTGAAAAGATTTTGTCAACAGTATAAAATTCACACATTTCGACTCCAAACAATCAACTTTTGGCCCAGACTGGATTTTTTTATTCAAATTTACTCTTGAGCTAAGCTGGAAGCGATGCCTAAAAGGAACCTTCCAACAGACACCTAATAATGAAAAAGAGATACTAAAAGATGTAGTACCAACAACTGCACTCTAAACAGAAAACATCCTAAAGGCAACTGAAATGTTACTGTAAAATGCAGTGAGTGGTATCTGCCCTGGGGTATGGTAAAACCATCCACTGCTTTTTTCATTCTTTTATTTGCCTCTTACGAAATGTAGGAAATACGTTAGGACTATTCTAAAGCCAGGACCCACAGGGCAGGAAGGATTTGCACAGCTTTCCCTGTCAGGGGAAAGATAATCCTTGTTCATTTTTGCACATGATATTCCAATTAGAAGCAAATTTTGTCTCAAACATGTATTGCTAAGTATAGCCACTGATGAAATTCACTGTGATATAGTTTCTTCCTTTCAAGGCTTTTTGCATATTTACCAAGTTAGTTTTTTTTATTTGACCGGAATAATGTCAACAGTCCACTACTATTTGACTGGGGATAGTTGAAAAACTGCTTTTGCTTATTAATAAAAAGTTTATATATACATAATATTGATCTCCAGATATATGCTTTAAACAAGATTGATTTGGTCTTATTCAAAATATAAAATTTGTACCCCTTGCAAATAACTAATTGTATTGAGAAATTTTTTCAAGAACGTCTAAGACTTATGACAATTTTTGATAAACGGAAAGTGTTGCTATTTCGTAGATGTGTTGATAATTTTAAAATAATATTGTCAGGCTGAAGAAATGACGTTTCAATCTTTTATAAAATGTAGTCATGTTTTTAAATCTTCTCCTGAACCTTTTCTTCTGGGATGATATTGTTTGGGTGTCTGGCCCTTTTGACAGATGGACATTTTGCCATTTTGCAAAGTTTTGGGCTCCGAAGGTAAAACAAGATTCATTGACCTTATGTGAATGAAGTTTTATGACATAACTATAGTCCCAACAAAGATATTGTGATTTTAATTATTTAAAGTGTCAGTCTTTTTAAAGCGAGTGATAGACAAGACAATGTAAATAAAAATACCGTAGATTATATTGTTGTAATTTTTCTAACTTTCAGGGAAAGCTTTCTCCAAATTCCAAAAATGGATTTGATAAGAACGAATCATCTATGCACAATGGACCTTCAGAAGATCTCGAAAATAAAGAAGAGGCTCAACTTTATTTGGAATTTCCATCGGTTAGTTGATAAATTTTGTAATTTGTTAGGAAGGTATATTAGAAAGGTTTGTTGAAGGTAGAGATTGTCTTAATAGTTCACTATTCTATAATTATGACTGAAATTGATTCAGCTTTTTGATTGATGCGAACCGGTCAATTATTCAGTAAAACCATGACGATGACCAAATTATATAATGGAAAGATAATTTATCGAACTGGGTTTGAAAATCCATCTTTATTATGCATCATAATGTATCATTTAAAAGAATTGCGTTGCCTTCTCTGAATTCTCTCGCAAATTTACATCAAAAACTTTCCTGTAATTGATAGGAGAAAGTTGGACTTCTTATTGGAAAAATGGGTCGAAACATAAAACAGCTTAAACAAGAATCAGGAGCAGAAGTTATGGTTCATACTGTTCCTTTCCGAGATGACATCCAAGTTTTACAAATTACAGGTAATAATGCTATTTATTCAACATTTTTTATCCTATTTTTATGCTGTGGTGTGATTTGAGAAGGTTTAGGATTGGTAATAATTCCATTGCATTTCTTATAGTTTTGGTAGTGTTATCAATTTCTGAGGGAAATTGAAATATTTCGTTTAATGATGATATGCTGTAACTGTTTCTTTTAAAAGCTACACACTCAATTGTGGCAACTTTTGATAAAATGAATTGCTGTATTTCCCATACAACCACCCAGATTTTAAGTTTGATTTCAAATATTTCTCAGTTATACAGCGGAACGAGTCTTTATGTGATATTTAAATTGCGTCAGAGGCGGTTGGCAACTCATTTTGATCAGAATAACGACATGCTCGACTTTTTCTGCTTATTTGCATTGTCTTGCTCCATTCAATGTATCAAAAATGCCAGGCCATTAATTTGGTTGTAAAATTACAATTACTATTCCATACTCACTTAACCTGGCTGGGCAGACTACATTTTTACATCCTCAGTCAAGCACGAACAATGGATGGATCGTGCTTGATAAAGGTGAGGATGTCTTCCAACCGCTCCGCTTCAATGTCTATTTGCTTTTCGAGGGTTTTATCGTACTCGTTGAGAGTTGTATTGAATAGTTTGTCTGTCATTCGTCCCTTGTTAGAAGTGTAATTAGATAGTTGATATCACCAACTAGCCGAGATAAGACAATACGTTGACACAAAACAAAGAAGTTGAATAAAATGTTCTGAAACACTGGTTTTGAATCAGTTAGTTATCGACTGGACAAATTTTGCATTAGCATCACCTGTGGACATCCCAGAAATTATTTTTATAGTGAAAAAAAGGTGATGGAAAACGAAATTGTCTTAAGTATTGCTTCATGAAATAACTTTAAGTTATGAAAAAAATCACTTGCTATATGTAAAAATGGCAATTTACCAAAGTCACTAATTTATTTATCAAATCGAATCAGATTTGGAAACGTTAGTTATAAAGTGCTAGTCATCCACATTTTTAACATATTGGCTGAAAAGAATAAGTATCATTTTTTTCATACATAAGCCTAATGGAACATACTTCAGTGACTTAATCCATCTCTGCCTCCTACATAACAAAGTATATTCAATAAAATTGCTGTGTTTTGTACTCTACCCATTTTATAGATGATTTCGGACTTCTAGTTTAAATAACCAAAGTGTTTAGTTTTCCAATTATTATCCAATATATACGTTCAATGCAACTATTTTTTCAAATCCACAGGTACTCATATTGCTGTTGATAGTGCTGCTTCAAAAATAGGAAGGCGATTTCGTGAAGTACCACTAACTGAGTTTGATCCATCAAGTTCTATGGGATTTGGATCACAAGGCTCAATGCTGTCATCGCCTGGTGCTCTATCACCACTAGATTCACCAGTATCACCACCTACATTTGCATACCCTGTTCCAGAAATGACACAGGTTAGTACTTTACACCGATCCAAAATATGGAAGGGTGTGATACAGGGTGACTAGAATATTTATTGTTTTTCTTCGGGTGTCTGAAATGGTTGGTGTCATTTTCTTCGACTGAACAAAGAAGCTTCAAAACACTGCTACTGATGATTTTTTCCCTTTCTACTGTTTGATTTCTGCAAGGCATTCAAACAAATATTCTATCCTAACAAGATATTTATACATATCCTGAAATATTGCCCATTTGCAGAATTTTCTTCGATGGAACCCATTTGCTTTGGTTTTCTGAGTAGCTAACATTCCGCCAATCTGGTATGACATACAACTCTAACTAACCACAAAATAAATTTTTCTTCTCTCAAGATTTGGATAATTTTTTCCATTTCCTGGTTATCTTTGTTTCAAAAGGTTTCGAAATATTTGAATATCTTATATATCATTCCAATGTTCTATTATTGTTGTATAATATGAAACTAAATTCGATTACAGTTACGAATTCCTGAAGGAATCCCGGTAGAAGTAGTTGTATCAGCAATTGCAGATTGTGACTGCATATTCGTTCAGCAATATACACATCCAACATTTCATGCATTAGCGAGTTTAGAACAAGCAATGTCAATCTGTTACTCGTCGCCCTCTACTCCAGCATTACTTAGTCCTGTACAAGGTGAGACTTATTTAATTAGTCCGTTAAACTAACAAAAATAAAAAATACTTTTTCAATGTCTTAAAGGAATACATTTTTGCAAGTATTTTTTTGTTTGGCATGTACAGTAGTCGTATAGCGATAGTAGTGTTGACATCTTACGTTGCGTATCTCTGTTTGAAATAGGAGAGTGACGAATTACAGACCACTGTGTCTCAACTGCAGTTGATACAAGTACTTGGCCTTGTTCAAGCTGACTTGCTCAAAAGGTTCGAATAAAAATTGAGTCGATTTATACTTTCATGCTCAATAATTCTCTACGCAACATTGCCTCATGGTTAGTCATGGTTATCATTGAAGCTGGTTTAATTCATATGTTGGTGATTATGTTTTATATTGGTTCATTTACATTACAAGACCAATATTGGACAAATTAACCTTCAATTTTGTTTTCTTTTAGTCGGCCTGGTATGTGTTGCAGAACATCAAGATGTGTGGTATAGAGCACAAGTTATACATGCTAGTGAAGATTCGAGTGAAATTACTATTAAGTTTGTTGATTATGGAGGCTATTCTACTGTTCCTACTTCTACTGTGAAACAAATAAGGTACCATAAATCTGTTTGTACCGAGCAAAGGATCTTGTTGTTTCAAAATATTTTACTGTGAGGTCCAGAATTTGATTTTTAATTTGTCATAAGTTAATCATGCCTAACCCAACGAAACATATTTTGGGCATTGTGAAGAATAAATTGTGCAATCATCGAATTCACGACTGATTAGAGTAACATGGACTGACCACTTGAAATTCCTCTCCATGCCTTCGTGTTATGGCTCTGTATGGGTTGTATGCGAGGATACATTACCATAATTAACAATTACTGGTACTGATACATTGTTTTTTCAGAGCGGATTTTATTACATTGCCATTTCAAGCTGCAGAATGTTACCTCGATAATATTGAACCTCTCGAAGGTAAGGGTAAAAGGATCACATTTTTTATAGTATATGTTAATAAGTAATTACTCTGTTTTGTTAAATAGTCACTTTTTTCAATGAATCATCCATCTACCTTTAATGAAAATTACAATAAAAATGTGTAATAATGGTTTTTCTATCCTGTTACATAGAAAATCTTGAAGGGCATGCCCTACGGTAATAGTAGAAATTTAACGAAGACAGTTTTATTCTATTAAATGATAATTACTGTTTCTGTTGGGGCGGGCAAAATGGTTATCATTTGGGCTTCTTGGATTAGAGTCTATTCGAGTCCGGTTTGTTCATGTGTCCATCGCTCAACATAGTGTGTAGTAACTTGGGTGGGCTCACTAGGCTGTGTCGAAATGGAAAGATATCTCCTGTCTGTCTATAAGGCAGAATCTTTGTTTTCTTCGGTTGTTCAAATGTCATGTAATTTTCTTCAGCTGGACAAAAAACAAGAATCAACACCGCTATTTCTTAGCAGTATTGATGGTTTTGAACTACTTTATACAGCTTGGCTAGGCGAAAACCAGACATGTAAAAAGAGACATTCAAGCTATATATGTATTATGGAGTATTGCCTATTTTTAGATTTTTCTTGTAATGAAACCCATTTTTTCACTTTAGGAGAGAAAGGCTACAGTGCTGATTCAACAACAATTTTGCAAGAATTGTTGAGGGAAGGGGAATTTCATGCTCGTATATCACGTTATAGGCCTGATGGGATTCCATATATCAGACTTTTTAAAAGGCATTGCAATGTGGTAGGTTTTATTATGCATTTTTTAACGATAGTCGAAGAGCAATACAGGACAATGGAGCCCGACTGATATATCGGCTTAATTTTGCTGTTTACCGATATATCTGCAAATCACAAAAGTTGAAATACACTTATGGATAGGATATGTTCAAATCTCTTAAAATTAGGTGTTTTTTGTTCAAATTGCAAAACTGCACCATATTTTCCGCTTACCTCCGGGTAAAATCCCAGCAAGTGCAATACAGGCTGCAATTTTTTGAATAGGGTAGTTATTTTTTGAAGTACCATAGAAATTTAGAAGGAAAATGAACCAAAATATTTTTTCTTCAATTTTAATTTATTTGTGCTTTTAGAGATTGATTACGAACAGGAAGTGCATCGGCTCTTTCAGTCTGTTTTGTATTATCATTAGTGAATTTCTAGCTACAGATATCAGTTTTGATAAAGCAGGGATATTTTCTACTTTTATAGAATAGGTGATTTGATCTGATTTGAAAAAATTATTTAAATCAGATTTGAATTCTGACCAATTCGATATTTTCTTGCCCTAATTAAAGAGGGGGCACAGGCACAGCATCACAATTCATATTTGCCGATTTGAGCTGAGCAGTAATGAATATTTTTGTACTTGAATTTTCTGAAATAAATTGCATAGGATTACTTCGAATAGATCTACTAGGCGTCGATAATGTAGAAATGCCACAATGTCATTTGAAACGTCTCCAAGCTGGTCAGTTGTATCATCATGATGCAGATGCAAATATTCACTCATTCTGTTCGAGACTATGAAAAATCTGGTGATGTGCTGTGAAATTCAGAATTGAGTTACATCAACATATGATCGTTTCGGACGAAATGCCACCAAATTCGATTTTTTTTTATAGCTTCTTGGAGTGGATCACCCTGTCCAAGGTCCTGTAACAGCGGCCACTTAGACGAACAGGGTTACAATTACTGGAAAGATATGATCTTTTCCTGTTCATCTTAGCCTACCCAAGTTATTACACCCTAGGTTGAGTGGTGGGCATGTATAAGCGAGCTGGACTCGCTGGGGCTCGAACCCGAAATCTTCAACTTGAACATGTCCACACAGTCCTGTGATATTGCGATGATTAGTATTAGTATTGTACAGTGTTTTGAAAACTCAACATAGGTGTTTCACCAAGCACAAGAATGACAAAGTCTTATTTTTTCTGGTGTTTGAAATTCTTTGGATGGACAAAAAGGTTTCCATACCACCAACACTACTATTTCATAGCAGAATTGAGGATTTTGAACCCACTTCCACAGTTTTCCTGCTACGATACGACTCTGGGAGATATTTAAATCTTCCAAGCGCTGTTATAAGTTTCTCATTTAAAAAAATTTTCTTGCATTGGAGCCCATTTTTTTAAGGTGTCTGAGAAGCTGTCATTCTGCCAGTCTGCTCAATCCTATTTCATGACAACCCATTCAGATTAATTAGCTAACAGAAGAATACATCATGAGTATTTATTCATTTAAAACCGCAACATAATACTATCAACTGAATCCTAGGTAAAAGACCAACCCATTATACCACCCGGACACCCAAAAAATGGTTTTGAATCTTTGTTCATCCGAAGAGAATGAAACAAACATTTCAGACACTCTTAAGAAAAACAAGATTCTCTCACCCTCGCGCATCCTCTCTTATTTGTTGTGAGTTTTTGGTAGAATAGAAACTGACCATGAACATTTTTTTCTCTATTTCAGACTGCATTGGTCAACGAATTATTAGTGAATGAAAAAGTTGCCAGATGGGTCGACGATGAAACTGACTGTATGGCAGGGGTCGTTTCTACGTAATTTATAATATTGTTAATCGCCCTTCAGTTGTAATTTTGCACAAGCAGTAAACTCTAGTAGCGCTGATATTCAGACTATTCCTGCTTTCAATCAATTTTGCTTAGTACGAGAGTATAGAATGGATTTTGTGTCACTCGTGTAAATCTGATAATTTGCAAATTCACATCAAGGATATTACCTACCAATTTTGAAAGGTTCCTAGTTAGTGTCTGAAAGATATTGACTGATATTTAAATTTTTAATCTTCATTTAGTGTGTTTCAAACCAATATTATTTGATAACTCATGAACTGTTGCAATCACAAACAAAAAACAGTGGATTTGATTAAACCTTAGTTACAAGGGAACGAGCGATATGATCAGGGATCCATCAAAACACGCTACTCTGACAATCGAAGAAAAATGGGTTCTGTCAGAAGAAAATTCAGCAAATGGACAGATTTTTATGATAATATATCATTAAAAAGAATAAAAAGACTCTTTTTGAGTTTCTGGTAGCAACAAAAGGTTCAAAATCATCAGTACTGCTATAAAACAGCAGTGTTGATACTTTTATAGCTTCTACGTACACGTACATCCAAACAAAATGGCATAAACATTTTGTTGATTCCGGAGGAAAAAACACTAAACCCTGAGTTGAAAAAATCTTAAGCTTATGATATATTAGTACAAATTCCATTATCTGCATGGTGGTCAACATCATTTCAAAATATTATGATACCACGCTACTCGTGACCATCCCAATCAAAAAAATTCTGTCTAGTATAGGTGACTGATGGATCGTGTCAATTAGAGAGTAAAATTTCTGATCAATAAAGTGAGCTTGTATTTGAATATTAATTTATAAAGATCTTATTCAATTTAAGAAATTCCTTTCTGTAAAGCTGGCCAAATAACCACAGCACATTGTTTGGGATTATAGTGTTGTGCTTTAGATATTCACAGGACCGGAGAAATCGAAATTTTTATTTGAGGACTTTTCTAAAAGATCATTACTAAGCCACCTGATTTAAGATTTTTGCATGCCTTCAGTCATCCCATTGTTTCACCATGATAATAGACCATTTTCAACTTCCAATATTTCTATTCAGTTGAATAACTATTAAATGCATCAAAATTAATATATTTTTCCCAAAATTGTGAATTTTTTCACTTCATTGATTTGTAGTACCTGGGTATATCGAATCGAATAATATGGTCACACAGTATTGAAAAACAGCATTTTTCTGATTTGTTTTTTATTTATTTACAACTCCTAATGGTGCGACTGCGTTTATTAATTTTCTATAAATTCATTGCAAGAAATCACAGTGCACAAGATTGCTCGAGCCCTAACATTAAATAATCTGCGCTCTTTAAGCTTGCCCTATTTTTTTAGCTAATATTTTTTATGAAAAATTGCTGCACAAGTCAAAAAATTTTGTTTTTCAAGCATGAAATGTTGTAAAATTTGACATTAATAATCATTTTGCTGCGGAATGGTTCTGAGAGGCATCTAAAAAAATTAAAATTTCTGACAAAAACAGCTGTGTTTAAAACTTATACTAACATATTTATCTACCTAAAAATACACCGTTCCTGTGCATGTTACGAGCAAATATTTTTTTTCCTAAAAGCCCAAAAATTTTCAAACACTGTTATCGATTGTGAATGTTCCAAATTATGTAAATTATTCGCCAATGTTCAAAATATGTCACATGTTTTCTATACCCTGTGTGCTATTGCAATCATTTCTGCATTACTTCTTTTTTATGTTTGTGTGGTGTGCTGTCTAATATATTTTACACATTAATACTATTATTAACCATATATTTGTTTTTGTTGGCTCTATTCGACCATTGTTTCAAACTTTTCTGATTGTATATTTGATAATCTGTACACTAAGTGATGTTCCTCTGTTGAACACCCATAAACCAAGCTTATAATTTATATTCGATCAGTTTTATTATTATTCTTTTGGACTTAAAACTGTGGAAGTTATTCCATTCAGCAACTTCCCATCTCGGTCTGTATATTTTTTAAAAAATAAAATTACTGGACAATGATTCATATTTACCTATATTGATGTGACATAGGTTTTGCATTTTCACTATTAACAATGATCTCCATGAACTTTTGTTTTTCTTTTCCGATATCAATTTCCATCCTTATATTTAATGACACAATATAAAATTTATAGACTTATCAAAATTTACTGAGCTGTTCTTTACCCATTACCAGTCACAACATTGCATTGCCGCAGTGACCATAAGCTATGCTGCTTGGCTATAGGAATAAGAGAATAGTATGTATGCAAAAATTGGGGATTTGTTCTCCAATTTTTTCACAAATGCTTTTGGATTTCTTATTTGAATTATAATTCATAATTTTAATTACGTTGCATCATTAGCCTGTTATTGCCCAAAAAGAGTATATTTCCAAGTCTTAAAATGGCTTCAATGAATAAATGACAAATTTAGTAATGTTGTTCACATCCATTTTTACCTTATGTTTGCGGATAATTAATGCAAAGTCTGTTTATTTTTCATAATTGTAAGAGCACTCAAATTTAAAATGAATCACTCAATTTAAGAAAAAAGTCCACCATACTTTTCTAACTTTCAATATTTATACATTCAATTTGTTAAATTGATTATTTTTAGCCTGCTTAAAATTAAAAAAAACTTCGAAGGTCCTTTGTTTATTGTAATATTTAGAGCATGGACTAAAATTGCATTTCTTTCTCATTTATCAAAGAGAATCTCTGCTTTAGTTGAATATTTCCTATTTAGTAATAATGCCATAATGATTTAGTAGTAAATTCCTCTCAAAATATTTGTGTATGATGTCCATTTTCCCCAAATCATTTTTTTGCTACTATTAAAGTACAAAATGTGATACCGTAATTTTTTTCTGAATTCCGCTGATTTTTTTTTGTGCTTTCAATATACAAATATATTTAATACAGATTGGCATGAATACAGACTGCATGAATAAATAGCAAACGTTTTTTCCAACTTGGCAAAAAATTCCCAAAATTGTCGGAAATCCTCAATGCTTACCTAAAATATTGTTTCCTTAAAATTGAGGCGAGTGTGGACCCATACTAATTATGCAGACATTCTGTTATCAATCAAATCATTTTATTGTTACAAAATACACTTCAAAATATTAGTAGCTGAATAGTCTGTTTTGATATAATTTTTTGATGTTGATTATGCTGGGATATGGGGAGGAATGTTTCGAAAAAGCTTCGTTCACACCTTTTGATATTTGTTTTGCTCGTACATTTTTCTGACGTGCTCTCCTTGTACTGTAAATTAGAATGTTTCATAAATTTTTGTTTCGAGGTCAAGGAATTTTTTTCTGTAACTGATCAGTTTTTTTTTGGTAATTTTATCCCTAATAAACCGAAAGAAGCATAAGAACAAATAGAATTCTTGTTTCTTGTATAAATTTTATGGTATTTTCAATCGGCACATGCTTATTGCATGTTTCTCCTCTTTCCAATGGGAAGAACAAGTGATTACACCCGAAAATACTTTGGATCAATTGACCTTATTTTTCGCACGGCCTATTTGTGATCTGTGCATGACCAAATGTATTGCTGTGATAATTATTGTCTGGTACATTCGCTGCATGCAGGCATGGACATTTTTTTTTCTTGCCAGAATAAAATTGCTTGAATTTATTCATCCATCAGCTTTTGTGTTTTAATTTCATGTGTTTTTTTTTAATTTCTGTGAATGTACAAATGAAGAAAAAAAATTTGTCAGCAATTTTGGGTTATATGGTTTCGGATCTTAGCAGTGGGGTATAGGCTAACAAGGTTTGGAGACTATTTGCGTTTTGTAGGCCTACCGTTACTTCGATTTTTAGGTGGGAAAATAGAATTAAGCAGAGTCTATATTTTGTGTATTTCAGTTGCTCCCTTTTGGAAAAAGCTTCATCGTTCCTAGTAGATCGCCTGATCCCTCTGTAGAAATGTTGGTCCGTATGGCGAGCGAGCGCAGAAAACATTTGTTGCCCATCGCCCTTCTATTCTTATTCTTACTCTGAAGTCTTAACCACTTCAAAACTTTAGATGGGCCATTATCGCCTAAGAAGCTTAAATTACGATGTGTATCTATGATTATTTAGCTGGCGTTATGTTAGCGTTATATTTTTCGTACCGTACTATTTTTCGTACCTTCGCATTACACCTTATTCTTCTCAAATGAATTCAAAAAATAATTTCATTTAACATCTATGCCATTTCGTAACGGGGCGCTGATAACATAAATTGTGTCTATCAGAATTTTTGGAGTAATAGCAATTCTAAAATGATTAAAGGTGGCGCAGGTATGGTAATAAAAATGTGACTGATTCACTTGAGCTGATTATATGAGCTATGTCGTATATCGATTTTACTGCAGTGGCGTCAAACTTTGTGATTGCGTGGAAATACATGTAGGCCGCTGATTTATGACGTCTTAATCTCATGCATTTTTCTGTAATAACGAAAGTTGTGATAGCCCAATTAAAATCGACTAGATAAGCAGCTTTCATAATACCTAAAATCACGGTGTAGTTTCTGAATATATCGTTAGCATCGCTCATGTGCTTTGACTCGTTTTTTATGTAAAATTCACAATGGCGTAGGAAGCCCTGCCCTAATATACCAACTACAATGGCGGATCCAGAAAATAATTTAGGGGCATATTTTTCCAACATGCAAATATAGGCATCCAAATTTACAAAAATATTAGGGTGTCGGAGGCGCGCAAAATTTTATTGTGAACGAAACAAAAATACATCTTTTAAGAGTGAAATAAACATCACCAGACAGGAAAATGTATCTGCGCGCTAAATGCTACGAAATATTGCGCAACGCAGGCGCGCGAAAATTTTATGAAAATAAAATTAAAAACTCTCTCCCAATGACCAACTATGTAACTAAGTTAACCAGTAACCACCGCTATCACGTTTTGTTTGCACTCTGACACGAGGAAGTATATTATCAGAGCAGAAACATCAGAATATAAAGATATATTTAGGCTGTTTTCAGTTGAATGTTATCTGATGCTCATCCTAATTAAAAGATGTATAGCCAAGTCACGATATAGACAACGAAGTATGTCGGGAATACGGGAATACATCTGTCTGGTATGAAAAAATAAATAGCATTATTCAGTAATGTGAAGAGAACGTAAATTGCACCAAAAATACCAGATGTAAAAATGTACAATGATAATGTTCTTATAACCATGCCTTCGAACGAGACCGCACGAAACTCATGTATGGTGCACAGCGAACATTCTTTTGTCGAGAGAAAATTTCTTGTGACGACACAATGCTGCTAATATGCTACATATTGCTCCATGCCAGATTTTTTCGCGAAAACTGTGCTCATCCTACCACTATTTATCACAACCGGTTCACCATTCTCATATTGTGCGCAATGTGAACAATGATATTGGGGTGGCATATGCTTACTTTCTCCCATCCTTGTCCTGGATTTTAAACCAGATCGAATAAAACTGCAGCACTTTGATGTAAGATGTTGGTGACGTTTCTTGCGGTGGCCAGATCTTACAAATAAAGCTGATTTGGACATTGGTAGTTTGTACGGTACGAAATTGCTGCCCAGCGAATCGTACCTGTTTTCGTACTGGTACGAAATTCAGTACGATAAATGAAAAATATTATTATAACTTAATTTCGTACTGGACGAAGGTCGGTACGATGTACGAAAAAAATAATATCGTACGGTACGGTACGGAAAATTTTCGAAAGGTACGGCACGAAGTTCGGTACGAAATTATTTTGCTGGTTCGAAATACGATAAAAATTTCGTACCGTACCGTACTGCCACCATTGCTTGTGGGATTACTGCCTTGTCGCGGCGGATGGGCTTATTACCTTTGTAATCTGTAGCGCTATACTGACTGGAGATATTCTCTCCTGGCAGGGTCACCCTTATCAGGAAGTTCTACAGACAGAAGGTAAACCAAACGTAATCCCAATCTCATGAAGTGGTAGAGAGTCATACTCTCGTCCAGGGTAGATACCACTCACTGCATTCAACGATGGCAGTTCAGTTCCCTTGGAATGTTTCCTGCTCAGCGTGCAGTTGCTGGTTTTTTCACATAATATGACGCGTCCGAATAAAGCCAATGGCCCCCAGTCCCGTGCACCCCCGTAATAGGGGAGGGGGTGCTAAGAATCTCACGGTCAACAATTTTTCAATTTGTTTTTCTAACGTTCGTGGGTTGAGAGGAAACTTCGTTTCTGTGGAATCATTCCTTGCGAGGAATAGTCCAGATGTCTTTTTGCACTCTGCGAGACCAACCTTAATCCTGGAATCTCATCTTCTGATTTCGGGGTCGAGGGTTATTTGCCGCTCATACGCAAGGATTCTCCAAAGCATATGCACGGACTAGCTGTCTACGTTCGTAGCAATCTGCCTGTAGCTCGTGCATTTGCTTTTGAGTCCACACATCATTTTCGTATCTGTGCCTACGCATGTCGCTTCTGACATCGACATCATTTCTATTCTTCGTATACCGATCCCCCTCAACCCAAGATTGTTCTGTCCTGGATGACATCTCTTTGCAGATGGACAAGATTTTGATGTCTTGTCCATCTGCCAAATTTTGCATAATGGGAGATTTTAATGCCCATCACGATACCTGGTTGAATTCAGCTGCAACTGACCTGGCCGGAATTAAAACTCATAATTTCGCCATCACTGAGTCTCTGACTCAGGTGGTGGATTTTATGACTAGGATCCCCGATAACCCGGCTCACGCTTCTTCCCGACTGGATCTTTGTTTTGTCTCAGATCCAGGTGATGTATTCTCCCTGGTTCCCCAGCCCCCACTTGGTACTTCAGACCACGTCATTTTGCAGCTGAGATTAAAAAATTCGACTCTCATAAGTAAAGAGTCTTCTTTTCACCGCACTTCTTATAACTACAAGGGCGGTGACTTGGACTCTTTTCGGGACTTCCTTCGCGATGCGCCGTGGAATGATGTTTTCTTGTTGCCTGCTAATGAGTGTGCGGTGGAAATCGCAGAGTGGATACGCCTTGGAATTGATGAATTCATTCCTCACCGAAGATTCCAGGTGAAGCCCCACTCTGCCCCATGGTTTTCACCCGAATGCTCGGCGGCAATAGCGACGAGAAATCATCATTTCCACCGCTATCGTCGACATCCCAACGTCAATAATAGACGACTTCACAGAAAGGCTAGAAATAATTGTGGAAGAATTTTCAGAATTGCTAGAACTCGATACATGGAATCCACCAAATCCAAAATTTCACAACAAAAATTGGGTTCCAAAGATTTTTGGAAAATAATAAATAATGTAATGAACAGGGGTAAATCTAGTATCCCTCCTCTTTCAAATGGCCCTGAAATTTTGTGTTCTTCCAGAGACAAGGCGGAGTTGTTTGCCAGGATGTTCTCTAATAACTGCAGCCTTGGTTCGGTTTCTGGTACCTCACCACCTAATTTTCAAAATCGAACCGACGTTACATTGGAGAGCATGTCAGTAACTCCGCTACTTGTCTCTAGAATGATTGCCAAACTCGATTCGAACATATCTCCTGGTCCTGACTGCATTCCATCTGTGATTCTGAAGATTTTTTCACCTGAGTTGTCCTCTATTTTGGCCAAACTTTTTAATAAATGCTTAAAAGAATGTACCTTCCCAAATACATGGAAATGTGCAACGATTGTGCCGGCATTCAAAAACTGTGGCGACCGAACTGATCCTAATAAATATCGTCCAATTAGTCTCTTACCAATTATAAGTAAAATTTTTTAATCAATTATTAATAATAAAATTTCTGGACACCTGGAGTCGCTTTGTCTCCTCACGGACAAGCAGTATGGTTTTCGTCGTTCTCGCTCTACTGCTGACTTGTTGACAGTAATAACTGAACAAATATTTCGTGCCCTTGATCGTTGTGGGGAGGCAAAGTCGGTTGCTCTAGACATTTCTAAAGCATTTTGACAGATTTGACAGAGTTTGGCACCAAGGTCTGTTGCAGAAAATTCAATCGTATGGGATTTCTGGACAAGTTTTTTCAGTTGTCAAATCTTTCTTATCCAATCGTAAGATTAATGTTGTTTTGGACGGACAACGTTCAGGTAATTATTCCATTTCATCCGGTGTCCCTCAGGGGTCAATCCTTGGTCCAACTTTGTTCTTGATATATATTAATGACCTGCCCGATAATTTGATATGTGATTTGGTAATTTACGCTGATGATACAACTCTATATTCTTGTCTCAATGAAAAATCCCTCCCGGAACAACGTCTAGCTCTGGCAAAATCACTTGAGTGTGATTTGGCCACAGTATCTAATTGGGGTGACACTTGGCAGGTAACTCTTAACTCGGAGAAGACTAAAGTTTTATCAAGTAATCGTTACACTAATACGAATGCAACCCAAATTTCATTATCTGGTACTGTTCTGGAGGAATCATTAAATATTCGTCTTGTTGGACTCACACTGTCTAAGGACATGAGTTGGAATGAATATGTCACCAGTATTGCTAAACAAGCCTCGATGAAAGTCGGTTCTCTATATCGAGCTCGCCATTATCTCACTCCCGAAATCATTCTCCATTTGTACAAATCATTGATTCGACCCTGTATGGAGTATTGCTGTCACATTTGGGGCAGTGCCGCTGTCACTGTTCTTAGCATGCTCGATCGTATTCAAAGGCGTGTGGTCAATATGATTGGTCCTAAACTTTCCTGCAGTCTGCAAAGTTTGACACACCGCCGCAACGTTGCCCTCACTATGTTTATTTTACAGATATTATAATGGTCTTTGTTCAAAGGAGCTTTCTGCTCTCGTTCCTCAGAACAAAATTTTTAATCGATCAACACGATTGGCTACCAATTCGCACCTATTCACTGTGGAGGTTCCACAATGTCACAAACAGTTTTATGCAAGAAGCTTTTTTCCAAGAATATCAAAACTTTGGAATTCCTTGCCTTCTTGCTGTTTTCCTGATCGTGTTGACCTACAAGGCTTTAAAAACTCGCGTTAATAGACATCTATCAGGGATGGGGGTTCTTTAGTTCCTGCTCCTGCATTTTATGTAGCTCTTTGCACTTTAGTGGCTGCAAGAGAATTTTCAAGTTTGATTCTTCTTCTGTGTCCTTGCTCTGAGCGAATTTCAATAAAAAAAAAAAAAAAAAAAAAAAAAATGCTCAGTTCTTTCTCGCAGCCTCCATGCGGCGTCAAAGAGTAACAAAATCTGGAGTAAAATTTGCGAATACGTACTATCGAGCGTAAATTTTGACAAATCAAATGAATATAGCATTATTATTGGAACAACATCGGTCGGCGGAATATATACTTCCGGCGCTGAAATGTCATTTTTCGAATTGTGCCATGCTCCCTCCGCTTTCAGTTTCAAAATGACACAACGCATCATCCCGTCTTCGTTCACATATCAGAAAAAATTTGTAAAAGCAGCTAAGCATTTCGCATTTTAGTGCCATCATTTTTGCGTTTTCATTTTGTATTTTCCATAAAAGCATATTTTCGACACGAGACCTACTGAATTGCTTGCTTTATGGCTCGTGCGAACATAGAATGTATATTTTATGATGGAGCTACAGTGGTCCATGAGAATATGTAACCTTTTAGAAGAGTTTTTAGCAATTTAACAGTTGCGTAAAGTTTCGATTTCTTAAAAGCAATTTTATTATCTCGTTAAAATTGATCCTTTCGTTTATTAAAGTTGATAGGACAGTAACGACGGTAGATATACTTATCAACATTTACGAAAAATATAATGCTTTACAGTAACCAAAATAATCGACGAACAAAAAAAAGAAAAATGGCGCTACGAAATTTTTGCAGGTATTTTGCAAATTCTATGCACATGGGTCATTTTGTTTCAAAACGCTGAAATGGGAAAGTTGTTGTTTTCACAGTTTTATTTTACTTTTAGTGATTTCAGTGGATCACGCATGTCGTTTAAGGAAGGAGATCTCAGTTCCAGGATTTTTTTCGTGGCAGAATGTCCAAATTTCTAATACGTGATGTCGAATTTTACCAGGATTCTTTGCTTTTTGTTGCGTTGATTTGGTGTTTCTTCTTTGATTAAATTCCATTTTTTTCGGAATCCCGGGATGGTATGTTATAATTTTTCCGGTTCTGCTTTTTCTATAGAAACTGCTCCCAAATGTGGGTAACACGAATGTACCTATTTTTAGCAATTATACGGCGAGGTGCGTTACGTCGAATGGCGCAATGCACTCCCGGTTTATAAACGAGATTTTTTTCTTTTATTCGCACAATTTTTAAACGCCCATTGGTCGAATAAAACGAGAGTTATGTTTTCAATAAACAGTAACCAATCTCGACAGGAACAACATTTATTTCCAACGTTGCATAAACTTATCATAAGTAGCGTGCGATAAACGGGGAGACGTTGCTGTTTGTGGCGATTTTTTCTAGTGCTCGTTACGAGATATGTGATGATTTTACATCGAACGTGTAAAGTAGCCTACGATCTATAGACGATAGAAGGTCTCTGTGTCGCCGTTTATCCGCGGCCTATATATGGCAACATATCCATTAAAAAATTTTATTTTGTGAAGCACGAGCCACCGATGAACCGCGCCTTTGCGGCGCGATCGATCAGTGACCCATACTCAACAAAACATGTTGGTATGAAGTTTTAAATGGCTCAAGTTTTGTGACGCGAGAAGGAAAATCAATCGACATATTTGTGACGTATGATAAAAACAAATCTCTCGCTCGGAAACATCAGCTGGTTTGCGCGTGTTCTTTGTTTTGGTGTCTGCGCCATTCATATGTCGCCTTCTTCGGGGGTGTTGCTCTTTCGTTTTATCATTATCATAATATGCTTATCATAAACGGGCGGGCTTTTTGAGCTATTTAGAGTTTGAGAATAACAAGTGAATATCGAGTTTACTAGCTTTCGCGAAATCTTCAGTATACGGTACCTATACGATAGTCTGTTAATATTGTTACTTGAGTTCAGTAACCTCTTGTATCTGGTTGTCTGCTTGAAAATTCATCGAGCAAGCGTATAGAGCGGAAGCGGTTCAACAAAAGAATTTTGAGGTAGATGCCCGCCACGTTTTGAATTTGAAAAAAATATGAAACAAGTTTTACAGCGTTTTGATTAGCGTAAATTTAAGGAAGTTTTTGCTAAGTGGTTCTTTATCGGCCACTACTGATGATACTGTTGTACTTTTCTAGGTATTTACCCTCGTTGATTGATGAAACTAAAGAACGAAAGGTTTTCAGGATCAGTAACTATACTGTAAAGTCGATTATATTGGATTAAAGACTGTGAGAATCGAAATTTTAAAGCATTTATTTTAAGTGCTGAAAATACGTGAATATGAAACATTTGGTTCGTATTGCGGTTCAGTGTCTGGTATGTAGATCATTCTGACCACCGCTCACCTATCGAAATTATACACTATCTGAACAATATAGCCAGATACCGCCATTACTTTGAACTTCCAATTTACTTACCGTACACAGTATATATTTTTAGGAAAGACCAACATATCGAAATATAGACAGAAATATTGAAATATAGAGTGAAAAATGCAGATGGATTAGTCTGTAGTATGTCTTAGTATACACGTCTTAGGCACAAGTGTCGTGCCAATAGAGAATAAATATATCTGTCCTTCTGTGAGTGAAAATATCAAAAATCATGGAATCTATTGGAGAATACGAGTACAACAGAAAAAACCTCATCGGTCATGGTGCCTTTGCTCTCGTATACAAAGGCCGGAATAGAAGGGTAAAAATTAATTGTTTTGTATACCATAATTATTTATACATATTTGTAATATCTTCCATTGTTATTTAGCATTTAAAAAAATAACGAAATGGTGATTTTTATTGTGAATTTGATTTCAAAATGGAATGGAATAAATTTTGGAAATTGAATGTTCGAATATTAGTTATAGATAATGAACAAACAAAAATTTCTTTCTGGAAAATACATTAAATAATTTTTGAATCCCCAAAACACAGCAGCCCCAATTAACATTAAAATTTGTTTCTACTATTCTTCTAAGATAGTGCTTTCAACTTTATTTGATTAACTTTGCAAAATATTTTTTAGACTAAGCTTCCTGTTGCTATAAAATGCATCAACAAGAAAAATCTTGGAAGATCAAGCACTCTACTTGGCAAAGAAATTAACATTTTGAAGGTTAGATAGATGCATAATCTACCTTGGTAACCCATGCTCAACAGTGCAGACTGTTTGAATTTTTCAACTAGGAAGTAGCTCAGGGATACTTGGTATTGAATCAAAAATGTTTTGATCATGGTGATATTCCAAATAAAATATCAATTGTCTCAAAGTAATTATAGTTTTGATAGTTTGGTAATATTTTCAACCCTTTTTATTTACTGCTAATTTTTCTCATATCAGTCACAATGTCCGTTGGCAATGAAAGTTCATATATCAAAGAATATTTTACATTGTCATGATTTTGTTTGTTAAGTAACTAATTTTGTTATAGCTACTCTTGCTACTCAGCTGTTTTTCTATTTCATATATTATTCCATGCGTAATTTAGCTGGTTACCCAGATATTGACTTTGATGTATATCGTTGATCAATAATTGGATTGGATATTCAATACCATATCATAGCATATTTGGTCTAGACAATTTTGTTTTAATCATACTA
This sequence comes from Styela plicata, assembly GCA_963675895.2. Taxonomy (NCBI): domain Eukaryota; kingdom Metazoa; phylum Chordata; class Ascidiacea; order Stolidobranchia; family Styelidae; genus Styela; species Styela plicata. Next base: position 21,086,790 of record OZ023140.1, read on the forward strand.
AGGGTTACAAAATAATGTATGGAAATAAATGTTTTTTTCACAGGAGCTTCAACATGAAAACATTGTCCGACTTTATGAATGTGAGGTAAGCACTGAGGTAACCACTATTCAGACGTTGAATTAAAGCAATGATCTTTTATGCCTAATTTTTCTCGAAAACCTCATAAAAATTTTGTCAGATGAATACAGTTTCATCTGGTCTCACTCATACTGGACTAAATGTGTTTAAACCAATTTTTCCTGATTTGAAAAATATGGCGATAGGTAGCTGGGATTGCCAAAAATCATCGTTTACTCTGCTTCCCGACACTCTTAAGCAGATATTTTTTTACATTGTTGATCAGGGCATGCCATAGACAGACCATAATCTCGGAAGTGTAATCTATCACTCCTGACAAAACGTGTTTCGAAGAAAATTTGTGGTTGATCAAATAGGTTTTAACATTATAAAATATCTCATGTAAACATACTCCAACAGGTAATTGATGATTGGTTCAGCTGTATCTCAAGAATGAAATTTATCTTTGTGGATTTCACAAGTTTTTAATTCTATTTTTTTTATTTTAGTCATCTTCACAGAGTTACTACTTGGTCATGGAGGTAAGGAATTTACATAATTAGTAAAGATCTGTATAATTGTGCTTAAGAGTTTCTTGTCCAGGACAAGTTTCGACCATCATCACTGTGATCTCAATTCCCATGAATTGCCGGAGAAAGAGAAATTTCATCAATTTCAACCTTTTGATGCAATGAGGTTTTATTTTTCAAGAAGCTCGCAGTATTCCATAATAGGACAACAACAATTTACTCTATTGTTTGAATGGACCAACATGTTACTTGAATATGTTTAAGCATATTCGAAAGTTAAAAAATATTCTCAACTTTTACATCTATAAATGTTAAATTATTTTCCTTTAACTTACTATATTCCCGAGAACAAGAAAACCTGACCTTTTCTTAAAATTCTACTTGCCGACCATGGAAATGCCCCATATCTGACAATCATTGACGAATGTGTTGTTTTGTCAGACACCATTTTTCTTTCTATATAATGTACTGTTCAACAGACAAACTGACAGAATGTCGGCTGCTCTGCCAAAGAAGAAGGCTGTCATCAGAAGATAATAAAGCAAAAGGCGATATGTTAGGGTACCGTATATCACTTTAATAAAAGGCTTTTAAAGGGTCTTTGCTGTCTTTCTGTAGTAATTTTGTATAAAAGGCTTCGATTTCACCAACGCTGCAATGTGATAGCAATGTTGATGATTTTGAAGCCTTTTCAGATTACACTTGATAAGATATTTGTGTTGTGGTGTAAAAAGAGCCACAAATGTAATATGAATTTATCTTTTTTACAAAAGATGTTAAGTCTAAATGGTGAATATATAAATTATTTATTACTTGTTTCAGTATTGCAATGGTGGAGATTTGGCTGAATATTTACAAGGTATTGTCACACTACTTCATAGATTATTGATTTTTTTAATCTGTCGCAGCATGTTACCAGACTCTTGTTCTTATGAAACAGTAATATAACAAACCAGCTGTTACCAATTGACCATACTTGGCGCACACGGCTGGGATTGGTAAGACTATTCAAGTCTCTTTATGCTCAGGAAATACTGGACTTAATTTCAATAATCCTTGATATAGTTTTGTTTTGTAATAAGGTAGTATATTGCAGCAAATTCAAGTTCCAGTTTCCCATTGCCAGAAAAATAATATCGGAATATGTTTTATCAAGTCAAGTGTGGTATATCTGTGGAATATGCTTGTCAAATAATAAAATTTTCGACCTATTTACTCTTACATTTGTATAGTATTTAATACACCAAGTCTATCTATGCATCTCCAAAATATTCATTTCTTATATTCACAGCTAAAGGGACACTAAGTGAGGACACGATGCGATTATTCCTGCGACAAATTGCAAATGCAATGAAAGCGATGCATGAGCAAGGAATATTACATCGTGATCTCAAACCTCAGAATTTACTTTTATCTCACAAAATTCCAAATCCGAAACCACAGGATATTGTCATCAAAATAGGTAAGGCTGTTTTTTTTTCTTCAAAACAACCAATGATAGTTGTGTGATTATTTTACCAGTACTAGCTCTGGCATTTTGCGTCCGTTTTCATACCTTATTTTTGCCAAAGTAACATCAGGCCGATAGCTTTTGTGTATTCGATGAAACATTAGAGAAGGTCTTCCTATTTTCTGTTGATAAAGTACAAGGTTGGGCTTGCATAATGCAATGATTTTGATCTAGGTGACAAGAGAATTTAAATCTTTTGTGTTTCCATGCTTTTGTTTTAAATGTATATTTTCACCAGACTAATATTGTCTGCCATATTTTTTAACTTTCATGATGTTATTTCCTGTATTGTGCTTTGTAACACATTGACTTTGTCCTGGCATTTGAATGTCGCTATATTATTTAAATTATGTAACTTGTCTGTGTCACTGAATATGCTATGGTGCACCAAAACAAGGAACAATGAGTTGTAGCCCACATAGAGCAATACCAACTTTTCCAAAAATGTTTTTCCAAGTATGAGGCGCGGTCCATAAGTGGCTCACACTTGACATAATAAAACTTGTCCTTAAGTGAGTAGGCTAACTCAACAGATTGGGACCATACTGGTAGTAGTATCATAGCTGTGCTGTATGTCGGTTGGCAGTTATAATGAATTCTTCAGTGCCTTGCATTAAGTTCTTTTGAGTCATATCATTGTTTTTAAAACATAGTGTTCTATAATAGGACTCCATCTAGACATTCCAGAGTTATTTTTATCTTTCCCTAGGGTTTATAATTGGTAAGAATATTTATAAATATTTGCAATCTCAATATAAAGATATATTATGTTCTGGTTAGCAGATGGTTGAATGATTTGACTATTGTTTATATTTGTATGCAAAATTGTCATTTGTCAATCATCAATCGTAATTCTGTTTTTCTGAAGAATGAATGTTTATTAGAGAAAAAATTGTTTCAATTCGTTTTCATTAAAGTACCAGTATTTTGGTAAATTTTTTCTTAAACATTTTTTATTTTTCGCCTCTTTCAACCATGAATCAGTCTCACAACACTTAAGTACCCACGGTCGTTAACTAGAAATTTTCTAGAAATTTGAATTGATTATTATTTTATATTTAACTAGTGTTATTTGATGTTACTAATGTTGTTACTAACGTTACTAATGAAATCTTAATCCTCTTTTCCCCTAATCCTCTTCATTTGAATTGAACAGCTGATTTTGGCTTCGCTCGTCATCTGCAAAGCAACATGATGGCTGCAACGTTGTGTGGATCTCCTATGTACATGGTAAGACGTAATTTGTTTCATAAATATGAAATAAGGATTGATTTGTCGCATTTCAGATAAACAAATTGCTAATATTCGACCACACTTTGCAGCAAAGTGAAATTCGGCATATATCATGATTTCACTGCAAAATTAATCAATTCAAAAATGAGAAGTGAAATAATTCTAATAAATCAGATTTATCAGATTTCCAGAATACCAATACCCAACTATTCAATTAAGGATGTTTTTATTTGTCTTAGTTCCTTCATCATATATAAATCATGTTTGAAGTTTAATATTTTATCAATAGTTCATGCTTGGATTTGATTCAGAAAATAAAAAAGTGATTATTATTAGCTTGGGAAAAGTAACGATGCTAATTTGCACCTTTAAAATGTTTAATGATAGTTTACCATCATGTCTAAGTTGATCTTGTGAACCTTAATAACCATAGTCAGCTATAACCTATATTGCTGATTGTTTGTCTTTATTGTGGCACACATAATTGTTTGCTTTTTATCAATGAATATTGATTTTTTATAAAGTATGTCTGCATAAACGCCTGCCAGATGGTTACAGAATTTTCAGCTAGGTATTGGTAATTCATTCAATAAATGTTTGCATTATCGAACAGCCATAAGAACAACACCGGTATCAATATGGTACCTTTTGATTCAGCAGGCTCCTTGAATTTAATTGCAACGTATTACTGAAAAGTTGAATTTCAATAATGATGATATTCAATTTTAATATTTAATGTTCTTTTTTGTTCATCTTTATTATCATTTGCTAAACCAAAATCAGAAATTTTATTTTGTGAAGCATGAGCCACAGATGTGCCTTGGCGGCGCGATCCATCAATGGCTCACGCTTGACAGGAAGAGGTTTAGACAGAAATTATCCCACTGGTACCAGTGTTATGATAAGACACCTGTTCATTGTCCAGTGTCCATAGAAAAACAACAACATTGTGAATGACTCAATCACAGTAGTTTCATTGAAAAGTTTTGTCAAGCACGAGCTGGAGATTAATTGCTCCATAAATGCACATTCTATCTGTGGCACATACTTGACAAAAATTGTTCCGGGTATGATTTTTGTACATCTTTTTGTTACTCCAATACACTTTTATAATACTCAGGCACCTGAAGTTATAACATCGAAACAATACAATGCAAAAGCGGATTTATGGAGTATTGGAACTATCGTGTACCAATGTGTCGTTGGCAAAGCCCCTTTTCAGGTGAGTTTCATCATCTTATTGATATAAAAGAGCTATAATTATGGTCACTGAAGTGATTATAAAAGTTGAGAAAAAATTCTTCACATGTGTTAGATATTATTAAATATATTTGTAAAAGTTTTAACTACGTTTCTAATCATTCCTATTACAATAATTTGTATTTTGATCTGTTCGCATATTAAATCGACTTGAATCATAAATTTGAAAATGCATTGTGATTAATTTATTGTTACCAATTTCCTGGAACTGCAATGAATCATGCAGTTTGTATACAAAAAGATTTCTTCGTCGTGAAAGCAATTCAAGAAGTACTAGTGTTTACCGTATATGCCAAGGGGACATACCATTCACTGCTTATTACTGAAGCCTTTAAATGCTGTATAGAACGTTTTCTGTTCAGGGTGCAGTTGATTTTTTTCTTTTATATAGCTTTCTCTACCACCCTATCAGGAAGTGCTATTTAGTTCCATTTGGAACTTCCATTTCCACTTCCAACTTGAAGTTGAAAGGTTTTATAGTTAATTTATAATCAAATTCTGGTGTTGGGCATAGTGTTTAGCAATTTCTTCTTTCAGTCTTTCTTCATTTGCATAACATGACATTATCGTCGGCTATGTCTTTATGACATACTCCTTGATGACATTCATGCTATTGCTCTGAATATCTTCTGAATAATTCTATCGTAATCATTTCAGTTAAAAATTGTGTAACAAAATGTCATGCAGTATGTTATTGTGCATGATTAAATTTATAAGATTTGTGGTAATATTTTGCTTCAGATTTCATATGATTCACTCTATATATATATATATTATAATTTCAGTTCAAAGATTTTGTTGCTTGACTGTGTAGAATTATTCAACTACTGTTAATCAACTAGTTGCTTTCCCCAAGTATTCATGATTTGGCAATCGCACCAGTTTATATATAGGATGGCAAAATCTCGTTTTTTGGTTTGGGTGTCTGAAATGGGTATAAAAATTCTTCGCATAGACAAAAATGCTTCAAAAACATCAACACTGCTATTTCAAAGCAGTGTAGATGATTTTTAAACTTTTTATACAGTCTGATCAGATAATCAAAAAGATACATTGAAATCCTATAGCCACTGATATATCATGAAATATTTCCCGTATGTGCTAAATTGTTTTCCTGTTGGAATTCATTTTCTTCGGGTGTCTCTAGTAGCTGTCATGCTGCTCATCTGGTTGTATGTATCTTCAATTATACAACACATTATTGAATGATTGTATCGAGTTGGAATTTTATCGAATTGTTTTTCATTCAGCCCTGGCTGTGACTTATGTACCAGTATTGTAGATAATTTGATGTATTGAAACATTTCTGTTTGTATTCTCCTTTTTTGTAGCGGTATGTATCTCGCTATGAATGTTTCACACAATACTTCTATAGAACTTCTCCACTTTTTTGTTTTATTCCGGTTCCCTTTTTGATGTTCATTTATGGAACCGTCTCATTGTCACCTTGTAGGCTACAATTACTACCATAGTGCACACAATAAAGTAACACTCACACCTACCGGTATAGATTAAAATTGGGTGCCGGTGCGTTGGCTTATGCAATATTTAGTCATGACTGGAATATTTTGTTGTTGCTTAGTAACACAAAAGAAGCCAAAAATGACGAAAAGGGGGGTTTCTTCCAGAATTTTGTTTTGTTGTTTATTGTGAGTTAGTTACTAGCGTGTTCCTCCTTGATTTCATCATTTGTGATTCGAAACTGGCTCATTTCAATTTTTTGATTGTATTCGTTCACATTGGGATCATTCTTAACAAGCAACATACAAAGAGACATGTGGGCATTTTGCGAATTCTGCCCCCTTTGTTGTATTAAGAATGTATATTGTGTAAACCCTCTGCTTTTCAGATCAATATTCACCAGTGCTTTCTGCTTTACTTTATGTTTTGTTCATCTTGCTTTTCACACAAATTTGAACCAAATACCTAATGACATTTATTAAATCATACAATTATTGATTAATCAATTATGACGTTTCTAATATTACTGTCTACTATAGAGAGTGGTTTGGAGATGGTGTGGTTAGGGCGTAACTTTGTCATATTTTACAACCAATTTCAAAATATTTTTTGAGATAGTGCCACAGATGGATTTCACCTCATAAGGTTTGATGTATCATATCACTGAATGTTGATTACCTATACTATTTATTTTCCAGGCTAATACACCACAAGAATTAAGATGTTTTTATGAACAAACAAGAAAAGTTGAACCAAAGTAAGAATAATAAAATATTTTTTTTGCATGTTTTGATGCAATTCCGAGTCCTGGTCAGAAAAAATTACTGAACATCTTTTGTTAAGTATGAGTCTGATAGTTTTTCTATCCGTGGCTCATTTTTTACAACATATAATTTTTTATTCGGGCGTTTAGTGGTTTTTCTACCGATTCTGATTATTTGGTTGAAAGTGAAACAAATCTTTAAATTAAACCACTTGAAAAACTTTATTTATCGGCAAAGAAAGTCAATTTTGATTGTGTTTCCCTACTCCTCTGCCTTGATTTCACCATTTGTTGTCCGAAACCAGTTCATTTCAATGCCTTACTTTCTTGATTGTATTTGTTCACATTTAGATCATTCTTAACAAGCAACAAACAAAGATACCTATGAGTTTCTGAAAATTATGCCCTCTTTGTTGTAGCAAGAATGTATATTATGTAAACCCTCTGAGGAAAATTTATTAAAAATGATGGTACATCATCAGTTGCTTATTCTCAAGGAATGCTCCTTCTCAAATCCATTTCTTAGTTGTCAATCATTGGCCTTCGGATAAAAATCAGTGTTTCGAAAAATAGTTATGAGCAAATTGAAATCATTTACGTACTCTATTCAAAACAATCCACCATGCATTATCATATGAAAAAAGAAAATATATACTGTACTCATTTAAAAATCAGTCAATTTGACTAGTTTTTTTTGACTAGTTTTTGTTGACTTTTTTATGAAACTAGTGATATACAACTGATATATCTTGTTTAAATTTGCAAATTGGTCTTGGTATATCTTCTATCAAACCGAAAAATATATTTGTTTTTCTGAAAGTATTCTCTTAATTTAAAATAATTTATCTTTATATCGTGACATCTTTTCACATTATATAACTGCGGTCATGACTTGGTTATTGCGATCAATACAATTCAAAATGTCAAGGATTGACCATAACGCACATTAGTGATTACATTTTTTTTTGAATTAGGGAAATATTACTTGGCCGACCCTTCCCTCTATTTTTGTTCACATGTTATTAATTAATATTATTACTATGAATAGAGACAGATTGTTAATATTAATGTAAATATTCTAAAATTTCCTCATTTTTCATCATGATCAATGGTCTTACCAGTTCGTTGCTTCCTTTTAGTAACTTTTCCCCGATCAGAAATTTAATTCTGTCAAGCATGAGTTACTGATGAACAGCGTCTGTTTGACACAGTCCATCAGTGACACATGCTTAACAAAAGATGTCTAGGTTGAAACCTACCGATTGCGTTATGTTATTATTAGGGCAATTATAAGCTTGCTCCTATTTGGCTAACCCGAATAGAATAGTAGTGGGTATTCCAGAACTTTTATCAGAATATAATCGAGTTTGTGGGCAGCATATTTGATAAGCTGAGACATACTTTTAGCTGGTCTAATAACACCAATTGTTTTTGTCAGAATACCTCCTGGGACCTCTTCATCATTGAGAGATCTTCTGCTCAAACTTCTGAAACGAAATGTTAAAGAAAGAATCAATTTCACAGAATTTTTTAATCATGAGTTCTTGCTCTCATCGAAAACAAAAAGTTGTAAGTAGCTTTGTATTATTGTTCTTTTGCTTGTTTGACTGTTAGAATGAAGTTGGATGGAATAGAGAAACGAGAAAAGAATGACTCAATTTTAATCAGAAATTTGATTTAATCAAGCATGAGCCCCAGATGGATCATCCCTTAATGGTGTGATCCACTAGTGTACCATACCAGACAAAATATTTTTGATTGTGATAATGCAGAGATATTATTCCATCAATTGAGTATTGCTTAGTTGCATAACACTTGAAATTTTTATAAAAATAAGTCGAATATTGAATCTTGCTTGTAATTTTTTGATTCATTATTCATTCAATTTTAAACGATTTTAAAGTGCTTTATTTTTATTTTTCAGCCTCCCCAGTTCCAGTGCCAACCCGCGTCAACAGTTTTTCTGCGAGTCCTAATTCGAGCAACAACTCGGATCCTAGAAGTATCATCGCCGAATCGCCTCAGGTACATATAACTCAACGTTTTTAAATTGATAATGATGATATCAAATTATTTTGACAGTTGAAATCATAGGTCACACGATGACGGTTTCTCTCTTTATCTTCACCTTTATTTCTTGATCTTGTCACCCGTAGTTTGAAGTTGATTGATTTTTATCTTATTTTTTAATTTATTTTTGACTTTTTGATTTTATGATTACAATCGTTCAAACATGAGCTATGCATAACATGTGCCTGAACGACATCTTATGTTTGGTTGTGTATAAAATGTTAGAACTGACTTATCATAGTCATAATCCTTTGACCACTTAAGAGGTTAATGAAGATATCATAGATCTTGTAAACAAATGAAACTTCAATGATAGGGAGTGGAAAATTACAATAAAAATACCACATCTATGAAATTCTTGGACAGTATAAAACTTAAAGAGAAACCAAGAAACTGAGTAGATTATGAATATGCAAATCAAGGTTTCTAATTGACTGTGGGCATTGAATTTTTACCAATTGTTGGTAATACCTCAAAGGTATATTTTTTAGATTTTTGTTAAATTTTTTTTTAAATTTTTTTTGTACGGTTTTACCACAGGCTTTAATGAAAGGCTAGTCCCTGGCCATTTGGTTGACTTACAGGACCTTACTGACTGTCCACTGTCTTTTATTCATGTTGTAGAGGGCATTATTCATCTGTTTTAATTTAAACCTTCCCAAGATCAAAGTTACTCAAAAATTTTTTGATAAGATGTACTAGATCCTTGCCTGTCTAAATGACAGGTGAGCATATGTACCATCTTTTTATTTTTTGATTGAAAATTTTGTAAAAGAAACTGAAATTTTTGGATTGAACTTCCATTGAAACTACTGTTAGTGAAAGTAGAATAATTACCTTGGTTTTATGGAAAAACAATATGATTTGATCATTTGTATTATTTGCATTGGACACTAAAATCACACTTTCTAATTTAGTATTATGATAAATGTAGTTTCAGATGCCTATGAAAATCAAAATTTTTAAGTGGTATGAATAACGTCATAAAATCTTTTTGTTTTTCCCTTAGAAGGTATGATTTCTTAGCTAAACTTTTTTTGTTAAGCATGAGCCACAGATGGACTGCGCCTCCAGGCGTGATCCTTCAGTGGCTCATGTTTGACAATGTATGATACAGTTTGGTATAGGAAGTAGACGTACGCTACTTTTAGTCATGACGTCATTCATGATCTAGCTTTGCGACGGACGCATCACTCGATCTTTGTTTTGGTGTTTCACATTGCATCATCCAACTTATAGAATGGTTCGTCATGATTTCAATGCAGTTTTCATATTAGATCATGCTTGACTAATTAACAAGGCAAATTGAAAATATTCTGAGGGTTAGTTAGAACGTTCCAGTCCTTGTTGTTTTTTCTGATAGTAGTCATTTCCTGAGTGGGATTAGATGATGATGATGATGGGACATCAACATGTGGTAAACATATTGCCTATATGATAATATGTTTATTTTTTGATCTAGATCGAGTATCGGCCTCATAATATGGCAAATGATATATAGGTAGGCTCTATGTATCATCCATGTTCGACCAAATATTAATAATTACAGGCAATTTTGAATTTGCTCCAAATATTTCTTTGTATTAGGTTTGGGAGATATTAAGCTTTGTCTCGTACTTAATAAAAAGTAACTGCAAGATATTATTAATACACTTATCATTTATCACACTCTTAATAATCTGTATTATGTCGCCGATCTGGACTTAATTCAACGCTGCTGTTTAATTGAAAGAAAGTATTGTAATTATGAGTAAATAGTATTAATGAAGTTGCCAGGAAATCAGCTGTCGTGACGTACACATCTTTCGAATCATCAATGAACACATCCCACGGCACGCCACCAGCACGCATTTTTCACGTTATCAATAAATGATGTCTCGAATGAATTGTTATACAACAGCGTGGAAAATCACATTGCAATGCCTAAGGGCTTGAAATCAATAATATTTAACCACTTTTAAGTAGACACAACATGAGAGAGTTAAAACGAGACACTGCGGCATTGCGGATATAACCGCATTCCATCCTTGTTGTTAAAGCATGAACTCTTTTAGTTCAACATGCTGACCCAATCAGAATGTTATTTTGTCAAGAATGAGCCACAGATAGACCGCGCCTTGTCTATCAGTGACCCATACTTAACAAAGGGTGTTCTGTTATATTCTTTCAACATGCTAATGCCACTAAGTTATGACCTCATGGAATAAACGACCGTACCTAATAGTTTGGTTAATAGTTGACTAGTTTAGGTTACACTTAAGGACATCAAAAAAGTTGATTTTTATTTTCTAAATTCAATAGATTTTAGAAAATGTGTTCTGAGATGTTTATATGCATCTGTAATTGGAATTATTTCTTTCCAAATATGACTATTTTGCTAGATGTGGTAGATTGTTTTACAATCACCTAGGGCAAAAGTCTCTCACTATGCTTTACCATGGTGGGTTAGTTTCGTTTGGGATGTAGTCCGTTGGGACTACATCTTTTAGTAGCTCTTTGCTATTAAATGGCCGTTAGTTGGTTCCTTTCAGGCACTACTTCCGGCCTTGCTCAGAGTGAATTTTAATTAAAAAATTTGAAAAGAATGTAAATTATCAAAGTAAAATTTTGCAACCTAAAATTCTAATAACTCAACAAATAACCTCAATTAATTTGAATGTGAACACCGATGTGCCACCAGAGCAATATACTATAGATGTCACATGCTTTGCATTGCAATTGCAACTTTTTTTTATTTTAAATGACTACGCATTTCGATCTAAATTTTATTTTCAAGCCTTTGTTCCACGTTTGAAAGAGGATAATATTACGCATTTTGGTGAACTCAACAAATAACCTCAATTAATTTGAATGTGAAACAACGATGTGCCACCAGAGCAATATACTATAGATGTCACATGCTTTGCATTGCAATTGCAACTTTTTTTTATTTTAAATGACTACGCATTTCGATCTAAATTTTATTTTCAAGCCTTTGTTCCACGTTTGAAAGAGGATAATATTACGCATTTTGGTGAACTCAACAAATAACCTCAATTAATTTGAATGTGAACAACGATGTGCCACCAGAGCAATATACTATAGATGTCACATGCTTTGCATTGCAATTGCAACTTTTTTTTATTTTAAATGACTACGCATTTCGATCAAAATTTTATTTTCAAGCCTTTGTATCTTTTTTGAAAGAGGATAATATTACATATTTTGATGAAGTGGATATTATTAAGAGCTTCACCTAAATGTCTTTGTTAGGCATGCTGCTCGCTTATGATCTTTTATTCCGAGGAACATTTAAATAATTTATTTTTTAGTTTGTAATACTGAATTCATGATCAAAAACCAAAATTATATTTGACTATTATTACTTATAATATTATCATGGTGATATATTACTTTTATGCATAGTTGAATATCTATCACTTCGTTCTGTAACATAATATTAAAACATGAATTTAGAACATGAAATTGCCATGTTCTGTGCCAGATTGTCTGTATGAATTTTGTGTACTTTTTTAGCATTAAAGAACTATTATTTTGTCTATACATTTCTAATCGGAAATTTTATAAAGCCTTCGCCTCAGTTGTGCAGTTCATCCAGGGTTGTTCATATTTAACCAAACATATCTGATTAAATTAGCCAGTACCATATTGACGACATTGCTATTATTGTTAAAAATGTTTTTGAGGGTCCCTATTAAAAACTGAATAATATGTTGAAATGTTGAGGATTTTGGTAAATTGTGGTGATTCAGCTATTCTGCTATTGCTAAAGATATTATATAGAGTTATGTGTCCTTAGGACTATCTTGGCAATACTTTCTCAATTCTGCAATTAAAATAGCAGTGCTATTTCAGCGCAGCAGAAAAATATCGCACAAATGTTTTGGACACCTGAAGGAAAACATACGTTCTGCTGTTGTCACACATACCCAGACTATGGTTCGCACTCAGTTAAATGGATAATATACTATTATTACGTAAAGTTTTCATTTCATTTTGAAATTTTTTATTTGTCAAGCATGAGCCACAGGTGAACTGTGACTCAGTGACATGATGCAATAGTGACCCCTACTTGACAAAACATGTTTCTACAAGAAAAAAATTCCGACTAGGTTTAGGCGGTTATCAATATTTGGTTTGTATTTGTCACTGTTTTTATCACCCCATACTGTATTATCGTCATAGTTCAGCGTCCCTATTGGTTTCTAAATTTAGAATTTCAATTATTTATCAAATTCCTGTTTTGCTTTGCAGAGAATAACAGAGTGCTCGCCATCAGAAGGTGACCCTTTGTTTTTACATCTCTCGAGGTCCAGTTCACAAGACTCTGAAGATTTTGTTATGGTATCTCACCCCTTCTCGTCAAGTAAGTTAGGCATCCCAGTAAAAAAAATTTACCAAACATGTCTTGTTAAGCGTGGGTCACTGATAAATTGTGCCGACATGGCACGGTCCATCTGTGGCTCAAGCTTGATAAATATCTGATTTGTATTTTCATGTCATATTGTTCGAGTTGCCATAGCAAGAGTAGCTTTTAGTTTTCTCTATTACGAGAGCTCTCTCATCTCTTTGTTCAAATTTGATATTCCCTCTTCGTTAGATTTTCTCTTTTCTCTTTATTGTAACCGTGTCTCACTTTTTCTTAAAATTCTCTCTCTCGTTTGCTAAATTGCTGCTAGTTCTTTGTTCTGCAAATCACATTTCCCAATGGTACTTAAAATCGCCTTAAAATGCTAAGTACAACAGGATTGGGGTCGAAAAGGATAATAAATAATAAGCTATAAATGCACAATAGGCTTCACATAGAGGTCGTGCTATAATTAGGTCAAAATTTTATTGGGAAATGAATGCAAATACTGTAACATATAGGCTTTGAGGATTGCATTTTGATTAGATCAAAGGACCCATATTTTTTGATTCAATAAAAGGTTGTTTTCTAAATATTTCAAAAGTGTTTTTCAAGTATGTTTGCTGTCTTGTACGTTTGGGGATGTCTTTTTTGGAATGTAGTTTTTGATATATCACATGCTTGCCTTAAGGTAGATTTATAATCTGATATGCACATCCAATGAAAACAATATGAAATAATTTGCCAGTTTATTCAGCTTTCAAAACTATAATTTCGTTTCTTTCTGATTTTCAATTAAAATAGCTTATGCCTTCCAACTTATCTCAAATGATATTTTGCACAAAATTCGTAATATCTGCCAAACTTAACATTATGAAGTTTGACAAGAGTCACAATTTCACCACGTAGTAAGTTCCAACTTCTCTTACCCAATCAGAAATTTTATTTTATCAAGCATGTGCCACAGATGGACCACGTCTCATCGACGTGATCCATCAGTGACATATGCTTAACAAAAGTTGTTTTAACGAAAATGTTTCCGATTGGGTAATCTTTCTACTATGTCTCTGAAATATTTGCAAGAAGTATTGACATGACTCCATTGCACTTGTGATGAAAATTCATTTCTATATACTAATAAGAGTATCGTTTTTTTATAACATACTAAACTCAATAAATTCAGATGACAGCCTGAACACAACACAAAATACAAACAACAGTAATGGAGGTAGTGATGATAAACGTAATAAATCAAGTACAAATAATTCACCAAGTCATGGAGCGAGGCATCAACACAGAAAAGGTATTTCAGATTAGAAAATCTATTTGTTTGTTTGAGCAATCCTGACTTTTCAATGATTTATTAAATATTTTGAGAGAAATAATTTCAACCGTAGGATCTTGACTAAATTGTAGCCTGTCTGATAATGCTTAGACATCCATGTCAGTTTAGCCAGTTTAACTTACAGTTTTAAAGAAATTCAAAATTTTAATATTACTGTTTCATTAGTAGCGTGTTCTCAACAAACAAGAGTGGAGAAAACATACGTGTGTTACTTTGTTTGTTGCACAGGATCATAATTTGATTTGTGTAATGCTATAATGAGTAATATATATATACAGGCTCAGACATATAAGTAGTTATGCTGGTCAAAGCTCTATATAGGGCCACTGGGATACACAAGCAGTGTTATTCACTTTCCAACTTGTCAGAGCATACCAGAGTTCTTTTACTTTAGGTTATGTATCAGCAATAAGCGCGGATTCATGGACTATGTAGGTATTCGATTGACAAACAACGTTTCGAGTATAATATGATCAGTCCTATAGTTTGGTTTAATATTGATGCTTTTCATGTTAATTATTTTTTTATTGCTTTGTTCAGAAAATTCACAAAGGTCATCACCGAGTCACACGGCAAAAGCTTCTGATTCGATACAACGATTACCGAAAGAAGGTAGCATTCGATCTCCATTTCTTAAGCGGAGAACGAGCGGAGGTGCAGGAAGTCCACTTACAGTCCGATATTCTGCAGCATCGATGCGGCGAAGAGCAGGAAGTGGAAGTGACTCGGATGCAAGTACAAGATCTCGGCCTTCTCCAGTGCCGATTCCAGTTCCTACACAGGTACAACAAGCAGAGGTTTCATTACTTTTTTAAATTCTGATTGTTGATCGATGGACCTAGTTTCTCCCATTATATATAAATCATGATTTTTGTAAATAAATAATGTCATTGTTCGGATAAAAAGTAAATATTTTTTTGTTCAATTTTAGTGCAATTTTGTTTTTGGATCAGTTTGCAATAAAACCACGGTGTACGCTTCCACTCTATATTAAAAAAATTTGCTTGGATCATGATTTTTTTGCACAATGGGCCAAATATTGTAAAAAAGCTTTACTGTAAATTTCAAACATTGTAAATTTCAATAACATAAGTTTATATAGTATATGAGTTTGGATCACATTTTAACTTAATCTGCTTGTCTTGAAGACTCTCATTGATAAACATCAATCAGGAAAAGGCTTTCCTGCATTTCATGTTGCTTTTCGAGTACAAATATTACTGCTATTATATTAATTGATAGAATTTCGTTCGTTCCACTTCCATTTATAATTCTTTTACTCCCACCCCAGTAACTGTTCTTTGTCATTTCTCTATTTACCATTAGCGTCATAATATCGTCAATCGTATTTACTAGAAAGGAGAACTATCTTTTGAAATACTTGTATTTGCTTTATGATGGTAGTAAAACATTGATGGTAACATTTGGTGGGTTTATATAATAATAACGTCATCATTTTCTTTGTGAAGCGGACTTTGTTATGTTAAGGGATGTACCGTTGAGTGTATTTAATCATACTTTGCTAAGTATGTGTCAATCATAAATCATGCTTGAAATTAATTTCAAGCATGATTTATGATTGGCACATACGTGGCAAAATGAGCTGCTCTTTTCGCTACTGTGATACACAAAATTTTTATATAAAATTGTATATTACATTGGATCAACATGGTGCATTTGGTACGATGGTTTTTTTCAGCCTCGCCTATTTATCTATGCCCTTGTAAAATTATATGTCGCTTTATCAAGCTCTGGTTTTTGATGCCCGCAAAACTAATACACAATTGAAACATTGAGTCTTGTCTTTTAAGTTGACCTTCAACTTTAATATTATGTAATGTAGACAAAGGTGTGGCCATTGTTCAACTGGTTGGTAGGTGGTGTTTCGAGTTTTTTGATACAATACCGATGACGTATTCACGTAAAGGGTGTGGTAGCATTATGAATATAAGAAATGGATAGAAATGAATATAAGAAATGGATAATATTAATTAGCGGTATTTGAATTTTTTTTATTTTTTTGAGTTTTTCTAATATATTTGGATTGCTCGTTTCATAACAATTTAATATTGTTACTTGCCAGTATAATCAATAGCATTTGATATGCTTGTGACCCCCATTATTTGAAATATATTTTGCTTCAACTATTCCATAGTTTTCACAAAAGGATAGCTGTTGAACAATTTTTAATGTTATTAGAATTAATTCCCACTTTTTTTACATTTTACAAAAGGTGGAAAACTATGAACGAATCGAGCGAAAAAATTCTATGTCAAGCAACAGTTCCATGTCATCTATGTATTGTTCGAAAATCGGTGGGATCACAAGACTAGCAGAATCAGTCGACTGACATATTTTTTCTTCAATTTGGTACAATCCATGTCTCCTCTATGTATTGATGGCGGAATACAAAATTTTGATCAAATCGGTGGGATCACAAGGACTAGCAGTAATCAGGTAATTTTAATTAATTCCTAAGAATTGTTTATGCATATATTTTTTCTTCAGTTTGGTATAAGTGCATTGTAAAATTTTTTCTTTGTCAAATATGAGCAACAGATGGATCACGCCTACCCAGATTGGGAATAGAATGCTTAGAAGTGTGCAGTGAGTATTATAGCACCCACTTAGTATCTTAATGGATGTTTGGCTTGTTGATTGATGACATGTCGGCAAGACGTTTAACATCAATTGGCCGCTCCACATTCGATCCAGATGATTGTACGATTATATTGGTAGTCAAATTTCAAAATGCTTGTGTAAAATCATAATATGAACCTTCTCAATATTTTCCTTCGCCTGCAGAATCTGTCAAAATCGCCTTATCCTGTGACACCTGGTTCATATGAAAATTCATCATCTCCTGCTTCTGTTCGTAAACCAAGAAAGTTATCTGGTGCTACTCCTTCTGAATTTTCACCAATCTTGGAGAATCCATACGATTCCGGGAATAATATTACAAAACGTAAGTAGCAATAATTCTTGCCTTGCTTTTTTATTTTTATTGCCACTTGGAGTGGATCACCCTGACCAAGGCTCTCTACCAGAGGCCACTTATAGATGAACAGGGTTAGAATTGTTGGAAAGACATTATCTTTTCCTGTTCGGCTTACCTTACCCGTGTTATTACGCCCTGGGTTGAGTGGTGGGCACGGGTTAACAAGCCGGACACGCCAGGACTCTGATCCGAGATCTTCAACCTGCGATGCCAACATGTTTAAACCACTAGGCCATCGCGCCCACTTATAAGAAATTATTCACTTTCAAAAGTGTTTTTGCATTGGTATGAGATTATTTTATTATTATGAATTGGCTTGATTGCAGATTGAAACTTTCAATTATCTGTGAATAAGAAACTATATTCATTTTGAATACCATTTGAATTAAATTATCTTTACATTCCTATCTAATTGTTGTTCAAGTTGATAAATCCATATACTTGTGGTCACTGGTTATATTCTATCAACGAGACCTACCAGGGATCCAATATGAGATTGTCAGCCTTTGATACCAACTGCTCAATTGTGTTATTCTACTTGAGACTTTAAGCACAAACATTTCAGAATTTGCATTTTCATATTTTTACATTTTAGCAAAGTTTATCAATACACCACCACAGTCCAATCGTGTTCGTGCAATATCAAACTATGCTGTTGAACGTCATATGACGAGAGCTCAAACTGTTCCTGATCTTGCAAAACTGGAGAAAAGACGACCGAGTACTGTGGAATGTACTACATTACCAAGGTACAATACTTTAACATTGGGACTAAATACCCATTGTTGCATTTTGATTGTAATTTTTTTAGGCCACCTGCCCAATTTTTGTAAAATATTTTCTTTCATTTTTTCACAACTTCAAACTTTCACTCAAACTAAATGATTTATGTACTCTCGCAGGTCGAAGAGTTCAGCAGGTTTGTCCAAACAAGTCATGCGTGTATTATTTGGAGATCATGCTCTCGATACTTCGATTCATACAAGAAGAAATTTTCATCTTGGTATATCACCTGCGGGATTCGCTCATCGACATATTGAAGCAGCATTCAGATCAGGTATTATATTATGTTTTTAAAACTTATAAATTTTTACTTGGCACTTATTTTGAATCACCCTGATCGCTGATCAAGCCCCAGCAACCAAGCATTAGTTTTCAATGTTCCACAATGGCAACATGGCCACTAATGCCAAACAAAAATATAAAACGAGTAATTGCACCCATGAGCAGCAATATTTGATACAGAGCGGAACCACTATAAAGAGTGCCGTGAGTAGTATCTGCGCTGGACTTAAATTCTCTACCATTTCGTTGTTTTCCCTTGGTCGTCTGTTACTGCACACAGAAAATATGTAATGTCTATTTTAAAACTTATTGATTAAGGGTCAAGAAAGACAATTGGAATTGGCTTTCACATACTGTACTTATATTTTGCGATCTTCTCAGAATTTTTGCTAATTAATGATTGCGAAATATTCACTATTTATCGACACTTGATTATACATTTGACTATTTCAGGTCACACTCTCACGTCATCTGTGACGCCACCGAATTCACCACAAGATTGTCGAGCGTTGTTGCAAGTAAATCGTAAGAACGCCTTATGGACCCCACCTCGTTATTCCCAAAACAATGAAGCAACAATTCTCGAACAAGCGAAAAAGTTTGTTCCTGGAGACGCAACTACTACTGGTACAGATAAAAAAAATAAGTTAATGTCAAGTTGGCTTTAAGTGTGTCGCGAACTCATTAATTGAGAAGAGAATTATGCGTGTTTGAGAGAGGGGCACATTCTTATGACCCCTAACCTCAAAATACTCGTGCAAAACAGTATCACATAAAAATTACTAGGTATATATATATATATACTTGGGTTTGATATCAATAATGTACTCTCGAGTCTCTGTAATTAGAGAATTGAAAAAATCGTGTTTGTTATTTGAGTCGACGTTCAACTTGAATAATATAGATGAGGTTGTGAAATATACAAGGAATATCTAAACTAATTCGTTAAGAAAGAGTTATTTCTTGTTTTTACCTATCTATATTCATCTTTCTGTACAGGAACCCCGATCAACAGGAATGTGAATTTTATAGTTGGAACTCCACCTTCACTAGCTGATGCCCTGACGCCACCAATACGAAGTCCTACGAATCAGGAAACTGGTATAATCACTGGTAATGCAAGATTTCGTAAAGACTCTCACCCAAGTGAAAATCTTGAGAAAGACACTCACTTGGATGCTACTGATCATCTCAAAGAACTTGAGGATCAAGTGCTTCGATCTCAATTGGATAATTCAGCTCTATTCAGTTTGAGAGGATTGGATAATTTTGCTGGTTTTTCAGACTCTGGTGTGGATATGTTGTCACCTGAGGATGAGGGACAAGTGAGTGCTTTAAATTTACAAAGTTTCAATTAAGAGTGTTTGCTGTAACTGGTAATTCTAAATTCAAGATTTTTATGTGCTCTTCCATCAAGAAAGGATGCAAATATTCAAAATTTTTATGCCACTATTACGGTAATCTATGTTATATACTCAACAAAATATGTTACAAACAATTCCGATGAAAAACCCTAAAATGTTGCTTTCTTCCGTTTAGGCAACAGATGTTCGAGAGCTCCAGTTTTACTGTCGTCTGTCTGACTGTATAGGAGAAGTAGCAGATGAACACACTACACCTATATCATGCGGATTTGTTCCTGATATCACAACCTCCTCTAATAAACATTGGGATGTGTTTGAAGGTGATCCTCTGCACCATATCACACATAAGCAAAGGTAATTTGGAATTTGAATTTGGTCACAGCCCGGCTGAGAAATTATATTTTTGCCAATCATGGTCGCAAACTGCGCCTAGATTGGACGGTGCATGCCATCGGTGACTCATGCTTGGCAAAACATGTTTTGATAATTATTTCTGGTTAGGGGGTCATTCTCACCCAGGGTATGATATTCTGAAACCAAAATAAGTGAGTTTTCCAATGACGATTCAAATTAAAGATCTTGGAAGCGAGTCCAAAAAATTACAGGTCATTCAATCGGTACGGCAGTCATGATTGGTATGATAAGTATATAACTGGACTTGCTGATGGCCATCTATGTAAATGACGCGATTGTTCGTTTTCCGCTGCTAATGTTTCACTAAGTCCGGTTTTTTAATAGAACTAAACATTTCTGGTGATCTGTCTGCGTTGCATATGTGACAAAATAACAAACATTATTTTCGAATAACTTTATCTTTCAGACAATGTGAACAACTACTTTTATATCTTCGAGCATTGCAAATACTGGCAACTGCGTTACACACAATTAGAAATAAAGTAAAAGCAGGAACGTTGAGGGTCACGAGCAGCATCAAGGAAGGTCAGATAATTGTCTAGTATGCAATTTTTCATTTCAAACACAGCTTAATCAGTTTTGTAAATTTAAATGTTGTCCTATGTATTATATCTCATTGAGAAGTTATGGCTTGGGCCTATTTTTTTTTCATCAAATAAGCGAGACCTGAAAAATATCTATCCTACAACCCTAACCCTGTATATCTATAAGTGACCGCCTGGAGTTAAATAAAAAATTGCTGTAATCGAGGTATTAACAACTTTCTGAAAAAATATCTGCAATTATTGCAGTGCTCTGGGTTACCAAATTAAGGACCACAACTACTTAATATGCATGGAGCGTTAGTTGGCCTGCTATGGTAAATGTAGTTTAGTGATCGGGGGAAAAAAAGATATCTACTACTTTTTTAAGTTTGCACTAGATTTGGTCATTCATTTTGTATAGAGTGATTAAGATAAAAATTCTCTTATTTTTAGTTGTTCGAGAACTCAATGTTCGTTACAAGAAATTTTGCCAACTTTGCCAAGATTCTAAACAACAATGTAATTTAGCAAAAGTCAAAAGGACAAGTTTTGTCTCGGCTGATAAGATTCTGTACTTCCATGCTGTCAATGATGTAAGTACAAAAAAAATTAATATTTCAAAGCAGATGTATCACATAGTCAGTCTCTCTCAGTGTCAGTGTCTCTTTCTTATTCCAACAGGTGTTTGGACACATTTGAAAAATTATTTAAGAGCATCAAGATTGCTATTGAGTAAAATGTTTTTGGTTTACCCCTAGATCTGAATCTACATTACTCAACAATCAACAATATAACATAATTTTTTAGCCTTGTTAAAATTGATTCAGTACATAATTTTAGTTATATATATTATTACATTATTATAATAATCCTGCAGAATCGATTGATTCAGTCATTGGGAAAACTTCATAGAAATAGTTTGAGTTTGAATTTGCTCAAATTGTCTTAATAATGGAAGTTCTCCTCATAAACTTAGTTTCATCAATTACTCACAAAATATGAAAATTGAATCCTTCTGTCAATAAAAAACTATCTTTTGCAGTGTCGGACAGCGGCATTGGATGAAATGTTTGAAGGAAATTCAGTACAATGTATGAGAAAATACAGGAGAGCGTTGCTATTATTAGAAGGAATGTCACTTTGTACCAATAGTAATCTGGACCGAACTAGACTATCTAAATGTAAGTATAAATGAATTGATTTGACGCAATGAACAAATGGCCAATTGATTAGAACAATTTTTTGTGAATATATTTTATCATGCATAGATCACTTATGTACCATGCCGATAAGGTGTGCCTGGTAAAACAGGATTTTGGATAAGGTAATACAAATATATTCAAAATTCAATAATATATTTCAGGTTAGAAATCAATATTATAAAGCTATATTATAAAAAGTTTTGATTTATCTTTTTCTCTTTTTCTAGATAAACGAGGCATTGACCACAGGTTAAAACATCTTGAACAAGTATGGGCATCGTCGATACATGAACAATCACCACAACCTGGCCGTGCTTGATGACTCCATAACACTTAAAACTTATATAATATTTGTATCTAACAAGCAAATAAATCTCTCTTCTAATCAGATATTGTGTTTTGTCAAGTATGAGCTACAGATGGACTGCGCTTCAATAGCGCGGTCCATCAGTGACTCGTACTTACCAAAACACGTCGAAATGGAATATTTTTTACAGGGTATTGCACATGCTATGGCCATACCCGGGAAAACTCTCCATCTACATCATAATAGATTCCTATTTCTGGATAGTTATATTGGTGAAATACTGTGCATTGCTGATGAATTCTGTTACAAAAGTGTAAAAGTTCAAAACCTTGTATGTGAAAATTTTTGTGCGCTACTCGATTTGCTGATTGCGATTCGACAGTGTGATCTATCAAATGACTCTTGTTCAGCATTGCCTAGTGCATCACAGGTTAGGAATATCTGATTTTAGTCCTGGCAAATCCAGTTCATCAACCCATGTCATCACTTGAACCGTGGATGTACGTGGACGGATGCTACATGAACACTAATCCAAATAAGCGTGTGGAAATGGAAAAAGACACAAACCACCTCAAAATATCGAGGAATTTTGAACCACAAATAGACTGTATCTGCACAGCGTAAACTTTATGAAATCAGATATGTCTGGTAGAATGCGATGAATTTTCAAAGTTACTAGTATTTGAACTCTTACTCTTATATATATTTGTCATTGTTAAAAGATTCTGTCACAAACGTCGAATCTCTGTGAATATTATATAGACTGCCATGATTTTTTTTTTCATCAAACTGATCTGTCCTTTCTCTATTTTATTTTTATATTTCTTTATTATCTTTTCTTCTTCTTTTACCCCTTTTTCTATTTTTTTTTCAAATTTTGCCTTCTCATTTTGGTGTTACGATGTGTGAGTTTGGGATTTCTCGAACATTTTTGTGGTTGGAAATGATTGGTGTACAACTTATCTACTGTTTGTGAAAAATATGATTGTCCAAGTGTACTCCAATATGCTTCAATGTATTTTGTGTACTGTAGTTTGGTCACAAATACCAGAAGATGTCAAGGGACAAGTTGTGATTGTTAGGCATGCTTTTTCAATTTGGTTATTAGTTTTATATTTCTCAAACCTGCATTGTGTCTAAAACAGTCTCAAAATGGACTTTTTTTTGTCAAGCTGATTCATTAGACGATATGTCCAAAAAGCATTAATTTGTAAAAAATTTGGGTAATTATTTTAGATTTACGAGGGTTTGAACATCAGCTCTGAAACTATAAATTGCCCACTGTCTTATGCCTTGGCAATGTGATTAGTAGTGACAGATACTTATCAAACGAATCATTAACAAAATCTCAAGAATAGAATTGATTTATCGCCTCCCAGCCAGAAATTTTCTACCAAAACATGTTTTGTTAAGTATGGGTCACTGATGGAACGCTTCGTCGAGGTGCGGTTAATCTGTGACCTATGCTGGGCAAAACAAAATTTCTGATTGAGCTGGTATACTCGTTATTACAATGATGTAAGCGCTTCACCTTATAAATTCTTTTCAACGCAGTGCCGTGCCGTGCCCTTGTCACTTTTTGAAACTGTCTTGTTTTTGTGTATTAATGTGCAATGTGCTTTGATTTTAAGTTTGATTCTAAGTCACGCTTTTGCACGTTTAGTTAAATCTTGATTTATATTTTGTTTCTTTGCTTTGCGGGAGAAATGACAGACATACATACATACAAACAGGGTTGCTTATTTGAGAAAGTTTTTGAAAAGAAATCTGAATGTATAACTTTCCAATGAAGTATTGTGTGAAATTATTCCCCTCAAACATGGGACCTTTAGTGGAAGACCTTCTCTATTCCCTTTTTGCTCTATGTTTTAATAGAAATATATATATTTTGTTATCATATTCGAAATGTATTTGTTGAACCGATTCCAGGTTAAATTTTACCATTGACTAAACATTTAAAAAAAAAAAAATGGCAACCCTTTTGTATTATGTGTGTCAATTACTCATTCACATATTTGTGTGGATTTTGTTTTATGTGTGTTTTGATGTGTGGGTGTATATTATCATCAAAATCGCTGGTGCACTTCTAGTTTGCGTTATGCTATTATGTGTATATGAGGTCTAATTCAACAGACTAACATATCAATGAAAAGCTTGCATTGAGAGTCTTTTTGCTTAAAAATTCAATTCTACCAAAATACAAATCGTTTGTTTGCCAGCATTCGATTTTATTTTAGTTAAATTGAATTTTTTACTTCTGAGATCAAAACTTTACTTCTTGAAATAATTGTTTGAAATTATGCTCAACATTCAAGCGCTAGTCTGGTATTCCCTTTGATTTTTTGTTGTTATTAGCCTGCTTATTTGCAAAATAATAAATATTGAATTGTTTAAAAAATTTTTAATCCACATTAGGTTGAATACTTTGAAATACAATAATACAATTAAAGGAGGTCAAAATCGTGTTATTTTCAAACTGGGAAAATTTATAATACTACTTTTGAATACTTGAAAATTCCGATTCACATTTTTTAGTTCTTGCTTCGTATTTCGTTGAGTTAGGGAACTATCCCGTTTATAAATTGGCAATTGCAGTAGAATTAATTAAAATTAATAATATTTTTTCCAGCATGGCTCATTAATGAACTGCACTTATAAGCGTGGTACATCCACGCTTTGTGCTTGAAAATTTCTCATTGAAAATGGCACTAGGCAGTCATTTATTGAACATCTGTCTTAATCTAATGTAGCTTAAACATGATAAAACACTAATGCTGCTTTCAAGTACCATAAAACTATTTAACTCTTATTCACTAATCCAGAATTTCACTTTAAATCTATTTTAATATCCATCACTTGAGTGTAATATGCCAGACATGTATCTAGGAAGATATATATATGGCTGAATATCGATGATAAAATAGCATGTAGCTGATATTTAATAATTATAATTAATCACCATTAAACTTAAATAGTAGATATAACATTAAATTTTATCGTAAATGTAATTTTTTGGTACAGAGACCTTTATTTTTTATGAACCTCAACAGCTTTTCAACATTTTTGTTTCTTCGTCGTTTTTATTGCTGTTAGTAAGTATTATTATATATATATATTTATATGTATATATTTGTGCTCATTCGTCTGTAGATTCTTGTTCACAAATAAATGAATAAAGTGAAAAATGTACTCGGTTTGTTTTTTTTTTTTGAGCATAATAGTGCTTGTTCCGTAGCATTTGAAATTTATGTTCTATGTGACTATGAGCCAACAAATCCAGAGTAGTAGAGCCGATAATCTGTGAACGCAACCAGGCCACACGTAAGATGTACAGGTCACGGATGGACCGCGCCTTGACGGCGCACTCCATCTGTCTCGTACTTAACAAAACATTTTTTCCTCATTGGGGCATGCTACAACGAACCGTACGTATACCTAAAAACCAAGGTAACGGAACAACAATGCAAACAAGGTTCGGTTTAAACCTGTTCTGTTTCGTGATTAACTGAATATTTGTATTGAACAGAAGATGGGGGATATTTCCTCCGTGTATTTTTTTTTATTTTACGTGAACCCCGCATGCACCGCGGCGTGATCTGTTACGTGTCCATAACCTGTTTCGTTAACTACGGAGCCTTGGGTATACTCAGACCCTCTGTAGCCTATACCAACAAAGTAAACAAACCTTCACACCCAATGTAATCTGCGTGAAGCCTGCGTGCTCCATGGCGTGATCCACCAAATGACCGTATAGTTGACACATACTATAATACGTGTTTATAAATATTCTGCAGATACCGAAAGAAGCAGCATGTTTAACTACTACATGCGACAGATTTTGCTTTCATTCCAAGTGACGCAACCCAACACATTCAATAATTTAAATGGAGCAACTTTGGCTCAGGGCGGCAGTTTTGGGCATCAGTGCCGTGATAACGCAATGATTTCATAGTTGTGTTTCTTAAAGAAAGGCAGGGAATGCGCGAAATGAGAGAAAGTTTCTCTAAGTGATGTAAGTGGGCTACTTAAAAGCTCGGAGAATAAGACATTTTCTTTGAAATGACATAAATGAATATAAGATGTCGCATCTACTTTTTGTTGAAAATTTACTACAGGTGGACCGCGCTTTGACAACTAAATTCACCAGACACCCATAAAATAGAATAATAATTCCAAGGCGTTTTACCAATCTATATTGTCGGCAATTAGAATCGTCTTTCGGACGAATAGTTTTTCTCCTTATAGGCATTCATTTGGACTATTAGCTTGTGCAGTCAGCTTAGGCCACTCACACGAACAATGCTGTCGCGCGAGCTACGCGGTCGCTCAAACCCAATAATGTTATTACACCAAGTCCAAGACTTAAGTAAGGATTTGTCAACTGGTTCTGAACAGTTCTGTTTACGACGATACTTTTAATGTACTCAATAAAATAGGTTGCAGGTCGCAGTTACAGGCCTTCGTTTAGGATGGGATAGCGTGCATCTAATAAACTGCTAATCTTTCGGTAGACATTTTGAATTTCCCCGATTTTATCAAAAATAACGAAATATATATTGTTGAACCAACAAACATAACTCGTATTCGTGTATAAAACGGTCAAGTTTTACTTAGTGCCTTTCCGAAGCAATCGCGACGAGACGATATAACTTGACCCCACTGCAGTGGCCAGTTTCGTATGTCTGCCTTGGTGCTGTTTTCTTGCAAAATCTCAGCCGACGTGCATGGATATGAGAAGTAACAAAAAAGTGGCCGTTTGTCTGAGGATGCAACTTTTCATGCAGAGGCGTCATTTTGAATTGCATTAGGTTTTCCAGCTCAAAACGACCTAAACCTTGCTTTGTTTATTGGAAACTTATCCTGCCTGCGAGGAAAACGATAATATCACACAATAAAAGCATATGGACGCACCAACTTTCTGCTTCCACCAAATCCAAATTGGGTACAAATGTACGTACGGGCTTTAGAATAGACCTAATGTATTCCATTATGTCGTATGAGAGGCTACTAAGCGAAACAAACAGATGGTAGTTGGTTTTGCCATTGCCCAGGGCAGATGTCACTTTACTATAGAGTTTCAATTGTGTTGTCGTTATTGAAAAACAGTCGCTACTAAAAGAAACAAACAAAGAAATGGTAGTTAGTTTTACCATTGCCCAGGGCAGATAGCACTTTACTATAGAGGTTCAATTGTGTTTGAGAAATTTTCTGCTTAAATTGTGGAAGCGAATTGTCCAGCAATACTAATCATTCTCAACGTGTTTCGAACCAACCTCAATTAACATAGAATGAACTTTTTTCGAAAAAACCAAAACAAAAAGGACTTTTGTTGAGAAAATTATATACAATATATGAAATGAAGCAGTATTTAAGACGATGTTAAGAAGTGTACAAAGCAATGGTGGTGAGCGTAAGATTGTCAAGGCACAACATTATGAGCATCAAAACAGAAAAAAATCTTCTCGATCTGTTTTATCACGCTATTGGGATGGGAAGTCTTTTTTAATACGCCCGAGTGGAAAACAAGAATAACTTGAGCATACGGTTAACCAATTTTCCTACAGGCATCAACCTGTAACCTACTTAATTCCACACATTCGTTTAAAGGGAGGATCGTGGTCAATTGAGTGAACGCCTACGAGCAATACTATCGCTCATAATCATCCCAACATGATTCGAACATAGGTACGTCCCGTGGCATAGAATTTGATTCCGAAAAAAATAAACAAAGCGTTTTTTGTTGAAAAAATTATATTATATGAAGCAGTATTTAACACGACATCCAAAAAAATGCGTGCAGAGCAGTATTAATAAATATAAGATTGTCAATGTACAATATCCAAGGCATCAAGGCGGAAATTTCTTGAATCTGGATAAGTTTTATCCCGTTACTCCTTTCAGCAAAGAGTCTATAGCAGATCATAACACACATGGTAAGAATCAAATACAAGCCGAATAAAAAATTATATTTTTGCCAAGTATGGTCAACGGATAGATCGCGCTCTGACGGCACGATCTATCAGTGGCACATATTTGAAGAAATGTGCTTCTACGACAAATTTTTCAAAATTAGCTGGCTCGAAACACCCTTGGGTCAAGTGGCATACCAATACCCCTTTCCGATTTGAATTTCATTTAGAACATCAAGGAACAAACACCCTACAGCTCGACCATATGAAGTATTAAATTATATAAAATTACATTCAAAAATTATTTAGATTTATAAATATATATACACATACAAATATGGATTGTATCAATGGTAGCCATGACAAAATGAAAGTGCATCGAAAATGAAAATGCAACCAATGGCACTAACTAGTATTGGTAGTTTTAGGTAAAATATAGAGTTTAACCTAGTTCATATAGTTTAGTTTTAAGATACTTTTTCCACGTGTTATCGATATCTGAGTTACCAACCTTAACTTTTACTGGATTTTGTATTTGAAGCTTTACCTAGTAAATATACTAGGTTAAATAGGTAAGTTTACCTAATTTCCAACCAGATATCCTGCTCAAAAAACTAGGTTTTTAGTATAGAAAATAACTTGAATAATATTTTCATTACAAAAAAGGTTTCAAAACCGACTATTTGCGGATTTTAACCTTCAAATCGATTAAAAATACTTTAAATGCAGTCAATGTTAGTTTTGAAAGGGAAACTAGGTTACCTAGCCTTGTGTATATGGTCAATTTGTGTCACTTTACCCAGTTTATAAAATATAGGTTGCCATTACAAATAGGCACCTTAAAGGATAGTCGATTATACCCAAACTGAAGGTGAAAATATTTTATTTTTTATTTCGTAAAAGACCATTGATTAGTAGAAGAGGTATTGATTTTATAATTTGTTTTCTATTGCACCATTTCTTAACTCTCAATTGGAAATTATTAATTCAACTTGTTCAAGTGTTACACCACGCACATAAAAAATGTTCCAACACTATACACCATGATTAGGACAGATGGCGCAGCAAAAAGCGTACTATGATCTCTAAAACGAGAAATGTATTAAAAAATTAAAAACATAATATAGCTTCAATAAGGTAAATTGCTTCACTCTTGTTTTCTTCACAAATTTACCAGTTCCAAATTATTTTTAAATTACATAATTCCATTTTTCCATCCTGCATTTGCCACTGATGGACCTATCCGCTAAGGATAGGTTATTGAGGGCTGATGCACGAAAAAAGGCAAAAGCAATTAAAAAGAAAGCTTTATTAATGATGACATTCTTTATTGCATTTCCCAATAATTTTACCATTCCAATACTCCTGGTATGTATTTATCGATAAGTGATTGGTAGTATGGTCTCAGTTCTTCAACGTCCGGCAGATCAGGACACTTGGTGTAGAGATCGTATTGGCTGAAAGGAAGGATATCATTAATTTTAAATACACACTGAGACGCATACACACACATACATACACCTAGAAGCACGCACACACACAAGCCATTTTATAATTGTAATGTTGTAATCAACCCACATTTTGCTGAACTGGAAGTTTCACATTCATCTTAAATTATTTTGTCTATAATGCACAGTCTCTATTGATATAAATCTGTGTGACCCACTCGCCTACAAGGCGCAAACCTACACAACGTAACAAGCAATCTTCGTTAGCTTGCATGGCAAACCATTAGCTCGCGTTCGAAAACGTAAAGAAATAAATGCGCAGCGTTGCGCTGGTGGTTTAAAATAAAATCAAACCTAGAAAAGGGGCGTATTGCAAGTTGCGACCTTTAAGGTAGAACGCCATGTGCATTCTAGCGACGAAATCGTTGCCCCCTCAATACATTATATCTGGTGAAGACTAGTTCCTTCTTATTCTTTGACGAATATGCAGCATTTGTATACGTTATTGTTTCAAATAAAAAACAACTAATTTTTGCGTGCGTTTGGTGCACTATACCTATGAAACCTGCGTTTGATCCGCATAATTTATGCAACGATACAGTAAAAAATGACTTTTTCGCCAAGACAATGGTCGCATTTTCAGGTGCTTATTTGTTTAATTTTGGATAAAGCGCTATCATCATTCCATGTATTTTCGCATCAAAGAGATGATCATTTTTCGCTTTTCGGTTGAAAAATCGTACAGCACGGGATATCTCCCTTCGCCTATACTGCTCTGATTCCACTCCAAGAAGTGACTATGAAAAGCCAAGACACATTTGCACATACGTGAGCATATGAATCTCTCGAACGCTGCTACACGGGACACGACTTATCAAATGTAAAATATCAATACGCATGACATGCAGATGCATTGCAATTAACTAACGATGACATGCTCATTTAGCAATTAACTATAATATATATATCAAACTGTCATAGATGCAAAATTATAGCTTCAACTATAATATCTCGCACTTTGTGTGATCTCTAGAGGAAAATTTTTCGATTAGTATGCTGAAATTTCGTGATCCTTTTCTGGCCTGAAGAACAAAAACATACAATTCAGGCGTGTAGGTCCCAATCAAAACTTTTATTTTGTCAAGAAATGCGCCACAGATGGACCGCGTCTCTCCGACGCGATCCATCAATGACGCATACTTAACAAAAGATGCATTGATACAATTTTTCCATTCGGGTATCATAGCCTCAAACCTAAAATAGTAAGATTACGATATGGACTTTCAACTTTTCCACTGGGCCGCCTAATAGTATTGTTCAAGTTACAGCAGTCTTAAATCACGTTTGGTTTAGTGAACAAGATTATTGTGTAATCATCTGTGCTGTTGAATGTGGTTTTTATACTGTAAAATTCTGATATCGTTTAATATAAATTGGTTTGGTTAAATACGAATACCTATAAATCTAATAACAGTCATAAATTGGAGAGAAATTTTATCGTTATTCCCACGCGACACTGTCTCCCCATATAAACCATTTAATGTAAAAAGCTGGGATGATTTGTTAAATTCTACGGTCCGAAAGTAGGTAGTAATACGAGATGATAAAGTCTAATTTCTGAATTTGTTCGAAAACGTTGCGAAAGAGTTGCAAGGGATGAATTGTAGCATATGCACTAGCGCGTATGGTACAACGCCCCCGCCCAACCGTGCCGAACGGAAAATCCAGGCTCTTAAATGCTCAAAAACGTACCAAATTCCCAATTTTTTAGTACACTGCATTTATTTTGTCGATTTTAATCTTGAAATTACATTTTTGGGCTGTTTTACCGCAATATACAATTAAAAACGCCATTTCTTAAGATTTTTTGCCTGCGACGCCCATTATAACGTCATAATTTGACAGCGAAGACATTTTCCAATTCTAATTTTTCTTTCTTGATATCATTGAATAATTTTGCATGAATATGTGGAAAAAATGAACTACGGGTATGTACAAGGATATACTGGTATCGGTACATTCCTTGAACCATTGTTTTACTTCTATGTTGATGAGGTACTCAACTTGAAGTGAATAAACATACAAACGTACATATACACATTTAGAAGCCATAAAATTTGATAACAGGGTCTCCGCAGGGTCAAGTTTAGCAATATAACATGCCAGAAGCATCAGCACAATACCGCCGACGGAGCAATATTCTTATCACGCTAAATCAATACTTGAGATGAGTATTTGATGAATTACGAGTGTGGCAATAATGCCTAATTGTTCAGCTAAATGTTAAAGTTGGCGTTTTTCTTGTCCTTTGTCAAGCATGAGCCACTTATAGACCACGCCATATTGGCGAGACCCAAACGTACAAACACACATTTAGAAACCATAAAATTTG
This sequence comes from Styela plicata, assembly GCA_963675895.2. Classification (NCBI taxonomy): domain Eukaryota; kingdom Metazoa; phylum Chordata; class Ascidiacea; order Stolidobranchia; family Styelidae; genus Styela; species Styela plicata. The sequence continues at coordinate 21,118,991 of OZ023140.1, forward strand.
ATAACAGGGTCTCCACAGGGTCAAGTGTAGCAAATTTCCAACTACATATTTGTGATTGTAAAATTCAAAATCCAATGAAAATTCTTAATAGTTTGTAGGTAATTTTCCCTCGCCTCTGCAAGCTGATAAGATATTCCAAAACTTACTCATTCAGACCCTCCCCTCCATAACATACACTGTGACATAAGTACAGTAAATTTACTGGTCATTTGCAGTATTCGCGTATTTCCAAAGTTAAAAAAACGCCTTGTTAGGGCCAAGTAAAATTACTGACAAAGACCAGCGATTTTGTTGCATTTTTGTTACAGTGCATGCAAAAAATAAATAAATCGCGTCCTGGAAACCAATATCCGAAATTCTCTAATTCCACACCACGTTATGATGTTTTACTGCAACGTAAAACAGACATAAAAATATTATGAAAGGGGCACAAGAAATATAAAGCGTATTGCACATACATTGGTATACTTGAATTTTGTTTTCGACAGGTTTAACCCCAAATGTCATTATTTGAACATTAAGTGCCAACTCCCTGAAGGTAAATAATATCGACTTTTTATGGTTCAGCTTATAGTTCAGGTAAATGTCAAGATGAGTTCACAATTGCTGTGCTATACTTGTGTACGCCCATATTTTAACTGAAGTAGCAAATATATAAAAGTAAATAGGTATTCATGACACAAACTCTATCAGAACTAGAAGCATTCACAATATATTGTTTTTTATTGCCACTTCTTCGAGTGGATCACCCTGCCCAAGGCCATGTACCATCGGCCACTTCTAAACATGCAGGGTTAGATTTGCTGGAAAGATATGATCTTTTCATGTTCAGCTTAGCGTATCCAAGTTATTACACCCTGGGTTGAGTGGTGGCCATAGGTTAACGAGCCGGGACTCGAACCCGAGATCTTCAACCTGCGATGCCAACATAAGGCAAAGGCAATCGCGCCCGTGTATCCCAGGGTTTCTCAACGCGGACGTACCAGGAAATAAAGACAGAGGGCAGAGAGCAAAATTCATACTAATAGGAAGCAACTTATATCACACACGATAGAGTATTTTTTAGAGCAGCTAATTCGAGTGGATCCCCCTGAACAAGGTCCTGTACCCGCAGCCACTTACAGTCGAACACTCGTATTTAGGGGCCACCGACCATAAAAATGCATAAGGGCCTTTAAAACTCTGTAAAACATAGGAAATCTGCGATATTTTCTATATTTAGTCAATTTTATTTTTAGAAAATATCCGAAAATTTGTTACAAATTTTGGACTGTTGCAATAAAAACTGCTAGTTTTGAACAAAAATATCTTGCGTGTGGCATCATTATGACGTCATATTGCGATCACCAAAAAATTGAAAATCTCTCCCCCGAATTACAGGTTTCTAAATACGCAATGTACACCCATACCCAATCTGAAAATTATTTCTCATCATTTATATCTCATCAACGCGATCCATCAGTGACACATACTTAACAAAAGACGTTTTGACAAAATTTTTCCGATTTGGAATACCAACCGACTTTCTACTCACTTAAATTCTGTGACCCATTCCATCATTTTCTTGTCTTTCTCGTTGCACAAGTGATGATAATCACCTCCAGTATGCCACGGATAGAACGAATGAAATCTCACACAATATAAAGCTTCTTGAGGCAGTGTGGTATTGTTATGTAGTAGCACTTGATACATGTATTCTGAATGGCGAAAAAAGTAAATTGGAAAATAACCATATTTTTCGTTGTTTTTTTCAGTGACTCATGTTTGACAAAACTTGTTTTTAAAAAATTCTTTGGGCTTCTGGTATCAATAGTAGTTGGGATATCTGTGTTCATTAATTTTTTCGGTAATGAAGTACATCATCGAAGTTTGTCATGCAGGAAACGAGAAAATATCGGGATAGGATTTCATTTTTATACTGCGGGAGAGGAAAGCCGAGAATACGGCTTAACCACATTGCGAACCACGACCTCTCGTTCAGACACCAGTTCCGAATCGGGTTGAAGTTTTCTGGCTTAACATATTCGTCATTTTTTTTTTCTGTGCATGGACCTGGTTGGTGGAGGAAGACGTAGTAGTGCGTACGTGAAGCACCGTGCACCGGCGAGGCGGCCAGCAGACCTCTCGCGTATAATCATCATTCACTACGTGATTCGAACCTACGTCTGGACGATTAGATATGCGTATTCGAATCGTCTTCGCAACGCTTTACCGACTGAGATAACCGAACTATATGTATATAGTCCAATGAGTCTACTAAAATTCTAAACTGTCTGTAAAAAAGGGATGCATGTGAGAATGCCAGCGTTCTTCGAATTCCTTCATATATATATATACATCCTCACTGCACCCCGGCAATCTAAAACTTACCTTTGGATTTTTTTCAGCTGGCATAAGTAGGACTGAGCAATTCAATTCAGTGATTCGAATCGCTCCGAAGCACAGGCTCCGAATCAGTCGCGAATTGGATATAGGAATAAAAACTTGCAAAATGAAGTAGAATTTTTATACTTTACTACCTAAATACAATCACCGGATATTTAGTTTCGACGTTTGCCAATTTTTCTAACCTCGGAGGACAAAGTTAATTAAAACTACATCGATTCTTACAGTTTGGTTACATTATTTTTGTTGAATAAGCAGATATAGATTTTTTTATTTTGATAATCGAGAAAAACATTTTCATGGTAAAAATGAGACATTCGCCATTTATATAGATAGAAATAGCGATCAATACAATTTAGAAAAAATACCAGATTCGAATTCGAACTGATTGGGTTTTGCTCAGTCCTAAATAAGGATACGCGACGCAAGCTCTTGAAACCGAACTTTTAGTGATATTTACCAAGGATGAAAACCAAAAATAAAATTTTGGGACGCGTGAAAGGTAAATCTTACCATCATGTCCCCACGACATCAGCACATTATTAAGGCCGCAGTTCGGTTTGTATATTCCATACTTTGTACTGAAACAATAAAATTGCAAACTCGTTTTGTGCAACCTAGCCTATTTCCGTATTTTTTGTTACATTCGAAATTGGACACGGGATCGGTGATATTAACATAGACAGTTCTAAAAAGATCAGAGTCATCAGAAGCATGATGCGACATAGTCACAAAAATGTTGTTTCTTCGTCGAGCAAATGAAAGCGGGATTAAATTTGTATTCGATATTTTTAACAAAATTATACCTAAAAATTTTATCTGTATTTTCATATTTCTAGTCAGGTCATATTTCCATATACACGATAATACTTGAATATATATTTTATACCACTTACTTATATCGTGGGTCATTGATATCTGGATTATTGGTGAACGTAGTGTCGGAGTATACGATGGACTTCGCAAATTCACACCCAACTGGAAAAGTATCACCAACCACGCAATACTGGTCTTCACCCCATATCGCCATCATTTTACCAAGATCATGAATAAGCCCACAAAGATGAAACCAATCTAAAATATTATTATTGTATGTAAGTCATTAATTTGCGGACAGAGTATTATCAAAGGCAGAAACGATGGGTGCAACAGCTCGTGCATTCTTGCGAGCCATTCCCCAATTAAAAAGAATTACGTCAAATCACCTTTTGTTAATCATGTGTCACTGGTGGATCGTGTCGATAAGACGCGTTCCATCTGTGGCACATGGCTGGCGAAATAACCTTTTTATTCGGTTCATATAAAAGAGTGTTGTGACGTATGGTAAGTAATTGATGATCTACCACCTATATTGTAATAGAAAAAAACGGTAAAATATCTGCTCTTTAACAGTAATGTTACCTTACAATATTAAAATAAAAATATAAAATCCACTCTGCTAATAGAACGCGCTACCTGAGGAGCGGTTAAAAAATGAATGAATTAAATATTCACCTTTATCTGGGTGCTTTTTTCTGATTCCTTCAGCCGTTTGATATGCGTGGAAGGAGTTCGGAAAATCAGCCTGGATGAAAATTTTAATTGGTCATTTAACAAACACCACATCCATATAAATATTATTTCGCCAAGTACGGCTCAAAGACGTAAATATCCCGATCACCAAAATCTCATACTTGACTAAAATGGTGTAATTACAATATGTGTGATCGATACTTCGTCGTATATTTTCCCTTCAGTCACGACCAGTTCTTATTATCGGACTTCATTCATTAATCACAAAATTGGTCATATGTGTGCGCCTTTTTGAAAAAATATTTCACGAGAAAAAGTCTGGGCTCTACAAATTTTCGAACTACTAAAGGTTGTGATAGGCAGATTCCAAAAATTTGGCCTACACTGATACCAACCTTCTTAATTTTGTATTCTGATAGCAATACTGAGTACTTTGAATATAAGGCGGCAGTTTCGCAGTTGTAGGTATATTTGGACGTTTCACTCCCGTGTGATTCAAAGAGTAAAAAAATTGTGACTATTGTGATAAATAGAAAATACATTTCCGAACATAACGAGTATACGAAAAGATTAGTAGACAACTATTTCGGTTGCAACATAACTCACATCGGGATCGCTTTGATCAACGAGACCGTTGAGATCTTCCAATGCTTCCATTATAGTTTTCTTCCCATGATCGAAATTCAACCATTTATCATGCTGAAATGTAATTTGAGTAATTAAATATTGCCAATATAGCAGCAGCGGCATTATCCAGAGTATGGATTTGTGCGAGTAAGTTGTGGTACTTACCAATCATTCAAGACTTTATTGGTCCTTGGCATCTTCGTAAAAAGTGATCTAGACCTTATACTTAAGGCGTTTTTTAATAGGGCTCTAATATCTTCTTTAATTAGTTGTAATTTTCAACATTTGGTTCATAATTATTGAAATTTTGCAACCGTTTTCATAAAATTTGACATCGCGATTGAATAATGGCATAAACGAGCCTTACGCAAAAGCGAGAAGTTTTAAATTATATAGCATATTATATAAGTATATAGTCGCCGCCCGTAGAGCTTGTGAAAATATGACTCTGGCTCATTTATACAAGAACGAACATGTTATATCTTGACTCGATAAAAACATCTTGGATTGGCCATCAATTCTGAATAATAAAAATAATACTCTTTCTAGACATTCAAGACAATATAACAAATATTAAATAGAATTATACCTTCCCACGGACAAAATCAACGCATTGATTGGTGTGCATATCCACATAAGTCCTGTACACTCGGTCAAACAGATTACCTTTCTGTATTAACAACAAAGATTGATGACGGTTATAATTATATGCAAAATTTCTTGGAACTATGTTTAATTTTGGTACGGAGAGTAGTGGGCAAAGGTTACATGGTGCAGGGATATTTCTAACTGCTAGATATATATTTTAGATTAGGAAGTACAAACACTTGTTTGCGCATTACGGTTTGCCTTACTAAATAAAATATGTTTCAGCAACGTTTTGATGTAGGTGAAATGGAAAATACACATATAAAGGCAACATTTTCAAATTGTTGGCGGGAATGAGTTGAAACGTGTCGCACAGAAGCACGCTCCCCCACATCATAATACAAGATAATTTTTATTTTAGTACAAAAGTCCGACTGCCGTCGAGCTGTTTCCGGAACATATTTATTTAAATGATTTTATGATACGTTTAAATAAATGTATCCGTCGGGTTTGCAATGACGGCATCAAGATTTGGCCAACGTGTGATGCGCGGTGGAACATAGAAGTGATGTATTCGATCAAAGTTGATTCTGTACTGAATTGCGTCACTGAAGAAGGAAGGGGAAAGGTGCTTCGATCCAACTTTCGACTCGTACCATGTTATAATTATCCTGATAACCCTTTTAGACATAAAAGCAGGCGGGCTAGCTACAAAAACGAGGTAAATCGCATCCTCCTTGTATAAATTTGTCTAGCGGAGATAATGAATTTTGTCGCGTCGTCTGCAGAAAATCAAAACATTTTGAAAACCCGGGCTGAATAGGCAATTTCTCAAACAGTAACTTTCTCGAAAATTACGAAGCCCCTTTTCAGAAAAATTACGTCCTAACATCTTTTTGTTGAGTATGAGTCACTGATGGATCGCGCCGCCAGGCGCGGACTATCTGTGGCTTACACTCGACAAAATAAAAAATCTGATCATAGCAAAATTTAATTTATACTTTTATGTTTGAGCATAAAAGCACGTATACCTAACTTAGAGTAAAATTTTCTTACCGTCGAGAAATTTCGAAATCCAACTTTTTCACAATCATTCTCCCACTGTTTGGATTCCGGTCGGTAAATTTCTGATGGATCAATAATAGCAACACCAGACTAGAAAAGAAATATTGCGTACAGGATTATAGAATTTAAAGAAGGAACTAATAAGGCAGTAGCAAATCCCAAAAAATCTTTACAGTGGGATGATCTTACTCGTCAAATTATTGAGATCAAAATATGCGCCGCAGGAGAAAAATTTACCAAACAAAACATACATATTCACTGCCGAAACAAGAAAAAGAGTATGAAAACCACGCCGAAGGCGCGAAAAAGGGGATAGCTGTCTCAGACCCCCGCAACACGGGGTGATAAGGGGCGCAATTGCATTCAAACATACTTGAAAAAATCGTATTTTACAGGTCTTCCGGAGTTTTTTGGCTTTCGTTCAGAATATTTCAGCGAATTTGAGCAACTATCTCATTCATTCAATTCATACAATTTTATTATGTGTTTAAAGCCTCAAGCAATATTAATTGAAGTAGATTTGAGCCATTGGAAGTTTTCCGATGAAATCTATGTATTGCGTACCCTTGAGTAAACCGCACTGAGGTGGCCGCTGTTACAGGGCCTTAGACAGGGTGACCCACTCAAAGAAGTGGCTATGAAAAAAAAAAGACATGAAAACATACCGACATTGTGATCAGATGGTTCCTCTTCTTTATATTTTTGTAGGTAATTGCAAAATGTTGATGGTAGATGATCAGCTTGCCGTTTTTTCTCTCCAACTCTCCGATGTGGATGTATCAATAGATATTTCAAGAGGAGTTATGTTTAACTACAAACGGTAACTAACAAGGTCAATTGAAAAAAAATGTAAAAGAATTGAATAATGTGTTCACATCAAGTTAAACAAACAAATAACACCTTAGTTGTCTGAATAAGGGTATTTCTAGTCTGAAACAAGAGAAAAATCTCCGGCGTATGCTTTTTCAAGATTCAATGTGCAATTAATTTTACGATCGATGGTGCTAACCCGACACTAGCATTTTTCAGCGCCCGCGTCAAAGATTACACGATTCACACAAATTGCAACTGGTCAAACGATCAGGAACAATCAATCATGCACTTTACAATACACTAGATCATTTTGATACCTAATCAATAAGTTTATTTTTAAAGTATGTACCACAGATGGATCACGTCGATGAGACGCATACCTAACAAAAGATGTTTCGGCGAAATTTTCTGATTATAACTATTAGAACTACACCACCTTTAACAAATTCCGATAATTTCAAAGATTTAAATTGTTTTCGGGCAGCTCACGTCCTCCGCGTTTTTTTTAAGCCAAGATTCTTGTAATACCGATGTTTCTACTTCCTCGGGAATAATTTGCCGATCTGTTGCAGCTGCACAACAAAGCCTTTCACGACGTGTAATACCTCTTGGCAGGATCAAAGAGGAGAAAATCCTAAAAATGAATATTTATATAACGTTTAACCAACTAGGTATATAATGATTTCAAGCGTCCACCTTTACCGCGTTGTGTTGATAAAAAAATTGTATTACTTGAAAAATCGCTTATGTACTTGTTCGTTGAAAATAAAATCATTCCATCACCCCGCTACGAACAAGTACATGCAATGAAAATATTATTTTCTTAAAAACGTACAGGATAATTCATCAGAGCCCCCAGAACCTAACTTCGATGATACCAACCTTAAATCTCAAGTTCGCGGGCCAGCGAGAAAGATACTGCTAAACTTGATGTAAAATTAAATGTAATTTCAAAATTATCTCTGGACTTACGTTACACATACTCTATAAAAGAGTATTGAATTTTTGAAATACTAACTAACTGAGAGGAACTATTGCCTACTGCCAGTTCAAATCATGTGGAACTTTAGATACTAATAATACTAATAGGGAATCCATTTCGCACAAATTGCTTTCATAGAAATAACTAAGCTACCTACAAATGCAACGGGCGCAAGATAAGTTAGATTCAAATGTCGCAACGCATCGAAAATCGATTAATGAACAGCGTAAACGTAAATATCCAGTGGTACATGCCTGGTCGAATTTTCATTATGATAAAACACCTACACAAAAACTGACAAAAGTTCTGGCGGTCCCGCTTAATATAACTCGCAGTGGATCCGCTTAGCATTAACGAATTACGACAGTCCCTGCTAGACTGATACACCTCTTTAGAAACAAAGCCTTATATGACACACCTCCAATACCGTCACGCTGACTGGTCGACGCCAGTTATTCAGCATTCGTGGGCGGTGCTTTGTTCGATATAATGTTATTGGTTCGCCACATGTCAATCAAACCATACGACCGTAAACGGGTGTGCTCGAGTTTGAGATAGGGTTTGAGACATCACAACGCAAACAAACTCAGTCCGAGGTTATGGCCGATTTGCTTTAACCTTTAATACCAAATGCTAACGACAAAGAAAAGGAACACGAGGCAAGAATCTAATCAAGTCGCTGAATTCTTCCCAATTTCAGTCATAAATAAATTAGATCGCCCCATCCATGTTTCCGTTTTTCAAATTATCAATAGTCCACAAAAGCAAGAACGTGAACCGAAAATACTCATTCCGTTGGTAATGTTCAGATGAAAAAGATAAAACTGTATCGTACCCGGAGGTTGTACTTTTTAATGTGCAAACACGGCCGATGGCCCGTTAGTGCGGCACCTAACATATATTCCTTCCAGATCGGGTGTCCGGTTAGCTCAATCGGTAAATCGCCGGTGATACGCTGCGACGTATGTTCAAATCCATCCCTTGTGCATGGTAGTCTCTGCCTTGAAGGATGATGATTATGTGCGAGAGGTCTGCTGGACGCCTCGCCGGTGCACGGTGGTTCACGCAAGCACTGCTTACGGCTTCCTCCACAAACACGTCCTTGCACGGGAAGAAATAAGAAATATGATGAACCAAAAATCTTCGCTCGATTTGGAACTGGTAGCTGCACGAGGGTTCGTGGTTCGCCATATGATTAAGCTTATAGGGTACCTCTTAACCCCGAAGGGTCAAGATAGAAAACGATATAGAAACCAAAGTTGATATTCTTTATTATATTCCATATTATATGATTTTTGACCATGGTTGGCTACATATATGTCGGCCCCCTAAACACGGAGTGGTTTGGCTTAGGGAACATGAATGGTCAGGTTCTGGAAATGTATAACGATATATATAAAGAAAACAACAATAAAATAAGCATACATACGTAAAATTCACATCTAAAACAAAAAATTATAAGATATAAGTAAAGATATATAGAGAATGTAGGTTTGAGAGATGTAGACTTGGCGTTTTATTTAATTAATAAATTGATTTTGACAGATTGAACAATGTTCGAATTCAATATATTTCGTTACACAATGAATAGTTTTTGCGCCTTATAAGTAAAAAATGTGGCATCGTTTGCCTTTGTAGTCGTTTTAGTGTTTGCCATCTTTGGGCTTTGTATAAAAAAAAGGTTTTGGATTGGATTTAATATAATCGTGAAAAACATTACTTAACTCTTATTTGAAATTTTGTCCTGACTTCCGTGCTTCAACGATACGGCAATCTTCAACTCCAAATCAGAAGGCGCTATTCTTCCAGGGGGTTACCAGTTATAGGGAATTTCTTAACCCCGAAGGGTCAAGATAGAGGACGAGATAGAGATCAAAGTTGATATTCTTTATTATATTCCAACACAAAGAGTAAATTCAAAATCCAAATACAATCTAATCTTAGCTTCCTTTTTCTCTTTCCAATGGATAAAAATGCACTCGCATGTATACACTTTATGTGACCATTTAAGTTAGCCTTAGGCGGGATATTATATTCCTTTTCGTCGGACGTGATCACAACATAAACATGAAAACTTGTTTTGGAACTATCAGGGCCGGTTTTGATCGCTTATAAGAATTATGTTGATCATGCGCTGGACGCATGATGCTCGAACAAAATTAACCTGATATATTTAATGCCAAATTCACCTAGTGGTCATGATTTTTGACCATGGTTGCTACAAGCTGTATTCCCGACCTTCCTTTCCCTCAGGATGAAAATGAAGTCCTATCCCGGTGGTCTGACCATGGCCGATCCTACCCTAACAGTAGGCCGGATATATTTCACTATATTTGTGTTATTCTTGTATGAGACTTAGTTGAAACTCCCCGATACCCTGCATGAAACAAAATGGTTTTTCCACCAAAAAAAAGTAAAATTTTTAAATATTGCAGTAACACCCTTAGAATCAGTATCACCCAAGCAAGGAAAATGAATGAATTGTCACAAGTAGATACGAATACCCAGCATAACGGTCCACGGTTCTTAACATATTTTACGTGTCTATGCTCTAGTTAATCGTTTGGGGAAAAGCGATAAAATACGAAGAAAATGCTGTGGCGCATTTTTTGCACAAAAATCTAGCATATTTTAAAGATTTTTGTGCAAAATCTTGAACGAATTGCCAACCCTGTAGGTACGGACTTTAAAATAGTACTACGTATTTCCTGCGTGTCATAAGAGGCAACTAAAAGGAAATAAAAAAAGTGGTTGGTGGCTTTACTATCCAGGGCAGATATCATTCACTGCACTTTACCATAGTGGTTCAGTTCCGTTTGGAATGTTTTGGGCTTAGAGCGCAGTTGCTGGTACTACATCTCGTAGTAGATATTGGATGGTCGTGGGTTAACTCCTTGGATTAGTAGGCACTGCTTCCGGCCTTGCTTAGAGTGAATTTCAATAATAAAAAATTGACTGTTGCCGGTTAAGCCACCAAAGCTTGTTGAAGTATTTAGTTCATACTGTGGCATCGGCATCGGTTATTTTTAGTGGTACCAAAATCGCCATAGACTTAAAATGGAATATTATTGAAAGGTCAATGATGACAAATATGGAGTTGATCCGGTTGGTGGAAAGGTAGGGTGTTGACTAGAGACATTTTTTGATCGGCGAGGATTGGATAGCTACAATGGTTCACCTAAATGCCCAAGTTGCCGATTCGTGACTCGTGAGCGAGGATGCCGAGGAAGAGTGAATCGCTTTACGTGTCCCTAATATTAAAAACACGTAGCCAATTACCTTAGAAATAGTAGTGTTCGATGATATTTTTGGTGCTTCTGCACAGACCCATTCCACCATCTTGTGTCGGTACGCCCGAAAATCGTTTCGTAATGATCTTTCAAAAGCTTGAAAATGTAGGAAACCTAAAACCTAGATTGAATGACTTATTTAGCCTATTTTAGGTCCTGGAATCCCTTTTTGCAAAAATTTTTCACGCCTTCTGGGGCGAATTTTTTACAGGTTTTATAGCGATATACGATAAAAAAGTAGTGATCCAGGAACAATTTTTGGCTCGTGGCGCCCAATGTGACGTCAAAAAACGTGGACTCGAAAATTTTTCAAACTTCGCCTCTTCTTTTCATGAATCTGGATAAGACACACATACGATATACATTTTCGACTTAAATCAGCCTTCTACCGAACATTATCTGCAACCCCTCGAAAGAGGGCTTCGGATAAAGAGAAACTTGCCCAACCAGTACGAAGAGTTCAGCCTTTGCCAATTCTCTTGTTATTTTCCTATCGGTCTTGTTCATTTATTGCTGTGAGGTCCATGACCGTGCTATGCCTATAATGGGAGCCTGACAATACATTTTCGTGATTTCAGGGATACTAAAAGCACTTATAAAAAGTCAATTTCGCGAAACCTACGCGCTGGAGGCATTTTTGTTTAGGAAATTCAACATCGTATTGGCATAATACTTACAATCTATATAAAATGTGATGACGCGCCGAGGGCGCGCTAAAATTTTCTCTACATTCATGATATTCAATGGCTGTTCGCACATTTCTAAAAATTGACGAGAAGAACCTGCCCGCGACTCGAATCCTGATAAATACCGGAAAGTATCTTTAACGGATGTGGGAAGAGCCGAATGATAGAATTTCATTTTTATCGTACGGGGGACGGAAGTAAAAAATACGGCCTAACTTATTTCGAAATAGGACCCTGTCGTGTGGGCACCATTTTCAAGTCAGGGATGAAGATTTTGCCTAACCGTTTACAGATTTTCCCTGTACATGGACACATAAACCACCGTGCGCCGGTGAGTCGTCCAGCAATCTTCTGGAATACATGCATCCCACACGGGATTCGGACCCTATGGATAAACACACCGGAAAGAATCGAAAAATACCAGGAGACATGGAAATTAGTAAAACAGTAAATTAGTGGCAAGGTTCGAATTATATTTTAAACATCAGAAACATGTTTCCAAAGTCATCGTGCAACCCTGTGACTCCTCGGGGTACTCTTTCAAAACTTTCGATATTTATCAGACCGCCCAGTACCTACAAAAACTTTGCAATATACATTCTAATCAGGATAATTCTGCCAGAACATGTTCTGTTAAGTATTAAGTATGTTTGTGACACACGTTTGACGAAATTGAGTTGCTGACTGGGATTCTATCGTATCAGTCGTATCCTAGGCTTTCATTTTCTGTAAAACTAGATCTTATCTTATTCGAAATTTTAATATTTTCCAAATGTCTGGTTAACCGCTCACCATCTTCTTGTGCTACCTTCATATGGGTAATCGAATTTTAATTACATTTTTTACGTAGCAAATTCTTCTAATCTTGTAATGAGCAAACTGTAAGAATAAAAAGGCTTATGAACAAGCGTAGTTTGAGACTAAGGATCTATTGAAATATACAACACAAATTACAAATGCTGTAACTGTAATGTCCCACAACGAAGTCAGATAAAATGGAAAAAATAATGTTAATAAAAATAACAAACTCTACAAACGTTATTTCATATCTTAACAAGATGGCTATCCAAATTTAGTTTAAAAACAATTAAAACAAACATCTAGATAGGAACAATTTGTTACTTTCATTCATCATTGATATTTACAATTTGATTTATTAAATTTCTATATTAGTTAGGCTTAGGCGGTCCGGTATTTTAAAACCAGAAAAAATTCAAAATACCCAATCATACTTTCCAAAATAATTATTTTTAAACTGGAAATCATCCCAGTCAGAAATAATTTGCCTTAACATGTTTTGTTAAGTATGAGTCACTGATGGGTTGCGCTGCTGTAGCGTGGTCCATCTGTGGCTTATGCTTGACAGAATAAAATATCTGATTGGGATATGATAATTAGCTACTTTGTATCATGCATTCAACATCAAGGGTAAGTAAGCTGCTGAACATTTGTTCCAAGTATTTACAATTTCAATGAATTGATATGTGGTCAAGTATGAACCTTCGATGGATTGTGTTACTGAGACATGATCCATTAGTGGCATTGCTTAAAAATTTGACCAATTTCAAAAATATGAACAGACTCTTCTTCAAGTTTTCAAAGCCGCACATTGGAGCTTCCTTCTTACACATGGAATTGGATAAATTATATTGCCAAGGATGATCATCTCATCGGGGCACATGGCGGACATGAAGAGAAATATAAGCTATTGAGGTCAGTAATTACGAGCATGAGTCACTGATGGCCCACACCTTGATGGCACAACCCTTCAGTAACACATGCTTGACGAAACGGCTTAATTTTTCTTGATGGGGAATGTGAGAGCTTCTTTTATTAATATCAAAAATACACACTGGAGTAAAAGTGAGAATAATATCTTAAACAAAAATATATAACAATTCTAAATGATGAAGAAAATCTACAGTTGTCAGTAGGTAAAGCAAGTACTCGTAAAGATAATTAAGATATTTTCATTTCAAGTACTTTCCATAGTTTACTGATTTAGCCATTCCAAATATCTATATCGATACATTGCAAATTAGCAGTTTGGGCAGTCCACGCAATTCCAAGAAGTTCAACTTTGGACACAGAGCCCGTTGAATAATTCTAGTCAAAGAAGTCCGACTAACTAGTATTACACTCTATTAGAATATTACGTTGACAGATATTGCGTTAACAGTAAAGAGTTGCAAAGTACTGTAGAATTTGAATTAAAAAGTATTATTTTTTATTCTAAATTGCATTCTTTTGCAGATTTGATTCCATGAATAATGTAAATGGCAAATTTTGCATTCCAAGTAAATTTGACACAAATCATGAATTATTGCACAAAGTGAAAACTCTAAAATGTAAATTTGTTATCTGATTTTGCAGTATCAAATCTATTACAAAATTTTATCAAGTATTTTGTCAATACCACGCTGCAAGTATAATAATTCATAGATTAAATCATACATTTTAGCCAAGGGCAGGTATTCAATTTTCCGGACCGAATTTATTTAATATTCGCAAAAAGTAATACATGCTACGAAAAAATAATTTGTGCCAGCACTATAACAAAACTTCAGATAAAAGATGAATTCATGCAATCATGTGGTTTTACAATCTTAATATTATTACAGTCTTATTCTTAACGCCCTTAGGTTACCATATTAGACACTAGACAGCTATTGATATTTCTCCACATTAATTTAGCACATAAAATAAGTTGTGATTTGTTCCAATATCCATAAATGAAAGCAATATGTTGAATGCAATTGCTACATTTCTGTCCAACCCAATCATATTAGGTAATATCATTACAATCTGATTCTTAATGCCCTAAAGTTACCGTATTAGAAAACCAGACAGCTATTTATTATAAAACTTTAAATTTTGAAATTCAATTCACTTATGAAATCAAAATATTTTATTCAACTTTCGCCTTCCTTCACCCATTATTGAGTCCAGTGTGACATAATCTTTTTTCGGGTGTTTAAAATTATGTGTGTCCATTTTCCTCAGACTTCTATTTCATACTAGTGTTGATGATTTTGAACCTTTCTGTACAGTTTTGTACAGAAAGGACACAATTTAATCCAATAATGTATAAATCATAGAATATATGTACTTGGTTAATTTTTTCTGATGAAAGCCCATTTTTACGGGTGTCTGAGTAGCATGGTTGCTGACATTCTGGCAGTCTAATAAAGTGATATTCACTAAAACATCAGTAAATCAAATACCTCCTACTTATTCGCCAGACATATTGTGCAACAAAAAAATTGTTTCCATTAAATGTTTTGGGTCATCTTCCCCCCTTTCTTTGAAAGCATTTTTAAAAACCTCTTTCGAAATGTTGCGAACTCTCGTAGTGTGAATGTCTTTTAGTTTTTCTATTGTTGACATGGCATTTGAAATAATATTTATAGACTTTGCAAATTTATCTTCTAAATCATTTATTTGTTCGTGATAATATTCATACTTGGAGTCTGTTGATAAAGTATATCCACTATCTAATACCGTTGACTGAAGTCTTGCGTTTGCTGAAATTTGTTGTTCTCTATATTTTTTCTTTTGAAATACCCACTGATCATATTCAGTCTTCAGTTTACAGAGCGCCTTACTCTTTTTATCTGCATCTGATAAAGTCACGTTTGATGAACTAATATCCAGCACATTTTCAGGCAAGGTAGACAAATTGTTAGCACTGCTAACGATTGCAACAGGTTTGATGATGCCAGATACTGAATCCATCTGATTTGATGTCGATTTAGCAACTGGTATCATTTCATTAACTTGTCCAATTGCATGGTTTTGTACTGGGCCATTAACACCACTTTTTGTTTTATCATTTGTCTCAGTTACACATAAATCAATTTTAGCATTTGAATCGTTTTCATCAATACCCAGTGAAGATACTTCATTTGACTGGATACATTCAAGAGTAGCTATCAGTGATCTTCTTTTGATCGAAGATCTTCGCCGCTTTTTTGTGTATTTAATCCCTTCTGTTTTTGGAGTCGAGACCTTTTTCACCAACTGCTTCGGAGATGATCGCCTTCTTTTTCGATCACTGTTCCTTAGGTTTTGAGCAGGAGATTGCGACAATCGAGCACTTCGACGAACGCCCGCCTCCATTTTTATATTTCTCGCTTTGATTGATATGAATTCTTACATTTTCACTGAAAATAAATCTAAAAAGTGAGAGTGCATACTTCAGCAGGATAAAAAAGCATATTGATAAGTTTGTGGAAAGACAAGGTTTGCAACACCAGCTTCAGAAAGTTTCAAAAGAATTTCATTAGTTGTGAGCAAGTGCGATATATGGATTTTCACTCTGTATTGTTAACCACAAACAGATTAAAAAATAATGGCATTTCAATTCAATTCAAGCGATTTCAACATGGGAGCGCATAATTTCACCACTTTTTTCACTCTTTCTTTTCTTGATCATCGCAGGTGGGAGGGGATGAATTAACAAAAAATGAATATCCTAATTTGACAGTATAAAGAGTGTCGCAAGGTGAAAATATCGGCGGATAATAGAAATTCTTACGTTGATGAGCGAATGTGTTAATACTGTAAAACCAGGTGATTTTGATAGATATTCCTTATTTCCTGCCAACAAGAAAACTCTGTTTCTTTCCCAATACTCGAATATAGAGATGGGCCGATGTATCGGTATCGGTGATTTTTGTAGTATCGATCATCACCGATACCGGATACATCTTTACAACGGAGCGTACAAATACGCTTTATTTACTGATAATAAATGGAAAGACCTCACATTCCATTGCTCTGAAAAATAATTAAAACGGGGCATGCCTCGCGTGAAGATTTTTATTTACAATTTGGGTTCTATTAAATAAAACCCATCAATCCGCTCACTATATGCTCTTTTTGAGGCAGAAAAAGGAATTAAGGTCGCATTACACGTTTGTGTAGGTTGCGTTTTTTCCTGGTTTGGTTTACGCAAGTGCAATGCTCTGCATGCACGATTTCCAATAAAACAAAGCGGCTTGCTATGAAAGCTACCGCAGTGTGCTTGTTTCTTTTTTTGCGTTTGTGCTTCGTACGCATGTGAACACGATTAACGAAAAGAAATGGAGGCGTGTATTGCTGTTTTTATTTTTTTGCTCGAACGTAATGCAACGCATCGGCAAGACAACTTCATGTGTATTGTGGTCTTGGCCTAATGAGGTGTCACGTTAGTTGTGTAACCACGAACATTTACACTCAATCTTTGGACCCATGTGTGCTTGAACGCAGCAACAATCCAGTATATTTTCATCCATAAAGGTATGCACTCAAATCAACTTGATTTGAGTACCGTACTGGTTTTTTTCTAGAATTCCAGTCCATTCAGGCATGGTTGGATTTTGCTATGAGGATTTCTCTGCGTATACCGGTACCGGTATGTTTTCTGGTTTTAGCAGAATTAGAAATAAACTAATACTGAATATGCTATTGCAATAGCTCCATTCCTGATACCTTACCGGCACTGTGTAGTAGTGTACAGAAAAAAATGGTTCTGGTTCAATGCGTCAAAACCTTCCGTCTTAAACACTCAGTTTACAGATTAAGGCCAATCGAACTGAACTAAACTTATCCTAAATAGCCTACGAATACGGTATGCCTCGAGCTACGCATCACTAACGTCCTGGGTTCGCATCCCATTGAAGAAAAATGGGTATATGCTGTACTCGAGACGTCTGCGCTGTTACGGCTTCCTCCACCAATCAGAATGAAAAATCGAGTACGGTACCGGTAAATGTTACGGTACCGTAGTCCAAAACTTCACCCCCCCAGCCGATTTGAAACTGGAGTTTGCATGGGAGGTCGTGGTTCGACCTATGGTTATGCTGTATTATCGGATTTCCTCTCCCGAACGATAAAAATGAAATCCTATACCATCCTAGGCCTAGAATAAAAAACGAAAACATTTAGTCTAACTTGGCTGCAAAACTGAGAAAAAACAACACAAGATCAGAGATCTTTTTTTTTCTTCTTCATAAAAGTGTTCTTTTTTATGTATAAAATCATGCCAAATTAAATCCGACAAGTCCAAGACAACAAAAATAAAATCATAAAAGTAACCATAAATTATATCATACCAACCATCTAAAAAATATTTCCATGTTTGTTGATATTGATATTCAACATTGATAATTCATGAAGATAGTTTCCAGTTATTTTCATTATTCAAGCATAGTCAAGTTTAATTAAGCATGATAAAAAGAAGAATACAATTAAAAAATACAATCTCATATTACACAATATAACAGTGTTGTGGCATATTATTTTCAATGCTTTTTATGTATTAAGAGCTGAATATCATGCACAATGCATAGAAAATGATTAGAGGTTGGCATTTTTTTCAATCACGAACCACTATTCAGCCATTCCTCCTCTACATGGCATCAAATAATTTTTATGATAATAGATTTGACTTAAGTTTCATGTTTAACAAAGATATTCATTACATTGATGAATAGAATTGTGATAGCATAATTAAAAGTTATTGTTTTACAGTGTTACCAGTTCATCTATCATTGATTTTTTCCCTAACACTAAGCTATTCAGTATCATCCATATATGAGCATGTGAAACGAAAAGCACACTTAAAAACATAATCCCATATTACAAAATATAACACTGTTTTGGCATACTATATCCAATGCTTAATTATATATTATAAACACAATATCATGCAAAGTACAGAGAGTTGCAGCTGATTCAAGGTTGGCATATTATTGGTCAACCATTAGCCACACATCAACCATCCTTTTTCCATAGGTACGGTAAATCTTTTTGAGTTTTGTAATTAACCAATATACTAATAACATTACTGAGCAAGATTGTGATAGCCTAGTTAAACAGTAAAGGTTACTGCTTAACAATGTCACCAACTTATCTAACGTTGTTTTAAAATATATATTAATATTTTTTTCTTACTGCAACACCAAGCTTTTTCATATCATTCACACACGAGCAAGGAAAACTAGAAATACAATTAACAACATAATTTCATATTACACAATATAACAGTGTTTTGGCATATTATATTCGATGCTTAACTATGTATTATAAACAAAATAACTTCTTAAGTTAACAAATAGCATTAATGAGCAGGATCGTGATAGCATAGTTAAAAGTTACTGTTTTACAATGTCGCCAACTTATCTAGCAGTGTTTCAATTTTTTTTGTCTACTGTGACACTGAGGTTTTTTATATCATTCATATAACTTATGTAATTGCTGCTTTTAGTTTGCACTTGAATAAAGTTCTTAAAATGGATTGTCTACCTCCATTAAACACAATGCTGCTTCTAAATTCCCATATTGCACCTTTTGCACATGCAATTATTAAATTTATAGATGGTGCTGTGCCTTGCTGAAATATTATAGTTTTATACCTAATTGTATCTATCATTTTCAAGTGTAACATCACACCACTGCTAGAATTTTTTAACAAACACACATTCTAAAAATACATGCTTACATGTTTCAACAGTGTCTAGATGGCAAAAATAACAGTTCCCAATTTCACTATCCACCCAGGGCCTAACTTTATCTCCTGTGTTTAATGCCGAACGCGCTATTTTCTATTGCAATACTTGAAGATCAGAGATCAGAGTTGTGTAATGGCGGCAAAACCAACCAAGCGTAGCGAAAGAAGATCACAAATGTGTTGGGCACAATATAAAATTTCTGCTTGCATATTAAGTTGCTATTTTTTACATCATTTTATTTTCAAAAACACCACCGCTCGAATTGTCTAAACTTGACAAACCCACTGATCTAAAAAGAAAAAAAATGTTATTTTAGCTCACTGGCGCCACAGCCAATGAAGTGGTTGCTAATGTACACAATTCTTATAAAATTGATATTTTTGTCAAAAATTGACATTTGGAGCCAAAGCGAAAGGATTTGAGTTAGACAGCCAGATCTGCTAACGGAGACCGAAAGGCATAGGATATGCGATAGCAAGGTCCAGTTTTGTTAGGTTATAAGTTAACGTTTCGGAGGGGAGATAAAGTTCCAAAGTCTGGTGTGAAACATGACACCGATGCGTAAACAACGAACAACGGTTTTGTATGTTTTATATTGCTTTGACAATTGTCAGATTGATGCAACTATTTTATTGTAAGCTAGTATGTACATTATTAGTATTTAATATTGATTTCATTAGGTTAAAGAATGGAGAAAATGAATAGGAGTAAAACCACTGGTACCAAGCAAAATAGGTGAGATTTTTTTTCAAAATTATGTCGTCAACTTAATCGTATTTTCTATACTGTATATATTTTCTCTTCCTTATTGGTATTTCTCCTATTTTATCGAAAAAGGCTTAAATTAAGCTCCACATTATCTAGCCTAAATTCAGAAATGCGTGTTGTGTTAAGTCTAAAATATTATACTATGCTAAAAGGACAACATTTTTGTGTGTCTTTGCCGCTTCATTTATGATGTTGAAATCGCTATGGTCGGAGATATTTTTGCACTTTACTCTTGAAATATGCTATTGCCACTTAAATAATAAATATTTTTTTCTCAAACATTCTTGCTTGAAGTTTTTTTTTTTTTGGACAATAACTATATTAATTTTTGCTAATGACAGAGAACTTGTTCCTGCTGATGAAAAGAGCAAGTCCTCAACATCATCATCCAAGAATGTTGCAAGATTTCGACCTGGAAGAGGTGGATTCGGAGGAGTCAAACTGAAAGCACCTAATTCTGGTAAAAATTAGGCATTAAATTTACAATGGAATTTGAGCAATGTAGTACCGTTATTTGAATTGAAGGAAAAATGCTTCAGTTTTAGTTTTTGGCCAAAGGCCAGGCTGATCCCAACCCATCAGTGGCACAGGCTTGGCAAAATATTTTTTTTGACTTGGATGAATTTCACCCATGGGTCTCCATAGATTTGTGGTATGTCATTCTTCAGATTAAATGAATAAAATTAATGTTGTAAGCTTATAAATCATTAGTTTTTTTTTTTATTAAAGTATAAGTTCTATATCTATGTAGATTAACTCTTTTCTTAATTTTATGTTTAATGTTTAGCTCTGGGTAAAACATCGAACATTATCATCGAAAATTTAAAAAAAAATTGATTACCTTGTGCAATAAGAGTATTAGACTGATAGTTGGGGCATAGCCCTAAGTCATTTTTTATAGTTACTAGTACACTGTACAGTAATCGACACTGGAGGTGCAGGCTTTTGAATTGCTCCAATGTATTTCCTGCCTGTTGTGAGAGTCTGGTTAAAGAAAACAAAGAGTTGGTGGGGGGTTTTACTATTCCAGAGAACAGAGTACCACTCGCATCATTTTATTATAGCAGTCCAAGTCTTTCTTGTTATGTTTATTACTTAAAGTGAAGTAGAGTGGCAGAATGAGAGTTACTCTGCTACTCATACATCCGAAAAAAATGAGTTTCACCAAAAGTAAATTTAGCAAATAGGCAAGATTTCGTGGTATATCCGTGGCTAGAAGAATTAGAGGTCTTTTTTCAGTGTCTGGTATTATTCAAACTGTATAAAAAGGTTCAAAATCATTATTACTGCTTTGAAATAGCAGTGTTGATAATTTTGAAGCATTTTGTCTATCAGAAGAAAATCATATAAACAGTTCGGCCACCCGAAGAAAACCAAGTTTCTGTCACATTGGAGTGGCGGTTCGAAGTAGCTCTGTGCAATACAAGTGGTGGTTAGCTGCTTCCAGCTT
Organism: Styela plicata; assembly: GCA_963675895.2. Classification (NCBI taxonomy): domain Eukaryota; kingdom Metazoa; phylum Chordata; class Ascidiacea; order Stolidobranchia; family Styelidae; genus Styela; species Styela plicata. The sequence goes on from OZ023140.1 coordinate 21,140,650, forward strand.
TCTATGTTGATGTAAGCATTGGAAAAAAGTTAACTTCTAAGCCGGCGGAAGTGTATTAAATTATTTTCCTTCTTTCACAGAACAAATATCTTTGTTATGTTCTCTAGGTATTCGTTATACTGCAAGGCCAATTGTTCCCGCAGAAAAAGCAGAGTTGATATCAGTAGCAAAAGCGATGCACAGAGAAAAATTTGGAAAACGTGTTCAAGAAACATTCAGTCCTGAGGTGGCTGCAGCAAAACGAGCTGTGGAAACAGGTACTGGTACGATTTTATTTGAGGCCTAATTGGAATATTCATATCAGTATACCGTATAACAATCAAAATACTCATTAATACGCTGTTCACTTTATTAGTGTACCAATAGGCATGTGTATGCATTGGCTCATATCTTCAATTATTGGCCGATATATATACATATATATATATATATATATATATATTAGCGTATTACATATTATGAATTTAAAATATTTATTTTGTTATGCAATAGAGCACAGCGGAATACTAGATGATGATGCCATGGCTCACATTGGTGGTTTTTTAATGGTCAGGATTAGACAAATTTTTAGCTCATATTTCTGTTTTGTTATTTTGTCATTATTTTTCTGAAATCCTGCATGCTTCCATTTTATTTTGAAACACAATATCATCACTGAATATTTAGAATATAAGAGCACATGCTTGACAAAACAGCTTTTCTTAACTGCGCATATGTTATGAATTTGATTTTCTTGCTAGTACTTTGTCACTTGCTGAAATATACTTGTTAATTTAACATATCACAGGTAATTATATTGGATGGAGATGCCCAGAATTTACATGGGATTGTATGAGAGTGGGTGAAGAATCTAGATGTTTTTGTGGCCATCCCTTGAATCAACATAGATATTTCAATGGTAAAAGATTAAGTCCACTTTTTACAATCTTTTTGTGTCATTTTTTTCTAAAAGTTTAGTAAGATTGAATTCCTTCTGAGATTATATACTGAAGCTGTCTTGTCTGATTGAATTTTGAAAACCCAACTTTTTTATGCCCTGTAGATATGGGCTTTAGAATAGTCCGGATGTCATTCCCGTATGTCGAAAGAGGCGACTAAAAGGATGCGAAGAGTGGTAGATGGTTTTACCATCTCTCAGGGCAGATACCACTCGCTGGACTTTAACATAACGGTTCAAATCCATTTGGGATGTTTTCCGTTTAGAGTGCAGTTGATGGTACTACATCTTTAGTAGCTCTTTGCTATTGAATGGACGTTGGTTGGTTCCCTTTGGAAGCTGCTTCCGGCCTTGTTTGGAGTGATTTTCAATAAAACAAAAAAGAATTTTTCATTTGCACTTGCAAAAGTCTATATTTATCGCTATTTATCTAGCATTTTGACCATTGAACTGAAATAAGCATCATATTAGATGCTTTTTGGGATTTTGAATCATCTATGATGAAACAAAGATAGGGATTGATATTTAAAGCAGACTGGCAGAAAGCCTGCTTCTCTGCTACTCAGACATCTAAAGAAAATGGGATTAGTCAGAAGAAAATTTAACAAATGGACAATAATTCATGATATATGTATATCTTTATAGGATAAAAATGTCTATTTTGAGTGTCCGGCAGCGAACAAACTGTAGGAAAGGTTCAAAATCATCCATACAGTTATGGAATAGCAGTGTTGATGTTTTTGAAGCTTTATTGTTCATCCAAAAAAAAAATGATAGGAGCATTTCTGACACCCGAAGAAAATACTAGATTCTGTCACGCTTATCAGTGTGCTCTATCTGTCACTCTGATATTGGAATATAAATTATGCAGACCTGTGCTAGGTAGTATCATTACTTGTAATAAATTAAACACTCGACACAATTAGCAATCAGACAATCAGTTGTCCACTACTTTGCTACTCAGCCACATATAGAAATTTGTTTCCATAAAAAGAAAATTTTACAAAAGGCTGTAAACACTTCTATGAAATAGCAGTATAGATTTTTTTATTGCTTTTTGATATATCTGAAAAATATCATACCAACTTTCAGATAGCCATACTAATGAGATTTTTCGACATAGCAAAGATTCATTCAATTTATCTTTCTGATGTCTGGATTTTGAATTATCTTGTTGTATAGTTATAGCTAAATTCTATCGTAATAGGTTCAGAGAACATTTGTTGATGTAATTTTCATTATTCTAGGTACAAAGTGTCAAGTATCATGTGCTATCCATGATTGTCGTTGTAGAAGTTTTGAGTTTGTTCCATCCCGACCTGAAGATGTGGGTGAATTTTGGCTCAAGAAAAGACCTGGGTATGATTCTAGTACATGGACAGCAAAATGCCGGTAAGAAAAAATTGTTGCACAAGATATCTTCTTTGGCATACGATGCCAGATTCAGGGGATATAGAAGGAATTTGTTTAAATTTGATTGACATTCATTCACAGGATTCCATGATCTTTAACGCTGGTCTTGACGCCTTGGGGTTTTTTAAGCTCTGTCGAGTACAAAATTGCATTTGTGTTCATGAATCTGAGAGTGTTCATGCCTGAGCGATTTGAATTTCCGTTCATGGCTTGATAGAAATAAGAGAAATGATTCAGATAATTTATTATAAGACTTTATCTGAATTTATTCTGACGTATCTAATCTCACAAAAGACTAATTTTTGTAGCAACAAACTCGAACAAAGTAGCATAGCGGTAGTTATTATGACAACAATCCCGTTTGAAATTGAAAGTCTCAAATTGTGATGACTGATTAATTGTAATAACTATGATTGTTAAATTTCAATATGAGTTTTCTTTTGCTGAAACAGAGTTACATTATATCAATCATCCATCCTATGATTTGGTCACAGACTAGCAGAATGACAGCTACTCCACTATTCAGACACCCGAAGAAAAAAGGTTTCACCAGAAGAAAATTTAGCATGTGGGCAGTATTCAATGTTATATCTTTAGGTACAAGATTTAAATGCCCCTTCATGAGTGTCTGGTAGCATCAAAACTGTAGAAAGACTCAAAATCATCAATACTGCTATGAAATAGCAGTGTTGATAGTTTCGAGGCTTTTCCATCTATCCAGAAAAAAATGACATGATTATTTCGGACTCTTGAAGAAAAACAAGAATCTGTCACCTGTTAAGTCCAATCACATGATTTGATTCTAATACATGGAATACTTTATTTTTAAAACATTAAAATTGCACAAGCAAAAATGATGGAAAGACAAAAGTTTAGAATATTCAAGATTGATATAGGGTTTGAACCAAGATAAGCTGTTGAGCACGCAAAGAGAAATACATGTGGACATGAAAATTGTTGAATCACTGTTGCTTATTATGGATAAATGTCAGATATACTGTTGAAAGGATTTTTTTATAAAGTCGGAAGAGCTATGTAAATTGTTTTCAGATAGTGACAATACCAACTATGCTACAAAGCAATAATATAAATAGACCATAGTAAATAATAGACCATGATTTTAATAATCATTTTCCATATTCTTGTTTTGATGTCATTTATGAGCTTGTCAAATCATTGAAATCTGCTTCAAAGTAGTAAGTATCAACTGAATGAATTAATAAAGTAGATCTGTCTGGTCGTAGCACTCCTAATCAGAAATTTCATTTTATCAAGCATATGCCACATATGAATCGCGTTGAAGAGCCACGATCCATCTGTAGCATATGCTTGACTAAATTTTTCCAATTGGGCTCTTAATCAAGGTGATTAACATTCTTTGCTAAAGCTTTAGTCTACGTTAATTGGTAAAGAGAAGAAAGGAAAAGACCAATATCTAGGATAGCGAAATTCGGTTACAGTAATAAAGAAGTAGATAAGTAGATTTTTTTATAGCCACTTTTTAGAGTGGATCACTTTTACCAAGGCCATGTATCGGCGGCTACTTATAGGCGGACAGGATTAGAGTTACTATAAAGATATGATCTTCTTTCTCTGTCTTAGCCTACCTAAGTTATGACACCCTGGGTTGAGTGGTGGGCATGGATTAACGAGACGGACTCGCCAGGACTCGAATTCGAGATATATATTCAACATGTTAACCAGCAGGCCATCGCGTCCACAAGATGTCATTACTTTGGTGGTTCCACGTGGGGAGGTAACTTGTAAATAGTTAGGGGTTCCTAGTAGTCAAATTATTTTACTAAGTCACGATGTTATTAGGTTTCACATTTTCTATATCCAGATGCAAACATTCTCACATGGATCATTCACCAATTGGTCTAAGAAAATGTCAAGGTAAAGGTTGCAGGTAAGTTAAATATCATTTTAACAGGAGGCAATAATGAGTTAATTAATATACAAGGTATTGAACACAGTGATATATATCATGATTATGTTGTGACTTGATTTACCTGACAGCCAGTACTTTTACAATCGTCTAGTTGATTGATTCATCTCTAAAAATTGCCTTTTCTAAAACTGGTATATATTGTATGATAAGATAACACCAGAACCTCCATGACAGGATAGAAATTTCTCTCAATCATCTTAAACAATTTCTCATTTGATGTTATGTGCATTTGCATGTCCAGCAATCTCATCGCGTATATTCAAATGCCAACAAAAAAATTCAATTTTCCTGTGTAGACAATTACAGATATGTAACTTATGTTGTACTTTGTTCTCTATGTTCTTTGTATCCTTTTTGTCACTAAGCTTCATATTTTATTGCAATCATCTCTATTCTTAAGTAATATCATTAAGAACATCATATTTCAGATGTCATCAGTTTGAATCTAATTTTCTTTGTGCTGCTTGTGATAGACATTGGGAAGATCATCAAACTTTTTTTGAAACAGAAGATATAAGAGTTGCAAACGGACTTCCCATTGGTATTTTGCCTTTGTGTTCATATTTGTGTTAGAACAATTTTGTTAAAAATGTTTTACCAAGTATATGCCGTGGATCATCTTAAAACATCATATTTTATCAGTCGCACAAGTTGACTAATTAGTTTGACCTGTGGGCAGATAATTCATTAATCTTATAGATGTGTTTAACTGTATACTTGACTCACCACTCACTTCCAGATAAAGTAATTTTCAAATTTAATCACATTACACTATTTTACCTAGTAAAAAATATTTGATAAATTTTCAAACATTTTCATTTTTTTTTCAATATTGCAAATATTTAGTATTTTTCTTCTCGTCAAATGTAGTGAACGAGGCATTTCACTACTTTAGTAAGGTTTTATCATTAAATATAACTTTTTAGCCACATATTTTTATGTTACAATTTTACTATTTCAGGTGACGCATACTTACCATTCGCTGAATTACCCGAATTACGGAATATGGCACTGACAGGAGATGCAAGAAACAATTCATCGTACTCAGCAGTAAAAGCTTCTCAAAGTCCCTTTGCATTGCAACAAAATTTTAATGATCTTTCTCTTCAAACACCATCCCCCACTCACAGTAATAGTGGACGAATTACTAACGAAACTCCTGTTCCCTTCGGTTATCAGCGCCCGAAAGGATCACCTTTTGACTGATATCTACAATTAAAACATATAATGTTATTGTGACACCATGTATTCAAGCATTTTTTTAATAGATTACTGATCATTCTCTTCAAAATAAATTTTGGATTTTTTTACAAATTCGTTGTGCAACAATATCATGATCAAAAAGTTTGACGTCCTTTGTGATTCTGCAGCAGAATCATGAAGTCGGTCAAATTTTGTGAATGGTGACATAAGAAAAGTGGAATTTGACATGTATAATTCATGGTATGGTTGTGCTTCACAATACCGTTTGGTATATGTTACATGATACCAATTGAGAATCATCAATATAGAAATTTTATTATTGTCTGTCAACCAGAAAATGCAGTATGTCACAAAACACAAATTTTTTTCTATAGGTGTTAGGGATACCACCAATTAGAATGCATCATCAGGTGTGATGTCCTAGTGATTATTATGTTGGCATCTCAGGTCGAAGAGTCATTCGGTTGAAGAGAGGTTCGAGTCTGTAAGTTTGGTTCGTTAATCCGTCTCCACCGTTCAACCCAGGGTAGGCTTGACAGTATTGGAAGGATCATATATTTCCTATACTAACTGTCCAGGTCCTTAAGTGGTCACATAGCTTAATTTCATGACTATGAAAGAGGATATGTTCAATAGTTAAATTTAAGGTACGAAATGTTAAGCACCCAAACTTAATATTTAGCTGTTGAGGAGTTTTCCCCTCATTGCATCCCATGTTTTACTTTATATAATTTGTATTTTTATATTTCATTTTTATTGAAATGACCATTGTGGTTTTTGGTTGTTTTAAATGTTCTCATTTACACCTTCTAATACTATTTATTTGCACTGTGTTGTATATTTATATCATATTATATTTTCTTGTTGTCTATTGCACTTGAACTTTGTTGTGGATAAATTTTTTTTTTTTTTAGAGAAATGAAAGACGTGTCCAACATTTCCAAATACCATATTAATGTTATAGCTTTGAATGTTGGGATGGAACGTTTAGATTCAAGATTTAATTTGATTTGTATAGATGTGCGATGAAGATTTCTTTTTTATTGAAATTACCCTAAAGTCTTGAAGCTGTGCCTAAAAGGAACCAACAAAGCAGCAGCTGCACTCTAAGTGGAAAACATCCCAAACGGAACTAAACCACTTTGGGAAAGTGCAGTGAGTGGCATTTGCCCCGTGCAATGGTAAATTCATCTACCGCTACCATATGTGTAATATATCACTGTATATGTTGTGTCTATGAGCCATAAGTTAAATTTTTTGTAAAATAAAATTGCAACATACCTGTAATTTTGTTTCAACCCTGGGATGTATGTACGTATGTTTATTCGTCTCGAAATAAATACATCACTAATATACTATATTAAGAACCACATTATGATAATGAGACAGGCTGTATGTACAAGACCTACTTGGCCTAAGACACAAAGTGCGACGTAAGCCTGCTACCTACTTAAAATTAAAGAGAAATATAAGTGGGAAAAAAAAAAAAAAAACATACATTTTAGGTAAATAACGGTGTATCGTGTGTGCTGTAGAGTGTGATAACAAAAATTTTCGAATGGGCGTGGAAACGCTTGGGTCCCTGGGTTATCTCAGTTTACTGAACATGGTTGATAAAAGTTTGTCAGATTACTTTTTGTTAAGTATGAGTCACTGAATGATCATCTATTAAATTTCTGATTTAGATGTTGGTTCCTTCCATTGCACATATATCAAAATATTTTATAAGTGTAGCCTTGAGAGAATACCGAAACTTTAGAAATCTCTTTAATAACCATATGTGGTTAATGTATAGTGTATAACTATTTGTTTTTCTTCAAAAACATCCCTTTCATCTTCCATGTCTAAGATGAGCCTCGAGAGGAAGATACAGAAACCTTTAAATTATTTATAAAATTTGATAAAATTCACTTTCCTTTGTCATCAGTGTCGCCAATCTCGCCAACTGCAGAAAGTCATGCGCCTTGAAATAAAAGGGCTGCCCGGTTAACTAAATCGTTAAAAGTGTTGGAAATACGCTTGGAGCTATCCATCTCTGATCATCGTGACGCAAGTTCGGATCCGGTGAGGGATGACGAGTATATGCAAGAGTCTGCTGGACCCGTCGCCGATGCACGGTGGTTCGCGTAAGCACTGCTTCCGGCTTCCTCCACCAACCAGGTCCATGTGCAGGGAAAATGAGAAATATGATAAGCCAAGAAAACCTTCACCCAGACTAGGAACAAGTATCTGCACGAGGGGCCATGGTTTGCCATATGATTAAGCTGTATTCTCGGCTTTCCTCTCCCGCAGGATAAAAATGAAATCCTCTTCTAAATCGATCATTCTTTTTTGGGCGAATAGCTAGATTGGGCACAATTACTCCCATACTAAAAAATAAAGTATTCACGTTTTAGCATAGTATTCCACTGGAAAAGCTTGATTCGACATTGATACGTTGATTATATAAAAGCTGATTTGAATGTAATCTGTAATGCATAGGTAGGTCTACAGACAGAAGTGAAAAAATCCCATTACAATGGAAATATATTTGCTACTTCATCGGGAGAAGGGGGGCGAGAAGAACATCAAGAAATATAAATGACTCAACGATGAAGATTTTGAGCTTGCCGTGACTGGACGTAAAGATGATAAATAAATTGTTGAATAAATCGCCCAGTTCACTCAAAAGCGGCTTGGAAGTAGTATCTGCACGCTGCACGCGATGTCGTGTCAAACTGGAACTTTATATGGTTAAGCCGTATTTTTGCACTTCCCCGCAGAATGAAAATGAATTTCTTTCCTATCCTACGTCTTATAGACACTAAAAGTCGCTGCCGAGTAACCAATTAATTCAAATTTGATTGTCATTATAAAATGAAATTTACGCCACTGAAAAAATGCAATTTTCCATGTGAGAAACAACCCTGAAATTTTTAGGTCGATTGATTTCCCAAAACACAGAGAACTTTGAAAATACCCATACTTCAATTATAGTAGACTAGGGTTGATTTATAATACCCAATCCCTAATATAACCCGCAATAGCTCGATACTGAAGTAACACAGGATCCATAAAAGAATTTAGTCCGAATTGAAATCTAAGTAAAATAAAATTTCCGACTGAGATGTAAAGTATGAGCTTTGCCTAGGGTGATGTAGGCTGATTTGTAATAATGGCATATTACAGAAAATAGCATTCCCCATTGTGGTAATGCAATTACTGTAGTCTTCATTCGTATTGTGAATCGCTGCTAGATTTCCACACCAACCAAAAAATAACCATGAAGAGCTACGCTGTACAAAAGTGCAGTAAATTTACCTTTCATTTGCAGTACTTATATATTTTCAAAATCGCATGTTGCTGATTATTTATAAGTATGGACTGTTGATGGTTAGTGGCGATTTATATAAATAGCCAGTTGGGCAAAAAAGTACTTTTTATAATTTTATTTCAATATCACCGTACTGTCAAAAGGCGCCGATTTTTGCTACAGTTTATGTAATATATTCATCTACCCTTTTTTAGCCTATAATTGGATTCGAACGAATTTAAGCTATTGATTACAGTAACCCAGCTGAAATTGCTCAGCTGTGTATTTCAGAAAGAAATTTAATTTTCCGTTTCAAAATTATGCCCACGTTATGACCTTCTATGGGCCAGCAGCTAATTAATTTGACTAAATTATACAGCCAGTTAAGCAGACGGACAGCTGGCCACACCACTTCGTAAATACAGCTTCAAAACTAAAGACTCGAGGACCGTGGAGCGTTTTCATGTCGCAAGGTGCAAAAATCAGAAGCAAATTTGATTAGGAAGCGATTCGCGCCTGATTACTTCAAGAGTCGTCAAAAGTGGCCTCTCATGAACGAGTCTGGCGCAGATTGCGGTTGTTGATTCAGCATTGTTTCGAGCTCTAGCGAGGCGGCTTTAACATTTCTTTTTGTTACTGTATAGATTTCATTATCCAGCTTTGGTGATGGCGACAATGTTTCTGCTCATTACCAAATCAAAAAATGTTTGTCCCAACATGTTTTATTAAGTATGAGCCATTGATTGATCGCGCCGATGAGGCGCGGTTTAGCTGTGGCTTATGCTTGGCGGATTATAATAAAAGGATTGGATATTGTATTTCATTGGTGGTTTTGGTGACCATTAAATCATTACGTAACCGTGTATCTCCCACATACAAATGCGCCTGGAGTCCACTAGTCAAGGTTACATGATCAATTGAACCATTTGGAGATAACGACTTGCTGGGAGTTATATTATTTCATTCTAATACAATATAATTAAAAGTATCGAAAAGCGCGGAATATGTCACTATAGTGTTGGAAGTCGTTATATCCCTAGTAATCGATGGGAAAACTGCTTATTAGTAGTTTACAAGACTAACGCAGTGTTAGGTTGCGTCCCCGGCGAATTTCGACGCCAACTGTAGTCGCCTATTTGCAGTAAATTCTCACAGGCCGCGTGAGAACTAGGTTTGGATTTGTTGACGAGCTAGTTTCACCTGTCGTTTGCCGCAACTTTCCCGCCAATTTGATCGAAATCCCGTGGGTAAAGCGTCATCAACCTCACATTATGACGCAACAATAAAAACTTCGTAATAATGTCCAGCACACCGATTTATGTTGTTGAAAACATTTCGGCCACCTTTGGGATTTGAAATGAAAGTTACACGATATTCATTAGCGCTATATATGTCAATCGAATGGAGTAACATTTAATATCGTATTAGAACAAGAAGATTATATTTTTAATAAAATATTTACCGCCAAAAAATCGGTTTTTTCCAGTTGCGCAAGTCGAAAGAAATGACTATTCTGGAAATGTCCGAGGGTCTTCTTCCAGCTTCCATTGTCCCGAACCAAACCTGGACTAAACTCGATTAATTAAGAATTTTACTCTTGTTAGGCATGAGTCACTGTGAAAACGCGCCGTAAATCAGCGACATGCTTAACACAGCATATTGCCACATAATTTTTACTGGAAAAGAGGAGCTCGTTGATAACGAAATTCCTCCTTGACCCACGTTTGTTCGAATAAAAGTTGTCAAAACTGCGGGAATATGAATAAAATTTCAGGGTGGGATGTGGTCAGGGAGTAATATTGTCCCGAAGGCGATGAAATCAAACAAAAATTCCGTTCCCATCATATTTCATAACTCTCCTGCTGATACATCTTATATCATATAACAAGAGGTTTTCATCAGCCGATAATTATGTCACAACATGTGACCTGTCTCGTGATGTAAAGAAATGCCGATTATGCGATAAAATATCATCATTTATCAGGAATTATCAATGGTCATCTACGATCTATTTCTAGATACATTGAGCAACAAATATTGCACCGAAAACACGTAAAAACAATATAAGCAGAAACATTTCAAAAATGAAAATACGAAATTGGACATTCCTATCAGAGGAAACAGAAACACTGAGTGTAAATGGCGCATCCCGTGAGTTTTTGTTCGCCAAATTCTGAATTATGGGCTGAGATACTATAAATTATGAGCACCTGAAAATCTGTATTTTTACTGTAGGGTGTAAAAGCTTTTTTGTATTCAATATTATAATCATTCTGGCGTGCCAAGGTACATTTAGGCTTAGCACTCATCATTTTTTATCAAAAATATATATATATATGAGCATGAGCACCAGATGCACACACATCGATGGCACGCGATTCATCAGTGGTTCGAGCTTAACGAAAACGCATACACAAAAATTACTGCTACCAATGCATCATTTCATGCCAATGTAAAAGTGGTCAGTTTTGACGATTTGTCTGAGCATAGATTTTTTTTGGAATATATTTTTCAGACAGGGATTTTTCAGACAGAGCAGGGAGGGGCAAGCCGAATCAATTAGAATTCGAATCTGATTCGAATATTTTTTTAAATTGGATCGAATCGCTAATTCCATGTAAATAAAATTTTTCTTCTCATTTTATGTATTAAAAATTGTCTCCATTGAAAAATCAAGAAATTTATAGTTTGTCTATTTTTAACCACACTCCACGTCTATGAGAAACAATTTTCATACTTTAACAATAAAATATAATCGATTTTTGGCAAACTTGACCAAAATCAATTGGATTTTCCCCTTAAAAATGAAAATTCTAGTTTTTGTTCTTACGAACGATTCACTATTGATTCGAATAAACTGTGCTACGAATCAATTCGAATCTCCGAAACTAATTACCTAGCCCTAGTCACGAGGCAATGCTAATCTCATTAGAATTTTGAATTACCGCAGCTATACGCATGCGTCTCAGATAGACCGCGCCTGGTCAGCGCGATTCATCAGTGACGCATACTTATTAGAACATGTTGTGACTATGATTTTCACACTGGGAAGATCCAGTCAACAACCTTTTGATGGTTTCTGGTTCACGTCTTGAGCGATTTTTTATTTGTTGATCAAGTACATACAGGTTTGGGAACTTCCAATTGATTACAGTACATATATTCGAATCAAGATGAAAATTACTGAACGACCCAAAAATCATGATACTACTGAATGAATGGGGAGAATGATATAATCACACATTTCGATATAACTGGCAATAAAAGACCGTTTTAATGCGCTGAATATGGTTTTCAAATTAATTTTCCCTAAAGGTTTTCCGACGATTCCCAAAGAACACGGCAATATTTCCAAAACTATTTCTGAGAATGTTTATTTCGAAATTCCGATTTGTGATTCAATTGAAATATTAATGATACAATCTATATCTCTTCTCTGTAAATTGGTCAAATATATATTTGATTTCTGAATATATTTATTTATTCATGTTGATCAGTACTATCTCGCGTTTTGAGTAGTACTTATTTTTACCAATAAAATATTTAAGTGATCGTATTAAACTTTTTTTGCATAAACTTTAAATCGGAGTATTTTCGAAAAGATTGGGATTCGGTGTCAAATGGTACAGAATATATTTGGCTCAAAACACAACCATACCTATAACGGCATAAAATCTTGCCTTGTTTTTATCTAATATTTCGACTATTTTTCCATCTAAGGATTTCGAAGTGGTTTTAGAATCAACATCTCCCGAACACGGAAGGGGAATGCATTATCACAATAGCGAGAATGACTATGCGAAATTCCTTCCAAATTTTCGTGCGATTCTGAACTTTTGTTTAGAGATGTACCGTTACCAATTTTTGCCGATACCGATACTGCAAAAGAGGCCGATACCGGTGCCACCGATACCCAAAATTACCAATACCGATACCGATATACATCACAAATGCCTTCAAATATGCTCAAAGTACATTCCTTAAAGTTAATTCCAGTTAAATTCTCTGTAAAAGAACTAATAGCAAAGAAACACACCCATAATGGATGAAATGTACTTGCAGCAACAACACAAGAAATTGCAGAACAAAGAATATTGAAGAACTTCTTCATACAAAATGAAATATTTAAAAACAACATCCAAAATTAACTTCAGCATTAAGAGACCCAATGAAGAACAAGATTTAATCAAATTAGTTTCTGACGAAATATAAATTCTTGATTAGGAAAAATTTGCCCAATCGCAAAAACGAGTATATATTGGATTTTTTTTAAGTATGTTTGCGAAAATCTCTAGTCTATAGTCAAAAGGCCAAATTGCCTAAATCAATCCCAACCTTGAATCTGAGCTATGTATCCCAGGCGTGGTAATAACTTTTTTTAAGTAAATAAAACAAATTAATGACCCGAATGTCGTAAGAAAGGAGCATAAGTTTAACAATCAATCCCCAAGTACGCTACTGATCCACTTCATTACATAATTATTGATATGTCGAGGACTGTACTGAGCCGACTGATGCTTTCTTTTTTGTAGCAACTTATTGTCATTCAAGTGACCGTTAGTTGGATCTTTTAGGAACTGATTCAGGTCTCGGTTAGAGCGAATTCTCCAAAATTTCAAACATTTAAAAAGTATCAATGGTATCGGCTATTTTGTTGCCGATACCGATACTCCCAAAATAGCCGATGCTCGCTGATACCGATATATCGGTACATTCCTACTTTTGATCTTTTTGTAATGATCTCAGGGGGAAAATGCACGCTCTTAACAGACCCTAATGGGTATGCCTGTAAGTACGGGTTTTAGAATAGTCGTAACGTATTTCCTGCGAGTCGTAAGAGGCGACTAAAAGGAAGCAAAGAGGTGGTAGATGGTTCTACCATCGCACAGGGCAGATAACACTCACTGCATTTTACCATGGTGGTTCAGTTTCGTTTGGGATGTTTTCCGCTTGGAGTGCAGTTGCTGCTACTACATCTTTTAGTAGCTCTTTTCTATTAAGTGGCCGTTAGTTGGTTCCTTTTAGGCACTGCTTCCGGCCTTGCTTAAAGTGAATTTCAATAATAAAAAAATCTTTGTTGAATCTTTCAAACTCGACTGTGACATTTTTACAAAACAATTTATTTTATATAAAAATGTTCTTTGTCATTTGCCTGATTCTATTTCACTGGTTCTTCATCAATACACCTTACTATTCATAACATAATAACAATTGGAATATAATTATTTTTATAACAATATTGATATTATATATTGCACAAAATATGCACAATACAATCTGAATCTATGAGGTATTTTTCATAAATATACTGAATATATAATGTATACATTATATCACTTTAAATTTGTTCTCAAAATAAATAAGAACAAAACCATAACATTACTGTTTCAGCACAGAGGATTAAATTCACAAAATATAAAATATCAAAATATCTTATCATTGTTTTGTAACACTTTTGTATATTATGTATATGCCTAAACGCATCCTCAAAAACATAATTTAATCGTTTTTCTTTGATGAAATTCTATATTTTAAGATTTATACAAACACCTCAAGCCATTCATGAAAAACGCTTTTGAAATTCCTATTTTCCATTTATACAAGGCCTTCGAAAAAATACTTTTAATTTTGAACGTGTCCAAAAGCGAGCTTTGTTGTGAAATATTGCAAATAAGTAAACAAACTTGTCTAAAATAGGCGTGATTGAACACCCATTTACCTGCAAGTTAACCCTTTTTCCCCCTATGAAACATTGATTAAAGGTGCTCTTACCGATTGGTACTTAGTAGGTTAACAAACCATAGACCAATATCTATCGGCTTGTCTGTGACCTGGTTGTCCACTGGCGCCATGGAGTCTGTGATGACTACCACTAATTTCACCCGTAGCTAAAAATTGAAGTAACTATTCGAAGACGTTTATCATACATGGCCAAGTAAGATACATAGATAAACCTCGCTTTTTAAGCGAGGTTCTTCGATGTATCAAACTAGGTCGTGGTTTAAAAGATTTTTTTCCGGGTTTTGATAACCTTGAAAATACTTTTCAATCTGAACGGCGTCACATATAGATGACAGACAAGATAATTCGGCGTGATATTTTCCGCTTTATTTTTTTTTGTTGATTTTATGTAAGAATTGGGCAATATCAAACCAGAATTATATATGGCCAAAATTAACTTTACAAGCTTTTTAAAAAGCAGGTATTGAATAATATATTCAAAACTGTTTTAATATAAATTTTTTAAAAAACTAGTAGTTGACGTGCTGAAAAAATCGACTATTCCGATGTTAAAAATGCCCTAAAAAGTTAAATCGATTATATAATATTTCGTCAATTAAGTTATGCGATAAAATATATTTTTATTATTCATTTTTTACATATAGTTCAGAAAATTTTGACTACTGCTATTTTTATTTTTATTTACAAACGTTTTATCGAAGTATGTAGTATCGGGTACTAAATTAGCGCTGGAGCTATGGTTGGGGTAAAACCGAATCCTTTGGAATACGAATCTGATTGAATACTTTTTTCGAATTGGATCGAACCACTAATTTCATAAAAATAACAAATATTTCATTTTTACTATAACTATTATTGTGTCCATTATGATATTATTTATAGATATAGTTACGATTTATAAGTATTAGCATATACTCAGATTTACTGGTGTATTTTCATTTGCACTCCATGTCCAAAAGCGAGTATTTTCATTTTTAACATCATAATACATTTGACTTTAGTCAGATTTAACCAAAATCGATTGCATTTTGTCGTTAAAAATGAAAAATTCTACTTTATTTAGCAAGTTTTTGTTCCTATAACCAATTCACGATTGATTCGAATAGTCTGCAATTCGAATCGATTCGCAGCACCGAATCGAATTGCTCAGCCCTAGTTATGGTAATTCTATTTGAGAATACCTGGTTTAGATGACATATCTAGTTTACCGGGCTGATTGCAAAGTACTTCACTGAGTTTGTTTTCGAAAGTTTAACCCGGTAAATTAACTAGGGAAATAAAGTAAGTTTTCCCCCTTTATAACTAGGTAATATGTCTATGGTTTAAAAATAAGTCCATATATAAATTAATGTATACGGATACTCTTACAAAATATTATTTTAAGATAGATCATTATGCAATTATAAACTTCAAACCTGTTGAAAATAAAAATGTCAAATTCGGTTAAGAGTTGGATTAACTCCAAGTCCGAAAAGTGTTATTGGGATCCTCCCAATCAGGAATTTTGTTTTGCCAATCATGAGCCACGTATGAACCATGCCTAAGCAAAATAATCCATCACTGACTCATGGTAGATTAGAATATTCTGACTAAATTACGAATATTTATTCTTTGTTTGTGCAAAAAGCGGAATGCCATCAATCAATCGAGTCTGTCGTTTAAGAGATGGTAGACAATTTCATAGCTCTTCAAGGCAGATACGATCACCTACATTCTTATGTATGGAGTGATTTTGGCGTAGGGTGTAGTTGCTGGATTTATATTTTTTGCTGTCCTTCGTCATTTAAGTTGTCCTTAGTTAGATTTCCTTCAGGCCTTTCTTTTAATTTAAACAAGTCCCAAAGTTTATGAAGATTTAATGACTTCAGGCACGGACCTCTTTTGTATCTGTTCTATGTTGCAAAATTGCAACGGTCAAGCACCGAACCATCGACCTCCCAGACAATACGATCGCGCTTAACCGACTGAGATACCGAGGCGGTAACTCTTCAGGGGTTGTACTCAAAAGAGCAAGTAATGGATAGTTGAAGTTAAATAAAAAAGAATCAAGTATGCGTCACTGACGGATCGCGATGCCACTCATAGACGGACAGGGTTAGAAATGCTGGTAAGGTATGATCTTTTCCTGTTTGGCTTAGCCTACCCTGGGTTATGGATTAACGAGCTGTACTCGTCAGGATTCGAATCCGAGTCTTCAACATGCGATGCCAACCAAATAATTATTCAATTATTCCCACTTTATTACAGTGAGGCCTTGTCACCAATGCTTCGAGCGCTAAAGCTGGGGTGACGGCATTCTGGAATATTCGCAATGGGTCTTTAATAAATGTTTGGGCTAAAATTTCTATGCTCATGCGCAAGAAAATCAGTAAACGGCCAAGAAAAAACTCAATTACCGACTTGAAACTAGCATTTGTGCGAGAGATCGTTATTCTCGGCTCTTTCCGGAATGATGAAAATCCCATTTTGTGTCAAAGAACTTTTAAATGGTCTAGAAGCGTACTATAGGCTACGCTCTCAACACCTTCCCTTTTTCATTCTAATCGAAGAGATTTCATAAAACATAATCATTTCAATGGTCGATTGGGAAAATATATTTTAGCAAATATAAGAATATTTTGATGAAGCAATTTTATGATAAATAATGATAATAACAAAAATAGCAAAAGCACTTGATGAAAAATGATATATTGTAAAACAGAAAGATGAAAATAATTATAAATGATAATACAGTAGATTGAGCGAGCGCAACATATTTAGGTTCGACTAGGGAATTTGGTCCTCTTTTTAAATTTTTTGGGAAATAGGAGATTTATTTTAATTATATTTTAATCTGTTTTTGTTTTATATTGTTTGATAATGTGATAGTGATACGTCATTCTGCCCAGGTGACGCCCACACGCGATAAACCAAAGTGCAATTTCACGACAGATAGGATTAGTTCTTCCGATTGAACTATTGAAAGTTACTATGGATGAATGACGATAAATTGTCGAAAAGAAATTAGGAATTAGGAAGCATCAAAGGCCAAGCCTTAATTTTTTTGAATGAGACAATGTACAAACAGGATGACTAGTAATTATCAATTTTCGGGGTTAAATAAATCATAAAAAGTGTTTTGTAGAACTGATATAATTTCCAAATATCTCAATACTTCTTATCGAATTGTAGTTCAGGTTCAAATTCAATGAAACTGCTTCCAACTTTTTTCGCGTTTTTTTGCGTTTTTTGTATTATTGTACGAAACTTTCCAATTGCTAAATTTACAATTTTCAGTCACGATTAGTTTTTGGTTTTGTGGTGTGAGACCGCGGTGCGGGAAATTTGTGTCTCTTTGTAGTAGATAACATAGAAAAAAGCTTCCTTTGGTCGAAAATTGATGACTTCGTCGTGTGATGATTTGCTGATGACGGTTATGAGTATTCGGAATGTTGTTTTCGATACAGGAATGTGTCAATTGGATGCGAATAACGACTTTTGGTCGGTTGTTCTCTTCGAGACTTCAACGCCAGCGTCGAGGCACGATATGAAGCACCTGGATAGAATAAATTAAAACACGTTGAAAATCTTGTTAACATGGTCTAAAATATCATTCAGGGTGGACCTTTTGCGGGGTTGGAATGACAAAGTCAGTGATACATAGGTCCATATTTAATTTTAGAAAACGTTAACGGCATATGGACGTTACTGGTCCCGGTAAGTTATACCGATGTCTAAGGAGGCAATGGTACCGGTATTCCACATTACACAAGGGTAACCGAATCTTTATATAAAAGTGGCAATGAATAGGATGCTGGTGCGATCTATCAGTTACGGTAATCATACTAGACAAGCCTTGTTTGAAGCATTTTTCCGTAAGGGGCGATATCTCAACATTGCGCAGGTTTTTATTTCCCCAATGCTAAATCGTATTTTGTTAACATTGACGCACTGAACTCTCAGTACTCCATTTTGAAAACCCTTTCTGATTATTTTGAGGCAATTTTATGAAGTTTCCATGAAATTTCGCAATAGGCGACGAGTCCTTACTAACTACTGGGAATATGCAAATATATAGTAGAATATATAAACTTACCGCTATGGCTTTTTGTTGAACTTCAATATTGCACGAATTGAGACAACTCCTTTGTGTTAACAAACAGGTGCTGATAACGGATGGTGACAATTTGCTGCTTGCAATTGTGGCTTCGTTATATGATTACTTGTTGACGAAATTAAATTCTCTTGGTCATCGATTGATTCGTTGGAAAAAGAACTTTCGCTGGATGTATTCCCTTCTCCTGGCGAATCAGAGCGATCATATTCCGTGTAATTCTGTTGGAGCACCGAGCTTAAGTCGTATATATAATGTATAGCATGTTGCATAATTTCCAAATCTGTGATCTTCTCGTTCTGTATACCGGCTATAGTCGGTACTACCGACTTCAGTTTTTCGATCAAATGTGATACGCCGGATTCATCTTCTTCATTCCGCCGAGATATTGTAACTGATTTTGCGGCCAATTTATGCAAAACTTCTGTTGTCGATCTAACATGACAAGAAACGGCAGTGTTTGGTTTTGGAGATTGAGCCTTTACCATTTTGATAGATATATCGAAATAGATATTTGAAAATATCGATACACGATTTGATTAGTGCGCACAGCAGAGTTAATCAACAATCTGAAAGTGATGATTTAACCAATTTGATGAAGTTATTATATATTGCTCCAATGGATCTAGCGTTTTTCTTGAACCTGCTCACTCTGTTCAAACAATTTGATGACAAATCTCGTATCACTCTTTTTCTCTCATTCTCATCTCGTTTCTTTTATTATCACACCGCGGGAGCAATCATAACATGGATCGTATTGTTTCACTGGCGACAGACAGGCGCCCATGTGCAGCTGGGCGAACAATAGAGATACAAAAAGATAAAGAGTGATTGTGTGTGAGAGAGAGTGATAATATAATAATCGTATTTAGATACGGAAAGTCCGATACTGTAGTAAACTTGCGGCCAATGTCGGTACGTCGTTTTCTATAGCAATCACAAATTTATCGGCCGAACAAATTTTGTTGAGTATGGGTCACTGATGGATCGCGCTGCCAAGGCGCGGTCCATCAGTGGCTCATGCTTGACAAAATAAAATTTGTTGATTGTAAGTAAAAAGCAAACCATATCCAGTCGATCGTGGGCAATAGATATAAATTTGTCCGATACATGTTTTGTTAAGCATGAGATACTAATGGGTCGCGCAATTGTGGTGCGGACCATTAGTGGTTCATGCTTAAGAAAAGTTATTGTACATTTTTTTATAACTTCACTCACCACACGGCGCTATTGGTTCGCTTTCAAAACATTTTTTAAAATAATGAAACGTTTTAATCGATTAGTTACAAATAGCATATAATTTAAAGGTTTTAAATTACATATAAACATATATAGAAGCGCGGTTTAAAATATTTCGGATAATATAAAAATTGCAACAAATACCAGAGAAACGTAGAGCCTATAGTTATATTAGTAAGCTCACATTTGTTACACAAATTTGTGAAAAAACAAAGCCAGATTTTATCTGCAATGAAAATACAATACGGCTAGAATTCTCGAAATCCTAAATTTCACTTTTTCAGGTCATGTGTTTTTGTTCCTTTGGGTCATAATTGCATAATTTTAATAATTCACCAAAATGTTTTCTTGTTCCGTGGGTAGGATTATTTTCGGATTTTAAGAAATTAATTTTTGCCTTAGCTCTTTCCCTTTTCAAAAATCAAATATTAGATTCGTCTTGATTTGAATTAAGCTAAGAGGCCATGTTCTGTCCCGTTCAGCCTTATCGCACATTTAATCACTATCAGTCACTCGATAACAGATTCTTACTGATACACTTGTGTAACAACGAATTATTTACCATATTTAAAAACCGATAAAACTAAAATATCTATTTGTCCAGCTTTCGATTTGAATAACATCTTTGCAAAGTTAATATCGCTAAGCTAACCGTTTTTTTACAAGTGCAAAATTGTATTAATTATTTTGTTTGTTTTGTCAAGCGTGGGTCAATGATAGAACGCGCCATGAGGCACGATCTGTCACTGAGCCATGTTTGAAAGAATCATGTTAGAATCGAAATAACCTCAATTTGCTATAATTTAACTTACATGCTAAGCTCCTTATAAAAACAAACTAATAAATGATGATTAAGTGAGAGCACGTGCGGACAAAACATGACGAAGAAAAAAACGAAAATCATAAAATTGGGAACAAATATCCGCTTACAGGTCTACTTTGAGAATGAATTTTGGGCGTAAAAAAGCTTGATTGGACTTTTTCCACGTTTAGTATCCATTTTGCCAAACAAAGTGTGTGTCATATAAAAGTATATTCGATGAATTGATTGGAACGTAGCTCATTCTAAAATGGAACGATACTTTTATCATTGTTGAAGGAATGGATATTATTGTTTGAACAATCAAGTGACAGTGATTTTCAATACCACTTCGCGAAGGATCGTAGTTGAGTATTGGCATTCGATGTCATCAACCCAAAACAATCCTATAAATGTTTCTTAAGTGTTGTAAGACTAATAAGAAAAAACAAAGAAGTGGTAGGTGAATCTGCCTTCCCCAGGACAGATACCACTCAATGCACTTTGGTATAGTGGTACAGCCTTCTCTTAGATGTTTTCCATTTAGAGTGCAGTTGCAGATTCTACATTTTGTTGTAGCTTTTACGTGACATGCTCATTCGTTGCTTTTCTTTCTTTTAGGCGTTTCTGACGGCCTTGCTTAGAGCATACTCTAATGAGGTAATATTTTTTGTGAACATAAATATAAAAAATCCGGCAACAATGGACCGGGCTTCAAACTTGCGATAGCACCCATACCATGTGTAGAACACTCTAGAAGAAAAGTTAACCAATCCGTGCTAGTAAAGCTTGGTTGAATTTATCTAATTTGTAGTCTAATTGATATTAAAATGGGATTAATATTTTGGTAAAATCAAGCGACGAAACGACTTTACTCCATTCCTGCTTAGTAAGGAAACGTCTGGAACGGATGGACGATTTTCTAGAGTCACGAGGTATATTGGTTAATTAGGGAACGACAAATTATCATATGTAAGCGATTTTACGCATATTAATCTAACGATTAAATTCTCGACTTCGGAAACTTTTTATGAGGGGTTCAATCCGAGGGGCCATTGTCTTTCCAGACAGTCTGGCGACACAAGACCGCAATTTTTACTTATATATTTTAACAAAGCATTTAGGGTCAATTTGATACCGATTTAACAACCCCCAAATGTGGATTATACATGGAACGCGATTTAAATCGCGTTCCATTTATGACCCATATTTGTGATGTATATATTTCGGTGAAAAGTTGACAGCTATGAGATAATCCCCACCTTGCTCACGGTATAAGTTATACCGTGTTTTGTATTGTTAAGTGCGTCGTTCGGTAATATGGCAATTGGGACTTCCTTTTGTGGTAACAAGTGGCCAAAGCAGGTACCAGACGACAAGGCGCCCTGACGCAAACTTTGTATGGCGCCGCTCATTCGTGGGAAGACGGAATTAATTGTTTCATTAAACATTTGTTTATTGTCGACAAAAAAGAATAAATTGGCAATAAATCTGGACAAATAGAACGGAATTAAGTGTTTGAAGTGATACACACTCGAGGAAACACGAATGGAGAATATTTTTAAAAACGAAAAAAGTTTTTTTGTTTGCTGTCGTTGGTTTTCTGGTGATTTCTGGAGACGAAACTCGCGCATATGCTTGTGATTCTAGATTTTATTTTTTATTTTTCAATATTTTTGAAAGAAATTTTAAAAAATCTCCTGCACATCGTATCGATAAATCACAATATTTACTGACTTTGACTGACACTGACTGGCACTGACTCCATCGCCTCGAATTGCGCCAGAACGCAATGGACAATATTATACGATGTAGCATATTAGTATTTTTTTTTAAACGAAGTTTTGATATTTTTCCTCCACCTGAAACGATAAATTCTGTAACAATTTTACCAAAAACGTGACTATTTGTGTCACAAAAGTACGCCCAGTCAGTTTTGAACCCCATGCGGGTCCTTTCTGGATAACTTTTCCCAGGTTTTTGAACTTAAATCTATAATTTTCCACTCCTCAAATTTGAAATTTCCTGCATTCCACATATGTTATAGATGACACAAATTTAAAAGTGTTGAAATGTCAAAATCAATGCGGTTACACAAGGAGATACAATAGTTGAAGTTTTACTTAAACATATTTGCCAAGTATGAGTCACTGATGTCCATCGATGGCTTATGCTTGACAAAATAAAATTTATGATTCAATATAAGCATCGTGTGTGGTATTCAACGTTTTGTCAACTCCCAAAATTTATTTCTAAATTGTCAAGATTCGCACATTCTAATAAAAAACAAAAATAAAACAAGCAATTAATAATAAGTAATGAGTATGAGCCAAAGTGATTGCGCGCCAAGTATATATGCGAGGCATATCTATGATACATACGTGGCAAAATAGTATTATTGGTAAAATGAGCAAATAAAACTAGCATTATTAACAAATTCTTGGTGGTCCGAATGTCCAATTGTATCACAAAACATCAAACAAGATTTGAAAAAAAATTGACTGACTGACACATGAGGTTTTATTCAACAATATAAACTTTTTTTCGAATATTTTTGGAAGAGAAATCGGAATCGGTTAACACCATACAATTGAAAGATTTTTTACACATTTCAGTTACATATTCAAGCCCTGTAGATATGGACTTTAGAATAGTCCTAACGTGTTTCCTGTGTGTCGTAAGAAGCGACTGAAAGGAAGCAAAGAAGTGGTAGATGATTTTACCATCGCCCAGGGCAGATACCACTCCACTGCACTTCATCATAACGATTCAGTTGCGTTTGGAATGTTTTCGGCTTACTAAATCTTGTAGTAGCTCCTGGCGATTAAGTGTCCGTTAGTTAGTTAGTTCCTTTTGCGCGCTGCTTCCGGCCATGCTTTGAGTGAATTTCAATAAAGACAAAATAACACGAACAAGATCATATAGTTCACTGCTCAGAGTTGTTAAAAAGAACGTGGATTTCAACGCAAATTAGTCCAGGGTTGTGTTACGGGCATTGGAATCCAAAAACCGAACTTGCTGAAAGTCGAACAAGAAATCTGTCACTCGCGATGCCAAAGTAATAACTAGTATGCGTCATCGCCAAGTGTGTTTGTAGAAATGGAACAAAAATAAATTTTTCAGTGATAATATGAAGTGCAAGAAGTACCCATGAAAGTTTGTGCTTACTATTTCTATAGTTGTGATATATTTTTGAAAATCGCTGTTTTTGGGGGGCAATAAATCCAAAATGTATAATTTTCTGATGTGGGCGTATACCCAATAACATATCGCATAATTTGTGGTATTGCAACCTTATTTTGTGACCCGGCTTTCTAATTCAAGCATAAAAACGCTTGACAGATCCACGTCATCCCAAAGAAATGGTAAAAATATTTTTAAGTCGCGATCTGGGTGGTAGAGGATAATCTTACAATGTATAAGGGATTTGAGGTATTCAAAATCAGTTGCGAATCGCTACCTTTAACCAAAGTCACTGAAGCGCGAAGGAAGTTGAAATTTAGTCTTTTAAGCAAACAGGTGTTTTAGACATCTTCTGTAAATTACTATGTCAATTTTGTCCGCGTTTAGGCCGAAGATAAATCCCGTTCTTGAGGCGTGATTTAACCCCGGCCCAAGCACGGTTAATTTAGTCGGTGTTGGGGTCGCGTAGTTTGTAAACAAACGCCTTTATTTCAATAGGGTTAGCGACCACCTGTTTTTCGCCCGTGTGTAAACATACGGAATAAATCAAATTCACTGACGTGGGTCCAAGGGCGTGAACCGTAAGTTAAAATTTATTTTGGGTATTGTAGTTTTGTGAGGGATATATTATTAACATTGTGCAAGAAAAAACTATTTTAAGACGCTCATTCGCAATTGAGTAATTCAATGTGTTTCGTCCCCCCACTATACAGCGGTCATGAAGTTTGAAATGGTGTTCTTGGATATAGAGATTATAAGGGAAATGTTTTCACATTACAAAATTGTTCACGTGACAATGTTGTTGTAGTCTTATAGACACGTGCGAGTACTTATCTTAATTATTAATTTATGACTTTACATAGTTTATTCTGGCTTTCGTTTTCCTCCATAAGTCATGAGCGTATCTGTGGCTTATGATTGGCAACAGCATACCAAAAAGAAGATTTTTGATTACTTATTCTTAGGAAAACAGCGCTTTCTTATCAGATTTCACAAAGTCTTCTCAGACATTGAGGCGCCATTACAGGTGCTTTGCGGATTTTTTATTCTATTTTTGCGTCTTATCTTTCTATAGCATGTATATATTTGTCATGTCACTTGTTATATTATTGATGTATGTTTTATTGGACAAGATTGATAATTTTTCTTATATCATAATATAGTAGAAGAGAAAAAGCTCATCCCATTAACCTGCAATGTGCGAGATGGACAAGGGGGAAAAATACATTTACTTAAATAGCAATTTATTAAATAACGAGTTGAGAAATTTGAATGAAACAAAAAAGATAGAAAAATGCCTTCCGTTTTGCTATTAAATTTAATAGTCGAAAAATTGTCGTAACATTGCAAAAGCTGTTCAGAATTTAATTCTTGAAAAATTAAACAACCACACCAAAAATATTTTGTAAAAACGAGAAAGCGAAAATTTTAAAAAACCCATGACGTAAACTTTTTCTTGGTTATTTTACATCTTTTTTTACTTGGATGGCTTGATTAAGGACCATCAACAAAATATCATTAATTCTAATTATCCATTTCAAAGTTTTCAGATTTCCAACTGAGATAAATATACTCACACTGAGAAATCAAACACGCTCATCCCTTTTGATTCATAAGTATAATCTAGTGTCTATCCTAACACCTTCCGTGGGAAAATTAGTTATCATTATGAAATATGCGCCGAGGGCGTCCACAAGTCTGAAGGATATTTTACAGACATAAGCATGTGTATATACCGAAGTGAGAGTTCCATACTGTTACATCCTAGTTTCACACTGGCTAAAATAATAGTCACTCATATTCTTTTATTTTCATTACAAAAATACCAGCATGTAACGGAATTTAATATACGTAATAGATATTTAAATCTACTTTAATAAGTTACCGACATCGCTTTACTCTGCAAAAAATCTGCAATGATTTGTCGAAACAGGCTTGACAAAATAAAATGTCCGAATGGGTCAGAACCTAGGGTTTGGGCCCGGGATTTGCAAGAGAACATATCACATATTCATTGAACACGTTTTCTGTGTAACGTTGAATCCTTTAAAATGCTTGAAATTAAAAGGCACATAGGCTCACCGATCAAAATAGAAAAATGTTTCCTTCGTCCGCGTCTTAAATCTCTGGCTTACCACCAAGCAATGAGCTTCTAAACCAAACGATAAGGTCACGTTCAATTGGTGGATTTTTTGTGGTTGATCATTGATTTTGGAAATTGGGGGAAGTCTTTGAAAAACATTGAACACTTGTTAACCTTTAACTTTTTTGACATCACTTTTCATCAATACCATCAGTAAGCCTAATTCACAGTCCTCTAATTTTTCATCTCCAACAGAGATAATCACACTGAGAATCCAAACACTTTCCATCCCATCCAAACATATAGTTAGTTACCTTGGTGTTCATTGCTTCTAGGTCGCTTATAGGTCTGGAGGATACTCTACAGACTGACACGTGCATATCGTAGTTTGAGTTGCGTACCATTCCTCCCCGCTGGGTAAAATATTATATCATTTTATACAGTTATTTTCTCTTTTAAATAACAGCATGTGTCTTTTTTAATTAACTTGGAAATAGAGTAATATGATTGAAACCGTACATCCATCATTGCAAACTGTTAGGTAGATTGCTTTACCGAGCCTGAACCACAGATGGAACGCACCTGGATCCTTCAGTGCCACATGTCCGACAAAATACCATTATAATATATTTTCGGATTGTGTAAACCGACGTTGCCGAGCTAGATTCAGAGTATGGGAAAAGGAATTTAATTGTCACCTTTTCTAAAATTGCGTCTCTGCTAAATCCTAATTCTATTTATTGAGGAAGATCGATTTCGGTGAAATATAGTGCCCTGGAAAACAAAAATATGAGCCTAATGTCAAGATTTCAAATTTCACGTTTACAAAACATTTGTAATGTCGTTTTGCGATCTTGCGTTAGCAGAATGGCTTTGGCAAAGCTGGGCGCTGTTCTCAGTGAATCATCTTTCACTGCACTGCTGGTGTGAAGGTGGTTGCTGAGTCGATGCGTCTTTTAAAAAGCAATCCGCCTCCAGTGTTCACCTTTAATTCTGGCTCTAATAATATTTTTTAATCTGGGAATAGGATGTTTGACATCATTATCAAGCCAGTGGGAATTTTCAGTCAAGCTATCCAATACTGGCATATTTCCACGCGGGGAATATCAAAAATGTCAATGACACGACGATCGTTATGTCTAGAATTGTATTTAAACTTTGGCCCTCAACACGCCCATTCGTGAGAATATTTTGACCCTAATTGTCATAATTTAACACAAGTTAAGTCGCTACGAAAGTGCGAAAAAAAAATAAAATTCAATATTTTACAGAATGCATAAAAAAGAAACAGAAATTAGGAGATGCCAATAGCTATTCGTCGATGAGAACGCTGTCTTATCTGTAAATTTCGTTACTATTTTTTGAAGCCAATGATTCAGATTTGCCTGTATCAGTATTTTGCTTCCTAGGTAGATATATGACGAACAAGCTAAATTTCGAGAGGGAATGATATCATTGACCACATAATTGCGATAACTTTTGCCTACAATTCCATCGTTTTACTGGAGACCACAAATAAATAAACGTACACAGTGGTACAGGTGTCATAACAAATCGACAATTTAGCGGAAAAGGATTTTCTTTGGAAAACGAATGCCGTCATCCGTGGTTTGCTGAATCAATAAAGACAAAAAATTACAACCCAACCAAATTTAACTTCTACATATTATTCGAATTTCAAAATGAAATAGCGTTGAAATTGAATGAAAAGACGGTACTAGATCGTATCTTGAATAACTTTTTGTCGCAAAAATATTTTTATTCTCCCCAATAGATGGTCATCAACGAAAGAAGGGCTATAATGACGTAATATCAAATAATTTGCCAATTTGTCGCCATTTTGTCCAGAACGTTCAAAATTACCGTTTAAAAATACAAATTTATCGCCGTTTCCCAAAATCGGCTTTCTAATTCATTTTGTGGTGAAAACGCTAGACTGTTTAGTAAAAGTAGCTTAAATTTCAACCTAACACAGGCCAGGCATATTTGAACAACTGTGAGCCATATTTCACTGGTTAGAAAAAAGTTTGGTATGGTTCATCCATGTTTTATTTTAAGAACATCAGCTATATCTAGCCACACATCGGATAAATCATTAGATCTGTCAGACGCCTTGGCGCCATCACAGCTGCGTGTGACCCGTCAAATTATGAGCGTATAATCTTGGTCCGAGAAGAGTGGTCGTGCTTTGCTCTTGTTTATGCATTTTTGGGCAAAATATGATTAACTTTCTGGCTGTGATCTTCTCGAATTATCCCACTCTTTCTCACTTTTATCACTTTTCACCCTTCATTTTGTAAAAAAACGAAATATCTGGGAACCCACAATATTTTCATTATTTTCTCTCGATTATATCCCATTCCAAGCCTTTACTTATTTCTTTATGGTCCATTTTTCAAATCCTGAATAAGATTATCTTTTATAACGGATTTTTCAGTTTGCGGCCGTGTACTTTCCCAGTCTGTCCATGGATATAGCTTTTTAAATGCGGGTGTATTCTGTCAAGCGTGAGCCGCAGGTGTTGTTATCTTTTACGCAACTGAAATGTAAGTTAGTCTCTAAGTTAGCTACAGGGTATGTATGTTGCTCAGAAAATGTAATTTTATAAAAATAAAGATTAAAAAACTTCTAACAAATTTTCAGCGTACGTACGATCTTGATGCAAAGTTTTTTCACAAAACGCTCGTTCGAAAGGAGCAAAAAAGCTACAGAATCTCGAAAAGTGGAGATGCCGGGGATTGAACCCGGGGCCTCACACATGCGAAGCGTGCGCTCTACCACTGAGCTACATCCCCAAGCGACGAGGATGGGATTCGAACCCACGCGTGCAGAGCACAATGGATTAGCAGTCCATCGCCTTAACCACTCGGCCACCTCGTCTACGAGAGATGTTAGTGTTCAAATATAGTTCATATTCGTGTTACTGCAAAGCTCTCGAACGTGTTGGAGAGGTAAGAGACGTAATACCTACATCCACACACGCGTTCCATATTCAACACCTTATTCTATAATGTGAACGAGTGAAGGATATTAATAAAGTGATTTTTCTGTTATTTCGTATCTTCTTACATTGCCCATGAAAGATATTTTTAAAATCATAAAATGGATTTATTTGGACCCGTCAGAAAAATATGGACCAAAAATGTTTTGTTGAAGGTGGGTCACTGGTGGATCGCGCCGCAAAGGCGCGGACTATCTGTGGCCCATGCTTGAATATATAAAATGGTTGAATGTGAGGTATTATGGACGGGTATAATTAAGTACCAGCTTAGGTGCTATCAGGCCATATTGACAGTTTAAAATTATTTTACCTTGTTAAATCCAGGTGCCAGGGCAGACGTGCGAGACAGAATGGCGCCATGTTCGCACCTGTGTTATCAAATACGCGGTGACGTTTTGTTTGATTGGGAATCGCTTTTAAATCTCTCCTATTTAAAAAGTTCCGTTCTCTCAATGAGGCTCAAGTTAGAAACAATGGAATTTAGACTTACAATCTGAAACTGTTTACAAGTTCGTAAACAATTTCAAATCATGCATTTGCTAGTTCTGTATGATAAAATCATAACATTCTTCTTTGTTTGGAACTGTATGCTTCAGTTCATAATATACACTTCCCAAATTTCATGATAGTAGACCCATAATATTTTTTTCATATATGACATAGCCTAATTTCAGCGGCGATCGAAGATGGTAGCGGCGATGGAAGACAGGCATTCAAAGGCGATAAAACCCATTGAGAAATGTTTTTGCTTGTTCAGGAGTAAATACAAAATTGACTTTTCACTATAGAAAAACTTGTTTTCTCTGTATTTGCGGTGGTTTGTTAATGCCCATGCATGTTTGAAGTCTGTTAATTGTTCTACGGTACTTAAAGGAAACTGATAACTTGTCTAGTTGTCTTTGTGAAGGAACCAGAATAACTAATCGATTTAGTTTGAAAATGCAGTATTTAGTAAGTATGCTACGTGGCGATGATGGTCACGTCCGTAATTCCATGGATGATATAAACAAATTATATGCATTTGACGAACGGCAATACATTTATTGGTGCTTCCGTGGATTAATAAACAAATTACATGCATTCTTTTAATAATAAATGTACAAACCGACTACCAAAGCACGGCAGTAAAATTTTGCAACCTGGCTGTGGAATTTCGTAAAACACGCATTGTATTTGCACCTGGATATCCAGATGTTCGACATCCTTTTACAGTATTGCTGATGACAGACGAAGTGCTTTATTCCCAGCCAATTTTTCATCATGCATTTATTCGCAATATTACACCGCACTTGATTAGACATTCGACTGTATCAATTTTGACAGGACATTCGTAAGTCATAGTCAAGCAACGAACAAAAATAAGTTGCGTCTAGAAGGGATTAAAATGCTGAGTGCAAATTGTCCTAACCATCTCTTTCAAGTCGCGGATGATAGATACAGAAATCTGTGTGGCGTCTAACAACATGCCCTCCTTGCCTATATAGTAAAGTATATATTATACTTTAAAAACAGTAGGAACAAGAAAATATTGACTTTAATATTTTATTGCGAAAAATCAGTAAATAAAAATATATTATTTTCAGCAATAGCTGCTTTCCTAAAACTTCAAAATAACATTATAGGCTCATATTTCACATCGGGAATACTGAATATGCTGTCACAGGTAATCGCTCGCCGCACGCCGCCTTTATTACGTTTGCTGTCCCTCTTTGGTCGGAAGCTTCATTTGTTGCCGGTGGTCATCCCTTCACCATACACACTTAATCTTCAATTATTTCATTTTCCAAAGCATTTCTCTTCAATATGGAGTAATCTACTTGATACTTTTGGAGATTGACGTTGCGTTCAACCACCTCTTCATTGTTTTTCAGGCTTCGAGAACTGCTGTTAAGTGCCTGATGTAATCGATAGCATGTTGCATAATATCCAAATCAGTAACTTCGGAATTCTTGCAGACAGTCATAGGAACAACTGATTTCAATTTGTCATATAAATCTGATAATCCACAATCGTCTGGTGCTGAGGAACGAATAATTTTCTTCGATTTTGGTGACGTTTTACGAAGAGGATTCCAACATCTAGAGTCTGACAGGCTGGAGCATGAGTTACGTTTAGAAAAAGAAGGTTTCATGTTTTCGAATTTTAAGCAATGAGCAGGCAGAAAACCTAACAAGTAATGTTACAGAGTAATATACCAACGACGGGATCACTTTTTCTTATATACCAGTATTCTTTTTTCTTTTTGTCTGTCGACTTTTTTCTCTTTGATAGTCCGGCGA
This sequence comes from Styela plicata, assembly GCA_963675895.2. Lineage (NCBI taxonomy): Eukaryota > Metazoa > Chordata > Ascidiacea > Stolidobranchia > Styelidae > Styela > Styela plicata. The sequence goes on from OZ023140.1 coordinate 21,171,865, forward strand.
GCGGTGACGACGTATCCCGCAGTACGTCTAGCGGCAGAACACTGTAATTACCGTGAGAGATAGCGTGATTGCAGGTGCGCTACGTGTTACACTAATATCACCCCTTGCGTATTGTTAGTTTGTTATTATATCACAGCATCTAGCGGCATTTCAGAGATATTGAATGATTGAAACTAGCTGGTGCTCAATTTTTCGGGAGTATTTGTCAGTGATAAACCTTGCTGGTTTAAAAAATTTACCTGAATAAATGCCAATGACATAAATTTGCTTGCATTGGACATATCGCATATATACCACAATGCTAAAACTTCAAAAACGCCGATAATTATTGCATGTATGTACAGGTGTTGTGACGTCGGCGTTATTGACATGGCACAAGAGTCTGCTATTAAAATATCATGAATGGAATATTTGAAATACTCGAACCAATGACACCAAGCAACATAAAGTAATAAAAGAATCATATATTGAGCTGCAGTTTATATTTCTCAACTAACCTTCACATTTTAAATATTTTGTCGACGGAACTCGGTATAGTGATTTTAATAAATCAACCGGTGATGTGCAAACGATGTTTTATTTTTGCCAATGAATTTTGCTATAAATATCCCTGGTGACAATCACTCAATTTTTGGAACTCGGTATTTCGTTAATTGATCATTTCAAGCAGCAAGAATAAATGCGTGTTTTTGCCACTAGGTATATTCATGTCACATAATAAAACAAGCACAATCAGTGAAAGCATCGTTTGAATATACATATTATACATCGTTTGCTTTCACTGCTTAAGTTTATTTTATTCTCTAGCAAGGCTATTCTTGTGCATCCAAAGTGTGGAGGATTCATCTTAGTATTTTTAATTAAAACTAACTCTAAATAGGGCGGGAAGCAGCCTCTAAATGAAGCTATCAACGGTGTTGTAAAAGAGCTACTAAAATCAGGTTCGTGCTCTAGGCAGAAAACATCTGAAACGTTATGGTAAAGTGCAGCAAGCAATATTTGCTATTGACGGTGGTATAAACGCCTAACCCTTCTTTGTTTTCTTTTTCAAAATGGAGATTGCATTACATATGGTATATTAAAACAGAGCAGATATATGAACGAATATGCACATATTGAAATTATGGATATTTGCGAAAAGTTACTTCCAATCTGGTGAATCTTCTACATACGATATGCTACTATGGCGAATTGTTAATGAATGAATAAAAAAAAATTTTGCTGCTCTATGAATGGACAATGGACATGGATATAGAACAGTCATTTCAGTGACATTCTAAATACTCACTGTAACAAAATTATTTGTGAAGATGATTTGGTATTTTCATTTGCGACAAAACAAAAACAAATGTATGTACAAATGAAAAGTTATTTATGTGGCAAAAATGAAACAGTACATTATTTTTTTACGTATTTAGTGTCAAAAAAATGCGTTAAATATAACCCTCTGTTTGTGTGAGATTTTGAGCATGAAACGCGTTCCCAGGGAAAATTAACCAAATCTGTGCTCCATATAATTATAATAGAATTCATCAAATCTTGTTTTGGGTATTACGTTTTATCACTCTTTTGTAAACATATTTGACATTTCTGAACTTTTTTTTATTCACACCTGGCTCGTTATGGATAATAAAAAGATAAAACTAATTATTATAGGCCATCACACTTGATCAACCATGGTCGAGAGATGCGACATATAGAGCTATGTTTCAACACGTGTAATACCTACCTTTTATCGATATCAATGTTTCAACGATATGAGATGTTTGCGTATCTGCTTGATGGTTTCATTGCGGAATATGTATTGGGTTACTTTGATTTGCAGGGATGTAAGAGCTAAGGTCATCATTTGCGAATACATTAGTTCTCGAACGAATGGTAAATAAGAATTTTTCCGCGTCTCATCGACGTCATCCATCAGTGGCACATGGTTAACAAAAGATCCTTTGACAATTTTTTTTTTCGATTGGAGCACAGCTTTTGTCACTTGTGATCAATCGTGAGGTACGCGTGGATCTCGCCTCTATGATTGACTAATTGGAAATCAATTTGAAATTTTGTTTTGTCCAGCATTAGCCACTGACGGACCGCGTCTCATCGACGAGATCCATCAGTGACTCATACTTAACAAAACTTTTTTCAACAGAACATTTCTGACTGCGTATGTCTGATTGGGGAAATCCTTCGTCGATATTTAGCAGAAGAGTATTCATATGATCCGAATCCAACGTGTATCTGGAACCATTCTTAGATAGAAAGGTGAAATTTCCTGATAGCAGCCGGAGCTTAATTTTTCACTGGCTTTCAATGCCCTTCAACCCAATTTTGAGAAATATAAAAAACACTGATGTAAATTCATTGAAAGTCATTCATAACCACAGTAAACCTGAAAGATTCACATTAAATCAAGACCGGATAAAATACTGCACAAAATTTCTATTTCTTGTCCAACTTCTTACCGGTTTATGACTAGTCAATTAAAATCAGGTGTCGAAATAGGAAGTGATAAAATTTAATGGGACGAAGAAAAACCTTTGATCATAATGGCCTTCAAGTTTTGATTATTCTATAAAGCATCTGTTAAACCAACAAAAGGTGACGGTCGATTAGTTTGAAGATAATATGTGAATGAAGTACACCTAATTATTGAGCCCAAGTATGGTATGTATAGGATGGAATAGTGGAGATGGCCCACTGGAATGAATGACTTTGTGAAAAGTTCAGTCGTATTATCATTTCTATATAATCGGTAATGTTTAATCCAGAAATCAAGTTTCGAGCCCGGTCCACATATGAAACATACAATGCGTATGGAATCCCAATTTTTTGCACGTCTTTGGCAGTAGTAGTGCAGTAGTTAACACACTTATTTATCCAATTTTGAGCATTGGGATCCTATTTTCAAAAGTTTTTTTTCCGCCGTTGGGATTTTTCAGGCTGTTTATCGTGATATGCGATAAAAAACGCCTTTTCGGTAAAATGTTTTTGCGACGCCGTACATTACGACGTCATATTTTCATTATGTTTTTCTTTCATTTTGCCCCCATCCCCTTTCATTTTATTTCAAGGTTCTAAATACGACACTGAAAAGCACGTATATACAAATACAATCCCAACTTCAACACAGCATAGCCTGCTAAACCAAACGCCAAATAGGCTATCCACAAAGGCTGGCTTAAAAATCACCTTTTCCAGGTGACTTCTCTTCAATTGAATCCAGGTGTAGAAATCTTGAATTTTGTGATTGTTGTTGTAATTGCAGCTGGATCGTCTGTCGGGATTTCTACAAACGTAAAACGAAATATGACTGCAAAAACAACGAAAGTTTAAATCAAATCGTATATAGTTTATGTTTATATTCCCCACGTGCCGCCAGGCTTACCCATTTTCCGCTGTCCGATTTAATATGAAAATTGCAAATGATGTGAAGCGAAGCGTTTTAATCGCTTTGGAGATATTAAAAAATAGGCTTCACTTTTATGATAGAAAGATATTTAGTTAATCTCGATTCAAAATTTCATTTTGCTAAGAACAAGCCCCTGATAGATCGGGCCTTGGCGGCGCGATACATCAGTAGCTCGTACTTAACAAAACACGTACGAGCAAATCTTTTCTGATCGGTAATGAAAGATAGATGGACTTTGGCTTCGCGGTTAAAGATGCAATATGACCTTCAAGATCCAAAGTTAGCCAATGCATTTTTATACTCAGGGATAAATCTCATTGATAAGATGAAAAATAATTTTGAATAAAAACATGGTTTTCCTTTAAATAACAAAATTAAAAAGGTTTGACTAAAAAACGGTTCTGGGTATCGGTTGCGCGATCTATAAGAGACGCATACGTGACAAAAATATTTGACATTTTGCTGCTGATATGACAGCTGTGATTGTAATTCGAAGCACTGTTGACAGTATTACAGTACAATATTAAGTAATGAAAATTTTGACTTTGAATAAGGGGTCTTTGGTAGGTGTTATTTTAAAAAAGTTTATTATTCTCCGTGGAAATTCAACATTTTGAGATTTAAAATTGAAAAAAAAAATGTTGGTAAAATGGGAGCAACATAAGTTTGTTTTGTTATCCAAGGTGTTATTTGGATTGTTTTGAAACGCACAAATGACATTGAAGAGGGTTTGTAAACTGAGACAGTCGAAGAATGCCAGAAATATTATGACGTCGTATCAGGAAGTCTGGATCTGAACTGTAACGATAAATAATGAATGAAGCTCGTCAGTCACAAAATAGCTTTAGAAAGGCTTGGTTATTGCATAAGTTTCTGATGTACATGTAAACATAGACTCCCTATGACAAATTTTTTGTCAAGCATTTTATTATTTTGTCAAGCATGAGACAAAGACGGACCATGCCCCGTTGGCGCGGTCCATCAGTGACTTATACTTAATAAAAACATGTAGACACAAACCATTTCTAACCGAGTTCAAAGAATTAAGGCTGCGAAAATTTAAATGCTCTAATACTCTTAAACGATACAAACACTTTTTTACGTACATATATTGGGCCTCGACGGGCTGCAAAACTAAGATGCAATTGCCGCAGATGTTTAAATGATTTCCAAAGTTTTCAATACAAAAAATATAATTCTTCACAACCACAGAGGGTAAAGGCAAGTCTGAGATATTTAGTAAGCCGTTGTCTCAAATGCCAATTGGCACTGACATAATTAGGAAGAAACGTTCACGAATGCATTCAGCTAATTACAATGAACGGAATTGTAACAATGAATTACATTTCTCAATTGTATATTTACAAATAGAGCATTCACGAGTCTTCCGTATTTAATTTGCTTCACACCTGGGCATTTTTATATATATTTATTTTTTGAATAGAGGGTGCTCATTAAACGAAAACGATGTCGCTTTGTTTGATAGATTATCAAATTCGGAAATGTAGTAATGTTATTGTTGGTATTACGTAAACAACTGTTTCTAATATCGGTATAGATATGCGCAACGACGAAAGATCTCCGACATTGGAATATGACGACAGTTTCATTGGTTATTATCGTTGATACACGCCGACGACGTGAGAAATATTATTTAAAGCATTTGGAAAAAAGTGAAATTATAGTTGAAAATGAAATTCCAATGATTATGTTGCCTTACAAGAGCAAAAAAAAACATCTCGCCAAAGTCGTGATAAAATTGTGCGCTTCAAAATCAATCTCAACAAAAACGCGATTTTTTGGCTGTTTGCAAGAATAACACGTTTGAGCCATGTTTTTGCTGTTCGAATTTTTAACTTTATTTTTGCAATGTTGTAAATACCAGAAAACGTTTGATTTCAAAAATTCGCAAAATTGTTAAAACATGAAAGCAAAATTGCAGTTGCACATTGTGATCCTGAGTTGTTTTTCAGTGGATTTATACGATATCTATCATTTCGTCACCAGATATTATCTAAATCGATGATTAACCTTGAAAAAGATGTGCGACATGTGAGAAAGTATCTGCCAATTAAAGACAACTTTATTTTAACTGTTCATGGAGTGCATGTAATAAACAACGTTATCGCCTGGAAATTGTGTGATTTTTATGATTGGGCGACAGAAACATTATTTTACTAATAGCAGGTCATGTAAGTATTTTTAACATGTCATATCTCTCGAATTCATATTCTCAAATTTCATTTTCACTGATTTGAGAGGACTGGTCTGAGTAATACCACATCGGCCATCACTGAAGCACTCAAAATTTACCTGACCTATATGTTGACTGGTGCGCATAGATTTACAAACAACATCAGGACTCGAACCAGAGATCTTTTGCTCACAGTTCAAAATCATAATGTTCATTGGCCAAGTCCTTGCGCAAAAAAAGATTTCAAAGGTCATTTTGTTTGGTTTAACCCCCCTTATATTTTTTCATCGAAATTCACTCTGGGTAAGGCCAGAAGCAGCGACCAGAAGGAACCAACACCCGACCACTCAATAGAAAAAAGCTACTATAAGATCAAGTACCAGCAACTGCACTCTAAACGGAAAACACCCTAAACGGAACTGAACCTCCATGATAAAGTGTAGTGAGTGGCGTCTTCCCTGGGTGATGATTAAACTGCCTATTACTTCTTTGTTTCCTTTTAGTCGCCTCTTACGACTACCCCCCACCCGAATAACAAAAAAACAACAAAACTACAAATATCACACACCGAGTACAGATTCAATGCCAAGATCAATTCCTATTACAAAGATCAAAGTTTTGCCGATTAACTCTACGGTTTTTAGATATTAGCATTATACAATAATAGTTGGTAACGCTAACGACATGTCATGTCTGATGGAAGACTGCCACCTGTTTTTGTTTAAACAATGGAAAAATAACATTTCGCTGTTCTTTCTTCCTTTTTTGAGAACAATATGAGCAACGGTTAAACAAGTATGGACTATTGATAAAACGCGCCCGCAATATATTTATCAGATATCAAACTCTTTAGGCTTCATATTATCTTGTTAATCAGACGATTTGTTTAGAACGATTGCTCTATTAGCGGAAAGTAGCAGCTGCGTCAAAAGATTGAAAAGAAGGAGTTTATAATAGTATCATGGCTGGCCAATGAAGAACCATAACAATTTCATGTTTATGGGATAGAAATTGAAGTTTCGCGAAAATTGATCATGATAAATGATATCAAAGTTTATTTTTCCAGCTTGCTCCCTTTAGTAATCGTTATGTTATGTTGTTGTGTTGTTGTTGAGGTCAAATGCAGCTGAAGCGACGGAAAGTTAGGGATGGTGATGTGGGGAGTGAGGGGAGGTGCACTGAGTTGCTTTAAGCTCATCACATTTCAAAGCAAAAAAATGAGTGCTTTAGTACGAAACGCTTGTTTTATGTTTTGAGCAACTCTAGTGTTGATTATTCATAGCGTCAGACTAAGAGCTTCATACTCATTGCGCCCATAAAGGATATATATATATATATATAAGCCTCATTAACCCCATCAATTCCAATGCTGCTTTCCCCTAAGATATGATATTATTGATATTTCTTTTAAAAACATACTTGCACTATATGTAATTGATATAAAAGTAATTGGTATAATCACAATTAAAGCCTATCCCTTTGAAATATTATTTTCTCCAATTATACCTGTTGCTAATTAGAACCAGGTGAAGCCCGGAAACCTTTTCTCCAATTCTTTGGTTATTTTTCTGTTCAGCATTTTAATTTTGTGTTTTGACCAAATGAAATTTACTCGGAAAATACTGTCTCGATTAATAAAACATAATTATTTTGTTATTGATGTCGTATTTGATTTTTCTCAAAAAAACAAAACTGCCGAGTGGAACGATCTGAATTGTATATTTCTCATCGAAAATCGATTTATGCCTGCCTAAACTATAGGTAAAAAGCTTTTTCTAAATATAGAAGTGCCAACTACAATTTAAGCGAGAAAAAGATAACTGAATCGCTATAATAAAGTGCAGTCAGGGATATTTGGCCTGGGCGGTACTAAAACCACCTATCCCTTTCTTGCTTCCTTTATCAGTCCTTTCATGACATCCGGGAAATATATGAGAACAATTTCCAATGCCCAAGCAAAAATAAGCTAATGCAAATCTATCTGTGAAAATATTAAGTTCAGGTTTTGTTAAGTATGGGTCAGTGATGGGACGCGCCGTTGTGGCGCGGCCCATCAGTGACCGATAATTAATAAAACTACCTTACACCATCAAATGATTGACCAATGTTTACAATTTGGAGAAAGGTATTGTTTAAAATGTAATTTTGAGTTGTAACCCCTAAATTACTAATTGAATTTTAACCAAGTTTTTTGCAGTGCACCTGTAAGATGGAGTCAATTAATCAACTCTTGTTCGCATGATGTCCATCGCAAAGACGAAGGTTAGGATAATGCTAATGAAATATTAATTTGATTTTGTTCGATTCATCATTATGATACGTCATAAGATAATTTGCCAACATCCGCTTGCTGACTGTCGATAACATGTCAAAGATTCCGAAATATAAAAGATAGACTTGAGGCATGGATTATGAAAATAAAGCAAAACATCACATATTGGAAGCATTCCGTTTGACAGATGTATGATAGTCATACAAAAACAAGCATCACTGAAACCAGGCGCGTTTTTATGCATTAGTTTATTTAATCCTTGCAAAGGATATTTTAGTTATGATTGACAAGGTAAAATGAATAAGAGCACATTTATAATAGTGTTGGCAATTCTAGGTAAAAGTACCCATTTTACCAAGTTATTTTTAAGTACTTTTACCTAGTTTCAGGAATATATAACTTCACCTAGTTTTTTAGTAATTTTGTTTTACTTAACCTATGAATACCAAGGTTACCACCACGAATTGTAACATGTAGAACACCCCGGATATAGCGCCTGTTCTGTCTAGCTGGGAAGGATTTTTATTATTGAAGGAAGTTTATTTTTTGTATTTCTATAAAAGGCAATACCTGGTTACGCCTTGAGCAGATTTTAAATCTTCAAAATTGTCTGCCCCCCCCCCCCCCCCCCCCCCCCCCCCCCCCCCCCCCCCCCCGACTCATGCATTTCTCTATAAACTCAAGGTATTTTACAAACGTGGTAGACGGTGCATTATTATCAAACTTGTCAAAAGTGATGCTAAACTACCCTCCAACAACTATCAAAAATATAAGTTTTTGCTACTTTACTCAGACATCCTTGAGGTCTTCCTTTAAGCAAAATGTGATTTGAACCTGAAAGATGGATCGCGCCATGGCGGGGAAATACATCCGTGGTTCAAGCTATAGGGCGTAATTGTCCGAAAAGTTTAGGAATGTGAAATAGACAAATTCGAGTATATGGGCATTTAGCTGGTCAGAAAACAAAAACTTGACCAAGCATCTTTTGCTAAGTATGACTCGATGAAAGGTCACGCCGCCGAGGCACGGTCTGTACGTGGGTCATTATTGACAAAATGCATATGCTTGAACCATATATGAAAGAATAATCTTGGTTTCTTATTGTCGTTTACAAGATGCAGCTGAGAAATAATATGTATATCGAATAAAATATGGCCACCTGCGTTTAGCCAGCATGAAAAGATTTCCACAAAAACCCAAACGTAGTTAAACAAACGCAGGCGCCATATATCAAAGTCACTTAATAGGCGACATGCTCAGACTGAGCGACGCCAAAGCACCTGGTTAAATCGCTGCGCCTCTTCAATTCATTACGCGTCGGCACACGCTCTTTAACCCTATCCTTGCCAAGACTCAGCTGTTCAAAAAATATGGTAATCACTAAAAGTTGTGGTTCTGACACATTTTTTTTGCAAAATTCCCAAATTTAAATACTCGTCTTTTTAGTGAGAAAAACGAAAAAGAGTGGGAAAAGTGAGAATTAGCTACTTCGAGAGTGGTGGAATTTGCGACAAAAAAGTCACGTGGTTAACAGTTGTTGAAGTTCTCTCATATTTACTTTTCTCTCGAATTTTGTGGGCGGGCAAATCAACAAAGTGCCAGACACGCTGGCGCTGACGCACCTGGGCTAACTTCGACGCTTGCCCACATTAAATCACGATTTCTGGATGTGTAAACTGGTGCGGCAAAGTGGCCAAGCTATCAATAATTACGACTTGTTGATTTTTGTCTGGGCATGACGGTCGCGAGCCGGGAATTACGGCCAATTACGCTTCAATTCAGGCACACTTGAAAAACATGCCGGACATGAGTTTTTGTGAATTGTTATGTATACTATATGTGTTTAATATGAATTGGGGCTGATGAGTAAAAAAGTTTAATACTTTTAATTTGGCACGGCAAAGGGATTGCTGAATTTTCACATCGCATGTATTGTGATCAACGGATAATAGGGTCAATTTTTTCGTACATAGCCCATTTTAAAATAATTTTAGTACATATATTTGAGAAAAAAAAATTTCTCGTAATTACCAGTGGTTCCTAAGGTTTTTTTTTTTTTCAGTGCGAACCAAATCTTAGCGAATATCTCGCAAACCTAGCATTGAACATAACATATTTTATTCATTTTGACTTTCAGATAAAATTTATAATATCATTTTTATTCTACCAGACAATGAAAGCTTAGATCGAATAAGTCTAACGCCATTACGTAAAGCAGGCTACGCAGTTACTAGTTTTTACATAACCCGAGGTTCCAATGTTTGAACTGGAATTTGTTTGAATACTTTATTATCTACTATCCGGATAGTTGCAGCGTTTATCGTCTTAGCATTCGGATATTTCAAACGCATTAATAACTTTTATATAGGGCTGGACAAAGCGGAATTATTTGGAATTTGAATCTGATTCGGATAATGTTATCGAATTGGATAGAATCGCTGATTCCATAAAAATAACAAATATCCCATTTTTACTATTGCTATAGTTGTCTCCATTGTGATATTCAAGAAATTTGCAGTTGCGAATTACAAATATTAGCTTAAACTGACTTAAAAGCGATGTATTAGCAATCAGTCCAAGAGAACAAAATACAATCGATTTTGGTAAAAGTTGACCAAATCGATTGCATTTTGTCGTTAAAATTGAAAAATTCCACTTCATTTTGCAATTTTTGTTCTTACGGCTGGTCACGATAGATTCGAATGATCTGTAGTTCGATTCGAATCGAATTGCTCAGCCCAACGTCTATATCATACACCATCAAGTCGTCTACAAGATTTGAGATCATGGCGCCCATACTCTGGTTTAATAGTTTGATAGCGCAAGTTCAAATTTCTCACAAAACGAAGGTTCAACCGTTCAGCAACCAACTTGTAAAACACGAATATTTGCAAAAATGTATCTTAATACGAAAATATGTTCAGAGTCTAGTGAAAAGTCAAGTTTATATGAAATGTCTGATAAAAAAGTAAAACTTTGGAAGAGGATAAAGGTATGTGAATATAGGATGGTCAAAAACGCTGAAATTATAGTGGCATTCGAATAGGACCCACCCGTCGGGTAGTACAACTTTTGCTTGAACCGATTTGGTGCAGAAACTCGATTTTTTTGCCATTCGTTATTGAAAGGCGTAATCGAGGGAAAGTGAAGATAAAATTGAAAAATGATACGATTTATTTTTTCACAGACGTTGGCACTGAGTAAGGCCGAGAGGCAGTGTCTAAAATGAGCTACTAAACGGCCACTCAAATGCCAAAAAGCTACTACACATAGAAAAAGCTCATCCCATTAACCTGCAATGTGCGAGATGGACAAGGGGTAAAAATACATTTACTTCAATAGCAATTTATTGAATAACGAGTTAAGAAATTTGAATGAAACAAAAAAGATGGAGAAATGCCTTCCGTTTTGCTATTAAATTTAATAGTCGAAAATTGTCCTAACATTGCAAAAGCTGTTCAGAATTTAATTCTTGAAAAATTAAACAACCGCACCAAAAATATTTTGTAAAAACGAGAAAGCGAAAATTTTAAAAAACCCATGACGTAATCTTTTTCTTGGTTATTTTACACCTTTATTTACTTGGATGGCTTGATTAAGGACCATCAACAAAATATCATTAATTCTAATTATCCATTCCTAAGTTTCCAGATTTCCAACTGAGATAAATATACTCACACTGAGAAATCAGACACCCTTTCGATTCATAAGTATAATCTAGTGTGTATCCTAACACCTTCCGTGGGAAAATTAGTTATCATTGTGAAATATGCGCCGAGGGCGTCCACAAGTCTGAAGGATATTTTACAGACATAAGCATGTGTATATACCGAAGTGAGAGTTACATACTGTTACATCCTAGTTTCACACTGGCTGAAATAATAGTCACTCATATTGTTTTATTTTCATTACAAAAATACCAGCATGTAACGGAATTTAATATACATAATAGGTATTTGAATCTACTTTAATAAGTTACCGACATCGCTTTACTCTTAATCATTTTGGAATTTTGATTTGTTTATTGTAATGGTATAAAATAACTCATTCTCAAAGTATGGTTCGCGAAGTGTTAAAAATAGGTTGAGCGAAGGCGACTAAAAATAGGTTGCGTTGAGGCAATAAAAAAATATTGAAATACGTTATTTTTAACACTATTTTATCTGTTTTCAATTTTCATTAACTTTAAAACATTTGTATATTAGATAATTGCATTTTGTTCTGCTTCAGAAAGTTACAAATCTGATAGACCTTTTTGAAACCGTGCTGCAAGAAATAGGTATTGTCATTCTAGTTCTGAGTATCTCTTTGCCAGTTTTCGACGGCGTTTCATACTTTACCGAAGTTCAATCTCCGCCATATTGCTATCCTGACGGATGGTTCTGCTTGCAATGTACCGTAAAATGGTGTGGTGGTGATGATGGTCTCCTTCGTTCCCCGCATTGACTATTTACTGCAATTCGCGTCTGTTCTGTAGTCTAGACAAGAACGTCATAATCCATGCCCTTCGAACGCAATGCGGTGAGACAAATAAACTGGTGCTGTGGGCTTAAAACGTAAAAAATATATTTTGAATAAGTACAAATTTTGTTGAAGATAACCCTGTACCAGTACGACAGAATGGCTACAGTTAGATATCTCGTGGGGGGCGGGATTTACGCAGCACAGAGACAGCTGCCTCCGCCCTATATCTGCGGAGACTAGTGCTGGCGGGCGAACATTTATGTTGTTTATGTATCAAAAGAATTTAAGCTAATTGTTTCAATGCAGATCGAAAAAATGCAAAATATTATTTTTATTCGACTGGGGCGGGTGCGGGTTGTAGGTACGTGCATCAGTCCTTATGTATAGTTTTATCACCTCCCAGGACAGATACCAAGCACTGCACTTTACCATGAGGGTTTAGTTTCTTTGGGATGTTTTGTGCTTTAAGTGAATACACGCAACTTTCGATTCAAATCTTTCACGTTTGACTTGGATTACATACTACTTATATTATACTTTCATAAAAGTGGGCATTTGGCTTGTCGGGTCGTTTTGATAAAAAAGATATCCCGAATGACCAATTGCGTTTATAACCAGCGCTATATGATGAAGCTTATAATGGGAATCTTGGCATATTTTATGGAATTTTACAGTCCCTAGGAATTAAATCGACAAAAACAAGTCATATCGATATTTTCATAATGGAAAATATTAATATTAGGTATAATATTATTTTAACAGGATCAACCTGAAATCGCTAGAGGACATGCGAGAGCAGAAACTCCAGCTAATGGAGCTGGTATGCGAAGTGAAACACGTCGGTGTGTGTTGGTACCATTTACAATGATTTTTCTCATCTTAGGATTTTGAAACTGTTCTAGAAATAAATATGAAAAGACAAATCAAAAAATGAAAAACATCCTAACACGGGCTGAAGCACTATAATAAAGCACAGTAACTAGTATATGCTCTTAGAAATGGCAGAACCATCTACCACTTCTTCGTTTCTTCGATTCGTGAGTATATTTTCAGAGTTCTTTTACCTAGTTTACGGAACTTTTACCAGGTTTTCTGTTTGCAGTTTTATCCAGATACTTTACTAGGAAGAAAAAGTAACTTTGTCCAATTTTTAACTGGGTAATTGATTAATCGGATATTTGGTTCAAATAGTAAGTAACTAGAATGAAAAACTAGGTCAATCATACATACATTTATTATAAAAAGCGCTTGGAATAGATAATTAGGCAATTCAATCTTTAAATTTATTAAAAATGTCTTAAATGCAGCAAAACGACGATTACTTAATTTCCCTTTTTTTTTATCAAGGCACTACAAAGTGAAATTAGGTTACCTAGTGGTGATAATAGTACTTTACATAGTTTCGAGTTAAATTTGTTTCGCTTTACCTTACATTACCTATTTTAAGTAAAAACTGGGTTGTTATCAGAACTGCGTAGTTTAAAAAATAGTTAGCTAGTAAAACATTCTAACACGGACTGAAGCACTATAATAAAGCACAGTAACTAGTATATGCTCTTAGTAACGGCAAAACCATCTACCACTTCTTCGTTTCTTCGATTCGTGAGTATATTTTCAGAGTCCTTTTACCTAGTTTACGGAACTTTTACCAGGTTTTCTGTTTGCAGTTTTATCCAGTTACTTTACTAGGAAGAATAAGTAACTTTGTCCAATTTTTAACTGGGTAATTGATTAATCGGATATTTGGTTCAAATAGTAACTAGAATGAAAAACTAGGTCAATCATACATACATTTATTATAAAAAGCGCTTGGAATAGATAATCAGGCAATTCAATCTTCAAATTTATTAAAAATGTCTTAAATGCAGCAAAACGACGATTACTTGATTTGCCTTTTTCATCAAGGCACTACAAATTGAAATTAGGTTACCTAGTCGTGATGGTAGTACTTTACATATTTCCGAGTTAAATTTGTTTCGCTTTACCTTACTTTACCTATTTTAAGTAAAAACTGGGTTGTTATCAGAACTGCGTAGTTTAAAAAATAGTTAGCTAGTAAAAATATTCGGTAAATCATGCTTTTATTACAAAAAAGAGCTTTTAAATATACTATCCGAAGATATATACCTCCAATTCTGTTTCAAAGGGCCTGAATTGAGCCAAACGACGATCACCTGGTTTACACGGTTTTTTAATCAAGGCACTTCCAATCAAACAAAACTAGGTTACCGAGTAATACTTATCTAATTTTGTGGCAAAATCGAAAAGCGTTTTTCTTTATCTAGTTTGTCATCATTATTTGGAAAGATTACCTAGAAATGATTCGGTATTCGATTTGAAAAAATGAACGTATATGACTGGCTGGAAGACGTTGGTTTGTGATACGATTAATCATTGAGCTCCATCGGTGTTGAACAAACCTTTCTTACCGATTATACCACCTACTTGAAAGCAAAAACAAATCTTATAAGTATAATATGATTGAATACGAATTCCGCGTGGGTACGCAAGAGAGTCAACTTCAAATAAGTGTTTTAAACTGAGAAATTTTAAGCCCGGCTAGGTGGTTCAGTCTGTTGTTAGGCACATAAAACAGATTGAGACATTGTTTGCGCTGTTGGCCCTCGTGATGCAGTTTGGGACTTGAAATACACGTTAGCAAATCTTTTTTTTCATAGTTCCTAAGTTTTTTTATTGAAAGTCGTGGAGGGGGTTTCATTTGATCGTTTTTTCTTGAAATTATATTCTAATCCTCAACTGTGATTGTACTCACTACCATGCATTCCATTCAAATATCCTTATAAATAGATCCATTTGTCTTACTGCCGTGTAACTTTATTTTATGTTATGATGTTTTATCATTCGCTTCTTTAGATCAATCGGTTGTTATCGGTTATATTTTGATACATTTTACCGCGGCCTACCAAAAGGGAGGGGGAGACACAGATCATTTTTAATTAACTTTTATTGGAACATGCATTCAAAATAAAATTATTTGAACCATAAACGAATATTAGGTTATTTAAATTTGTAAAATTTTCAATCCATCGTTAAATCAATGAGAACCCTGAGCTTGTTTCTCTGCAACGAGACTGTTCCATCTGGGATAATAGGAGATAACGACACTCGAAGTGTCTTGCTTACGCCCAGGTTATTCCGTTGTTTTGTTTTGGTTGTTGTAATTGCAGAAAAACCCGCTTCACACATATAGGATGTCGGAGTCAATTTTGGATTTTTTTCAATACCGCCAAGTAAAAGTACTGTCAAAGACCAGTGATTTTGTTGCGTTTTTTGCTACAGTGTATTACAGTGTTTTGTGATTTCAAATCTCTACAGTCATTGAATAAAGATACAGTGTTCGTTTTTTATCCAATTCGTGACTTGGAGTTCAATACTGAAAAACTGGCTCCGGTGCTTCATTGTATGGAATGCAGATGTACAGTAGACACAGCATGCAGATGTGAATAATAAGAAAAATTGATTAGCCAATACGTCACTAAACGTGTACAGAGGACAAATGATGGACATGAAAGAAAACGACATTTTAAACGCTCGCGAACTCACTAGGATAAGAATTAAAATTGCCAAATTTTGGTATCTTCAAAATCCTATATGGAATCGCAATATTTCGATTCGTAACTCATTCTGGAAACAATTCGGTAAATTTTGGCCAACAACAATTTTTCGTCAGTATTTAATAAAAGTTGCACATAACATGGGAGTTGTATCTTTTTTTGAGCACTCTGAGAAAGACACTGCACCAGAGGTCACTTACAGACCAACAAGGTTAGCGTTGTTGGAAATACTTGGGCTTTCGAATCCAACCGGGCCTCCCAAGCCAGAAAGCAGATTACCGCAGCGTAAATATATCTCCTTTTACATGGCACAGATTCTTCACGAAGTTGGTTGAGAGTCTGACGTCATTTCTTGCATGATGAGAGTCAAACATACAGAATTGAGAATTGATTATAAGACATAAACACTAGGTAGTTGCAGGATTGAAAAAGACAAAGTAAACAGAGTTAGAGAAGGCTATTGCGCTACGATGTCCTGGTCAGAAAATTACCTTCCAAACATGTTTTGTAAAGTATGTGCCACTGATGGAATGCGCCGTCGAGGCGCGGTCTATCTGTGGTGCGTACTTTGCAAAATAAAACGTTCAGTCAGAAATATTTTGTGCAAATATTTTTTATATTATAACGCGAGTCAGCCGAGTCAAATCTGGATACCAGTGCTTTCATACACCATAGTTTTCTATTGGAAATAATTAATAATACCCTAATTTTGTCTGAAATATGATGATTGTGATGGGGTCATCCTACAGGCGTCGCTTTTAGATATTTTCCAAAAGTTTGAAGCCAACATGTTTTGGTACGGTACGAATTCAAATGTTTGTTGAAAATATTCGACAATATAAGTAAAAACGTTGGTTATTGAAAATAGTTACCCAGTGTTTCTCGGAATAGAAGCAGGTTAGCTTGGGAAAGGTTCTATATTCTATTTGAAAGTGTTTGGTATTCCGAATTTAATATTCAGAATAGCTATGATATTCATGTGATTACACAAGGTATTCAATCAGAAAATTAATTTTTTCAAACATGAATCACAGGACCGCACCTTGGCCTCAGATTATTTACTCGAATTATAGTAGATGCTCATTTTTCGTTATTATAAATATTCGTAACATAATAATAACAATAATTACTTCACTACCACTGATCATTGATCGAAGCAGCCGTACGGATCAATCAACATATAAGTACTTTTTATTTGGTTCCTGAATTATATCTCGTGGTAAATTTGCAATGTCTACTGTGAGTCATCTGACAATTATCTTAGCTTTATATTATTGCAATCTGTTTATTGTTGCAACTTGCGAAGAGTGTGAATTACCTACACCAAAGCAAGATGTAGATTGGGACAGACTGAAGGGTAGTTGGTATCAGTTGGCACATGCTGAAAATGACGTAGATCATGTATTACAATGTGTTGTGCTTTCCGATTTCAAAACTACGAAATACGGGTACAGTGCCCGCTTCAAAGAGTTCAATTCTTCAAAACAAGCTCCGGTATTTCATTGGTATCGCACACAATTTGGTAAATATGCAGATGTGGAAAACGATTTTGCTCATTACATCAGTGAAGCAGGTTTAACCAACCAACACTCCACGAAAACTATACAAAAAGCTAAGGATGCTGCCGAGAAGATGAATTTCAAAGAGGAAACTTATTATACTGATTACAAAAATTACTGGATTTCCATTGAATGCGACAAAGAGAAAAGAATGATATGGATTCATATACCACATTTGCAACCTAGATCAGAAGATGCATTGGCTGCTAGAAACGTTTTAGTTGACATTAGAAATGGATGGAATGAAGTCAAGCTCAAAAGCTCCAATTGTGCAAATTACGTTTCATAAAAGCTAATCTCCAACAATTACATTGTTGCAATATAAGAAAACTTTATCCGCAAGCCTGAGCTCAAGAACAGTCCACATTGGCACGTACAAGTGATGAAATTTCAACCATTATTTACCTAATTACATGTACCTTATATTAAGTATTTATACATACAAATGCAGTTGTACTTTTTGTACAAATACTTTGGGCAAGATGAAGAGAAATTCATCGGACAAACAGGGTTAGTGTTGTTGGAAAGACTTAAGCTTTCCAATTCGGTTTACCTTCTGAAGTGAAGCTGTTGGTGCCACATTTTATAGTGCACTGTGACAAAGGCACAGTAAAATTACTAAAGATTTGCAGTACTTGCATATTTCCATAAATAAAATCAGCCATTTGCTCTGATTAGAAAAAAATATCTAATTCAGATTTGAATTCTAAACGATTTGATTGGTTCAGCCCTATACGCGAGGGAAAAACAACCCGTGCTCAAAATTAAGTATAACGTTGAAAGATATAACCAGGCATCACATACGAGCGTGTGGAAAGCAGAATTCGTAGGCACTTCTCCGTTTGAGCGAACTAAAAAATAAAGATTTTAACACATTGAAACAGATTGTGGTAACATAAATTTGCCAAACCAGTTCTTGAACAAAATTGTGCCCAGAAACACTTGGGGATTTGGAATAAATTATGTAGTATAGACTCTTATGCGATCTTTAATTTACCCGTGAAAAAAATTCGAAAAAATCCAAGCAGGGTAAAATATCAGATGTGTGGGAATAAAGTGAAAGTCATTCTGAAATCACGCAAAATTTGAAAAACTCCCATGATTGAATTATAACATGTTATGACGCCGCAAAAAATACGATACGACGAAATAAAATACGACGATAAATATAAGAACTTATCCCGTAAAACCGCAAAAAAAGTCGCGCCATATGAGCAACGAAAAGTTCCAGTAACTTTATTTTATTGTACCTGCGCCCCGAAGACTCACGAAACATTTTGGATTACGTCGTTAACGATACGAAACAAGACAAATGAACAGCTTCAAATTGCTAATTTGATGTAAACAACAATTATTGCCTTTTTAAAATAAGAATTGGTCGTGATTATCGCGACAAAAGCTCCACTAAAAGTATAAGCATATTGAAAGACGCAATATAATCCCGGTCACAGATATTTTACCCGTGCATATTTTATCAAATATGATACACCGATGGATGACATCATCAAGGCGCGTTCCATCTGTATATCATGTTTGAAAAAATGAAATTTCTGATTGGACTTTCAATTCATTTGCCCAGCTCCAGTCGCAACCAGTGGTGACGGCTGAAGATCTCCGACTCGCCACAGAAAAAGATAAATTAGAAGTTTTCTACTAAAATAAATACGAGTCGAATAGGTGCAAAAATTTGGTAGTTATTTCGCAAAACACGCCAAAATTCTATCAGAAAAAACATATTCTAAGGAAAAAATTGGTAGTAAATCTCGCCGGAAGGCGTGCAAACGATTAGCCCTTTTTGCAATA
Organism: Styela plicata; assembly: GCA_963675895.2. NCBI lineage: Eukaryota > Metazoa > Chordata > Ascidiacea > Stolidobranchia > Styelidae > Styela > Styela plicata. The sequence goes on from OZ023140.1 coordinate 21,191,138, forward strand.
TTATTGAAATTTTTGTTGGTTTAGGGGAGAGAGAATTATTCGTATTGCAATATTTTCCGTGGTTTGTTTTCGAACAAGAAAATTTAGTGTTCCTGCTTTCTCAAGTTTTTTTGCATTTTTTAGATAATTTGGTCGATAATCGACAATAAAAAACATGCAGATACCGTCCGTGAAAAAGGCAGAAATGTCGTTGTGGAATTCTCAATATTTTTACTTTAATGAATACTTTTTGGAATTGTAAAACCACTATTATAGTAGGCAAAACGACACTAAAAAGCTAGCCCAGTAAAATGAAATCCTTGAGTTACCTATTCAGGATGTTTATTTTGTCAAGCATGTGTCACAGACGGACCGCGCCTCGACGGCGCGATCCATCAGTGGTTCATACTTGAAGAAACCGCAAAGACATTTAAACAGGCGTAATATTGCAGAAGTTCATTTCAAAAGTAAGGATTGAGAGAATGGAAAATGGCACAATTGCATATTTACTCGATGTTATTTATATGGAATATCTATTTCAGGATAATATAGAGTAGCGTTGAAGCTTCAGGACAGAAGTACCGAGTTTACCTGGTGTACTTAGTTTACTTGATTTATTTTCAAAATACTTCCACTTTGACATCTGATTTACCTAGTAAACTACTGGATAAAATAGGGAAACTCACCCCATTTAAACCTAGGTATCTGTTTTAAAAAAACTGAATATCTAGTATAAAAACGAAGTAAACTATATTTGCAATATAAAAAGCTTTCAAAATAGATTATTTCAAAATTGTAATCTTAAAATCTATAAAAAAAATGTGCCAGATGCAGCCAAACGACAAATATCTAACTTACCTGTTTTTTTGAATCTGGGTACTACCTAGTTTTTAAAGGAAAAGCAGGTTACCAAGTAATACTTTACCTAGTTTTGTGGTTAATTCGCTTTTATTTTATCTAGTTTAAGAAATGACTAAGTTGCCATCACTAATATAGACATTGAAAAATAAAAATTAACTCTCACTTTTCAGATGTGGGCCCCTTTGTATAGAATAAAAGATAATAAAGTATCTGAGATCAAAGTGACTTCAAACAATTTTATTAGTCGGTTTTTATCACCAAATGACTTTGTTATTATTATTTTTATTGAATTAAATTGACGTCATTTGACTGAAGTCGCGCAGCTGCGCATCCTACTGTTCTGTTCGTTTGTGATAGAATTTTTTTTTTATTTTCTTAAAAGCTTTATCATAGATGGACAGAGGTTCGTGGGGGCATTACTCATTGATCCCATAAGGTATCGCCATTCATTGGTAAGGTAAGGTATCGCCATTTACGGCACAAGTTTGGTACGGTATGGTACAGGCAAGCTACCTCTTAAGAAAAGAAGAAAGAATAACCTTCGCAACAACTTTTTTCGCGGTTATATTAAATATCACTTTTTCTGCAGAATAAAATGTTTTCGTCTTATTCAACGCCGGCAATTATGTTTATCGCGTGCTCTTATTTATTTTACTTAGCTACCAATTGGCGGTATCTCTTTGAACATAGCAGACGACACAATGAATTTTACGACAGAAGCCAAAACCTAGCAGCAATTTTCTAGACCGCAGTAATTTTTATTTGCTCAGATGTAATCATGGGCTCGACGGGCAATTTGTTACCGTAAAATTTATATAATTGGCTATCGTGCAAACTGTAAACGAAAAAATAGGTTCTATACTAATTTCAATCGTCCTCTTCGATCCATTCAGAAACGAATTACCAAAATGTGTCATTTTGCATCGCTTGGGCCACTGATGAATCGCGATTCATCGCTTGACGGAACATAAACACTGATATAGCTTGCTTGTTAAATGAAAGTAATCGACTTGTGGTTTTTCTATATGTCAAATTAACTTGAAATTGTAATATATAGAATTTGTCTAACTGTACTGCGACTGTATAAAATTGAACGCGAATTACAAATCCCCATTGTGTATATTGTATATCTATATCGATATATTCTTACTATGTGTTATTACGTTATTTGTTCATTGGTACTGTTACGATGATGACATAAAATGTGAACAGCCCATGGACACGTTGATTCAATCAAAATGAGCGGCTGTGAAAAATAAAATGGGCAAATGTGACTGAAGGAAAAGAGCCTCCATATCGTGTTATAATGGTCCTAAGTACTAGCATAGGAGCGGGCTTTCGATTTAACCCTTTTTTTTTATCAAAATTTGCTCAGAGCAGGGCTGCAGCAGTCATATCATACTTGAAAAGTTTCCTGGAGCCACTAAAGTGCAAAGAGCTACATCAAATGAAGGAATAGGAACTAATGAACCCCCATTTCTGAGAGATGTCTACTGACGCGAGTTTTAAAGTCATGAAGATCAACAAGATCACGAAAGCAGTGAGTAGGAAAGGAATTCCAAAATTTATAGATTTCATCGTATTTCCTGTGTATCGTAAGACATGAGTAAAAAACAAAACATAGAAGTGAAAGAGTTCACATCACTCAGGGCAGATATCATCAATTGCACTTTATTATAAGTTCCTTTTGGAATTTTTTTTGTTTTGTTTTGGGGTTTGCTTGCGGCCTTGAAATGAAGCAAATGTTAACAGGGAAAAATGAAGTGTATCAGATGAATGTAAAACTCTGAGATGATCCTGTGCCGTGTCAGTACAGTACCAATCAAACCTAAAAAATTGAAAAGAATAAAATTCAAATTTTGAATTTTTAATCAGGTGTGATGTTTACAAATTTGCTTGCGGCCTCCCAATAAAGCTATGTCAACATGGAAAATTAAAGCGTATTAGATGAATGTAAAAATTGAGATGATCATGTGCCGCGTCAGTACAGTACCAATCAAACCTAAAATAATGAAAAGAAAAAATTCAAATTTCGAATTTTGGATCAGGTGTGATATTTACAAATTTTCTGAAACGACCTCCCATCAACTTTCGTCAGCTTTTTTAGTGTGAAACAATTGGAGCAATATCAATAATTTCACGCCATATCATAAAAACATATGCCATAATATTGTAAATCATAATTCGCCAAACATTTCATCTTGCGATAAACGGTCAATAATGTCATCGCCATTTCATGAACTATAATATCATTGAAAACACCTGCCCAAATATATCGGTTGGATCAAAGTCTTACGTAATCTCGTATTAACCCATGTATTGGTTAAACACATAACAAAATAAATCTTATGGAATGACGATGATGTGGAAATAATGAGAGTCTTGGAATGATTGAAACCCTATTTCTTGAGGAAATAAACATGGAGATTGATAATGTTTTTCCACACATGCAGCCTCGTTAGTTTAGATAGTGTTTTTTTTCAAAAATATTATCCATAATAAAATGATAAATTATATCAAATAATATTTTTGTTTAATATTTGTTTGCAATATTAAAAAATGTTGCTTTTCACTAAATATGTTTGAAATAAGCTCAATCAAAAATTATATTTTGTCAAGCATAATACAAAGACGCCTCGGGGGCGCGATTCATCAGTGACTCAAGCTTAACAAAAACATGTGCGCGCAAAATATTTCTGACTTGGCTTTTACTTTCTTACATTTTCTTCAGGTCTTGGAATGTGATCTCTAAAATGTTCAAACCGGAAACACAAATAAAATAAATATACACACATCGAAGCGTTTATGGATGTCCAAACAATTCGATTTGATTGACATGTCTCGAATTATATTATATTCAATTCCATTTTTTTTTACTTTTATCGACGTTATCAAAAATATGGTCATTAATGTTAATATTAATATGATAGTTTTTTCTAAAACACAAGATTTTTTTGTTTATTTATCACATTTTCTCCGAATATTGTATTAGAAATTATTAAATGATTTAATTCTGAAACAAATTATTCGATTTTTGGTCCTTTCTGGAAAATAGGATAAACTGAGCTAACCCCAACCGTATTTTATTTCTCTTTCCGACAACTTACAATTTTTTCATTTGCAAAAATTTGATATTTTCTCCTATTTAGGTTGTTAAGTATGAGTGGATGATCTTTATGCAGTAAGGTTCCATAACAGCCCTATTGAAACAAAGGGATTTTTAGTTTTATAAAACCGTGAGTTTTACTTTTAAGAAGTATCTACCCAAGTTATCACAGCCTTTGTTGTTGAGTGATGGACGTGGATTCATTGGTTTTCCTAAAATCAAAGATAATATATCTTTTAATAAATATATAAATGTGATAATATATCTTCAAATAAAATATTTTGACGTTTGATGGGCGTCGTGTGCAAATACATCCAGTATAGACTTATCCCACGGTCTTACGTAAACACATCGTCGAATGAAAATGTATTTTCTCTCTCGATAAAACTTTCCCACACGCTTGCCATCTGCCGTTTTTCTTGTCACGTGACTAAGACGGAAATTCCTCAACATCGGCCTTCAGTTCGAAAATCAAGATCAACTCTGAATCGGGATTTTGGGTTATAACGCAATTCGTTCGAATGTATTTTGAAAACGATTTCAATAATATTATGATGTTTAGTTATTCTGAACGACATTTCAGTCAACAACTTTTGTTCGAACACATTTTGTTAAGTTTTTTTAAGTCCTGTGAGTGCGGGTTTAGAATTGCACTAACGTACTTTTTGCCTGTCATAAGGGCATCTAAAAGAAAACAAAGAAGTGTTAGATATTGCTGTTTTCGTCCAAGGAAGACAACAGTCATTGTGCTTTACTGTAGCGGTTCAGTTCTGTTCGCGAAGTTTTCCGCCCAGAGTGTTTTACTTGTACTGTCTACATTTTGTTGTAGCACTTTCCTCGCCCTTTGCTGGACATCGCTTACGACTTTGCCTAGATCGAACTTCTATAAAATGGAAGTATATTGTCAAGTATGCTCCACTGATAGATCGCGTTACCAAAACGCGATCCATCATTGGCTCATACTTGACAAAATAAAATTACTAATTTGAAAACTCTTGAAAACGACTTGCATATTCACGAACGATATATAAATGCTAGATCTTTTGATTTAACGAAATAAATGAAGTTCTTAGTATTGGATAAATCATGATCCTTGGTTTTACCGTAGTGCTACAGAAACTAAAATTCAGATTGGGGATTTGTATGATATTCAACTATGTATCATGATAGAGCTAATAAATTCGCTTTAAAGAACGCTTTAACATATGAATAGTTTAGAACGTTTTTATTTAAACTGTTTAGTTTTTGAACATTGTAAATTGTTACGGGTTCAAATAGAAAGTTCAGCGCCAAATTATTCGAGGAAACCTGCTTTGGTAGCGCTATTTATCAGTGCCTCATGCTCGACAAATCATGTTTTGATGAATGAATTCTGACTGGTTTATGATCTACAATACTTCATAATTTTAATAAAAAGCAAAATTTTATTGAAATCTTCCAAAATACTAATGAACAAATACTTGCTAATGGATTCTCAAATAAAAATTATGTAATTATCATATCAATATAATTCACCAACTTTTTTATTCCAATTTTCATAATCAATTTTTTTCGAAAGCACATGATTGAAAAGGTCCCAACAAAATATCATACTTCTATTTCTATGAAGTTTTCAAGTTTAAAACAATTAAAATATTTGTAATGGTATCTGTAGATTAAAAACTCGTTTTAGGGTTTTGTTCACATTTTCACATTTTTGAAAAAGGAAAAAAAATCAGCACGGAGGGATTTTTTTGTTTTTTATTTTATTTTAAGCCATTTGATGTTGAATAGGAGTTATGTATATATTTTTAAACGAATAAGGAGTAAAAAATGTATTTTTAAAATATATTGTATTCGTATATTTATTTATACAATTTAATATGAGTGAGAATACTGTATTCATTGGATACACTATTCTCACACATATTAAATTGTATAAATAAATAAACTTATATATGAATGTAAGGTATATTAAAAATGATCTTTACGCTTTATATAATACTGACATGAAACGATTAGCAAATGTCCAATGTAATGAAATATGATATTCTATATGTCATAAAAATGCCAATCTATATACCACATCATAATATTTAGATCATAATCGCTTTGTCGTTCGCACTTTCCCACGCGTGTCGCACCTGCTTACAGACAACATTGTGTATCTTTCCCACGAATACAATATTTCGGTTAAAAAGTCAAGTTGAGACTATACATGGTGGTGAAGAAATGGTAGGTTTTATCATCGCACGGGGCAAATACCACTCACTGTTCTTTACCATAGCTGTTTAGATCCATTTGGGATGTTTTCTGCATATAGAGTGCAATTGCTAGTAATAAAATTTTGTAAAAAGTTGTCATTAGTGGACTCCATTTGAGCGCTGATCCCTTATACCAGATTTGGGCAAAACCAGGCTGGGCAAAACCGAATCATTTGGAATTCGATTCTGATACGAATATTTTTTTCAAATCGGATCGAATCACTAATTCTATGTAAATAACAAATGTCCCATTTTTACTATTATAACTTGTCTCATCGCAAAAAATTAAGACATTCATAGTATATTTTCAATTCACACTCGGAGCAACGATGTACATATTTTAACGACAAAATATAATCGATTTTGGTCAAATTTTACCAAAATCGATTGCATTTTGTCATTAAAAATGAAAATTCTAGTTCAAATAACTTGTTTTTGATCCTATGAACGATTCAAGGTGGATTCGAATAAATGGTACTTGGAATCGATTCGAATCATCGAATTGCATTGCCCAGCCCTAGAAGCTACTCAGGATAAAGACTTCGCGAAATATGTGGCGGTTCGCGCCGCCAAATTAGTGCTTTGCTGAATGATACTGAATTGAAAAGCGTAGGTATAACGCTTAAACTTTATTTCCACTGATTGATATTTTTTATTTTTTTTTGAAACAAAAATTTTCCTCAGAAAGATCCTATTTCATATTTAACAAAAAGGCCTCAGTGCGTAGTGCGATTTATCTTCATTTGACAAAATTTTACGCCTGTGCTACTGGGGTATCAAATTTTAAGTTTCATTGTCACTCTAGAAATGGGGGAACAGGTGCGATTTTGATATTGGGTAATTCCAGTTCCCTAATTCTAGGTGAATATGATAATGGAACCGTCATACTCAGTCAAAAATGTCCTTTCTAAACATCTTTTGTCAAATATGAGCCTCCGATGGATCGCACCATGAAGGTGCGGTTCATCTGTGGGTCATTCTTGACCAAAATATAACGTTTGATTGGTTTTAAATCATTTCATTCTTAATCCAGGCACGTATCCCTTCAACAACGACACCGCAGGTGTGGGAGTGAAATGTAATATTGTGTTCAATCTAACTACATTGAAAAGACTGTAAATAATTTTACGGTATTAACTTAATGTGAACGATAAACGCCTGAACACGATTCGCAAATTTGTAACTGATTTATGGTTCCTGTCAACTTTAGAATTTTCGTTAAAAAAATTTTTTTTGAGTTTACTCGTATTTGATAAGTCGCGATCCTTGACTGTACGCTGATTTGACAAAGCTCCGTATTATGAAGAAAAAGGCATTGAAGTTAACAGAATTTTGGATGTAGTTGTTATTTCCTATTAAATCGCATTTGAATATGTATAAATTGATAACTGGACATTGAAACATTGACGAACGTTCAGTATAGCGAACATGCTATACTATACATATATATACTTGAAAGCCAGCGACGATAATTTTAAATTACCGGGAAATTGCAATAATTCGGACCGTTTTATTATAATACTACAGGGTTAGGCAATCGGGTCGAGGCGAACGAAAAAAAGAGAAATCGCCTCTCGAATCGAGATATAAATGGCGACCGCTTTAACACGTCGATATATCAGTTAAAACCTTGCCCGCTGGATATATAACCTGTCTATCGTCTACCTTCAGCGATATTAGATTTGAAATGGGTAAAACTATAACAATATCCTCTGGCAAATTGAAGAAAATTAGTCCAGTCCCTTATGAGATTCCTTCAGAAAGAAGAACATACGTTAAAGATCAAACGGAGGAAGAAGAATGCTTAAAACTAATGCACCAATTAAGTTCAATCGTACCCCTACCAGTTTCCTCGAAGGTTCAAGAACAAGAGACAAATCATACAGACTTGATACAAAATACGGTAGAATATATTTGCAATTTGGAAAAGGAATTAGGACCAGAGGCTGTATCAGCGTTACATCAACATCCAGATTTTTGCAAACTAATGACGTGGAAATAGCGAGTGGAACAAAATGGAATACAACGATAATATTACTTATTTTTGCTTCAAAATTTTTTTTCGTGAGCTTTCGATCACCACCACCGCCACGTTCTTGTTTTACGATACTTTGCTTGTATATACTCTGCCGCACAATCAGCTTTGCAACCGTTAATAACAGGTGAGAGAATATTAAAATATTGCTTCATGTATTGTTTAATCCTGCGTATCTATCTCGATAGTAAAATCTAATCTGTAAGCTCACACTTACCCTGAACTTGTTTGTGTAATTTCCAAATTCACTCGAAGTAGTGTCTCGAGGGATTTCGCCAATGGTCACCCATATGACAAAGACCAATTGCTCTGTAATTGAAATAACTCTAAATAAAACTGAACGCACTATAATAACGCGCTTGTCAAGTATGGGGCACTGATGGATTGCGCCGCTGAGGCGCAATCCATCTGTGGCACATGCGTGACGTTATGGAATTTTAATAGGTTTCCTTTTCATTTCGTTTATTTCAAATATTGATAAAAAACACTTTTATGCTCATTTAATGAAATTAAAATATTTGATTCGTTTTTGTGTTTGTAGCATTATGTATATGGCAATTCTAAGTTGGCATTATAGAAATATTCACGCGTGCTAATTTTTAATTTTGAACGGACAATAACAAAAGAAAATGGTTGTAAAAATCATTTACGTTCGAGTATGTCCACCAACACCATTTGGAATTCAATGGAGATTTTAATGAAACTTCTTCTATGGTACCAGGATTATATAATATCTATGTTTTATTTTTTGTATTTCAGATTTTCCCCATTTAAGACACTATGAATAGAACTGGAAAGAAAAATATTGACAGACGACCGATAAACTAAAATACGGAAGCGGGAATTCGCCGATCCGTGGTCGACGTAAAACAATATGGCGGACACAGCAGGCTGTTATAAATTCAGTAATAGCGAGGTGCTTGTCGTGAAGGTCTCGACAATTTACACACGAAGGCAGACCGCTTAATGTTTCTCAAAGGTCAATCGCTACGTCTTGACAATTTATACAATACGTCTTCACAATTTACAGCAGCTCCTGAAATACCCGCTGCTATCATTTCAATCCATCGGTATAGTTATGCAAGATGTTCCTCATTTTTTCTGTAGTTTTTAATTTAATGTTCCTCTATAAGAATACAGTGCCAAACTATAACCTCCTGGCAATCCCATAGATATGTTGACTTGTACCCTTTATCAGTGAGAAATTAGGTTCTGTTTAGTAAGACAAAAATGATAACCAAATATCATTGTTGCGAGCCATCGATTACTGTATGAAACAAAATATTTTTTGTCTGAGTTGATATATCTGTACTCAAAATATAAAATCTGTATATGCCAATTTTAGCGTGTGGATAATAGTTTAAGAAATAGATAACGCACGCGTGTGTTGCTGCATAATTTCGCTACAATATTCTTGTGTTCCCATTATGTAGAACATATTATTCTGGCTAATACTATGAAAAAAGTCACTTTTTCAGATGCAAAAACACACCGTCGATTGCAAGTACCCAATAAAACAAAATTTCTCCGCATATTTTGTCAAGAATGAGCTACTGATGAAACGCGTCAAGGCGCGGTTCATCTGTGGCTCATACTTAGCAAAATAACGTTCCTGATACATATCTATTGTTTCTCACGATTTTTATTCTTTTCTTCTTTTGAAAACTTGATCATTTGTGCCTTCCATTATATTATTTTCTTCTTCTTATGCAATAAAAGGATATTATAGAATATACACTCATATTGAGCTCCATATTACTCCATTAGGTAATTGAAGGGTATTTGTAAAAGAATTTTAAAGAAAGAGCTGGAAACTGCAATTGGCTTTTTGTATATAGTTAACCGTTGAATGGATAGTCTGAACACGGGCCTTAAGTGCTAGTGCCACTCATGCGCATTGGGAGTAGGTGTTGAACAAAAAATTGATTTCTAGTTTGCTCGAGCTTACAAAGTATAGTTGTTGGGTGCAACCTGAATTAGACTCAATAGCCACTACCGTGACTAGGCTAGGTTAATAAAAGGAAATACGAAAACCAACTGGTGCTGTTTCGAGAAGCCAGGCAACTAAAACCTATGAAAATTCAAATTCGGAGTTTTAATTTGCTTTTATATTTCACACATTTATTTACGGTTAAATTCATTATCCATGGCGTGTTCAACTTGTCAAAAAAAAAAAATAATACTGACTAGTTTCGGATTGCAGGACAGATTTTGCTAAAATGTCACGAGTCTTGCCCGAATATTTTATTACACGATCAAAACTTTCATTTTGCAAAGCTTGAGCCTCTAATAAACCGCATCTAGGTAAGCCAGGCTTGTCCCCTATGTGCTCACAGTGTATAAGGTCTACAAAACATTTGAAATCATTTAGTACTATCTGGTAAGTTTGAGAGGGAGTCTAGGATATTAAGGTAATCCGCTGATGGATCCTGTCATCCAGATGAGGTGCATAGGATTTGATTGCGAATTTTTTGCTTACACTCCAGTTTAACTTTAGTTTAACAAATTGAAAAGAACTTAAGAAAGTTTTATTGTCTGTATACAAGTCATATTTTAGTTTGGATGTTTTTTAACACACAGGAATCAAGATTTTTCACTGTGACTTTGATTCCTTAATTCTTATGTATAAACGTATAAACTCAATTGGAGACATTGTGTCAGTACGAGGAAATGTATATTGTCGCGCAGCACTTAAAAACTTCTTTAATCAAGAAGAATATTGCATTTTGTAACTTCGGAACTTCTATTAATATGTCTCTTTTAAAGTAAAGTTTTCGCAAACCGCTGATCACTGCATATCTTGCTGGTGAGATTTAGGCCAATTATGAGCTGTTGATGACCACACCCGAGGTAGATTGTTCCATCAACAGAAGTCGATTTTATGCGTTTTTTCCCATTTCATAGAGTAATATTACTGTAAAAAACGACGATTTTACCGCATTTTTTCTAAACTGTATTAGACTTCATTCCAAAAAACAAATGTTTGTTTTTAAAATTTAAAATTGATTTGTAATGTTTTGTCAATTCGAATTTTTTTTATTCACGATATTTTTGTGCGTCAACTCTTCATCGTTGACTTCTTGAAATTGCCCTTTTTGCACCCATTTGGGAATGAATCAGATTTCAATCGCATTGCTGACCATCAAATTTATCCCCATTGAAAATTTAATTTATGATATAATATATCAAAATAATATAATATTAGATGTATCATTGAGTCAAATTAGCGGAAACAACCTTTGATCCCGGAAGATGAAATTTCATCCATAGGTTAGAATAAAATCACAACTCATTGTACCAGACTTTGTCGATAGTAATCAGACCAAAATGCTGATCAGAAATTTGTTTTGTTAAGCATGCGCCACAGATGGACCGCGTCTAATCGACGCAATAAATCAGTGGCACATACTTACCAAAATATGTTTTTTGGAATAATTTATCCAATTGGGAAGCGTAGAGATATTTTGTCTAGCATTTGTCGGCTATGGATTACAGAATCAAGGTATGGCACCTGTGACATAACGCAGGAGATAGGGATGGGGAATTCGATTCGGTAATTGAATCGCTTCGAAGTATAATTGCTTCGAATGGGCCGTAAATCGTCCATTGGAACAAAAGTTTGCTGAACGAGGTGGAATTTTCCTTTTTACGACAAAAAAATAACCAAAATCAACTGTATTATGTCGTTAAAATATGAAACTTTTTGTTTTCAGACATGGGTATAAATTGAAAATACATTGCCTTCAAGTGCGTGTATGCAAATATTAGTAATAGTATGCCTGCAAGAGACATATGATTTTTGAAAAGTCTCCTGAACCTACTAAAGTGCAAGGACTTATACGAAATACAGGAACGGAAACTAAGGAATCCCCATTCCTGGCAAATGTCTATTGACGTGAGTTTTAAAGCCATATTGATTAACACGGTCAGGAAAGGAGACTTTAATAATATACACAAACCTTCGTAAAATATATGATTTTTACAAAAATACTAGTGACACTTAGCAAATCACTGGTTTTTTATTATTTATGAAGACACCGTAATAAAGATGTCAATAAATATTGCTCTAAGTATGGTAACATAAAAGATCCAATTGAATTTCCAGCATTGAAAATATTAAAATTAAAAAATATTTATATATTATGATTCTTTTTGGCAAATGTATATATAGAAAAGTATTGATATTGTTTTCAGTTGCAAAGCCGCGGCATAATTTTGATTCTTATTCAATTTCATTACATATATATAATCTTCCACACGCTTTCAACGTGGAGTCATATCCTTATTTATTTATTTTTTCCTTTATATTTAAGCGAAGAAATCAGCATATCAAATCTGAATTCACGATTTTTTTTTATTTTGTTTTGTTTTCTAAGATTTCCCGCCGATAAGTGATCAGCTGATCCATCCATGTAACACACAAGCCAGGGAAGTTTGTTCGACGCGTGACCTTACGTCATAATAAAACGGCAGATGGTAAGCGTGTGGGAAAATGGTAAAAAATGTGGGTGTGTTCTCCATCTCAACTCGCCACTCAAATAAGGCAATCGTCCTCGCATGGTCTACAGATGAATCGCGCCGTCACGGCGCGGTCTATCTATCGTCAATGCGTGGGTTTGTTATAATGTGTTATAGAAAATTCCAAGAGACATATCGCGCGCCTAAGTGTTTAGCGTTAAATAGGCTTACCAAAACACAAAAACATAGGCAGGTGGAGTACACGTGGGAAAATCGAATATCTTTCGAATATCAACTTTAATATTGTTTGTGAACCATTTGAATAATATGAAATGAATATTATTATTGCAAAACAATTTATTAACGAGAAAGAAAAAAACGCGACCACGAGTTCACTTAAGTAAAAATTAACGTTATTTTTTCAAATGGGGATTCTAGATTTTTTTGTTTAAATTTGTTTCAAGCAAGGCCGGAATATGCTAGACTCCTTCGTCATTAGAGGACGCCTGTGGTGAAAATGGCGGGGATGATGCAAAATGTCTATATTTTACGATTTTTTTAGCTGTTCCTCTTTATTTTGAAAAGGATTAGCAAAGCCAGCTATTTCTCTCATCTGCCGTGTCTAAACCTGCCCTTTTCCGCTTATTCGCAAAAATTTATATCCATCAGTGGTAACTCAGATTTGTTTCCCACACACTTTCCACCTGCTATGTTATTGTTAAATCACTACAAATCTTTTATCAAATACACGGAGCCCAAGTTGTGGCACGCACCATAAATATAATGTGGTATGTTAAACAAAGTACGAGACAATGTTCCCACACGCGCACCAGATGCCGCTGTCCGATCAGAAATTTTATTTTGTCAAGCATGAGTCACAGATGGATCGCGCCCTGGCGACGCGGTCCACCAGTGACTCATACTTAACAAAACGTGTTCGTTAAATGATTTCCAATTGGGCTATGCGATTACAAGTGAGAGTTTTCAAGCTTGTGGTGTAGATGTAGACTTGACACAAAATTGATGAACTCGTCTTATGTGTGACGTAGTCATAGCACATTTATAACATATAAAAGGTAAATCAGCTGATCTTAGGTACGTTAGTGTAATCACGCATAACAAGATCAAACTGGAAGAACAGGAAAGCAAATCATTATTGATAATAACTATTGCCAAAACATAAAATAGTAACTAATACTCTGTAGGCGTGGGTTTAGAAATGTTCTATTTTTTTGAGTTATGACAAGAGGCGAATAAAAAAACCACATGTGGCAATTCTACGGCGTATAGCGTTTGGTTGGAAATTTTGTCAAGCATGTGGATGCGTGATCTATAGGTCACCCAAGCATGGCAACACATGTGAAAGCATTGTGGTTAACCTGCTTTATTTTTATTTCGGGACAGAAAAAGATCTCAAATATTAACGAGGTATTTTTCCAGGTTCTCAGAACTTGTTAAAAAGTTTTAATACCGTATTGAAATGCAAAGTCGCAATAGACAGCTCGATTCACTGTCGTGACTGCTTGAATATAATTTACAAACTGATTAAATCGTTCAAAGAGACATTACCGTAAGGAACAATTGAAATTTAACCCAGAACTATCTAAAATATTGCGAATGTATATATAACAATATTCACACGGACCGAGTATGAAAACATCACTCGAGGAGCAGCGTCCTCAAGCTGCTTTATACAAACTATCTACCTCATTTCCCTCCCAGAAATATTACAGAAAATGATATTATATAAAAATGATTTTTGAATGAGTGCATCTTATTCAAAATTATGCTAAAACCGAAGCAATTTTTAACTCCATGAAGAACAATAAAATAATATCGTTTCAATATAAAGTAATATCGTTAATTTTGTGCTTTCACAACTTCTCTCGCATCATAATGTCGGCCGCTGATCTTCGATGGCAACATGCCATTTCTCTAAGCTGGATTGCTTCAAAACATCTTCTTCTTCTTCTTTTGTGTCAACATTATCGTATGTATCTTTTATCATATTCGTTAGAGTTAATGATTTATGTTATTCAAACATTTTTCAACAAGTTTCTATCCTCATTGATTTGTTGTTGAAGCTGATTAAGATTCATACATCCTGCTTCTTCCTCCAAATCATAAATATAATTGAGCGCTTGTTCAACAACTTCCAATGCTGATGGTTTCTTTACATTGATAATTGTTGGTACAACTGACTGTAGTTTAAAAAGAAGTCGACGTACTTCGGCATCTTCATCGACGACTGGTCGAATATTTTCACTTGATTTCTCACAATATTTTGTTGGTCGAAGGTAAGGAATCATTCTTGATTTAGTTGGACAGTTGTTTGTAGTAATAGATTTTCCCATTTCAAATTTTCTAGAAAGGAAATTGAAAATTTGATTTCATAAATTTACTGAGAATGACTGTTTTCTTCCGAGTTCGTCGCTTTATATAGTCGTGTGCGAAAATGCCCCTTTTCTCAACATTTTTCTCCAATGGAAAGATAATCTTATATAAATAAAATGATAATAAATGATAATAAAATGATAATCTTATTTAACACAGACCAAACATCAGAGAATTATGATTGATATAACGACAAGGTAATCAAATCAAGTTTTCTCACGTTTTGTTCATTGTATAGCAGGTGTTGAACGACTGGAAAATTTCAAACTTTTATTATCTTAAATGTTTTGTTGACATGAATTAAACGGATGTTTTGATTTTACATTTTGACCGGATGTTGTTTGTATACAAATAAAACGTTTTCTCGTTATAATATTCTGTAACTTCCCGAGCTTGGCGGGAGGATTTAAGCAAATTGAAGTCATATTTTAAAATCAAAAATAGTTTTATTCTCGGGAAGAATACAGAAAGATTCTTACGTGGGCACACAATATAGAAATTAAAAAAAAAACAGCGACAAACAACGACAAAACAGATTGAAAAATTCAAACTTACATCAGTTGCGCACGCCGCTTTTGGTACCTTGGATTGGTTGCCCCACATACTTTCCCCATGCCATGTTCCTCTTTAGTCCCAACAAATTTTTATCAAATACATGAAGCCTAAGTTGTGGCACACCAGTGTTGTGTCCAACAGCGTGCGTGAGAATTTTCCCACACGCTTGCCAGATGCGGTGTCCACGCTATACTGATAAGCGCGTAAACTGATCTCAATCGGAAAATTTTGTCAAAACATTTTTTTGGTGAGAATGGGTAATAATGAACCGCGTCGATGAGTTGCGCTTCATCTTTGACTCATGCTTGACAAAACAAAGTTTCTGCTTGGGCTATGATGAACTAGAATCAGCTTATCTGATCCGCAGGTGTGAAGTCATGCATATCAAAATCCAAGATAGCAATAAAAATGGAAATTTTCGAAATGTCACACACTGCACAGCCATTTTTATTGAGTTTCAAATAAATTTTTGCTGCTGCTCTCTTAAAATTTTCCAAATTTCAAATTGATACATTTTTGGGGCTTGACTTGTGTTTATTAATAAGCACCAAGTTACCAAAATTACGATTATTATTTTTTCGCGTCTTCATTACGTTCGTTCGTTCACATTTTTTCGTTTTTTTCCAACGTCCAGTTAAAGTTCAATCCCCCATCAAGTATATACGATATATCGGCTTGTATCATACATGTTTTTGTCAATCAAAAATGAAATTTTGTCAAGCATGTGAATGCGTGATCCATAGGTCACCCAAGCATGACAAAGCACATGTGAACGCATTGTGGCTGACCTGCTTTATTTTGGGACAGTAAAAGATCTCAAATCTTGAGGGGTCGAATCTGATCTGATCGAATAGTTTTTTTCCAGATTCTCAGAACTTGTTAAAAATTTTACTAATGTATTGAAATGGAAAGTCGCAATATACAGCTCGATTCACTGTTATTGTAACTGCTTGAATATAATTTGCAAATCGATTTAAATTCTCAATAAATCTGATTAAACCGCTCAAAGAGATATTGCTGCAAAGGTACAGTTTACATTTAACCCGGAACTATCTAAAATTTTGCGAAAGAATATGATAAAATTCACACGAAGTATGAAAACATCACCTGTGCAGCAGCATCCTTAAGCTGCTTCATACAAACTATCTAACTAATTTCCCAACTAGAAATATTACAGAATATGATATGATATAAAAATGCCTTTTGAATGAGTGTATTTTATTCAGAAATGTTGAAATGCTATTCAAAATACTACAACCAATTTTAACTTCATAAAGAACAATAAAATAATATCGTTTTCCTCATAATTTTGTGCGTTCACAGCTTTTCTCGCTTCATTATGTCGACCTCTGATCTTCGATGACAACTTGCCATTTCTCCGAGCTGGATTACTTCAGAACACCTTCTCCTCGTTTTGTTCAACATTACCGTGTGCATCATTTATCATACTCGTTAGAGTTGATGGTTTAAATCATTCAAATATTTTTCAAAAGAATTCTATCTTCATTGAGTTGTTGTTGAAGTTGATTAAGATTCATACATCCTGCTTCTTCCTCCAAATCATAAATATAATTGATCGCTTGTTCAACAACTTCCAGTGCTGATGGTTTCTTTACATTGATAATTGTTGGTACCACCGACTGTAGTTTAGAAAGAAGTCGTTGTACTTCGGCATCTTCATCGACGACTGGTCGAATAGTTTCAGTTGATTTCTCACAATATTTTGTTGGCCGAACGTAAGGAATCATTCTTGATTTAGTTGAACAGTTGTATGTAGCAATAGATTTTCCCATTTCAAATTTTTAAGAAACGAAATTGAAAATTCGATTTTAGAAATTTACTGAGAATGATTGTTTTCTGTCGAGTTCTTCCTCTTATATAGCCGAGTGCGAGAATGCCCTTTTTCTCGAGACTTTTTCTCCAATGGAAAGATAATCCTGATAATCTCATTTAACACAGACCAAACATCGGAAAATTATGACTGATATAATGACAGGGTAATTAAATTGAATTTTCTCACATTTTGTTCATTGTATAGCAGGTGTTGAACGACTGGGAAATTTCAAACTTTTATTGTCTTAAATGTTTTGTTGACATGAATTAATCGGATGTTGTGATTTTACGTTCTGATCGGAAGTTGTTTGTATATAAATAAAAAGTTTTCTCGTTACAACATCAAATATCTCTCCGAGCTTGGAAGGAAGATTTAAGCCAATCCAAGTCATATTTTGCAATCAAAAATATTTTTATTATCGGGAAGAATATAGAAAGATTTTTACGTGAAATGGAGAGATTTTTACGTAAAAATTAAAATAAAAAAAAAATCAACGACAAAACAGATTAAAATATCCAAACCTACATCAGTTGCGCACTCCGCTTTTAGTACCTTGGATTTGTTTCCCACACACTTTCCACATGCCATGTTTCTCTTTGGTCCCAACGAATTTTTATCGAATACATGAAGCCTAAGTTGTGACACCCATTGTTCTGTCAACAGCATGTGAGAGAATTTTCCCACACACTTACCAGATGCCGTGTCCACGCTATACTGATAAGTGCGTAACTGATCCCAATCGGAAAATTTTGTCAAAACAATTTTTGTTAAGTATGGGTCGCTGAGACGCGGTCCATCCTTGACTCATGCTTGACAAAACAAAGTTTCTGCTCGGGATGTGATGACCTAGAATCAGCTTAGCTGATGCGCGTGTGTGAAGTCATGCATAACAAAATCAAAGATTGCAATGAAAATGGAAATTTTCGAATTGTCACACTGCAATGCCACTTCAATAGATTTTCAATTGCCATCTACAAATAAATATTTGCTGCTTTCCTCCAAAAATTTTCAGAATTGTAATTTGATCAATTTTTTTGGGTCTTCAGTCGTGTTTAATAATAAGCACCAGGGCACCAGAATTGCGAGAATTATTTTTTTGCTTCTTCATTACGTTCTTTCGTGGATTTCAAAATCATCTCATTTGAACAAAACCTTAAACTAAAAATTAGTTAAAAACTGAAGTATTTTTTTATCTAAAATCAAAGTAAAACAGCCCTAAATTAAAAAGAACATGAAGAACGATCCAAATTGTTTTATAAAATGAGAGTAGTATTAAAACCAGTTGGCTGAACCTAAAAAATAATTTTTATGTGCCGAAGGTGCGGAAAATAGAATTGCCTGCTTTAAGGCATCTTAAAAGGCCATAATGCATTCTTTGATCGCAAAAATTGAGACATTGCGTCAAATAATTCTAATGACAACAACACCTAGGTAATTGACTTGATTACTTTCTCGTGCTGAGTTTATTTGAAACGATATTGATCAACTGGGGGAGGAAGGCCATAATGCATTCTTTGATCGCAAAAATTGAGACATTACGTCAAATAATTCTAATGACAACAACACCTAGGTAATTGACTTGATTACTTTCTCGTGCTGAGTTTATTTGAAACGATATTGATCAACTGGGGGAGGGGGGGGGTGAATTTTTATTTTCCTGATTGATAGAGGATGTCTGTAGAGAAAACAGCGGACAATGGTGCTTCTATATATATGATATAGCGATTCTTCCATATATGATGTTTATATTATGTATTTATTCATATTTTATTTTTATAAAGATTAACAAGAGTCAACTATTTCTTTTGCTTGGCGCGTCTAAACTTTTCCATATTTTGCCCAATAATAGAAATTTATATCCATCAGTGGTAACTAAGGAATGTTTCTCACACACGTTCCACCTGCTATGTTATTGTTAAATCCCTACAAATCTTTTATCAAATACACGGAACCCAAGTTGTGGCACGCACCATAAATATAATGTGGTATGTTAAACAAAGTGAGAGACGATGTTCCCACACGCGTACCAGATGCCGCTTCCCAATCAGAAATTTTATTTTGTCAAGTATCTATCAGTGGTTCATACTCAACAAAACATGTTCGTTAAATGATTTCCGACTGGGCTATGCGATTACTAGTGAGAGTTTTCAAGCTTGTGGTGTAGATAGAGTAGATTTTCCAGGCGTCATTGAACTACGGCACAAAATTGATGAACTCATCTTATGTGTGACGTAGTCATAACACATTTATAACATATAAAACGTAAATCAGCTGATCTCAGCTACGCGAGTGTAATCACGCATAACAAAATTAAATTGGAAGAACAGAAAAGCAAATCATTATTGATAATACCTATTGCCAAAACATAAAATATTAACTAATACTCTGTAGGCGTGGGTTTAGAAATGTTATAGATTTTTTGTGTATCACAGAAGGCGAATAAAAAAGCGCACTCGGCAATTTTACGGCGTATAGCTCAGTTGCTGTTTTTATTCCATGTAGTTCTTAGGATATTATTGACATTTTGTTTGTTTATTATAGGCAGTGCTCCAACCTCAATCAAAATGAATTTTGGTTGGCTAATGCTAATTTGAATGGTACCGAGGCGAAAAAAATTAACGAACAGTAACAGCGTTCGATAGTTATGATAATGTACTGATATCGTACCGTGCGTCGATTTGAAATATTTAATATGAATTTCAACTATTGTTTGAAACTATTCGTGCATTGTTGACCACTGAACCACCAATGGTAAGTCGGTAATTTGGTAAATGGTGATTTTTTTCTTATTTTCCGATACTTAGGTACAGCTGAATCTCACATCATGTATATACGGCATATAAGCTTGTATCATGCACGTTGTTGGCAATCGAAAAGGAAATTTTGTCAAGCATGTGAATGCGTGATCCATAGGTCACCCAAGCATGGCAACACACGTGTGAACGCATTATGGCTAACCTGCTTTATTTTTATTGCGGGACAGTAAGATATCTCAAATCTTAAAGTGTTATTTTTCCAGGTTCTCGGAACTTGTTAAAAGTTTTATAACCGTGTTGAAATACAAAGTCACAATAGACAGCTCGATTCACTGTCGTGACTGCTTGGATATAATTTACAAACTGATTAAACCGTTCAAAGAAACAAAACCGTAAGGAATAATTAAAATTTAACCCAGCTCTATCTAAAATATTGCGAATGTACATAACAATATTGACACGAACCGAGTATGAAAACATCACTCGAGGAGCAGCGTCCTCAAGCTGCTTTATACAAACTATCTACCTAATTTCCCTCCCAGAAATATCACGGAAAATGATATCATATAAAAATGATTTTTGAATGAGTGTGTTTTATTCAAAATTATGCTTAAAACCGAAGCAATTTTAACTTCATTATGAACAATAAAATAATATCGTTTCTCCTCCTGATTTTGTGCGTTCACAACTGCTTTCGCATGATTATGTCGGCCGCTGATCTCCGATGGCAACATGCCATTTCTCCAAGCTGGATTGCTTCAAAACATCTTCTCCTTGTTTTGGTTCAACATTAGCGTCTTCTTTTTTTACCATACTCGTTAGAGTTGATGATTTAAATTATTCAAACATTTTCCAACAAGATTCTATCTTCATTGATTTGTTGTTGAAGTTGATTAAGATTCATACATCCTGCTTCTTCCTCCAAATCATAAATATAATTGATCGCTTGTTCAACAACTTCCAGTGCTGATGGTTTCTTTACATTGATAATTGTTGGTACCACAGACTGTAGTTTAGAAAGAAGTCGAAGTACTTCGACATCTTCATCGACGACTGGTCGAATAGTTTCACTTGATTTCTCACAATATTTTGTTGGTCGAAGGTAAGGATTCATTCTTGATTTAGTTGAACAGTTGTATGTAGCAATAGATTTTCCCATTTTAAATTTTTAAGAAACGAAATTGAAAATTCGATTTTAGAAATTTACTGAGAATGATTGTTTTCTGTCGAGTTCGTCCCCTTATATAGCCGAGTGCGAGAATGCCCTTTTTCTCGAGATTTTTTCTCTAATGGAAAGATAATCCTGATAATCTTATTTAACACAGACCAAACATCAGAGAATTATGATTGATATAATGAAAAGGTAATCAAATCAAGTTTTTTCACGTTTTGTTCATTGTATGGCAGGTGTTGAACGACTGGGAAATTTTAAACTTTTATTATCCTTAAATATTTTGTTGACATGAATTAATCGGATGTTTTGATTTTACATTCTGATCGGAAGTTGTTTGTATATAAATAAAATGTTTACTCGTTACAATATTAAATATCTTTCCGAGCTTGGCAGAAAGATTCAAGCAAATCCAAGTCATATTTTGCTATCAAAAATATTTTTTTTATCGGGAAGAATATAGAAAGATTTTTACGTGAAATGGAGAGATTTTTACGTAAAAATTAAAATAAAAAAAAAATCAACGACAAAACAGATTAAAATATCCAAACCTACATCAGTTGCACACTCCGCTTTTAGTACCTTGGATTTGTTTCCCACACACTTTCCACATGCCATGTTTCTCTTTGGTCCCAACAAATTTTTATCAAATACATGAAGCCTAAGTTGTGACACCCATTGTTCTGTCAACAGCGTGTGAGAGAATTTTCCCACACACTTACCAGATGCCGTGTCCACGCTATACTGATAAGTGCGTAACTGATCCCAATCGGAAAATTTTGTCAAAACAATTTTTGTTAAGTATGGGTCGCTGAGACGCGGTCCATCTTTGACTCATGCTTGACAAAACAAAATTTCTGCTCGGGATGTGATGACCTAGAACCAGCTTATCTGATCCGCGTGTGTGATGTCATGCATAACAAAATCAAACATCGCAATAAAAATGTTCGAATTGTCACACTGTAAAGTCCCTTTAATTGATTTTCAATTGCCATCTACAAATTAATATTTGCTGCCTCCCCTTTTAGAATTTTCAAAATTTTAATTTAAAAATTTTTTTGGGTCTTCAGTCGTGTTTAATAATAAGCACCAGGGCACCAGAATTACAAGAATTATTTTTTCGCGTCATCATTACGTTCTTTCGTTTTTTTCAAAATCAGTTCATTTGAACAAAACATTGAACTAAAAATCAGTTGAAAACTAAAGTATTTTATTCATCTAAAATCAAAGTAAAACAGCCCTAAATTAAAAAGAACATGAAGAACGATCCAAATTGTTTTATAAAATGAGAGTAGTATTAGAACCAGTTGGCTGAAAATAAAAAATAATTCCTGCGTGCCAAAGGTGCGTAAAATAGAATTGCCTGCTTTGAAGAATTTAAAAGGCCATAATGCATTATTTGATCGCAAAAATTGAGACATTACGTCAAATAATTCTAATCACAATAATACCTAGGTAATTGACGTGATTACTTTCTCGTGCTGAGTTTATTTGAAACGATATTGATCAACTGGGGGGGGTTTGAATTTTTATTATCCTGATTGCTAGAGGATGTCTGTAGATAAAATAGCGGACAATGGCGCTTCTATATATATGATATAGTGCTTCTTCCATTTATTTTCATGAAGATTAACAATGTCAACATTTCTTTTGTCTGGCGCGTCTAAAATTGTCCATATTTTGCTCAATAATAGAAATTTATATCCATCAGTGGTAACTAAGAAATGTTTCTCACACACGTTCCACCTGCTATGTTATTGTTAAATCCCTAAAAATCTTTTATCAAATACACGGAGCCCAAGTTGTGACACGCACCAAAAATATAATGTGGTATGTTAAACAAAGTGAGAGACTATGTTCCCACACGCGTACCAGATGCCGCTTCCAAATCAGAATTTTTTTTGTCGAGCATGGGTCACTGATGGATCGCGCATTGTAAGCACGATCCATCAGTGACTCAAACTTAACAGAATATGTTCGTTAAATGATTTTCGAATGGGTTGAACGTTTCTGGTGAGAATTTTCAAGCATGCGCCATAGATAGAATTGGCATACCAGGAGCATTCTAACTATGGCACAAAATTGATAAACTTATCTTCTGAGTTACGTCATCATATATATATGTATAAGTAAATCAGCTGTTATGAGCCACGGGAGTGTTCTTATACCTTGGGAAATGGGATTTATGATTGTCCTAGTACATTTTTTTGTTGCGTGTCGCAGAGGCGAATAAAATGTGCAGACGTGGCACTCCTTTGTAACGACTTTAGTTATGCATGATTTATTCTTATTAGCACGCACCTATTGCTTCCATTGTTTAATTACTTAATCAGCAATCGTAACACAAAAATGTTTTTCTCTAATTCTTCAAAATAAAACATTTATGTTTTATAAACTACCATCAAATACATAAAGCATAAAATGCAATAAATACTGGGATTTTGAATTTATGAACCATGGGTGAGCTAAATACAAGTAACTGTTTTCGTTCTGAGTTGCTTTCTCTGAGGACAGTGAAAAATTTCAAATTACGAGGGAAATTTTTATAAAAAACGTTTTCCTACGGCTTGAAACTCAACTCGCTGTAGATTGGGACAATTGTTGTATTATACTCATACAATTTAACTTGAATTCTTGACAGGCCAGATTAAACCCTTTGAAAGAGACTTTGACGCAAGAACAGTTTCAACCTAGAGCCTAGATTCAACTTCAAATTATGTACAATGTGTACTGATACCGTGTATTGGAAATATAACACAAATAATACGCAATGAATGCTTTTTGAACAAGTTTATTGGTATTTAAAATATACGGTAGGCACTTAGCCTTGCTAAAAAACAATGAGATAATATTGTCTTTCATCGGATTGTCGATTTGTGTTGCATCTTCACAACTTCTCTTGCATCATATGATATGTTCGTGGTCTTCGATGCCGACATGATATTTCTTTAAGCTTGGCTGCTGTTTGCAAACATCTTCTCCCCGTTCTGTGTCAGCTTTATTGGCTCCTTCTCTTCTCACACTCGTTGGAGTTGATCATTGAATTCATTCAAACATTCCCCAAAAAGATTCCATCTCCATTGATATGTGGTCGAAGATGATTCGGATTCTCATATCCTGCTTCTTCCTCCAGATCATAAATATAATTAATCGCCTGTTCAACAACTTCCAGTGTTGATGGCTTCCTTACATTGATAATTGTTGGAACAACAGACTGTAGTTTAGAAAGAAGTCGGAGTACTTCGGCATCTTCGTCGACGACTGGTCGAATATTTTCGCTTGATTTCTCACAATATTTTGTTGGTCGAACGTAAGGAATCATTCTTGATTTAGTTGAACAGTTGTTTGCAGCAATAAATTTACCCCTTTTATATTTTGTTTTGAAACCAAACTTGGAAAACTCGATTTCACGAATATACTGGAAATGATTGTTTTCTGCGGAGTTCTTCCTTTATAGCCGATACCGAAACTGCCTTTTTCCCTCTGTATTATTCAACAATAAAAATATAATCTCGATAATCCTAATTAACACAGACTTAACATCAGTTAATTACGATTGAGGTAATTACAAGGTAATTATATCGAGTTTTCTCACGTTTTGTTCCTTTTATGGCAGGTGTTGAACGACTGAGAAATTCTTTCATTGTTTTAAATGTTTTGTTGACATAAATATAGTGGATGTTTTAGTTTTATATTTTTTCGGAAGTTGTTTTGTCGTTATCATAATTATTTAAAATTATTTTTTTACGTTGACCTTTTTGTAATGCAGATGTTGATCAACTGAAAACTTCGAAACGTATATTATCCTAATTGTTTTATTGATATTAATAAATCGGTTGTTTTTATTAAAAGTGTCGATTCGGAAATGGTTTGCAATATTATATATAATATTATTATATAATAACTCCAACGTTACAATTTTATCGCCTCTTCAATATTAGGACCGGGAAAAAACCTAATCATTCGGTATACGAATCTGATTTGGATATTTTTTTCGAATCGGATCGAATCATCGATTTAATATCGATACCAAATATTTTTTATCCCTTTCACAAATTGTCTCAATTCATGAACATCAATAAATTTCTGTAGACGAATTAATAATACCCACATAAACAGATTTGGTCAAATTTGACCAAAATCGATTGTACTTTGTCGTTAAAAACGAAAAACCAAGTTCATTTGGCAAATTTTTGTTCTCATGGCCAATTAATGACTGATCCGAAGCAATTGATTTTCGAAGCGGTTCGAATTACCGAATCAAATTGCACTCTCTTAATTATTGGGTAATTCCTTGTTGTTCCTTATTGCAAACTTGGTGTAAATCTACAAAATTTCCAACGGTTTTGCAGTGTTCATACGTATTTATTTCAATGTCTCGATGGTGTCTGGGAAATTAATTACTCGATCCCAATTCGGAAAATTTTGCTCGACCATCTTGTATTGAGCGAGGGTCAATGACGAAAAATTGCAAAATCTTTTATCCACTCGTTTATCTAAAAAAAACTCGCTTATTTACAGTTGAAGTTCAATTTTATTAGAACATTCCCAACCTTGCTTTGGGCACATTACAGGAAAAAATACTTTCCTTGTTTCCCCCTAAAAAACAATTCGTGTTTTATCCATTAAAGTTAGCTTAGCTGCTGATGATGTTAAATTTTATGAATATTCTTATGTCGTTCTTATTAAAATTAAAATATTTTTTTTTAAGGGAATAAAAAAAATAGTTATTTACGATACTACAAGAGTTCTTTACTAGCTTTGAACAAATATTAGTGTTATACGGTAATTGCATTTTTTAAAATCAGTTTCTCTATCTTGGATGGAAAGAATGACGGACAAATATAAATTTTACGTAAACGGTGGCGCTACACATAGATAACATTTAATATTTTAAAAATCATGTGTTTATTTTTTATCTTAATAATAAAAACTATCAAAGACAACTATTTTTCTTGTCTGGCGTGTCCGGACTTGTCCATTTTCGTATAATCACAAATATTTATATCCATCAGTGATAATTCATATTTTTTCCCACACACTTTCCACCTGTTGTGCTATTGTTAAATCACTAAAATTGTTTTTTCTATCAAATATATGAAGCCCAATTTGTGGAACGCTCCACAAGTATAATGTGGTATGTTTAGCAAAATGAGAGAGAGTGTTCCCACGCGCGCACCAAATGTCGCTTCGCCATCAGGAATTTTATTTTGTCAAACATGAGTCACCGATGGATAGCTCCTTGGCATCGATCCGATTGGGTGGTTACTGGTGGTGGTTCCAAACATGTGCCATAGATGGAATGGGTTGAACAGGAACTATTTAGCTATGGTACAAATGTAATGAATTCATCTTTTTGAGTGCCTTAATCATAATTTTATAACATATAAATAGAAAGTAAATCAGCTGATCCGCGGTGCGGCATCAGAATCATCCAGCGAAGTAGAATCCAATCGAGATAAAACAGAAGCAAATGATATTCCATTATAAACGAGTCAATAAAATTAAATATTGAGTTATACTCTGTAGGTATGTGCGGTAATTTGAATTGTCCTAGCATATATTTGTTTGTCGCAGGAGGCAAATAAAAATGAAAAAGTAACAATCTTTTTCGTAGGGAAGTATAGCATTTAGCGGCGTGGGTCGCAGTTGCTGGTTTTGCTCTCCGCTCGTCAGGAGCCGTTTGCCTGTATATTTTAGGCATCGCTCTAACCTTATTTAGAGTGAAGTTTGGTAACAATTCGAAAAAAAACCTGAAAAAAAAACGAAAGGTAACATTGTTTAGGGGCAATATGACTACAAATTATAATGAACCTGATTGAACTGACTGAATGGGACATTGTCGCGATGAGCGGTTTCCGTTTTACACAGATTTTTCCGAAATCTGCGCGAATATAACAACATTACATATGGGAATATCGGATCACAACTATGAATCTACTCGGTGGACACCATGCGCTATTAATAATGAGAACTTGATATAAAAACAACACATCCTTTCCGTAAGTTCCTTCATACAATCGATTACCCTAATTAAATTTTTAGAAAATCACAAAAATAAAACACAAACATGCTTTTGAATAGATGTATTTTTATTCCAAATATTATGTTAAAAACCGTAAGAAATTTTGGTTTGACAGAAACAACAAAAGAATATCGTATTCCCCGCAATTGTTGATTTTCTTTGATTATTCACAACTCCTCTCTCATCTTATATGTTGCTGGTCTTAGATGGCGACATGACATTTCTTCGAACTTGACTGCTTGCAATCAATTTCTCCCAGTTTTGCTTCGACCTTTGATGTTACCTTTCTTATCACACTCGTTGGAGTTGATAATTAGTTCCATTCAAACATTTTCTAACAAAACTTTATTTGCATTGATTCGTTGTTGAAATTGATTAAGATTCATGCCTCTTCCTCCAGGTCATAAATATAATTGATCGCTTGTTCAACAACTTCCAGTGCTGATGGTTTCTTCACATTGATAATTGTTGGAACAACAGACTGTAGTTTAGAAAGAAGTCGAAGTACTTCGGCATCTTCATCAACGACTGGTCGATTATTTTCAGTTGATTTCTCACAATATTTTGTTGATCGAACGTAAGGAATCATTCTTGATTTAGTTGAACAGTTGTATGTAGCAATAAATTTTCCCATTTTTAATTTCGCCTTGAAGCAAAGTTTAAAAATTTGTTATTTTTCAAGTATGCCGGGAATGATGGGTTTCGCTCGAGTTCTTTGTTTTATAGCCGATTGCGAGAATGCCTTTTTCTCGATATTTTTCTCCTATGAAACGAGCATCTCGATAATCGCATTGAACACCGCTACGCATAAAAGAATTAGGGTAGATAAAATAACGAGGCAATTAAAATCAGTTGAGTTTTCTCACGGTGTATTTATTATCATGGCAGGTGTAGAACGTCTGAGAAACTTTTATCCAAGAAATATTTATTGTCTTGAATGTTTTGTATTGTTAGCATAAACAAAACGAATGTTTTGATTTTATGCTTGAAACGGAAGTTGATTGTATTATAAACAATAAGTTTTAGTATCATTGCATTTATTTTTTTTCAAACTCGGTAGACCAGTGTTGACCTTATCATATTTAAAAATAAAAAAATTCGGGGAAAATCGAGAACTTATTACACGTGAACAAAAAAGAAGATTTTTATTAAAATGAAAATATTCAATGCCAGTTAAGTTTAAATAATATTTTTTGGTTACTAGCTGCCAGTATGCTTTTACCGAACCTACTTGGTTTTGTTTCCCATAGACTTTCCACCTGTCACGAAATTGTAGATCAGAGCTAATCTTTTCTCGAACAGATAAAAGCCTAAGTACGAACCATGTATCCCGATAGAAAAAAAAGTTGCCAAAGCATCTTTTGTTAAGCATGTGCCACTGATGGATCGCGTCGATGAGACGCGGTCATCTGTGGCACATGCTTAACAAAATGAAATTTCTGATTGGGATATACAGTCGTGTGCACAACAGCGCGTGAGACAATTTCCCACACGCTTGCCAGATGCTGTGTCAGGACTATTAGTGTGACACCGAAGCGTGCATTGACACAAAATTAGTCTATTTGAGTCGCGTGCATGCAGTCGTGCATAGCAAAGCAAACGATTGCTACCAATTTGTCTGGAGCTATTCAGTCAGAAAAAGTTTGTCCAAAGATCTTTTGCCAAGTATGAGTCACTGATGGATGCAGCCAAGGCATGGTCTATCTAAGGGTTAATCTTGAAAAAAAAATTTTTTGGATTGAGATGAATTAAGATTTGAAAATTAATATAAATTTATTTTTGTACATTTATGGACTATCGTTCAGGACGTCCACAAGAACAAAATCATTTACCACCTACATAGAGTTACCAATTTGACAAATTTGTCGTTTCAGCTAATTAAATCGAAAAAAAAAAATCGAAGCATGCATGGTTTACCATAGCACAGGTCAGATACCACTCACTGCACTTTAATAGAAGTTCAGTTTTGAATGCTTCGCTTACAGCGACGTTGTTTGTACTACATTTTGCAGTAGGTTTTCGCAATTAAGCGGCTGTTAGTTTATTCTTTTCAATTACTTATTCCAGTCATACTTAAGGTGAATTTTAATAAATAAGCATACGCACATCCATGGCTGCTACCTCTGCTTTTTTAAGGTGTTGCTCCAACCCTGATTAGAGTGAATTTTGGTTTGCTAATGTTAGTTTGTATGGTAACGACGCAAAAAAACGTGGAAAAACTGAATCATCAATTTGAATTTAAATTTTTTTCTCATTCTCCACCCCAACAAGTAACGATGTCCATTTACCCAAAGTTGATTGTCCCAATTGCTTAATTGTCATATGAAGAAATTGCATGAACTCGATATGCAAGCAACGCGGTGGCACGCTTTCTTTATACAGGTAATCTACCTAATTTGCCTATCAGAAATATCACATAAATAATATACGAAATAAGACTTTTGGATAGGTGTATTTTTACTTCAAATAAATTAAAACCGTAGGCAATATTGACTTTATAAAGAACAATGAAATAATGATGTTTTTCAAGTTTTTGTCGAATTGCCTTGGGTGTTCACAACTTCTCTTGCTCTCTTCCCTTTCTGGTCTTCGATGCTATTTATCCTAGCTTAACTAGGTGCAAACACTTTCCATTTCGCTTCAACTTTATCGGCTACATCTCCTACCACACTCGTTGGAGTTGTTATGTAATTTCGTTCAAACATTTTTCGACAAGATTCTATCTTCATTGATTTGTTGTTGAAGTTGATTAAGATTCATACATCCTGCTCGTTCCTCCAGATCATAAATATAATTGATCGCTTGTTCAACAACTTCCAGTTCTGATGGTTTCTTCACATTGATAATTGTTGGAACAACAGACTGTAGTTTAGAAAGAAGTCGAAGTACTTCGGCATCTTCATCGACGACTGGTCGAATATTTTCACTTGATTTCTCACAATATTTTGTTGGTCGAACGTAAGGAATCATTCTTGATTTAGTTGAACAGTTGTATGCAGCAATAAATTTTCCCATTTCCAATTTCGTCTTGAAGCAGAGCTTGGAATTTATTTATTTCTCAAGTATGCCGGGAATGATCGGTTTCGGTCGAGTTCTTCCTTTTATAGCCGAGTGCGAGAATGCCTTTTTCTCGATATTTTTTCTCCAATGGAAAGATAATCTCGATAATCTTATTTAACACAGACTCTACATCAGAGAATTATGATGGATATAATGACAAGGTAATTAAATCGAGTTTTCTCACGTTTTGTTAATTGTATAGCAGGTGTTGAACGATTCGGGAATTTCGAAGTTTTATTGTCGTAAATGTTTTGTTGACAAGCGGATGTTTTAATTTTATATTTTTATCGGAAGTTGTTTGAAATAATAATGAAAAGTTTCCTTGTTACCATATTTACGCTTTAATATTGCAAGAAATTGCCACACTTAAGTTCATCAAAACAAGTATTGACAATTAAAATTTGTATCGGGTTTCGCGAGTCATATTTTGAAGTTGAAAATATTTATATTATAGGAAAAAAATCAAAAAAAAAAATTCATATTTGCTTACACAAAATGATGTTGTTATTCAAAGAAACTAAACTAGATGACGATACATATGTAAAAAATGTTATGTTATCTTCTCCCAATTTGCTTTCGCAAAACATACATCAACTGCACTTAACCTATTTGTTAACTTATGGAATACATGAAGCTTACGTTATGAAACTCGCCATGTATACAGTGTTTTGTCCAACAGCGTGAGATATAATTTTCCCACACGCTTGCCAGATGCCATGCCAGGATTGTTTGTATTTTAAACCACACTGATAAGTGCGTAAGATTGTAACCTATTCAAATCGCGTACGTGCATAGCAACTTCAAAGATTATATTGTAATGCGCAAGAAGCCTTTAAACGTAGGAGAAGTCAAATGTTTTGTTTAGTTTTGTAATTTGTTTGTGTATTTCTTTAATACTCAATTAGTTTTAAACTCTAAAACCTCTTTTTCAGGTTTTTTCTTGCCTTTGACACATTTTTTTTCGGCGAAATTTTGTTCAACAACCCCAATTTTTAATATTTATGAAATGGTCTGTTGTGAAAGTGCAATTTCAAGTTCAAAGATATTGTGTCTCTCAATATGACCAAATTATTTGAACTCAGGAGTTTTCGATTTATTTCGAGCGGTAGCACATTCCCACATACTTTCGATATGCCATGTTATTATTAAGTCATTAAAAATCTTTGTCAAATAGATGAAACCCAAGTTGGGTCACGCTCCATAAATATGTTGTTGTTTTTAGAATATTGTGTGACACAAATTTCCCATGCGCTTGCCAGATGCCGTACCAGCGGCTCCCAGCAAGCAAAATAGGTCTTGTTATGCGTGTGTCACTGATGAATCGCGTCGTCGAGACTAGGATATTACCATTTTTAAATATGTACCCAAAATGTAGCGCGCTTTTTAGTAGGAATTTTTTATCTTAAACATGTTTTGTCAAGTATGATTCACTGATTGATCGCACCGCCGAGGTGCGATCCATCTGTGGCTCGTGCTTGACAAAATAAAGCTTTTGATTGGATTGTGACATAGGAAATACGGCACTAAATTATGGTTTCTTTACATACGAATAACAGATCAGCTGATGTGAGTCATATGGGTGCAATCATGTATAAAAAACGAATTAAATTCAAATATTTGTAAATAAAAAATAATTTATCACAATTTATCGCTCACTCGATTAAAAAGATAGCACGCTGGTACATAGGCTAACTTTCTCCCAACACTTATTCTCATTGTTGCAAAGTTAGAATGAAGAGTTGTTGTTTGATATCTTCAAACATATTTCAACAAGATTCTTTCTCCTCTGAATCGTTGTTGAAGTTGAATAAGATTAATACACCCTGCTTCTTCCTCCAGATCATAAATATAATTGATCGCTTGTTCGACAACTTCCAGTGCTGATGGTTTCTTTAAATTGATAATTGTTAGAAAACAGACTGTAGTTTAAAAGGAATCGAAGTACTTCGGGATCTTCATCGACGACTGGTCGAATATTTTCACTTGATTTCTCACAATATTTTGTTTGTCGAAGGTAAGAAATCATTCTTAATTTAGTTGAACAGTTGTATGTAGCAATAAATTTTCCCATTTCTCAATTAAAATCGAACAAAATAGAAATCCTTGTAAAAAATACTGTTAACTGCTTGAAGAATTCTCTCACTCCATAGTCGAGGGACAGAATTACCCTTTTTCTCTATTTCACTCGCAAAAAAAGATAATCTTAATAATCTCGTTAGACGCAGACTCAACATCAGAGAATTATGATTGATTGATATAATGACAAAGTAATTAATCTCATATTTTCACACGTTGGGTTCATTGTATGGCAGGTGTTTTTATTGTTTTAGTTAATTTTTTGTTAACGTAAATAATTCGGATGTTTTAGTTTCCAATTTCGATCGGAAATTATTCGCAATATAAATAAAAACTTCCTCTCGTTGTAATTTTAACGTTTCCTCAAACTATTTGTTGCTTAAAAATTTCTAATATTGCTATTCGAGAATTTATTTTTTATTGCCTTCGAGAAAAAATTCTAAGATTTGTAACTTTGGCCAAACAAAAATTATCCGTTTTTTCATTCTTTGTGGAAAATTTAAAATAATTATGTAATATTTTGCAAATTTTACACAAATCCCAAAAAGTTACAGTTATTGTGTATAATGAATGCTTCCCACTATAGTCAGGCATTATGTTGCAGGTCTACGACCAGCGGTTGTTGTTTGGTGTTTTGACAGGTTTCAGATTTCTATTTGGTGTTTAACTGACTAGATAAAATATGCCAAGTTCATCCCCCGCAATTAAAAATTATATTGTGTCGCGCGTGAGCTGCAAATGTGCCGCACCTAAATGACGATCAATCACTGACCCACGCGTGTCAAATTATATTTCGAATACATATTTCTGACCGCGATACGCATTTTGTTTAACCGCGACGTTATTACATCAGTCAGTGGATGAATACTTCAATTCATACTTGTTTTCCATCCATTTTTCATCTGCCATGTTCCCTATCGAAACATTTTGCCAAAATACATTTTGTTAAGTATGGGTCACAGATGGATCGCGTCGAATCAACAAACAGCCACGCGAATCGAACAGCTGATAATTTGATAGAACAGCTTGCACCGCGATGATGTATATTCCAAGTACACATGATACAAATTCAAATGATTTTCTAACACAAACATAAATCAGACGCTTGCTGCAGGCACTTAGAAGACTTCCTAAATAAACAGAAGCGCTGCAAGAGTGACACGCTGTTGAGCATAACAAGCAAACAGAAAGGCTTCGTGTTCATAGCTGATGATCTCGTTCCAGAGATACGCCATGTTGATCTAATTGATTGTGGTTTAGGCAACTAAGCGAATTTACTGAGAAAAACTGCTAGGACATCATGAAATTTCAAGTGTACACAATCAGAAAATTGATTTTGTAGAGCATGAGTCTCAGATGGACGGCGCCTTAATGCCACATCAGTGCCACGCTTAGCTAAAAAACATTCGAAAATATATATCTGAACGGGTCAATTTACACACAGAGTTATCCAGAACATTAAAGGGATTAAGTATAAGACAGAAAGTTCTCGAATACATCTAGAACACGCAAATATTAAATGGACCTAGAAAGAGTCTTTTTGCTTCAGTATGTCCCCGTCTGACATTCAAGCAATGTTTAGGAAGCCTCTCAAAATAACTTACAACCCAAATATATAATAAACGATGTCATGTTATTATTAATATTATATTCAAAATATATTAAAACTGTAACGAATAACATGTTATAGTACAGAACAATCTATTCAAATTAGTCTAATTGCTTCGTTTGTTCACTTATCTCCTCATATCACATACGTCAGCTATATTTGATGATGACACGCTGTTTCTTTCAGGTTGATTGCATTCGCAACTCCTCTTCTTCGCCTCAGCATTATCGGCGACATCTTTTATTTTATTCCTCGGATTGGTTTTTATCAAACATTTTTCAACAAGATTCTATCTCCATTGATTTGTTGTCGAAGGTGAATGGGATTCTCATATACTGCTTCTTCCTCCAGATCATAAATATAATTGATTGCTTGTTCAACAACTTCCAATGCTGATGGTTTCTTCACATCGATAATTGTTGGAACAACAGACTGTAGTTTAGAAAGAAGTCGAAGTACTTCAGCATCTTCATCGACAATTGGTTGAATATTTTTACTTGATTTCTCAAAATATTTTATTGGTCGAAGGTAAGGAATCATTCTCGATTTAGTTGAACAGTTGTATGTAGCAACAGATTTTCCCATTTCGAAACTATGGTCTAACAAATTTAAAACTATTATATGAGAAATATACTATGAATGAATGCTACCTTTACAATTCTCTCTTTTTATAGTCGAATGACATAATTGCCTTTTTCTATATTTCATTCAAATAAAAGATAATCCTGATAATCTCGTTAGACGCAGACTCAACATCAGAGAATTATGATTGATATAATGACAAGGTAATTAATTCTTGTTTTCTCACGTTGTGTCCATTGTATGGCAGGTGTTCTACGAATGGGAAAATGCAAACTTTTATTGTCTTAGCTTAATTGTTTTGTCGAAATAAATGCATCGGTTGTTTTGCTTTTATCTTTTGATCGGAAGTTGCAACCATTGTAAATAAAATCTTCCTTTTGTTTTACCTTATTTCTACTTTTTGGATCTTTATCGAACACGTTTCAATCATTTTTTGGAATCCTTTGAAATGTAAGAGGTCAATTCTACCCTATTGGAGAAAAAAATATCAAAATATGACCTTCGCGTATAAACTTTCGTTTCACCCAATTACCCACACAACCCAATATAGAAAAAAATGTCAAAATTATTTACTCATGAAGTCACTCATAGATCGCGCCGACGAGGCGCGATCCATCTGTGAATTATGTCTGACAAAATGTGTGACTGACAAGTATGCGAAGCGTGCGGTCCTTTTTTTTATCAAGATCCTTCAATAAGACGAATGGAATTATAAACAACACACAGATTTGTTCCCACACACTTACAACATGTTACAGTTAGCAAATCAGCACAAGTATATGATTGAAACTTAAATTCGGCAAATAATGCTAACACCGAATAAGGCAGGTCGCATGACTCAGCAAAACATTTCTCACACGCTGAACAGATGTCGGCATATTGAGCAAAATATAGTATTGGTAAGACACTTGCAAAAAGCACAAGCGAAACACGGCTGACACATTCACGCGACCATCAGTACTCACGTGTATTGTGAGAAAATATATAAAATACGATGAAATTAGGAAAATGGAATCGGTAAATGGAATTTTAAACCAATCACGGATGCAAGGGAAAGGAAGAAATGCATTTTTTATATCTATATATTTCTTTTCATTGAATGTGTTGGTTTGTGTCTTATTCCTAAACATGAGAAAAAGGAAAGATAGAGACAGCAATGACTTTGTGGAATAGGTTTTAATTGATGATCGAATCGGATGGATAATTTCGTCTACTAAAACAAATGACGCGCTTTTACCTTCAATATTTGTTCAATCATTATAATGCTGAGACCTATAGATTGTATTTAAGTTCCACTTCATTTTTCTAGTTTTTTTTTCTAATCGGCCGGAAAAAAATTCAATGAAAAATGTTTTAATAAGCACGAGGCACTAATGGATCGCGCCGTCAAGGCGAGAGCCTATTGTGACGTATGCTTAAGAAAATATAACTGACCAATTCACGATTGATTCGAATAATTTGTGCTTCAAATCGATTCGAATCACCGTATTGTACTGAGCAGCCCTAAACATAACCAAATTGAGGCTTTTTTTTATCTAAAATAATGTTTCCAGCAGAGCTCAAAGTTTCATAAATAGAAATATTTCAATACCCTTTACCGTCATTTGTCCCGCTAGCAATCGTTTGAAAAAGAATATCGATGCTCAAATCTAAAGTTCATATCATCAGAAATATTTAATTTGTTTGGGGTGAACTGGAGATGAACCGCACCGAATTGGGTTCGAGTGTGTGTACACTGGAATGTGGTATTCCAAATGCGGAAGAAGGTAATGAAAGCATTCAAATGGGTACAACGGAATTGCCGGAATTATTGCTAGCAATTTCCGATCCTATATTAGAAAATCAAAGTATCTAATTTCTTCATACAAATAAAAGATTATGCAAAGCAATAAAAGTCAATCAACACATGCAGTAAAATCAATACAACGTGAGAAAACAGTATTTAATTACTTCGTCATTGAATCATCCATTATTTTCTGATGACGATAAGTCTTAATTACAAGATTTTTAGAATTGTTATGTGACATATTCTTTTGCGAAAAAACGAGAGTGTTTATAGAATTGGAAAACAATCTTTGTGAATTTTTTCAAATCAGCTTTCAATTTTTTACGACGAAAAAAAATGAAAATTTCAAATGAGAAAATCTATTACAATAGGCGTCACAGCCTATCAGAACAAAAGATTATATAATGGTATAATATAATGATTTTTCGATTATGGCATGTGGCTAGGGCTGGGGAAAAACCGAATAATTTGGAATTGGAATCTGATTCCAATATTTTTTTCGAATCGGATCGAATCACTAATTTTATGTAAATACCGAGTATTTCATTTTCACTAATATACGAGTATTTCATTTTCACTTGTCTTTATCAGGAAACAGAAAAAATTTGTAGTTTGAAGTGTATTTACAATTCACACAAAGCTCAACAATTTTCATATTTTAACGACGGAATATGATCGATCCTGGTCAAATTAAACCGAAATCGATTGCATTTCATCCATCGTTAAATATAAAAATTCTGACCTTCATTTAACAAGTTTTAGTTCGTATGAACGATTCGCGATTGATTCGAATAAATTGTGCTTCGAATCAATTCGAATCATCGAATCGAATTGCCCCGCCCTACACGTGATAGGTTTGAATTATAGGCGCGAATTATATCAACAGCGTGTACTAATTTCTGTACATTTTTAAATTACTGCATTTCTAAAACAAAAATATGTTAAATCTTTTTTCCAATCAAAAATCCCATTTCCTAAAGTATGAGCCACAGATGGACTGCGTCTCGTCGACGACGGGATTCATCAGGCACTCATACTCCACAAAAGCTGTTTCAACAAAATATTCTGGTCTGGTGACTTGTGCGCAATGGCCATTCGAAGGTCCATTTTTGCCAAATGTCGCCCTAAGTGTCTAAAACTAGACCAACGTGAAACACATTTGAAGTTACTCGTCATTTCAATTGTTATATTTACGTCTTCACAAATCGACAGTCTGGTCAGGTCATTGGGTGTTGAATAATAACAAAGTATGAAGGTTCGTTGCTTTAATTCTATCCAAATATCATTTTCAGCTCTGTTTAGAGCCTTGAATATAGCTTCTTACGAGTCCATACACAAAATCGTTTTCGCAATGTGTGACCGTAGCAACGTATGCAACGTAGCAATACACGCTTTCCTAAATTGCGCATTTTTATGTTTGTGTCACGCTATCCTTGCCTTTTTCGCAACGCATTGATAAAATAAACCAACATAATCCGAGCAACGTAAGCGTGCATTGGAACCTGTAGTTGTTTTAGGCTCTCTTATTAAGTAAGGCCACGTAAAACAACATTTGTCGCCATCTGTTCAGCGCGTGGGAAATATTTTGGTAACTTGCGCATCATACGCTGGTATTTGATAAGCTTTTCTACACATTCAAATTAAGTCTGAATAACATTTGAATTTTTCAATTGTGACATGTTGTAAGTGTGTGGGAAATAATCTGAACCAACTGTATTCGTATGCATTAATCACAGCAGCTTTGTGATGTTGTAACATTGTAACATAGTCTAATAAATGATCGACGAAAAAGTTTTGTGTAATGTAATTTACTGAAGAAACACGCAATTGTGGTGTGGTCCATCTTTCACTCATGCTTGATACGACTCTGTAGTTCCAGGCATCAAAGTTTTGATTTTCCACCGAACCATTAAAAAATATGATTTTGCATGATCGTAAACCATTCCGGTTCTGTTGAAAAATAGAATAAACGATTGTTCAATAATCAAAATTGTTTAGGTTTTTTAATGTCATAAACGGCGGGATAAAACGGTATTTTAAAATAATTGATGGAAATCAAAATAGTATTTTGGTTTGTCTTGCAAGCAACTTCCGATTAAATTATAAACCATAAAAACATCCGATTTATTCCAAGAAACACATTCCAAGAAAACAATCGATTAACACAATAAAATATTGAACTTCCCCATTCTTCAAACACCTGAATGTACACCACTTGAGAAAAACGATTTGATTACCTTGTCATTATAGCAATCGTAATTTTTTGACTTTAGCTCTTAGTTTTATTAGTTTTATGGTAAAATGGAGATTATCTTCAATGGGGGAAAAATAGAGAGAGAAATAAAAAAGCATCACTGTACTCGGCCATAAAATGAGAGATCTTCGGCAACTGAGACCATTCGCAATATATCGACGTTGTAGATTGTGAAAATTTCTTTCCAAAACTGAAAATTTTAAAACTATAAATGGGTAAATCTATTGCTACGTACAACTAAATCAAGAATGATTCCTCACGTTCAACCAACAAAATATTGTGCGAAATCAAGTGAAAATATTCGACCAGTCGTCGATGAAGATGCCGAAATACAACGACTTCTTTCTAGAGTATAGACAGTCTGTTGTACCAACAATTATCAATGTAAAGAAACCATCAGCACTGGAAGTTGTTGAACAAGCGATCAGTTATACTTATGATTTGGAGGAAGAAGCAGGGTGTATGAATCTTAATCATCTTCGACAACAAATCGATGAAGATGAAATCTTGTTGAAGGATGTTTGAAACTCACCAATGAACTTCAGTGGGAAGTAATAGATGAACACAGTCAATGGTGCGAGGGCGAAACAAAGGAAAAGAAATACATACGAAGCAATAAAGAGAGAAGATGGGTGGAATGACGTCATTATGACAATCACAGTTCTGCAAACTCATAAGTTCAGGGGCAGGGCGGCGCAACCCATAATAGTTCATGCCTGACAAGCGATATTTTGATGATTCTACATACGATGTATGAAGCTTGGTTTATTATTTTTAATGAATATTTAATTAAAGACTTTACTATACATTGAAATTGTTTCCATATGTTTCTTACATGTTAGGGTTTGTATTATAAACCAAAGGGACTCAATAGAAAAAGAATTATTCTATGGATCACCCCAATCAAAAATAATTTCTGCTAAGTGTGAGTCCCAGATGGCCCGCGCTCCGACGGCGCGATCCATCAGTGAATCATACTTAGGAAAATACGCGCACGCAATATTTTTCCGACTGTCACCGTGTTCAGAAATAGTCTAAACATCCCGGGTTAGTTTAGACAGAGCAATCAGCCATTAGTCTTCTGTTGTTTTTCTCGTGCTTTCTAGAAGCGATGTCAGGCGGTTGTCCCTGTCCACGCCCGGGGCTGGGCAATTCGATTCGGTGATTCGAATCGATTCGAAGCACAATATATTCAATTGTGCATTGTTCACAGGAACAAACACTTATCGGATGGCCAAGAATTTTCATATTTAACGATAAAATGTAATCGAGTTTGGTCGAATTTGACCCAAATCGATTATATTTTGTCGTTCAAATATGAAAATTGTTGCTCCTATACATGGAGTGTGAATATAATATACAATATAAATATTAAGTTCCTTGAATACCACAATTAAGACAAGTGATATTTGTAATAATGGGATATTTATAATTCACATCGAATTCCCGATTCGATCCGATTCGAAAAAAAACTATTTGAATCAAATTCGAATTTCAAAGGATTCGGCTTTACCCAGCCCTACTAACACTGTATACCAGCGGAATTGCAATATTTGTTCAGCGACTGAGAAATATCTAGATCCATCGCACGGCGCAGCTTACTGTGTGTTAAGCTTTAATAACTGAAATCAAGCTTGTTTCAAAAATTGACAAACTAACATGTTGTGAGTATGTGGGAATAGATCAGTGCCTTGTTTACACTTTCAATTTGCTTAGAAAAGACAAATATAAAATTTGCAGGGCTGGGAAAACGAATCATTTAGGATTCGGATCCAATTCATATAGTTTTTCGTATCGGATCGAATCACTAATTCCATGTGAATAACAAATGTCCCATTTTTACTATTACAACTTGTCTCCTGGTATAATTTGTGGTATATTTTTAGTTCACACTCCATGTCCAAGAGCAACAATTTTCATATTCTAACGACAAAATATAATCGATTTTAGTCGAATTTGGCCAAAACCGAGTAACCTTTATGTCCTTCAAGAATGAAACGTATACTCCCTTTAACAAGTTTTTGTGCCTATGAACGCCGCGAATAATTTGTGCTCCGTATCGATTCGAATCACCAATTCGAATTGCCCTGCCCTATCCTTGACCTATACTTGCAAAAGACGAAGCAAAACATGTTCGATGAGAATATTTCAGACCGGGATATCATTCCCAATAAAAGAATTGTTGTCTCAAGCATGCGCTAGTGTTGGGCCGCGCCACATACTTACCAAAACCAAAAGAGGCTTTGACAAATTGTTCCGATATTGGATTGATTGGACCGTTGACAGGCGCTCCAGATCAAATAACATCAAACTCTGATGTGAAACCCATTGGAAGTAAAAATTATATATGTCATGTGTCATGAGCATTTCCTGGATGGAAGTGGTTTTTCCGAGTAATTTGGAATCATTTCCTTGATAATGATCCCGATCGTGTTGATCTGGTCGTTTACTGAACTCGCTTAAATTTACATACTTCAAGTATTATAAAGCCAAACTTGCTTTTTCAGAAAGCAAATTTAAGAACTGTTGGCAAACGGTAAAATACTTCCAATTCGCTCTTCCTCTTTCACTTATACGTGATTAGTGTAACGGCAATTTAATAGGGTTATTCGAATCGATCCGAAGCACAAATTATTCGAATCAAGGGTGAATAGAACACAAACTTGCTGAATAAAGTACAATTTTCATTTTTAGCGACAAAATACAATCGATTTTGGTTAAAATTTGAAGAAGGTTTTTGCTCCAAAGACCTGTTGTAGCAGTCGAGTAGAAAATGTATGGCCCTCAGGTCTGTTCATATGTAACTATTGGTTTATTGATTTTTATAATGGCGACACGTAGTAGCCTACACATGGGATATTCGTTATTTATATGGAATTCATGATTCGATCAGATTCGATTCCTTTAAAAATCATCTGAATCAAATTCGAAATATGATTTATTTAATTTTTCCCAGTCCCATGTGGGATGCAATGTAACATCAATCTGTACTCTGTGTATAGCTGTAAATGATTTGACGCTTTATGTTCGATCCAATTCGGAAAACATTGGCTGCTTTGATTGATATTGTCAAAATTTTATTGATATCTGATGTTGAAATTGTATTTTGAGCAAGTTTGTGGGAATGAAAGTCATGAAAAATTAAACTAAGAAATGAGTGGAGAATATTAGAGCTGGCAATTGTAGATAAAAGTTCCGAGTTACCTAGTTTATTTTCAAAGAACTTTTCGTTACTTTATTAAGTTTTTTATTTAAAGTTTTGATTTGCCTAGTAAACTTACTTTATGAAATAGGTAAATTCAACTAAATGTTAAATATTTACCTTGTTAAAAAAAATCGTAAAGCCACATTTTCAATAACAAAATAATTTCACTAACATAATAATGGTATTCGGGAACAAAGCGAATTTGTTTTGCGAATCGAATATTCGAATCATACAGTTGAAAAAACAGTCTTACCAGAAAGAAGTAACAACAGGTGATTTTGGAAAAGTTATACATTTTAAGTTCAGTTGATTTGGAATCGCTTGAAAATCGAAAGGAGTCATTTTTGGATTGTCCAATTACGAATAAAACCGAATCGTTCATTTTAAGCAGTTTTGTTGAACACGTTGAAAGAAGTTAAATAGTAAAATGCTAAATCAATCCGAGAAGAACAGTTATTATGGAAAAGTATTCTACTGTGTATCAATAGGAACTGGACTTTTCATTTCTGTTGCATTCAGTGGGTATATTTCTAATTTGAGCATGTTTTCTAAACCTATTTCTGTCCTAACTTATTAGGCGCTTATCGTAATGGATTACCAAGAGAAACAAAAATATAGCAGATGGATTTTGGGCATGGCCCAGGGCAGATGCTGCACATTCTCTATAGTTGGACATTTTGTATTACTCTCAGAATTCAGTTGGTGGTACTGTATTTCATTTGTAGCATAAATTGGAATCTTAGGCAAATATATGTTTTATTGAGTATCTCAGTGTTGTAAATAAATGCGTGTGAAAATACATGTGGGGTGCAAATGCATGGCAGCAACCATATACATTAATCCATAATAGACCTCCTAGTTGACTCGGCTGCTAAAAACGTTAGGAATACAAGAGCACACACGTTTTTGCATACACCTCGCCTTTGCTCGGTGGTTCACGTGACACAACCGTGTAGACACGGTCAGGCTAAAACCTCCAAGCCCGATTTG
Organism: Styela plicata; assembly: GCA_963675895.2. Lineage (NCBI taxonomy): Eukaryota > Metazoa > Chordata > Ascidiacea > Stolidobranchia > Styelidae > Styela > Styela plicata. The sequence continues at coordinate 21,234,117 of OZ023140.1, forward strand.
AGACAAGTATCTATCTCTACGTGAAGCTATATGATTCGCCTAATGGTTTGGTTGTATTTTCGGTTCTCCTCCCCGCTGGGTAAAAACAACAATCTAACCTAACTTGCTAGCGGAGCACTCCATCAGTGACTCATACTTAACAAAAATGTGTTTGTTTATCGAATAAGTTTCTTTTTTCAGCGCTACAAGGCTTACAGAGCAGTATTTCCGTAAAAGATAATGTTGGACCTGCAAGTGTTGTCATCGCATATGTTACATCTATCTTATTCGGATTATTCATGTCTCCAATTCTATTGGGATTATTCAGAACAAAAATTCTTTTGGTAGCTGGAGAATTAATCGGAACGTCGTACACAATTGCCTTTTTCTACCCAAGTAAGAAACGATGTCCACTGAAATGAAAGATTGAGAGGAAAGGGGCTGAAAATTAAATTCCCCATTGTAGAATTTAAACTCAAAAACATCTTTAAACTTTTCTTTATATTTAAAGCAAGAAATCCTTAAACAATCAAACAAATTTGCGTTCAAGTTACAGGTGGACGTTTCAGACTTTTTCGTTGAATAAACAAAAGAGGGTGGTGCCATGTTCGCCTCCCACCCCCCGTTGCCTACCTAAAAATCGCGAAATGGCGCGCTTTGCACGTTTTCAAGAATCCGTCATGATTGTTTGACTGATTTATCATGATATTCATTAAAAAAAAGCTATTTTTCGAGGACAGTTGTTGCCTACGGCGCGCATCATGCATTTCAACTTACCCTCGATATTTTTCAAATTTTGTCCCCTCCTCCCTTTTCAAGGTTTTATATACGCCACCTATCGTAATGGGGCGCTATGTGCCCACTAAGTATTTGTCATTATGTTTTTTTTATCAATATCGAGCATTGGTAGCAGTAAAAATAACATCATCGATAAAATTTCAAAATATTTAAAATATCCGTTTTGCATAGTAAACTTTATTTATTTTACTTTTATTCCATTTCCAACATTTAGCATGGTACACAGTTACAATTGGATCGATACTATTTGGCATCGGTGAAAGTATTTCATGGGCTGCAAATTCTGTACTGATATCGAGAACAATTCCAAATTTCAAGGAAGATCGGACTAAGACTAATCAGTATTATAGCGTGATGCTTGCCATTGTATCACTATCACAGGTAACTATCTCGGGCATAGGATAGGATTTCGTTTCTATCCTACGGGAGAGGGAATCCGCGAATACAGCTTAACAGCTATTGTAACCATGTCCGAATATAAGAGTCCCCTGTTACAGAACCTTGGTCAGGGTGATCCACTCTAAGACGTGGCGAGCCACAACCTCTCGTGCAGATACGAGGTCAAAGTCCGGGGTTGGGGTATTTGCTTAGTCGTCTATTAATTTTTCATGTGCACTACCAATGGGCAGCTCATGACACAGTGATTAGCATTAAACATTTCTACTGATTTTATCAATCTCCATTTAATTTTGGTCAACCAAGGCCAATTTCTCTGACAACAACTTCATGTTGGTTGTTTCTAAATAAGAAATTTTAATTTTAACTTGTACAATTTTTCAATATCAATGGACAGCGTGTATTATATTATTATTTCTACTCATTCGGGATGGGAGTAGAACGAGTCATGAACTCGAGATCCGATTTTTTCAATTTGATAAAATTGGCCTGTTTTTGAACGTAAGCAGTGTTTTAAATCGTCTTTTCAATTTAATAGTTGATTACCCATCAAATATGCCTGTAATATAATATCGTTTAAACTCCATAATGTGTGGTTCAATAATAAAAAATAAATCTACCTTATTTCCGCTGTAAACAAAGGATTTCGGAAATAACAATGATAATCGATCACCATTCCACGTTCAAACATGTTTCTGCGTGTATATTAAATACAGCAAAAGCGTTTTGAACTTTGAATTAAACCAAAAAAACATGCTTCAAAATGGATTTTTGAAAACAGCTTATTTTCAACTGAATTCCTATCATGCACCATTTTTCACTTCACAATGACGGTTAGTTCCGTTCAGAATGCAGTTACTGGTACTATATCTAATAGTAGCGCTTTGCTATTAAGTAGCTGTTGATTGGTTCTCTTCGGGAGCTGATTCCGTCCTTGGTTAGAGTGAATTTCAATAAAAAATAAAATAAAAACATCATGGATCACGATTGTTCAATCATGATCGAATTTTGCTGCGACATTGTCAAGAGTACAGATTTGTAAGAAATGTGTACTAACTGTTCATTTCCAATAGTTACACGTTTCCAATAATCCAAAGCCTCTTTGTTGATGAGTTGATAAAATCAATGCCAAGCATGGGTCAAAAAAAGATATAGTTTCATAGTTTAATTTGATTATCACCGGGTAAATTTACTGATGATTTTAGTGCACTTTTGTTACAGTGGATATCTAGAATTTGACTAATACTGTTTTTATATTTTGCACAGATTTTAACAAACGGAATAACAGAATTAGTTCTATCTGGAATGTCGAAAGATCACAAAAACAAATACAAGATAAATTACAATTATTCCGATATTCTATTATCTGAATGTGCATCAAACGATTGCCCGGTAAATGCATTTTTGTCTCAAAATATACCGTAAGGTGATAAACTTTGTCATCAACAAAAATCATGAAATAAAAAAAATGTGTCTTGCTTCCGTGTATAACCATGCATATTATGTAAATCAGACTTTTTAAGAACACTACAGAAACCATACATATTTACTTGCAAATTCACATTTTCAGGCTTCGAAACCGCCTTGTTGATTCCATCTTTGACAAATATGGACTGTTGATAGAATGCACCTGATCGGTGCGTTCCATCGACAGTCCATAATTGCCAAAATATCGATTCTGCTGCTTGGTAAATGCATAATATAACAGACAAAATAACTTAATTAAACACCTAATTCTTCTTCATTTTGTGAAAAAAGCATGAGTTCTAAATATCTCGTTTTTATCTAGTTCGAATATGCTTACAAGAGTGATTCAGCAAAGTTCCAAAAATACATTCCAAATGAAATGTCCAAAGATATACTGCTAGGTGTATTTTTATTATTGCAATGTGGAGGAATTTTACTACATATGATAGCTGTTCCATACAACGACAACAATCAGGATAAATTATGCAATTACGAAGGTAAAATTTTCAACTCAGCATTTTCCAAGTTCAGAAATTAATCTACTTAAATTTTTAGAATAGGAATGAAATTTATCATCGCTCAGGATAGCCACGACTCTCTGTATCTTACTGCTGTTGTTTATTACGTATATGTATATATAAATTCTTGTTTCCTTTCGCTATTTTTGTATAGGTTCATTTTTATTCTCAAGGCAAGAGGGCATACTGCGTACATACTGCGCGTTTGAAAACTTCTCAATTTTTTTCATCTGCTTTTACTTTCTTTGTTGTATCACTTTATTTATTGACGTATTCAAATTCTGTATTATATTTGATTATTTCTCGCCACGAGAAGGTCGAAATAAATCAATCTGTCTATCTACTTCATCATGGAGGTTCAGTTTCGTTTAGGATGTTTTGTGCTTAGAGTGCACTGGGCGATCACTACATTTTTAGTAGCTATTTGCTATTTGAGTGGTCGCCAGTCTGTTTCTTTTGGGCGCTGCTTCCGATTTTGTTTGGAGCGACTTTTTATTTTTAACAGCCTTTCAGTTGAGCGAACCACCCTGAACAGCCAATTGACGAGAAACTACTTGTAGCGAACACGATTAGTATTGTAGGAAAGATCTTAACATTTTGGTTCATTCTACACTACTCAAGTTATTACAACCTGATGAGACGCGGTCCATCTGTGGCTTATACTTGACCAAATCAAATTTCCGATCGAGTCACGTCGTCTTCTGTGCCATACACAATCTTTTTTGTCAAAAAATGTGAATTGCACAATCGTTACTTTTTTTTGTATTCGGTCTCTCAACAAACACAAATACTTTTGTTTCTTATAACAAAAAATATTTAATTTCTTTTCACATCTTCAGCACACAGAAAAAAGAACGTCTCGGGTGAAATCATGACATCGTTGAAAAATATGTTCAATTTGCTGATATCATTCGATGGTTTTTTATCAACATTTCCTCATATCAAAGCGGGAATGTTCCAATCAGTCATTCTGTCAGAATTCAACAGAAGTTTTGTGGCGTGTACTTTAGGCGTGGAACAGGTAAAATAGTCTTGGCTAGATTAAGAATATGTTATCTGAATCGGAGATGCATGGCGTCTATTTTGGGCAAAGTTTGATGAAAAGAAACCTCAGATCAACGGCTGAATTTGGATGCAAGATTCGAAAAATTATTCCGATGATGAAAGTCGTCGTCTCGCCGCCGCGGACCAAATTGCCCATCGAAGTTTTTTTTAAACTTTTTTTTATTGAATGCAATAACATAAGCAATAACGCGTTGTTTATTATTTGTTTTGAAGCCTATCCAAGTCAAATTTTTATTCCTAAAATATCGGTTTTCAAACATTGGCAACTGATGATCGCACCGTTGAAGAGCGATCCATCTGTGGCTCAGATTTGGCAAAATCAAATTTCCGATTGGGTGTACAGTTTAATCAATTCCATTCCTCGAATTTACTTCAATTTAAGTTCAATTCAATCGATTTAATATACTTCAATTCATTTTTATGCCGTGCTCATTCACTCCAGGTTGGTGCTACACTTATAATCGTCTATGTTTCTGCTCTCCTCACATCCTTGCTTATTTCAACCATTGGAAACAAAGTCCCGAGGCTAAGTATCATCGGGATGGAATTTATATTTAATAACGGAATTAACATTGCTTGTCTATTGTGGATTCCATCAATTACATCATTGTTCATACCATATGTTTTTGCTGTTTTCTTTGGCATCGCATTTGGATTAAGTAGGAACATAACGTATGGTAAGATGGTTATTATTATTATTATTATTATTATTAGTAGTAAAATTTACTATTGAAACTGAGTTTAAATAGGGGAATTCGAATCGATTCGTATTCACGTATTAATAAACGTTCGTTTTGGATGATTGAAATAAAATTTTGTGGATGATGGATAGCACCTCGGAGATCAAATTTGACCAAAATCGACTCCATTTTGTCGTTAAAAAGAAAAATTCCACTTCGCTCAGCAATTTTCCGTTTTCAAGATTCCCAATAGATGCGGACAATTTGTGCTCGAACTAACGGACTACATTACCCGGCCATATCTTGCGAGTTTGGCGTATATATCGTGAAAATTTTCATCGATATAATGAAAAGAAAAAGATTATTTTTAGACATTCCCCCTGAATTTTTATAATAAAATAACACCAATAAGCTAGATATTCACTTTTTAATAGCCATTTCTTTGAGTGGATCGCCCTGCCCAAGGCCCCGTAGCTGCAGCCACTTATAGACGGGTAGGGTTAGATTTGCTGGAAAGATATGATTTTTTCCTGTTCGGCTTAGCCTACCCAAGTTTGATTCGGCGATTCGAGTCGATCCGAAGCATAAATTTTTCGAATCATTTCTTGAATAGCAGACAGGGACAAAAAGGTGCTAAAAGCAGTGGAATTTTCATTTTTAACAACAAAAATCAAAAATTGGTCAAATACGACCAAAATCGATTGTTTAATATCATTTAAATATGAAACTTTTTTTTTGATTTTGATTGAAATGACATTTTTTTTTAATGTTGATGTCAGGTAATTCGTAACCATGAATTTCATTATTTTCATAACGGAGACAATTTGTAATAGTAAAAATAGAATATTTGTTATTTGTATGGAATTAATAATCGATTCGAAAAAATTATGCGAATCAGATTCCAATTCCTAAGGAATCGGTTTTACCCAGTCCTAGTGGAATCATGATATTTTTTTTCACCAAACGTTGAACATCAATTTCCAAATAAAATTCCCGTTAATTTCTATTTATAATTTGAGTAATTTAAAACTGCAAAATAGCTTTCAGTAAATAGTTGATATTATAGCATTATCAACAATACTTTTATTTTATTTATTTTATTTGAATTCATTCTGAGCAAGGCCGGAGAGCAGTGGCGAAAAGGAACCAACTAACGGTCACTTGATAGCGAGGAGCCATCAACTACTTCTTAAAATTTCCTGTTGTAAATAAGATCGAGATCTACCATCCGGAAAATTTTGTCAAAATTTTTATTTTTAAACATGTGGGACTAATGGATCACGTGCATGAGACGCGGTCCATCTGTGGCGTAAGCTTAACAAGGGAAAATTTCTGATTAGATATTACATCGACATTTCCTTAACACGTGTGTATTTTATTTAGTTACAGCATCATCTTATTTCGAAGATTTCAATTCATCGTTTTGTATTCAAAATTTGGGAATTTCTTTTGGATTTTTTATAACTTTTGCATACAGTACAGCTTTTTGCGTTTACATCAAGTTTTATATCTTGATTGGATTTACAACCTTAACTACAATCAGTGCTGTGATACTTGAATTGAGAAGCGGAAAGAAAAAATACAACGAAATGGAAGCAACTGAAAATATTGACTAATCCGAACCAAGGCAAAAAAATTCTGATGAAGTCAACTTAGCAAGCCGTACTAGGCGTTATCCACGCGAGTCACCTAAAATTCGATGATTCGAATCGGCTCGAGGCATGTCCAAATCCGTCGAGAATCAGCCCTGGAAAAAATGAGACTGGTTAAGAATGTTTAATCAAAAAAGTACTTAAAATTAAAATACCGTTAACGTTTATTGTCAAAACGTTTTTTGTTTTTTTAAGGAATAACTGAAAACGGAAAGTATGTTGTGTACAATGCATTGTTTTGTGAACTATGCACATAAACATAGATACATTAAATAAACCTATATCCCAGCATACCAGGACATTTTTGTGCATATATTTCATTTCTACCGGGCTCGGTTCGGGAAAATAAAAACTATCGAAAATGATCCTTCCAAATAAACCTCCGTTTTTATCGTAGTATTCACACAATCAAGTCAAAATGGTTTTGACAAAATATATTTTGTTAACTACGCATCACTGATAGATGGCGCCGTCGAGAAAATGAAATTGCTGATTGGGGACGAGTATGCGAATTTCATACGTGTTGTTTCTAAGCAAACGGGAAGTATAAGCAAAACACTGATTAATTCCTACACACCTACAACATATCAAAGTTGACAAATCAGAACAAATTTTGTTAATGTACTTTAATTCAGTTAACAGAACTCGACACACAATAAGCTATACGTCGTGCGACTTATCCAGGTATTTCCCACACATTGAAAAGATGTTGCCACTCAGCTGACCAGTATAAGGCGTGCTTTGTTTTATTACACAAATAACATACACGTGGAAACAATTTCAATGTATAGTGAAGCATTTTATTGCATATCCATTAACAAATAACCCAAGCTCCATAAACTATCAAGCAGTAATGCATGTAGAAGTCTTATTACCTCAATATTGCTTGTCACACAGGAACTATGGTGGGTTACACCGCCATGATTCGGAACTTAAAGAGTTTGAAAACTGCAGTTGCCATGATGACAAAATTTCTCTAAGCCCCCCTCTTCCATCCTTATATCCATTTCTTTTCTCTTCATTCACTCCTCAAAACTTTTATTGTGTTCTTTTATCACTTCCCACCGAAGTTAATCATCGAAAAGAATCAAACCTTTCACAAAAAAGATTCTATCTGTATTATTTATTGTCGAATTTGAGTAAAATTCTCATATTTTGCTTCTTGCTCCTCTAGATTATAAATATAATTGATCGCTTGTTCAACAACTTCCAGTGCTAATCGTTTCTTTACATTGATAGTTGTTGGTACAACTGACTGTAGTTTAGAAAGAAGTCGAGGTACTTCAGCATCTTCATCGACGACTGTTCGAATATTTTCACTTGATTTCTCACAATATTTTGTTAGTCGAACGTAAGAAATCATTCTTGCTTCGGTTAAACAGTTGTAAGTAACAATGCAATTTCCCATTTCAGATTCCGAAATTTTCAGTATTGGGACCTTTTGAACAATGTGCCTCCTGAACAATCTGAAATAGTTATTGCAGCATCAAATACTCTTGTCCCAAACTGACCAACTGTAATAGGTTGCTTTTCTACCTTCAATGAAAAAAGGAGATTTTCAATTTGAAAAGATTAGAACACTCATTTGCAAGAACTACAAGAATTCCTCCCAATTGTATGTTGAATCTATATTTTCTTCTTATTTTTTTTTAGCTCGATTACTTTTGCCATTTGTAACCATTAAGTTTCAATAAAGGCGGACTCTTTCGGGAATCTTTCAAAATTTTAACACCCATGTCATTTATTTTACCCCTGCAGACCCAATGACGGAATCGCCAGAACTAAAAGAATCACATCCCACATTCAAAACATAAAGGATAAATAAAATTGCGTTCAGAATCTTAACGCTCACGAAAAAGATTAATGATTAATGGGCGTAATAACTTGTTCTGGGTTACCTGAAACGGATATGAATCAGAAATTTTATTAAGGTAAGCATATACCACTGATAGACCGCGCCTTGACGACGAGATTTATCAGTGGCCCACGCTTGACAAAACATGTTTGGTAAGTATTTTTCTGACTCGGTTGTCTCCTGTTTATTAAGTGATTATAATAACTTGCACACTCCATATGTTAATACTATTCAATAATTTTCTCACCTCTAAATTCAAATAAAAAAAAACGGTAAAACTTATTGTCTATAAAATAGCAATTAAGGAAATATTATTAAAAAGATAATATATAAATATTAATAGTTGAATATGGTAAAGTAATAATATTTTAATAACATATATATTTACTACCGTAGATGGGAAGGGTTGTGGGTCGTTCTAGAAATATTCATATTCACATTTCAATACGTATGTGGTATAAAACTATAGTGTCACAATAAAGGGTAGATATTCTGACAAAATGAAAAATGTGCATTTTTTAATTACTGTGAATTTTTAAATTAAACAAGCATCGATTTTGTAACGCCATCATGGGATTTGTTTATTGCTGCCATTGAAATCAGGTTTAATATAAATTAATGTTTGAATATTCACTGTAACAAAATTACAGTAAGTTCACCGTTCATTTGCCATATTTGCATGCTTGTGAAATAATAAACCAGTTGGAATATGAACTTTATTTATTGTAATGAATATTGAAATGTCGATAAATCACACCTCGGCGGTGCGTTCAGCCCATTCTTGGGCGAAAAAGTCTATTTTATATTTTGTATTCATTATTATCGACTTAATTATTTTCAAAAAACTGTGATTAAATAGTGATTTTTTTAGTTTTGTTAAAATGTAGATGAGGTGATTTAATAAATGATAATATATAATGATAAATACTAAAAATACGATTAATGTAACTATTCTTTTACAATTAATAAAAATCTACTTTTCCCATCTCTATGAACCTAGAAATTAAAAACCTATATTGATTCGAGGAATATTAAAATTGTTCAGGTTTTTGTTCCTCATTTTGCCTTTTAATAAATATTGGGTTTTTACAAGAAATAGGCCGAAAAAAATTAATCAACAATATAACTTACTGAACTTCCTGATTTGACTAAATTTTTGAAGCTCATTTTATAATATTAATTTCTGTTTTATAATATCTACAATGTTAAACTTGAAATCCTAATTTATAATTATTTATATAAAATAATGACTTGTTAAGTATCACTTCCAATGATAAAGTAAAATATATTTTCTTTAAATTGCGTTGTCTGCATCATTTCTTTCTATTGATGAAGTCGGTATTTTTTCAACTGAAAATCCTTCCTTTCCATGAATGTCATCTGTTTGTGATAAAGTACAAACTGAAAATTTAACGTTTTCATCAGAACAATTAGAAATAACACCATGGGCTGACCAAACGTATTTTAAGTCGTTATTTTTCCATAACATCTTTTCGTATGCAAAGAAAATCTCCTATTTCGCATTTGGTCGATTCTGGTGTTTTAAATGACCCTCCAGAATAAAATTCTTCGTTCCATTCGATAACAATGCCCTCTAGCCGTAATGTTGATGGCCTTTGTCCCCTTTATCTGAGTCTTTGAAGATTTTCAATTTTTGGAACAAGATTAAATCTGTGAACGTCAACACGATCTGACATGAAAGCCATATCCGGAGAAACAATATGCATCAAACATATATGACGATTTTTTCCAACGCGCAAAAGTCGAAGTCCAACGTCTGTCTTTTTTTAGCATCAGTCGATGATATTTGTAAACTCAACAATATGTTGGACTCGATGACAAATTTAGTGGTTTTTTCAAGTTTTACTAAAGGATAGGTGTGCTTGGATTCTCTGTATTTGTCTTTTTTGATTTGTTCAAGTATTTTGTCTTTTCCTTCATGCTGAACCCATGTTGTAATAATTGCGTCAAACGTTCCATGATCCATTGAAACATATTCTTGGTTGAAATATTCGTTTTCGGTGCTGTCGATTGACTCCAGTATAATATATTATAATCTCGATTCATCCCCAATCCTTCCATCCGTTTGTAAGCAGCCAAAATATTTGTAATACAACTGGTCAATTTCTCCGACATTGGAAATATCCGTGTAGTGAACTCTAAATGAGTTTTCAGCCACCCCACTGATGATAGCTGTTGCCATTTCTGGAGTTTCAAAGCGAATACACAACAATCCCAACAGTTGGTTTATAGTGTATAATATTTTATTGGGATTTGATAGAGAATAAATCAGTATCTCTTGGTTGATTCGTCGAAAAAACTTACTGAGTGGTGAAGTGAAATCAATACAATCTTCGTGTGCTACGTCGAGGACATTTTTAACTTTACGTTGGTATTTTTCATATCTTGAGGGATCAGCTAAACGGGGCCTCAAGAAATTTTCCCCGCTCGCCCTAAATGCAACCATATCCATATCTTTAAAAGAAGAATCTTAGCTTCTCGATAATGCTGGCTCGGTAAGAGTATTTTTTTTGCTGTTGTATGCGCCATATGTTTTTTTCCTATTTTGGTGATAACTAGATGATTTTTTTAAGAACAGATTTTGAAAGTTCATTATATTGTTTTATTATTTTATCAACAAGTAATCGTACTTTCCATGTTGACGGATAGTAGCGTTGATACATTGCTCCATCGTGCAAAAAAGTTGCATAACTTGTTTGCATGAAATTTTCCCAGAGAATTTCGAAAAAACTCTGTGTTCATATTTTTTAAATCAAAATGATCAGTAATGATTACCGGCGTCAATGTTGGTAACAATTCACCGTGACTTTCCGTTTGTTCAGTTGTGTGAACGCAGAATGATAATGCCATTTTTACCTCATTTTTTGCAAAACCTCTCATATCATTTGACATCTTCGTTTTGCCAGAATAAAATGGAATCGACTTAAATTTTGGAGCCACAACTATATGTATACCAATCGTTTTACAATCTACATGATCTTCTGAACAATCTGAAATACTTATTGCGTCATCAAATACTCTTGTTCCAATCGGATCAACTGTGAATGCTTCAACAAGCTCCTTTTCTACATGAACTTTCTTGGACAAAAATAAATTTATTTGAGAATATTGACTCATTGGTGGAATTGCAACAATTCGTGCATGATATTGTTTATTAAGACATGGATTTCTCCAATCTGATTCTGATGAGTTTTTTGCTTCGGTTTTTACAAAACTCTAAAATATAACAAAAACGCCTTCTTGAACTGGCTTACAATGGCAGTCTCCCAGCAACCTGTAATGTTCAACATTTGTAGACTCTCTAGGAATTTTTTCAATCTTAACACTTATATCCTTTTTTGTGTTTTTCCTTTCTTTTACAATTCCAAAAAAAATATTCACCTTCAAACCTATTTTTGTCATCATGAAGGTATCTACAATTGGAGCGATACCTACATTCTCCAAATTCTTGATAGCAAGAGCATGGTTTTTCAGTTTTATCTTCGTATTTTTCCGACGCCATCTATTCCTTCTGGGAAATTATTTACTGTTTAAAGTGAAGTAAAATTGAATTGTCAGTTTTCTTGAAATTACAGATTTATAGAATATGCACCAGATTTACAGAGGTACTTTAGACTGCATGAGAGAAAATTGCCCGAAATTGTTTGTAGTACTGTTAAACTACCACAATAAATAGGTGCGAATGAGTAGCCAGTCACGTCAACTGGTTAAAAAACTTTGTTCAGTAGAACGAGAGCAGAAAGCTCTCTCAAACCTAATAATTATCCGTAAATAAACCAAGCGAGGCAACCTGCGGCGTATTCGAAACCTTGGAAGGGGGGAGGGGTTAACTCCCCTAAATACGCTAGGACTGTGCGGCAAAATTTCTAAAAGCCATGTATGCTAGTTGAATACCATCAAGTACATTAAGAACTGCAGCTGCAGCAAAACTTCCAAATGTGACTAACACTTCATGCAAGGTCGAAATTCTTGAATATAATAAGAATAATTTCAAGTGAAAGATAACGGTGTATAACATATATTGAACCGACTTTCCATGGAGACGTTTCAGCAATATTCGTAACATAGTAACGTTTCGTCGTTTCGTATGAGTTGTACAGGATAATAAACTTTATGTTTTTTGTGTATTTACTCATCAACTAACCGACATTACTTAGGTATTCCTAGAGTTATGTGATACGAACCAGATGTTACCCCAATCCCATATTTTGACCAAATGAGATACGAGCGTTTTGGCGAGAGCAAAACATTGATCAGAGCAGATTTTTATTAGGACAAAAGTTAGGTATATGTTTTCCGATAGCGATAAAAAAAACGTTCAAATAGAAGTAGAACAAGTAGTCAATTTTCTCAACCTCATAAATCCATAGGTCATTCATCGTAGTCCAAATGAAATCCGCAAGACATTAGTTTAACAAATATCTGTACTAAATCGACATATAGACAGAGTTTATTGCAACATCTCTATAGACAAAAATATATTATTGCGTCGTTATCAGGAAAGCAAACGAAACCTAAAGTAAAGTTTTAAACGTGCCATAGAATAAGTTTTAAATGAAGATTTGTAGAGATAATACGCGTTCGCTTGCCTCAATTTGGAAAATTTTAAAAATTTTCTAAATCCTGTCATACTTCTCACAGGACTCAGGACTCAGGATCTCAGTTGCTGGTACTAAATCTTTGGCTATAGCCTTTGCTATATTGAACTAACTAACGGCCAGGTTCCGTCTGGACTCTGCTTCTGACCTTGGTCAGATTGAATTTCAATAAAGAAAAAACATAAAATCATATATTGAACCGACTTTCCATGGAGACGTTTCAGCAATATTCGTAACATAGCAACGCTTTGAAGAATTTGTACCGGATAATAAACTTTTTGTTTTCTGTGTATTTGTCCTCACACGTTGAAGTTATCTTGCAACAAAATTAAAACTAATACCCAAACCCAATTCGAAAAAACATTCGTTAAACATCTTTTGTAAAGGTATAAGCGCGGACCATCTCTGGCTCATGCCTGGCAAAACAAAAATGTCTAATAAAAATTATATGGATTGGGTTCTGAAGTATAAAATATACACAAATCATACTTCCCCACCAGAAAAATTTCTGACTGTTTTTAACAAAGAAGACAACAACTGTTCAATATTTATCGGTTTCAATGACTTTTAGAAATACTATATCGTGGTCCAATGAAGACATATCTGTGGTTCTTGTCAGGCAAAGCCAAGCTTGGTATATGATATATTTCTTTATGACGCAATTTAATCCATGCCATTGAGTGTATTTACTCAAAGATACAGAATACACAAACCAATGCTGATATATGTTCAGCCTTAACCCCAATAAGAAACTTTCTAACCAAATATGTTTTGTCGAATATGGGTCACTGATGGATCACGCCAATAATAGTTGATCCCTCTGTGAGCTATTCTTAGGAAAAGAATTTTTCGGACTAGAACTTGAGGTAATTAAGGGTAGTTGTCCTTGGTAACGCGTTTGATATGATTGAATATATACCAGTGATGACAACCTAGTTTCCGCTTCGACTAGTTAAAGCAAAGCGAATTTATCAGGAAACTAGGTAAAGTATTGCAAGGTAAACTAGTTTCATTTTCAAAACTAGGTAGTGTCTAGATTGAAAACCAGGTAATCGCCGTTTTGTTGCTTTTGAGACATTTTATAAATAGATTTTAAGATTGAAATTCCCGAATTGCCTATCTTAAAGAAATTTTTTAATGGAATATGATTTATTTAATTTTTCATACAAGGTACCTAGTTAAATTTAGGCGAATTTAACTATTTTTAGTGAATTAAATAGGTAAAACTTAAAATAATAAAACTAGGTGAAAGTAATTTGAAAATAAACTAGGTTAACATGGTATACTGAGTATTGTATTCCAAACAGAAGTTTGATTCTGTCAAGCATGATACACAGGTGTACAGGTCCGTCAGCGGCCCGTGCTTAACAAATTGAGCTTTCACAAAACCATTCAGGCGACTATAAGGAAACAGAGGAGTCCTAATTCAAACTTATGTTTTGTGATAATTTGTTTGCTGATACCCGATTGTTGTTGAAGTCGAGATAAAGCCCTGATTGCATTGTTGGTTCTAATTTGTAATGATTGCGAGTTGCTGATCACCAACGTTCAGAAGAAGCGACGATATCAATCAACACTTCTCATTCAGCGTTCGATCTCGTAGCACTCGAAATGTGGTTTTGTTTGGACTCGTTAATGTTACTCTTTGTTTATCCTTCATTTAGTGCTTAATTTTAAGTAGAACAGAGCCTTAACAAGCAGAGGTGTAATGCGTCGTTTATGATAGAATTTACAACATGTTTAGAACAACAACGTGTTTGTGGGCGCGATGGCCTAGTGGTTAAACATGTTGGCATCGCAGATTGAAAATCTCTGGTTCGAGCCCCGGCGAGTCTGGCTCGCTTATCCATGCCCACCACTCAACCCAGGGTGTAATAACTTGGGCAGGCTAAGCCGAACAGGAAAAGATCATATCTTTCCAGTAATTGTAACCCTGGCCGCTATACAGGGACTTGTACAGGGTGACCCACTCATAGAAGTGGCTATATATAAAAAAAGAATACAATTGTCTAAAACTTGCGTTGTCGACTATCCGAATCACCGTTCGGTTTCTACTTATATCCAGAGTCCTGTACATTTACAAATGTTTTTAGTTCGTGCAGTTTGCGTTGCGTTTTATAATACACAGTACAAATCGCGGTCGCGACACATGTTGCAATTTAAGATGATTTTTTTAAGAGAAATATTTTTGATTGATTTATCAACGTGTAGTAAATTAAATCCATATCATAATGTAACAATGATATCACTAACGCTAATTTTGGATCATTTTTTATTCATAATACTAAGGTTGGAACAAGTGGGGTGAATGGGGGCGATGTACAAAGCCATTCAACATCACATGGAGGCAGGAAAGATCCTGCAAATACATCGGTGAAGCTATTGGAAAACCAGGATGCTTAGGATCTGATTTTAAAACCAGGAAGTGCAAAGAATGCAAGAAATTTACTTGGAACAGGTGGAGCAAATGTAAAAATAATGTGGTGTAAAAGAAAGGAGTGAATTATTTGAAAGGTCTATTCTAGTGTTGGCAATTCTAGGTAAAAGTACCGAGGTTACCTAGCATATCTAGTTTATTTCAAAGTACTTAGTTTCGCGGATAGCTGATGTACCTAGTTTAACTTTTATACCGAGTTTTATTGTTTTAAGTTTTACCTACTTAATTTACAAGAGAAAAATAGATAAATTTCATCCAAATTTAACTAGGCACTTAGAAAAATTTACTAGTTACCTGGTACAAAAAGTAGGTAACTAGTATGAAAAATTGGATAAATCATATTCATTGATAAATTGCTTTAAAATAGGCAATTCGGTGATTTCAATCTCATAATCTATTTAAAAAATGTCTCAAAAGCAGCAAAACGGCGATTACCTGGTTTTCAATCTAGACACTACCTAGTTCTGAAAATGAAACTAGTTTACCTTGCAATACTTTAGCTAGTTTCTTGATAAATTCGCTTTGCTTTACCTAGTCGAATTGAAAACTAGGTTGCCATCACTGGTATATTCAATCATATCAAACGCGTTATCAAGGACAACTACCCTTAATTACCTTAAGTTCTTGTCAGAAATTTTTTCTTAAGAATAGTTCACAGAAAAAACAAGCATCATCAGCGTGATCCGTCAGTGACCCATATTTTACAAAACATATTTGGTCAGAAAGTTTCTTATTGGTGCTGGCTGGCTGGCTATATCAGCACTGGTTTGTGTATTCTGTATCTGTGAGTAAATACACTTAATGACATGGATTAAAATACGCCATAAAGAAATATATCATATGAATTTTCCTTGAGAATGACTCATATGCCAACAAGTCGTTAATTGTTATTCCGGTGTCATTAAACTGTCACAAATTCAAACTTGAATTTAGTCGTACTTGAACCAAACACTTTGTGTTCTATCCCGGTAAAGTCGATAAAAAATTGATCGAGTTCGTATTCGTTCTACCCCATGCAGTCATATTTTTACCCAGTTTCAAGAATATATAATTTACCCAGTTTAACTTTTACCAAGTTTTCTGTCCGATCCTTCTCCAGTAAATTTAACAGGTAAAATAGATTACAGGTACAGTATCCAGTAATTTTCATTGGATGGGGAGAAAAGCAATGGTATTTCTTTCTAACACCCTCAATCTCATTTCAGGCCACGCATCTTTACACAATTAAACTGAGGTTTTTCTTTTCAAAAATACAATAATTTTGCTATACATTATGTATTTATTGTAACATGATATGAATTTGTATTTATACAATACATAACAAACTAAGTAACATATTCCAAACATGGACAAAAGATTATACAGGACTTTTTTGATCGAAGCAAGATTCATACATATAGGTAGGGCCAGAATCTTCATAATCAAATAGATTCGAATCACTGGTTATTCGGATCGATTCTAAGTATTTCAAGAAATTGAAGTTTGATTCTGTCGGTTCTGTTGTCGTCAGGCATTGAGTAATCAAGCTACTCAATACTTTTTGACCCTTTTGGTGATTTTTATAGTCTTTTTATGTTAATATTGTTGTGCCCAATGTAAAATCAATCCACAGTTTTTTCATTCTTATTTTAGTTCTTTGGAAAGTAATATGTAATTGTGAGTGAAATATAATTTCTGATTGGGTGGCTATTCGTACAGTCCAATTATTTGTATTTTGTCTAGCAATGAACCGCGCCTCGTCGGCGTTGTTCGAAATTTTAATATTCAATATATGAACCGCATTGGTTCGTGTTGCATTTTCTTGTTTGAGATCTTTTGAAACCTGGTTTATCCGGTTCGCATATTTCACTTGTGCAAACTCGTTTCCTAGTTTGACTACCATTTCCACAGGATTTTGAACATTTGCTCCACTTGTCCCAGGTAAATTTTCGGCATCGTTTGCACGTCCTGATTTGAAAATCTTCCTCTAAACATCCTGGTTTTCCAATCTCTCCAAAGGTACATTCTCGTGTTCTTTTTTGCGTACCTCTGATGTTACATGGTTCTGTGCATTTTCCCCACTCACCCCATTCCCCCCAATCTAGATAGGATATACACAATATGTAACAAAACAAAAATGTAACAATAAATGCAACAAAATCACTGGTGTTTGCCAGTAATTTGACTTTTTTGCCAAATATGGGGTAAATATGTTGATGGAACGCAACGCAAAGGTGTGGTCCCTCAGCAGCTCATAACTGGCATAAACCTCGTCAATATGGCGTGATTTCAACTTTGGAAATATGCAAATACTGCAAATAACTAGTAAATTTCTGATTGTGAAGGGGGTCACTGATCAATTTTCCATAGAGCTTTTCTCTGAGGGCTTAAACAAAAAGAACACTCTTCTTGTACTTGCCGTGTGTCTCTGTTGATTGACCATTGATATTGTCTATATGATTTATCATAGAGAGTTATCACAGAAGAGTCAAGTCGCGTCTATATTTCAAAATGCTAGATATTTGTTTATCTCCACTTTTGTATTGAATGAACAATATTTCTCTCGATCTGTTGGGCGCGATCTTGATGATCGCCCGCTACCGCAAAACACTATTTTATTTATTTCTACTATGAAGATTAAAGTTGCAAAACACATGAGCAAATAAGTTAACATTCTAATTTGTATCGGTACACATGTCTTGTCACGGAACTGCTCATCGGTGACTCCTACTTGAAAAAAAGATAGAAAATAAAAATGCTAATCCTAATATGATTAAAGATATAGTGAGGACTTACGTTGAAGAATACATTTCTTTTTCTCTTTCGTAGCGATTTTTCCAGCTGATGACTCCTTCAATCCAATTTTCAAAATGTTCAACTTTTGTGTAAACAATATATTGCTTGCCTTCACTTGGGCCAAAAGATGTGACACCAGCCACAAAATAATTGCAGCTCTCGCACCTCTGACAGATCAAAGCTGCGTCGCCGATACCTTGAAAAAAAAAATGGTAGAGTTAGCGACATTGTGAAAAATAGATACAATGCTGTAACCAGTAGGTGTTGGGGTAGCGTGTTAAATCATGCATATGGAAACGACCCTAAATACGTACACTCAATCAGATATTTTATACTTACCAAAAACTGTCTTTTTTCAACCTATGACTGGGCATCGGCAATATTATACTGCGAAACATTTGTTGTTTTTCTTTTGGAGATTGGAGATAAGAAATGTCGAATTGTGAAAATGGGTTCTTTCTTCGTGGGCGTAGGTAGGAAGCTGAGAGGGCTTTACCCAAATTTCACAGACAAAATGAGCCAGTAGTCTATATAAATACTAATATGCATAACAAGGCGCTATATTGAAGTGATTTGGGAATATTGACTGCTTTTTGATAAACTTCAGCGACAAAAAAAATTTCAATTATTTGAAACTTTATAGATTTAAATACCAGACACTATACCGTCTAATAAATTTCGTTATATTCATCTTTAAATATTTTTAACAAAAAGTGCGAATATAATGGTGTTTGTGTCTTTTATCAAAATGTATGATATGAAGCTGACCACTATGCACACTATGATAAAAGCTGAGTAAAATTCACAGTCCATTCACACTATTTGTTTGTTTCTAAAATTCGCAATCACCTTGTTGTTGAGATTTATGACAACTATGGGCTGTTGGTTGCCTCGGGCAGTATGTTCCAACAGCAGCCAACAAATAGTCAACTCCATAGTTTTTTTGAAATCACGAAATAAATTGACTGTCAAAGAAAAGTTATTTTACTTCGTTTTTGGTATAGTGCTTTAAGATCATAAATACTGCTTAAGCAATTTTTTTGCAATTCAGAGATGTTTTTATGTACTATATTTTGTTACGATTTTCCGCTTGAATGGCCCTTACTTGTTACCTTTGTGCGCTTCTGGCCTCGCGGCTTTTTAAAATTAAACAGGTTTCTTTCAAAGTACAGTCCCAGAATGAAATTTAAACTGGTCAATTTGCAGTTTTCTTTCAATATGAATTTGAAAAGTAAGGTTTTAGCATAGTCCTAAAATATCATACTCTCTCTATCCTTGTAATCTTTTCCTTTTGGCTTTGTAGGTTCCGCACAAATCATTGAATCTGAATCGATTTCAAATTCGCCTTCAAACGCTTTCTTACATGCTTCCACATCCACAATACGTAGTTGTAACTCTTCCATTCGTGCTTCATCAGTTTGATTTCCATAACCTAGATAAAAAATCGATGTTTGTTTTATTGAATTTCACACTAAGCAAGGACAGAAGCAATCTTCACTTACATTTTGCGTCAATGAATACACAGTGACAAAAGTGTTAAAGCGTTCTTTGACGGTGATTTTACTCAAGAATATTAAAACAGAGATACATAATCGACTTCTTTGGCGAATTACGGCTGTTGATAGAACGCAACCCTCAACAGCTCAAGTGGAGTCCATCAACAGCTCATTCTTGGTTTTGAATTTTGGATATATTGCACATTTATTACATTGTACGATCTTCTTCCGTATTGTAAAGCAAATTTTGTTAATTATGAGTCACTGCTGGATAGCGCCGACAAAGCGCGAACCATCTGTGGAGCATGCATGCTTGGTAACAAATGAAATTTCCGCTGCCAAGTTTTCAATAAGTATTTTATAAGTAAAGTTTTTATGACAAGCTTTCGAAATCATTTTCTTTTTTCGTGAAACAATATGGAGAATACGCGTGCGATGCGAGGATTTGTGAAATATTTGCGATTGCCGGTTACCAGTGCTATCATCTTTTGCTCAATAGACTAAACTTAAATCTTGTCCGATTGCAGTTCTGCTGTCGAATTTTGTCCTTCGCAACTCCAGCATTATTGTAACTTCATGTGTGTATTGCATTGCATTTTTCAATATTTGGGCAAAATAAACTACTTGAGTCCCATAGGCAAATGCAGGTCCAGGTATAAGTATGCTCCAAGAATTAACCGCTATGATATTTTGCAAGTTTTCATTCGAACTCGAATTAAGATTGCTGGATATCAATCAAATAGTATTTAAACTATAAAGTAAACGTGCAAATTTTTTTGTCAACTTGGAATCGAATTGTGTAATAAATGATTTTATTTAAATCAGTTCGGGATCGATCTTTCTCAATGAAAAAATATTTTGACGCACGTGGCGCATAATGAACAAACCATTTGTACAATGTTATCATATATATATATATATATATATATATATATATCATGTTTTTACAATGTGTCATAATATGCCTGGTTGAGTATGGTACACTCACGGATTGCATTGTCTGGAAGAAGTCCATCTGTGGTGTATGCTAAGTAAAGCAATATAAAAGAGACTTATTCAATTTTTAAAACTTTGTGGAAGGTATTACCAAACCTCTTGGAACAAAGAATATGCCAACAATTGTCAGTGCAATGGAATATCTCGAGTTCGATTCCCGGCACGGCAACGTCGGTTCTCTAATCCATGCCCACCACCCAACCCAGGGTGTAGTAAGTCGGATTGGCTCGACAGAACTAAGAACTCACATCTTAACAACTCTCGCTGCTGATGTTGCTCGAAGTGATTCACTCAAAAATATGGTTGTAAAAATTGTAACTGTCTAAAAATGTCCAATCCTGTAAATGACACACACTTACCCACGGAAAAACATTTGAGACCCACTGGGGGTATTTCGCCTTTGGGTAAACATACTGGAACGGTGGGGCGGAGAAAGGAGGAAAGTTTCCTAGGCATTCGTATCAAAGCAATGTTATTATTGGGAGATGAATACTTTTCGGGACGAAAAATCTGAAACAATAAAATGAAAAGTTAGGGTTTCCCAACCTATTTCTGTCATATATTTGCTAACACAATTAAGAATAACATTTCATTTTCGTTTACTATAGGTCTTAGACAGTGGCGGTAAGGTAGCGAAGCATGGGGAAAAAGAAAAAAATTTTTCTCAAATGAAAATGGTTGGTTTTATCCCAAGAAGATTGTTCTTAAACATCTTTTGTCAAGTATAAGTCAGTGATGGATCGCGCTGCTAAAGCGCGGTCCATCTGTGCCTCATGTTTAACGAAAAAAATTTTCCAACAAAGATATGTCAAAAGCTAGGGCCGGGCAAAATCGGATCATTTCCAATCCTAATTTAATTCAGATGATTTTCTTGAATTGAATCTCTAATTCTATGTCAGCAACAATATCGTGGTTTTATAATAAAAAAATCGACTTCAACACCGCAAATAAATTCCTAATTAGGGAAACCTTTAATTTGCGGAAAACCTGCTAAGGATGCGAACATAGTTAAAAGTGTAATAGTCTTTCAACTCACACCTCAATCAATTTTACCAAACCGAATGATATTTTTGTTGTATTTTGTGGTTAAAACAATGACATTTTCTCTCCCTTTTACAAGCTCTGTTTCTATGACCGATTCATAACCGAGTCAAATTAATTTCGCTTCGAAACAATTCAAATGACCATATTGAAAATAGGGCATTTGAAACGTTAGGCATAGTCAGGGACAGCTAACCGTCGATTATAAAGTGCTAGATGGTCTTAATATCGTCCAGGGCAGATACTAATCAGTGCACTTCATTCTAGTGGTTCAGTATTTTCATGTATGCTTTCCAATTAGAGTGCAGTTGTTGGTACAACATTTCGTATTTGCTCTCCTTAATTTGAACTACTGTTACTCGACTTTTTTTGGGTGCTCCTTCGGGTCCTTGCGCATGTGCGAACTTGTAAAAACAAAAAAAATAGATAAAATTCCACGCCACCGATGGGAAATCGAGTAAAATTCGTTGATAAAATCTGTCTATATTTTGAAGCTTAACCAAAATCTTGATGTTTAACTGAATCGAGTCTTCCAGTTTTGATTTGGTTTGATATGATAAAAAATACTCTATGGAACTTTGAATGCAGCTAAATAATGTTTAATAATGTCACATTCTAACTATTAAAGTAATTCCAAATTGATTAATGAAGTTACGAAGATTACCTCCCCCCACACACTACACCCAAAAAGTGATACATACTCGAAAATTTACCAATCCTGATGCAAAAATGCGAATTTTGCTCATAGTTTGTTTATCGTGATATCCCGGTATAACGTCTAGTATTATCCTAGGTTCATTTGATAATCCTCTGAAAAGAAAACATTCAGTATCAATTCACAGAATTACAAACCGAATAATTTGTAACAAAAGTACAGTAATTTTCTCTTCCATTTGCAGTGGTTTTATATTAAAAAAATCGAGATTTATGATAAATATATAGGTCGTCAATATACCGCGCAATCAACAGGTCATATTTAGCCAAAAGGGTCGATTTTATATTTTTCTTTAAATATCAAAGAGTACACTATCAAAGAACGAAATTTTTACTGCGTTTTCATTAGAGTGACGAAAAATACAATCGTGTTTTTTATATATTTCAACAAGGAAAATCGACATCATCACAGATATATCAACCCATCAGAAATTTTGTTTTGTCAAGCATGGTTCATAGATGGACCGTACCTTGGCGATGCGTTCCATCAATGATCCATACTTGATAAAACATGTTTTGACAGATTTTTCTGATTGGAAAAGATTACCGATAAGGTTACATACAAATAATAAGGATTAAATATAGATGGATTTCTGTTTATTGAAATTAGTTTTAATTGAGGTCAGAAGCAGTTTCAAATTGATCCAACTTTATGTGACGAAGTGTCACTTTAAAATGGATTGCAAACAACAGTACTCTAAGCCGAAAACACCCCGAAAAGGACTGAACTGCTATAATGAAGTGCAGTGAGTGATATCTGCCTTGGGCATTGATGGAATGATTAAACTATTCAGTTTTGTAAGAAGGATGTTAGTAAGAAAGCATTTAAAACTTCCTGTTTTTTTTATGCGTTTTTTATTCCTGTTTTCCATAATTGGATATAACCAAAACAATTGACTAGAGATATTCTTTATTAGAATAATCCGTAACATCGATGCGAGGTACATTAGTGAATCATGCTTGATTGATCATAAGTTGCACCATAAGGTTATACCTCAAATAGCATTTTTCGTCAAGTATGAACCGCGGATGGATACGAATACGACGTACGACTGTACGACGCAATCCATCAAAAACACACTTTCAGTATATTTGCCCATACTACATTTCGTGATAAGCAATGCCTGCAGCCAGAAAAATCATTTCCAAAGCCATTTTAAGGAAGGGTCACTGATATATCGCACCGCCGAAGATGCGGTCCATCTGTAGCTCATTCTTAACAAAAAACAATTTCTGGTTGAATCATGCCCAACAAAGAAAAAACTGCAAAATGTCGCAATTTAATTCTTTATAATAAATAAAAACTAAATTGAATAGAAAATTTGATTTTCGTTTTAATTTAGTACTTACTTAAAACAGTGAGCCGATGATAAGATCCACAATTGATTTATCAGTATACCGCCACAAAAGCCATTATTAATTATTATCGTTATCTTAAAAAACAATGAATAGGTTAATAAAACTTAATGACATATAGTTCATAAATATTTTTTATATTTATTGATTCATCGTGTTGCTGCAATATCAACCAAAAAGAATTACTCGATAAAACGTTGATTTTACAACATTTTTTCAAAGTGGCTGAAAGAATTCAAATAGTTTTATTGTTGAACACCACAAATGCGATCATTAAAAATATCGCTACCTAAAAATTTTATAAATAGGTTAATAAAATGAAAGTCGAATTAAATTCATGCCCACCAATCGACCCAGGGTGTGATAACTTGAGTAAGTTCGGACGAACCTGGAAGTTTATAACTTTATAGTACACTAACCCAGTCCATCTATAAGTGGATCCTGATAGTCTTGATCAGGGGGATTCGGAGGAGTAACTTTAAAAACGGTTATTTGAACATTTAATAGAATAAAACATACTAACTTGCCATCTCCATCTTTGCGCAACGAGGGGTATTCGGGAATGCAACAACAAATCGAGTTCTGCAATTCCACTTGACGACGAAACTCCACATGATTGCTCGCCTCAAAAAAGTTAAAAATGCGATTTAAGAAATGTTTTTCTACACTTTGACAAGAGTACAGTAAATTTATCGTTTTTTGCAGTTCGTCGTCGGTGCGTTTCATCAACAGACACATTGGTCAAAAAAGTGGATTTCATAGTTATATTTCAACGACATTTTTAGAATAGAGATTCAATCCCATTCTGAATTTATTCGAATCCAATTTGAATTACGGTTTGAAACGCTCTTCCTCAGCCGTCGTCGCTGGAGTTGTTTTCATGTCCATCGGAATTTTCCGAAAGAGGACGAAAACTAAGTATTTAACGAAACGAACGATATCTAAAGTAGTCTTTTTCGATCGGGAAAAATTTGTTGAGAATGAACCGCAGTTGAATACTACTTTCGATGTCGATTCATCAATGGTTCATACTTGTTATAACTAGGAATGAAGGTTTTAATTTTTTGAATTGAATCTCTAATACTATATTCAAAAAAAAATATATATATATCCCAAAACGTTATTCGCAAAACTAAAAAAAACACATTCGTTGTTCAAATTTGGGAGACACTGAACAAAAATCAAATAGATAGTGCATAAACTTCTACAACTGGGCGCAACAATTTACGTCAAAAGTTGGGTACCATACTAATTAATATAATGTCAAAGAATATTGAAATATTTTTCAACAACAGACAACAACAGATCTTTGCATAAACGACGGAATAAGAATCACTTCCACTGTAACAAAAGTACAGTGATTTTACTGATCAATTGCAGTAATTGCATATTTTCAAAAATAAAAAAACGCCACGTTGATGAGATCTATGACAATTATGGGCTGTTAGTGGACCGCACCTTCGCCGTGCGTCCTTCAACACTTCATATTTGGCTAAAAAGTCAATTTCAAATTTTATTTCAATACTGCAAAGTGAAATTACTGTCATAGACCGTGGATGTTGTTGCATTTTTTTGTTACAATGTGTATTTTCTGGAAATGCTTATAGAATCGATACAGAATTCCACAACTAGTCTCTTCGTCAAAACTAATATTCATAGTTTTGAATCTACTATAAGAATTGCTTGAATTGTTGTTTCCCATGAAATAGCTAAAAATGAATGAGATATTTATAAAAAATAAGATTTTTGAATACCCGGAGGATTATGCCTGCAGCACTTGTTTTCGTAAGACTGTGATAGATTCCAACCATCTCTAGCAAATTCTGCACACATATTCTTTCTACATACGAAGCCTCCCTGTATGTTTTCACACACCTTTCCAACATTGCATGCATTTTCACGCTCGTAACATTCGTCCACATCTAAAGTAATTTTCAACAAACGTTTATGCAAAACCAGTTACCACGGATGTTTTCACCTAAAATCCACTTTGAAAATATCGGAAGCGGCTCTATAATACCTGGTTTTGTGAAAATATCCAATACTTGTTGTATTTCATACAGTGTAACAAAAGTACACTGAATTTACCGTTTATTTACAGTTCACTATAACAAATATGCAATAAAATCACTACTATATGGGAGTTATTTTAACCGAGGGTAGTGAAGTTGGCGTGATGACCCAGTGGTTGAACATATTTGCATCGCTGTTTGAAGATTTTGGGCTCGCGTCCCGGCGAATCCGGCTCGTTATGTCATGCCCACCACTCAACCCAGGGTGTGATAACTTGGATGAAATAAGTCGAACAGGAAAAAGACCATACCTTTTCAAGAATTTTAACCCCGTCGGTCTATAAGTGGCCGCCGGTGCAGGGCCTAGGGCGGGGTGATTCACTTCAAGAGGTGGCTATAAAAAATCGCGTTTTTGGCAAATCACATGCTGCTGATGGAACGTACCGCCGTTCATTAAAAAGGCGGGTTTATCTATGGAACTAAACATAACTTTAAATTGACAGCAAGTTCACTGCACTTTTCTCACAGTGCAGTTATATATCTTAGAATAATTCAACTGAAACCCCCCTGTTGGTAGGACAGGCTAGTCTCATCAAAAATCTATGTTAAACGAAATATTTTTTACGTCTTCATTATTGGAAACATTCCTGCGTTTCTATAGGTAGAGCACCAAGCCTACCCCGACAGAAATTTGTTGTCTTTTTCAAGTTTTTTTTTTCAAGTGCGCGTCACTGCTGGATCGCGCCGCCGAGGCGCGGGTCATTGGAGCCTCATGCTTGACAAAATAAAATTTGTGATTGGGTAATTCGAAACAATACCCAAATTAATATAACGATTAGAAATATTCTATAGGTCGATTTATAAACAATCTGAACACGCCCATTGACCAACTGACCAACACCAACCAAACTTACCAATGCAGGATTTCATGTCAGAGGCAAGTTTATATCCTCTATTACAGGCACATCCAACAGAATTGTCAGGTCTTTTTTCACACCAATGATCACATGTTTTATTCCGACATTCTAAAAGTATAAATGAGATCATGAGTTAACTGGGTAAAATAAAAGGAATTTGCGACAACGTCGGATAAACTATTACTAGGTAACCCAGTCTCATGTTTAAAAACTAGGCAAACTAGGTAATCGTCGTTTCATTACATTTGAGCATCGTTTAATGATTTGAAGGTTTCACTGATTGAAGGGTATATTATAAAAGTATTTCCATGAGGGAAATATGTTTTATTTAATTTTTTCTGTACACTCTATTGGAAATTAGCTAAATTTATCTTTTTTAACTAGGAAATTTACATAGGTAAAATTGAAAATAGAAAACTAGATATGTAAAAGTTGAAGTAGGTAAATCATATATCAGTGAAACTGGAGTTGAAAGTATTTTGATAATAACATGCTAAACAAGATACTTTTACTTAAAACTGCCAAAACTAATTGGTACAACCATGATATGAATACTAATAGAGCTTTATTTAAACCAGATTCATGATACCTTTTTGGTAGTTAATATTTTTCTAACCAAAACGGAAACAGGAAGGAACCACTTTGGGGACGACTATATTATGTTCAATACATATATGTTATGTGAAGCAAGCAGCTGGATCTGCATATAGACTGTGCAAAGGCGTGGTGATCGTGCTTGCTTGATAAAATAAAATTTATGGTATAGCGTTGGATTTACTGTATTTTTGACAGTGTGGTGTTTTATTCCAAAGTCAGTAAATAATTTTCACAACATATATTTGAGATAGCTTACCTGGAACAGTGCAGAACTTGCATGTTTTCATACAAAAGGACATCATAGTATTTTTATACATAGTATCATTACAAAAAATGGTGACCAAGGCACACCAGTCTTGTTTATCCTTGCATACTGGTGCTTCATCTGTTAAAGCGTTAAAAAATTTAAAAGACTGTAAAACACAAAGAGGTCATTTAAATATATGAAAAAAGCCATGTTTGCTCCCAACGCCATTGTTTACACATCCTATACGCAATACGCGCCTGCGCATGTACGTTTTTTCTAGGTTGTTTTAATTTAACGTTGCGTTTTCTGCTGTAGCGGACCGTTGCGCATGCGTTTGTTTGCGTTTGCCAATGCAACCGAACGGTTTGCACGGCAAGCTAACGTCGTGGGCTCGTTTGGTTTGAGTACTCACCTTTTAACTATTTAAATATACTTACCTTACCGCAAAACAATGCAGAAGTGTAATGCCGTTTTTGTTTTTTGCCTAAAGCGCAACGCAATGCATCGATAAAACTACCTTATGTGTATAATGTGGCCTTTAGCCTTAGATGCCTGGGTATCAACTATAATCTAGTAACAAAGTATATCGCTGCCTCATGTTTATTTAACCCACCAGCTTCAGATCTGAAGCTACATTGATAATGAGTTGATTTGATTTGAAGTTCATTTTGGTAAATACCAGTCACAGATGGACCACGCTTTGATGACGGGCCTGAATCAAATCTAAAATGAAAAATGTCAGATTTATAATTACAAGCATGGGAGTTACAATCGAAAAATTCCTACAAAATTACAAATAGAATAATCCTTGGTACACTGTGACAAAAGTACAGTAAATTCATTAGTCATTTGCAGTAATTATGCATTTCCAAAGTTCAAAATTACTTCGCTAATGAGATTTAAGCCAGGGTATGGACTGCGGCGGTGCGTTCCATCAATGGCCCATAATTAGCCCAAAACGATGATATTTAGTTCATTCCAATATCACTAAATAAAATTTCTGTCAAAGAGGGGTAACTTTGCTGCATTTTTGTTACAGTGTGTCGTATCAACTACTCACCAGCATCGGTAACTATGGAAGATATGGCGAAGCAGATCAATATGCATCCTAAGGTCCATCTATAATATATAGTATATATGATTCAGACTGGGCAACCTACAATAATTCTCATCCTTTCCTCAATAATTACTGCGTTTTTGCACAGGTTTGAACTGAACTTTAAAAT
This sequence comes from Styela plicata, assembly GCA_963675895.2. Classification (NCBI taxonomy): domain Eukaryota; kingdom Metazoa; phylum Chordata; class Ascidiacea; order Stolidobranchia; family Styelidae; genus Styela; species Styela plicata. Next base: position 21,262,960 of record OZ023140.1, read on the forward strand.
GAGGTTTTTTGGGCTGTTTAGGGGAAGTATCGCAATTGTCAAAAAGTAAGTGGTATCATTAATCCAAGCATCCAGCATCTTATTTTTTGTTCATTTAAAATTGTGTGTCTAAATCAAAATATTATCTAACGATGCTAATTTTATGTTTTTCCTCTGTGCACTTTAAATTATTATCATCTATATTTTTCAATAGTCCTTTTGAATTTTAACTTCCCAAAAATATTATCAGACATAGTTGAAGTTTTTCTTCATCAAATTTGTTTCGCCTTTTTTTTTTTTGTGTTAAAATTTTGTTCAAAGAAATATTTTTCCTCACTTATTTACCCTTATCTTACCTTAATAACATCATTGTCAAATCAAAAAGTCAGAGGAATTGAGTTTCTACTTAATGTTTGCATCAACGCCAATCACCGAACGTATAACTTTTCACAAATTTTTGTGAGTAAACCTTTAAGTAGACACGCGATAAATACCAATTAGTAATTTCGAGCCCCAGGATGTATTAGTTTCAATAATGCTCAATAAACAACAAGTATAGGTAAACGTTTAATTACTCACTAATGTTTTTGTGTGAGAATTTTTGTATTTAAAATTATTTGATTCGAGTGAATCGCAGTAATTATACATTTCCGAAGTCTCTTTATTCAAAAATGTCATTCATTCTATCAAATCATTTTGTTTGAAACTTTTTGTTGAAACATTCTTACATAACTGGGCCACTAGGGTAGGGTGTAGTGAGTGGCATCTGCCCTGAGCGATGGCAAAACCATTTGATACCGCTTTAAAAATATCTTTATTATTTCACATTTTTGTATAATGCAGAGAAATCTACTTTGAAACATTGGGAAATCGCGTTGCTAAAAAATATTCGAATACAAGTAACACAGAAAAAGGCATTTATGGCGGAAAACCTTATTACACGCAATGTATAGGCGGTCAAAACTTATGTATATGAAAGTATTTAATATTTTGAAAATTTTCAAGGGAAATATCAACCGATGAAATCATGTGCTGATCTTTACTGTTATAAAAATACTTTTTGACAGTAATATTACGTGGTAATAATGAAATAGAACTACAGAATCGAATTTTTTGAACAATCATAGAAAATTGATGGAATGCACCACCGAGGTGTGTGTGGTCCACTAACAGCGCATTATTGGAGCGCATAACTGTCATCAAATTTCAGAAATATGTAATTACTGCAAATAAACTGTAAACGTACTGTACTTTTTAACAGTGTGCTTCAAAAGTGATTCATGTGAGGAAAAACGTGTCAAAATTAATAATATGGTTTTAGTGTCTAAAAATGTTGAGGCAAATAGATATATTAATACTGATTTGTATATATTACTCATGACAGAGAGATAATTCCGATTCAATTTCAAAACCGAAGTTTATTGTTACTCGTACTTTATGTAATTTTTGTAACGAAATGTGACGAAAATGGACAAAAAGATGGATTGGGTAAATAAAGAAAAACGGTCGTGGTTTACAAGAGGGTAAATTCCTAACAAAAAAGTTTTTTTTAATTATCAAACATGCGTCACAGGCGGTCCGCGCCACCAAGGTGCGGGTTTTATGTGCTCATGATTGATACCAGATAATTTAAAATAAGTATAGTCGCTAGCAAGTTTCCTCAAAAACGACTTTTATTCAAATTATAAAAATTTAATTTTATGTCGAATCTTCCCACATATCAAAATGACGTTTAGCGACTGAAATAATTGGTAAACGATTGGTATTTAACCCAAATTATACTGGAATTCTTGTGCTATTAATGTAATAATAAACCCAAAGAATTTTTTGTCAGTAAGGCTAGAAAAATGATAGGGAGCCGCGCTTATTATTTTCATACTTGCGAAGTCATAAAATCTTACAAACGCAATTTAAAATTTTATCAGAGAGTCGTCAATACCTTTTAATGAACTGCGTATCCCTGTTTTAATTTTTTTTTATAATTAATTTATTGTTAAAATCAAAGATGTAGGGATGAGATAAATATATAATATATATATATATGGGAAATACTATATTTTTGTTTCTTTTATTGTAAGTTTTTCCTGGAACGATAAGGATTAAAGTACAATAGATCTGATGCTTACACACTTTTTTGCGTGCCTTTGCGATTTTAGATTTTTTTGCCTGCGTCGCTGTTGATGACGTCAGCACTTTACTTTTGTAACTTTGCCCCTCCTTTTCTCAAAATTCCAAACTCTCTTACTGATCTTATGGACCTTAAAGTCAGTGAGAAGTAATTTTAGTTCATTCAGTTAATTAATTTAGCTAAAGCAATAATAAACAAAGTATATTATTATATGTCAATCAAAACAACAGTTTGATTGCAGGTCGACGGGGATCCATCTGCGTCTACAACATGCTTAGATAAATGTTATCCACAAGTAAAAAAAAGTACAGTGAATTTACTGGTCATTTGCAGTAACGCAATTTTTCAAAGTCGCAGCAAAAGTACAAGCAAAATTTTGATGAGATGTGTGCCAAAAACGCACTGTTGATGGACTACACCTCGATGGTGCGCTCCCCCAACGGCCCATATTTGGCGAATAAAAGCTATTTTTTAGTTTTATTTTAGTATCCCCAGGAAAAAGAGGAATCCAAAAACCATAGACTAAGGACAAAAGCAAAGGAAACTTCGGTATCAAAGCTGCTTAGGTTTAGATTTCATTCGTGTTTGAAATCCTGTTTTCAATGTATTCTTCTTTTAATTATTGATTACTTACCAAATATCTTGTATAATGAGTACCTACCGCCCAAGAAATCTAAAGGGATGTGCCCTTCAAACCTTACAATATCTGGCTCCATACCATATTAATCTTTTTAGTAAGCATTTCGCAATAAAAGCGAGGAAGTGGTAGATGGTTTTGCCATCACCCGGAATTAGGGGTGGGAAACTCCGAATCATTTGAAATTCGAATCTGATTCGAATAATTTTTCGAATCGGATCGAATCACTAATCAATATCCCATTTTTACGATTACAACTCATTTCCATTGTGAAGCTTGAGATATTCATAGTTTACTGTGTTATTTCAATTCACACCCCATGAATTAGATAAAGTATTTTCATAATATTATAACGACACAATATAACCGATTTTAGTCCAATTTGGCCAAAATCGATTGAATTTTGTCGTTAGAAATAAGAATTCTAACTTATTTAGCAACTTTCGATCCTATGAACAATTCACGATTGATTCGAATAAATTGTGCTTCGAATAAATTCAAATCACCAAACCGAATTGTCCAGTCCTACCCAGGATAAATACCACTCACTGCACGATCAATCGAAAAAATCGATAGGTTCTTTTCGATAATTCCGTGATTTCTGATATGAGGCCTCACTCATTCAAAAATATTCCAATGTCACTGATGGGTCGCGCTGTCGGTACACTGTGTTTATTACAAAATGAAGTTTTGACTAGGTCGAAGTTAGAGTTTCATTATCAGGAACGTTCATTTTCGAAATGAATCTCGAATCATATATTTCAGACCGAACCATTCCGAATCTTATTCTATACTAAAAATTTAAAAAATTGAGATAAATGTCTAAATTCCGAAATAAATATTAAAATCTTAACATTTTTTATTAGAATTTTGCTCAAATCTTATGTCGAATCACAAAAATTATCATTTGAATCATCAAAATCGGACATGTATCCGAATCGAACTGAATATGGAAACTAAAATTCACATTCCTACCCTTGGTAATCTATTTAACCAGGTATTTATAAAAAAAAATTATGTTCCTAATTATATATATATATATATATATATATGATATATTATATATCACCATTTAGTTCATAGTATCCCATTCAGAAAATTCCCACTGTATCACCTTTTGTCAAATATGACTCATGCTTCACAAAATAAAATTCCCGATTCGAACTTTTATTCGAAACTAGTCATTCCATGCATGACATTAAAACCGAAACTATCGCCACAAAATTTGTTTTTGAGCTATGGAATGAGCTTACGTGTTTGTTTATTGAGCATTATTGAAACTAATAAATCGTGAGACTGAAAATGTGAACTTGATATTCATCGCGTGGTTATTTAAAGATGTCTTTCGAAAATTTAGACTTATAAACTCAAGAACGCTGAGCGTGAAGGTCAAGCAAGCAAAGAATATTAAAATTTTAAAGGGGAGAGTTCTTCAGCGCAATTTATTCCTTGCTTTATCTGATGATGTTGTTTTTAAGGTAAGATTATGAGAAGATCGATATTAGAACAATTCTTATTTTCAAATTAACCTTTTTTCAGACAATATGCCCAAAATACTAAACTATTTTGGTTAAAATCAACGGTTAAGATTTAATGGAAAAATAACTCAAACTATAGCACATGAAAAAAATATATTCACGAACTAAAAAAAATACAAAAAAGTGAAGCCGTTGAAATTGTTTGGAAATACTTAAAATTTATTCTACTTATTATTCATTATTAGTATTTTCAAATTATAATTTCCAAACAAAGATTTTGAATTTAATTTCTTTTTAAATCCCTGGGCGTCCAACAAAATATAATTATAGGGTTATGCCGATGCAGTACTTCACGATATCGGTGTCATAAAATTAGCGGATCTCATTGGTTTGAAAAGTGGATTTGTGCAAAATAACTATATGAACCCCGTTGCTTATTCGTCAGTATTTTTGAAATACAATATGTAGTATGTATATAGTATATATTTTAAGTCATATACTGTAACGAAAATAGCAAGATTTACATTTATAAGGATCTGACGTCAACCTGCTCCAGCCATTTATCTCCAAAGTGTTTTTTCGTATTTTATAGATGGATCTTCGGATGCATGTTGATCCGCTTCGCGATATCTTCCACGGTTGTCGATGCTAGTGAGTAGTTTATACAAAACCCTGTAACAAAAATGCAGTAAAGTCACCCCTAATTGACCATAATTTTACTTCTTATATTGAAAAAAACTATATGCAATCTGTTTTTCGGCCATTATGTATTTCCAAAGTTAAATTTACCTCGTTGGTGAGATTTATGCCAGGTATCGGCCATTGTTAAAACGCACCGCCGAAGTGGAATTCATCAACAGCCCATGCATGAGATAAATCTCTTCAACGATGTAATTTTAATCATTACAAATACGTAGTTATTGCAATGCCTAGTAAATTTATAGTAGTTTTTACTGCAATTTTGTGGAAATTTTTCGAGTTGTAACTCTCATACTTGTAATTACAAATTTGATGTTTTTTTGGAATAAAACATCACGCTGTTGTCCTTATGTTGTGAGATTCTAACTTTTAGGGCTTCATGTATACAAATAAAAAATTCTTATTTTAAAAAAAATCAATAATTCTTTCGATCGTCTTATAATCGTCAATCAAATTAAGCTCAACAAAAAATTGATTAACGAATTATCATAATTATGGCTAAAAGAATCTAACTTTGTGCCGTATCCCAAGTGATTTACACAGCATATATTCAGAACAATTCCTGCATGTCGGCCACGCCGGCAAATTTGGAGTTTTTTTATCATCTAAAAAGCTACTGATATATCATTCCAAATAACACCCTTTAGCCGCAAAAGGCATATTCTACCACGTACTCATTCTACTAGGGAGTATGCTCTTGTTTCCGCGAATGTAAATATTTGAGGCATTGTTTGTTGCTGTACTCATAATATAATTTTATAATAATGTCAGGAGAAACTGCTTTTTCTTTATGAGAACGAACTTGTATTACTTTAATTTAAACAATTATGTTTTTCGTTTGTTTTTTGAACGTTCCTCTAGGTGAAGATGCAATATGCAAAGATAAACTAACAAATTGTGATGCGCTGATTAAGTATTGCAACCATACTAAGTTCATGGAGTTCATGAAAACAGAATGTTCGAAAACGTGTGACTCGTGTCCTCCTCCAGGTTAGTTATTTTCATATATTGTTGATTCATTTCAACTAAGTCAGAAAAAAATGTCCGCACATGTTCCGTCAAACAGCGATGGATCGCGCTGCATAGGCCCGATGCATCACAAAATAATTTTTTTAAACTAGGTAACGATTCTATGTTGTGTATCAGGTAGAATGCACTTGACCTCACCCACGATCTATTTCTGACCCATAAACGACCCAGAATCAATGATCTATGTTTTTTGGTCTAAAGATGAATCACTCCATCGTAGCACGACTCATCTGTGGACCACACTTAACCTAATTCCAAATATGATTTATGGGCGGTATTTGAAAGGATAACTTTTGCAATGTTGATCGTTAGCCGTTGATGAATTATTACGACCCTTCGCTGTGTGACATAGGATCACCTCAGAATATTTTCCAAAAGTATTGTACTCCATGTTGGTATTGCACTCATGGCACATCCATACAAGTGTTGTCGAAAGTGTTGGGCCTCCATGTTGGCACAAAACTGCCTCAGTTATTTTACGGAGAAGTATTTTTTTTAACTTTGCGTCACGAGTAAGTTATCATGTTTTAAGAATTCCGAAACAATACATCTGGACTTCCACGTGAGAGGAAAACTAACAAGACATGTGGCCGAGGATATAGGCTTGATTCTGATATGGATTCATGCATTGGTAAGTTCGTTGTGTTGTTGACAATCCAAGGGTAAATCACAGAAATTACTTATACCTACCGTTTTTTTTTATCCAGCCTCTCTGCGGAGTGCCTCCTCCAAGTCCCTATAATAACGGGCACTTGAACAATTGAGTTGTTGGAAAGATATGGTGCTTTCCGTTCGGCTTAGATTACCCAAGTTATCAAACCCTGTGTTGTGTTATGGACATTAACGAATCGAATGCCCTGGTAGTTGAACTCGAGGCTTTGAACCTGAGATGCCAATATGATACCCAATAGCCCATAGCGACCAAAAATGCTAGAATACTTTAAGCTATTTTTAAATATCTGAGGGTCTATACCTTATTGTGTAATTGTTGCTGATTTTCATGTCTGATGTATTTTTTAACAAATAAATATGTTTACCATAATTACTACACCTTTTAATCTAGGTGCTCAAACTAGTAAATAGAATTGGATGAGTCATTAAAAATATTAGTACTGCCATTGGCGCAGAAAAAATTTGTTCACCTAGTTTACCCGATTTATAAACGAAGAACATTTTCTCAATGGAATTTCGCTGGTAACAGCGCCTAAAAAAGCCGACCAACGCCCACTCAAAGTACAGCTACTGTTCCTGTTCCTGCTAAGCCGAAGGGAAGCGTTAAGTGGTTGCTTCCATCTGCCAGGGCAGACACTTCACACTGCACTTCAATTATGTTGATTTAGTTTTTCATTTGATGTTTTTTGCTTAGAGTGCAGTTACTAGTTTTGACGACAAAATGCAATTGATTTTGGTCAAATTTAACTAATTAACTTAATTAATTGCAGGTTGTCATTGAAAATGCAAATTCCAGTTCATTTTTCAAGTTTCGTTTTTTAGGGTTTATGAATTATTTGCTATGAACTTTTCCGTGAACTTACCGGGGGCTTATTTTAACCAGCGTTAGGCACGGACGTTTGTACTGAATCTGTGCTATGTTCCAGCTACCCACGACGGTTCTTGCCGAAGGGCACGGTCGGTGGTGAAACGGTCAAGTATAGAACCATCAGTTTTTCATCAGACAATACGAACGCGCAAGCCGGAAAATTATACTTGTCACAGAAAAATTTCTGATGCCGAAATTTACGATTGCGATTTGCTTCAATAAATATTTTTTTTTTGTTTATTTAACTGCAAACATTTTTTTTTAATTAGAACAAATTGAGATATTTTTTCGTCATCATTAGTCATGCAATCTCCATTTAGCGCCTTTTCAACAGATTTGAAGGATAAAATCTTCCAATACTCTATTTAAAAATCTTTTCTATAATGTAAATATAATTTATCTATGTTTTATATGAGATAAATATTACATTAAACAAAGATACCTGGTTAAAAGTTTGCTAAATTTACCTATTTTAACCAATAAACTTACTATAGGTAAAACTTGAATTGGAAAATTCAGTTAAAAGTTCCAATATGAAATCCTGATATCAGTGGGATTAGGTAAACTTATTTTAAAATTAAACACGTAACACCAGTATATCATAGGTAAACTTGGCACTTTTACCTAAAATTGACAGCAATAATACAGATCAAATTTTTTATATAAATTTTTATAGCGGTCGCTCCCCGACCACGAGGAAACCTATTTTATGAAAAAATTTTAGATATCGACGAATGCTACGAAGAGTACCCTATATGTCCGAATCCTATGGTGTGTAGAAATACACAGGGAGGATTCACATGTGAAAAAAATAAAAATATATGTGATGAATATGCAAAGGATGAATGGAGTGCTTCCCAATCGTATGAAAAAAAATGTTGCAAGCATAAAATAGGTAATCAATATTATGTTCCTTCTTTATTTATAGTGGAATTATTTTCAAACTATTAAAACGAAAAAAGATGCTTTGTTATTTAATTTTTTATGTTCGAGCCTCAAATCAAAATTCATTTCAAAATATTTTATCTAAACGTATTTTCACACGTATGTGACACTGATCATCATCAGTAAATACCTAGCAATTCCCAATCAGAAATTTGGTTTGTCAAGTATTGGCCACAGATGGACTGCGCCTCGGCGGCGCGATCCATCAGTTACTCTTACTTAACAGAAGATTTGTGGACAGAAGTTTTTTGACTGATATTTCACTGCCTTCTCCACCATCAATATCCTGTTATTTTTCAATTTATGCTCCAATGTCAGAATCAAGAATTTTTCAAGTATAATAAGAATAACGATGTATCCAATTCTCTAGGCTTTATCAAAACATCGCGTTTCAATCAATTTTATTTTTTAACTAACGTTTTTTAGACGAGCGCAGATGTGGATTTTCGTTATAAAATCCAGGCACGGCTTACGATTATATGATTCATACTCGAAATATGTTTGTTTCGAGAAGGTGGAGATGGCAGGTGAGCATGGGTTTCTTTGTTTCTATATCAAGGGATTGAATCTTCTTTTTACATATTTCTCATTTTTTCATATCAAGAACTCGAATCTTTTTTACACCCGTTTTGTTTTAACTTTTTATACCATGGGTTCGAATCTTCGTTACTCCAAACTTGACATCCGAATAACCACTGTCATTTGTTTTACATTTTTTTTTTATCTTTCTATATCGATGGTTTGAATATTCGCTAGACTGAAATTTTCATCATCCTTTGCTTTTCATATTTTTTCTACTTCAAGGTCACGATAATTGGTCTAAGACACATTTGCGGTGGTGCTCTCATTGACTCTAGATGGGTTGTATCATCTGCTCATTGTTTTAAGTAAGTATTAAAACACACATACGGACCCACTCAGACGCAAAAATGGATATTATTCAATTTAGTTTTTAATATTTGCATGTCGACATTTCAAATCTTTGCAAAATTGTTCTGGCCACATTCTGCAGTTAGAAATTGCTTTTAAAATGGCTGTGCGTTCATGCGAATGTTTTTACGTTGCCACCAACCTGAATTTTTGCACACTTTACTTTTCCATTAGAATTTCGTTAGAACTAGAATATGTCTCAAGGGCAAAACTTTTCGCTTACATTATTTTTTTGTTAATTATAGAGCACTGATGGAAGGTGTAACAGACGGAAAACTGATTGCCAAACTAGCTTTTGAAGATGATCTCGATGTTGGAGATATCGAGAATGTATCTGTGTTAACGGTCATAATTTATGGGGTATGTATCAATTTTTATGGCAAACTTCAACTATACTCAAACAACTTCACACAAATGAATGAATAACCTCGTTTGAAAGCGTTCGATTTTAAATCCATCAAATTGTTTGAATTTAAATTGAAGAATTCGGTCAAGTTAAATAAATTTCACATTGCAATAGACGAGAGGGCGTGAAAAGAGCAAATAAGACATCTAGTCAGTGTCAGCTATTTCATGTTTATGGAACGCACCGCTTAGTTGCCACCGTCAACAGCCCATGCTGGACATTAAATTTAGCAACAAGGCGGTTTTAAATTTCGAAAATATGAAATTACTGGAAATGAAGGGGAAATTTACTGCATATTTGGCACTATGTTCGTACTTTGACAAAAGTAAAGTAAGTTTAACTTCCATTTACAGTATGTTGCCAATGCAAATTGGATATTTCGGGTTCGAATTCCAGCAAGTCTGGCAATCCATGTCCTCCACCGAACACAGGGTGCAATAAACTTAGTGTGCTCATCCGAACAGGAAAGATCATACTTTAACAGCAACTTTAATCTTGCAATATATTTCCCATGTTAGATGTCGCTTGGATGACGAAATTCTGCAAGCCAAGTAATTGAACGGCACCTCGGTGGTGGGTTCGATCAGCAACCCAATTGGCCAAAAGTATTAGTTTTAAAGCTTCATTCAAATACCGCTAAGTAAATTTACTGTGGATAAGCGTAATTTCACTGCATGTTTGTTACAGTGTTAGTTTCGTGAAACCATGAAGTCTGATAGTTAGATGATTCGGAAAATTTTTTTAAGTTGTGGATGCGTGTATTACAATATTAAATTAGTTCTAGAAACACTGTGCAAAAATTTGCATTGGATTTACTGTTCATTTTAAGTAACTGCATAAAATTGAAAACCATCTCGTTGCAAAGACGATGGCAATGATGGATTGTCGATGAACGCACATTGGCGGTGCGTCCATAACAGTCCATAATTGGCTAAAAATCAATGTGGAAGCCTCATATTAACATCACCGGCGTAGAATCACTGCCAAAAGCGGTGCTTCGTTTTTACAGTGAGCACTTTTTGTTGGCCAAACTATGGCTATCACCAGGATCATTAATATATAAATAAGGATTCCTATAACGACCATTTTGACAGAATTTAAATAGGGATGGAATACGGTAATAAATCGTTTGGGATTTTTTTAGGAAATCAAAATTTTACTGCGTCTTTCGCGTACATGATGCAGTTGAATTTCGTCCCAGACTGAATTTTTCCCAAAAAATCCGATCGTCCAAAAATATCATTGTGGTGTACAAATGCCTATCTGGTAAATTCCCACAACCTCTTTGTTTAAGCTGTCTGCCAAAAATTTACGACTTTCAGAAACCCTTACATTCAATGAAAATTTGTTTCAGATGATTTCTCATGAAAAATACGATTTCCCAAACAACAACATTGCATTATTTCGATTAAACAAATTGTACGTGGAATGGCTGTTGGACCTATATGTCTACCTGAAGGTGAAATCTCTCCAGTTGGTACCAAATGTTTTTCAGTAGGTATGTATGTGTTTTGGAATATTTTTAGACTAATAATATTGATTTTGGAAATGATATTTTGACTTGTTTTACCCACGATTGTTAGTAAGGCTAGGCAATTCAACTGGATAACTCGGATCCCTTCGAATCACAATTGCTCTGAATCGGTTTAAATTGTCCGTGGGAACGAAACTTGAAGCCTCGAAGAGAATTTTTAGATTTTGATAAAAAATGCAACCCAAATATTTCTGATTTTGACCATTTTTTTCTGCACTCGGAGTAAATGTGAAGTTGCAGTACATTAGCTCTTGCAGTTTGTTCATATAATTTTTTGACGAAATTCGTTGTCGTATATTTCTTTATTTCAGTACTTTGGCAAATACTAATTGTAAAAACAGAACATTTTCTGTTTGAATATAATTGACTATTCGATCAGATTCGAGAAAAATTATCGGAATTAAATTCGAATTTTAAAGGATTCGGTTTTTCCCAAACCTAATTTTGCGTTCGAACTTTTAGGTGAATTAGGCCTAATATATAAAGCTAAATCGTCTGCATGGTTATCTCGTGTTGTGGCGTTATTGTTTACGACTTGATAGATCGATAGTTGGGATTTCGATGTCATTAAACTGTCTCAAATTTGAGCTCGATCGTACTTCCCAATCGTACTTCCCAATGCATTCAGAAAATTTTTTATCGTCCTTCATATACAATATGTTTGCATTTATCTCTAACGTTTTCTCAGATAGTTTGCTCGAGATTTTATCCTTAAAAATATGTTAATTCCAATTTATTTCACAAGTTTTTGTTTTTATGCCCAATTCACGATCTATTCGAATAGTTAGTGCTTCTATATGAATCTATATGAAGCACCGAACCGAAGTGCCTGATTATCTGTTGATAATCCGATAAATTCCCTCCTTTTTGCAGGCTACGGGAAGAGATTAGAGGAATTACAGCTGCGTATAGTAGATGTGGAAGCATGTAAGAAAGCGTTTGAAGGCGAATTTGACATAGATTCAATGATTTGTACAGAACCTATAACGCCAAAAGACGGCCATATTCGAGGTATGAATACTATGAAATTTGAAGAGTAAATATTTTCAAATCTTCGTGAATGTATAAAATATAATTCGCATGTGAGATCGTGAAATATTGCATTTGGTCTATTTAAATCATCAGGTAAAGAGAAATAAATATTTTGTGAGGTATGGGTCAGTGATGAAAAATCGCCACTGCGCTTTACTCTCAACAACCATATATATTAGGATTTTTTTCTTTATTTTTTCCGATTGCTTATTAATATAATATTAATTTGTTTTAGAAAGTTTATAAAAGACCATACCCACTTGGACTATCAAGTTTAAATCTGATTGGTTTTTGTAAAATTTTGTAAAGTTTTTCTATCAATTCTGATTGAAGATGCAATTATAAATAAATATGATCTTTATGTGAGTTAACTAATGCCCATGTAGAAATTCATCATTTAGCAGTGTCATGCATGGCAATCTTGAATTCAAAATTGTTTTATCTGGGTACTGATATTGTTCAGAAAGCGTTAATTGACGTGCTATAGTCTTGTTATATTTTGCTTCCTGACCATTTTTTTGGAATTGAGGCAACACTTCCTGATCTTCAAACCCAAGAACTATCTAGGTCACAAATTATTTTTTGTTGAACGCGAGAAACAGACAGACTACGACTGGTCGGCGCTATCCATCAGTGTCCCATGCTCAACGAAACATGTTTGATATATATATAAGATGACTGGACAACACTGTATTTTGTGGTTTACTATTGTCTATACATTCATATGTATACTTGTTTTACGCCCAACCCTCTCGTTGGGTCAGTATTGCTCACATTTTTTACCCGAACATGTTCAGTTACATATGGGTCACTGATGGTACGCGCCAGAGAACCATCTGTGGCACATGCTTGACAAAAGAATATTTATTACTGAGTATTCAAAAGTATTCTTATTTTTACTATTTTATTGTTTTCTGACTTCAAATAATCACTTTTCAAGGTACCGAATCAGCATTGATATGTCAGAGGTGTGACAGTTGTACTTATTTTTTGGCTGGTGTCGGAAACTTCGGCATGAATGTTAAGGGAAAATATGGTGTTTATACAAAGGTAGAACATTTTGAAAATTGGATTGAAGGAATTGTAAACCGGAAAAATGCTACAAAAGAGAGAAAGAATTGTATTCCGCCAAGTAAGTCATCAGGTTCAAAGTTCATGTCTTTCCAGCAGCAGTAATTATCCTGTTCGCTAATAAGTGACCAATGCTATACCTCTTTGTTCAATGTGATACACTCAAAATGGATGTGAATAAAAATATTAAATATAGATATTATTAATAGTGCTACCATTTATGAGTTGTACTGGGCGAACTATAAATTTTAACACTTCTACGTTCTGTTGATTTATGCCAACAGAAAATTAATATGTCGAGTATTTGGAACAAGTGGACCGCTTCGTCGGCGCGAACCATAAGCCCCTTTACTTGCCAAAACACGGACCGGTAGGCTTTTTTTAGTTTTTTGGCTTTTCTTCATTGAAATTTGCTTAAAGCAGCGGTCAGAAGTAGCATGATAAAGGAACCGACTATCGGCCAGTTAAGTTGCAATAATTTAGTATAAAATAAAACACCAGAAGCTGCATACTAAGTGGGAAACCGGAGAAGACTGAACCCTTCTAATAAAGTGCAGTGGGTGGCATACTGCCGTCGTACTTATTGGTTTCTTCCTATTCTGAATGGTTTTGTTCAAACGTATTTTGTTGGGCATGGGCTACTGATGGATCGCGCTGCCGAGGCGCGGTGCATCCGTGGCTATTACTTGACAGAATCAAATATCTGTTTGCGTTGTCGACTATCCAAATGACAGTTCACGTTTCTACTTGTAGGCTGTACGTTTATAGATGTTTTTTAGGTTCGTACAGTTTGGGTTGCGTTTCATAATACGCAGTACAAATCGCGGTCGCGACACTTGTTGCAATGATTCATTTAGGAATAAATTTTTGTTGGTTCATCACCGTGCAATCAACTCCATCCATATCACAAAATGATCTCATTACCGCTAATTTTTGATCATTTTTTATTTATAATACCAAGGTTGGAGCAAATGGGGTGTATGGGGGCGATGCACAAAGCCATGCAACATCACAGGAAGGCAGGAGAGATCCCGCGAATGCATAAATGGAGAAGTTGGACAACCGGGATGTTTAGGAGCTGATTTTGAAACCAGGAAGTGCAAAGAATGCAAGAAATTCACCTGGAACAAGTGGAGCAAATGTACAAAATCTTGTGGAAATGGTAGACAAACTAGGAAACGAGTTTGCAAAAGTGAAATATGCCAACCGGATAAACCTGGATTTAAAAACTCACAAACAAGAAAATGTAACACAAACCGGTGCGACTCGTACATTAGATATTAAAATTTCCCAATAATAGTTGATCAGAGAATTAATTTTGTCAAGCATGAGCCACAGATTCATCAGTGACTCAAGCTTAACAAAAACATAGCCTACTACAAAAAATATCCTAAAATGCGCTTTACTGAGTATGGGTCATTGATAGGCTATTTCCCAATAATACTTAATCAGAAATTCAATTTTGTCAAGCATGAGCCACAGTTGGAACGCGCCTCGTCGACGTGATCCTTCAGTGACTCAAGCTTAACAAAAACATAGCCTACTACAAAAAAATATCTTAAAATGTGCTTTACTAAACATGGGCCATAGACAAGGCGCGGCACATGTATAGCAAAATTTACCTAACTGCTTGCATACCCATTAATCAGATATTGTATTTTCAGTAAATAATGGCTATCTGATCAAACTCACCTGCTCTACATAAACATATTTCATATGTGGATTATGCTTTTTTTTGAAATTCTGTATGACCTTTGGCCTATCGTTGACATAATGTTTCTTGGCCGATTATTATGAGTAAGTTAAAATTAATATATAACGTGTGTCAAAATTTTTGTTTTCGTATTTCAGAAAATTACTAATTGAGTTACGGAAAATAAACAGTCTATCTTATTGCTTGGTCTGGATCCTTGCTAATTTTGTTTCACTTGTTTTTCCGTGCAAAATTATTTGTGTTTGTGAATTATCAAGTGTTAAATGCAAAAAACATATCTATTCCAAATAGTTCGACTATTTTCTCTAAAACGTCATTCTGATAAAATTTCAGTTTCCGTTTTCCAAAATAATTTTCCGCATAGGAGGCAGAATTTCAAACATTTTTGGGAAGATGAGAGAATATTTGAAAATCTGCTCAGCTCGTTTTAAATTTGAAGATATTTTAGAAATATTATTGGAAATATTGGGAATATCTTAAATCTATCTTTCGTGTAAAAAGTGTGAAGGCAGAGTGCTCTGCAATCTTGAATATAAATTGATGTACTGAAAAGAAACCGACTGAAGTTTACTCAAATAGGAAAAGGGGTTCTACAGAATGTAGTAAAAGCGTCTGCGCTCTTAAGAGGAGAACATCACAAAAGTAACTGGCCGTTATGGTTATGTGCAGTAAAAATATAGCTAGTTGCAGAAACGCCATATGAATTGTCTACGCGCAGGTTCTGTCTATGCGTTTTTTTGTTTCTTAAGGGTGAAAGGTGGATTGTACCGCCGAAGGCGTCCCATCTGTAACTCATTCTTGACGGAATCAAATTGTTGAATATTAAGATTGCCGTAATCGCGTATCAATTTTTTGAAAATTTTTATCAAGAACAATATATACCACAAGGTTATCTTTTTGTAATTGAAATTTGCTTTAAGCAGGGCCAAAAGCTGCTCTTAAATGGATCTAACCAACCATCTGTTCGGGGTGATGATAAAACTATTTACTACTGATGTCTTCGGATACCACTTGGCCATTGAGATCGTTGATAATTATTCATTCAAGGTGACCCATACTTGACAAAACATATTTGGTCGTGAAGTTTCTTATCTGGATGTTGCTCCGCAGATATACGCACCAGTTTGTGGATTCTGTAATATATTATAATGCATTCTGTCCATGCGAGTAAATATACTTAATGAGCAATGATTTAAACTGCGACATTAAAAAATGCATTATGTATCAAGTTTCATTCTGCCTGGCGAAAACCATACATATGCCTATATTGGAGCTTAAAATATGATTTATAAAATATCTTTGGTTTGATTTGAAGATAAATAGCAAACGAAGCTTCCATATCGGTGAATGTGTTAGAGTATTGTTTGTTTCGCCGAAACACAAAGAATTTTTTTGCTTATCTCTCTCCAATGTTTTATGCAAAGCGCCGAAATTTGATGCCAAGGTGAGTTAAATGTTAGGCTAAAAAAACTTTTCTTGTCGATTCGCAACTGCTGTCTTCACGACAGGACTTGGCTCGCCATTTAGTTACGCCGTTGGGCTTATGCTGAACAACCGCTAGTCACGAACTTTTGTGTTACTGTGTAATAATCTATGTTACAGTTACCAGTGAAGTGCCTTGCTGAAGGGCATGTTTACAGAATATTTGCGTTTCTTTTTATCTCGTGATAAACGCAGTCTTTTTTGGGATGATGTTGATAGAGGATAAATTACTAGATAAGAGGTTTAAGAGTCTTATGCCCACATTTGTTTCTGTTACGTTTCATTTGAGGTCAGCCATTCGCAAAAAAACATTGGTATCAACTTAGATATTGCAAACTCTGTCATAGATCGATGTCCAGATGTGTATTACTAACTCCTTCAAATTTGGAACAAACCTTATACTTGTCCTAGTTTCAACAACAAGTAGTTTGTCATTACAATTGATAGCGTCAAGTACATATGAAGCGGAAAACAGAGCACGATGCCTTGATTACCAACCATTTGGAGTTTGTATGAATGTATCTAATTGTTGGTATCTTCATGATGACAAAAATAATTTTAAAAGCAAATATATTTATGGATTTTACACAATATGTACAAGAAAGTAGACCCATGGAAAGAGCACAAATCTACTTTTGTCTTAGAAAGTTCAAGCAGAAAAGCAACCTGTTGAAGGCTTCACAGTTGATCCACCTCAATGAAAAGTATTTGATGACGCAATAAGTATTTCAGATTTTTCAGAAGATAATGAAAACTGAAAAGCGATAGGTAGGTATTAATATAGTTGTGGCTCCCAAATTTAAGTCGACACCAGGTCATCAGGAAAGACTAAAGATGTGAAATGACATGAGAG
This sequence comes from Styela plicata, assembly GCA_963675895.2. Taxonomy (NCBI): domain Eukaryota; kingdom Metazoa; phylum Chordata; class Ascidiacea; order Stolidobranchia; family Styelidae; genus Styela; species Styela plicata. The sequence goes on from OZ023140.1 coordinate 21,280,417, forward strand.
GTTTTGCAAAAAAAATGGGGTAAAACTGGCATTGTCATTCTACGTTCACACACACAGAGTTTTTCAAAATTCTCTAGGAATGTTTTTACAAACGAGTTACGCAACGACTTTCTTGCACGATGAAGTTATTTATCAACGCAAATTTCCGTCAAAATGGAAAGTTCAACTACTTGTTGATAAAATTAATAAAACAATATAATGAACTTGCAAGATTTGTTCTCAAAGGAGATCATCTTGTTATCGTCAAAACAAAAAGAAAAATATATCGCATACAAAGGCAAAAAAATACTCTTACCGAGCGGGCATTATCTTGAAGCTGAAAACTCTAGTTGTTTCTAGCTTTTCTTATACCTCCGTGAACCCTTAAAGACCACCATAATGTCGTTCTCGTGAACGTCGAACTAAAGTCTTTTTCGCGTGTATGGAAAACAGGTCGACTTTAAAGGTTCGTATTTCCATAAATACGAAGGATAGTTTCATTTGAAATATATCACAGAAATTTCCTAATATTGCAAAAATATGTGGATATAATTTGAAGTCCATACGTTGTGATTATATGCGATAAAAAGTTATCAAACTCACCATCTAAAAACGTACATGATAACAGTTTTCAAATGTTCAAATAGTTCCCTGTTTGTTGGGCTTCGAAAACAAATTAAAATGTGATCGTGCGCACTAGGATATTTCCTTTCTGGTGATACCAGGGGAACGTTTTTGCGGAATTTTAAACCATTTTTACTGGTAATTTCGTTCCGGTTGCGCCCTTGCGTCAGCCAGGTCCTCGATCGATGTGAAAATGTGCGTGATGACGCAACGTCAATTGCGCTACAGCGTCTTCGAAGGTGAAAAATCCACGCTTACGTGCTTTGCCAGACGTCTATTGAAAAATTTTTGTCGAGTTCGGCCTGGGTTCGCAAAATATGCCAATACTCCGTAGAGTTGAAATAAATGTGAAACCGGAAACTTTTGATGCCTATCACCATTATAAAAAATATGTAAAGAATGAGCCCCAGATTGACTAAGTTTTACTAGGTAAACCATTGTCGTTCTGTGCTTCGTACTCAAATACTTCAAATATTCTCATCATATCATCATAATTTTTATATCGGTGTTTTTTCAGAATATTTCAATGCATAAACCATTTGAATACTGAAATCTAATTTCTCACACTTTTAATTAAAATCGTTAACCCATCCAACCCTCGCCAAGTTCATCAAATTTGTCGTATTTTCTGGTTTGGATTGATTTTTTGTACTTTGTCTTTTCTACGCAAATCCAGTTATCGAGCATGTGCCAAGCATGATTACGAATCTCCAACGTGTGGTTATATTTTATATTGGAACGTGAATTGGATGGATCTAAACTTCTACGAAAACTTTTTCATGAATCGGGTAGACTAGAGAGAAATAGAGATAATATGCTAGAGATCAGCCAATAGCCGGTGCCTGTCAGGTGCGTTGTGTGTGCCGATATGTCTATTGCTTTTCACCAAAAACGCGTTAAATACTTTTGGCAAATATGGTTGGATTTCCAATAAAAATCGTGATACAGTTAGGTTTTGTTAGACATTACATGATTTACAGTGACCGACCGAAAACGTGGATGAACCGTACTTTGATTAGTAAATGGCTCATGCATGCTGAATGTATTTAAAAAAATGCATACATCTTACTCAAGTTATGGACTGGAACGACCAATAAATTCAGAGAAGTATGAATTAACCAAGTGAATTTCCAAAGCAATTTCAAATTAGTAAAAAAGAAATTTGTGATCGTGTGAAAAACTACTAATTTGACGTTATTGATAATTTTTGTGTGATTGCGTATTTGCTGGCATAGTACCCGGTTTTTAGAACTTTGTAAAAAATGCGATTCACTTAACGAAACACGTTCGAGGACACAAATCGTAGATCACGTGACATAAAATAACGCTATTCAATTCTTCAAAAAGAAGCCGATATGACGTAGATATCGAGGTAACTACGGTACGGTACCCGAACGTAGCGACGTAACGCCGCATCGTTGAATGATATCAACGACGTCGTTTGCGTATTTACAAAGCACTTAAGGACGCAATCCGTGTGTCAGAACCGTTCGTCAACTATTTTTGAATTTCGCCACATGTTCATCATACAAAACTGCGATAAAAACTGTTCTCAAATTTCATTCAACTATCGATAGAAAAGTGAATTGATTTTGCAGCTATTCATTTTGCCATTTTCGAAGATTTATGGTAAAAAGAAAATAATTGCTCAAAATGAATTAATTACATGCATTTTTCAAAGCAGTAATGTAAATTTTAACTAAAAATTGATCATTTTTCCGTCAACCATTTTCCGTTTTGCGTAGTCAACCTTATGAACTTCCATTCCCCATGTTAAACTCTTAATGACCTAAAATTGCCGAGAAGTTATACAGCTTTAAATTCAAACAAATTTTCCATATTTTAGTACTCGGTTCGAGACAGAGCCGTGGGCACTCAGGGTGAGAGAGTATCCCCGTTCTGCCGCGTCCGAGTTCTAAGAGTTAAAGAAAAAGTTGCATTTAGCGGGAAAAACTTTTTATAGCCCCGTTTAGATGACAGCACAAATTATTAAAAAAAAAACAGCAACTAAAGTTAGAAATGTCTTCGACGGAACAACCGTAGATTCTATTGAATTCACTTCACCACTCAACACGTTTCATCAACGAGATTCATTCTTTATCACATCTCGATAAAATAATAAAAACTGAAAACCAGCTGTTGGGATTGTTGTGTATTCGCTTTGAAACTTTTAAAACTCCAATAAGACATTGATTGTCAATATCAGAGAAATCGACCCGTTGTATTTCTAATTGTTTGGTTGGTTACAAACAGTGAGAAGAAGCAGGGATGACTTGAGAATAGCGTTATTATCTAGGAGTCAACCAACTGCGCTGAAAACGATTATTGCAATCAAGGATTTCAACGGAGCATGGAGCGCTCGACGCAATTAACGACAAGGAAAAGACAAGATTTTTGAAAGCAACGGAGCATGACCCGTTGTATTTCTAATTGTTTGGTTGCGCTCGACGCAATCAATGAAAACGATTATTGCAGTCAAGGATATCTTTCAACGGAGCATGGAGCGCTCGACGCAATTATGACGACATGGGTTGGAGGAAAAGACAAGATACTTCAGAAATTTGAAAGCAACAAATACAGGTGACACAAGCACACGTATCCTTCCAACACAGGTTAAATATCACTCACTGATGTTATAAAAAAGGCATGCGTAGGATTTGGACTTTTACGCGTTGGAAAAAATTGTCACATATGTTTGATGCATATTATTTCTCCAGATATGGGTTTCATGGCAGATAATGTTGACATAGAGGAAGAGGATAAAGGTCATCAACAATACGACTACAGGACATCATTTATCGAATGGAAGAAAGAATATTATTCTGGGGGATCATTTGAAGCAACAAAATCTATTAAAGGCACAACAGAAGATTTTTTTGCATACCAAAAGATGTTATGGAACGTAATGATTTTGAATACGTTTGGTGAGTCCACGCTATTATTTCTTACTGTTATGATGAAAACATTGAATTTTCAGTTTTTAGTTTTTCACAGATTGTTGATATTCAGGGGGTGCAGGATTTTCAGTTGAAATAATACCGACGCCACAAATAGAAAGAAATGATGAAAAGAACGCAATTTCAAAAATTTTTTATTTTATTTTATCGTTGGAAGTGATACATTATATATTATTTTATATTAACATTTACAAAATAGAATTTCAAATTTTATATCTTAGATATTATAAAACAGAAATTAAAAATACAAAATGAGCTGCAAAAATTTAGTCCAATCATGAAGTTCAGTAAGTTTTAATGTTCATTAATATATTTTCTAGCGGTTCATTTTTCACCGCTTATTTCTTGTAAAATTCCAAAATTTAATAAAAACACAACATAAGAAACAAAATTTAAGATACTATTATTGATATAAATTTTACATGATTCTTGTTATTCTTTCCAATACATCTAATTTCAATATTAGATTGAATATGCAGTAGTCCTTTTTGCTTCTCACGTATTGATGTCCATATGCGTTAGTGATCGCTATTTAAGTCCTTTGTTGCGATGCATAGGTCAATAATATTTCCCATGCCAGTTGTAATGTTTGTGAGTGTTCCGTATTAGAATCGAACATCCTCCACCATGACCGTGAAGTCGATACTTTCTCACGACTTGATAAGCTGGATTATTGAAATTATGTGACGGTTCCAACCAAGTTTTCCATAGACATATAATGCTTGGTGTCGAGTTTTTAATGTATTTATGGGGTTGGGGGTTGTTCGTTGTTCTTCCAGTGTATCACTTGTAATCGTTGCCCCTTGGAGTTTGTCTGCTGCTTTTGATATAAGATCATTGATCTCTTTTTAGGTTGATTTTTATAATTTGTTGAAATATGCCGGTCACGTAGGTAATTTTAGGAAAGGTAGGAAATATTCTATCTCGTTCCATTGGTAGGTTTGCTCTATTGCTTGTTGCTGGGATGTTTGGGTTCGGTGACCTGTAGATGTAGATGCCATGTTTCTGTTTTGTTGTTGTGAGTTAGTTTTAAACTGAGTTTTTTTGAGCTTTGTTGACTGAAGCGGTTATCCCTGTGATTGTTGGAGTCGATTGAGTGTTTGTGAGGATTGTTACTGATTTCTATCTGCGTTTGGAAAACTTTGTGGTTGATTGTACAGTGTGGAATTACTGTTTTTAGCTTGGTGATCTCTAATTCATCTGCGTATGGTAAATTGTGCTTTTTTAAAGTTACTATGTCTGTTTGCGTCTGGTAAGCTGGACTGGCTGAGTAAGCTGTACTATGTGCCCCGTAACACCTGAAACATTTTTTTTCTCACTTGCATCAATCTGTTTTGTGTTCCCCTCCACGTGTAGAAAATTTTCTGTGCCTCTGCAAATGTAATAACAATGACCGCCCTCGACAAAACAGTATTTTTTCTGCCTATTTTGTTAAAATTTTGTAAATTTTAGGCGTCTCATTTTTGTGACCCTGAAGTGCCTCCATTCCTCTAGTAATAGTCCATTAATTGATAATAAATTAAATTGTGTTTTACTACTGATTATCACTGATTTTATCACAGTTCTTATACATCAGCATTACAGGTGATATCACTTCCTTGAGCCATATTAAAACTACTTATGCCACTTCTTTGTTTCTTTTTAATTGCCTCTTTCGACAAACCGACACTATCAGGAATCCATCGACACCACATTTTCCACTGATATTCCCAATATTCCGAATCCAGCCCAAAAACCCATTACAGAACGTTCGGTGACGACCTTATTTCAACCTGATCATGTGAAAAAACATATTATCCCTGTAGGTTAAATCTCATTAAACAAATATTATTTGAAAAGGAAAATGTTATTTATTTTGTCGAGTAAGAACAATAGGTCTACCTATCATGTGTCGATATTAAGCTGAAATTGCCTTTGTCTGTTTTTTATAACAGAAGGAAAGAAAACACTTCCATTGTTAAATTTATTATAATGGACTGTCAACTAAAAGCAAGCGAAACTTTGGTATCGCAAGGCACCTGGTAAAACACAATAAAGATTTTTTTCCTTGTGGATTTGATTGTCATAACTTATGTGGCATCATTTGTTATTAAGGAGTAGATCAGAGTACTACTATGGTTTAAATATTTTTGTATGAAGATACCGAAAAAGTTTACTGGATTCAGATTGTTGAGAGTCCATTCGAAAAAGTTTAGTAAAAATATTTGATAGACAAGTGTTACTCGAGATTTGTTTTTAAATCACTCCAATAAAATTGATTTTTTATCTCCTATACTTTGAATATAACCGGAAAACAATGTTCGGACTACAATGTTCAGCATTTGGGATGTGTCGATATAGATCCAATTGTTGGAAAGACCACGATGATGGAAATGATGCTCGGTGGTTCGAGTGATCGTTGATGAAGGTTTCCTCCACAAACCATGTCCATGCACAAAAAATGAGAAAAATATTTAGCAAAAAATAAACCTTTACGCCGATCCGAAAGTGGTGTCTACAGAAGTGTCGAAATGCCATTGAACTTCAATTCAGTTCTATTCACTTCAGAAAAAAATGTAATCGATAATAATATTGAAAATATCCCGTCATTCCACAGAAATATAAGTTTATTGTAAGCAATTGTTAGACATTTTAACTCTTGCAGAACAAATTTAAGCGCAACGAATCTGGAAATCCTGGATCCGTGTATGAGAGAACTTTCAAAGATACAATAATGAAATAATCTTAAGCATATATACAAACATTCATATCACTCATATCATTGCCCATAATGTTATTATCTCATTATGAACACAGTGTTTTTTTTTTTGGGGGGGGGGATGCCGTTGAAACAGAATAAATACTAGATAACAGATTTAAGAGTCTTGTTATACACACATGCACATATTTGTTTCTGTTTTGTTTCTGTTACGTGGTGGTATTAACATAGATATTGCAAACTCCACCATAGATCGATATCAAGATGTGTAATAATAAATTTTTCCAAATTTAGAACATACGCTATACTTGCCCTAGTTTCAAAAAAAAGTAGTTTGTCATTACAATTCCCTTGATGGCGTCAAGTACATATGAAGCGGAAAGCAGAGAACGATGCCTTGATTACCAAGCATTTGGAGTGTGTAAGAATGGATCCAATTGTACGTATCTTCATGATGATGATAATAATAAGCTGCAAAGTAAATATTTTCCTGGAATTGTGAAATGTTTTTCAAGAAAGCAAAAACAGGGAAAAGAACATAAATGTTGGAGTTGAAAAAATTACCGACGAGTCCATAAATACAGAAACTTACTGGTTGCCGAACTATTGGCATCGTAATCGAGCTCAAGAAGGCGATTTTGTTATATTTCAGAAATCTGTTAAAAGGCAAAATGCAATAAACTCGTCAGCTTCAGATTGGAGGAAACCAATCATACACCTTGGCAGAATTGTTACAATTGTTCCACAAGATCAATATTGTCAAATGATAAATCTGCTTTTGTCTCAGAAAATTCAAGTAGAACAGCAATCTGTGAATGGATTCACAGTTGCTCCACCTCAAACAAAAGTTTTTAGTAACGCAATAAGTATTTCAGATTGTTCAGAACATCATGAAAACTGTAAAATGATAGGTATACATATAGTTATGGCTCCCAAGTCGATTCCATGTTATTCTGGCAAAAAGAAGATGTCAAATGATATGAGAGGTTTTGCAAAAAATGAGGTAAAAATGGCATTGTCATTCTGCGTTCACACAACTAAACAAACGGAAAGTCACGATGAATTGTTACCAACATTGACGCCGGTAATCATTACTGATCATTTTGATTTAAAAAATATGAACCCAGGGTTTTTCAACATTCTCTGGAAGCATTTCGTGCAAACAAGTTATGTAACAACTTTTTTGCACGAAGGAGCAAAGCATCAATACCATTATCCGTCAACATGGAAAGTTCAGTTACTTGTGGAAAAAATAATGAAAAAATATAATGAACTTGCTAAATCTGTTCTTCTTAAAAAAGATCGTTTTTTTATCACCAAAAAAGGGGGAAAAAAATTCTCGCATACAACAGCAAAAAAAATCCTTTTCCCGAAGGATTGTTACCTTAAAGCTAAAATCTCTGCTTCAAGTTCATCTTTTCAAGATGTAGATATGTATGCATTTAGGGCGACTGGGGAAACTTTCTTAAAGCCCCGTGTCGCTGATCGCACAAGATGTGAAAAATGCCAACGTGAAGTTAAAAATGTCCTCGGCGTAGCTCACGAAGATAGTATTGATTTCACTTCACCACTCAACAATTTTTATCGACGAATCAACCAAGAGATACTGATTCATTATTTATCTAATCCCGATAAAATATTATACACCGAAAACCAGCTGTTGGGATTGTTGTGTATTCGCTTTGCAACTCCAATAATGTCGACAGCTATAATTTATGGGGTGGATGAAAACTCGTTTAGAGTTCGCTACAAAGATATTATCAATGTCGATGAAATTGATCGGTTACATTACAAATACTTTGGTTGCTTACAAACAGAAAGAAGAACTGGGGAGGACTCGAGAGTATCGTTTATCATTCTGGAGTCAATGAACTGCGCCGAAAACGATTATTGCAACCGAGAATATGTTTCGATGGAGCATGGAACTTTCGACGCAATCATTGCAACATGGGTTGAGCATGAAGGAAGAGAAAAAATAATTGATCAATTCGAAAGAGATAAATACAGGGAACATACGCACTCTTACCCGTATATAAAAGTTGGACGAAACATTAAATTTATCATCGAGTGCAACATAAGGTTGAAGTTACAAATATCGCTTACTGATGATATAAATAAGACGGGCGTGGGACTTAGGCTTTTACGCGTTGGAAAAAATTGTCACATATGTTTGATGCATATTATTTCTCCAGATATGGCTTTCATGTCAGATCGTGTTGATGTTCATGCGTTTAATCTTGCTCCAAGAATTGAAAATCTAAAAAAACTTAGAGAAAGAGGACAAAGACCATCTACAATACGACTAGAGGACATCGTTATCGAATGGAACGAAGAATATTATTCTGGAGGAACATTTCAAACCCCAGAATCGACCGAATGCAAAATAGGAGATTTTCTTTGCATACGAAAAGATGTTATAGAAAATAATGACTTTAAGTACGTTTGGTCAGCACATGCAATTATTTCAAATTGCTTTAATAAAAACGTTAAATTTTCCGTTTGTACTTTATCACAAACTGAAAACATTCAGGGAAAGGAAGGATTTTCAGTTGAAATTATACCGACGTCACAAAAAGAAAGAAATGAAACCGAGAATGCAAGCTGAGGATTTCCACTCAACTACATTGTACAAAGAGATATTTATCGAAGCATTATTTCACATAATTTCGCACAAAATGAGAATTTAAGTATTTAGTGGAAATGCAGCAAAAACTCTTCGGTCACAATAAGTTGATACAATCAAGTTCATTCGCTTCAAATCCACTTCCATTCAGGAATATCTTGCAACTGTGAATGAACAACAATTTGAATCAACCTTAAAAAAAAAACTTATCGCGTGTAAACCTTGGAAGAAGCTAGTAATTTTCACAGTGATAATTATCAGAATTATTAGAATATAGTACAATAGTTTGATTGAATTTCTCTAGAGCGAAAAATCTCTGATTAAATCGATAAATTTTTATGTATTGTTTCATTCAGAAACGTCAGTGTGATTTTTGAATAACCATTAATCTTGCGTGTGCTCTCTCTTTTGTTCAGTCTAAATTTTCTGTGTAGACTCTTTGCCAGATATATTTTTGAATCACGTTTTGTTATGCTTGGGTCACTGCTGGATCGCGTCGCTCATCCTTAACAAAATATAATTTTCGAAATCGAGAACAAGAATCTGGAAAAGCTCTAGTTTGCGTGATGGCTATAGAATATTATATGATCTATGGTTATTTGTATAAATTAGATAGTTTAGAAATAGACTTTTAGTTTCTTTTTAATATCTATTGTTATACGGTTAACTATTGTTATTGTTTGCAGAACGAATATAATCGCAATTATTCATCAATATATTTCAAGAAATAACGTCCGATCAAAGATTTGATAACCCGCTATCCAGTCCCCAGTAATTCACGCCATTTGATGTATTTTGCTGATAAGATTACCGTTCCCCGGTTTAACGATAGCTCTATTTCTGAATCATAAGTAAACAACAAACTTAGAGAAAGAAATATCCAAAATTTGTGATCGAAGTTTTTCCTATTCATTAATTTGACCGTATATGCAAAAAATTGATAAAAAATGGCAAATGGGAGAACATAGTTCGCCGATTTTTGTGAAACAATGTCCAAATTCGAGAATGCGATATCTTTTTCTTTTGTTGTGTTGTTTTGACTTTTCCTTGTATTTTTAAAATGTCTTTCATTCCCGAATATACAAGAAATCAAAAATCTTAGTTTTAAACTATATCTTTGCCATAGATAAACCTACAATAAATGTTTTTGAAAATGCTCTCAGCAGTTTGATTTCTGAAGATAATAGGCATGACTAATTTAATAAAAATAACAATTTGCACTGAGATAAAATAAAAATATGTCGTTTTGATATCACTGAATATAGTTTTAGTCAGAGATGGTCTATTGGTATCATGTTGACCTCCAAGGTTGAAGGAATCAAGTTCCTATCCCTACGAGTCCGGTCTATTAATCCCTGCCCAACACCAAACACAGGGTGTAATACCCAGGGTAGGCTCGACCGAACCCTACTAACCCTACTAACTCTATTTGTTCTATAAGTGGCCTCCGGTACAGAACCTTGTTCATCGTGATCCACAAAAAGGGATGATATTGACAAAGACCCCCATATTAAAGGCTTAGCACCATTATTCAAACGTCGTCTTGTTCTTTGCGATTTCCATCTTAATGTGAGTCTGTTCGCAGATAAAACTCCGAAATATTGTTGTTTTATAGAATATTTTTATACAGATATTTGTTAGGTCAATGACTCTATTTTCCGTATGTATTCGAACTTTTAAATCGTCGCAAAGCATGTATCTATCTTTTGTCTTATTAGAAAATATGCTCCGATACAAGGTCTTGCTATCGCTGAAACGCTCGTGTCTGATTTGACAAAAATATCTTCTCATGTTTAACACTAGGCTCGTATCACGTAACTCCGGGAAAACCTGAATAATGTCGATTTGTTGATAAGCCCATAAACACAAGCATAATTTTTCTTATCTGGTATCTTAACTCTTTCTTTACTTAAATATTCGACTCATCGGATTTTCAGGTTTAAATGCTCTTTATCGGTATTCAACGATCTGGTATTTACATGCCTGCTCCAAAATTTTCCTCGTAGCTGAGAAGTTTTTCGCATCGTCGTAACGTTTTCTCATGTTTTTGTAGCTTACTTTATAAAATAGATTTCTATATAATATGACAAAAAAAACGAAAAGCCAGGATACCAGAAGAAGAGACTATAAAAAAGATGCCTTACAATACAAACCATAGTGTTCTGCCTTCTCAAATGTCGACTGTAATGAAAATTATTCTATCCACTGGGACTACAAAAGTTTTAGAAAAGGAAAATAAATTTAGCAAAAAATTATTCTTGAAATCGTATCATATAAACACGGAAAAACACGCTATGGTTAACATAGAAAATATATTGTTTCTGTATATATGGATATATATTTTAAAACCTATGCCCCAATAAATTTACGTGTTACCTGTTATGTAATTTTATCTTATCTCGATGATTTGTTTGTCGTCTTTCTTTTATTTGTTTCGGATTATTTCGTTTTTTTTAACAAAAGGTTGCTCACATTGAATAGATATCCATTTTGATTTCTTTTTACAATACCATAAAAAGGAATTTTCTAGATAGGATTGCGACATTCCGTGATCTGAAGTTCATCGCCTAAATTATGCTTTATAGATCGTGTTGATCTGAAAAACTTTAAAATTTGCGTCTTTTATCATTCAGTGATGAGAATTCATGAATTCCTATTCCTGCATATATGGAGCTTAAAAAGATCAATCAACTTTGAATTCGAACAAATTAATGAATAATCCAGTCATATGTAGGGTAACAACATCACGTTTCGCAAGTTGTGATATCATTATTAATTTTGTTGTCGAGCAAGAACCATAGAAGGATCGCTCGTCGGCGGAGTTATCCATAAGTGGCCATGTCGAGCGGTAACGAATTTAAAATCGTTTCTGGACGGGCTTAATTTAATAGCAGCAACTTTGCATGAGACAGACAAACAACTAAAAGCAAACGAAACTTTGGTATCGATAATATGAACTGTATAACGCAATACGGGTATTACAAAATATTTGTTTTATTTGTGGGATAGAACGAAATAAATGATGCTGTGATATCCAGAAGAATTAATCTCTGCTGTAGCGTCAGCAATGACATTTGTTTGGAAAGTATGATATGTAAAAGGATATACTGAAATTAACATACTGCACTTTCCTCCCGGGCTCTAGAGTAGTGATGAAGTCATGCTTGTTTATCACCTGTCAGAAAGAATCAGTTTTCCCAGTAGCAATTTACCTAAATTCGGTCGAGAGGCTACACTTTAGACAGGTTGTGTTTCCATAAAATTCTGTTGATTTGGAGTTGAAAAACAGGATTTTTTTTAAATACTACCACAAAAATCTTGAAGGGAAGGAAATATAGACGAACTTGTAATGTTTCTAACATCGCAGTCAAGAAAATTTGAACAAACATGTTTTGTGTCAGTGATGGATCACGCCGCTTAGGCTCGGAGGTACGATCCAACAAAAAACCCATAATTAGTGGGGAGGGCGGTTTTATAGTTATATTTCAATAACGCCAAGTAAAATTACCGTCAAAAAGCTTTGATTTACTGCATTTTTGTCTTAGTGTTTAAATACTACATTCTTCATTAGCTGAAATATAGCTGTTTAGCAAAAAATAAATCTTTACGCCGATCCGAAAATGGTGTCTACAGAAGTGTCGAAATGTCATTGAACTTCAATTCAGTTCTATTCACTTCAGAAAAAAATGTAATCGATAATAATTTTGAAAATATCCCGTCATTCCACAGAAATATAAGTTTATTGTAAGCAATTGTTAGACATTTTTACCACCTGCAGAACAAATTTAAGCGCAACGAATCTGGAAATCCTGGATCCGTGAATGAGAGAACTTTCAAATATACAATAATGAAATAATCTTAAGCATATATACAAACATTCATATCACTCATATCATTGCCCATAATGACATCATAATAACAACTATTCTATTTTTGGGTTTTTGGCATTATTTGCTATGGAACGTCTTGAACTTTTCGGGAAGCTTATATCCAACACTTTATTTATATTCTTTTTTTATCTCATTATGGGGATGCTGTTGAAACAGAATAAATACTAGATAACAGATTCAAGAGTCTTGTTATACACACATGCACATATTTGTTTCTGTTTTGTTTCTGTTGCGTTTCATCAGCCATTCGTATAGGAACAGTGGTATTAACGCAGATATTGCAAACTCTACCATAGATCGATATCTAGATGTGTAATAACAAATTTTTTCCAAATTTAGAACATACGCTATACTTGCCCTTGTTTCAACAAAAAGTAGTTTGTCATTACAATTCCCTTGATGGCGTCAAGTACATATGAAGCGGAAAGCAGAAGACGATGCCATGATTACCAAGCATTTGGAGTGTGTAGGAATGGATCCAATTGTACGTATCTTCATGATGATGATAATAAGCTGCAAAGTAAATATTTTCCTGGAATTGTAAAATTTTTTCAAGAAAGCAAAAACAGGGAAAAGAACATAAATGTTGGAATTGAAAAAATTACCGACGAGTCCATAAATACAGAAACTTACTGGTTGCCGAGCTATTGGCATCGTAATCGAGCTAAAGAAGGCGATTTTGTTATATTTCAGAGTTCTGTAAAACTCCAAAAAAGTAACTCATTAGATTCAAATTGGAGAAAACCAATACACCTAGGAAGAATTGTTGCAGTTCTTCCTACGAGTCAATATTCTCAGATTGAAAATCTACTTTTGTCCCAGAAAGTTCAAATAGAAAAGAAGCCTGTTGAAGCATTCACAGTTGATCCACCTGGAACAAAAGTATTTGAAGACGCAATAAGTATTTCAGATTGTTCAGAAGATCATGAAAACTGTAAAAACATTGGTATACATATAATTGTGGCTCCAAAATTTGAGTCGATTCCCTGTTATCAGGAAAGACAAACGAATTCAACTGTTATGAGAGGATTTGCAAAAAATGAGGTAAAACTGGCTTTGTCATTTTACTTTCACACAACTCAGTATACAGGAAACCGATATGATTTGTTACCAATATTAACGCCAGTACTTATTACTGAACATTATGATTTAGAAAAAGAAAATATGCCACAAAAGTTCGAAATACTTTGGAAAAAATTTGTGCAAACCAATTGTGAAACCAGTAATCCAACGACTTTCTTAGACAAAGCAGCAAGTTATCAAAACAACTTTCCGTCAACATGGGAGGTTCACTTACTTGTTGATGAAATAATAAAACAATTTAATGAACTTGCAAGATCTGTTCTTAAAAAAGATCGTCTCGTTATCACCAAAAAAAGGATAAAAATAATCTCTCATGCAACTGCAAAAAAATACTTTTACCGATGGATTGTTATCTTGAAGCTAAACAATCTGTTTCAAGTTCTTCTTTAGATGCTGTAGATATGGTTACATTCAAGGCTGCCGGGGAAAATTTCTTAACGCTCCGCTTAGTAGATCTTACTGAAAAATCCTATCTACGTGAAGTTAAAAAAATCTGTGATGCAACAAACGAGGATTCTATTGATTTCACTTCGCCACTCAACAAATTTTATCGACGAATCAATCAAGAGATACTGATTCATTCTTTATCTAATCCCGATAAAATACTATACACCAAAAATCAGCTGTTGGGCATGTTGTGTATTCGCTTTGGGACTCCAAAAATGTCGACAGCTATAATTTATGGGATGGATGAAAACTCGTTTAGAGTTCGCTACACGGATTTAAATGCCGGAGAAATTAAGCAGTTGTATTACAAATACTTTGGTTGCTTACAAACAGATGGAGGAAGTAGGAATGACTCGAGAGAATCATTCATTATCCTGGAGTCAATCAACTGCGTCGAAAACGATTATTGCAACCAAGAATATGTTTCAATGGAGCATGGAACGTTTGACGCAATTATGACAACATGGGTTCAGCATGAAGGAAAAGAAAAAATACTTGATCAATTCGAAAAAGACAAATACAAAGACACCAAACTAAAATATCCTTTTATAAATCTTGAAAACGGGGATATAAAATTTATCATCGGGTCTAACATAAGGTTGACGTTACAAATATCTCTCGCTGATGTTAAAAAAAAAGAAAGGCGTGGGGCTTCGACTTTTGCGCGTTGGAAAAAATCGTCACATATGTTTGATGCATATTATTTCTCCGGATATGGCTTTTATGTCAGATCGGGTTGATATTCATAAGTTTAATCTTGCTCCAAAAATTGAATATCTCAAAAAACTTAGAGAAAGCGGAAAAAGACCGTCAACAATGCGACTAGAGAACATCGTTATCGAATGGAACGAAGAATATTATTCTGGAGGATCATTTCAAACACCAAAATCGACCGAATGCGAAATAGGAGATTTTCTTTGCATACGAAAAGATGTTATAGAAAATAATGACTTTAAGTACGTTTGGTCAGCACATGCAATTATTTCTGATAATTGCTCTGATAAAAACGTTAAATTTTCAGTTTGTACTTTATCACAAACTGAAAACATTCATGGGAAAGAAGGATTTTCAGTTGAAATTATACCGACGTCACAAAAAGAAAGAAATGATACCGAGAATGCAAGCTGAGGATTTCCACTCAACTACATTGTACAAAGAGATATTTAACGAATCCTTTTTTAACACAATTAGGTTTAAAATAAGACCTTGAGGACTAAATAGATATCAACTCAAAAACTTCTTGTTCACATGCTGGAGCCGCTATAACTGAGTTCATTCGCTTCAAATCCACTTCTTGTGAAGAATATCAAGCACCTGTGATGGGACAACAGTTTGAATCAATCTTTTAGAAAAGCCGTGGCTTTCATATCCTGGAATAAACTCGTATTTGTTATAGTGAGAAATAAAAATTATAAGAATATGTAATGAGTGCCGAACTAGTATATCAGCTGAAGATATATATACTTGGTAAAATATGTTTTTTCATAATTTTTATGACCGCGTAGACCAATCGAATTATCTATCTTTACTTTACGCGCTGATATTCTGAACCACAGCGACAGTAATAGCACACAGATCCAAGTACTTTGCAGGAAATAATTGTCTGGTCTTGCAATTGCATTACTCTAAATTGCAAAATTGAGAAAATTGTTGATTAAATCAAAAATCCAAAAATGTTTATTTATTGCTGCATTCAGAAGAACGATAAAAAATTCTGATTGAGCTTTTTTGTACAAGTCGCAATTAAATGTGTAAACCCTCTGCTAAAAATTGTTTTTGAATCACTGTTTGTTATGCGTGGGTCACTCATGGAGCGGTTCATCTGTGACTCATGCTTAACAAAGTAAAATTTCTAAAATCGAGAAAAAAAATCTGGAAAACTTTTCATTTATGTGAGAATGATATTATTTTATGACGTAGTTTAATAAACTATAGATAATTTAGAAACAGACTTTTAGTTGGTTTTCAATATCTCTTGTTATACGTTTGCTGAACAAATATCATCGCATTTAATAGTTATTATATTTTATGGAAATAACGTTCGAACTAAAGCTTGAAAACCGGTATCCCGGTTCCAGTAATTTCCGTGATTTGGTGCATTTTTCCCGATTTAGCAGCAGCAAAACTTTAAGAAAAATTCCCAAAATTTGTCACTTTTCATTTATCTTGTCATATAAAAAATTATTGAAAAATGGTAAATAGGAAAAAAGGAGAACTTAAAATTTTTTTTTTTTTGTTAAAACTGCCCTAATTTCAAAAGATATCACAGTGGAGTTCCATAGTTTCATCTATCTCCTTAATTTCGACCTATACATACCTTAGTTTTAACCTGTATACACCTTAATTTCAACCTATATCTTTGCCATAGATAACTACAATGTACGGTTTTAATATTGATGTCAGAAGATTAATTTCATGAAAATTATAGACTTGAATTGATTGCTTTATTGATTTAAAAAAAAAACAATTTAAACCGTAATAAAATAAAAATATGTAACTTTAGTTATGAATTTGATATCGCTGAATATACATTTAGCAGGCGCGCCGGCTAGTGTTTATCATATTGGCATGGCTAGTTGAAGATCTCGCGTTCGAGTCCGGCTCATTAATTAATTCATGACAACCATTCAAGGTAGGCTGTAAAAACTGGGGTAGGCTAGGCCGAAACGGAGAAATCCTATATCTTCCCAAAAACACTATAGCCATGTCTGTCTTATAACTGGTCACTAGTTCACTGGTCGGGATAATCAATTCAGAAAAGAGTGATAATAAAAAAATGTTATGTTTATCCAAAGGTATCATCTATTTATAAACACTCTGGATTGCACGGTTTACACATGCCCGTTACACTGAATATACCCTGTAAAAATTTTATTTTGTCAAACATTAGCCATGTATGGACCTTGCCTAACCGGCGCAATCCATCAGTGGCTCACGCTTAACAAAGCATGTTTGGCCAACTTTTTCAGACTGGTTAAGGCCTTTGGATCATGTTTGAAATATTCATGAGGACATGAGCCAACAGTATAGAGATTAATAAGAAATGCCGCGTTCTGAAACTTCCATTAGTGAAAGCATGCAATGTAATGTCAATCAAACGCGTGGACAGGTTGAAAATTATGATTGGAGAAACGAAAGCAGAAAGGTTCTTCGAAAAACGACCATTATATCTAAATTTAGGAATTACCGAATTCTTTGTATCTGTTGCTTCCACCATTACAATTTTTCATATTATCAAAAATAAGAGGTCCGTATTAACGATATAAGCAAACTAATTAGATTTCATTTCGCTGTTTTCAAAGAAATTGACTTTAAGCAAGGGCAGAAAAACCCCCTAAAAATGTGACATGTAATGGTCACTCATATGACAAATCGTTACAACAACATTTATAATCAACCATTACAATAGAAGTGTAAAACATCTCTAACAGAGCTGAACCGCTATAATAAAACGCAATGATGAAATCTGCCACTTCTTTGTTTCGTTTAGTTGGAAAAGTTCAAAGTCCGAAGTAAGCTCTGCAAATTATAATGAATCAATATTTGAATCTGATCACGTGAATAAACATACGATATCGGTAGGTTGAACCACATGAAAGAAACAATAATTAGGAAACGAATTCTGATATATTTTGTTAGTAAAACTATAGATGAATTGCTCCCGGTGGAGTGTTCTATCAATGGCCCATATGTCAAGCGAAAATATTTTTTTTTATCTCGGTACTTTAACGAGAAAAGGCAACACGTCGATAGATCAAAAACTACAATCAAACGAAACCTTAGTATCGATAATGATTTGGCAAAACAAAAAAACAGTTGAATAATAGACATAAATGATGCTCTTATATCCAGAAGAATCATTCTCTGCTTTAGAGTTCCCCAGAACATTTGTTTCGAAAGTGTGTGTATGATAATAAACACTGTAACCAAAGTAAAGTAAATTTACTGGTCATTTGCAGTAATTACCTATTTCCAAAGTTAAAAAAACCTCATGTTGACGAGATTTATGCCAATTGTGGGCTGTTGATGGAGCGCACCTTCGCGGCACATTTGGCCAAAAAAGTCAATTTTGATTTTTTTTCAATACTGCCAAGTAAAATTACTGTCAAAGACCAATGATTTTGTTATAGTGACCGAGCTTTATTATAACAGTTCATTTATGTTGGGAGATCATTTAAATTGAAATTGCTGGTTTTCAATGTTGTTAAAGCTTTTTTGGATATAGGTGTCCTTACCATTTCGTAAGTTTTCTTTCCAGCAATGCTTCAGGCCTTATTCAGAGCCAATTCTTATGAAAAAAATAAAAATAAATGCATCTATCTAGTTTAAGTATATCACTATTCGAGAATTGTTCTAAATATTTTTTTTTTGTTTGGAAAGACTTCATACTAATCTCAATACTTTGAAGTAGTTTTTTTTTCATGAGACTTCCCGATGTTTTTCATGTGCATGGTTTTAAACTTCGAGACCATACAACCTTGAACACGATGGCCGTGACCATGTTGGGATCGCAGGGTACAAGGCTTAGTCGCGTTTATTGGGAACATCAGCTAGATCCTGTTTTCGAACCTTTGTACAACATCCCAACCCAGGCTTATGTAAATACTCGATTCGGATTTTCTGAATCGTGGGCTCATGTAATTCCAACCATAATCCGGTGGCCTTAACTAGTCCGAAAAATATTGTCCAAACATGTTCGTTAAACATGGGCCACTGATGCAAACAAAACAAAATTTCTTACAGGGTACTATCAGGCGAACGGGCATGAATAAACCGTGTAAATCGAGTGTTATTACAGACCTGGTAACCTGAAATAAACCCAACGTTTTTCTTTTATAGCCTCTTTTTCAGTGGATCACGTTGAATAAGGTCCCGTATCAGAAGTCCTTTATAATACAAATAGAGTCAGTTGGGAAGATATTATCTTCCAGTAAGGTCTAGCCTACCCAAGGTACCGTGAGATAAGCAGTGGGCATGGATTAATAAACCGAGCTCGATGTGACTCGTACCCGGAAAGGTGCAACGTTGCCCTTTGGACAGACCTTAAGATATCGCATACTCTCACAAAAAATCGGCGAAATATGTTCTCATATTTACCATTTTTTATAGTTTTTTTTATATACGGTCAAATTAATGAATAAAATATACCGGAAAACGGGAATCTTGTTAGAAAAATGCAACAAATCTCGGGAATTACTGGGGCCTGGATAGCGGGTCATCAACTCTTATGAAATCTTCGAACGTTATTTCTTTCAAATATATTGATAAATAAATGCGATCATATTTGTTCAGGAGACAATAGTATATTAGTATATATATATATGTGTGTGTGTGTGTGTGTGTGTGTATAACAATAGATATAAGGAAGCAAATAAAAGTATATTTCTAAATTATCTAATTTATATAATAGGTCATATAATATGATAACATTCACGCAAACTGGAGATTTTCCAGATTCTTTGACCGATTTCGAAAATTACATTTTGTTAAACATGACCACTCATAACAAAACATGATTCAAAAAAATTTCTGGCAAAGAGTCTACAAAGAAAATTTGGACTCACAATGGTCACTCAAAAATCACACGATGTTTCTGAATGAAACAATACATAAATATTTTACGATTTAATCAAAGATCAGTATGCTTAGGAGAGGGTAAAAAATTCAGGTAGTCGTAAGCACTAATCAGGCTTCCGGTCTACCCGGTCACACAAATTATGACAAAACTTATTTTGCCAGGTACAGGCCACTGTTGGATCGCGCCGCGAAGGCGCGGCTTATCTGTGGCACAAGCTTGGCAAAAGAAAATTTTAAGTACTGCTTTGCTTGCTTCGAAAAATAATATGTCAATGGCATTTATTGGCAGTGCGTTTGTCCTATAAAAGAATATTATTCTAGCTGATATACTTGCTTGGCACTCAGAACATTATCACTGTGAGAAGTACTAGTTTCTCCCAAGGTTTACACGCGACAAATTTTCATTGAGGTTGATTCAAAGTGTTGTCCATTCACAGCCACAGGTGCAAGATATTCCTGAAAAGAAGTGGGTTTGATGCGCATGAACGAGCTTAATCTGATCAAGAAGTTCTTGATGAATTGTTTCTACTTAATCCCTAAATTCCTATTGTGTGCGAAATTATGTGAAATAATGTTTTGTCAAATATGCCTTTGTACAATGTAGTTGAGTGGAAATCCTCAGCTTGCATTCTCGGTATCATTTATTTCTATTTGTTACGTCGGTATAATTTCAACTGAAAATCCTTCCTTTCCATGAATGTTATCAGTTTGTGATAAAGTACAAACGGAAAATTTAACGTTTTTATCAGAGCAATTGGAAATAGTTGCATGTGCTGACCAAACTTACTTAAAGTCATTCTTTTCTATAACATTTTTTCGTATGCAAAGAAAATCTCCTTCGCATTTGATCGATTCTGGTGTTTAAATGATCCTTCAGAATAATCTTCTTCGTTCTATTCAATAACGATGTCCTCCAGTCGTATTGTTGATGGCCTTCGTCCTCTTTCTCTTTTTGAAGATTTTCAAGTTTTGGAGCAAGAATAAAATCATGAACATCAACACGATCTGACATGAAAGCCATATCCGGAGAAACAATATGCATCAAACATATGTGACAATTTTTTCCAACGCGTAAAAAGCCTAAGTTCCACGCCTGTCTTTTTTATATCGTCAGTAAGCGATATTTGTAACTTTAACCCTTTTTTGGAATCGTTGACAAATTTAATGTTTCGTAAAGTTTTTGCGTCACATAAGTCCTTCTTTTTCTCCAAAAAAAAAAAAAAAAAAAACTTCAAGGGGGAACATAACACTCATTCACGCACACTATAATTAAAGTTTAAAAGAAAGCAAAAAAAATGGAAAAGAAGACTGTATATTATCCAATCCTATGATAAATAAATAAAAAATACACCAATACAACCGATAAAAAATAAAAAAAAAATATCAGAAAAGTCTTGGTTCACCTTCTGTGATGTTTAATAGTGTTTGTGCCATAATAATTAATAAACTTAAAATATAATGGGTTGGGACTAAAGAACAGTATTTAAATGACGATACTTAAATTCCATATCGCATTTTCTGTGATATTTTACTTCAGGGATTTAATAAATATTTATAATTATTAATTATAACAATTAAATCATGATAGCAATTACTGAGGTGAATATTTTATGAATTAACACTTTTTCAGAGCTTTCTTTGCGAACAAACTCACAGTAAGATGGAAATAGCAGACGACACGAAGATATCTGAATCACTGCTGTAAAGATTTCTAGATGACAATTTTTTCATGATCATCTGGTATTATTTTTCAAACATTTTCCCTGCTCAAGATTCCGAATCCACGAATTTCATAAAACGCTGCCGTGTCAAGTCGATCACCCTTAATTAGGGTAAAATCGAATCCTTAGGAATTCAAATTTGATTCGAATCAATACATCATTACAATTACAAAGAGTCTTCATTATTAAAATACCAAAATTATAGTTGACGAATTACTAATATTATAACAAAGACTTGGAAGCTTTGTATCTTTTCAATTCACGCTCCATGTCCAAAACAAGAAATTTGCATTTCTACAACGAAAAAATAACAATCAATTGGATTTTGTTAAAAAACAAATGAGAATCTCCTTTGTTCCTAAGAACGATTCACAATTCATTCGAATAATTTATTTAACCGCCCAGCCTGAATCTTAACTTCATCACTACAATTCAAGTGCATTATATGCATTTCGGTACACTGTAACAAAAATACAACAACATCCTGGGTGATGAGTAAATTCACCTGGCAGTATTGAGAAAAGCATCAAAATTGACTTTTTTGGCCAAAGGTGTGGTCCATCAACAGCCCATAATTAGAATAAATCTCATTAACAAGACGTTTTCTAACTTTGAAAATGAGCGATTACTGCGAATAACCAGTAAATTTACTTTACTTTGGTTACAGTGTTTGTTATTATACACATACTTTCCAAACAAATGTTCTGGGGAACGTTAAAGCAGAAAAGGGATCGTCTGGATATAAGAGCATCATTTATGTCAATTATTCAAACATAATCAAACAAACATTGTGTAACACCTGTATTTTTGTTTCGCCGAATCCTTATCGATCGATACCAAGGTTTCGCTTCATTGTAATTTTCAATCTACTTTGCATTATGCGTATTGTCTTTCTTTCGCTTTAGTACCCAGATAAAAATATTTTCGCCATTGATAAAACACTCTACCGGGGAGCTGCTATTCTTCTATAAATCAGAATTGTTTCCTAATTATTGTTTGTTCCATGTGATTTATTCCACAAATATAGTATGTTTATTCACGTGATCAGATTCAAATATTGATTCATTAGAATTTGCAGAACTTACTTTAAAATTTCCCCAGCGTTTTTCACATGTCGTAAGAGGTAACTAAACAAAACAAAGAAGTGGCAGATTTCACTCATTGCGCTTTATTATAGCGGTTCAGCTATGTTAGAGAGGTTCCACTTCTATTGCAATTGTTGGTTGTACATGCTGTTGTAACGGTTTGTCATATGAGTGACCATTACATGTCATAATTCTGAGCGCTTTTTCTGCCCTTGTTTAAAGTCAATTTCTTTGAAAAAAGATACATGATATCGAATTAGTTCGTGAATATCATTATTAGAGTGTTCCAAAATACGGACTTCTCGCCTTTGATAATGGGTCAAATTGAAATTATAGAAGCATCAGTCACAAATAATTCGTTAACTCGTAATCTTAGATATAATGATCGTTGTTCAAAAACCTTTCTGCTTTCGTTTTTCCAATCATAATTTTCAATTTGACCACGCGTATGATTGACATTGCATTGCATTCTTTCACTCATGGAAGTTCTAGAATGCAGTATTTTTTTTATTAATCTCCATACTGCTGGCTCATGTTCTCATGAAAATTCCAACTATGATTCAAAGGCCTTAACCAGTTTGAAAAAAGTTGAGCAAATATATTTTGGTGGGCAACTGATGGATTGCGCCGGTTAGGCGCGGTCCATCCACGGCTCATGTTTGACAAAATAAAATTTCTTAAAAGGTATAATCAGTGCAACGGGAGGGCATGTGTAAACCGTGCAATCCAGAGTGTTTATAAATAGATGGTACCTTTAGATAAACATAACACTTTTTTATAATCACTCTTTTTTGAATTGATTAACCTGACCAGTAGAATACTGACAAGTTATAAGATAGACAGGAATAGTGTTTTTGGAAAGATATATGATTTTTCCGGTTGCCTAGCCTACCCAAGTTTTTACACCCTACCTTGAATGATTGGCATGAATTAATTATTGAGCCGGACTTGGACCTGAGTTCTTCAACTTGCTATGCCAATGTGATAACCACCAGCCATCGCGCCTTCTAAAAGTATATTCCGTGATATCAAATTCATAATCAATGTTACATATTATAATTTATTTACAGTTCACATTGTTATTTTTTTAAATCATAAAAAAGCAATCAATTCAAGTCTATAATCTTCATGAAATTAATCCGCTGAAATCATTACTAAAATCATACATTGCAGGTATCTATGGCAAAGATATTGGTTCTAACTAAGATAATTATATATATATGTATAGGTTGAAATTAAGGTATATATAGGTGGAAACTATGAAACTCCTCTCTGATATCGCTCGAAATTAAGGAAGTTTTTTCACAAAAAAAGAAAAAGTATGTTCTCCTATTTTGGTGACAAATTAGGTCTCAAATTTCGGGAATTTTGTCATAAAGTTGGGCTGCCGTTAAATCGGGAAAAATGTACCAAATCATGGAAATTACTGGATATCGATTCTCAAGCTTTAGTTCAAACGTTATTTCTATAAAATATATTAATAATAATAAATGAATGCAATTATATTTACAACATGCAATATCTGTCAATTAATTTCCAGCAAAGTCCTTCGAGAGTGATATTACTGAGGTATTACTGTCGCTGTAGTTCACAATATCAGCACTTTCATGAAAGGACAGATAATTCAATTTATCGACGCTGTCATACAATTTATGAAAAAACATTTTTTGCCAAGTATGTATGTCTTCAGCTGATATACTTGTTTTGAACTCAGAAATTATTCGCATAATTTTGATAATACTCACTGTAACAAATACGAGTGTATTTCAGGATTTGAACGCCGGAGTTTTTCTAAAAGATTGATTTTAACTGTTGTTCATTCGAAGGTACATGGCATATTCTTCAGAAGAAGTGGATTTAAAGCGAATGAACTCAGTTGTAGCAGCTCCAGCATATGAACAAGAAGTTTTTAACTTGATTTCTATTTAGTCACCAAGACTTTATTTCGATCCAAATTGTGTTACAAAATGTTTCGTTGAACAGACTTTGTACAATTTAGTTGAGTGGAAATCCTCAGCTTGCATTCTCGGTATCATTTCTTTCTTTTTGTGACGTCTGTATAATTTCAACTGAAAATCCTTTCGTTCCCATGAATGTTATCAGTTTGTGATAAAGTACAAACTAAAAATTCGAATTTTTTATCAGAGCCCTTATCAGAAATAATTGCATGTGCTGACCAAACGTACTTACACTTATTTTCGTACATAACATCTTTTCGTATGCAAAGAAAATCTCCTATTTCGCATTCAGTCGATTCTGGTGTTTTAAATGATCCTCCAGAATAATATTCTTCGTTCCATTCAATAACGATGCCCTCTAGTCGCTTTGTTGACGGTCTTTTTCCACTTTCTCTAAGTTTTTTAAGATATTCAATTTTTAGATCAAGTTTAAACTTATGAACATCAACACGATCTGACATGAAAGCCATATCCGGAGAAACAATATGCATCAAACATATATGACGATTTTTTCCAACGCGCAATAGTCGAAGCCCTACGCCTGTCTTTTTTTTAACATCTTCAAGCGATATTTGTAACTTTAACCTTATGTTAGGCCCGATAACAAATTTTGTGTTCCGATTTTTAAATTCCTTAAAAGGATAGGAGTGTGGTTTGGTATATTTGTCTCTTTCAAATAGACCAAGGAACTTATCTGTCTCCTGACCCAATGTTGTCATAATTGCGTCAAACGTTTTATGCTTCATTGAAACATATTCTTGGTTGCATTAATCGCTTTCGACGCAGTTGATTGACTCCAGGATA
Source organism: Styela plicata (assembly GCA_963675895.2). Taxonomy (NCBI): domain Eukaryota; kingdom Metazoa; phylum Chordata; class Ascidiacea; order Stolidobranchia; family Styelidae; genus Styela; species Styela plicata. Next base: position 21,305,863 of record OZ023140.1, read on the forward strand.
ATAAATGATTCTCTCGAGCCATCCTCGCTTCTAACTGTTTGTGAGGCACCAAAGTTTTCGTGATACAATTGTCGAATATCTCCAACATTGGATTCATCTGTGTACCAAACTCTGAATGAGTGTTCATCCACCTCAGTAATTATAGCTGTTGACATTTTTGGAGTTTCAAATCGAATACACAACAATCCCAACAGCTGATCTGCGCCGTAGAGTATTTTACCTGGATTAGTTAAAGAATAAATCAGTATCTCTTGGTTTATTCGTCGATAAAAGTTGTTGAGTGGCGAACTGAAATTAATAGAATCTTCCTTTGTTACATCACAGATTTTTTTAACTTCACGTCGATAGAATGTGTTAGTCCCATCTACTAATGTTCTAGAATCTACTTCACGTTGGTATTTTTCATATCTTGTGTGACCAGCTGAACGGGGCCATAAAAAATTTTCCCCGGCAGCCTTAAATGCAACCATATCCACAACACCTAATGAAGAATTTGAAACAGATTTTAGCTTCAAGATAACTCTCCATCGGTAAAAGTATTTTTTTCGCATTTGTATGGGAGATTATTCTTTTTCCCCTTTTTTGGTGATAACGTGATGATCATCTCCTTAAGAACATGTCTTGCAAGTTCATCATATTGTTTTATAATTTTATCCACAAGTAAATGAACTTTCCATGTTGTCGGAAACTTGTGTTGATAAGTTGCTGCATTGTCCAAGAAAGTTGTTTGATAACTGGTTTGCACAAATTTTTCCCAAAGTAGTTTGTAAATATCTGGTTGCTTCTCTTCTATTTCTAAACCGAAATGGTCCGTAATAATTACTGGTGTTAATATTGGTAACAATTTAACGCGGTTTTCTGTATCCTGAGTTGTGTGAATGTAAAACGACAATGCCAGTTTTACCTCATTTTTTGCAAAACCATTTTTTTGCATTGTCCGTTTTTTATTGTAACATGGAATCGATTCAAATTCTGGAGCCACAACTATATGTATACCAATCTTGTTACATTTTGCATGACCTTCAAAACAACCTGAAATACTTATTGCATCATCAAATACTCTTGTTCTAGATGGATCAACTGTAAATGCTTTAACATGTTTTTTTTCTACTTTTGGGAACGGAAGTAAATTTTCTTTTTGATAAAATAGTTTCCGCCGGAAGAACTGCATGAATTCTCCCAGGGCGTTTATTGTTCCTGTCTATTTCGGAACTCTGAAATATAACCAAATCCTCTATTTGAACTCGATTACGATGCCAGTTGGTATGCATGTAGTAAGTTCCAGTATTTGCTGAATCAATTTGAATTTTTCAACAACTTTGTCATTTATGTTTTTTACAATTCCAATAAAATATTCGCCTCTTGGCTCTCCAATGCCATGATGATCGTACCAACATCCCCGAATCCCACATACTCCAAAATCTTGAACGTTAAAACATGTTTGTTTTTTTTGGCGGCCTCCATTCCTTGTGAAAAACTAATTTCTGTCATAGGATAGGAATAAGTAAACAGCAGTTTGTTGAAATAAATTAAGTTATCGATATTTGAAAATAAATTGAATATATCCCTGAGAGAATCGCACCCTATCGCATGTTTTTTCAGAAATATTTCGTATTAACTTTCAACAATTCGCAGTTCTCTTTGCGAACAGTTGCTGTGCAAACAATGGTTTTTTGACTTTCTTAATTGATCGGGTAATTTTCACTGCAGCTACAGATGTAAATATCGAAACTACTGTAGCACTCTGAACTACTCAATAGCAAATGATGCCACACACACTATGACGGCCAACGGTCTAAAGAAATATTTTCATTTTGTTTTGCTTATTTCTGATACCAACGTTAACTTCCGACGGAATCGATCACAAATAGATTTTAGCCACAACCAGAGGAACTCAACCCACAATCTCAAAAAAAAAGCTTTAAAAAATGTTTAGGATCAGACGACCATGGAAAATGTTAATGAAATATGTACATAAGATTCTAAATATATTTTATCCGTTTTGGTGATTATGGGTAACATATTCTAGTTGAGGCAAAATTTACAATCTAAATGAAGGTCTAATGTAATATTAGATATATTTAATGTTGTGAGTAATTCTACAAAAACAACGGATTTTTTTACTGTTTTGTTAATACTTATACTCTATAACTTTTCAGACATGATTATACATCGTATCGTTTCCACACAATCTGTATATTTCTCTGATGGTCAACGGTATTTTAAATGACTATACGTAGATAACAATGCTTTATAATCTTATCAGTACGACAAATAATTTTTTCGTAGGACTAGTGGTTAATCAGTCCTAGTAAAGTTAACTAGTTCAAATAGGCTAATTTTAAAACTAGGTAATTGGTTGAAAAAGGTAGGTACCTACTATAAAAAAACTGGGACCTAGTGTAATAAAATTAGATAAATCATGTTTTTATTATGAAAAAAACTTTCATAATAAACTATTTGAAGATTTTGCCCTTCAAATCAATTAAAAATGTCTTAAATGCAGCCAAACTACTACAAGTACCTATTTCATCTGTTTTTTTAATCTAGGTACTTGCTAATTTTAAAACTGAAACTACGCTACCAAGTAATACATTCAAAACTAGGTCGTATCTAATTAAAAAAAACCAGATAAACTGGATAATTGTCGTTTGGCTGTACTTAGGGAATTTTTATTAGGTTTGAAGTTAAAATATTCGGAAAATACATTTTGAAAGTTTTTTTATAAAAAGAAAATTTACCTGTTTTTCGGGTAACTATATATATAGTTTTTTGAACCAGGCGCCTAGTTAAATTAGGTCAATTTACCTAGTAAAGTAGGTGAATCAGATATCAAGTAAAAGGTGGTAAAAGGATTTTGAATATAAGTTCGGTTAATTAAGTATATTAGATAAACTCATTTATTTAATAAAAGTGCCAACACTAGTTCGTATTATCCCATCCGTGACAGAGTTTGTAATATTTTTTCCTAATTCTGATGTTTTGATACACGTGATTTAAAATATACATGGTGACGATGGCGAGTAATGACTTTCAATATGTATCTTCTCGATCTTTATCATAATTTACACTTGCAAAAAAATTTGTTTATATTTGCAAAAACAAACATAGGGTAACAATAGCGTATTTAGGAGGAGGATACAGTGTCATGCCTCTTTCGTCCACTGGAGGAAAATCACGAATGGCACGTTGAATGTTTTAAAACGTAGGGAAATTTCAGAATTTTACCTACATTTTCGACGCCAAATAGTCATTTCACTTGTTTAGTTAATTTTATTCCCTGTATTCTTCCCTCAATCTTTAACCAAAAATTTTGTGCTTCCGCCGTGAATTTTGGAATGTTTTGTGCTGTAAAATCATATTTTTAGTAACCTTTTTTGCCTGTGGCGCCCATTATGACGCCATCATTTTCTCACGATTCTATCACAATGACAAAATCTATAAAATAAATTTAACACTACAGATGATGCAGAATAGAAAGCAGTATTTTCTGTCAACGTTTTGTTACTGTAGCTTTAATGATAAAAAAAAAAAATAAGAAGGGCCAGAATTGTCGAGTCCAGAAGTCCAGATTGAGGATGCCGTATTTTTTTCGCTGGTTCAAATTAAAACTTGTTTTAATACAAAAGTGGTGTGTTATAAAAGTTTTTATGAAAGTGAAAAGCATTTTTTTCAAAAAAGGGAAAAAAAGAGTCGCTTTTATGTCAAAACAAATTTTTAACGTTTATAGCGACAAAAGGTTGAGATGGAGCAGATTCTAAATTTCATAGATGGGGTTGGTAATATTACTGTGATCTATCAAGTTGAACAAGCGTCGGTGTCAGTATTTGTAATATTGTGATATACATCAGGCGATGAATGAAGATTATGTATAATTAGTTTTCCGGCAGTCACAAACACCGCGACATCACCTGATTTAATCTTCCTGAAGGAATACAATGGGAAGTGCATCGTGATTATCTAATTCAGACCAATCGGCTACAAATGCACGGACACAATACATTTAATAGTGTTTATTTGTTACAAAACGTTGCTGAATGTCACCACCAAGTTTCGATTTTCTTAAAATAGCTGATAGCGATACATCGGTACATTCCTGCTCAATAGTGCCTCACACAAATCCTATGTGACAATTCAAATCGATTTGAAACACTCCGGGAAATCTGAATATACTTACGAAAATACTCGGAATGCCTCGATTGATATAAAAAATTTTAAAGCTTAACCTTCACTTCCCGTAAACCATAATAATATTAGAAAGATTCTTATTGTGTCAGTTTACCAATGCAAATTTGAGGGCAGTATAATCGCATTTAAATTTATGTTATTTCAAGCCTGCTCATTGCAGTGTTTATTATTGTATTTCTAATATTATAATAGTCGGTCTGTATAAGCAAATACTTCAAGTAAATTCTCTGCACAGCAATCGCTATTTCGATACTAAACTGAAAAATAAGGCGACAAGTAATAAAGAATGAGTAAACTCGCGTCACTCCTATACATCCACTGCATGCGATGATGGAATCGCAGGTATATTATTACGCAAAACCTTCCTCTCAAAAATTTCCTGACGCGCTCAAACGACGAGTGGATTCTTCTGATTGGCAGAGAACCATATATTACATTTTTATATGTAGAACAAGTTTAGCAGATAAAAAGTCTTTTGGTGATGTAATTTCGATACCAAAGTTGCATTTGCTTTCTTTGTCATTAGGCTTTATTCACCTGGATATGGGCCACTGATTATGTATCAGCGTAGAAAAAACAAAATTCAATGAGTATAATTTACAAGACGCAGCTGCGCCCATTGTATTATTATATCGAAATCACATCGCCTTAACGCATTTTTGTTTAAGACACTCTGCGTACATAAATGAAATATTTAATCTAACTCTAACCCATTCAGAGAAATCAATTTTTAAACAAATTCGCTGTGATTTTTGGGACGCTCACGAAACATCTAAACTAATTATGTTTGCAAATCTTAGGGCAGTAAAATCACCTTTAAATTAATGTTATTTCAAATCTGCTTATTGACGTGTTGTTAAATACTATTTCTACTATTATGATAGTCGGTCCGTTTAAGCCTATACCTCACGAAATTTTTTACTGCATAGCAAGCACTATTTCCCTATCATGCTGAAGAATAAGGCGACAAGTAATAGAATATGATGGAACTCCATCGCGCCACTTCTATACATACAATGTATGCGATGATGAAATTGCAATTATATCGTCACGCAAATCGTCCCTCCCAAAAATTACCAGACGCGCGCAAACGAAGAATGGATTTCAGAGAACCATATATTTCATTTATTTACAGCAGGGATCCACTGAAAAAGTGGCTATAAAAGAAAAACGTTGGGTTTACCCCAGGTTACCAGGTTTGTATAAACACTCGATTTACACGGTTTTTTCATGCCTGTTACTATGATGGTACCTTGTAAGAAATTTTGTTTTGTCACGGATGAGCCACAGATGGATCGCGCCAAACATGTTCGGACAATATTTTTGGGACTGATTAAGGCCATTGGATCTCGGTTGGGATTTTTAGAATTACATGACCCAACGATTTAGATAATCCGAATCGAGTAATTACATAATCCTGGGTTGAGATGTTGTACAAAGGTTCAAAAACAGGATTTAGCCGATGTTCCCAATGAACGCGACTAAGCCTTGTACCCTGCGATTCCAGAATGTTAACGAATCCTTTTCAAGGTGGCATGGTCTAGAGTTTTAAAACCATGCACACTGACAAAATATCGGGAAGTCTCATGAAAAAAAGTACTTTAAAGTATTGAGATTAATATGAAGTCTTTCCGAAACTAAAAAAAAAATTTAGAACAGTTGTCGAATAATGATATACTCAAACTAGATAGATGCATTTATTTTTATTTATTTTTCATTAGAGGATTGGCTCTGAACAAGGCCAGAAGCATTGCTGGAAAGAAAACTAACGAAGGGTAAGGCCACCAATATCCAAAAGAGCTTCAACAACATTCAAAACCAGCAATTTCAATTAAAATGACCTCCCCAATATAGATGAAATGTTATAATAAAAAAACGCAATGAGTGGAAACTCTGAAAACCATCTACCACCTCTTTGTTTCATTCTACTCGCCTCCTACTACATGTAAAAAATATGCTGGGGCAAGTTCAAAGTAAACACGCGCCTACGGGACGTTCTTTAGAAACATTATAATTATTCCATATTTGAATCTGCTCATATGAATAAACATACTAACGCTGCAGATTTTACATCATTAAGCGAACAATTGGTGGGAGTGTTAACCTTCTTATTGTTATAATGCTTGAAAACTATAGTCTTGCATGACCAGAAGTGTATCCAAGGTGAGGGTTTTTAAAACTGTATTCCATCTGCCAGAGTGACGAAATCTTGTTTTTTTGGGCGCTTGAATCCAGATAGAAAATGCAGCAGTGCAGACAAAAATGTAGCAATGTAGTTGATTTAATTGAGGTTTTCATTAAAACCAGACATTGAAAACAGTAATTTCGATATTCAAACCTAATATTGATTTGTAATGGAATATTGTGCCTTTTGTCAATGTTCTTTTTCTTTATCTATACTCATTTTCTTAAGACGTGAACAGCAAAGTACCGGTACATAAAAAAAATCATATAACTATAAAAAAAAAGGTGAATATCATGTAGATTCTGATGTTTTCAATAATCCTCCAGAATATTAGTCTTTGTTCCATTCGATAACGATGTCCTCTAGCTGTATTGTTGAGGGTCTTTGTCCTCTTCTCTAAGTTTATGTAGATTCTCAACTTTGGAAAAAGATTAAACTTATGGACATCAACACGATCATACATGAAAGTCATATCTAGAGAAAAAATATGCATCAAATGAATATCACATATTTTTTCCGATACACAAGAGCCGAAATCCCACGTCGTTCTTCATAATAACATCATCAGGCGATATTTGCATTTTCAACCTAATATCAGACTCAATCCTTTGTATCTTTGTGTCAGTCACTCTCAAATTGCTCAAATATATCTTGGATCAGATGCATTAACTGTAAATGCTACAACATGCTTCTGTTTCAATTGAACATTATGGGACAAAAGTAGATTTTTAATATGAGAACACTCATTGAAAGACTCATTAATATGAGACTCATCGGAATAACAACAACAATTTGTCCCAGATGTATATCACTCTCATTATATCAGTTCGAATTTGCTACCTTTCTTTGATTCGTCTTCAGATAACTTATAAAAACGCCATTTTTAGCTCGATTGCAATCGTCAATATTTGGACAAAAAAATAAGTTTCAAAAATCTTTCATAAATCTTTCAACGGTTGTGTTTTCCCCATTCGACTTTGTGATTCTGGTAAGTCTTTTACTATTGGTTTTCCACCTTCCTTTTGAAATCATGATGGAAAAAACAGTTGGACCTTTTGTTACATACTCCAAATATGCTTGATAGTCGAAGCAAAGTTGTCTCGATTCAGACGCGTATTATCCTGATGACATTTAATCCGTTTTCCGAGCTAATTTCTGTTCAAAGTATAGAAAAAAGTTCGAGAATTTTTTTTAAGCTTGCACCGGAAAATATTGGGTAACGAGTTATTTGCAAAAAGTTTCTTCACTTTTTGTATCAATTCTGTTGTTTAAATATACGTAGTTTAAAATAAATATGGTGATTTATCCAAATTGAGCTACATAGAAGATTAATAAGAGTGTTAAACTGTCAGTTGAGTAGCTTAAGTTGTTTTGGAACAATTGACTGAAAAAAGAATTGTTGCATCCAAACTTAGTTTCAAAAAGTCTGTCTCGGCAGTAACTGTAAGAAGCCGAGTAAATATCATCGACTTGATTTTCAATAAATTTTGTGTTTGAGTTCCATATATACATCTATCATGTAGAGCTGGGCAAGACCGAATCATTTGAAATTCGTATCAGATTTGGATAATTTTTTTTTATTCGGATCGAATCACTATACTTCTATTTAAGTAACAAATAACCTATTTTACTATTACAACGTGTCTCCATTATAAAATCAGGAATTTTATAGTTACGAAATACTATTATTGACATAAACATGTCTTTAAAATTGAAAATTGAAAATTTTTGTTCCTATGAACGATTCAAGATCGATTCGAATACTTTGTGCTTCGGATCGATTCGAATCACTGAATCAAATAGCCCAGCCCTAATGACATGACATATTTTTATATTTTGGCAAATTTTTATTGTTGATATATTTGGCAAAAGCGCTAACATTTTTAAAATAACATGGCAAACAAATTTGAAAATAAAAAATACCACAAAAATGAGTGATTAACAAGATTAGGGAGTCACAAGTAGGGCGAAGTCATTTAATTCGGTCATTCATAGTGATAATAGACGACTTTATAGGAAGGCTCGGAATATTTTTAAGAGAATTTTCAGAATTTCTAAAACAAGATACATGGAATCTAGCAAATCCAAAATTTCAAAACAAAAATTAGATTTCAAAGATTTTCGGAAAATAAAAAGTAATATAATGAACAGGGGGAAATCTAGTAACCCTCCTCTTTTGAATGACCCTGAAATTTTGTGTTCGTCTGGAGACAAAGCGGAGTTGTTTGCTAGGATGTTTACTAATGACTGAAGCCTTGGTTTGGTTTCTGGTACCTCACCACCTAGTCTTCCTAATCGAACTGACGTTACATTGGAGGACATGTCAGTAACTCCGCACTTGTTTCTAGAATGATTGCTAAACTGGATTCAAACATATCTACTGGAGTTGACTGCATTCCATCTGTGATTCTTAAGATTATTTCACCTGAATTGTCCGCTATTTTGGACAAACTGTTTAATAAATGTCTCAAAGAATGCACCTTTCTCAATACATAGAAATGTGCAACGATTGTGCCGGCATTCAAAAACTGGGGCGATCGAACTGATCCCAATAAATATCGTCCAATTAGTGTCTCACCAATTATCAGTAAAATTTTTGAATCAGCTATTATTAATAAAATTTATGGACATCTGTCGCTTTGTCTCTTCACTGAAAAGCAGTATGGTTTTCGTTGTTCTTGTTGACAGTGATAACCGAAAGAGTATTTCGTGCTCTTGATCGTCGTGGGGAGGTAAAGTCGGTTGCCCTAGACATTTCTAAAGCGTTCGACAGAGTTTGACACCAAGGTGTGTTGCAGAAAATTCAATCGTATGGGTTTTCTGGTCAAGATTTTTCAATTGACGAAACTTTTTTATCCAATCGCAAGATTAATGTTGTTTTGGACGGACAACTTTCAGGAAATTATTTCATTTCATCCGGTGTTCTTCAGGGGTCGAATCTTGGTCCAACTTTGTTGTTGATATATATTAATGACCTGCCTGATAATTTGATATGTAATTTGGTAATTTACGCTGTCGACACAACTCTATATTCTTGTCTCATTCTTGGCTCTGGTAAAATCTCCTGAGTGTGATTTGGCCACAGTATCGAATTGGAGTAACATTTTGCATGTAACTCTCAACTCTGAGAGAACCAAAGTTTTATAAAGTAATCATCACACTACTACGAATGCAACTCAAATTTGATTATCTGGCACTGCTCTGGAGGAATCCTCAAATATTCGTCTCGTTAGACTCACACTGTCTAAGAACACGAGTTGGAATGAATATGTCACTAGAATTTTTTTGCTAAACAAGCCTCAATGAAAGTCGGTTCTTTATATCGATCTCGCCATTACCTCACTCCCGAAATCATTCTCTATTAATTTGTACAAATCACTGATTCGAAGCTGCATGGAGTATTGCTGTCACATTTGGGGCAGTGCCGATGTCACTGTTCTTGGCATGCTCGACCGTATTCAACGGTGTGTGATCAGTATGATTCAGTATGATTGCCCTAAACTTTCTTCCGGTTTGCAGAGTTTGCGATACCGCCGCAACGTTGCCTGACTCTGCCTATTTTACGGATATTCTTTGGATTGTTTGGGTATGGGTGGCCATACCATTAGATAGTTATCTTTTCAGCGCTGCTTCTAAACTTGCTCAGAGTCAATTGACAGAGTTAACTATCATTGACTAGAAGTTTATCAGTCTAATACTTTTCTATCCCATTTCATCTTGCTCAAGTCATGTCTCCCACTCCTTATTTGACCAATCATTGCACAATATGATGGTGATGCATTGTGGGTGTGATCATTCATTCATCACCCATGATATATATATATATATATATATACTGCCATGCTGGTCTTTGAAGGTCATTCAGTATTTTATGTTGTGGTGGTCACATGCTGTTCTGTTGAAGTTGTGTCCTTTGTATCTTGGAACTTTTTTGGTTCTGCCTAATAAAATCTTTATACATATCAATAAACACTGGAGTGTTTCAAATCGATTCTAATTGTCACAAAAGGTTTTTGTGGGGCACTATTGAGCAAGAATGTACCGATGTATTGCTAGCAGCTATTTTAGGAATGTCGAAACATGGGGGTCAAATATTCTGAGTTTATACGAAACGTAATTAGTACAGATGTTTTGTGGGTGCCTCAAAAATGACGGCGAAGTTTTTAAGAATTGAATGGGGTAGATTATATATATCATTCATGTACGTAAAATACGTTGAACAAAAAGAAAATGAATTTAGGTGATGTAATTCAATATAATGATATAAAGGGTGCAGCTGCGTCTTGTAATTATACTCCGCAGTGCATTTTGTTTTTCTACAAGGATACACAATCAGTGGCCCATATCCAAGTAAATAAAGCCTAACGACAAAGAGAACAAATGCAACTTTGGTATCGCTTTGGTAGGCTTTATTCACCTGGATATGGGCCACTGATTATGTATCAGCGTAGAAAAAACAAAATTCAATGAGTATAATTTACAAGACGCAGCTGCGCCCATTGTATTATTATATCGAAATCACATCGCCTTAACGCATTTTTGTTTAAGACACTCTGCGTACATAAATGAAATATTTAATCTAACTCTAACCCATTCAGAGAAATCAATTTTTAAACAAATTCGCTGTGATTTTTGGGACGCTCACGAAACATCTAAACTAATTATGTTTGCAAATCTTAGGGCAGTAAAATCACCTTTAAATTAATGTTATTTCAAACCTGCTTATTGACGTGTTGTTAAATACTATTTCTACTATTATGATAGTCGGTCCGTTTAAGCATATACCTCACGAAATTTTTTACTGCATAGCAAGCACTATTTCCCTATCATGCTGAAGAATAAGGCGACAAGTAATAGAATATGATGGAACTCCATCGCGCCACTTCTATACATACAATGTATGCAATGATGAAATTGCAATTATATCGTCACGCAAATCGTCCCTCCCAAAAATTACCAGACGCGCGCAAACGAAGAATGGATTTCAGAGAACCATATATTTCATTTATTTACAGCAGGGATCCACTGAAAAAGTGGCTATAAAAGAAAAACGTTGGGTTTACCCCAGGTTACCAGGTTTGTATAAACACTCGATTTACACGGTTTTTTCATGCCTGTTACTATGATGGTACCTTGTAAGAAATTTTGTTTTGTCACGGATGAGCCACAGATGGATCGCGCCAAACATGTTGTTCGGACAATATTTTTGGGACTGATTAAGGCCATTGGATCTCGGTTGGGATTTTTAGAATTACATGACCCAACGATTTAGATAATCCGAATCGAGTAATTACATAATCCTGGGTTGAGATGTTGTACAAAGGTTCAAAAACAGGATTTAGCCGATGTTCCCAATGAACGCGACTAAGCCTTGTACCCTGCGATTCCAGAATGTTAACGAATCCTGTTCAAGGTGGCATGGTCTAGAGTTTTAAAACCATGCACACTGACAAAATATCGGGAAGTCTCATGAAAAAAAAGTACTTTAAAGTATTGAGATTAATATGAAGTCTTTCCGAAACTAAAAAAAAAAATTTAGAACAGTTGTCGAATAATGATATACTCAAACTAGATAGATGCATTTATTTTTATTTATTTTTCATTAGAGGATTGGCTCTGAACAAGGCCAGAAGCATTGCTGGAAAGAAAACTAACGAAGGGTAAGGCCACCAATATCCAAAAGAGCTTCAACAACATTCAAAACCAGCAATTTCAATTAAAATGACCTCCCCAATATAGATGAAATGTTATAATAAAACGCAATGAGTGGAAACTCTGAAAACCATCTACCACCTCTTTGTTTCATTCTACTCGCCTCCTACTACATGTAAAAAATATGCTGGGGCAAGTTCAAAGTAAACACGCGCCTACGGGACGTTCTTTAGAAACATTATAATTATTCCATATTTGAATCTGCTCATATGAATAAACATACTAACGCTGCAGATTTTACATCATTAAGCGAACAATTGGTGGGAGTGTTAACCTTCTTATTGTTATAATGCTTGAAAACTATAGTCTTGCATGACCAGAAGTGTATCCAAGGTGAGGGTTTTTAAAACTGTATTCCATCTGCCAGAGTGACGAAATCTTGTTTTTTTGGGCGCTTGAATCCAGATAGAAAATGCAGCAGTGCAGACAAAAATGTAGCAATGTAGTTGATTTAATTGAGGTTTTCATTAAAACCAGACATTGAAAACAGTAATTTCGATATTCAAACCTAATATTGATTTGTAATGGAATATTGTGCCTTTTGTCAATGTTCTTTTTCTTTATCTATACTCATTTTCTTAAGACGTGAACAGCAAAGTACCGGTACATAAAAAAAATCATATAACTATAAAAAAAAAAGGTGAATATCATGTAGATTCTGATGTTTTCAATAATCCTCCAGAATATTAGTCTTTGTTCCATTCGATAACGATGTCCTCTAGCTGTATTGTTGAGGGTCTTTGTCCTCTTCTCTAAGTTTATGTAGATTCTCAACTTTGGAAAAAGATTAAACTTATGGACATCAACACGATCTTACATGAAAGTCATATCTAGAGAAAAAATATGCATCAAATGAATATCACATATTTTTTTTTCCGATACACAAGAGCCGAAATCCCACGCCGTTCTTCATAATAACATCATCAGGCGATATTTGCATTTTCAACCTAATATCAGACTCTATCCTTTGTATCTTTGTGTCAGTCACTCTCAAATTGCTCAAATATATCTTGGATCAGATGCATTAACTGTAAATGCTACAACATGCTTCTGTTTCAATTGAACATTATGGGACAAAAGTAGATTTTTAATATGAGAACACTCATTGAAAGACTCATTAATATGAGACTCATCGGAATAACAACAACAATTTGTCCCAGATGTATATCACTCTCATTATATCAGTTCGAATTTGCTACCTTTCTTTGATTCTCCACTCCCGAAATCATTCTCTATTAATTTGTACAAATCACTGATTCGAAGCTGCATGGAGTATTGCTGTCACATTTGGGGCAGTGCCGATGTCACTGTTCTTGGCATGCTCGACCGTATTCAACGGTGTGTGATCAGTATGATTCAGTATGATTGCCCTAAACTTTCTTCCGGTTTGCAGAGTTTGCGATACCGCCGCAACGTTGCCTGACTCTGCCTATTTTACGGATATTCTTTGGATTGTTTGGGTATGGGTGGCCATACCATTAGATAGTTATCTTTTCAGCGCTGCTTCTAAACTTGCTCAGAGTCAATTGACAGAGTTAACTATCATTGACTAGAAGTTTATCAGTCTAATACTTTTCTATCCCATTTCATCTTGCTCAAGTCATGTCTCCCACTCCTTATTTGACCAATCATTGCACAATATGATGGTGATGCATTGTGGGTGTGATCATTCATTCATCACCCATGATATATATATATATATACTGCCATGCTGGTCTTTGAAGGTCATTCAGTATTTTATGTTGTGGTGGTCACATGCTGTTCTGTTGAAGTTGTGTCCTTTGTATCTTGGAACTTTTTTGGTTCTGCCTAATAAAATCTTTATACATATCAATAAACACTGGAGTGTTTCAAATCGATTCTAATTGTCACAAAAGGTTTTTGTGGGGCACTATTGAGCAAGAATGTACCGATGTATTGCCAGCAGCTATTTTAGGAATGTCGAAACATGGGGGTCAAATATTCTGAGTTTATACGAAACGTAATTAGTACAGATGTTTTGTGGGTGCCTCAAAAATGACGGCGAAGTTTTTAAGAATTGAATGGGGTAGATTATATATATCATTCATGTACGTAAAATACGTTGAACAAAAAGAAAATGAATTTAGGTGATGTAATTCAATATAATGATATAAAGGGTGCAGCTGCGTCTTGTAATTATACTCCGCAGTGCATTTTGTTTTTTCTACAAGGATACACAATCAGTGGCCCATATCCAAGTAAATAAAGCCTAACGACAAAGAGAACAAATGCAACTTTGGTATCGAAATTACATCACCAAAGCACTTTTTTCTCTGCTGAACTTGTTCTACATAAATAAATAAAATGTATGGTTCTCTGTCGCTCGGAAGAATCCAGGGAGGGAGTATTTGCGTAATGATATACCTGCATTCCCAACATCACATATAGTATATGTATAGGCGTGGCGCGAGTTGACTCATTCCTTATTACTTGTCGCCTTCACACATTGTCAGTGGTTCATATCCAGGACAATAAACCGCAACGACAAAACGACGAAGCTGTGGTATCGAAAATACATCACCGAAACAAATTCTTCACTCTGTTTTATTCTATTCGGCATAAAGGAATGAAATATTTGATTTTCTACCATTCAGAAGAATCAATTCGTCGTTAGCGCCAGGAGGTAATTTTTTGATATAGCGAGTTTACTTATCACTTATCGCCTTACTTAATTATGATATGAAAATGGCGCTTGATGCGCAGAGAAATTTTGTGAAGTGTATGATTATTATTATAACAGTAGAAATAGTATTCAATAACACCACAATGTGCAGGCTTCAAATAACATATTTTTGAACTGTTTTATACCGCCCCTAAATTTGCATTGTTAAACTGGCACAATCGAGGAGCTAATATTATAACATTTTACCGGAAGTGTTGGCTAAGCTTGAATAACGTTATTCCGAATCAAAGCATCCTAAAGTTGATTCGACAGTATTGGTTTAAATCGGTTAATTTTAATTGCCACATAGGTTATAATATGTAAAGCAATAGTGACTAACTAGCTATGTATTGATATCGATATGGGTTATTTTTAGCGTATTGGCAATGCTACCATGCTGGCAATGCCGATATCACCGATACTTTACTGAATGTACAAACTATACAAAAACCTAATAAATTTGACTGTTGAAATGTAAAAAGGGTATAAGAATTGTTGCCATAAAACTTTTTTTTTCAATCAAAAACGAAAAAATTCGACTTTTAAGCACTTCGTGCTAAATTCAATTACATAATTTATATTAACAGGCATATATCTGAATACCAACTTCGGGCATATTTATCAAATTATTTCAACCGGGTTGTGTCACTTCGACATATTTCCTTTTTACCTTTGAAATTACCATTGAGCAGTTGTGGAGCTTGTCGGTATCTGGTGAGTTTGTGAATAGGTATCAGTCTTGGTAGTAGGCGCCAGGTCGCAGATGTCTATTCTATATTTTTATGCAATATCATCCGATAATTACAGTCGAACAATGCAGTTTTGCCTTAATTTTTCAACAGCGACACTCACCAACTCATCTGGGTATAATATAAAAATGGGTTTATCACTTGCAACAAGCTTCTGTTAACATTTATTGCATAGTATCTGTGCATCTGTAGCAGTTGGATCTTCTACTTTATATAATAAATATCTAATAGTGAGTTAAACTTTATAGATTTACTTCACGATATTAATACTTTGATTTCGCCAACTAGTGATTTCGTTCGTTGACTCAATAAAGGAGTTGAGAATGCGCTTCGAGTTACATATTTCTAACCGTCCTGGGTACAAATATTATATGGGAGTATTGATGGACTTTCTAGGCGTCACCCGGTGTGGTTTATGCAAACCGATGGTTACAGCTTCCTCCATCAACCGTGTCTATGACAGAAAATTACGTGAACCGTCAAACAAAAAAAACTGTACCCGAGTTAGGACTAATATATGCACAAAAGGCTGTGGTTATGTGTTTGTGACTTATTCTTGGTTTTCCCCTACCATAGGATAAAAATCCCGTTCCATCATATTATCGAGTTCTATGTTCCAACAAGCTGGATCGCGCATTTGATCTTGATTAACGTCTGAAATTAACTGTTAAGGCGATTCCGGAATAAGTGAATGAAAATGTTTCGGCGCTGGGAAATGACTAGTTTGATATAAAAAGTTGAAGCACATTTTTATGAAAGTAAACACAACAATAATACTTTTACATTCAAGCGTGGTTAAAGATGATCGTTTGGTTTTTATTTGAATCAAAGGCGAACTACTACTATACATCATTACGCTAAGATAACTTCAAAATATTATGAGTTTGTACGAAACAAAATTGGTTCAGATGTTTCGCGGGCATCCTTAAAATCACGGCGATTTTTTTAGGAATTGATTTCTCTGAATGGGGTATAATATATATTTCATTTATGAACGTAGAATAGAGTAAACAAAAAATGCGTTTAGGTGATGTAATTTCGATAAAATAATATAATGGGCGCGTCATGTAAATAATACTCCTTGAATTTTGTTTTTTCTACACTGATGCATAATCAGTGGCCCATATCCAGGTGAATAGAGCCTAACGACAAAGGAAGCAAATGCAACTTTGGTATCGATATTTTACACCACCAAAACACCTTTTTCTCTGCTGATTTGTCCTTCCAAAGGAAAAGAAAGCAAACGCAACTATGGTATCGAAATTGCATCACCAAAACAATTTTAGTCCCTTCTGTACCCTTTCTAAATAAATAAATGAAATATATGGTTCTCTGCCATTCAGAAGCTTCCATTCTTCGTTTGCGCGCGTTTGGTAATTTTTGGGAGGGAGGATTTGCGTAACGATATAATTGCAATTTCATCATTGCATATAGTGTATGTATAGGATTGGCGCGACCGAGTTTACTGGTACTCTATTACTTGTCGCTTTAATTTTTCAGTGTGATAGGAAAATAGCGCTTGCTGTGCAGAGAAATTTCGTGGAGTATATGCTTATACAGACCGACTATCATAATAGTAGAAATAGTAGTTAACAACACGTCAATGAGCAGGTTTGAAATAACATTAATTTAAAGGTGATTGTACTGCCCTAAGATTTGCAAACATAATTAGTTCAGATGTTTCGTGAGCGTCCCTAAAATCACAGCGAATTTTTTAAGAATTTTCTCTGAATGGGTTAGAGTTATTTATGTACGAATATTTCATTTATGTACGCAGAATGTCTTAAACAAAAAGAAAAATGCGTTTAAGCGATGTGATTTCGATATAATAATATAATGGGCGCAGTTGCGTCATGTAAATTATACTCATTGAATTTTGTTTTTTCTACGCTGATACACAATCAGTGGCCCATATCCAGGTGAATTGAGCCTAACGAAAAACGAAGAGAATGCAACTTTGGTATCGAAATTACATCACCAAAACACCTTTTTATCTACTAAACTTGTTTTGCGTATATAAATGAAATATATGATTCTCTGCTTTAAGAAGAATCCACTCGTCGTTTGAGCGCGTCAGGAAATTTTTGAGAGGAAGGTTTTGCGTAATGATATACCTGCGATTCCATCATCGCATACAGTGGATTTATAGGAGTGACGCGAATTTAATCATTCTTTATTACCTGTCGCCTTATTTTTCAGTTTAGTATCGAAATAGCGATTGCTGTGTAGAGAATTTACGTGAAGTATATGCTTATACAGACCGACTAATATAATATTGGAAATAATACAATAATAAACACTGCAATGAGCAGGCTTGAAATAACATAAATTTAAATGTGATTATACTGCCCTCAGATTTGCATTGGTAATCTGACACAATAAGAATCGTTCTAATATTATTATGGTTCACGGGAAGTGAAGGTTAAGTTTTAAAATTTTTTATATCAATCGAGGCATCCCGAGTATTTGCATAAGTGTAATCAGATTCCCTGGATTGTTTCCAATCGATTTGAATTGTCACATAGGATTTGTGTGAAGCACTATTGAGCAGGAATGTATACGGATGTATTACTATTAGACATTTTAAGAATATCGAAACTTGATGGTGACATTCAGCAACCTTTTATATGATATATGTAATGATGGTATAATATCCGTGCATATGTATCAGGTTAGTGTGAATGCGAGACTGGCAACCCACATCTCATTCCTGTCCAGGGATTAAAACAGGTGACTTCGCAGTGTCTGTGACTGCCTGTTGTATACCTTAATATTACAATTACTGACACCGACGTTGGTTTTATGTGAGAGATTTAGCCATTTCTCAACTCCCTTAGGGAATTTTGGAATCGCCTCCCCTCATACTTTTTGTCACTAAGGCAAAATTTGTTTTACGTTTTTTGCCATTTTCCAAAAAACGTTTCTCAAATTTCTAAATATTCTTTCAATGCAACACTTCGGTATAAGAATGCAATTGTGAACTCCATCATTATTCTGGATTTCTGGACATCATTTCGAAAAAACGTTACACAGGGATCTTACCGATTCATCAACCTTGCCCTTTCTTATATTTTGTAGCGATAAACCTACGGTACCAAAGCATTGACGGAAAATGCTACATATTATTCCCCATCAATTGCAGTGTTAAGTCAAGTTTTCAAAATTTCTCCGATTCTGCTAGTGTGATGATACCTATACCCTATCCGAAATTTTTTGTTTGAACAACTTGCTAAGCAAAATTGTGGCTCATGTTTGACGGAATATTATTTCTGACAGGGTAAAATATTCTCCTAATAACTTTAGTATCATTTATATCTTTTATACTTTAAAAGTAATTTGTTTGTCGCCGGATTAGATGCAGTCAAAATCAAACGCATGCTCAGACTATGAAGCATTTGGGTTTTGTCGATATGATGCATACGATTGTTGGTATGACCATGATGCCGGAAATAAGTTTGAAAGTCAATATTTTGTTGCAACTGTAAAATGCTTAACAGAAGAGTGTAATGAAAAGAATAAGGTGTATAAAGTAAAAATTGAAAGATATATCGAGAGGTCTCCAGTGAAGGAATCATACTACTTACCAAACAAATGGCATTGCAAAGGGGCTAAAAAAGACGATTTTGTTATATTTCAGGGTTCTAAAAAAATGTCACCATCTAAGAAGAACATACAACTAGGACGAGTTGTTGCAGTTCTCTCAAAAAGTCAATTTTATCCAATTGATATGCTACTGTCGTCCCCAACAGTTAAAGTGGAAGAGAAACTTGTTAAAGCATTCACAGTTGATAAAAATGGAACGAGAGTATTTGATGACGCAATAAGTGTATCGAAATGTCTAAAAAAAAAGTAAAATGCAACAAAATGGGTATACACATAGTCGTGGCTCCAAAATTTGAGTCGATTCCATGTTATCAGGAAAGTCAAGCAAAGTCAAATGATATGAGTGGTTTTGCAGAAAATATGGTAAAAATGGCATTGTCATTCTACGTTCACACAACTGATCATGCAGAAGGAAAAGATGATATCAATCCAACATTGACGCCTGTGTCTATTACAGATCAATTTCGATTCGAAGAATTTGATGGTAAAAACTCGTTTCAAACATCAATTAAATCTTTTTTTGCAAAGATATACTGGAAAGCGTTTTTTTGCGTGACAGAGCATTTTATCAACACTGGTATCCATCATCATGGAAAGCTACATTGCTTGTTGATGCATTAATGACTCGATATAATGAATTCGCAAAGAAATTTATTCCACCAGATCATCTTGTCATCACTAAGACGAAAACAAGGTATCCTGAACATAACTACCAGGAAATTCTTTTTCCAACCGATTATTATTCTAAAGCAAAAAATTTTGTTTTGAATAATTCTGTCGAGGATGATGAGATGGTTGCATTTGTGGCCGCAGGAAAAAATTTTTTACATCCCCTCTCAGCTTTAAAAAATGACAATACAAAATATCGTCGTCACGTTAAAAATAGTTCGAACGTAAATCCTTCAGACGAAGATTCTATCGATATAACTTCACCATTAACCAAGTTCTATCAACGAATCAATCAAAAAATACTGATCCATGCTCTATTTAATCCCAATGATAAATTATACACCGAAAACCAACTGTTGGGAATGTTGTGTATTCGTTTTAAAAACCCCACATTGTCAACAGCTGTTATTTCTGGTTTGGACGAAAACTCATTTAAAGTTCAATACACTGATATTTACGATGTTGGAAAAATAAATCAATTGCTTTTTGATGACTTTGGTAGCATTGATAAGGATGGGAGTTTGGAAGATGGTTTGAAGAAAACTCTTATTTTAGATTCTATCAGCTGCGAAGAAAAGCTTTATTACAACAAAAAATATGTTTCAATGGAACGAAGAACATATGACAAAATCATTGCAAAATGGATTGGCGATGAAGAAACTGACACGGTACTGGAGCAATTTGAGAGTGACACCCACAAAGATACAAAGCGTGCTTATCCTTTCAAAAGAGATGGAAATAATACTAAAATGACCATTAAGTCTAATATTAGCTTGAAAATACAAATATCGCCTGATGATGTAATGAGGAAGAACGGCGTGGGACTTAGGCTTTTGTGTATCGGAAAAAATCGTCATTTATGTTTGATGCATATTGTTTCTCCAGATATGGCTTTCATGTCAGATCGTGTTGATGTTCATAAGTTTAATCTTGCTCCAAAAATTTGAATATCTCAGAAAATTAAGAGAAAGCGGAAAAAGACCGTTAACAATGCGACTAGAGGACATCGTTATCGAATGGAACGAAGAATATTATTCTGGAGGATCATTTCAAACACCAGAATCGACCAAATGCGAAATAGGAGATTTTCTTTGCATCCGAAAAGATGTTATGGAAAATGAGAACTTAATAAAATACGTTTGGTCAGCCCATGGTGTTATTTGTGAGTGTTCTGATAAAAAATTTAAATTTTCAGTTTGTACTTTATCACAAACTGATAACATTCATGGAAAGAAAGGATTTTCAGTTGAAATTATACCGACGTCACAAAAAGAAAGAAATGATACCGAGGATGCAAGCTGAGGATTTCCACTCAACTACATTGTACAAAGAGATATTTAACGAAACATTTTTTAACAAATAGGCTCAAAATAAGTCCTTGAGGACTAAATAGATATCAAGTCAAAAACTTCTTGTTCACATACTGAAGCTGCTACAACTGAGTTCATTCTCTTTAAATCCACTTCCCCTCAAGAATATCATGTACCTTCGAATGGACAATAATCTTTTGGAAAAACTGTGGCGTTAAAATCCTGGAATAAACTCTTATTTGTTACAGGGATAATTATCAAAATTATATGAATTTGTTCTGAGTGCCTAACAAGTATATCAGGTGAAGATACGCATACTTGGCAAAAGATGTTTTGTTATAATTATTATTTCCGCGGACACAAATAGAATTATCTGTACTTTCATAAACGTGCTGATATCTGAACTACAGCGACAGTAATAGCACACATATCACTCTCCAACGACTTTGAAGGAAAATAATTGATTGGTATTGCGATTGAATTACTCCATATAAAAAAATTGAGAAAATCGTTAATTGAAATCGAAATAAAAAAAATTTCATTTATTACTACATTCAGAAAAACGATAAAAAATTCTGACTGATCCATATCATTTCAACAGGTTTTTTTGTTGTACAAGTCGCAATTTGCCAAAAATTTGTCGAAAAATATTTTTGAATCACCGTTTCGTTATGTCTGGGTCACTGATAGATTGCGCCGCCGAGGTGCGGTTTATCTGTGACTCAAACTTAACAAAATAAATTTTCCGAAATCGAGAAAAAAATCTGGTAAACTTTTAATTTACTTGAGAGTTATATTATTATATGACGTATTTTAATAAACTACAGATAAATCAGAAATAGACTTTTAGTTGCTTTTTAATATCTCTTGTTATACGTTTGTTGAACAAATATAATCGCATTTAATAATTATCATATTTTGTAGAAAAAAAACGTTTGAACTAAAGCTTGAAAAACCGTTATCCCGGTTCCTGTAATTTCCGTGATTTGGTGATTTTTCCCGATTTAACGCCAGCCCAACTTTAAGACAAAATTCCCAAAATCTGTCACTTTTCATTTATCTTGTCATATAAAAAATTATTGAAAAGTGGTAAATAGGGGAAAGTATTTTTGTTTCTTTTTGTGATGAAACTACAATGATTTCGAGCGATATCACATTGGAGTTCTATAGTTTCAACCTATTTCTTTAGTTTCAATCTATATATACATTGGTTTCAACCTATATATACCTTAGTTTCAACCTATATCTTTGCCGTAGACAAACCTGCCATGTAATACTAATTTTAATAATGATATCAGAAGATTAATTTCATGAAGATTATAGACTTGAACTGATTGCTGTTTATGAATTAAAAAAATAACAATTTGAACTGTAATAAAATCAAAATATGTAACTTTGATTATGAATTTAATATCACTGAATATACATTTAGAAAGTGCGATGGCTGGTGGTTATCATATTGACATGGCAAGTTGAAAATCTCGGGTTGGAGTCCGGCCCGTTGAAAAATCCTTCTCCACCATTCAAGGTAGGGTGTAATAACAAAGGTTTTTTGAACAACGACCAATATATCTAAATAGAGAAATTACAAAATTATTTGGATCTGTTGCTTCTACCATTATAATTTTTCATATTATCAGAAATAAGAAGTCCGTATTCACGATATACACAAACTAATTAGATTTCATGTATGTTTTTTTCATAGAAATTGACTTTAAGCAAGGGCAGAAAAAGCGCTTACAAATGTGGCATGTAATGGTCACTCATATGACAAACCGTTACAACAACATGTATAATCAACAATTGCAATAGAAGTGCAGAACCTCTTTAACAGAGCTGAACCGCTATAATAAAGCGGTTGCCACTTTTTTGTTTCGTCTAGTTACCTATTAGGACATGTGAAAAAGTCCGAAGTCC
The DNA here is from genome assembly GCA_963675895.2 of Styela plicata. Taxonomy (NCBI): domain Eukaryota; kingdom Metazoa; phylum Chordata; class Ascidiacea; order Stolidobranchia; family Styelidae; genus Styela; species Styela plicata. Next base: position 21,328,879 of record OZ023140.1, read on the forward strand.
TAAGTAAGCTCTGCAAATTGTAATGAATCAATATTTGAATCTGATCACGTGAATAAACATACTATATCTGAAGGTTAAATCACACGAAACAAACAATAATTAGGAAACGAATACTGATATATTTTGTTTGTAAGAACTATAGATGAATTGCACCCCGGTGGAGTGAGTGAGTGAGCGCTGGTGGAGTGGAGATTGGAGGGGGTCTATCAATGGTCTATATGTCAGGCGGAAATCTTTGTATCTGGGCAGCATAACGAGGAAAGACAGCACGTCGATTGTATAAATAATGCAAAATAATTCAAAAACTACAATCAAACGAAACCTTGGTATCGATAATGATTCGGCAAAACAAAAATACAGTTGTTACACAATGTTTCTTTGATTATGTGTGGATAATTTACATGAATGATGCTCTTATATCCAGAAGAATCTTTCTCTGCTTTAGCGTTCGACAGAACATTTGTTTGGAAAGTATGTGTATGATAACAAACACTGTAACAAAAGTAAAGTAAATTTACTGGTCATTTGCATTAGTTGCTTATTTCCATAGTTAAAAAAACCTCATCATGACGAGATGCCGATTGTGGGCTGTTGATAGACTGCACCTTCGCGGCACATTTGGCCAAAAAAGTCAATTTTGAATTTTTTTCAATACTGCCAAGTAAAATTACTGTCAAAGACCAATGATTTTGTTACAGTGTACTGAAATAGATATAATGCACCTGAGTTGTAGTGATGAACTTGAGATTAAGGCAGGGCAGTTTAAATCAGTCGTTCGTATCGATTCGAAGCATAAGTTATTCGAATCAATTGTTAATTGTTCTTAGGAAGAAATGGAATTCTCATTTTTTTGCAATTTATTTTATGTTTTTGTTGTGAAAATGCAAGTTCGCGTTGTGGACACGGAGCGTGAATTGAAAAAATACATAGGTTCCAAGTCTATATTATAATATTAGTAATTCGTAGCTATAAATTTCTTGATTTTAGTAATGAAGACCATTGTTAATTGTGATGACGGAATATTTGTTGATTGTGTGGAATATGTGTTTTGATCTGATTCGAAAAATTTATCCGAATCAAGTTTGAATTGTTAATGATTCGATTTTCCCCCAATTAAATGTGATAGACTTAACACAGCAGCGTTTCATGAAATTCGTATTCAGAATCGAAAAACAGGAAAAAGGTTAAGAAAAATAATACCTGATGATCTTGAAGAAAAATGTCATCATGAAGTCTCTGTGGCAGTGCTTCAAACATCTTCTTGTCGTCCACCATTTCCGTCTTACTGTGAGTCTGTTCGCAAAGAAAACTCTGAAAAAGTGTTAGTTCATAAAATATTCACCTCAGTAGTATCCATTATAATTTAAATGTTATAATCAATAATTAAAAATAATTATTTAATCTTGGAAGTAAAATATTATAAGAAACACGATATGGAATTTATGAATCGTTATTTAAATACTGTTCTTTAGTTCTACCCCATTATATTTTAAATTTAAACTGTTTTTCTCAAATAACAAAAGTGAAATCACTGTAACATCTTCTATTGGTAACAATAAATGGCAGAATCACGATTAAGTAGTTTCGGAAAATTTAGTCTCGATAATAAAATTTGTCACATTTACATTGCCTTAATCATTTTGGCACAAATACCATTAAACATCACGGAAGGCGATCCAAGACTTTTCGTACTTTTACTTTTCTTTTACTTTTTATTTTATATATTTTTGTTTTTTTTGCACCTGTTGTATTTCTATATTTAAAATTTATTGTAGAACTTATACAGTCTCCCTTTTCAGTCTTCTCGCTTTCTTTTTATCTTTAATTATAGTGCGCGTGAATGTGAGTTATGTGCTCCATGAAGTTTTTTTTTTCGAAAATTGTAGGCGTTTGTGACATATGACCGTATTTAGTAATATTCGTATAATTTTTAAATTGAAGCAAGCAAACGCATCTTTCTATCTATGAATTTATGCTTAAAACGTAATTTTCTCGCACCTTTAAAACTTTACTTTATATTTTTATTCGTATCGCCTTTCGTGGCCCCAGATTTGTCAAAATAAACTATGTCTATACGTCCAATTCAGTACAGAAGTTTGTAGTCTGATGTCTCGCAGATATTACGCGATCTACGATATCATCAATATGATTTAAAAAATTATTATGGTGAAAAAATTCAATACTTCATTCTACGTTTCACTTTCATTCGAACGTTTTTTCATTCCCATCGGAGAGAATGTATCTACCTTTTTTCTTGAACCCAATACACAGAAAAATAAGTTTCAACAAAAAATCTGGAAAACTTTTCATTTACGTGAGAGTTATAGATTCATATGACGTATTTTAATAAACTATAGATAATTTAGAAAATTTAGTTGCTTTTTAATATCTCTTGTTATAAGTTTTCTGAAAAAATATAATGGCATTTAATAATTAAAATATTTTATAGAAATTACGTTTGAACTAAAGCTTGAAAACCTCAAACATGAGCCATGGATGGACCCCGCCTAACCGGCGCAATCCATCAGTGGCCCACGCTTAACAAAGCATGTTTGGTCAACTTTTTCAGACTGGTTAAGGCCTTTGGATCATTGTTGAAATTTTCATGGAGACATGAGCCAGCAGTATAAAGATTATTAAGAAATACCGCATTCTGAAACTTCCATGCATGAAAGCATGCAATGTAATGTCAATCAAACGCGTGGACAGGTCGAAAATTATGATTGGAGAAACGAAAGCAGAAAGGTTCTTCAAAAAACGACCATTTTCCTATTATCAAAAATAAGAAGTTCGTATGAACGATATACACAACCTAATTAGATTTCATGTATCTGTTTTCAAAGAAATTAACTTTAAGCAAGGACAGAAAAAGCGCCTAAAAATGTGACATGTAATGGTCACTCATATGACAAACAACATGTATACCCAACAATTAAAAAAGAAGTTCAAAACCTCTCTAACAGAGCTGAATCGCTATAGTAAAACGCAATGATGAAATCTGCCACTTCTTTGTTTCGTTTAGTTGAAAAAGTCCGAAGTCCGAAGTAAGTTCTGCAAATTGTAATGAATCAATATTTGATTCTGATCACGTGAATAAACATACGATATCTGAAGGTTGAACCACATGAAAGAAACAATAATTAGGAAACGAATTCTGATATATTTTGTTTGTAGGAACTATAGATGAATTGCTCCCCGGTGGAGTGTTCTTTCAACGGCCCATATGCCAGGCGAAAATCCTTTTATCTGGGCAAGAACTGACTCCACAGTTGATGTTTTCATATTGGATTAATTTTAATAATTTTGTCATATCCATTTGCACAATTTACGATAACTCTGTGTAAAACGGAAAAGGTTTTTCTTCACAATTCTTCCTTTCAACTTGTTTAATAAGTTTTATTGCAAATTTAAGCCACTGTACTAATTATGTTCAAGTAATTACAATAAATATTTTCGGAATCCATACTTCAACCGAATCAACTATAACTTCAAATAAGCTGTCAGTATCTGCCCTGGGCGATGGTATGTTCATCTACAACCCATTTGAATTTTTAGTATTTAATAAATGTATTTTTATACCTTATTTATAATACATAATGAAAATATTATTGTCTTTCTATTTATCTACCTATATTGTCGGATGGCAGCGTCACAATTACACCAAGTTGGAAGAATGGGTACTTTTATTCTTCATTTATGAATGAAATATACGAATGGTGCATTCTGTAAAGTTCGTTGGACAGTTAGCTTCCGCACTAGAGCGGTTTAAATGAAGTACATCTTTATTAATTAGGGTGTTAGGGTTCAAGGTAGGTAAATACACCAGGCGATAGATACCGATTTGAAGTGATTACAGCTGTTCTTAATTTATTTGGTGAAGCATGGACGACGTGATCCATCTGTGACACATACATCACGGAACTTGTTTTAAATTATTATTTCATATTAGGAATTAAAATGTAGATTATAGAGAAGGTTTCTGCACCAGTTCAAAATCATTTGAATGAGGGAATCATTTTGCAAGGCACATAAAATAGCTTTTACCAATATCTTAGTATATCTAACTTTAGTGTCACATATTGAATTATTTTTCTTGACTTATAGACTTTACAACAAAAATCGTCTATTCGCGGCGTTTTTCTCTTTATATTGCATTTATCTTTTTGTCGCATTTTTGAACAAGTCTAATATTGGTCATAAAAAAAACGTTACAGAAATAAAATTGGTGTGTGAAGCAAGACTCAAAATTTGTCTATGAAATAGTCATTACATCTCATATATAATTTCATCCACTCTGTCTACATTATTATCAGCTATTTCGTCATACATTATGCCTGCAGAAGCGAGGTCACCATTGGCAGTAATATTTAAATCCGTGTCATATAGTACATTGTCTACGGCTTCAGCACTGCTAATGTCTGAAACTGTATCACCATATAAAACATTCTTCACCATCAAGCTATATTCATTATCTGATTGTGGTATTTTGTGACTGACTGCACGCCGTACCATTTCAGTTTGGTGTGGGCACTTATCAATGTTCAAAGATGTTTCCCCAAATGAGACGTTCTTCACCATCAAACTATTTTCAACGGAAGTATGTATTCGTTTTTGAGTAACTGCCCGGGGGGCCATTTTAGACTGTTTCGGATGATTAGCGATGTCTCCTTCAATGGGGTTTGATTGGCTGTATTGTGGAATCGCCTTCATTGTTGTGTACAGCCCAGAATCTTTTTGATCTGCTGTAAAACTGCTATGATTTGATTGATCAGTTGTTGAGGGAGAGGAAGATTCTATTGTTTTGATCGGGTCCTTGTTTTCGTTCACTGACTGTGATTGGCCATTGTTGACTTTTATTGTGTTGTTTTTTGACTTGATCAATTTCTTTCTTTTTCTGTTGAAAAGATTACATACTTTTTAGATATGTAAAAATGTAAATTGTAAAAAGGCAGTCTAAGGTTGAACAATTCTATTCGGTGGTACGAATCGATTCTAAGCACAGATAATTCGAATCAATCATGGATTGGTCATAGGAACAAAACCCTGATGATTGAAGTGAAATTTTTCATGTTTAACGACAGAAGGCGATAGATTTTGGTAAATTTTCGCTCTTGAACATGGAGTGTAATTTAAAATACCTGCCTACAATTCTGTTTATGATCTTTGGTAGTTCCTTGTCTGAGTTCATTTTTGCGACACCCGATTTTCACCGGTTAAAGGATAGATCCCTCGTAAATTTGGCCATACGAGACTTTGAGGGTCGTTACAAACTGACAACATGTCATCTCGCGCTTGCGACTGCAAGTCTCCTAACTCTCCATTACGAGTATATTCGGGCAAAACCACGAAGGGTTGTAAGTATGAATCATTGAGAAATCGCGTTGCTAAAGCGTGGGCCATCGGTCACTCATGCTTTAAAATTATATCTTTGACTGGATCACACGTTAGAGCAACGCTTAGATCCACTGTCACAAAAATGCAACAAAATCACAAATTGACTTTTTTGGGCCAAATATGGAGCGTTGATGGAACGCACCATGAAGTGCGGGCCATCAACGCCCCATATTCGGTATAAATCTCATCAGCATGGCGTTTTTTTCAACTTTGGGAATATGCAACTACTGCAAATGACCAGTAAATTTACTCTACTTTTTTTTTACAGTGTGGTGATGGTGTAGGATATAAAAATGTATTGATATTCATTCCGGGAGATGCAAAAAGCATCATCGAACAGAGTCGAATATCAGTTTCTTATACGACAAAAAACGATACATAAAATGAATACCATGAAATGACTTTCTAAGTAGAAAAATTCAAAATCGAACTGAATCATTACGGCAGAGTATATACCGTAAAAAAAATGTATACAGTGAGTGGTGTCTATTCTGGGCTAATCTATAAATTCCGGCGTGGTTCTTAACAAACGATAATCAACTTCCATAAGTTATTTCCTCTTAGTAGGTTATAAATATATCATATACCGAGGAAAACATGAGTTGATGAAACATGATGCAGCAAAAATATCTCATCTATATTTAACAAACACAAACCTTTTCCGGATGCAACATAGTAAAACAAGAATTGATGTTAAAAATATAATTCCACTTCCGCATGACGTAATAATAAGCTGGAATAATTTATCTTCTAATATCGATGCCTGAGATGATGTCTCTGTCGTCTTCAATAAGTTTGTTGTCATTGCATTATTTCACTTATCATGACAATGAATATTTTATATTTTATTCGGTGATTCGAATCAATTCGAAGCACAAATTATACGAATCAACCGTAAATTAATCATACAGCAACAGCGACCTGAATATATAAAATGGAATTTACTTATTTAATTTGATGATTTGTTATATATTTATATTAGATCTGATTCCGATTTAAATGGTTCGGTTTTCCCAGCCCACCCTACATGTCCCTCCTCCTTGTACAAAAATGCAACAAAATCAATGGTCTTTGACAGTCATTTTACTTTGCGGCATTGAAAATCCAAATGACTTTTTTGGTCAAAGATGAGTTGTTGATGGAACGCACCGCGAAGGTGCGGTCCATCAACATCTCATATTTGGCATAAATCTCATGAACATGTCGGTGTTTTTAACTTTGGAAATATGTATTTAACGCAAATGACCAGTAAATTTACTGTACCTTTGTTACAGTGTATTCTTACAATCCTAAATCAGTGTGTGGGTAAAATCACAAGGACACACGAATAAAATCTTTCCACAGAAATGGAATGTCGATTTATTGTAAGCTTCTATTAGATCCTACTCTAACTACTTCAGACTAGATAAAGTGCTGTGTAACCTTATCCGAAGAAGTTTGACTTTGTTCTAACAAAGCTTACAATAAACATGATATTATGTAAAAATAAATACCCGCAATCTACATTTACTTATTAAAATTATTGTTTTTATTGTGATGTTCAGTCAGAGAAATATTGTGAGTTTATTGTCAAGCATGGAACATTGATAGATAGCGCTCTGCGTATATATATCTGCATGCAAATCATGCTTCAAAAAATAAAAGTTAAGATTCGCAAGCAATAGCGGAGGCGGGGTGTAGGGATCCCTGTGCGGATTTTTCAGAGTATTAGCAAACCCAACTATCCCAAATTTATATTAAAAAATCGCTACTTAACCCTAAAAGGCGCTATTTTTACTTGAATGATACACAAGAATGATATTTAAGCAAAAATTTTTACTTTTATCGCCTAATTAAAGATACACAGCTTTATATAAAGTTCCGAAATTGTATTCAAGTCAAATAACTTTGATTGCTTTGCTGGCTGTGGCAGTGAAGTATACACTCTGGTCAATTTTATATTAAGAAGATGCGGGTTTAAGCAATGCGGAAGTGATTTTTCACGATTTACAATTATTTATTATTTCGCAAACAACCTTTGAATACACTTGTCGTACATACCAAGCTAAAGTTTTTGCCAGGCATGTGCCACAGATGGACTGTGTTTCATTAACGCGATCCATCAATGACCCATGCTCAACCTAAGATGCTTTGGCAATTAAGTTTCCGAGGAGTATAACCTGATATCTCTTTACATCTTACACATACACTGTAACAAAAGTACAGTAAATTTACTGGTTATTTATAGTAATCCCATATTTCCAGTTAGGTTGAAAAACGCCATGTTGATGAAATTTATACCAATTATGGGCTGTTGATGGACCGCACCTTCGCGTTGCGTTACATCAACAACCCAATTTGGCCAAAAAAGTCAATTTTAAATTTTTATCGATACCGCCAAGTAAAATTACTTTAAAAAGAACAGTGATTTCGTTGCATTTTTGTTACAGTGTGTGCAAATCATTCAATTACTAACTCGACACAAATCTTTGTTCTGCATTCAACCATTCTATTCAGTATAAAATGCACTTTGATAATCTACTTTATAGCATCTAAGTTATATATTGTGGTATTTAATATTTTTATCCCACATATTATTTTGCCCACGCGGAATATTTAAGTATCAACACAATAGAACTTCCGCCATATGTCAAGGATGGCCTAGGCACATCGCAAGTGTAATTATATTAATTCATTTGTTTAAGCAATGCCGTCTACTGCTATTCATCAGTGGCCCTCAACTGTCAGCGAACAGCATTCATATATATATAATATATTTTAATTGTAGTAATGTCATGGTTATATATGTGCGTGTATAAGCTTAATTCGCATTCAGAATTTTTCTGAATGTTTTTTGCTTCACACTTACAGGCTTTGAACCAATCTAGTTATAGGTATAATTACTCCTGGTACTATATCCTTGCATTAACTGCATCCCAATCACGAATTCTGATGGACCGCGTCTTTTGAATAGATCCAGGAGTGACCCACACTTAACAAAAGATGTTTTGACAACCTATTTTCGATTAGTAATACGTATCCGCCGATACGAAAGCATAGAGAAAGGATAATTAATTAGTCCACCTCCCCCACTATACTTTTGCCAAACATGTGGTTTGGATCACATTTACACTGCGTGCTGTGTTTTCCAGCCATCAATTGGAACGGATCATTTTGACGGAAGCTTTCTATCCCCGATCACTTATAGGCGAACAGGAATAGTGTTTGTAGAAAGATGTGATTTGGTAGGCTGGGGTGGTGGACGTGGATTACCGAGCTAGACTGGTCAAACTCGAATATGAAATCTTCCAAATGAATTTTTTTATTAATAAGTAAAATTACTGACAAAGAGCAGTGATTTTGTCGCATTTTTTGATACACTGTAGTTCAATCTGATTTGCATTTTGGGCGTTTTTCCAATCAATTTAAAATAGGTCAACTCAATAACTCAGTCGGTTAAGCGCGTATGGAGGCAGGTGCATCACTGAGTGTGCCCTTCAGTAAGTCACTTCACAGTTAGCTGTATTACAGATTAAATACACAGAAACTAGAAAAGTCTGTTCCTAACGGTCCATCAATAAGTCCATCAACTCCCGCTACCCCGCTTGACTAGGAAGATTGGCTCGCCATTCAGCATCCCATGAAAAGAACTTTATATGGAACCGAACCGCTATAGTGAAGTGCATAAACTTGCATAATGTTCTGGGCTGTGGTAAAATCTAGACATTACCACCAATCATTCGATCAAAAACCCATGAGGAAAAGGGTTCCTAATTGGTTATGCGGTAGACACACGAAAATATTTCAGTCTTCAATGAAACTTTAGTGGTTGTGGAAAAATGTTTTTTTCAGTACTCGGAAAAATATCCAACTCGAATTCTGCTGAGCCTGGGCACTGAAGGTTTATCTGTGGCCCACGTGACAAAAAGAATTCTGATAGCTATGCGCCCCAAAACGTATTTCTCACCTTAAAACATATTTCTCGAGAATATGTAACCAAATACAATTTTTTGAATTAATGTGCATCTGTCTATTTATTATATGTTCTGTATTTTATGCTCCAGCTACCCGTGAGGTACCCTACACAGAAGGGCACACTTGGTAGCGTGACGGTTAAGCATAGAACCATCGGCAAGTCGGACAATACGGCCTCGCTTAACATATTGAGCCACCCATCCGGTCTAAGTACGGACGGCATTTTCACGCTATATTTCTTTGCTTAAGAGCGTCAGCCAGCGATTGTCATTCCTACGGTTTATGTTCAAAATATAGTACTAGTTAATTCTCAACGTCGATTTATCAATGAACACAGACGAACAGATGCGAAACGAATGAGAACAGTCCTCGCTTTTCGCTTATTCGTAGCGTGTAATTTTTGTTTTGTTTTCAACCATTATAAAGTAACAAACATTCAAAATATTATAGAAAAATCAATAGGTCAACTTGCATTGATTTGCTCTTCTGTTTTTTATCACTTTATAGATAGTTGTAGCAGCAGTTATCGACTTTATATCGCACATGGAATATGTCTTGAAGTCACGTTCGATATGTGCCCCATGCTCGAGGAGACTCACATACGGGCTTTAAATTTTCCAGTGGATTTGAAACGGTAATTATGGAAATGAATTTATTGTCGTGGGAATCTCTGTGAATTGGTAGAACTGGCAGGTGTCACGTGCGTGTGAAATAACGAATGGGAAGATTTTATTAGATATAATAGGAGGTCAATTCTTGACCTTCCCAAATGCGTATTTGTTTTTATTTTCGATGTTATGCCATGATCAGCGCAGTTGTAGACTTCTTGATTTAGCAGAGTCCCTGTAACAACATTTAACCATTTATGTTTTGTTAAGTATGGGTCACCGTTGAACCGCGCATATGAGGGGTTTTCATAAAGACATTGGTCATTTCATTCAAGGAAATAGATATTATCATGTTATCTTGTTGTCAAAAAATATAATCTGGAACAAAAGGCACACATAAATTTTTTTTTTTTAAAATCTTGAAAAGGCAATATTCATCAGTGATTTACCGATATTTTGTGTACTAAGAATATATACATATGAATCGCTAATCAGAATTGTCGATACTTGCAGCTACTCGGTCATATAAAATTGAAGTGCAGAATTGTGGAACGCCTACTACCACAAAATGTGAGAGAGCATCGTCACCTCTCTCATCGGCTGACATTGGGTATAAGAACCAACCAAACCACGCGAACAACTTTCATAACAACAGCATTTGAGATAAAAAAAATATTTTTTTTTTAAATTAACGTCAAATTACAAAGCAATTAAGAACATAAAAAGCGCATGATTTTTGTCAATTAATGATTTCTCGCGTGCACCGAATAATCGAGTTCTTTGATTCAGATTATCAAAATTTCAAACTGCATGAAATCTGTTAATGACTGGTCAATTCTAGTTCAATATTGCGTGATTTCACGCACGTTACGTCAAACTGACGCACTGCGCGCAGGTGAGGCATGTTACAGTGCCATCTGCCACATTGGTGAAAGCTCGGAATTCTGTTTCATATTGGCTTTCGGGCACCTGGCATATTAAAAAATATCGATTAGCATTAATGTTATGAAATATGGCAACTGTATCTATTTATAAAAATTACATATCAAATTTTTTCCTATTTCCATATCCAACCACTGACTGCCACAGAATTAAAATAAAAAAAATTCACATATCTCCAGGTTAAAACAAGGTCAAAATTACGATATCCAAAAAGATAGCGGATTTAATGCATCTCTAATTAGATGACTAAAACAAACCAAAGGAGTGGTAGATCTTTCAAGTATCGCCCAGGACAGATATCAACTACTCCACTTCGCCATGACGGTTGATTTCTATTCAAAATGTTTTCCGCACACAGTTTAATTCTTTTTTAAGACGAAGTTGCCCCTTTCCATTTTGAGATTGGACTGTAATTCCTACACATCATGCATACACGAGTAAATATGGAAGTGTAGTCTTGGTGTAAGTGTAAAGCAGGGATAGGCAAACTACGGCCCGCGGTCCAGGTCCGGCCCACCAGGCGCTTCATTCCGGCCCGCGAACAGTTTCAAGCAAATACACGCAATCCGGCCCGCGACGAGAAATAAGTTGTTTTCGCATGCTAAAATCATAGTTCAACAAAACCATGGATACTACCTCGTGCTGCAAATTATTTGCTTCGTTGCACACGTTTCGTTTTTGTGACGTAATAATTTCAACTGGTTGAGTATTTCGAACGAATGTGCGCGAAGGCTAATGCGAAGCCTTCTGCGTAGTAAGTAACGTAAGTTAACGTAAGTAACGAGTACATGCGAAGGCACAAACACGGATTCACGGTACTGGCAACACCTTTTGATGTTGATCCCGACAATGCGGACAATGGCTCGCGGATGGAACTGATTGAACTTCAGAATAATACAATGTTAAAGTCGAAGTTTCGCGTTACTTCTCCGGAAGTGTTTTTCATAGAACATATACCTGCAACTCTATTTCCGAAATCACAAGATAAAGTGAAAAAAATTGCATCCATGTTTGGGAACACTTATATTGGCGAACAATTATTTTCCAAGATGAACTTTGCAAAAAATAAACTTTGATCACGTTTATCTGATGAACATGTTAATGATGTTTTACAAATTTCTTGTTCCAATATCAGAACTGACTTTGACAATTTGGCAAAAAAATGCAAACAACATCAACATTCAATTTATTAAATTGTTACACACATTTGTTGTTTTAATAATCGGTTTCGAAGATATAAATTCCATTTATCTCATCAATGAGCATATTATATAAGCATGAATAGGAATGTAAAACGGCATGTAATTTAAGAGTACGATATTCGCGTTTCTGAAAATCTATCCCGACAGTGACGGCCCGCCAGTATATTTTATTTTATCAACATGGCCCGCGACTCAAAAAGTTTGCCGACCTCTGGTATAAAGCATAAAGAAATACATGCGATAGCGTTGCGATAACGCAAGATTAAAAAGAAACTGAAAAAAAAACAACCAACCAAGGCGTGTATTGCGACTAGGACCGGGCAAAACCGAATCATTCGGAAATTGTACCTGACTTTAATACTTTTTTCTAATCAATAATTCCATAAAAATACCAACTATCCAATTTTTACCATCACTATTCCTGTTTCCATTGTGATAATTAAGAAATTTATAGTTACGAATTGCAAATATTAGTACACACAGACTTGAAAGTAATTTTTTTATTTTCTAAAGATTGAATGCAATCGATTTTGGTCAAATTCGACCAAAATCAACTGCATTTATCATTAAAAATTTAAACACCCAATTGATTTAGCAAGTTTTTGTTTTATGACCGATTCCTGGCGGCCCAACCCTAACTGCGACCTTAAGTATTCTCAAATTGCTCCAATTACTTCTCAAGTCTAAGCTAATTTATTTCATTTTATTATCGATATTTCATTATCGTCAGAATTCCATGTCAAAGGGAAATTAAATGAGAATAAGTAGATTAATAAATAATAAATAAAACACACCCATGCAAAGTTTTTTCAATCCGTAATTAAACAACAAATTATCGATTGTGATTTCATTCAAACTTTCCCACTATCATAAAACTTTTATGACGATCTCCGCGTATCGAGATTATCTTTCCGCTCCATTCAATGACAATAAGAATATAATAACCGTATATAAATTCTTACTAAACTGATTAATCGATTTTAAATTTGTATATAGGCGAATTGTTCGTGTTTTTATATCTATCAATTGGCTTGCAAACTCTTTTAAAAAGTCATTAACCTACTTGAAGCTATATAGCTCAATACCATAGAACCCAACAACGGTCACTCACAGTGCAAAGAGCTACTACACACTATAATACCTGCAACTGTACTCTAATCCAGAAACATTTCAATCAGAACTGGGCCACTATAATAAAATGCATTGACTCTTTTGATCAATTTTAGCTCTATAATAGCATCTGGAAGTGCTTTCTTAAAAATTTTGAATACTCGTAAAATGCATTTGCAACCTTTAAAAATCACTTTTGAGAATATTTTAAAAACATTTATACCAATGGTGCAAGTTTTGGAACTAAAATCAGAAATTGGAATGATATTGCTCAAACGGAAAAAATCATATTTATGTTTATAACACTACTCGAGCCACCAGAAAATGTGTATAAGCTCTATTTCTTTAGATATCATTTCTATACTAAAATATCGCTATGTTAATTGTATAAATTGAAATGTTGGAAATTTCACCAAATGGTGTCCTGTAAGGTGTCGTGATCGGAATTTAACTAAAGCTAAAAAAGAATAGGAACGGACCATTTGCATCTTAAAATCATGCTACAAAGTATTTGTGCTTGGAAATACCTCCAAGCATATCAGAAGACACTCTTACACATGCTACAAATATAAGTAACAATCCTATAGAAGGCTAAATATTTTGCCCACTTTTCTAGTTACTTCTAGCACCCAGTGATATCATGCACGCCATAGTTTAACAACTGATATTTTATTCATATTATTTCATAATTGTTTAATTTTACCAAGTATTATCGGAATATTGCGAGTTTGGCCATCTACATACGATCATAGGATCGTAAAATAGTATCAAAAATTAATTTTAAGAACATCATATTCTGTTCGACTTAAATAGCAAAAAGTGATGAAACGTGTTATTTTAATTTATTGAACAGTTGAATAGTTTGAATCGCCTTCCCTTGCCATATGTACCACGTGCTTATTTTCTCTTCACATTCTTCCTGGAGATGCCACAGGGAGTTTGAAACAAGCGGGAAACGCTGGACCAACTGTTTAGTAAAGTGCCGGAATACAATCTGTTTTCCACTAAAGGAAAAAATACCTAACTGATTTTGTTAAGTATGAGTCGCGCCGCCGATGCTCGGTCTATCTGTGGCCAAATCTAAACAAAAATGGGCTAATGATGAAATCAATATATCAACCATCTGTGGGAAATTGGTTTAGAAAATCTTATGAACGCAATGAGGCCCAATGAGTTTTGGAAGTTGTATGTGAACTTATATGGGTTGCAAAAGTAACCTTATAATGTAGTGTCACAAGAGTTTTTTTTAACTTTTATTCTCTCTTCGCAATTTAATATTAATTACGCAAATAATCTTATCATAATGTTCTGATAGTAAAATACAAAAGTTCATATAGACGAGTTTGATTAATATTTATTATCTAAACTGAAGCTATTTTGGAGCAAAGTTAGTCATTTCATTAATTGATAATTTTTTTTCGTGGAAAAATCCCTGTTCCTTTTAAACTGATTATTTTTAAAAATTTAATAAAAGCTGGTACTATCTATTTTTTACTTGATGACCTAAATATTTTATCAAAAATTAATTACGTTTTTGGGTCCCATGGATGATATTTCTACTACTCTGTTTAGCTGATAAGCACGGTACATAAAGGATTACCGTGCGTTAAATCAGCATTTTGGGCTTTTTGGCTCAAAATACTGAATCGAAGAACGTATATTTAGCATTATTTATCATAACGTTATTGAGAGAAACATTTGGTTAAAATATATAATAAAAATCACGACACAAGGTACAACACGTTTCATTACTGGCTAAATTCCAAAAACGATTGGAAATCGATTTCACCTTAGTTGATTTCACCGTACACGCAAACCAGAAGCTTATTGAGGTCTGGCGGGAATTATCCCTCCCTTCAACCATCTGCAAAAACGATGCAGGCGCCAAAGCGAAATGCAAAATAATAACGATAATCACCTGTCCATACGTATAGCATCTTGCGCGGTTAACGGCATCAGGCGCACGACTGCTAACGCGTGCACTTACACCCAAGAGATGGCGTAAAGCGCAGTTGCTAGCCGCTTAAATCGATTCACCAACTGTTTCGCGCGCTTGTCGTATCAAAGCATGTTTGTCGCATCTGCCTGTCGTCTGGAAAACGTTTTCCCTGAACAAAAATATTGTAACGGCTGTTTCGCAGTAGGTAGAATTTAATTAGGATTTATATTTTGTTGAGCATAAGCCAGAGATGACGCATGCTTGGCAAAAATGTTAGGTCTAATTTATTTTTCTCACTGTGTGTAGGAAAACTTTCTTGTACCGATAACCAAATCAGTGTTTTTATTAATTCATTTATTAATGTTATTAGATATATTTTCAATTTAAGCACACCATTATCTAGTTCCACATAAAAAAGAATTGAAGAACATGTTATTCCAAACTGCCGGAGACTAATCTTCATAATTTCTGAATATAACACTTCGATTTAGGAAATTATGTATAACAATAACACAATTTAATTTAAATTATTGTACGTGAGATGTGTGTTATTCTAGACATCTTTTTAAACCAAAAAAAGAAATCACGTAGAGAAATAGTAAAATCTTTCAAAGTTTCAAGTTAATTTTGATCTCATTGGAAGAGCAACGAAGTAAAATTGATTTCCTTATGTTCAATTAAGGCTATTAAACAATTGACAAGGCTATTAAACAATTCCTCCGACTGTCTTAATATCTACATTTTCTTGTTTCTAACATTTTAATTTCAGGCAATCTGCCCAATTTATAAATTAGACTTTCTCCTCAAACTGGAAGAAAATTGCCCCGGCACGGGCGCCGCACAGGTGTACAAAGCGCCAGGGTGGCGAAGTGATAGAAGTAATGAACCTTTCTTGAGGTTTAACAATTGGATAATTATTAAGGCCTATCGGTAAAATTACGGGCTTCGGACAAGTAATTATAACTTACAAATTTACGCGGATCATTCAGAATCTCCTTTTTCGTCTACTGACTAAACGAAGACCATTTGAAAAATTTTAAGAATTTATATTAAGCAGAAACTCGGCTGTGTTATGCATGTTTCAAGGATGGCCCGTGCCCATACGACGCATAATTGATGAATAAAATGATTTGTGCAAAATTTGCAGATAAAGATATCACGTATTTGACGAATGATGTTGAAAACAAACTTTTCCTAGATAGCTTAATTAATAACTAGGAATCGGACTGAAATTGTATGCGGTATGAAATTAGGGGTTTGAAGACACTTTCCCTTTAATTTTTTAAGAATTGATTCTGAGAATGAGGGGTGATAATTTACATCAAAGTGAGTTTCTGCTGAAAATAGCTGTCTGGTAAATAACAAAATTGTATATTCTGCAACTATAAGTCACGTTTTGTAATTAATTTCAATTGCGGTAAAAATCCCGCATTTGATTTTTAATAAAAAACAGCATTCGATTATTTTTTTAAAACAGACGACACAAGGTTCTTCAATTCTTAGCCAAGTACTACTGCAATCTATTTTATGTTAAAAAAAAAACAATAATTGATGAATCCACTCAAAAAAGGGGGGTGTAATAAAGAGAAAAAAACATGCGGAAATGATAAACTACCAACATAAATTACATGATTTACTCTATTTTTATTACAAAAAATAGAAGCACAAAAATTATTAAAAAAATAATTTTCTTAATCGTACAATGTAACATTTTCCCGTAATACATACGTTTCTCTGTGTTCTCACGTTCCCCTTTAATCGGAATTCGCTCACATTAAGAAAGGCCTAAAGAGAACAAAAAAATGACCATATATAAAACACAGAGATACCTACTTCAAAACGTATCAAGTATCAGCAACTACATTCTATGCGGAAAATATCCAAATGCCCTGATTCTCCATCGAAAAGTGCAGTAAGTTGTGATCGTCGTTGGGCGATGGTAAAACCACCTATTATTTTTTTTTCCGTTTGGTCGCCTCTGTGACATGATGGAAACACGTTTGGAGAATTCCAAAGCCCGCTTACACGGAGCAACTCTTTTATAAGTTCTGTACTCTGTTGTTGAGATAAGAAAGAAAAACTACAAACGGCAATAATACCTAATGTTGGAAAAAAATTACATATAAGTTGAGTTAAAAGATACAAATTTGGTTAAAAAAATACAATTTTTATGATGACGTTGGATAGTTTGACTAAATCACAAACAATTTGAAATTCGCGACATTTTTATGAATCACTCCAGCTGTTAGAAATTGTAGAACAAGTATCGGATGTGAAATTATATTTGGGTACAATGTCCAAAAATTATTCTTGCGAAATCTGTTAAAACCAAGTATGGTCCATCGTTGAATTACACGCTCAACGCGTGATTTATAGATGACCCATGCTGGGGTTGAAATCATCACCCCTTGATGACAAACGCGGGAAGTTATAACGTTTCTAGGAAACGTATTGTGACGTAATAATTTTTCCAAAATCAAAATCAAATTTTATAGTTGAGTATCAGCCACAGATGGCCCGCGCCTAAAGGGTGCGATCTATCTGTGACTCATACTCAACAGAACATCTTTTGAAAAAATGTTTTGACCGGGATCTAGCAAATAGCGACGAGGTGACGATGCCCTGATGTGAAAACAAAAACACTTGCGGAACTCAAACACATGAAACCGCTTTTGTGCTTTTTCATAGACACAGGTGTCTCACGGCGCCAGGTCGTCTGCGAACTTTTAGCTCATTAAACTCAATATCTCTTTGTTTCTTTTTGTTGCGCTTCCGCTCGCTCATTGTAACATTTAATGATCTCTCTTGTTTGAGCTTTGTTTGTGATTTGAGAAAATTTTTGTCGAAGCCGTTTTTATTGGAGATCGGGGAATTGGGGTGTATAGGAAGTTTATTATGAGTTGGATTTTATTGTTAATTGACAAAATTTTATGATTTACCTATAAAAACCTTCATAATAAATAGAAAATTAATGACATATTTTACGAATTACTCTCACAGAAAACACTCAACGTATGTTAAAAATATTTGGGGAATAAAAATTTCAGTTTTTTTTATCGTTTATAGGCCATTTACAAAACATGTAAAATACAGAAAAATACTTCCCCTTCCTTACAATTTTTTCAACTTATTTTATTAAAAAAACAATCGTTTTCTACAAATAACAATGTACTTTGAAATATCTAATTTTAAATAATACAATATTTTGCTTTCTGAAATACCACGCCGTGTTGTTTCGATAAAAGTTTGTTACCTAATTAGGAAAGGAAATCTACCTTGCTTTGAAATAGGTGTGAGTGTTCGCACCACAGGTGTCCACCTTATTAAAAAGAACAATGGTATTCAAGCTATTATTTACAAAGGAAACGCATATGCTACAATAAGGTATATTTTTCCGGGGACACGTGGAGCGCGTGTCATTTTTAATGAACTGGGCTTCGCGCATGCTATAATATGATCGTTTCCCATGAGTTTCTACGTTAAGATAACTTGCTGATAAATAAGGTCAAAATTGATTAGTATAGTCCAACTATAGGCCTTAGTTGAACCACGCTTTTAGCGTGGTTCATCTTAGGGGTATAGTTGAGATTTCTTTGTAGCACAATTCTCACTTGAATCGGCCAATTATGAAAAAGCGCTGAAGCCAAATCAAACTTTTGAAGGACAGATTTCAAATTGTTAACTCAAAAACAATGGTACTACGAGAAGCTTCCCACGAATATCTAATACGATAACTTTTGTAATGTAGGTTCCATTGTTAAACATGATCGGTATGATATTAAAACAATGCCTCCCTCGTCAAGCCGATCTGACGCGGGAACGGTATTCGAGATTTGAGAAACGCGCCGCTTTTTTCTATCACTGATATATGAAATATTCTAAATTTTTTATAAAAAATTTCGATATATCAGTCAGTCAAAACGAAATGCTACATTACAGTGTATGCGAAAAACGTATTTTTTTATGATAAAGATTAGTAATTTCCAATTTTTGGAATATTTTGAAATACAAAATGCACTAAAAAGCACTAATACTCGTTAATACGTGAAAAATTTTATAAAAAAACCATTAATCTAGCGAATATTGAAATTCACGTCACCCAGAAAAAATATTTCCACATCACTTGTTTCTTGAGTTTAACATCGAAATAAACAACTCTTACATAAATGTTAAAAATTAGGCCTGAGTAGGCATTAGCCTTGGTTAAAATGAACATATCTTACAAGAACGTAAAAATTGTGCAATTATTGCATTGTGTGATTTTCTCATGCTATAATTCACATACTTGACATTGTGTAGTGAATCATTAATTAGATTGTTGCGGAAATTAATCTTAAAAAAGCAAACATCACCTTTGCTTGTAAAACTATTTTTTTGTCAATTAGACATTTCCTCGTCAGAGTTTAAGTTAACATTTCATGACCTTGTGGACCGACATCACAAAAAGTTTGTTTGCTACGTTCTGATGACTGTTTCTGCACACTTTTATAAAAATGCTGTGAATTCGCTGTTATTCGGCAGTAATTTTATTCGGTGATATTGAAATAAAGCTATAAAAACAATTTTTTATGTCCAATTATACCTTGACGGTGCGTTCCATCAACAGTCCATTATGTGGCATAAATCTCATCAACAACGCGGTTACTACAAATGTACAGTAAATTTACTGAATTTTTGTTGCGGTATAATGTATTAACTTTGATCAAATACAAATTCCTTTTAAACGAGCATGGACCACAGATGTGAACGTGTGAATCACCTGTGTGACATACTCGTCCAATGATAAATTCGTAAATCTCTTTTGTTGTTTACTTCTGATAAGTATTACAATGGTATATTATAAACGTAGCCTTGATTTTGCACCTGAAATGACAAGTATACACATATCAAAAGTAATTACTTGTTTGATTTTGTCAAATTTGTTTTAAAACACTTTGATTTCAACATAAAAACAATCAACCTATATTTGAAGGATTTATGGCGATTGCCGATAATGAGTTTGTTTAGTGAATACATATTTTGAACAAGTACAATTATATGAATTTCTCGAAAGATTGAAATATTATATTTCTCGTTGCAAAAGTAAAACATTGGGGAGTCACTATTTGTTCAAAAGAATTTTTAATTGAAAGACATGTTTCCGTGTTTTACTTACTTTACAAATTATAGGGAATGTTCTAGAATTATTTCCCCGTCGACCTCATTCGGGACCAAAAGTTTAAAGATTTCGTATGCTGAAGCTTTGTTAGAACATGGTACAAATTTGTCGGACTAGATTATAGAGTCATAGATAGGGCTGGGCAAAACCGAATCATTTAGATTTCGAATCTGATTCGAATAATTTTTTTCGAATCGGATCGAATCAATAAATCCGTGTAGATAACATATATCCCGTTTTAACTATTACAACTTGTCTCCATTGTGAAAACAAGAAATTCATAGTTTATAGTGCATATATCAATTAACACTCAAAGTTTAAGAGCAACAACTTTCACATTTTAACGACATAATATAATCCATTTTGGTCAAATTCGAATCGATTCGAATCACCGAATTGAATGGCCCAGCCCTAGTCATAGACCATATGTGTCGATGTCGACTGCACTTTAATCTTGCCAGAAAAAATTATATTATGTTTTAGCAAAATATTTCGCTAAACTTATAAATATTTCTGAGGAATGAGAACATGATATTTTTGTATATGCTATTAATCGTATATTTAGTATATTATCTCATTCATGTATCCTTGTGATTTCACTGACGCACAAATCTGGGGTTGTATATAAACAAGAAAGGGGCTTTGTATTTTGGGATTTCAAAAACTCGCTACAATTTTGTGTATTTTACATATAAAAATAGGTATTTTTTAAAACAAAAAATTACTAGGGACGACTATCAGAATAATTCATTGTTTGTGGCTGTGTATAACAAAGATCACGCCTCAAAAAGACAAGTCCAAACTATATCCAATCTTGAATTACAACAATAGAAGCAATTTCTTTAAATTTGAACCAAATTTAGAAATAAACTGCCGGCAAAAGCGCTATAAATAAACAACGAAGTTTATTATTTGCGCTTTTCTTCCAATTCTCTATCACCTGTACTCACACCTTCCGCCAGGTAAATTGATAAGATTGATTGTTATTGCGAGGTCGTGCACAAACGTTCGTCAACTTCGAATCTTATGAGACACAGGTGTCTCGGCGCCAGTCAGTCTGACCGAGGGACGATGGTGAAATTCCTAAGTTTCTCTCGTTCTCAATTTTCCTCTTGTTTCTTTATTTAGCGCAAAAAATGCGCAACACACCTGAGCGCGCTCAGGTGTGATTGCGCATCCCTTGCGCTTAATAAAGAAACGAAAAATAAAAAGTTTAAATCTGAGCCAAAACAGGTGGAATGTTTACACTTATATCAGACTTGGCGACGCCAAAGATATTTAGCACATGTTTCACGCCTTTCTACATGTCTAAATCTTTTTATTCTCAAAGTGCGGTAACATTTTTTAAAAGCGGATTAAACGGTTTTTGTGTCAAAAATAAGGTCTCTGTTTATAAAAAGAAATTGTAAACACTTGGAAATAAAAATTGTTTATATATGTATATAAAATATTTAATCGGTAAAATATAAAAGTCTAAACGAATGAAATTTTTATAAAAGTCAACTAAGTACGTTAAATTTCTTAGAAAAATTTCACTAGGATGTCAAAAAATTAGGAAAGAAGTCAAAAATGTTCCAAATACTTTTAAAACAGTTGAATATGAAATTAAGAAAATATTGATTATTTAAAAAGGAAAATTATAGCACCAATGGACGCAACTACATTTATAAAACAAAAAATTCGCGAACAATCAAGTTTTATTCCTCATACCTTTTCAAGAGAAAAGCAATCATTTTTATTAGGTTTTTGGATCCTACCAATTTCATCATTTAATTAAAAGAAAATTGATACTTTAGAAATAAAATATAATCTATGCATAGACTGGAAACTTTCGCCTGTTTGTGTTATAGAGGTCCTTTTCTCCGGCATACAGAAGTATAGTAATCCACTAGTCGCCATTAAGCCTCAACCTTTAAGTAATAAGTGCTTATAACAGAATAATAACATTCCGTAATCTTTTGTGAGTGGTGATTCCACACTTGAACCTGTGTGCGTGGGACGTTTTTTACAGTAAAAGCGTTGCTATAGGAACGCATATATATGAAGTTGTGTGGTTTATATTTTTAATATTAAATTTGGATCAAAATTTGAGTTCCCTTTCGTATCAAACACGGAGATTCGGATTTTGGAATACCCCAAAAAGTGAAAATGAATAACATTTATAAGAGAAAATGTCGCTGAGTAATGGAACATTACGTGATAAAAATCATAGGTGTTTTTTGAATTTGTGTTTTGGAAATATAGTTTCAGTCTCATGGAATTTTTACTGCCAACCTACCCAAGAAGTTATTTTGATTAAAATCAAAAGTTTTATTTTGCGCTGCGCTTCAGTTCATGTTGATTCAGAGTGAAAAACTTTTAAAATACTACCTTGATAAATATTCAACATAAAATACCGGTGATCTTGTGGTTAGCATAATTTTGTATAAATACTTATAACACATAAAAACATATCAATCATTAACACACATTATAGCCACCCACTAAAATATTATAAAAAAGCTGGAAGCTAGTATGACATGCCCCGGAAAAATATGATAATATTTCACTTCAAGTTTAAATCCGAAGCTTAAAAACGTCAAAACAACCCAAAATATGTCTGTGGCGCTTCTGTTTTCAGTATAAACCGCTGATCCGACATTGGGTCGTCGAGGTGTATCGAGCCATAAGATTCCAGGCATATAATCCGTTTCATAATACCATCGGATATTTTATTTTGCAAAGCCTGTGCCACAGATAGACCGCACCTTGGCGGTGCGTTCTATCAATGACTCATACTTAACAAAAGATCTTTTGTAAATAAATTTTTGGCAGGGAAGATAAGTTTTCAACACCGCGCGAGAATAAAGGAGTTAGTGGGAGGGCCGACTCGCGTACAGGTGTCCAGGCGCCAAGGCGTCTAATAGCAATAACTATGTAATTTCGTTCTGCCTTGCTGCTTGGCTATGAAAAGTCAAATATTTTTAAGACATTTTTGAGGAGTCAAAAACTAGTTCAGTGTATTGTATAAAAACAGATGTACCAAAACTAGATTGGGTCTAAATTGCTGAAAATCTATTCTTAAAAACACCTGTTGTGGCACAAATTATGTCAACTTCTTCCGGGAGATTGATTCATATGTGACCATATTAAATATAAGTTGATAAAATCAGAACATTTTAATTTTTGTCTCATTTTTGAGGCAAGCCTCAAACAACTGTTTTTATTTTGTTTTTTATAGGTGATTTTATTTTAGAGATATTTTGTCATGAGAGATAAATTTTACAAATTTATAGAAAATGAATTAAGTTACATTTGTTCCAATTTTTTCCAACACAATATTTAAAATGCAGTTTTTTAGTAGATTCATTTGTCCATTCGAAAATCGACCATTGTGTATTTTTACTTCAGGTAAAAATGAAAATTGCCTTATATATTCATATTACAATCTGCGTCATAATAAGACAATCAAATGCTTCAATTTCACTTTGAAGTCGAAACAAGAGGATTTTATTATTATTTTTTATTGAAAAAAATGCGTGGTCTGGCATGAGGATTTTTTATATTAATATTAATGATCCTATATATACAGATAAGATTACATAAGAATTATGTAATTCGCTATGAGCAAAAAATCGGAAATCTATGCGTTATGTAACCTGTTCCCAATTTGCTGTTATTTTTCTGCGGAGCCGATCAAATAATCGACTAATCTCCGCTACTAGACTGAATCCATCAATATAAAACACACGCTTGGCATGCAAATGCTGTAACTTATGCCCATGTGCATAATTTTAGGTTTTGTCAACATCGAGATTATGGACTGTCTACGTATCGACTGTAACAGTCAAAAGATTCGTTTTGTCACATATAAGTCACATAAGCAACTCATTCTTAACAAAGCATGTGTGGGCAAAATGATATTGATTGGAGTGTATTCGACTTTACAGGACAAAACTTGCTTTCGATGACGGCATTTTTCTCGTTGAAAATAGTTCTATCAAAATGATATTATGTGTATCAATATTCAATGGCATTTTTATCATGTTTTGTATTCAAAAGACGCTGTGAGCTCTTCCCCATGCGGTGTGAATTCGATTATTCTGATACGGTGTCCAATCAATTTCCTTTGTCCGCCAATTTGCAGCTGGGCGACGGCGTCGTTCTGTCTCTGGGAAGATATCTGAATGAATCGATAATCTCTCTCGCTTTCTCTCAATCGCTCAAATAGAAGAGATAAAAGGAGAGGTGATATTGTAAAAAGAAAAAGAAATTGTTTCTTATCGGACGAAAGAGGAAGAGAGTTATTGAAACACCTGTGATTGCGTAAAAAAGAAATAAAGAAAAAAGGAGACGATTTTGGGTATAAATATGATCGCATCGAGCATTCATCATTCAATTCAAATTGATATTACGACCCAACGTTTATTTGTAAACTCGAGTTAACTGTGTATTTTATAAAAAAAACTCTGGATTTTTATTGTAACTGATTTATTGAAAGTTAAAAATTGAAAATGGGCAAAGCTATTTCACCAAGACCAGTTTCTGCTGCAGCTACCGATGTATGTCTCCATAAACCGTCTCCAAAATCAATTAAAATTTCTCGCAGAACTGAAGAAGACGAATCCGGAATTTCTGAACTTCTGGCAAAGCTGAAATCGGTTGTTCCAGCAGTTTCTGGAAAAAACGTTCAAGAACTCAGCTCTCTGGAAATAATGCAACATGCAATCGACTACATTAACGATCTTAGCTCTACTCTTTCGGAAGCGGACAACGATGCCTGCCGAGTCTCAAGCACTACTTTGGCGACGGAACACCAGGCATATGCCTCGGTCTATTAAAGCTCTCCAAAACAACTCCATTCGGAGATGAAAAAACGTCGACGGCGGCATAACTATCAGTTAAGGTAAGCACAGATTTCGATATTTTTGGTTTTACTAAAAATGAAATCTCCATTTCGATGTAATTGGAAACAAAAAGTAACTGAATTAAAACATGAATTAAAATTATAACATATTTCATTTTATAATTGAACATTTAAATATTCTCCAGTATAAATTGAATTAAACCCCATTTTAACATACATATTTTTTATAATTCAGATATGGTACGATAATTAAAGTGAACATCGAGGAAAGATACTGTAATAGGCGGAAGAAAGGATGTCAAAAGTCGAGAACGATTGAAAGAAAGTGCGGGGAGAGAAAAAGGTCTTGAAGAATAAGGTGTGTAAAAGATTTAAAAAAAATTTTATAAGCCTTCATAGTTATTTATACAAAACAATTTGGTATCAAAAAATTAAAAATGATAATCAATATTATAACAATATTGATAAGAAAAAACAGAAAATAACAAAATATGTTTGGACAAAATATTGAGACCTAAAAACCAAATAAATATTATTTGTATAAGAACAAATTATTTACGTTCTTTTCTTTTTTATTGCAGAAATTGAAAGCATCTTCAAGAAAGTTGTATCTCCGTCCGATATCAAAAAGAAACAAAAAATAATGTTTCCTGGTTTGCATGTCGAAACATCGGTTTCATCAAAGCAACATATTGTCATATTTTCCTTTGTTTTTTACATTGAAACACATTCCAGATGCAAGATGTGTTTATAAATAGAAATCAGCAACGGTCATTCTATCATACTTGACTACATTCCTAGATTTTATATTGCTCTGTTTCAATTTACCTAAGATATTATAAACTGCAATAAAATATTAATAAAAATATATTTTGTACACATTTGCATTCTATGATAATGAAAAGTCGTTTTTTTGTTATCTTATCATTTCTAAGGACGTTTTCTGAGACATATCGAAAGGATTGACAATATGTTTCAGAGATGCATCATAAATTTATGCAGGGTGAACCTAGTTAAGCCAGACATTCGATCAGTTAAGATTTATACTATTGAGTTTGATCAAACAAGCCACGAATTTCATATTCGTTTATGTTGTAAAAAAAACGAGGAAAAGGGGCCAAGAACATACTACAGGTTATCTTTGATTTTAATAATTTAGGCTTGTGCCCGAGAAAAAGTTTCTAACAATATATGCTCTGACTCAAATAAACGAAAATACAACTGGTGTAGTGCACACGGTCGGCTCAAACCATCTATGGTCATCATTCACAGTAGTGCCAAATGGAAGAAGATAACTGCCCTACTAATGTGCTTGACTTGCTGGGATTTCGGGCTTGAAAAGCACACAAAAAATGACGTTTTTGAAGTTTTAGAGGCGCCAATATTTCAATTTCTTGAATGTCAAGTTTATTCCTTCATTGATCTTTAACCTGGTTCCGACGCCTTGCAAAGTATGATTTCAAGAAAATAATGAAAGGTTTGAAGTTAACACATATTTTGTCCAATATCTTTATTAAGATATGATCCACTGATAGACCACGAAGTAAAGACGTGGTTCATATTAAAAAGTTAAATTTGTGATATCTTTGGGATGTAAGACGATATAATAGTTTTGCTACACACATTCGCATAATTATTATATTAAGTTAGATTTCACTTAACCATGAGAGTATTGGCCCAGGGTAAAATAATAGTCTATGTCAATCAGAAATAGAATTTTGTTAAGCGTGAGTCACAGATGGACCGCGTCTCGACGACGCTATACATTCGTAAATCATACTTAACTAAACTAAAAGGACCTTTGACTATTGTGCATAGTCAAGACAAAAATGAGCGCAGAAGTCTAGGGTCGGCTCATAGTCGACAAAATATATATCGACAAAACAAAAAAATAAAATAAAATTATTATTCCACTCCTTTAGTTTTAAATAATATTAATAATTTTCCCAAACTGACAACAAAATCCGCCCAAATCTAGACCCTTCTCAGAGTTTTCAATAAGGGTTCATACATAAGTATCTAACATAACAGAAATGTATTAAAATAACTAATAGACCGGAACAACGAAAAATGTGTTTCGTATGAAATTAAAATATATATAAGGCCGATCATAATTGTACAATATTATTTAATGTCGCGATTAGGATGTACACCAGCCTCAGGGCGTAGTGCGGCGCCGTAAAACTCGTGCTTTTGCACAAACAAAGCGGTGTTGGCCCAGGTGTGAAGGGGCGCCAGCCAGTCTGACCGTCTGGTGCGGTGACAATATTAGTTTAACCATTCGTTGCCGTACGTCCTCAATGAAAAACTTTGCCATTTAAAAAGTGAACCGTGATTTTTTAGTTTTGCTCCTTTCTGAAAAATGTAACTGTTCAATAATATGGGAAAAGAAATTACTGCAGAATTTGGTTGAAAAATCAATTCTAGTTATCAAAGTGGCAGAATGCAATTAAAATTTTTTGCGAAGTTCGAAAGTAAAAAATGGCAATTTTAGGTAATAAAAACTGTATTCAAATATGAATAATAAATAATTTCCAAATGCTATTAAAATATGATTCATTGGAAAAAATTAATAGTTTTATTTTAATTTAAAGCAATATAAATTAGCCAAAGTCCTTTTCAAAATACCCATAGGGGGATTGCTATACATTCGTTACAGGTACGGGTTAAAAAGTCGTTAAAACTGACAGAAATCTGGTGAAAGCAAAATCAGGTTAAGTTTTTTCTAGTTAAGTAAAAGTTAAATAAAGTTATTGACGCGCCGCTATCAAATCCGTAATCCACTCTCACAAGCCTGAATGATTGATTTTGCGGCCTCTCTTGCTCTTGTTTCTTTTATTATCTTCTCGTCCAAACAGGTAGATCCATTAACCGTCTCATTCATTCACGATTTGTTTCTTTGGTCTCTCGCACAGGTGCGATGGCGCCGAGTAGTCTCGCCATATTTTTGCGATCGTATCTCGCGTTATCGTCAGATTGCCTACACTTTTTGGTTTCAGAAAAAAGTTTCAATGAACGGTTATTTATTTTGTCAGGCATGCACCACTGATGGATCACACCTAAAAAGCAGGATCCATCAGTGGCCCATTCTTAACAAAATAAAGTTTTGAAAATAAGCTTTCTTCAGCCTAAAATATCCATTTAAAGACTTCCTATTTTATAATTTGTATCGATAACCACCAGGGGTATACGTCCATGAGTAAGCCGAGCTTAAAAAATACTAATTTCGTTTGCCTCATCTTCTCAAATTTTGAACAACTTTGTAACCATTTCTTACAACCCAGTAAATCATATTTTGACTGTTTCCACATCCTAGATAAATTTGATAACGAGAAATAATTTTTCATAACCACCAATATCCGCCCATATTGCGAATTACTTGCTGTGGCACGAAATAGCACTCTGGCTAATGTATTATTCTGGTTCTAAAATTATTTTCGATGTTTTTGTTTATATTATATCTTTGTAAAATATGTATTTTACAAGCGCATTTTGTGTTCGTGATAAACATGACAGGAAACATAAACAAGACATCATGTTACATGTTTAAAAGTGCTCTTACATCATCTTGGGTTGAATATAAACATTACATTTGTCTATCTCACCTGACGAAAATTTTTGGTGTTTATTCACCGCACTTTTAACAAAACAGAAAATTTATTTCCTCAAGCTTGTGATTCGGTGGCGCGTTCGATCAGTGATTGAATCAAATTGAGAAAAACGTGCAAGCACATCTTTTTCTGATTGGGAAAAGTAGTATGCCTAGAATATCAGGAATTAATGAGAGGTATTCATTTTTTATGGGCCACAGAATGCCTTGTTTATGCCGTCGTTCAAAACCTATTTCAAATCATTTCATCTTCGGTGTGAATAAGGATTTGTATGATAACGACAATTAGTTCCAATGTGAGCTTGGGTATTTTTACAATATTCAGCTACCCGCCAAAGTGCGTTGTTAAAGTTGTTGCTTTTTACTTAAGTGTGCGAAGAAATCATGGAAATTTCTATTTGAGTCTAAAATTGAAAAAAAAAATACATATGGAAACTATGTTTGTTTTCTAATCCGGCTTGACTAGCTTTAAATTGTCGATAAGTCGACTAAAAAGTAGGTGATAGTTCTATCACCGCCCAGGGAACTCATTGCACTTTATCATGCACTTGCTGGTTTTACATTTTGTACTAATTCGTTCCTGTGTAAGTAGTGTCCGTTGTTTCTGTGCAATGGGTATTGCTTCAGGTCGTGCTAAATGTGAATTTTGTTGAAAATAGTGGCAATTTGAGTGCGGATTTTGATCAATGGCCAGTAAGTTGAAGTACTAAAGTTTTATTCAAACATGTTCTGTTAAGCCTGAGTCCGTGATGGATCACGCCACCAAATCTTAGTCCGACTGTGTATCATGCTTGACAAAATAAATTTATGATTGGGCGACAATACAATATCAAAGAAAAATTTACGGAGCAACGGAATGAAATTTCTAAGTATAATTTACGATAACAGTTTCAGAACATTTCCACACCTGTGTCGACGCATTTTAACGTTCATAATTACCATTAAATAATCTGATTTAAAATATATTACCTGAATTGCACGGCACACCTTTGACAACAAATAGGTATTAGATAAATTTGCTCTTCAGATCGCAGCGATAATAGAATAATTCTGATTTAAAAATATTTATAAATGTTATTTAACAATAACATTATCCGATTATATTTAAGTGGAATATAGCGCACATGTTTTTATATATTCTATTATATATTTATCCAATATTCAATAACATTAACTGCACGTGTGAGGTATTCATTAAATCAATATTGTAAATACCCACACCTTTGGTTCAATCAAACCACGTCCATCACTAAAAGAGAAAATTCGTGCTAAATCGATGAATTTTGGATGGATAGTGCCGCTAAAACGTTGTCCATTTAGGATATATAGATTGAAAATATTGATTCAGTCTTTATCCCAAACTGTAATTTTGTTTTGCCAAGTATAAGTCAATGATGGATCGCGCCTGGACGACAACGCGATCCATCGTTGACTCAAGTTTGACAAAACATGTTCTGAAAGAAGTATCCAATCGGAATAGTTCATTTTTAGCAAAATGAATTTATTTTTGACAAAAATAAATTTCGTAAAAAATGCCGATTAGGTGTATTTCGATATAGGACAAAAACGTCAATTTCGTATCTATAAATAAAGAATTTCGGCTAAAATTTAACGGTTAAAAGGAAAATAGAAACTACACCCTCAGCTGGTTGCCAGGTGCTTTTCGCTAAGCCTACTGTTTCCCGGATTATATCAAACTGATTCCTCAGCTGCCCTTCGCGGTCAACTTTATTTCGAAATGACATTTTAAATTCCAAACCGCATAGACTATCATGACAAAAATGCGAGAACGCTTAAAAACAATAAAAAAAATCGCATTTTTGGTGAATCGCAACGGAGGGAGAATAGTGTAATATTGTTTTTACGATAAAAATTTAAAAACCTAAACATCGAATTTGAAAGTTCAGTTTAGGAATGGAATAGTATTTCACCAAATTTCGCACTTTTTCAAGCGCCTTTAACATCCAAAAATATGCAAGTTGCAATTAATCCAATATTCCGGTTTTATAGTAAAGCATAATAATTTTTGGCGACCTGAAATATAAAATAAGTAAATGAATAAGTTTAAAAATCCCAAATATACTACACCAGGGTCGATTTTATATTATCGAATGCTAAAAATGCTAATATTTCCTTAAATATTCCTAAAATGCTTAAAATGGTCTGTTGAGATCACAATAAGGCCAGTGGGGTCAAGTTATTTGAAGTGGGTCGCAAATTCCGAAATTCGATACATGGAATTAATTCGTCAATCTGCGATGTTCTATTAAAGTTTTAGTTTTCAAGTACTTAGCACCTGATTTTCCTGGAGGCGCTTTTGAGGACTAAGCCCCAGATTCCAGTTTTTGTGTCCCACACAAACTAATCGAAATTTTTGTCGTTTTCTGTGGTTTTGGGACAAAACATTCGATTGAAATATGTTGCTTTGTGTGGACAACATTTCAGCGTGATCGACAAACATAAATTATCTATTGTCCACACATCTTGGGACTGAAATCGTCTCAATAGCAAACGATTAGGATCGGAAACGTTGTGTTCAAATTATCCAAGAGAATAGGAAACTTTTTTGTGTGAAAATTTAATTTTGTCAAGCATAAGCCACAGATGAACAGCGCTTCGGCGGCGCGCTTCTTCTGTGACTCATACTTAACAAAAGATTCTTTTGATATTCTTTCTTCTTTCTTTTGATTTTTATGACTGGGTGAGAGAAACGAAAACGAGAGAAATAAACAACAAAACACAAAACGAGAGAGAACAATTAAGATGAAGGAGAGTACTGAGACTGGTAGGCGCCATCGCACCTGGACGAGAGAGCGGCATCACCTGAACAGGATTTTGATTGAAGCGAAAAACACACTGGTACTTGAGACCGTTTACCCGATTACGTGGGTGCACGTGGATCATCGATTTGGGTGATTGCCCTCTAATTGTCCGAATTAGATGCGCTTCTATGCAGAGATAAAATCAAATTATAAAACCTAAATACCACAATTAAAATGATAAACCATTAAATTAATATAGGTTTCCACATATTCTATTATTATTATTATAATATTATTAACTGATTATATTTTTAATATTTAATGACGTTTACTTTATTTTTGTTCATTTATTAGTTATACGTTGAATAATATTCTAACAACATTTTAAAGCCTAGCATAAACAGAGTATAAAAAAATGCCAACAACACAGAAGAAAGTCGGATTTTTTTGTTTTGTTACTTTTTACTTTAACGATCAACGGTAATTCTAAATCATGGTATTAAAGTTTAGTGACGTGTTTTCGAATTTAGCTATTTTTTAATGTTCAAATTCTCGGTTTCCAAATAATGTTTTTTTATATATATTTTTTTATATATGAAAAACTGGAATCTACACATATAGTGTCACAGTATACAAAACTTAAATTGTTCCTAAATGTTTCTTCATGATATAACTCTAATTGATAGAAAATTTTGAGAATCGCTGTTTAGGAAAGTTATAGACATCTCTTGAAAATTAATATACAATACCATCATTTATAGTTTATTTCATACTTCATTTTAGACTTGAGTTTAAGATCAAGAATTTCATTTAAAATTTCTTTCTCGTAGTTTTGATTATAAACTCCGAACTAAAAATTTGCACACACCCCTTTATTTTTGTTAAGTATACGTCACTGTCATATCGCGTCCCCGAGGTAGTATCAGTGAGTGGTTCATGCTTGGTAATAAACAACTACTGATAGAGCTATACTTATGAATAGTTTTATTGATGTACAGATGCGTTGTTGGGAGTATTGTTGAACGGGATTGTACAGAAAAATAAGGGATTTTTATTAATTGATAATAAAGCATGTGGAAGTCACTGGTGATAAAGCAGAAAACAAAATCTTGTTTTTATATGTTTATCATCTCCGATTGAATTTTTTCATTTTGATACAAAGGTCAAACCCGATATATCCTTAATAACAGCACAAGTAGTTCATACTGTATTTATAGACTTTTATAATATAAAATCTGTTACTAAAAACTTTTTTCTTTTAGTTTCCTTGTATTTGTTGTTTTTGTCAATTAACTCATTTCACATGATGCGATAAACAATAATTTGTGTCGTCATTAAATGGTTATTTCCAGATTAGTCATTGAACTAAAGTATACTCTAAACTTAAAATAAGTACCAATTAGTTGTTAAAGTAGAAAACAATAACAGCATTATATAGGAGAAAATAGATGTCGTTGTTTAGAATATTTGTCGAAGTAAGAATGGTGAATAACTGGAACCATAATAGGAAACTTTGAATTGTTTCAAAGTTTCTGTTTCTATCCCACGAACAGAGATTATTCATGTGTAAGTCTCATGATCAGAAATCATGTTTCTATGTGTTTTGATGTTGCCATAAGGATTTTTCGTCAGCTTTTCATTTCTAATATGATGAAGCTTTTAACATAATTCCTAAATATATTGCAATTGGACAGTATATAAAAATACGAATTATGTCTCAATCTTAAAAACTTTGCAAAAATATGTATTTGTCAAGTTTAAGTCATTGAGATAGGGGACCGCCGAAGGGGGTTTATCTGTGGCCTATGTTTGACCAAACAAACTTTCTGATATGCTCTTGGAATAGGAGAATTTGACAAAACATTCTCTTTAGACGTTATATATTGTCAAAAATACACACAAAAAACAATAATATTGATGTTTATTTGACTTATTGCATAGTGATACTCATGTATTTCATCGGACGGTCTCTTGTTCGATTTAGTTTGAAGTCCAGACAACAGAACCTATGCTCATCATTCAACCCAGGGCGTAATACCTTAGGTAGACTCAGTCGAAGCATGAAGCATATGATTTTCCAGTAACAATAATCCTGACTGTCTTTATATACTTATTTATACTGTGGTTTAACCCAGCACGACCCACTTAAATGATGAAATAATTAAAATAAAAATACAGAAAAGATTGTAAGCTTTTGTAGAGAATTCTCAGGAAAATTTATGTATGAACGCAGGATGACTAACACGGAAAATCAGTCTACTAAGCAAACTAAATTCAGATCACAATCAAACCCTTTCACTATTTTCCAAAATCAAATCCAACGATCAAGTTACGCAATTTGGTGAAATCATCACAAGCCATTTATCTATCAACAAGTACATTTGACATTCCCTAGAGTGACAGATGCACTTTGTCCTTGGCGTTGGGAAGATTAGGTTGTTCGTTTCTCATGGTAAAATTGAAATTTGATAGTTTCAAACTGATGAGAACTTAAGCTCGGTTTTAATATATTTGATAACTTAATATATAAATTAATAATTTCAATTTTAATTTTTGGGTAATATTGTTTTTTTATTGTTTAATAATCAGAGAAAAGATATTTTTATTGCCTTTTATGATGAGAGTTTTAGCTGTGGTCCGTGCGTCTGCGATTTCAATTTGGCACCGTTAAGCACGGGCCTTTGGTGAACTGCGTATAAACGTGGTTCAGCTATGGCGCAAGATAAATAACAGAATAAAAATTGAAAATATCTTTGTTTTTGATTTATTGGTTTTGCCTTGATGGTTTACCAGAACAGTTTTAACCGCATGCATTTTAGGTTTTCTTTTGAAGTAATTCATTCCAAATTGAAAATTTTATTTAGCCAAGTATGGGCCATTGGTGGATGGATTGAGCTTTATCACGGATGGGTGGATGGAACTTGACAAAATACTTGAGTTTTCTTATAGTGATTTCAAAACTGTCAACTTTTTCTAAACCGTTTCGTAACCACAATCCGCTGATGACAAATGCTAAGGTTACAGTCGGAAGGAAATGCACATTAACAGGAAATATAAATGATCTGTAAAAGCAAGATTTGCTGAGTATGGGAAACAAATGGATCGCGAGCGGAGGAGAGAGACAGTAATGTAACGTGATTGATGAACTAAAAATTATTATTACTTGTCAATTTATTTGGGATCTGAAAATTAACAAACCCGGGTTGACTGATAAGCTATCGGCACAGCATTGCAGTAAATCTAGTACCTAGAAAATGAGGCACGTACTTCCTCTCTGTTTTGCAGGCACTACCTTCAAATGTGTATATATCAATTTATGGAACGAAATGTTTCATTTTTTCATTCATTCATCTCATTCATTCTAAAAATCTTGGTTCGAACAGACATCATTCTATGAATTTCTCTCCAAAAAGAAACGAAATTATTATCTTTAATTATTCTACATTTTTGTTAACAGAATTTGGGTAACATCGTGAGAATTTTCTAGATGATAGAAACAGCTAGAGCACTCCAGCAAATTATTGAAAATAAATAGAAAAAATTCTGTAATAAACGTATGAGCTTCAGCGAAGCGTGTAGGTAGCTAACCATTTAATTAATCAAAAATTAGCAACTTTGATAATAAATTACAAAATCTGTAGCGAGTTTGGTGCGGCCAAAAAAGCGAAACGATGCAATACGTTATTATGCGTAACCCGGGTATTTGGTGATTACTTGATGATATACAACAGACGGTGTGGACGTTCGAATTTGGCGCGCAAAGTACATCGCATACGACGCGGCGTCTGTTGAGCGAGATATCATTGGGGAATTCTTCAGGATTTAGATATTGTATGAAGGTGTATGGTTAAAAGAAGCAGCTGTTTTATTCCTAATTATCAATAGACTTTCCCACCATTTGTCGTTGTAGATATATACTGAACTTCATGTTTGCCCATACTTGGAGCGTAGAAGAATTGATGAACGTCCACTAGATATATCCATGGCCCGTGTATGAAACTATGATCCAGTTCATTGCCTCAAAATGCCACTGGAGTTGGATATAGGATTACCTCCTAAACTATATTGTCGTTTAGAAACCCGCAAAATCATGGCTAACTGCCAACCGTTAACGTTATTATAATCTATTGTGCGCTTTGATTTTCCATTGTGTGGATAATATAACTGTTGGTAAAGTATAAAGTATTAATAATTAATATGGTTGATTGTTTATTTCAAAAGAATATGGACTAATGATGAATTAAATGTTTTAACTGAAATTCACTGGTAGCTCTGCCTTTAATTCGCCGATGGTAAAACCAATTATATACTTCTTTGCTTTATTTTTATCACCTCACACCTTACGCAGGATTTATAGAAACTTGTGAAAACAAAATTTGTCAAGTATGGGTCACTGACGGATCGCGCCGCGTAGGCGCGGTCCACCTGTTACTCTATTTTTGACAAACAAAATGTCTGAATAGGTCAGTTCAATTCCTCTGTCCGAATTTTTGCGGCTGATGTAAAAAGATAATGAGATGAAACACATTTCTTGTTGACCATGAACATCAAGTATTTGATACAATGTTTAACAAAAAATAGTTCAGGGCAAAGTTTCCTTGTTGTTAAAAAAGGGAAAATTGTACAGCCTGTCGGTAATTAATAACGTTACAGAGGACGAATATTAGAAGAAAAATATTTCGAATTGATTCGTTTTACAGCTGATTTGAATGTACCCTGCCTAAACATTTACAAGGCCACATTGCATCTAGGGCTTGGCAATAGGATTCGGTATTTCGAATTGATCCGAAGCATAAATTATTCGAATTAATCGCGCAACGTTTATGGGAACGTGCCAAATGAAGTGGAATTTTCATCTTAAACAACGAAAACGATTGTATTTCGTCGTTGAAAATTAAAATATGAATAGAGAGTGATTTCGAATCTGTTTAAGCTAATATAACCATTAATTTCCCGATTATCATGCTGGAGACACGTCGTAATTGAAAAATGGGATGTTTGGTATTAATATGGAATTAGTGATTAGACCCAATTCGAAAAAAATTATTCGAACAGATTTGAATTCCAGAATTACTAATGATTCGGTTTCACCGAGCCGCAATTGTATTATATATCACAGTAGTACGATCGTGTGGGAATTGCGTCCTACCTATATCATAAATCAATTTAATTTATTTCAGTGAGTGGTATCTGTCCTGAGCAAGGGTAAAACCATCCACCACTTTTCGTTTCCTTCCGACACGCTGGAAATACGTTAGGAGAATTGTCCGCGTCTATACAAGGTCAAAGTGTATTTACATTTATTTTGCTCCAAGTATTGCTGAGCAAAATCGATTGTCCGAGGACTGGCAATATCCATAGTAGTAGTAAAGTATATGATTGAACAAGACTCGATCATAACTTACAATCAAAGAAAGAGGAAATAATGACCGCCAACGGCGTGTGAGAGTCACAAATAAGTAAATAATAAACATGTCAACAGCCGCCACGCTTGACGTATTTTTCCCGAATAATTAAATCTCAATTTCGGAATAACATTTTGGCGGGAATTTCAACGGCATAGAATAGTGGGGGTAGCATATGTCCAATAACAAAGGTATTCTATTTTTGGGACATCATCTGGTATATACACCACATTTATTTGCGCAGAATTATGACAAAATATTTGAATAAAATACAAATTGATAACTGTCAACATTAATTTTTTTCACGAATTATATTATCTTTTATTAAATGTGAGCCATATATGGCTCATATTTGATAAAAACTGATATAATCCAAAAAAAATGAAATTACAGATAGTGAAACATGTATATTTTGAAACATGCGATGTCATCACAGTGAGAAAATTTCTTTCCCAACACGTTCTGTCAAGTATGAGTTACTGATGGAACGCGTAGCCGATGCCCGGTCTATCTGTGGCACATGCTCAAAAAATAACATTTTGGATTGGAATATTCAATTGTCAAGCTGGTTGCGCAGGATATCGCAAATACATTGGCATATGTCCAGCATAATCAGACATATGGTTAACCAACAATGTATTTCAAATTTTCGCGCCAAAATTCTTAACGTGCCACACGGATGCCATTCGCTGTTGAACTGTGACGCAACTAACTTGCATTGGTCCCTTGGGTTAAACATGGCGTCGTTTATTTTTTTTTACAAAATACTGTGTTTAGTAGTCCACTCAAAGGCGTGGGTGTGAAAAATTGATCAGTGGACGATATTTTGGTTCAGATTGCGTCACACATTAACGCAATGACGTCCTCTTCTGCAAAGCGAAAATAACATTAATGATTCTGAAACTAATTTTGATGGATGAATATAAAAAATATAAAAAATTTAGAAAATAAATTTCTAAAAAAAATCTAAACAATTCCCAAACCCTTTATTCAAATTACTATCAAATTTCTTGCACATTGGTATAAATAATTTGCTAGCCTTTAAGACAGGGCTGTATAGATTGGATCGGAGCTTTTTTGAGCTTGAGTAACCGATAAAATACTTCCAACTCCGACTATTATAATAATCTGCTTCTAGACAAACAAAATGCTATTACCTTCACGAATATAACTCTCTGCAGATGAATATTTAAGAATATGCTATTAAAATAAAGTTTTCTAAGAAAATGATATAAAGGTCAGTCGTCTGTCACCAATTACCACTAGTATCACCTATATTCAGAACAGAGTTGCAGACAATATGTTTTAATGGTCATTTTTTACATAAAATTCATAAATATTTTACATTATCTACTTTACTTAAATAGATAGTGCAATAGAAGAATAGGTAGGTAGTTTCAAAAACTGGGGAGTCGAAGTTAGAGTCGAATGTGTCAATAACGACTACACAACCTTCGTCAAAGCATGATTCCAGCGCAAGCAAGACTGGAAACAGCAATAATTTATTTTCAATTTCTTCTATACAAGAAAGACGTTCACGAAAATACCTCCAACGCGCTATATGACGTCACAGGTATTTCAAATACAAGAAAGGGAGAATTGAAAATTTGTGAAAAAATTATACATCGTGGACTTTGAAAGTAAATACTTCCAGATAAAAGTTACTCATAAATTTCTCAGAATCAAATGATCAATTCCTCTCAAATATTAGATCAAGAAAACAACTTTTTTAATTCGAGCCAAATAGGCAACCCTATACTTAATCTCCTCCTACGTCTATGGAATAAGCGACGTGGAATCCTTAATATTGTTTCCGTGTTATGTCTTTCTAATACTAATTCAATTTAAAGGTATGTTTTAACCGGCTATGACCAAGCATGACCATAGATAAATCGCGCCTTAGCAAGGCGCGGTTTATCTTTGAACTATGTTTGGTCAAAGTGTGTTAGCATATAGTGAGTCAATAAAATTGTATGGGTAGGTTTAAATGACGGATACCAAACATTGGACAAATTGTAAAACGTGTTGGCGCCAGTGTCGATTTGATTCATGAAATTATAGGAATACTCTGTTTGATCTATAACTGACTCAATATCTACCTAAACTTTATACAAATAAGTAAATTGTGTAAATGAGTCTTGTGTATATATATATATATAATATATATATATATATATAAGTGCAGTTTTCTAAGAATTATATTTAAAATATATAACTTGTAAAAGGGAAACATTATTTAAAAGAAAACATAAACTAAAGAAGCTGGCACGCTTGTTTATGTGATTGGCCAGGGGCGTGGACTAACTACTTTTCCCTCTCTCTATGCCATTATGCTAGCGGATTCGTCTTATCAGCAGATTTACCACTGCCGAGGACGTGTATTAGCAGCCACTTGTAGGCGGACAGGGTTGTATTCGAGCGTATCCAAATTTTTACACCCTGGGTTGAGCGTTTTGCGTCAATTAACGAGCCGTACTTGTCGGCACTCGAACCCGACATCTTCAACATGATATTCACTGAAACTAAACATTAAAACTAGTTGTCTAATTAATAGGTCTTTTATATAACTAATAATTCAAGATTAATTTTAAACGAGGGTTACTAATGTAAAGCTCCATTTACAGAGGGCAGCAGAAGCATAGGAACCCATTGTCTACAAGATTTTTTCCTCTTGGTATATAAGGCCAACTTCTGTGTTTAAAGAAAGCGTGAATCCCAGTCAAAGTATGAATCACTGATGAGTCGCGCCGCCGTGGCGCGGTCCATCGGTGGCTCGTGCTAAACAAACTAAATTTGCCGGTATGAAACAAATTGCCGAAATTAGACACGAATAAAGTTTAAAGAAATTAAATAAAATGTACGCCCGAGCAAATATATACTACATTGGTAGTGTTTGCTATTTTTCGTGTTATTGTTTCTATTTATTTATTTATTTATATATTTCAATACTTTCAGTTTAGCTCTATTACGTGTGCTATTAACTATAAAAAAAGACTGAGATAAAATGATGACATCATATTATTTGATGACGTAAAGATTAACTTTGTTATCATACTCGAACAAATACCATGGGGTTTAGTGGAAAAAGAAAGAAATTACATTCATTTATCGTGTCATAAATCAATTTTTTGACTCATGTGTTAATTACATGAAAAGGTTATGCATACAAATCAGAAAAAGTCGAAAATAGGAAGCAAAGCTTTATATTCTAGCATGGAATCAGAATATCATAAATAGATATGGGGTAGAGGATATTTTATCATGTAGTTCTAATTTAACGTAAAAATCAATCAAAAATGTAACGCATCAAAACAAATTTTATTAACTCGTTGTCATCCAGCGGGTCGTTTGTCATCCAGCGGGTCGTTGGCAAATAATGCGACGTTTCCCCTGCCCCAAAAATATCTAACGGGTCATTTACAATAACAGTCACTTTGAATCTAGGGGCGATTTTATGCAGGCTAATGATTTTTTTCTATAAAATACAAAAAAGGACAATTATCTGACTCCAGCCAAATATTTCCAACGATTCAGGAATACAAAAACATATAATTATGCTAATACGGAAAAGCTGACAATATCTTTCAAGTCGATAATATTTTCTTTTGGGTGAGGATTATTCTTGCTCTATTGATTTCGGAAATAGAGTTCATTGTTTTCATGACAAATTAGAGCGAGGGGATTTTTCGTATGGTTGAACATTTAGTATGCAAGAAAAACAAAAATGCTAATTTTTTCGATTTTACTTATTATCTTTTTTAATTTAGTCGAGCATGATACATGGACAAAAGTGCTTTGTAAGCACGTTTTATCCTTGTATCATACTCGATCACTATCAAAGTGTTTACTTAAGTGGCAATTGCTAAGTCCCGGAAGGATTCTATGTTAAGTGGACATAGATAATAATGACCGCTCGTGTTCAATCAATGTAATTCCGTCTTAACATAAAGTGGGGTAGCTTTGAAAAAACTTTTGATGTTAAATATATATAGTGGAATACACGTTATAAAATTGCGGAAATGCTTTTAAAAATTAGGTGGCGTGTATCTACTTGAAGATAAAATAATATAAATTCTTCAGACTTTCTTGCATGATTATTCTGGGATGCGATCAGATTGAAAAAAACAGATTTTTGTGCAAAAGGCAACTGCGGATTACAACAGTGTATTTTGTAGCCGTGATTGCACAGTCACTATCCGGTTTGCAAATTAAGACCTAGGGTGCTAACCACGGCGAGTCAAGTTGTTGAATCCTTGCCAACGACTCAGAGTAGGCTTTCAAAGTTGCTATAACGTCTTCTATACATGTACAGTTTTACAATCGCCCAGAACAGATACCACATACTCAAAATAAGCAAAAATAGGAATAGAATTTCCATTATTGACATATACCAATGTAAAGTAAAATATTTACATCGATCAAAAAATTTAAAAAAAAACATATTCACTATCCAATAATTAAATTTTTTATAAAATATAACTTGATTGCTAAATTTCAACTATTTGTTTTCCTAAAAACGTAGGTCGTTCGAACTTAGAAAAAAATTCAATATACAACAAAAGTAATTATGGCGATAATCAGTTTACAGCGGATGCATTTGCTCATTTACGCTCAATTTGTTTTTTCGGAATTTAGTTACCAGATTTTTATCATCTGTCATTCAGACAATTATGGAAGGTCTGTTCATAAAAATGATAATTTGTGAAGGATTTTGTCGAAAAGGGAAGAAACGCATGGCTTAACTGATGAATACACATCACTACCCATAATTACCTTATTTTACAGTGATTATTTTCAGCTCGAAAGACACATTTTCCGAATAGACAAAACTTTGAAAAAAGACGCACAAAACGGCGACAAAATATATGCTGCACCGGCTCATATTCATTAAATCGGTTGCCATAAATCACCAATACCTATTGCTACATCAATATATCTCTAAATTTAAAATAACTGTATATGGTAAACATCTTTCAGTTATTAATTCGCAATATCAAGTAACTGTTTTTAATGAGATATTTTATTGTGTCACATGTGTCATATATACTTACCAAAATATGTTTGGACAAATTATTTTCGACTAAGTTTGGTTAACTGTGGGCAATATGTATGAATTAAGACTGTTGGTAGATTCGCTCGTGCTTGACAAAACCTTTAAGTTAACACAATCAGACATCTTCTTTTAACGCGCATAATTCAGCGATCCGACCAGGCTTATGCTTTTAGATAGGAGGACTTGAAAAATTGTTTTTAGAACAAGACTTGTCTCGACTTTTCAATTATTGGCTACTTCTTAGAGTGGATTACCCTGAGAAAGGCCCTGTACCGGTGCCCATCTATAGACGGACAGGGTTATGGTTGTTGGAAAGATATGATCTTACTTGTTCGGCTTAGCCAATTTGTCCCGGGTGTGGTGGTGGGCATGGATTGACGCAGGTCGCTCCCTTAGTGTGAAAACTACGGAAGTGCTTATTCGTTTGCTCAGTAAATGAACGGTAGCATTTTGCACTAGATAGATGTTTACTATCGGCATGTTTAAAGGCATTTCTGCAAACATTTTAGGCTTGCCTAATGTGAATGACCTCTTTATCGAATTGTAGAATGTTGTTCTGGTTATACTCCTGATGTCACAAAGCCGCGTGGGCAATCATTGGCACCAGCCTACGATTCCGTGGTAGCAGAAGCACAAAACAGTAGTTCAATTATATTATAGCAAACAAATTTATATTCACTCCACTCACTCTGTTTAGGAGGAATTACAGATGCTTATTGAGAGTAATGAAAATTTAATAATTGTGACAAAATCCTGAATATATTCGAGAAAGAATGTAAAATATATTATCATGCTCCCTCGCTCTTTAACGACGTGTGGGCTACCAGTCCATGGGAATATAAAGTCTGGGCCTCGGGATCCGCACCTCCGGACTTTCACCGGGCAAATTTTCCCAAGACAAGACAGTTTTTGGGATACTTTTGGAACGTATAAAAAAAACCCAATTTATCCATACTTCTCCAACATGTACAAATACAATTTAAGTCTCCAACCGCAAACCCATGGTTACGTAAAATACAAAATGCATATTTGAATTATTAAATAACTACAACAATATGCAATTCCAATATTTTTTTACCCCGAAACCCCACAACTACAATTAAATAAGCTGTTGTGATTATGATTAAAGCCATTAAAGGTCACGCTTGTCGCTCTTAACTGCGTTGCCCCGAACTTCACTTTCACGCTGTTGACATCATAACATGACACCTTGTTTACGTTTTGATCATTTCTTTTTGTTTAAAAAGCTTGTCAATTTTATTTATAAACTATGTAATATCATCATCTTATTGACGCGATCCATCAGTGACTCATACTTGACAAAAGATGCTTTGACAAAAAGTTCTCCGATTAGGAGAGCATTTTATCTACAACCGATGTACGACAAATCTTGCTGTCCCACACAGGTGCGATGGCGTCTAACTGTCTGGCAATAAGTTCCAGTTTACACGGGTTTTAGACAGCTTGAAAAAAATATTGTGCGATGCTCAATCAAGAATGTTTGAAATAATGTAGATATGAAATTATACTTGATGTGGTTTTTTGCTCAACTTTGTGAAATCCTATGTTTACTACCTGGATTTTGGGTTTATTCGGGTTCGTTTTGCTGATCGTTTATTTGGTTCGTTTCTGCTGTCTATAGTATATTATGAAAGTTTAAATATACCTTTTTTATTTATTTATTTTCATTGGAGTTCACTCCAAGCAATGCCTTAGACAGGACTTGTCGAGGGCCAAGAGTCATGTTGACATTTCAGGTTGTAGACCCCAGGTTTCGATTCCCAGCAAGACAGGTTTATTGATGCATGGCCACAAATAAATCCGGGGTGTAATAATTTGGGTACACTCGGCCGAACCATAAAGATCATATCTTTCCAACAATACTAACCCTCTATTCGTCGATAAGTGGCCGTTGGGGCAGTGCATTGTTTAGAGCGATCCACTTAAAGGAGTGACCACAAAAAATGGCAAAAAAATTGCGAAGAGCTACCTCAAAATGCATGACTCTTCTTTTTTGAAGTTATAATTACAGTGCCTTCAACATTGTTTTTTTTTGTTGTAAATTATGTCCATCTACCATCATTCAATATATTTAATCAGCTACTCGCAATATATCTTTCTAAATAACAAGGTGACGCGGCAATTATCCAACCACGAACTCAAAAAACGGAAGAACTATCTTAACAAGACTTGCAAACGCTCGTATTTTGTTCCATTTTACACTACCCGTCACAAAGTCGCTAGAACGATTTGACCAAAAGTAAACAATGAAAGGTTTACCATAAAACAGCGTCGAGTGATGGAACGGTATAAACGGTCGAGAACCAGACTCGTGGACGCCTGCGCACCTGGGCGAGAGACTTGAAACAATTTTGCGGTACCGCCGGCGAATTTTTGGCCGCCATTGGTTTTCATAGTCGCTCGTTATTCGGGAGTCTTTATACATCTCAAAACCACATGAATATTTATATTTTGCGTGGCTGACCAAGCGTGGGGAAATGATATACCGGGCCTTGCATGTCGTTGTATCATTTGTTCACACTTGACCATGCACGTGCTGAGGTACACGCGCGAATAAATACTTTAATTATAATTTGAAGTTTTCGAAAGATTTATGAATCAAAAATCACGGGACATTTTTCGTTGCTGGAGGTCAAAAAATATTTTCTGCGTCA
Organism: Styela plicata; assembly: GCA_963675895.2. Lineage (NCBI taxonomy): Eukaryota > Metazoa > Chordata > Ascidiacea > Stolidobranchia > Styelidae > Styela > Styela plicata. The sequence continues at coordinate 21,373,537 of OZ023140.1, forward strand.
AATAACAAAATAATGAGTATTTGTTGAAATGTGAAGTTTCTCATGTAATTTATCATCTGGCAGTTCATTTTCTGAAAACATTAAAAACAATTTTATAAACTATTTTCCGCCGCATGGTCAACAGCACAATTTTATGGCAGAATTTCTACCTTTGAAAAATGTTTTAAAGTATCATATTTGAAGTTTGGTTGTTGCAACGAGTTGGATAGAATCCTTGTTCTGTTCTCAAAATCGCATTTTATCAGCTTAACATTGTTCGATAATACCGATATATTTTCACCAATTTGTATTAACTCTTATTTTAATATTTAACCATTTTTCAGTTGGAATACAATAAAACTGTGCCTGTAGCCAATGACTTATGCATAGGGCCCGAATTCAAATTTGATTCGGATAACTTTTTCGAATCGAATCAAATCATTAATTGCGTGTAAATAACAAATATCCCATTTTTAATATCATACCTTGTCTCCTTTTATGAAAATCAAGACATGTATAGTGTAAATTTTCATTTCACACTCCATGTCTAAGAGCAACAATTTTCATATTTTAACGACAAAATATAATCGATTTTGGTCAAATTTGACCAAAATCTATTGCATTTTATCGTTAAAAATGAAAGTTTTCAGGTATTTCTTCCTATGATCGATTTGAAACACCGATTCGAATTGCACTGCTCATGAATGACGTATACATGCTATTAGGACACGGATTTTACTAATTTGGAATGGATACACCACTGGCTCACAATTTCGAATCTTTCATGGAAGACATGTTTTAGTGCATTTTCGTCGGTATCTTTTAAGTAGATACCGACCGGTCCAGACCAATGTTTGCATTTTAAATGTCGTAGATATTTGGATCAGTAAAATATCCAAGTTCATATTCAACCACGTGTTAGCTATTATGTTCACTTTGACTATCGAGAGCTTTAAATTCCTTCTATTCTACTCTTATCTCGCCATAAGAGACAGTTAGAAGGGATAAAATAGTGGTTTTATCGGTATTGCCCTCTGCTACAGCTTAATGTGCATTTGCCGATGTGTATTTGAGAAGACAAATCATCAAATATGCCTTAATGAAACTGTTAACACACTATTCCCACCAATGTGTTTTTAGTTAAGGAACATCTGCACAGATTTGCTTTTCGGAACGTAACGATATATTTTCAAGATAGCAGAACAAAGACGGTCGTTTTTGTTAGAATCCACCCTGATTTTTATTCATTACCTCATATTACTTTATAGTTCTACTAAGGATAGTAGAAACGGAATTACGCCTGGCCATAGTCAACCAGAACATAAAATACCAACTCATATTATTGTGTCAAGCTTAACAGGTCAAATGCATTCAACACCACGTGGTAAATATATGAATAAATTGCACAAAATTACTGTCAAATTTTCCGCCTAATTTAATGTCATTTTAATATTGTATTTCAATGGTAATGAAAATATTATATTTATTCGTTTCAACATAAAGCCAAATTTGATTTCTACCATTTTGAACTAAGACATGACATTCAGATAAAGCAAATTCACGATCTCAAAAAATCTGAGAACAGTGAGAGCACATGTTTAAAATTTTTTCTATTCTTTTTTGTCGCGTATAGAACCGGATGAATGAGGCTCTCGAGGCTTGTTTGTTTCAATGTGAAATTCGTGCTTGACAAACAAACTTTTTGTTCAATTCTGTGACTGATTTTTTAATTGGTGGCCTGTATAGTTTAAAGGTGTCGTTGCTCGATGGCCTGCATGTTTGTCCCCCACTATGTAACTGATTTTTCGTCATCTTTTTGGCTTCCAGGAAAGTACTTCGAGGTAACTAAAGCACCAACAGATGTACACACAAATCCGCGCGATATATCAGTGACTCATACCCATCAAAAGAAATAAATTGGCAGAAATTTCTGAATGGACTATCACATTTAAAGTCTTCATTATTTTAAAACCACTATATTAAATAAATGTTATATCAGAAATGATGTATGGTAATTATTCCCCAATAGCAAACTATATTATCGTCATGTAGAAGTCCGGTGTGGAAGAGTTTGGGAACTTTTGCTTTAATTAATTTTTTATCAAGAACAAACATAACGACTAATTTAAATATAGTAATTGGTTCTAAACGTGTGGGTTTTGTAATAAATCCACGCAAAATACAGAAATTATCTCCGGATGGGATAGTTTATCCTGTACGTGATTTTCGCATAATTTTATCGGATGTGTTTGAACACTTAAAATATTTCCGGAATATTTATAATTTGTTGTGAATGATAAGATAATATTTCTGCGCTGAAATGCTTTTGTCCAGTTTCTAGCCCGGATGAGCCATTGAGCGAAAAGGTTCTAACCGGTTGTAAAAATCATGTCAAACTATTTCGTATTTCAAATCTTATCTGATCGACGTAGTTTATTTTGCAAATTATTAGGCTTAGGCAAAGAAAGTTCCTACTCAAATGGCTCGATCAATCGGTTTTTCATTTTATAAACATATTTAGAAATATTCCGGAAAAGGAAATATTTCATGTTTCAGCCAGAAATTTCAGTTCTGTCGAGCACTAGGCACTAGTGGAGATAGCATTTTTTTTTTATTTTATAGCCACTTCTTAGAGCGGATCACCCCGACCAAGGTCCTGTTTCAACCGCCACTTTCACACAAACAGAGTTTGTGTGATATGAACTTTTCAGTTGGGCCTAGCCTAGTTATTATACCCTGTGTTAACTCGAACCCGAGTTATTTAACCTGAGATGCCAATATGTTAACCACCAGCCCAAATGCGAGCACAAATTGGTCGTCACGATTCATTATCATCTCATACCTCGAGCAAAAAAGGGGCTGGCTCTAGAATTTTCCGTGTTTCCGGCGTTATTTTTTATAATTATTTTTCATCATTGAATAAACAGAAGAGAAACATGTTTCGATAAAAGAAGTTATCTACGCTTTGCAATACCCAGTTCTATTTTAATTTACAAAAATAACCTCTCTGAACGAACCAAACGTAGCTAGATCTGCTTTCGATGTCATTCCATGAACCATACCGTACAAAATTCTCAAAGGTAGATTTTTGTGTTTGTGGTGATCTGCCGAAACAATACAGATACATACAGATCCGGTCGTTACCCAGTTTTACCAACTAGACCAAGTAAACTTGTTTTCCAAATCGACAAACAAATTTATCGACAGTAATTAGTTTATTTATCTCAAATTCTCTTTTAAAATGTCTAAGTAATAAGGACAGTACATAAATCAATATCAATATTTGAACTTTAAAACTCAATTAGAGGCGATTATAGCGTAATAAACAGCAAAAACTTGACCGATGGAATTGTAAAGCATTTTATGACGTCATAAATTTTCTGTAACATCCGATGAGCATGTAAAACATGTTCCACAGATGGACCATGTTTGATATCATGATCCATCTCTAATCCGAACGTGAGTGGCGGATAAGCTTCTCAAATTTACTCAAAAAGAGATGAGTTCTAATCTGCATTACTGCAATGTTTGGTTGTAAAGTAATCGGGTGCCAATTAGCTATCGTGGGAACACGAATGCAATTAGCAATATACTGTAAAGTTAACTCGTTCCGCGGTAATCGGCATTTAACATTTTGTACATGACAGGTCATTACCAAATACGGGTTTAACTTTCCTTTACTCTCCATTTTTTTTTGTCAAAACATCTTTTGACTGGGTTGAGACGTGTTTTGGCCGAAAGACCTATACAAGCATTCCATGGCCCTATCGAAGTACAATAAAATTTATGCCAATTTTAATGCTTTTTCTTAGTAGTGTGCTACAACTCCATATTTACACGTAGATCAAAGCATCTTATAAATATAATGTAACAAAGTTAGAATCCTCTTATGAGAAATATATAATTCTTTCTTGATTAAACAGGATTTGTGTATTTACCCATACGTTCTAAATTATAATCACCAAGTTCGTGATGAGATTATAAGAAAAATCGTTGGTGGGAAAATCGGCTATGGAGGGCCAATTATTGAGGGTGATATTATTCGGGTTAATATTGTCGAAACAAGGAAATAGAAACGGTAGGAGGACTGAATGTTTTGGTTAAAGGTGGCCTGGAGCATAAATAACTTCTGACCATGAACATGACTTCAAAAATCGCGTTTCAAATGCATAAAAACTGTTGAATGATTCGTTATCCTCGCACCGGCGAACGAACTAAACCTCCCTCCACCACCGGACAAAATAAACAGGGGAGGACGATATCCCCCCTCCCCGAAAATATGTGTAAGTCAATTTAGGTTTTTGTTACAACTGTTATGATTTGAATAATTCGTCGAATTCTCCCTTAAGAATTCTTATTGTTGCGCAATATTGCAAAAACAGAAAAAAAACGGAAACGGCAATTTAGTTTGGCAATTGTTTGTCCAGTTATAGATTTGTATCAAAACTAGAACTATTTTGTCAAGTTTGATCCACAGATGGACAAACTTAACGGTCAATGACAAAAAGTAACGCATAGTTCTTTTTTTGGCTGACAAGATACCGCCGTTCATTGTGGAAATGTAATAAATATCTGTTTGAGGTACATTCCTCTATAGGTGCAAGTTACATATTTAAAAAAGGTCAAAATCGTAGCCAAAAGATATACTTCAGTTAGTAGTTATGTTATTCAAAAGTCTTTGTCAATCTGGCGCCACCGTGGCAAAATATTTCATTGTTATGTCGCCATCTATATTTGACCGTGACGCCCTTGCGGTCGAAATTTAAACTTGGTAATATCGCTTAAAATTCGACCGTGTCGTAAATTAGAAACAAGTCGATTTAAAGTTTTATTTTGATAAGCATGAGCCAGAGATGTACTTCGCATATGCTGTGCACTGAATGCTGGTCCCAGAACTGTCAAATTGAATTCGTATCAAAAATTTTGTTTTGTCATGAATGAGTCACTGATGGACCGCGCCTAGTCGGCGCGATCAATCAGTAACCATGCTTTCCGAAGCAGGGGCAAAACAAAAAATTCAGACAATTTGAGATGCCGAATTTGTCGAGTTGTTGTCGGTTGAATGGTCGGATAGTCGGTGCGATCCGTCGGTGACCCATACTTTTTAAAGCATGGGCAAAACAAAAAATTGACACTTTAAGATGCCGAATTTGTCGGATTGTCGTCATTTGAATGGAATTGAATTTTATTTCGTTAATATAATCTTAAATAAAATTCATGTCCTAACTATTTGTTATGATAAAGTTCCAAGCTTATTCCATGTAGTCTCATTTGTAAATACAACATACAAATATTTTTAAACATTGATCTAGAAATATAGTTTATTTTTATCAACACATAATATATTACAAAAATTGCAAATAAAATTTCAAGAAGAAATGACATGTTTGACTAGATTGTGACTTTGGGTATACAATAATTCACTCTCCATTTTTATATATAATTTATGATATTGAAAAAAATGTGGTGAAATTCTATCATTGGTTTACCTATATGGATAAAAAATACTTTCTATTGATTGTTCATAAAAATATGTCGTCACAAAGCGTGTCAAAAGCGCGCGTAAATGTTTGCGAACATGTTATCCTCACATTTACCAATCCGAGATCATATCAAGATGGATAGTTTGACAGACCGCCGTTATGCTGTTATACATATTTCACAAAACCCATGTCTAAAGATACATAACTGATCATTCTTCTATGTATAACCTTATGGCGCCATTGTACAATAAGATAATATCCACAAATATGCTACTGTACTATGTATAACTTGAAATGTTATTCTAACAATACCGAAAGTTTTCTACAATATAACTGGGTCATAATAGCATCTAAAGGTCAACTATATATATAACAAAGTGGTTTACGTTCACTACAATTTCAACGTACTTGTGCTACAACTACGAAAACTTTATTTCAGTAATATTAAAAAAAACGAAGATCTAAAACCAAATTCGAAACGAAGTACGATTTTATCTATTGTAAAAGATTCGTTGCAATTAAACCTTTGGAAGCTTTCTTAAAAAAGTAAATGTGAATGTCAGAAAAAGTGATATATGTGCGGATGTAAAGCAGAATCCCCACCCCCTCCCTGTTAGGTTGAGGCAAAATCCTTCCATATTGGATACAATATTGTCCTACCCTAATTTTTTTGGAAGACTTTGTTGGGAGGGATTTTGTCCCTTCCCCGCTATGTACCTCTGATTCAAAATCAAGACGAAGCATTTCAACATTTTCCTGAATGTATTTGAATTTACTTCAAATTCTGGAACCCTTCAAGTTCATACTGACTGTTTTGTTTGGATGGAGTCAGTGATGGAAAGTGCCGTCGAGCTGCAGTCAATTTTTGACTTCCAATAAAACCATCCTTGCTTGGATTTGCTAAATGGGAGATCAAGGAGTTTCAACTTTAATCTTGGCTTTTAAATTAATTCTTCGGTGACGTTTTTTAATATTCACAAACCAATTATACGGTAATGGCGTCTAACCGACAAGATATCACTATTTTAAGCGCTACTGGTTTTCAACTTATTATTTTACTGATTTTCGTGATATCGGGTAACTAATTTACATCATTATCTTATCTTTACTTTCTTATTTTTAACTTACTGGCGCCAACATTGACAGATATACAAGGTACTCACGCTACCGTTTTAAATTTCCCTGTTTTATTTCTATATTTCTTTGAAGTTTCCATGCACTTAATCACCATATAATAGTCGTTTATATTGTCGAAAAATGATTTATTTTTTTAGTGCTTATCTTATGTTCCAAACGCTGTTATAGTGGACATGGCGCCAGAAAATTTTACGTACGTGCTACCGTGTACATTGTTTTCCGCTTTCAACGATACGAAAGGAAAATAATTTGTTCAAATATGAGTTTAGCCGACGAAAACAACAATTTAGTTTGTGTATGAAGTTTAACAGCAAGATTCGTATTATTTTTTTATATTTTTGTATCAGAATATTATACCACACAAAGAGATTATCTTTATTATTATTATAACGTGGCGCGATTTCACAGATAGGCACATTCTTAATTCCACATATTATTAAAATACTCCTTCATTTTGCTCAGACGAAATGAAATAAAAAAAAAGAATAATATGCTTCCCAAGCCAATTACTCTACACAGCTTGAGAAAAGCTGACAAAATATTAATATACAAACACCATGGGAGGTCGCCATGCAATCTTACTGTAACTTTCGCATGCTACAAATGGCCAATAACGAATCGGCATCACCGTGAAGCTCAATCACAAATTTTATTTTGCCGAGTATGTTCCACAGATGGATCGCGCCGCCAGAGTGTCTAATATCTAACAAAACTTACCTGGACATAATATCTCCCTGGCTGGCACGATGTTGTTGAAAAAAACGCAAAAAATTTTGTCACAAAGAGGTGACATGAGATGTTAGGATTCGTGGGAATCAGTGCGAACGTGAATTCTGGACGATATAAGCACGAAATACATCATGTTAAACCAATAGTTTCACCCTAACATGCTCTTATGCAACATGTATTGCAGAAGTTTAAAGAAAGAAGCACGACACTTGTGTGTTTATACTTGATCGTAAATTCTACTGAATTTTAAATATACAATAATAACAATAGAATGAATATATAATATATGTTCCTTGGTGCACGGCTACAATTCTTGTAAATAGAGTCTTATCTTGAAACGTGTGGCTGTGAATTTTTGTTTCCATGTAGCAATTTGAGAGTGTCTTCCAACTCGCCATGTTGCAGCACATCGAATGTTACACAAAATATCGTATTTATATGACGTTACAAATATCTAGATATTTGGTACTATCCTAGGGGTGGTCAGGAGATTACTCATGCAATAAAACAGTGGATGAATTGCAATCACTCATTCAGAAAAAATCAAATATATTTATACGTTACTTGGGTCGATAACACGTTTTTGGTCGATATTGGTAGTTACCACCTTATCGCATAGGATTCCCTAACTGACACTGCCTATATTGAATATTATAAAAAATGTACATGATATTGTAATTTCTTTAGTCAGTGTTCTACGTCAAGTATCTTTTAAAAATTTTGAGAAAGAAAATAATGAATGCCGAGGAAATTTGAAACAAAAATAGCTTACATTTAGTGACAGAAAATTTGTCATTTTTTTGATATCATGAAAATTAATGACATAATCGTACTATAAGTAGAAAATTCGATTCAGAGATTCTAACAGATTGGAGGCAACAATTATTCGATTCGGTAATAGGAACAAAATCTTAAAAAACGATTTTTACAACAGGACGAAATTGTAATGATAAAACGTGACATGTACTATCTCTTTCGAAAGTTAGACAAATCACAAAGTCTACATTATTTAATTTCGCCTAGCCCTACGCCGTAGTCATAACTTATTTTGGTTTTTGAAGAACGTTGAGCTTCCAGCGCAACATAATAATTGAAATTCTGCCACATGCATAAGGAAGCCCAGCGTGAGTCTCGACGTATTTCCTCATATTATATCCAAACAATCGAGTTTCATTAACTTTTTGACGTCTCGCTTTGAGCTGTCGACAAAAATTTCCTGTCGTTACCAGCAGTTATATCGACAGTATTGTAACAATGTATCTTATTTCTTCTTGTTTAATAGCGTGAATGCGTCGAACAGGAAACTTGGGAGATTGTTATTAATTGTTTCTTAGCAAAACGTGGACACAAAGGTTTTATTTAGCCTATCATAAAAAAGCCTATTTTAACAGATTCTATTTTGTAAAGTATGTGTCACAGATGGACTGCACCTCGTAGGTGAGGTCCATCTGGGACTCATGCTTGACAAAACATTTTTTTTTTAATTTTACTACTATATATCAACCTCGTCTACATAAAATTTAAAATTTAGCCCCATGAAAATGTTACTAATAAAACGACTGAAATAGCTACGTCAATTTTTGCAATAAATAATTTTTTTGTCGAGTAACATGTCGCTGTTATTCATAAATGGTCGATCCCATCAAGAAATATAGTTCTTTTAAGCATGGTCCAACGTCGATTCGCGTTTGGCTATATAAGGAAGAGTATTGTTATCAGTTACTTTTAAAAACCAGTAACTTACTGATGTTTTTCAACTGTTGAAAGCTCCATATGTAAAATGTCGACTTCAATCTAGATGGACGAATTCCCCGAAATTTTGGCACAAAGAAATGCACGGAGCAGAATGTAATGGGACTTATATACACTGCATTGTTTTCTTGGCAACATATGCTCTTACTCATGTTATACAAGGGATTCGGATAAAGAAAAAAAAACATTGGAATCATGAGACTAGACTAAATGCAAATTGGGTGTCGTATTCCTATGTGAATATTTTTCGTAAATGCATAAGGTCATACTTATGCATTGAGTGCGTTATATTTCACAAAATATTAAGAAGTGGTAGATGGTTTTAGCATAGGTCAGGGCAGATACCGCCCATTGTACTTTATTATAACGTTTATCTGCTTGACGTGCAATCGCAGATACTATATTACTAATACTCTGTATTAGCTTTTCCCATTAAAGTAGCAGTTAGTTTGGTTCGTTTTAGACAATGCATTGGCACCAACATTGCTCAGAGTAAGCAGGACCAAAACACGTGCAACACTATCTAATACCTATTCCGATACTCCCGTAGTTGATTTATATTTATATTATTCTTTATGCTCAAAAAGTTACAAAAATCGTTTCGGCATTTCCCATACGAGAATTTAAAAAAATACTTCATCGTTCGTAGGCGCATTCTACGAACAACCAAATAATAATCTTAAAATCGAAACCAAATCAAACGCAAACAATGACTTCCGTTTTAGATTGGATTTTAGATGTAGATTGACGAAATAACAACAACAATATTCAAAGGATAATTACAACAAAAACATCACGTGACCTCTCAATCATGATATATTCAAAACAATATATAATCAACCAAGTATGCTCCTGGTATGAGTGTTAAATTTTATTAATGAGGTTACATCAATGAGAACATAACAGAACATAAATTAAGCGACGTTAGAATTTGCCGTTACAAGTTCAGGGATTATGCTTGATGAAGCTTGGGTTTACGATAAATCGCCCCTGCAAAGCGCGATTTATCATCGAACCCTGCCTGAACGAGTTTGTTTATAAGTCATAAAACCAATGCTCCAAATTCCCCTTATTAATCGATTGGCGGCAAAAAGATCACAGCGAGATTTGCCTAACCGTCCGAAATTGGGCCCCTGGGGGGTAACTTGGCGATAACTTATATCGTGGGAGAGAAACCATACAAGCATCTGGTGAACGCATGGGAAAGCAGTTTGCTTTATATAATGTGAATATTTCATACTTGAGCTAATTTGTAACCATAATATTTTTATGATTTGTGATAAGTTTATTACTGTGGGAATTTTCTTCTCTTTTGACCGCCCCTAATTTAATCCGGTTATCGTAGAATAACAATCATTTCATCATTTTCAGGTTCATGGTCAAGAGAGAACGGAAGGGGATACGATAGAACGCGGAAGAATATTGTTGTGTATATATATACTCAACATTGAATGGCCATTTTTACCGTGGTCACAACTTTTTATGTGTTGTGATGACCGAATGACTGTACTTTGGTACCATGTAAGAAAGTCGCAAAGAATAATAGCAACTATACTTAGTAAATCTGAACTAATATGAAAAAAATAGAGATTTCCAATTTAACATGTTATTTAGTCGGCCACGTGACCCATTCATTAGAAAAAAGTGGACAAAAAAAACTTCATTTCCGCGTGAATCCCTAAACTTATCTCTCAGAGTCGCATTTTATGAATCCCTAATTTCACGATCAGGCGCAAATTCACTGAAAACAGGAAAGCAGAAAGATAGAACCACAGATGGCTTTTCTTAAATAGCATTTATCAAGCATGAGTCACTGACGAATTGGGTCAAGATCGACGTATCAAGTTCTCCATTTATCTTGTCAAACATGGGCCACGGATGGATCGCGTCTCGTCGACGCGATCATGCTTGGCAGAAGATTATTTAACCAAAATGCCCCTCTCAATTCAAGCAACTTCCATATCAGAAAAATCTTTCAAAGAATGTCTTGTTAAATAATGATCACTGATCGATAGTGCCACTAAAGCGCGTTCCATCTGTGGCACGTGAGAAAGTGTCATTCTTAACAGAGATACGCTTTGCAATTCACTGGAATGTATGTCAGGTGTAATGTGTTTCAACGAATAAACACAGTTTATTGTAAACAGATACCAAGTTTCACTTGTATCATATAACATAGTCACAGAAACATAATACCTATACATTTACATTTTCCCATGCAATGCTCACAACATACCGTTTAGTAGGAACGTTTCGTAATTAAAGAATTTTTCCTAAAAAAATGTCTATTGTCTTATTTGCATATGCATTTGGCATAACACTGCTGCTCGTCGTGGTTACATAATTCGTGGAGCTTGCAAATAAGTTGATTTTCTTTTTCTAAGCATGCGTTACTAATAGATCGCACAACCCAAGGTCAATTATTTTTTTTTTTATAGAAGTTTGCTCTCAGTAGAATCAAAAGCGGCGCCTAAAACCATTCAACAGACGATCAATCAATTTTTTTTTTTATTTCGTCGTTCGGTAAATACTACCACTTAATGAGAAAAAACAATGTTTATGAATAAAAATAAAAATGGAACGGAATTGTGTTAGACTATCACTGAAATGCACTGGTGGTGTGAAAGACTAATACAAGTCATCGAGCAGCGTCACCAATTGCTGTTCAAGTTTACAGAATCGGCTAATGAATTTGCCACAAAAGCTGAACAAAATGAATAACATGAAATTAATGTCGATTTTGTAAATTATATATTAATCGTGTGTTGCTTAGAATTCGTAAAACATTATTGGCAATGGTCATTTACACCGTTTGGTCTTTGTAATTGAAGTCATTCGTTTGGAGGACGAGGGGGTGGTGGGCGACAATAACATGTCGAGTTCAGCCACAATGGGTAATGCGGACCCATTAGTAGTTAGTTACTCAAACCAGGCATAAACAATTACCATGAAGGTAATGCATGAAGTCACATCACAGACAGAAAATTTACAAATAATAATAAAAAATCAATTGTAAATGTAGTATATATCAATATTCAATTTAAATTATCTGGCACAGCGCAACGGCAAAGTGCGTATATGAACCAGAGCTGTAGAAGATTGAGCTGTGTAAGTTAAGACACCAGAAGAACAACAAAATTATGGTAATCAAAGGAGTTTAGACACCCGAGCATTTGCCAATCATGTGACAATAGTTGGGCAGCACTGACTACGTGCTTTCCACCCAATGTTCCGACCAGACAGAACAATTTGCAATTTTGAAAATCACTACATTAAAATTAGGCATATGTTCATATTGGCATAGAAAAATTTTCAAATATAAAAAATGTAAAAAATGAATGCAAAGATAAATTTGCATCAAATTTTAACAGACAGCATGGAAAAAAGCCAAGAGTGCGCTTTAAATAAAGTATCGCTAATATTAATTTTCGTTACGCATAGGTCACACGAATGTAGCGCCAGTAACTCTATACTTTAAGCGAAAACATCACATATATAACTGAACTACCGTGTATAAGTGCAACGAAAGGTATTTGCTCTGGGCGATGATAAAACTATTATTCCCATGGGTCATAGTATTTTATACCTCAACTTAGAAATGAAAATGCTTTTTCAACAAAAAGACACAGTTACACATCTATAATCAGGAAATTATTGCTTGACAGCGAGCCAGCCCAGAATGGCTATTCATATCATATTTTCTAAAAGTCACTCTCTGTGTTATATCTCAGTGGTGCATTAACCCAATCATAAATGTAATTTTGTCAAGCTTGAGACACAGATGTTGTCATCAGTGTCTCAAGCTTAATTAATGCATGAGCACACAAAGATTCCTTGAGGTTTTCTGACTTGGATTCCCGCCATAAAGATGCAGTCTAATAGTGGTTCATGCTTGACAAAAAAGTTTCTCCTTGTTTCGACTCCCAGATGGTAATCGTTAGAAATTCTTCCATTCCCATTCTCTAACCATCGAATTGGATAAATATGATTTCGATTCATTTTAGCATAATATTCCCATCTGTTCAGTCAGGAAGTTATAATATTCAATTGAATAATCTTCAATTGAAACAGAGCGATGAAATGATTGTGAAATGTTGCATTACATCCGATGATATAACATCCTGAACAGGTGGTTTAAACCGCAAAGCACATATTTTGCATTCTTGTATTTTGTGAATGTTGTGCTATATGCAAACCTATAAACTGCATTCAGTGGTGATCTTATGTCTGACACGATTGCCTACAACAAATATGAGTATACAAATGGTTTCAGGAGACCTCATACGATAAGTCGAATATCGCCGAGTATGGCCCATTTATTCATGCCCCCTTCGCAACCCAAGGTGCAATAACTCAGGTAGAATAGGCCGAACAGAAAATTTTTTATCTTTCCAACAACTCTATCCCTGTTGGTCTATACGTGGCCGTTAGTGCAGGACCTTGGTCAGGATGATCCACTCCAAAAAGTGACTATAATATGAAAAGTTTGGTATAACTTATCTCAAGGCCAATTTTTTATTTATGAATGAAAATACGACTGACACAAAATAGTATTATCGCAAGCAGGGTTGTCGTAATGTAAACCAAACTACTTCTGCAAAACTTCAAAACTCGCGTGAATAGACATCTGTCAGCGATGAGAATTCCTTAGTTCCAATTCCTGTATTTTATATATCTTTTTGCACTTTGGTGATTTCAGGAAACCTTCCAAGTATGTAATGTCTCTTGCAGCCTTGCTCTGAGCGAATTTTGATTGAAAGAAATATTACTACAACTACAACTGACTATGGCCCAGCAGTTATCTCGTTCGCCATCTTTTTTCAGATGACATATAAAAAAAGCATATCGGCAAAACACACGGTCAGAGAAATTGAGCCTTGGCTGCGCGATTCATGGTGATATAAATTGTTTCGATCAATCGAAATGCACTTTATCTGGACCCAAACTCGACGGAATGTGATTTAACAAACTTCTTGGACGGATAGAACAATTTCGACCATTTTGAGAATAGATATCTTTTTTGCTATTCTTGCTGAATTTTTGCGTGGACTGCCAAACAGAATCCATATTCTACGTATGTTGGAACAGCTCCGACCCTAATTGGACAAAAATTTGACAAAACATCTTTTGTCAAGTATGTGTCACTGATGGATCGCGTCGGTGAGACGCGTTCCATCTGTGGCTCATGCTTGGCAAATTTAAAATCCTTATTTGGACAATATGTATATGTTAAATTGAAATTCCTGCAAGCCCCAGTTTAATACTGCTACCCCGCGTTACCTCATTACCCAATATTATAGCACAACCACAGTATATCATTTTGGTTCAAGTTTTAATTGCGTAGTGATTCAAGAAGGCGCGTGAAATTCACATTTCCAAACGAAAGATAAAAATAAGAAACATAAATATAAAAATGAAACGAAAATATAAAGGAAGACACGAAGATCAATATAAGGAAGCACGTGAAGGTATAACTGCAATAAAACCACAGGAAAATATTTGAAAGAAAATAAAAATAATAATAAAAAATTACAAATAAAGAAAAATGACACAACGCGAGCCCCGGTATGACGTCAACGCCATAACACGGGGTAAGGCCACGGTTGGTTTGCCAAAAACAAAATAAAAACTAAATGAACAAACAAACAAAAAAAACTGCAATTCGGAAAATATAGCGCGTATTATTTGATTATTCAATTATTATATTCGAAAACACAAATTTGGGGCAAATTTCATTAACGGCACATAAGAGAAAAACACTAACACAAAACACTTTCTGATATACTACTACTACCGTGTCAGAAACATTATTTTGACAAGTATGGTCCAGCGGTCCATCAGTGACCCGTACTTGGCAAAATATGTTTAAATATACATTTTGCGATTTGGATTTTCATAACTTGTCAAGAATGTGCAAACCAAACTGTATAAGCGACGAAATGCATTAGTTAACCGTCTACCGCACAACACAGTTTAACAGATTCTCTTGCTTCGTAAGATATGATCATTTGGTCCAATTTTCGGAATGTTCGTAGATAATTCATTGCATATAAGCGCACTTCGGTGTTTAGCTGGAATGTATCGGGTCGAAAGCAGGTTTCATTTCGGCAGTCGTTCTCTCGTCGGCTCGATGTTCAGCAATCGGTCGTTCTATCTTAACAAATGAATGGATATAATATTTAATGACTTGTTACAGAAATGATTTTTGTTTTTTTATTAGATTTGATAAAATTAAAACATTTTTGACAATGATATTGCGTGTCGTGAAAAGATGAGGTCATTGAAAATACTTGAAATGGACAAAAACCCTTCAAGTCGAAGTTTACTATTGGATTTCTAGCATTTACCTTTGAATTGCATTCGAATATTTTTCATATAAAACCTTATAAATGTTATTTAAATTAAATATATCATCTACCTCTTGAAATGAATATTTCATATCATTCATCATCTTCTTTTTCGATAACTTCTTCAATTTGAAGGAAGATCATCTTCAGACGATTCAGAATCCTGAAAAGATAAACGAAAGATTATAAACTGGCGCCGCAAAAACCCATAAATCGTCAATTACACAAGTTAATTCGGTGTTGGTGGCCACTAATACTGTAAACATGGGCAAAAAATGGATGCCTGTGTACAATTACAGTCAGACAACAGCGAGAGAGCCCTGTGATTATGGCATTAACAAAACCTGTTATTACCAATTGAAACGGTGATTGATGGCCGCCCTGAGAGGCCAAAATTAGCTTTTTAAAAGTAGGTCTCAGACAAACGGCGCCACATGGTTTTATACACCGTATTTCAACCAATTGGGATCAAAAATACATTAGAATCGTGTCATAATTCGTGAGTTTTCGAGTGTTTTCCAATTCCAGGGTTTCTAAAGTAAATATGCAAATTAACTACTCTATGAGAAAGTTGATTTTGTATTGTGTGAGCTGTTGAAGGCTGATCCACTACAACACTACAAATATAGGCGGTATATACCTTTTTCGTCTGTTATGTGTATATACGAGCGTTGTCACGTTGGCAACAAAAACAATAGCTACGTAGGTCATCAACGCTAAACTTACGTTATGCATACTAAATTCCGGCCTTTTGTTCTCCAGTTGAGTCAAAGGTATTCTTCCTGACAGACAAGTTGATGACGTTCGTGCAGGAAGTGGCGTTGACGTCACAGGGGACAGGCCTGGAGGTGGAGGCGACTTTTCGCCAAGCATCGTATGTAAATCTCGAATGTAATCGATGGCGCTTAGAACAACGTCAAGACTTGATACTGGTTTTGTTTGAGGTTGAGATAGAGATGGAATAACCCCTCGAAGTTTACGATACAAATTTCTGAAACAAAAAATGGATATGTCACGATCAGGAATGATGGTTGTCAGCAAAACTGAAATCGAGAACATAATTTAGATTTATTCACTCGCATTTCAAAGATATAGAAAGCGAAAGGTAAAATTGCTGCTTTCCAGTGATGTTTAAAACTTTAGTCACTTTTGAATTACGACGTTTACAGGCCAAAGCACGGCCCATTTGGGTCACGACCAATAGACCTAATAGAATTTTATCACCTTAAACTAACGCTAAAGGATTAATAAAATTAAATTGTGCTTTGCTTTACTACTTATTAGGGAAATTCAGCCGACAAAATATAATCATTGCAAAAGAATTTTTATATCTCAACTTACCTCAGTTCTTTCGCTTCTGAAATAGGATCTTCAAGCTGTTCTTCTTTTTTATGTTCCTCCAATTTTGATTTATATTTCTGACAAAATTGTGCTCTTATTGTCCTTAACGCTGGTGGTGTGTCTGCGGTTTTAGCACCGTCAGTTTTGATACAAACGACATCTGCTGGTCGCCTAATCTCTGATCGTCGCGGATTAGATGCAGTTAAAGGGCTGTATCTTGCAGCAATAGCTAATGTTTGCTTGCCTGCTTTCACCATTTTAATATTCTGCAATTACTCAAAGTAATAAAAACAAATATAAACTGTTCACAGAGATGAAAGAACCGAAGCAAAATCAGTAATTGATGACGAAAGGGCAGCGTCGTTGGTTTATATACGAGAGCAGGCACGCGTTTCTCTCCCGCTCTTCTTTCTTTCGCCGGTATTTCTCTCTTTTTCATCCCTCTCTCTTTTTTCGCCGGTTGATTTGCTACACAAACAATCGTTTAATGACGTCACGCTATTGTTTTGCCGCCAACTGCGAAGAAAATTTCGGCACGGGAGAGAAATAGGACAATTGTCTTGGGAAAGCGAAAGTTATTAATTGTCTGCCGTTTGTTTGACGTTTGTTTCCTACCGTGTGCAATCGAAGTCACTTAATTTCCCGTTTACGAGGGAAGTTCTTCCGTCCACCTCTCTATACTCCAATATCCGGGACATTATTATGTCGTAACTTCACCAAATGTTCTATAATTTGTTGATTCACACATTCTGTTTTTAATTTATGTTTCCTAAACCTGATCCTGCGGCACTTTTGAAATAAAAAGGTGCTAAATATTTCCAAATGAAATCTATCCGCCCAATTAGTTTAGTACTCGGAACACATCCGCCCCAATTTCTTGGCTTATACAATACTTACAATTGAAAACTTTTAAAACAAACTTAAAAATCAGTTGGTTCACATAATTGCGCATATTTTCTATACAAATCAAGCCTAAATCCTACTAAAAAAAATATCCTTCATTGTGCACGAGGGTTAAGGCTTGCAAAAATCCGGTTGAAATAGGAAAAAGATATATCCATATTGTGATGTTGAACATTTTAGAATTTAGAATAATGTTTGTATTCTATTTAACTATAAGAAGTGGCGGTATTTCGTGCTAAATGTTAGGGTAATATACCTTTGCAATTTTGTGATTCAAGGTTCGTATTCGTCATATGTTATAGTTTTGAAGGAATTGGAGGTTTCATCTTTCTATGTGATGCGGTACGGCTATTGCGTTTCATACAATAGGATTGCCTAAATTGTGACGTCATTAAGCAAAAAATGTCATCAGTCAATCCATTTTTAATTGGGAAGGTATAATCTTCGTTCTTATTAAAAAAAGCTTATGTTCCCTTAATTAGCTCACTTGAACATCGGATCATCAAATTTCAATATTGCTTTTAATAAAGATAATTCGAAATCCAGCGTTGAACCAAGGAGATTAACTTATTATAATTGTTTTTATATTATCATGTACGGATCACTAATAAAATCACGTAGTTAAATTACAGTTTGTGGCTCATGCTAGGCAATGTATATTTGGAAGCTCACGAACTATATTATCCCATTCGGTAGTCTTATTTTGTCAAGCATGAGCCACCGATAGATCGCGCCTGGGCGGCGCAATCCATCAGTGGCCCATGCTTAAAAAACATGTTTGGTCTTGATATTTCTGATAAAGATAAACAGGTTCGGGCGGGACCAAAGAACCGAGACATGAAATGAGATCTGGGCGTGGAAACAATGCAAGTAAATAAGATGATAAAATTAATCGTTTATTATTTGCGATGTTTACTATTCTCATTGTTAGTGAATAATTCGATGATGCACGTTAGCATACACTGTAAAAAATGCAACAAAATCGCCGTTCTTCGACAGTAAATTTCCCTGACCTCCCGTCAGAAAATAATCTGCACGGATTTTTTAATAAGAATGTGTCACTGATCGACGCGCACCATCCGTGACTCATGATTGACAAAATTAAATTTCTGATCGAAGTGCTACAAACATAAAACTATAAAATCGACGATTTTGACCAAGCATGAGCTGTTCATGAAACGCGGCCCTCAAAAAGGGGTCTTTCGACAGCCCATACCCGGCATGAATCTCACGGTTAGGTTAATTCCTTGCATTTTTTTATAGTGTACCAATGCGTTGATATTTGAAAACATAAAAAAATAATAATACTGTTAGCCGTGTTATGTGCACGGTAACCTGGGCTTGGATTATCGCGGATGGCATTTTAAATTAGTCGATTTTAAGATGATTTCGAATTGGTAAAAAACAGAAATAAAAATTTACGAGACATCAAAAATATGTAAATCAGCCTCAATTGACTCCAAAATACCATTTTTTTAAATAATAAATCAGTCGTATACAAAAAAAAAATAAGCATGAGCTGAAAGGTGTCCATCAGTGTCCTATGCCCAACAAATCACATTTGCAGATCTTTCTGACCGGTTGAAAAACTTCCATCAAACAATATACTTCGAGGTTAAGCTAACAATTGGCGACAGTGGGTTAAATTTGTACGTATGTGGTAAATAAACAATTGACGCCTCCGAGTCGGCTTGCTTTGTCAGATTTTGTTGATAGAGACAACAAACACACACTAAGCTGAAAATCCGATTATACAAAGTTATACTCGCCATATTTGCGGACTTGTCATCTTGTACATACACACTCTAGCAATAGAAATTGTATATATTCAATAAGGTAAAAAAAACTATTTTATTCAATAGGGCGAATTTTATTATCAGGAATCGATGCAAATCAGTGATTTTATTCTGCCAAGCATGAGCCACAGATGGCCCGCGCCTCGGCGGCGCGATCCATCAGTGACTCATACTCAACAAAAGATGGTGGGTAGAGACTGGTGATTTTGTTTTCAAATTTATGTCCTTAAAATTACGAATTCATACAGATGCAATAGAAAACGGTATTGGCAGAAAAATTGGGATCGATGCATTCCTATACCTGCGCAGCACAATCCATCAATACTTAGCGAAACATGCTTGACACAAATATGGGTAGAAGTTCCATTGAGTTATTCAACTATAAATTGTTTTCCAGATCTGGATAAATCAGATTATTTGAATACCGGGTATAGGTACTACGGTGAGAAAAGCCGATTGCCATACATATGCCTTACACCCATGCCACAGACCTCTGCCCTCTGAGTGTAGGCTTAATATTAAAATATTTTGAATTGAACTTATTGGTCGAGATATGGATGGACACCTGGAACTAATCCGTCACTAATTATGACACAACTAACCTAAACACCTGGCAACGTCGTGATTTTTATCGTCGATGTTGTTGATAATATAATACTTAGCTCAGGCCAAAATAAGGGCGATTAAAAACCCGATAAGATGTCAAAAATTTTATATGTGATGTAAGGTTGGAGTTTACTTGTTTAATTTGTCTCGTAGAATTCGAGGTCGAATCGGATCAATGTTATGAAAACTCTGTAATAAATCTACCACGCTCACCTAGTGCAATGTTCGATAATCCCCTAGGGTGCAGTCCATCTGTGGCACATGCTTGTCAAAATACGATTTCAGATTTGGTAAAATTATACAGGTTTTGTGTAAGTTATTCAACCGATGATGGTCTGTCAACTTTCCGAATATCTATTCAGGCGTATTTCATCAGGATAAGGGAAATAAATTACATTCGGTCTAATATGAATATATAAAATTTTAGGGCATTTTAGTAAAATACGAGGGCATAAAAACCACAAAGGCTCCGTACCATTTAACAATGGAAAAATATAGCAAACGACTTAGTTGTAGTAACAGTGGTATGTACAACTATTGACGCAGATGCCGGTATATTTACGAGTGTGTGATACAGTAGCAAACAAAAGTTACTGAAATCTTGTTCTGATTATTTGCTCAACGGCGCCTGGATGTCGCTCAAATCCAGATGTGGTAGGCCTGCACTATACGATGATCCAGGTGCTGCCAGGTAATCTATATCGGCGACCTGGGCTAGAACTTAACTACTTTGGTGTGTTAATACAGGCAACAACGATTTACTTTTCCACCTATTGCTCGTCATTTTGATTTTGAAATGATGGAGACTTATAAAACGACTTGAAAAGTATTCAAATCAGAAAATCTATTTTGTCAAGCTTCAAGCTTCACCTCTGACTCAATATTGCTGGACTTATAGTATAATATTTATATAGTAATATAATATTCATACGTGGTTTGGAGCCTGAACGAAGAATGGGACAAAATCAGCCTTAGGGCGAAACGAAATGGCGATTTAACCCCGTGCACCGAAGACTGATGGTAAATGCATGGCGATCTAATACAACAATCAACAACACTGCCAAGTGTGCTATGTTTTATTCAAACATTTTTTAAGCATCGCTCCAACGAGATGCCATCAAACGGTAGCGTGCTTGAAGAAATAAGATTGAGATAAGATTTTAATTTCCAATGGTCATATTGGCACTGGCACTAAATATAAAAATTGATTGCGGTTACTCAGAATGAATTTTATTCGTCTTTTAGCGTGCAAAAGTTATTTCTATAGCAACAGAATACACAAGGTTACATCTACCATATAAATTTCAGGTTCTGTGTATAACAGGTGGCAAAAATTGGAAATTAAATTTCATTAAAATATGTCGTAATGTCGACCCTTCTCGGTTTTAACTTGTTTCAAAAAAGACAAAAACAGCATGTCTTGCCCAGCTGGATTCATAACCAGCTGTGGAATCTTTTTGTCGTGTTCTTAATGAGCTTTCATTAACTGTTATGACCAAATATAAAGAAGATATTTAATTACAATTGAAAAATCGTAAACAATTCTTGTTCGTATGACGCAATAAAGCGCCTTAAATAGGCTCAGTGTGATGGGCACAGGTGCATAGGTTTGAATTTCCATTTTATAGCGTTGCTTTATTGTACTTCAAACAAAACCACGCAGCACGTGGCACCATAAAACATATATAATAGGTTTATTAGGAGCACGACAAAGGCACTATTACCACCAAATTATTTGACAAAAAAGTATAGTTAATATTGAAAAATATTTTTAACAATATCGCATGAAATGTTTAAGACGATTTGTATGAAAATTTCGCTGAATTTTGACTTTTTTGTTTAATGAAAATTGTTGTCGGTATGCAATAGAATGAACCACCAATGAAGTTTTTGGTTGAATGGCAATCTCCGATGGGTTTGAGAGGGAGAAACAAATTTCGATAAGATATTCCTGCAGAGTTCGCATCCCGGCAAGTGCCTCTTGTTCATCTATGCACACACTCAACCCAGGGTGTGATAACTTGGATAGCCTCAATTGAGCCAAAAAGAAAATTTTAATATTGAGCAAATAACATACATTCCTTTCAAGAAATGATACAAATACGAAAACAAAAATTTTATTTTGTCAGGGATGAGCCACAGATAGACCGCGCCTCGGTGGCGCGATCCATCAGTGAGTGGCTCATGCTTAACAAAAGATGCTTGGTCAATTTTTTTTTTGACTGGGTAGATATCTCTATGATGCTCATACGAATTTAGATATTCTGAAGCATGTTGGCCTAATTTATATATTGTTTTACTGCCCATGTTCATCGTGGGGAATATTGTGTTTATGATTTTATTGCTGATTGATCTTTAAACTACGGTAGGATGGATCAAACTGTCATAAAATCATAAATATGCGCTGTAACACCGTAGTACAAGCTTGGCTGTGTTTGGGGTTATTGACTAATATTTTGTTTGGTACATTAATCCATGGGTTGGAAAATAGCAATGGTTAATTACTCACTGTTAGGCATTTTGATTAGATTACATTTTAAAACTCACACTGTGATAAAAATGTAGCAATGTCACGGACTTTTAGCAGTAATTGTACTTTGTGGCAATGATATGAAACTATCAAATCGACTTCTTCGGCCAGTTATGTACTGTATAAAACGAACCGTTGAGTTGCGGTTTATCAACACCCCGTACTTAGCTTCAATATTATCAACAATGTGATTACGAAATTTGGTAACTTTTTCACAGTGTATGTGTCACTCGTGGATAGCGTTACCGAGATATGGGCCTTCAGTGTCCGATTCTTTCAGAGTTCATAATCGTGTGTCTAACCCGCGTATTTTATGAGATCACTAAGCTAAGGAAGCAATGGAGTGGTAGATGCTAGTACTTTCCACCCAAGGAAGACACCCCAAAAACTGCACTCTACTATAGTGGATCAGTTCTGTATTAAAAGCCTCTTCCTTAGGTCTAACTTTATGGCATTTTATGCAGCAAATTTTCATTTGGGTGACGACATTTCTTTTAAGTGTATTTAATAAAAAAAATAAAATAAAATGAAAGCTTTTTTGTGACGTAATCCATTGCTACAATATATAATTATCTTAAGCGATTACTGATCATGTAATCCTATTTACAAACTATTTAAGATAATGTGTGTACAAAGTATAAGATGATTACCTTAAAAAATAATGATAAAAGTCAAAATAACCACACCCGATCAATTACACAAGAACTTATCGGCATGTCTTAGAATAACAATTACATTGAAGTTTTGTACATTAAAATAATTTGCTTATGTTTAGATCAAGTAAGTTTGTACTTTCTAAAGCCGCGTACTACTTGTGGGTCTATCGAGTAGTCGATATACGCATAAGCAAGAGTCAACGATACATCTCGCCTTGAATGAGCTGTTAAGTTTTTTTTTTATCCATAATTGGACACATATTACAAGAATGAATCTATGACGCTAAATGTTTTAATAGGACAAAATGATTTGAAAAAAGTAAAGCCATTGAATATCTAATGAGATAATTGCGCTATTTCTGATAGGATCACATTCAAATTTCTAAATAAAATAATATAAAATAATGAAAAAATATTTCATAAATATAGCGCCATCCAACGACGGAAATCATATCTTAAAAATTCGTTTTTGAAGATTGGTTTAAATAATTGGGAATTTATATTTATAGTTTTGTCTTCGATTCAGTGAAGAATTATCCTTGGTAATTACTGATCATGTAATCTTATTTTCAACTTATTTAAGTTAATGTGTATACAAAGTATACGGGATATTACAATAATAGCAAAAAACCACACCCGGTCAATCACATATAGGTTTTATTTTTTTCTCAAAACGGTTCTTCTGTATATTTTCTTTGGTTTAATTTTTTTTTAGAATAATTCTCATGCTGCTTGGCAATACTGAATTATATTTTAGAATAGATTAATGTGTGTGTTGACATACAAGGTAATAAATTTGTTCGATGGGATGTTTATAAATTGTATCATAAATAATCGAATTCATTCATGAATTTTGCTTGGTAAAGTTGGAGTCGGTATTTTAGGTAGAAACGATAATATGACACCGCTTGTGAAAATTTTCAGAACAAAACAGAATCTTTTACTATGGAATGAAGCATGTGGAAGATCACGCCGAAGACACAAAACTAACGATAGAAACAATATTCCAAGGTTAAGCGAGGTGTAAAAATTCGTTTTTGGTAGTTTTGAAGTATCCCGAAGATTTATAAACTACTGTGTTTTAATGTACATTTTAGTTTTAATTTTAAGCCAGTGGAAAATGCATCCCTCCTTTATCAGCTTTTGATAGTAGATATAATTATGTTTTCTTTTTATCCCACTGAGCAAGTCTATGGGAATAAAAGGCTTACCTGGTTGGCGCTGACAGGAGTCAATAAAAATGCTACAGATATTTCTTATTTTCAACATCAAAGACAATATATAATAAGCATAATAATCACATTTCTTTTATTAAGGATATTTATGATGTAAAATCAATACTAAAATAAAATCCCACAGTTGCGTACTCAAGTTAATAGATTTGGAAAAATTTAGAATGAGCAGAATTTTTTTTATGTTTCGTCAAGCAATTATAGATCATTGCTTTGATAGATCGCGCCGTAAGAGAGGAGATGAATTTTTCAAGCTTGCTTGAAGTAATGCGAAGAATTCACATTTCACAGGAATAAGTTGAAGAAACTGAACTGTAAAAATCCCAATCAACAAGGCAATTTTGTCAAGCACGAGTCAAAGATTGACCGCGCCTTGGCAGCGCGATCCATCAGTGACTCATGCTTGAAAAAATATAAGTAGGCAACATTTTTCTGAGTTTGATAGGATTTAATGAAAGTACGGACGTTGTTATTGTTAAATCACACCACTTGTTCACCCTGTATCTATGGGCTTTAGAATAGTACTGAAGTATTTCCTGCGTATCGCGAGGAACGACTAAAAGGAAGCAAGGAAGTGGTGGATGGTTTTACCATCGCCCAGGCCTCACTGATCCGCTCGCTAAACTATACCACGGCGGTTTAGTTCCATTTGGGATGTTATTCGCTTAGAGTGCAGTTGCTGGTACTACAACTTTTAGTAGTTTTTTGCCATTGAGTGGCCGTCAGTTGGTTCCTTTTAGGCCGTGCTTCCGACCTTGCACTGAGTGATTTTCAATGAAAAAAATATCTCACAAAATAGTTGATTCATAGTGCCACCCAACGGCAAATAAACTTGAAACCTTGTAAAGAGAATTTCAAGCAATTAAAGAAGAATGGCGATTTAATATATGCATTGTTCATGATTTACACAACAATATTTTTGTTGATACAATAAATAATTATTTTTCATAATTACTGGTAATGTAATCCTATTTACTAATCATTTATCAGATAATGTATTTACACAGTATATCGATTATTGCATAATAATAAAAATATTAATACCTAAAAAATAACCGCACCCGGTCAGTCACACGAGAACTTATCGGTATCTACATTTTGAATTATATTATACTGTGAATATTTGTTTCTTGTTCATATAAGAGTCTTTAAACAGCAAACAACCCATAACCGTTTAAAAATGACAAAACGTAGATTCCTTACAATTTTGTGTTTTTTCAGAATTTTCCTGATTTTTCAAAGATGTGCCAATGTATCAGAAGTATGTTTTTTGTACGCCACGGAACAAGTCTATGAGAATAAAAGGTTTACTTGGTTGCCACTGAGAGGGGGTCGATAGAAAATGTCACAGATAATTCTTATTTTTGACATCAAAGACAATAGGTAATGAGCATCATAATCGCATTATTTTAAGACAGTTATAAATTATGTAAAATCAATACTAAAACAAACACCCCATGGAGCCATAATCAGGTCAAGGATTCAGCACGATTTTGAAGATATTACTCCCATAATTTTGGGGAGGGGAATTGGTGTCAAACAAAACTTTAATGCCAACGTAAACAGACATATGCATAAACTTGACTACATTGAGGAGTGGGGTCCATCAGAAACTCTTGACGGAATGAATTTCTTTTTCGGTTGAAATTCACTCAACTATTTCCTACGTGCTGTAAGAATATACTTAAATAACGGCATGAAGTGGTACAGGGTTTGCAATAACTGGAATTTAATACAAAACATAACAATAATAATGATAACAATAACAAAACCCTTAAAAATCGTGACTTTCATTTCATGATTCATGTTTTACAAATCAACATTTTCATTGATAGAATATATAATGATCTTTGGTAATGACCGATCATGTAATCCCGTTCATCAATCATTAAAGATAATGTGTACACAAAGAATATAAATTATTGCCTGATATAGTCATAATAACAATACAAATACACAATATAACCACACCCAATCAATTACACAAGAACTTATCATCATCTCATAAATTAGCAAATGCATTAAATTTTTGTATATTGCGAACTTATTTTTGTTTTGTGGATATACGAGTCGTTCTAGCTCAGACCACCTATGGACTAAATGTGTCCAGCAGATGACTATTCAGTGGATGCCGGGTTGGGCAATATGATTCGAATCAATTTGTCGAACGATTATAAAAGAACTTGCTAAATGAAGTTGAAGTTTCTTTTCAACGTCAAAATGCAATCGATTTTGGTCGACCAAAATCGATTGTATTTTTTCGTCATAAATGAACATTTTTGCCCTTAGTCAAGGAGTCTAATGGAAAATGCATTGCCTTCAGGTCTGCTAAAGCTAATATTAGTGATTCACAACTATAAATTTCTTGATTTTCATAATGAAGACAAGTTGTAATAGTAAAAATAGAAAACCTGTTATTTTTATGGAATTAGTGACTCGACCCCATTCGATAAAATTACTCGTATCTGATTCGAATTCTATAATATTAGGTTTTGCCAAGCCCTAAGTGGTAAGGTTCGATAAATAGGGGACTCTTGATTTAAAGAAGTGCGCATCAGAGAAATGCGGTAATAATTTTATGATTTTTTTCAAAGACCGACGCCTAAATTAAAACTAAACTCACAAGGAGAAGATTTTCGAATCCCCTAACAACTTTAGGTGGAAATTATTCCATGCAGAACTAAACCACTGAACATGCCATAAGAATTGTGTTTGTGTGAAGGTAAATTCTTGATTAGTTTCCATAACGATATGTTTTTCACGGTTTTGGTCTTTGTTAAGTCGGCGTGTTTCGTGTTTAAGCATGATAGGAAAGAGTGAAATTCGCTACACGCAAGGTTGGAAACAGCGTCTGAACGGAACTAGCTAACGACAACAGATTTTGGGTAAATAGAGATAGACCCTTATGTCGAGCCGCTATCAGCATTCGACCCATAATATATATCGGTTATCTTCGGTCGATATATGGCCCAAAGCATTTTAACGAGGAAAAGAACTATCTTATGAGAATGGTTGTAGTAGGTTTTTGTTAGGTAACGGTCATTTTCCCGTCTTTAGCGTTTTATTTCATTTATTTAATTACTCCATTGATAGGAGTGTATCAAGAATTTCATACTGCTTCTCACTTAGAACACAGTACTAAAAATAACATATTATTATAGCTACTGAAATGTTATTAACATATTGTAAAGAATGGATTGAAAATCAGTACTGTATTGTTTTAAATGGCGAAATTACTTAAATATCGGCTTACCGGTGGCAAATCTCTGAAATATCGATATCGGTATCGACCCCAAAAAGTGGCATCGTTCGATCGCTAGCAGTAAATTGCCATTTCATGTTTTGATGCTCCTGAGATGATAATGGTTTACTAATGCCCCATTCCCTATCAGAACTTTATTTAGCCAAGTCTTAGTCGCAGATGGACCGCGCCGTCGTCGGCGCGATCCATCCGTGACTTATTCTTGGAAAGATACGTTTTGCACAAATTTTGTAATTTGACGACTCTTAACAAAATAAAATTTACCAAAAGCTTCAACATCTTCTAGGTTTAAGGATGTATCTTCAATACCACCTTATTCTGTATAAACGAACAAACTGTTGTGTTTCCACCCAATTCCACCCTCAATTTGCATTATGCGAACGTGCTTTCAACATAGATAATACATTAATCTTCGGCTTTAATTTTATCCCTGTGGGATATTTGTTTTAGTATTGATTTTATATGAACGATGTCTGTACTGTAACAATGTGATTATATTGCTTATTTTCTAATAACCTTGATCTTGCGAGATTAAAGCAATCCGATCAATGTTTAGTATTTGCAAACATTTAAAGTCGTGATATATAAGTCAGTCAGTCAAGTCAATGAGTCTTCTGTGTGAAGTACGTTGAGACTATTCTAATGCTTTTACCTACAGTAAAACCGTCTTCGGATTTGAATCGGCCGCTGTAAATCTAAAAGTGTGCTCAAAAATTAAAACAGTGACAACAATATTTAGACTAGATCATTTAGTATCGAGATAACGAAACAATAACATTGATACATTCATCTTTACTACCTCAAAGAATTACCAAATATATTTTGTTAAGCGTGGGTCACTGATGGATCGCGCCGCGAAGGCGCGGTCCATTCGTGGCTCATGATTAACAAAATAATTTTTCCGATTAGATATTACGACTGGAAATTAATAACTTTATTTTATATAATTCCTTGCGCCAAGCCCAATATTCCACAAGTATGTGACAAGTATAATGGTACTTTATCCCATCCTTTTCCTATCTCCACTAATCGATTGTGAATTTTCAGAATATCTTCAGCAGTTGGATTTGGATTATGGCTGTGTACCCAGATGTACGGAGTACCTGAAAAAGGCAAAATTTGCATACTTGTATGTTAAATTTTTTAAGTTATCGTTTTGAATCTTTTCTTATTATGAATCATTTTTGACCATTTCGGTCCAATTATTAAAGCTTATTGTTGCTTTTGATTGATAAATTGTAAGAGGAACTGCAGATATCAGAAAACTAAAATAGTTGAACTGCAAATTTGATCAGCTCAACTGAGCTATTTGAAATGTAGGTTTAATTTTTAGTAAAGCACTGTAACAAGGAACACTGCTGATACATCATGTGTTAGTGTCTAGCAAGCATGTAGCTTACCGGTTCGGAGAACAGCCTGGGGTCGACTTGAGCTGAGTGTTGACATAGATTTATTAAATAATTTCCAATCGGCGATACTGATATACACTGAACCACAGTGTTCACAAAAATGATTTTAAAACACTGCTGATACGTCATGAGTTAGTGTCTAGCAAGCATGTAGCTTACCGGTTCGGACAACAGTGCGGGGTCGACTTGAGTTGAGTGTTGACATAGATTTTTTAAATAATTTCCAATCTGCGATACTGATATACACTGAACCACAGTGTTCACAAAAATGATTTTGAAACTTTAAAGATGAGCATGTTAATCGGGCTGGCGAGATGTGTTCATTTATGCTTTAATTTTCAACGGGGAGGCTCAAATCTACGTAAAAAAACCTCAAACTTACCGTCATTATTACAATGCATGCATCCAAAATAGGTTTCGTAATCCGTAAAACAACTTATCTCATTTCCAAATACTTTGTCAATTTCTACAATGAAAATAACAAACAATGCTTTTTGGGAGCAACAGGTTTTTAATGAATTGGGAAATTCAAGATTGTGAATGAATTCAGCCAGTGATGACACTTTTTCGCTTTTTTTCGCAATTACGAATTTTCTATTTCAGTTGTCGTTGAATCTAATTCTCTATTCCGAACATTTGAAGATAATTGGATTATTCTACTTTTCACATTTCTGACAATTTCCCCATCAAAAAGTTTTATTTAGTCAAGCATGAGTCGACGCGGTCCATCAGTGACCCCCCCTTAAAAAAAAACATGCTTGGACAAGATTTTTCTGGGTCACTAATGGGTTGGGATATCAAACAGTTAGCCATGCTTGATAAAATTAAATTTCTTATTCAGTTGTGCGCATGTAAAAATTGACATCTTACCTTCAAATACTCCAGAATTTGCACGGTTTCGTTTTGCTTCATCCATCCAAATATATTCTGAACAATTCAAGAGAGTAAAAAATGGTTAAAAAAATACTCTTGCGATTGCATATTTTAATTTATGGTTTTTTAAGCATAACCAAATTCGTGCACGGTGAGTACATTTACTTCTTAATCTGAATGTAAACAATAAACATTTCTTATAAAGACACCCCGCATACAAGCCTTATATATTATGTTGTCCAGGTCGCGGACAAGCACCAGATATTATACAAAAATATTGCTAACAGACACAGAAATTTGATATAGCTATTTACCTTCTAGGCCGTTTTGCAGGTAGCCTACAACATATTGACGTAACATAAGATAGTTGTCTTTATTTTCTAGGCATTTTTTCCTTCTGTTTGTCTGCTCATCTGAACACTTATTAGTTGTATTCTATCAATAAATTTATATATTTTTCACTTACTGTAGTCAAGATCATACTTCATAATGGAATCATTATTCCTGGTCCAACGAAACAGGCAATGCACCATATCTAGTCGTGCCACTGAAAATTGAGAAATATTATTTTTCAAAATATTATCGAATTTAAAAAGGGGGCATCAAGAAACCATACTTTAGGAACTTCACTTAATGCTGAAGGGGGAACGCCCATATGTTGAAAATTTTGCATACGTTATAAAGGCAAGAACGGTATAGTTATTTTCCTTTATATCAAAAATATCACGATTGAAAAGCAGTCACCCCAAATTTATCAGGAGGCACAAAAATAAATTTTGAATTTTTCCAAATGCCGCTGAAATTTATTACAAGTCTATGCTAGCAGTTATTTTTTCGGTAAAGCAATTTTAAAAGAACAAAGCCGATTTTCTAGTGGAATATAGAAATCTTACTACCGAACCCAGCCAAAATGTTCAATTTTGTCAAGCATGGGCCATAGCTGAACTGTGACTAAGCGGAACGATCCATCGGGGACTCATGCATAACAAAACATGTTTGTTCAAAATATTACTGGCTTTGAATAACACAAAATATTTTAATACTTTGTTCTTGACCGGATATCTTCAAATTCAGCATAAACTTCATTTGAAAAATCTCTCAAAGATGAAACAGCAAGACATGGGGTGTAATGTACCACAGGATCTTGAATATTTAATATCATATACCAAATATCCGGAAGCTGAAACAAGGTAAAAGAAACAAAAGTGATGCTATTTTCTTTTTAAAAGAATAATGTACTTCGTTATTACATTTTGTCCAAGCAGATAAACTTTTAAAAAACATCAAACAAATTAGTTCAAAGTTGGAAAGCACGTTTGTATTTATTAGTTCCCGTAAAAAGACGCACACACCACTTGCAGTAGTAACGGAAGGTATCCCATCTTGTGGGGGATGAGGCATAGAAAAATAGTCAAATAGTCCGAGTGAAACTTTCTTTTCAACTCACAAAAATCTCATTTCACAAACAAAAACAATAAAATGTTTAGTTAATATGATCGTGTGCTAAAGAAGGGATGCCATTTTTCCTCCCCATCTCCATTTTGTTCCATGAACATCAGCGAACCCGTATGTAGATCACTTTGTAAAACTAACATTTTACTAACAAAAAATGATTTTCTGTTGGTATTGTCGTTTAAACTTTTCTAGAGAGCAACAGTGGATTTTTAGCAATTTTTTTTAACATAAGTCTTTTTGGAAACTTTATATGGCAATCTTAAAACTATTTTAAACCTTACCATGTTGAAATTGATTTTTTCTAGTTTAGGCAAAACGCATCCATTTTTGTTGGACGTTGGTTCCGCCAGCGCTATTCCAAAATATCCAAGAATTAATAATACACCGACAGGAAGATGCATTATTGCAGATCGTCTATAACGTGTACATGAGATGTGCGCGCAATAGTTTATGAAAGCATTTCGATTGATCACAAAAAGTATTATATTTTTTTCCATGCATAAACAGTAAACAAAAATATAAATACGTCAACCAATTACTCAAAAACTCATTCTTATAAAAAAGCTGAAGAAAGAATACAATTTAATCGATTTTGAAAATTTTGGTGTCATTGATTAGAGAATTTGAAATGACAAAAGCTCCATTGTGAAGTGTGTCTCAAAAGTATTTTTGTCAGTCATATATGTCTCATCGATAATAACCCGAATATTTTTATGGCACTTATTTTTGCTGATATAACAGCTTAGTTGACTAAGAACATGTCAACCATAGTGTTAATTCATTCCATAATCGTTCGAGATATTTTACTAGACGCAAATTCACTTCCTAAGTGCGGCTCGGTTCCTCGACAACAATCGAACAACCATATAGCAAGCAATGGAAATGTGGGCAAGAGTATTCCTAAAAAAAATGGAGCAGGAATACAAATCGACAAGCGTCAATCAATAGCACAGAGGAGCAGAGGAGCAAGTTGAGCCTAGAGCTGGTCAATTCGATTCGTAGATTCGAAGCACAGATTATTCGAATTTGTCGTGGATCGGTCATAGGAAGAAAAACTTGCTATATGAAGTGGATTTAGCAAAATTGAAAATGTTCGCTCTTGGACGTGGAATGTAGGAATATAATTGAAATATATTACTGTTTGTCTGTTTATGCCAATATTTGCAATTCGTAACTATAAATTTCTTAAATATCATAATGAAGACAAAAATAGTATATTTTTTATTTTCATGGAAATATTGATTCAATCCGAAGAAAATTACTCGAATCATATTCGGATTCCAAATGATTTGGTTTCGCCCAGTCCTAGTTAAACCGTAGTTTCTCGGAGGCAAACATGAGGCAGGAATTCTGACTCTTTTGTTAAACACTACTTCCTTTCTGCAGGTCATTACGAACGGTGAAATGCTATCACTAAATATTCTATTTGCAATAGTAAAATTCGTTTGAAAAAATTGTTGCTTTTGCCTTTCAAAAATGGGAATACACTAAGCTAACAGATTTCAAGAACTTCAACTCATTTACACTCAGCTTATTCAGAAAGCTTCTTTATCAATATATATTGTATCAATATCAATAATATATCAATATTGTCAAGCTCAATGCTCATAACGTCATCCACTTTTAGCCGTGGTTCACGCCTAGCAAAGTTGGAAAAGACAAAAATCTCACAATTTGGGCCAATAGTGAAAAGCGGGATTGAAAAGGTTATTTTGAGACCAGAAAAATACTTATTTGCGCAAAATGTGCTTTACCAACCCCCTAGTACGAATCTTACATAGCGAGAATATGGCCATTGAGCTTCCACTTTACCGGCGCACGATGACTCAAACAAGCGCAGCTGCTCAAGGCTTGCCCACCAATCATAGGAAAAGTTAGTAAAGTTTGGGCAGATTTCTCACACCAGATTCTAACGGCAACCGGGTTAAAATCAAATCTTAACCCATCTTAATGGTAGTGACATTGAAAATTTCCTATTTGCTGAATGATATCGTTGATATTATCGTCATGAAAACAATCTCGCCAAAGTCTTCGGAAAATTTGACTAGCAAATGAGATGCTTAGCCTACTGTAAAGTTCTACTATACGTTTACAGTCGCTGTCACCGTGTTGCCACGTTCCTATCACAATCCAAGAATTTTTCACTCACCACTCCTTCACAGGGCACTCTGGTATTAAATCGTATTGTAACTAGGACTGGGCGAAACCAAATCACTTTGACTTCGGATATGATTCGAATGATTTTATCGAATTGAATTGAATCACTTATTCCATAAAAATGATAAATTATACCGGTTGCACTATTATGAATATGAATTTATCATTTGGCCGTCACGCGAAGAAAAACAGGGGGTTGAGTTTAATTCAATCGTAAATAGTGAGAGGAACATACATTTGAGCTACGCAATTCTAACATGTTGTGTTGGAATGAATCCCGTGCGGACTGATTATGTGCAAGAGGGTTGTTGGACAACTTGCTCAGGCATAGTGCTCTCACTTGACCGATAGTTACGGATTTTTTCACCCGCCAAACTATCGAACCTAGTCTATGAGTCTTCCAACTTACTGTCCTCTCATGTAGTATACTTCGAGCTAAGTTTCAACAAAACAATGCACTTAATTAACTTTTTGACAAAACGTAGAATTAAAAAACTATGCACAATGCCAATATATGTAGGGAAATTGATTTAACCATGTATCTCTATCACCGGAAACAATATTCATAGTTTGTTAACTTTTTACCTACGCTTCTCACATTTACCTTCCGTGTGACACTGCATACATCAATAATTTTCATAATCGGGTTAAACAACTCATCGGAGAATCAAAATTTTGATCCGCTTCCAAAACTAAACAAGATCAAGTTAAGTCAATCGAGATAAACGAGAAATTCCCAAGTGTAGATATTTTCTCGGTTGGTGCTCCTTCCAGCCAAGGTTGAAAGCAACGTTTAAATAAGTAGAATCCAACTAGTGGGACTCTGATATTCAAAGAGCTGCATGAAAGGAAAAACCAGCAACCGTGTTCTCAGCGAAAAATACGGGTTCGAGTGCAGTTCGTTCACATATGTCTAAGACTCTGCCCAGAGTGTCATAGCTTGAATAGGCTTGGCAAGAACTGGAAACACCAATCCTTTCCGTTCACAAGTGGCTGCTTGTATAGGGCCTTGTTCGGGTGCATTCTTGTACATTGTATGATGAATGAATGTGCGCACGGTGCCTGTGCAAATACTCATGAAAGCATTTCGGATTGATCACAAAAACTATTATCCTTTTTCGAGCAGCAACAGTAAACACAAATGTATTGTGCAGGATTTGTTCAAAAGCGTGTTGTTATTATAAAGAAGTCAGAGCTGATGTGCTGTTTCGATCATTCCATAAGCTAATTAAGCTTTATTGATATTGCAAACATAGCTTGCACAGAGCAATGTCTCACATCTCAATGCTTTCTATGAAGATGAGAAAGGGAACAAGAGCATTTAGACCGCTCACAATAAGAAAAATATCCATTGACACCGTAATTGAAACTGCAAAAATTAGTACGCGGACTGTTGTATTTGATCTAGTGGTTGGTTCCCCAGCCTTTAAAAGAAAAAAAAAATAAATAGTGACAGATCCTTAAATAATTTTTGATGATTTGCGGACATTATTTGAAATTAAAATGTACAAGGAGGTGGGACTGGGAAGAGCCCAATCACATGGAATTCGAATCCGATTCTGATATTTTTTGAATCGTTTAGAATCGCGAAAGCTGTGAAATAAACAAATGCGCGGTCTTCACTTTTAGTGTTTGCTCAATCATCAGAATATTGAAATCTATAGTTTGTACTTGTGCTGTAACATTTGAAAGTTGCATTGGTTTCTTTTTCAAATTTTGTCCATATCTTGGTCAGACTTTTGAAATAAACCTTTGTTAAGCATGACACACTGATGGATCGCGTCGTCAAGGCTCGGGCCATCTGCGGACCATGCTTTTGAAATGGCAATCTATTGGACTGTAACTAAAAACGACCAACTAAAAAGGCTACGGTAGAAGTATAAATATATTATACCTGAGGTGAAGTCTAATAAAAGAAAGTATCGACGGTAATTAGCATCGTTGATTCAGAATGATCTTGACCACATCTAAGAGGGGTGAACACATGCACGGCTACGACAGCTTACGACGGTTTTCGCCAATTCTTTTTACACACATCCGCGATTTTCGCTGTCCGATGCGATTGGCACGGCTAAATTTCTTGCTGCTACTGTACGACTGACTGACTTTTCTGGCGAATTTTGGTGTTTGTATTGAATTGTTAGTAAAGTTTTCAAAAACTAGATGCTAATAATCGATTACTCTGGCTGTGGCTGTGACTGGGAGTTAGTTTTACACCTTCGTATTTTTTAATATTACATGATACCGGTACAAAGTAGGCCACTGGTACTGAAAGCGAATGTCTGTCGAATCATTGGAAATATATATGTTTTAATGAATTTAGCTTGTAGTTTGTTAAAATATTGATATACAGGTATTTATATCGATTGCAAAGCAATAAACTATTTGTAGTCGTCGGGAAAGCGGGAAACTACCAAAACTAAAAGGCGGGATGGCGGGATGGCGGGAAGACGGGAAAACAAAAAAACGAAACTAGGAAGCAAGCTCAGTACTAAAGGGCGGGAAGGACACAAAGTGACGGGAAGTACGAGTTTTTGTGTATACATCAACTCATGAGTGGGATAATATGTACACTAATAGGCGGGAAGACGAAAAAACAGAATTGAAACTGCGAACCTAAAGTGGCGGTAAGTGCTAAATCTTTTGTATAAATCAACACACGGGCGTGAAAGTATGCCCACTAATCGGCGAGAAACCAAAAAACTGAAATTGGGAAGGAAGTGCAGCCCTAAAAGGCGGGGAGGACACAAAGTGGCGGAAAGTGCAGTGAGCAAAAAACATATTACAATGGAAAATAGCAAATATATTCAACAATCATAGTTTTTATTTTTTTATGGCCACTTCGTATAGTGGATTACCCTGTTATTAAGAATTGCTCCAAATATTGATTAGTCGTTTTGAAATAGGTGTTAATTGTGTCATTATCGATTTTAAATATAATATAAGTATTTTAAATATAATACGATCCAGTTTGTCGCTGGAATTGAACATGAATATCTCATCTATATTTTAAGAGTGTATAATCGGGAAAGGTGAATGGACAAAGTTTACTGAATGTGTTTGCACAGTCTATATATACTTTTGAGCCAATTTAATCACATTTTCACAAAGATTTATAGTATCTGAAAGCAAAAAATATAGCATCTTAATTTATAGGTGAATGAAAAAGAAAAAAAGCACTCTACTCGCGAAACTCTGTTAGATGAGATACTCAAACCATTCCACTCAAATTGTTGATATCAAGGGGTGTCAGAGGAGGACCTGACTGTATATAACATAATGCAAAACTAAAAATGTCACACTTGTCAATTACAATTGAACAAAAACGTGGATCTAATTAAAATTGACCAGATACTGATAAAACAAACTCCAGAACACTATTCAGGAGTCCGCCACAACGTCAAAGGTTCCAGATAACGTTTAAAAGAAAAGAAAATAATCGATTTTAGTATATCCCAAATGCCAAAAAAATCAATATATTGACTTGTTGATATTAACAAAATTCTCCGATGCTAGTGGTCGGGTCAAAAATTACAACTATGACGTAAGATATTGTTATTTCTTGTTGCTGAGGAATTTTCAACAACAGTTCTATGCGCAACAAATTTGAGAATATGCTGAAGTGTTGCACAAATTTCTATTCCGATGTTGCTGCAAAAATTATAAAGCAAGATTGATTCAAAATATATCTGCGTGTGTGAGCTAACCCTCTTCTATTGTGCACAAATTTCTATCTTCCCAACGTTTTGTATATATATTCCCCCACCCTTGCATTGATATATACAAAAGCTCTCTGAAATCCCGCCATTTTATTCACACATTCATTGTGTGTTCATATTATCCCGCCCTTTTTTTGATGTATACAAAAGCTCTAGCACTTCCCATCACTTTGTGTCCTTCCCGCCCTTTAGTGCTGCACTTGCTTCCCAGTTTCAATATTTTTTTCTCGCCTACCCGCCGATTAGTGTACATATTATCCCACCCATTTGTTGTTGTATATAGAAGCTCTCGAACTTCCCATCACTTTGTGTCTTTCTCGCCCTTTAGTACTGCACTTGCCTTCCAGTTTTAATCAATATTTTGTGTTTTCTCTCCTTCCCGCCGATTAGTATGCATTTTATCCCGCCCATATGTTGATGTATATAGAAACTCTAGAAGTTCCCGTTAATTTGTGTCCTTCCTGCGCTTTACTGCACTTGCTTCGCAGTTTCAATATTTTTATCATTGTTTTCTCTCCTTCCCGCCGATTACAGTATATTTTATCCCGCCCATGTGTTGGTGTATGCGGAAGCACTCGCACTTACCGCCACTTTGTGTCCTTCCCGCCCTTTGGTGCTGCACTTCTTTCCCAGTTTCAATTTTCTGTTTTCCCAACGATTAGTTTGCATATTTTTCCGCCCGTGTGTTAATGTATACAGAAGCTCTCGCACTTCCCACCACTTTGTGCACATTTTGTGACCTTCCCGCCGATGGGTATGCAAATTTTCCCGTCCATGTGCTGGAAACTTTTGCACTTTCCGCCACCTTGTGTCCTTCCTGCTCTTTAGTGCTGCACTTCCTTCCTAGTGTCAATATTTATGTTTTCCCGCCGATTAATTTGCATATTTTCCCGCCCATGTGTTAATGTATACACAAGTACTTGTACTTCCCGTCACCTTGTGTCCTTCCCGCTCTTTAGTACTGAGCTTGCTTCCTATTTTTTCTGTTTTCCCGTCTTCCCGCCATTCCGCCTTTTAGTTTTGGCAGTTTCCCGCTTTCCCTACCTTTCCGTCGTTTAGTGTGCATTTTCCCACTTTCCCGTCCTCCCGCCGTTTAGTGTTGCCCCATGAAATGATGGATCGGTAATTCTCCGATCGTTGCGGTTTTACCGCTTATGTGGACAGAAAATAATAAATTTTATGGGATGGGCGCTTGTTTTGCTACAAGCGATTCATCTGCTGGGCTGGGTTCAGATAGCTCACCTCTCATGTCATGTACCACAGGTAGTCTGTTTCGGAATAGGCCATGATTTTAATATGGAGAGAAGCAATTGGGCATATTCAAACCACCAGCATTAAATGCTGATATAACAAAACATATTCGCGCAATATTCTAGACAGGAAACGTCAAAGACTTGTATAGAAAGCCTGCGCAGCTCTAGGTGAAATGACACTTTTTGCATTGAATTTTTACTTTGCGTTTTTTCTACGCCTTAAATCTGTTGTTCTCGATATTAAATTCGTTCGGGTAGACATTAGATTCGTTCGGGTCGCCGATTACACCATACCTAACTATGCCTTTAAATAACTCAATACTTTAGTATTTTTTATATTTCTTTAGCGTCTCTGAAATTCAAGTTGTTGCAGCAAAAATGCCCAGCGAAACAATTTTTTAGGCAAAAGTGGACGTGGTGGTAAAGAATAGCTACCTATACACAACGAGTTTTTCTATCACTGTCAATAATGCCCGTTCCATGTGCTCCGTCTACAGGTAAATTGTCTCCCGTTTTGCGACTCCACTTCGCAAATGCCTCCAGTAACTGATTATCCTGTCTATGTTACAAATTTGATTATTACTTGCAATGTTAGTATTTTTTCGTAAAATTGTATAATCACTCTAGTCGACTTACAAACAATATAATATTCTAATATTATTTTCACCTTTATACTGTTGACTACAACAGCAAGAACAAAGAGGGTGTATTTTTGTGCTAAACGCTTATTTAATATTTCATTTATATTCGTTCAAAGCACTTTTCCCGGTATATTCAAGCTGTGGCAGGTAGACAGATACAACGGAACTTTATCCCAACCATTTCCAATCTCAACAATTCGATTGTGAATTCTTAGAATATCTTCTGCTGTAGGATTCGGGTTGCGCGAATGTATCCAAAAATATGGAGGACCTATGAAAAGTAGATTCAAAATTGAAAATTTCATAACAATTTGATATAACCTTCCTTCTCTCTCCGAAATAACTTGAAAGGAAAAGCTGTCCATTTTATATATTATAAAAGAAATGGTAAAGTACATAGAACATAGAAAGATTTCTTGAAAATATCGTACGCTACATGCAAAGACTAAAATATATTTTAGGAAAAAAAACATTAGAATAGACAACCGAAAAGTTATCAATTGACACGTGGTATGTAGCACCATTAGACATTGGAGTATCGATACCGATGCATCGGAATAGGTAAACAGTGGCGGCCATTTTGGGTCCAATAAATGTGCTCAATAGTTATATTTACCTTCTTTGTGACATTGCATACATCCGAAATAATTTTCATAATCGGTTAAACAACTCAATGGTGGATCGAACATTCGAATGAGTTCTAGAAGTAAATGGGGACAAGTGAATGCTTAAAGATAAGTAAAGTAATGGTAGTGAAGATTCAACGTTCAAGTACTCATTTAAAATAAAAGTTTAGACTAAACATTGAAGACTGAACAGGGAAGGGGGAAGTTTTGAGGAAGGGGGGACTGCATTGGATATTATTTTGAAATTTTCATAAAATAAGGTAAATTTTCGCGATTTGCTTACACAACCGGATCACGAAAATACTTCACGTGCAAATGGTACCCTGGTTTATACAGGTTATCACGAAAGTGAGTTTTGAGATACCGGTTAGGTATACCAGCAACATTCTGTACTTTACTGTACTTTCTGACTTTACAACTGTAGTGTCATAATAAGACTGTGGCGACGAAGGGAATTTCATGATGTTTGTAACAAGATGTCAGGTGACAACTGAATATCAATTTGGTGCTAAAAATCACACAAGTTTTATGTGATAACCTTTGAATAAAATCACTTTGGGTTCGTACATAACAAGAGAATGTTTTTACTAGATGGAGTAACTCATAACATCAAAAATGCAAAAATTCAGAACTAATGTATCGTGTAAATATAAAATATCGTTTGCACATCACCGGTTGAGCTATTAGATTCAATAATATATCGTGTGTTATTGAGTAAAGTAGACTATCTACATCTTTTTTGTTTACTTTTAGCCGCATCAGACGACACGCAGGAAACTATTCCGTGTGCATAGTACCTACAGGGCATTTCTCAGACAAATTGTTTTACATCGTTACAAGGCATATATTTTAGAAAAAGTTAAGATCCAAAACATTGTGAGAGTTCAAATACTTAGGTGGAAATTTTATTCTGTTTTAATAGCGAGATAAAAATAATTTCGTAATCCCCAATGCGTACGAAAAACTATTATTTTCAACATACAACAATTAAAATACCTGCTTTAACACCAGGTCCTTGGTTATCTTTTTTAGCTTGATCCAACCAAAAGTATTCTGAATAATGGAATAGTGATCAATAGTAATAGTTGAAATCCAGTGAATTCGAATACAATAAAATAGAGAGGAGTGCAATCCAGAAGCGTTATTAATTACGAAAAGGCGCTAGACGCGATCTGCGGCACATGCTTGACAAAATAATATTTTCGATTGAGGAAAATGTAATTTGACCTATAAGCGACCGTTGGTATAGTACCTTGATCAAGAGGACCATACAAACTCAGTTATTATAAATCAGAAAAAATCAACTACTCATAGTTATGTAAACATGGGTCAATAATGGAGTGCAGCGTCTGGGCACGGACCATTTTTAGCTTATTCCTGGCAAAATAAAATTTCCGATAACCTTGTAAAAATGCAGAGTGATGAGGATATTTTTAACTTATAGTATAAGTTGTTTAAATGAAGCTTATAGACTCCCTTTTTCCCCACTACAAAAAGGAGCAAATATAAAATCATTATTTTATAGAAATTCACTCCGAGCAACGCTGAAAACAACGCTTCAAAGGAACGAACTAACGGCCACTTAAAACCAAAGACCTACTACAAGATATAGTACCAGCAACTGCACTCTATGTGGTAAATTTTCCAAATAGAACTAAACAGCTATGGTAAAGTTTCCAATCAGTGGTATCTGTCCTTCTTTGTTCCCTTTACGTCGCCTCTTACGACACGCAGGAAATACATTAGGACTCTTCTAAACCCCATATCTACAGGCAGAAAAAATTATATCTGTTAGATATATCTTATCATTTTCTTACCGTACTTCTTGTCATACGTCATAAATGAACGTTCAAGATGGCGCCAGTGAAATGGAATCACGTTATAAGAGACAACATTGCTGTAAATTAAGCCAATAGAATATAACAAATGAGTATTCGTATATGAGGAGGATGAGGATAATTATCGTTTAGATGTTGTCTTGTAGTCAGTTTATATGTTTTTTACGAAAAAAAGCCAATAAGTGTGAGGTGTGTTTAACGTGATGTGACGAGGGAATAATGACACATCGTCTTGTCGTCATATTGTCACACGGTCACGTCGTTGCATCGACATATCGTTACTTTTAACATCACTTCATCAACCCTATCGAACAAAATCAGCTAAAAGTTTAAATCAAAGCCTAAATCGAACAAATGACATCAATGCTAAAATGTTCAAAATAGTTTGTGAATCGAAGCCTAAATATCGTATTTTTACAGGAAACTATGACATAGCAACATGCAATGCTAAAATTATCAATTTTATAAAAACAAATCGTTGATTTGGATTGATTCGAATAATATGTTATGAAAATTGTTGGTGAATCGATCATAGGAAACAAAATTGAATATAATCAATATAATATAATTTGGTCAAATGTATTGAAAATGTAATGTGTCAACTGTCCTTCAAGATAAAGTGTGATTTCAATTTGAACAACGTCTAATAGTTTTTTTTACCATTGATAATAAATCCGTATAGGTATATACCAAAATTTTGACTAAAGGGAGGGAATGTGGTAGTAAAGGGGTAAAGGGGTATATTTATCATTAATATGGAGCTGACGATTATGTATGATACCTAAACACCTGATTGGGAATCTAAATGAATTAGTTCAACAAAGTCCTAATTCTCATACGCTCTGTCATTCCAAACAAAATAAGGCGTTCTGGTGATCTTTTCAGATGGGTGATTGTATCAAATGTTCACATTTTGAATTAATATTTTTGCGCTTATTGAAGCATAAATCTACATTAGACCAAAAACGCCGCAAAATTGCCGTTCTTTGCAGTCAATGAAAGAAAATTTTCCGCTCATCATTATAATTATCAAAATGCCGAAAAATTTAAATTTAATACGCTTTTGGCAATTAGCACTTACTTTTTAGTTGGATGAAATTCTTGAAATTCGGCATAAGCTCCTTCTTCGTAGTCTCGAAAATATTTTATTGCGAAACACGGATAAAAGTTCTCAATAGGATCCTGGGTATTCAAAATCTGATACCAAGTATCTGGAAGCTAAAATTTAAAACATTTTGAGGGTGAAAATTGGTGGGGGGAGTAACGAATTCGATGACGAAATGAGACCTGACCAAGAGCGAATGTAAACAAGTTGTCATAAAAAGATTTCGTTTATTAAAGCCCGGTTCTGAGCCTCCACTAGCATCGTCTAAACAACTAAAGTCAGGGGTAGATCACAAAATGCTGGAACAGCAACTGCACTCTTTAGCGAAGAATATCACCCGGTAAACCAATGTGGGCAAACCACAAATAAAATAGTTGTTCACAATATCGATCTCACATAACTCACCATGTTGAAATTGATTTTCTCTAAAACCGGTAAAACACATTCATTTTCAGATGATGTTGGTTTTCCGAAAACTACATCAAAAAATCCAACAATCAAAATAATTTTGATCGAACGAAACATGTTGTGAATCACAAAGTACAACCGTCTTTTTAACAATTTCAAAGAAAGTGATGCACCAAACGCATAAATACACAAAATCTGACGGTCCCGAAAAAATCAACTGACAGAAAAATATTTGTAATGTGTTTTTAATTAATATAGAACAGGAAATATACTTAATTAAACGCTTGTGCTAATGTGATGTAACGCTACACTTATGGAAGACTCAAAAACGTTTTCAAATCAATCATCGAATCGCGGTTTGCTAAACTCCACCGTCCAGATAGACGAATCAAATGTAGTGACCGCTACTGTACTATGAGTGAACTGATCTGGCCTCGGCGATGATAAGACAACCCAACGCATTTTTGCAGGGCAGGGAAAAACTGAATCATTTGGAATTCGGATCTGATTGAAATATTTTTTTCGAATTGGATCGAAGCATAAATTCCATGTAAATAACATTACTATAACGACCTGTCTCCATTATCGAAATCAAGAACTTTATAGTTTATAGTGTATTTTCAATTCACATTCCAACAATTTTCATATTTCAACGACAAAATAGAATCTATTTTGATCACACTTGACAAAAATCGATCGCATTTTGTAGTTTAAAATGAAAGTTCTAGTTCATTTAGAAATTTGTTTGTTCCTATAAACTACTCACGATAGAATCGAATAATTTATGCTTCGAATCGATTCGAATCATCGAATCGAATTGTCCGGTCCTACTTCTTTGTCTTCATTTAGTAGTCTCTTGCACGCAGGACATGCGTAAGAGCAGTTTTCGCAGTAGAAACACAACACATTTAATAATATAATAAAGAACCCGATCAGAGACATTATTTCGCCAAGCACGCGCCACTGATGGATCGCCCGCTGTCATGCGTGACAGCGCGTTTTTGTGTAAGTTATTCTGACAATCCGTAGTTCACACATGTCGGAAAATGCGTATAAAATTTAAATTGCACATCTGTACCCTAGGAAGTTCCCCACTTTCAAATTTCTCATACATTTAAGTTTAGGGCGATGTCAATGTTCATCAACAGAAACTGGTATGTACGTCTTTAGTCTTATTTTTAAGCAGAACTGA
This sequence comes from Styela plicata, assembly GCA_963675895.2. Lineage (NCBI taxonomy): Eukaryota > Metazoa > Chordata > Ascidiacea > Stolidobranchia > Styelidae > Styela > Styela plicata. Next base: position 21,417,966 of record OZ023140.1, read on the forward strand.
TAACGACGTAATAATTCCTCAAGCACTCTCCGTTTGCTTGCACAGCAAACGTTACAAGAAAACGCATGTACAGCATTGCGTTAGCGGAAAATGCAAGGTTAAAACATCACAGACCTGGAAAAAACGAACGAAACCTACATAAAGGCGTATTGCAGCTATGTATTAGGTTTTCCAATACATTTACTACCTCATACGAGAATGTATTGAAAAAATACCAGAGAAATTTGATGGTAGTTTTAACAAAAAGGAGTAAAAATAATAAGCCAGAACCTTCACCCCGATTCGAAAAATGTGGTCTGCACGAGATGCCGTGGCTTGTCATATGGTTAAGCCGTATTCTCGACTTCCCTCCCAACGGATAAAAATGAATTTCTCTTCCCATCCTATCCTTTAGGTATAAAGCACAAGCTATTACGTTAGATACATTGGAGCGATTCGAAATGTACGAACAAATTGTTGAAAGAGATAGAATCATTCCTTGTAGGTACGGACTTTGGAATAGTCCTAACGTATTTCCTGCGTGACGTAAGAGGCGACTAAAATGAAACAAAGATGTGGTATATGGTTCTACCATCGCCCAGGACACAAGTCACTCACTGTACTTTACCATGGTGGTTCAGTGCCGTTTTGGATGCTTTCCGCTTAAATTGCAGTTCCTGGTTTCATCTTTTAGTGGCTTTTAGCTATTAAGTGGCCATTAGTTGGTTTCTTCTAGGCCCTGCTTCCGGCCTTGCTTAGAGTGAATTTCAATAAAAAAAATTGATCGATCAGCTTTGGTATATTTCTACAACATTGTCCGCTGAAACTTCATTGTACAGTACTGTAATAATACGGTATTTCACACATTTATGTTACAACAGGAAGCATTATATCTTACAACGTTATTGTGAATGACATTTGACAATATGACATTTTTTGGGCTGAGGTCAAGGCATATTAAACAAGATTATTCGTATCGGCTTTTTCACGTTTTTAAAATCACTACTATGAAGAATTTGGTAAACTACATAAAACATAACGAACAAGTTTTGCTGTGCAGTCTATACACGTGCTTTTAATGGGGTGCACAGGAGTGTCTCATTACTTACCCAATCAGAAGTTTTATTTTAGTCCAGCATGAGACACTGACTCGTCGTCGCGATCCATCAGTGTCCCATGCTTTATAAAAAGTGTTTTATGAAGCGAGGCGTCCAGAAGACCCCTCGCAATCACCATCCCTCACGGGATTCGGCCGACGTCAGGACGATAAGAGATGCGTAGCTCGAAGCGTATTCCCAACGCTTTACCGATTGAGCTAACCGGGCACCCATTCATTTAATATGATTTAATTTGAATAAAGTAGCGATTTTTTTCTGCTTGCTTCTGTGTGGCAATGTGTAAAATACTACCAACAAAATACCTTGTTATTAACATCAACCATTATATGTATTGTAGGTGCAGCAGCTCTTTTCCATATAAGTGTCCGTTGGTTGGTTCCTTTTAGGCGCTGCTTAGAGCGAACATCAATTTAAAGAGCTACGACCTTATAAGTTAACTTTGCCTAACATTACCTTCCAATCCGTTCACGAAGGTCGATAACGTATCATTCCCGACTATGGGCAATCATTAACATCAAACTAACAAAAAAAGATCAGTCAGTTATTTCCAGAAATAATTCTACCAGGCATTTTTTTAAAAACATGAGAGTCACTGGTGCATCAAACCGCTTCGGCACGATCCATCTGTGGCTCATGCTTAGCAAAATAAGCTTTCCGACTGTGTTCACATCAAAGAGTTCTCAACAATCACGACAATAGTCATGTAGAAAGTAGAAACGTTCATATCAAACCTATTGACGCGAAGCAATGATTATTTCCCCTACATTCGCCATTGACTCAATCGGACTTCTTGAATAGCAAGGTAATCATGTGTAACGTTGGAAGCGACGCGAAAGGAATTGTATATACAGTAAAACTACTGTGAACATGTATACGCTGTAGGGTTGGCTGTATTAATATGAGTACGTATTTTGTTGGTATGTTTTGTCAAGTATGGGTCACTGTTGGATCGCACCGCACTGGCGTGGTCCATCAGTTATTCATGCTTGACACAGCGTAATTTCTGGTTGGGTATTGATGTGAGTACATATTGTATCCGGTAGCTAGGGAGTATAGATAAAGCAAACAAGGGAATCACCTCACATCTTCATTTAGATTCAGAGATTTTTATAGTCAGTTGTTTCACGCTTTTCCTACAGAAGAAAACTATCACGGTAAAATATTACTCTTTTATCGAGTTTCCTCTTCAAACTATACACCAGGTATTCTAGAACCAGGTTTTCAGTCGATCATTCAATTATTTTGTGTATTTGGGAATATACAATGAATTTGAATGTTGAACTCACTGAACTCGCCTTTTGCAAAGGTTAATTGATATAGTATATAATTCCTTTACTCAGGTCCTAGTTTTTCGCCATCCAAGTAGTAAATTAAGCTAGTCAAAAATTAAGTAAGTGTGCAAAGGTAGTGTTGTTAGAAAGAAAGTGGATAATACCTAGTTAGACTGAGCGCAAACGCAATGTATTTCGCCGGAGGATGTGGAGTCGTGGACCGAATTTATCGTGATTCAAGCACCAGGTCATCTAATTTCAATGTGGATATGAGAAGTACCAAGTCTAAAAATAATGATCAAACATGCTTTGTCAAGCTTGTGCCACTGATGGAACGCGTCGACTAGGCGCGGTCCATCTGTGGATCATGCTTGACAAAATAATTTTGTGATTGGGTAACAGCTAGGACTTCGCTGCGGTGATTCGAATCGCTTCAAAGTACAAATTATTCTAATCAATCGTAAATCGTTCATAGGAACAAAAACTTGCTGAATAAATTAGAATTGTCATTTTTAACGACAAAACGCAATCGACTTTGTTCAAGTTTGACCAAAATCCATTATATTTTTTCGGTAAAAATATGAAAATTGTTGCACCTGGACATGGAGTATGAATTGAAAATGCAATATAAACTACAAATTTCTTGATTTTCACAATGGAGACAAGTTGTAATAGTACAAATGCGACATTTGTTATTTACATGCAATTTATGATTCAATCCGATTCGAAAAAATTATTCGAATCAGATTCGAGTTCCAAATGATTCGGTTTTGCCCAGCCCTAGTAACAGCAATCTTCAAAATTCTATTATAGTAATATCAAAGAAATTTTTTCAATTTTAGTTTGCCAACTAAACTAGATACAATCACAGAATTTTAAAGCTGTGCTACATCAAACATGAACGTTCTAAATGAGATATTGGGGGGTCTTGAATTTGCTTTTCAAAAACACGAAAAAGAAATAGTGATTGAACTAGCCACGGACAGATTATTACATTTCATTGGAGTTTATCTCGTTGTGATTTTATCGGTATTGTCGAAAGCAATGGAGTTAGCAGGTAAGCATTGTAGTAATGGCAACTTATTTTTACTTAAACTAGGCAAAGAAAAACAAATTTACCACGAAACTAGGTAAAGTACTACTTGGTAACGCAGTTTTGCTTTAAAAACTGTGGTAGTATAGCTTGATTAAAATACATCTAAGCTAACAGGTAATCATCATTTTGTTGCATTTCGGACATTTTTTTATATATTCTAAGATTGAACCAGGTATGCTAGCCAACACTAGTAAGCTGTACTTAAGTACTTTGTATTAAACTTTCTTACATCCAATTCAAATAATATGTCCTCCACATATATCTCCATTCTGTCAATTATGGGATAAAGATGGATTGCTTCGTACACAAAATGATTTAGTATTTTATTGAGACCCCCCTTCCCCTCCTTCTACGAAGTACATAAATCGCTTTGTCAAAAGCATGTTGAAAACTTTGATCGCGGGCCCATAAGCAAATCGTGATCCTGCCTTATTATTTAAATTACGTACCAACTTAACGTTCTGAATAACTTACGGTAAAGTAAATCCAAAACCTGCCCGTCGATAAGTGGCCGCCGGACGGGGCTTTGGGCAGGATGATCCATTCCATGGCTATAAAAAAACGCGATAAAAGGTGTTAACATTTTAGTGAACACTTATTTCGTGATCAGTTTATTTATTTCGTCAAGCAAGTGCCACAGATGGACCGCGCCTCATCGACGCGATCCATCAATGACACATACTTAACAAAAAATATTTAAATTTCTTTGCCCTGTCGAATGAAATTATATATAAAATGAGTTTGATTGTGGTGTAAAGATTGACTCCTGCTTTCTCGCATACGCGACAAGAAAATGAAATGTCAAAATCATTAAAGATGCTTTTTTCATCTTCACAGATGGAAATATATCATGCTTGCCCATGGACAACTCGTCTAAACCGAGCAAGAGTTTTTTAGATCACGCTAACCACTATTGCTCAGAATCTCCTAATGGATCACCACATTTGAAAAAATATGAAGGAGGACTACATTCTCATTACGAGAATAATTCGTGTGCAACGTTTAAAGACAACATTCAATATAAAATGCTGATACATGACTCAAATCCAGTAACTACGTTTATTGAATGTTTCCCGTATTTGCTACTATCTGAGGTGAGATAATATGTATTTCAAGTATTTTCATTGTATTTTATTTTTGGAGTTGATTTTTCCGGTTATGCTGTTGTGTAGTGTTGTTACTTCAATTCCAATCTCTTAAATAGTAAAATGTTGCTTTTCTTAAAAATATTGGTAGCAGAATATAATTGCAAATGTAATTTTTTATGGAGGAGGGGGGTATGGTGGCATTACACTTGTTTAGCCAATTTTAGTCCCTGAAAACCAATCTTTCGAAAAAATAGCAACGTTTTGACAGTTTCACCATGATATAGAATAAGACCGCTTTTCTTAAAGTTATACATTTGAGTGACCTCTTATACGCGAGCAGATTTAGTTATATAGAAATGTTTGGCCAAGCACACCCAATTCATTACACCCTGGGTTGAGTGGCGGGTATGGGTTAACGAGTCGTACTTGTGGGAGCACGAATCTGAAATTTTCAACCTACGATACCAACATGATACCCACTAGGCCATCACGTCCGGCGTTCTTTGTGACGTCATACTTTTTTCAAATTTTTCTTGTTTATACTTTTCTGCTTATGTGTAGGCGATACTTCTTGCAATTCCTTCCATTTACTGGCATCACGCGGTTGGAGGACGATTGATTGGTCATCTAGTGTTTGTGCAATCTCTCATGAAAGATGTTTACGACAGTCTCAAGATTATTCCAGCTGGAATCTATCGGAAGTATGTTTTTGCACATTGCTAAAACGCGCGACGATACGACCGGCAGTAGGAGGTAATTGGTAGTCTCTCGTTTCCCCGAACAAAATTTTTAACCGGTCAGCGTGCTTGGTTACCAATTCACATTCATTCACTGTGGAAGCTTCACGATGCCTCAGAAAAATCTGCACAAGTTTTTTTCCTCGGCTTCTGTGATTTGGAACCCACGGCCTCACACTGCTTTCCCAATGGTGTGGATCTGCAAACTTTTAAAACTCGAGTCAGTAAGCTTGTTTTGGAAACGAAGATTATTTATTTCTGCACTTATGTATAGCTCTTTCCACAATAGTGGGAGTTTTGGGAGACCTAAAAAGTCTTGTAAAACTTTGCTCTGAGTGAGTTTAGTAAAAATCCTTTGCATTCTCATCCTTAAAGACCTGAATTCAAATTTATTGAAAAAAAATTGCAGACTTCCGTATGATAAAAGAGGAATTTATTTGGATGGATGGAGATCATTTAAAACTGATTATAAGAGAATGCATCAAGGAATGAGCAGTAACAACACTGACAAATCGAAAAAGAAAACTTTTAAGAGGATGTCAATTCTAGAAAAAGACCTAACTTTAAACGAAGTTGTTAACCTGGCTGTACACGGAGATATAAAAGAAGAAGAATATGAAAATCCATTAACTTGTCCTGTGAGTTGCCTATGTTTGAGCTATGTATGTTTAGCCTACATTCCCAATCAGAAATTTAATTTTTTCAAGCATGTGCTACTGATGGACCGCGTCTCTGCGACGCGATCCATCAGTGACACACGCTTAACCTAAATATCTATGGACAAAATTTTTCTGACTTGGTTGCGACCAATTTTAGATATCAGTTATAGCCGTTTTATTGTAATTAGAAATTTTGATGCCGTTACTGTTTCAATTATGAATATTTATAGCTCTTGTGTGTAAATTTATTATCGGTCGTAATCCATTCGTTCATTTGCGTGATATGTCTGTTCGTTTTAAGTAGTATTTTTTGCTTGGGCTTCGCAAACCACAATTTTAAAATTTTTCCAAGATTGATTATGCGCCACTATGGTCGAATTCAAATCTGACTGTTCACTAGTCATGTTAGCCAACTAAATAAGGTTGTGGGCTACTAGCATTTTTATATTTGCTAGAAATTGAATTGTCGAAAAATACACCAATTTTATTTCAGGGAGAAACGGAAGAACAGTCAAAACTAACACGACGTTTATGTGGATCAATGAAAGACAGGCATCTGTTTTCGATGTTATGCTATGAAAACTTCGCATCTCTGGAGTACCATCCTTACATCATGTCAGTTCAATCGTTGACCTCTACTCCAGCAGCTCAGGGAGACAGGAGGGGGATTGTACCGTTACAAAAAGGAATTTGGAGGCAATTCACTCACAAGGATAACTTCACTGGATATTTTCTGATAACATCTTACATGGCAATGTGCATTTTCAGAATGCTATTATCTATTACAATTTTCACAGCTACATGGATTCTTTTCGGTCTCTCGTTCGCGCAAACGTTTACTACGAAAGCATTTGCGTAAGTTTATTGGTAATGTATTAATTTTGACATAGGATGTTTAAAAGCTTTAAAATTGTAAGGGGAAAACTCGAAGATGCCTTTTCATGCGTTAGGTCTAAGGCAGTCGGAAAAGAGATTTTGGGCGAATTTCCTAGATTATGATGCAAGTAATATTTTTCCTGTACGTGGCATTTAGCATGATTTTGCTTCCCAATACAGCATTTTAGAAATACAGACTTTTTCTCTATTTTCAGATGCGACATTCCGCTCCATGACTTATGCTTGGTTTGTGTCATCAAGCGGCATTGGGACGTCACAGCATTATTCTTCGTGAATTCCTGTATCATTCTCGTTTACTTCATTCTATCAACGTTCCAGTTTTGTTTCGTCCGATTTGGATCTGATCGAGCACTTTGCTATTACTTTGAAGATATGAATGATACATTTAGCGTTTCATTTTTATCGGCATTCAAAGCTAGAAAAAAGTAAACAACATCGAAAATCAAAGCAGACTTTGTAAGTTCAGTTTGGATTCAAACATATATACCGCTTTTCTGCTGAACATTGCTTTTTTTAAATTTGACGGCCATCTAGAGTCACTCCAAAACTAGATCGTAGGCTACTTTTAGAGAATAAGCCAATGGATTTTTGAAAAAGCTGGTTTATTTTTGTGAAATTGGGGTGACCAAACGGCCACAGGTAGTCCATATTCTTGGGTATAAATTACTTAAAACGACATATCATGAGAAGCTTTAAATTTATCTAGGAAAACAACAAGTGTGCCTCATCTCTGACGAACAATGGATTAACGGACCACACGCGTGGTCTCATTTTCAACGAACCTCGCCCGAGGTCAAAAAAGCATAATGGGTATAAACCGACGCTAAACACGCCAACCAATCAAAGATAGTGCTATCGTAGCGGGCATACCTTTCTAGGAACAATTACAAATGTACGTGAAATTCGAGCGATGGCTACTTTTCTAAGAACCTGCAATTAACTTTCTCACTCACTTCAACAGCTAAATTTTCCCAGACTGTTTGCCCTAAAACATCATTTTCATAATTGTTTATGCCTTCTTATATTAAAAGAAAATTGTACAAAATTTTCAAGGTTCCATTTTTATTTTTCCGGAAGTGTAAAAGCATAGATAGTATCAACAATTAAGACGAACACTGACATTCTGCTTTCAACAGGAAATGAAAGTAACATCCTTTGCACCATTGTATAAAATGAGACGTTTTGTTTTTACAGTACTCGGCCGGAGGCGACAAGCAGCATCTGAAAATTTTACACAAAGTTAATTTAATGACAAACTTAAAATAATATTCTACAACGCTAAACTGACCTACTGCGTCCTGTTCAAAATTTCATTACTCAGTTAATGTGCGTCTCCTTACCGTGCAGTTAACAAAAACAGTAACTTTGAACATATGAAATGAAAAAAGCATATTGAATAAAAAAGGTTCAATAATTTCTTCGACTTGCTATCTCAGGAAATTTGGCGAAACGGGTTTCCGTTGATATCATTCACACCATATGTGATGGAATGTCTTACTGGCGGAATTATATCATCATCATCGATAGCGTTTAGAGAGTTTATATTGACAAACATCAGTTTTAGATTGACCACGCCTTGATGGCGTGATCCATCCGTGACACATGCTTTACAAAACACTTGGAACAACTTTTCTGACACGAAAGCTTAGAGGCAAGAGTCCGAAGGAGTTCATCTGATGAAACTCTGGTCGAGATGGTCATATTTACCTGAAAATTCCAACTCTGAACGCCGTAGAACATCCAACCGCAAATCTTCAAGATCACAAAGAACAAGAGGTCTGAATAGTTCAGAGAATATTTAGTGAAATCATTACCATGTGGCAATAGTTAGGCAGCATAAAAAATTTTGTTAACATTAGATAAAAAGTAGAATGGGATAATACACCAGTATCACAATCAAGAACAAAACAATTTTCCATTTTATATTTAAATCTTTAATACATTACTCTATTTAACAAAGAGGCTTACAGCCACAAAATCTTGGCAATGTTAAAATTTTTGAATTTCGAAAAGAAGTCTACATTGTTTTAGTCACACAAAATACCAAAATTCCGTCGTGCTTGGAGTGACCAATTGACAATTTTTTTCGACAAGCAAGAGTCCCTGTTGGAATGCACACTAGCGATGTGATTCAACAGATTCACACACAAACACGAAAAATTCATAGACTGATGTATAGTCGAGATTGAAAAAAGGCATCAAAAGAATTTTATCATGTGCATGAAAAGACCACTTCACAAGCAGATCACAATTTATACAAAAAATTTAATTTCGCCAAGCATGAGCTAACAATGGATTACGCTTCAGCAGCACGATCCATCAATGGCTTGTACTTAAAAAACACAATGTCGATAACAAGATAGCCCCTCGATCATAATATGAAAATGACTTTTTGCTGCTAATAAGATGAAATTGTCAGTCATCTCAGCAACTTCGGCGAAACGGGTTTCCGTTGATATCATTCACACCATATGTGTAAATGGAATGTCTTACTGGCGGAATTATTTCATCATCATCGATGACAACAGATTTCATCATAAGAAAACTAGTGACAGCAATTAATTCACATACCTGGCTACCTGCCCTTAGTGCAAATTTAACACAGCAACCGTCTAAAAAAAAAATAAATTGGATTTATCATCAGTTGGATATCAAATGTAAGCATATGCAAACAACAAAATATTATTTTTTTTTTTCCGAAAGGTATACTTTTAGAGCTCAAAGTAGTTCTTAATATGCTCGAGCAAGTAGGTAGCTAGTTGGCTTACAGGTTTCCAACCAAAATTAATTAGTCAAAACATGCAATGTCAAGAAAGAGTCAAATGAATCTGTAACTGCAAAATGAAATTTCTGATTGAGGTGCTATATAAACTTCTTAATGCTCCATAGATAGTCAATCAGACTATGCAAAAACCGAAGGAATCGATACACGTTCAAGTCACAGAAGTTACTTATTTAAACAAGACATAGCTCTATCACACTCCTAAATTTCACTAAACAATAAAAGAAAGAACCATCTCAGAATGTTTGGCGAAACGGGTTTCCGTTGATATCATTCACACCATATGTGATGGAATGTCTTACTGGCGGAATTATTTCATCATCATCGATGGCAATGTATTATTATAAGACTTCACTAAACAACATTTACCTCTTCAGAACTTTGTCCCAGATTCTAGTAGGAATCCTTTTCAAATCTTGCCATTGAGCTGCATAAAATATAGGACAGAATATATATATCATGTACAGAGCAGTGTTGTGCTGAGAACTATTTATTTGTTATATAATCACAGGCACACTCTGGACTCCTGATTCACAGGATTCCAGAGTCATAAAACTATTACGGGCATTTGTACACTATTGACTGCTCTGTGACAGCAGGTGAAAAACATGTTGAAAGGCCTGTAAGCCATGAAAGGCCAAAAGCCTCGTACCCACTAACTGATAAGACAACAATACATTACCAGGACTCAAAGGTAGATTAACTTTCTTGAATATTTTTATTGAGCCAAAGCGTAAAAACTATTAAAGCCATCTCAGAACGTTTGGCGAAACGGGTATTCGTTGATATCATACACACCATATGTAGATGGAATGTCTTACTGGCGGAATTATTTTATCATCATTGATGGCACACGCATATATAAGAATACAATACAATACTGATAATACACAGTACGATAACTAAACCAAATTTACCTCTTCAGCACTTTGTTAGATTGTTTGAAACTCTTTCATAACTTGCCGTTGGTCTGCACAAAAGAGATTGAATAAATAAAAAATGCATAGAGCAGAGTTGAGTCAAAGAAACAACATCCAAGTTTTAATTGATCAAACAAAGTTTGGCGTCCATCAAGAGAGGACAAACGTCAATCAAAAAAATTTAAACCATCGAGTTAGAAATCTAAGAAAATTTTTAGCAATATTTTCTGCTATATAAACGCTACGCTACATTCCTTTGTACACAAAAAGACAGCTCAAAACTGTCAGCTTTATTGGAGACTACCCTGCGTTTTCAAAATAAACAAGGCAGAACTATGAAAAGCAGGTTTACTATAAGCAACCATGTATCAAAGCCATCAGTAAGCTAAATATGCAAAACGCATATAAAGCAAACAAATCTTGCACTAAAAAACAAGATAGCCAAAATATGGTTGCAGGCAGGCCTACATATTACACTAATTAGAAACTCAACAACATAGTTACCTGTACTATTGGGTGAAACGAGGCACCAATCTGGGATACGATGAATATCAACCTACAAAATTATTGAGAACATTTGTATAATCAAAATAGGGAGGTGTTTGCCAGAATAGTCAGGTATTCTAGAATTCTGATGAAAGTAATTTTATAGATTTTTCTTAAACTGACTCATTTTGCAGTAAAATCATGATATGTCAAATTTTATGTCATAATATATCTTTAACTACTTAAGCCATCTCAGAATGTTTGGCGAAACGGGTTTCCGTTGATATCATTCACACCATATGTGATGGAATGTCTTACTGGCGGAATTATATCATCATCATCGATGGCACACACATATAAGAATACAATACAAACAAAACAACTTACTTAGGATATAACAGAACATAGCATCAGTCTGTGAAGAAGAAATCCCTATAAAGGTATTGATTGTAATTTGAAAGATTCTTTCCTGAAAATATAAGAAAACAAATGAGGGAAAAATTCGTGATTCGCTACATTTCAGAGCACAGCACATAAAAGACCATGGAGTAATTTTTTTGAGGTGGAGGTCAAGATTAGTTTCCGAACAGATTGATGTTAAATGTAGCTATTTTTGGATTGAAATTCTAGACAGTTCCCAGAACCCGCTCGTGCGATTTGTTGGACAATCACTCATATGTTGAAATACTAAAAATTATTTTTTTTATAGTGAAGTAGAACATCCTCTAATCGTATCACAATATTACAAAAAAAATCATATATGATTGTGAATGGTAAACTACACACAAATATATTATATTAAATTGCCGAATGCTGAACTCGAGCCTTTTACCGCTAAACATGGATTCAAACATTATTAAAAGCAATCCAGATATCCCTAAAATAAATATTATTACAAATCGATAGTTCCTCTAAGCTGTAGGCCTGCCATACACAGTACTGTGATTCCTGAACAATACTGTACCTACCACAGGCCAAGCCTCGTAACTCCACACAAATGAGATGGAGCACAAGACATTATTATAGCCAGCATGCTACTGTTCCAGTCACTTTATCATTCCAGACAGAATGACCTACTGCAACGCAATTTCCAGTCAAAAAAAAATTTTACCAGACTGCATTACACGGTCCAGCGACTAAATTTTTGACTACATCACACATGCTGGCACGCAAGATTTCAGAATCTTTTTCTTAAGAGTGTTCAAAATAGCTTCAAAACCATCCCCACTGCTATTTCATAGCAGTATTGATGATTTTGAAACTTTTTGTACATGTTGGCTGCTACCAGACATTCAAAAAAGGCATTTTAAACTACTAGAGGATGGTACATTGCACATTCGCAGAAAAAAAATATACCACATACAAAATGACTACTACAAGGATCCGTCATCTGTCATATTTTCTTGAGCCTCTTAGCAAACTTTTTGCAAATCAAACAAAAAATACGAACGTACACTACTTACCATGGCATTACTCTTTGAAACAGAGAAACCCTGTAAATAGGATATTAAGATTAGTAGAACTAGAAGCACTATGCTGGACAGTTTATGAGCCTCGCAAATGCAGGCGGACTACATCTCTGTAAAATTAATTCAGATCATTATCTGTAAAGATTTTCTGATCAACTAAATATAAGAGCACTCAATTACTTGACAATTATCCATCACGACTTGCGACAAAGATTAAACAGTAAGCTCGCTCAGAAGGGACTTAATCTATCATATTTAATCAGATAGGGCAAGTCATTATAAATCATCATAGCATATAATAACATAATATATAATATAAAATAACTGTAAATATTTCTGCATATCTCCAAAAAAGCAGAGCTCGCAAAATTTATCTAGTGGCCATTAGTTGGGATTCTTTTCGCCCCTGGCCTCGCTCCAGAACGAAATCATAACAAATGAAAATTATCACGCCAATGTTAGAATAGCAACACCAAACCAACAATAAAGGATACCAGTGCTTTCATCCCATTGCCAGACATTTCTCACCAATTTACACAATCGCATGATTTCAGGTTTTCTTTTTAATTTTTCAACAGTTGAAAAATAGTGAATAATTTAAAAGTCCAAACTTACCTATGTTGTATTTCCCAAGACAATTGCTTCAACTTAAAGCACATAACAGAATACCTGTTTAAATTAAAATAAAAAGTTCACCTTAATCAGCCTATTCAATAATTTACATATTTCTCTCGTGTAATACATATTCCCTCAGATTGTTATATATTTTCCACAATAAATGTTGCTTTGTGATCAACTTCAGTCCACTACTCACACATCATCGGGCAATAGTTTAGTTAACAAAGAACTATTTACAGACCATAGCTTACCTAACAATCCAATTTGACGAGTTCTCCATAGTTGAGAAGATCTGAATGAGAAGAGATGAGTATCAACTACGTTGTTCTCTGTTGTGAGTAGAAATACCACTTTCCGATCAAGGTTCATATCTATTCAGATCATGTCTGCAGGGTGGGGAATTCTTGTTTTTCCTCAGGTGTTCGAAATGATCATGTCATTTTCTCCAGGTTTTCAAAAACCTTCAAAACCATCAACACTGCTATTTCATAGCAGTATTGATGATTTTGAAAGTGTTTTTTTGTACAATTTGGTTGCTACCAAACACTCAATTCCAAAATATCATAAAATAACATCCCATTTGCCGGATTCTCTTCAGATATTCTAGTAGCTGACATTCTAACATCTGCATGTCAGATTTGAATGTCGATACTTATTTTGAGGCTTTGACAGAAGCTTGCAAATTAATTACAGAGGCAAACTCAGCAAATATCCACCAAAGAATATATAAAAATTATATAAAAAATCTACTTTTACAATTGAATTACATTCAAAATGAAGATACCTTTCGTTTTAGAAAATGAATGCATCTCACAATGTCCGCAAAACAAAGCAACAGATTTCATAAGCTCAGTAAAGACTTAATCTATCACATATTTAAATCAGATAGGGCAAGTCATTATCTCTCATCATAGCTTAAAGATGTTTAATGTTTGTTTTTTTCATTAGGTAATATCATGAATTTAATTAACTGCAATGTGACTAACTTACCCATGCCAGATTTTTTCTTTACAAGCCTTCTCCATGCAATAGTGGAGTATTTCTGAAAAACAAACAAGTCTATACAATAAAAACAGGCTATTCAATAGACCGTGTTTATATCATGTTATACATATTCCCTCAGATTGTTATATATTTTCCACAAAAAAATGTCGCTTTGTGATCGACTTCAGTCCACTACTCACACATCATCGGGCAATAGCATTGCTAATAAAATGTCTTAAACATCAGTGCTCAACTTACCTACAAATTAAATTTGTGTAGAAGTTCTTCATTGCTATTAACTGGGTGTTTCAGCCTGTGATTTCGTGATAGGTTAAGGTTAGGATTTTACATAAACTCAAACATTAAAATTTTCTTTGACAATACATAAAAATTAGCCATTCAAATCTATTTTAAAACCAAATTCTGGTTTTGATTCTGGATGATTAATAAAGGGTAGTACTAAAACTAGAAGTGAGTTTTGATTATAATTTTGTTAAATCAGTCAAAGGTAATACCTAATCATGGAAGATGTGATAAGCTCAGAAAAAGACTTAATCTATCACATATTTGAATCAGATAGGGCAAGTCATTATCTCTAATCATAGCTTAAAAAGGTATTGTTTGATTTGACTTGTTTATTTTTTGTCATTCATTACCATTGCCCTGATAAAGGATATCTGAATAGATATTCAAAACGTTGGCAAAACATAGTTTTCATTGCACCGGTCAAGCAAAATAGTCAGAAACTATCGGTTTGTTTTGTTGATGGTTCGACACAATTCCGCTCTGAATTTTAATTTTATCAGCAAACATTGCTGTACTAATCTTTGGTATGTGGTATAATTTACTGAATGACGAATTCAAACATTGATTGAATATCAACAATAACATCCATGCAAATATCGTCACTACCTTACCCATTTTAGACTTTCCAAGATTGTAACAAAGAGCTCCTCAGGTTATCGCGATGCAGTGGAATATCTATGAAAAACAAACACAAGTCCACCTTAAAATGGTTGATTCAATAAATTCCAATGTTCTTGTATTATAAAATATTCCCTCAGATTGTTATATATTTTCCACAATAAATGTCGCTTTGTGATCAACTTCAGTCCACTACTCACACATCATCGGGCAATAGTTTTGTTAATAAAATACTATTTACAGACCATAGCTTACCCAACAATCCGATTTGCAGTTCTTCATTGATTAAAACTTCGGTAAGAAAATCTAAATAAAAGGCGATGCTTATTAGCTTGGTCAGAACCAAAATGACAATTGTCACTTTTATGATATATCTTGCAAGAAAGTAAAAGCATTTAGTGTCTGGTAGCCACTAAACTGGAGAAAAGGTTCAAAATCACCAATACTGCTATATAGCAGTGTTGATGGTTTTAAAGCTTTTTTTGTCCATTTGAAGAAAACGACATTCATTGATGATTCAAACAACCAAAGAAATACTAGAATCTATCACCTCCTAGGTTTTATTATAATTTTAATAATATAATTAAATTTGATATCAAGTTTTGAGGACTTTACAAGATTCTTGAAAAAAAGTAACATACAGCATAAGCTCAGGGAAGACTCAATCTATCATGTGTTTAAATCAGATAGGGCAAGTCACTATCTCTCATCATAGCTTGATATACAGGACTCTTATCTTTGAAATGCTTTCAAAATCAAATTTCAGCAATTGCCAGCCAAACTTGATGTAACCGAAAATAAAGCCAGAAATTGCTTTCGATACTTTCAAGATTTAACACTCTCTACAAACAACTCCGCTTGAAGTCGGACAGACAATTTAAGGCTTCAATATCCGCCCATTACAATATCTCATCAGATAAAATCTCCATCGAATATACGCCCTTAAAATTAACAAAAATTCACTCAGAAAATGAGGATCAAATCCCTTTTTTTCTCAAATTTTTACACAAAGTGTTACAGACTTACCCCTATTGAGAATCTCTTCCAACCAACCTTTAACGTCGGGAGTTGGGCAAATTCATCTGAGCAAATATAATAATATAGGAATCAAGTCTGCAAGTAATACATGTATGCATTGCAGAGCAATCAAAACACTCTAAATAAATTATAGAGTCCCTCAGACTGTTATATATTTTCCACAATAAATGTTGCTTTGTGATCAACTTCAGTCCACTACTCACACATCATCGGGCGTAAAACAATTATTTTCAAATATGGGCCACCAATGGATCGGCCCGCCAAGGCACTACAGTCCGTGGCACATACTTGCAAAAATATATTTCAAATTAGAAGGTAATAACTTTGAAAACATTGTAAAACTTACAGAGCATTTGTACTTTGCTTTCTTGTTGTGCCATTTACATTCAGTCATTGTCAGACCTTAAAAGCAAACATTTCAATATATTTTAGTAATTTTTATGGCCTCAATGTACAAAATTGTACCTTGTTGCAAAATTGGGGTACATAGTTTTTTGGATCTTGCTCACAATCCTATGAAATTAAACAACAAAGGTGCATTTTTGGTTTTGGACACTAATATATTTTAGAAAGGTCAGGAATAAGTTTTTTCAAATAGAACCATATTCGAAAAAATATTAGATTCAAAAATATTTTCAGAGATTTGATCTAAGAAAAATATTCAGAGCAAGTAATGTTTTTTCATTATCAATTTTCTGCAAACTTTGCAGGTTATCTGGTAATTCTGTTGAAAACTGATAGGACTTGTAACTACGTTTAGCTCAGAAAAGACTTAATCTATCACACAATAATCAGATAGGGCAAGTCAATATCTCTCATCAGAGCAAATAGTTGAACAATGGATAGTTGAAAGAAATAGGATACCACCAAATTAAGAGGAACAGTCTCAAGCAGGGCAAAAAAAAAATTCGTTAGGTTGTGTAAAGGCACTTACTTTAAACGAACGAAAAAAGCTTCAAACCATCAACACTATTGCTGACTTTAAACCCTTTTCTACAGTTTTTGGCTGCTAGTCACCCAAAGAGGCATTCTTATCTTTTAGCAAGATTTATTTATTATGAAATGTTGCCCATTTTCTTTCGATGGCAGTCATTGAACTCGCATCTAAGTAGCTTACGTTCTGCCAGTCCACCCTTGTCAAGAGGCACTAATGAATGAGCAAATTTCATACTGCATACTGGGGCACACCAAATGTCATCTACTGACACACAAGATAAAAAGAATTAGTGAAACTAGTGAATTCACCTGAAAAACATGACAAATAATTTGCCAGAACATTTGAAATTTTTTTTAAAGAGTGCCTGAATATGACAGAAGTTTGCATAAATAACAATACAAATAGCTTTCAAATTGTCAACACTGTGTTACCCACCTAAGAACAACCATGGAATGACAATCGCTCAAACCTGAAAACAAACACAGGCATTAGTTTAGAAAATTCTGTTGTTTCAAACTTGCTTATTTTGGTGAGGAGATATTCAAACAAATTATTTTGGGGACAAGATATTCATACAAACAGGTTCTACAAGATTGGAACTCTAAGCAATATTTACAGAGTTAGTAAACAGCCAAGTCCCTAATAATATTTTTTGTATTGTTGGGCACAAGAAGCCACCAGTAAGAGCATGGCAAACGAAATTAAAAACTGCAATGTTTGGGTGCAGAAAACTGAACAAAAATGGGGAGTATAAATTTATAGTCTGCAAATAATTTCTTGGAGCAAGGAATGCAAGCAATTGCAGGATGAGATACAAGAGAAATTTAATCAGGTTTACGAGAAATGTGAATTTTGTTTACAGATGCTTAGAGATTGTTGTGTATGAAATAAACATTTAATTAGAAACTGATCAAAAACAAGTGGGTCTTTTGTTAGCTTTAACTTAATGCAACACTTTTTTTCACTATACAAAAATTTCTTGTTTGTGTGCAAAAAGAGAACACTTCAAATACCCCATTCAGAAGATACATTTACTGCAATGTTTCGTAAAGCACAAGTGGATCAAACCCACTAAAACGCAGTGTACCTATAACTGCTTAAAACAAACAATTTTAATCTGAATAAATTTTAACAGCAATTACATATTTAGTGTTAGGTTTGAGTAATAACAGGAATATGAAGAATTTGTCAATTAAATTAAATAACTTGAACGAATTTTGAGCCAGTCAGTTTGGGCAATTAGAGAATAAGTCCACAATTTTGAATTTCATGCATCGCGGATATAAAACTTTGGTCTGTAAATCAAACTAAGAGAAAAATCTCTTAGTAAACAAGTTATCTTTAGCAATAATTCACACAAACTATCATTTTTTTTGTCCAGTAAGATTAAACAAACATAACGGGGTATTATTTTAGAACTACTATTATATTAAGTTTAAAATTATACTTTTATACTGTGCACAAGAAAATGTGAATTTTAGAATGTTGTACTTTACCTTCAGTTAACACATTGTGCTAAATTTTTGTCTTTATATCCTTCTGAGCAATCAATCTTGTTTGATGGTTTTATTTTTATTTTTTTTAATCTGTTGGACAACTTCAATTCAGCAGACGATTATTCATTTACTTTACGCTGATCCTTCACTCAGTTGATATTTTTGAGATGAACATTTATTGTTTTATAATCCGATACCAACCATTTCATTGTAAGTTTTCTATATTACCCGACACGGCATTTTTTTCAAACATCATGGCCATGAACGACTTCTTTACACATCAACAGTTTTAGTATCTTACTGGTATTAATCAGGATAGTATGTACGGTACACGCTCATGGCAACATAGTTAGTTAACAGTCGAAATCAATAAATTGAAGTACATCAGCGTCGGAACCAAAATGCTTGAAGTAATAAATAAATATAATATTGAAGGGTTGACAATTTTCCTTTAACTTCTAGGATTGATTTAAAAGAATCTACAAAATGAACTATTCACAATTCACTTGATTGGAGGATTAATTTTGAAATATAGATAAAACATTTTCTTTCCTGTAAGATTAAGAGTGGTGGATTAAGATTGTAACCCGACGATATAGCTTGATGAAATAAGATAATTAATTACCGATCGAAAGTAAGCGAAATTTTGCAACAACTATAGTATCAGTATCAGAACTAAGATTACAGCTTTCTCAACGATAGACGACAGTTATATTATAATAAGCCCTAAAAACTATATCCCAATACAACATTTGAAAAAAAAATAGATTAACTTCTACAAAACATATTTCCCTTGTTTGGTTTTGTTGTTTATTTTATTGAACTGGTAAAAAAAGTACTTACACAATACAGATTTTGACACATAAAAAAGCATGGCAGTAAGATCAAAACATTATTGGCATATGCTTTTTCACTACTGAATCGAAGGTATTAAAACATTTGTACAACATTTGACTGTCGAAAATCTGTCTTACCACATTTAGCACGACCAAAAAGTTCACACAAAATCAAATCAGAAACGTAAGTTCAATGGGCACATGACTAAGTAAGTTTATAGTTTTTCTTTTTAAGATTAATCAATATTCTAACCTCCTCTCTCTGACTTCATATTTTAATGCTTACGCAGAAATGCTAAGTTTAATCATTTTTTTGAACTTCATCATTGGTTTTCGTTATCTAATGCAAGTGTTTTGTGTTCGTTTTCATTTAGAGTTTTGTTTTTCTGTTTGTATTATCAGTTTGTGTTGGAAGCAACATAAACTAACCAGAAAGTCCGCTATTGTAAGTGGCACAAAACGTGCGAGCAGTTAGTACGGCTTCTGACGACCTCTCATGCCGCCACGCATCTTGCCTCTGAATGAGCCCTGTCCACCACCACCTACGTATGAAGGTTTAACGGCAGCAGCTACGGACGCTCCATTACCATAAGCATCTGTAATAAGGAAAGAGGAATGTTAACAACACAACATTGACAACTTACATGACACCTTAATTAGAAATTTTAAATTTGTTAAGTATAATCCCCAAACGAATTCTGACACCAATATATTTGACATATCAATCCGACAAGCTACATTCCGAACGACACACAATCTAATGAAAACTGAAGCCTCTAGAACCTTCTTATTGACTTAATTTAAAATAAATTAAAACCAATTCGGCAAGCTCAAAAAGAGGTATTACAAAACTTTAGTGTTACAATAAAAAAATAACAGAAAAAAATGCGAAATTGCTCTAAGGTACCATATGATTCAGTTCCGTAGTTGTAGTCTTCATAACCAGCATCAGCGTACGACCTATAATAACAAAAATAATAACGTATGCAACACACTCTGAAGTGGCTCTAAAAATTCTTGGAAAGCGATTACAATAAAAAATTTGGAAACGAATAAAATCATTTTGAAACTTCCGTTTCAGGAGTTCTAATGTAACGAAACTGTAAAAAAACGGCTCAAAATCATCAAGATCAATGGTAGAAACTTTGGCAGAAACAAAAGGTGGTATTAATCTCAAATAACTAACCCATCAGCATAAGCAGCAGCTTCTGCGCCATAAGCAGCATCATATGTGGCATCGTACGATGCATCATATTCTTCGTATCCTGTTGTATCATATGCACTAGCAGCTGCAGCAACAGAACCGTAACTAGCATCATAACCCTGAAATTAAACATAGAATTGAAGCAGTGCTTCAGCCCAAAAACTTTCATTCTATGAATGCTAGAGAGCCCGAAAGATGCACCTTGAAGCAAAAGCATTTCCAAATTGAATCTTTCCAAATCTGAGATTGATGAGTGAATTAGTCAAAAAAAAATATTCAAAACGCTAGGAGGCAGTGATTAACACGTATCCAAATAAAAATCATCCAGCCGTAGGAAAATTGACTAATCCCAAAGATCATTCACTACTGACAGTAATCAAAATAATATGCAGAGAATACACAAAATTGGCCAGGCTAAGCATCACTCAATATTTTTTTTTTGCTTTTGTGAGGGGAAGAATTGAATATGGAATCAAGAAACCTATCAATGTGTCATTATTTCATTCACTCTAGGAAACTACTTTCATTCGAACGAAACCCAATGAATTAGTGCAATTGTCTGGTTTGAAACTTTCTAAATTTGGGGAGCTGCTATTCTAAATAATATAACTAATTCGTTTTAAACATCCATATGTCGCGATGTTGCAAATGTATTGGGAGTATTTGCTCAACTACGTCCATTCTACAAAACTATAAATTTGTGACATAAACCTCTCCTTGCTAAAAAATTCTTGGTTTTCAATGATATTCAAACTCATTTTCGGAACAGTCCAAATCTAAAGGAGGTTTTGAACAAAAGATAGATTTATATTCGAATCAAGATGCCTGGGTGGCTCCATGGAGGAACTGATTGACCATAACTCACCATAAACTTTGAGCTAAGTTTCTTTCCTTTTTCTGAGCTACCTTTGCCACCTTCCTGTAAACAATTTTGCCATTCCAACACCGATATAATCAATTATGCTGCCTGACAACTACTTTAAGCTAATGTTTCAAAACACCTTTCAAGATGATGGCGAACAATGACACAGCGACCGAAAAGAAAAGTGAAGAGAGCATGATATTCATATTAAGATTCCTAATCTGGAAGTTTTGAAGGTTTAGACTTTTCATTTTCAGTATTTCATCACTTGCGTTACTTCACAATTGGATGTAGTTGGAATGATTCAATTTAAATTGCTCAAAAATAAAATAAGAACTTATTGAAAAATTTTACATAAACCTTGCTTTTGCCACAAGGAAAAATCACTTTCATAAATTCAAATCAATTTCATTTACAATATACCTAGCACTAAGACCAACAATTTAGAAATCATAACAATATCAAATTAAATCTCAACTTCAAAGTATGATTAATAGTCTGAACACATCTGCCAACTTTTTCATAACTGAAATGAAAACATTGCACTCACATATTCGTCTGTGTAAGAGTCTGCAACTTGGCTCAATTGAGCATATGCTTGGTTCTGACCTCTTCCGGCTCCACGTCCTCTGGGAGCACCTAAGAATATAAAGATTTATTAGAATGTTGTAACCATAAAGATCATTTCAATTCATGTGGAAGAATTACTAATAGACTTATATTTATTTGACAGGTTTATATATTAAATTAGATGCCACTTTTAGATTTATGAATAGAAAAATGATCGCATTACCAATTTAATACTCCCCAAGAGGTTCCAATCAAGTTGCGTCTTTTGATATATAGATCACTCTTTGACACAGCGGTGTACTATACTGTTCTGCTAATGGAAAAAAACTTCACCTCTAACAGCACCTCGTTGACCCCCTAATCCTCCTCCCCGAGGGGTAGCGGCTCCCCGTGTTGCTCCACCTCTCATACCGCCTCCTCTTGAACCCCCTCGTGGTCCACCTCTTGTAGCACCTCTGCCACCACGGAAGCCCCCAGAGCTGTGGAATAGAAGAAAAAAATCATCAACGTTGAAAAAAACCTTATTTATTAAATTGGAGTTCGGATAGATATTTCAAAATGAATCACAAACAACCTTATACGAAGTATTTTGGAAGGCTAAACTATTCACTTCGAAGTATAATGAACGTACTAGCTAGGTAATTTATATTAGTTGAAACATTTTCAGATTTCAATTCAGCTTACATAATTAGTTTCACAATTTCAGATATGACTGTTGTCTTTCAAAATCATTAACAATGCTTTGATATAGCAGTATTCATGATCTAAGCTTTTTTAGCGATCTGAAGAAAATAGCATGGACATTTTTGGGCACTGAGGAAAACAAAATACCGGAACCACGACTTGCGCATACAAGCTTTTCCTGGAAAATATGTTCAACCTCGAATATCGAAAAATCAGAATTAGTTAATTCACCATCATTTCTAGGAGCATGGACATACCTTGCCATTCCCCCCCTTCCTGATTGGACACCACCACTCATGCCTTGATTTCCATCATATTGTCCCTCATTTTGTTCATCTACTATGAGTAACTTCTGAACTTCCGCCAAAGCACGACCAATATTGATGTATGCCTGAAATGGCATTTGAGAAATGAAGAGTTTGAAAGACACGATTTTGGATGCAACTTTAAAGATTCAAGATAGGAACACGAATCTTTGTAATTCAGTAGATTTGACACAATTTCAGAAATAATTTCACTAAATGTGTGGTATGGTGTACAAATAGGTGTAATGATATTGACCAACAAATAATCTGTCCACAAATTACTCAAAACAAGTACTTGACCGATTTTAGGTAGAATTTTGTTTTTTCACAATAAAATCCTCTGCCTTAACTTCAGGTATGACGGAAGTGACAGGCTTAGCGGCAAAAAGCAAAAACCTGCATTGAAATCAAATATGATTTGGCATGCTTGGCTATCTCATTATAAATCACACAATGACTTCACCCATGTGACCATGCTCAATAAACTAAATATTTAGTCACCCCCAGAATTCCCTCTTGTTTTAATACTGAATTTGAAACGCGAAAACCTGGCAAGAACTATGTCAATCAAAAATTCTTTTAGAATTTCAACCCTGATGGGAACATCCCTATTATAGGCATTCGTTGTTGCACTTACTTGAGGGGCTGGTGCCAGTGAGCTGATATGTACATGAAGAGGATAATCAAGATGAGCATATTTAGGATCATTCTGTGCATGGAGTTCTTCAGCCTATGAAAAAAAACATTACATATGTTCCTTAAATAAATGAAAAGATAGCCTTCATAACAGAAAAAATATCAAATGCAAAAAATCTGTAGTTTTGTGTACTTTGTAGCGCATACCCCCCTTAATCGAGACCATGCAACTAACATACAAAGATTATTTCAACAAGTTTAAATAACACTTCATGAAAAAAACAGAAAAAAGAAGTCTACCATATACCCAAAAGCTGGCCCCTCGATACATTGAAGCAACATGATCAAATCTACTATATGGACAGTATCTCATATTTTGAACTTTAAATAGATTTTAAATCTAATAGATATTTGCCAAAATAATTCATTCACCTTCTTGCGATCTCTTTCTCGTACGGATCCTTTGCCAAGTACAGCCATCTTTGTTGCAGTAACTTCCTGAATCCCTTTCATTGTGGAACCTCCAGGTCCAATTAGACGACCAACAAAATTAATCTTGAAAAATAGAGATTTTTAAGATTGTTTAAGAGAATTTTACACCCAAAACATGCAAAAAGGACAGTCACATTGTTGCCAAAAAAACTGACTGACAAAGAACATCACCAAAATTATTCCAGGAAACTCTATCAAAAATAAAGATTAACTCGCGATTAATGATCAAACATTGTGAACTGTACGCAATGATAAAACACTATAAAATTGTTAACTGTCCAGCTAACCTTCTTGTCATCTAACTTCTAATCATCTATCACAGGATTCGAACTCGCAATTCGTAGCACTTAGCATAGCTAGCCAGGCACATCAAAGAAAATTTTCTAGATTTCAACTTGTCTAAGACGAAGAAAAATACAGACGGAACTTACTTTTGGATATTTTTCAACTGGAACTCTGACATCAATTTCTACTCTTTGCATACGTCCCCGGACACAATATCTATTAACTTTTTCTCATCTTTTAATGATTTCGATGGTGGTGGTGGGTTCTTTATTTTTTCGAATCTCTATTAAAAAAAAGAAACGTATGACATATAATATGCAAACGCAAATAAATATAGAACACCCAAACAGAACTTTTAAATTTGTAGAGCACGACACACACAAATATTTCTGACTGAGAATTTCACTGATCCAGGGTGGGCAAACATATAAATATAGAACACCCAAACAAAACTTTTTAATTTGTAGAGCACGACACACACAAATATTTCTGACTGAGAATTTCACTGATCCAGGGTGGGCAAACATATAAATATAGAACACCCAAACAAAACTTTTAATTTGTAGAGCACGACACACACAAATATTTCTGAGAATTTCACTGATGCAGGGTGGGCAAACATATAAATATAGAACACCCAAACAGAAATTTTAATTTGTAGAGAACGAGACACACAAATATTTCTGACTGAGAATTTTGCTGATTCCGGGTGGGCAAACACATAAATATATCAGAAATTTTAATTTGTAGAGCACGAGACACACAAATATTTCGGGCTGAGAATTTCGCTGATCCAGGGTGGGAGAATCAAGAGTTTTCTCCAGGCGTCTAAAACGTTATGTTATATTCTTCGTTTGACAGACAAAGTTTCGTTGATGTGATGGCAAGTAAAAGAAACAAAAGGAAAGGGAAATTAGGGGAGTGCATGTTGTGGTTGTCATAATAAGAGAGAGAAAACCTATCCTTGGTCATGCCTGGCTGTGCTTGTGGGTAGAAGCAAATAGAAGGAGAAAGTGAGATGTCATGTTGCATTAATTATGGAATCAACAGATTGTACATTTCACGATTTCCAAGAGATAGATAATAATAAAGAGAAAAGACGTTGCTTTGAGTTAGATAAGCTGGCATTGACATTCTGAGAGAAAAAACCCACTTATAAAATGAAAGTAAATCATGTTTTGTTAAGTATGGACCGATGATGCGATTTCCGAGTGAATCGTATATCTGTGCCTCATGCTTGAAAAAATAATTTTTTTTTCATTGTTAAGATAAATGGGAGCACGGTAGTTTTTTTTTGTAGTTCCGCTACTCTCTGTCAGCCCGAAATATGTTACGAGAGGATTTCCCCATAACGATATATCGGCCAAGGTCAATATCGGCGTCGACATACTGGTGGGACCCTACTAGCTACTCACTCAAAGACACCTGAAGCAAATAGGATCCACCCAAAGAAAACTTAGCAAATGGAAAATATTTTAAGATATATCTGTGGCCAGAGAATTCAAATGTCTTGTTTTGAGTGTTTGGTAGCAACTGAAACGTATGATAAGCTTCCGTCAAACTGCATGAAATTCCGCTACAGTAGATTGAATGTACAGACAGGGTATTTTGTTATAAAAGTGTACGCTGACAAATGAGTCATGATCAGATATATATTTAAATCATTTCTAGTCTGACTGACTATCGCCAGGGGTGGCCCAAAATCGAATATATTTTATTTCGAAGCCTATGTGGTTGCCGTAAGCTTCTGGACTTTGAAAGCATCTGTCTAGGAAGTTTCGTCCTCCAGTGATGATGGCGGAATGTGTTGCACGATGACGGGAATCCACGGCTGCATTGACGGCGAAATTGTAGGAATTTTCTGGTTTTCTGGTGAAATCTTTAGTCACCTAGCGGTAGTTATCTCGTCTGACAGATTTGTGCGCATTTTCATTAGTTTTCTTGTTTCAATATTTACAATACTTTTCGTTTATGCGTGTGCAATATCTATACAGTTTGCAATACAAAATTTGCAGATAATTATTTTAACCACCTCTAAGATAAATAATGTAACGGAGGAAGGTTATCACACAAATATATGTCAATTATATCGTAGACAGTTAATATATCTCATTTCTCTCTCGCTTGTTGGGAGACAATTACTGATAATGCGACGATTGTGCAATAATTATCTAGATTTTTTTTGTAGTGCATCAGATAGATTTTATCAATATGTTTATTTTTTTTTAACTGTTTACTGAACTAAGCTGTAAGTATCCATGGTCAATAGTATTATAGGTTTGATTTGAATAAATTGGTATCTTCATTCGCAATTCTGAATCATATTGAGATGTTTACTCTTTTTCAAGTTATACTGTATTAGCGCCGATTTAAAGCACGGAGCCTTAGAATTCAAAAAAGTCAACAAAAATCATGAGAAAAAAACCATTGAAAATTAGGCGCAAATCAGCCAGACAGGCCATAACTGCATCCAGCTGGCGAAATACGTCCACAGAAATTTCCTATCCTTATGCCGTCAACGCGGCTTTGGATCGATGTTCTGTGTTGTCGCGCTGTGCTGTCAGCCGTGTTATTACTCTAGGATTAAGCTTCCAAAGGTTGAAGCATTCTGGCAAGCGGCCTACGTGGCGCAAATTCTACTTCTTTGCTTCGAACCCATGCTTGTTACAAAAAAAAACATTAGGGCAGGATAGGTCAAGGTCCAGTCCGTCAAATGCAGGATATTTAGCCTTGTGCAGCGTAGGTTACAGGCTTTAAAATTAGTCATAACGCATTTCCTGCATGTGTTGAGAGGCAACTAAACTGTGGAAAGAAACAAAGTAGTATTACCACCCAGGGCAGATACCACTCACTGCACTTTACCATGTAACATTAGCAGTTCAGTTCTGTTTGGAATGCTTTTCCGCTTAGGATTTTCAGTGTTTAAGTTGATAAATAATCAACAGTTTAGTCTATTCAGTATTTGTCACCGTATAATCAAAAATAGTCTAACGTTCGCAATTCAATGAACACGCAATTCAATGAATACTCAAAATACTGTACCGTACTGCAACAGTCGGACAAATCAACGGTCACACGAACTCAGATACACAATATATAGGAAAAGCCGCAAATTTATAGGTACAAATTGTTGGTCAAAACATGCTCTGGCTCAGGGCTGAAAGATTGACAAACGTAACTTTTGCCATTTATGGCAAATTTTGATCCAAGATAAAAAGACGGCCAATGTACTTTATGAAAAGTACATTCAGCAGGACAAATTAGCAAAAACCATTTTTCCCGTGATATGATTTGTGATGTGTAACTTATCAAAAATTACCTTCCGTCATTAACCTCACAGCATGGACATACGATGAGTCGATGTTGTCTTTCTCCGCCATCAATTCCGGCAAATACTTGCTATCAACTTGTGCCATTTTGGCTGGTTATGCTGCCACGCAATACAGAATAAATAGTTTGAAACAGAAGAGCAAAACAACCACGTCGAGCAAGCGAAAAACGGATTCGAAAGGAGCGTGAGAAAGGAAAAAGCTCGCATGCGGGCGAAACAATGATGTGCGCATGCGCAAGCGAGAATCTGAATTCTAGAAAAGAAAAAAATGAAATGAACTAAAAACAAACGAGTTCCAAATCAGCGCGTGATGTTTTTGTATTTCCTCGAAATTACATAATAACGAAGTAAACATACTTAATAATAAAAACATATTATAAGTTAATACCGTGAGATTGGATAAAGCTAGTACATGTCGGAAAAAAATATAAGATTTGTAGCCTCCTAGCGCCGCGTCAGTGAGAAGCGTATTTGACACTCTCGGTGAACATTGGATCATTATCGAATTTCATTATCATTGGAGATTCGTATCGTATCGATTCAATTCGAAAGTTAACCCGACCCAAACCATGGATCTCAATCTGCTGCTTAAATTGTATAAATGCGTTAACATGCGGCGCCAAAACAAGTAATGTTGAGGAAAGTCAGTTAGGACGTGGAATATACCCCTATAAATATGACAATGCTCTCAAATGTAGAGATGTACCGATACCATTTTTTGCTGATGCGATACCGATATTGCAAAATGAGCAGATGTCAATACCGATGCCACGATACTCAAAATTACCGATCCCGGCCGATACCGATACTCAAATTTGGGGTGCCCGGTTAGCTCAATCGGCAAAACCTTGGGAATGAGCTTCGCGCTACGCATCTCTGATCGTCATGCCGCAGGTTCGAGTACCGTTAGGGATGATGTGAAAGGTCTGCTGGACGCCTCGCCGGTGCACGGTGGTTCACGTAAGCGCTGCTTACGGCTTCCTCCAATTACCAGGTCCATGCACAGGAAAAATGAGAAATACGATAATCCGAAAACCTTCACCCCACTTCGGAACTGGTATCTGCACGAGAGGTCGTGGTTCTCGATATGGTTAAGCTGTATTCTCGGCTTTTCTCTCCCGCGGGATAACAATGATATCCTATCCTAATACCTTCAAATGTGCTCAAATTACATCCTTTAAGTCAAAATTTTACAAACACACCCATAGTGGATGAAATGCACTTGAAGCATTAACACAAGAAATTGCAGAACTTCCTACAAATAGAAATATTCAAACACAACATCCAAAAGTAACTTCAGAAACAAGATAACCAATGAGGAACAACATTTAACCAAATTAGTTCCCGGCAAAATAAAAATTCTTGATTGGGGAAAATATGTCAAATCACAAAAACGGGTATATATTAAATTTTTTTGGAAGTATTTTTGGACAATTCTTAACTCTATAACCAGTAGGCTAAATTGTCCAAATCAGTTCCAAACTTGAATCTGAGAATTGCATACTTAGGTAAATGCCCCAATTCAAATGCGGTATGTTCTGTTGTTACAGCTGACCCAAATGAGATTGCTAGAGGCAGTCTATCTGTGACTAGGGCTGGGCAATTCAATTCGGTGATTCGAATTGATTCCAAGCACAATATATCCGAGTCAATCGTGGATCGTTCATCGGCACAACTACTAACAAAATGCAATCGTTTTTGTCAAATTTGACTCTGACCTACATATCCCCAACCAACAGCGTTATACCTGACCTGCCTATCCCGTCTCCCTTTAGTTGGACTGCCTACCCCCAACCGCCCTCCCTCTGACCTATCCTATCCACACTCCACCTCTCTCTATTTCACCCATCTATTCCCAACCCACCTTAGTTTACTTGAACTGCCCATCCCCAACAGACCCCTCTCTAACCTGACTATCCCGTACCCGTCTACCGCTATCTGATGTAGGCTACCTATCCGGAGTCCACCACGCCCTATACTTGACCGCAACGTGATAATTTCGGCCAGGCATAGACGGCGTTTATGCTAAGTGAATTTTTATACTTGTTCGGCATAAAGCCGTTTTTCCTCTCTTTCTTTATCCCCCTCTTATTTTGTGGTATATAAAGAAACAGTCGCAATCTTTGCTCAGCTGTAATAACGAGAATTTACGTTTCAGGGAATATATTTAGTAACTTGAATACATTACCACAAACGCCACAAACGGGGTTTCCGGACATCGAGCTATGAAAGTGTCAGTTAGCTTTTCAATTCTCAGCCTCGATGGCCCTTTTTTGACGTAACCGCACAATGTTCATTTGCGCGAATTACCGTTTACGGGAACACTCAAACCTATAACTGAAATTCTCCCCGTAAAATACCTGGATTACGCTGAAGTGTGCGGGATAGGATGATTCGTCACACAGGTAGGACTGGGCAGTTCGATTCGGTGATCCGAATCGTTCATAGGAACAAAAACTTGCTAAAAAACAAGAATTTCCATTTTTAACGACAAAATGCTATTAATTTTGGTCAAATTTGACCAAAATCGATGCATATTGCCGTTAAAATATGAAAATTGTTGCTCTTAGACACTGTAGTTTGAATTGAAAAAATACTACAAACCATCAATTATTTGAAAGTCATAATGGTGACAAGTTGTTATACTAAAAATGTGATATTTGTTATTTACATGGAATTAGTGATTCGATTCGATTCAAAAAAATATTTCGAATCAGATTCGAATTCCAAATGATTCGGCTTTGCCTAGCCCTATCTGTGACTCTGTGTGGATTGTCATGTATGTTAAAATAATTCAATTGTCTTGACTACAGCAGCGCTGCAACCTCGAGATGTTTATATTCACATATCTTGCATCGCGATGCAGGAAGTCTTTGATATATCCTATACATCGATTGAAGCAACGTCAAACCAATCCAACATAGTCCTCAATAAGATAGCGCAAAATCAAATCGAGAAAACGACATGCAGTCTAACTAAATTGAAAAATTTTCAAACTCTAAGGCTTTATATAGGTTGTGTAAACGGTCGAAATGTTAAAGCACATTGTAGGGTAAAAAGTATTTTGACATATTTATTGAGATAAAATTATAGTTGATACGAATCCAATATGAAAGTAAAATCGCCTGGCCAGATGGCCAAGGACCTGTTAATTCTTACTGCACGCCCGTTCGTAGTTCTGTCCTCTATGCCCTCACAAAACAAGTTATACGGTCATTTTGAATTGGCCAAAACTTGCCCTGAAGGATTTTCGTTCGTACTTGTTTTTAATTAGCCACGCGTTATAATCGTGACAATGTAATATAATTTAGAATATCATAAATTTGCCATGTTACCAATTGAAAAAGCATTGAATTTCGCCAAATTCAAGTGCATTTTAATATAATATATGCTACATAACTCCCTTCGCGAGACTGGAAGTCGGGGTAAAGAATTTGCGTTAGTAATATTTTTTAAAAAAAAAGGTGAATAAACTCAATCACTGTAATATATACGCAATATTAGAGTACACTGAAAATAGATAGAGAAGAAATTTCAAAAGATTGTGTGTGTGATGTGTGTGAAAAGTGATGAATGTTTCGGAAGATTTAAAGAAATTAATGCGTATGTTTAAATAATATTGAGTATAACAGATATTTGCAAATGTTTTAATTTCATATATTTCGTTTTACATTGATAACTTATATGCGTGCATAAAAATAAAAAAAATATTCGCTTGTTGCGATTTGTATTTAGACGCGTCTTTTGCGCGTATAAATTGAGCCTTGTTGGCTGTAATAGTATATGACCTCTTTTGTGTTTGATAATAAAAACATATTTTGACGACACTCGCATTTGACGAATGCACAGTTCACGCATTTTGACGTCTAGTTGACGTTTGCTTGAAGTGTGATTTTTAAGAGAAATCATCTTCTTAAGTTTAACAAATATCAACGATAATCTATTTAATGAAAACAAATTGCTCGGATCTGCCAATTTCAATCACGTTTTTGTCTTGAATGCCAAATACATACGCATGTAAAAAGGAAAAGAGAAAGAATGAAAAATATGTTCACCTGTAAAGTTCAAGAGTGTGTGTCCATGGTGTATTGACAAAAATAATAATATCAATAATAAAACATCGGACGCGCGTTTTTTTTGTATATCATTTTTCGCGGGCGTTATTCTTCTTTGAGAGCGTTTCTTCTTTGTGTCATACTTGGCAACGTCAAGTCGCTCAGCTTATCGCGTTTTTTAATATATGAAATTTTTTGCAGTTTTCGCAAAAAAATAAGTTTAATATTTTCACGCACAGTTCATTCTATAACAGTCTTTTAAACGACGCTTTGATTGTTCGTGAATTCATTCCGCTCGTTTCTCTCTATATCCTATTCCTTTGGTTTCTTTGATCTTTCGTTTATATATCTTCTTGTCGTTCTCCCTTCGTTTCTTCTTTTTTTCTATCTTCTATTCGTCTATTGTTTGCTCTTTCTTATTTTATTCATTCGTCTTTCTATTGTCCATGCAAGCATTTTCTGTTTCACTCTCTTTGTATTTTCGTGTTACTTTTACTTTTCTTCCTTGTTTTTCATGCGTTCTATTATCTTTCTTGACTATTACACTTGTGCCTGTTGTTTTGCTGCTATTTTTTCTTTTGAATTTTCTCCGTGCGACAACGGTTTTTGTTACCTGACTCCAATTCAAGAAGGCGCAATTCGTTTGCCGCGTCACCAAATGTAGGGTAAAAAGTATTTTGACATATTTATTGAGATAAAATTATAGTTGATACGAATCCAATATGAAAGTAAAATCGCCTGGCCAGATGGCCAAGGACCTGTTAATTCTTACTGCACGCCCGTTCGTAGCTCTGTCCTCTATGCCCTCACAAAACAAGTTATACGGTCATTTTGAATTAGCCAAAAATTGCCCTGAAGGATTTTCGTTCGTACTTGTTTTTAATTAGCCACGCGTTATAATCGTGACAATGTAATATAATTTAGAATACCATAAATTTGCCATGTTACCATTTAAAAAAGCATTGAATTTCGCCAAATTCAAGTGCATTTAATATAATATATGCTACAACATCCACGGTGTTGTGATAACGGACGAATTGGAAAACAATGGTGTGTTCCATCAACATCCAATGATTGGCCGAAAAACTCGACTTTATGGTATTGTTTTAATATCCGAAATGAAATTACTATCATATAGCAGCCATTTTAACGCATTTTTGCTACAAAGTACACGGCCGCGCGACTGCCAACTCCACCACCAGTGCATGTTTACATTAGGCTATAGCCTAATTTTAAATGTCTACCGAACCCAGAATGAATATCTTACGATATTTTGATAAAGCTATGCAGTCCTATATTTCAGTGCTTCTAGTATAGAAGAACATTTGGATAAAAAATACTACTTGCTTAAAGATTTCTCACAAACACAAAAGATTCGTCAAATTGTACCCTACCGCATTTCAAGGTTCTAGACACGCCACTGCTCAAGGGCCAGTCATTAATGACTCTTAACTAGGCAGTTTTAAATTAGTAGCTTAGAGAATATTATAGGTCCTATCATAGCGCGAAATTTCTTAGCGTCTGATGGCGAATATTTTTTGAGAGTAGTGGTGTGAGAATGGTTGAATGATTAAATTACTAATCATCAACAACTAAAGAAACAGTGCGACAGATGGAATGTTGATTCGAACCCATTCAACGGGTGCCCGACTGCAAGGCAGGGCTCATGGCTCAATCGGCACAAAGTCCCCGGAAATACACCAGTGTGGGTTATTAACTATATGCGAGAGGAACTCTTGACAGACAGCGGCGCAACGGTAGCCGCCGATCTTAGCGATGCATTGCGCTCCGTTTTGGGTAACGAAGGACACGTCAAGCGTCAAAACACGACGTGTGTCTATCCATGCGTCAAACTTTACTATTCACACTAATCGCGCCAACGAAAAATGCGCCGATTTTTCGTGTCCTTGCGTCATGAGGTGCAGGTTGAAAATGTTTTAATTTTGTCGGATGACGCGTTAGCAACGCTCCTCGAGAATCAGTTGAATTGGTGATTTGGAGCTCGGAAATAGCATTTGGGCGCAGTATTTGTTTCTAGTGGAAGTTTGCGTGGCCGGGGAAAAACTGGAAATATTCCATGGATTACTTTTGAGAAAGGTAAACGACTGGCTGACCGGTACCTAGCCTAACCATCAAAACAGGATTATAGGACAGTCATGATTGTTTAAATTTGTTTACTAGGTTCATGTTTATAATGAATATGATTTAAATTTGTAGAAATAAAAACCAAGAACAATAACTCTGCTGTGCTTATTGCAGTAAATGAAGAAGCTCCGGTGCAAAAATTCTGGATAACAAACTATGCTTATCAATGATAGGTTTGTACCAAAATGTATAATATATTCCTGGAGAATGCATTTAAGCTATATCTTATTAGAAATTGGCCTTTTACGGGTCTTATTGTAAGGATTTTATACGCCGGTACCTTAGGATTTTTCTACAAATATATTCGTGGAATATTGTACAGGTAGTGAAACCAGTCCAAGATGCCTAAATTATTAAAACTTCTGCGTATATTTTACTGAATTTGCATTTATGATGCATTGGCAGCTAGAGATTGTGTTAAATAACCCCGATTGGTAAACGGGCAATCTCTTCTCGCGTTTCTTGCGAGAAAGGAATCTCTCATTTTCATTAACGAACTCTCAAGAATAAAATTCCCAGTGATTGGCAAAGAAATCTCACATTTAAGAGTGTTTCGAAAAAAGTGCCTCCGACTATTGCTTTCTGAAATTTTGTTTTTATTTTTCGAGAAAAATGAGGTATCTTCCATTCGACTTGTAATATCTGAGACGCTGGCTGTTACCATTGTTTTGGCCTTGTCGTTGTTATGGACCTATTTGTCCCTGAAAGGTATTGAATGGTAAATCATCATAAAATGAACGTGTGAAAATACAAAAATCTTTATTTAATTGATTGATTTTTAATTTAATGAAAAGACTAGTTGATAGTCTAACTTGCAGACAATATAACAAGTTTAATGGTTTAGTTTTATTCCTTATTACGATCATAATAAGCACAACTATCCCACAGCCTTAGAAAATAATATATTCTCAAATAGTATATCCTCTCAGTCAGGAAATTGTTACCGAAACATTTTGTAGATATATATAGTGGAAACAATGATGAGGATTGAATGAACTTTTTGGCTAATATTCTCCTATTTTTGCTTTACAATAGATTAACCGAATTAAGTTTTAAACCATTTTGATCTTAAAATATTACTCCATTTCACAAATTTTAGCGGGTTAGACGCAATCTTTATACAAAAAAAAAACATTTTTTTTCAAATTTTCGTGGCCTGAGACGCGTATTTCAATGTCAATGTCGTAAATTCGACGACATAACTCTACTGGAGGTTGGTCACTTCTACTTCATGTTGGCAAGAAGTTTACTATTTTAACTTTACTAGTACTATATGCAATGAGTATCTCACAGCAGTTTTGATTTTTGTGAGTTTTACTTCAACCTTTGATACCGCTCAATGTTCGAATGGCCAAGGTAGTTTGAAGCACCATTTTGGCATTAAATAAAGTCGCACGAAGGCTAATGCACGTACACAAAATATATTCAAACTAACGTATCATTGTTATGCCCAAAATTTTGTCAATGATTTCAGTATATAGTAATAAATATATTATTAGTTTGTGACTATCGTTGTGTTCGACAAAAAGATTTACGAATCGTAAATGCTTCAAAAGGTAAATTACACACACAAAGTTGCGATATGCTATACCTAACGAATCCCACGCTAGATAGTTAACGATCAGAATTGATTAAAGTTACTCCTTCCAATTATTTTTCCATAAATTTGCTTAGTTTGGGTCATGAGCGATATAAAAAGAGCAGAAACAACGTTGGGAAATCACTCGTTATTGAACTTCTACCAAAAAAAATGTTTCAATAAACTTCTATGTGGAATGATATTTCAAACAATTTTTCAAACAGCATTTGTACAAGCAACCACTACCGTTTTTTGAAAACGCATCAAAATACTTTTACTGGAGCTTCAGCTATCATCGTTATGCAGAAAGTCTTGAAATCAATGCCTCGATTCAAAAACGCAACATTGAAGCAATCCAAGATGGTTCTCGACAAGATGTTACAAAAGAACTTTATAGAAAATGCTATCCAGCCTGATAAAATGAAACAATTTTCAAATTCGAAAACATTGTACAGATTGGGCAAACAACGGTCAGACGAATTCAACATTGACGAAATGGTAAAACATGTCGCTAGTGTTGTGATAACAAAAGAAAATTTTAATTCAAAAGAATTAGATTATGCATTCTACCACAAGCCTACCAAGCTTGATGATTTAAAATGGATATCTTACAATATTTAAACTCAAGTGTGTAGTACTTTTCAGTGCTTAAGGTTTCAAAAAGAAAATATATTTATTTAAAAAAAAATACATTGCATCTCAAACTAAACTTCATAATACCCCCCCCCCCCCCCCTCACCAACGGATTTAGCGGGGACCATGGCGTCACCTTCACCACATAAAAAATATCAAAATGACCTTTCAAGAGCTTGTTTTGTTCTGTCCGAATAAAATTGTTTGTTAAGTTAGTCAAGATTTTTGAATCCGTCATTACTTGGTAAAATCATAAATGTAAAGACGCACAAACAGTAGCGTTGGAGGATTTGCGATATTGTGGGTGTGTATATGTGTGTGTGTGTGTGGGGGGGGGGGGGGGGGGGGGGGGGGGGGGGGGGATTGCATGTATTTCGAATGCACTGCTCCAGCATTCGAAATACATTCTTGGTAGAATAGGATGCTATTCAAAATACCATAAACATAAAATATAGGTAGTGCGTTCTTTTAGACGTACTGTTATTTTGGATCCATTTGGAGATGTTATCAATAAGACATTTCAAAGAGAAAAAATACAAAATTATTATATTCTCCGTTACCCGCACTGAATCTTGTGTGTGGAATTTCACAAGTTAATATTCTAACTGGAGACGATATAACAAACACCAACTTGCGTTCATGCTTTTCATATTGTCTGAATCGTCTAGAAACGACAGGTCCTATATGTATTATAAGCATAAAGTAGTAAGCGCAGTGACGTATTTAGAACCCTGAAAAGGGGCGGAAAAACAAATTTGAAAATTTTTGAGGACAAATTATGACGACATAATTGACGTCATAGGCTAAAAACAGCGTTTTGTACATTACTATAAATGCATACAACAAATCTTACCTGAAGCATGAAAAATGTCCTCAAAAAAGCGATTTCGGGGTCTAAAATTGGCTATATAAGTGATTATGATATGTTATGTGATCCAAAAGCACGCGAATACTTTTGAGCTTTCCCTACGCTTTAAAACCCTTGAAAGATCATTTTGTCGGCACTATTTTTTCAAAGATAGGATTTCTTCCTCGGTCACACTAAACTGCTTTTTGTTAAGTTTTACCACTCGACGCGTATATAAAATGTTTGAGCTGCCAAACGTAAAACCGAATTAAGGGCGAGGTTTCAAACCCCAACAAAGTAAGACCAAGAT
This sequence comes from Styela plicata, assembly GCA_963675895.2. Classification (NCBI taxonomy): domain Eukaryota; kingdom Metazoa; phylum Chordata; class Ascidiacea; order Stolidobranchia; family Styelidae; genus Styela; species Styela plicata. Next base: position 21,455,239 of record OZ023140.1, read on the forward strand.
CTCTGAAAAACTTAAGGCTTCAAAGAGCAATGCAGGTCGGGTGCCACTGAGCCTTGGGATGATGCTCAATAACATTAGCAGTTCCTCATTAGTTCCACACGGGATGGGATGACAAGACGCAAGATAAATCTCGTAACCAGATAAAATTATAAACATTGTTAATTGCATACTGTAAAATGATGTTCATTTCATTTGATTGGGTTGAGTGTACTCTTTGCTAATTTTACGTAGCGTACTAAATAAATACTTGGATAAACGTAAATATGTTTTAACTTGCTACGTAGTCCGCATGTGAATACTTGTTTAAATACCAAGTATGAAAGAAAATATCCAAATTCACATGGTTAACCCCGCAATTTGATCGTTAAATTTTGCATACGCCTTAATGAATTCATTTGTACATGGTGGTCAATCGTTATGTTCAAGATTTGCATATCGTAATGACTTCAAGACGTAAATTACCTCCTCATTCGGTGTGATCCTTAAAAATAACAACTCTTTAGTCAGATTGTAATCCAATTATTTTATTTTAAGCTTTTTTTGTTAAGCTTGAGTCACTTATTGATCGCGCCGTCGAGGCGCCGTTGAATTAATGAAGCCGCTTTCTGTTGATGTTTAATTTGTTATTTGGCTGGTAAAGTTTGAAATGCTTCAATGTCGACTCGCCATACGAGTTGACTGAAGTCGCGCCGATAAACGTCGCCTTCAAAACCGGAAATATCCTAGACGTCCTCTTCCCATATAGGTAGATTAAAGGGTACTCAACATGAAAAATCGAAATTAAAAGGTGCGCGCCAGAGTTTGTACTTTGAGATCCATTGCAAGCGGAACCTCATCTCTTTTCCATTATCGAATATGTATCCAACTGGCTTTGACTAAAATTTGATAAATTCACGGTCAAGTATCGTCCTGCCACACGCACCCCAACCCTCTTGACTACAGGGCAAAGTAGCGAAATCAAAAGAGTAGGATAAACGAAATCTCATTTTTTTTTTCAGTAATTAAATTGGAAAGCAACTTTTGCTATAACTTATACAAATATTCCCAGAAAAGTAACAATATCTATTATACAGAAACAGAACAAGAAAACAGTATTACAATAATGAGTTTTGTCAAAATGCCGCTATCGTTTGCAAGTTTTAGGCTATTTTATGCAGAAATGACCTAATATTGCTAACCCTTTTTAAGGTATTGATAAGCTCCTACCGTTCTATTTTGTCAAGCGTGACCCACCGATGATCCACGCTTATCAAAACATGTTTGGTCCATATTTCTCTGGCTGAGAAGGACTATGCTATTTCAATTCATTTCGGAACTTTATTAGAGTGTGGGCAAACAAGCTGCCTGCTTAAAACTTAACATTCGCCAATTGGTATCAGATTATCATTTCGACTAAAGCGAGTTTTCAAGTTCTGTGGTATTCACGAACACGCGTTTGCGTCATACGACTCTTCGTCGTTTATTTTTACAATTTATCAATTCGTATAATGCTTCCAAATTATAGTATCAAAATTAACGTTATCGTATTTACCGTGCAAATTTCCATATCCACAAAATGGAGGCAGGGTTTATAGCAGCTTGATATATTTGAAATAGTATTTTTCTTGTATGTTCTTGGATATGTCATCTGGAGATGGAGACGATGTTACCATCGAGCCGTATAATTCGACCGCAACAGATTGTGTCAACGTGTCATTCGGTTTATCGGAGAAAAACTATATAGTACGATGTGGATACTATGATTGGGAAACAGAATATCTAAGCCTTCGGATACTAAGGCCAATTGTTACAATATTTTCGTTGTATTTAGCGTTGACACAAACGATATATTGTATAAAAGAAAGGCGGAAAGATGCTGAAAGAAAAAGAAGAATCCCAGGAAGGGGATACTATGGACAGAGATTGAAAGTGGCAATGAACTCGATTATAAGTATGTGTTGTATACTGACTACCATACGTGGCGTTCTAACTGTTCATTATCCAATTTTGAATGATTTTGAATGTAACATTACGACACAAACTGTATTTTTTATTTACAATATATCCATGTTTATGACATATACTGTATTATGGCTCCGCCAACTTTCATTTTACACTAACCCGTCTTTGCGAAAATTGGAATCGAAATGCACAAGGATTACAAGTTGGGGAGTTCTTTTTGTTCTGATTGCCTCTATACTTGGAGTGATATTGAGCGCGCTTATCGGACACATGTACAATGCTTCACAATACGGATGCATATCAGTACCTCCACTTTATCCACACGAATATGGTTTGCTTGTGTTTTTCACGGTGTTATACCAAGGATCTCTACTGGCTCTTTTTATCTATCCTCTTATGAAGCACAATAGTAATGTTGGAATCAATTATGTTCGGGCATTAATAAAACGAGTTGCGATTGTAGCTGTCATCTGTGTATTATCGGACGCGTTCTGTGCTCTTTATTCTTTTGCTGATCCCAGACGAGAAATCGAATTGTTTTTCTTTTTATATTTTGTCAATTTAAACACGAATATATTTTGCATTATATGCTCGTTTAAAGATTGGAGACGTAGACTCCAGCCATTCGGCAGCAGTGAAAGGAGAACAACAAGAAAATGCTCAAGAAACTTTCAAATATCAGTTGTTTCAAAAACAAATATATACACTGGTTATAAATTTGATCATGCAAATTTCTCAATGCAGCAAATGCGCTCAGGCGATTCAAACAAACCAAAACATGATAAAAACCGATTTTAATCAAGACGTTGAACAAGTAATGATACGACGATGCATTGAGTAAAAAAATAATTTAAAGACAAAATATACGGACTGTTATGAACAAAAACAATTTAATATTTTTATATGCATATTTATCAGCCTCCGAAATGAGCACGTACGAGGTTTAAAAATTTCATTTTTGTCAAAGCAATAAATTAGAGTGTTTTATTTATAGTAGGAATTCTAACTGGAGAAACTAAGTAATGAAACGGGACTATTGTGCTGGATTTCGTTAACTCACTCTTACTCTACGAATTGAACATTTATTTTATTAATGTAACAGCTTCGCCAACGTTGGCATTTAATTGTCAGTTTTGTCTATTTTTTCTTCTTTATGTTTGGAATTCGAATTTGATTCCAATATTTTTTTCTAATCGGATCGAATAACGATTTCGATGCCAGTAACAAATATCCCCTTTTTACTATTACATTTGTCTTCATTGTGAAAATGAAGAAATTTATAGTTATTGTGTATATTCAATTCACACTCCATGTCTAGGAGCAACAATTTCCATATTTTAACGACAAATATATTCGATTTTGGTCAAATTTGACCAAAATCTATTGCATTTTGTTGTTAAAAATGACAATTCTAATCCAGTTAGTAAGTATTTGTTCCTATGAACGATTCACGATTGATTCGAATATATTTTGTTTCGAATCGATTCGAATCACCGAATGGATTTGCCCAGCTCTAGCCATGCTGAAGAACGCCCGCTATTGTTGCATCAATCGGTGATGTTATGCATGTACGGTAAGCATCTCACGAAGTTACTAATTCTCTTTTTTAGTTTCGTAACCAATAAGTTAAATATAAAATATATTTTGCTAAGCATGCGATCCATCAATGACTCTTACTTTGCAAAATATGATTCGGTAGAACTCTCCCGATCGGAGGATCTGTTCAGTCGTCTATAATGTATGACTCTTATATCACCCATGCTAGAGCAAAATGAAAAGGTGGATAATGCAACGGTCTGACTTTATTTGTTAGTTGGATTCCAAATGCTACTGGTCATGAACCTATGCACAATATTGGAATTTTTTTAATGGAAGTATGTTAATCAAGTATGTGTCACTGATGGATCCATCTGTGCCCCAAACTTGTCCAAATTAACTTTCTGATTTCGTGGAGGCTATAGTCAAAAACTGAAAAAGACAGCAGGCTATATTAATAATGATAATAACCAAAGAAGTCCAGATAACCTCCGACCTCAATCCGTTGCCGCATTTCATTTTACTTTGTTATCTTAATCCTCAAAGTATGTTTATTTATCTTATGTATTATCTATGACAATTATTTACCATTTTTTCCGCAATTAAATTTTATTGTAGACTTTCATAGTCTGAATTATATTTCTGCAGTCAAACAGTATTTGGATATTTGCATCTAGTTGGATGGATCAAGGATGAAAGCGTCATTATTGTAAAAACGGTCTACAGATCATGCATGAATAGTTTTTTAGACCTATCAGAAATTGCCGTTTTGGTACAATTATCCATATTTATGTAATTTTGCAAAATGCCGAGATTGGGATTTCTTAATTTTTATAAACATTTCGGCGGAATATAAATATATTGTGATGTATGAGAATAATGTCAGGTATTATCGCCTGTGTTTTTATGGTTTTCTCCTAACGTTTTTGCTAAATATATATATTTCCGTCGTTTAAGAATTGGTAACTATACGGCATTGTATTAGCACGTTTTGCAATATAAAGACAGACAAGAAAATCTGTGTCAATTATGGATCTACCACAAAAGAGTTTTTAATCATGGATACTACCGATATAAACGATCCATTAGAAATGAACGTAACACAAAGTTGGGCAACTACAAGTTCAGGTCTTTTCGAATACAACTGGGATCTTGAGTATCTTATACTCCGTATTTCGCGTTCCATATTGACTATATTCTCAGTGTACTTATTTGTTTCCCAAACAGCTTATTGTGTGTTGCAAACTGGTAAAGACGCAAGGAGAACTAGACGATGTCGAGTACAGGAAGTTGGTGGACGCCTGAAGCTGATGATGAACTTATTGGTGTCTTTATCCTGTTTGTTAATTTGCGTAAGAGGTGGGATTTCTATTCAGTCGCCTTTGCAGACTGATTGGGAATGTGACGCATCTTCGAAAGCTATGCTCGTTTCGTCAACGTTAGCCTTTTTACTGATTTACGTTGTGTTATGGTTGAGACAACTTTCCTTCTACTCAAACCCATCTTTGAAGCATTTGTCATCGAGGATAACAAGATTCACCAGCAGATGTTTTATATTTTGTTTGATGACAAGCTGCATTGCAACAATAACGGTCAGTTTCACTAAACATCCATACACGAGAAGTCCTCACGGATGTATTTCCGATCCACCTCTAGAACCGTACGAGTATGGCCTGATGATCATCACAACTTTGCTATATCAAGGAAGTCTTGTCGGATTATTCGTTTATCCATTGGTAAAATATACGAAAACATCCGGTGGAAAGCGAATACGAAGTTTAGTAAAACGTGTAGCTGTGGCTTCAGTTAGTTGCATAGCGACTGATATATTTTGTACCGTGTTTTCATTCATGCTACCAAGGTTGGAGGTGGAACTCTTCTTTTTTCTATACTTTCTCAATTTGATTTTCAACATGCTTTGTATAATATGTTCATTTATGGATTGGCGGAAAAGATTATTTCCATTTCGTGACAAATCGGCAGTTGTGACACAGAGATTCGAAATTTCTGTCATTTATATTCCAAGCAAGAAAAGTGACATCAGGCATCCCAGTGAATCCCAAGATGTTTACAACAATCAACACCAAAACGGTGACATGAAAGTTGATTGGAACGCAGTCGTGGAGCAGGATGGAAATCAAGACTGTATTCGGTTCAATAAAGCTTTTGTGATGGATTCATGAAACATTTCATTATTTTCCGATAAACGATGTGTGTATGATAAACAGTGTGTCATACTTTACCAATGGTGATTTTAGAAATTACACAAAAAGTATTTGAATTCTAAAATGCAGAAGTTTACCCATATTTTATTTTTGTTGAAGCTCGCTCTAAGCATGACCGAATTTCAATCGAAACAATTTTGCCAAATTATCTTTTGTTAAATATGAGTCATTGATGGATCGCGTCGATGAGACGCGGTCCATCTGTGGCTCATACTTGACAAAATAAAATTTCTGAATAGGAGGTAGCGCTTAAGAGAAGTCAACTAACTAACTAATACACAAATAACAACTAGCCTAATATCGGACGAAATATTCTACAAAATTCACGTGGGAGAAAAATGAAAAGCCCACGCATCCAAGTTAACCAGAATTGCCTGGAATAAAACCCAAAATCTTAAACCAGCACAATAAACACGCGCCAACATGCACATAACACAATAAATTCATTTACAATCCAAGTCAATTTTTTACATGATATTACACATTGCAAATTTTCGAGGCTTCAGGGGCCTATACTTCGTGACATAACGTACTCTGATTAGGTCTATCTAATCAAAATCTTTGGTTGTTCAATAGCGTTATCCTCCTAAATAAGCCACTACCGATATCTCAATAAAAATGGCATTCCTCAGGAATCTTATTTCATTGTACTTTTGCACCCCATTATTTTAGTTTCGTGACGTTGCATCGAGATTTATCTTTCTTTATCAATAAAATCTCATGGCGCGTTGTTTTCTTTTCAGATTATATGCAGACAATTGATATTTTGAGTTTCGTAGTTTTATTTGTAGTGAAAAAGTGATGGCCATAATTTGGTCAATCGAGGAGTTCAACTGGACTCAATAGGGCAAATGGTAAAGGCAAACGCCAAGGGCGACTGAGAGTCTAAAATGGAACTGTAATGTTGTAACTAAATCATGTGCGCTGAAGGTGCACGCGATAAAATCCCAAAATCTCGGATGGATCTCATTCTCGCGATCCATCACTGACTCATGAGTAACAAAAATAAGCTTTGATGATTTTTTTCTGACGGGGGTCCGATCCGTAAGAATGCAGTCAAGACCATAATGCTGTCGATTACGCATTGTGAGAGATGTTGGAAGTCAAGAAGGCGTTTGTATATTATACCATAAGTAAGTCAGACAATGGCTTACCGAATTGAAGTAACACTATCATTAGTTAGATTTGGATTGCACTGCGGAGGCACGCGGAAATTTACTCATTTTTATATTATTTTCATGTAAAATTCCAAAATATTGGAGGGAACAGTCCAGCCCATTCTCAAATCTTAAGTCATCGTGAGTCGACACCCAAGAAAGATCCTGAACAATGGCGATCACTTACATATGAAAAGCGTTTACATTGTTGGGAAGGCACATGGTTTCTAGAACGGCCAAGCCAAGCAGATTATTACACGCATTATAATCGTGCAACGCCAGATTCAGAACCAATAGAACAACCCCTACACTTTGGTCTGAAATGTCTGATGTGGAGATGCATTCCAAGTGAGGTTGGCCATATTTTCTTTGTCGGGGTTCATTCTAAGCAAAGCTAGATAAAAGCAGCACCAAAAAGAAACCGATTAACGACTCTCAAATTGTAGAGAGCTGCTACAAAGTTTAGTACCAGCAACCGCACTGAGCGGTAAAAATCCCAAACAGAACTGAACCGCTATGGTAAAGTGCAGTGAGTCAATCTGCCCTGATCAATAATAAAATTAGCTACCACTTATTAAAGTTTAAACGATATTCGAAATTCACTATATAAATTTAATATTATTTCAACATTTCAGATAAACCAGATTGCTGGTACTGTATTTCAAAGCAAAGTCACGATTTATGTCAAATTTTACAACGTAAAATTTGGCATATATCGTGATATTGCTTTCCAACATTGATCTAGAAGTTCTAAACAATCTTGATACAAATTTATGGAAATATTTTTGACGTGGTATTAGGTTGCCCCAACAACGATGGAATACAACAAAGTATAAAGAAAATCTTTATTTCTCGAGCTACAAAAATATATCAATATTATATCTTTTACATTTAAAATCGTATAAAAGGTCCAAAAGCATAATATAATTATATGAATATTTAATAAATTGCTAGAAATAGAGTTCAAAAATACACCTGTGGTAATACACTCCCTACAAATATCCCATGAACGTAAAAGCAGACAGAATGTCTGTTACTCAAGACACCAGAAAATGGCTGCCACCAAAAGAAAATTTTCCAAAAACAAATATACTTTCCAAAAACAAACATACGTTCCAAACAAAGCCATTTGACTTAATAGTATCGATTAAAGGTTTCAAACACCATTAAACACCAATGTTGACTTGATGTTTTTTTAATCGGAATCATAAGGAAACGGGTAGGCATGTGAAGGAAAACTATTTTCGTCAGACCACTATATAGAACATTCAGTAGTACTATGCCAATTAAAAATTTTATTTAGTCAAGCTTGGTCCACAGCTGGACCGCGCGATCCATCAGGGACACGCTTCACAAAATAAGTCTTTGGACTAGAATGGAGCGAAATTTCAACTTTTACTTGGCTCAACCTTATTTGATAATTTTTTTATAGCCACTCTTTGGAGTGAATTACCCTACTCAAAGCCCTGTGTCGGCGGCCATTTATAGACGGGCAGGTATAGAATTTCTGGAAAGATATGATCTTATCCTGTTCGGCTTAGCCTACCCAAGTTATTACACCCTGAGTTGAGTGGTGGTCATGGATGAAAAAGCCGACTCGAACCTGGCATATTCAACCTGCGATGTCAACATGCTAAACTACTAGGCCATCACGCCCACAAAATAATACTGTGGAATGCATTTAAAATTTCTTTGGGTATTTAAAAGTGAAAGTAATACAATGGGTATATATCTATAATCCATATACTAATGTAAATTAGGTACTATTCGATAAAGTTTGAATTCTCTAAACTATAAACTTTTGGATGTGCAAGTGTGCAGTCCAGGAATTAGTTACAGCGAAGTAGTTGATTTGATCCTGTATACGAAATATGGAAAATCTTGCGACTAACGCATCGATAAAGTTTTGAACTATAACTATCATATATGAAAAAAATCTATATAAAAAGGAAGAATATGAAATATGAATAGCAGCTAAGTACAAGGTTGCAAATCTATACCATAATATTTTCTACAACTTTGGTTTTGAACCTCTATCACTTCGAACTTTTTACCATGGATCACATCGATAAGACGTGGCCCATCTGTGGTTCATGCTTGACAAAATAATATAATTCGGTCACCAGGGGAACAAACAATTTTTCCTTAAACACTAGACGGGAATGAATAAGATCAATATCAACTATAAAAGTACATATTAGAACATACTGGAAATACAGGAATAGAATTTAGGAACGATACAACAACCGCTTGGCAAATTTATTTCTCATAAAATATGTATCGTAGTAAAAATACAGTGGATTGAACTACTTGGTGCAGCAAAGAATGGAAGGACCCAGTTAGAAAATTTTGTTGAGTAGGAGAAGCTGATGGATAGCGTCGCTCAGGCGCGATACATCTGTGACCCCTTACTCGACAAAATAAACTTCTAATTGAATGTGAAATTCTATTGCCGGTCAATATAGCAGCAAAGAAAAAGATCACAATATACGCTATTCTGTGAAAAGTTGCATTCAAACTACGCAATAAAATGACTCTAAACTTGGTTCTTGCCTGTCATTTAAGACAGACATTTACTAATTTGAATTAACAGCTGACAAGTGGACACCTGGACAACCTCATAGGCACAAACTACAACAGCCTGTTATTGATCTCACTGAGGCATATCAAAAGCTGGATTCACTAATCCTGTCGGTGATTCCCTTCCCTTTTTCGAGCCACTAAGTTTGACCATAAGTATGGTATCGTCTTTGGGCGGTTTTCCAATTTTCGGGAGGGGCCTAGCCTTCCGGATAACCGAGCCCGCTTGAGGGTTAGGCGACATTGGGTCCTCATCGTTTTCTACCGGGTTACGAGGCTTTTTAACAGCCGTGCTATGAATAGGGGGCCGGAATCCATCTGAGGTATCACTTGGGGGATGGGATTTCGGTGTAGAAAGACCTGGGCCCCCGAGAACGGACTGTGAGAAAGCTGCATCACTTTCGTTTTTGTTCATTAATGCTTGGACAGACTTGAGTATGCCAAAACTGGAACGAATGGACGGTTCTGATCTTACTGGCTCTGCATTATCATTGAAGCTTGTTTCTGCGTACGAAGGTGATTTTTTCTTTGATGGAGTAGATTTCGGTTGAGTTGATGTTTTCAAAGTAGACTTAGGTTTTGATTTACGAGGAGTGACAGAAGGTGAGGGGGTTTTTTGAGGTAATGGGGGATTCTGGGGCTTCGGATTTCTTGATAGCCGCCTGAATCGATTCGATCAATTTTTCTTTTGCTTTGGGATTTTTATCTTTCTTGTCATCTGCGAATGAGACTTCTTTAATATTGATATTTTCACTCGACGGATCTCGATCAGCCCTGTGTTTAGAATATATAATTAGATGAAGACGAAAATAAAGAATAAAAATGACATAAATTTAAGGTGGCAGTACCCACTGGCCGACATCAGTAACCTAATGTATGTGTATATTTTGGACATTTTTTGACAAATTTTCATGTCTTTTATTGAAATAGGACATTTCATTTTGCCAACCACGACAACGCCTCGACGGCATGATCCATCATCATTTACACCTATTTGACAAATCAAGAGATTTTTTTTCCAGGAAGACACATTACTACAAATGGTTACTACAGTTGGCCAGACTTGCAGAAAGTCGAATTCTCCACTACTTAGACATCAGAAGATGCAATTGTCACCAAAAGAAAATTTGGTCTATGAGCTACCGACCAAACTGTAAAAAAATTCATAATCATTAATACTGCTTTGAAATACAGTGTTGATGGTTTTAAAGTTCTTGTTAACATCAGGACCAAGTACTACTATTTTCATCTTATTCTAAAATATTCAATATAACTTGTATGTGATTCAAAACATGAACAGATAGAGCAAAAAAAATTTTTACCTTGGAGAATTCTTATGCAAGATAGATTTTGGAAATGTATTTTCAGGTGTTTTTGTATTTTTATCTACAACAGTTACAGGACTCGGTGAATGTCTACTTCTTTCCAAAGTTTCCAACAGCTTTGCTTCACGTCTTCTCTGTCGTGAACTGAACAACCATATACCATAAAATGAATGACAGATCCAATATAGGATTTAAAAATGTATAAGAAAGCACCAATCATTTTTGATCATTCATTGTGAAGCGAAATCTATAAATTACATTGAGTCACCTTGGTTCATAATCAGATAATACATTTTAGACGAGCTCAAATGTTGGAAAATTCTTGTATGAAACACTGGAGGAAAATGCTGCCTGGGTGCCCTTTATCTGTGGGCCAAACCACTAAAACCAAAATTATCTGCCTATAAAACTGTGTACTACATGAACCTGTCAGGTATTTCAAACCATACTGGCAGTAGGCCAGCTACTCTGCTTGCCCATCGGAAGAAAACAACATGAACATTTGAGACACCCCAAGAAAACCAAGAATCTAACATCGCTCTAGTTTTGCTTTGATCAATACAGGAAAAAATAAATTAATAAGTAAATAGATCAAAATGTATATTTCATGTAGTAACTGAAACAGGCAATGACGAATATAAAAAGTGAACTCACCTTACACTCGCATTACTCATTCTTTCATCATCACCCTCAGACTCACTCTGAGAATAAAAGTTGAGTCTTCCACCTGGCATTTTTAATGCGTAAACCTACAAGAAAACAAACTTATATTAAAATGAAAACCTTCAGCGGCCAAACAAAGGCGAAGGAAAGTATTGAATCAGTCTGGCATCATTTTATAGTCTGTACTTTTTTTTCTGGTATAAGTAACTTGACAGACTAGTAAATGCAAAGCTGGTGAAAGTTGTTGGGAAAAGACATAACCTAAAAGAAGTTGCATGCACAAGCAACACTGCATCGACACGATACACAGCAGCAATGCATGACGGTAGTTGGAATTCCATTGTTTCCGCTGTATCGAAAGGGTGATACCGCATTCCATTTTCTACAATTTGTTTCAATATGTATATTGAATATTATTATAAATATAATACTTTACTATATATCCATTCAGGCATATGTCATGTCTATTTTATTTATTTATTCCTAATTCATATACTGTCAAGATTGAAACAAATTACCTCACACATTTATCACAAATAAGTTAAAAAAAAAAAAAAAAATCCCTTATTTCAGACCTTTTTATCCTTCGGTGTTTCAGGGACTCCAAATACAGAGGTCTCAGATTCATTTTGTTTGATTTCAGCTGTTGAAACTAAAATTAAAAAGATTTAGATCAAGCATAAATTATGTTCACAGACTAATGGCGTCTCAATTTTTTTTGGGAAACCCTGTTTGGTGTTGCGGCACAAGATTAAATACGGAATGATTATCTTTAGTAGGAATTAATTTAGGAACAGGATAAGGTATTCTGGATTCGATTTTACTATTCCGGAACAATTCCGAGATAATAAAGTATTCTGGAATGCCCATCCCTACTTAAAGAATCAAAATTTGAATTACCATAATTTTTGATCAGTTTTGAAAACATAAGTCTGAATTACCTTGTTCTTCGACATAATTGCTTGGAAAATATCCTTGGGTTTTATCAGATGTTTTTTCACCGAACCACCAGTTTTCACTGTCTTTATATAAAACTTTGATGACATCTCCTCGCACAACAGTGAGTTCATCAGAACGATTTGCTTGGTAGTCGAACAACACTACTACCTGAAATTGCACATGAATTAGGGAAGTGACCTTGTCCATGATATTCCAAATGAAATATTTGAACCCTAATTTATTCAACCATGGCCTGTAGGGCTGGACAATTCGATCGATTCAAAGCACAATTTACTCGAATCAATAGTGAATCGTTCACAGGAAAAAAAAACTTACTAAATGAACTAATTTTCATTTTTAACGAGAAAATGCAATCGATTTTTGTCGAATTTGACCAAAATCAATTATATTTTGTTCTTACAATATGAAAATTGTTCCTCTTAGACAATGAGTATGAATTGAAAATGTACAATAAACTATAAATTTTTTGATTCTCACAATAGGGACAATTTGTATCTACCCTTCCAATCATAGCATACAAATATTCAGCTTACCACTGACTGAGGTTGGACACCAGAACTTGAAGTTATATTGAGTTTATGTTTTCCATCTTTACCCATTGTAAATGATACATCAGGCGGAATACCGGCAGATTGCATTCTGTATGGACTTCCACCGACTAAAAGAAAAAAAAGAGATATTAATTGACATTATATCAATTGTAGATTCAATCGATAAAAAGTTGTGGCTCAAAAAGTCAATCATTTATTGACTGACCATTTCGAAGTACGTTTACATATAAGATAGAATAGAATTTATCATGCGGGAGAGGAAAGCCAGCCGAACCACGGCCTCAGAAACCAGTTCTGAATAGATGGTGGAAGTTCTTGGTTAAACATTTTTCTCAAAAGCATGATGCAACTAGGGGATAGTTTTTCTTTTTTTTTTATTTCACTCTCAAGCAATGCTGCAAGCAGCTCCCAAAGGGAACCAACCAAAAGCCATTCAATAGCAAAGAGCTACTAAAAGATTTAGTACCAGCAACTGCACTCTAAACGAAAAAAATCCAAAGCAGAACTGAACCCCCATGGTAAAGTAGTCTGTCCAGGGGGATTGTAGAAGCATCTCTCTCTACTTTGCTTTCCTTTAGTCGCCTCTCACGGACAAGCAGAAAATACGTTAGAAATACAAAATTCTTCAATTCATAAGATCTAAACATCATCATTCATTTTCTTCGGAATATTGCCCAGAAAAGTAAAAATCGAATAAGAAATTACAAAATTACCAGGTGATACGCCAGGTCTCCACATTCCCGACTGATCTTGTCTACCAGTTCTTGCATATTGTTGAGCCATAGCGCGAGCTTCAGGACTCGCGTGTGGTGACATGTAAGAAGGTGCAAACAAACTCCCAGCCTTTTGTAGAAGAAAAATAGAGAAAATTAATCACAGGGATTGGATTATCATCACCGACGAAGATGAGTAAACAGCGATCAGACTCATGCAGGATTGACCCCAAGGTATAGATTAGTACAGATGATTTTTGAAATCCACTAAATAAATTGAATGTTCCAACGTTTCAGATGAATGAAATTACTAATTTTTGACCATATTTTTTCCATTTGAGCAAAGTCATGATTTATGTGAAATTTTACAATGTAAAATTTGGCATATATCATTCATGATTTTGCTGCAAAATGAACCAATTTAAGAATAATCAAAAAAGAAAATACTTTTAATTAGAATAATAGAATACCTGATTATTCGGAAAAGGACATTCATACCTAGGCTCATTTTATGAATGTACATATGATTAGGGTAGTATAAATGCTATCTCAATTTAACTATATTGTTGTGTAAAGCATTAACGTCAATGAAGTGGTAGATAATTTTACCATCGCCCAGGGCAGATACCAATTACTGCTTTCTGTTTTCGCATCTAGTTTTATGCAAAGTAAGTAGCTCATAATCAGGTCCTTTTCAGATGATGTTTTTGGGTTATAGTGCAATTTAATAGATGATAAAAAGTGGTCTTGATTAATGTGATCCGCTCAAAATATGAGTAACCATAGAAACAAAAACTCAGTTTTGTCACGGTGAAAACTTACTGAGGTGGAATCAAAAGTGGATCCCCATGTTGACATCATAGGTCCATAACTGGAATCTGGTTTTCCAAATGGAGAACTTGATCTTGGTGATTTCCTCGGTGTTATTATTTGAGCATCTTGTCCCGTCGGTATTGGTGGTAAACCTAATGGACCTGACGGCACGGGATCAGCCTGAAAATGTTGAAACATACTATGTAAATATTACGTCATATGGTACGGGAATTAGAATTGCCCTAACGTATAAACATCGTGTAGTAAAAGGCGACTGAAGTAAAAGGCCACTTTTTTGCCATAATAGTGGTCGTTGAATGTGTTCCTTTTAGGTGCTTCATTGTTCCCTGATTTTGCCTAGTTGATTTCCACTAAAAAAACATCTTCATAAATGAGAGACAGAATCCATACTATATCTGAAATTTATTTTCTTCTTCATAAGTATCACCATATGAAATAGCAGTGTTGATGATTATGGTTCTGCATTACCCAACTTAACTAACAATAGTACGGCAAAAGTTGATGTTTCCAAATAAAAAAAAATAGATTAGAAATATTTATTTGATCCTTAAACAGTATGGAAAGATTTTGTGGGATGAAAAAAGCCAAAATTAAGAGCAT
Organism: Styela plicata; assembly: GCA_963675895.2. Classification (NCBI taxonomy): domain Eukaryota; kingdom Metazoa; phylum Chordata; class Ascidiacea; order Stolidobranchia; family Styelidae; genus Styela; species Styela plicata. The sequence goes on from OZ023140.1 coordinate 21,470,324, forward strand.
GTGATAAGAAGAAATTTTAATTCATATTAAAATCTATGAAGAAAGAATTTGGTGGTTACAAAAGATTAAGAGCACAGAGATTCAGTAAGATTTTGCGTATCGAGACTTCACGGATTCGTTTAAGACAACTTTAAAAATACATCCTTTTTTGTCGAACAGATCGACTAACGAACTGTGACTGACAATAAAAAGTTAAAGAGTATTGTTGTATTAAGAGTGAATAATTAGAATTAGTAAAATTAGAATTGAACAACGTTGATTCCACTCGGAATTTAATTAAATATTTGTCGTGAATTGAACCGAATATTCAATATTTCCAGAAAAATGTACAATACGTCAAAATTTACAAATATATTTTCATATACATTTTTGTTTCTGTTGATTTCAAATCGCAAGAAAGTGTACCCTGATGACAACTACTATTCAAAATTCTGGTTTTAAATGATGAAAAATACTATAAAATTAAAAGTAATATAACTAAAATTAGATTGTAATTACAGCATGCAGTGGACAATGACTTGATTTCGTGATCTAATCATTTATCAAACCTGTTGAATGGTTTCATATAAATTGTTATGAATGTAATTAGGATGATCTTGCATATCTCCTTCAAACTTGCTCTTTGAAATGAAGATTATTAATGGTTATTTGACAATGATTTTGAGATATTCAAAATTCAAATTGATTATGATACATTTGGTGTTAGGAACGATTTGATTATCCATTTGGGTGCTTCAAAAGGTAATTCCGAGCAAAATTTAAATCAGATATATTGAAATTTTACATACATTTCGTCAACTTGTTAAAAAGTCAGATAATCATTGAAACTTTTCCACAAATTTCTTAAAACAGAATTCGATTTGGAAAGATCCAGAGATTTATAGAGACCTGGAAGAAATTTCTTCAACCCGATAATATCTCCGATACAATGTAAAATTTCTCCAAATATTACATTATTCAGTCAAATAATATAGACAATATATTATAAAGAATATTAAAGTAGAAAACTTGATATTAGGATGTCTAGATTGATATAAAGAATTAGAAGTTAATAAGGCCGCAATACATGTTTGCGTAGATTGCGTTTTCTGTGCTCTAATGGTGGCCAGGAAAGCTTTAGGAGAGCGCTCGTTTTGTCGCGGTTATTTGCGCTTTGTAGGCATGCGCGGCCACAATGAACGCAAAGGTATGCAGACGGGTATTGTCATTTTTATTTTGTTACTTGAAAAACAATACAATGCATTGGTGAGACAACTTCACATGTAGGATGGTCTTTAATGATTCATTTAATTTAAAGAACAAAATAAAATGAAAATCTTACAAGAACGGAATCAAGCTGACGTTTTATTCTGTCCAACTTCACTGCTGACTTAGAGGCTTCAATTTGAGCATTGATACTTGGTACTAAAAATAATATAAAAATATCAAATACAAGCAATTACAGCTCTCAAATACAGACAGACTGTGATAATGTCAGCTACTCTCCTCAGAAACCAGAAGAAATGGCTGCCATTAGAAGAAAATTTAACATATAGGCAATATTTCATAATAAAACTCTTGCTAGAAGATTGAAATATATTTTTTGATTGTCGGGTAATGTAAAAAAATTTCAACACTGCTATGAAATAAAAAGAAAAATATTCTGAGTGAGGATAACTAAGTCCATATAGTCTCCTACTAAACACAATCTAGTTTACAATATCATAGATTGACCATTCAATTCATCAAGCAAAAGAAGGGAGTAGATTACATCTGAATTTTGATGTTTCCTGATTATGGCTGTACATTATCTTTTTAGCATATGCGTTTGTTCGAATCTAGCACAGAATTCTATCCAGAAGTAACATGTGCAAGAAGAAATGATTTTACCTGGTTCCTCTAATCTTCCTGCCATTGTTTTGGAATCCGTGAAATCTGTTGCTCTGAATCCAGCTTCCATGGTTGCCACTGTTAAGATATTGTATTAAAAAGATATGATGATATTCAAGTAATCTCAGGTTTGAGTCCCGCTAAACCCATGTCCACAACTATGGTATGGTAGCTGAATGCACTTGAACCAAATGGTTCAATGCTTAAGGTAAAACAATATTTTTATAGCCACTTCTTGGAGTGTATCACCTTGACCAAGGCCCTCTGCCAGCAGCCACTTACAGACAGACAGGGTTAGAATTGCTGGAAAGATATTACCTTTTCCTGTTCAGATCAGCCTACCCCCTGGCTTGAGTGATGGGCATGGATTAACGAGCTGGACTCACCGGGGGTCGAAACCAGGATCTTCAACATGTTAGTAACTAGCTGTTCTGTAATTTAAGTCGACTGGCCACGGGATTCTACCCAAAAACAATAGTGCACATAAAGAAACGTTTGTTTTTGTGTAAATTTCCACATTGCGACATACTTGTCCAGGAGTCCTCATAGTAAATACCCGAAATTCACACTCGATACAACTAATTGGTGAAAATTATTAAAACTCGATACTTAAATTGAACCTTCAACTTACCAGCACTGTCGAATTTGTAGAGTAAAATAGACTGACTTTGTGAGTAAGAACAGAATGCAACAATGTGATCATGAGGATGATATACAACAGAATGTACTGCATTTGTGTATCCAAGTTCATTATAAATTGCAACTTGATCCCCTGTAAATTGGAGGATGTAAAATTGAATATGATAAAAGTGATGAAGAGATAGGAGCTTGATAATATACAGAGACAATTAGTAAAGATTTTTTTTTAAACTAGAGCCAATGGATCTTGCAGTGACCAATGTCTGATTGTCTACCAATCATCCACCATTAATGTCCACCAAGTAAGAAATTCCTTATCGGCATAGCAAGGAATTTAAGAAAATTGATCACTGATTAAAAAGAGACGACTAAAAAGAAGCAAAGAAGTGGTAGATGGTGCTACCATCGTCAGGGCAGATACTACTCACTGTACTTTACCATGGTGGTTCAGTCCCATTTGGGATGTTCTCCGCCTAGAGTGCAGATGCTGGTACTACATCTTTTAGGTCTTTGCTATTAAGTTAGTTGGGCTGTTAGTTGGTTCCTATTAGGATCTGCTTCCAACCTTGCCCAGAGTGAATTTCAATGAAAAGATATTAATTTCGGTTTTTATTTAATATTCCTGAACTAATTCATTTAGGAGTGAAATCATGATATATGGATGATATATGGGCAAAATATGGAAAAAAATCAGCATTTTGTTAATCTGAAATATTGAAACATTTTTCTATATTTAACGAATTACAAATAAGGCTTAAACTAAACCTTAGAAACACTATTACATAGTTCAAGAAAATTGTTATCAAATATCATTAAATTGTCTATGAAGACCTTAGCGAACTTCAACTAAAAATCTTCATCACCTGTTTCGACATTCCAGACATAAACGCATCCATCTTCGCTTCCAGAAAATATAAAACTTCCGCAAGGTGTTATGGACGATCGAAGTAATTGCCTGTGGTTGAGTAATCCAACAAATTTCTTCATAGAATGTCTGAAAACATGTAAACAGAATGGACAGCTCTTTAATTTTTAAATTTAGTATACTGGAGCGTCAAACTCACTGTTTATAATCAGTTATTGTTATTGTTTTCGTCTGTATGCAAAAGTTAGACCATTATCTAATGAAAGCTATATATATATATATATATATAATTGTAATTTTTAATTTTGTGGAAAAAGATCTTATGACACATAACTGTGAAGATCTGTGACACATAAAAAAAAACGAAACAAAATAAAATATAAAATTATTATACCACATAGAATTCGAAGGAAAGTAAAAATTCCTTAGATAGTATACCATTTGTCAAACGAGTACCGTGATTCAAAAATACCTATTGCTTCTTGTAATGGATTGAGCTCTCAGAACAAATTAGTGAGAACTTGTACAAAAAAAAAATTGAAAATAAATTCATTTTGAAGAACGTAAGTATGGCATTCAAGTATAAGACCTACATTCTTGCATCCAATATTCCGACAGTAGAATCTCTACAATGAATCAATATTTTATTATTGCGAGGATGAAGTTGTAAACTGTTGATACAGATTCCTGTTAAATCCCGATCTTCTATTTTCTGAAAATTTAATAAAAACCCTTACAGTTTCGAAGAAGAGGTAATCAGAAGAGCAATTAGTTCAATGTTGTATAAAATGAAATCTTTTTTAAATTGAGGACGCAAGTTGGTTGTTAACTGAACATCAAAAAATGAGTGTGATCAGGAAAAAAATTGATTGCCTTCTAACAGCATTCGTCAAAAAACCTGAACATCAGTACCACTGCTATCCAACAGTAGTGCTGGATGATATTAAAACTTTTTGAATCCTCAGAAGAAAGGAACTTAGTATGCTAGACACCTAAAGAAAACAAGACTCGGCTCTCTACACCATCATTAAAGTAACTCATATTTCCATTATTTTATAAAAGACTTCGAATCATCAATAATACATGCTATATAATAGCAATACTGATTTTTCTGAAGCTTTTTAATTCATTTAAAGAAAATAAACAGTTTAAAAAAAAACGAAGTAAAACATGTATCTGTCTCACTGGAAATAATAATATGGTAGATATATATTTTATAATATTTCAATTTAAGCCATTTTCAATAACAAAAATATTATAAGAGCGGTAAAGACTTACAGAATTCATTGACCAATTTGTTTTGACATTTTTCTTAGCTTTTTCCTGAGCCAGACAATTCCAACATATTATAACACCTGAACCATCAGCACTGTACATGTGAAGACCTGAAAATAATAATTTGTAATAACAAAAGAATCATGCCTACCTTACTTATTACCCAAAAACAAAGTACGATTTATACAGTTCTATAAATCAATGTTTTTGCACTTTGAAATGCACAGGCTTGAAAAAATTTAACAAAAAAACAAAGCGACAAACATAACTGTAGCTTCCCATACCGAGCATGTTGTTTATTCAACGACAATTTTTTTTGGACGCCCGAGTGAAAATGAATTTCCTTTCCTTGCCTTTCAACTATACAAAATGACACAAATCACATTTTATAAGTTCACTTTGCAGGAATTCCAAGGTCTATTCGGTAATTTATAGATAATGTCAAAAAAGATCCAGAAAATTATTAGTGATAAAAGTGAACAAAATCACCACTATTTTATGAAGTAGTTTAAGGTTACCGGTCTGATCAAATATGATGGAATTGATGATTGCTTTATGCCCGTCCATTTCTTGTGTTAACTGAGATGTAACTGATGCAATATTCCAAACTCGAAGTATCGAATCATATCCACCTATAAATGCAATATGTATGAAAATATGCAGCGAAGTAATTACCAAAAGTGGTGAGAAGCTATTACTCCCGTCCAGAGCAGATACTACACACTACATCCCATAGCATATAGCAGACTATTTCACTCGAAAGCTTTGTTTATTAAAATGTAATCATTTATTATCATTTTACTTAGTAGTAATACATAGAGTGCTTTAGTGGTTTTTTTCGATATTCTTAGAAAGATCCTAAGGGTTGACAATAGGTCTGTAACAATTACTTGGATCAGTCAAACGCCTGACGAAAAACACGATTCTGACACACTAGATGAGAATATGTTATAAATTAAGAAGGTACGCTACTAGACAGCAGGATATAGCTATGACATTCCATCGGAAGCAGATTTAGCAAACGGGTGATATTTCACATCATACCTATGGCCATGGAAGATTTAAATGTCATTTTTTGAGTGTCTGGTAACAACCGAACTGTAAAAAAAAGTTCAAAATTATCAATACTGCTATGAAATAGCAGTGTTGATGATTTTGAAGCTTTTTGTGCATCCGAAGAAAATGCAGATGTTCATAATGTCTTCCAGACAAGCTTGCCTGGACAGACATTGAAATGTTGGCAAAATGATACTGTTGGCATTCTACAGATTTGAGAATAATTCTTAAAGCCAAATTAGATATTCTGATTGATTCATGAATTTTACTTAGGGTTATGAAGTGATTAAACCGAGAGTTTGATCAAACCAAATATAAGTATGTGCCAGTAGAGACGGTCAAAACCAATACTATTTTGAATACATTCAGAAAAAATAATTTCGAATATGGAATATCGAATACATTATACATTCAGCCATGCTTTAAAGGAAAACGAGCTCAACTATTTTAAAGTGAAATACCAATCAGAAAATCTAGGAAAGCATGAGGTAAATCTACAATTTCCCTTGTGTTAAGTAAGTGTATCATATTGAAGAGTAAAACTTTTATGCTTATTTTGCCTGCTGGATTTAGGCAATAACAACAATATTTTTTTTAGCAACTATTCTTGGAATATATATAAAATCGAGAATTTTAGTTCATTGAATATGTTCAATATAATATGTATTTGTATATATCGATTTTTTTTGGACATCTCTGTGTGGCAGATTATTATTTCTTCCATTTAATTATTTAGAACGAAACTGAGATAATAAAAATTGAACAGTATACCTGTTGCAATTAAATATTGAGCAGTGGGATGATAAGATGCTGTATATACATAACATGGATGAGGTAGTGTATGTACCGGTTTCTCTTTCCTATCCATATCCCAGACTCTAAAATAGAAAATAAACATATAATTTATCATTTAAATATGGACATGACTTGACCTTCAAATCTCGGGTTCATCGCTGTTTTTCTTGGGTAGTATTAATCATTATAAATACAAATTTTACATATGTGGTTCATGGGGAAATTTTAAAACAAACAGTGGATACAAAGGCCTCTATAGTATTGGGTGTTGCAGTTTTTCTATCAGCCATGGCTGCAGTGCCACTAATAAACCTAACCACACTGTGACCCCTACATTTACTTTAACCACTGCAATCCCTAGCATACAGCAAAGTAGGTAAATTAAAACACATCAGCCAGTTCTCTTCATACCTGCCTAAACAAATTACCTGCGTGTTGTGAAAGGCAACTAAAAGAAAAACTGAAATTTCACTAATGCGATTCAGCCCTCTCGAGGATGTTTTTTACTTGCAGTTGCAGGTACTCCGTTTTATACTATCTGTTTGCTACTTAAGTGATTGTCAGTCAGTTGGGTTTTTTTTTAGGCGCTGCCTTCAGCATTGCTTAAAGCGAATTTTAAGTGAAAATCCGATCTTGTGTGACTATTGTGATAGCTTGAACACTTGAAATATAAGACCACTAGTACTTGCATGACTATTGAATTATGAGTTATTTTAGTTGAACAGACGTAGACGTTTTTAATACAACCTAATTCATGCTGCTTGAAAAAGTTTGATCTGCCTTTTAATCTTGACAGAGGAGAAAATTTGACATTCAACATACACTGTATTAACACAAACTTACTGTGCGGTTCCATCAGCAGAAGCGGACAATAAATATCTATCATTCTTAGACCATTGCAAATCATAGACTAATTGCTGATGTCCTGTTATAACCCCTATGTCTTCACCATTCGGTATTCCATATACTATAAATTGAAAATAAAAATACAATATATTAACTGTAGCACACTCAGGCGTTGCCTGTTTCATCATTTGATAAAATATTCTAGATGATGAAGTTGGTAGAGAAACTAGAGAATCAAAAAAAGATGAATGAAATGAACCCATTTAAGCAATCCTATTTCAATGTGAGCCAGAAATGCTGTTGGCATATCACATGGTATTATTTCTGCCAAAATCTGTGTTGGACTTTCCTCAGATGCTTAGCACCTAAGATCTTTACAATTAACATGTAAAATATGCACATACAAAATGCCTTATTGATGTTAATTTATATGGATATGCTCTACAAAAGCCTCCCATTGAATAGTTCAAAACAAAAATATCTGCGGATACCAGGGGTGGAAAATCCTATTTGTTTGTGTTTCAATTGACAAGGTTAACTCCATACTATCAAAATTTTTTTTTTTTTGGATGTTATTAAACTTTGATTTTCCTCGACTGAATCAAAAGATTTCAAAATCTCTCACCATTGCTACGAATTGGCAGTGCTGATGGTTATGAAGCCTTTTGCAAAATAGATATTTTGCTTTTTCTTAAAGTAAAACCGTGAACTTTAATCTGTCTACTACGTTAAATTCTAAATATGATTGAAGCTAATTTCTTTAGGTTTTCGTGTTGGAAAATAGGTGTTATTCCATCACTATGATATGGGATACTCACACAATATAGGATAAGTTGTTTCATGTCGACAAGCAGCCGCTAGTCTTGTACCTCGATGTGAGAATCGGAGGGTGAAAGCTCCTTCAGATCCTCCCCAAAACCTCAATGATGGTGCATTTGGAATTTTACAAGTCTAAAGACAAACAAGTGAACTGACAAAATTATGTCAGATATATGAAATTGTCATCTGCATGTACGAATAAATGGAAATAACAACAAAACAATTATAATAGTATGTAAAAACACAAAGAGTTTGTTAACTATCAAGCAAAATATATGACTATTTACACTCATAGATAAATCCTTACCTGACCAGGCAACCTTTTCCATAATTTCATAGCAGCTAATTCGTCTTCTTGTGCTAGTGACCTACTGTCAGACTCGGCTTGTTCGAGTGAATTATTCAGTTCATTGAATGTATGAAGACCTTCTTCTGGTTGAGTAGCAAACATTGATCTCGTAGAAGCTGCCATCTAAAAATATGTATATAATTCCAAGATCCAGAATTTTATGAACTGGTGATTTCAGTTTTTCTCATAGTTTAATTAAATGGTATTATGTTTTGAAACTCGGATGAACAAAATTGCCAATATTTGTCATTCTTTTGCCCATTTTGCACCAAAGTCATGATTTAAGTCAAATTGTAGAACATAAAATTTAGCATATGTAACATGATTTCATTGGCAAAGAAATTCAATTAATATTAAGTAAATTCAATTAATATTATATATGCTTTATTTAATCTGTATTCTAGAAAAGCTGAATATACATCTATACTAAAAATGTACTATGTCTCGACATTGCGAATGATCATTAAAATCTGAAAATAGCATGTCGAAAATTTTATCACCTCATCAAAGAGATCAAGATTCAATGAGAATCAAGTTACTGTAATTGAACCTACTCATTAATGAAAAAAATATTGATTAAAAAAGTTGAATGATGAATACAAATAAATAAAGTTAAGTTGATAAATGAAGTTATTCAGATTTTTAGGATCAGGTTGAATATTCACATTTACTTCTTACATCAAGTCAAGAAGTATTTACAAACACTCGCCATCAAGTTTGTATCATGAAAAAAATAACCTTATTGTGTTATTATATTCAGGATCAAGTCACACTGTTTGGTCACACCAGCATAAGTCACAATTGCATAATTGCCTAATAATATACAAAATAATAATTCTAACAAATATTCATTATACCAGATTGAACTCCTGTGAAATATATATAATATTAACAACATTTTTCAACGAACATAGCACAGATTTATACTTACATCTGAAGGAGGAACAAGAGGTTTCACAGTAACATACAATGTAGATGGATATCTCTGTCTCGGATGATTCAGCCACCAGTCATGTGCAGGCTCAGAACTTGCATCTAAAATTAGAAATAGGTACAATAAGAAACAAGTTAGTAAGAGAAAGGTTTTGCTAGCATTACTCGATAACATCTTAATTGAAGGCAAGTCGAGCCCCGGCAAGTCGGGCTTGTTAATACTTGCCCACCACTCAACCTAGGGTATAATAACTTATGTAGGCTAAGCCGAACAGGAAAAGATCATTATCTTTCCAGCAATTCTTGAAACTGTCCATCTATAAGTGGCCGCTCGTACATGGCCTGGGTCAGGTTGATCCACTCCAAAATATGAAGTAGCTATAGAAAAAGATTATGTTACCCCGATATGAAATTTCAAAACATACCGGTAATTCTATATAGTAAACTCAATTTTGAATTTTATTCCGTTAAAAAAAGATCCTCTCAACATCCTTATACACAGCACTGAATTGTAGTACCAATGGTTAAAATCCTCTAATTCATAAAAAGTATATCTAAAACCCACTTTTAATATAATTTTTTTTTTCAATTTGTGATATTTTACACCATCAATTTTTTTTTCATCATTTAGCGAAAAGAAGTGTTCATTTTTCCGAGGCTGTCCTCTCACATGAAAATCCTATCAATGAGCAGGCATAAATCAATAGCATTCCAATTAAGTATACCATATATTAAAATCAATAACAGTATGCTAAGCATATAAATATACCTGCAAGGGTGTTTCTCGTTCTCGGTGGATAGAATAATTGCAATCTCATCTTTCTACCTGTGTTTGGTTGTCCGTTAGCATTGACAAGCTAAAAAAATGAATAATAAGTACTACATATTAAGGTAGCTAGTAGGGATGAAGAAAATCGAATACTCTAGTACATAACATCAAGTGACCTGAATGACTACCTTTGAGCATGTATGGTTCGTTATTCAGCACGATCCTAATTTATGTCAAATTTCACAGTGTTTAATTTGACCTATATTGTACCATGCAAAATAAGTCTTTTGAAACGCGGTAATCAAAAAAATGTACAATAACCTGCTATTTGGACAGGAACATTCCCAGCCAATCGAAATGCTTAAGTAGACAAGATGTTACGACAAACTTCGAGAAATATCCACAAAGTGAAAACGTTACCTTAAGAAAAGCCCATGCCACGTTATGCCATCCTTTATCATCCACTCCTCGCTTGTTGTTGGCTGTGGCCATTGTGACAAAATCTCTTATCTGTAATATATGAAATTCTGGCAATAAATTCTGATGGCAATAAACTTTGGTGGCTCAAGACTGCGACCATGCCAGTGTGCCTTTCGAATACAAAAAAGACGACCTTCTTCCAAATTTTGATGGTAATTAAATCCAACCAGAACAAATCAAGAATACTAAAATTAGATTCAATGCAACCACTGCTCATTCTCTGCCTATTAATTCTATCTATATATAATTTTGGAAATATCAGATATCATCTAAGAATGTAGTAGGAATTGGATCTCTGCCATTTATTTCATGACAATGTACAATTGTACCATGAACAATGCTGATTTACCGATTGAGCTAACTGGGCACCAAGATCTATCGAAATACAATCAATATAAATGAAGTGTATTATATTCAAATCAAGGATGTCCTCATCTAAATAATTCGGAATTCCATATGTTTTGAAAATCTTTATTCCGTTTCTTGAAAATTTAACTGGACAAATCCTCTGAACCACTTTAATCCAACTTTTGATTCCAAAAAATCCCTTCAAATTAACTCACAACAAAGAATAACACTGGTTTGACAACCCCAGGATCTGTGGATGCATGCGTTAACTTCCTGAAAGATTCATTGAAAATGAGTAGTTCTTCCCATCTTGGTAACAATGATCGATTTAATTTAAAGTCATATGGTTGTGTCATCAGAGGTACAATGGAATTCAGTGATTCGCTTTCATAAAATGAAGAAACATGACGTGACCTGAAGGACAAAAACAGGGTTAATACAGAAAAATAAAGTGCTTCAGTCATAAAATAAAGCAAAAAAGATTACTCAGGCTATTATCACAAACTTCCATAAGCTGCACAACAAAACTGCAATATATGTGACATTTACCATAAATAATGAACATTTACATATATGCAAATTGAAAAACACCATCAAAAGGAACTTAATATCTAATTTTTTTTCACTCAGACCAAATAATTAACGCAATATTTTGTTATAAAACATTGAGCTCGAGAAAATTTAGCATATACCATGATAAGTTTTTGTTGGAAGATTGAAAGGACTTTTTTTGAATGTCTGGTGGTAATAACTCAACTGTAGAAAAAGGTTTAAAACCATCAATACTGCTATGAAAAGACGGATTGTTTCCAAGCTTTTATGTCCGTAAAATGAAAATGACATGGACATTTTGAACCTCAAAGAAAAACAAGATTCTAGTGTTCTCATTTTGAACCTCAAAGAAAAACAAGATTCTAGTGTTCTACTTAGTATATCAATGAACTGGTTGGCACAATTTTAAACTCAAGTCAAAACACTTTTTTTTTTCTCTAAACTAAAAGATAACAGTCGCCTTTCGAAAGATTTTGGTAAAAAAACTTTTAAAAGATTGACCTCACCTGTCAAACTTGTTTAAGTATTTTCCTGTCAAGCCATCAACAATTGATACTTTGACCAATGGATGAGCGATATATTTCGGGTCAACTCGTATTTGATCACAATGATGGACAGTAACACCAAGTATTGTACCATCATCTTCAACAGGAGGTGGCTGATCAGGAGGAGCATCTACAGGAACATCCTGAAACAAATAAGTTGGGTATGAATAACGCCATAGTAAGGTGCGTCAAGAATGGGCATTTTTTAATCATTTTGCGATCACTTCGACTTTCTACTCCTATATTTTTAATTTGGAGCAGTTCTTTATCCTCAAAGAATAATAAGTGACCTCTGGTATGACATTGTACAATACAACACAAATTAAAAATTACCAACTATACCCTAAATGGCAAACGCTACATACAGATTTGAACTACAGCATAATGTAGTAAGTGGCATCTGCCTTATATTACCATTTTTTTTAGTATTTTGCCAATCTTCCTCAGAAAATTTATCTCTTCTAACAGAAAAATCAGTTTGTCAATTTTATACTGTAAAATTTAACAGAAGTCAGGCTTAGCTGCAAAGATACTCTAAATCTAAATAGTAATTCGATAATTCAACCTGAAGGAATGGGAATTAGAATTGCCCTGAAATATTTCTTGAATGTTATAATAGTTGATTAAAAGGAACAAAGAAAGGTGGATGATTTTACTATCGCTCAGGGCAGATACCAGATACTGCGCTTCATCATAGTGTTTCAGTTCTGATTAAAATTTTTTCACTCAGAGTTCATGTACCAATACTACATTTTGTAACAGCTTTTTATCAGATAAGTGGCTTGTTGAATGGTTTTGTTCAAGAGCTGCTTCCAGCCAAAATATAATTACCACAGCAGCGGGTTCATCAATCATAGGTGGAGTAGCATCGCCAGGTCTTTCATCCTGTTGTTCTCCTTGTATCATTTCTGTGCTTGGCAATGCTCTTGGGGTGCCTAAATATATAAAATAGGAGTACAGCTTGAGAAACACTGATCCAGTAGGTAATAAAATGAAATTGGCCGAAATGATGATCTCACTCATATATATTAGCCACCCACCCCTTAGTCAAAATAACGTTGTTGTTATGCATGAGTCACTGATGGATTGTGACGCTTAGGCACGATTCATCTCTGGCTCATGTTTGAAAAAATAAAATGTTTGACTTGGACAGCAACACTATCATCACTGGACGATTCTCAAGGTATTTAAAGATTGGAAGAAACTGATGGAATGTTTGAACTAGCGCCAGAATAATGACTTTGGCCCATATCGATTAGAGGTTCGCTATTTCAGTTTCTAACCGATTTCATCTGAATAATTTCTGTACTGTTGCAATGGAGGAAGCACAAATCAGTCTTGCATGAACGATAAAGCACTTGTAACATGGACGCTATATGCTTAGAAATGTATCAAACACGATGAGAGTGTAGATATTATTACATTAGTAGCAAACCTCGGTGTGGAAATTATAATTGGGTTGAATTTTTTGAAAATCCCCCCCAAAAAAAGGTTATTATGGGATAAAATAAATTTTTAAAGTAAATTCGCCTTGCTCCTGTTATAAAAAACAGCTGATATCAATACTCTTGAAATGCTCAGAACGGAGGCCAATATATCGGTCATGTCCTACTTTTAATATTTCAATTTTTATTCAAAGATAAAGGATAATCCAAAAAAATTCTTTTCAACTTCTCAGCAGTTGACATATTGAACATCTTTATAATATATGCATAATAAAACCGTCTTGACTGAATTTCAGCATGTGTATATAACATATCTTCTCACAAACTCACTTCTTTTCTTTGTTCTCTTCTTCCTTCTCTCAGTTGTTTTGGGAATTGTTTCTTCATCTGGCAACAAGACCCCTTCATCACCTTCTTCTTCTTGTGTGATTTCCTCTACTATTTTTCGTGGAGTTGGGACTTAAAAGTAGGTCAATAATTTTTTTATTACATTTTATAAATGAAAATGTAACAAACCGTTACAATGTATTATTATCAGGCCATGGCGTTTCACTGTTCATAATGATTTTGTTACAAATTTATAAAATCTAAGGCAAAAAATGTTTTTTTTTGTATGCAACAACTTTGCTCAGAATGATGCACTCAAGGCAAACCTTTTAACAATTTAAGATAGATGGTAAAGATAACCCTCGGTTATATAATATATTTTTTACTACTCTGAAACGCAAGATGAGTACATGTGAAATGAATTTACTCAAACTGACCAGGTCTTGATTCAGCTTCATCGGGGCTCCTTACAGGTGTTCTTGGTTTCTTGATAGGCTTTAGTTTGACAGGTGTAGTGCTTAAGAATATAAAGTAGGTTTAATACTACTATCATGAAAGGGAAGTCCATCCAATTCATTCAAAGACCCAATTATAACAAGTTGAGGAATGATTGTTCTATATCGTTTTATTTTACAAGGGTCGTACCAGGAAGCTGGGCTGAGCTTGTATGCTGGCTTAGGACTAAGGGTGGCCGAAATCGATTATCTCTCGATTATTCGAATCAAATAATTTTCCCGAACACTCGAATCAGCAGCATTATAATAAACAGAGATTTTCTCAGAAAATTGTAAAAACACCAAAATATACAACAAAAGTAAGATTCAGTCAACTACAAATTTCGAACGGGCATATTTGTTCCGAATCTATAAATATATGGAATACAATGACTATAGATCTTGAGTTCTGTAACTCACCCAGAATCTGGTTGATCTTGTTCAACCTCTTCTTTCTTTTTAACTTTCTTCTTTTTAGTTCTTGGCGGAGGTTTCTTCACTGCATCCTCATCAATATAGCTATTAGAATTGTTTCATGAAAAAATGAATAAAAAAGTATAAGAGCTGATTACACTGAAAACTGAAGATTCTGTATCATGACTTCTGATGGGTGTTCAAAGCTCAACGAATTTACAAATGAATTACGGTGCAAATAACTGAAACGAATTTTTCTGGAATATGTTTTAGGTAGGTTGCAAAATGAATGCGCATTTCTGACTATTGACATGACAATTCCGAAATTCACTTCGGCAGACCAGCCCTAATCAAAATAAATAATATTTTTTTGTGGTCTGCAATAACCTAGAGTTATTAGAGCAGATTTTGAGTGTTATAAGTTGAGTTAACTTTCCAAAAATACTGACTTTGTTCATTCAGGTTCTGATAGAGGATTGCTCAGGTTGATTTACCCAAATGAGTGAATATTATTAAAGAACTTCTATCAAACTAAAAATCCACTATATCATTGCCTACATGATACTGATAAGCAATACTATCTATGCTAATACCTCTCAAATAAAAGTTTCTTCTCACTCTGAGTGCCATACAAAATCTCAACTCCATTTCTTCTCCAGAAATTTCTCCAAAATTGTCGTCTATTACTGGGATCTGAAATAACCATATCATCTCTTGACAACATCCTGCATTTCTCTTGCTCAAATAAGATATTTTCTATACTTTGAAATGAATTTCCAAGTGTAACCAGGCTATACGAGCCTTTTAATAGATTATATTCAGACAGGCTTTCCCAAATTGGCCTTACAACAGTAGGCTCAGATGTTGATCTTTTCATGTTTCTCTTTCTATCAAATATTTCCTCAGATAAGCACTCCCAGACTGTTTTGAAAATATCTGTATCTGATTTAGTATCTTCCAGTATGAAAGTAGCTGATTTCGTTTTGTTAACTCTTTCTTTACTTGCCTTTGGAAGACAACTAATTGAAGATCCATCTCGGCTATCAAACTGTCCCTCGTCGTTTACATATCTCAAGCTTTTTTTCTCAGGAATGAAATCTGTTGATGCTAAATTACCCTTGCTGTACTTTTCAACTTTAGACTTCATTTTTTCTTTAATAAGTGTTCCTGAATGTTCTCGCCATATCTTTTGAAAAACTGTGGAAAGTGAATCAACATTTTTAATTTCGATTCGTATAGGAGGATTAGGGAAACGGCTTGAATGAGGGACAGACTCTTCAATATCTTTTTGAGATAGATTATCCTGATTCAACGAATGTCTATCTGATAAAAAGCTGTCCTCCAATAAAACTTGTGACGTTGCTTTATGAATATGTCGGAAAATATCAACGTCAGAGTCAGAAGGTTTATTTTCAATAGCATTGCCATTAGTAGCATTGATTAGGTTTTCAACATGATCGTGGTCATCCCTGGCAAAATCGAACTGAGCTGTTTTACGAATGTCAGAAGACTTCTTCTTATCCTTAGGGTCTCTCCTTTTCATTCTATTAGACAACCAGTTTCCTGATGAAGGTATGCATACTTCAGTTTCTAATCTGGTTTTGATATCTCTCAAATGCCTTCTCTGATGTGAATGTTTAGTTACAGACTTTCTCAATCTAGAAATTATATTTAAGAATAAGCTGCAAGCATGGAATTTAGAATGGCCCTAACATATTTCTTGCATGTCGTTAGAGGCGACTTTAAGGAAACAAACAAGTGGTAGATAATTTTTCCATCACCCAGGGCAGATACCACTCACTGTACTTTAATATAGTGGTTCAGTTCTGTTTCAAATGTGCAATGCTCTGTGCCACCTATTTAGTCAACCAAAGAAAATAGGTTCTTTCAGAAAATCGCAAAATAGTAATGTTTTACAGTGTATCCCTTTAATTTTCCGGTAACTGTACAGAAAATTTCAAAATCACAAATACTGCTATGAAATAACAGTGTTGATGGTTTCAAAGGTTTTCTGTTTATCCAAAGAGAATGACATGATCAACTCAGACACCTGAAGAAAAAGAAGATTGGCAGTGGCTTCATATAAGAGATTTAAAAAAACTTACTCTGCATCTTTATTCTCTTTTCCTTTAATCATTGCGCTATTTCTTAAATTTTTCAGATTCTTCTCGGCTTCTCCATTGTATGTATTACTTTCGAGTAGCGGGTCATCTTTTGTCAAACTTCTTTCTAGATTTTCAACCTAAAAAATATAAATCAAATCAAATTCCGTTGAACAAAATCAAGTTCATATGATCCTAATTCTATATTATCCTGGTGAAATATTTTGTAAATAGAAAGTTTATCTCATTTGAACGCGAGTGGTGATCAGCTTTCAATTTATGTTTAAAATCCATTCAGATGCAAAAATTTTGGTGATTTGGTAGGATTCGATAACAATTTGAGAAAAACTTGACTTCCGAGTATTTTTTAATTTTACAAATCTTACCAAAATTTACCTACAAATCAGAAACTTTATTTCCTAAGTTCTTGAAATGAGCTAAACTTTATTTCACTGCATTCAATCAGCAATGTTAACAACTTTATAAAGTTACAGTACTCAAGGCTCTATGTCACTATCAATATTTCACCAAAAGCTAACCGCCTGGTGCTTGCATTGCTTTTCGAAGCCTTTTTTCAGTTATAGTCATAGTTTTTTCATTTATTGTCGGATTCAGTCTTTCTCATGTTTACTGAATGAGTAACAAACCAGGAGCAAAACGAAAAAACAGTAATTTTGAAGGATACTTGTCATTTTTGTATCTCTATACAATAAGTTGGTACTGAAATGACCAAATGAAAAAAAATTACCATTTCACTTTCTCTTCCATTGACTGGTTTCTTTTTTTCTTTTCCATTCTTTTTTCTAAAAAATAATACAGAATCCATCCTTCAATGAGGCCTTTGACATTAAAGAGAGAATTGTAGTGAATATTTATTTTACGAAATGTTGAACTCTGGCAGATGTCAAAGAGGTGACAAATCAAACACATTTACCGGTATTCCAGAACTGACACAGAATATGCAGATTCAAGTAAGGGGGACTGGTGGTAGAATCTCATCTTTCTCCAAAAGTTCAAAGTTTTATGTCATAATCGTTAGATAAAGCAAAATTTACAAATCATCAACACTGCTATTGCATAGCAGTATTGATGATTTTTAAATCTTTTCTATATTCTCTCTGCCAATTAGGTCCACACAGTCTGCTAGTTTCCATATCCTCACCGTCCAGCATCTTTTAGAAGTTGCTCAAACATTTGCCTTGTTTCTTCGGTAGCCATTCCGACGTATTATACTGATAAGTTCTAGGCTAAATCAACTGCTGAAAACAACAAATAAGATGGTAGGAAAAAGGATATAATTTCCAATTAGATCAATGTTATCAACTACCCAAAATGGAAATTAAAGGATATATAATTTCCAAAGAGATCAATGTTATCAAATATTGAAATTTAATCCAGAAAACCATTTCTGGATTACCAGTTTCAACAAAAATATCTCCAAAATATAAAAAATCTTCCTGTGCCTTCAGCTTGCAATACTATATAATAGTATATAGACACTTATAGTCTTTGTCCCCCAAATCGATGTATTTTTTTTTTAACAAAAGGGTCGAAAAACTTTAGCTTGCCTTCGGTACACATGTTTGGTTACATTACACTCATCTAAAATTGGTGGTGAATTAGAAAAGAAGTTGTAAAATATGATATCGGTGAGCCAAAGTGGACAAATTAAATTTCATTTCACATCAGCATCAAAATATATTCCATTTTGTCGTTGTAAATCATATGAAATAATTTTGCATTTTACAGATAAGTATTCAAAAATGGAAAAAAAGAAGAAAAAAAAATTTGTCATTATGAAATAAAAAATTACTTTATCCATTGATACAGAAGATTCAGTTCATTAATAAGCTTAAAATTATTTCTCATTTTTTCAATATTTTTCTTCCTTTTATAAAGGAAATGATTTGAGCTTTAACTCAGGGTATTGATGGAGTCTTTTTTGGAAAATAGCTTGATTTGTTCTGTCCATATTTTATATCTTAGAAATAGAATAGAAATTAATCAAATAATAATTTCAACATTATTCAAGCATGAGCAATCAAAGCAGTGAACACACCATCACAGCCTCTAAATTATAATCCAAATCCACATGTGATTTAAAGTCTACTTGGTAGGATGAAAGTATTCTAAGTTTCATAAATTTTTCCACCAAACTTTTTGGCAAAAAGTTGACTGCCTAGGTTTTTTGTTGTTTTGCAGGTGGTGACAAGAAAATCTCATTCTTCATCACCGGATATTGATATCTCCAAAGTAAAATAAAGTTCGCAAATACAACTTCCATAAACTATATACCCCAATCAAAATGACGTCCTGAATTTTTGTTTTATTGGAATAACATAAATTCACCATGAAATATGCCAAATTTGGTCCATAATGGCATATAAGAATCAGATTATCTTGGAATGAATACTATCCACTCTTTAAAACATTCCAAACCTGGCCAAAATGGTTTTCAACATCGATTCAGAGCGTCCAAAATTATCCAACTCCTAAAAATATGCAAAATTTGGCCCATGATGGCATTTAACACCACAAAATTACTTTAGCCTCGCTTATTTTGCAGTTTTGCCCAACTACAATACATGCTGAAATTGGCCTATGAAGGCATTAATTCACCTCAGTAATTGTCATCATTTTAAATTGCTATGATTATTAAACTCCAACAGTAGTAAATCCCTTATGCTCAATATTGCAGAAAATAGCATTTGGAATTATTATTGTCAAACCCTTGTATCATATTATGTTTTTAATCAATCTATGTTACGATGGCTGCAGGTGAAATATCAAAACGAAATAATAATAATATTTCATAAAAGTAACAATAAAAAGTTGAATGAGTATTGGATTTGGCTGCCTCTGACAATAAATCAAGTAATGCATATACGGATTTGTCACTCTTACTGTGTATTTAACCTGGCTCAAGACATTCGGCACAAACACCATTGTCTATCATGAAAGACGATGCTCGTCCTTTTTGTAATGTTTTTTTCTGGGGCATTCATTTCTTTTCCTTTCTATTTTCCCCCTCTTTTTCACTTCATTTTTTTCTCTTCTTTTTTTTCTTCTATTTTTATGTATTTTTTCCCTCATGTACAGTTTCCTTTTCGGTCTTTTCCTTTTTCACTTGTGTTTTATTATAAAGTGGGTGTGTGTTTTGGGGCACTTTTATGTGTGGCCCAGTAGTAATTTATATAATTTTTTACTTGAGGTAAGCAAACACATGTTACTTTCTATGAATGTTTCTTTAAACTTATTCCCTGGCATGTTTCTAAACTTTATTTTAGGTTTTGTTTGCTTTCCTGATAACTCTGTAATGTGATATCTTTATTTGTATCATCTTTTGTGTCGACAGAGATGTCAGAATAAACTATGTCTACTGTGTATGTGCATGTACAGGAAAAAGCAGTAACGATTACGGCAGTCCAAAATATTCTATTCGATTTGTGATTCGCAAATCATAAATTATTCGTTTCAACTTTCCCAGTAATTTCAAATCAACATATTCAAAAAATTATAGTAAAAGCAGGGGTTCTTGATAGCTATTTCTTCATTTGAGGCCAGCAAAAAAATAAATCTGCTTTTGCTAAACAAATAATTTTTGCTCAATACTAATGACATTTTTTGTGCTTGTAAACAAAAAATTAGGGAGTGGTGAGCGTTTTTTTACCTTCAAAAATGCAGGAAAGTGGCTCTTTTTTGGTAGACTCCGCGGGCGACTGTGATACAATAAGATACTAAATAGTTCATCACTATTTTAGATAGCATTTGTTGCATGAAAAGAGTTCAAAATTACTAAAACTAGCCTTCCATATTTTTTAGTTTCCTTTGAACCTCAAAATTAATCTGGGAAACAATTTTGAAGAAAATATGAAACGGGTCAAGATTAATCTGGCGGCGGAACCTGGGGTGAGATGGCGGAATCAGGGCGGAGGGTGGTGAAAGCAGTGGAGGGATATGTTTACCACAAGATTTTCCCTAAAAGATTTTGGAATTCGAACTAAGATTTCTACAAAATAAGCAACATTTTCGCGTGCTTTAGCATTAAATCACATATTATGTACATTGTACAGTGAGTCTTATACTGGTACAGTAGTGTTTTTTTTCAAGATGGTGTATTTTTACAACAAAAGGGTCGAAAATTTTTTATGTGCCATTGGTGTGCAAGTTTTGCAAGTTTTGTAACAAAAATATTCAAAATTATTTTCTTATTCTGTATTGTCCCCTCTCAGATTTCTGATTTTAAACCAGTGATAAGACCATTATTTTCTGTTTATACTGGTATGGGTTCTAACATTAGACTCACAGTATAACTTACAGTAAGTTATATTGTGTATAGCATTATGAGACTGGAATTCGTCTGAAATGTGGTGAATCGAAAAGTATTTGTAGGCTAACACAGAACAATCAGCTAACATTAAATTCCTGGAATGAATATATTTTTAATTTGCCCACCTTAGCTTATTATATTTTACAACTTTTTTTTCAATCCCCCATATTTCAGATGAATTCCAGTATCATAACGTAAGCAATACATCCTAACATTGTCATTAGCAGTCATACAGGTATTAAAATAGTGCTCTTATCAGTAGTCTCTTAAAGGGGACAAAAAATATTACGGTACAGTACTGAGTATAGATTTATTTAGTTAGCTTTATAACAAAACTTGAAACCGGGCAAGGAAAGATTAAAAAATATTTCAGCCGTTTTTTTTTTTTGAAAGATTTATCTTTTTGGTTGGCAAGCACTACAGGACTCTGTATAACATGTAATTGCACGACCATTATACACAGTACAGAGCAAAGTATAACAAACGAGTGCAGGGAGAAATCGCATCACTCCTACAGCCTATTCTGTACCGTACCGTGCTTACTGCCTAGAGCGATATATCGAAATATCCTTTTAAAAGTCACCCAGCTTTACGGTAGACTATACCTATCATCATCATATATTTACCCATGACAATGGAATTATACATACAGTAAAAAGTGCCGATACCGTAATGAAAAACAAAACAAACCATCCGTCGTTCCACCACCAATACTGAAGACCGAAGTCTGGCGTTCATGGAAACGGGCACAGCGCTCCAGCTTGAAAATATTTATCTTTCTTTATGCATCACTGATCCGGCTGTACTTGGGGGTGTTTCGAGTCCACGTCCAAATTTCGTGGGTGTTTGGTAAATTTGTTTGACCCAGTGATAACAGTATTATAATAGTTGCTATGACACAAATATATTAACTCTTGTATCATCTGATATCACTGCCTCTGCTTGGTACTCAAAGTTTGTTGTTTAGTTGTTAGCGTGAGCGTTTTTTGATGAACACGAAGTAGTCTCCGTGTTACACGTTTTATCAATTATAAACACAAAATGGCGTTGCAGGTGGTTAATGCTACCTTTTCTCAAAGGATCGCGCCACGGTTATTTGGAGATGGTGTTAAATTTGGTACGTATTAGGGTTGATGGGTGTTTAACTATTTATGTCCTAAACCTTTTTCAAGTTTTCGCTGTGTGTGCCGGAGTTTCCCGTCATTTTTGAAATTTGCTTTTTTTAATGTGATTTTGTGTGACAGTGTGGACGTGGAATGTTCGAAATGAAATTGATTGCTTGATTGATTTGTCTTTGCTGTTCTCGTGACAAAGGTTTTGGAAAAGAGGGACAGTCCTCACAGAAAGTTTACTTCGACATTGCGGGTTTCACAATAGTTATGGCTTTTGGTTTTCCCTTCTGTTTTTGAGTCGGGAAGCCAGGGGAATTGTACAATAATATTGGGATCCTAAGAAGAAGAAAAAAGAACTATACATGAAGAAAACATTAAGTCCATACCTTAAAACAATGATCAAGCTTGATGCGGTGTTGCCAGATGATTCAAAAATGTATAAAAATCGACACAGGGGCCTGGAACATAGGGCTAAATCCACGGAAAATGACAAACGAGAATCTCTTAGTTCCCGAACGCCCGGCCGAGCATATATTAATATACCCTTTTCATACACCTCCATAAAATTGAAGTTCCTAGTTAGGTTATGTTCTTCCTTAAGCATTCTTGCGTAAATCATATGGATGCACTCTCACAAAGTCAAAGGGGAAGAATAAGTAGTAAGTCCCACGTTAAGAGAATTGTTTTCTATATTTTACAAACGACTACTTTTAGGCTGCATATCTGGTGGTAAGGATTTCTATCATATGTAATGAGTGACATTATATTATGTGCGTGGCAACTTTTTAGCCATTCAGGTGCGGAGGATGGCGGTTGGATATATATATATACTTCCTCAGTGCCCTAAAGGCAATTCAAACAGATACGACTCACTGTATTTGCTATGGCGGTTCAAATTTTTTTGTTTTATTGGAATTCACTCTGAGCATGGCCGGAAGCAGTGCCTAAAACCAACTAACGGCCACTAAATAGCAAAGACTTACTAAAAGATCTAGTACCAGCAACTGCACTCTAAACAGAAAACAACCCAAATGAAACTTAACCGCAATGGCAAAGTGCAGTGAGTGGGACCTGGGCGATGGTAAAATCATCTACTACTTCTTTACTTTTTTTACTCTCTGAATACATTAGGACTGTTCTAAATCCTGTACTTTATGGGGCCATTATGTTTGGGATGTTTTCTGCAAGTGGCCAGTAAACTGGCTATTTTCAGGCGCTGCTTCAGGCTTGGGAAAAGAAATTTCCAATAAAAAGAAGGATATTACGTGGGAAGCATGCTTGGAAAAAATACTGTAACAATGATGACGTCCAAATACGCTGATCAACTGTGCCGATCCATCTGTATAAAACTTTCATTAACCACGACTTTTGCATTTATAATGAAAATGTCTCCATGGGAGAGGGATTTAAGGGTTGATGTTGGAAGACGGGTTGCAAAACATCTTGTGAATATGTCATTTGATTAGGGTTACTTATGATAATCGGCGAGATAAAAACAATAATCTTTTGCTATTTCGTATATACCGCTATTTATTCCAATAAAACTCCTATAGATTAAAACTTTTAAGGAGATATTTGTTGAATCAAATTGAAAATAACTGTGTAATAGAACCTGTTAGAAATTTGTGCATTTCATACAGCAGTTCAATTTTCTAGTATTTTTACGTTATAGCAAAGTATATTAATTCCCAAAAAAACATATCCCTTCTTATTCAACAAAAATAGTTAATCACTTCAAAACTTATTTTGAGCGGCACATTTATGAAACGGCTTATATAACTTATATAAACCAGCAATTTTAGATATATATATATATATATTATATTAATAATTTTACTGATATGTTTTTATCGTTGCAGCTTTTTTATAAATTACATTTCGAATCTTTTTATGAAAATTGTTAGATTTGTCCAAATCAGCAGGATGGACGTCTTAAAATGTGCATTCTTTACTAAACTATCCAAGCTCTTTCATACAGCAGTGAAACGGTATTGGCATTCAAGTCGTTGAAATATCTAAGCAGTAGGGGTATTTTTTATGGTGTGATTGGCTAAATCTGCATGTGATTTGTTTTAAAATACAAATTTCTATTCGAGCTATCCAGACCCTATCACATGACGTTGGAACGGTATTTGCACTCAAATTGCTGGAATATCTAAGTGGTTTGGGTCATATTTTAGGGACATCAGATTTGACTAAATCAGCAGGTGGGACGTCTTAAAATGCGTCTTGTTGAGCCACCCACGCTAATTCTAGAATGCCATAGGTATAGATGTGTTAGCAAAAAAAAAAATACCTTGCAACGTGTCTTTCAATACGCCCTAATGTTTTGCCTGCACTTTTTGATATTCAAAAAAAAAAATATCACGCTTAATAAAATGGACGCGCCTTTAAAAGTAAAAAAATTTGCGGTCTGCTTCAATATATCTTTGGTAAACAAGTTAGGTCTATTCCAACGTAATTGTAGCAATTGGTTCAATCGACAATAAATTAAAATAAAGTTAAACCTTGTTGTCGAATATTTTTACAACAATATATTTCTCAAGAATTGGGAGTCTATACCAAATCCGAAACAATATTTTGTCAAGAATGATCCAAAGATGAGCATCGCGACATATCAGAGAATTATACAAAAGTTACTTGGTTAATTTTTTTTCGATTGGGTAGTAATTTCTGTAAACGTATAATCCATCCAGATGGAGTCATCAATTCATCTTAAATAACATAGAATATTTTTGTGATATTTTCATGATATATTGACTTAGTTTCACTTCAGGCAGAAATAAGTGTCTAGCAAATATCTCATCAATGCAGTTGATACATATATCGTGGTCTTAATATCGACCCTAGCAGATATC
This sequence comes from Styela plicata, assembly GCA_963675895.2. Classification (NCBI taxonomy): domain Eukaryota; kingdom Metazoa; phylum Chordata; class Ascidiacea; order Stolidobranchia; family Styelidae; genus Styela; species Styela plicata. The sequence continues at coordinate 21,495,546 of OZ023140.1, forward strand.
TCTCACTGTTCTTCAATCAGTTCAGTTCCGGGATATTTTTCACTTGAAATGTAGTGGCTGCTAGTACTATATTTAAACTATCTCTGTCGTTTATGTTGCCGTCTCTGCTGTTATTTGCTTCGGCTTAGAGAGCTAAGTTCGATAATAAAAGAATTTTATTTTTCTACGCCATAGAATTGAATATTTTAAATTATCCATTGATAAATTGATACCACGCTTGATGTTCTCAACGTGGGAGAAACCCGTTTTCTCCAAATAATATGTATTTTTTCTTAAAACTTAGCCCAGGGATGCTACGAGATGCTATATTTTACAAGATCGAAACAATGTAAGGCAACAAACATTTCCGGACGATCACAGTAACTGCGGTTTAAAACAAGACTGAATTGTCTTCGGTTGTCAACTTTTGATAAAAAATTGGGCATTCAGTGAATAAGTTAATATAGATGATACCATGCCTACCCTTCTTCTTCCGACACGCTACGGTCTACTCATATATATACGGAAATAACAACGAAAAATTGACAAAATCATAACATCGCATAAAACCGGCGAACAACCGCATCAAAACACTGACGCAAAATGGAATTTCAATTAGGGATTCTAAAAAGGATTCCACGAGAAATTCCGGCCTGAGATCGATTCTTAAGCATGTTTTAAAACAGAAATGTCATACATTTGAGTTCACTACGGAGATATCGCACCGCAGAACAATTGTGGCTTGTGCCTGGCGAAATAATATGATTGAAATCAAAGAATATTATTGTTAGAATTATATCAGAGATAAGTTTAAGAGTTATACCAATTGCTCTGTAGGTAATGTGTGTTGAGTTTAAATAGGCCTAGTGATAAACAATTTGAAGAAACATGCTTTGTCATATATGGATCACCGATTATCGCGCTTCACACCGCTGATTCATGCTTCTTAAAACAAAATTTCCGATTCACGGAGTGCCAGTAAATATTATAATTTGGCTAAAACGTGCTAAGATAAACAAACATAACAATCTTATCCCTGACCGAATTCCTATATGCCAAGCACGTTCCATACATGAGCCCAGTTGTGGAATGCGATCCAGCAGTGGACGTGCTTGAAAGATGTATAATTAGGGGAAATTGGCTGTAAAAGGTCTCCTCCATTGTCTCCGCATTATTGGGCCTCATATCAATCGAATTAGGTCCGAACATGTCCATAACATGAGCATACATAGTCAGTACACAAATTAAAACTGGGTTGATTTGCAATTAAGGGTTCGATTAATTGATTAAAACATTACATGCTTTTTCGCGCGCTTCGTTGAGGCGTCGCCTTTGAATTTTTAAACACGCCACTTTGAAGCTAACCAACGTGGACGAAGCTAAAACTATTGGCGAACAAGTATGGTAATTATTTATTACAAAGACGTCAAGTAAGTGTCCATTTCTTTGTTATTGCATGCTAGTGCCTGGCGCCGGGCTTTTTTTGCGTATGAATGTGCTTTTCTGTGTATGAGTGTGAGTGTGTTTCAACCAAAAATGTTGTGGTGCTCGCGATGACGGTCGCATCTGTCTTGCATTTGATTTAGTAAAGTATGCACCGTTTTAACGTTTAAAGTATGCACAAGTATTAACTATGTCTTGGACGCGCAATAGACCGAAATATGATGCAGCTTGATTTGCGACCATCAAATTTTTTAAACAGTTCAACCCTGCTCAAGATTTTCCGGATCATTTAGAGCGACAGCCCTGAAACCACAACAACAGTGCACGCGCCAACAATGACGGAATCTCAACAAAACAATGTCACCGGGAATCAACAATGACAACTTCAGAAGAGCGTGGATGGAAAATGGTAAAACTAATATAAAGATGCAAATTTACGTGATTCGTTGATATCTTGCAATGAACTACCTATCCCTCCTCCTTGTTTCCTTACAAAGACCTGAAGTAAGTCTTCTTATTTATTTTACTTTGTTTGATTGAGCCTGCCACGGGCTTTTTATGCGTGTATGTGTGCATGCGTAGGTGTTCCTCAAAACCCGATTGCTGATGATCAAAATGACGGTTGCATCTGTCTTGCATTCGATTTAGTGAGGCATGCTCCCTTTTTAATGTCCGAGTACCAATTACGTCTTGGGCGCCCAGTAGATTGAAATATGATGCATTCTAATTTGCGATCATCGATTTTTTAAACAGTTTTAATTCTGCTCAAATTTTTCAGATGAATTGGTGCAACAGTGATGGATCACAATTACAACAAAAAGATAACATGGATAATCCGGTGATTTCTTTCTATTTTTATGCATTTGATTCGCCCTTTCTGAACATATTATTCGCATATATTCAGTTACTTTCCAGACTTATCAACGGAACTCTGATGGGCCCGAAGACAGCTACAAACATGACAAATCACACACCCCAATACGTACCACACTGCGTTGTAAAGAGCGCGCGGCTTTACTCTAATTCTAGAAAGTTGTAGGGCAATAGAATCTTGCTCGTCTTCCGGCGTCAAAATGTCCATTTAATTTTCGTCACATGCCTCTACTCTTCGTTCGCTTGTGCAAATATTATCTTTGACGCAGAGTAACGACATTTGACTGGACATTTAAAACGGTACAAGTACCATCGCGGCAGAATCTTGGTTTTCTTCGGGCGTCTGAAATGTTTGTTCCATTTTCGTTGTATGAACATTAAAGCTTTTATACGGTTTTGGGTATTTCCAAACACTTGGAAACGAGACATTCAAATCTTCTAGCCGCTGATATGTCATGAAATATTGACTATTTACTAAATTTTCTTCCTGCAGAATGGACCTTTTGATCGAGTGTCTGAGTACCAGAGCAGCTGACATTCTGTCACACGAGAGTTGAACAGGAAATAGCCACTTGGTTTTTAGTTAATAAATTCATTTGTGTGGAAATGTTTGCATATTTTTAAATAAATCGTTAATAGACTGGCAGTATTAGGACACTCGAGAAAATTTGAATAGCAGTCGAGCTTTTTTAATCTATGAGTTTTGTTGTATATACGTTGCTTCATTTTCGGACTTTATTAAAACTCTCCTGTTAATTCGTGAGTATTTGTTCCCCCAAAGAAATATGCAGATGTAAATAAATTGATGACGGGAAAGTATTTTCGTTATCAAAGGACGGAGCGATACGCTATATAGAATTGATAAAATATATAAAATTTGTCCAAAAATATCAGTCTCTTCAAACAATAATTTTTTAATAAAACAATGAATAATTGCGCACAGAATCTAGTTTCATTTCAGAGATTCTGTATCATATTACTTCATTTCGTCTATTTTATTTTTTTTTAAATCAAAATTCGCTCATAGCAGGCCTGCAAGAGGCATGTTAGACTTGAAAAATTTCCCGAAACCACCAAAATACAAAGAGCTACATGAAATGCAGAAATGGGAACTATCCATAGCCATTCATCACAGATGGCTATTGGCACGAGTTTCCAAAAAAACTTCTTGCATATACTGTGGAACCGTCACAGTGAATATTGTATGAATTGTAATTCAATCAAGTGGACCGGATGATTTTTTTGTTCGGGGGAACAAAAGCAGGAAGCTTCCTTGAACAAAGCCCATTATAGCATCTGTAAAATAAACGAGGTGAGGCAAATTGCGATGATGTGACAATCTTTGCAGCTGGAAGAGAATTTGGGGTCCAAATGCCGTTGAAAACGTCGAACATGCTGAGAACAGGAGCAGCGACTGTCGTAAATGCGTGAGAGCAGATGGATTTATCTTTCATCCACCAGAAACAATAATATTCACAATTAAAAAATTGCGTCACAGTATTTAGGTAGGCCATTGACTGGGAGAGAGCGATACGGCCATGCCGTCATCGGTGTGACGGACCGAGTTTCTCATTTTACTAGTTGTATAATTGTCTAACAACGGGGCGTGATATATTATTGTAATTGTAAAGAACATAACTCTCACATATAACATATAAGGAAAGAAAATTGAGTGTAGAATCAAGGACGAAAATAAGACTATGAATAAGTCATAAATCGAATGGTACAAATTCTTTACATAGAATGAACCCAGGCTTGTAGAATGTCAGCCAAAAAGTTACTCAAACACCCAAATCAATTAATGGTCGGAAGAAAATCCAACAAATGCTAGAACGCTAAAATGTCTCTTTCCAAGTAACTGGAAGCAACCAAAATATAGAAAGAGGTTCCAAATTAATAAAAATGCTATACAATAGCAGTGTTGATAATCTGAAACCCGTCCATGCGAAGAAATTGACACAAATATTCTGGACAATCGAAGAAATACAAGATGATATAAATATATGAATACTGATATATAATCTTTATCTATGTCAGATGTTACGATGTAAAATCTAAAATAGACCCTGATATACCATATTTTTTAACGCATAAATGAATTAAATATCTTTGTCTCAAAATTTTTTTTTTTTTGAATGTGACAACAATACTCAATGCAAGGTCGAATTAGTGATTTGTACAATCGAAGAATGATTGCGGAAGGGGGGTCAACAATCCACTGCTTATTTGCAGCTCATCGGGAAGAGTGCGATGTACATTTTTTTCGTTTCGGTTGATGAGATGCCATTTTTACCATAAATATTTTTCCAAGTACACCCTACAATTCGAATAATAATAGTTTGGATGATCTCTGGAACAATACACATTTTTCATTGTACGTTATGTGCTTTTATGACCCGAGAATTAAAGTAAAATTCACCCATTGAATTATTCAAGCAGCTTTAGTGGTTTAAATTTTAAGCTCGTTTGTTTACAATCCCTGAGTTTACAACACGAGAACAGCTGGGTTGTATTTTGTGACGTCATAAAACTATCTCGTCGTTTATTGGTTATTTTTAGAAAGCAGGGGACATTTTCCGCGGAATTGCATTAAAATATATGATTTTCAAACAAATATTTATTAAGGTCTTCAACAATTACCGTTTTTTTATCGTTGGTTGAAGAAATCATACTCCATGATTGCAATTTTTTCTGGGTCATATCGTATACTGACTTTTTGTGTGTGGTTTAGTGAACGCGGAACTAGCCGATTGTACATTTTAAACTTTCATTTTTGATATGTTTACTTCCTTAATCATTCTGGTCGTTTGCTTAGTTGTGCTGAGTTTGTGTTGTTTGGTATGGCAGAATAATGGACATAGTAGGTACAGTTTATTCCAACATCAGGATAGACTTAACTTACTTCGCTGACCAGCGCTCTTCTAGAAGAAAAGAAAGAAACCACTGCGCCGTCGCGGCACGCCTCCGCAGGTTAGCGCCCGAGCTCTTGCCATACTTAATATACGTTACGTACCAGTAAGTCGATAGCGCTGTCTGGTAGGTGGGTTCTCATTTCGCTGCGTCTGTCGTTTACAACACTGCGTTTACCAGACGAGCTGCCAGTTGGTCACTTTTTATGATTGTCTATATATTGACCAGTTGATGCGGTTTATTCTTAGCTTAGCTTTGCATAAAAAAAAATGAAAATTTCACAGGGCTTCGTCGCCGCAGTGTGTACTGTAACAGCAATTCTGAGTATTAAAGCACAAGGTAAGTAAGCCTGCATAAAATATTTCTGTAACTCAGAACTTATATACTAGCCTACTTGATTTTACCACATAGTTAACAGGGACCCAACGTTGTGACATATTCGTTAGCACCTTTGTTGAACTTTTATTCTTCTGGGATTCAGAATTTGTTTAAAATGACTTTCGCGTCTTTTGACAAGCCTAATTTTCCTGTTTGCAGGTATGCTTCAACTATTTAAAGTATTTGGGTATTATTCGTTTCAACTGTTAAATTGAAATCATTGACATAAACATGCAAAGAGAGCATTCAAATTCAAAATTACTTGCATTTTTATGGGGTTCGGTTATAAGTCCAAACCCCCCAAAATCCATATATATATTTTTTTATTTAAATTTGTCCAATGCAATGTTTTAAGAGACTTTTGACAATAAAAGTCACCCAAAAGAGCTACATGGGGCTGAAACGAAGACCAAAGCATCTTCATTACTAAAAGATACTTATTGACTTGAGTTTTTGCAAGCTTGCAGATTCACAAGCTGCATGTTTGGGAAAGCAGTGTCAGAAGTTCATGTAAACAAACATCCTGCATAAAATTGTCTGTGAAACGTCCACAGTGAATGGGTGTGAATAGGAAGCTATCGCGATGCCCAATTAAAAATTATGTCCATAGGATCGACTGCGGAAAGTTCATTATAGTATCTATAAAAGTAAAAAAAAAAGAGTCAACGTTATGGCGATGCGACAAGATATGCTGACCAGATAATAATTATTAGAAATTTTCTAAATTTTCACCATTTTAAGTTAAATTCAGCTTCAACTGAAATTTGTTGCTTTTCTGCAAAGTGGCCGAAGATTGCTAGTAATTGTTTGTCACATATTTTCAGTAGTAGCCTACAGAGCTGTCAATTTTCCCCTTTCCCCCTTTGTTTATTTTGATAAGCTCAAGGAAATTTAGCAGAGCTCTTTTGATCTTCTTTCAGAAATTGTGATCATAACTGAAGCCACGGAACCTACTCCTGTGACATTGAATTGCACAAATAGTAATGATGCTTCTTACATATGGTTTTATAATGGTGCTAAATTGACTACCAGAAGTGGCATACTTAAAATTACTGATAGCGAAAAAGTGGGGGAATATCAATGCATCAGTACAGTCAATCAAACATACCAAGCTTCAAGTAAGTTGAACAGTTTATTTGAAGGTTATACCAGATAATATTTGAAGAGATTGAATAAGTTTATGACCTTGTGGCCTATGTTTAAATTTTATATTCTTATATACTTCGTATTGCTAATACTCTTAGTACAGTGTTTGTGGCATTTAAATTTGATATTTAATTTAGATCCGCCGAGAAATTAACTTATGGATATTGAGCTATATTTTCTGGTCATGTCCGTTCATTCAGTTGTATGTGCCCTGGGCGATAATAAATCATGTTCTATTAAAAATTACCTCTATCAAGGGTAGCTGATCATCTAGAAAATCTTGTTTACTATTTGTCACAGACTTCAGTGCACCAGTCATAGGTCATGGGGAAAAGTCAGTGACCGTTATTGATGGTACAGAAAATGTTGTCCTCAAATGTAAATCACAGAGTTTTCCAACTCCAAGTCTTTATTGGATGATGATAAAAGACGGAATTACTGTAAGTGAAGATGCTCAGCGAAATTTAAAACTTAACCTAACATAAAATTCTCTATTATCAACAAGGATTTCAATGACTTAACAATATCCTGCCATTTTGAATGTAATATATCTTCGTTAAAAGTTGTGCAATAGCTGAATGTATGTATGTACCAGTAGCTGAGGTAAATCTTGTTAGCAAAAAAGGAGTGAGAATCTAGTCAAAAACCTAGAAAAGAAATGAACACTTGCACAATGCAGATACACTGCTGTCCACAAGTCGATGGGTTTTGTTAGTGAAATCAATATGTCAAGATCATTGATGTTATTGTTATCACAGTTATTGCTGATACTGAAGAAGCAATCATACACAATAATTAGAGGCAGTAACTTATATGTTTTATATCTAGATTTCTACTATTTCACCATAAGCTTCTTTACTTCAGAAAAATATATCTCGTGATCCAGAGTCCAACTTCAATATCAAAACAGATGGTGTTGAAACTGAATTGACTATTTTATCTGTGGCAATGGATAGCAGAGCTGATTATGGATGTGTGGCAGAAAATATTGCAGGAAAGAAAAACGTGAGCTAATACTATTGAAGATACTTTGCTATTTTCGAAATGATTTCACAGACAGAAATGAATTATATCGATTTATCGATTTACTACAGTTTGAATTATCACTCACTGTGTTTCAGAACGACTAAATGTTTTCTACTCTGCTACTCAGACAGCTGAAGAAAATGAGTTCCATGGAAGAAAATTTAGCTAACGGGCAATATTTCATGATATATCTCTTGCTAGAAGATTAAGATGCCTTTTTCCGGTGTCCTGTAGCAAATAAACTGTACAGAAAGTTTCAAAATCGATGGATGATAATGTATTTTTTAGCTTTTTTGTTCATCTGAAGAAAATGACTTGAAGATTTTGGACAACTGTAGAAAAACAAGATTCTGCCACCCTGCTATGTATTATCGATTGTGTATTTACACTTTCTTTATTCTAGCTGTAATTTAGTCTATATATCTAGATTAGCTCACAGCTCAATCTGACTTTTTATGAGTGTAGACTGTTGGCACAATGTCATCTGGAATTCTTTTGTTTTTCAGACTACAACACTCCTTCGAGTTCGAAGTACTCTTGCTCCACTCTGGCCATTTTTGGCAATTTTAGCTGAAGTTGTTGCAATGGCTATCATAACATTAATATTTCATAGGAGAGCAAAGGATAAATCAGGAGGTTTGAAATTTTAGATTTTTATTCGAAAATTCGAATCGTCAGAACACATGTCCAGCTTGAATTTTGTGAGTCGATATGATTCAAAAAAGGTTTTAAGGAAATAATTTCCTAGGAAATATGTCAAATTCCACACATACTTTGACACTTTTCAACAATATACTGAATTTATTAAAAAAATATCAAAAATAGAATCATATTTGGAGACAATTGATATGAAATGGTGAGATTCAGGATTCGATTAGAAAATAAATGCATCTGAAAGTGGCAGACTTATCAATCAATCATGATCATTTAGAAATTGTCTTTTTATTGACTACATTTTGACATTTATCATGTTTGGTAGGAATTTTGAGATGTTTTATCAAGAGTACACATCTGAATAAGTTTACAAGGTAGATCTTCATCATGATATCTTTATTACGCAACCAAAACATATAATTTTATAACCTACATGGGGGTTCATGTGTTGGTGGAGTAACCATGATGTAAATAGATATTGGGTTAGAGTCCGGCTTGTTAATTCATGCCCACCACTCAACCCAGAGTGTAATAACTTAGGTAGGCCAAGCCGAACCGGCAAAGAGTATCGTTCCAACAATTCCAACCCTGTCCGTCTATAAGTGGCCTCTGATATAGGGACTTGAATTCATAAAATTCTATGACATGTAAAATATTACCAACATGAAGATTGTAATTAAATATTCGTGAGAAACTCACGAAGCAAGAGCAAAGCTTGAGGGTATAACATTAGAACAAATGTTGTATCTTTAGCCATGTCCAAAACTTTACACACATGATTATTTTTTTACCAAATGTGCTCACTAATAATTAAAATAAATTGCTGATCATTAGTAATACATAGGTTGTTAAAATTTTATAAAATTTCCTCTGAATTAGTATGGATTTTGTGTTGTGATATGAATTAGAGATGAGCTGAATTGATCGATAAGCTTTTAGGATGGTTTGTTATCATGATAAAGATCAACTTTGGCATCGCGATCTGAAATTTTATTTTTTCAAACATGCGCCACAGATGGACATAAACTGCGTCTTATTGACGCTATCCATCTAAACATAAAATAACACAAACTACTACACATAAAATGTTTTGACAAATTTTTCTTGTTGGGATTTCAGAAACCATTCATTGGATTACATGTAAAGTTTAATCATGGCGATTTTATTGATGGTCGTCTGTTTCGTGAGATCAATTAAATAATGGGGCTTTTAGTTTGTTCATTAAAAAATTTTTTATTATGAGAGAATTTTAGAAAACTTAATTTACTCCATGAAAATATCTACATAACAATGCAATATGGTATATGCCTACTGTTCAGGTCATGGTAAATATCAGGGTATTCTCTGTAATGAATATGTTTTTTAATGGAAGAAATGACTGCAAACAATGGGCAAATTTCAACTTACCATGGTATTAGTTCAGCGTTTCAAAAATTCAGATCATCATATTATTATCTCGACATAAAAATTTTCATATGTTATATTGTCATAAAAATTAGTCAATCAAGGGTACATTTCATCAAAATTCTGGAGCAGGCAGCTTGCTGTATAAGGACATTGACTGACTCCTTATTATTGGATAAATCAATGGTGAAATCAATTTAATCATTTTTTTCTTGGACTTTTCAACATTACTGAAACTTATTGAATTTAAAGGACTTTCAAGCCTATTACACTTATAAACAAAGACGCAGTTTTTTCCATATTACGTTCCAGCTGTGTGATACGTAACATGAATTATTTATATTTCCACTTTAGGATACTGCATCAAACATAGAAAGAATCACTTGCTTGCATTTCATATCGATAAGCTTACAAAATGGGAATAGAATATGATAGTTAGTCCAAAAGTCCAAATTTCTTTGTACCAGTACATTGAAGATATAATATAATAAAATGGTTACCGTATATATAATAATATACTGGTAACCAATTTTTTAATTTTATCATGAAGTTAATACGGTATGGTACAAGAAATAGTAATGCTGCTTTGGAATACCTAATCCTAAAGATTGTAAATTATTCGCGAAATAAAATATTGTTCACTGGTGGAGCGACTAAAATAACCTGAAGATTATATTTGACACCATTTTTTTACCTGTTATATAAAAGTGAGGAGTGTGCGAATAATAACTGTTTTTTAAAGAAAAAATTAAATCATGAGCATTTAAAAAAATAGTGATTTATGAAATCAGATACACAATTATGGCTTTGTCACATATTCTAAGAATTTAGAAAAAAATAGGCTTTATAATAGAACAATGACTTCTTAAGCGATTTATTACAAACATTGCTGAATGCTATTCAATCTGTATTATGGTCCAACATAGTGCATACACTTTTAAGAGTGCCGTACTATGTATTGGCTGTGGGGTTAGACATAGTACGAAATGGGCTTTTCCCATATTTTAAGAATAAACATGGAACTCAATAGTGACATCCTTCATCAATTCTCTTTCAATTGTTCCTGCTCATAATTTTGTAATTGTACACTATTCAAGCAATTGAGTAAAAGTTAATAAGGTAATGCTAATGATTGTGTACACTTAATAATATCTATTAAAAATAGTATTTTCAACATTCAGTTGTGGGCATAACTAAACTCAGAACTAAGAGTTATAGCAGCTGTTAAAGTGTCATGGTAGACTAATCAATACATTTTTAAATTGATTAAATTTTCATAATTTATGATTTTTTGTTACACAGCAATCCCTGCACCTACAGAGCCTGTGAATCGCAACAACGAAGCACATGGGAGTGGACCACAACAAAATGCAAGAGGACTGACCGATTGACACCTAATAAGTTTGGACTTAACATGTTATCAGAATATACACAAATAAAAGCACTAGTGAACTTGATTTCAGCCATTGGATGCTATACTTCAATATTCATTATATTAATTGATTAGTTCATTAATTAATTGATTAGTTCAATACTTGAAATGTGTCAAAAAAACTTGAATGATGATCAATCTGCACTTCATGGTTTTGAACATTCACATTAGTTCACCTGAGGAGTGGCATGAACATTTCGACTTCGAAAAAAAAAAATTCTGTCACCCTGTAACCAAGTATTCCGTTCATCTTCAAAATTGCGAAACATTCAAAAATGCCCATTCCTCGTCTCAACTACCCATTTGTATTGTTTTATTTTTCTGTTTCTTATATATACACAATATGATATTGCATACACTATTATGAAAATCATGACTACCATATTATATGCAATCAGTTGAACACATTTTCAGATCAATCAATCATAAATAGTAAATGTTCAAAATACGATAAATGCAACTTCCCATTTCGACTTGACGCTGATTGAACATGAGCCTTTTTGCAAATTTAGTTTATATCTGATAAAGCAAAATATCTAAAATTGCTACACCACATTCGTCAAAATATCATATCTCTGACAACTGTCAGGAAATTCTTTATTCTAAATAAAAGTAAGGGGTAATTAATACCTTGTTTGAATTGCTGAAAAAACAAATAGAGCAAATAATTCTTAGAATGTAAAAATAATAACGAAAAATGTTCAAATGCTTTCACTTTTGTTCTTAGATCTTGAGAATCAGTCCTGGCTTATGTTGTTCTAAACCCTTTTTTTTACTTTTTTATTTTATATTTACCGTCAGATGCAGTAATGTACCTACTTATCATGTTTATTTTTAAGTATTGTGTGTATTTTTATTTGTTATGGTTGCTACTTTCAGATGTATTGGTTTTCGAATTAAATCTTCAAAATTTAATTCTATTTCAGTATTATATTTGGTAAAGTTGATTAATGACCAATTTAGCTGTTTTAATTTAGATATATACAATGTAATATAAATATATATATGATGCTGTAAAATAATCTGAAAAGACTTTGCTTTTTAGAATCCCACCATATCGCAGAAAAGGCCGTTCAAATTTTGGGCTTCATTAATAAATAGCAGGCCACAAACTTTATAAATTAAAAACCTCGGATTGAGATGTGACTAAAAAGGCAATGGGGTGGTAGATGTTTCACCATCACCTAGGACATGTACCACTCCACTACATTATATCATTGAATGTTTGCTAGACAAGTTGCTGATTTTATATGTGTGCGACCCTGAAATAATGGTCGCTCCCCCTGGCCTTGCACATACATAGTGCACCAAATAAAAAACACCTATTGATAATCATCTGAAAGTGTGTATGTCATCTACAGTTTTTCACCAGCTCTGACAACATCTGAAATTCAGCCTTGCAGGATTTATCTTGAAATTACAAGAAGAAATTCCTTTTGTCAAACTTGTAGAATAATATCTGATTATTTGAGCAAGGACTAAAAAAACTTTATGAACATGTCAACATTTCTATTGACATTGTGATATCTTTTTATTTTATTCAGATCATACATTCCTCAATACCTGCAGTTAGTCATAGATTTTATTTTTCAGTAGGAAAGACAAGTTGTATATTGCATCATTTATTGTGAGATTTTTCATTATATTAAAATTGAATGGATGTAACAATAAAATTAACAATCAAGTGATTGTGACAATATGGAGTTGTAAACTTTGTTGAGAGTTTGCGATATTTATTCAAACAATTTTTCTTGCAATTGTTTCTTTGAGGCGTAACTACTTTGCGTGCCATGCTTCGTTACACTTAATGCTGCAACCTCGCATGACCTTGACAAAATTTCTACAAAATCTAGATGTTTGAAAAATGACAAAAAGTAGGAAAGTGCACCAATGAATGCATCACCAGCTCCTGTCGTGTCCACAGCATTTACTTTCACTCCTGGTACGTGAGCTGGTTTTGAATCCTTACTCGTGAACACACAGCCGTTCTCACCCAGGGTTATTATACAATTGTTGCAACCCAGTTCTACTAATTTCTGTGCTGCAGTGAATGCAGATGCTGCACCTATTACTTCGATTCCAGTAAGCAGTGTTGCTTCACTTTCATTGGGGCATATTATATCTGAGTATTTAAAGAAGTCTTTGTCTATGTTAGATTTTGCTGGTGCTGGGTTGAATACTGTCATAACACCGGCTTCTTTCGCAAGCTTCAAGGCATGCAGAGAAGTTTTATCATCAATTTCCAACTGACAAACCAAAACTTTTGCGCCTTTGATAGCACAAGCAGCTTTGTCCACATCTTCACAAGACAAGAGCATATTAGCACCAGGAATTATAACAATACTATTCTGTCCGCCATCCGCCACAGTAATTGGTGCAACACCAGTACATGTATCCTTAGTAACTGACATGTGATCGGTATTTGCACCAGCACTTTTCATATTTTTAATGTACTTGTGCCCATTATCATCATCGCCAACTTTTCCAACCATGAGAGTTTTAGCACCAAGTTTCGCAGCTGCTACACATTGATTAGCTCCTTTTCCTCCAAAACCAACTACATATTCTGTGCCATGAACTGTTTCACCTGCTGATGGAAGTTTGGGTGCATATGCTATTTGATCTATATTGCAGGATCCCACAACAACTATATCATAATCCGTCATCTCTTTTAAGAATAATTCCAATACTTTGAATATCCCGTAAATTTTCCGGTAGAAAAGTATAAATAAGGCCAGACTATTCTCTTGAGTCATAGCGTGATACATAATATATATATTATCGAACATAAGTAGTGTATGCAAACACAAAAGACTATTATATAATTTGAACATTACTACAGAGGTTTTGATAACATTCGAAAAAGTTTCAGTTTAACAAACACATGATTTTAAATAACTTTAAATTACCTCGGAGTGGGTTTGGACACTGTTTGTCGCATTGCACAATTACAGTACTTGATAAAATAACATTTGTTGATAAATTTTGAATAAAAACTAAGAGCACATTATTCACAACTTGCAGCACTCCCCCCCCTCATGGACGTTAAAACCGCGATAAAACAATCATTCGAAAAAATGATACTGGGGCATTTGTCTTAAACATAGGTTATGTTTCGTAACATCCTGCAATATCAATTTTTTTGTTTCATTTTAAGATATAATATCTCAACCTCAAAGGCTGGATTATGAGATATTTGATAAAAAACATGAAATGAGGCAAAAGAATGATAATGTAGTACATATATATATTTATATTTGGTGTATACATGTATTATATATGGAGCTGGATAAGTTAACTGTGTTGATTCAACTATCATGATTTACGATAATACATCAGCACACAAAAATAATAGTTGGTACCAAATTTACCAGTCCATATAGGATATATATCAGCACACAATAATAATAGTTGGTGCCAAATTTACCATTTCATATAGGATATATACCAGTTGACTTCAATTTTGGATTGGTATAATAGCATTGCGTTAAAAAGAAAGGTATATCCGAGAGAAAAACCGCTCAAAAAATGAAAGTAAACGTTTTGTCAAGCAATGTTAGAAAAGAGTAAACACAATGAAAAATATAACTGTTCACTTGAATAATTACAATCAATCACAGTGGATTAGTAAAAAGCTATAACATTGCATGGCGAGGGCGCATAAAAGCAAAGCAATAACAATTAATAACACAAACAAACTTACAGTAATATTATAGAGGAATTACCCCTCGATATGAACTCCGGCTCATGGAAAATATATTTGAGTATCCACTGTGCAGACAAACTTTTTTGTTTTGAAACAATCTGCATAATTGCGTGATGAAAATTCAAATTTCTAGCACAATTCTGTTTGGGTTATATCTCGAATTTCAATAGTATTATTTTTGTCACTAAATAATACCAAGCAATGTTTAAATGAAGAGATCTACCTGCTCCTAACCAAATAGAAATTTTACATTGCCAAGCATGAGCCACAGGTGGATTGGGCCTGTTCGGCCCAATCCATCTGCAACTTATACTCGGCAAAACATGTTGAAAAATTTTCATAGAGACTCACTAACAACAATCCCGAAGCAGCAAAAACTCAAAATTATAGTGTAGTGCGCTTGTAAGTACAGAGACAAATGGAATGAAAATGTGAGCAATATATTTGTGACTGGGCGAGCTATTATAACATTACCGTTGTTAATTATGCATCGCAGATTAAGCATGATATCAGGTACGACTAAATATGATTTTTCTGCTAATCTGAACAATATACTATTTCACCAGCTATAAAAGTTTTGAATATTTTGAACGAGTCGTCTATCACAACAAAATCAGCATCAGAGCCATATTCCAACGTCCCTTTCTTATCGTCAATATGCAAACTTTCTGCTGGATGTAATGTTGCAGCTTCAACAGCTTCCTCCATAGAACATCCTGTCGCTTTATGAAAATGACGAATGCAGTAAGGCATAGTTGCAACACTGAAAAGAGAAATTCAGATTTTAAGGGCAGTCTCACTCTCATCATCTACAAATTTGTGATAATTTTTGACATATTTGACTTAATAGGGGGCATCCTCCTGGTCAATGTAATTATACTCAATTTTAATAAAAAAATTACTCATTTTGCAAGAAAATTACAATGCATGCCAAAAAACAAAGCCGAATTTCTCATTGCATACCAATACTGCGATCATGTATTTTACCAAATTTATTTCAAGGAGAAAACTCAAGCATGGCAGTCGCATTGTTCATTCTAGTAAAAAAAAGTTGGGTTTTAAATCAATTTTAAATAAAATATGAATATTTTCAAACAGAGATTAAAGAAAGAAGTATGGTATCTTTTAGTAAGCTCAATATCAACGAAGCAGTACATATGCAAAAAAATATAATTTATAAGCCCAAATAACAATCTTGATAAAACGACCCAGTAACCTTGAAGGAGTCCAAATATGTAAATACCAATATATTCAAGTGAAAATATCACATACCGGTATCTGAAATGCAACGATTTAATAAGGATTTACCTTCCAGCCAATGTATTAGTTCCAGTCAAATGAGCACTGAACCCGCTAATGGTTATACTTTGTTGTCCCAGCTTATGAACACCTTGTGGCAAACCCATAGCAGCTATGGCATCAGTTACAAGAACTAGACCTGGTAAATGAAATAAAAAAAATTATCTTATAATGCCATCACACTCCAGCTATCGTTCAGGTCTTTCCTTCAGGTGTGTGTAGCTTTCATAAGTTTTCAGGTTGATCAGGGCTTCATGATCATCAGCAGTGCGGATGATTTTTGGGCCTTTTGCACAACACTACTATTGTCAGATACCCCTGAGTATATTCATCATCCCAGTGACGCATCTTTTGCTACTGTATTATAAGGTGCTAGTACATAGTCGTCCATGATGGTGGTGACATGCTCAAATACTAATACAAGGGAAATACAATCAACATAGTTATCATCTACTGCTTTTCTCGTATAGAGAACTCATATAGAATCAAGATAGGATAGTTGCTATCCCGATAGATGTCGTTTACAGTGAACTAAAATGAAAGGCCACAGCATTGGCATGTGTGCACATCGCATTCTTAGATCTAGCTAAGTCGACAGCCTATGCTCCTATGCTCTTGACATTAAATTTTCTTACATATTAATACAAAACCTCGGCAATAAGCACCGACTATTTGAATCAAAATACATTCAATGAAAACCCAATAAAGAAAGATTACAGTAACATACAAGTTCACATGTTTAAAACTATCTCTATCTAACACAGCAAGATCGATTTATTCAGCCAATGCATCATAACCCAGGTTAATGATTAATAATAAAGAAAAATGATAAAATTTGTAGGTTAGCACTTTGTGAAAGAGATATAGGAAGTCTTGCACACCAATGCACCAATCGTTTACAAACTAGTTGGCAACAAGTTACAAGTAATATTTACCCAATTCGAAGTAGGGGGGGGGGGGGGGGAATTCAAATATACATATACAGAGAAAATGAGATTCAATAAAAATTTAACCTTTAGGGTTTGCTTTATGTGCAATCCTCAGAGCAGCAGGATGTGAATGTATGCCATCTGTTATCATTCCGTAATGTATTTTGCGATTCTTTGCTATCTTTTGACTAGTAAGAAGACCAACAATGCCAGGATCCCTTAACAACAAGGTAAGATATATAAACATGTAAATTTTGCTGAAATCAAAGATGACCATAATATTGTGAAATGATATGAAAGTTTCAGTCACTAAAAATAATTTAAAATGCAATAAAGTTATCATCATACCAAAGCATCAAACTTTTCTTGGTGAAGAAATTGAAATTTATCAATTCTTACTAGAATTTGGGATATTTACTTTCATAAAATGAGCCAATTTAATATCTTAAAAATGATGGAGCTTTTAAAAAATATTTTAAACCCCTCGTTTGGTATCAATTTACCTATGATGAAATGGTAACATTGCGTTAAACAGATGAGTTATGAAAGATGCACCACTATTCACAGCTGCCTCTGCTTCCAACAAGTTGCCAGTTGAATGGCCTGGATATAAACGAGAAGGTGAACAAATAAATTTTATTTTTAAGGAGAGCTCGAATCACATTGTGTTTTACTGCTATTATACTTCTTTTCACAATATTGTCTTTTATCCGATACGGTACATAAACTATAAAGTAAAATTCCTTAGTTACATAGGGTATGTTTTTATGAAGATATAAAACAGGGGTGTAGAAAAGAATTTCTAGACACAAACAGAACGACAGAAGCTTAGTTTTCTTTGGGTGTCTGATTGTGTTCATGTCATTTTCTCCTGATGATTGATGACTACGAACCTTTTCTGCAGTTTAGTTTTCTACCAGACACTAAAAAAGAATTAAATCTTCTAGCCACATATCATTACAATGATATCAATAATATACTCGCATATCAAGAAATATTGCCTGAACCATTTTCTTCGGGTATCGGGTATCTATGTGTGGGTATGCATGTGTACAGACAGAGTAATTTTCTTGTACTCTCATTAATTTGTATCTGTATAAATTAAACAAAACTTTCCAGAATTTTGTCAATACCTAATGAAACTATGATTCCCCTTTCAACAAGGTGTTTGATAACTTCAGAAGCCTTTGGAAGTTCTGGTGCAATCGTCACCATTTTTATATTCTCCAAACTTCCATATACATCTTCAACTGTTTTAATCCCATCTGTTGGTGTAATTATATAGTTTTCTGGATGTGCACCTTTCTTTTTTTTGCTAATGAATGGACCTTCAACATGAATACCTGCAAACGGTGATTGAACAGAATTTCAACGTTAATATTTAGTTTTTATTAAATGTTAAGGCAACAGCATACACTTGAATATACCATATAGACAAAATAATGCATATCTTCGAGTGTCTACTCTTCAGCAATTTTATGTTATAAGGCACCGATATATTTGCTTTTTACATCTTCAGAAGTGAGGTACAATAAGATTCATTTTAAAATATTATATTTCTGTAGAAATATTCTTCCTATGCCACACTTTTACTGGTGACTAAGTTGCATGAGTAACTAATACTACAGTAACAGTAAAGATCAATCGTTATCGCTTTTTGGAACTGATACCGATAACCAATATTTCAGTCATTTTCCCCAGACACCGATATAATAAAGTCCTATTTCCCCATTAATTAAAGAATTTTAATCAATTAGTTGCAATACATTAGTAGTATTTAATAGAGCACTGTGTTTTAGGCGAGAAGCAGTGTTTGTATGTCCAGCCAGATCAGGTAAAAAATTCTGGACATACACCTATCAATAAAGTATTTAAATAGAAGACAAAAAAGTGACTGTTGCCTCGCAAAAATATACAAGTCCAGTCTCATAATGAAGCATCTTTCCTCCTTGAAATGCTTTGGTCGATATATAATATCAGTCAAACATCGATATCAGCCATCTATTGCCTATCCCGAAATAATAGTAGAGAATTCTTTTTCATTGCGATGTGACAAAATTTTTGAAAGAGTTTTTAACTTATAATTTTATTACTCAAAACATAGGCATTTTAATCTCCTTAGAATACAACATTATTTTTTTTCAAAAAAAAATTTCTCTCTTTGAAATAATCTGCTGGCAGCCATTTTTCTTGGTGTCTGAATTTCGAAGTGACTGACATTCTGCCAGTCTAGATGATACAAACTCAATCAAATATTTGAATTTGTGAAGCATTACGCAATACACCATAGATTCATACTCGACAAACATAACTTTTTTGGGGGAAATATTCCAGGTTGGAGAATATTGGTGGACGGGGTGGTGGTAATGGGAGATTTCATCATATGAAGCTTCGATCTGAAATATTCATGGAATATGATAAATACACTAAATTGCACAACAAAGGACGGTGTAAAAGTGTTATGAATCAGTTACAAATTTCCACACAGTAAATAAATTGTTTTCAAAAATATTTTTATTTTACCCAGTACACCAGCTCCATTATTTGATCCGTTTGTTCTCTTTATCCTTGGAAGCATCTGAGAATAGTAATCACGTTTTATGTTACCAGACATATAACACATGCCGGTTACCTGCTTAAGACGTGTAATTGAGATCTATGCAGAAACGCATTTTAACGTTGAATAGAAATATTAGTTAGACTATGAAATATCTACATTGCTTTAAAATGTGCTGACATTCAAAGTCTTGAAAATATAGTTAACAAAAATGAAATGCAGTTATCATGAATATGGTACCGGTATTATCTCTCTATTGAGAGATGTAATCTTCAAGTAGACCAAATAAGGGACAAATTTCAAAATACCTTTCAAGGCACAAATAAATTAAAATAAAAGTGAGTGTTTCGGTGGTATCTGAGATCTTCCTGAGAAGTTCTTGGAAACAAGCTTTTAAAAAAAAGATCAAAAAACAAATCCTGATATTTATAATTTTCTCTACCTTGTGATACACATCAGGAGGTGAAGTAACTATGGTTGGACAAAAAGATGTTACACCATAGCTAAGGAGCTCTTTTGCAACCTTTTGAATTCCTTCTTCAACGTTTTCATTTGATGAAAAATCTATTGAAAAACCACCTGCATGATACAATATAATCAGTATCATTATTTGTACCAGGCACGCATGGAACTAGATTATCATCACCATGATTTCATTCTCTCATACAAAAACAAAAAAAATAATATTAAAGAACACATGAAATAATAGTGCACATTGCCTGAAAAAATGACAGTTATTATCAAGATATATATCCGGAGAAATAAACTGAAAATGGAAAACAAAGACTAGTGCTAGATCACAAAAACTTTTGTTGGCTTAGAATCTTGTACTTTTTCATTAAAGAGACTTACCATTTATTTGAACATCAATGAATCCTGGAACAATGTATAATCCATGACAGTCTATTCTGACATCTGGTTTCTTACATTCATCGAAGAACAGTACTTTTGGATTAAGTATAATACCATTTCTCACCCACAAATCCTCTCTGTACACATATTAATAAGAATTGTGAATGAATTAGAAAGGCAATTATTGCAAACTGTTTTCTTTTTTTATCCAACATTTAATACTCCATGATAATCTTTATTGATTATCTGTTTGAAGACTAAAAAAGGAGCATTTGAAATAATGAGCATATGAAGCAAGAGACATTTCATTTTATTGATACCAGACAGGCGGAATGCAGATACTCTATTTCTCAGACACCCAAAGAGAGTGGATGCCATCAGAAGAAAAATTTGTCAATGGGCAATATTTTTTCGTGTCTGGCAGTAACCAAACTATAAAAAAGGTTCAAAATCACCAATGCTACTATGAAATAGCAGTGTTGATGGTTTGAAAGCTTTTTTTCTTCATCCGAAGAAAATGATATGAACATTTCAGACACTCAATGGCAGCCATGATTGAGCGTTTCTACTGAGAATTGTTGAATTATTAAATTCTCTTGAAGAAGTATCTCTTGCTGAACTTTTCGCAATATTAAACAGTTATAATACTGAAAAACGCTTCGTCGACAACCAGTAAGTCAGAAAATGAATGAAATATTTAAACTTACTTGATGAATTTATGTCTCCACAAGATAAAACAATTATAATACTGGTAGACAATGCCGTTTGCACATCCTTCATCAGATGCCATTTGTAAGAATACAATATCTAAAAATGTTTGAAATAAGTTTGCAAAGTCAATTAGTATTTTATGTGAAACCAAAGTCTCAAGAATAGAGAATTTAAAGGGAAACGGCCTTCAATGGAGAGATAATAATTTTGGAATAAACAAGATGGATTATAATTTGACTCATGTCATAGCAAATTGTGATGTCCAGAAACCCAGATATTGACCCCATCAGAGAAAAATAATGAAACGTATTTAGTCAAGTAAAGCGGCATGCTTGAATGATAATGTTAAATATAGAATGTTTGGCTAGGAATGGTTCACTAAAGTAAACCTACTCCATGATATTGATTCAGATACAAATAGCAAGCAATGCAAAGCTATTTTTATTTTACACATTTTTTAAACGTGTCGCAGAAATAAATTTGAGTGTTGAGCAAGACTTTGAACCATCAGTGACACATGCTTGACAAGGTAGTAAAATTAGAGGATCAGGATTTCTCTTAGAAAGCAATCTAAACAATATGAATAAATAAAGCTTGATACTAAACATACTAATTTCCTAAAATTGCCTAAAAATAACATTTGACAACTGCATTCATGAGAGTACTAAATCAACTTCCAATATGTAAAGATTTAGTATTATCACTTTCCTTATCAGTACATGAAAAAAATAGATGACCATTAGCAAAATATTTTAAATGAACATGTACAATAGATCCAGAAGATATTTTTTCCAAGTTTATTTCCGACAACTTCTCAAGTGCATCCCCTGTTTTGCCTTGATCTTGAAACATAAGATAAATTGAACATTCAGATTTATCTAACGGCATCATATATTCTTGATCTACTGTAAAAGGCAAAAATGTTTTTGCTTTGACAACATGATCACTTTTATCAAATACATTCAAATAAATATCAACAGGCGCAGCAGGTAAATCACAATCTTCATCAGCTATTTCAGTATTGTCAAGATTAATCAACAACCCAGCTTCAATTGCATTTCCACATGCGATCACTTCGGAGGGTGGAATAGTAGACAAAACTTCAGATTTTGGAAGCAACTTTGACACCATTTCCTGCAGACGAGGAATGTTTGATGTTCCACCACACATTATAACTTTTCTTATATCTTTTGTATCAGTTTCCGCAAGAAGATCTTTAATGGGTGTCACAAGAGCCTGCAGATGATCACTAACAAGCATATCAAATCGTGATCTAGTTATATTTCCATTGAAATCTATTCCATCATACAGGGAATCTATATGGCATGATGCTGATGGCATTGTAGATAATACATGCTTACATTTTTCAGCATGAGTTTTCAGCTTGCTCATTGCTCTTTTATTTCCAACCACAGATGTTCTGTTTTCTCGTTCAAATATAGAAGCAAAGTGTTTGGCAATGTCGTCCGTTAACACATCCCCGCCATATTTCCTTGCTATGTGTTTTTTGATGGAGATCATTCCGTTGTAAATCTCAAGGAGAGTCACATCTTGGGTAACTCCTCCTGCACGAAAAACCAACACTTGGTATGATGGAGTTTCAATGTCATCCGTTCCGATCCCATAAGCAAGAGCAGCAGCAGACGGTGCACTTATCACTCTCAAAACTTCAAATCCAGCATTTGAAGCTGCATCTATCAGAGCATCACGATATGATGATACATAACCTACAGGGGCAGATATCACAGCTTCGTTAACATCGCTACCAACTTGACTTCGAGCTGTTTCGAAGACATTTTCAAGAATTAGCTTCGCGACGTCCTTTACTGAATGAGCCTTATTTTTCTGCTCATGTTTTACATTAAAAACAAGTGTGCCATCTTCAGCTTCACTCAGTGAGATATCAGTATCATTAGAAAAATCTTCTATTTCCTTTTCATCAAAATCAACTTTTCTTTTTCCTATGAATGAATTAACATGACGAACAGTTTCTTGGATAAATCTATGTGAAACTTGTTTTGAAGAAAATCCAACAAGTGTTTCGCCAGGACGAAATGTCACCATTGCAGGAGTAAGCCGATCTCCATGAGAATTTGCAACAACGTCAACTTTTCCATTTTTGTTGACAGCAACACAGGCAGATGTGTTTCCTAAATGTACACCAATAGATGCTGACATAATTTGTAATAGTGTAAGCACTACTATTTTAAAGTGAAATAGCTTGGAAATAATGACCTAAAAAACAATACAAAACAATAGTTAAGCAAAATACACAACTTGACAGCAAAATAACTACAAATTTCAGCTAAAAAACATAACCTGAAATGACGATTTAGTCTCAAAACTCAAAAAAAAGATGATACAAGTTAAAAAGCAAGATCACTCATTGGTATTTCTTCATAACCTTATATGCTGTATATTTAATTTTTTTTATTAGGATTTGACCCTTCAATATCTGGACTAGTGGTATATTCAGAAACATGAAAGGGGGAAGAAGTTGCGCAAAATTTTGAAAGTTAAATTATGCTATCATAACTAGTGCTACAGGCAAAATTTTTTCCGTGAAAAATAATGAATACAATACCAAAAAATTGTATAATGATATCCCTTTAAAAAGGCACAGAGGAAGGATAAGTAGTTCAGAATTAGTTCACGTCTTCCAAACCAATAGCGTCACAATAAAACACTGAGCATTGCAAAAATCGAGACGAAGGCGCAAACAATTATTTGAATGGGGTTTCAGTGTTTTAAATGGAATAAATAAAAAATTGAGATTTCCTATCTATGTTTTACTTTCAAAGAACTTAGAAAGCCATTCTGTTTCTTTTTGGTCGGTTCACTATACTATACAGTATAGCTGATAGTGTGAGTGCTAACACTGAACATTCTGTGCAGTACAGTAATGTTTTAATTTTCACCCTGACAAGTTGACAGATTAACAAATTTAGAGCTATCCGCCAACTGTAGCGTGAAAGAGCTATTCCGTTATTCACCAGTTTCGAGTATGTAATGACAATAAATCTGATCCTGCTGATGCTTTCTGGTATCTATACATTTGAGCACTGAGCAGTTGAAGGGTACCGGTACGTCATGTGGTTAAGTCGTATTATCCCAATTCTAACCTGAAAATGCTAAATACCGGAATACAATTTTCATAATATTTTGTATTTGTACTAAAAATATGCTGTATTTCGATTTTGCGTGCAAACAATGAAACTAAACTCTGTGATCTGATGATGAACATCTCAAGTCTACTGCCGCACGACGCCTTTTACAAGTAAAGGAGCCCAATTGTGCACACATGTGCTCTGCAGCTCCTATTATACACATTACACCGCACCACGGCGCGTGACGCCTTACAGACTACATTTTTGTGAGGACAGAGGACAGTTGAACGAGGAGCTACGAAGGGGCGCGCCATGCTCTTTCGGCCATTGGGAGAACATTACAAAAAGGAATCCATGACTTGCACCAATACATGAATATTTGAGTCAAGCATGTTTGGCGCATGCCAGATAAGCTGGTCCCATGTAACCTATGACAATTTAATCTGTGTAAAGTTCGAACTCACAACAAATAAAACAATCTTTGAAAATTTCAAATAAATTCGAATGACTATAAAAAAATAATCAAAAAGAAACTATTGAGTTGGTATGAAAGAAAATTTTCGCAACCATAACCATATTTACCAACCGAAAATTTTTTGATTGGATAGCATAAAAGTAGCTTTTAATTAATGACCAGGGGACCTAGGTACGTTGGTAGTATTTAAATCCTTTTTAATGGTTTGACGATTAAAATCACCAAATTTTCCATAATGTCAAATTTTACTATACCCAAAATTTTTACTTGATAGACCCATGTTTTCTTTAATCAAGAACCTAATATTTTTTTTCCTTTTACTTAGCTGGATTTTGGACAAGCTAATATATTTTATCCAGTAAATTTACAACGTTTATCGCCCAGGGTAGATACCACTTATTGCACTTTACCGTATCGGGTCAGTTCTGTTTGGTATGTTTTCAACTTAGAGTGCAATTACTGGTACAGCATCATGTTATAGTTCTCTGTCATTAAGTGGCCGTTAATTGGCTCTTTGTGTGCTCCTCGCTCCTCCTTTATGTGACCAACACACGATAAATTGCGAAAAATCGAAAAAACTCATAACGGGTTTAATTAAAAATGAGTTAGGAATCGCTAAATTTGAACATGCTTTTAAAGCCAGTTCCAGAAGTTTCTGCATCGCTTTTCGACGACCCAAAAGTACCAAATTCGAAAAAGTTTTCGTGTGTGGTGTCCATGCTCGTGTCTCCCTCAGCGCCAAAAAGTGTGAAACCAGATCCCGACGACTGGAATTTGTTTTTTTCATCACCTCCAAAACTAAAAGGCAGCCCGGAAATGGGAGACATGAACGATTGGGTTTTCGAAGAACAGATTGGAGTGTCTTTGTTCCTCGGTGATTTATCAAAAAAGCCAGGCTGTTCTTCACCTTCTTCTTCAGGGCCGAATTGGTTGGAGTCAGACCAAATCATTTTCTGGGCGCTGCCTTCGCCTCCTGCTGTTTTCGCTTCATTTTTTGGTACATGTCGATTTTTACTACCCGGTGGTGGTGCACATGGAATAGCAAATTCAAAGTCTGTTTTATCAGATGTTTTGTCGGAACTGCCGGATGTTTGATTCGGCGGTGACACGATCCCGAAATTAAACATTCCGAAAGGACTTCCTCCGTCAGCCTGCTGTAATTGAGGCCAATATTGTAATTAAAAATGTCTCAATGTTAACTTTTATATAAATATATATACACCATAGCTTATAACGCCATTTCTGGTCCCACATTTGGGAAAGTTTTATTTTTACAAAATTCGCTCAGAGCAGGCTGCAAGAGAAATATCACACATAAAAAGTCCCCTGAATCACTAGTGTACCCTGAGCTGCATCCCAAAATGTCCATTGGGGCGATTGCTCGTCCATTGCCTCGTCAAATAAAAATATAGCCTACAGCTAGCTGTTTTGTTTATTTAGCTTTAAACTCATATTATATTTTTCATTTTGACTTTCCATAATTATTTAATTGCGCGGGATTGATTATTTTCCACATCTGATTCAAACAATTTCATATGAATAATTAATATCGTTTCTAATTGGAGATGACGGGGAGAATGAAAGAAATGCCTAGGATTTCAGTAGCTCAACAGAAAAGTGGATCGTCTGTTACGCATGCTTGGGAAAATGAAAATTTCCATTGGGCTAGAGCGAATTAAAATTACAAACAAATATTTAATGGGTATATACCAGAAACGACGGCATAATGCTATCAGAACTGTTTGCGTCAACCCCAACTTTTGTAGTTTTGGAAGAAAATACGTGAGCAGAAAACTGGAAGTCATCCTCTGGCGATTTGCATGCGTCAGCAAAATTGAATCTATTTGGAGATTGTATCGGTGTGCTGAAATGATCATCATCCATTTCATCATCTTTTTTATCTCCATATGGGTGGAAATTTTGATTTGGTGTAGACAAAGAGACATCATCCTAAAATATTTTTAATATATCAACCTGGTTATTGATTATGCAGATTTTAAGCGATTTGAATTCGAATATTCGTGGCTCTAAAAAGGGTTAAAAAGAGTGTTGTTCGGTTTTATAGCATTTCAACATTAATTTTAGAGCATCCTTGTAAATGTCGGTCTCAGAACAGTCCTGATATTTAACGAAAAAAAATTGTGTGACACTGCTTAACGAATCCGAAATTTTATATCCTCAAGACCGAGACACAGGTGGACAGCGTCTTTGGTGACGCGATCTATCAGGGAATCATACTTTACAAATATAAGCGAACGGTGTTTTGTCCACTATCAACAAAAAACGTTAGCAGCAATCTAAAAAATTTAATTCTTGTCAGCCCAACCAATTCATTGAATGGAGTGATATATTTACTTCAGCATCGGCAGACGACGTACTAATTTCCCGAGCTTCTTTAGGAGATTGGAATATCGACATTGGCATCGGTACCGCACTTTTATTGGCATCCTTCAAACGCTCTACATTCCATTTGATCATCTACGAGAAAATCAAGAAAAAATAAAGCAGAATAGAAAAATCATGTTATGATAAACACATTGTTTTAAACTTACTTGATGGTGATTTGAAGTGAATCTAAAAAGATGTTAAAAAGATTATGTTTAAATTAAAAAGTTATGGATGCACCAATTTTCAAAACATTTTTATTTATTTGGGGTTTTTACGCGAGTTGATATCCAATAATCATTTTACGATTGCGAACCGCGAAATTTCCGAAATAAACTAAACCAATGCTAGCGAGTTGACCAGTAAATCAGATTTTCGGCCTTCAGAGGCAAAGCAATTGTGCTAGCAGCGGCGGAAGACAAGCTGACTAAAAAGTAAGTTGACATTGTTACTACTACATTGTTGCGAAAAATTTCGAGTCATTCTCCAAAACACGGTAAAATTTCACATCGTTCCGTCGCAAAACGCCGGTAAAAAAAATCGCGTTTGAGGCACGCAAAAAAATTTTCGCAATTGTATATCATAATATTTTTGGTTTAGGGAGGTAACAAATGACAAACTATAAAAAAGGTACTAACGTGTTTACTTCCCGATGACGATAACCATTTTTGAAGAGAGCTTGAAGCTTTCAGCGGTGCTAACTTGGTTACCTTTGATACAGAAAAGAGAAACATTCACATGAGGGAGGGCATTACATGATTTATTAGTAATAGCACACGTCAAGCGGCAATTTTGCTACATTTGCCGATAAATAGGTTTAATTTTAAGCATGAATAACGGATGTAAAGAAATAAAAATATGTGATGAATGATCGCTGAAGATAAAATTCAGTGTGTAAAAATCTTATTTTAAACAAACCGCTCCGCTGCTTCCTTTTGCCAAAGAGCTCATAGACTGAGATCGCGACAAAGGCGAAGACTTGGTTGGGACTCCAATCTGTAACGAAATATACGATATGTAATTATATATGAAACATTAATTCTACTTCAAGTAACTTGGGATATATAAATTTGAAATGTTATTCGCTTAGAGTGCAGGTTCTGGTGCTGTATCTCATAGTAGGTCTATGCTATTGGGTGGCCGTTGAGTGGTTTCTTTCAGGCAATTCTCCCGAACTTGATTCGAGTGGAAGTCAAGAAAGAAGTCAAATATTTTAACCGACTTGTGCCTGTTTTTTCAGTCGTTGTATACTCTTAACTTTTCAAACTTCTTATACTCACATGTCATGTGAGAAAAAATTCTCCGTGATACTCCGTGTAACAGAAATGGAATCAACAACCTAATGAAGCCGTTGCTTATACTTATATATATATATATATATATATTATACTTATATATAACAAATTATATAACAATATATATAACAGATTAAATTTTCAGAAAGAAAGCACGTGAGTGAAAAAAAATTAAAACCTCTGCCGTCGGATGCGATTCTTTAACTTTGAAAGGTACTTTGAGATTGGGAACACTCCCTATGAACGAACGGAGTGGTGACGTCAAATTACTCTGCATTTTCTGAAAACTTTTTGAAACTCTGAAATAAGAAATTTGTTTAATATATAGATATAACGGAGAGTTTGATTAAATGTTTGCTAAGCTATAGGATAGCACTCGACCGATATATCGGTAAATTCATCACAGAAAGATGCATGTTATCGCTAATACCATTCATCGTTTAGCTCTACGATATACTTGTTAAAAATATCGGATTAGATTTTTTTTGGGCATTCGAAATCAACGTAATCAAAATCCATCCATAAGATTACTGCCTTGTCGTTTCGGATGGGCTTATTACCTGCGTAACCTGTAGGGTCCCGACAGAGCCACCCTTATCAGGAAGTTCTACAGACAGAAAGTAAACCAAACGTAATCTTAATCTCAAAAAGTGGTTGAGAGTTCATACTCTCGTCCAGGGTAGATGCCACTCATTGCATTCAACAATAGCAGTTCAGTCCCTTTGGAATGTTTCCTGTTTAGCGTACAGTAGCTGTTTTTCTTCACCATATTGTGACGCGTCCAAATAGAACCAACGGCCCCCAGACCCGTGATAGGGGAGGGGTGCTAAGAATCTCACGCTCAACAACTTTTCAATTTGTTCTTCTAACGTTCGTGGGTTGAGGGGAAACTTCGTTTCTGTTGAATCATTCCTTGCGAAGAATAGTCCCGACGTGTTTGCTCTCTGCGGGACCAACCTCAATCCTGGAATCTCATCTTCTGATTTCGAGGTTGAGGGTTATTTGTTGTTTATATTATTATATAAGGATTGTCAAAAGCATATGCACGGACTTGCTGTCTACGTTCGTACCAATCTGCATGTAGCTCGTGCATTTGCCTTCGAGTCTACATCACATTCGTATCTGTGCTTGGGAATGCCGCTTCCGTCATCGATGTCATTCTTGTTCTTCGTACACGAATCACCCTTCAACCCAAGATTGTTCTGTCCTGGACGACATCTCTTAGTTGATGTAGAAGATTCTGATGTCTTGTTCATCTGCCAAATTTTTTTGTGATGGGAGGTTTCAATGCCCATCACGATACCCGGTTAAATTCTTTTCTCCTTTTCACCGTACTATAATTACAAGTGCGGTGACGTTTCCTTGTTACCTGCTGATGGGTGCGCGGTGGAAATTGACGAGTGGATACGCCTAGGAATTGATGAATTCATTCCTCATCGAAGAATCCGGGTAAAGCCCCACTCTGACCCATGGTTCTCACCGGATTGCTCAGCGGTCACAGCGAAGAGAAATCATCGTTTTCACTACTATCGTCGACTTTACAAAAGCGATAATAGACGACTTTACAGAAAGGCTCAGAATAATTGTAAGAGAATTTTCAGAATTGCCAAAACACGATACCCGGAATCCACCAAATCCAAAATTTCAGAAAAAAAATTGGGTTCCAAAGATTTTAGGAGAATAATAAATAATGTATTGAACAGGGGTAAATCTAGTATGCCTCTTCTTTTAAATGGCCCCGAAATTTTGTGTTCTTCTGGAGACAATGCGGAGTTATTTGCCAGGATGTTTTCTAATAAGTGGCAGCCATGGTTCGGTTTCTGGTACCTCTTCACCTAATTTTCCAAATCGAACAGACGTAACGTTGGAAAACATGTCGGTAACTTCGCTACTTGTCTCTAGAATGATTGCCAAACTCGATTCCATCATATCTCCTGGTCCCGACTGCATTCCGTCTTTGATACTAAAGATTCTTACGCCTGAGTTGTCCGCTATTTTTGGCCAAACTGTTTAATAAATGTCTCAAAGAATGCACTTTCCTCAATACATGGAAAGGTGCAATGATTGTGCCGGCATTCAAAAACTGTGGCGATCGAACTGATCTCAATAAACATCGTCCAATTAGCCTCTTATCAATTATCAGTAACCGAACGATTGGTTCGTGTTCTTGATCGTTGTGCGGAGGCATAGTCGGTTGCTCTAGACATTTCTGAAGCGTTTGGCACCAAGGTCTTTGGAGGAAATTCGATCGTATGGGATTTCTGGTGAAGTTTTTTCAATCGTAGTATCTATCTTATCCAATCGCACGATTAACGTTTAGGAACTTATTCTATTCACCCGGTATTCCTCAGGGATCGATTCTTGGTCCAACTTTGTTCTTGATATATAATAATGACCTGCCTGATATTTTGATATGTGAATTGGTAATTTGAGCTGACGATACAACTCTATATTCTTTTCACAATGAGAAATCTCTCCCGGAACTACGTCAAGCTCTGGCAAAATCGCTTGACTGTGATTAGGCCACAGTATCTAATTGAGGTAACACTTGGCACACTCTTAACTCGAAGACCAAAGTTTTATCAAGTAATCGATACACCAATACGAATGCAACTCAAATTTCATTACCTGGTACTGTTCTGTACTTCTCAAATATTCGTCTCGTTGGAGTCACACTGTCTAAGGACATGAGTTGGGATGAATATTTCACTAGTATTGTTAAACAAGCCTCAATGAAAGTCGGTTCCCCATATCGAGCTCGCCATTATCTCACTCCCGAAATCATTCATCATCTGTAAAAATCACTGATTCGACCCTACATGGAGTATTGCTGTCACATCTGGTGCAGTGCGGCTGTCACTGTTCTCAACATGCTCGACCGTATTCCACGACGTGTGATCAATATGATTGGCCTTGAACTTTCTTCTGGTCTGCAAAGTTTATCACACCGTCGCAACGTTGCCTCTCTTTGTTTATTTTACAGATATTACAATGGTTCTTGTTCAAGGGAGCTTTTTGCTCCCGTTCCTCCGAACAAAATTTTTAATCGGTCCACAAGATGCCAACCAATTCGCACCTATTCACTGTGGAGGTTCCACAATGTCACAAACGGGTTTATGCCGGAAGCTTTTTTTCCAAGAATCTCTAAACTTTGAAATTCCTCGCCTTCTCAATGCTTTCCTGATTCTGTTGAACCACAAGGCTTTAAAACTCGCGTTAACAGACATATATCTGGTATGGGGGCTCTTATTTCCTATTTCGGCATTTCATGTAGCTCTTTGCACTCTAGTGGTTTCAGGAGAAATTTCAAGTATGATTTGTCTCCTGTGACCTTGCTCTGAGCGGAATTTAATAAAAAAAAGTTTCTTAGTTTTCATTCAATACGATTGGGATACTATGATTTTCGATCATGAAATTAAAACGTCTTCTATTTGGATAATGTCCAGATATAATATATTAGCTAAAGCTTCATTAGCTTGCAACGCGAAAAATTTTTATAGCAAGTTCTGAGTTACTGACTGACTGATCTAGGCCTTTAGGAACGAGCTTTAGAATAGTCCTAATGCATTTCCTGTCATTCGTAAGATACGACTAAAAGAAAACAAAGAAGCGATGGTTCACAATTGCTCAGGCGAGATACCACGCATTGCCCTTCTCCATAGCAATTCAGTTCCGTAGGAATGTTTTCCGCGTAGATATTCGATTTATCGGCATTAGTCACAATTTAACATTTTATTCTATGAAGTAAAGATTTAAGATTTGTTACCGTTGATGACTTGAAAAAGTTTCCTAGTTTGCTTTTCAATAAAGATTGTTTCGTAAGTTGATCTCCACGTTCGTCTTGGAGTGCTTTCGAAGTAGGAATTGCGGGACACGAAACAGTTTTGCCTAATTCTTCTGCAGCTTGTCGTTCCTTTTCTTTTTCATACTGTAGTTTGCGCTCAGCCTCTTCTTGCTGCTTCTGAATTAAAGAGTCACTTTTATTCGTTTATGCATTGGTAGGTGAATGGGCAAAATCAAAGGCACGATCCGTCATTGACTCAGCTTTTCTGACAGGGAATCACGGAAATAGACGAGGTTTCAGAGTTATTGGATTATTACAGCACTTACTTCAACAGGAAAGTAATTCACCACCATGTGCAACATACCACTAACATATCACCGCACTTCAACCTATACGAGTGAGCATACATATTGATAATTGACCAAATTTTAGCCTTCGCTGTACATGTCCGCAAACAAACGAAGGCATACTGCTTAACCTAACCTAATATGATTCATGATCCAACAGGAAAGTAATTTACCACCATGGGCAACATACCTTTGTCTTTATCTTCTCAATATCAGTTTTAGTATCCTGAATTTTTCGCTGAAGTGATTTTATAGTGGTCTTTCTCACTCTACTCTCCAAATACTTATTTGCTCTGAAATATTCGGTCCAATATTAACGTTTTTAATCCAAATTCTTAAAATGAAAAATCAAATCTCCATTGGCATCCACATATTAAACTGGCGATCACACTCAAAATTACACATTTGTGAGATATTAATTGTTGTACTAAAAATTGCTAATCGCATCGCAATTTGCGTATTAGCTAGGGATGTACTGATGTATCGTTATTTTGAGAGTATTGGTATCAGTATCGGTTGCAAAATAGCCGATACCTTTTAAATGTTCGGAATTTGCTGGAATTCATTCTAACCGAGGCCTAAAAGATCCAATTAAGGGTCAGTTGAACGACAATAGCTGCCACAAAAAAGAAAGCATCAGTCGGCTCAGCACAGTCCTCTGAATATCATACATTATGTAATGAAGTGAAGAAGCTTACTTGAGGATGGATTGTTAAACTTATGTTCTTTGCCTACAACCTTCGGGTCTTTAATTTTGATTACTGAAAAAGTTATTATCACGCCTAGGGATACAATTCTCAGATTGAAGGTTGATTTGGACAAGTTTAGCCTTCTGAATATAGACTTGATAACTGCGCAAACATACTTAAAAAAAAGATCAAATAGGTACTCGTTTCTGTGATTTGGCAAATTTTTCCTTATCAAGAATTTATATTCTGTAGGGTACAAATTTGATTATTAATATTGTTCTTCACTGGGTGTCTTAATGCTGGCGTTAATTTTGGATGTTGTTTTTTGATAATTTCTATTTGTATGAAGTTCTCCAATATTCTTTTTTTTGCAATTTCTTGTGTTGTTGCTTCAAGTACATTTCATTCACTATGGGTGCGTTTCTTTGCTATTGGTTCTTTTACAGAGAATTTTACTGAAATTTTTCGAAAAATTTTGATTGCAAGGAGGCACTTTAAGCATATTTGAAGGCATTTGTGATGACTATCGGTATCGGTGATTTTGAGTATCAGTGTCGGATCCTTCAGCAGTATCGCCATCGCTATGGGAAAAAAGTGGTATCGGTACATCTCTAGTATTAGCTAATTACAAACGCGAACCTTTGACGGTCGTGTAACTGGCATATGCTGCTTAGGACAACATCATAGTAGAATGAGAAAGATTTTAGAAGAAAGTTTCTCAAAGTTATGCTGAAAATCATTTTTAGTAGATTTCAATTCGTGGAATCGACATTCGACCTATGTGAAGTCGAAGAACACACGAGTTACGAGACGAGTCCAAATCTTACCAAAATTTAAATTTAGAGTTTCGAGTCGCAAGTTGAGTCACGAGACTCAAATTTATTCTACAGCAATGACAGTTTAATTTGACACTCACTCTAATAAATACCCTTAGAATCTCCAGTACACCGGGGACGCACACGGATTTTACACATCCTTCTGGGAGGCGCGTTTTCTTCCCTGATGAGTCACGCAACGGAAAACAACGCAACAACATTTTTTCAAAAGGCGATTACAGAGTGCATTTCGTTAATTCAGGTCATTTTGCCAAGACTACTCGATTCTAATCATTGTAAAAGGTAACTCGAATCTAGTATTGAGTCCCCGCAACTAAACAACTTACAGTGCAATTCCCCATTCGTGAAGTGATTTGAATTTGGGTGCATTTTCCGATCTTTGTAGTTCTGTTTGAAAAATATATCACAAAGTGATACCAAAATATACTCATCGAAATGTTACAAAAGATTTACGTTAAGGGATAAATGTAAATAACAAAAAAAATTGAAATTTCATTTTTCCATGGCATAACTCACAGTCGTTCCACTGGTGTTATATCCGTTATAATACAGAACGAACAAAAATTCGGCGGATACGGATTATGTGGTAAATAATCATATCGTCCCAATCAGAAATTCGTTTTGTCAAGCATGTGACACAGATGGACCGCGTCTCATCGCCGCGATCCATCAGTGACACATACTTGATAGAATATGTTTTGACAATTTTTTCCGATTTGAGCACAATAATGAAATAAAAAATTTAAAAAAAATCTTTCCTCGTTGCTTCTCCAATAACTCAATGTCCTTGTCCAACTCATCAACCTTTGATAAAATATCAATTTTTGCTCTGTCCATTTTCTGTTTTTCGTCTTGCAATTGCATGAGGTCTGATACTCCAGAAAAAGTTTTATAAATTTCCTTATATTTTTCAAATTTTTCTTTATGTGCATCAAGTTTGTGTTTCAGTTCCCGTCTCAAAATAAAGTAAAATATTTATATTACATTTTAAGCATTTCATATAGGCAGAGTTTCGATCTAGCATAAAGCATGCGCCTTTCAGCAAGGCATCGCCGAGAGTGAGTAGAAAATAGACATACATACTATTGGCACCAGCATATGAGAAAGTGGTGGACAGCTCCCAAGGCGAATATCACTCGCTGTACCCGAATAAACTGTTCGGTTTTATGATGTTTTCGGCGTCGAGGTTTCTGCTGCTCCATTTGGTATCGGTGATTTTTGAATTATTGATATCGGAAAATTTTTATCTCCCATTTCAATACTAGGTACTTCTTAGTTAGGATGATGATTTTCGCCACGCAACGTACACATACATTTTAATTATGTGATTTTGCAATTTTTTAATCGCCCAGACTCGATTTATGCCCGCCTCGCGCCCAGCTGCTCGGAAAAATTTCGAGAATGGGGAAGAATGGGAAAAAGACCTTTAACATATTTAGAGAATTACTCGATGTCGATATCGGAATATAAATTAAGAAGGTATATAGGTATTGGCCAAAACTTTGGTATCTGCTCATTTTTAGTGAAAACTAGTGATGGCCCGGTACCGAAATTTTCATCGATATCAATAAAGGTACCAATATCACCGTCGAAACGGCAGATTTACACTTTTGGATATATAAGCCCAAAAATGGGTACTCGGTGACGAGATAGATACTTCCTTTAAAATCGCAGATACCTACATATTCTCGGGTTTCTTCTCCCGAATGATCAAAAAAATTCTACGTTACCCTGAAAGGGGGTCATGCCGCATGATCTGTTGAAATCCAATTATTTTTGGATATCAATGAGCTTTAGACTGTTGCTAAAGGCTGTGTAAAATATTAGATTCTAATCGTGATTCGCGAAATCGTAAATTATTCGGCTCATTTATTCAGCGATGGGGAATCAAACGAATCTAAAATGTAGAAACTTACGAAAAATATACGTAAAGCATGTTATAAGGCTCTCATTCAAATATTTGATTCGATTCGTATATATTATTTGATTTAATTCCGACATCAAGATATATTTGTATTTGGCCAACCCCAAGTGATAAAATTGATAGCCCGTACCTTCTTTCCGCTTTCTCGTCCACCAATTTATTTAGTTCTTCCGATTTTGCCGCAGATTGTTGATCTAACAGCATATCATTTTCTTTTATCCTATGAAGCATATGAAGGTCGAAGTACAAGACAAAAAATTAAAAAATGAATCTACATTCTTGTAACTGAAAAATGGTGTTTTCGAATTGGTAGAATAGTGACGGGGGCCCAAATTCCTGAGTCAGTCGGTCACATTTTGATACATGGTATGTTCAGTAATTTATTTGTCGTACGGTAAAGAAAAAAATATAGCATAGAAATAAAAACTTTGTAACTTTGTAAATTGTAGAAGTTAAATTAATTAACAAAATTGTTCAAATTGAAAGTCTTGACTGTTATGTCAGGTGTGATTTCACATAATAGGGGAATAAAAATCGTTTCTTCTTCTTACCTTTCAATAGTTTGTTTTTGGTTGACATAAACTTCGTGCATTTGTTTCACTGCGTCATCCAGTTCTCGAGTTTTCTCCTGAAATTTTCGAATTCCCTCCTTCTTATTCCGCAATTCTTCTCGGAGACCTAATTTGACCAGATTTCAAATTCGTCAAACGCAATTAAAACAGGGTTGTAAAACATATATTGACATTTTGTGTTGTAAACGGGGACAAAATAGACAATTTGTCAAAGTAATGTCATATCAGCAGGTTTTTGCAACCTATATTTGTAAATGAATTTTTCCCCATTATACATACATTTTTTTTAAATATTGGTATAAAAAATGTAGCAAATTAGAGGTATATGTAGCTAAAAATTTCTTCATATTATCATATCAAATCACAGCTCGATTACACGAGGAACACCAGAAAAGGGTTTAGGAAAAATGTCTGCTGCAAAATCCGCCGAAGGCGTAAGCAATTTACTGTTAATAAGAACGGGATCATTTTTCTAGGGATTTTGCCAATTCTCGTTGACTTTTATTCAATATTCTTGATGTCCCGAAACTCACAGATAAGATATACGATAATCTTGAAAAGGGTATAGATGGACCAATGTAACGAATTAGTATTGCAATTTGCAAGTAGATGACAAAAAGAATCACATGCACATTGTTTATACATCCTTCACCGAATCGCGCTGAATTCCGATAATTTAGTAACAAATACATGGTGCTGTTCCGGGGCTAATATCGACCTCAAATAAAAAATATATCCGGATCAGAATTTGTATTTTATATGTAGGCTATATAAGTACGGACTACTGATGATTTGCGCCGCTTATCAAAATTTTTTAAACGGATTATCCTACCGAGCATCAATTCCAAACATAAATTTCGATAATATGACCAGCCGAACACATGTCGATGAGTGCGTACCTCTTCAAAGTTCGTGCTCGAAAGAAATATAGTAATATACGAATAATTTTACGCGAAAGTTTATTGAAATTCAACATGCTTGTGGACACCAGGAAATTGCGTAAACGAGCGTATCGCATTTATGATTTTATTTTTAGATCCTAATTTCGATGCATGATGTCAAATAGGGATGCTGGCAGTGAAATCATGACATACGTCCTATCTTATTGCATATGCTAAAAAAGAATACGGTCAAATATCAGATATTTCGTTTCTCTGAAATGTTGAAATATTATTCTGTTTCCATAGTGAGTTTCGGATATCGTTTCAACTAAACTATACGACAACCGTAATGTAAAATCAATGAGTTAATGGCAGAATATGCAAAATTGGGTCCGAAAATTAGTCACTTTTACCGTAATACGTACTTTTTATAATTTCCTCTTCTTTCTTTATTTTCCTTTGCTTTTCCTGCACATCAGATCTTAGATCGTTCAAATATTTTTCCAAGGCGGATGGTGCCCCACTGCTCGAAAACATACTGGAAATGCTTGCCGCGGAACTGATTTTTTATTTTATTTTTTTCAGGCGTGCCCAAATAAAGGTTTCATGAGCTCTGTATGCTATATAAACATGTCTGAACTGAAACCACAAAACTTATCCAAGATGGCTCGAAACCCGAAATTATTTTCATTCACATGAGACTTCAAAAACTACGTCGTATTGGTTTACTTTTGAGAAATATTACTCACTAACTATGCATTTTATTTTGATTGGGATGTTGTACGTTGCTTTTGTACGTTGTATTACTGTACCCGCAGTTCTGGTTAGAAAATTAAAAGGGGAGAATTCGAATAATTCGAAATAAATAATAACGTTATATGAAAATAAAGTATGTATTATTATAACACTCGTCATTTTGAAATGATAAACACAGTCGCATGAGGTTCAGCAAGCAGGTTCTTGCGAAGGTCGCCGACTCTGCTGATGATGCGACTGTGTACTGACAATGATCCCTAAGCCCGACATGAACCATGAAATGTTTATAAAAGAAAGTTTAGAAAATATTTTTTTTTTTAGTTTTTAAAGGAAATCTTATTTATTAATGAGCATTGTGTCTCAAAAATACGTTATTGCTATTTGAGCAAAGCCTAGCTCATGGAGAGTGAAGACAACCAAGATCACAAGAATACCATATAGGCTAAGGTACTGTTCGGTAGGATAAACAACTAGGATATAATAGAGATAGGAATTCATTTCTATCCTCAGGGAGAGGACAGACGAGATATTGGTTAACCGTATGGCGAACCGCGACCTCTCGTGCAGACACCAGTTCCGAATAGCGGGTGGAGGATTCGGTGTAACAATCACTCATTATTGCATACATAACTTAGTTGGTGGAGGAAACCGTGAGCAGCGCTACGTGAACCACTGTGCACTGGTGAGACGTCCGGCAATCCTCCCGCATATAATCATTCCTAGCGGGATTCGAATGTAGGATGGTAGCAGTGCGCACCTCGAGGCGTACTCACAACGCCTTGACCTCTCGGGCCACCGATCCCAAGGCTAACGTTATAACTTAAGTTAACACCCGTACTACGCTAGCAGATCTTCCTAACGTTAACGTTAGAAATACTTTGTCGAGCCGGAGCGTATCTGAAGTGTAAACCCCTGAAGCCTAACAACTAGGTTTGTATATCAATAAACTCTTTCCAAAGTAAAGCCTAACTTATAATTAACCTATGTAAAAATCTAAACAAAAGAACCAAAAATCCACGAAACCGTCTCACTTCAGCTGTCGCGCGAAGTTATAAATTTGCATTGTTGTGTCATCACTCTGACTAATCTTCTTTTTAGTCAATAAGTTGCGGAGAAACATTTTTTTCGATCGGCTCGCATCAGAGCAACAAAGGTGGTAGGCAACCAAACCAAACATGTCTTATGTCTGATTGCTTTTAAACGTTAGCAGATTTATGTGACTTCATTAACAAGGGGATTTCATAATTTTTCCCAAACTAACTTGATAGTCGCGATCAGTGTAGCGTCCTCTTGTGTGTCAAAAATATTTTCCGCTCCACTCGTTAGAATATGTTCATACCCCCACAAACTAAATTAATACTTATCAAATTTACATTACTATACTGTAATGAGCGTAAAAATCAACATAAGAATGCTTTATGTGATTTCGCGACAGCTTATCAATTTGTATATGCGCATTATATTAGCGTAACTTTATCTATCTCTTTATCTAATTTTATACGAAACTTACATATCTGGCATGACCTATATCGAAGGAAGTGACGTCATTTTACTCGCGGCCATTTTGGTCCTCGCTTTGTCAGTGACGAGTTCTGAGTTCGAGTTGTTTGCGAGCGTTGGTTTGTGAAATGACTTAGCCCAACTGTTAAGCTTGGTGGGACAGTGCCAATGCAGGCTAACTTGATTAATCAGTCAGCTGAGGAGGACCTTTTTATTGAAATTAACTCAAACTGCTAAGCAAAGATGGAGGCAGCGCCTGAATATAAGTTAACCCAAACTCAGAACTCTGAACTGCAAAGTGAAAGAACGCTGAACGCGAACGTTAGGTACCGGTACGGCACAAGCAGACCGGTTCATACGTACAGCATGTACAGTGTAATTGCCGAAACGGATAGGAACGGGGCTTTTTTTCTACAGAAACGTACACGCTGGGATGTCTGAACAGTGAAAGGACATGTTAACTTGCATTCACTCTGGTAGTCTGGGACATTTAGACAGGCTGCAGGCGCAGGGCGTACAGAAGAGTGACCCAGGTACGGTACGGTACGGTATAAGGTCATACTGTTACTAGTACCTACTCTAGCTTACCTTCAGCATCTTTTGAAACATATCGATTGAAAAAAGGAACAGGATAAATTGGAAATGCAGTTATATTTTTGTACAAAAAAACCACAGAATTTAAGTTAGTCTTCAGCAGTTTGAATGGAATTGTATAGAGCCTACCGGTACCGTAAAATAAATTTCATTGTTTTAACTTCATAGGTTTATCTGTTCATGATTAAAAATCGATGACAGCTTCGGATCTTGTGGCTAGAATCGTAACTGTGTTAAGACTCACTACCCTGGCCCCATACATGCCCGAAGGTAACCCAAGCAGATGTGATAGAATACGGTAGGCGATGAATGACTTTAGAAATGGATTCTTCCTATGACAAATCACAGAAATCAACACCGACCTTTCACTTTGCTGCCAAAAAAGGCACAGAGAGAAACTAAAAATCTTTAACATATACGTTTTAAAAAAAGAAACTTTTCCTCAGTCTGAAATCCTTGTGCAACTCCTCACTCCCTCTAGGTACTTTTGGGTTTAGACCTTAATAATCTGTAATAGTCTATACCTAATTATATTTTAGTAAACTTTCAAAATCTGGCTAAAACTTTTGTCATATCATCGCGATTTAACTATGCAGTAGGGGTTAAATTCTATGTTTTATTGTTTATCTAGTATGTAATTTATTGTCAAGGAAAGAAGGGAAAATGAAGTCAATTTTGTATAAGAAGTCTTTATTTTAGATATTCTTTGGTGGTAGTCAAAGTTAGTTATGTTCTTATCAGAATAGTCAAGTATTTTAGAATTCTGATTCACTTTTCAATTATTCAAAGTTATTTCATTTGCAGTGAAATTACAACATATGTCAAATTCTATGTTGCAAAATTTGACAACAGTCATGACTTGTCACCATGATTTCACTGCTAAATAGTAAAAGAGTCGATTTATAATCCAGATTTTATAAAAAGAAACATTCCAAATTCAGTCTACTACTCTTGATTCGGACTGGTGCACACCATACCATATTCAACTTTGAAAAATGTTCGAAAATACTCGCACTATACATATATGGTTGTAGATTAGCACATGATATCAAACATTTGCAATCTGATAAGTGAGCCTATACGACGATGGTATTTTATAACTCTTAATAATTTTGTTTTGTTTATAAGTCTTATGCTAACTAACAGTGTGGCTAAAAAAGGCTTACTAAAATCATTTTTGAAATAAAAAAATAAAAAAAACAATGAGTCGTGAAAACAGAGTATATGTGGGAAACCTTCCTCCTGATGTCAGAGAAAAAGATGTGGAAGATTTGTTCTACAAATATGGTAACATAAAATTCGTCGATTTGAAAACTAGAAAAGGACCACCCTTTGCATTTGTCGAATTTGAAGATCCCAGGTACTTATTCTATTTCTCTAGAATACATTGCTTGTGTGGCTGAACCCAGAGATTTTCATTAATGTGTTTGGCTGCTATATTATTTTTTAACTGTCAAACAAAAAATATAATCCGTGCTTAACGATTTTCAGAGATGCAGATGACGCAATGAGGGGTCGAAATGGATATGATTATGATGGTTATCGTCTTAGAGTTGAATATCCCAGAGGTAATGGACCACCAATGCGAGGTGGTGGACATTTCATGGGAGGTGGGGGCGGTGGAAGGTACGAGCCCGGCAGAGGTAGAGGTGGACCTCCATCGAAAAGAACCAATAACAGAGTTGTGATTTCAGGTATGTGAAACCATGATTTTATATATATATGAAAGCATGATATCAAAATCTACATGTCGTTGATGAAATTTTTTATATATTTTTGATTTCTAATCTCTGTAAAAATCTTATCGAATATGAATAAATTTGTGATTTATGAAATGAATATTTTGGACAGCTCCAAATGTGACATAACTGCATTTCTAACATTTTACTGTCATGCACTAAGAATGAGCTGGGAATAAATAGAGCATTTCGGAATAATTTATTTGGTCGGCAGTGTGTGATGTCACACATACGCTGATACACCAATGGTGCGATTAATTTGCTGTCATTGTATGCGAATCGTAATCCATTAGTTTTGTGGAGGGCAACGTGCTCAAACTCACGCTTTTACATTTTAGACTGTCTGCTGCCTAACAGTGCTTGGCAATTATGAATTACCAATTGAATTCTATTATCTGATACATTTTCGGGTACTTTAAGATTCCGATCCACCCGTATTCTGAGTTGTCCATCCCTATTGTACAC
Organism: Styela plicata; assembly: GCA_963675895.2. NCBI lineage: Eukaryota > Metazoa > Chordata > Ascidiacea > Stolidobranchia > Styelidae > Styela > Styela plicata. Next base: position 21,538,194 of record OZ023140.1, read on the forward strand.
AGGATTGCCCCCCACTGGAAGTTGGCAAGACATCAAAGACCACATGAGAGAAGCTGGCGATGTGTGTTATGCAGATGTATTCAGAGATGGCACAGGAATAGTAGAATTTGTCAACAAAGAAGACGTCAAATTTGCTGTTAAACATTTGGATGACACTAAATTTAAGTCACATGAGGTAACACAATTGTTTTTAAGTTATTTTTATTCCGGCTTAAATTTAAGATCCTAAAACACTTGGCAATGGGTAATGTCCTTTTTCCGAATAATCTGTTATTTCTGATCGCAGTATTTCGTTCTGGATTACTCTTGAGTTTTAATTCATTTTGCAGTGAAGTCCTCATATATTATATTATAATTTTACACTGTAAAATGATGGTATTTTGCTTAAACCCAATGCTCAGGCTAATCGATCATTGTCTTCTAATTTCACAGGGAGAAGTTGCTTATATCAGAGTGAAGATCGATTCAACTGTTGGAGGAAGTTCTCGTTCAAGATCACGTTCAAGATCCAACAGCAGGGGACGCAGAGGTGGTGGTGGAGCACGTGGTGGCGGACGATCCTCACCATCGTACAGTCCTCGGCATCGATCATACTCTCGTTCACCAAAACGTCGTCGTTCACCTTCTTACTCACCACGTCGTTCACGATCTAGATCTCGATAAATCTGCAAACCCATGTTTTGTTTCGTTTATCACTAACTGCCCGAGTGAATGTCTGTCAGCACATAAAATTCTGTGCTGGATTTTTAATTATGTGACGAATTTGAATATGTATATAAACAAACTGATCTCCAATCCGAAAATTAAGTCGTTGAGCATGAAACACATATGGCCCGAGCCATGGTGGTGACGCTATCCGTCATTGGCTTATACTTAACGAAAAAAATTTACAACAAACTACAAAATATTGTGAGCAAAATTATTGGCTGGTTTTCCTCTTCTCCTGCATTGAATCAATATATTTTGTTTAATTTGTCTAGAACTTGGATCATCCTTTACTGGAGATCTTCACAGGAACTGAATATAGGATTTTGCCAAATGGAAATTTACATGTCTTCAATGGGACTGGATACAGAAACCCCTGGATCTGGAGTTTGGGGAATGTGATTGGGCTCCTTCGTAGCAGGAAATAAAAAAAAAAATTTTGTTTGTAATTACCTATAGTGTCCATCAATTTGCTATAATAATTTTATTTTATTTAAATTAACAGATTTTTGGATCCTTTTGGTACGGTACGTTCTTGTTCTGGAATTTGCCTCGCTTTTTGGATAGAATGCGATTTCCTTGGATGGATTAGGATTCACAATTGCGGTATTGGGATCTGGAAAGGATTCTCCAAAGCGCGCTTGTTGGATTTGGATCTTTTTCGCTTTAGGATTGGAAGGGATCTTTGAAATTTAATATCAGGAGCTCCAATCGGAAATTTCACCATGCCTTGGAATTTGGAAATCTGTGGATTTGGATGGCACCATCCTCAGTAGGTATTGGACCCCTTTGGCTCTGTCGTGTGCGAAATTACCAGTCTTGATCGTATCGTAGTAGTTTTTTTTAACTAAGCTTCCAGACTGTTTTTAAATGTTTTGTTCAGAATAAATTTGGATACTGAGAAGTGCTTTGGTTTTTGTTTCATTCTCTGTGGAATTTGAAAAGACCTTGCATTTACCGTAGATCTCACGAAACTTTAGACCCCCTCTCCCCCAATGCTGAATCATGGAGTTGAACTGCCTTGGCCATGTTGATTTTTCAGACAATCTACCTCTATCTATCTACCAGATTGAACCCAACCATCTAAAGTTTGAGTTTAGGAAGGTTCAAGGTTTCTTGCGTGTCTTTGGCAAGGCTGGTGGTAAGATACGATCAATTTTCGTACTTGGTACGGTATGAAGTTCGATATTTATTTAGTACCGCACTCTTTTTCGTACCTTCGCATTACATCTTATTCTTCTCAAATGAATTAAAAAACATAATTTCATTTAACATCTAGCCCTTTTCATGACGGGGCGCTGATAATATGATTTGTGTCTATCAAAGAATTTTTTGAATTAAAGGGCAATTTTAAAATGATTTGAAGCGGCGCAGGTATGGCAAATGCAACTGAATCGCTTGAGCTGATTAGATGAGTCGTGTCCTATATCGGTTTTACTGCAGGGCCGTAGACCTTTGTGGAAGCGGGGAAATATATATAGGCCGCTGATTTAAGACGTCATAATCTGAATGCGTTTTTTGTAATAACGAAAGTTGTGATGGCTAAATTAAAATCGACAAGATAAGCAACATTCATAATAATAAAAGCCACTATGTAGTTTCTGAATTACCGGTACGCCTATGTTTTACTGCCCTGGAGTTTGAACCAGATAGCATAAAACTGCATCACTTTGATCTAAGATATTGGTGATGTTTATTGCGGTGGCTAGATTTTACAAATAAGGCTGTTTTGGACATTGGTAGTTGTTACGGTTCGAAATTTCTGCCCAGCGAATCGTACTGGTACGATAAATGAAAAATATGCACGAAAAAAATAATATCACACGGTACGAAAAATGTTCGGAAGGTTCGGTACGAAATTATTTTGCTGGTTCGAAGTACGATAAAAATCATTGGCGCGTATATCAGTCGGTACAGAATTTTCAATTGGTAGTCAAATTGCCTAGCATGTGTTATTGCGAAATTAACGAGTTCTTGCTCCAGGGCTTACGCCGTCCTTTTTTACGTTCGTATCGAATCTGATGGTAGTTTGACAGGAGAAATCAAGGTCAGAAGCAGTACATAAAAAGAGTGAACTAGCAGCCAACAATGGCCCACTTCAAATGCAAAACCGCCAGCTGCACCCTGAACGATTCCATATATATTTTCTGCCAAGCAATGTTTTCACAGGTGGAAGTCAATTTTTCAGTGTAATAATGGTTGTTGATATCTGCTGAAAACATTTGCATGAATCTTGAGTCCGTTAGTAGACGAGATATTCTAGAGTGAATTCTCTGCGTCTCCATGGTCTTCTCTTCTCCATGGTGTACTGACCAAAAAAATTATAGAAACTACTTTTAAGTGCATTAGAACTTGAAAAATCCCAGGAAATTACTCGCGCATTAGTTGAAATTAAGCCAGTTTCTGCTTTTGCAAAATCTTATACTGATATAAGTTAAAGATGCTTGAGTCTCATTTTCTTTTTAAGGATTTAATATCAGATGGATGGCTGGATGGATATTGATCAACTGTACCGTTGGGGTATTGCGTCAGTCCACATCCTATACGTTACCCGGCCTCATCAATTTAACCTATATTTGATCTGAACTTTGGATAAGCACCAAAGCAGGGGGTACGACATGCAGATGAAATTATAGGCTATTTAGGGATATTTGTGAAGAATGCGAAGTCACTAACCGCGTTTACAAAGAATCGATTCTTCGAGAAAAAACGATTGCAGTCGACGTATTTCGATACAATAGAACGATGCAAAGAGGTTGACCAACTTTTTGAGACGATTCACTATAGGGAGAATCGATGCTTTGTGCTGTAAATATTGTTGAACTTACAAGAATATTTTGAATTCGTGCAACACGTAAGTTATAATAAATACACCGAGTTTAATTCCTACTAGTACAATGTTATTTATTTCCGTCGGCCATTGTAGACAGGGGTACGAGAAAACCTCATGAAAGCTCAAAGGGTACGAGCACTAAAAAGGTTATGAAACACTGACCTAGAGAATAATATTCTTTTTATAAAAATGCACTTTGAGCTAGGGCAGAAGCAGTGTCGAAAAAGAGTAAACTAACGGCCACTTGATAGCAAGCGTCAGTAAGGTTAGAGTTTCCCTAGCATAACGCCAGACCAATAAGCACAACCACGCTTTACAACGGAAAAACATCCGATGGTTTATTCAACAGAAAACACAAGGATAACCACGGGCGCACACACAATCGTGCGAATGTCGTTAATGGGCGGTAAACATCAAAGGCGCGGTAGACAGAGGTAATAAAACAACAATGACGGCCACGTCCAATCAGACGAGAGCACGACAACTGGAAGATAATTGCAACATATGCCCATACTAGGAAATAAGCCAAATCAACCTAATGGCGAAGCCAAATCAACTTACTGGCGCAACCACTTTCTCCCATTCTATTTTTTGTGAATATACGACAAGTCGTGCTAATACCAAGTTATCAACCGAAAAGAGGTTTGATGATGTGTCAAACAACGGAAAAAATCTGATTTAGCAAGCACAGTAAGTAAGAACAACATTATAACACAAATTCCCTATAAGTTGGAATACATATAAAATCCCAATCATGTTTGTCTATCTTCTTTATCCTCTGCTTTTTTGGTAAAATCATGTGTGAAAAATTGATAAATGATTGTTAACTATGAATAGAATGTTAGGCTAAATGCCCTAATAGCGGATAAAAACAAACGTATAACAACGTCATGTTAGTACGAACTCTATCACTAAAATGGATCAATTCGTCAAGGCACAAAAGAAATCCTAGACTGGAAAAATTAAGAGATTTTGTAAAAACACTGAATCGAAACAGAATTTCGCGATGATGAAAATATGACAATGTTGATTAAGATAAACCCCTGAATGGTAAAACGAAATGAAGAATATACACTATATACATTTTCATAAACAAAAACACTGTATGTGAACAAGGCAGTGTGTAAGCAAAGTCATGTAGTAAAGCTGAGTGAAGTATATTAATCGCAAATACATTGTGAAAATTGATCTTACAAAAAATGAATGTCTAAGATTCCCACTCTCAGAAAACTTGTTAACTAATTTTAGGTCAAGTCGAGTATAAATTCACTTTCGATAAAATTCCACGTCCGGTAATAAAGAGCATTATCAATTCTCATTGTATGGGATGACACATGACTAGATAAAGTTATTCTAAAGAGACAGTATGGGTGGCACTGTTTTTGAAATAATACCACATCAGGTCATTAATGTCAAGAAACAAATGAGAAATAATAGGTTTACACGATTCACAAAATAAGCTTAAGATATTATTGAAATCTTCAATAAGAATATTTATAAACACAGTAAAAGCATTGTTAAACATCAAAGCCGGTCGGGAAGAAAATTCACGAAACCATGGCTCAGGAATCGTCTAAGAATAAATTTTGTCCGTCCAAGTCTAGTCGAAGGTAATAGTACGTTTATGGGTTGTCCCGATTGCAAAACTCGCGAAGCCATTTACTGGAGTCATTCGCATGGAGTAATGCAGTTGTGTGACGTTCTCCCGTGGCAGGAATTGAATACGAACTCATTTGGAAACGGAAAGGGGTCCATACACTCACGCAGTCAGTTACTGGAGTCAACGTTGAAGAGAATATGTTTTCACTTTATAACCTTGTAGAGTACGACGCACATGCTCGCTAAAATTGTGCATAAACAGTGAATAGACTCACGAAGTCACTCGCTGGATCCTTCGTTGAAGAGAAAATTCTTGCACATATTAATATAATATAATATTTAACGAGCGGGAAATGTTGAATCGACTTTGTGCATGGTGCGATTGGGCGAGTCATGCCTTCCCGCAGATCATTTGCTGAAATCGGGTCTTTCGTATACTTTCAATTTCGCTTGGAATCACGGCAGATGACAGTTTGTCGCTGAACACCAGCTGCAAGACGACGGGGAAATTCCTACAAAAGGCTTTTGGAATCGTTTGGCCGTATCGCCTAGAAAAAATCCATTGCTGGCCTGGACTGAATGAAATGCACATTGCTATAGCTGCTTATAGACTGCGTTGATGCAACAAACAATTCCGAAACTATCGACAGCACCCTGTAGATGAACGTAGAATCAGATCCCGAGGCTGCCACCACGCCAGTAAGGTTAGAGTTTCCCTAACATAACGCTAGACCAATAAGCACAACCACGCTTAACAACGGCAAAACATCCGATGGTTTACTCGACAGAAAACACAACAAGGATAACCACGGGCGCACACACAATCGTGCGCATGTCATTAATGGGCGGTAAACATCAAAGGCGCGGTAGACATCAGAGGTAATAAAACAAACAACAATGACGGCCACGTCCAATCAGACGAGAGCACGACAACTGGGAGATAATTGCAACATATGCCCATATTAGGGAATACGCCGAATCAACCTAATGGCGAAGCCAAATCAACTTGCTGGCGAAGAAGGTACTAAAAGATGCAAGAGCAGCAACTGCACTTTATGTGGGAAACCTTCCAAAGGGAACTGAAGTGATAAAATGCAGTGCGATGAGTGGTATCTGTCCCGGGTATTGTTAAAACTATCTAAAACTTCTTTGTTTCCTTTCAGTCGCCTCTTACGACACGCAGAAAATACTTTAATACTATTTTAAAGCCATTACCGATATAATAAAGCAAAGTGACCGGAATCTTCCATGAACCATGGTGAAATGATGCCTCACTTTTTTCTTTATTTTACTTTACTCTGTATGCTAATTCATTGACTCGCGTACGCATAGATCCTTTCATTAGTACAATTATAAGCCACGCGAATCATAAACCTTGCGAATTTGGCGTGGTAAAAAGGTTTGTTGCAGCGAATGCGCTTAATAATATTGCATATAGAGTGAAATTTTCGGAAACAAACGATTTCCGATTGATTTGAATAATTTGTGCTTTGGATCGAATCGATTCACCGAATAAACGTTCCCATCCTATGTTTGAAGAAACAGAATTTCTGATCTGTCGACCTATTTTAACTCAGTAAGCATATCATGATCAAGTGTGGCCAAATGTAATCTATGGATAATAATGACAACTGCCTTTATTGATATGTTTGGAATGTATCCTCGATCATGCTTGGACCTTGAATCAGACATTTTGAATTTGAATTTTTTGCTTCCCTCTTCCCTTGAACATATTTTCCAGAAGAAAAGAAATTGTTGATCTGGAGAAATATTTTTGCCACGCAATTTACTCTCAAAACCACAACTTCATTTGAATGTGAACAAAAAAAGCATTGGCAACCCTACAAAAATATCTGGAGAATTAAAGAACGCCTCAGCATTTCCACTTGAATGTGCAAATATTTTCATTACTATGTCAATCAAGAAGTGGTAAATGGTTTTACCACAGCCCAGGGCAGATACTACTCACTGAACTTTACCATGGTGGTTCAGTTCCATTTGGGGTGTTCCCACATAGAGCGCAGTCGCTGGGGCTAAAACTTTTAGTAGCTCGTTGCTATTAAGTGGCCGTCAGGTTGATCCCTTCTTTCCACTGCTTCCGGCCTTGCTCGAATGAATTTTAAAAAAATGCATTTCCAAAAACTCCTGCGAGGAAGGTCGTACTGTCCTTCTCAAAACGTACCCCGAATTTTTACTGAACTTGCTAATAGGATTATCCCACTCAACGGGATTGTTTTTGCGTTATTCGGTTTGCGATATTACCCTTTCACCCAACGAAATAGCGATAGCCCAATTTTTGTTTCTGGAGGGTGAATTGCATATGTGAATCTGTCATAGACAGACAGTTGACAAGATATCTGAGCTAGAAAAACGAATAATTTTTCTTCGGCCTCGAAAAATACGCATCACAGTCAACAAAATAATGACCAGATCTTCTGTTTATTGTCAAAGTATGTGCCTACTAGCAAGCTGCTCATGGGTTTCCCCGACTAGTGTTCTTAGCCGCAGTGGGTAATCATTATCACCGAGGTCTGCTTTTCATCAAGCAGAATAAAATCTTTATTCAGCATCATAGTTTTGTTTCATCTGCCGTTTTTCTTTTACGTGTTGAATTAGTTGCTTGGATGACGAAAATATTATTTTTCGGTCTTATCCAGGGAAGCAAGATTGTTTTCCATTCAGAAAAGGATAACACAGAGGAAAATACACTCATGTTGTGACAGAGAAACGTTACAGCACCAGTGTCGTACCATTCATAGTGACCCATCGAATACGACAACAAAGGAACAAATACTTTAAAGGCGGCAAAAGTAACTGAGACAGTGAAAGATCGTTTTATCAGTGGCGTTGCGTAAGACAGTGCATTGCGAGACCGCTGGCCCAATTTTCGTTCTCTTCTATGCTTCATGAGTGGATGAAAAAACAATCCCAGAACGATTGTTTTTTCGATAACTCTAACAATCACCATTAAAGCACACACTTTAGCTAAATCATTGTTTATGTTGATCGCCACGCAAGCTTTTTGTGTCGTTGACAAAAAAATTCCTATTACGGCTGTAATGGGAAAGATTACAATCCATGCAACGCCAACTACACTGAAAAATCTTGTTGTTTTGTTGGTTAACTTTCGCAAAAATGGGTTACAGTATATCATCCTCTGACGGCACCACATCGAAGCGAACACAGACATGTTGACTCCTGTTAATGCTATCCAAGCTACGGACTGTGAAATATAGCAATAATTCAAATTATAGTATTCTATTACTATAGAACCTGCACCTGCCATACTTCCCAAAATTTGGCATGAAATCGCCATAAATGTTGCGTGACGCGTCCATTTATCCCAATCGGTTCGTCCCATTTTCTTCCGTGCTTTCAATCTCTGGAGTTTACTTTTTTCTTTGTAATATCTCAGCATTGCAAACCACAAATAACTGCAAATAAACACGTGAATAATCCGAGATATAATTATGATCGACAACCTTACTGAACTATATTTCGGAATATTGCTTTTTTCTGAAAAATATCTTGATGTTGTAAATAACGATCCATTGGTATCTGTCGTAGCACTGCTAACGTAGTCATCCATTTGCAGTTAATCATCCAGAAATAAAATAATCAATGGTATCAATATCCAACCCAAGCCAGTCCACTGTACACCAAATTATCTTGTATGGCAACCAAAAAGTGTTTGAATATTCCTATCTATTCCATGCGATTGTTGCATCTGTAAATGTCGTGGGAGATTATATCCCGATCTATGATTCATAATAATTCTGAAAATTTGAAGATGTTGCTAAGACACATTAAAAATTTATGTATTAGCCGAGCATCATTATTGATTAAAGTGTAAATTTATGTATATACTGACCAACTTTATCTTCTTGCTCACTTTACACATACATTTGCTAGTATGTATAGAGTTATTAGTCCGATTAGCTTAACACATATATGTTGGCTCTCATCGTTAAAGTCCATTTTTTCAAAAAACGAAATTAAAAAAATTTTTTTAGGAAAAAACTTGACAAAAATAATTTTTATTGGAAAAAATAAACAATCTAAAAATATGAATTTACAAAAAAAAAAAAAACTTAAAAACAATCTTGATACCGATGGTCCATGTCATGGCCCAACGTTGTAATAAAAAACTTAAAAAAACTATGATGAAAAATGGTGGGCCATGGAGTAGCACCAACGTTATCCTTCTACACACAATGGTTACGGAACATTTTAAACCGCGAGCGAGAATGGGATGTTGAACAATTTTTAAAAGAGGTGAAACTCTGAATTATGCTAGTGAGGAAATGACAAATCATTTTTCATGGAAAGAGGTTGTTTGTCGAGGGCGTGTTAATACTTCACTTTTTAGTATAGCATTTTGTAACAAAATCTCAAAAACGTGGAATTTGGATTTTGAAAATTTTATTAGGCTCACTTCTCTTGCAACACAAAAAAACGTCCTTTGCACAGACCCCACCCCCCTCCCTTAGGAATGTATGCATTCATATTATGTCTCTCATATTTACCTCAGATAATCAGTTGCACAAGAAGCGTGCTGTTGCTGGCAACCCCAAAAATATATCTAAAATGACTTTCTAAAGAGAATTTTATAGACGAAAATATAGTTCCTTGTCGTGATATTATCATATTAGGTATTACGTCTAATGTCATTTGTCAAGCTGTGACGGCATTTTCGCAATACTTTGTTTTGCAGTGTTTAAAAGTAATTATACTTGTTGTGATTTTAGTGTCATTATTGTTTCCTCGGATAACGGAAGAAGGCAATCGCCGAGGCATTGCGTTATCGACTGTTCGAGGGGCAGTACACTTTTTGGTTTTTGAAGAGTGTGTTTATAGTTATTGTGTTAACCAATCGTTCAAGTGTGATTTTTCTTGATATAATACAAGTAAGTCGCAGTCGAGCACTGGTGAACTCTTGTGAAGTCAGGTCGCGTTGAAGGCAATATAGAAAATCTGCGACAAAGCCACATCTAATAAAAAAAAATTGTCGAATCTTTTTTAAGTATGGATTAATAATCTTATCGCCTCGATCCATCTTTGACACATGCTTGACAAAGAATATTTCTGTTTACGCAAAACACACCCCACTATGTCGATTTGGTTCATTTTTTCATTTCAATATGCCCTTGTGTGGCGTGGTACAACAAATCTTGTAAACTTTTTGTTAAAGATTTGCTGAAATTCGGCTTGATTAGTTACATCTCGTATCTTCTGTAGACTTTTAAATACCAGCCCAAAGTCGAAAAGTTTTCACTAAGCATCTTTTGTTAAGTACGAGTCACTGATGGATCGCGCCGCTGAGGCGCGGTTCAAATGTGGCTTATGCTTGGCAAAATTAAGTTCTGATTGGGAATGTCAGCGTTGAATACTTTCTAATAAGAATGACGTTGCTACTCACAATTAATAATAATGCATGTATTTACATATGAAAAAAAAAAATTGCAAACAATAATGTTCGAAATAATAATTCATAGCGAACATTGAAGTTCGATTTTTACAATAAAGAAAAAGTCCAGTAGACGCAACAACTACCTTATTCTTCGAGTTTCTTCAATCCAGAAGTAGTGTTGACAATCATAGGTAAAAGTACCCCCTAGTATACCTGGTTTACCAAATTTATTTTTCGAAAAATTCTTACCCAGTTTTATTTTTAGATATCTGAAACACCGAGTAATTTTGCCATAGGTGTAATGAGTAAATTTACCCAAATATAAACTAGGTATACTGGGAACTCATCTAGGTAGTCAGAAAATAGAAATAGGGGCCTAGTTTGTGAAACTAAATACCTGCAAAATGAAATTAATTAATTAATTTAAATTAAATATATTTTGAATGTATAATTCAAATGTGGTTTTTCGCTCAAGTATGGTCCAGAGACGGAGCACGCCGTGACGTGGGATAAATCGGTGACTTATGCTCGACAAAACGAACACCTGAAATTTTCGGAAAAGTGCAAACAGGCAAGTACAAAACAAGTTCAGTCTAAAACTCATTTGCAATCATTTGCAGTGAATTTTTGTACATTTGCAGTAATCGCTTATTTCCCATATCCAAAACTGCCTAGTTTGTGAAATGAATACGAAATATGGACCGTTGATGCACGCACCTTGAAGGTGCGTTCCATCAACAGTCCATATTTTTTAAAAAAAAAGGCGGTTTCGTAGCTTTGTTTCAATTCCACCGAATAAAATTACTGTAAAAGAGCGTTAATTTCACTGTACGTTTGTTACAGTATAGTGAGATATGGGCTGTTCACGAGTCGTTCGAACCATCTTTCAAACGCATACGCTCAAGCAGTATTAAACTTAAAAATAAATAAAAATTTGCTAAAAACTATATATGTATATTTTACGACAAATACTTATCATAATGATATAATAAAGGAGACAAGTTATTGGATACTTCAGGACGGGAGTTTGATACTTATAATAATTGTATCATCACCGAATGTGCCCTTTAGCAAGGGATATCCAATTTAGCTGAAACACAGATCCATAATGACTAATTAGTGTTCGGAATGAGCTTTTAATAATGCTCTCTTATAAAAATAATTTTTTATCAAGAATGGCGCACAGATGGAAAGCGCCTCGCAGCCGTTCCATCGGTGACCAGCAACTTCATTCGAAATGGAAAACATCACTAAAGAACTGAACCACGATGAGTGAGTACGTGAGTGGCATCTGCCCTGCGTCATGGTAACACCATCTACAACTTATTTATTTCCTTTTAGTCGCCTCTATTTCATAGTTCCCCAAAAAGATCCATGCACAGCGTTTACTGGGTATAGGTTCACGGACTTGCCATGACAAATACCTCAAGCATTTTCAAAAATAAATTTCCTTTTGCAAGTTATATATCACATCTCCCCCTGCAGGTGATAAAGGGATGGGTATGTCAGATACGATAAACGAAATAGTTATAGACGAAAAAGACCAGCTATTTCAGGCAATCTGACGTTGACGGTGAGGATTTTCACGCTCTCATTTCCTACGCATTTTCCATCTATATTACCATTTTTAAATATGATGTAATGTCTAGCATTCCATTTCTGACATCGACGGCATAGGACTCTCCATTTTTACAATTTCACACGAATATTTCTTATTTTGTTCGCAATCTTTTATACACATCTCACCATCATTAATCACGATACATCCATCACGATTTTGAGTTCCGTTGACAGCGCATCTTCGTCGTCGTTTCCACAGCACCATGCTCTCAGTATCTAGTTTGGGCCAAACGTCTTCAATGCAACTGTCATTGTAGGATTTTGGCAAAAATTCAACGATGCTTGCCCGGTGATAGTTTGTTGTTGAACTGAAAATCAGTTGGTCAAACATGAATTTACAGTGACACCGGGAGATGTCCGATAGCAATTTTATTCTAATTTTTATTTTCCGAGTTGGGAGGGTCAGACCATCGACATTTATTATTGAATGGGATTTCGGAACCACTCCCTGCATTCTCCGCTAGTGTCAATAAAATATATATACTGAGTAGAATGATCAATAAGGTTTCTGCGCATAATGGAACGATTCAAATGAAATCAAATACAAAATTATTTACTTCAAATGGTTCGGAGGCCTTTCCCGGGCAGAAAGAAATTGTTACAGAATATGTGAAATATGAGTCACTGATGACTTGGACAAAATTTTAATTTTCGATTGTATCTTTAAATCGTTATCATAGTAATTTAACGAATAACGAACGACCGAGGGTTACTCATATGGCAAAGAGATATATTCCAAATAACTGTGCATTATGTCAAGGTCGAGAGAAAATAAGAACGGCAAACCTCAAATAGGTTGAAATAGAAACTGAACTGAACCGACTTAAGATGACCCAATTCGAAATGTTATTTTGTCAAGCATGAGCTACGAATAGACCGCACTTTGAAGGCACGATTCGTCAGTTTCTCATGCTTAACAAAACAAGTTTAGAGAAGATGTCATTGGGCTGGGGGAATGTTGAATAGAAATAGAAAACCGATTCAATGACGGAAGGTAACAACAAACATACAAACGCACTTCGGTAAAATTGATTTTGTGAGCCTCCCGCCTAGTTTCGCACAATTTTCCCGAGCTGTTGCGTAGTCAACCTCCTCCTCAAAAATTTTGATCCAGGTTCCGTTTGACGAAATATTCCAACCATTCTTTTTCATATCGCTGTCAAGGATTTCTTGAAAAATAAAATCAATGCATTGTAAACCAATGCATTCGTGCACCTACTCGGAATAAATTAGTAGTAAATAAACATTTAGTATAATATTATTTCTGGTCATTCGCAGTAATTCCAAACGCCATGTTGATGAGATTTATGTCAATTATGGGCTGTTGATGGACCGCACCTTCGCGGTGCGTTCCATCAACACCCCATATTTGGTCAAAAATAACGCCAAGTGAAACTACTGTCAAAGATTTTTTTGCATTTTTCGTTGCAGTATATGACTAAGGTTCAGTAATATTGCTTCCCCTTTGCAGTAATTGGATATTCGTTAAAATGTCTTGTCGATATGACATGTATGGGCTGTTGATGTACCACACCAAGGCGGAGCGTTACATCAACAGCTCAAAAACATCAATTTCACTGCAATTTCTTTACAGTGGTGGCAACAGTGGTATGTGAATAAAGTCGCGGAGTAATTTTGTTGACATTACCGTTTCCTTTTTATTTTATTTTTCAAATTCACTCAGTATCAAACCAGTCAAAGTGTCCATTCACATTGAAAACATCCAATAATGTATCATATTCAAAAATCTAGTAGGATTGCCCAATTGAAATGTAGTCGAAAGTTGGGTTTAGTCTCGAGGTTTCGTAATTTGAATATCATGTTTGGAACCGCGGTCTTTTCGACTTTTCGACCAAAGATATTCAATATGCTGTGATCAAATTTTCTCAAATCACATGAACTTACTGTGGGTTATTTAAACCAGATTAGTTTTGAGATCAAGATGTACTTGGACAAGCTTAACCGAATTTTTGAAAGTTGTTTAGGAGAATACGCATGATCCTCATTTGTCACTCATAAATATAATACACTCTGGCAAATTCAATTAAAGTAAATCTCATTGGTAGCAGGGGATTGTCAAATCTTTAGCAATATTAAAAAGAAAATCTCCAAACGTAAACTGACTTTTTGGGGAAAACATAGCCAAAATTATCTTTAGTTGCGATATATTTCTGGCCATTCAAACCATTGAGTAGTTGAGAGAGTCTTTCGAGGAAGTTCTTGAGTATAGCTTTCAAATAACTCCTTACCCGAATATTCAGATATTCAAGAATTCTAGTTGGAAGTAATTTCGTTTTCGATTTCCAGTGATATCATAATGAGGGCTGGGCAATTAGATTCGGTGGTTCGAATCGATTCGAAGCATAAATTATCCGAATCTTTCGTGAATTAACCATAGGAACAAAACATCGCTGAATTGAAATGCATTTTTAATGACAAAATGCAATTGATTTTGGTCAAATTTGACCAAAATCAATTGTATTCTGTAGTTAAAAATTATTTTTTCCCTCCCAGACATTGAGCGTGAATAGAAAATACTTCAAATCTGTTTATGCCCATAATGGCAATAATTCGCAACTATATATCACTGATTTTCATAAGGTGCGGTCCATCAACAGACCATCATTTGAAGAAATCTCATCAACATGGCGCTTTTTAAACTTTGGAAACATGCAATAACTGCAAATGACCAGTATATTTACTGTACGTTTGTTAAAGTCCGCATTGATCAAACTTATATAAAAATGATAAATGATAGTTACTAAATTTAAATACTTTCACAAAGGTATTGATATCTTGTATTGCAAGCGAAGTCAGTGAAATTAAACTCATGGTCGGCATCGAGAGCACCACATTTTTCATTACGTCCATTAGGTTCTTTACTGTTTAATTTCCACCCAACGTTCTCGCTAGTCCACAGTACTCCATCAGACCAAATCCAGTAATCATTACTATCACCGATCTGTTCCAGTCCAATCCAGGTTCCGCGGAATTTTGTAAAATTTTGACTATCCAACACTTCGCTGTAAATGTGTGGGAATTATTCAGATATGCATAAGATGGCGATTAAAAAATAATCAATATTTGGGAACGATGGATCAAAATCGCGCTCACATTGCATATTTGTTTGACTTGCATCAGAAAATCTGTCGAAGACAAGACTCATTGATGGAAGGCGTCGGGGCGTGGTGCATCTGTGGCCTTTCTAGTGTTGGTAAATTTGATTCCGCCATTCGAAACGATCAGAAGCACAAATTATTCGAATTTATCGTGAAACGTTCACACCTGCCAAAAACTTGCTAATTGAAGTGGATTTTTTCATTTTTAACGACAAAATGCGATCGATTTTGGTGAAGCTTTGCTCAAGCTTTACCAAAATCGATTGTATTTTGTCGTTAAAAAATAAAAAAAACATTGGCTCCTAGACATGGATTGTGAATTGAAAATACATTGCCAGCAAGTTCATTTATGGTAATATTATTAACCATAAAATTTCTTGATATTCACGCAGTTGTAATAGTAAAAATGAGATGTTTCTTATTTATATGGAATTAGTGATTCGATCCGATTCGAAAAAAATATCCGAAGCAGATTCGAATTCCAAATGATTCGGTTTTGTCCAGCCTTATTCGTCTTCAACAAAACGTGATTATAAACAGACGCCAATCGAATTTTTTATTAAACTTTATTCTTTATTCTTGACGTACGCTGGATATTATTATTTTGAAGTTTACTATAGTAACTTAAGTCTTTCTATTTGTTTTATTTTATTCACGTGTATCTCTTTGCATACCCTCATGCTTAGGGCTGGACAATTTGAATCTATAATTTTGAATGGATTCGAAGCACAAAATATTCGAATTAATCGGGAATCATACGTAGGAACAGAAACTTGCTAAATTAGGTGCAATTTTCGTTTTTAACAAAAAAATACAATAAATTTCGGTTAAATTTGTAATTGAAGATACGTCGCTTTTAGTCCAATATTTATTGTTTCCACTCTTCTATTTAAAATTTGAAAGCATTGCATATAAAGTTACAATTGCAAAATTCGAGAATATTACTGTTTTAATTCTTTATTTCAGGGCTACGGCTGCGTAAACGAAATTTACAATTTTGACAATTCTTACCCACTTATTTCAGAAATTCTGTTCAAATTCACCCCGAAAAAGGTTGGGATAGATTTATCGCACGAAACCAGTCGAAACAATCGTGTCAAGCACCTTTTTTAAGTATAAGTCACTTATGGATCGCGTCAATGAGACGCGGTTCATCTGTGGCTCACGCTTTACAAAATAAAATTTCTGATAGGAAAACTCTCCTTGAAGTACTATAGTGTCCAGAGAGTAACATCAGAAAAAATGAAGACTGAGGATCTGTCCTCCGTAGTTTCTGGTTGAGTTTTAATTACTGCCTTTTTCGACTAAATACCTTTCAAAGAAAACGCTTGACGAAACAGAAAATTAAAATATCTGAACTGTATAAATATAAAAATGCAGTTTTATCAATTAACTTCACATCATGCGAGGTCGGATGCATAATGAAGAAGAATCCGAATAAACGAACAAATATATCGCAAAGAGAATAGTGCAGTCAATGAGGGGTCTGTATGGGGCGACTGGTAAAACAATCTTTTCGTGTCCTCTGCCGATGCCACAGCTCTTGTTAAGCCGTGGCTAATTTTACGTGTCTAAATTTAACCTTACTCTTTAATTTCTTTTACGCGCATTCCCGATGATGCCAACCGAGCACCATGTTGACGGCAATCTTTTTCTGCTTCAGAAAAAATCTTCTTTTCTTTTGAAAATAATTTATACCAAAAGGCGTTGGCAGATTTTGTCCAACCCGATCTTGTTAAGTTACAACCTATTATTGAAGAAAAAAAATAACCGATATTTTATTGTGGATTGTTCTACATGAATCGACCGATATTCGGTATATACCAGTGATATATAGCAAGTCGTGGGGGAGCTTCGTGAAACCAATAAAAGTGAAGAATTTCCATTGCTTACGTGATCATCCTTTGGAGACCTATACTGCACATTATAAAACGTAAAGCACCGTGTCGGTTAGATGTCCTGCAAATCTTCCGCATAACATCATCCATCACGGCAGTATTCCTCCAAGGCAATATGAGATGCGTTACTCGAGGTTTGTGGTTCAAACACCTTTATCGGAAGGTCTAACCGGGCTAGAATCGTTTAATCTTATCACAATATTTCTTTCGTTTTAGTTTTAAGTTGGGAATAATTTGGTAGTTTGAGGTTTTCAAATCATGCAGCCCAACATTTTATGGCTTGAACAGCACTTAATTTGCCATCTTGACACTTTGAATCTAAAAGGAAAATCCCTAGAGGCCACTTTAAAAAAATCTTACGGTTATGCATATATCAATCACTTACTTTCCGTCAACGGTTGCTGATCACATTCATCCGGTGCTGAAGACTTTTCATCTTCTTCGGTAGTTGAGACATCTGTCGTACTACTCGCCGTCGTTTTTATATTCAGCGTGGTGGTTTGTTCTGCAGTAATGCATTTAGTAGAATTTCGTTATTGTTTTGTTGCTTATTATAAATTTCGGACGGTTAAAGAAGGTAGTGGGTGGACAAAAGTTAAACGATTGTTAGATGTAAAAAGTATTAGATTGGATTGATTTTTGTTCTTGGCAGAATCTAATCTAGTATTAATCAACGCTTTCAAACGCAATTATCCCTTATTTGTGCCATAACGACAGGCGAGGTTAGAAGGGCATGCATCCTCCCACGAGCCTCTAAAACGCAAATATTGTATAAAATTATGGAAAAACGTGTTTTTATATATGTATAGAGAGTGGTTGGCAACTTTTCATAGCTTTTTCGAAATCGGCCAAACTCGAATTTTCCCCTTTGCGATTGGACCCTAAAACATTGATTGATGCACTGAAATATTTTGCCCCTTTGGCGTTTTTTTTGGCTGAAAAGACAGTAATTCCGATTAAAAAGTATGTTGTGAGTGGAGAAGGTCAAGTATTTTTTAGCTGACAGTTACATACAACCTCAGAACCCCAGTCAGAAAAATGTATTTTTTTGTTCAAGTATGAGTCACTGACGGATCTAACGCGCGGTCCGTCTGTGGCTTATGCTTGACAAAATTAAATTTTGACTTGTACAAGCAAAGACCGCTCAGGTTTTGACATTATGCATTTTCCACTTTTAGTTGTAGACTCGGTGATGTTTTTGCTTTTATTCTGCTTGGGTAGTTCTTGATTCAGTCGTGCCACCAACTGTACTTTCTGTAGGGACTGTGGTAGGTTGACGTAATGACGTAATAAATTTGTGGCGTAATAAATTTCGGGAGTCACTTAATGAACATTCTGCGTTTTTTCAGTCTCGGCGAGTGGGGTCCATGGCAGAAATTTGCGAAAGTTTCAAATCAGAATACGTTCTCAATTTAAAAAATTCCACCATTTTTTGCAAGTTTTGGTTCCTTATGACCGATGTACGACTGGCCCGAATCAATTGTGCTTCGAAGCGAATCGAGTCACGGAATTAAATTGCCCAGTCTCATGTTCGATAACATACAATAAATTTAGCAGACACCGAAATTGATAAAAAAAAGCTTTCACGAAGCAAAAGAAGCAGAAGACAGAGATATCGACGTGCTTGTTCGTACGATTCATATAAGTAGCTCATGCAATCTCACAAAAAGCTGTTGTATTTAGAAATGAAATTAATAAATTTCCATGATAACATGAAATAAAGAACCTTGCTGATGTGACGTTGTCCTGGCGTATTTTTCCTGATTTTCTACAAAAACTGTTGTTTTAAATCCATCAATGTTGCCAGATAATACTTGTTGTTCGAAGTATTTGTATAGATTTTCATCGTTTTTCAATTTTTCTAAAAAATTGTATGTTTGTAAAATCTCGGATAAACTGATCTTAACCTTTTGTTTCCGTCCTGATATATATACCACGCGCTAATTCGTTCCAAGTGTACGATTCAATGTATCATGTTCTCTTTCTAGGACTCTTGAGTCACCGCAGAAAAATCTGTACCAAAATAGCATTTCAATTGCATATTACGATAAAACAGACAAAAACTTGAACAGGAGGCCCAAAACTCTAACTTCAAAAACTGGCAATAAAAGCCTAAAATCGTCAAAGTAAGTGCAATGTCTACTGCACATGGGAGGCGAGCAAAGCGTAGTATTTGGTCCTACGTTTCAAAACATTTTAAAGAA
Source organism: Styela plicata (assembly GCA_963675895.2). Classification (NCBI taxonomy): domain Eukaryota; kingdom Metazoa; phylum Chordata; class Ascidiacea; order Stolidobranchia; family Styelidae; genus Styela; species Styela plicata. Next base: position 21,557,582 of record OZ023140.1, read on the forward strand.
CATTTTGCATTTTGTGTTCGATCAGCAATTATGGGTAACCGAAATACCCTAGTGACTTGGGTGGTACATTTGCATCGATGAACTGCGAAAATTGTGTCCCTTTCCCGGGTTGCTCCAAGTGAATTTAAGAGGTCTTCGCTTACGTGCTAGATCTTTCATCTGCAAAATATAAATTAAGGAACCGTGTCAACAGAGAAGTCCGAGTGTGCCTTCAGGAAGACATGGACGAGGAAAATATGTAATATTTGCTCCGTTACAAACTTAAATTTTTCAAGCATGAACTACATACAGTTGGGCCGGGCCCAAGCGTAATGCATGTTTAACAATACACGTATACAGTATATATGCAACCTGTGGTGAGTAAATGAATTGCTATTAAATATTCAAGATTCGATTTATAGCCTTTCCCCAAAAAGAAATTTCATCTTTTCAAGCATAAGCCACAGGTGAACCACGCCTTAGCGGCGTGGTCCATCAGTGGCCTATGCTCAACAAAATATGTTTGGTCAGATTTTTCATGAATCTGTATTCAGAACCATATTTGTTTTCAAAATATTGATGAACTTTCTACGATCATTTAATCATTACTAAGATCACTATAACAAAACGATTGGATTATTTCTCTATTTCAAAGAAATTTACTTACAGATGAAAATTCAATCGTTTTAATGACATTCCCCACTTGAAGTTTAACTGAGAAAAAAAATATCACATTTAGCAGCAGTATTTATGAATTTCCTGTAGAAATAAGCTGGTGTATGTTGCAAAAAAGCTAGAAGAAGAACGGTAACACACTTTTATTTATTCGGGATAATGACACATTTTGACATTTTGAGGTTATTTCAAAGTTTATTTCGTGACAAAAAAAAACTGAGCATCATTGGATGGCAGAATTTTTGACATAGATTAGGGTTAACCATCCAGACACTACGCATATGTCATAGAGCCAGACTGACAGAATTCCTCCTAATTTGCTTCTCAGACATCTGAAGATAAATGCACAAAAACTGAACCACTATAATGAAGTGCAGGTGCAGTGTAGCTGCCCTGGGCGATAGTTAAACCGATAGTGGAAACATTTGGTTAGATTTATCAGAGTTTTGTTCGTCGGCGCCGATGAACACTTTTTTTATATTGTTAATATCATGCATTTCGTGATCATCACAATATTTTTTTTTTGAAATTTTATCGTTGTTGCAAGTCTAAATAACAACATCAGACTTTGTTACAGATACAATGCTTCGTGCAATTTTTTTTTCCTAAAAAATAGCGTTCTTGCTGTATATTACATTAAATTCGAACAAAAATGTGGCGCAGAAAAATTTGAAAAAAAAATTTTAGCAACTGAAGATTAGCTCTAAAATGTGAAATGAATGCTGGGAAAAACATTGGAGCGGGGCTGGCAATAATCGCGGATTAGGAGCTTGCAACCAACTTTATTCGAAATTGCATCACAACATTCCCGGCTTTCCATACTTTTCTTTGGTGTCCAGCACGCGTTAGCTGTTTTAACGTGTGGCCTAGTTCATTGTGATATATTTGTCACGGGCTAAATTTGAAAATAATGCAAAACATCAAAATTTAAAAAAAAAATGAATATTAAAACGAGTGCCTGATTTGCCATGTCGGATAACGACTAGTATCATATTTCCGCATGCAATTAAAAAAGATGAGTGGCAAAATACGCGGCATTATCATTTTGAATAATAGATCGGGTACAATTTATGCACAGACATCGATTCCCAATCAGTAATGGTTTGATCAAACATCTCTTGTTGAGCATGAGTTACAGATGGACCGTGCCGACGAGGCGCGGGCCTGGTTCATTGAGACGGAAATATATTTGTCACAGGCTAAATTTGAAATTAATGCAAAACATCAAAATTAAAATGAGTGTCTGATTTGCAAGTTGGAATATCGACTATGGTGTCATATTTCCGCATGCAATCAAAAAAGATGAGTGGCAAAATACGCGGCATTATCATTTTGAATAATAGATCGGGTACAATTTATGCACAGACATCGATTCCCAATCAGTAATGGTTTGATCAAACATCTCTCATCGAGCTTGAGTTACAGATGGACCGTGCCGACGAGGCGCGGGCCATCTGTGACTCATGCTTAACATATTCAATTTCTTAATGATATATTCTACACACGGAAACGAGTGACATTTCGAACAAATTATCTTTTTTCGGATTACAATCTCAACGCTATACCACGGGCATATGTTACAAGTAGAGTTTGTTAAGTCCAAAAATTAGGTATTTTTATTTTGAGACTTGATATTTTAGGTATCGGATATCACGAATTTGGTCGGGCCAAAGATTTGACATCACTATATGACGTAATAATATATATTTTATTAATGTGTTTTACGCGATTCGGAGTGATGTTAGAGCACTTAAAAGTAGAGATGGGCCGATACCAAAATTTCCGCCGATACCGATACAAGTACCGATACCACTTGCGTAATTTATATTCCGATACCGATACCGTCGATTACTTTGTTAAATAGGTTAAAGGCCTTTTTGTATCCACATACTTATGCCCTTGTTATAGTTGCATCCACGTATGTGTGCGCCTATGTACATTTGTATCCTTGAACTATTGCATCCATTTGAGTGCAAACTTTAATGGGTGAAAATATAATGAATTGTTGCTGCGTTCAAGCATACATGGGTCCAAAGATTGAGCGCAAATGTTCGTGGTTACACAACTAACGTGACATCTCATTGAGACCAAGGCCACGATACACATGAAGTTGTCTTACCGATTCGTTGCATTACGTTCGAGCAATAAAATAAAAACGGCAATACACGCCTGAATTGCTTTGCGTTAATCGTGTTCACATGTTCACATGCCTACAAAGCACAAACGCAAAAAAGAAACAAGCACTCTGCGGTAGCTTTCATAGCAAGCCGCTCTGTTTCATTGGAAAACGTGCATGCAGAGCATTGCGCTTGCGTAAGCAAAATCAGGAAAAAACGCAACCTACGCAAACGTGTAGTGCGACCTTAAAACCTTTTCCTGCATCAAAAGAGCATATATTGAGTGTATTGATGGGTTTTATTTAATAAAACCCAAAGTGTAAATAAAATTGTTCACGCGAGACATGCCCCGTTTTAATTATTTTTCAGAGCAGTGGAATTCGAGGTCTTTCCATTTATTATCAGTAAATAAAGCCTATTTGTACGCTCCGTTGTAAAGATGTACCCGGTATCGGTATCGGATTTGGTATCGGCGGTATCGGTGATGAAAATTTTCCGATACCAGTACCGATTCCGATACTACAAAAATCACCGATACTTGCCGATACCGATTCCGATACCGATACATCGGCCCATCTCTACTTAAAAGGAACCAGCTAACCTTCGCCCACACGACAAAGGGCAACTTCAAAAACTTCAAAATGTAGTTCCGACAACTATCCCCTTGTACTTTCTGAATAGAATTCACTCAAAATGCAAAGTCGGAAGCAGCGCCTAGAAGGAACCAAATAACAGCCACTTATACGGCGGGGAGCTACTTTATATGTGGTTTCAGCAACTGTACAATAATTTGAAAACATCCCATATACGAAATGAATCGCTAAAGTATGATCCAGGGAGAGGTATTTGATCTGAGCGATAGTAAAATCATCTGCCGTTTTACCTACTGTTTTACTTCCATTTGGTAGCCTATTGCGACACGCAGAAAGTATTTTAGGCAATTCTAAACATCACAACCTACAATACGAAGTGCGCAAAAATTCTTCAAACAGACGCAAAAGACTTGACCCTTAACTAAATAATGGCGAAATAATACTCTGCATCGATGGTGCGCAAAAAATTCTGGTATATTGTGAACCTTATATTGTGAAGTATGTGTTTCCATGCTTCCACTTATTCTAAATGCGCCGGTGTTCGGCGAATATAAAACCCTACGCAGATCACAGTTAAGATTAGAGGGCACGCGAAGAGAAAAAATTAATAAAATGGAAGATTAAGAGAGGGCACTGGCTGAATCGATTATTGATATAATAAATTTTCCGGGAAATGAAATTTTGCTTTCCCGATACTCAGAACTGGAAGATGTGCAAAAATCGCATACCGCTTAGATAAATTCGGCATCAACAAAAAATAATAATATTTGTATGAAAAGTTGGTTCATTTTGCGTTTTCCTTGTACGTAATTTCTATGTCATACTAAATTTTAGTGGCACGAACGAATTGTCAATCAAGTAGGAAGTTCTACCAAGAAACTAGAAATGTTTAATTTTGAAAAATCGTGTAAGACATTAATAATAATGGAACCTATGACTCGGAAATGCCTGGGACATTCATGCAATGTCCCACAAGCACTTCTGTCTATGTTGCCTCATTGTTGTTGGCTCATTGTATAGGCAACGGGCAATAGACTTCCAAGTACCAATTCATGCACATACATATTCATTAAAGAATCGTCTTCTTCTCTATGCCAGTGCTATAGAGCTATTAAATTAATTTAAGCGTCCAGATTTGCAAGCCAAAGTATTTGAGGATTCGGAGTCCTGATATTGGAATTTATCGTTGCCGAATTGAAATATAACTAGTAGAGCGACATTTGATAAAAGGTAACTAACTGCCGGTGACTTGTTTAAAACTTAAAAAACATATTTTGAAATTTATAGTTACGCACAATGAAAAATGAGTAGCTCGGCAACCTCACGAAAAAATTGGGATTTTCTACGTTTTAAAGCACTTGAACATTCGGCATTTTCTCCGGTAGAAGAGGGGGGCATGTACAACGTCGCCAATTACATATCAGTTGTCAGCTATAGCGCATCGTTCTAGCCCCAAACAATTTTTTCCACGTCCGATTGCCCACGGAAATATTAACTTTGTTTAAACTCGCATTGAAATGCGATTTAAGGTCCTATAATGAAAGAACTTATATTCTATGTCAAATAAATCATCCTTAAGTGTGAAATGCGGAATGCACACTTGGTCGCCGGCAGTTCGATTGGTGAAGGTCAAAGAAATCTTGTGTCTCTGCAACTGGGACAACAACATCAAAGTAATAATATAACGGGGTCTAAACACAGAAATAACCGCATTAATAATTTATCAACTTATTGGGGTCAGATATACAGAGAAACAACGATAAACTGTTTCATTGCGATGTCGCTTCATTTAGTCACCAGGCACGTGTGGGACGTGGGTTGGCAATTCTCAAATCAAATCAGACCTGTCCGGTACATCGACCAGTTGCTTCAGATTCTGTTAAATTTAAATTCACTTTGAGAGAGGTTAGAAGCAAAATCACTGGTATAACAGAAAAAAATGAATAGACCGGTCCGCCAAGCCATGGGACGAGAACCTTGTGTGTACTGTGGGCCGCTTGGATTTTCTTTTTGCGAACTGTTAAAAATTAAATAAACATAGGGATGTACACGGTGTTCTCCGCACGGTCTTGGTATAAGCGATTCACGGTTGGAATCTGAAACATTGTGTGAAACAAAGATGAAGCAATGCAACAAATTTCATGAAACATTATTGTAAAAACTTAATACATGCACGAGTCAGAAAAATTACTATTGTTTGAAAACGACGCTTCTATCTTTTCTCATCAGTACATCATCGCCTGTCACTTTTCAAACACGAAAATCTCGCCGAAGGCTGTCGTTCGAAAAAAATTCCTCGCCTAACAATTTTCCTAACGTTTCAGGTTGAGACACCACATAGGTATTTTTTGAAGCAAAAAATAAAGGCTATTATGGGTCTATTGCTACTAGTGTGCAGGAATTTGGTAAATACTTTGCTCGAGCAATTTTGATAGGAAAAAAATTATGCAATAATAAATTACTGTTTCTGCGGAATGGTTGAAACGTTTGTTTGATGTACACAATGTGTGCGAATAAAATACATTTAAAAGGTTCTTTATGTCTTTTATTATGTCATTGTGACGTCACTTTCAAGTCAATTGCCCTGTTGGTCATCTAATAAATATATATGAACACGTGATCCTAGGGCTCACTTTGTTATTATTATCAACGATATCCTGATTATATGTAAAGAAACGGAATTCAACCAATATGACGTTTATAATTTGTGGGCGATCATATTTCCCACGATGTCATAGACTCATGGTCCAAATTTCATGCTGTCATAATTCGGCATGTCACATCAAATCATATGACAGACCCTACTATAAATCAGACATACAAGGAAATTATAACGACAATAATTAAAATGACTTACTAATGTGTTGACTAAATACAGAAGTCAGTGTTGCTACCAGGATATGCAGTTTCGCCACAGTTCTTAGAATCATCATATCGAATGGAGTTCTGAGAAATATTTAAAGAAAATAGTCATTTGTGCAAAAGTAAGTTATGCGATAAATACCTCAGATTCACCTGAAAAAATTCTACATGTAGCTTCACCGCACACTTATACCCCGGCGGGCCAATTTATTATCGTTTCATTTGAAAGGCACTTGTTCGAATCTCACGTGGAAATATATTGTGTCCAATGGAACTGCTGACCAACTCGCCGGCTCAAGGTGTTTTGCATATCCCCCACTGCATGCACTAATTATCATTCATTCAATAATCATCCATTAGATATATATAGATATTTACTTTAAGTAAAAGTCAGATGAGAACTCTAGATCTGGCTTGATATTGATAAATGTACGAGAGGCACACGAAAAAAGTTGTTCAGAAAATAGTCGCCGTAAAAAATCGGTCGTCGATAAATGTTTTCGGGCGTTTTTTGATGACTTTTAGTGATCAAATTATGACGTCAAAACAAACATTTGCCCGCTTCCGAGGCCAATGAATTTCTAATTCCATATGAATAACACAGTCTGACCATGTTGTTAAAACAATGTAATCTACAGCAATGAATTCACTTTGGTTTTGATGGGAACAAACTATTGTAGGAAATAATCGATTTCAACTACCTCACGAGGGGCAGGAAAAATACGAAAATTCAAAATATTTGATTGTATTTTTGTTAAAATATGGAAATTGAGCTCCATTAGGCAAGTTATGGTTGTGCACAGTCCAGCCCCGTTCAGAAATGGACGACTGGCGAAGAAAATATTCATATGAGTACGTTAACATAGATCTAGGGTTGGGCAATTCGATTCGAAGCACAAATTATTCGAATCAATCATGAATCGTCCGTAGGAACAAAAACTTCCTGAATGAACGACAATTTTCATTCTTAAAACCAAAATGCAATCTCTTTTGGTTAAGTTTGACCAAAATCGATTGTTTTTTGTCCTTAAAATATGAAAATTGTTGCTCCAAGACATGGAGCGTGAATTGGAAATGTGATATAAACTATAAATATGATTTTTACAATGGAGAAAAGTACAAATCGGATATTTGTTATTTACTTGTAATTTATTATTCGATCCGATTCGAAATACTATTTGAATCAGACTCGGATTCCAAATGAATCGGTTTTGCCCAGCCTTACATAGATCCGATATGCACAGTTTCAAAACTTCGGCAAATTATTTCAATTTACTTTCTTCGGCAAACATACCAGACCATAATCACGAATTTAACTAGTGGCAACCGTGTGCTATTTAAGTACACTAACAAGTTTTGTCTACGGTCGTCTTTCATTTTCTATTGTTTACTTACCATTCAATCAAAAGAACTCAGATGAAAATTATCACTGGAAATCCCAAACTAATTCTTCTGAAACCGTTGTTATCCTTTCCGTGAACGCTTGCTATGCAAAGATAAACTGACTTACTATATGAACCAGTCGCTGAACGCTTTATATATTAACCGAAAATATAGACGCTTCATAGTGCTTAACGTGGTCGTGACGACAATAAGCAATTGATAGTCTCGATTCATTTCCTGGTTTCGCGCTATTGAATTTTATAGTTTGGGGCAATATGGACCATATGTAGATTTTCTTTTATTTAAAGTCACTTTAAGCAAGGTTGGAAGGGCCTATAGCTGTTACAAAATGTAATACAATACAAGCAACTACACTCCGAGTGAAAAACATCTCAAACAGAGCTGAACCTTTTTAACCTAGTGAAATGAATATTATCCGGACAGATCACTTTTTGTTTTCTTCGCGTCGACACGCTGTAAATACTCTAGTAGAATTCCCGCACCTGCATTATCGTCTAAGTAGCCCGTGCTCGAAGAAAGAAATTATTTCTTTTGCAAATTGCTCATGGAAGTCACAACATCACACATTCATTGTTATGCAGATCACAGCGATTACAGTCGATCAAGCTCCCTAGACTGCATTGAGATGGTAGTGATTTGAATTGTTTGAAGCTGTTCGGATAAATATTTTCTCACACGGACGGACACTGTTTAAGTAGCGTCAGCCAAGTGCCCCGATGTTTTCAGAAATCCCCAATGAAAGCCGAGAAAACTTACTTAAAGTGAACTTAATTTATAAAATTCTCATAATTCTTTCAAAACTTCGTGAAAATTTCCTTTTAGTACTGATTCGGAGCCAGATTTCGACATAATATCTACTTCTCATTGTTTGTTGATGAAATTGACAGGTCGGAAGTAGTAGCTAAATATAACGTACAGTGAATCACACTGAAAAACTATAACGTATATATAAAGCCATACAATGTAAAACATACTCATTTTCTTAATATTTAAATTGGATTGAATTGTTTTGTCGACTTCAAAAAGTTCAGTTTACTTTGTCTACCTCGAACTAGATGGGACGGTTCCGCGGTCCAGAATCACAGCCGATATTTTTTACTTTACTTTGAAAATTGCAGACGTAACACGCGGAGTTTAGATTTTGCAGATATAGGATCTTTTGGAGACTGTTAGTTGGTACAATTAGAAATTTGTTGACCGGTGAATCGTACCCGTATTCGTACCAGTACGAAATTAGTTACAATAAAAGGAAAATTTATTGTACTAATTTTTATATCATTACGATATTCAAATAAATAACCTTTGGTGACTGCCCTGAGTTCCCGCATGACATGGTTTGGTGATGAATTACGAAAATAAATCACGATGAGACTCATATAACGCAGTAACTTTTTATCTCATAATTTACTGGAATTCGAGGCGCTGTTTCTGCATACAGTCATAGCGAAAAGCAAGTCCGGAAACGTTTGTGACGTAAATTTGAAGGGCGCTTCAAAATAACCGTGGCAAACTGATATATATAACTAATAGGGAGATAAATTTTTATATAGAGCTGTTCTTAATTTAATAGTTAGGTATTCTAGAACTGTGATGAAAGTAAATTTGTGTTTTGATCATTCTTGATTTGATTCAGTTTGTTGATTTCCGTTAAATAAGAGCTACTAATGGACCCGGGGTTTGTGTACATAATTAAAAAATCGCGAACTGCTGACTGAACTCAAACCGAAACCTAACAGAATAACGTGCGCATCATTGTATGGCATGTCGATATTCGCTTTCGTCGTAAACAAAATCGTGTTGGCAATTCTAAAAAGGTAAAAGTACAAAGTTTCCCTTGTATAACTAGTTTCAAAACTTTTATCTAGTTTCACGGATATCTGAATTTCGTAGTTTATTTTTTACAGAGTTTTTCTGTTTGAAATTTTACCTGGTTACCTGAAATTTTAACTAGGTAAATCGTATATTCATTTTTCAATGTTTTTGAAATGGCAAACTCGGTGATCTCAATTTTCAAATAGATTGAAATATCTTAAATGCGGCAAAACGATAATCGTCTAGTTTTTATTCTAGGTGCTACTTAGTTTTGAAAGTAAAACTAGGTTAGCTAGTAATAAATTACCTAGGTTTCTGGTAAATTCGTTTTATTTTACCTAGTTTAAAAAAAAAATAGATGTCACCACCACACCATACATCTACAATCTAAAAAATTGATACTAAAATCCAGGTTCGTATACTGGAACCTTCCTACCGGACTTCATATAAGAAAACACGGATATTGAAATATCTTATTTATTATTCATTGGATTGCCTACGCTGCTTTAAAATCATTGTCAGTTAAACGCGGACGAGGAAGACCGCATAGACACCATGGGGGTACATACTTTAAGGGGAAGCGGGGCGAAATCTTCAGGGTAAATAAAATAATGAAATTAAAATTTCGAGCAGCGAATGTGAATGAATTTTTTTTTGGTCTTTTTCTCAGTCACAAATTTCCTTTCGTCAAGTATGAACCACAGATGGCAAACGCCTAAACGGCGTGATCCATCAGTGATTCATACCTAACAAAAGTTTTGAAAAAATATTTTTGTTTGTGGCTCGCGTTCTACAACATAAAATTGATGACAGGAAGAACAAATCAGTTTAAAAAATTGTTTATTGCGTTTTAGTTTGACATAATTGATTTTCCTGAGTCAACTTGTGAACCATGCTACCCGAGTCATTTTGGTAGCGAAAACAATAGGAACAGCACATTCTTATTCCTTCCTCAAAATAGCAAATAGTTGTCAAATTTATCCTCGTTTATTATCTGTTTTTTACGGTCCATGTTCGGAGAAGGGATGGATATGATTAAGTAGGTAGACATGAAACTTAAAAGTCATAAAAAGGTTAGGTAAAATGTTAATACAAAAAATAAAATATAGAGGATTAAAACATCGCATGACTATTAGTTGCATTTTGCTTCGATTTAGATATTCCTTCTAAACATTTCAAATTTAAGTAAAAAATTTAATTTGTTGAACATAAGCTACAAATGCATCGCGTCCCGATGGCGCGATCCATTAGTAGCTTATATTCAACAAATTATGCAGCATATACTGTTATAAAGGTTCAAATATTTGCCTTAGATATAGAAAAATGGTAAAATCGACATCGCAGTTTTCTTCTGTTCAATCGTCATCGGTTCTGCATGTGACAAATGTCATCAACACGCCGGCGATAAGAGATAAAGGGAAGGCGATCCAGGTGAGGATAAAAGAATATCCCCACCATGTTCCGGACTTGTGATCGAGGCTGGTAAACACTGACGCGCAAATCAGACTGAAGAATGCTGTTAAAAAATATGGAATGAGTAGTTAAATTGCTGTATTAGAAAAATTGACTGAAAATATAAATATTTGGATCGCCTGAATCAAATAAATTGGTCTGACAAAGAACACATTAGAGCGGTGTTGAAGGGCTCATATCCTATCTAGGCGGATTCGAAAATCGGAGTATTTTTTGGTAATATGGAAAATAGGAATCGTCTCGATGCATGCGCGCGGGAAATAATGAAATTTATCCACTTGAAACCACTTTCATCATTCTGCGGATTTGTCAGCTTCGGAATAGCGAGATTTTTTACTAAATGACCATTGTCTTTAATTTATCGCTTTTACAATTTCAGCATTTGAGCGCAGAGGATAGCACAGCCTTTGGGTCATCTTGTATCCGAGATAGACACAACTTTCTGGCTTTAATATACCGACACACCACAAAGTACGAGTAAAGTTCGGAAAACAGTTGTTATTGATATAAATTGCGAAGTCACAAGCATGTTTGAGTGTAACTTATAGTCGATATAATAACAGACTAACACGATTAGATTGGCTACCTTATTATATGATTAGCTCAACTACTGTATACATTCATTGATTACTGCCGCAGCTAGAACACGAAATGTTTTGATTACTACAAGTTACAAGTGAAACAGATCTTCGCCTCCTTTGCGATCCGACCTCACACACTTTACAAAGGCAAAACCAACCCTTTTACTGAAAGGTTTTACTATATCGAGGGCTATATCTTATATCATGAACTTCTCATTCGAAAAATCTTCAACTAAATTAGAAATTTTATCTTGGCAAGCATGGGTCACAGATGGACAGGGCGATCCATCAGTGGCTCATACTGACAAAACATGGTTTCTGACTCCAAAATAATTCTTACCTCCCATAAGATAAAATGTTGCAACCACCGAAGGACCAATCTTCTTGGTCTTGACCAAAGATACAATACCGAACACCATTCCAGCAAACGCCATCGCAACAGCAAGTATTCCAAAACCACGAATAGTTTCTGAAGCAAGAATTTTTTTCTATATTACTTACTCATTCGGAATTCAAAATACTTGAAAAAAAATTGTAGTCAATAATCCTATTTCGCTATAAAACAAACCCGCGTCGGTTTATGCTCGAAGAAAAACAGAATTGAAGATAACCACTGAAAGAATCTTTACGGAAGATTCAGTATTTCATTAAAAAAATACAAAGGTTGAAATATCTATTTCAAGTATTGAAGCCTTTTGATTCATTTAATGAAAAAGACATAACATTTTGAGACATCTGATCCTGTCGTTATGAACTAAATCCGCTTAAACAATATGCCAACGAAAAAAGTTTATGACATTCGTTACCAATATTCGTCGCGTCAAAATTTGAAATTCCGTTTAAAATTGTAAAACCAGTATACCAATTCCAGGTAGTTTGATCTATCATTTGGGGTTGATCAATGAGATTAATAATCCGAACATGGCTCCAAGTGACCCATAGTCGAACAGAGCCCATGGTACGGGATCAGAAATCAGTTTAATGTTTTCGATTATCAAGATTTCAACTTTCAGCATCGATATAGCATTTGCAAAAACTCCGTCAAGTGATTCTTAATATCTGTATTATCTTGAAAGCGACTTATTGAAGCATTTTAACTTACCAAATGCATAATACTCTTCAGCTTGACCAACCTGCAGATCATCACATTCAGCCGATTGGCATTTCTTCCAGAGACCGATTGAATGATTATCTAAATTAACACGCAGGTGTATGTTACTCGACACTACGACACTAATATACAGTTTATAACGTCAGTGTCTTGACAATGGCAGATATGGACACTCGGGAACCTCAATAAAAATAGGGTAGTATTTTGAGTCGTGTTGAAAAAAGTCTTGTACAAAACTGTGCATATTATTCATATATTTTCATAAAGGGTGTTGTGCATAATACTAGATAGCTCTTAGTGCAATGCGAGCCAGAAGGGAGTTGACTATTCTCCCACACCAAATCTTATCACCGCCAAGTTTGCATAATATACAAGAAGAATCAACTAACTATTCACCCATTTACATCACATTTGGGAAATAAAAACTGTGGAAAGTATAAGTATGCCCAAATTTCCCACACACAGTATATAAATAACGACACTAACAATTGTTATTCACGGATATGTTGTTTTTCAAGCGCGACTTTTGGCCATATTCGGCATCCAGTCAGAAAAATATTGACCACCACGTTTTGATATTGAGCGTGTGTCACTAGTGGATCACGCCGCCGAGGCGCGTTCCACCTGTGGGCCATGCTTAGCAAAATAAAATTTCCGACTCTATGAAGAACTGAGAACTGGCTGTACTGGGAGGAATCACGGCATTTGTTTGAGGCAGGGCTAAAAACGTATCTGCGGCAAGCATCAAGTAACTATTTCGTTGTTACATTTGCCTCATACGAAAGTCTTGTATCCATAATTTAAGTCTTACCCCCAGTTCGCCAGTTGTTTGTGCATAGTCCAACAATTCCCATAACAAATGAGACAAATCCAACTGCCACACCACATACTGCAAATATCTTGGTTGTCATGCTTCTGTTCTGTGATGTTGTATTGGGATTAAAAGAAGTTATGATAAAATCTAAAAACTATATTTTCGTAAGTTAAAAATGAACTAAGCTTTGGCAAATCAAATAGCTAGGGCTACATTCATATCTGTCTCTTCTCTATTCTTTGTAATGCTTTTTCGTGCAAAATCTCCGCTGTTAAACCTCCACAGGCCCAATACCACTCCCGAGACTTAAGTACAGGCTACAAAAAGCGAAGATAAACATCAAGATAATCGTCACACCCTCGTTCCGCTCCGCTCGTCCCAGGCCAGAAACAAAAGATCACTTCGCTCCAGGGTACAAAACGCGAAGTAATAAGTGTCTAAGTGAACTCAACAGTGCTAGACGAAGCGAAGAATTCAACAGACGTTTTCCACTTGACGTCGTTTGAAATATCAAATCGTTGTTCAGTAGCCTACGAACTAACTAACGCCGCCAGATTATTGCCAAAAGGAATATTATGGAATTGATCTATTTTCTGCAGCATTCGATAGAAACGATAATGTATTTTTTCCGTTATTTCAACATTTCTTCGACTGAAGCATCTAAATCACAATTCCCAAGTTAGGTTTAACAAACTCAGCAGTAGCGGAAGGTTTTCTACATTGGTGGATGAGGGAAGGGGTCCTACACACCGACGGAAAAAAGTAAATTGACAGTTTTTAAATAACAAAATTTGGCGTTATTTTGCCAAAAAAGTCAAAAATTTATCTGATCTGAAAAGATATTCTGATGATATTTGGCCGTAAAACGCAAGAACAAAGAAATTCGCGCTTAAGGCGCGCAAGAAAATAGCAATTTTTCACAATTTTATCCTCTTTTTGCCGATTTAGGAAGGGCAAACTAGTGATAAAAACCTATTTTTTTAAAAAACTAGGTAAAGTAGTATGATTTTATCGCAAAACTAGTCAAAGTATTATTAGGTAACCTAGTATTCCTTACAAAACTAGGTAGTAACTTGATTAAAACCAGGAAAACTGGGTAATCGTTTTTTAATCGCATTCATGACATTTCCAATTCATTTAACGGTAGAATTTTATTAAATAGTCCGTTTTGAAAGCTTCTTTTTATAATAATTTAACTAGTTTTTTAGTAATTGCCTAGTTTTATAAACCAGGTAATTATTGAAAATGACGTAAATGTACCTACTTTTTCGTAGTATGTTACTAGGTAAAACTGAAAATGGAAAACTCGTAAAAGTAAAAAGTAATTAAATCAGATATCAGTAGAACTAGGTAAAAGTATTTAAAAATGAATTCGGTATACTAATCATACTAGGTAAACGCGGTAAATTTACCTGAAATTACCAATAGTAGGTCGGACCCTCCCCCAATATTTCACATTGGAGGGGGGTCCAGACTGATTTTATTTTTTTTTGCACACAAAGTGTTAAATTTCTTCATTCTTTGCGCTTTGGAGAAAAAAATTTAAATTTCGCTCTGCTGATTTCCTTCTCAAGATTTGACACTCTTCACCGCCACTGTCGGCGGTATCTGTAACACGTACCTCATTTGCAGTGATGATACTTGTCATTTAGCATTTAGTCTTCTTTGTACTTCAGTTTTAATTTTAGAAGTGTATGCTGTAGAAGTGTGGCGGCGTCCCCAAAAACAGATCCAAAAATTCTGCCCTTTAATACAGTTAAAATATACCTATATAATAATGTGCAAACTTCCTTGTTAAAAGTGGCAATATGAGCTAGTTTTAACATATTCGCGAAATATTCGATTTCCTTCACCTTCATCGACATGCTGAAATGTCAAACCGAGTTTCCATCGTCTGTGAAACTCCCTTTCCTTGTGCGACGCGTTAGTCAGTGTGTAGATGAGAAATTAAAAGTTAGACTATGATTAGAAAGATACCAATTACGACTTGGGGTAAATACCTTCAACCCTTTATAATATGTACAATTATCCAATGAGGAAGAAGGTCGTATTGAATTCGCAAAAAGAAATCTCGACTATATTCCCACCAGTTCAGTACGATAACCAAATCTTAGCCTATGCGACGACCGGTAAGCAGTTCTATGGGAATATGTACTTGGGTTTCATCTCTGGTCCATGTACTTTTGTTTCATCTCAAATTGTTTTTTTTTTTTCAATGCATTAAATTTATATTGTTACATCTACTATATTGTACATAGTGAAAATAAAATAAATATCCCTTGAGTGCATATTTTTCAGGCGCTTGTGTATTTGCAACGCGCATTGCCAGTACACGATCGTGTTTCATGAACACGATGGGGATTTCGGTGTTTTATGTTAGCAAAATCAGACGAAAAGTAGTGCTGGGCAATTCGATTCGGTGGTTGATTACTTTTTTATGTCTGGCTCACTTGTTGCCTTATATATAGTATTTACTATTCAGTTCACTTCATGCTTAGCTGTGAAAGAGTTGATTAAAGCCTAGTCTGGATTCTAGAGTTGTAATTTGAATTGTATACAGCTATAGGTTACCACAATAAACGTAAATATATTAAATATCGAAACGAAGACAATAATAGTAATAATAAAAATATGATATTCGTCCATTTTATGAAATCAGCGATTCGATGCGATTCGAAAAAATATCCGTCTGATGTCTAAAGTTTGGGAAGAATTAATATATCAAGTTTAAGATTTTCGTACGCCAGACATGGATTTCTGTCTTAGTATTCTCACAAAATTTATATTAAAAAGAGAACACTTTGAAGGTTTTCATGGCAGAGTTCTAGTCGATTGTAATCCAGGTCCCAAAATTGACACTCACAACCCCACTCTTCATAATACATCAAGGTCAATGGTTGTTACTTGTTATTTTTTTTACCTTTTTTTAACAGATGAAAAAAATCGTAGTACGCCATGTACAAATATTAGTACTAAATCACAAAAAAGGTTTTGAGTAATTCTAGAAAAAGTGATAATTTGAGGCCAAAGCGGCTCCAAGCAGCAGTAGTACTGGCAAAATGCTCCAGAGACGCGCAAAAAATCCGTTTGGGCAAGTTTTAGCTTGGCATCGCCATTAAGCACAGCCCTGATGCATTTTAAACACATTTTGTCCAAAAGTACATAGCCAAAAATAGACGATTATGCGTAATTCCCCGATTTCATCAGCAGATTATTTCTTCACTTCGGTAAAAAATTGGAATTCACCACTATATTTTGTCGCAGGTCGTAGTCGTTCATGAAAAATTAAAAACACACCGCGAAGTTTTTGAGAACAACTTCACCAGACACAGGATGAAATAAAATGAATTCTCATTTCCCAATCGTTCGTTTACCTCTTTTCAAGGTGAACTAATTGAAAAGTATTTAACTTTTTTAGAGATTGCCACCTGTCTTATCGATCGGCGTACATTGGTTAAGTATTTTTGATAATAATGTGATATTATCAGCTGCCACTGAAGTTACGTTGCGCAACATTGACACGCGCAAAATCTAACTGAATTCTACAACAAAAAGTGGTAGATGCCTCTACTATTACCAAGGAAAGATAATCACTCACAATGTACTTTTCTATAGCGGTTCAGATCTGCTTTTGATATTTTCGCTTAGAGTGCAGTTACTGACACTGCATCCTGCAACAGCTCTTTTCGCATTAAGCGACCGTTAGTTTGTTCCTTTCAGGCTTAGTTACAGCGATCTTCAATTACAGAAGGTACTAGGATCACGCCAATTTCACATTAGTATTTGGAGTCACAGCAATATTGAAACGGTGGTGGAGTGTGCAGCATATATTATGTTAAATTCATTTTAATTTGTCTTAATTCGTTTCTTTATAAATTATATCTCGTCAAATCTATGATATTCTAAAGTATATTACATTGCCACGATTATAACCCGTGGCTAATCAAAAACAAGTATGAACCAAATTAATTTATTGAGCCTTCAGGGCACATTTTGGCCATTTCGTAATGACCGCATAACATGTTTCGTGAGAGATTGAGGATGGAGCTACGAACGGACGTCCAGTGAGAATTAACCGACCCTAGGCCATCAGGACAGGCGCTTTATTCCATAATGAATCTTCAATAATATCGCAATAAATACACTGAAGGTCTTGACTCCTGGTTTGTCAATAACATCAGGATGGGCAGGACAGTCAACAACAACAATAACAACGAATTAGCTCCTCCATTTGTACCATACTTTGGTGCTCAGTGTCCAACATTAGGTGACGCGACAAACAAATTGCGACTTCTTGAATTGGAGTCAGATTACAAAGCTGTTGTCGCATGAAGAACATTCAAAAGAAGAATATTGAGTAGCAAAAGCAAAGGCCCCAGAGTATAATTGTCAGAAAAGATAATGGAACGCATGGAAAATGAGGAAGAAATGAAAAGAAATACGAAAACACATAGAAAGTGAAATAGAAAATGCTTGCATGGACAATAAAAAGATGAATGAATAAAAGAAGAAAAAGCAAACAATAGAAAAGAAGCGAAGGAAGTAGAAAAAGAAGATATATGTACGAAAGATCAAAGAAGGCAAGTAAATAGAATGCAAAGGAAAACGCATGGAATAAACTCACGAATAGGGCTGGGAAAAACCGAAACATTTGGAATTCGAATCTGATTCGAACAATTTTTTCGAATCGGATCAAATCACTAATTCTTCGTAAATAACAAATAAACTTGTCCCCATTGTGAAAATAAAGAATTTATAGTTCGTAGTGCATTTCCAATTCACACTAAGAGCAACAATTTTCAAATTTCACCAAAATCCATTGCACACAAGCTTATGTTCCTATGAACGATCCACGATTGATTCGAATTATTCGTGCTTCGAATCGATTCGAATCCCCGATTCGGTTTGCCCAGCCCTACTCACGGTTAATTAAGCGTGTTATAAAAGGAACTGTGCGTAAAAACAATGAACTGTTTATTTGCGAAACGTGCAAAGAAATTATAAAAATAAGATCAAAACGCGATAAGCTGAATGACTTGACGTTGCCAGGTATGATATAAGAAAGAAACGCTCTCTCTAAGAAAAACAACGCCCATGACAAAGATTTATAAAAATCGCGCGTCCGATATTTTATTATGGTAACCTAATTATTATTTTTTGTCAGTACAGCATGGACGCACACTCTTGAACTTTACAGATAAACATATTTTCATTCTTTCTCTTTCCCTCTTTAAATGTGTATGTATTTGATATTCGAAATTGAAATTGAAATTGGCAGATCCGAGCAACTTGTTTTCATGAAAAAGATTATCGTTGATATTGCTAAACTTAAGAATATGATTTCTATAAAAAACACACTTCAAACAAATGTCATCTGGACGTCAAAATGTGTGAAGTATGATGCATTTGTCAAATGCGAGTGTCATCAATTTTTTTTTCAAACGCCCAAAAGAGGCAACAAGGCTCTATTTATCCGCGCAAAAGACGCGGCTAAATGCAAATCGCTACAAGTGAATAATTTTTTTTATTTTTAACGCGCAAATCAATGTGAAACGAAATATAAGAAATTAAAACTTTGCAAATATCTGTCATACTCAATATTATTTAAACATACGCATCAACTTCTTTAATACTTCCGAAACATCAGTTCAACACACATCACAACACATCTTTTGAAATTTTTTCGCTATCTATTTTCAGTGTACTATTATATTTTGTATATTCGCCCTTTTTAAATCAATAGTACTGCACGCATATTCTTGCCCCGACATCCGGTCTCACCAAGAGAGTTATGTAGCATATATATATGGTAAATTCACTTTAGTTTGGCTAAATTCGTTTCTTTTTGAATTATATCATTGCATATTTATGATATTCTAAATTATAGTACTTGTCACGATTATAACGCGTGGCTAATTAAAAACAAGTATGAACCAAATTAATTTATTAAGTCTTTGGGGCAAGTTCTGATCATTTCAAAATAACCGCATAACATGTTTCGTGGGGGTTTGAGGATAGAGCTACGAACGGGCGTCTAGTGAAAATTAACCTGCTTTTGGCCATCTGGTCAGGCGATTTTACTTTCATTATGAATTCTAATACGTATTGAGCTCTTCACTTTGTGATCATGTTCAACGTAGATAAAATTGTTTGTACTGCATTTTTATCGTAGATCTAAAACGGAAAAATTCGTCCCGGAGACTCGAAATTTTAAAGAAATAGACTCCGGGGCCTCAAACGGGATAAATATTGTGAACAAGTAACAAGCAAAAATTATTGGGATTTGTTACCTTTCGTAGAAGTTGCGAATTGCCATTATGCATTGTTTTGTGCATCTGTATTGCATTGTTTTGTGAACTGATCGTAACGTGACAGATTTATCCGCGAGATGTCACTGCTATACTATGAAATTTGCTCGAAAAAAATTTTCCAATTGGTATATATAGTTGCAAAACATGTGTTATAAAAGTATGCGCTCCTGATGGATTGCGCCACCATTACGATGTCCTGCAGTTGCTCATGTTTGGCAGCAAAAAGTTTCAGTATGTGTAATACGTGGATGTTCCGTAGCAAAAATAGTAGGTAGTGCTATGGAATAGTCCTGGTGCATTTTCTGCGTGCCGAAAGAGACGGCTAGGAGGAAACGAAGAAGTGGTTGATGGTTTTCTCATTACCGGGGGTGGATGCCTTTCACTGCAGTTTATCATGATGGCTTAGTTCTGTATGGGATGTTTTCCGCTTATAGTGCAGTTGCTGGCCTTTTATCTTGTATCAACTCTTTGGCATTTGAGTGGCGTTTAGTTAGCTCCTTTTAGGCACAACTTTTGGCCTTGATCGAAGCAAACGTCTATAAATACATGACTACGCAGGTAATTTGTGAACATTTAAAACTCAATAATACTTCTTTTGTCACATGACATTTTGTCCATCCTACTTGCAATGGATACATGCATAGCATTTGTGTTATCTAACTATAGAGAGAGTTGCAGATAAAAAACACATCTGTCGTGAAATAAGGAAAAGTGATTTTGAGAAACAAAACGTTGGGAAATCTGATAGAAACCTGCGCTGTTTCGAACATAAAACTTCTTGTTATATATATATGTATATATATTTCACCATATGCCACTCCGAGTTTTTTCTCATGAAAATAATGTCTGTTTTAAATAAAAAGATTGTGCTGGTGAATACAGAAAATTTCCACATTATGAGCTCATCAATAGTAATTTGTGCCTGAAACGCGAAAATAATCAAAATTTCAGAATCTGAACCTGGCTAAAAAAGACCGCGACCCCGGTATGGAACACACGAGGTCATAAGTGTGTCGACGCCTAAAGTTAGCTTTGTGTAATGTCCAGTCGGTTTCTCGTAAAATGGCAGCGCCGATATTCTCAGCGAAGAACTGCGATTTACGGCCAACTAAAGTGTTTTTTCACTGATACTATTAATTTTCAAAACTTTGTATAAGAAAAGCTAACAATTCTAAAACGCCCTTTTTATTTGCGCTCCTTATTGTCTCATTTATGTGGCGACTGGTCAACGAACGCTGACACAAATTTACGACTACGGTATCCATTCTTTGACACCTCAGCACGAGAAAAAGTTTGAAGGATTGATTCGTGCAAACACGGCCCGTGAATAAGCCGTGCTTTTCAAGCATGGTTTTTCCACGCGTCGTGTTTGATCAAACTTAATTATACTCTAGTTCTAAGTTACCTTTATCGAATAAACAACGACTCTTTCATTCCGCGGTCTTTTGGCGGCGTTGAGCGCGTACGGTCTTTGATTCGTTTCGTTTGTTTTTCATTAAATATCGCTTAATTTTACCAGGTTGGCGCTAATTAGTTCTTTATTATGCATCGGAATTAAATTTTCTCTATTCTACCTGACGTGACATAAAGTTGACGCCCATACAACCAGACGGCAAAGATCAGACGGCGGCGTCTCCTCGCGCAAATTGACGCATTTGCATACGCTTTTGTTCCTAATGGCAAAAGACGGACGTGAAGTTTTTTCACACCGTTTTCGCCATATATTTGCTTTTGACTCAGTAAATAATTTGGTCATCCGGTCGCTTCCTCATAACGCAAATACATCAAAGTGTATTATGTTGTATTAAAAGAAATTCGCTTATACACAGTCAGTAATATCAAACTGACTACCCAAAAATAACGTCGTCCACAGATGTCTTTCTAAGACCATTGTAAATTTAACTTTCTCTATGACGTAAAAAATGAAAATACATGGGGTAAAAAAATATTCGAATATGAAAAAGATCGTAAAATTCAAAAAAGCGTGATGTTTTTGTCAATTTTGAAAAAATGAAGAAAAGATTATCGTCTTGTTTTCTAGTTTGGTCCCAGTTTAAACTTCTTTTGTCGCCAATGCTCCATCATGATAGGTTTTAGCGTTCATCAACCTGGTACAACTAATTGACGCGCATAATGCTTTAGCATTGAATCCAGCAACGAACAGTACAGAATCACCTTAACTTGAGTTTTAGACATTTCTTTTTTTTTGTTACAATCTATTTTTTATACGCCAAGCATGATTTTTCTTGCTTCATCAAACCTTTTCTGAAGACGAAAAATTGAATAAATGAAAGTCGCTAAAGCTCTTTGAAGTACAGTTAGTACAATGCGACCAACATCATCGTTTTGTCATACGCTTCTTTATTACATATTTGTAAGCACTCTACGTTTACGTATTGCTGTAGTCAGACGTAACGGCGTCAGGGAACAAAATACAAAGTTAGTTACGCACACCCAAAAAGAATCTTCTGAAAAAAAAAATTGTTACTTCCTAGTTTCTATTGTATTTTTCATTTCATCCACATTGTAACAAATGAGCAGTAAATTTACTGTTAATTTGCGGTAATTGTATATTTCCAAAGTTCAAAACGTCTTTTTGGTGAGATTTATAGCAAGTATGGGATGCTAATGAACCGCTCCTTAGCGGTGCGTTTATCAACACCCCATAATTGGCCAAAGAAGACGAATTTATAATTTTTTTCGATACCACCAAGTAAAGTTACTGCCAAAAAGGGGTCATTGTACTGCATTTTTGTTACAGTGATAGTCATAGTTTGCCAATCATTTGTTTTTAGATGATCGTATATTGACGCCATCACGGAAACATTAAAGATTGTCACAGGATTTCACACAACGAATAGTCAACATCGTCTATTGTTTCACTGGCGCCTTCGTTTTATTTGAACAACACTGGACAACTTGTCACCAAAATTTTAAAATAATGATAATAACAGGAAAATTTTCTGCCAATTATGTTCTATCCATAAATAACGCTTGAAAGCGTAATTTATGGATCGAACATATTTGGCAGAAATTAAAAATTAATATATCATAATCCTATAATATAAAATAAACTAGGTTATCTTTCTTTTTCTGAAAAAAAAATTGAATAAATAAGAAAGGAAATCTATTGGTGGCGTCTGTTCAGCAGGAAACGTTAAATATGGCGTCAAATGTTGCAAATGATGGATTTATCATTTGTGTGGTTTTTAAAATATTATTTATGATTCAATATATGATTCAACCCCATAAAAATACAAATTGCTGTTGGAAATTGGATCGGGGTTATCAAGTTTACAAAATAACTTAAAAATTTCGAGAAAATAATTTTTCAAATGGAATAGCGAGCAGTTAGTGTTTGATATAAAAAATTTCAATGATAAAATTATAAAAAACTATCAAAATGTTCTTTGAAAATCATACACGCTTATGTTTTGAGGTTGACTACTATATCAAAATATACCTAACATTATCGTATATATTTATTTTCGATTTTTTTCTCGTATTCGTTTCGTTATGGAGACCTTCTGGATGTGAGGTATATTTGATTAACGTGCGTGCATTCATTCAGTTTCCCGTCCTAATTACTACAATTTGCCATTTCGTCATTTTTTTTTGATAAAATGTCGATTATCTAAGAAGCCTATTGTAATATTAAATCCCAGTACCACAACATTGATAAACACGAGAAAAAATAAATGTTTCAATTTCATGTATCTCCATATATGGCGATTGTTATTCACTCTTAACTTGCATAAAATGTTCCTAATCTGTAATTCACATTACAAATTAAATAACATAGGTAATGAGTAAACCTGAAGAAGGTGGTCTCGCCACAAGAAGATAACGTAACCATTTTAAATAAAGCATTTCTCCCAACTAGCAGACAAATAAATTTAAATATTACCTGTAACAGAATCCACTTCTCGGCTTATTAAATACAAACTTTGAACTGTGTGTTTTGAAGTGACAAAGGAGAATTTTTCTTGATTACAAATATATAATTATTAGGTTTTTAGCTCAAACAATTTTGCGATTAGTTTTTTGCAAAAAAAAGTAATGGTGGCGAGTTCGAGTGAACAACAATAAGAAATTTTGCTTTGGCAAGAATGAGTTACAGATGGACCGCGCCTCGGCGGCGCGATCCATCAGTGACTCATATTTAACAAAGGTATTTGGTATATGGTTATGCCATTGCCCAGGGCAGATACCACTCGCTTCTCGTTGTTGATTGCAGCTGCTGGCACTATTGGCACATTATGTAGTAGCTATAAGTGCAGGCTTCAGAATTACCCGAACTTATTTTTTAGGCGTCGTAAAAGGCGACTAAAAGGAAACGTTGAAGTGGTAGATCTTTTTTCTTTGACCAGGGCAAATACCATTTCACTGCACTTTATCATGGATGTTTGGTTTCGTTTGGGTTGTTTTTAACATAAAACGCAATTTCTGGTATTACATTTTGTCGTTGCTCTCTGCACTTTGAGTTGTCGTTACTCGGTTCTATTTGGGCTCTGCTTTCAGCGCGATCCGTCAGACACTCAAACTTAACCAATATGTTTGGACAAAATGTATTTCGCATAGTTGATCCTTGATCGAACTTCGTTACATGTCTAATTCGCGGTAGCGCTATATTCTATTCGACAGACACACACGATGAAGCGATTTCGTGTTGTCAAGCAATCCACTTGACCGTGGTCAATGATGCAAAGGATTACAGATTCATGAGGCGCCACTGTACCAGTTATCATTGTCACCAATAAAAATCCACTTAACACTTAGTGTAATGCAGGCCACAGTACGTGATAATACTTTGACGAAGAATTTATGTTTAAGATTTTTGTTTATTTCGTTGTTTGTTTCGGCACTCTGTTTGTTCTTAAAATGCAATAAATAAGTAGCATTAATATGATCGTATTAATAAAATACCAAAGAATTTAAAATATTTATTTATCTCTTTTAAATAAATGTAGAATCTTTCCTACTATTGCATTATTCACTACCAAGCGATGGAGAATATGTAAACTGTGACAAATGTACAGTAAATTCACTGGTCATTTGCAGTAGTTGCATATTTACAAAGTTAATTGTCGAATAAAGACTATGCCATGTCTGTATTTTGGCGTTCCATGGGGTTGATGGCTTAACTACACTGTAACAAAAGTATAGTGAAATTTGCTGGTCATTTGCAGTAATTGCATATTTCTAAAGTTAAATAAACACCGTGTTGATGAGATTTACGCCAATTATGGGCCGTGAAGGTGCGGTCCATCAACACCCCATATTTGGCCAAAAAAGTCAATTTTGAATTTTTTCAATACGACCAAGTAAAATCTTTTGTTACAGTGTATGTAACAATCCTGGACTGTTGTCTAGTCAACATCCCGAATGGGAGGTCAAGTTTCTACGCAGTCGATGGGCCAAAAACTGAAAGGCTTTGGAGGAATGGCCTCCGAACCACTCAAACACCAGAAAAAAAACTTCATAAAAAAGTACTCCGCACGAAAAATGCTCAATAACAGGTTAACAGGTTATTTTCATATGTAAATAACAATAAAACTGTAGAAAAACATCAAGATCACCAATACTGTTATAAAAAAGCAGTTGCAATGATTTTTTTGAAGTCTTTTTCTTCTTTCAGATGAAAAGGGAAGTTTTGAAAAAAAAAAGAAGATTCTGTCATCCTGGAATCAATCGGCTGAAACAAGTGGGATATAGTTTTTGTATAACATCTGTAGATCACGAAGCTACAGAAATCAGAATTTTATTGATACCGGGAAAATTTGCAATGTATCAAAAAATGCAACACTGGTCTTTGACAGTAATTTTACTCTGCGGTATTGGAAAAAATCAAAATTGACGTTTTTGGCTAAATATGGGGTCACGGTGCGTTTCATCAACAGCCCATAAGTGGCAAAAATGCAACTATGAGTATCTGATTCAGATGCAAATCTGATTCGAATGTTTTCTTCTATTCGGAGCCCAGCCCAGGGTGTAATAATTTGTGTAGGATCGACCGAACCGGAAAGATCAAATCTTTCCAAAAACACTGCACTTGTTCGTCAATAAGTATCCGCTGGAACAGTGGCTCGTTCACAGTGATCAACTCAAAATTAGTGGTTATAAAAAAAGTTGCACTTAGCCATACTTCTCCCAATGCGTTGTTTTTGACAACATCTGGAAGACAGAACAAGTACATTTTTTGCGTTATTTTATGACGTCACTTTACAAACACGTCATACGTGTATAAAAGATTCATATATTTAATCTCACATATTTTCACACCTCAGTTCTCGCCTTCGAAATATCGCATGACAATTCGGGGTCGCGCTAAACAAACTTACGAAATGATTTTCTAAAGGTTTTTTGTTTCACCCCGCTCGTCCCTGTTGTTCATTTCGCCCTGAAAACAAAAGCGACAGCTCGTAGGCTAAAATAACGAACAACTCCGCGAACAATTGTGTAAACCGGATTGGGGAAAGGCGATATGGCCACTTCAGAAGTTTATAATAGTTTGTTTAGTGCATTGACCCTTTTAAGCCCCAAAACTTCTCTCCGACGAGGTAACCGTCCGGTAAACATGGGGCTTTGATAAGTCGAGCTGCAGAGCTCGAATTATCAAAACACCATGTTTGGCTGGATATGACGTCAGACCCGAACGCGAAGTGACGAATTGTCTTGCTGACAAAAAGGGTAAAGGTGAGAATAATCGCTTAGGCAAGGTGTCAACTGACGCTAAAGACACGTAAGATCTGTCGTCAAGATGTCCGCCATCAATGAGATTTACTAAAGAGGTGGCGGCAACAATGTAACGTTTATTTTCTATTTTTGAATAAGAAGTACGGATTACTTTCTTTAGATATTATTGTTATTGAATTATGGTGGAATTTTTATGACTACAAAATGGCGGACATATGATTTGTATCTTTCGTATGATATCATACGTAGGAGCGACTTGAGTAAACGGTTATATAAAGAGAAATATGCTGTTCGTTTTGCTGCAAGACAACATTTGCTTGATATCCCTGTCTTGGCGAAACTTCATGAGGCGCTACTTTTGTCAAAACTCAATATCTAAAGGTTGAAAACGGTATTACACAATAATTTGAAGAAGGGTAAAGCATGAACGATATATTTCGATATCAGAACATTTTCTCTAAATCAGACAAATTATTTTGTTCCCACATTTTCATCTTAAAAAGATTTGACGTCAGAGACTTATGAAACGGTATTTCACAAGTTAAGGAATCGTTATCTGACAACATCAAAACAAAAAGCAAAACAAAAACAGGATTTTTATAATCAGTCTGACGGGGTAGAAAGGGATTTGTGGGCCATTATCGTTGTAAGTCATTCACCTTTTTGAAGGCGCCACTGGCCACTTACACGTCTGCCGCGTGAATTGTTGTACCCAACCATTCAAGAATGCTAAAACACAAAAGGAGGGCGCGCGATAATTCTTGGCGGTGAAAACGAGATAAAAGGGATCCCGCCGGCAGGGAATTTCGCACACTGCTATCGGGAATTTTTTTCTTCAAAATATCTTTTGTTAAGTATGTGTCACTGATGGATCGCGTCGAAGAGACGCGGTCCATCTGTGGCACATACTCAACAAAATCAAATTTTGGGTATGACTGGGGCAGAACAAACATCCCAAAATATATGGGATGTCGCACAAATGTGGGGCAGGGATAAAATGTACCGTGGGGCGCGGGTCAAAGCCATCACAGACTTGAACAACTGTGTTATATATATAAAAAATTATTTTGCAAAAATGACAGTTTTTCTTTGTTATCAACGAAGTTTATTCAACATTTTAATCCCCTGTTATGAGTAGACGCCATGTTGATGCCCACGTGACACCTAAAGTGACCGCTCGAAAGATAAGGCGTAGTGGTCAGTCCGAGGTCGCCTAGACCCACGCAAGTATGCATCTGGGTTGTAGAAGTGACCTAACATATTTCCTGTTCGCCGTAAGAGGCGGATGAAAGTGGAAGACGGCTTTAGACGGTCATATAATTTTAATAACATGTATGAGTTTCTATAACTTGTGAGAAACTACAATTTTTTTTTTGGTACACAAATGTATTTTGCGATATCTATTGGATTAATAAAGGACATACAAAATTACAACACAAGCGTTTGTAAATATTGCACATACTCCCCAAATTTGCAGTGAAATTGAATAATATTGTCAAAATTCTTTTATAAAAATTGCTTCGATCCATAATGTAGGCTACAGACTTATTCACAATCTATTTTTGAAACATATCTCATATATGACGTATAAAGTACTTGTGAAACTACTTATTTTGGGAGGCGATTCCGGGACTGATACGAGAAAAGTTGCATATTTTTGGTATGATACAATCCTAGGCCTGAAGATTTTGCTTAAACACGTTTTGTTAAGTGTGAGTCACCGACAAAATAAATGCTTGACAAAATAAAAATTCTGTTTTGGATAGAAGTGTATTTCATAAATATAAATCAAACTTACGAGTGATAATTTTTTTTAAATATAAATAGGATTTTAACTTGAAAATTCCGCTCGAATCTGTCAATTTTGCAATTTTTTTTGTTTAATAGATTTTGCTTTTGAATTTAAGGGCGTACTCATCACACATGAAAACAAATTAGTGCAGAATTTTTCGCGTTTAATCCCTTAACGAGATAACACGGGTAATGCTATTTTGACGATTAAATAACGATGCGAGAACGCAAGTAATCTTATTAGAACAATTTTTAAATGGGTTCAATGCGAGGATCAGCCTACCACTTATCAACTGTGTCCAATGCAGTTTAATAAAAATCTTTTTGTCATACTCGATTTGTTGCGGTATAAAGCAATATAATCTCTTTAACTTTTATTTATTTATGTTTCATTTGTTTTATAGCCACTCCTCGGAGTGGATCGCCCTGCCTTAGTCCCTGTATCAGCGGACACTTATAGACGGACTGGCTTAGAGGTATTGGAATGGTATGACCCTCCGGTTCGGATTACCTTACTCAAGTTATAACACCCTGGGTTGAGTGGTGCGCCCGGATTAACGAGCCGGACTCGATCCCGAGATCGTCAACCTGCGATGCCAACATAATACCAACTATTTCATTTTAGTATAACATGCAGTGGCGGCAAATGTATCAAATGAAAAATAAATAAATAAACAAATAATAAATAAAGTGAAATTTGAATATATTTTTTTTACAAAATGATTGTGCGCAGAAGGCTTGTTTAAATTTGTACGCGTATGTGTCAAAAATGTAAATTGCCGGCAAGAGCCCCAAATTATGGCTAAAAAATGAATTTTGAAAACAAAATTTTGAACGCTGGGGGGAGCGTCCCTATTTTCCACAACATGGTGGGTATGCATCCACCCCACACCATCTTCATCTCATTTGCCGTGCATTTTCATCACAAATATTTATCAAATTACAATTATAGATTTGCCAGACCAACTCTATATAGACCTATATGCATATTAACGACGGTGGATGCCATTTTGGTTCCCGAAAAAATTCTTATTGTTCATCTTTTTTGTTTATCAATTATCCCTTTATACCCACACGAGTACACTTTAACAAAAGTAAAGTAAATTTATTTTCCGTCTGCGGTAAGTGCATATTTTCAAAATTGGAAACCAATTTGTTGATGAGATTTATGCCAAATATGGGCTGTTGATGGAACGCACCGAGGAGGTTGGTTGCAAAATTGATTTAACAGTTATAGTTCATATTGGAAGAGTTAAATTACCGCCAAAACACGCGGTGATTTTACAGCATTTTTGTTATGGTATACGCAATGCACCATATAGCCAACGTTGGCTTCTTGGATTTAACTCAAATAGATTTTTTAAGTTTAATATTCAAAACAACCATCGTTTAAATATGCATTGAGATAACGAGTTTAAAACCCATAAAAAGTTTAGTTTATATGTATTACAAAGAATAGATAATCGTCAAAATAAAATTTTGATTGGAGACAAATAAGGGCGTGTCCATTCTATAGTGACCGGTATTGCACTGCTTGCAAAGCTGAGGAAACGGATGTCCCTTTTTTTAAACGATAACCAGTGTAAAAGACACAATGAATAAGCGGAATTAATTCTAATTTTGACAGAAAGTTTTTTCCAACTTGCCACCCACTTTGTCAATATCGTCACTTGTTGGTGTCGCCATTAGATTTACGACTATCCATTAGGAATAAAACTTCAAATAAATGCTAATGTCATTTTGGTAGGCACGTACTGAGTATATGACATTAACAGTTCTCACGTCTTAGGAATAAAATCTTTTGCTATCATGTCCCGTTAACACTTGCAACAAAGATAATTATAATGAAAGATAATGTTTTTAGTTCTGTTCTTTACTAATAAATTGTCATTCGAATGAAATATATTTGATAATCATATCAATTTAATTTATCCCAATGTGTCGGTGACGAGAATTGAAAAATAAGTCTCATATTTCTGATGACAAAACCCACACACTCACGTGTTTCATACACAAATTGCAATTGTGTCACACTTTTCTTTTATCAGTTTAAAGTTGTAAATTATGATCTTGAATGGACCGGCTAGTTTCTTTGGTTAGGATATTCAAATACCGCTGACTATTATGTCCAACAAAGTTGTAAGTTTCGTCAAGCTTGGCCCGTCAATGGTCCGCAAATTCACGGCCTAATTTATCACAACACATGTAAACATTTTTCTGATTGTGACTTCACCCCATGCGGCGAAAAGTATGCTGGGAGATACGAAGATGGTTAGCGATCTCTTCAGCAATATTGGTAACGGAAATTTCGTAGGGCTGGGCGAAACCTAATCATTTGGAATTCGAATCTGATTCGAATAATTTTTTCGAATCGGATGGAATTGTTGATTTCATAAAAATAACAATTATCCCATTTTTACTAGTAATATTATAGTCTACATTATGATGATTAGGAAATAATACAGTTACAAATTACAAATATTAGCATGGACTTAAAAGCGATGCATTTTCATTACAACGACAAAACACAACCGAATTTGGCAAATTTGACCAAAATCCATTGTATTTCGTCGTCTAAAATAAATAAATGCACTTACTTTAGCATGATTTTGTTCCTATGACCGATTCACATTTGATTCGAATAATCTGTACTTCGAATCGATTCGAATCACGGAATCGAATTGCCCAACCCTAAGAATGGACAGAGTATAAATAAACCATACCTTGCAAATTATCCTGCGTTGAATGAGGAAGATACCGAGTCAGATGTCTTTTTTTTAACATATTTTGTTAAGGATGTGTCATCGATGGATCACGCTGCCTAGGCGCGGTCCATCAGTGACTCATGCCTGACAAAAATAATTTGCGACTGGGTAATTCAAATAATAACGAAAAACAGAATAGTTACATCGTTAATAACAACATTCTGCGAGCAATTACATCCCTTTTACAGTAAAATTTATGCTTTTTCAATTTCTTTTTCTTAGATGTTTTTTAATATGCACGAATAACACACGTCTGCGGACACAGTGCCCCCCATAAACGGATTTATGTACAAATATAATAAAAATTAAACAAAACCATAACAGTAGAAGCGTGCTTTGTAGTCCACCTATAAACCAAGCTAATAAAAATGTCCTAAACCTTTATGCAATTGAACGTTTAATAAGATAATATCACGCAATACATACATAGGTGTGATTCCACTCGTTATATTTCCATTTGTCGCGTTAAAAGTTGCCACTAAAACCTCCGTAAATTTATAGTTCTATATTAAGGCGTTTAAGATGTTTACGCAGTATATTGTAAAATCGCTTTCGCGTACAAACATGTTTCACTGGGTCGTAAAAGGGGAATAATATTACATAATTCAGAAATTTCATTTTATTTCAAATATAAGCGATCAGTGATTCATACTTAAAGAAAATTTGCTTGGACGCGAATTTTGCGGAATTTGCGACAGGTGAGGCAATTGACATGTTTTGACAAATATTAAAAATATAGTGGTTTTACTCAGTGGCTTGTTGAAGCCCGCCGCATTGTCGGGAACCCCAATGATACAGCACTTCCTCGTGCTACAACTTTTCCATCTTATCTATGCACTTAGTGGGTAATTGAGTGGTCTACACATAATAGGCACTCATTTTTTTTATAGCTACTCATTTGAGTGGATCACTCCAGACGGCCCTCTACCAATGGCCATTTAATGATTAACAAGGTTAGCGGTGTTGGAAAGATGTGATCTTTCCAGATGTGATCTTAATATCAAATTATTATAATACTGTTCATAATTCCCATATTTTAAAATCGTCTTTACTTAATAAATATTCCCACAGATTTAAATAAAAACTCATATAAAATACGAAAAAATTATGAGATTTTTATATAAAGAATAACATCCTCTTCCTATTTTATTTAAACTCAAAACCATCTGAAGGTTGTAATTTACACCTCTTTCCCTGTGACACTATTTAATTATTCCAGACTATTGAAGGGGTGACCATGTATGCGGCATAGATGAACCGCAATTATCAAGCGCGGTTTATCTATGTTGCATATATGGTCAGGCGATTTCATATCATCAAGGGTGCTTCCTTCTCAAGTTCAATCGGCGTCGACGTGACGTGTAAAATCCTAAAATGATATGATATGTGTTCAATATTACGCGTATTTAATATTCAAAATTGAACACTTTTGAATTGATACTTTATGGAGCGAATTTTCGAACGGTCTCGCGATTAAACATGCATTGAAAAGGAAATTACATCCTTATTGGGGGATGTTTACAAGTGCTACTTTGGGCGCATTGGCCATAGCAATTAAGCTTGCACTTCCGTGATCGTCTAAGGTTTAATTGCTGTGAATGA
The DNA here is from genome assembly GCA_963675895.2 of Styela plicata. Classification (NCBI taxonomy): domain Eukaryota; kingdom Metazoa; phylum Chordata; class Ascidiacea; order Stolidobranchia; family Styelidae; genus Styela; species Styela plicata. Next base: position 21,590,168 of record OZ023140.1, read on the forward strand.
TTTTGATATAAATCAATATTGAGCTTGCATTTCCGTGATCGTCCAAGGTTTAATTGCTGTGAATGATTTTGATATAAATCCATATGGATTGAAAATGGAAAATTCATTTTTGGTGGCCAAATTGTTATTTATAATAAACTAATATAAAAATATGATATAAAATATTTAATATATAAATGTATATAAAAATATAAATGTATTATGAAATATTACAGGTGTAAAACAAGATAGACGAATGTATTTCAATTTCCTCTGACTTGATTGGTACTGCTATGGCTAGTCAAACTCGAGCCAATTGCATGTGTGAAATAATGCATCTTTTTGGATATTGATAGAACCACCTACTGCATAGAATTCGATTAAACAGATAAAACAGTATCATCAAGTCAACTGAAAACTATTATCAAGATTCGAGAGAATTTATTTTTAATTCCGCTGGGGGCGACCATGAAAACTATTGGTCGCAATGAAGGAAATATTATAGTAATTATATTCCAATCGATTTTTATCGATTAGTGTACTTGGGAAAAGTAAATAAATATATTGCAATGCATACAAATGTAAATTGTGTAAGTGTACGAGTATGTAATCGAATTTTGCATTACAATTTGCAAAGCAATGATGTCAAACACGCCTGGTGTAATAGTTATGTAAATCCCTGTATTCTAACTTTAATCTAGCCTCGTTAGATTTCATGTTACTTGGTAACAGAGTTTGAAAATTTCGGGGTTTAGCGTCCATTAGCCGATGCCCAAAACTCAACTAAGGTGTAATACCTTGGACAGGTTCGGTCGAACCGGAATGCATATTACTTTCCATCAACAGGTAGAACCTATATCAACCCATGTTTTGTCATGCATGGGCCACTGATGGATCGCGCCGACCAGGCGCGGTCCATCAGTGGCACATGCTTGATAGAAGTAAATTACTTATTCTCAAAAGTGGCCTCTAGTATAGATTATGTATGCGTTTCTATAAATCAAAACAATGTATAAATATGTATGTTTTGGTTAACCTTGAAATTTATGACCATATCCCCAAAAAGTTTTATTATGATGTTTTGGTTTCGCTGTGATTTTTTCATTGTAATTGGCTCTAAGCAAGGTCGGTTAAAACGATTCAACCAAAGGCAATCATAAGGCAAAGAATGCGAGCAATTTTATTCTGTGTAGAAAACATCCCAAGTATAACTGAATCGCTTCAAAGTACAGTGAGTGTTATCTACCCTGAACTATAGCAAAACCATCCACCTCCTTTTCGTTTTCACTTAAGACTTTTTACGATACGTATAACGACACGGGAATACGTGAGGACCATTCAGAAGCCTGCACCCACACCGCTCTTATGATTGCATTGATTCGTCAATGTTACTTCACTGGAAAACGTAAAAAGAATGCAATTGTTCAACATCAGAAAATCAAAAAAAAAATTAATTAAAAATTAATCGAAAATTATTTTGAGTTTCGAGACTTCAATTTAATTCAAGAACAAGAAAGCTCTCATTTTCACCTTCCCCACCAAACGCCACCGCAAATAAATCATGAATCAGGCGCTAATTCTTGTCAATTTCTGACACCATGGACCCAAGGCAGCATACAAAGAATGTCGTGACCAAAGCTCGACCTTGGAGATAACCACCCACCCACCGAACTGTGGCGTCCATTTGCGTCATTTCGATGACACTTAATTTTCGACCGTTGTAGACGAAATTTGAGTTATTCAGATCCTTAAGCTTGAAGTCCTACGCGGAAATGTCGGATCTTGATGAAAAACCGGCAAGTTACCTTTTATTGACCCATAATACGCGGCCTAATTCTGCAATAGAAGTTCCAATAGGCGTCATAGGTCCCCAAGTAGCCGATAAACTGTCAACTAATGCGTGACAGTTAGGGTTTTCTCAGTCACCCCAGTCTAATCATGTTTTGTTGAGTATAGGCTGTACATGATGTGTACATTTGAGGTCCGACCCATATTCGGCCAAACACCGAAATTATGCGTGTCGCATAAGTTAAGGTGTGACAGTCAGACATATCGGAAACATGAATGGTATTTACTGCGGAAATGAAATGGAATCCCACCTAGACGAACATGTGTGAGATTATCATTTTCATTTGTTATATGTTGCACCTATGCCAAAAGAATTACCTAATAAAAATTTGATTTTGTCGAGCATGAGCTATGATTTGTACCAGGCGGGTGTGGTTAGTACACTCTGGAAAGGTTGTTAAAATAAATAAGCTTATTTCGTGGAGTGGATCACCCTGTCCAAGGCCCTGTAACAGCGGCCACTTATAGACGAACAGGACAGAAATTTGCAGTAATAACATATTTCCAAAGTTAAAAACGCTATGTTGAGGAAATTTATGCCAATTATAGGATGTTGATGAACCGCACCTTTGCGGTGCGTTCCATCAACACCCCATCTTTGCCAAAAAAGTCAGTTTTGAATTTTTTCAATATCGCCCTGTAAAATTACCAGTGATTTTGTTTACTTCTTTAACAGTGTGTAGTTTATTAAACAAAATGTTCAAACTTTCGGTTCTCCGTCAATCGAATACTTTGAACGTCTGATCACAGTCGGGGAAAAGGTACATTTTCCCTAAAAAACATAAAATCCTAATTTACTGGGATTATTCAATTCAAATCATTCCAGAAATGTATATACGGAACTTTTTATTGATTATAAAACGTACTATTCGCGTTTAAAGTCATCACCTGGTCAAAAATGGTGAGCCCGTGCCCATTTCTGTTGAGTATGATGAGTGGTCGTTCATACTCAAAAATTCGTTCGTTCAAAACTTCGTTCTACTCACTGACAATCAGAGTGACGGATTAGCATGATTCTAATGTTGACCATCCTGACATCGTGGTTTAAAATTATGAATATATGATGACAATTAATCAATTTTACTGGACATCGTCCAAAAATCCTAAGTTGAGAAAGTGAAATTCAACCAAAATCTGAATGTCCAGCCATTTGGGTTAATATTCGCTCCAGTAATCACCAAATTAAACAGATGGATAAAGGAATAAGTGAAAAGGAAGGAAAGCTGGTCACAAATGATGCATCGTATCGTATGCAAGTTTGTTAGAAGATCTTCTCAAAATGAAATAACGTGTAGATATTTGGTGGATATTCTAGATATTTTTGAGAGTATTGTCCATAGGGTCAGTGTTCAGACTGATAGGCGCGATTAAATAAATGCCGTAGCGCGAAGGGAAACGCCTTCTGTGCTGAAATAAACTGACATAACACAAACAAGCAAACCAAAAACGTATTAGTTTATAATTAAATATTTTGGTCAAACAGATAATCAATTCATAATCAGCGAAATCGGATTAGGCGCCAACTTTTCAATTTACAATCTGGTTAAATATTTTGTTTCTGTCAAGCATGGACCATAGATGGCTTGCGCTCCGAAGCCCGATTCATCTATGGCCCATGTTTGACAAAATGACCATTCAGACTTTTTGTATGGATGGAAAAATAGTGTATTGTGATGGATATATTGCTTGCATTCTTTACCACAAGTACACATTGTTGTGTTGTATGATCAAATACACACCTTTGACTAACTTTGTTTAACAAGCTTTTATGTAGGGGATATTGGTAGTTGAATTTTCTCACCTAAGGACAAATATCGGTTAACCAGGGGGTGCGAGGCGTCTCATTGTAAATTCTATACACAGAGCGGTCGCAATGTACGGTATAAGGGCTAGGGGATAACGTTTCACTGAACAAACAAAAAAAATTATTTGCTTCCTCAATTTTACATGCTAAAGTTAGAAGAGTGGAAAGTGTTACAAAAAAACTGAATCAAAATAAAAGTCTATTACATGCCTCCTCGAATCTACAAAGATCATTTTCTTACGATTTTATAGATTGCTTCCTTCTTATTCTCAACCAGAACTTTCCAAAATGTAGTCATAAATATATATCTTTTTTCCCAATATTTCGGGGTTATACAGTTCCGTACAACCTACTCCATTCTTGATAAAATGTATGTATATTTTTGAAGTAAACCGGTGTAGATTTACATGTAATTGATTTTTTCTTCCAAAAGAGACGACTTTCGTTGTTTATCGCGATGTTTTTTATTTATAAATTTCCCCTAATGCCTTAAATTAAGACATATTCGCCACACAACTGGCAGGCAACCACAACCGGTTGATCCTACATCTCAACATATAAAATTATAAGGCAAACTTCAGTCGAGGGCAATGCAAAATCAAGGTAACGTTTTCTCAGGTTCTATAAAATTTCCAAATTTGAGCATTTAGCAGTTCTTCCTATCAGATTTCTTTTGATTTGAGGAAAATATTGGACAGTGGTAATTTTAAGCCACAGAACCATTATTTTGGGTGCAACTTCTTGCAAAAAAAACCCCAAAAATATGGTCAAAGGTGAGAAGAACTCACCGAAATACACTATGTCAGTTATCTGGCGTCAACGGTTTTGATGTCGTAAAAACGATCGTAACTCGCCAATGGTGATAAACGTACATTAGAGCTGTTTTTTAGACGCATACGTATCCCTGGCAACGCCTTTTACGATTCCTTTATAAATACCCCAAGCTCTTTGCCTTAAACAAATCGCGGCAAGCTGTAGGTGACAATACACATAGCAAACTGGCAGTAAATTTTACGAGCCTAACCTCGATCCGTGATCGCTTGTACGTTGGGCTTGCAGAGTCGATAAATAATCGCAGTTCCGGCGTTTACGAGCTATCGCAGGCGGCGTCACTTGTGTGGTTGCTTTCAAGGCCTAAACAAACATTTCATTCTCGCCTGGTGCAAACCACAAAATTTTACTTATTTTGAAGATTTGTGTCTCATATGGAATTTGAAACATAATGCATTTTGATCATGTATGGAACAATGAAATATCCATTTTTTTAGCTCGATTTTACATTATTTCATACACGATTGAAATGCTTCAAAATTTCGGATATTACACGAAATTGTATAAGAATTGGCGTTAACGATTTGCTCTGATGTTCTGAGCGCTTCATAGCTCTCTTGGATTTTACAACGCTATTAAATTTGTTACGTTAAGTGGGTATTTGGAAATAATATTCACTCTTGTTTTCTTTATTCTCAAACGACAATTCAACATCATTTTACGCCATATTGTGGAAACCTATTTTGTTCAGACCACCCAAGATAAACAACAGTATCCACATTGGGTTGTGTGATGAGAACCGCTAATCCATGCTCACCATTGGACTTGATTGGAGTGTAAAAACTCCTCAAACCCGGAAAACGCATATCGGTTCAACAACATCAACCCTTATCGATAATAAGTGGGCGCTAGTACAAGGTATGGATCAGGGTGAGCCGCTCAATCTGGTGGCTGTAAAAAGGCATGTCCCTCCCACGTCAAATAATAAATTGCTTGATAATTAATCTTGTTTTTCTCTCCTGTTATTTGGAATGTTATTTGAAACCTAAACATGGCAGTCTTTTCGAATAAATTTGCTCAAAGATACTAAAATCCAAACAGTGTATTTTCAAACGATATTCATTAGTTATTATAATTTTCTATTCCCAACACTCCAAAACCTATCTATCGCCTTCCATATTCATAAGTTGTCTGGCATAGAATTTTTTTTTGTCCAATTTCAAATGATTTCGGTTTCTTTATCACGCCATTATTCACACCATATATTAGGGGTGACCAAAGTATTCGGTTCGATTCTTGTTTCGCGAATCATAAATTATTCGATTCAATTTTACCGGTGATATAAAATCAACAGATTCAAAAGCATATACATTTTTATTGAATAGATGGCAACTTTGATGTCTTTAAGAATTTTTTTTTTAAATACAATTGTTTGTTTATTATAATGCGAATATTCGATTCGCTTCCGAATTCAACAGATTTTCAGTTTTGGCAAACCCTGCTGAATATCTATTCTCAAAACACCACCTCTTTAACACGCTCGTATATCAAATATTTTTGTCCAGACATGGAATGACATGGGTTGGCAAGAGATTCTCATAATATTTACATCGTAATCGTAAGAATAGATTTCTAATGAAATATTTGTCTTTCATTTGTCGGATTGATATTTACATTGCTGTAACTCATCACCGGTTCTTACGAGGTGAGAATTGTCGTCCATGCAGTAAAATTGAATGATTTCTGTGATTTAGGTCAATAGACAAAGACGGAAAAAATTTAAGGCATGTTACTATTTTTCATTTCAAAATACGTCAATGCATGTGAACGATCACCCAATACTTGGTTGGAAATTTTATTTTTTCAAGCGTGAATCCAGATGATTTCTACTTAACAACAGACCGACAATTTGGAAAATTTCACGAAACTTTTCAAGTATGACGTTTCTCTTGCAGCCTTGCACTTGCATAAAATTTCGATAAAAGAAATGCATTTTGTTTATGTATTACGTCATATCCCCAAGTATTTGATCCGAATACGATTCGATTTTGAAATATCATGTGTTCGAAAATTGGGATGGTCAAGCCCGAATCATTTAGAATTCGAATCTGATGGGGATAATTTTTCCAAATCCCATCGAATCAATAATTCTATAAGAATAACAAATCCCGCCCTTACTATTTCAAGGAAGGTATAGTTACGAGGTAAAGATATTAGCATTAACAGCAATATATTTTAATTTACAAATTGAAATGCAACTTCGTTTAGCAAGTTTTTATTCCTATTGGCGAATGGTAATTAATTTCGAATAATTTGGGCTACGGTTGGATTTGATTCACCGAATTGAATTGCCTCACCATAAGAGTTGTCATATAATTACTCAAAATCTAAAATCTGAGAAGACCCCTTTGAATATATTTCGGATTGTGACTTTTATTACTTATTCATTTAGACTAGACCTCATCTATCTATTTTCAGCGTATCGTAAGAGGCGACTAAAAATAAAATAAGGAGTTGTAGATGATTTTATCATCGCCCAGGACAGATAACGCTCGCTTCACTTTACCATAGCGGCTCAGTTTTATGGGGCGCGATACATCTGTGACCCAAACTCAAGCTATAAACACATTTTGGGAAAATATGTATTATATTTTCAATACGTATCGCTTTTTGATCTTAGTACATATTATATATCTCAATTTATAATTCATAATTCGTTTATTCATATAAACATAATTCACAGAAATTATTTATTACTTTGTCGGCTTGGTAAAATGTAAAAAGTAAAAGAAATTTCAGTTAAATTTTTAAATCTACTGATTTGTCATAAATATTAAACGTCAAGGGATAATTCAGTTGCGTTTTCGTATTGATCGATTGCGCACCTAGATTTTAACATTTGTGCATTTTCTTCGATGTGCATCCAACACGTGAAAGCAATTAAATGAAATAAAACACGACGTATCGGTGCCGAAGAAAATTTTATTTTGTCGCACCAAACACAATCGATCGTTTGTGTTTTTGAATAATTTTATTTTATATACTTCTTCGATAAAATTTCTTTTTGTTCACATTCCTTCGTAAATGTTTGTTCCTCTAGATTTTTAAAGATTATTCTACTGAAATTATATTTTAGCTTGAAATTCAAGATTGAAATAAACAAGAAACGACGCCATTTTCTTCTCGTGAAGGAAAAAGTTTGTTTTTCAGTATGCCAAAGCGTTTGACAAAGTAAAACTCTGATAGATATGTCATCGTCTCAAATTTTAATTTAAATTGTGCACAATAACCTAAAAAATTTCTATAACACTGTGCAAGGCCCTTTTTCGGTTTTTGATTAGTTTGGCATGGTCTGACGGTCAACCTATTACGTCGGCGCAATCAATCAGTGAGTCATACTTGACAAAAAAAAAGTAGTTGGGTCAAATATTACTGTTTGGAATGGGCTATAGGTCGGGCTGGACAATTCAATTCGGAAATTCATATTGCTTCGAAGCACAATTTTTTCGAATATGTCCTGTATCGGCCATAGGAACATCTACTTACATTATGTAGTTATTTTCGTGCTTGAAGTAATTATACCTCTCTCAGTTTATAGCATTATCTATAACATTAATATATGGAATACGGAATATTTGATACTTTTATGTAGGATTAGCGATTCGATTCGATTCCAAAAAGAATGTTCAAATCAATTTAAAATTTCAAAGGATTCAGTTTTGCCCAGCTGTAACTGTGGTCTGAATTTGATCACGCCACCATTCTTATATCAAAAATGCATCTTTCTCGTCAATTGAAAAATCAGATAAGAATATGGGAAAATTTATCAGAAGCAAAATAAAATTATTCGCCTGTCAGTCTTTCTGTCGGATTTTATTCTCCTTTAATTTAAAGATAATTCCAGGTGTATTATTTTCACGTCGAGGTTACAAAACATGCATCGGCAATTAGTACGGGCTGCCTTCCCGACGCTTTAATTTAATCACGCCGAGAGCGGAAGGTTACCTATCTGCCGGCGCGATTTTCGGTCGAAATTATGACCTTATTAGCGACGACCGGACATGTGTGGGCCATATGTGAGTACTATGCGAGGCTCGGTACACATATGCTTCATGGGTGGCCCGATACAAAACACACAATAAGGTTTGATTGCGCATAATTCGGGATTATTTCCAAAACAGTCGATTTGTTTTTTTCGAAATAGCGATATCGGCTTCGTGAAAAAAAAACATAGAGGTTCCATTAGGACTAAAACGTAAATTATTAAATCATTTAATTGTGGCTTTGAGGCCAGGGACAGAAAGCAACTTTTGTGTTAGTTTTTGCTATTTTATTTCATCCAATTTCATTTTATTGCTAGTTTATTTATATGTAATTTATTTACAAAAACGAAGGGCGATACTCAACCATCTAGGCCCAGGCAAGCTTACTTGAACAAGGAAACAGTTTTAAATCATGTTAATATCGTAGTTTCCTTGTTTGTTTGAGATTTAAGCCGAGCTGCGTTACCCAATAAAGATTTTATTTTGTTAAGTATGGGTCACAGATAGACCGCGCCTCGACGGCACGGTCCATCAGTGACCCATACTTAACAACAATAAAAAATTCTAAACTGATATTTTTTGATTGGGTGTAGCATTCTTCGAATTATTGACGTAACAAGAATCTTTGCAGGGGACAAAGACAATTAACGTTGTCAAACTGCTAATTTTGTCAAGCATTAAAAGAAGGTGAACCTCTTCCAGTCTGCATGATCCATGGGTGACGCAATCTCAAAAATATATATTTTTTAATTTTTCTCCCATTAAAAAGTTTTATTTGTCGAAAAAAATAAGATTGAAATTTGATAAAAAAAAATCTTAGCGAAACCAATAATAGTATAAACCGTGCATATCCCAATCAAGAATATTGTTTTGTAAAGTATGATCCAAAATGGACGGCATCTCGTCAACGCGATCCATCAATGACCTTTTACTTAACAAAAGATGCTTTGGTACGCATTATCCGATTGTGATAAAAATTATGTTCGTTTCTACAAGAGTTGTTTTATGCATATTTCATCGGCGCTGGCAAGCTGCATTGCACCTTATTTATCGAAATCCTCTTCTGACAAAAAATGTAACTAATTTTGTAATGCTATTGGTCTGGAGGACGTGGACTAACTACTCATCCTTCCTCTGTGCCTTTGTGTTTGAGGATCCGTATGCAGTAAACGCAAGAATACAGTAGCAAGAGGAACTATGACTGATTAGGGAGGTTCTGCGTCTTGATTCACACTCACTCAAATTTATTTTCGTAACATTTCGTCTGACCAAAGTCAGACGAAACGTTACAGAAATGAATTTGAGTAAGCGTGAAGCAAGACTCTGAACCTCTTTAAATTTGTAAATTAAGCTTTTTCATTCAGATAAAATGTAGAAAAAAATTCAAGGATTTTTTTGTTAGAATCAGTCTTAAAATAGTGTGAAAAGGGGGTATTTGTCTTGTTGTTTATTTTTACAAGTGCAGAAATTATGTACCGGTTTTATCCACATAAATTTGCGTGAACATAAAACGACCATCAAAACTTAACACTTAAATTTAAAAAAAAAATCGTTCACGTACATGTTGTATATTATTGTAATCCGATAAAAGAGATCAGAACAGAACAAACCACTTTCAAGTGTGACGGAATTTAATTTAATTTAGTTTGTTAATCTTTCTAAATCACACGAAAGCCGCGCGAAACGAATCAACATCTTTGCCTCGTTTTTCGGTTTTCACGCATGTGCGTCAATCGACTTTTGATCGTATCACACGCAGCGTGAGCCATTTTAATTAAAACAATTAAGCGAGCAAATGTTTATTTTTTATTTACGTTAATTCGTTTGTTTATTTATAACAGTTTAACGTCGATTTTACGCTATGTTATTGTTTCACGTGCTTAACAGCCTGTACAAATAAGACGAAAACAGAAAAGAAATTTTACTTTTGTCCAACTTTATCGATGAAATTTTATTAAAAAGTGTCGAATTAACAATGTATTGGTGCAATTCACGAGTCATTTAGAAGCTACTCATTTTTATATACAAAAGAATTATAAATGGCCCATTCATACATTTGTAGTCGTAGTCACAAATATTTTTAATTGTGTTCACAAACGCTTCCTCCAACTTTTATTATTCGAATGAAAAAAATATAAATATTTAGTGAAGTTTGTGCATAAAATGTCTTATTTACGTCCGCTCTTCTCCATTTATATTTATTTTTGTATCAATACACATGTGTATATGAATCCTTATCTCAAATCAAGGTATGTGATCTCGGTTTAGATAGATAAATTAATCATTTATTCACGCGCTGCACAGATATATATTCATCTATCTGAACGTGTAAGAAATCGTTTCCAGTCAGAAATGTTTTGCTGAGCATGAATCACCATAGTGGCGCGATCCATCTGTGGCTCATGCTTGACAAATATAAAGTTTCCTCAAAATATTTCTGTCTGGAAACGAATTCTTACACGTTCAGATAGATAACTGAGTGGGTTTGAGTATATGTTCGAACTAATCTTGTATTTCTGAATTTAGATCTTTATCGTTACCCAATCGCCTTTTTGAATACATAATTACATAATTGTTGTGTATTGTTTCGCCCGGGTGCCATGTCTGGCCCTTACCTGACAAAATAAAGTTTCTGGTTAAACTTGCACCTTCTTGAAGAGATGAAACCCATTATTCTATGGTATTTTCTATAATGTCGTAACCGATTACATCATGATTTAAGCACTGAACTTTTCACATTTTTTTTCGATTTCTCATAAGATAAAAACATGGTTTCAGAGACCAAAGACATGGTCTTTACCACGTTCAATTTGTTCTTAGTTTGAAATCAAGCTCAATACTGTGATATTATGGTTTCATAGACACGACAACACTTTTAATATTATTAGGAATTACAATTGTTTTAAACCGCAGTACTATGCCTGTATACTTACTTCAATGAGATGACAGTAGAAATTCCTATAATTTACTTATTTGAGCATTCAAACTATGCAATATTGTAGTTAGTGCTATGTTGTCAAGTGCCATTTTTTATTTTGTTGCTTGTTTCTTTCCAAAAGCACACATTCCTGATTTTTACAGGTACCGCCTCACAGAGGTGGGGTGGTAATACACCGTTCCTTCTCGAATGAAATCGGTGCCGCTCCAAGCGGTTTTGTGTAGATTCAGATTAGAAATGTCAATTCCACATTCAATATTAGAATCGATTCGAATACGCACTTTTTTGATTCGTTATAACTCGGAGTTTCTCTTCCATAGTTTTTTGCCATTCAAGCGTCCGCTTGTTGGCTTTTTTGGGCGGTACTTTCGGCCTTGCTTAAAACGAATTTCTATAAAAAATGCATATTGTGTACAAAAATTTCACATTTATTTATTCATACATAACCCGCTCAGAAATTCCATTTTATAAAATTTGACATAAATGGGGACATTGCTGCATACTCAGGCAGACATTTTCCCTAAAAAGCAGTATATATATAATAATAATCTAAATTGAATTTGAACTTCTCTAACATAAAGAATTTAACCATATTTTGCTTTCGACTTGGAATATCATTTAATTGCACTAAAATTTATGAATGACATAATTTCACTAATTACTATACCGCTACGACTCTTGAGTTTTATTCGAAAGTGATTGTACAAAAAATACTTTTTGGATAAATAAGCATGAATAATTAAAAAATAACCCTGCACAAACTCGATTTTTGTATGGCATTGAAGTAAAACCAATGCTGGAGAACTGAGTTTTTACTGAGATCATGTATTATATGTGTAATCTTGTAATTCAAAAAGTGACAACATCATTTTAAAGCGTTTGAACTACACTTGAACTGCTCAGATTATCAAACAAGTTTCAAGTAGTATTGTAAACTGAAAGTTTTGAAATCACGTTATTAATTTGATACACTTCTGACTATATCTTCTTATCTCTAATGACTAATATTGGGAATATAGTGATTTTTTTATGTCGTATTCATGATTTTCTTTTGATTAAGGAAATGAAAAATGCTTTTAATTAAAAGTATAGCGGTAAAATTTGAGGTTTTGAGATTTAAAATAAATGTTTTGCGGCATATATATACTGTGACAAATGTGCAGTAAACGTACTGTTCATTTCCAGTAATTGTATATTTCCAAATTCGCCTTTTTGGTGAGATAAATACCCGGTATAGACGGTTGTTGAAGGCACATTGGCGGTGCGTTCTTTACTGAAATATCATCGATTGAAATTACTGTGAAAGAGCTGTAATTTTACTGCGCCTTTGCTACAGTGTACACTAACGCGAAAGAAACCAACGTGTTATTGATAATACTTAGTTTTGGCTTATTACCTTCGTCAAGTTGAAAAAAAAATCCGATAAAGATATCTTCGATATATTGCGTATCTCTTTATAAATGTATTTATATTCATATGTATGTATGTATTTATCACTTTTTTATTTATAGTTGTGCGCATTGGTGTATTATAAATACATAATATAATTATTTTTTAAAACATCGTATGGTCTATTTCTTTATCTATATTATTCAGTTACGCACAGTATTAATTACTGAATTCTTCAAAAATAACCTTGTCGGATTATGCACGGTCACATGCTTTTATAAAATTCCTTATTTCAAATCGCCGACTTTGATATTTTCATAATACGTGATTTACATCTCAATATCGAAAACATAAAAATAAGATATTCTAAAATCTATCTTTCTGTGTGATCTGGAAATAGTCCTCAAATATCTTCGGTACTTTAAAGTATTAATTACCAGGTGTATAATTACACTGTAGCATTGAAAACTTATTCAAACCAGACAGTGTGTCTCGACAATTTTTACACGATTTATAATTTACTTTTGTACAACCCGAACAAGTATGGGGTGTTGATAGATCGCGCCGTTAGGCGCGGTCTATCTATGGCCCATAGATGGAGAAAATTCAGTTTTTATAACACTTTGACTTTAACCGTACAAGTGTGTGTATATCTATAAACTTTGTATCCACGCCCACCACAAAAGGGATGATATCATTTTCCAAAATTTGGCCGTCAACATTCGCAAAAAGGATGTGTCACTAGCCATATGTAAGTGATTTCTATTATGACGTGGTGTGGGAAGGCGTCAAGTCCATTTATTTTATTTATATAGGGTCAAATGAGGTCATATGTACATCCCGTTTCTCAATTTACTAACAAAATTAATGTGAACAAATTTTAACGATTTATATGTCATGTTTTCCGCATAGGAGTTAGAATTTAGATATTTTCGGTCTAATTATGACCGACTTTGTTGTGTAATGTTCCGCCCAGCCACGAGGTATATATGACCCGTATTTGACAAAAATTTCCGTCTGAGAAATCGAAAATGAATTGCTAGCCTTTATTCTTTAAATTTAAAATGAAGATGCGAATGCTATTGGTCCGGGGGGCGTGGACTAACTACTTATCCTTCCTCTGTGCCTTTGTGTTTGCGGATCCGCATGCAGTACAGGCGAAGATACAGTAGCAAGAGTAAATATGACAAACTAGAGAAGTTCAATGTCTTGCTGCAGACTTACACAAACAAAACTTCGATCCTCTCTGAAGATGGGGATTTTGCAAATTTATTCCAAAAGCTTCTTTAGTTTGTCTATGAATTGGAAAGCTTTGTTTAATTCCGTGTTGTTTTTTCTTCTTTCAAGTTTTCTGTGGACTTGGCTTAGGCAGAAAAATCCAACTAATAAAATTTGTCTAGCTAAGCAAGGTATAGCTTTACTGATTCAATAATTGTTTCGTGATATGCGTCATCTACACTAAAAATCGAAATTATCAGATGTATCACGAAATGCGTACCCTGACGAATGCTTTAATACCAAAAGTTCAAATTTATCTGAAATCTGCTTAGACAGATTTAGGATGACGATATAATAAAGATATATTATGATTTGTGTGATCAGATTTTGAATTCATCGATCATATTAATACACATTCAATATTTTCAATATCTATAAAAATGCGGAATATTTGCAATTGCATTCTTTTTTTTTCAAAAATATGTCGATACGCAGGCATTTTCTATTGATAATAAAATGATTTGATTTTAGTCGAGTCTGACATTTTAGCGATATTATTATTAATAAAAATAACCATTTTAGATATTGTTGATATTATTTCTGATAAATTCGGGTTTGTATTCAAAACAAAAATGAGCATGATTGAACTTTTGTTCAATTTTGATAATAGAATCCAGTTCAATTATATTTGATTTGAAATTGATATAATATTCGGAAATGTGACCCATATTTTTCATCACTTCTTCACAAGTATACTGATACGCAGCTGACAATGTCACCCGCCAACGTTTTTCACTTCTTTTGTTGACGATAAATAAATAAGTCTTTTTGAATCGAGTCTAACATTGGCTTCTTTCTACCTTGAAATGAATAATTGATATTGGCAATTAAATCATTCCGAGTGTTTTTATTTACCTTTCGCCCTAATGGCACCTAAACACGGTACTTAGTGATTGCTCGATAAATATTTCCATGTTGAAAAATCAGATCGAGGGGCAGATCAAGATTTCATTCACGAAGTACAAAAAAGGTAGTAAGTTATAATAAAATTTTACTTTAATGACGTACTTGGGGGTACTTCACATGAAAATAAACTTTGAGCTTGGAATCTTACCAATCAAGATATGTTATTTTGCTAAGCTTGTGCCACAGATGGACCGTGCCTAAGCTGCACGATCCATCAGTGGCACATGCTTAAAAATCCAATAAATCTTCATGCATGGTCATAACATTGTCAAATATGAAAATAGTGCAGTTACAGTGTTTTCTGCCTATTTTCTGCTATTTTTGTTATAATTCTAGTTTTGCGTAAATAAAAAATCAATGAATGTGACCTGTTGTGTGTTCGTTTGATTTAAAACTTGTTTATTTTTCACCGTTTGGTGTCACACAATCAAAAATATTCTGCTAAATCATATATTGGCAAGCATGGACTACCAATGGAAAGCGCCAATTAGGCGCGACCCATCTGTAGTTCATGTTTGTTAAAATATATTTCAGATTTTAAAAGGTAGTTTGGAATCTTTTTCATTTTAAATTTAATTAAAAAGCGTTATTAGATGAAGAATTTCAGAAGAGCAAAATTTGACATTTTTGAAACCGTTTTTCCTCATAAGTGAATGTTAGAATTGACAAAATATGATCAAAACATTCGATACTGTTTGTGATTCGCGAATAACAAATTATTCGATTCGATTCAGAATCTTTAAAGACGAAAAAGATACGCTTCTATAAATTAGAAGTCATTTTTGGTCTTTTGGACGATTTCCTGGAAAAATGTCTTTATAATACTTCTGATTCAAATATTCGATTCGATTCGTAACTATTAATCAAATCGATTTTGAACTCGATTATTCGATTTTGGCCATCTCTGAACGTTGTACATACATTAGTTTGGCAACTATATTTGCGGAAAGGATATTTAAATAAATATTCATTTCAATTTAAATCTTTGTATTTACTACAAAGTTTAAACTATTTTACGGATTCATATTTTGGAACTAACCTAAAAAAATCGCCAGAAATTTCGTTATAATGATAAAGTTAGACAAGGTACCGTTAGAAATATATAGTTCATTAAAATTAGAATATTCTAATGTTGCTTTATGAATATTTAGTCAAAGCAGATATCAAAACAAACAAACAAAAATGCAATAATATCGTCGCAGTTAAGAAAACCCATTATTAGTAAAAAGTTCTTCAAGTTTACACAAAACTTTTCGCTATCAAGTTGTTATTACATGGGACAAGTACTTGCAAATCTGGATTAGAAACGCTGCATGACTTTTAATTGTGGGTGCCATTTGACCGCAGCATCACTTAATTCCTATACGTCGTGTATGAGTCTTTTCGAACTTGCCAATTATATATTTAGTGACTTTGGAATGCCGTGGATTCTGACGCTTTGGAGTGAATCTAATCGGTGAAACTGAAAAGCTCAGAATATTGAATTTACAATGGGCCTGGAAAGAGGCTTGTTTTTCCAATCAGAGCAAATTTTGTGTCGACATATTTTGTCAAGTCACGATGGATCGCGCCGCCGCCTCATAGTTGACAAAATAAAATGTATGAAAGGTTTCGCTGTCCTATTAAAAGAACGTTGGTAACAAGAAAGACGTGGGTGGTGGTACCACTATTCTCTAGGCTTGTGGTTGCGGCTTTGTCGTAATTACTACCTTGTAAAATATTCGACAGGTTCAAAAATGCTTAAACAATTGTGTAATGCCTATTCAACAATATTGCTTCACGTTTTTAGTCTGTAGAGTGTAGACATGCAGTCTTGTTAAATTATGTCGATACAATTTTGAAATAGGCGTGGCAAAAGTTGTGTTGAGATATTTTCATCCGCACAAAGGCGCCTGAGAGCAATTCAATAAAACAAATTTAGGCGGTTAGATGTGAGGTTGGTAGCCTGGCCAAAAATAATGTTATTGTTTTATTAGTATACTTTATATTGAGCTTTCCTCTTCGTGCAAGGCAATCAATATTAAGGTGGAAATGTTATTTGGTATTTCCACGTGCGGACAATAGTGTTAGACGTATCTATCCTCTTTGTCTGCAGATAAGACAAAAGCGCGACTCACTGTCTCGCTCATTAACAGTTGTTTCGACTAATTCGGTCGGAAGCGATAACTCGTTTGTTTAAGGTCCCCCTAATTCTTTACTAGTACCATATTGTTGGTAAACGTTTTGTCAATTTCTTTTGTTTCTTCGCTAGTTTTATCCCCCTATTAGGATTGGTGACTGGCGCTTTCAATTCGCTGTTAAACGGCATTTGTTTAAGGTATTTTCAAGGCACTGGCGTCGCACCCCTATTCTTTGCGATGCAGATAACACCGTCACTGGCGCCGTTAACACTGAGATTAATATTGTTATTGCTAATTACTAACAAGACGGTTCGGGTGTGATATAACACGATTTTTATCGCTTTCTATAAACTTATTGACATTTATATTTTGACAACGCCAAGGTTATTACTTTTAACTGCAAGAAAGCATTTATTAATAAACTATCAATCGATTATTTTTAAACTTCGAACGCTTTTAATAAACACGAAGATGGTTAATTTTGTTGCTCTCCTGTTCTTCAAACCACTTTGTACAAGTGGTGGCTATGGGAAAAAATCAAAGATGGACCAAACAGGAAAAGCCGCTCTTTCTAAAATAATTTGACAGGTTCACGATTATCATCTTCGGAATTCCAAGAAATTTAATATACGTGTACAGAATAGGAAGATCTAAATTACTTCGGAACAATCACAGGGAAATATGTATTTGTTTCTTTGATTTATCATGCATATTTAATGATAATGACTGAAATATTTCGTATTCATAACGAATATTAATGAGTGAATGGGAGCCGACGACAAAGCATTAAAATATTACCAATTTCTAAAGATAATATATAGCATATGTCGTTTACAAAAACGAAAAAGAACCGATTTATTTATTTATTTCTGCAAGTTTGATAGAAACATAGAGTCTTTTGCAACTGCGAGCCGAATAATAATCAGAAATTTCATTTTGTCAAGCATGAGTCACAGATGGGCCGCGCCTCGTCGGCGCGAACCATCTGTGACTCAAAGCTTAACAAAAGCTTGTGTGCATAAAACATCTTTGACTGGGATGCTTAAAGAATTGTCATTCGCAGATTGGAGAGAAAGAAAAAAGAGTATGTCGCCATAATCGCTGCCTATTAATTGCGCACTGCTAATAACTCTCGGAAAGAAAAATGAAGTCACAGAACTCGTGAGAGCAAGTGTGGCGCAGGACGATAAAATAAATAAGCCTAGGAAACGGCAATAAAATAAAATAACAAATCAAAAGGGTCAAAGAGAAGAACAAATTGAGAGACTTCACGAGGCGTGGGAGTAAATATGTAAAAAGTAACGAGACGTCGAAAAACTTAGTAGTAACTCACAAGTAGGCATACTGGCGGCAAAGATTCTGCTGACCATTTTAAATCATCCGTGAGATCCTTGGTAGCCGGGTGACTCGTTCGTTGTGGAAAAAATGTTGCTGGAGTTATATCGTGGAACTTCTCGTGAAACGATAGTTGGTGGTGTGTACCAGTGTGATACGCATCATAACAACCTTGCAGCCTGTTCTTTGATCACAGTATGTGAAAAAGATGTTAAATTGGACTATTTCAGTGCAGTGCGGAAGCTTGTAGAGAACGAGCCAATGCGGTATTGGCACACTACATAGAAGCTTATGTTAAACGGATCTATTACTCTATAAGTTAAATTTATATACAATGATACCGATGGAAATATAAATTCCATACAACTTATTAGTTCCGTAGTTCTTCCTGATTTATTGGTTTCTACCGCCAGGGTTATCCAAGGTGCTAGAAGTGCATTCCGAGAACAGGTACAAAGTTAACCACACCCGTGTAGTGTATGGCCTGGGTGCCTTATGTTTCCTTTTCCTGAGGTCAAGGTCTGTTAGTTCGAAAGAGTGGTGGTTGTTGAAAGTAAGACTTCATTTTGTTTTAATTCAAATGTTCGCTGAAGCCTAAATACCGCGAATGTATCACAAATCTCGCACAAACTTTCGCGACAACTTGATACCGCGTCGAGAGTCTCGTGTCATCTGCGTAAAGCTGTGTTTGAATAAACAGAAGGCGGCCTTTGCCACTGTTGTTGCAAGATAGACTCGCGGTGTGTGCAAGCCATTCCGTGACCTTAAAATAATTCTTAGTATTCAATAGCTGTTAACATCCTGTTTTTTGCTTTTTAACAGATATCGTTTTATGTATATTCATAATTACTAAAGTATTCACAACTTGTTTCCCGTTTCTACATGCATCAGCCTACAAGCAGTTAAATGAACTTCTAGATCAAGCTGAGATATTCCCGAACTCTTTGATCAGAACTTTTGGATTTTACGAAGTTAGCTAGTACAATAATGATTCACGATTCAATGAAACCTGGGCCAATATCACCCTTACAAGCGGTCATGTCCGCCTACAGCCCCGCTGCTTTAATGTCCGGACGACATGGAGGGGACTTGTCTTTTTTATCGCCAGCATATCTGCCCACTGCATTGGGCATGCCACCTTGTCACCCTTCCATGTTTTTTCCGAAGGGCGCGCCTTCGCTAGGCTCGATGTACGATCGCCTTCCTTACGGTCATCCGATGTCAGAATGCCCGTCAAACAAGACCGTAGAGCCCGACAACAACGAACCAGACGATCCACATGTGGAACTCGACAATAAGGACCTTTGGGAAGAATTCAACACACTTGGTACGGAAATGGTCATCACAAAAACTGGAAGGTCAGTAAAGAATATTATATTAGTTTTAAAAATTTGTAAAAAAGATATTTTCATTTTTGCGGTTCTTACTTTGCTGACCATGGCCGATAGTTGAAAGTACGCAGGAATGAAGCTTCTTTGTTTTACTTCGATTTTAAACAATATTTATCACTATTAATCATTTCATACAACATAACATGTGAAATTTGGCAAAGTATTAAAAATCTGAATCGTGCCCATAACACTAAACCATTATTAAATATGTATTAAATTATTGTAGAACGGAAATTACTTGGGCTTTCTTGAAGTATTCTTTCGATCAAAACAGTATGTAAGGTGCCCTAATTGCGTGTTGTTGTTTCGTTCATTCTTATTGAGTTGGCTATAAATTGTAGATTCGACTTGACTTTGACTTTTGTCAAAACTTTTTTGTTAAGTATGAGTCACTGAGGGATGGCGTCTACGAGACGCGGTCCATCTGTGATTCATACTTGACAAAATAAAATTTGCTATTGGATGGTGTTGCATTGCTATCACCAATTTAAATCCGCTATATGTTACGAATAAGTATTCTTCCAGCACCATTTGCACAAAATTGGCATTGGAGAATGGAAAATCTGCTAGGCCATGACTTAAGTTTTCATTGTACGTTTAATCCAAAGCTTCGAGTTACTTTTCAAATTGATTTACAAGTTGTTTCAATAAATGTCCAGTAATAGTAAATCTATGGAGTTCCAATGAAAACGAAATACGACGAATTTTATTATTTTTGATATCTGCGCCTTTTCATTAAATCAATTTGACGAAAAATATGAGTCAACAATCAGTCGATATTTTATACAATATCTTCTTTCGGAAAGTTATAGCGGTCTCGAAGATATTTAATATTATTCTGCAAAACATATATCGATAAAGTACCTTATACACCTGTTCGTTTTAATTGTGTGGCTCCGAATAAAGTACTCAACTTGCGTTTCCGTTTTAAACAGCGATAGGTCGAAAAATGAAAAGGTGCGCAAACATAGGTGTATACGAGATTGCTCACCGCTATGTGTACTCTAACCTATTAATAATAAAGACCCGAAATGTGGACCGTATTGGCACGTTTCTAAGTTTAAATTTCTACTAGTAATTTGCTTTCAACTTCCTTCTTGACAAGTATGGCCCGTAATTGAAATGTACTCATTGGGTATATTTTATTAGTGACCTACGCTTGTCTGTCCAATAGGTAAGATTCGAGCTTTTTAGCTGAATATTCACTGAAAGGGGTTAAAAGCGTTGTTTATTGTGTTGGAGCGGCTGGAGTGTTCGAACCCACGCTTCATTTTACCTAAACCAGGTGCGAATTACGTGATTCTGGTTATTTATCAAATATAGGTAGTGAAAGTATCGCCCATTGTATTTAACATCTGCCTGCATATTAATTTTGTAAACTTTCTAGTACTCACATGAAAGTATTTAATTGTAATAATGCAATAAAAAAATGTGGAATTTTTCCAACTCAGGGGGTTACTTTATTTATTTTTTTTTTCAATTTTTAAACCATTCTCCTCTTTATTAAATGACTTCCCTTTTGATTTTTTTCGTCGTCTTGAATTATATTTGCTCAACGACAAAAATCGACACCGTCTGTGTCATTGCGAGAGTTTCTACTCACCCGACTGCGACGCCGCCATTTTTAAATTTCACATTCGCTATCGAGGCGTTTGGTAAATTCGGCCCGAAATTATTCGTAGACAGGGCGGCAAAATCGAAACAATTTCACTGGGATACTTGAATCAATTTACTTTTCGTGTTCGCTCAGACCGTAATTAGAATTAATCACTTTTAACAATACACTTCTGCACTTAGGTTAGAGGAATTTACCAGTCCACGGAGGACAAAGATATAAATTACCCACAATAATATTATTTTGTTACAATTTACTTTCAAATTCAATTTTTCAAGGCAATAAGTTCATCAGACCAAAATTTTTACAATTTAAAAAGTAAAAAAAAATTATAATCCTGTTTGGATTGAAAACACTTTTGAATTATATTTTTTAAGAGTGAAAAGTACACAGCCAAATTAACTGTCATATTTAAATCAATCTTCAACAAGGAATGGGGGTAATTAGACCCGTGTTTTACAAATTTATTACTTCCAAATGCTTATAGCAATTTCCTCGCTCTTTGTTGTAAATGACTTTTGTAACCTCGCGTGCACCACGTCAAAAATGAATTATTATTTTCCACATTTGTCCAAGTATGCGCCATGGATGATGCGTGCTTTGAAAGCACGCATCATCCATGGCACATATTTTGACGAATAAAATATAGCGACCTTCTTAGATGACGCTTCCCATCTTTAAGTTTAACGGGATTCTCAGACGGGTTGGCGCCTTACTAACGAATTGTATACAGGAGAAATGAAAAACAATAAGATGCCATAAGTACATCTAGCAGTGTACCCCCACGTCACCTATAGTTTATAATTGCCGTAATTTCATTAACATTGATGGTAATAATATTTTGGAATATGCATGTCCGGAACACATACACGATCATTAGTGATTATACGCAAAGAAAGCCGGAATACCGTATACACAAAGTTCGTGTCCGATAATTTGTATTGCTGGAAAAATACAATTTAGGCGCAAAATTGTTACGGAATTTTTTTTAAGAAAATCATTCGTGCATTAAAGTTTAACCTGGAGCGCATTTGAAATTTAGCATTAAAAAGGCATAGCTTGATTAATTTTAGTCATAAAAAGTTTTGCTTGTGAAATATTTAAATATTTATATTATTTTTTGGCGCGAGCTTACTTCATTATTTAGTCTTCTCTGAGTTATTGGATTTGGAAGTAGAACCAGAGCAAATTAAGTCATTGATTGGGGAATCATATGATAGTACAGTAGAGAACATTTTCTTAGTTATCGGAACAGAAGGATCGCTCCACCCAACCGTGTTCTATCAGCGACAATAATGCTTGATGAAATGAAATTACTGATTTTAGAAAAAAAAAACGATCGGAAAAAGTGAAGGAAGTTTTAAAATTGAAGAACTCAAATTTCACAAAAATGTAACAAAGCTTGCTTCGAAGAATTTTCTCACATCATTTTGTCGCCTTTTTATTTAATTTGTTTCGTTGTCTTTTCGCGACAATCATCACACATAACACTCCGTCAGAACTTGGATCTTCCAAGCATGTCTCACTGAGTGTCCTAAATAACCAGGATAGGTCCATCAATGACACGTGTTTGAATAAGACGTTTTTGGTGAGATTTTTCTGTCGGCTTATTCATTCCACTCTGTTGTCTTACCACTTCAGATGCGAATGTATGTTTGTGTTGTCTTATGTAAATTCTCTTTGTCTCCGAGTGGATTCAATTTCCAGTTTCTTGACGCCTGTGTAGATAGTTTTTGACCTGCGTGACGCCAAATTTCCGGGACAGTAACTTTTAACTGAATAAAGGGAAACTACGATTTTCGAGTCGTTTGTCAAAGTAAAACAAAACTCTGAATTTGACAAAAAAATGGAAGAGAACTTTTGGCTGAATTAAACAGAACTTGATAAAAACTATATATATATATATATATATATAAATTTACTATTATAATATTTCGCAAAACATTTACAATATTTCAAACCAAAATAAAAAAAGAATAGGGAAAATAAAATTGTTGATAGCTTTTTGTTTTGTGTTTTTTATATTGTTGGCTTTCGAGCCACGGCGTTTTTTATTTCATAATATAAACGACAAAAACATAAATTTTAAAATCGCAATTTTGGTGTTACTTTTTGTTAATCAGTCGTCATTATTTAAGAGACGGCGACAATTAAACGATTATCAATGAAGCTAGTCAATACCGACAGGCGACGGGCGGCCGCCATCACCCACACAATGTACCGGTCGTATTTTAGCTTCAAGTATTTACTAAGGGGTCATAGAAATGGGGTGTTACATGGCTATAGTGTTTGTTTATTGACTGTTTGACGCCTACCGTCTGACCGCTATTGTAATTATCACTTTTACGCAAATAGAATGTAACAACACATTGGGTATCTTGTTCACCCATGTCTCTTTTGATCATTCAAACCTGACTGAGCACCCAAATGAGAAAATTTATCGTGGGAATTCACGGAGGTTAGGCAATTTGGGTATCATCGAAAATCGTGGTAGCAACAAATAAATTTTGAGATAAGCTACGAATTGAAACGGGTTACGGTACATCATTCTCTCATAATCAGATTTTTTGGCAATACACATTTACTTGTATATACAGACACATTTAAAGTTGTGCAAAATATCAATATTTTTCTAACGAAGATCATGGAGATTTCTGAAAATAAAACTAAAACTAAAAACGCAACACATCTCATTCCTGAAGACGCCAACGCGTCTTTAACAAAAAGTGTCTTTTCTGCGTTATAAGTTAATACTACTTGTAATCGCTTGAAAAGCGCGGAAACATCAATGGGATAGTTTGTGCAACAACTTCTTAATCTGTTCCGCCTGTTTTATTTTCTCCCCTGAAAGCAATTCGGATTTGAAGGAATTACCATACTAACTAGTTTTTAAAATGTATTTAATGTACAAGGGTGGATATTGCTGTGTATATTATGTTATTACCCTGATAATATACACCAAGTATTATTCTAATTCTTTTTTAAATACATTTGGCACCCGATCGGCCGTAATACCGCTCCTGCTCGCTTCCTCCAAAATACTCAGAACCAGCAAAAAGTAGCTCGCATCGTTACCACGTGCTAATCCAAAAATCTCCTGGCGCCTCTTGTTTACGTTTTCTACGCACTCGCCGACGTAAAGTCTGGGCCATTGGAAAACGTCTGTTCGGACTTATACATGTACAGTATTGGACCCCAATCGGACAGTTTTTTTCTCAGCACACTTTGTCAAGTATGAATCACTGTTGGACCGGGCTCCACCCATGACCATTGCTTGACAAAATAATTCTTGTAATGTTGTTACCTGCCCATGTGCTCAATATCTAAGTTTTAGGAATAAAATAATAGAAAAACAAAAATTAGTTTGAAGTATTAGAAAAAAACGTTTTGAACCTATTTTCATTTTAATAAGGTTTGCTATATTAGGACTTACGACACTTTTTGATCAAAAATGATTTCCCTATACCGAAAGCACTTGTTTTTAATGTCCTACTTTAAAAAGTATTATTAATACATTGTTCAAAAATAAATGACGTCACATTTGGACAAAAGCAAAAAAGGTGAACGACCCCATGATTCACGTGTCTGGATATTAAAAAAATCAGAAGGATTGATAAGATATTGTTTGTTTAATATCACTGCTTTTCCTTATGAAAAAATATTCTAAGATAACCAAGCGTTAATAAAATACAATTCGAAAAATTTCAACTTTTTTCATTTTTTTTTTAAATATCTTGATTTTCATATATTGCAGAATTGGTACTATAACGACCAATTGGAGGTCGGCTATTATTGATTAAAATATAAGATACACTTGAAATATAACTCGGATCCTATAAGTGTGAACGGGCTTTAAACAAATCAATGAGTCCATTTGACAATGGATCACTTCAGTAACACATTAGCAGTTCGATTTTTTATATTTAATAATAGATAATACTTCATTCATACCATTTCCATCTTGATGCGATCAAACGCATTTCTAAAATCGATTGAACCTGGTTTATGTAAGAAATATAAATCTTAAACGTGAGATTATGGGGATAAGGGTTGATGATAAATCGGATTTTATATCTAGTTCGCGTTCGATATTGTGACATTTTGATATTTAATTTTTTGTGCTTCTTATCCGTCGCGAAATTCATACCAGTATCAGAAACTGTTTGCTTAACCATGTCTTGTTAAGTATGGGACACTGAAGGAGAGCGTCGACAAGAGCGTTTATCTCCGACACATGCTTTAGAAAATGATATTTCGGACTTGATTTGGTTGAGTCTACAAAATAGGGAATTCACAACTTCGCGTCTGGACATTTCAATCTTTTTTTTCATCTTTCTTTTTCTAATTTTCAGAATTTACCAATTAAATTATCTACTCGCACCATTGGTTTTGCTACGGCATTATTTCAGAGTTACGACCCTTAGTTCGGGGTTAATTTTCTATCAAGAAAAATCATCTTTGCCGCAATTTGAATTTATGATGTTATTTGTGCCGTTTTGTGCTTTGGTACGGAACTAGTTTCCATGACTACATCCAAATTAACGCAGTTTTGGCGCAATTTTCAGCGCAATACCCCACCCACAAATTGGGACTATGTAATTCAGACAACTCATTATAGGATCACAAGCAAGCCGATCGTTGGCGCCAGTCAGCGTTTCATAAGATCTGTAAAGACCGACAAAATTGGTGCAAAAATTTGCGGAAAAGGCAAACTTCGCTAACTTCAGCGAATTTGCTCAAAGAATAAATGTGCAATTGAGAATGTCTAATGCAACAAAGTAAAGGTGTGGAGCAAATACAATCTAGAACAATCTTCCTAAATTAATTTTCAAGGCGTGGCATACTCGTTTTTTCTCGCTTGCATAGTCGAGCATGGTGATTCCTTCAATCGTTTGAATGAAAACCAAGCTCTCGTTAGCAATGTGTGCCTGTGTATGTTTGTATAGCAAGTCTTATTTTATTATAAGACGATTTAACATCTGTCTACTGAACTGTTACAGAAATATAAGTTGAACGTCTTTAATTTCTATGGTCCAGATTATCGGCTTCTTTTCAATTATTCACAATATTGAATGTATTCTAACAGCCTTTACCAAGAGTATGGAAAATGTCTTTTGTCCGCGTTTAACTTTTCAAACAATGTACAGTAAACAAACCTGACCTTGGGTATAAGAGTATGCCGCCATTTTGTTACGCGTTATTTACAAACCATTTAAGGGCATGTGCTCTTGCATTCATCTATATTTTAATTTATATTAAGAGTTGAGAGTGCATTTTACATATGTATTTATGGAGTTTTATTATCACTGGTAGACATTGTGATATGTGGACATTTACACAAGAGTCAAGAGTTTGTAACGATCCTTATGTTGAAAGCCATGTTTTTCTCATATTTAGTTTTCAAAAATTACGATAAAGAACAACGCAAGTTATTGATCCGCTATTTCGTGGGAAACAATATTGCTAATATGCAAACTTATGTATTTTACATAATATAAGATGTCAATTTTCAAATTAGACGTACTTTATTAAAATCTCTATATCGAACCTGCGATCTACCGGCCCTTGGGAGAACGCCACAGCATAATTAATCGACAGCAAAACGCCGGTAATTCCGGGTGTACGTTAAAAACGTAATAGGAATCTACTTATCGGATTATGAATGACCAAGCCTGGAACGTAAGCGCAATACAAAACTTTTTGTTCTTGTGCATTTATGTAAATTCTCAATATTCGATCTACTCGTTGGAGTACCGTGTCCGATTTCGCAGGTCAATATTCCGTTTTAATTCTGTATTTTGATACTTTAGCTTTGCTTAATGGCTAATACTAAATAGAAAAATCTTGATCGTATTACACAAACGTTTGTTTAATTGGCGCAACTTCCCTATTCGGGTTATCAAATCGATCCATAAATGCAAATCATCGTTCAAGCGCATACTACTTAGGTGATTTGTACTTCATATGCTTTTACGGTTAATTATAGAACACATTTTTAGCATTATGTACATACGACCGCCATTTTTAATCCAAAACTATTGATTAAAATACCCATTTCCATTCTTTTAACGACAAATGACCCTCAATACAAACATATTGGCATCCAATTAAATACTTCAAGACTTGCAATTAGACCTTTAAATTATCATGTGCACGCGTGCGTTTTATCGGCTCTGCTTCGTATCGCATCCATATTTAAAATCGTGAAATCTACCTTACAAATTATTACCTTCTATCCAGAGCTTTCCATTAATATTCATGTATCTGCTATATACCAAAGAGCTTCCCAAGATAATTCCATGTAGCAAACTTTATTTTGATAAATAGATGTGGCGTTATTTCATTTTTAATTTGATATATAATTCTGTAGTGTAATTCTATTGCACTGCATTCCTATTTACTTGTGCAAGTGTATGATATTAACTTTTTTCAGGTCATATTCACATATGAATATTGTGAGCCTTACCAACCCATCCATTTATACAGTTCAACTTGGCATAAGTTATTCAAGCTTTTCTGAAAGCATAAAACAATTTCAACTTAGTTAGATTCTTTAAAGATAGCCCACTTTAGCCCACAGAGGAAAATGTTATGTAGAATATAATATATGGTATGAATAAACCAGAACAATAGCCAATTATGTAACCGGTATTAAATATTCAATACAGGATGTAATTATACATCTTTAAATCAGCTCTGTTCTTTTATTTTACAACTAGTCCAACAGCCATGTATGATTCACGGCGGAATCATGCTCACACTGACCTGGGGTCTAGCTTGAAATAACTATTCTAAATATCCGAAAGACATCGAGCTAAGCGAGACTGTCAGCTCAGAAAACAATTTTTCGTTCCAACATATGCCAATAGACGTCTTATTTTCGAGTTACCCAGAAACGCAACTCCGCATTGTTGTGGTTTTATCACAATCAGTTGCCGGCATTGTCATAAAAGGTGTACAGAATTGCATATAAAAAGCAGGTATATAATAGACCTGTCTACCTATTTGAGTATTCTGAGAAAGAAAACAGTTATTTTCGAGGATACTAGGAATAATTGAGTCGCTCAGAAAATGCAATTTTTCACAACACAATCGAAATGTCCTCGAAATAAAATCCTGCGCATATGGGGGTGTCTTCTCTCATATATTATCAGACCATTTAGATAATTTATCCATTCACCTGTGTGTTTAATTGTGTCTATTATTGAAAGACAAATTTTAATCAGGTATTCAATGAAAAAAAAACTATAGAATTGCGCCATAAATGGATGATTAATCTCAAAACGTCGGGATGTAGGTATGACTGTATGGGGAATGAAAACCCAGCATCCTTCTTGCTATTGTGCACAAAACGCTTCCAGAAATGTACTCATTGTTTTACAATATCTCGTCTAGTCAAATGAAAGGTTTTTAGAGATGTATTGAGAAATTTTTATTCCGGCGTTTCTCTCTGGTGTTCTACGTATTTTGTGGATGTGCAGAGGATTAGATTGTTGTCTAAAATTCGGTGAAAAATATCACACAATATAACATTAATAATTATTTTGTGTTTTTTGCTATTTGGGTGTCAGTACAAGCGAAAAAAAAACAGTTTTTATGTAGTATTTATAAAAATTCCAACGTAATGACAAAGGTCAGCGCCGGGGCGCCGCGTGCCAAACTAGGCAGTCTGCTCAGGATTTTAGAACCGCTGATGACTTCAAACGTGCCCGGATAGTCCCGCTGTGCCGGCTGTGGCCCAACCGATCAACACATTTGCTGAGAAAATCCGTCAGCATCTTCCAATAAATGATGAGATTGAATACCACCATTCAGTCAGCACTTGAATGATGACTTAATTTTACGATACGAGGTGTTATTTCTCAAGGGCAACTAACTACCAAAGTATGCGAGTCATTAATGCGAATAAGATAATATTTCACGTGGCGTTGACGTGCCAACTTCTGCTACCATGAAGATATCTCGAAATGCAGTGCCTTCCGTAATACGGGGTGCCAGTACTTTGTATCACGCTACGATGATCTTATTTTGGCAACAATATCCATATATTTCGAGGTTTTGAAATCGAAATTGTAATTTGGATGATGCTGGATGTATAAACATTTTATATTCATATTACGGTAGTTTTGCCCTACAAGTAACTAGCGTAATCACATGCTACCAGCACAATCTTTTAGTAGTAGATGACGCGGTACCTACTAATTATATATATTTTATGCCAATTCAGCCATCCTTCTGATTACCAGAATAAATATAACACAATCCACCATTTTATGACAAAAATAAAATTATACGGCGGCTTCAGCATGTGATGATAACAGAGCGTCGTATAGTGTGTACTTCAAACTTTCATTTCAGATAAATAAATACACAACCAATCCATCACCTTACCACAAGCGGGATGGTAAAACACCTGGCCCAATTTTTCATGCTTTATCGCAAAAATGAGAGAAGGTCGTGAATCGAATTTTAATTTTAATACCATGCATTAGGTGATTCGGAAAGTGTTTGATATGTATCGTTTTACCAACTGTATACATGCAAAGGTGAAGGTTGGGATCTGAAAGGGTGGCGGTTTTCATGCGGTTTTGTTCCGCTGTTTTTTATCGATGCGTTAAGATTTATACATAAATCGGACAGGTGTGAAGTCTCGAATCCGGATTTTTATTTTGTCAAGAATGAGCGACAGATGGACCCCACATTGGCGGTGACTCATGCCCAATAAAAGATCTTTTGAAAAGACTTTTCGACTGGGTCTACCAGCTAACTTTTAAAACAACTGACATTCGAATAGAAAAAGTATCTAGTATCTGGTTCGACCGACGTTCTGGTGGAACTTGGAATCTATGCGGTAGTTTCACAAATTCTGTAATGTAAATAACTGATTCTTTTTACAAAAATACAAATAGAACAAAATATGAACGGCATCTAATTCTTGGATTAAATTCTGTTTGTATTATTGATGAAACATGCTTGTTGAAACGAAATTTATCTTGATATCCGTGTTTATAACTCAAAGAAAATAACTATTTTTCAAATGACACTTATTTTCCTAATATACAAAATTGACCTTATCTCAAATTCGATACTCCATCTTGATACACAAGTCCATTAATCACAGTTAAAAAAATGACAATCAAGGGTGTTCTATCCTTCGAATTTCAAGTTGTCCTAGCGGTACATTACGTTCCGCGATTCTGGCGCGTCAATGAAAGTCAGAGCGCACAGGTGTGAAAGCTAATTTAACTGTGATCTTGTCGCGATAACCGACCGCAGTTGACAACTTTCATACATCAGCAATAATGCGTGACCAAAATCAAAAATGCGCAAATGTTATCCGGCTGGCCGTCTCGCTGAAATTTCACCACTAGAATTTAAGATTGACCGGTCTCTATGGGCCTTATCTTAATTTTGACGAGTAAAAAAGACCCTCAACTTACATGGGTAGTAGCTGGCCAGTTTTGGGAGATGAGGTTTATGTTCGACCATTACATGTCATATGATTCAAACGCCAATTTGAAACCGTACTAGAAAATCGCCCTTGGTGAACATAAAACTAACATCCCATAATTTTTATGTTGACGTTACCGGTATAATCGTACATTGAAGGCGTGAAATGAGTCGTAGGGTGACAAAACTTAATGTTATACGTGTTATCTAATCTCTGATTCTTAATGGGACTCATCATCACAATACGCCACTTCAAGAGAATTTCCGCCTGGTTTCGACTTCCAAACGCACCTGTTACGATCACGTGTATTGGTGATCGTCGCAATTTTTACGATGAGAGTGACCGCAAGAATGGCATACGCCAGGATAGATAAATAAACAAAGAAATATCCGCGTTACTAAAAGTCAGGGCTGTTATAATCTAGTGGTAGGTCCGACCTTTAATTATTCTCTTTATTTCAGCCACATTTCTCGCAACACCATCGACTTGAGGTAAAAATAAGAAAAAATATAGATCTGGGATTCGCAATTTTTGTACTTTTTGGCGGCAAATCTCATTAAATAATATATTGCTTTTCCAGAATAGCAATATCAACCAGAAAAGTTCAACATATTCTGGGATACTACGCCAAAAGTTCTTTTTATATTAATTACATTGTTCGCTAACATTACAAAAAGTCTTACATACATTTTATCAATCTCTATAATCTACGTTTCCCATTTGTGCGCAGAGTTTTGCAATTCAGGCCAAATTTGACCCTCCGAATAGAATTTTAGATAACATTTTCACGCTTTCCACAACAAACAAGTATACTTTTTTAGTATTCGTATATTAAAATGCAACTTGTATATATGTTGTTTTTCGCCAGGTGTTTTTAACCTTGTAATGATACATTGACACGACCTTGATAAACACGATTAATCGGCATGGTGATTTATAACCAAAATGTATTAGATCTATGATAAGAAAAATCCGCAACAAAAGAATTCAAAATGGCGGGAAAATCAACAGAGGTCATTGGTTGGAAAATATAAACATGAAGCAGCGAAATGATGCAATTGAATTAAAAGTTTTATTTTGTAAAGCATGAGCCACCGATGAACCGCGCGATCCACCAGTACCCCACGCCTAACAAAATATGCTCGGGCTTATGTTTTCTGATTGAGATGAGTGAAAACCTGAGGTAATTTGAGTACAAATAATTCAGGTTGATTTTCGGTCGTGGATAAAGTCACCACGTGCTTGCGGAGTATTGTTTAATATATCCTAACGCGGCGTTAGTGCGGTCTTCATATTTATTTAATAGGTCGAATGCATATTTGAAGTGTAATACACAACGGCGCCCACATATCCGGCAAAATTAGTGAAGGCGGCGCCACGTGTACGAGCCAACTTGTCGCCAACAGATGATTGTGGCGTTTGAACGTGCTTTAAAGATGTTTTTTTTTATGAATATAAGATTTTGAAAGCTGTCACAACTAGGGTTCAATATCCCCGTTCTTGTCTTAGCTTATTTGATTTCTTTTTCAATTAAAAACGAAGAACAGACGCGTTATCCATATTCCACATTGAGTAATGATATTTGATAAAGTATAATTCAATAGCCAAATATTGACTTTGAGCCTCAGCTTTTTATAAAAGCCAACCCGCAAAAATGTTTGCAATGGTACGAGATTCAACAAAACACAATATAATATTGGACCAATTTAATTTGTTGTGGGAGTCTTTAAATTTTTCATTATTTGTAGCTTTTTTTATTGGATATATATTTAACCATAATAAAACACGGGTATCATGAAGTAAATTTCCTCGCCTTTATATCATTCTTCTATTAACAAGTGCAATTGAAAAAAAGGTTGTAATCCAGAGTTTTTCGAATGAAATAGTTGATTCTCATAAATTTAAAAATAAATATTACAACAGGAAGTTCACAATATAAAGCGTGGGAATTTTATTATTTCAATTTTTCGACCGACAGATTGCGACAAAATGAACCCAATCTCGAGGGACGAACTTGAAGCTCAATTTACACACACAAATTAATTTGTTTGTTGTACTATGCAATATTAATTTAAGGTGGATTAGGGTATGAAATGAGGTTACGAAATTGTCGAACTTCAAGAGAGAAAACGATTGCGCAAATGAGACTCGATTCGCGATTGATTGAAGATAAAATTAAATGATCTTTTGTCAAGAATGGGACACAGATGGACCGCGCCCAGGCGGCGCGATCCATCAGTGACTCATACTTGCCAAAAGATGGTTTTGAGAAGATTTTCAGTTGGGGTTGTCAATAAACATGCTTTGTCAGGTATGAGTGATTAATGGTTACCATTGGCCATGTGCGATCCAATTGTTCCACCTTTTTTACAAAATTTTTGATTGCGTTATCCAAACTAAACAGTCATAACTCGGTATTCGTGAGGATTAGGATGTCTAATCATGCATTATCTAATTTCAATCAAAAACGAAATTCAGACAAAACGATTATTTTGTGTTTGTTTATTGTGCAATTTAAAATTAATTGAAAACTGGAAAACAAACAAATTAACAATATGTTTCCGTCGATCTTTCAGCACAGCGGGGATTTACTGTCGATTTTAGATTAAGCGCGTGATTTCGACGACAGACATGCTCAAGACAAGTGTCGTATTAGTCATACTCGTATGACTATGTATCGGAAATATTCTTAATACTTGTAATATCGGAATTAAAATGTCGACTAACCATGGAACGCTCGGCGACATTATTTTTCTTAATCCCATTTTTTAATATAACAAGTTATGATTCTTGAATTATAGATTTAAATGGTGGATAGCAATTAGGGATGTTGCAGTGAAATCATGATACATGTCAATTTTATTTGATGCTTTTTCTGCAAATGTAGTGTAGTCAAATATGCTCTTTTTTCAATATTACATGTTTTCATGTTTTTTTACTTCTTTTTACAGGCGAATGTTTCCCTCCTTCAAAGTCAAGGTCAGTGGATTGAACAAAAACGCTAAATATATTATGTTGATGGACATTGTAGCTGCCGATGATTGTCGTTACAAATTTCACAATTCAAGATGGATGGTCGCAGGGAAAGCAGATCCGGAATTACCGAAACGCATGTATATTCATCCGGATTCCCCTGCGTCCGGAGAACAATGGATGAACAGACCAGGAGTTTCATTTCACAAATTGAAATTGACGAATAATATCGCCGACCCTCATGGACATGTAAGTATTTTGTTTACGCGACTTTAACATATTTTGTGTATTCCATAATTTATCGATTTCAATATGTTAAACTCTGCAATTGTTTAGAAGTCGACAACAAGTTCTAATTCCTTCGTTAAAAATTTTGTTTGAAAGGTCACTTAGAAATAATGTTATGACGGCGTGTGGCCAAATCATGAGTCTGGAATCTTTGAATTCAATTTGTGCTGGCGACAGCATTTTCAGATTTTGTACTATTTTGGCGCTACTTGTCGTTCTTGTCAAGTTTCTATTGTCCAACAAAGTCGTTTGGAAATAGTTTTGCACAAAACGAGCAATTTATTTCGAACAGCAGAATATTTTTGTCGACGTACTGTCTGAGATTGTTAAACCACAATTAGAAATATCGCTCAAACTGTATTCAATGTGACAAAAACACACACAAGTCTGAAATAGTTTGTTGAATCATAAATTGTGTCGTACGATAAACGCTGATGGATGGGACCTTTGTGATTTCGGCTACATAAAATATATAGTTATAAAAGGGTAATGAGATGTACAATATATTTGGTTTACTCAAAATTCCAAAAAGGTATTTAATTTGTTTCAAAAAAGAAATTTACGGGTCTCGAGACCAATATATAAATAATCTAAAAATGGGTTAATGTTGAAGAAGACATATCGCCGCCCAGGCGTTGAAGACTAATTTTTATATCGACCGCGAACGCGCCAAAATTGACAAAAAGGCGTGCGCCCAATACCAACCAAATCGGTGGCACCACTTCGTCTAGAGCGCCATTTATAATTTATCCAGACATGCCTCCCAACTAACGCAGCAGGCGACGCCAGTTATTATAGAATGTCGACCATTTTGGCACTATGAGAATGTGTATAAATATTTATCTAATTCTTAGCAGAAAGAAAAATACATTGGTAGATGTTGTCCGTAGTCCGCCTGCATCTCTGTATGTGCAAAATGCAGGATTTTCCGCAGCCTTAATGTAACAATGTTTAAACGATTCTTAAAATGTTTGAACGATTCTTAATTGTTTCGAGTTGCAAGAGGCAAAGATTGCGTGCTTGAATTTTTTTCTTGCTGATTATGATCCTTAATTAACGAACAACTGTGGTGAATCATGGATCAAGTTTATACATATAAATGAGACATGAGATCAAATATGGCAAATTTTGCTTTTGACCTATGACTTTTTCAAAAGTTTTGCGCTAGTTTGGTTGGTTTGTATCGTTCATACCTCAACCCCTTTCGTACTGATTGCAACTTGTGGCCATGATTGGATGTACTATATAAGTCGCAGTATGTTTGCAATGTGTAGGGTTATCGGCCTCATTAGTCGGAAAAACATTATCCGCCGCTAGCCAGACCCTAATTCAATCAGAAACTGCTCTCATTCTAATTCCACCCCTGTCATGTGAGCAGCCATGCAGTGTGGGGCCTAATTACCCTGATAGATGGTATTTTTCAGAGAAGTTATGATTCACCACGCGTGAGTTGTACGAATTGTTTTGAAAGCCACAAATTCAACTTTTTTATTTCACGTACATTGAATTCGGCACTAGTTAAAGGTAAATTTAACGGTAAAACAAAATCCCGGAATTTTCACGAGTTAGGGTTGTATTCAAGAGATCAAAAATAAAAACTATAGCTTAATGATACTTGCGATAATTCCCCCAATGGAGATCATTACGTAAATGAATCGTAATTACACAAAACCTTTTGTGATACTTTCCTGGTAGTAATACAATATCCAACACCCTTATGCCAAGTATGAGTCACTGATGTATCTATCGAGCCGCTAGGGCGCGCTCCAGCTGTTGCACATACTTGGCAAAAGTAAAAATTCTTGATTTGGTGATAGCAAGCCAAGCACGTCTCAGTGATGACAACGGTACTGCTTGATTTCGACATTTTTCACAAAAATGAGGTCTCTTGGTGCCTTTGGTTTGTGTTAATCCCTCAAATCCAGCCTAACACATGAGTAAAGAAGATAACTGACAAGATTTTGTCGATCCATTTTGTAGTTTTCCAATTTTTAGAGACTATTTGTTTGTACATGATATTGTTTTACGCCCATAAATCAACGTCAAAAATGATTAATGGACAGAAAGTTTTGGGCTGAAAACTGATTTTCTGTTGATCGATGCTTTTAATCTATTCATTTTGATTTTGTTAATTGCCAATTTGTACGATAATTTGTATGATTGTTTTCTTCTTGTGTTTGGTAACATTTCTGGAAAAGCAATAATACGTAAAATCTATATTTGTATTTTGCAAATTTTTTGTAAAAAAAATGTATTCTACAACAAAAAGACAATACCAGATAAAGTATTATTACAATCTTGTCTTTTGAACTGTTATTTTAAATTCTTATTGTTTTTTACATTGAAAAGGAGATTTTCGAAATTCTAACGTTTGCAATATTCAATTTCAGACGATTCTCAACTCTATGCACAAATACCAGCCCAGGTTTCACGTTGTAAGATGTGGGGATCTTTCCAAACTACCATACTGCCACTTTCGTACATACGTCTTCAAGGAAATGCAATTTATCGCTGTAACTGCATATCAAAATGAAAAAGTGAGTATAAATTTTACCCACAAAAAAGTTTTGTTAAGCTTGTTTCATCTGTGACTCAAGTTTACCAAAATAATCCAAAATTTCAATGAACTATTATATTCAATATATTTTAGCCCAAATACGTTTTCAATTGTTACGGAATTCGGGTGAATTAAGTAAATCTTGAATTAAAAACGCCTACATTGAAATCGACGCCAATGTGATATCTTGTAAACAAGCTCCATAATAATTTGATATATAACGTATCGCGTAAGATTGTCGAAAAGTTTTACACTAAACAGAACTCCACACCTCTGGCAAAGATCTACGCGAGATTAACGTCTTTTAGGTCGTGAAAAAGTTGTTACATTTTAACGATTACAAATTAGCATAAACAGACCACATTCTGCCGCCGTCGCTAAGACTGACTGGCGTTGAAATGTGATTTTTACGCGACATAAATAATAATCGAGATTTTTTGTCCGAATCTCACCTTATCTTGTCGCCCGATCGGCAAGTTTATTTTCGTCTAACGTTACCCGATCGGTAACATATTTTTTGGGAATACTTTGAGTACATCTAAGAGGTATTTGCTACTTTTAGACACGCTTAGATCCGAAACAAATCACCGAAATATGATATTATTTCAATAATTAATTTTCGAAATACATATAAATTTCAATTCAAACGATGAAAATAGTTTTCGAATCATACCGGATCACTGCATTGTGGATTCAAATCACCCGAATCCAAAATTTTATCCAAATCGAATCGAATCTTGAACATAGGGGTACATTCCTAGAGAGAGGGTAAATGGGGTCAAAAAACTAGTTTTATGGGGTTAAACAGCGTCATCACTGACCCACCGCTTAAACATATTGCCACTTGACCAGAGGCGCCTTACCGCATCAAAACAATCACTTGAACGCAAAATTGTTGGAAAACGCAAATTAGAAATGCCTCCGCCATAGTTGACCAAAATTTGGTGCTACTATCCTCCGACGACCAAGGGCTTCGCTTTCGATGTCGTGTATTTAAGATAAAATCAAATAAGTTCAAATTTCTGCCACAGTTTAATTAACCCAAGGCAGAAATTGTCTTCTTACAGACCATGTGTGGAATGTTACATATATATAGCATCAACCATGCTTGAACCGGATTTTACTATTCTTATTTAAACACTTTTCTAAAGAGCACTATGTCTGATCACAAATATTGTGTAAATTTAGAACATAGATCGGCGCCTGTTAAAGCTGTTTTGAGCGTTAAACCCTTAAATGTAAGGGGCCAGATATCCCGCAAAACGACTTTCCCATTGTCCAAAAAGTTCTTTTATCGCGCGACTTTTGGGGAGCATTTCCACGGTGCTAATGTTGGTCGTTTGTATCCTAGGACATTCCTTATTTCTCGGGTACCAAGACTTCCACGGCGGCATTTATCGTTTGATGTCTTTCTCATTGTTTACCGTTGAACACATTTCAACATATTTGCGGAATAAGCTATGGTTCTTAAAGTTTATGTCATATCATGGGGGTTTCAGTGACGTTTACTTCTGTATTTATAAACGCTGTTTCGGTCGATTATGGACAAACTGTAGATTACGTCTTACGAGTGTGGCCTTTTGACGGTCCATATAATGACAGAATTTTTCTCTGAAAGACTGAAATTTCCAAAACCCGGATCTGAATATATCTGTAACGTTAGTTTAATAAATATTCTAAAATTTCAATTCTCTTATGTAACCCAAGTCCTCGTCCTTTTCACCTCATCCTAGTGTTAGTTGATAATCACCTTGGATTTTACCCACAAAGCCTATCAAATAATCTCTTGAGCTCTAACAGATAGAAAAGGCGGCGAATTGGTATTTGATAAAACTTTGAAGTGATGAGTATAAAGCGAGAATTGATACCTAATTTATATTTGGCTTAATACCGTAATTACTATGAACTGTCAAAATATAAAACCTGGAATTTGGTAACCACTTCGAAACTGAGTAGTTCTTTTTTTGAATGACTACACACAGACCATTGGATATCAGATTATCAAGATGGTTTTCTCGGCTCTAAATGACAGAAAGAAAATGCATAGTATATTCGCTATCATTTGCTATACCCTGAAAATGGTCCGTAGGCTATATGCATTCTGTTTATGATACGAAGAAACAGAAAAAAAAGATAAAGAAATCATCGACATTGTCAATATTTTTAAAGGGGCAAATACAAGTATGCAAGCATCCAACGCTCTAATAAGTGACGACTTTGCGATTTCACGCTATCTCCCGCGCCTCGACAGGGTCTCCCTGAGGACTTTCCGCCATGTCGGGCCCGAAAACAATGCTAAAAAACAATCCGTGTCGCGTGTCCGCGCCAGCTTAAGCACATTCTTACGTTCACGATTGTCAAAACGATTTTGTCTGCTTCATCCGTTCTTAGTGGATGAAAAGGTAAAGCAGAAAGTAGGAGATTCCTAAATAGGATAAGACATGTGATCGACAGCTCCTATTGATAAAGCACAGAACGGGCGAGTTCTGAATGGTGATGAATTCACATAAAATTTGATTTCATGTAAAAGATTGGGCTTGACCGATATTAAAAAAATAGTTTTCAAATAGCCAATGGACTTAGCCGTCATTTATAAAATGTGTAAAAAAAGGGTTTTCATGTTTGTTATGCTGAAATTGAATTTGGCACGGCAGAGTGTCCCTCGAGCTCCGTGTGGCAAGTTTTAGTGGTCATGGTCTCGCAAATTACGACTCTTGGGCCTTTGTACACTCACCTACGCCGTGACCAAAACCTTTTCATTTTGGCTTGGCATGGTGCAACATCCATTCTACACGGTTGGAATAGAAAATTGTATTGTACTGTTTTGCATTGTACTAATTGACGTTATTAAATTCAGGCAAATTTTGAAATTGGTATGATATTTATCAGTTATCAATTTCTTGTGCAAACCTCTTTTGTTAAGTATGACAATCCTAACAAAACAGAATATATAACTGGTTTCGTAGATAGTGCTTTAAATTAACTTCATTCAAAACAGAATCATACCACCAATGAATAATAA
The DNA here is from genome assembly GCA_963675895.2 of Styela plicata. Classification (NCBI taxonomy): domain Eukaryota; kingdom Metazoa; phylum Chordata; class Ascidiacea; order Stolidobranchia; family Styelidae; genus Styela; species Styela plicata. The sequence continues at coordinate 21,629,876 of OZ023140.1, forward strand.
ACAAACAAAATGCAAAAATAGGTTTATGGATTTATTCCGCCATAGTAATGACAACTTTCTTGACATATCCGCGCCCATCAGGTGTCATTTCATGCAGCGAGGCGACGGTAGAGTCACAGGGAGTACTTCCGTGGCGCGAACATCTCCGCCTGGAAGTTAATTATTTTTTCGTGTTCTCGTCCTTTACGGTGAATTACACTGATTCGAGTGAACGGGTGCCGAGTCGATTACGCGCGCACTGTATTACTGCCTCGACAGGCACTTGACTGAATGACATATATCGCCTTTTGTATATCGACCACAGGCTTTCAGGATTTCAAATTAAGGGGATACCGCTATTCTGGTATGGGTCGTGCTGTACTGGGCTAGCAGGAATAGACCAATGACAAGGCATAGCCTAAGACAACCTAGATTCATCATCTAATCATTCTGTCGGAATTCCGTATCCCTACTAAGGCAAATGCACATATTTAACGATAAATTATATTTTTCAGATAACACAATTGAAAATTGACCACAATCCTTTTGCTAAAGGCTTCCGTGATTCAGGCAGTGGGAAAAGAGAAAAGCGGTAAGTGAAACGTTTTTTTCCAAATATCGGGATACTATTCATATATGAAGGAACGTTCAAAAATTTTATTTTGTTACGCAATTCCGAACACGCTTAGGCATTTTTTGAGACTGGAATCACAAACCATTAATATTCATTTTCAAATTAACTGCAATTAGTATATAATGTGACTTCAGTGATGCATACCCAACAACCCTTTAATTTTCATATCCTTAAATTTGTGGCAACGTTCATTCATTTGCGTCATTGCATTCAGAAGACAACACTTCCACATGCAACAACAAATTATGAATACACAACAAAGACAAGAAGACCCGAGGAAATCATTTGGGGAAGAAAATGATCGCACAAATCGACATGATAATGGTACGATTTTTACTATTGTTCACTTTTAAATAGCTGATAATGGCCAAGGGGATAATGAGATAAGTGACGGCAAAGGGTTACACAATTGGCAGTTTTTATAGAAAAATCAAACGAAACGTTTTACACCGTCTTAGAACATGACGCCTATGAATCATAATTTTTTCATGAGGATTATGGTTATTTTATTGGGAAACAAAACTAAACAATAGTATAATATATTTCCAGAATTCCGAACCAGCGGAGAAAGAAGATATTCCGAAGCCATTCCATCCTCACCAGAACATCGTCGAGTAGATAGCAGCGGCAGCACAATCGGCGATGACGAACGTGCATGCGCAACAAAAATTGAAAGATTTCATTATAAAAGTCCAGAAAGAAAGGAGTTGTCGTCATTCAATTCTACCACCAGCGGACGACTACATGATGAATCGGCCAAATCTACATCAACATTCTTATCCGACTCTTCTGGATCACCAGAAAGAAGAAAATCCCCAGAAGTGACGTCATCAACACGGGATCCAGATGGTTCTAGCAATTCACCCCGATCGACATGCCATACTCGTGAAGACAAAAGGAGGGATGTACGACATATCTCTGGGAGCCCATCACAGAATACGTCACCTACTATTACGTCCTCGACAATTACGTCACCGATTCCGATTCATGCTGGATTTTCTGGTCTCAGCGGATATCCTGGATCACTCATGCCACATTTTGCAGCGGCTTTGCAGCCAAACTATCTTCATTCAAGTCATTTATCAGCTTTATCCGCCGCTATGAGTGCTAACAACAGTGCCCTCACCGGAGCACACGGAGGATTAAACCCAGCTCTTCTCCACGCTGCTGTTGTAGGAGCAAATGGTCTTTCAGGAGCGTCTACTTCAAGGCCCTCGTCATTTCTTCCAGCACACAATCACGCTGCATTATCATCTCTGCTCTCATCCAACCCATATGCAAATTTTTTCCCATATTCATACAATCCTTATTTGCCTGGTGGTTCTCAGCCCCTTGCTGCAGCGGCAGCCGCGGCAGCCGCGGCAGCAGCTGTGAAAGATGCAGATGGTGCTTCGCGAATGACCACATCATCTATGGCATTAGCAGAAAGACTTTACAGACAATCAGCCTCTGCATTAGGTAAATCATTAAGTGAATCAACGTTACCACGGCCAAGCGGATTGCCAGGTTCTCCAAATTCGTCTTCTGTACGATACTCTCCTTACCATCTGCCCCACATGAGTCCATTTGGGTTTGGTGGACTCCGAAGATCGCCACTTTCAGGGGGCGAAGCTTCTTCATCGTCAGCCAAATTTGTGGAAAATCAATCTCGCCATACTGGTTCCACCAACTCTCCTTCAAGTCCACGAAGCCCAGTATGCGCAGCTCGTCCTGATTCGAGCGATGCCGATACACGAATGTCCGAAATCAAGGAAGAACACCATCAACATTCTCCGAAAAGCAACGCTGGTTCAGCAGTGCAAGAACTCCGAAATATGGAAAGATTGGTCTCTGGACTTGAACGGCGGAGCAAAATATCTAGCGAATAGATTGAATAACTTTTTTTTATAAATATACATTTACTTCAATATAAAAGACACATTTAATATCTTTTTACAAATGAAGACAAATCTAAATGCAGTATTCATTCGATTCCTTATTGTTCCGAATCTTGTTTCAAGAAAAACGAGCTGATCAGGGAAGAGCTGTACCACGACTCGCGATCTAGGCGTTACTCAAATATTGAACATGGATCTGGTGTTTGGTTGGAAAACGAAATTTTTGTTTCAAACAAATGAAAAAGAAATTACTTTGCCATAACTGCATTGAAAGCACTCGGATTATTACCTAGTGATCTTTATTACCCATGTTTCAACCGAATCCCTGCTATTTTATCCCATTCAAATATTTTCGCTAATATATCATTATTAATATTATTCATTTTTTTCTTATTATTACTATTACCATATTATTTTAAGTTTGCATTTTTGTCAATTCTTGTCATGAAACCTTCTCATTTTAAATTTGTTTTACATGTTAGAGCAATAGAATGTGTCTGCTGCAGTATATAAAACTTTTCACAAACACAAGTTGTCAGCAAATTAGATCGCCAACGCGATCCGTTTAGAGCACATGCTCGAAAAAAATTATTACGGCAAATATTTCTCATCGAGACTGGATTTCAAATCATCTGATCTTTTGGAAAATAACTCAGGCTCAGACTCTCATTCGTCACATTGTTTCTCACAACTATTTTCGATATAATCCGAATATTATCCGAATTGAGATGAAACAAAGCAGATGGCTCAGTAGAAAAAAAATAAAAAGTGAGCCAAACACCTCAAATTTTAATATTTTCATTTGGCTGCGATTGTTCTTGTTTCCTTGTTTCAGTTTTTTTCCATTTCTTCATTTTTGATATTTACGGAGCTATAGAGCTGTAAGCATTTGCACCGACTCGTTTTGCAAACTATTTTGATGACGCCATAATATTACGTCATATCTTAGGCCCGCTTGATTTAACAAAGCCGACCTCTGCTCGGGAATATTTTCTAAACAATGGGGTAATTATTTCTAAAACACCCAATTTATGTTCCGTGCACACTCTTATAAGTGGGTAATTACTTAGCATAAGTGTTCGCGGTAATTAAATATTCTTAATTTGGAGCAAAAATGAAGCTTCGCATATTTTCTGAATCGCCATTTTAGTTTAAACAAACTTTTGAGTATTCTCGTGTTCATATACCATGATATATATAAAAATCAATGATTTCGTCCCAGTTTCATTATTATATATATTGTCTTTTATTATTTTTTGTCTTTACTTATATTTTTCTCTTTTCAAATGCACCGTGCAATGTGTGTTTGTACGACAATTATTGTTATTATTTATTATTATTATTATTCGAATGAACATAATGACTTGATACGAATACATTATGGATTTAAGAAAATATTTTCTGTTGTGTATACTGAAAGTTAGGTAGTCAGAAAAGGCATTGAGCGGGAACTTTACAATGAGTCTCATTTTCGATAGAAATATTTGTTTGGTGTACGTGAACTTGTGCACTATGCTGAAATCGTGTCATAACTCCTGAAGCAGAGGAATGTAATGAAAAAATATAAAATCACAACGTAACAGTACGTTCACTAGGCTAATGCATAGCGGTGTTGATGATTTAGAATATTTTGTAGTAATTAATATCTAAGAGGGACATTGCAAAGAAATGTTTTGATATGGGGAGGTCAATTTTCTTCCGCTTCTGTCTAGCAGAGTTTGGTGATTATCATTTATCACTCGCTTATTTTACTTATTAAACTCAGCCATGCGTATAGGAATGATTAAATATCGATTTTCCCCTAAAATTATATAATAACTCTGAGCAATATACGGTTACCACTAAGACAATTAGAGCTAATATGGTTGGAAGGCACGTATGGCGCACTTTCGGTTATTTCTTCTTGGTATTATCGCTGGGCATGCGTTCACCAGCCAGGTCCGCAGGGGCTTGATTTGGCGTGGTATATAATGATTTAGTCACAGTTAGGACAGATCTAAAAGCGAAATTTATTTTTAAAAATCTAAAAAGTCCATCACCAGTCAGAAAAAGATTGCCTAAGCATGTTTAGCTAAGCATGGGTCACTGATGAATCGTGTCGACGAGACGCGGTCCATCTGTGACTCGTGCTCAACAAAACAGGTCATGCTCAACAATCGCATTTCACCGAATGAGGCTGATGCATCTAACGAATTGAATTCGTATTTCGAAGTTGCGAAGGAAATTACGAGAGAAGTAAGGTCAGACAAGAGACTTTCGTCATGCTGCATTAGTACAAGTCTTTAATAAACTGTTGTTTATTAGATGGGCAAAGCGATATATCGCACAAATAATAAAACTAATAGCCACACGTGTTGCTTCAAAATCTAAATACATTGGCGGCTGCTTCCCTCAATTGCCACCAACATATCAGATGGCGTCAAGATTGGCAAAAGAAGCGAAATTAGTTAAATTAAAACGAGACGACATGGCTGTTTTAGGTTTCTTGCTGTCGTTTTATCTTCCGCTACATGAAAGTTGAGGGAACAAATCTTTTTTTTCTTAACCACGAAATATGATGCAACTTTTTTGTTTCGTTCATTTCTATGTAGTCGCCTCATACATTAGCAAGAATATGAATGAGCGGATTTGGAAAGTACGAACATTCTGGATTAGCCTAGCGTATCCAAGTTTCCTTGGGGACCACTGTCCACGAATGTAACTATTTTAGAAATTAATATCTTGAACATCACTGATACCAGGGCAGATACCACTCACTGCACTTTACGATGGCGGTTCAGATCTGTTTGTGATGTTTTCCTTGAGAGTACAGTTCCTGGTACTACATCGTTTAGTAGCTCTTTGCTATTGAGTGGCCGTTAGTTGTTTCTTTTGGGCACTACTTCTGGCCTTGCTCAGAGTGAATTTCTATAACCCAAAAAGAACTGAACGTTCTACTGAACAAGAATGATAAATGTCAAAACTAAAACATCAAACTGTCCAAAGCAAAGATACAACAGAGAATTACCAAAAATGAAAAAAATCTTTGCAATTATGTTGAATATCCATTGCTAATATCTATATGTATGGTAACAGATGTTAATGTTATGAAAATTGGTAGACCTGTGTGTATGTTTCTCGTAGCTAGTATATATATTAGCAAATGTTTAAAGCATTAAATGTAAAGTTTCGGATTCCGTTCTAATTCGTCTAGTAGCTTGTTATATCAAAAAAACTAGCAAATCATTTATTTTGTGAGAGACTAACGAATGAGCGACTGAGTCTCGAATTTATCATTTTCAAAATAACAAACTAGTGTTATTGCATCACATCAGGTTGAAGGAAATCAAAATACGGAAATGCTGACGTGGAAAATTTGCATTCTTTTTTATAAATAAGGTAAAACAAGTGAGATCGTAAACATCTCCAAAAAAACATAATACGTTTAAAGTTACTCGAAAGTTGAGTTCGGGTGAACATCTGAATAGACAAACGTTTGTAATGGTGTAATAGGAAATTTCATTTTGATAAGACATTATCATTCCCCTCTTGTTCGAACTTGGCTCAAAATTCGATTTAATTGAATATCCATTTCGCTCTTCGCGTTATTGGAAATATGCACGCCGGTTCCACAGTTCGCTAGGATTTTCAGATTTGATCCTTGACATCAAAAGTAACTTTCGATTGAAATAACCTAGTTGAACGCTTTCGCGCGCCGGCGCAATGGACTGGAAATAAATGCGACAACGTTACAAGATCTAATCGGCTTTTAATGCCTGTTGTGTCCGTCTCTCTGTTGTCTATCGTGTTTGTTTAGCTTATTAACTCGCCTTGTTTTGTCCCGTCCCGACTCCCCGCGGCTCTGATTTAAGCAAGAAGGCGCCGTTTGGTCGAGATCATTAACTGACTGGTTAGGTGGTGGATTCCTATCGCCTGTAAAATGAGAATTTTCACGAGAGAACGAGAGAGATATTCCCATACTATACAACAATTTGTTTATAACGGTTGCTACGAGAAATTATTGAAGAAAATGGCAGAATTGCAAGACAGTTGAGAGAATTAGCATTCTGCTTGTGGCTTGGTTATCGGGTATGTTTTTTTGGAAGGCCAAAATAATTTAGAAAATTATACATTTAAGAATATACCAAATCATTTAAATTTTTACAATCGGTATTGAAATTTATTTGAATATCCCTGATTATTACAAGATCTATAATCAAATGCGCAATACGAGTAGCAAAAACGCCTTCGTTTCTATAAATTCAAGCATCAAGCCCCCGCTTTAATTCGTAGTTCATTTAATACTACACATAGTCGATATTATTTTTGCATTCGTTTTCTCCACTATAACACTATTTTTAAGAATAAATTGTTTAAAGTAGGCCATCGACAACGTTAGATTCATTTTTAATAAGTATTCCTACCACATTGAATGGTCTGCGGTAGGTGCCATTTACATAATGTGGGTCTATTTTGCCTCTAGATATCATTGTATTATTATTCTAATTTTCGCTTTGACACCTCTGGCGCCGTATGTCTGGACGCAAGCACGTTTTGAACACTCGTAGGCCAACTTAAGGGCCTGTTGAAGCGATTTTCTGCGCACTTTAGCACGATTAAACGCGATTTTGCGCACTGAGTTGCCACTTGTCTGTGACGACGGGAGTCCTGCGCCTCTTCACGCCTCCGCCCGTGCCAGAGGCCATTATAATAAAAGTACTTTCTCAATTACGTAGTTTTTATACTTTTCGCATAAATTATATTGCTTCACATTTAAAGAGAATTTAGGAAAAAGACGATGTTAGCTCCTTTATTTCTTGATTGACCAAGTGAACGTCTGTATAGACATTCAAAGTGTGGTCAAAAATTAAACATTGTTTACGTTTCACCGGTCGAGCAATTAGATTCACTATGAATATTCTTACTTTATAGATAACCATGCTGCACTTACGCATTCAATAGTGTTGCTATGAAAAAGCATTATTGATCGCAATAACCCATTCGGAGAAATAGTGAGTGCCAACGCATCTTTTGTTAAGTATGAGTCACTGATGGATTGCGCCGCCGAGGCGCGGTCCGTCTGTGTCTCATGCTTGACAGAATTAAAATGAAAATAGTAATTAAAACAGGATGAACACTACTAAATTGTACTAGCACCAGGGAAATATTCAAATATGGGTCACAGAAGAATGATAAAGTTGATCCATGCGTTAGGCATCTGCTCAGGTTGTTCGTCGTTTAAAGCAAGATAAATATTTTTGGTTTAGTATAAGGTTGTGTTGTGTACAAAGCTTTTTTTAATCCGTATCTCGTTTAACGGAGTGGAGTCCCGTAATCCCACTTACACAGTTGGCGGCCAAACAAACGGCCCGGCGCCCCCATCTCACATTTCCAGGCGCCTTTAAGACCGCTAATTTAATACTAATTTCTCGATAAAATCGACGATGACGACCCGCGATTCATCAATCACAAAAATAAAGATTTTCTGTCGAACTATCAGCCATAAATAAAGGAATGGAATTATGAAGCTTCAGGCAGTGGGCAACATAATATGGCTTATGAGTGTTATTATGAATTATGGTGAATGATAAGTTTTTGAAATCTTCCAAGTCCACCACCGGCCGGTCATTGCTTTTTAATTCCATTGCCCCTTGACCTATAAAGTTTTAAAATTGATGGTGGGCTAAGAATCGAATATGGAATCACGCGTAAATAAGAACCGTAATATTTTTTTTACTTGAATTTTTATTGAATACTTGATTGCAGTTTTATAAATTTGCAGTTGATAATGTGTTTTTATATCGAAAATTACTAGGTGTAATATATACCAAGTTTAGGCTGATGTCAGAATAAAACAAATAGTGTGCATACGTGTATGTACGTGTTAATTGATTTTGAGACATAAAAGACCAAGTTTATTATATATTTTCCAAAAGTGTGCTTTGGTCGATAGGGACAAGGAATCTCGAAACAAGTCAGTATATTCAGCAGTGCTCGAAATCCTAAATACTTTGTAGAATTCAATTTCAGAAATTAAGAAAAAAATCGCATCAAAACACATGAACCTAAATAAATTCTATGACTTCATACTGAGTTGCCCTACGACATTGGCCTCGCTCGATACGAAAACTCAAAATATTTTACATAACGCAATGAAAAAGATAAGAACTATATTCTTACTAAAAAATATATATCTCGTCTGGGTATTCGTTTTCTAATAAATATCATTATATCAGCAGGTAAATCGAAAAACGCTCGAGCATGTTTCTCTTTTTTTATTTTGGTTTTCCATTTGTCTTCTCTGTAGTTTTGCTTTATAGTGCGTAGTTTACCAAGTTTATTTTATCTCATAACTAATCAATGAATCAAGACCAATCAGAATTATAATGGGATTTAATTTTCCGTCGTGAGTGCATAGATGAAACCAAGATGAAAATTTGTAATTACACGAATCTATACGTTAAAATACTTGAATGTCAATTTAATATTTTTTGGGGGCAAATTTGCCACGAAATTTTTTTATATTCCACAGAGAAACATGTACAAGGAATTCATATATTTTTTTTGGAAAATTGATCAGTATATTGTCAGTCAAACTATAGGATTTATTGAATTTTTTAATAAATCAACAAATTTGTAAAAAAATATTTGCCAAATTTCGGATAAATTACAAAACATTCACAAGTTACAATATTTTTTGTTTCTGTTATATTGCCAAATGATACTTTGGCCGATGAAGACTAGAAGTGTTAAAATGTTAAATTAGTTCATGCAATAGCATTCGAGATTTCATATATTTGATAGAGTTTTGTTCCACGACTTTAGATTTCCGAAACGTCTGCATTTGGAGCATATCTTTTTTATGGTAAGACAAAATCATGTTTTATGTATTGCATATTTTCATAACCCGTAATATGACATATCTATGTGCCAAAATGGGGTTAATCAAAAAAATGTCATTTTTACATCCATATGAATTCATTTATACTAATCGAAAAAAACTTTAATAAGAATTTCACGATATCAAATAATTTGATGGACGACATTCTGAATCAATTTATATCACCAGAATTGTCAATACATGATGTGACAGAAGAACTTGTCACTAAAATTCATTTCACTAAAAACTCGCTCGCTTTTGAACTTTTTTGTCGATTGCTCCTACCCGCAATATGAAACGGTGCCAATCATTTGAACATTAAATGTTTGTTGTACTTATTGTTTCATGTGGAATTTTCTCAGTTGACCGCGATTTTTATCTTCCATATTGTCACGATTGTCATCCCATAAAATATACATTTAGTCAGACATGGGTCACAAATCTAACTGTGACCCATGTTTGATTGAAGCTTATTCCACGAAAACACATTTTTGGTTCGATTATTGTGATTGTAATAAGCCGTGTGCGTATAGTGGGAGAAATCACAGCTTTGATAATGGGTAGGATCGTTGAGAAAATATACAATCATCAAAAGCGGCAAGTGTACCTACATCGTAGATTTGGTAGGACCACAGGTGCAACTAATTATTTTAGACACACATGCACTTTGTTTGCATCTTTCTGTCAAATCGAGAATAATTTATCTGAATATCTTTCTCACAAAAAAGGTATTTGGAGAAACGCTCTCAGAAAAAGAAATGTATTTGAAGTTACGTAATACTCAGCAGTACACTGTAATGAAAATACGGTGAATTTGATGACAATTTGCAGTAACGGCATATTTCCAAAGTTTGAAACCGCCCTATTGGTGAGAATTATGGGCTGTTGATAAATACCCATACATTTACACGAAATGAACTGAAATAAGAAATGTAATGTTTATTCACTATATTATATCTAATCAACCGTCAATAAAAATACATTCCCTGCAGTGAGGATAATGAACATATGTGAATGTATAACAGGACCGATTAAATTAATTGTTGTAATGAATAGCAACACTACATGTAAGATTAGTATCTAATTCGTAGACATGTAATTCAGTTTAATGCTTAAGACATTCAAATATATGAAAGAAAATCCTCAAATGTTTTACTAAACCCGCGTATTATATGTGTCGATGTTTTCGTCTGATGCGTTGATAAGCAGGACAAAGGGGAATTTTTGGAAATTTTCAGAAATTGAGTAATTTTCAAATACGAACAATTTTGAAGCACATAGTTTAATAAAAATAACGAAAGTGTGCAATTTGAGATTCGATTGAGGTGTGGCTGATTTTGAAAATTTGTTTTATAATTATTTTTTGAGAACAGCCAAAAAACAATAATGTTTTTAATAATCAATCCATATCATTCATCACGCGGAAAACAAGCGTAATCGCGAATTAAAATGATTCAATTAATGGATTTACTAGATATACTCATAATCTTGCCCAAGTCCGTCTTTTTTCATTTATTGAAATCTATGTCCCGCGTATTTCACATCTGTACCGCCTGGCATTGCTTAGGGCGCTAAAAGGTTGTCATTTTTGTACCATTCACCACATTTGTAAATCCAGCCAGGCGGGCTTTCCGGCTTTACGAAAATGGACTAAAATTTTCCGGTGATTACACCCAATTAATAGGAAACAGGGAAACGAAAATCAATTGATTTTGCGCGACGCGCGTTTAATGTAATTCGTTGCAATATTAATGGAGAGATCTTAATTTGTTACTTGAGGGATTTCACGCCTTCGAGACGGCTATTATTTGTTTGATGTCTCTTTCAATTAGTCATTTGTCAAATACTTGTTTCGAAATGAACTAGCTAGAAAAGCTCGCTAATGTAGTACTACAAATACGAAAATATTACCATTACAGAAGATTTCCGTTATTACCCAAAGTGAACGACGAATCCATTTTTTACCATTATCAGGAACAGACAAGTCTCTCAACTCGCACAAAAGTGTTAAAAATTTCTGGGATAGGAAAATCCAAATATTCACGCGGTGGTAGCCATCAGAAGTACGTAGAATTGTGCATTATTACTCGCGTCAAATTTGGACCGAGGGGGTGTTGAAAACACATATGTTTCCAGGTTTCATTCATCCTTTTAAATGAAGCCGCAGACGCCATAGCCCGGTCACAAGGACCCAAGTGTAATGGTAAGTATAGAAGTTTTGCCAAGAACATGCCATTGTACCTATGAAGTGTCGATTATTATTCTAGGCCAATCCAAGATGTAACGATTAAAGTAAATCTATATATTACGTAATATTGATATGTTTTCTGAGTGAACTTTCAGTCATCTTATCAACAAAAGAACTGCGTCTTCTAAACTCTCTTTAATCTGGTCAAAGCGCATTGTGTCAAAAGTGCATCTTACACAACAAAGCGAGGGTCGCAAGTTACGTGGTTTAGCTCAAATTAGAATCATCAGTGCTGACACCGGCAGTGGCATCGCCTTCTGCGTAATCCTACATTAAAAATACCTTTAGCCATACCAGTCCTAGTATGAATTTTGATATCATCGATGATGCGTCAAAGGGCAACCCCGCTGTGGCACATGCAAAGTTTTCTTTTGATTTAAGGTATTGAATGATCGACGTTAAATCAAAATGGTAAAAGATTTTCTTCTAACGCACGGTCTGGTGTCGACTTGGCGGAATCGTGCGCTACGTCGTTTGAATAAGCGTTCCCTTAGCGTCATTCGATGAGTGAAATATCGCTAATTATCAAAAATCGCATCCCCGCGAGTGAAGCCAATTGCGCAGCATGATCGCCACAAGAGAGCCCAGACGGTCGTAACCTCTAGATGACTTGGCGATCTCAGAAATATCAAACAAGGCTACTTCAAAACAGTGAGCTGGGCACTGCGGAATACCATATGAATCCTTTCTATCAAATCCAAACTTCACTCCTCAGCTTGGGTTTGTCATCGCTTCGATGAAAAAAGCTTTGGCCGGAAGATGACAGACTTGGCTCCGAGAAGTTCAAAGAAGGGGATAGTTATCTACGCACGAATCGAGATCTTGCTGTCTTATTCTACAACAGGACACAAGTCCCCCGATATCGAAACACAATGAGGTGTTGTTCACGGAAATTCCCAAGGGTTTGTACGCTGCGTTGTTTCATAACATGGATCTTTTGAAATAATATCCATTTAAGGAAAAAATGCGATGGAATTGTATGTACAATGCCACTATAATTTTTGTAAGTTGGTATAGATTAATATGACACCGAGTCAGCAATTTTATTTTGTCAAGTATGAGCCACTGATGGATCGTACTTAATCGGTGCAATCCATCAGTCGTACTCTACTCGTACTCTACAAAACTTCTACTACACTTTTACTGACTCTGCAGAAAGGCACACCAGCCTTGTAGTTTGTTGATCACTAGATTTGTGTAGGTATAGGAAATCATAACTTCAGATTTAATAACAATATATAAGTACCTTGGCCCATTAAGTTCGTTACAAAGTCCATATTAAATAGCATTGCTGCCGAAAAGATGGTAACTAAAACTCTATACTCTAACTGATTAAAATATTCAAAAATAACAGTAAGTAAATCTAAGTTTATTTGTGCTACTCGTGTTAATTCCAGGCATTTAAAAGATTGAGTATTATGTGGAATTATGAAAACAAGTTCAAACGAAAACATTAAGATATAGATCATACGTTTTAAGCTGAGGATGTGGTAATGGTTAAAATTTGATAAAAACATTGTGTATAAAAAAAAGAGTTAAGAGGGCAATACAATTTTTAACAAAGGAATAAAATTTGACGCTTATAAAATCGACCGGTATATTTAGTCAGCGTGAACATATACAAGCAGTAATTTAAATGAAAATATACAACAATATGATGGAAATTCCGGCGAGAGAATGGAATGCAATCTGAAGAAAGAGCGCGAACGCGAAGTATGTTTACTGCGTTGTTAAAATTATAAAGGTCACTCAGCAGAATAATTATATATCTCATATTATTATATATATCGCAATATCACATATTATATATATAACTATATATAGTATATATGGTTTATGCTTCCTGTATAATTAAGAACAGGCGAAATCTGTCGTATTTTTTTTCATTCGTGTTGATATTTTTTCGTTACAAACATCTTCGCCAAACACGAAAGTTCGCTTTTAGGTAACAGTATCTAAATATAGACATACTACATTCAAGGCCAAAAATAAGGAAGCATTCAGAAGAACACCACGTTGTAAAATATGAATAAAAGAATGAAAAAAAAATCATGCAATGCAATTCTATACCAATTAAATAGCTTACTCAATACAAGAAAACATACAACATCAGTTGTGAAAATATGGTACAAATTTTGATTTGCAACACGGCTGTACTGTAGGAATGTCCATATCATGTAGATTTCTGATTAAGAGTAGTTTCGTTTTTGATTTTTCCTAAATTAACTTAATTTATTTCGCAGTGAAATCAGGATATATGCTATTAATCATGATATATAAACTAAGAAAAAAATATATGTCAAATATCAGTAATTTTGTTTATCTGAAATGTTGAAGCACCATCTTTTCTCTGTGATAAATTCCGAATACCGTTTAAATTAAACTAAACTAAAAGGACAATCCTAGCATATTGTACATAATTCACACAGACACTAGACAGGCGTGTTTTTGCGCTCGAAGAAAATATTCCTGTCTCGTTTTTGGCTGGTGTGAAAAATGATAGACAGCAGACAAATTCCTCTACGAAAAAATCAAATATTTCACACTCAAGGCTCGTATTTCTTTTGCTTGCCAGTCGAGGATCATCGAAGAAACGTGTCTGTCAAATGCGTTTATATATGGTCATTAGCTGACAACGATTAACAAAATAAGGGATTATTATTAAGAAAGAATAGAGTGGGAGGTGTGAACGAACCCTGCCGTGTGCAAGTGGCGTTTGAATGGTCCTTCAACTGATTAATGACTGAGAAGAGCAACTCAGTGGCGCCAGTGGCCTCGCAGAGGTGTAAACGAGAGCACTTAGAGCGTCGGCTCGCCACCGCTAATCTGTCGAAGCCGTAAACTGTAAATAATCACGCTGGCACCTGATAGCATAAACGCGACGATTATCTGATGGTCATAACAACGATTGTTTGTGTACCATAACACGGTTTGACATAAACATAAAGAACACGTTGGAATAACGTAATCCAAAATATGCAGAATGTAAATTTTTGCTCTGCCTATGTCAATTGTTGGACCATAAATATATTATTATTGTGTTAATATGTAGATTAGCTAAATACATTTTTCCGATTTATTATTGACATTATTTCATAGATTATAGCTTGTGCAGAAGTTTATTTTGTCTAGCATGAGCCACAGATTAACCTTGCCAATGCGATCAATAACATATTTGACAAAGTGCGAACCGACAGAATTTTTCGATTCGATAAAAAGTGAGGATAGAAATCAGTAGCCATCAATACTGCATACATGTGCTTAAAAAATCTCATACTTTGTCAGTTAGTAAACTTTTTTTATACCGAAGTAAAATCGTAGAAACAAATGCAAAAATGATAATATGTAAAGAGGTCTAAGGTCAAGTAGATTTTCGTATCCATAGCAGTTATTTGAAATTTGGTCGGATCGACTCCTCGTGACATGAAGACAATTGTGATCAATTACACACTTCATATAATAATAAATTAATGACGTCACTCAATCAGAAATGGGTTCGGTATAATTAACTCAAGTGTACTTGATGTCTAGCTAAGTATCCTCTACGTCGTATTCAACATTTCTAGGAACTATGTTGTAACTTTTTATTGTCCATTCTAATCATTTGCCGTGACTATCACGTTGTGTATTTCAGCTATCTGTTTCAGCTACCCGCGAAATATCTCATCCTGCAATGCCTGGTGAGTATTGTTGAGAAGATATTGCAATTAGTATATCGAAACAAATAAAATTTTTTGGTTAAAAATAGTCGACAGCACCGAAGATTCAATAACGCGTGGGGATGGTAAAAGCAATACAATTTACATCCGGTGGGTTTATTTTGCGATTCACCATTCACAACTATCTCGAAATGTTGCATTGATCAAACCAAAAGAATAGTTTTGGTAAAAGATTTTACAAAAAAAAAAAAATTATTTTTACACGTCCAAAATGATAGCGTATGCCACCCATAACTTGTCATCTTTCGTCGCCGTAATACATAAAAACGCGGTTCGCGTTTCAGCCGTCATCAAAAGCATCTTTTAGCAAGAAAGAAAAGCAAACGGTCAGATGAGATTACCAACAATTCATTTAACCGCTGAAAAATTTCCTTTCCCCTGAGACGTGGCCGAGGTGTGAACTGACTAGTATTTTCCCACTACCAATTTTCTACAATCTTAGTATAATCGGATATGAGCTTGTGAAAAATTGCGCAAAGCTTGCTTGGATTGTCTTCGTTACATATTTGATAATTTAATGCCAAATGCGAAATTATTTGTCAAAGGTGATGAGAAACTGCAGGAGTCACTAAGGAATTATGAAAAACAACACCGGTGGCATAAACCGATCAGATAATTTAATTTTGTCAACCATGAGTCAAAGATGGATCGCTCCTAGGCGGCGCGATCCATCAGTGTCTCACCCTTCACAAATCATATTTCGACAAAATTTTTCGGGGGTTGGAATGTTGATCGAAAAAAAATTCGATCGTATCGGAATGGTTTTCAAATTTAAATTTTGAACAGACGAGTTCTTGGTAAAGTTTATTTTAAGATAAACAAAAAATGCTTTATTAGTTATTTCCAAGGTAAAGTATGAATGTAAGTTAATTACAGGCTGAGGACGTTTTGAAATGAAAAAATGTATCAATATTTTCCATAAGCTTTTTCGCACATATATTAAATTTTTCCCTGTGCCACACATTATGACGTCATAACTTTACAATTCAAATTCCCGCCGATATAACAGGATACGGTATTAGCGAGTATCAAATCCAACATAACCCAATATATTGCCATATTCAATTATGGTAAGATGCCAACACATTTCACCGCGTTGGCAACTTTCAGCAGGCTTGATAAAACTCACACGCATATATTATTTCTTTACACATTTTTGCTCTCAGTCCAAACCCCGCAACAGAGTAAACCACATTTCACTAACGAGATGTGAAGAAGTGAAAGTTTGGTCAGCTGCCACCAACTAGTCAAAAACATCAAATACCTGATTAGGGCAATAAATAAGGTGTCTTCGTAACTATGCTTATAGTTTAACTAAAAACAGGTGTTTTATGGCTGAGAACACTGTCCTTTACTTTTTTCCATATCTGACGACACCTACAGGAAAGTAAAAGTTAAAACATCTTTTGTGTGGGTATCTGATGGATCGCGTCTTTAAGACGCGGATCACCTGTGGCTTTTACTTGCCAAAAGAAAAATTCTGGCGCAAGGCTAATCAATTTTCTGGAATATTCTACCAAATTAGCAAAATACAGAAGGAGATTATAGGTAAAACGATTAATAGTTTGCGATATTCATTCTAAATTAGTACCATGCATTTAGTATATATTGTCATCATGAGTTATGTATGTTGACATATATCATGATAATTCTTCGCACTTACGACGACAAATTAACAATGACAAACACAAAGTTGTGAATAGAAATGAGTTTTTCTGTAACGGATATTTCAATTGCGTAAATTGTTAAACGAATGTTTTTTTGTTTTTGAGATATGGGTATTGAATTGTTAACAAATTGTTAAATTTAAGTTCAGCACCAAAAAAAATTTGCAAAATGTTTTTTGTGGATAGAAACGATGGTCGGAGATTGAAATGTAGGTTAACGCATACCAAAGTCAAAATGTGTACGTTTGTTTTTCCAACAGAAAAAAAACATGTTTACCGACACACTTTAGTCACGTGTGCTTCAGCTATATATGACGTCATTCCCCACCACAACATGAAGTAAATACAACAAATTTCACGAGACTCGAATACTTCTCAGTTGTTTGTAAATTGCACACATTTTTACACGCATGAAGTGGGGGAATTGTCAGAATTCTTTTCACATAATACGAAACCATTTTGTTGTGATATGACCTCTATATAAATAAGTTACAAATACCCGTGATACAGTACAAGTTTGTCATATACACAATATTTATTCTACATCTGTGT
Organism: Styela plicata; assembly: GCA_963675895.2. Taxonomy (NCBI): domain Eukaryota; kingdom Metazoa; phylum Chordata; class Ascidiacea; order Stolidobranchia; family Styelidae; genus Styela; species Styela plicata. The sequence continues at coordinate 21,647,411 of OZ023140.1, forward strand.
TTTTTTGCTTGCTTGACGATTATACTTTTTTAAATTATAATCTTTTAAATAAAAAAGTTGGAAATTAATGAACTAAACGCCTACATTCTGATTTTTCATTTTATGATGGTACTGTATAAATTATTGGCGGATGAAAACAGACCAAAATTGTTAATGGTCGTATTCACGAGCAAATATGTATACCATACCAATGATAACATTTATTTTTACTGTTTAACAATTAGAGCTGGGCAAAATCGAATCCTTTAGAATTCTGAGTAGAATAATTTTTTTCGAATCTGATCGAATCACTAATCCATGTAAATAACAATTATCCCATTTTTTACTTTTACCACTTGTCTCCATCGTAAAAATTAAGAAATTTGTTGTTTATAGTGTATTTTCAATTCACTCTCCGTATCTAAGGGCAACAGTTTCCATATTTTAACGAAAACAAATTTTCGATTTTGGTCAAATTTGACCAAAATCAATCCCATTTTGTCGTTAAAAATGAAATTTCTAATTAATTTTGCAAGTTTTTGTTACTATGAAGGCTTCATGATTGATTCGAATAAATTTTGCTTCGAATCGATTCGAATCACCGAATCGATTCGAATCACCGAATCGAATTACCAAGACCTAATAGTAACACGGGCGGGAAAATATTACGTGCACATGTTTTGTCAAGTATGAGTCACCGATGATCGCGCCACGAAGGCGCGGGCCATCAGTGTCTCATTCTTGGCAAAATATAATTTCTGATGGAGAAAGTTTCCATACCTACAACAGCTAATTAGCCGAATGGAATATGTCGATAGAAACCAATCAGATCGCAAATCAGGCTAAATCAAATTATATTATTAAGCGTAAACGTCGCGTGAGCTCAGAAATTTAGATATTTTCGGTTTTCCGAATTCATCCTAATGTGTGAACTGAGGCGCCTTAATGTCTTTAAATTAGTTGACAATTTTCCGGTTTGAACTGGATTTTACTCTAATTTTATGGCGTCCCACTTGTGCGAACTTTATGTGACTGCCAAATGACGTCAAATTACCAGATAAACTATGGATACAGAACAATTAGTGTTACGAGATTTAAGATAATTAGGTCGCGATAATTACTACTTTTGAGTGTGAAAAATGGTGATTATATAAGTATGGAAGTTTATTGTGGCGGGAATGTGACCACAATATTTCAACCACGTAATTGTGAATTCGGTTAACACTGAAATTTAAGCGGTGAATTGAGATAAAAACACATCTGGAATAAATGATTTGACCTTGTAATTTCGTTAATTTCTTAAACATTTCAACAAATCATTATATTATAATAGCTATAACGGGAGAAAAAAGGTGGTTTAATCAGCAATAAATGTATGTATAGGGCTCTTCGAATTTAACATTCGTGAAAAACACAATATTTAAGACTAAAATTAACATGTTTGCGATATTTACGAATATTTGCACAAACAAGAACACAGAATGATAATGGTCTTTATCTACTGAATGTTGATTAAAAATATTTTTATCTTTTGAATATCTTGAATTGATTCCTTCCGCAACATAATTATTTACATGCCAAATTTTACAAGAAAAATTGACGCAAGTCATTATCCTGTAGAGTAGAACAATGAAACAAATATTCCCAAAAGCAATGATTTCGACTACTTTAAACATCGAAAATTCATTAAGGGTTTTTATTTTCGGATATAGTTTAAATGAAATATCTTGAACATCTTCAACAATAATAAAAAATATTTTTCTCGTTACTTTCTGTAATTTTCTAAACTTATATTTTTTTCCTAAATAATATATGTAATTAAACAAAGATTAGATATATTGTGTAAACAGCAAGCCCCGTAGGTACCAGCTTTAGAATAACCCCAGCGTATTTTCTGCGTGTCGTAAGGGGCGCCTAAAGAAAGCAAATGCGTGGTTTTTTTCAACGCCCGGGACAGACATTACTCACTGCGCTTCACCGTGGTAGTTTTGTTCTGTATGAGATGTTGTCCGCTCAGAGAGCAGTTTCTGGCACTTTATCTCGTAGTAGCTCTTTGACATTTATGTGACCGGTAGTTGGGTACTTTAAAGCACTGCTTTCGGCCGTGTTCAGAGCGAACCTATAAAAAAAGTACGTGTATAATCTAGAATAGACATTTTGAAACAAGGAAATATTTTACATTTTTCGTCTCAGGATTAATTTTTTGCCTTTACTTCTTGAAAAGATCTTGTTAAAATAAACGAGTTATATTAATTTCACTTTGAAATGAAGGCAACAAATCCATATTTATATAAAGAGTAAATAGTCTTTCCTGTTTTCGTTTTTTTTGCAAATGACACACATCGCACGGCACAGATAGAACGTATGCCCAATCAGATATTTTATTTTGTCAAGAATGCGCACAGATGGACCGCGTCTCATCGACACGATTCATTAGTGACCCATACTCAGCAAAAGCCACTTTGACGAAAATTTTCCGATGGGGGTGTCTGGGCGCCGCGATCCATCAGAGTCAATGACCAAAATGGTGACAATTCGACCGCACAATGAATCGGAAAGTAATAGTTACCCTACATAACATCCACACTGGAGGTCATACTAATACATCCCTGGTTTGTTTTCTGCTTGTACAACATTGCATCTTAGTCTTTGATCAAAAACATTGACAAATTTAGAGCTTTCAAGCATGTGTCATGAATAAATTCGCGGCCTCGAAGCCCACGTCATCGATATTTCGTACTCGTTAAAATTTGGTTACTGAATATATGTATAATATTGGTTTCCTTTACTTTGATGTAAATGAAGACATGCTGGTCTTGATAGTAATATGGATCGTTCACACTCACTGCTAACTTGGTCCACATAAATCGCCGATGAAGAAGTAGCGATCAACAGGGTTACCGGAAATATTATGGGAAGGAAATAGCGAGAAAGAGGGAACTTTGAAATCTTGATGTTTGAAATCTAGACGTCTTGAGAGGTAAAACCTATGTAAAACTATGGAGCTGAAATTGACCCTGAAAACGTTTTTCGGGGCATCGACATATTAAAAAGGTAATTTTTGTAGTAATCAGTGTAAATTCAACGGATTTTGTTTATTCATGAACACCAACACCAAGGAATCAAGACAAGTCAAAAACCACAGCCAGCTAACACGTTTTGTATTATTATTCAAATATTCGTACACTTCCAGGTTCTGTCGGACATTGGCTGAGTAGTTTGTTATCACTAGGAAAATTTTGAACAAAACATAAACATGTCTTTCCAAGCATGAAGTCACTGATGGATGTTGTGAAATAGGCGCGGTCCATCTGTAACACATGCTTGGCAAATTACAATTTTTGATTTGGGTAAGCTATTTCTTTCAATGAACAATATCAAAGTAATGATAAACATACAACACCATAATTTATACCTCATTTCTGATATAGACCATTTCTATTGAAAATAACTCTAATATTATCCATTTATTTTTTACACAAATCGCTTTTATATGGTATCGTGAAACCAATGGCAAGATATGTTATATTTCTGTTTACAAAAAAACAAGCGTACTTCATACAAACACAAATATCACTGTATATTTATTACTCATGATGAGACGAAAATCTAGTATACAGATTATGTGCAAAACAGAGTATGTGCAATAAGTGTAATAACATGTTGTAATTTCATGATTTCCCTGTTTTTGTGTTTTTCGGACGCTCATTACGTACTGACTACGCCAGCACCAGGTTCATACCCCAAGAAATCTAATTCAATTAAATACAATGTGCAAATTTTACAGCAAATTTATCGTTTACTTATAGTCATTTTATTCCAACTCATTTGTTGATGAAATTTGGGCCTCGGACGCTCATTACGTACTGACTACGCCAGCACCAGGTTCATACCCCAAGAAATCTAATTCAATTAAATACAATGTGCAAATTTTACAGCAAATTTATCGTTTACTTATAGTCATTTTATTCCAACTCATTTGTTGATGAAATTTGGGCCTAATATGTAGCTTTAATGGATTGCACCACAGCGGTGCTTATGTTAACAACACATAATAAACCTCAGAAGTCGATTCTAGTTTTATATTTCATTACTACGTAAACGTACTGTCAAAGAGCGGGATTTTATCACATTTTTGTGACATTGAGTGTACTTTAGATTTATTTCAATCCCAGATATGATTCCAGACGCAAACATTGTAATAACACAAATTCCAAACACTTCTTTGTTCATCAAAGAAATCGTCATCGATGACGAGTAGATCGCACCTCGGTGACTTCATATTATTTCTGAGAAGGGATTTGGCTTTATCAGAAATATGTAATTATGTCATATATTGTGGGTGAGTGAGAAGCGAGAAAACAAACAACAATCTGACATGAAAGGAAGTAGATTGTCATTGCTCACATCACAACTAGGTTTGTCGCTATAGTTTACTTTACACGATATTCGAAATTTACTATATAAAAAGAATAAATATGTTTCAACATTTCAGATAAACAAAATTGTTCATATTTGACCTGTTTTGATCAATTTCGCAGCAAAGTCATGATTTATGTCAATTTTACAACGTAAAATTGGGCATATATCATGATTTCGTTGCCAAATTATCACTACCCAAAGTTAAAATTGAAAGATTGAGAAAGCATGCTTATTGTTTAACTTTGCTTGATTTATTTATGCGTAGTTTGTAGTTTTTTCAAGAATAAATATAATCGGTGACGTTATCTTTTAATTATTTCAATTTTAGATGATTATAGAAAGTATCAATTTCAAAGTAGCAGTAAAATCCTTAAATATGATAAATTATAACAATAATGAAATATGCTGGGAAAGTTCATAAAATCTGGGTTTTGAATCATAATTGCAAAATATGCAAAGAACGGTAAACTTGATAATCGGAATTTTGTTAAATATGATTTTGAAAATCAAATACAACTCGAAAAATCGTTTAAATTTAACCCTTTCAATTTTCAAGATCACATATTCACAAATCGAATACCCGACTTTACAATATTTGGAAATGAACCATATTGTAAATCATGTTCGTAAAACAATATTACCTTTTGTTGATGATATGAAAAATAGATTAAGCCGTGCTTTCGACCCTACTCACTCGAAAATGATTGAAGTATGGAAACGGAAATGGTTTAGTGTCGTGGCACTTAGCAAATAAAGTTCCCAGCAAGAAAACTTTGTTATTTTATTCACCATGGGACAGTATGTTTCTGTGTTATGTAGTCAGTCGCTCGATATAATAATATATTCGTTTAAGAATCTCTGTTTCAACCTATAAAGATCATCATATGAATGGAGGTGATGACCTTTGAATGAAAAACTCTTTGAGCTAAAGTAGGATCAGCGTTATCTTGAACAGAACACATAAAACTGTGTCTAACAACATGTGTACAGTGTTCGTTACAAATAAAACCGGTAAAACAAACTAGAGTCGCGTGCCTTGTACACTGACAACTTGTTATCAGTTGTTTCCTGTTGCAGGAACACATTATGAAGTAAACATTGGACTTTTGACGAACGACCTTTTGACATATAATCCGCTAAATCTGGCACCATTACAACACAATGTTAATTCGGGGTTCAATGAGGTACCCAAACGATTATTAGACCATAATTTTATCGCCCAAAAATAGGGAAAGCTGTTTTTTAAGATTGTTCAATGTGAGATTTCCACAACATCCTGTTCAAACTGGCGTTTTATAATGTCAAGAAAATTGTTTTCAGGAACAAACACAGGCGGTCGCTGAAAAACCTCTATTCGTATTCACTCCTGGTAAGTCACGGAGCTAGCTACTTTAGTCGATACCGTAAAGGCACATAATAATATAATTTTGTTGAAAATATAAGCCATAAAACTAGAAACCCAGAAAAATCGCATTAGGGCATTCGGTACCACGATGTATTCCGTATGTCGGGACGGTAAAGCGTTGTTTTTTCAGAAGACTAGAAAGTTAGTTGCCTTCTTCATCGTCATTGCTATGTTTTTTATCAATCTTTCGTAATTGACTACATTTCTATAAATTTTACAAGAAAGGGATGAATTTATCCTCATGCTTGAGCTACTGACTTTGTGCCAGCTTGCACAATTCTGTTATCATCTTATAATCGTGTCTGACAACATTGAAATAGCCTAATAGCCTACTGATTGAAAACTTTGATTTGACCGATTTGACAATGACTGCAGCTTTCGAGTCTGCAGCTTGTCATTATAGATATTTTTAAATTCGATAAGTCAGTTACAGCGTGTCTATGTCCAAATAATTTGGCTAATATGTAAGCAGTTACTTGGACCCAACGTAGGTTTATAATCGGTTCTTATTGGTTACCGGGGGCAGATAAGTCAAGTCATTATTTTGTAGCGTTGGAACATTTCATGTAGACATCACCATTACCACTCACCCATGTATCTTGTCTCGGTACTGTAAGATGTTGCGAGTCGTCAACCGAAAGTTCATTCTGCTGCATCCGTTGTTAACACGTAGTGTATTAGTTAGTATTACACACAACATTGTTTACCTATGGATTTGAAGAGATGATAAATAAAACTCAGACCCGTGTCAGTTCTTGATCCATTTCCTGAGCTGAAAAGAACCGACAGAGTATCACGAATCGCAATAAATCTCTTATATCGGCCAACAAACCGATAGTTAAATGGAAAATGCATAATGCAACATGTCTCCAAACATAATATATATTATAAGGTAAGGGCTGTTTGGGCACTGTTTATCAATACATCATGGGCGACACGGTAGATAATTTATTGATATTATCAAGCAAGAACGAGACGCCATCATATTACGGAACGGCATGTTGCCAACGAAACGTTAGCACGACCAAAATGCCCCTGTCCCAGCGAAGTTCAGATACAGCTATTTCCCCGTAATAAACAAACACAAATTGGAACCAAGTTACTCTCTCGTTTTGACAGGTGTTACAGAGGGAGGATCCATGCCAACGACCCAACAAATTTAATTTCCTCCTTGACAACGTTTATGACCTTCGCTTTCCGTGTATATAACTTTTGAAAAATAACTTTTCAATGTTTCGAAAGTGGTAGGATAAGGCCAAACGATTAGTTGAAACTTTTACACATTTACTCTCGCTGAAGTGGTACTGTGATAACCATCTGTGCTATATTCCATCTCATTCCAGTATATCTTTTTGTTTCGAATTATGGTCATATTGTGTAATGTAAATTTTTTAAACCCCTAATATGTTGGGCGATTGCAAAAAAATAACAGAGTCAAAAGTACCAAAAATTTTATAATATCGACTTAATCTATGAAAATTTCTCTAAAGTACAGCATACGATATTCCATCAGCGTCATTCAATGATTAGCGGTACTCCTTTTGGCTTTAGAATCAGCATTGCCATATTGTCTAATGCGATGCCTGCTAATTTGTTGATGCTAAATGAAATCAATTGTATAGCGATTGTTTCTTATCCATTCATTCTCAATCATTGTTTCTTATTTGTTTATTATCTTATGTGATATGCAAATATGACAGAAGAAAATGCGATTGTTAACCGTTTGTGGAAATGTCTCATTTAAAGTTCGGATTGGAAGGATTTTATACAAAAAAGTGAATGATAAAATAATATTTGGTTTTCAACAGATACAGTCAATTAGGAATTGAGTGCATTCTCCTATGACTAATATTTTAAAATTTTATTGTCAACTTACCCAAAATAGTTAGTGTGAAATGTGCCCGTATTGAACTTGAAAATGCGCTTATCCATCGTTCGTCGATATATCGCATTTAACGTTCGTAATGGAAGGATTTTATACAAAAATGTAACAGATCACATAATCCATTCCTGGAAACAGACTAGTAATTTTTGCATTTCCCTTTTTTGGTGAATTCAAACTGATCATTGGAGAAAATACGCACTTTTGTGCAAGATAAATTAGGCAATTGTGCAGGCATCACTTCAAATTTCCGCTCTTTTATAACACGGTAAGAAGACATTGCCCAAACGTGATCAACATTCGGTTTCTGATTATGTTTAGTTGCATTCATTTGAAAAATGAAAAGGATTAGAATTGAGCCTTTAAATCAAAGATCTAAATAGAGTCCAATAACGAAAATTAGACGGGACAAGATAGTACGGAAACGTAACGAAATAACATAGGAAATAACATGTTACGCTAGCTGAATGCCGCTTATGGATACAACGCAAAATGAAAGTGAACGAGCGGTTGACATTTTGTTTTATATCTAGAATCAGGTATTTCCGTAATATGGTATCCGATTTTATGTTTAGTGGACTTTTAGGGAGAATTATATGTAAATTATTATTAAAAAGTATGGCGTGATTAAGATATTCAAATACAGAGAAACAGGAACTACGATTTTGAGAAACAAAGAAGTATATTCGTGAATAACTTTGTCAGAAGATATTGATCAGTCAGGGAATTATTTAGACTCCGACTGTGCGCATAACCTCGAAGAAAACTTTTGTTTTTCTCGTTTATTAATACCAGTCACCATTAAGATGTTGATTTTGCTCATAGAATAGTTTTGTCGGCAAAGAAGTTTTGTACAAAAGACAAGCCTGTCGTCAGTGATGTCAAAACTGGTAGTACATGTCACGATTTAACACTTCATTTGATTGGAATCTTATACTATTAGAATTTTTTCATGTTACTCTGTGTTTGTATTTGTTTAGTCCCACATCACAGTCGATGATTAATCAAACTTTTATCTAATTAGTGTCTTGTATTGAGATCAGGATCAAATTTTACAAAATGGAGTACGCTTGGTTGAATGCATGGTGTCCGATACACGCCTATTCTCAAAAAGTAGGTCGCGTTATATCGCTCATTGATTGACGTGCATCAGATTTTGATAACTGAATTGGAGTTGTTGTCTGTAAACGTGAAAAGACATTCACACATTTTTACTTGTGTCTGTTGATAGCTGGCATTTGTAATTACTAGAAAGTGATAATGCTGAATCATGATGACTTAAGCTCAATTACATGATAATCTCAGGTTTTATGCGCCATTTTTGCATTCTATCACAGTGTCAGACATAATATTTATAATCTAAATAATACAACTTATTTAACAATGCATTTTTGAAGTAAAAGTTTGTGATGTGATGAGATCGTAAAATAGAACTTCACTACTTATACTAACTTAACTCCAGATTTGTTTTTATCTATAAAAATTCTTTCCATATAAATTCTACTTTGTCAAGCATGGGTAACAGATGGATTGCTATCTCATGTTTGATTGAAATGATAGTGTTTTGTAAACGTGAATTGAATTGTGAATTATGTTGAATTTGGTCTAAGTACATATATGTGAGGCTATGCACTTACAGTTTTGTCATATGTGAAATTAGCCTCCTTAGATAATGTCAGTGAAGTCGATAAAACTGTTTGAAAAAATTGATAGGAGAGTACATGTAACACATTATCAACTTTTAGAGATATTTGTACTATCTTGTCATAATTATTGTCAATTGCTAGTTAGTGAAACTCGTTAGTCAATTAATTTATGACGAAAAATCCAAATTATTCATAATTGATATATAAATTCAAATGTTTCTAATCTGAGTTTCAGTCTGAAGTCCGAAAACCCCAATCATAAAAAAAAAAACTGTTTTAAGCGTTGTATTGAAGTATTGGTGGTTGTATAAAAATGATTTTGACAGAAAATTTAAATGGAATTTGACTCAGCCTATTACCAGATATTACCATTCAAAAATTTGTGTGCCTAAAAACAATATTAACCTTTCAATTATGTTAAGGTATCATGTCAAATTACTTGAAATTTTACATAACATAATTTTTGTCAACATTAATATGTGCTAATAATTGTTAGTGGTCTGGGGTATCTGAGAATAGCAACATCAACCAACTAACTTCACAATTATCAGATGCATATGAGCTTAGCGTCAACCAAAGTTTTTGTTGTTAAATTTTTTAACATAGTGGAGAATACAAAATTTTGAAAGATATGAACAATCATTTTTTATTCCTCTGCATTGTAAAATAGTTGAAATATATTTAAATAGTTTTTCATACTCTGTTGTTGTTGGGTACCTGAAGTTCATTTGTACCTCGTAGGAATTGAACATACAAATCGGATACTAAACTTGATCAAATTGATAGTCGCATTTTTGAAGTAGTTTCGAAAATTAAAGACTTTTTTAAGATCTGTTCCGACTTCTTCGAGTTCAATGCTAACGTTTCGTTCAGCATAATATATTTTAGGTTTTTAGAGTAATATTCAAGATTTCTGAAGAATCACTAATTGCTTAAAAAAACACAATTCGCTATAATCGTTCTGTTTTGGGTTTAATATGTTATGTTATATGATGATTTTAAAAATTTCGGTTTTCACACCGAAGAACTGTTATCCACTTTTGATAAACAGCAACAGCGTTGCACAGCATATTTTCCCCAATTCTTGTAAGATTAGATCGATGACCTAATCGAAAATCCTCTTATCCGATTAAAACATTTTGGAGCAACGTGACTTTTTTATACACAAACCTGGCTGTTCAGCATATTCAGCAGCAATTTATTGTAGCCTGCGTTAATGTGTTGTATTTTTGAATGCGTATGCGCTTCACAGGAAACCAAAACAACCACCACAAAATGGCCGACTCCCTTGTATATGGGGCGTAATACCTCAGTGGTGATCGTGTAGCCAAAGCGCGTTAATAATCTAGAGTGCAACAGCAAGCTCTGGGAAGTTCTATTCTCAAAGTGATTGACTTGACTCGGCCGGAGTCTAAAGTATTATGTCTTTCTCATAACACTAAACACGTTCGCGCCCGTGAGGCTGTCTGCTCATGTATGGACTCTTGTTGAGTGTAAAAAGATGTTAAAAACGCAAGATGAATATATCGATGAATACAGTTACATTGATAATAATGGCAATACTTGCCAAATTCATGTAAAAAGCTTATAGCATTACTAACAATACTTATTCTGCTATGTATGCATGTATCAAGACCAATGGGCATTTTGTCCTGTTCACGCCTCCGCCGTTTCAGCTTTGATTATTATTTTTCTAAATCACGACATTAACTTCCCTATGAAGAATGCAGTAAAAAATGTAAACTCTAAATTCATGTATATTTAGAATAAACGAATTTTACTCCAACTATGTTGGCAATTTGTGACAATATAAATCTTCTAATTTCAAAAGTTTTTTTTAATTTTGCAGATCGAAAATGATCATCTCCTACCCACCAGAAAAATGTTAGCATTAATTGTTTTGTCTAGCATGGGTCAATGATGGATTGCGTCTTCAAGACGCGATCCATCGTCGGACCATGCTTGACAAAATGAACTATCTGGTAATATGATTATCAATTCTGATATCATACATCATACACAATGTCAATTTCATTTTTGTTCAATTATTATTACTTAATATCGGTATCTTTTTCTTTGTCAGATACATTATTAGTTTTCTAATTTTTGTTGCATCATCACAAGTAATTTTTGTGTAAAAATTCTTGTTTTTCAATATAATTGGCCTTTCAAAAGTATTTTTATGTAATTTACTTCCAGTACTACCCTCGTAAAGTTCGATATTCGAAAAGTAGCGTATATATGGGCCGAGCTTGACCAGGAATATAGACGTGGTTACTGTTGGTGTAGCAAAGGCGCCATGCTGTCAGCGACGTGTCAGATTATCCATCGCCTTGACATTTATCTTTTATCGTTTTTGACAGTAATATATACGATAGATTGCAATCAGGCGACAAAATTCTAGTTTTAGAACAAAATCACAGTCGGTCAAACGCGTTTTTTGCGATAAAAAACCTAATTTTGGATTTTTTTAAAAATCAGGCCGAGATTTCTGACGCCAATATGCTCATGAACAGAATCGAAAATATATCGTTGTTGTATTTGAACAAACATTCATTTACGATTATTTAATATATACAGAAATCATGAATGTCAAATTGTGACACATGTAAATGTAAATTATGTGGGGCTTGGTATAAAAATTGCTTATTCCATAAAAAAATGTCAATAACGAATGGAATTAAATAAATTAAACACAATTTCATGTAATTTTAGAATTACGGTTTTTATTGTTTGAAAATATATTCAAAGAAAATATACAAAACGCTAGTTTAAATTCAAAATACCTATTTCCCAATAATTTTCCCAGTAACGAGAAATATGTAGTCTGAATTCGAACTAGATTTTTTATTCAACATAAATTCAATTACAGCAAAGAAATGAAAAATATTGAAAATAAATTATGACCTCATAGAAATAAAAAAGTGGTATTTTTTATAGAATTGAAACAGGAGTGTATAAAATGAAAACAAAATAAAGAAATAAAACGTAACCTATTAATGTAACCCAAATAATAAGTCCTTGGGACTACGAAACTCCACTTGTAAAATTGTTTTGCATATACTTGGAAGATCCAACTTTTAGCTGCTTGGCACTGTCTGTGTTTATTAAATGTCCATAATTTGATATCATGTTGTAATTGAAGGCGTTGTGAGGAATTCAGAAGTCGACGTTTGATTTCTCTCACTTTAAGTCCTGTAGGTACTTCAGAATTGCCCTGAAATATTACTTGCTTGTCATAAAAGGCAATAACAAATACGACTGGGCAATTCGATTCGGTGATTCGAATAACAATTTATTCGAATCAGTCGTGAATTGTTCATAGGAACAAAAACTTGTTAAATGGACTAGGATTTTCATTTTTTTCAAATTTGACCAAACTCGATTATTTTCGTCGTTAAAATATGAAAATCGTTGCTTTTTGTGTGAATTGAAAATACACTACAAACTATGAATATCTTTATTTTCACGACAGAGACAAGTTATAACAGTAAAAAATGAGATATTTGTTATTTACAAAGAATTAGTGATTCGATCCGATTCGGAAAAATTATTCGAATCAGATTCGAATTCTTAGTGATCCGGTTTTGCCAAGTCCTAATTACAAGTTAACAAATTAGTTGCATATTGTGTTATCATCGATCCGAGCAGTTATCACTAGGGTTGGGTAGTTCGATTCGGTGATTCGAATCGATTCGAAGTACCCTTTATTTGAATCAATCGTTAATCGTTCACAGGTACTCTCAGGCATGTAGTGTGAATTGAAAATTAACTATATACTATGAAATTCTCGATTTTCCCAATGGAGACAGGTTGTAATAGTAATAATGGAATATTTGTTTTTACATGGAATTGGTGATTCGAACCGATTCGAATTCCGAATGATTCGGTTTTGCCTAGGCCCTAGATATTACTCACTCTACATTCTATGGTTGTCTTACTCTCTAGTTTTGTACAGAACGTTTTATATTTACGACGCAGTTGCTGTTTTCATATTTGTTTGTAGCTTTTGAGATATCAGGAAATCTCAGGAGCTGAGTTCTTGTGGTCTACTTCCAGTCTAGCTTAATCAGTTGCAAACAACTTTATAGAGTAAATTAACAAGAAGAAAAGGAGTGGGGAGTGGACCACCACCTGAACTCAAATAATGTTGAATGTGAAATGTTGTATTGATTTGAAACTATAACTATCTACACGAGGAATTATTTTGTAAATATCTTAGACCATCATTGAACTTTTTGGCTTGATTTACATACAAGTTAGTGTTAGAGGAGAATTAAGTTATTTTATCTAGATTACCATTATAATTCTTTGTTTAAATAAATGAGAATTAAGTTAACTTTGCTCGACCCTTTAAAAGCATTGTTGAATTTGTTATATGGCTGATGGCGACTGATAATTCTAGATGATAATATCAGAATAGTGATACCACAGATAACATTATTTTTGAGTCAATCCGAACAAAATCACATATTTTTTTGAATGAGCCATTGAATTACTAAATAATAATATTTTTGAAAATTGCGTAGAAAAACTAAGGACACATTCATGCATTATTTTGCAATATTTATCTTAATACTTCTTCTAATGGTTTTTAGAAAATGCCATATATAATATTCAAAAAATCGTTCTAATGCCTAATATTTCAGTTTTTCCAGTTCAAATTCTTTAGTACTAAAACGTTATAAAAATGCAGTAAAATCACCTCCCTTTGACAGTAATTTAACTTGGTGACACTGTGATAAAACTACAAATTCGACTTTGTGGCCAATTATAGGCTGTTGATGAAACGCACCGACGAGGTGCGGTTCCACAACAGTCCATACTTGGCATAAATCTCATCGACAAATCAATTTCGGATTAATTTTCAAAATATTTAATTACTGCGAATAAACAGTGAATTTACTACAATTTTGTGTGTATAAACTAAAACTATCCATAGGTATTTTATATTAAAAATTATTCAATTATCTTTAATATTGGATATTTGATTTTGTCAGTTATGGGCCCATAGAGGACGCGATTTATCAGTAATGTAGTTAACAAACCAAACTGGATACTGAACCTTTGACTGGGTTACAGATACTATCTGTAGGCGACATTAAATATAAAATACATTATTGCTCGTGGCACATTTGATAGTAGCTTTTTGCTACATTATAAGTTGCAATTAGCTGGTTTATTTTAGGCACTGCTTCCGGATTGGCTTGGATAGAATTTTAATAAAAAAAATATGATAAATTTAACAAACACAGTTTAATTTATCAACAGAATTCGTATTCCGCGTGTCTAAAAATATTTGAGTCCTACAATTTTTATTTGTAATTTCACTTTTAAGAAAAAATGACTATGAAGGATATTTCATTTAGAATCAGAATTAAAAGCGATTCGGACATGTATTCGGTTCGAATACACATTTCTTAGATTTTGCATAAGTTGACAAAGATTTTCTGTTTTAAAACAGAATTAGATGCAAAAAGATTCGATTATAATTTCAATATAATTATACAGTAAATTATGTGAATTTAATTATGAATATGATTATGATTTAATTTGATAGTGATAACTCTTCTTACCATCCTAACCTATATCTTAGTCGGCTAATATTCCTGCCAATTATCTTTTTTATTAAAATATTACCATTTTTATTACAATTTTCCATGCCCAAGGTACGTTTTTGTCATTGTTAATTTTATGCATAAATGTTCCCTGACACACTGAGATCTCCGCTTTGCTTTTTCCCAATGGCTAGCTTTAGAATAAACCTCACTAGTCTAGCCATGCAGATACCCCAATCGTAGTTAGCATTCGACACAAAATGGCGACGTAGTAAGTTACCAATGGATGCTACGGTTGACAGCAGGGTATTAGACGGGTTAGGTAAACTTTGCGACGAATCGCTTGGTTTGCTTGTTTCGTTTCAAAAGATGTGACATACATATTATATCAAACAAAATACGAGTTCAGAGTTGATGAGAAAAGTGTTTATGGGT
This sequence comes from Styela plicata, assembly GCA_963675895.2. Lineage (NCBI taxonomy): Eukaryota > Metazoa > Chordata > Ascidiacea > Stolidobranchia > Styelidae > Styela > Styela plicata. The sequence goes on from OZ023140.1 coordinate 21,662,738, forward strand.
CATGTGTTCAAGTATGAGGAAATTTTCTGAGTTCTCTTATTCCCACCAATTTACTCTACTCCACTCAAATGAGTTGCCGTGTCAGTGAATTTTTCGAGAAATGCTCAAAATAATAAATAAAAATTGTTGTTGTCACATATTCGGCTGAAAATGTACTTTTAAAGGAGGCCAATTGGATTTTGCTAATTGAATAATAAACTTTTTTTACAACGGCTTTCTAATATTTTTTTTAAAGATTTTTATGCATTTAACTATAGTTTTAAATTCTCAATTAGAATTAAGCATACTACAGTTTTCGAACTGACACATATCCTTATTGTTTCAATTTTTTGATCCAAATTCCTTTTACACTTAAAAATGAGGAATTTGAAAATTATGGTTGTCAAATCATTCATCACGAGCCTATCCCATTTTTTTCTTCTTCTTAGAATAGGAGTTTTTCTTGTTTTTGTTTGACACCTTTCATAAATAGCAATTGAAGGACGCAAGCACAGGCGACATTTTTCATTTAATAAGTCGTCATATTTCGCACTTGAGATTGATTTAGGTTTATTTTTACTTTGATGGTCTCTCGTTTTCAATAAATATCGTCTAAATTACTGAATTGGGCAGACGAAATGGCGTCTGACTGCATTATCTCAGGCACCGCCTTGTGATGGACGTCGACAATCCTTACCAAAGTCGAAAACTAAAGACAGTTATCGTTAGCGCCATCAAAATAACCAGATTTCTATCTGATCCGGCTTTCTTCGAGTTGCATTTCATTAATATTTCGACTGCTTCTTCAATCAAAAATTTTGCTTTGCAAGCATGGGCCACTTATGGTTATATATAATGAGTAAGCTGAAAAAATGCGAAACTGGCTAACTATGGCCTAAATTTAATAGTGGTGGATGATTTTAATATTATCAAGAAGAAATATCACACACGGCACTTTACCAAGTAGGTTCAGTTCCTTTCCGCTTTAAACGCAGTTGCTGGTACTGCACTTTGTAGTAGGTCTCTTCAATTTGAGTGGTCGGCATTTTTGGACGCTGCTATACCGGAATTGCCTTTTTTTTCTCAAGCATGAGATGCAGATGGACCGCGCCTTTTGGGTGCGATCCATCTGTAACTCAAGGGTAACAAAAACGTCATGTTTGTACAACAAATTTCTGATTCTGATTAGTCAAACCATTGAAAAAGATTTCAGAACTATCAACCATATGATCAAGTGAAGCTATATCTGAAAACCAGGGGGAAATTACATTTTGTCACGCATAAGTTACGGAAAGATCTTGGTGAAATCCAGGGGTCAAAGGTCATGACTCTTCCAACTCAGTCAACAAGGCATCACGCCAGGCTTAGCCTACGTATTATGACAAAATTTGAAACGAAAAATTTGCTACAAAATAGCGGCGGTGTTTAAATTATCGCGCGACATAAGACGCCGATAAGGATCTTTTTGACTCGATACTAATCCGCAAATGATCTCACATTTAGAAGAAAATCATTTTGGCAGACGTCAATCATCATTGACGGCCTGTTAACATTCGTAGGAAATAGTTCAGGTTCACGAATTCACAACCTCGCACAAACCAAGTGTGAAATTGGTATTATTTCGAGTGTTTTTATTTTTTTTTTTTTAAATTCATTTATACACTATACGAAGTATGTGGACGCGATGGCCCAATGGCAATCAACGGTTGAAAATCTCCGTTTTGGCGTCGAGCTGAGTAGTTATTCAATGTCCACTACTCAACCCAGGGTATAATAACTTGGGTAGACTCGTATTGAATAATATCTTGAAGTTGGAACTCGTTCGCTGTTACTTGATATGATCCAATAATATTTAGATCAGACATGGATCCCAGTAGGACCGCGTCTGATTAACGCGATCCATCAATGGTGTACGCTCATTGAAATGTACTTTGACTTGTTTGGTTTTTTTATATCATTGGTCTATGTAAAGTTTATAAATGATACTCATGAACAAGAGTTTTTCTACGTTCCGTTCGATCCGGTACACTGCAGGCTAGATTTCAGGTATGCGACGGGATTTTTTGAAAAAACTGATTAAAATTGCACTTCTTGATTTTGATTTCCAAAACGCGTGGTCAAATAAATGTATCTACACTTTGCTATACATCTCCAGTTCTGAATGGTTAGTTTTCGCTTAAAGAATTCTAAGTGTTGTGAAACATATATCTCTTTGCCGTTATTCAATTTCTTTTCGGTGTTGCTTCCAGGCTCGTTTTAAAAATAATTTTCAATAAAAAAACTAACACGTGTAAAATCAGATGATTGCCATTGGTGGGCGGGCAAATTTAAATGAGGCGAGACATGAAAGTACTATAGCGGAAAGTGCGAAGTTTCGAAAGCAAATCGAAGTTCGTGTGATTTCTGTCAACAAACTAGATACCTACTTGTCTTCGTAGGATTAATCTGAAAAAATACAACTCCAAAACTCATTTGTCAACTGCGGAAATACATAAACATAATTTTATTAAGTTGAACTACGTTTACCTACAATACGTGACAACAAGTTTGTGGTTAGGATCAGACTTGACATTATTTTGGAGGAAGGTCAATTACACTATGTTCAATCTCATAATCGTTAATGAAACCTTCATAAGGTTTCTTCAAGAATTCGATGGAAGATTCATTGTTGTGACATATAGTGGCAAAGATGCAAAAAATATACACCAACTTTTTTCATGGATATTGCGTTTCCAATCGGAAATTTTGTCAATAATGGGTCACGGATGAACTTTTTCTCAGTGAAGCAAATGCATTTTATAGAATTCATGTCAAAGGCACGAATATGTAAAATGTGCAAATCATTATTTCGTGCAATTCAAATCTTTTTGCTATTTTTTTTTTTCAAATTTTTTATGCCTTCAGTGATTTTACAAAAATAAAATGCATAAAAAATGATCTAAATTTAACATTTCAAACTGTGAACCAGAATAAAAAAAATAAAAATGAGAAAAAAAAACAGTATCAAAATACTGAAAGCTGAAGAAATAGAAATTCTGCTTTCTATTTTGGAGCATCTGGTGAGCAGTTCATACAAATTAGTAGTAAACAGAACCAAAACTGTCTAGTAGAACAACCATTTATGTCAAACAGTTGTCTATTTTCTGTCAGTGCTACACGAATACAAGTAATTTTTTCAGTTCGTTCGTCGCCAATGTGTCATTCTTAGAGCCTGTAAGGTAGCTCATTGAAATTAAAAATTTAAACTGAAAAAATAAACTGAAATCATCTAACATAACATTGACCATATTACACAAAAGAAACACTTTAAGTTAAAGCCTATTTTGAGAAAAAAATTAACATGTCAAATGAGAAATGTGTACCGTTATCAGTGAGGGCCCGTAGCCGCAAACCCGAAATTGATAAAAAATGCGGGAAAATGTCTGCCTTCTTGTCTATTGAAGCCAGGCGTATAAATAAACTATTAGTTTCTGGCTATTTTACCCGAAAGGTTATATTTAAGAGATCAAGTTTAATTGTGTTACTGTATACAAACGCAAATCGGGCTCTCCAAAGAGAGCCCGATTAGCGTATGTATACAGTAACACTTTCTTATCTGTCATATCCGAATTACAAATTATGTAAATAAACACGTCTCTATATTGCATTTTGTGCATAATTCATGCCGTTATCGACATGTTATTAGCGAGAAGACTTCACATGCTGGGTCGGTTCGGGAGCAATAGGAGTAAACATGACCCGGTTAGGGCTATTTTGAACTGCGAATTATAGCGCTATATTTATGAAGTCCAATTGACTTTTTCGATATCGGCATGTCTTTATTACTTTTTTTTTTGTAAAAGTGTCAAAGTGTTAAATTTATCTCCTTACTATCCAATAGCTTTTTGTAATATTGTTTTTGTCATAATAACCTTCCATAAACTAGTCATATTTATATTAACTATTTTGTTTCCATTTTGTTTTCATGTCTTTTCAAATCCACTCAAATCAGTTGAATAGTTTGGGTGTAATTTTTTATCAAACCATCAGCCCACATTACAGCCGTGAGTAGTCGCAGGGATCCCATATCCACATTTATTGCCAATAAGCTTCTTTAGATTCATTCGCGAGATATTAACGCCCGCAACATACTTAAAAATATATATTTTAAGATAATCAAGGGTGTGTTATCTCGTACACAAATTCCAAATTCTTCCCTGCCATAGATGGTATGTAGTAATCGCATTGCTTTTTTTTTAATTCTCCAGTGCAGCAAAATTAAATTTTGACAAATCTCGGCTGCTTTTAGTGCAGATTTTTACCTTTGTATTTTACTTGCCAAATATTTAGACCCTTACTTTGTTATTGATTGGCCGTTTCCTCCTGGACGCTGCTCCTAGCCTCACTCAGACTTGATTTCAATAAAAATAAAATAAATAAAATATAGCTTTTGCATGTATGTGGTGACATTCAATCACAAAAAATCTTTTGATGCCTTGTAAATATTTCAAATACGATGGCGATGATGTGCCTATGAAATGCTTATGCTTTTCTGCGTTAGCTTCACCGATTTTCATATATAGAATACCCTTGTATTATTTTAGCAAATCCTGTACTGTCGATGAAAATGTGTGAGCGTCACCATGTGGTCTGATTTTGAGAAGCGTTTCTAACTGAGTGAGTTTCTTGTCATGCGCATCCACGGTGCCATTTTGTAAAACGACATAACAGTTTATTGAATTTCGTATATATCGAATGTGTTCCCGACCATTTTGCTTTCTATGTTTATAAAAATAACCGTGATATATTGCATCAATTGTTAAAATCAATATTGATGATGAACATAAACTCATGGCAACCCGATAATTTACCATATTTCATACAACAAAAGAGGTTTGAACTTTATTTCTTATGATTAAGTACGATCATGGGTCAAAGAGGAATCCGCCAATTTCACTACGCCGAAAGGTTAATTATTTGTTAACAGAATTTAGCCCTGTGGGAACGGGATTTAGAATGGTCCTAATGTATTTTCTGTGTGTAGTAAAAGGCGATTAAAAGAAAGCGAAGAGGGGGAGAAGTTTTTATCATCGCTCACGGCAGCTACCACTCACTGAACGTTACCATGGCGGTTCATATCCGTTCAGGGGATGCAGGCCTTGCGCTGACGGTGAATTTCAATAAAAAAGATAAAAATTGATTGAGCAAAGTAAGTTTGTTTAGTCCATACATTGTTTATTCCTCGAAATAAATTTGCGACACTAAAACGCTTTGCCCCGTTATATTAGAAGCAAAAAAGAATATGATATTTAGAAAATCAGAATTTGTCCCAGCTTTGAGGAATTGAATTATATATCTTCAAAGTATAAATTAGTCCGATTTCCCAGCCTTATTGTGCCCTAACGTTGAAGCCCGATATGAAAAATTCCTGATTCACTGAATATCCTGTTTGGCCTATAATTTTTTAAATGATGCTTAGTTTGAGTACAGTTTTTTTAGCTTACTTGGAGAAAATTTTGTGCCTAAAATTATTTATTTGGTGTTTTAATATCCATTTTTGTCGATAATTCACAATGCTTACGTAAAAAGTAAAAAAACTGTGTATTATTGCACAACAAGAGTACAAAGTTTAAGCTTATAATTACGGATTTTTATTTCGTGTACAAATCCTTAGACAAGAAAGAAGACAAAGCCAGCTGTTTAAATTCATATGTAACTTCGCTTCGTATTTTTACAATTATCAAAGCTACGACTGGACACTGGACAACGTATTCTAGTTTGTTATAACAAAAATGTTGCAATGAAACTACTATTAAAACTGAATAGGACTGCGAACTTGGAGTTCGATAATAATATTTTATTCGACTCGACTTATTCACGTTTTTCGAATGGTTGTCACAATGATTTTAGTTAGCCATCTCCCCAATCTAAAATTTTATTTTGTTAGGCATGGGGCACAGACGGATCGGCCCTTATGGGCGCGATCAATCAAGGACCTAAGCTTAACAAAAACATGTGTCTTAATATATTCATGACTAGGTTGAAATGGCAAAATGCTGACATATTTCTCTATAGAGTATCGGGGCATTGTTGAATCGTACCATCTGGGGCCGGTATCGTTAATATTTGAGAGTGTATTCGATAAGGTATTCGAAGATATGATTCGGTAAACACGTACGATTTTAAGCATCGGTTAAAAAAAAAACAGATACAAATACTAAATAAAGTGCCCTTATGAACTTGCGTTGTTTTATGGGACATTTCAGAAATCTGAAATCGCTGATTGTATGACCCTCAAATCCCAAAAATCCATTTTCATTTGGCCCTAAATATTTTTTAACTCATTGCCTTTATTTGGTTGTGTTTTCTAATCGGAACTTGAATCAAATCATCTAAAATCAAAGCAAATCAAATTTTTCCAAAATTGATCAAATTTTTCAAGTTATTGGCAAACATTTTCTATAAATATGTCTCAACGCACTCGATTAAATGTTCGTTTTTAATCTTCCTCGAATCTTATCGAATATAAAAAAATATGAATCCAAATCGATTTGAAACTGGGTTCAAGAGGTTGTATCCTTTTTGTGACGCTCTCCCCTTTTTATATGTCGCCCACCAAATCAACGTTATATATATATATATATATATATATATATATATCGTAACTATAACACAAATCATTTTTCTCATTATCTCATAAATATCATGAAAAGTCACATCAAAAATCTATAACCGTTAAATCCCCTTGGCGATAAATGGCGCCTGTAAGATCCCAAAATATTATTCTATGTGGCTTCGTGACGTTGGTGACGTCATCGACGTGGGATTACGCAAAAGCGTCGAAGTTACTTAGACAACACTTTGGTGCATAGAGTAACATCTGGGAGGCGCCTTGAACAATTTAGGGCAATTTAGAACGCATTAACGGATATATTTGTCAGAAATGGTTTTGTTAAAATATGGCCCTTGGATGGATCTCAACTGGGGGTTGTAATACATTATTGGCCCAAGCTCGTTCTGTGTTAAAAACATCCATAATCTACAACGCGTTACCAATTGGAGATAATATTTTATCAAGCATAAATCACAGATGGACCGCGCCTTGTCGGCGCGATCCATCAGTGACTCATGCTTAACAAAACATGTGTGGACACGATTTCTCTGACTGCGTTGCGTCAACTTATAGTTTATTGAATAAGTGATAGTAAATGTACTTTTGTCTCCAAATACATTTTCCGGGATTTAAAACTCATTTTGTTTTCAGTGGGAACGGTCTGTTATCGATCCGAAGATTTTACTCAGGGATTTCCCAACAAAAGAAATTCCTAAACTGTATGGTAATATACGGACGTATTGTTGTAATAGATAAAACCGCGTATAATTTTACACCCGAAAGTCTGCTTAGTCGATCACTCTCAACTGAAATAAAACATTTTTGTTCATGGTAATAGAAAGAAAAAAGTTCATTTCGCCAAAAAAATGCGAATGTGAAATCCAAAACGAGTTTTTATTTCCTTTTTGTGGGCGCGATGACCTATTGGTAATTGCGTTGGCATCGCATGTTAAAAATCTCGGGTTCAGGTCTTAGAGAGTCCGGCTCGTTAATCCATGGCCGACAATAGACACAGGGTGTAATAACTTGACTTAGTCGAACTGAAAAGATCATATCTTTCCAACAACTCGTGTCCTTTCGGGTTATAAGTTACAGGGGTTTGGGTAGGGTGATCCCTTCCAAGCAGTGGATTTAAAAAAGTTCAGAATGGAAATTTTCAAATAGAATGTTTTAAAAGTATAGTCTGAAACAATCCGCAGTATCGACTTATCAAAGCTCGCTCGACAAATCCACATTATATCGTGGCACTAAATCCAAGTATTGCTCGCTGCAATGTGGAAATGAACAACGAATATGGTTGATAATCACGAATAATTGACACTAATTTTTGTTTTGATTGAAGTTCACTCCAACCAATGCTTGAAACAGAACCTAATAGGAAATGCGTAGAGTTTTTTACGTGACAAAGAGACAAATACAAGGTAATACACACCAGCAACTGTACTCGGGGTGGAAAATATCGAATGCAGAACGGAACAGGTACAAGAGAATGGAATGATGGGTGTCTGACCTGGGAGATGGTAAAAAAATCAACTTCTTTGATTCGTATTTTTTCATATTTAGGAACATAGGAAATTTTAGTATACTAAAATGTAGTTTTCAGCAAACGACTTTTCTTAAAATTCTTTGTTAATGCTTTAGCCACAAATTGTCATTGGTGAATTTGCACAAACAATGACTTTTAGCCAATGCTGATTTTCAAAAATTCAATGGTTTGCTATTTTTCCTCAAAAGCTCTGCCTAAATATATCTTGACTTTATTATTGAATTGTACAACATTTGCAACAAGTCGATCTGCGTTTTTCAGAAAATTCGACAGCGGCATACTCCAATTTTTCAATTGATTTTGAAAATTGATACTCATTACGAGAGAAAATTTCCTATACTTGATCTATTCATTCGCACATAAATTAACTGATATTCTTCCGACACCGAATGAAATTAGGTTTAAAATAAAGAGTCTTCGAGGAAAAAAATTAGGTTATAAAATAATGCTTCTACCAAGGACAATATTTATTCTGCAAGCATGTTTTAGCTGATAAAAATATTTTTTCAGGCACAAACTCTCAAAAATATGTAATTTTTCGTAAACCGATATTTTTCGAGCGAAATATTTTTTACTTATATTTCCAGTGAGAACCGTTTCTATGCAGAATCAACGCATATTTGACTCCAGCTCATGATTTTGAGTCTGTTTTTTCGGAGCTCAAGACATTGCATACATTGTTCAGATTGGACGCTTCATTTTGTGACTAAGCGATACAATATACTAGTTAAACAATATACTGTACAAATTCAAAGTATAATCGTGATAAATATTGACCGATTGATCGACCCTTCCACCACCGAGCGTGCCCTTCAGCAAGGCACATCGCGGATAGCTGTAACATAGAACAGATACACAGTCACTACAGAGGTTGTGCCCAAATCCATACCAATCTGAAGAAAAGGAAAATATGCTGGAAAAAGGGTTCAGCGCAATAATACTTTTGTCTCAAATTCTATTGGGTGAACACAATAACACAATTTATAATGTTACATTGTAAAACTTTCAGAAAGCCACTTTTGTTGAGAGAGAATCATAATCTGTGTAATAACTTGCTCTAAAATATTGTTTTTGATTTTTTTTTTTTGCGTGCTGTGTATAATTTCTTTGCACGGACAAATATTTTTCACTGCAGTCCCTTGTTTTTAAAATTTTGATTTCACGAAAAGGGATCTCTTTCTAGATATACAGTTAATTGTAAGTTAATGGATCTCATGTTCAAATCATATACAATCTTAATTTATTTTTCATTTTTTATGGGGAATGGGGTCGAATTATGTGTTATTGTCTATCCGTGAATCTATACCAAACAACCGCTACACGGTTGGCATTGGCCTTTGTAGTGTCTATATGTCTATTCTGTGTTACAGCTATCCGCGAAGTACCTTGCTGAAGGACACGCTCGGCTTTCTGCGCTTAACAGACGTAGACATCGTGTCAAGCTCTACAAGCTTAATTACTGTCTTCAAGTATTACATGACAACCTGCTTTTTGAAACATATAAACATCGAGACGATTTTATTTCTATTTTCTTTTATTAGTGTTAATATGGTTAATATTCCATGTGATAAAAAAAGTATGAAAGTTATGAAAGTAATCCCTAATAATTGTCCAAAAAGTTGGTACTTTATCCTTTTTAGATTAGCGGACTGTAAATTTCCGAAAATAGTTCTCATCTTCGCCGCGCTTTCTTAATTTCTTTAATTTATATATAATAAAAAACAAACAAAGGCAAAACAAAAACAATACATAAGCTGGAGAACGGTTAAGACAATGTTTTACTCAGAGATGGGATTATAGAAATTCAATAAAAAGTATTTTTTGAAAATAATGAACAAGAAAAGAATAAAAATCAAACATCATGAAAAGCGTATTGTAATTAAAATTGAGAAGCGTTATTTTTAAAATTTCCCATGTCTATATTTTCGATAAAAGTGACTCGAATATCTTCTCAATGACCGAATAATAGAGAAAAGTCAATGTATGATTAAAAAAGATCCTGCCATGTTTCTGTTAAGGTGAGCAAAAAATACTTTGTTGCTCATTCCCGAAAACGATTTTCTGATAATCTTCCATGTATGGGTTTTTCACATCTCTTTTTTTCGGTAGGGCATAGCATAAGGTTAGCTACATCTGACGTTTTCATAAAAAAATGATAGTTTTTCAAACTAATCCAGGAAATAAATAAACGAAATTCTTGCAGAATCTTCAGTAATCCATTTTTATTATAAATCTAAGTAAGTTACGTATCAACAAATTTTATTATCCTAATTTCTTGAAACATATATACATTAATATGTATATAAATTATGTGCAATATGTATGTATTTATCTACCGTGAATGATCCATATCGAAAATAGTATTAATATGCATCATTTTCAGGATTAGAATTTTAAATCATCATAATATCAATAGATTGAGGCTGGATGATTCGAATCGATCAAAATAACAAATTATTCGAATTCATCTTAAATCGTTTATAGGAACAAAAACTTGCTAAATGGAAATGAATTTTCATTTTTTAACGACAAAATGCATTCGATTTTGATCATATTTGACCAAAATCTATTATATTTCGTCGTTGAAATACGAGAATCGTAACTATAAATTTAATGATAAACATAATAGAGTAAGATTGTGATGAGTAAAACGAGATATTTGTTTTTTTATATATAGAATTGATGATTCGATCCGATTTACCGAATCAGATTCCAATTCCAAATCATTCGTGCTTGCCCAGATCTAATACGACTGCTTCAAAATTTTCTGGAATTTTACAAAAGAAAAACTCCATTTGATTATCAAGCTTTATTTTTTAAAATTGAGATATTTTTAACCATAATATTATGAAAAGTGTAAAACGATAAAGTGTGACAAAAATGAAATTTTTCAATGCCTTTTATTATCTCAATAAATTTTATTCTAAATTCGACATTGGAGAATTCATCACTATGAGGTTATTTTATAAAAATCTTAAAAAATCCATTATAATATTTGATATTTTCCACCGCCATTTTAAGGAAATAGAATAAATAGCATCTTACTGTCCAACTTTCAATAAGATACAATTGTGATAAACTGGATTCCGTGGACAACTCGGATTTTGAAATTGTATTTTGATAAAACCGAATATAAATATTTATACATACGTCGTTTAGAATTGAAGGAACGGCAATCTTCGTCTCAAAATCAATAATAAAAAGAACATTAAAATAAAGGAACATATTTTTATATTTTTAAAAATATTCAATCAGCTCGAAACACAAAACTAGTACCCAATCAGACAAAAGCTTATCCATTTTGTATGGGCCATCTTTGCCTTATGCTTGACGAAATGAATATTTTTGTCGAGGATACACGTTCATACGAGTTTGCATTCAAATTCTTATTTAAAACCTCTAATATTCTGTTAACTCTTTCTCGATTTTCTCCAGTTCCTATCAATTACTTTCATTGTCCAAATGAAATTCTTTTAACATTGATTTCATCAAAGAGGACGATTTTTATAAGCTGTTTTATTTATAGATTGGACACTCAGTTTTGAACTATCAACATCATAGATTCATTTTGTGTTGAATTGGTATAATTTCTGTATTTTATGAACTTTTAAATCTGCCATTGGAGCTAATAGCACTGTTGTGCCTATTCGAAGAAAATGAAACTAAATACATTATGACTGTGTTTGTTTTCTTCTCAATTTACACTTCTATATTTTAAAACATTCATATGTTTGTCACTTTCTTAGTGGTGTAAAGTAAAAGAAGGAGGATTTAATATAATTCATTATTAGTTTGAGGAAAAAAGGTATTCTGTTTTTACGACGTGGACAACAAAAATAAAATACTATACTTTAATAATGGGAAATACTTATTTATCCTTTTCGGGATGAAAATGCAGACGATGAAAAAAATGGATTTGTGCGAATTCGGATCTAATTTAAACAAAAAAATATGCCGTAGTTTTATTCTGCGCGTTGTAAATGGTAGATGGTTAGTAGATGATTCCACCATCGTACATGCTGACACCACGCATTGCACTTCATTTTAGTAGTTGAGTCCTTGACTGCTTAGAGTATAATTGCTGCTACTGCATTGTGTAGGCCTTTGCGGTGCAGGATTGGGCAGTATGATTCGAATCGATCCGTAGCAAAATTATTCGAATTAATAGAGGAAGGCTAATAGGAATCAAAACTTGCTAAATGAAGTAAAATTTTCATTTTTATGGACAAAATGCAATCAAAATGCAAATATTACCAAAATTTATTGTATTTTTTTTATGAAAATTGGAAATTTTCGCTTATGGACATGGAGTGTCATTAAAAATACTTTTCCCAAAAGTATGTTTATGCTAATATTAGTAAAAAATTATCCGAACAAGATTAGAATTCCATATGATTCAGTTTTTTCCAGCCCTATACCATGGAATGTCTGTTTGTGGGTTCCTTTCAGACGCTGTTTCGTACTTGTTTAGATCGAACTTGAATAAAAAAAGGTAGGTGATTTGTTTGTTGTCGTGAAAAAGGGTGCGATGATGATGAACATTTTTATATGTTGATTTCCCTACATTGATTGGATCCACTCCAAGAAGTGGCAAAAATATATTGGGAGTGTGACGGGACGAGGGTGCCTTCTGTAGATTTCATCTATTTTGTAATTAGAGGCATCAAAATGATGAACGCCATTTTGTAATCGTTCGTTCAAAAAGAGCTTTAAGTCGGGTCACGTTAACAGGTTTTTCAAGCTCAGTATAAAATATTTGAGAGAAGGATATGTTCGCATGCAGTGTAACAAAGAATGGTGCGAGTTTTTTTGGGCTACTTTAGGATCTAGTGTCAAATATGTTAGTAATTGAATATGCTACACAGATAACGGTACTAGCATCATATGGATAATTCACTTTAATTTTTCCTTTTGGTTGATGATGAAAACCATGCCAATTAGCCATGTCAATTCATAAAAGCGTATTTTCGGAATTTACTGGCGTTCTTCTATAGTTGCATACGTCATACGGCATTATAAATCAAAAAAATAACTTTATAAAACTTGTTTCGAAGTTTCTGAAACACTTTGACAAAACACTAGAAGTGAAAGTATCAGTTTTGTTTGTATTTTAAATTGTGTAAAAATAAAATACCATCAAAATCAATATTGTGTGCTACTCAGAGAATCACTTTATATATTAGGGCTGTGAAAAAACCCGAATCGTTTCAAATTGGCCTCGGATAGTGTTTTCCTAATCGCATTGAATCGCTAGTTTTATGTAAACAGCAATCATTTTCTCTAAAAAATGGCCTCGAATATCTAGATAAGAATTTTATACCTACGATCAGCTCTTTTAAGGATAAAAACGTACTGAAATACTTTAATCATAAATATTTCACCCAAATATGTTTTGTCAAGTACGACACGAGCGCCTTTTTCGGCGCGATCCGTCTGTATATCAGGCTTTACAAAATAAAATTTCTGAAACTGCTTTCAATTCACTTCAAATCCTAAAGGGCAGAAATAAATTCGACAAAAATCGAGAATATTTTTAGATGTTTGATGCATTTTGCCTTAAAAAATCCTCTTCATTCCACATTTCTTCGTATGAACGAAGCACGATTGATTCGAACCTGTGCCTCCATGCGATCCGAATCACCGAATGAATCGTCCAGCCCTAATTATGACATCTTCAACAAGGACTTAAAATCGTTTTTTCATTCATACTTTAGCTTTTAGTAGATGAAAAAGAGTACTTAATTAATCAGGGTACATTAATCATTAATATTTGGTTTTTAATATGGTTAGTTTGGTTTAGAAAACATAAAATAAATTATTCAAAATTTGGGCTGAAGTTAAAAAGGAACAATGTTTTATATCTTGACTCCCATTACCAAATTGTACTTGAAATACATTTTTCAAAATCATATAAATAACAATAAAAAAATCAACCAAATTTCAAATTGAAACTAATATGTAACTGAAATTAATTTCTGGCCTAAGCTGCATTTATTTTAATTTTAATGGAGAATATTAATTATTAGCTTGTATTATTATACACTCCTTGTTTCTTTGTCTCATCAGAATTGTGCTGTGGATGACTGGCACTATTTATGAAGGTGCTAAGATTACGCCAGTGCCTCATACCTTGATTTAATCAACTCAATTTAAGTATTATCCCCCACTGCTTTAGCGGAACACCACTTAAATATTGACATCATTAGCAATATCATAAATGATTTAAATTATTCCACTCATTCAGCAAAAGCGGTTATTGTAAAAGGTAGAGCTATAGAAGTTTATTTTGAATGGTTTAATACAAAAATAATAAATAGAGTATTGAAAATAAAGTAAATATCATCTTGGGAAACGGGGGTAGTGGTTATCCTTAATCTACTGCACCCTCAGCCCCCTTTAACGACGCTTCTAAACGAAAAACAACTTTGTTTTCTCAAAATAAAGAAATTCAATACACTGCTACTTTCAACTACTTATTTATCTACATTAGTCATACAAAATGGAGATTGCTGAATTTATTTTTTAACAGGCCCAGTGATCCCAAATTGCCAAATAACGTGTGGTTTACGCGGTTTGACAATGTGGTTATTTAGTAATGAAAATACAGAAAAGTGAACAAACTGATCTTGAACATTACAGCCAATTTTTAACCTCTCCCGGCATTGCGACCGTCATAAAATGCCATTCTTTGAAGTAACTCTTCAGTTGAAGTGTTGATTGTATTGTTTTAAGAACGACAAACAAGTAACAATTAAAATGACCTACGATTTTTCTATGCTTGAAATATCTCTACCCGTTTCTAACATCCATTTGATTCAAATTTTATCCTGTTCTGTCTAAAGTTACACGTAGTAAATTTACCAAATTTTCAACTTTGTGTTCATTTATAACATCTCAAACACCCACACTGATTTCCCCGTATAGTTATTTTACCTAGTTTTTAAACAGAGAACAGCCTAGTTTTGAGAACAAAACTATGTTATCTAGCTAACGATGGCACCTAAGTTACTGCATCTATTTCAAGAACAAAACAAGATATATTCATAAGCAATAGTTTTTCTTTCAACCAAAATTTCATCCGTGATGACATTGTTTCATGAAATGGTATGTAATGAAAAATTAAAGAAAAATAAATAATCAACAATTTTAGTTAGTTATTGATAAATATTTATATGAATATAATATAACTTTGCCCACAAAGCTTATTTAAATTTAGTTCTATACTAGAAATGCTTGTATACTTCCAAGAAGCAGAAGTACCAGGCTCGCATGAGAACCTGATTTATTTAAATTGACTGTCTGATACATATACTATAGATATATAGCTTTACTTGTCCTCACAAGCTGACAGAGTCTTTTGAAAATCGCATAAGATCCTCAATATTTTTATCTAAACTTATGGCTACTTTCACATCTTTCAAGATAACATCCATTGATGACCCTAAAATATTGACAGTATGAAATTAGCCTGCCACATCAGTCCAAGAAATATCCAAACTTTCAAGAGTTTCCCTTGCAATTCTTTTTGTTATTATTGAAATTCACTCTGAGCGGGGCCGGAAGCAGTGCCTGAAAGGAATATTACTAGTAATCGCAATATGAGCAATAATCTGAGTCTAAGCCCAAAATCCGAAAATCACATCGTGGGATATTTAAACTATTGATTATAACGCTTTTCAACTTAATAAAAGTTTCTGCTCAGATTAGTTCCTCAGGTTTTTGTGGCGTCTTTCGGATAACTAAAAATCTTGTTCTTACAAGATGTCTGTGAGAGAGTTGAGAATGAGCGGAGTGAGTTCTAAATCTATGAATTCGAGTACAGAATATTGAAAGCAGTTTAGAAGATGTTTGAATGTTCAGCAAAGTTTCGGGAACGGTTGATGGTGACTAGGGCTGGGCAAAACCGAACCGTGCGTATATCGTATCTGATTCGGATCGAACTGCAAACTCCGTCTAAATAACTCATGCCTCGCTTTTACCATTGATATTCACCCAATTATCAACATATTGAAATTTATATTTATTTGTTTTTTTGTAGTAAAATTTGAAAGCTCCATTTCGATTTGCAAGTTTCTATCCAGATAGAAAAATTGGACGGAATATTTTTTTTGTTAAGCCATCTATGGCTCACGATCAACAAAAACAGTCTGATTGGCCGTGATCGATTCACGAACGATCCGAATATTCTGTGATTCGATTCGATTCAAATTGAATTGTCCAGCCCTAATGATGATGTAGGTTTACAAAGCTTATGGAATGTTTCATTCCTAGCTGTAGTTTATTCCCAGCTGATATACTACAATAAGCATTCGACTTCCCTTCATTGTTTACCAAATTTATTTGCATAACATCTGTGATGTCTTTATTTTACATCGCATTAGAGTAGTTTATTAAAATAATTCGGGATAAATAAGTGCTTTATTAGTAAAATGGTAAAACAATACTACATTTAATCAAATTGCGAAAAAATAATAATTACAAAAGAATAATTTGCTATTCAATAACTCTTGCTAATGTGAAATTATTTCGCAGAAGATCCTATTCATTCATTTAATGCGAGAAAAATAATTTATTTTGGGCTGCATTTTCATGATTTCTCGGAGTTGTTGACTTTGAAATTGAATTTGATAGGGAGGTCTGGGCAAATCCGAATCATATAGAATTCAAATCTGAATTAAATAATTTTCTCGAATAATTTGTGCTTGGAATCAAATAAGCGGATTAAATTGCCCCACCCTATTTGCAGGTTTGAATATACATAATTCAGTGAAACAACTGTGCAGAAAATGATGAGTTTAGGTTTTTCCCCACAACGAAAAATGAGAAAATTTGTGTAGAAATAATGCAGATCAATTTGAAAAATGAATAAATTATTTCAACAACGATTGTAAATAAATATAGTGACTTCAGGTTTTGATCATTATTAAATAATTTGCTATGATTTCCTTTTTAAAAAATATTCCACAAATAAACTTCGGTACACTTTGTCGCAATGTGATGGAATTGTACCCTTTTTCATTAACAAGGTATAGGCTACTTGCCCTGGTAGTTGTAAAGTCATGGATAACGTAAATATTCCTTTTCCAGTAGCCTTTACAAACTCTGATTTTCCAAATTGAAATGGTTTAATTACTTGTAGTCAAGTAGCACTATTACGTTGAATGTTTGTTAAATCATTATCCTTGTTTTAGTACAGACGGAATAATTTTCTAACATTGTTCTATTTTACTTACGTAGAACTCGGTTGTGTAAAACTTGGGTTGAAAAAATGTTTATGGAACAGAGATGCTGTATTTCATTTTTCTTTCTTCATCCAAATTCAATATCCATAGGTATTTACAAGCTGTTTGTTAGCTACTACTTTTGTCTTGTAATTTGTTGACAGTTTAGTCTTTGTTGACAGTTTAGCAGTTTAGAAAATCGTAATGTGATAAAATTGTACTGAGTTCCTAAAGATGTAAACCAGTCTAGCTAGTCCTTGTAGTAGTAGTGCTTGAAGTACTTATTCTTTTTGCTCGTTAAGTTCTAGTGACACAAACAAACCGGCCGACTTGCCGAATAAGAATGGTTCGATTATCTTGTCAGTTTGTATTAAAATTTTACATGTTTTTCGATTCATTATTTAACCTTGCTTTTGTGTAGATGAGAACAATTTTTAACTTTGTTTTATTTTTACTTGTGTATAACCTGGTTGTATTCTCAGATAAAACGAAACCTTTATGCTAATTGCATTTAGGTAACTCCTCAATAAAACACCACACCTGACTTTAAAAATGGCGTATATTGGTAAAACAATGGCAGGAATTTCGATTGTATATCATCTATTATGCCAATACTTACAAACTCTTTATTTGTAATCATATTTTGTGAAAGAGGTCTGTTAAAATTGTTTTTGTTTTATTATTTGGTATTCTCAGAGATCTCTTCCGCCAATATATTGAATTTCAAAATCAATGATTGAAATAAACTTTTCAAACTACCTCTTTAGGACAATAAATAACAACATGAATTTTATCCACTATTGGATTTGGTTCTTCTTCATAGGTTGTACTGGTAAAAGATTTTACCATCGTTTCAGGGAAGTTACAAATTGCACTTTATGTAGCTTTTTATATACCAGTGTATACTATGTATCCTGCGCGTGCTACTTCCAAACTTGCTTGAGGTGAATTTGATTGAAGATGAGAAAAAGAAAAACTATTTTATGCTAATTTCGCATACTTTGTACAACAGAGCCTTTTCTTTATCTGAATTTTAAAACAATTTGAATGATAGGAAAATTATGGGCAACTGCTAGGTAAAAAAAGCTGTATTCCAATTAGAAATTTTATTTTGGTGCGATCCATAAATGAGTCGTTGTCATGTTTACAAAACGCAGTTAGCGTGGTATTATCACCAGGAAAATTTGTAGTGAGATGAAATAAGTTCGTGCAATGATACGAAAGCTTAATTAAATGAACGACAAAGTGAATTATGCTCTCCCTATTTTTTTCATCCCTCGCTTTTTTAGATATAGATCACTCGTACAGCTTTATGTTTGTTTTTTATCCAGATATCTTTTTCAGTATGGGATTAGTACATATTTTTTATGGTATCAGATCCTTTACAATTCGACAATTAGAATACATTCCAGTGTTTGAATATTTGATTGTTTTTTGTCTTTGCATTATTGGCGTGATGAAACTTGCCTGATTAAGCATCCGAAACGTTGACAAATTAAATTTTCGTTCGTATTTCACCTGATGATCTTATTTTGTCTCAATATGCTGTGACGCATTTTTTCTTGTCGGTGAATGGTGTAAAGTAGACCTACATTTTCTTATTCTCATATTATAACAAAATGGTGATATTTTTTGTCTCTGGGACTTGTCTTCTGCAAAGGACATTTTTTTAATGCCAACTTCATTCGGAAATTGAATTGGCAAAAAATTACTCTCATACTCTCCCTTGTAACAGGATCAAAGCAAGTAAAAAACATTTTGTGCAAGCACTTTCTGGTAGGTGTGAGACACAGATGGATCGTGCCGATGAGGCGCGGTCTTTCTGTGGCTCATACTAGACAAAAAATCTAAAATCGGGAATCGACACCTAACTGTGGCAATCAAAGTAAAAATCGTGAAAATTATGTTTTTTTTCGACCACCAGGGTTGAACAATTTCGGAGACAAGTATTGAGAACAAAAAAGAATTTCATATATATTTCGTAGTGTACTCAATTGTGCCGCATTACGTCAGGATAGGTAAGAAAAACCACATTCCGATTTCTCAAAAATTGGAAACGACTTTTCATTCTGTCAATATCAGACGTATGATTAAGAATTCAGAAACATGATTTCTACAGTACCAATTCCATTTGTCGAATTTGTTTTTTTTTTTGAAAAAGGGGCATCGGAGACAACCCGCCAACCGAATTTGATTTCCCGCCATTTTTTAAAACATACTACCGGAATGCTTCGTATTATTTGTACCTCCAGAAGATCTAAAGGTCTCTAACTAAATAAATTCGGTTTAAATTAAACTTTTATTTTGTCAAGCAGCTTATAGGCACCTATTCCCCCTTTACTTTGATTGAACACCAGGTAGCCGATGTTTGGCTGCATTGCATTTTTATTTGATTTCAAGGGTAGAATCTTCGAATAGTCTATTTTGGAAGGCTTATCACGAAAATATAATTTACCTAGTCGACATTTGGGTAAATTTACCCTTATTGCGCACTAAATTTACCAGGTACAACTTCAAATAGAAAATGAAATATAAGTAGGTAAATCTGATATCTGTAAAACTAGATAAAACCAACACTGGTGTCACGAGCGACCGCTCCCTCCATGTGTGATCCAAACTTGACCAATCATTTTTTCAAGAATTTCTTGTATCACTGCCATAAACTGAAATACCACACTCAATTTTGTCTAAATAACAGTATAGTATTCGCCATCCCATTTCAAAACTGGAAATATCTAACGACACCAAAAATTTTTTAAAAAAAGACCCGCACTTTTATCCAATATCTTTTGTCAATGACAAATTTTATTTTAGACATTTCATAAAAATAAAATACTCGAAAAATCACGATAATAATAATAAGAACAATATAGATAAATCATAACTAAAGAAAAACTTATCCAAACATGGGCCATGGATAACGTGCGCATGAAAGGCGCGCGTTATCCATGGTCTATGCTTGGAATTCTCAATCCAGAGACAAAGGGGCAACTTGCAGGTTTGCGGAAGAAAAGGGAGGGATACTAAAGAAAAATATATTCTGTATTTTTAGCACTCTTTTAAAATATTAAGAATAACAGTATTCCGAGTATATTTATGCTAGATTATACTGAGGTTATTATTTAATTTATTATGTTTACATCAAACTGTAAAAAAAATCGACCTTCAATCCTTTTTATCAGTCACTTCAATTGAAAACTCATTCGAAAAGGATTTTCTTGACATGTAAAGCTGTAATGGTGGTAAATCATATCTGTACGGACTCGAGGATGGTCCTAACGCGTTTCCTGCGTGGCCCAGGAGGCGAATGAAAGGAAATAAAGAAGTGGTAGATATTTTTATCATCGCCCAGAGAAGATAATAGTCCTGCACTTTACCATTGTGTTTAGCTCTGTATAGGATGTTTTCCGCTTAAGATTGTAGTTACTAGCACTTTATATTGCAGTGGAGTTTTGGCATTTGAATGACCGTTAGTTGATTCCTTTTATGCACTGCTTTCGGCCTTGCTCGAGGCGAACTTCTATTAAAAAGTTTGGGACAGAGATATTTTAGAAATAACGTCACAAGGTTTTGGATTTTTTATATACTATTTATAACCATTAGGTATTGTATGAAAGGGCAACGGAAAACAGTGCCATAATTATTTCTGAAAATGGATTGGTTACTATATGAGAATGCAAAATAATGAAGTAAATTTGACGCCAATTTATTGAAATTGTGTTGTACTAGGAATGTTAGTAAAGAATTTAATTTTCAATTTCAACCACCTCGATTAGAATAAAACAAATACGAATTCTTATCTTTTCTACTCTTTCAGTTATTTACGATATTTTTAACATTTTTTTGCATGTACTGTGTTGCTAGAAACAGAAACATTTACGACATTCAATTCGTAGAATTGAAAAAGTTTTGTTTTGGATCTTTTTATAATCTCTATTTGCAACTTGGATCAAAATGGTACTCTCAGAATGGTATTCTCGTTTTTTTCTAAATCCCATCTTAAAAAACATTTATCCGAACCGTCTGAAACTCGCGTACCTAACACAACACAAACAAAACATATAAAAATGAGCATATTTCCCAGTTTTAAAATGGCGAACAAAAAAAAAATACATCTTAACGTAAAGATACGCTAGATCTAGCTCAGCCCATTTTAACAAAAATGGCGATATGTTCATTCCATTTTTTCTAACAACGAACGCTTTGCTGGCAGTAACAACAATTTTAGCACCGAAACAAAATGGTTGCCGTTTTAAAATTGCTTTTTTACGTCGTGAAGTGAAGTGTTACTCTACTTAATATTCATTGACTTTTAACATCCTATTTTCGTCGCCGTTTTCACGGTCGACGGTCTTTCAAAATATGAGTTCACGCGTATGTTAGAGTGACTCATTTGTAAACAAGGTTGCAGGGGGGTGCCACCCCACCTCTATTACGTCGCAAGTGATTTTGTGGGGTTGAGAGAAAAAACAACATAATGCCAAGCGAGGGCCGTCGGTGATCCGCGCCTGGGAGGCGCGATTCCCCGATGGTCCACGCATGACAATAGTATAACAAGCGCAATCGCCAATTTTGTGAATGACAAATGCCATCTCGGAGTTTGTTATCTTTCTTTCTCTCTTTTTTATAACTTGAGGGTGGGAGGGATATTTTAACTACGATTTTGTGGATGAATTGGCTAGCTAACCTAGTTGGATAAATACACGTCATGTTTCGCGTGTGTCATATTTTGTGAATGAAAATATATTTTTTCAAACCGAGGAACTTACTGTTTTTGCTCTCCGTGCCTTTTGACTGTTTAGGAGAACATATTTTATTATTATGCAATGTAGGTGAGGGTTGAAGATAATTCAAAATTTCAGAACCAATGAAAACAATCAATTTGGGAGTATCAGGGGCGTGGTCGATTTGTAACGTCATTAAGGCATTTTGACGGAATTTGGATAAACAGTAAGTACATGCTGCAATTTCCAGGCGCGAAAAAATTGAGATCAATGTGTATGGGAATTGCTTCAAATGAACTTTTTTACCATTTTTTTTAGCGGAAGAATCTGTTTGTTTTTATCGGAAAATTGTCAGTTGACCAACCAAATAAAAATATTTAATTTAATTAGGATTTGTCTCCATACATAAGCAAAAATCTACGAAGCAAACGCCATAAAGGTTGTCTAAAAGGAGAATAAATTGAATGAAAAGTGTTCACCGTGCTCAAAATTTCGAAAGGAAAACCTTTGATGGTGTGTCTGAATGCAATAACAATTATGACAGAGGAAATAATGAGAAGTATGAAAAGTACCAGGCATATTACTAGCATTTTCGGGTTATCGTAAGTTGCAATGTCTGTTTGTAATCAAAAAATACGGCGACAATGTATTTATTTTATTCCCCATAAAAATTATATTTTTATCAAGCATGAGCCAATGATGGGATCGTCCCTCAATTGAGCGACCCATTCTTGACTCTGTTCTTATCCAAAATATTTTCTGATCAGCTTGATGATATGCGAATATGCTGGGAAAAAACCGAATCATTTGGAATTCGAATCCGATTCGAATCGTATCGAATGATGAATTGAATATAAAAGCAAAAAATATGCTATTTTTAATATTACAAATTGTCTCCATCACGAAAATCAAGAAATTCATAGATACAAATTACTAATAGCAGAATAAACAGACGGCAATGGATTTTCAATTCACATTCCACGCCTGAGAAAAAAGTTTCCTATTTTAACTGCAAAATAAATCTATTCTGGTCAGATTTGAAGAAAATCGATTGCATTTTGTTGATAGAAATGAAAGTTCCACTTCATTGAGCAAGTTTTTGATTCCTATGGCTAATTCGCGACTGGTTCGAAGTTATTGTATTCGAATTACTGAATCGGATTGCCAAACCCCTATATGCGAGCAATGAAACGGGAAGATATTTTGCAATTTAGAAATGCCACAAAAACATCAACAAATTACTTGGTAATTTGCCAAGATTGAGTCATAGATGAATCACGCTGGAAATGCTCCTTAATAAGATATATTAGCTGGATATAAATATCATAAAAACATATAGTTGTTCGTAGATAGTTAAACTTAATGGGTTTGAAATATGAGGTTTTACTGGCTATGAGCAATAAATCATCCAAGTATTATTTAGTATTAACACAGAGCTGGTGAAGCACTTTTTCCGGGCGGAAAACAAATGTCGTAAAACAGTCAATAGTTATTTATCGATAAAAAAATCGAAATTGATCGACAAGCTTAATAACAGATAGGCAAAGCATGGTAGAAATGATACATGGAATTTTTACTAAGTTTGACCGTTTTAGATCGGAAGATTCGAATCGATGTGAATATATTTCAGGTTCGGATGATTAGAATACCACCTGCTGCGATTCGGTTCGATTCGACAACGGCTATTAGCAAAAACGCGCTAAAATTTGAAGCGATCTTTTTTTTGAAAAAGAGGAGATACTTGCCTAAGTAGGTTTATTTTTTCAAGTACAAGTCACTGATGGGCCGCACCTCGACGGTGCGGTCCATCAGTGACTCATACCTGACGAAATGTATTTCGAATTCGTTTTTCCGATTGGGTACACGTTACACGAGCAAATGATGTCATGTACACGTCATGAGCAAGTGATTGGTCAGTGGATCACACTTGGAAATGAACGAATTTAAGTCGGCAACTTATTGAAATTTGCGATCGAATCCGATTCGATTCGATAACCAACGTATCGGAAAATGGCAACCCCAGTTTTCAATGAATATATTCGATTGCTTGGTCAAAGCTGAACAAAAAAATATGGTATAACAAAACACAATTTGAAATCTGACAGTGAGAGATCGATCTGAGAGAGCTAGGTCCAGAATCGTTAAAAAGTGAGAACCAAAAAAATGTGACTTGGACCTATTCTAGTGTGGGTGAACGACACAGGTTTATGGCGTATACCATTTTACACAAAATACCAAAGTAAGCTATCTCAAGTTCACTTTAATTGAAAGAAACGGGAATACGTAGGTTAATATTTTATGAAAACATGTTTTGTTAAAATGGACAACTGATTGCGGCGACGCTCCGGTGCGGTCCATAATTTGCTCGCATTTTGCAAGATAAAACTTCTTAAAAAGATTGTAACATATTATTTGAAAGGCTGTGATTTTTGAATTTCAAATTCGCTATTGTATTTAGGGTGGGCAGACAGGAAATGACCTCATAACAATCGAATAAATAAACAGGAATTTTAGATAATTAATATGGTTTAGCGTGTTTTCACTCAAATTTCAAAATACATAACAATAGAAAAAAAGCCAAAATAATGGGCCAAATTGAATTGCACAATAGAACACTTTTTTTAATAAAGGTAATTTTGACGTACACCACAGCCAAGTATTATTAGTTAATCCTAGGTCTCTAATGTATTAAAAGTCAATTAATGCACAAATTCCAAATATACATTTTCAAAAAACAATCAAGTAATGAAAATAAAATTAATTTTTTCTAATTTTGCTGTTTTTTGTTGCACTGTACAGAACTATGTACAATTTATTTCATTTTATTTAAAGCAACGCCGTAATTTATCACACATGACGCATGTATAAAGCATAAAAGTCACAGGAATAATAGTACGCCAAGCGCGGGCCATTGAAGGGTCGCGCCTAGACGGCGCAACCCATCAATGGCCCGTACTTGACAATGGTTCGAAATTCGAAACAAATATAAAAAAGAAAGAAGCAAAGGAGAGAAAAGCAATCATAACTCAACAGGTTGTGTAACGTGGCACCGCGATGTAAACTAAGGCATGTCTTTGGTGCCACAGATTATACGACGAAATCAAACGTTTCGTTTTTTTTTGTTATGACAAGAAACTTTGAGATACCGAGCAAAATAATAGATTTATAAAGAGTATAGTTGCCTGGCCCTAATTCTTCTTAGTATTAGTGGAGCATAGTGCTTCAACAACCTCAAGCACCACTCCGGGAAGTTACCATGGGGCCAAAAAAGTTCCCTAACGTATTTCCTGCGTGTCCTTAGAAACGGTTAGAAGGAAACTAAACGGGGTAGGTTGTTTTGCGATTGCTCAGAGCAGATATATCGCTGCACCCTATGATAACGGTTCAGTCTTCTTTCGTATGGAATTTCTATTAGAGTACAGATGATGGTACTATATATTGAAGTGACTCTCTGTTATATAATTGACAGTTGATCGGTCTGACTTCGTGTTTTTTGTAGTGTCTTTGTTAAGAGTGTATTTCAATAGAGAAAGGGGATTACTAATGGAACAAACAAATAAAATAATGTCGACATAGATATTTAAAATGAGTTAGAAAAAATCAGAAATATCACCTTTAAAAGAGAGTTAAGTTAATCTACCAAGTGTCAAGTAAAGTCACCATCATGGACATTCAATTTGGAACCAAATATCAAACGGGAACATCAATTCTAATCCTTACAAATCGTAGAAAAATGGTTTAAAGTCTCAATGAATTATAAATAAAAAAATTTTTTATAAATAAAAAAAATACTTTGTTAAGCATGAGTCAGTGGCTCGTGCTTGACAACTGAAATGTAAAAAATGTGAATGGTTCTTTTGAAAAACACGTAAATGCAACGTAGATCGTCCATTGATTTTTCCGATAGAAGCGGATTCAACTTGATATTTGGTACCAAAACAAGTGAGGGTTGTGCCATCCAAAAATCGCACGTTTTTTTATAGCCACTTCTTGAAGTGGATCGCCCTGACCAAGGTTCTGTGCTAGCGGCTACTTATAGACGGACATGGTGAGCGTCCTGTTCGCCTTAGCCTACCCAAGTTAATACATCATCGGTTGAGTGGTAGGATTGACAAGCCGAACTCGAACCCGAGATATTCAACCTGCGATGCCAAGTTGTTAACCCTCACGCCCACTAAACAGTTACAAACTATCCATTCTCAAACGATGAAGGACTTCTTATGGAGTTTTTTGAAATATTAATTTTTACGAGGTTTAAGAAGATTTACTTGAACTGCAGGCAATTACAGTTAATATTCAAAAATGAAATGCTACAAAATACCATTTTGTGCATTTCTTCTGTATTGAAATAAAATAAGCAAATAAAATCTCTTCAATAAAATAACGATAAAACAAAATAGCGAATAAAAGAAGACCAGATACAACCAAATATGAGAACCAAATGTGGATTGAACGTAATGTCTTTAACGTAGTTGTCCTTTCTATTTCAGCACAAAATTGTTGGATAATTCAAAATAGCAATACTATACTGTCACACATGAGCCACAGATAGCTCATGTCTATCCACTCTGACCCAAGTTCGGCAAACATATTAACAAATTTCATATTGTAGCCTGTTAATAAATGGCGACGAAGAACGATATATGTATGGTTCACAGTTGCATATTATATCCACCAATGTATATCGATAAAGTAAATTCAACTCCTAGTAACTGTAATGATAGTATCAAGTTTGATCTTTATCAGACATGAGCCAAAGATGGATCGCGCCGTATAAGCGCGTTCTATCTGTGGCTCATGACTGACAAAAAATATTTTTGTAATTACGTTTGGATTATACCTAAGGAACTCACAGATACGAGGTTTCGAATTTTCATCATCGTGACATTATTTCGTTTGCGCATCACGCTTGGACAAGCCTGTACCAAACATAAAAAATGATAAATGGCTGTGAATATATATTGAATCAAATTAAAAAAACGATATAGAAAACTACTGTTTTGCTAATATAGTATAGAGTACTATATTGTTACTACTATGTATTTCCGGGCATTTCCAAAGACGGCGTCTCCTCGAAATCGAATTGATCGACGGCAGTTAATATCTGATCTGAAGTGAATTCAAGGATGTCCGAGCAGTCTGGAATGAAAAAAATAAATGCAATATTCATTCGAATGGATGACGCATAGTAATGCTTTATACCAGGGGCCACTTTTTTTATTGAAATTCGCTCTGTGCAAAATAGAAAGCTGTGCCTAAAAGGAATCAACTAACGACCGCTTATATGGCAAATACTAACTAGCAACAGCAAATGAACAAAGCTGAAAACATGCCATACGGGACTGAACCGTTATAGTAAAGCGTAGTAAGTGGTATCTGCCCCAGCCAATAGCAAAGATACTATATCTAGCTATGCCAATAGTTGTTATCCTTTAGTTGCATATTACGACACGCAGGAAATACTCATCAAAAATCAAAATTCTACAGCTACGCGATAACGTATTGGCGATTGGGTCGAACGGGGCGGGAATGAACGATTTGTGAGATAGTCCAAGCCAGAGCGTCAGAATCTTAGTATCTTTAGAGCGACCGAAAATTAAGCGTAAGTTTCTTCCGAATGACAAATGTGCCTCAAAACAATCAACACTGCTATTTCATAGCAGTGTTGATGATTTTGAAGCCTTTTGTACAAGTGAAAGACGTTTCAATAATTTAGTAATCGATTTCATCTTCATTTTTTCTGGTTGATTTCATTTTTTCGAGTGTCTTAGTACCAGGTAAGCTGACAATCTGACAAACCGGATAGTTATAGGCTACTGGGGTGATATGAATACTCAGTTTAAATGAGAATATAATATGTAATTGAGTATGAAAGAATATGTTTTACAATCCCAGACGTTAAAAAAACACTTTTTTGTATTTCGTTCAGTGCTTTAGTGTTAATCGACAACGGTCTTGAGTAAAATCTCGGAAATGTAGAGATTTTACATATATATATTATAAGTTCGTGGATTAATAGAAATAGATTCGATTCAAATATGTGATTCGGGATTAGATTCGAATATAAATTAGTATGGGAGGGATTAGTCTGATCGCATCTGAAGTTTAAACTAAAATTCCCGATTATAGATCTCGCTGTTGTAGGACCGCTTTCCAGATCATATCGATTTACAAATTAAATATCGAAGACACTTTTTCCGACGCACTTTAGGATCACAAACAAACAAAACATCTGTTTACTCTATATCTTTTATTCCTTATATATATATATCTCTTCCATTATTCCACCCAGGGGAAATTAATTAAATATCGTGTCAAAACGTCAAGTCTTCGTAAAGCCTTGGTTTTGATAAAATTCGCCCAAAATTTGTCGCCGCGCATGTGTACTCCCCTCAGATCATAAAATGCCATCCTCATTTTGACACGCATTCGTTACACGAAACATGTTCTCCATATACCGTGGACAATCGATTTAAGGGGGCAACATGGGAACTTTAAACATAGTAAAAAAGTTAAGCTCCGCGATCGTCCAGTATGAAGAGGTATAATGTATTATAACCTATGTTTTGTTGGGTATGGGACACTGATGAATCGCGCCGTCTAGGCGCGCATCATCTGTGGACCATACAAAATATTAATTTAAGCAGAAAAATAACGCTCTGTATAATAAGTTTGAAATCATTTTTAGTGAGATACATTTGGCCACATTCTGGCTTTTGGAATCAAGTACATATGCGCGAATATTAAAGCGGGCGACTAAAATCTGGCACTTTAAAAAATAATGATTTTTCGAAAAGGTACTTAATCAGAAATTTTAATTTTGTCAAGCACGAGTCACGGATGGGCAGCGCATCACAACTGCGCGACCAAGCAGTGACTCATACATAATAAAATAAGTTTTGATAATATTTTTACGATTGGGCATACTATAAGCGTGGCCAAGGCGTGGCATTAGATAACAACATTTATTCAGAATGTGGGTATCGTTAAACAGGATTACAGGCGATTTAAAATGTAACGTTTTAAGTCAAATCCTTAAATCTAAGAGGGTCTTTAACGTGGGCGATAATATGGCGACCGGCGAGCTGAGCACGAAAACGATTTGGCGTGGAGCTTATGGAAAATCCGTGTGAACTTTTGAATTTCAAAAAGCGGCCGCTTCTCAAGACTTTAGTCAAACGGATAAAGATGACACACAGCTATAGGATAATCGGTGATCTTTACAACGCGGTTGTCTTTGAGATATCATTTATAATATAAAAACAGTAAAGTTTTCTTTCATTATTAAGTTGGAGATTTGGGGAAAATAAAGTTTGATATTTTTAACTATTCGACTCAATATTGATTAAAAACATCATTAAGAGAGCAAATCCATAGATATTTGAGATATGAAAAAAGGATCTCTCAATTTTGGTTCACTTCAGTGGATCCAGGAATCATTCCGGTGGGTTCTATAAGATCTTCTTTGTATTTTATTTTTACCTATTTTCATTAGACTACGATTTGATTATTCGATTCGACTCCCAAAAGTAGACTCGATTCCATATCGAATTCAAAAGATACTCGATTTTGGTCATCGCTTATTGAAAGATGAACATTGGCATAAGAATATTGACAATTATTTTAATTTTGTTGGTACAGTATATAATTATCGAGCATCATTCAAAGATAACGGTAATAATTGGATTTTGTTTATCACCTAAAATCCGCTTCATGTCAAGTACCGGTAGGGACAAATTTAAAATATTGAAAAAGATTCAATCAATTCAATTTCAATTTCTCTTTGCTATCAAATCAAAAATTTCATTTTGCCAAGCATGAGCCACTGATGGACCGCGCTTTGGCAGCGCGATCCATCATTGGTTCATACTTGACAAAACTGGTTTCGTCAAAAAATTTATAATTGGGTAAGCCTGAACCACAGATGAAACACAGATGGTACTTTGCACTGACGTGAAGCAATAACCAGAATTTCATTTTTTAATCATGAAAAGTTCAAACACTGAAGCCCTGAATCGAATCGAATGTTCAAATTGTAATCTTGAATAAAGGAATAAGGTTTTCGTCGAAGCTTTGACCGGTCCGAAAAATTTTGGATACCGTTATCATAGCACGGGTCGCTGATGGATCGCGCCGCTGAGGCGCGGCCCATCAGTGGTTCATGCTTGAAAGAATAAAATTTCTGATTGGCGGCCAAAATAGTACATATTCCGATTCCGGAATCGAATCAAGAGTATTATTATAAAAAAGACAGAGAACATTGTTAATTTAATTACACCGAAATTTATATTCATTTTCTGAAAATAAATATTCTTTTATCTTTGTTGATTTCGAATCGCTGAAAAATCGAATGCAAAAATTTCGCGTTTGCGAATCCCAAATCGAATCGAATACAGTACTTCGAAAAACCCTTCCCTATATGATAAAATTTTGTTGATCTGATATTGTAGATATCACAATTTGTTTGCTTATCTTGTTTATGATATAAATAAATCGCTGTAAATAAAAACACAAACAAATACATCAATTTTTCTTTTTAACCTCACGGAACGCGGTTTCTCGCGCAAGTCGTTTTCGAGTAATAGCGCCCAGCGGGTAGCGTGTCCGATTTTTAAAAATACAATGTTCTGATGCTAATTCGGATTTCCCTTGACGATATAAGCGCGTAATACCCCCGTGAAAAAGATGTCAAATGGCTGCCGATTGTCGTTAACTTTAGTGTAATCCGAAAATTTTAATCTGTTCGCGGTGAACCTCACAGGCGCGTTTCATCAGTAGCCCATACTTGGGGTAAACATTGTTAGCTAACACGATCCTTGTCCGGAGAAACGACGAGAGATCCGTGCCAAAATGAATTACCTTCGTGACGTGGCGTGGCGGATTGCCTTTATGGCGAATGGCGCGAATTCGCGTCGGTGGGAGTTATACACGTCAACGCGAGAATCGAGTCTGGTTAGATAACGCAATACGCAGGGCTTACTCCAGTCAAAAATTGTTTGACGTCATATATTTTTCCAAGTATGAGCCACTGATGGATCGCGCCGACGAGGCGTGATCCATCTGTGACTCATGCTTGGTAAAATAATACTTTTGATTCCACCAATCTTTTGGACATAATTAAAAAGGCGGAAAATAAATGTGTTGTGTGTCCGGCATTGTTCACCGACTGATTGCGCAAGTTTGCTCTTTAACAAAATGAAATTATGTGTATACTATATCATAAAGTTGAAATCAAATCATACAATTTTGAATTCAATCTTTAGGGAAATCTGAATGTATAAGATAAGTTGAAAGGAAATATATATGAAAATTATTAATACTTTTATTGTGTCAAGTTTTCAGATTTCGAAGCTTAGCGCATTAGACTTAGCAAAAGAGGAAGGAGAGAGGAGAAACAGACTAAATATTTATCATAAAAAAGAATTCGCGTTCGCGCTATTACATTTAGGAACAAAAGTTCGCTTCAATTTTCTATCGGACTGATTTGAACCTGTGCTATTATGTCGGAATTTTGTTTGTCAAGCATGAGTCACACATGGATCAGGCCTATAAGGCGTGATTCAGCTATGGCCCAAGCTTGACAAAACATAACCAGATAGGTTCAATATTTTTGACTGATGGATACATGTCGGAAACTGACATTTGTTGTTCTTAGATCCCAAAGGTATTCAACATCATTGCACAAAAGGATTCTTGTTTAGCATCGACTGGTATCTATTTTATAGTATTTGAATAGGAAATTGTTATTCAATGTATTAGCATTGTGGCTTTATTTTTTCAAATATTGTGATCAAATGAGTGAGTCACATGACGACGGCCAATAGGATGCGCAGTTAGTGTTGTTGGAGATATGAGCTCCCCCGGCTCTTGTGAGCAACCAAGAAAATTATAATATGGGTCAAGTGTATCGCCTAATCTAACCAGGGTTCGATCCCCAATACGCGATATTGAAATGATTTTTTGTTCGTCTATATTAGTAAAAAAATCTCTCACGAACGATTTAAATGAAAACACACAAGTGTTGTGTTCAAAATGTCATTTCGAAATAAACGTGGATATTTTGCGAAACCCGAACAGTTGTCATTTTTATTTTGGAAAATTTAGAAACGTGAGAAAAAAACTTTTTGGACGGGACAACAGTTGAAACTAGTTATCGAAAATTATCTCACCCAAACTTTGATAAACGTGAAAGGCAAGTCACATTTTCAGAATGTTGCTGACCATTCCACAATGCCACCGTTGTGTGGCAAATTTACTTACATATATCGAGTTAATAAATAACGTTACATCCCATGACTTTTGACCCGTTTTGGATTTGTAAATGTTACTTTGTTATGCATGAGCAACAGATGGGCCGCGCCTAGTTGGCGCGGTCCATCTGTGGCCCATGCATAACATTGGGTACCTTTTTCTGACCTCATATGTCAACAAAGTCTTCTTTCATGCGGAGTAATTAAAACCAAAGAAATAACGGTTTTGAAATTAAATTCAAAAGTTACCGCTCGATTTAAGACGCACGGGTCATGACCCCTTGGGATCAAAAGTCATTTGTCATCGTATCATTTGAAGTTATGTTGCATCTATTAGATTGAAGTTGAACAAAAATAAAAGAGATTATTCTTGTTTGAAAATGAAAGATGAGTCTGGCAATTGAGATTACTCACTTATGCCACTCACTGTCATGTGTAGCGATGCGACTTTTAGAACCAACATTCGAATCGATTCGGGCACGCGTCCCATTTGGATAATTCGAATAACCATTTCTGTGAGTCCGGATTTTTAAATTTTATGGATTGTGTTGAAATGTTACACATATTTGAAAAATGTCGGTTAATATAATAAGTCGACCTTCCACTTTTTTTTTTAACATAGAATTAGATTCGGAAAGGTTCTTTTGAAAAAGTACGACTCGAGATTCAATAAGAAAAATTTTGTATATCCCTATCAAAAACATTCGATTTAATTGGATAACTGGTTCGCGAATCAAAAATAATTCGATTCCACACAAACACAATCAAGTATAAATTCTAGAAAATAGATATAAACTTTGATGTATTTGAAATTTTTTTTGAAAGATATATTAGTTTGTTAACTATAATACTTTTAATCAAATGTTACATTTGATTCGACTTTGAAATCAAAATAATATCCGATTCTATTAGTATTTATTTGGGTGAAAGAATTTACCTACCATGGACGTACGTTGAACAACATAATTGGTATTTTATATTTCTATAAAAAAATCGATGTAATACAGACGCACGTGGAAATCGATCGCATAAGTCCATATTTTACGCTACTAATATTAAACAAACGTTTGTTTTACAACAGATAAACAAAAGCTTATTAGCCAAAATCTTATCCCGTGGGGGAGGTGTTGAAATTGATATCAGGATAAAACCGGGAATAGTGGGATTATACGGGGATGAAATCCAATACGTAAGGGACTGATCATTGATCAACTATATCTTGGACAAAACTCTGTCGAACAAACAATCTATTTTGTCAATTATGGGCTATTGATGGTCCGCGCCACAGGGGCGCGGTCCATCTATGACCCATAATTCACAAAGAGAAAAATTAATATTCGATATACCGATAACATTTCAAACATAACCGATTAAATATTGATATGTGATCTAGACAACGTTGCTTTTGTTTAGTTCTTTATTTGGCTGAAAAGGAAATGAATTTGGAATGACTATCAACCATTTTCTAAATATCGTCCCCAGAGAAGGTTCTGGAACATTTTCAGATGCGATATTTTGTGGCATCAAATCGAAAAAAAAAAAAAAAATAAGTGCCAAAGGCAAAGCAAAATTTTTTTAACTCATATTCTTGGTCCTGAATTAATCAAACCCAAGAGAACTAGAAAAACAGATGCGGGCTCTAGCGTTTTTGCACCACCGCCCAGTGTAGATAGCCAGCACCGCACTTAACTATAATCATTACTTTCTGTACGGAAAGTTTTAAACTTCGACACCAGCTATATCTGCCATGTTTGTGGTTGCTAGATGGTTCCATTTAGACGATCAAACTTTGCAAAGTATAATTTCCCAATAGGCCTGGGCAAAACCGAATCATTCAGAATTCGAATTTGATTCGAATCGGTTCGAACCATAAATTCATGTAAATAACAAATATCCCTTTTTGCTATAATTTGTCTCCATTGTGAGAATTAAGAATTTTACAGTTTATAGTGTATTTTCAATTTACATCTCATGTTTAAGAGTAACAATTTACATATTTTAAGGACAAAATATAAACGATTTTGTTGGAACTTGACCAGAATCGATTGCATTTTGTCCTTAAAAACAAAATGCTAGTTTATTTGGCAGGTTTTTGGTTCTATGGACGCTTTACGGTTGATTCGAATAAATTGTGCATCGAATCGATTCGGATCAACGAATCGAATGGCCTAGCCCTAAATCCCAATAATAACCTCATCTTAAAATATCGTTTCGTCAGATGAAAGCTTACCGGATTTTGATCGAATTTCCCTCGGTCTTGAGTTTGCGAATTCTGATGAGTATTGTTCTAACATCGCATCAGCTATTCTTTCTTTCAGTCGATCTTCGTTATCAACCGATACAAATCGACGATCTTCTAACGATCCATACGCACCGATCTCCAACATGTGAGCAGTTCGATCGAAGTTCCCTGAAATCAAATATTAAACAACTATTGATTTGTGTCCCGAAGGTATAAATGCAACATATATTCTAGTCTTATAAAATAGAAATCCGATAATCTCATCGTAAAACTTTTGTCTAGTATGATTCACTGATGGATCGCGTCTTCCAGACGCGGTCCATCTGTGGCCCATACTTGACATAAAATTCTTTGATTGACATGGAACGTATCAATGGCCACTACACTTCCGAGGAAGTCCTATTGACCATGACTGTGACATGTCCCATTGTATCAGAAAGACACGTGGGTCTCTGGTGCAGTTGACCTAACGAGAGTGGTATACGTCGATTCATTAACTGGATTAGCTAAGCCTCGAACCTGCGACCTTTACATTAAAATCAGTCTTTAATAGTGCGGTTCATGGGTGGCACATACTTGGAAAATAGAATTACTAAATGGGATACATTGACGAATTGGTGATTGAATTTTATTTGTGTACAAATCACATTAACACTCTGAACAAAGGAGGGAGTTTCAGGTGAACGCGACGCCCAATTGAGTTAGCTCGAAAGTGGCGGAGTGTTGAATTTGTTCAGCTGTCGCACCTTAACACACCGTGTGTCTGCTGCGTCAAGAACTTTGTCGCCGTTTGTTTTGTTCAGATTGCTTTACATGGGTTGTTTAAATGGAAACAGATTTTTAATGCCATTATCCTCAGTTATCATGTTAACAAAATCAGAGAAAAACTGATAAAAAAATGAAAATATATTAAATTAGCAACCTCATGGCAACCATGAACCGAATGCCCGCACCCAGAGCAGTTGTTTCTCGGTGAAACTGACCAATATTTAAATCGAATCACAGGAAATAGTGTTATGAATGCTATTCTCGAATTGTAATCAAATCTCAAAGCATATTTAGGCACATTTCAAAAGATAAGTTGGAGGGAGGAGAGTGAGCCAAATTTTCTCGGGTGCGATTTGGGTTCTTCGAGCAATTCTTTTACGTATATTGTATTCATTATTTCGATTCAATTTGACCCCAGATCAATCGAAATCAATAGTTTAGATAATTTCTTTAAAATTATTCGAATACTCAATTCCGAAAAATTACTCGATTCAATTCCGAAATCCTTCTATATTCGATTTTGCCATCTCTAGTTTCGCAATAAAATAACACTCGTGCAGTAACGAGAAAGCAATAATTTTTAGGGTATTTTTTCGGAAAGAGGAATCAATCAAATATCGAGCGCAAGATTTAAATAGGTGATAATGAATTGCCTATTGTCAACACATTGTCGGTTTGACTTTGAAAACAAAACAAGTATGTACCAGATGAGTTAACTTGTTATTTTAAGCGAAAGTGGATAAGACGCCAGTTTACTGGTCATCCAGGCTTTTTGATTGGAATAACAGTTAGGTGATTGATGAGAAATGATCACACAACAAAATTAACCGTTGAAACATCAAAATAGGGACTCTCTCAGCCAACCGGGTGCCCGGTTAGCTGAATCGGTAAAGCGTTGGAAATATGCTTTGAACTACGCATCTCTGACTGTCCTGTCGTAAGTTCGAATCCCGTGAGGGATGATTATATGCAAGATGTGTGCTGGACGACTCGCCGGCGAACGGTGGTTCACGTAAGCGCCGACCAGGTCCGTGCACATAAAAATGAGGTAAATATTAAACAAAAACCTTCATATCTGCTTCGGAACTACCATCTATAGAAGAGGTTCGCTATTCGTCACAGTCATATTTTCGGCTTCCGTCTCTAGCAGGATAAAAATGAAATCCTATACTGTTTATGGAAATCGAAAATGGGTCATTGATTACAAAATCTTGTTTTGCACGGTATATTTGAAGCAATGGTGCCATGCCCCCCCTCGCCGACAAAATCCAATCGTATAATAGTCTTTGAAGTGCATCTGAATGTAGGAAATCGCAACAAGTTTTGCATGCCTGGCATCCCTGGACACCAAATTGATAACCCTCCGGCGGGATTTTTTGGATGTTTTGTGGTGATATATAAGCAAAAACCTTGTTTTTTTTAAATGTTAATTATGGCGTGATTTCACTTCGAAAAATCTTCAAAATTTTGCCCTCATTTTCGAGGTTCCAAATAACTGCAACTGCAAGTGAATATTGGTAACGCAAAGCAATACAGACGTACATTGCTGTTCATGTTATTTCCTGATGCTAGGTTACCAAATACTACTAACCAGTTAGAAATCGTTTGACCAAACATGTTTTTTTTAAGTACGAGTCACTGATGGAACACACTTCAATTCAGACAAAAATGCGGACAAGCAATATACCCTATAAGAAGATTTTTCACACCGATAAAATAGTCGTTGTATATAGGCCCCATGAAGTCTCATCGAATCGCCTATTAGTCCAGGCGCGACGGGGAACAAAGACGCTTAACATGCTTTACATTAATACCATGTAACCATATAACGCGATATTCATCTAAGGCAAATACATTTATCTGTAACATCTGACACAAGCAATATACCATATTGTAAATACAAGAAATATGTATTCAAGAGCCCACCCACATATTCATCTACGATTTCCCCTGTGAAATTACAGAATTATCATCGCCCAAGCTTGGTCCATTGGTAAACCGATGAAATTAAACAATTCATTCATCAATGGCGCGTGGGGCACTATACCATGGAAACAAAAAGTTTATGGTTGAATCAAGCTTGATCTGATATGTGATGAACTAAAGTAGTCAAACCGGAATAAACGTGGCCCAATATATAAAAGGTTATGTATAACGAAGCTAAGATCATAGCGTTTGATATCATAGAATATAAATTTAATGACAATTTTCAGGTGTGAGTCGCAGATGGATCGCGCCTTGGGGGCGCGACCCATAAATGACTCATGCCTGAAAATATATGTCTGTCAAAATCCGTTTTACAAGATAAAGCTTCAAAATTGAAATCGACCATGAATGGATCAAAGATGATTAGTATGGTGGGAAAATATTGATGTTTAGTGAAACCGGTAATCGTTTGATTCCTATGATCCCGAATGTTATTTAACAAGAGATTTGTTAATGTGGTTTCGTTATGTCCATTATGGCTGAAAGATATATTGTATTTGAGTAAGGATGAATATTAAATAAAAAGTCTTTATTACGAGAGGTTTATCGTTGTCAATATAAAAATTTTGGTTGACGAAGAAACTT
Source organism: Styela plicata (assembly GCA_963675895.2). Lineage (NCBI taxonomy): Eukaryota > Metazoa > Chordata > Ascidiacea > Stolidobranchia > Styelidae > Styela > Styela plicata. Next base: position 21,700,631 of record OZ023140.1, read on the forward strand.
CATTAAAATTTTGCTAAAGAAAATGTTAGAAAGTCTGACTATTTCTCGACAGTCTGAGCGTTCGCAGGAAGCGACTGTGACTTGGCCAGAATCGGTACAGCACAATTTTTTTTGGAATTGAGGTATAAATATTCCGCGTTCCAAAAATGTATAAAAATTAATACTTCATCGGATTTTGAAAGTCGTTTTGAAAAAATATGTGCACGTCGAAAGCTCGCTGATTTTATCGCTGTTTCCTTCTAAACGTTTTCTTCAACAACGAAGGATTAAAACAACAGTGCGCAATGCATAAGCAATGTATAAGTGGCATCGTTGTATCGAAGATGCGAACCACGCTCTTACATAATAAATAGGCGATAACAATTTCATTCTGTTGCAAAATTAGAATTTCCAGTTATACCAAAGATATTGCAAAAAATAGTAAATCACTGTGGGATACTAAAATGAGATCGACAGCGAGCAACTCTACTCTGGTAAGAGCATACAAAACGGATTGTACACACATGTTGAAATCTGTACGTTGCTACTACTTGAAATGTTTTTTGAAACGTTCTTTTTCTTATTTTTTTTCCTATTAAAGCCGAGCAATCGGCATATCAATCAAAGGCAATGGTACAGAATGACCAATTTTTAATTTCCCGAATTAACGTTACGACTCAGTCTCGGGTCATTAACATAAATGACGGACAGTAATAACAAAAAAAAGAAAAAAAGGAATCAAAATTCCCCTCCTCATATCTTACTAGTATATTGAAGTTGCAAAATTTATTGTGGATAAAATGAAAAAAACATTAGAAATATAGAGAAAGGATAATATTGCGTAGCGTGACTTCTGAATCACCACTGCACTCGCGCGTAACGTAAAGACAAAATAGCGCCAAGAAAGCGTCGGTACAGATAAATAAGGTGGATTATCCAATAAATTTCTCTTAGTAAATTTCAGGCAATCAGGTAAGGTTCAGTGATACATTTAGCTGATGACCTCGATGCTTCTCCGAGCCATGCCGGGTCGGGATATCAATATCTCTTTCCGTTAATATGACTTACTATTTGAACTTTCGAAAGAAAATAGTCGTCGTTTTTATGACTACACTATTATAATATTTATTGGCATCGAAAAAGAAAACTTCCTGAAAAACACGGGGTTTAAACTTGTATGCGTCACTTAATTTTAAACATCATAAACAATGGCAAGGAATGCAGAAAAAAAAACTTGTTTTTAGAACATCTTGTCAATCATCGAGTTCGCCATTTTGATTTTTTCCTATTCATTTTCACTTCAAGTTAGGACAGAAGCCGCGTCAAAAATAAATAAACCAGTGTACCGCTACTGTACTCCGGATGTAAAAATTCTCAAATATAACCACGATAAAAGAGTGCAGTAAGTACTATCTTGCTCTGGGTGAAGGTAAAATCATTTACCACTACTTGAATTGTTGTGGAGTGCGAGGTATACGCACCAAACTGACGTCGTAACAATATCATAACGTATTTGTGATGGAGTGTGCTAGCATCTTTTAAAATGGAAAGAATGGGAACTACCAATTTAATTTTCCAATTTGCGCGAATCATTCTTAAAAACGCTATGTTTAAACGGCCACTGAGCTGCTTTGGGTAACACCAAACCGTAAATTTTGTTTGGTCATATTAGGGCAGCAGATTACCCGCATCATAGACTCGATATTGATATTTTCAAGATACTGTGGGCGTAAAGACAAGTAGATATTAGGCCAGGTCCAGTCACTCCATTGTACTACACAATGGGTTTTGATTTGTGGATGAGGATTTGCCAACAGAACTTACGCACTAGACTCTAAGGTCGAGATTTCTAGCTTATACATATTACTTCAATAAGGGTGGGTGAGAGCTCGGCCTTTGCCAATTGAGTAGTATTATTTTTTATTAATGTCGACGTGTCAGGCAATGTTCAAATACCCTATTCCTATACCACGAGCATCATGATAAATGAATGCTGAAAATTATCGCAATTAACATAGTCCCGCGAACAATTACAAACTCGGCTATTGGGCGACATCAAGCGTCTTTCATTCGTCCGACTCAAACAAGTAGATGCGTGATTTTGAATTAAAGTTTTATTTCGATATCTAAAAAATCATATTTAGAACACATAACATGAACTAAATCATTGAAATAGGTGAAGTATGCTTCCTGCAAAATATTAATATTTTATGTAAAATGATAAAATGAATGTACAAAACACGGCCAGATCCGAACTGAGTATACAATTTCATATTATAAACCACCTTTGCGTAATTAAGAAGAATTGACTTAATTTCAATACGGTAAAAAGACATCTAAAACTTAATATTTATAAATACAATTAACACATAACACCTGAATGTATAGGTCATTGGACGTGATAAAATCGGGCGTGGTATATGACATCGTCAACAACCACACCCTAAATTTATCACGTCATAAAGATACCAAGTGCGCATAAATCAAGCGTGAGCCACAGATGGATCGTGCCCTTGAGGCACGGTCCATCTGTGTCTCATGCTTGGCAGCATCCTAATTTGTTGGTGAACTTTAACTAATGAATATTGAACGTGCTAATTTCTCTGTTTGGAGGCGTTTACTATCGTCGTCAAAAACAAAATGGGTAGTCTATTTATGTTGAATTCCAAGCATTTTGTCATTCAAATCCATTCATTAGAGTTTTATAAGGCATATCGACGCTTGTAAGCACTAGACCACGTCGCCTTTTGGCAGTGATGCAATTAAAGACGAAATAAATAAATTTTCAATTTCTTGGTAAACACTTGGAGAACAAAAAATATATCGCTTGAACGGAAAATACGTCTTATTCGAATGATCTTACTTCAAGCTTTGAGATCCAACGTACGAGGCAAAACGACATCGCGGAGCTTAAAACACAAAGCCTAACTGATATGAGATTTTTTTAATATTTATAATAATTATAAAATGAGTTCACAATAAGCAAAGGCGAGGAGAGCAGCACTTAAAAAACAATCAACGACCATTTCTATAGCAAAGAGCAACCACAAGTGGAAAACATTCCACGAACTGAATAGCCATAGTAGAGTACAGTGAGTGTTATCTGCACAGAACGATGGTGAAACCATCTACCCCATCTTTGCTTCCTTTTAGTCGCCTCTTACACGCAACACCACGATGGAAGATCTTTGTTTTCTTCGGGGGCCTGATATGTTCTGATCACTTTCTCCGGATGGATAAAAAAGCTTCAAAATTACCAACACTGGTAATTCCTTATGTATTGATAATTATGAATCTCTTTCTTCGGTTTTGTTGCTACCAGACACTCAAAAAGAGACATATTCTGATCTTCTAATTACATATATATACCATGAAATATTGTCCTTTCGCTTAATTTTAATATGATGGAAGCCAGGATTTCGTCAGGACAATTCTTATTGCAGCTACTAGGGAATCGCACCGACACCCCTTGGTCCATCTGTATATTGTATTTATAAACATAATTTATGCTCAAATATGGAAGATAAGAAAAATATAAATGCGTTCAAACTAACATTTATTTATAAGGAGTCGAATATGTAACAGAAATGAGGTCGAAGAATCGAAATAAAAATTGGCCCGGATGTAGTCTATCGACAGAAGTAAGAGAAAAAACGTCTAAAAAGAAGAGCATCAAGTTGGAAGGTATTTTTTTTATAGTTAAAGGAAAAACTCCTTCAAACACAAGTTTATTCACAAAAAAGGAGGCGAAATGGGCGAAAAACACATAATTAAGTTTATCATTTATCAATTCATTAAAATAAACAAGAAAAAAATTAAACTCCAAAACGCAAGCGGCGAACTCTGAAGTATAAATTTCCCGTCATTTGGACGTCTGACACAATCACACAAAGATAAGTAAAAAAAAATTAAGAAGTAAAAAACGGGCCGAACTGAATTACTTGAACCGAAACGATACTTTTGACACCAATTTTAAAGCTCTAGTTTTTATTTTTACAAATTTAGTTTATATTTTTTACAAAAAAAAATAGATAAAAATAACTAATTATGCCAGTCACCCCTGTGTTGGCAGAAAATATGTTTTCCTTCTAAAGCAAATAAAGAAAGACCATCTCTCAAAACAAAGTTCCTACTGAATCAAACTAGAAAACTTTTCTGTATCAAGCATTGGCCCCAGATGTCCTGCGCTCATCAGGCGCATCTGGGGCCACTGATGGGTAGAATGTAATTAGAACGATGCAACATTACTTAAACAAAAGAAAAAAAGAGTGACAGCGGTCAATCTTAAACTCACAGAAGGCGAGGAAACAATATTCCGGCTTCAAAATGGCGTACATAAACACGGCCGACAAAACCGTTTTTTAATTTCCTGTTTCGCGAAAGATGGTATTACTTGGTACACGGTGATGTGACACGAGGAAAATACTGGAAAACAGTGTTCACTTAGAGTATACGGCGAGCATAGTTCGACTTGAAAATCTATTGTGAACGACCTGTATATCTAGGAATGTTGTCCTCAACCCCACAGTTCGATGCAAGATTCAGAACTGGTCTAACGTATTTTCTACGTAACGTAATAAAACCTTACTTAAAGAAAACAAAGAAGTTATAGATTGATTATTTTACCATTGCCCAAGGCAGATATATTACCCATTACACAATGCACCCTATTATAGCCTATTATTATAAGGCTATTAGAATGATGTGTACATGTGTACTCAAATAGCAGTAGCAAGTAACACATTTTGGAGTAACTTTTTATCGTATAAGCGGACGTTCGCCAGTTCCTTATTTCAGGCGTCGGTCCCGGACTTGCTGAATGAGAATTACAAAAAATATTTACTCATGTTTATGTAAAAATGTTGCACGACAATCTCAGGGTAATATACTAAAATTGTTTTATTCTTCTTTTTTTCAGATTTTATTTTTCCTTGCCTATTTGCTCGAAATGAGACAAAATATTAAATTCACATTGCCAAAAGAAGCCATTTTTACATTTAACAACAAACATTCAAAATACATATTTATATATTTCAATAACCTAGATGAGAAACTTACATAACAAGGTCACGTACAAACAAACTAGGTAAAATGAAAAATATTGTGAAAGTGAACATTGACAATTTCCTCCATTTCGTCGTTTTTTCGAAATTTATAAACATCTATCCAAAACGGAAGCGAAAAAGATAACACATTATAGTACATTATACAAATGCATATGGAGTAAAAATATAATATATGACAGTATATAGGCCTGGACTATATATATATATATATAAATATGTGCGGGTTATTGATCATGAGAAAGATTTCACTGAAAAACACAAGAAGAGGAACGTAGATAAGCAATTTTATTTTGTGAAGGACGGCGACGATCGACGGCGCGATCCATACTTAACAATTGTCTAAATGGTATATAACCCAGTGTGTTTAAGTTAATCAAGTTCAAATGAAAGTGTAGTTACGAGATAAGAGATGTCCAGATTAAGGTTATTTAATTTACAATTGTCGACTTTTGACATTTTGGACCATTGTTATCGATGTTTTTCCATATTGCATTACATTTTGCGAGGCAAAATCATGTTTATTTCATTAAATTAAAGAAAGCATAGTTTTGAAAGTATTCAAAGTTCGCCAACAAAGCTACTCAAACTGAAAACGGTGCGACCCTCCATGTGCAAAAACTTGATAAGCGTACTGTATCCAGTGTAGAGTCGGTCGATTTAGAAAAAAAAATAATCATTTTGTATTTGAAGCGTTATTCAGTTTTGTTATAGGGAGTTGGCCTTATCCTAGAAGCCAGTGACACGCTTAGAGTTGTTCGCTAAAGTATGTTAGTTCTTACATTGTGAATAGTTTGGCGGGTATGTACTCATTAACGTATATTTAAATGCAACTTGAAAATTGTTATACAACCTATTCTGAAATATTTTGCGCACACACGTTTTGTTAAGCTTGAGTCACTGATGGATCGCGCCGAGGAGGCGCGGTCCGTCTGTTTCTCATGCTTGACAAAATAAAATTAATATATTTAAAATAAAAGTTTAATTTTGGTTCGAATTTTTGAGTGAAAAAGTGCGACAAAACCATCAACATAACGCAATAACTTGGAATAGAAATAGTCATTCTGCGCCATGAGTAATTTTGTTATCATGTTTTTATCAATTTTGGTCGATATTTGTCAAACTGACGAAAAACATCTTATATTTGGCATTCTTTGAAACTTTTTCACGAAAACAAAATAAACGGTTGACATGATACCAAAGAATAGGGCGTGTGGGTGGTGTCTTTAAACAAAATGGCGTGCGCATATTTTATTGACTTACGGTACAAACCGCATTCCTATTTCAAACAATGGAATTCTCGAATCAAAATGTCGCCATTTTTTTCTATATTTTCTATATAAGAGTATATCCTTGTTGTCGTTTCCAAGATAATTTTATTAAAAAAAATTCAAGACAAATTAAGCAGGAAAATAGGCATTGGATAAATGTATGTATTTCGAATATTCAGATATATGGACATCTAGACAAAACAGATTCATCCTCATTAAACTACAATAAAAAGTACTTTGGACGACCATTTGTCGACGAGAACGAAATTAGGACAAAATTTCAATAAACAAGACTCTGAAAATCTGCTAAAGGTATTCAGCTTTATTGATCTAACAGCATTTCAATCAGACATGATGATGAAATATGAGGTTATGTTTTATTGCTACTCCCTGCAATAGACGGAACATATTTTGTGTCTTCATGGCGTTCACATTACTTTTTCAAGCAACAGAAACGAATGAAAAAAATCTATTTCATCAATCAAAAGATATAGGGGGATCTAATCTCGACATGACAATGCTGAATATTTTTGTTTGGTAAGGATATTTTTTAAGGGAATAAGTATTATTTGTGGAACAGAATAATTTTGAATCACACTTCTAAAAAGAAATTTCAAAAAAAAGCCTTTCGACTACAGCCGGGCAAAACCAAATCCTTTGGAATTCGAAAATGATTCGAATGATTTTTTTCGAATCGGATCGAACTAATAATCATGTAAATAACAAATATTCCATTTTTTGTTTTACAACTTGTCTCCGTTGTGTATATTTACATATAGTGTATATTTAAAACTGAACTCCATCTAAGAACAAAACTCCATATTTTAACGACAAAATATAATCGATTTTCGTCAAATTTGACAAAAAATCGATCGCATTTTATCGTTTGAAATAAAAATTCTAGTTCACTGATAACGTTTTTTAGGTCCTTCGATGATTCACAATTGATTCGAATAAATTGTGCTTCGAATCGATTTGAATCGCCCGTAGCAGCAATACTTTCAATATGATTGAAAAAACGGTGATAGTCGATAAGTGTGGATTCTTGTATTCACATTCACACATTCGAATCCCCCCAGACTCACGCAAAGTTTTCCACCACTCACACACTGGAAAGATCAGTCGGCACAGAAAAAATATCACTAAAAGTAAGAGCGCTACGTGCGTTCATATCTTCAAAATACTTATGCATAAAGCGAAGTTAAACTGGTTTCAGTTCTTCGGTGAGGATAGATATCGCCACACAGAAATCCGAATCGAAACACATGAATCGATTCTAGTACCTGAACTGACCATGGGAAAAGGACAGTTTACAGACAACTCGGGATTAGGATGCCCGAGTCGGGCGCTCCTTGAGGTGGAACCACCCGGACCGACAGTGATATATAATAGCACAGGGTAAGAGTTCAACATTGTGACATATTTGTATGTCAATGCGAGTCCATTTAACGTAAATTTTCCTAAAAAGCCCGGTGCCCGATGCTGGACAAAATAAAATTTTATATTTGGTAAAAGTGAAAGTTGGATATTTCATTCAAAATCAATTTTTTTAATAGTAGCTAATTTAGTCGTTCCTTTCCAATGAGAAATTTTATTTTGTCAAGTATGCGCCACAGATGGATCGCGTCAATGGGACGCGATCCATCAGTGGCACATACTTGACAAAACATTACTCAATCAAATTTTTCCGATCGGGTTCTGATCACGGCGCTTCCAGATAGAGAAACTCCCTCAAACATGTTTCGTCAAAGCAGATTTCATCAAAATTTATCTATGGCTCATATTTGAATTTTTTTCGTAAATTTCACTCCCCATATCGTGTTGTGCTCGTCATCTGGCACGCTGAAACCCTTGTTTCAACGTAAGATAAACATTTTATAATTATATTTGTTGTTTAATGAACCAGGGAGGTGGCAAGTTAGTTGGTTGTTTGTCTGAACTTTGAATGGAAAGTTGACTAACATTGATTGTTTTTATAACCACATCTTGGAGTGGATCACACTGCCCAAGGCCCTATGCTAACGGCCACTTATAGACGGACAGGGTTGTAATTGCTGGAAAGATGTGATTTTTCCTGTTCAACTTAGCTTACTCAAGTTATTACACCCTGTGTTGAGAGGTGGGGTTGGAATAAAGAGCTGGACTCGCCGGGACTCGAGCCCGAGACGTTCATTCTGCGATGCCAACATGTTTAACCACTAGTTTGATAATCTATCTATCAAGTTTAAAATTCCTAATATCGTCATTAAGGATGAAACTTTTATATTTAAGGCTCGAAATGATTCGAATATGACCAATTCGTTGCAATTTCCCCAAAATTTACCTAGAAATCGGTAATTTTTTTTAACGAGTGAGAGCGACTCCACAAAAAAGTTTTATGTTTAGAGAATACTCTTATTAAATTTCCAATTTATTTTAGCGAAAGAATTAGATCAAAATGTATATGACAGTAGCAATAGGGTTGGGCAAAACCGAATCCTTAGAAATTCGAATCTGATTCGAATAATTTTTCCGAATCGGATCGAATCATAAATTCCATGTAAATAATGAATATCTCATTTTTACTGTTACAACTTGTCTCCATTGTGAAAATCACGAAATTTATAGTCCATAGTGTATCAATTCCCACTCCATGTCTAACAGCAAACAATTTTCATATTTTAACGACAAAATTTAATTTAATTTTGTCATTAATAAAAATTCTACTTCATTTATCATGTTTCTGTTCCTACACAAATTTTACGATTATTTCGAATAAACGGTGCTTCGAATCGATTCGAATCAGAGAATCGAATTATCCAGCCCTAGACTGGCAAATCAATCTCGTTACCGTATATCGTTATAGTCGCCAAGCCACTTTTTTTACTAAATAAGTTCCTTTCTAAGGGTTTGGAGTTGATGATGAAGTAATTTTGTGATGATTTTTGGGAACACTAATTTCTTTTAAATATTTACTATTTACATATCAACAATGATCTTACAATGATAACACTTGCAATATGTTCGCCCCATTTTTAATATTCAGCGGTGGACGTATGGACCATATCAGAACTGATGAAAAACAATAATTGTGTTTGTGTATTGTTTTTAGACAACAACAACAACAACAACATACGTAATAGGAATGTAGGAAAATGTCACATAACAAATTTGAGAAAAAAAAAGGAGAAGATATTTCGAAAGTTCAGGACAATTTTATATCAATAGAAAATGTAAAAAATCTGATTCCTTTTGATCATTCAATATATTGGTATTTAAAGCGATTCAATTACTCCGCACATGTAAGTACGCACCGAGTAAGACCTCTGACCCAATTGGCAACAGAAAGGATCAGACCTGCGATTGCGGGCTTTGGATTTCTTTATAGAAGTTCGCTCTGAGCAAGGACGAAAGCAGTGCTTAAAAAGAGCTAAATAACGCTCCCCCGAACGACGACGAGATACTACAATATGGAAATTAGGCAAGCAACCCGTACAGAACTGACCCACCACGGTAAAGCGCAGTAAGTGGTATACGCTCTGGGCGATGAAAAACCATCTAGAAATTCCTGGTTTCCTTTTAGTCCTCTCTTACGACACACAGAGATACGAACTATTTTCAAGTGCGTACATGCAGGACTTTGCAAAATTAACTCAACGTGTTTCTTGCGTGCTATGATAGGCGACGTAAAAAAAGAATAGAAGTGATAGATACTTCTAATATCGCCCAGGGTAGATATCACTCCATGCACTTCACTATTATGGCGGTTCAGTTCGTATGGCATGTTTTTTTGTTTAGGGTGCATATGTTGGCCTTGAATTTCATCTCGGGTTCCATTCCCTCGTTATTCCATGCCCACCACTCAACCCCCTTTGTAATAACTTTTAATAAGTCTAAATCGAATTGGAAAGATCATATTTTTTCTACAACTCTAACCCTGTCTGTCTATAAGTGGCCGCTGGTACAGGGCCTTGTTCAGGGTGATCCAATTTCAGCACAAATAACATTCGCAGTCTTTATTGGTGATAAACTAAAAAAAATCTGATTATTGAAAAGCATGACACTGTTCACTATAAAAATCTTTTACTTCGTTGAGCGTGAGCCACTGATGGATCGCCATCAGTGTCTCATGCTCAACAAAGAACAAATTTCCTTAAAACAAACTTCTTCTGAACGGATTCATCAGTACAAATATTTACGTAAAGCCGGATATTATTCTTAACGATCAATTGAAATCGCAGAAAAAACATTGAACTTGATCGATTCAAATAAGCCGGCGTGTCTGTTGTCGAAAGACGCCAATCATGGTGTTATAAAATTAGGTCTCTTGATTTAATGGATTTTAAAGAAGAAAGCAACGCAAGTGAGACTTCATAGTTTTTTGAACGTGTAATCGCTTCTTATTATGAATCAATAGTATGAACATAATGCAACAAGAGTTGTCAGTAAGAGTTGTCAATAAGAGTTTTCAGATTCAATTATTTCCGATTCGAATCCTATCGATTCTTTGATTCGATTTCAAATTATCAATGCGAAAATATACTGAATGCCCACATTTTTTCTTGTATTAGCAAATATTTGGAAAGATATACAAAGTTGTGATATAAAAATAAAAAGTTTCGTTCGAGCTTTTTGTCGAGTCATACCAAATCAGGACAATGGGTATTCGAAATACCCGAAATGCAAACGTGTTTGAATTAATCTGAGCGAAGATTTCGGTTTCGATAGTCAGGTATCAACTAATCCTGATTGCAATAATTTCGTTTTGAGATAATCCAGGTGTAATCCCCGAGTCAAATTTTACGTAAATCATAATTCAGTTTCAAATCGATGTTTTTTCTTCTTTTTCGGTCAAATTCCAAAGTACAAACGCTATTTCTATGTTTCTGGTCGAGACGCACCTAGACAAGGCACAATATTAACCAAAAAAATCAGCTCAAAAATTGAATATATTGAATCACGAAAAATGTTATTCAAATTCTGTTCTATATATTTGCGAATTATTTTTGAGTAAAAATTAATTCCAGCAGTAAAAGTAGAAAAAGTGGAATATAAGTTTGTGTGTGGCATTTTCATTACTAATTTTACACTACATTAAAAGAAGATAAATAAAATAAATAAACACATTATGTTTTCAAGTAAGTCACGTTCACGGATTAGCACTAAGTGGTTACAATGGCGTTAAATAGCATGTAATTTGAGAATAATACCAGCAGTAGCGATATTTATGGCAAAACGTTACTGTCTCTATCTTCAGCGGCTCTAAAAATAGATGTTGCCATAAAATATAGGGATTTATTGAACAACAATCTAAGCCTTGCAGAACAGGGTACACTGTAACAAAAGTACAGTAAATTTACTGAGCATGTGCAGTAATTGCATATTTCCAAAGTTAAAAAAAATGACATGTTGATGAGATTTATGCCAAGTATGGGATGTTGATGGATCCGCACCTGCGCGGTGCACTCCATAAACACCCAATATTTGGCCAAAAAAGTCAATTTTGATTTTTTTTAATACTACCAGGTAAAATTACTGCCAAAGACCAGTGATTTTGTTGCATTTTTTATTATTATTTACAGTGTATGTGAAAATTTAATGCATTATTAGTGAAAAATGAATTAAATTAAATACCGCAGGGTTACTACAAAATGTAGAATCATCAACTGCACTATAAGTGTGACATATTCCGTGCATAATTGGTCCCTTATAGAAGAGTGCAGTGAGTGGTATCTGCCTCGGGCGATGGCAAAATCATCCTATCTCACTTCTTTGCTTTATTTTTTCGCCTCTTACAGCAAAAGGGAAATACTGCAGGAGTAATTAGACAATTTTTAACACTAGCAGGACGATTTTGTCACTATATTTCGGGGCATAGATACACTGTAACGAAAAATGCAACAAAATCACTGGTATATGATAGTAATTTCACTTGGCGGTATTGAAAAAAATTGACTTTTTTGGGCAAATATGGGGTGTTGATGGAACGCACCGCGAAGATGCGGTCCATCAACAGCCCATTATTGGTATAAATCTCATCAACATGGTGTTATTTTGACTTTGGAAATATGCAAATACTGAAAATGACCAGTAAATTTACTGTATTTTCCTTACAGTGTATATGGGGACTGCTCCCCGCAAGACACGTCAGAACATACACTTTTTGAATCGTTCCGATTGGAGACATCCGAAAAGTTTTTTCATATCGGATTTGACCGGAAAAATCAGTCAGATTCCCAATCCGGCAGGTCTGAGGTTTTGGAAGGGCTTGGCCCTCGTGAGGTTTGAATTTGCTAATGTAAACACCGAGCTGATCATTCTGTTGCCTTGATAAAGTTTAAGTAGATAAAGTATTGCACGCAATTCATTGTTTGTGTTAAGACAACACTCTATACGACGCTGATTGTGATATATTAGAATAACATAGCTGTGACAGTATTTCAATCACAATTGCATCAAATATGACATGTATTTTAGCGCGAACGTATAATCCGATTCCATTAACGAGAGCATTTTTATGAATCTGTCTGGATTTCCTTTTTTTAATTTGTCAGGTACAGGTACTTGGTTAAGCAATAGTTTACCGCCAAAAGTGGGCAAGTATTTATCTCCACTGTAACAAAAAATCCAACAAAATCACCGGACTTTGACAGTAATTCCACTTTGCGGTATTAAAAAAAATTCCAGATTGACTTTTTTGGTCAAATATGGGGTGTTGATGGAACGCACCGGGAAGGTGCGCTCCATCAACAGCCCATACTTGGCATAAACCGTATCAACATGGCGTTTCTTTGACTTTGGAAATATGCAATTACTGCAAATGCCCAGTAAATTTACTGTGTACTTGTTACAGTCTAGGTCTGGAGTCATTTAAAAGTATCGATGGAAGACTTCGTTCTCTCCCAGGACATATACCACTCACTGTTTCTTCAGTTCAGTAAAGTAGGCTGATTTTTTTAAATAATTCTGCTTTGGCCACTCACAATATTTCCTGTTTCAATTGGCCTGTGTGGACGGGAGAATCTACTCGGAATTTCAAACTTACCGGCCTACTCCTTTCCGTTACTTAAAGCCCTTGTATTAAAAAAATACCAAATTTTTCAATTGATAAGGAATAACGAACAGCATAATGTATTGTCCATGAAAAGTGTATAACGTGAATGCGTCAAAAGGCTTGTACTTACCAAGTTTCGCGTTAGCACTTTTTAATTGCATTCCAAGATCGCATAAGCAATTTATACAATCCATAACTAAGCATGCGTTGACGGACGTAACTTTTCTCGACTTTAGAAAAATATTATCACTCCTAAAAAGTTTGCTTTGCATATAAAAACAATAACACGCGCGCCTACTTGGGTTATTTCACAACCAAGGAAATGGATAAAACATGAAATAACACCAAACGGCTGTTGAGATGTTATAATACCCCCAATCCGCCACGTGTGAAACACGGATAAACCGCGACTTCAGTCGCGGTGTATCTGTGGTTCATACTTGGCAGTAGCTGAAACTTTTTTGACATTTCTCAATTTCGGTTATGGCAAATTATACGCTAAATGTCAAAGCTTACGGATACAGGCGCGGGCGTCCGGTACAGAAAATTATCACATTACTTTGACAAAGTGTCGGATGCTTGGCAACCGCTTAGTTGAATTTTGACAGCGATTCTTGCGAATGACGCAGTAAAATTTTGATAGTCCGTAACCATATTTTGATATGAACGAAAATATAGCAAAATTTTCTGGGGCTTGGGTAAGAGGCGCGAACGCAAAATTCGGAAGTGACTTCAACTTTGATGTTATATTATTCCATTTAAGAAAGTGATTTTGAATTGCGTTGAACTATTTACTGTGTGACGCAAAAGGCGACTTGAAAGCAAAGAAATGACGGGTGGTTCCACTGACGTATGGCAGTTCTGCTCATGTATGGGATGTTTTCAGTTTCGGGTGCAGTTGGTGGCATCGTATTCCACACAACATTTTGCCATACTAGTTAGTTCGTGTCTTGTGATTGCTGCTTCTGAATGTACTTTCATATTTCATATTTCACATAAATTTCATATTTTCATTCCATGATTTTTTTCATGTTGTACCAATAAGAACAGTACATTTTCCTTTTTTATTATCAAAACTCACTCCTCTGAGCAAAGCCGGAAGCAGTGCTGGAAAGAAAGAGCTATCAAAAAAGTGCGGTACCAGCAACAGCATTCTAGGCGAAAAACATCTCAAAACGGAAACGAAGTCCTCTGATAAAGTGCAATGAGTGGTAATTGCCCTGAGCGGTGATGAAAACATCCATCCTTTCTTTGTTCATTTTTAATTTTCGTCGCGAAAGATCAGTGACACTTAGCAACCCATTTATTCAAAAACAGGTATTTAAGAACAAATTAGTGAGTTGATCTAGGCTCTTCTTATACAAGCAATTTAATCAAAATATATTTAACATAAACGCCAAGACCCATACGCATTCATCCATTCAAGTTATACATAGCCAAGACCATTTTAGCCATGAGGCGCTATCCCACAATGGATACAGTTTTTTGAGACTAAATCAAAATGGCGGCGCCAATTATTTTCAAGCGCTGGCTACTTTTTAATGTTTGTTTAGATGATTCCGAGAATCGCGACAACTTTGCGACTGTTTTAACCCGTGTATTTTACATTTACATTGCACAATTTAACACATGCGTGACCGAACGTCATGGGATGATGATTTTAGCGGGAAAAACTTTCACATTTTTGTTTAATTTTACGCGGTCGAAATATTCACCCTGATTGACTTTTAGTGTCGAAAACAGAAAATTGCTTCAACACGCACCAGTGTACAAATCGGTGCGGCGAGGGCGCTTCATGGGCGTCACCCAGTGAGAACTCTGGAACTTTTATCAACTGTAAAGTATGTGTCACAGATGGATCGCGCCTCAACGGCGCAATCCGTCAGTGACACATACTTAACAAAACATCAGTGTGTTTTTAATGTTGGTAATTTTTGGTAAAACGTACCTAGTTTGCCTGGTTACTTGGTTTGCCGAGTTTATTTTCAAAGTACTTTTACCTAGTTTCAAAAATGGATATAGCTTACCTAGTTTAACTAACTGAGTTTTGTGTTAAAAATTTTTCTTTTTTAACCTGTTTTACAACCAGGTACCAGGTTCAAGAAACTAGGTACCTGGTATAAAAACTAAATAAATCATATTTCCCCCAAAAAAAACTTTCAATACAGATTATTTGAAGATTTTAATCTTTAAATCTATAAAAAATCCTTGAATTGAGACAAACGATAATTACCTAGTTCTTAATCTAGTACTACTTAGTTTTGAAGATAAAACTAGTAATACCCAGTAATACTTTATCCAGTTTTGTAGTAAATTCGTTTTACTTTACCTAGTTTTAAGTAATAACTAGATTGTCATCACTAGTACGCTTCCGTCAGTGCGATCTATCAAAACACATATTATTTTGCCATATTTCATATACAAGTACAGAAGATGGGAGACTCCCCAACGAGTAACGACACTACACAACAACATTGTTGGAGGCCAACCACCACATTCGAGTTCGTTGAGCCTTTCGTGTAACATTTTTGTATCTACATTATAATAATCGCAATTTTACATTCATAATACTTTTTATTTTATAAGTTTCGAAAGTCAATTACCGTGCTAAAAGCCAGTACAAATACAGAATCAGAAGCACAAATAAGAATCAAAGGTCACAGAAGCGGTAGGTTATACATTATTTTAAGAATTATTTACGCAATGAAAGTGAAGACTTGGTTAAGATGCAGCAGAAACCAAATCACTGCGTCCTTATGCACCTACAATATAATTCCTGTTTAGATTTTAAAAATATGTAACTGAATGGCGAGACGACACCGCTGAGAATCCGTTAGGAATTCTATTTTTTTGACGGGTGACAAAAATGTGGAAATGTGCCACCAAATGTTTGCCCTAGGTCGCCACCACGCGGTTGATGGGGAAGTTCATAAAAGAAAATTGTCGAAAATTTGAACGCATTAACGTATCACGACGATCAAATTACAGCAACGAAAAGGTATATAGACATTTTTAAATAAATATTCGTACTGAATAGGGTTACCCCTAAAAAGAAAAAAAAACGTTTTTTTTTTGAATAAATGAAATAGCTTTCACTTAAAAAGAATAAAAAAAGTAGTTTAGTAAGTAAGTGTACATAGATAGTTTCGGCGATTTTTCACTCAGATATTTTTTCTCACGAAAAAATTACCGGATATTCAATAATATATGTAGAGTTTAACTTACCGTTTCGTTTAATCCATATAAGTAATTATCTGAATAGCACGAATAATGTTCCAACATTTCGGATGAACGAAATTACTGATATTTGACTATAATATGTCCCTTTTGCAGCAATATCATGATTTGTGTCAAATTTTACAACGTAAAATTTGGCATATATCATAATTTTACTGCAAAATAAACCAATTTCAGAATAGTTGAAAAAAAATTACTTTTAATCAGAATTATGGAATAACTGAGTATCAGGATATTCTCTATACCGAATTTTTAGAATACTTTAAAATACAAATGGCAATGGACATCGCGCCTATTCCTTTGAACAATAACATATTGTTCTTTCTGACAATTGCCCAGGTGAAATATTTGACACTATGATTATTAAACAATGCCATGAACTCGAGACAACCCGTTTTCCTGTCCCATTGCTAACACGAGAATAACTTGGCAAAGCCGATGTATCGTGACAATATCACGCATGACAATAATAACAAAAAGAATAAAAAAGACAGGGAAAATAATTGGAAGTGGGGTGTGCCAAAATGAAAACCGAGACGGGAAAGTTTGATTAGTATGGACGCCGTAGGGTTTGGGGAGAATGAAAAATGCGACTTTGACTCAAAAATATAGAAAAATAGAGAACTTCATGACATAAAGCCTATTTTATCTAAGCTATCTATCTATTTACCTATTTTAGCTTTTTTATAAGGAAAAAATCTCCACCGAGGAAGGCAAATACTATCAATCACTTGCATACGAATTGATTCAGCGCTGTTAGAAAATAATTAGCTTGCCGGCCTAACCAAGTTTCATGGGTTTAGTTTTGTGTTTTGTGAATTAAACCCCAGATGTTTATCTTATCCTATAAACCACTAGTACATCGCATACAGTAGAAGAGCATAAACATGGCAACAAAAATATGCTGGTCATGCGAAATTTCACTGCGTGCTATATATAATAGCGACCTGATAGCTAGCCTGAAAACTCTATGCGCAGTCATTTCGTGATCGGCAATCAAATTAGTAATCTATATATGTTTTCGTTAGTTGTATATAACTTTAGCCGATCCGGTAAAACGAATTACTTACGTTTTCAAATACAACCTTGGCTGGGCGGTGGACATGTGTTTGTTCATGAGCTTGACTTATCACGGATTTTTGATTCGATGCCATGTTAAAAGATAATTTGTTAATATTTCCATAAGTGATTCAAAATTTTCTGCATTCGCGCTAAAAATACAACCGGACATTCATTGGCTCTATACCAGCACACAAATCCAATAAGCGGCGCTATGACCTGTAAAGTGAATTTGGAAGATTTGTTTTGATTTTGTGTGGTCCATTACACAAAATATTCATAGCTTTTCACATTAATGGGGCGTTGAGGCGATATTATGATATATGATTAGGTCGCGGGTCGACAAAAACAAACAAAACGACATCGCGGTTTGTAATATCTTTTCAGATAAAATATGTAAACAAAATGATAGAATGGAAGATAATAAAAGTGTGTTTGGCAGCGGAAGTGGTAAAGTATATGATGGGTAACCGACGTGTATTACCAAGTCGCGAAATCTTACGTTAATATTTCATACATGTTTTGTTAGGTATGTGCTACTGATGCAACGCGCCACGGAGGCGCGGTCCATCTGTGGCTCATACTTGAACAATTTGACAGGATCAAATTTCTGAAAGGATAATATAACGAAGTGGGTCAATCATTGGCATGAGCCCAGGGCTGGGCAAAACCGAATCATATGGAATTCGAAATTCATCCTGATGACTAATTTCATATGAATAACAAATGTCTTGTTTTCACCATTACGAACTGGCCCTATTATAATAATCAAAAAATCTGTGAGTGCGAAATGACTGATAATAATATTAAAACAAACTTTTAATGGCAATTTACTACAAATTCACATTTGATGAAATCAAAACACTCTGTTGTATTTTGTTTTTGGATTATGGAAGTTCTTTTTCATATCATCACTCCTTTTTGTGTTTGTTCCTGTTCTTGAATCGAATATTTTCTTCTTCGGATCTACTCGATTACAGAATTGAGGTTGATGTGAGGATTACTAGCAAGAAAACGCATGTCATATTTTCATGAGCATTAAGGTGTTACAATGTAAAAAAACAGCAAACGGGCATTAGGATTGCAGTCGAAACTTCCATGTATTTCATGTTAAAATCGAATATTGAATCATTACATATCAAATCGAATAGGATTCTATTACAAAAAATTGATCGAGAAACGACTACTTTAGTATAGAGGGGCGCAATGGCCTAATCGTTGACGTGTTGGCATCACAGGTTGAATATCTCGGGGTCGAGTGCCGGCGAGTCCGGCTCGTTAATCCATGCCCCCCCTCAACCCAGGGTAATAACTTGGATAGGCTAAGCCGAATAGGAAAGGTCAAATTTTCCCAACAACTTTAACATTGTCTGTCTATAAGTGGCTGTTGATACAAGGCCTTGTCAGGACCACTCCTAGGGGGCTATTATGGGTTGGACAAAATGAAATTGAAATCCCACCAAAAAGTATTTTATTATAAGTTTTAAAATTTTGACATACATCACGAAGATGGGCAAAACATAAAGGCAAGCAGAAATTCGATGGTCCAAATTGTATTAATATTCGTATATGTTACCACTCAACCGCGTTACTCAATAAATGATGTTCGACAAAAAGGACTTCCAGGCATCGACGCAACAAAAGTATCTTGTGTGATGAGTCGTCGTCACACATCATTTAGAAAACCACGACAAAAGTCTGTCCACTTTTAATCAAAGTACCATCCCTAAAAATCTATTTCTATGTTTTCCATACATGGCCGACGATAATGTGCAAATAATTTCAATAACCAATGAACCTTAGTGTGAGGACAAAATTCCTAACTTATTGTGGTCAATACGGGTCAACACATTTCCAAGTATCCCAAAACTTGCGATTTCACGAGATAGGCGATTCGGTCTGTTCAAAAATAATACGATATTGTGCTGTTTGTTAATTACGGATTTCATATTCATATTATAGTGTTTAGATACGGCAAATTAGACATGAAACTATCTAATTTAAGTCTGATTTGAAAACTATTTTCTACCCAGAGTGCAGTTGACGGTGCTACTTTTCTGCAGCCCTTTCCCAAGGACAAAAATGTTGTCAAAACATCTTTTGTTAAGTATGCGCCACTGGTGGATCGCGTCGATAAGACGCGGTCCATCTGTGGCCCATGCTTGACAAAATGAAATTGTTTATTGGCTTGTCATATAATTTGACTCTGTCCGACCTTTGACCCACCCACGGTGCTAAATTTAATTAAAGACATGTCCTGATCAAAACAATGTATAAGAGGTCACTGAAAATCTTAAGAGCTAATGCCGGCCGATGGTCAGCAAACAGCTTGTCAACGTCAAACAGAAATAAAGAAATGGTAGGCGGTTTACTGACACACCGAAGTCGGTATCACCCTCTAACGCAATCGCAGAAACTCAAGAGAAGTTGTCATCTTACACATACGCATGTTTTTCCTGCGTGCCGTGAAAGGCAATTAATAGGATAATAATAATAATTAACAAAGAAGTGGTAGATTGTTCTACCATCACGCATCACCCAGGGCAGATACCACTCACTACACTTTACCATAATGGTTAAGTACCGTTTAGGATATTGTCCGCTTGGGATGCAGTTGCTGGTAGTACATCTTGTAGCAACTCTTTGCTATTAAGATGTCGTTGGTTTGTTCGTTTTAGGCACCGCTTCCGGCCTTACTTAGAGTAAATTTCGATAACAAAAAAGAACGAGTGGAATACATTCATTCGATCGTTCAAATTTTGAACTTGTCAGAAACGATAGAAAATGGAAAAACTTTAGAATGACTGATTGCCGTAGATTCAAATTTCCGACTTTTTCGATTTTCGTCTGCTTTTTTCAAGCTACATTTCACGGTATGAAAATTTGAGCAAAAACAAACATATTTTCAAACGAATGCCAAAACCAACAAAAGATTAAAAAGCAATGAGACGAAATAAACACCATAGGCTACATATAACAATGTTTTGTAACAAGCGTAAAATAGTTTGTTCGACATGGGATTAACCTTTACACCGACACTGATTCTACTACCAAAAGAGTTAATTTTTTTTTTCTATTTATAATTTTACAAAGCATGAGTCATTGATGGATCGCGGCGCGATCTATCTATGTCTCATGCTTGGTAAAATAGCACATACACCCCCATATACTCTATAGACAGAAGACGTATAGCGAGAGCCATTAGGAGGTCAACTAACAAAATGTAGCACCGCATTTAACATAATTAATATCGGGTGCAAAGATGGAAGATAATGAATCACTCACAATTTAAAACGGAAAATCAACGTTGTTTGACGCTTTGGGATGATATTCTTCAATAAACACTTCCCAATCAGTAGTCAGAGTGACAGAATATTGTTTTCCTTCGGGTGACCGAAATATTTGTTTATTTTTTTTCGGATGGACGAAAAAGCTTCAAAATCATCAACACTGCTATTTCATAGCAGTATGGATGATTTGGAACCCTTTTCTGAATTTTCTTTCGATGGAAATTTTCTTCGGGTGTCGGAGTAGCAGAGTAGCTGACATTTGGCCAGTCTGGTAGATGTGTGAAAAAGGTTACTGCATTTTTAACATCAAATGGTTAGGTATTTAAGAATTCTGTCTAAATCAACTATTTTTTTCTATGATAACAAATTGATTTATTTTAGAGTTGGATGATGATTACCACAAGACAAAATACAGAACAAATAAAAATGCGACTTCAATAACCCCGGTAATTAGGCAAACACAATTTTCCGTTTCTTGCCTAATTATTGTGACGATTTATAATTATTTTTCTTATTTCGTAACAATTTGATACGACCAAGATACCTCTCGCTAGTCAAATTACACGGTTGTGTGTCTGCACTATACTGTTGCACGTTATTCAGTTCATTTTTACATTGATTTAGTGCAGATGTGAGCTGTATTCATCTACCATTATTAATTTTTATTTAGTGTGAAATTTGAACCGGAGTGAAATCCTAGATTTGCATCTTTCTATTACTAATAAACCAATACATAGAGATATTCCTCAATACGCCACCACAATTACCATAGGTATGTATCGCTTGTAGGTAGGGCTGAGCAAAACCGAATCAATAGGAATTAAAATCTGATTCGGATCGGATAAATTTTTCGAATTGGACCGAATCACTTAATACCTAAAATAAACAATATTCCATTTTTAGTAATACAACTCCATTGTCTCCATTGTTAAAATTAAGATAGTTTATATAGTGTATTTTAAATTAACACTTCATGTCCAGGAGCAACAATTTTCATATTTTAACGACAAAATATAATCGAGTTTGGTCAAATTTGACCAAATTCGGTTTCATTTTATCGTTAAATATGAAAACTCTATTTCATTCAGCAGACTTTTATTTCTATAAACGATTCACATTTTATTTAAATAAATTGTACTTCGAATCGACTCGAATCACCGAGTCGAATAGCCCAGCCCTACTTGTAGGAAATAGAACAATTTTCTGAGCCTTTACTATGGTTAATAACATTTAATTAACCCATTACCAGGGATGATCAAAAACAAAATATTTCAATTTTACAATCGGTTCGGATCGAACTCCTATAATAAATCAACAGAGACATTTTCCAGAAAACTGAATTGTTCCAAAAGCTACACCATTTTCTAAAAATTTGTTAAATTACGGGATATTTCTGGAATTATAAACAGCTAATGATGGACAAACCCACACCGGATAAAGCAGGGTGTTTACTTCATGTACAAATAATATATTTTAATATGAGAACCAAGTCGTGGCTACCCCTTCTATTAAACGTTATTCATATACATTTATATTATTGACAGTGCAAAAAACGAGTTAGGTCGCTCAGTGGGAAAAATACAAGTAAAATTACTTTCGTTTTTATATATAGGATTTAAAATTACAAGACAAACGCATGAGACCGCATCGGGTCAAGTGTTGACCGGTATTTTGACAGTTTTGGGTGATTTCAGGTGTACACTTTGACGCCTGATGTCAAACAACTGTTGCTAATGAGACACCAAAAATTTGGCAAATTATTGGGATTTTTGAATTGCTTGGCATACAAAGTTGTAGGCAATGCCAAGCAGAATCATGTACAAATTTATTATTTATAAGAGTATTTGGTTGTATTATACGCGTTTTGAAGTTATTGCCGCTTGTATGTAAACGATCACGAAACAAATTTCATATGATACGATTTAGAATCTGATATTATCTAATTTGGAGTACCCAACACAACGTGTGATTCACGAAATTCCGATAATATATATAGAACTGTAGGAATCCTCTGCAGAATTAATATAAAAATACGAGGATTTAATATTTACAGGAGTGTTTGGTTGTATTAAATGTGTTTTGAAGTTGTTGTCATTTACATGTACACGATTCTGAAACAAATATCAAATAATGCATGTTCCAAATCCAAGATCATGACATTTACCCTTTGGCCTTTTTCCGCTCTCAACTTCACAAAGTCCGCCGGTTGGAAACGACGCCAAGACGAAACCAAAACAAGTGATTTGTGGTCCTGGAGATTTCCGTGGCATCCGACCCGTTCCTCAATTTATTTGAACGGTATTTCAAATAAAACCCGCCCTGTCATGCCTGGGATAAACTGTAAACGCGCTTTTAAACCGCGTTTCACCTATGGCCCACGCATGATAGAGAAAAGTCAGTTATACGAGGCAATCCTAGTACAAATTTGCCTTCTGTATTTAATTAACCACAACACAAAGTAACCTGGTGATAAGGTGTCAAAGAACATTGTTTTGTGGTCAGGGTCAATTGTTTCGACACCTTCCTTGTTCTTATCTGATTATAGGAAATGAAGCACGTCCCCTAGGCACACAAATATAGAACTGAACATGATAAGAGGGTGAGATAGTGTTGAAAGGCGATTTGGCCATTCTTTCGAAAAACTATTTGGCTTTAAAGATTGCGATTTAGAAAGATTTGGAAAGCCTTTAATTAAATAAAAAATGCAAAAAATTCATCTTTCATCCAGAATAGATCGAGAATTTTTATGTTTCGAGAAAAATGCGCTTAAAATTTCCGACATACATTATCATGCAATCCTATAAAAACGTGACAATACGAGCAGATTGCTGATACATGATATGCATGCCCTGAAACCCTTGAAGAACATATACTATTAACACACTGTTTACATTTTTATTGGCTTTAGTCCATAGTCCATATTTGATATGGCATTCGGCAACAGACTACAAAGGGATTGAGAAATAAACACTGCAACGAAAGTACAGTAAATTTACTGGTCATTTGCAGTAATTGCATATATCCAAACTTGAAAAAAACTTGAGATCTATGTCAATTATGGGCTGTTGATGGACCGCATGCGGTGCGTTCCATCAACACTCCGTATTTGGTCATAAAAGTCAATTTTGAAATTTTTTCAATACCGTAAAATAAAAATAATGTCAAAGACGAGTGATTTTGTTGCGTTTTTTGTTACAGTGAAGTTGTGGAAAGGATGATGACTATTATAAACTGAATCATTTGACTCAACAGCCTAGCCAAGCGGATATAGTCACGTTGTTTACTGTCGAAGATACCTCTAAGTAATTTATCTTTGAGATTTTATAAGTTATACGTTTGATTGTACATTATTTAAAGAACATTTCAATTCATCCCATCAAAAAAATTGATTTGAACCCTCCATGTTTTTATGAGCGAAGAATTTTGAGTCGGAAGTTTTTTTGCCTGATCATCTACACGATAGATTTCTAGGTCATGGATCTAGCTTCCAAATCAGTTTGATTTAAACTCTCCCTGTCCTTATGAGAAAATGGCCACTTTCAAGGGATATTACTCAATTGAGTTGCTCGATAATCTTTGTTTATTGCGTCGCATTTATATACATCAAGTTATCCTAATCCTAGCAAGTGGAGGTTTGTTAACGTTATCCGTTCATTTCCTATTATGTCAATAAGTTATGTCGCTGCACTCAATAAATAGAGTCCGACTGGAAATGAAGTTATATGAACAGAACTTTCAGCATCCAGACAGACACTAAGCAATCGTTATGAAATATTCCTAGGATGTTTTACTAACTAACATTACGTTGATATAATTTTTAAAGAATTTTTGTCGTACTTGATTTACAGTGACGGGAAAATCAGTATATATTGTACCATATTCGATAAATACAATAAATGAATTTTCTCACTAGAAAAAGATGACCAAACCAGAACATATTAGAAAAGATTGTGCCGCAAGATGGCAGTCACGCTCTTCGAATTAGAGATCTGGCAAAATGTCAGAGCATAAATTTCATTTCGCGAAACATGGGCCACTTAAAGAAAGCGGCTTCGTGGCGCGATCTATAGAATAATTTGACAAAATCTTTCTGGCTTGGTGTGAATTATGAAACGCGACAAAAAAAGAAAAATAGAGGCTCAGGATGCAATGCACCACCGAAGGTTTATTCTATCAAGCATTGGCGGGCAACAGATGAACTGTCCGTCCCTTGACCTAATTTTCGGCAAAATCTCTTTAGATTCTTCGTAGTGCATACGAATTTGAAATTGCACTTTACTGCGCATTTTATTTAGCCCTGTAGGTACGGGGTCCTGATGTGTGTCGCAAGACTTTGAGTAAACGCAGAAGTGGTAGATATTTACCATCGCCCAGGTAGATACCACTGACTGAACTTTACCATGGTGGTTCAGTTCTGTATGGGATGTTTACCGCTTAGAGTGCAGTTGCTGGCATTTTATCTTGCAGTAACTCTTCGACATTCGAGTGGCCGTTGGTTAGCTCTTTTTAGGCACTGCTTTCGGGCCTTGTCGGAGCGAATTTCAATAAAAAATATACAATAAATTTAAAATAAACTGTCTTTCATCTATATGAATACCGTATGAACTATGGCCATCTGTCCGAT
This sequence comes from Styela plicata, assembly GCA_963675895.2. Classification (NCBI taxonomy): domain Eukaryota; kingdom Metazoa; phylum Chordata; class Ascidiacea; order Stolidobranchia; family Styelidae; genus Styela; species Styela plicata. The sequence continues at coordinate 21,726,187 of OZ023140.1, forward strand.
ATGATCCTTCTGAAAGCATATTATTAACATGCATTATCGCAACATGAGGTAATCTATGGCTGATATAAAACAACATTCCGCTGAAGAGCGATGGCGTAGTGGTTAACATGTTGGTAGATTTAATATCTCGGGTTCGGAGCGGCGAGTCCGGTTCGTAAATCCATGCTCACCACAGAAACCAGAGAGTAATAACCAGGGTAGGCTACGCCGAACAGGAAAGATTATATCTTTCCAACAACTCAACCCTGACCGTCCATAAGTGACCGCCAGTACGCGGACTTGGTCAGGGTGATCAACATCAAAAAGTGGCAATAGAAAAAAATTCCAATGAAAATTGAACTGAAAGCACATCGCGACTCAATCGCGCCACTAATTCGTGACCACATGTTGATAAAGTTGCTGGAAAATATTAAATTAGCCGAAAGATTTTCGAAATACGCAATGCATTTTATACAAGTTTCTGCTGTTATTTGCATGTCGACATATCCAGCCGAACACTCTTTATCTATTTGCGTTTTGTCGAGTATGTGTCACTAATGGCTCAAACTTGACAAAATAAAATTATCGATTTTGCATTTAGTCGTTAACTTTATTGTGAATGCGGTTGAGCAAGGTCGGTTCTTTACCGGTGTAGTATCTTACAGACAGGGGCACGTACTGTTATTGATAAAGGCGAAGACTTGATTGAATATTGAAATCGAAAAAGAGTCAAATCCAAACTATGATGAAAGTGAGATAACCCCGCCGCAATTGCGTTATCGTAGCTATCAGCGTGTGAACGCACACAGACATACATGCTATCCCGTCCTACATCTATCACGCATGGCGAAATACAACCCTGCGGGTGGAAATGGAACGTTGGAAAATGCATTTTTGTGTGTGAGATGAAATGAATTATTCATTCAGTGAAAACCACAAAATTACAGGATTTGGTCAACGTTGAAAGCAATTACATTATGCATTATCGTCTGCTTTGGTATGGCAGTCTGTGCAGTATGGTTATGTAGTTTTTTGGCATTTTAGAATATTTTTTCTATGTCACTTATTAGATTAGGTCACATAGCGAAGCGCCCTTCATCAATTCTGTTGAAAAAACGAAATTTTCATTTCAGTCAAGCCTGTTCATGTTATTGCTCGCAGGAGCTGGAGCTCCTTAACGATTGAATATTCGTCTAAGATCACTCACTGTACTTTACCATAGCGGTTCAGTTCCGTTTGGGATGTTTTCCGTTCAGAGTGCAGTTGCTGGTAGTACATCTTTGAGTAGCTCTTTGCTATTAGGTTCCTTTAATACACTGCTTCCGGCCTTGCTCAGAGTGATTTTAAATAAAAAAAAATTAATATATATAAAATATATATATATATATATATATATATCAACGAGCAGCAACATTATGACTGAGAGAATGTCAGCTACTCTCATTCAGGTAGTTAAGTTTTCCAAACGGAAGAACATTCATTGAAAAAAAAATTCGAACCAAAATGTAAAATGTATATTTTTGAGTAGCACCAACATTGCAATCCAAGCATTTGTGCCCATTAAAGGAAAATATTATGAAGTCGGACACCCGATAGAAAAGCATAATTCTACCAACATGCGTCAGATGTGCTGAAAAGCCGTGATGTGCTGACACCTACACCCACCACAAAAATATAACTTTTCCTATATTTTCTTTGTCTGATTGTAAAAGAATTTTTGACAATAAACTTGAAACGTTTATTTTTGAACAACTGGCTTCTGAAATCTGGCGTCTTGCGCATATGAAAGAAGCTGAGTTAAGAAATCATAAAAAAAAAATGAAGGTCTATATGAAAGACAGAGAAAACATACCAGATCCTGCTTCGATTGTTACGGAGCTCAATTCATATTGATGCATTCGTCCTGATTTTGGTGTTGGCATTGGTTCCGATCGACTCGTCTGAATCCTATGAAGAAAACTTCTAACTTCAATTAATCACAATATAAAGAAAAGTAAGAAAAAAAACAAGAAATCGAATTGCACAATAAGGTTTATATTCACCAACACATGGCACAGCAATGTTGCTTATCACCTATTTTTATATATCCAACGGAAAACAAGACCCACTTCTTACACTTAACTTCGAGGAATGCTTCAAATTGATTATTGAAATAAAATGATTATAATTCTTATTAACAAATTTCGCTCAGAGCAAGGCTGCAAGAGACATATCGTACTTAAGTCTCCTGAAACCACTAATATGTGAAGAGATAGATGAAACGCAGGAACGTGAACTATGAAATCTCCATTCCTGACAGATGTCTATTGACGCGAGTTTCAAAGCCATGCAAATCATCGAGACCGGAAAAGCAGGATGGTTTCGAACGAGTTTTGTCGAGTACAGCAATACAGATTCGAATCTATTCGCATGGATATTTGATAATAAGATCAGGTAGATTCGACTCGAGTTGCTAAGATTCGATATTCATATCGAAATGAATATATATATATATCGGAATGGCAACGAAGTTCTCATTTACCCCGAAAACATCATCCAAAAAATCTAAACTGCCCGTTATTTGCATCGTTGCTTTATTAAACCAAGTCTTATTATATATTCTAATATTCAGTTTTGCCAACGTATTTCATGTAATTTCGCAAGCATAATGTATTTGAAAATGATATAAGTTATCCATTACGAAGAATCATACTAAGCCTGAAAAACCTTTGCATTCAATTTACTCGAGTCAATGTTTTTCGCATTTGGAATCGTTTGGTCGATAAATTATATATAGACATTTCATTTTTAACGGTTATTCGTGTACACTCATAAAGGTCCCATGACGGATCTACACTATTATTTACATTAGAAAATGATTGGGCATTAAAATGTGTGCTCAAGATGGCAAACTAATAAATTTTTAGGATCCGCAATGCCGGTATGGCATCTATGAACAAAATGTTTGTAGGGAAAACAATTGGGCATTAAAAAATAATTGGTGATTACAATATTCAATCAAATCTAAGAATAACGAAAAAAATAACCTAATGGAAAAAAATTTTTCAGGCGTTGCATTCTAACCTTGCTCAGAATGAATTTTAATAAAAAAAAACCTTTATACAATATATAGTAGTAGCAATAAATAGCGGTGTTACTTAAGACGTCTGTGTATTATGCTTTCGAGAATGAACCACAAACGGAATGTCTCAAATCACATACGAGCTAAAACAAATGCGGCAGCGTTTTCTAAAGAGGAGTCAATTCAAATACTAAACGATTAAGATTATATTCAAATCCGAAAATTGTATGTGTCACTGATGGATCGCGTCGATGAGACGCGGTCCATCTGTGGCGCATTCTTGACAAAACTGAATTTCGTATTGGGAAAGCCTTAATGGCGTTACACCGTGACCTGAATTTGAGTATCGGTGTCGCAATTTGAAATGAACGGTTGAAATAATAAAAAGAGACTGTGATGCGACTTCGATATGGTGAACTTATTTTCACCTTTTACTTCAGCGTTCGACAAAACATGTATACCTGTATATTATAATAGAAAAGAGGTGCTGACAAATTTGGCGCCAATTTCACAAAATTTATTAAAAAAAAGTAATCGATTGAGGATGTAATTCGTAATCGCAGAGCGATAATGACAATCAAAACTTGGCAGCTGACCAATATCAATCAAGCCTGAGAAATAGTAAAATCGGGACTAAACATCACGTCCCATCTATGCCTCAAACATGGCCCAGTGTATATTTGGTACCAATCACGAGATTAAAATACGGCATTAAATAATTGCTACGAAAAATTTATGGCAAAAAGGGCTGAGTTAACAACACCAATATCTGTTAAAACTTTCTAATCGAATTATTTAAATAAAATTGTTTATAAAAATTGTTAAACAATTTATACGTATGTGTAAAAATTATTGGTAAAGTCAAATTTACACACATCCATAAATAGAAGCATTTCACGGTTTTAAAACGGCCAAAAATTGTATTCAATATGTTACGCTTCACTGAATCGTAAATTGAATAAAACCCAGTAACGTTGGTACTAACAGCATATTGGGACATCGAATTAAAAATATTCGTTCGCCAATCATGTATCACAGATCGAACAGACGCGGTCCATCAATGATTATTAGACCCATGTTATAATTGGTGCGTACTTGTTCGTATTTTTATCTATATCGTGGGTTTGCCCTAAGAAATCAAGAAAATATAGTTTATAGTGTATTTTCAAAGTGAACATATTTAACGCCCAAATGAAATCAAATTTGACCAAAATTAATTGCATTTTGTCGGTAAAAATGAAAATTCTTGTCCATTACTAATTATTTGTTCCGATTCACGATTGATTCGAATATATTGTTTGAATCGGTTCGAATCACGGAATCGGATTGCCCAGTCCCACAATGGACGCTGATAAATCGCGTTGACGAGGCTAAGATTTTTTTTTAAATATGTGTGAAATCGCTATGAAAGAAAATGCAATCAAAAATCCTTGTAAAACCACTTCTGATCACAGCAAAAAGGATTTATCAGAACAGAAAGGGAATTTTGAATCTAAAATAGGCACATAAACCCACTAAAAATAAACATTCCAACAACAAAACAATAAAAAAATCCATTTTGACCGGCATTCAGAATTTCGTCAATCATGAACCATACTTGAAAAAAACATGAATCGGAGAAAAGAAGTCTTGACAGGGGAATCCGATTGTCCTTAGAAGAACTAGATCAACGAGTTCAATAACTTCTGCCTAGGATAACTTAAGACAGCCAGAATGTCGGCTACTCTGCTACACAAAGAAGAATTTTAGTAAATGGGCAGTATATCTCTTGCTGAATGAATAAAGGTACCCTTTCCACTGTCTGGTAGCAATCACACTGTACAAAAAGGTTCACAATCATCAATACTGCTATGAAATAGCAGTGTTGATGATTTTGAAGCTTTATTTGTTCATCCGAGAAAATGACATGACTGCTTCAGAAACCCGAAAAAAACAACATTCTGCTACCCTGAACAACTTACTTTAAAGATTGCAAATCCATATCGTCATCGATATACACATCCTGATGACTTCCAACAGGAGTACAAATCGGATAACCGTCCCCGTTACCGGGTGGCGATCCGGAAATCGGTATTTGTACCCGGTTGGAAATGAGAGCACTCGATCCGGAGGAGAGGAGCGTGGTACTACCCGTGGACTGTCGAATCTTGAAGCAAAACTGTGGACCCATCCATAACCTCCGGGCTGGTCCTTCGTGTGATATCATTTCGACCTATATGACAAAAGGTTTTTGTTGAGAGAAGTGTGTAAGATTGGACTTCCTTTATCGGATGAACGAAAAGGCTTAAAAATGATCAACACTGCTATTCCATAGCAGTGTTGCTCATTTCCAAGCGTTTTTTTTATTATATTCGTTTTTTTTCAATTTTTCTGATACCACTAATTGTACACCAATCCAGTTTGGTTTTCAACTTTAAGAGTACAGTTGGTGACACTGACACTAAATTTTATGCAGATCTTAGGTATTTTTAATGGCCGAGCATGAAACACAGATGGGCCACACTTGACTGCATATTTACCTCATCCTTTTCTCTCGTTAATCAAATTTGATATTGGTATGATTGCGAAACGCGTGTAGACGGATTAAATAATTCAGTAGGTGTAACCCCACCCCTAAAGAGGTAATTAGAAAGGAGAATACTTGGAAAGATCGGGCCAATGTTTTGACTACGGTGTAATTTTATGTATAAATATTTCGCCCAGTTTCACCACTAACACGAAATAAAACTGGTCATTATTACATTATCTCGAGCCGGGAACGAAAACAAACGATTGAAACCTGATTCAGAATTAAAATAAGCAATAAAATGCTGAAATAGCTTTTTCGTCGGGTTTTTGTAAATTTTGTTGAAGGATACTACCTCTTCAACCAATTTTAATCCTATTTTTTATTACGAAGTCTTTGTCAAATATGAGCCACAGATAGAGCAAACCATATTGGGCCGATCCATCCGTGGGTCATACTTGGTAAAAATGATTCAAGGTGATTTTACTCGATTATTAGGTATAGTATGATAACTGTGGTATTTCGTTTTATCAGGCGTGGACCACAGTTGCAATAATAAAACGCTAAAAGAAGTGGCGTGTGGGTTTACCATCACTTAGTGCAGATACCACTTGCTACACTCTACTGTAGCGACTCAATCCTGTACGAAATGTTTCACGCTAAAGAGCGTAGTTGCTGTTACTACATTTCATAATAGCTCCTTGCAGTAAAAGTGTCCGTCAGTTGGGTCCTTTTAAACGATGGTTCAAGCTTTAGTAAATTTGAAAAAACAATATACCTGTGCCAACCATTCATCATACTCGGAATTTAGACTAACGTTCGATTTTCCGGATTCGGCTGAAGACGGACGATGGTTTTCCTGTAATTCTTTGTCGTGGTTGTGGTAATGATTATTATTCAGTTGTCCGTTCAACCGTTCTGTTGATCCAAGATCCCGTGAAGTCGGTAGACTGTGATGCTCGATAAAATCGTGGTCGCTGTAAACAAGCACAGAAAAATATTCAATAATACGATCTGATCCACTTCAAGAAGTGGGTATAAAAAATATCCAACGAAAATAATCAATGATAAACGGAATAAGCGGGAGCAATGATAAGTGGACTGGGAAAGGCCGAATCATTAAGAATTCGAATACGATTCGGATAATTTCTAAAATCGAAACAACAAAAAAACTCCATATAAACAACAAACGTTTCGTTGTTCCAATTCCCCCCATTATTAGTCTATCGGCTAGAGGGGTCACCGTACATCAAAGCCCCACCCCCATAACCCATCGACTCGGGTATCATTAGATTCGTATTGACACCACTTTCAGAAAAATCATGTTAACAGCAAAAAAATCATTCGCACTTATTGTTTAGATCGATTTACTGCAGATTTTTGGACAATTTAGCTACCTTAAAATCTTAAGATCTCAAAATTCGATATATCAACTATTATTTACTCATGTAGCTTTAATTCTTATCTGTTTTAGGATTTAGTTGTGACATATTTCGATAGACATGTTACTTGCCAACATTTTTGATATGTTATAAATACATATTTTACTGGAAATGACGTCATAATGCCATATGTATAGACATAATATCATTATATGACTAAAAAGCCAGTAGATGAGCGTGTTGTTCCTCCATTAAAAGGTATAAATCATATTCATCAGCCAACTGTATTGTCTGAAGAATTTAGACAGGTCGAAAAAGTGCAGCTTATAGATATCCTTAACCCCAGATAAATCTGGATATTAATAACAGCGCCGAACTGAATAAATACTCATTGGTCAAATATTATCAAGAGCAGAGAGTTTAGACAGATGTTCTAGGGCACCAAAATATATGTAAACAATGGGAGATCAAACCGATGTCCCTGTATCGAATTAACTGGGACCTTTTACATCTTCACACTTCATATTTTGTTTGGCGAATATGTGAGCTATGCACAGAGGGCTGGACAATATATATAATATATAACACTTACGAATGATTTCCAGTTGGAATGAAGTGATTTTCCAAAGATCTGTAATTATTTTTCGACTTGTTCGATTTCATATTTGAGTTTTGCACCGCAATGCCTGGATATTGCTGGTTGTTCGTCATTTTATTATTGTAATGTGGATTTCTTGAGGTTGGCTGGCGAGTTTTGGCTTGAGGATAGTCATCGTGGTGATTCTGTACTCGCTGTTTTGGGTCGTTTTTGAAATTCTATAAAAATGTGAAAGGGGATAATGTTTTGCAAAAACTATGGGCTAGTCAAAAAAAGTCGATAATTTTATTTTGTCAAGCATGAGGCACTCACAGTCGCGCCTCGACGGCGCGATCCGTCAGTGACTCATGCTAGATAAAATATGAAATTGTTATCCGAATGGCTGCGAAAAGAAACTCAATATCGCATCGCAATACACGTAGAATATCGAAGAATGTCCTCACCGGAATAGTCGGGCGTGAAAGAGTTGTGATTAGATTTGATTTCGTTTTTGGATTATTCTTCAATTGATACATTTTGCAGTGAAATCATGATTGAAGAATGTCATAATCGAATGATTGTTGAATTCAGAATCGAATCGGACAAATTTCACGAATCGAATATTGGAATAGGGAGTATTATACTAAACAAAGAAAGGCATATTCTTAAAAAATTATTCAAGACACCAAAATCGACATATTCCATAATCAGAATTCAGGCCAAATTTTACTCGGTGGCCAACTCATTTCATCCTCATCCGCTACTCAACTCATTAGGATCGACCGAAACGAGATGAGTGCCTCATAACAACATTAGCTATAAGCATCGCATTGGACACGCACTTAAAGCGACTCTTTACTATATGAGTGGTTGTTAGATGGCACCTTTTTAAGCACCGCTTCCAGTCTTGCTTAGCGGACTTGAATAAAAAATAAATGAAAAGAAAATCGTTATTTTCCCGGCGCCATAGTGTTATATGAAGGCCATTACGAAAGCGGACACGAGACGACTATACTTAAATATTTGATTTGGTTCGACTATATTGAATCCGGCTTGTATACAATACAGATCAATAGGGATAAAAGAATATCGATTCCAATAGTTTTAATCTACGATTCCACTCAATATTTCGAAATGAAAATATTCTGAACTCCAATGCAGTATTTTATAAAAATAAGTTTGCGTTGTACTGAAAGAATTGCGTTGAAGCACATTTGAAGCATAAGGACAACTTACATTTTGTTAAGCATGGGGCCACTGATGGACCGTAAATTCCAGACAATGTTCATCTGTGGCTCATACTTGATAAAGTCATACCCTATGGTCCTAACGTATTTCCTGAGTGTCGTAAAAGGCGACTAAAGGGAAACGAAGAAGTTGTAGATGGTTTTACCATTGCCCGGGGCAGATACCATGTTTTTTCATAAAGTGCAGTTGTTGGTACTACAGCTCATAACAGGTCTTTGTCATTGGGTGGCCGTAAATTGGTTTCTTTTAAGCACTACTTCCCGGCTTGCTCAGAATGAATTTCAATAAAATAAATCTTAAAAGCATTTCTTTCTAAATAATGCATTGTTACTGGTTCCCGTTTGACGTGGCTGTCTTGTGGCAACAGAATTGATTTCTCGATATACTATCTATCAAAAAGACCTCGTCGCGACGCGATATATTCGTGTCGCGTGGTTGAAAAATCTTTACGAGATTGGAAAGGAAACAATATCGACAGAGGTGTCGGATATCTTCAACCTGCAATGTCATAATACAAAGTCTAGCCATTAAGCACCGTGTTTTTGATACTATGGAATGAAATTGACAAGAGTACGGTTTAACCAATTATGTTTACCAATAATTATATATACGTCCTAAAAAGTGGATCCATACCTAATGGTAATAATATGCACAATGACCAATGCGTCGACAAATAATCCAGCGCTTGACCGGTCGTAACTATTATCAAAAGATGTGAACTGGCGAACAGCGAAGATCAGTGAATGGGCAATATTTCATGCTAAACCTTTCACAAAAAGAATAAAATGTCTATGTATTTATGGTTTTGACGTTTTTTTGTTCTACCCCAATGAAAAAATAGACACCCGAGGAGAAAAGGCTTCACACTAATAGACGCACATCCGTGGAAAAGGTTATTTCTTGAAAAAAAATGGCTATTTTCAATAACTATGGTTCATCAGTTCGGTGTGAAATTTGACATAAATCGTTACTCTGCAAATATCAGCGATTTTTGACTTCCAATCACCAGTAAAACTAAACAATATATATGGGGCATGGACTTAATAATCGAACTCGCCGATACTCGAACTATTGACCTTTGGCCTCGTGATGTCAAAATCATACTTAGCATCTCAGAAATTCGTTTAGCTAATACACATATGATCACACACGTGATTTACATTATTATTATATCACGAGATTAGGCCTCGATTCCATAACCAAATATTGACCACATATGGAAATCACTCTTAAAAATAATTTGTCATCCTCCCACACTTGATACGAATGTAAAGTTACTCGCAAAATCTGAAATTTTTTTTTACTAAATTTGGTAATTTATGAAATCTATTGATTTGGTAATTTAAACCTTTTGATCGATTGATTAGCAGCGAAAAATGGCCAAGCCTGGCCCGAAGTAATAGCAAGCGTGGGCTAATGCTTGGCAAAAGACACAAATTATAAATAGCCAAAACCGTGAAAGGGCGAATGTCTTTTGATAATGTAATAGACAGGGGTTTATGCAAATTTAATAGAAAAAGTGACTTATGAAGTGAGATTACCACGATTTCTAGAAATGGCATTTAATTATATTTTGGCGAATAATAAATATATAAAGTAACATTGCATAACTTGAAATCCGAATTCGTGAAAGACTGAATAAAAAAGTGAATTAAATTCATTTCGGGTGTCTTATATATTCGTGTTATTTTCTTTGAATGAATTAAAGATTTTAAACCATCAGTACTGTTAGCAGTGTTGATGATTTTGAACCTATCTGTACAGTTTGGTTACTACCAGACACTCAAAATGAGATGTTTTATTTTAATCCACTACCTGTTATGAAGCATTACCCATTTGCTACATTTCCTTCTGATGACACAAATGTACTTCGGAATTGGGTAGATGAGTACCTGACATTTTCTGTAAGTCTGTACGTAGCTTAATTCCAGAATGGAATTGTTTTATTGACCACATAACCCAAGGGAAACATGGTTTGTCAAGTATGAGTCATGAGTGGATCGCGAAACTGAGGCGTGGTCCATCTGTGACTCATGATTGACAAATAAAATTTCTGATTGGGAACGGCAATTGTCGGTTGAAGCAGACCGTGTGGGTAAGAAGTAGACGGTTCGAAGCCTGGCTGTTCCATCGCCGAGCGCGCCCTTCAGCGAGGCAGCTCACAACCAGCTGAAACACGCAATATTTCATTGTTGTAACACATATAAATATATAAATATTTTTCTTTTATATAAACGGCAGTAAAGTTAATTATCTTGAGAAAACTAGGGAGTCGAGTGCGCGAGAATTTTATGGGTATACCATTCCCCTTTCCTTGTGTATGGTGTTGTTGTATTTTCGTTAATGCTGCTTGAATGCAAGCTACTGCGGGGATTCAAATTTAATAAGCATGAATATCATCGGATGTTTCAAATAACAGTCACCATAAATGGTAGTATACTTTTAACTCGCGGATCCCCAAAATTACCCATTGATAATTACCGCTCAATTGAAATTATTAGTTTTTCTTAGACTCTGTATCAAAACTTCTTCGTTGCCAATTCGATTCAAAAGTAGATACGAGTATTTTCAGAATATTTCAGAATAAATCTTAATCAAATTACAATGCTGAAATATTCAAGTGAGTCTAGCAATTTAGCTCTGATTATAAAGAGGCCTAATATGTAATCATGCATCACGAATACATGACGCTTCTATGGTTCATGCTTGACATGGGACATAGATTGGCAAATTTCCATCACTAGCAATAAAAAAATAAGTTGGCAACTGGTAGAAGATACGAAAACCCAGACTAAATTCAATGGATAGAATTGACCCGATTACTAATTTTTTGACGACATTCTCTGAAAATAGTGGACAAATGATTAGATATTGATAATGTCTGGGTTTTTCAATCCTTTTATTCAAAATACTATTATCTGTCCAAGTAGAGTACAGTGTGGCAAAAACTCGATTTCGTCCGAGACACAACCAAGGCATTTTTGTTGGATATTTCAAAATGCTTCGATATCATCAATACTGCTATTGAAGATTAAATGGCTGACGTTATTAGCTCAAATCATTCAAATCAAAAGTCATATAATAAACAAACAAAGACAAAGTTTTAGCATTTACTAATTTACGCAAAAACTATTTTCTTTTTTAAAAGATTATCATTTCGCCGATTTCGAATTGTTGCAGAAATAGAATGAAAGAATCTATGATCTTTGGACTTCGTTCATCTGTCCACCAACATACGTTCAAAGTAACGATGCAACATCAATTCTTCAATGACCCACAATGGACAAAGCTCAACTAAATGACCCCAAATAACCAGAAACGGTCAAATTTAAATTTATTTTTAAATGCATTAACAATATTACGTAAGACATAACGCAAACAATCTTACTTTGATCATGTGCGCATAACCTAAGTAGTCGTTCTTCGTGCGTTATATTTACGTGTAGCCAAAGATACGCGTGAAATAAAACCTTGCGTGACGTATGAAACTTTACTTCCGTGTTATTACTTGCTCAAGGTACAGAATATTATGATAATGTTCACGTTATTAATGACCATATTGCATTTAAGGAGAAAAGTTTTCTTATATTAAAACTCCTATAGGACCAAAGGTTGGGATTGAGATTCAAGGTACTTTCTCATTAAAAAAAAATAAATCATTTTGTCAAGTATGAATCACAGATGGACCGTGGCTCATACCTGACAAAACATGACAAATCACTTTTAATGTTTCATAGAGTCGTGCAGGTTTGCATAAATCATCTCAAGTATTTCAATCAATTGATTTATCGGTTCGTAAAATTGGCTTCATCGATACATAATGTACTATATATTTACGTGGTGTTTCGTAGAATTGCATTAAATATTATTGACAAAACGCACGAAAAACCAATAGCAAAAAACTTTGTTGACTGTACTTCTTCCCCGAGTAATCACACGCTTTAGGAGTGTACACCAATTCCCAATCGGGAAACATTCGTTTAAACACCTTTTGTTAGGTATGAGTCACTACTGGATAGCGTCGATGGGACGCAGCGGTCCATCTGTGGCACAAGCTTGACAAAATAAAATTTTTCTTTTCATCGGGGAAGGTCTTTACCAGCCGCTGCGGACCCGATGGGATCGCCTGATACCAAATTATATATAATGGATGAAAATAACCCAGATTAAACAAGAGGCCTACCAGCACGGCAGTTCATTAGGTCCAAAAATTTGAGAAATCGAATGAGACTGGATTCGAATCATTAAACTATATTCGATTAGAAATGATAAATGCATTCGAACGGGAAAAATAGTTTACCGAATTGCTAAAAGATACCAAACAGAAATATTTCATTTCCAAACGATTTATTATGCAAACCAAATTTCACGGTTCTTGATTCGTCAAAACACAAAGGTACTAGTCGGGCGAAAAATTATGCAAAAGGCTTGGGTCAAGTATGAGTCGTTGATAAATCGTGTTGGCGTGGCACGATTCCCCTGTGGACCATGGAAGATAAAGTAAAACTGGAATGAACACAATTTCGTAACGAATTATATATATATATAACATACAGATATATAAATTTATTTCAGAAACGGTTGGGTGCCCTTTGCTGCTATAGACCATATTCACAAAGCTCGGTTTCCTGCTATCGCTTTCAATTTTAGGTACAAAATGTTCACGTGGGACCAACCAGAAGATTTTTTACCATCGGCCCAGCGTAGATAGCACACACTGCACTCGATTAGAGTAATTGATTTCGGTTTCGGATTGGATGTTTTACACTTATTTTAGTTGCGGTTGATTTTGGATATCATGTATCTATCTACTCTAACATAATTGACCGACATTGACCGACAGACAGTTCTTCCCAGATGCTGACTCCGGACCTTATCTGTAGCGAATTTTATTTCAAAAAAAAAAAAAAACGTGTTGGACTGAAAAATAATAATATGACAAGCTCGATTCCATTTTTCATTTCACAAGGAAGTAATAATAATTTGTATTGAATTTATTTGGATGAAGTCGGGTAATAGTGAGAGGGACCAACTGGAAATTTTACAAGTTTATGAAAATGCGTACGAGTTGGGTCGTACCAAACAAAATAAAGATGAAACATAAAATTTGCATTCTAACACCGTTCAGACTGGCAGAATGTCAGCTAATCAGACCAGCAAAAAAGAATTCCTTTAGATAAAATTTGGCAAACAGTAGTAATATTTTACAATACATCTCTTGCTAGAAGATTAAAACGGATCTTTTCAAGTGTCTTGTAGCAACAGAGTTGAAAAGATTCAAATCATCAATACTGCTATGAAATGGCAGTGTTGATGGTGTTGAAGCATTTTTGTCCATCCGGAAAAAAATTAGGTGAACATTTCGGACACCCGGAAAATGCAAGATTTGGTCACCATCCCGCCGTTGATGTGCGGTGCGGAGGTAACGACATTAAGATACTAATGAAATAGTAACACAAAAAGGATGAAAAATATACCTCCACAGTTTTTGTTTGAAGATCAGACCCAGTTTGTGACAGTGATGAAGATGATGGTGTAGTTGATGACGTCACTCCATGTAAGGCTTTTATTCGTTGTCTGCGTTTGTTGTCGACTTCCAGTAATGGATTGGTCGGAGATAAAGGCAGGTTAACTTCGTTCCACGATACTAACCTAACGAAGAAAATTTATTTTGTCAAGAGTGCACAATATTTTTAAACCTGGGGAAGATTCAGAAATTATTTTCTTCCAAGTTCGTTCAGAGCAAGGCTTCAAGACATATAATTCAAAAGTCTCCTGGAACCACTAAAGTGCAAAGAGCTATATAAAATGCAGGAACTGAGGAATCCCCATCCCTGACATATGTCTATTGAAGCGAGATTCACAGTTATACAGACCAACACTTTCAGGAGAAGTCCTTGGAATAAGAAACCTCTGCATAAAACTTGTGGCACTGTGGAACCTTTACAGTGAATAAATGCAAACATAAAATTCCAGAGTTCTAACTTGGACCATTTTGTAGCAAAATCATGATAAAACAAAGTCTAGTTTGAATATTGTTGAAATCACTCATTAGCAACGCTCCGCACCAGCGGTCACTAGTAGGTAGCGTGGCTAGAAATCACGTATCTTAGCGGTTGTGTTAAACCTACAAAAGTAACTATACACAATGGTTGTGGCTGTGGTTGTGAGAATTCATAGCTTGTAGAATTTTATAATTCAAATATCCTCAATCAGAACTTTTATATGTTGCCAAGCATGGGTCAATGATGGATTGCGACGCGCAGGCGCGATCCATCTGTGTCCCGTACTTGACAAAAATTGAATTTCTGACGGGTTGTTCATCTCCTAATGAATACTAACACCACCAGGGGTAATCAATAACGCGCGCTGACATTTGTACCTGGACTTGTATCAAGATGTCACTGGCTGAATTAGTAGTAATCGCATATTTTTAGGTGTATGTTATGATTTCGAAGTAAGACCGACTGTTCCAAAGAACTCATAAAAATATTGACGTGAATACCGTGCTAATCAGTCTCACATTTTTGAAAAATAACTTTCGTTTTGCACGAAGTAAAAAACACTTTGCAAATACGTTAGTGCATCGAGAGACAATAACGTCAAAACGTCTGAAGTACGTGAACACGATCACAATGGGTTCATGATTAGATTGGGTGAAAATGAAATATAACTGATTTACGTGAAACCGTCTGTCATGAGCAAAAATGAGGTTTGTTCGACCTGTTGAATGATCAAATAGAACTTGTACCACAAATGAGATGCATGAGTTGAAGTTGCAAAATTTCACATAAATCATGAAATTTTTAAGTAAAATGTATTTTACATGCAAACAAAAATCCTATATCTGATATATTTATCGAACTTCAAATGCTGTTCTAACCATATAAATCATTTTCGAAATCCCCCGACAAGACACAATCCGTACACAATATGAAATTTCAATAATTTATAGCGTTTAAGAGGTTTGATGTTATTTTAGAAGCTTATTAAATCACTGACTGACTAGACATTTGAGTTTCCCCCTCCCAACACATGTGATCGAGGAAAAATATGAAACGATAAACCTTTTCAAAATGTTGCTAAAAGGTTTGCGAAAAACATGTGAAATTACTACATATTCTATGTATTTTTTTATTTAAAAATTGAGTTTCCGAATCATACGAATCGATTTGATGAAGATTCTGGAAGTGATATCCTTATGGACTACCCTCATATGAGTCACCATTTTGATCACACAAATAAGTGACCATAGAAAAGTAAAAAATACCATATACTAACCTCTGGAGTGACCATTGGTATTTAGGAGTATAGATCAACTCAATGGGCGAGTCGTCTGAAATTTTAGTCAAGCCAGTTTGTGGATGTGGTTCTAGATGGTATTCAGTCATAAAGCCACCAGAATTGAATATTAGAAGACATTGTCCTCCCTTTGAAGATGATGTCATCTGTGCCCGTCTCAACGAGTTATCGTGGTTACCCGCTGTGAAAGCAAAGAAATAGAATAGTTCGGAATAATGAAAATTTAATGCCCTCAGTCTGGCCGGCCGGAAAAGTAGTATTCATCGAGCTTGCTTTTTCAAGCATGAGTCACTGGTGGATTGCGCCGTGAGGGCGCAATACATCTGTGACTTATGCTTGACAAAATAAATCTTCCTACAATCCTACTAGATGGGGGTATCATATATGGAAAATCATTTCGCCAAGCACATGATATCTGATATATCTCACATGGTGATGATATTTATCATTCGCCCAAACTTGGTAAACTTGACCCAACAATATATTATGAATAGGACGTATTCACTCCTCTGAATATAGTATTATGTCTTACCATGCACACGGGTCTGGGAAAAGCTCAAGATCAAAGTCTGATCGTCGGCAATGATTCTATGACTCACTCAATATCGAGTAGTATATAGTCTGCCGTGGTGCGGTTTAATACAATTTATTTTTAAATATATTTCAATTGTATATCTATAATTGTGTCTTTGTTTGAACCCATTTAAACAGACATCGTGACATTTTTATTATATTTCAAGTCTAAAAATACTTTCATTTTATCAAGTTTTCATTTAATATTGGGCTAGACATCCTCGTCGCCAGTTCACAAAATGACCTCCTGATGAAAAATTTTATGTAACGTTTGGGGATATATTTGGGTCCTATTCTGAAATGTTATTTTTTATTCAATAATGCATGCCCAGCTGGACAACATGCGTTTTATTTTAGTTTCACGTTGCAAATAACTTCACGGTATAAATATTGCATTATCTGATGTTTTTTATTTGTTATAAGAATCTTCGTTATAAATCTTTGATGTTATATAATTAAATTTTACTGTTTATTTATTTTTTAATCTGGGAAGTTTTTATAAGTATGTTATAATATTTGGTTATTATCGTATCGTAACTATAAAACGCATAAGAATAGTCGTATATTCACAAAAGGAAACGCTCGAAGCCATTAAATAAAGAGAGCCAAATCGGAAAATTTTGTCAAAACACCCTTTGTTAAGCATGTGTTACTGTTGAATCGCGTCGAAGAGATGCGGTCCATCTTTGGCACATGCGTGACTTGGAGAAGCTACTGAAGCAAACTGAACTATTGAAAATTCAGTGCGAGACCAAGAACAAGAGAGAACACTCCTAAATTGGTATAGATGCCGGAATCCAATGCATGTATTTAAAATGCATCATATATTTACAATGGGGCTATCGATATAAATTTCGAAATCAAACGTATTTCAAATGCAGTATATAGATGCATCGGAAATTACATAAGGGTCTGCCACTAACGGGGTTGTCGGGTTCACTGCACGTCCCAGGCAGACGAAAATTTTTTGAACTTTAGATATAAATTCATGTCGTAATTGTTTTCAATATTAATAGGTTTCTTGCTAATTACGACCCGCACGTTTGTGAGTTTCAACGTTTGTGTGTTTATTCAGCGACAAATTCACTTTTTCGTCGAATCTTCATGTGATTCGATATAAAGATCACGTCTCAAATAAGGTTACATTCGGATTTTCGAATTGAAACTTTCCAAATCTGTTTCTGTTTTAGAAATCTATACAAAAATATAAACAAAGGGTCAAACTTTCGAATAAATTGGCGAAAAGTTTTTAAATAGCACGGCATTTCATTCTTTCAGCATGATTAATCAGAAAGGCATGAAATATTGCCCAATTGCTAATTTTTTTCTGACGGAATCCATTTTCTTCAGGTGTTTGAATAGCTTGGATCTAAAAGTGGAATCCTCAAGTTCAGTAAAGAAACCATGGGGTTTATAAAAGTAAAAATATTGGGCGAAAATTGAATTGTGGGTATAGATATGGCAACATTGAAATAGGATTCCGTATAATTTGTGGTATTGCTCATGGTGACAATAGGCGTTAACTTGACATCAACAAAATCTCGCCTCACGTTCCCAGTCAGAAATTTGCTTTTGTCAAGCATGAGTGTCTGATGGCGACCCATCAGTGACTCAAACTCGACAAAACGTGTTTTTCACAGAAATATTTTGATTGGGTTATATTGTACTGATGAACTAAGTTTAAAGTTACTGTTGAGTAATTATGGAAAACATTCACAAAATGGTTTTGTAATATCACAATCCAATCTATACTATGAGGTACAGTAAAATCCATGTGAACATCAAAACTGGGAAACAATGACTATATTTTTCTCTTTTGCATGTTCAAATTATTCGCTATGGCGTTTGTGTAGTGCTTATGTATTAATTGCGAGTCTCTTCTAGTAGAGAAGTGCCTTGCTGAAAGGCACAAAATCAAAAATAGTGACATACTAACGAAGTAAACCACCGTGCATTGAATTGACATACCCATAGTTACTCTGTAAATGCAGATGGTATGTATATATATATATATCACACTCAATCGAATATTGTTAGAAGGATCACGCCATAAAAGGCATAAAGTAACTCAATACCGTACAAGAGCATTACTTCAGGCCTGTATATTAACATTTCAAGCTCTTCCTAATCAATCAAGTCAAACACGTTCAAGACGTTAATGCAATAAAATAGTGCTTCGCTATATTATTCAGGAAATGTATCAAGTTACCAATAGTCAACACCATTGTACGGTATAAATAGTATAACGAATCCACAAAGAACATTGAAATCAATGCCCGGAACAGCTTATACTATAATACATAGTCTTATATGCTTAGTTCATGAGTTGCAAAATTTATAATTTAATGTTTAATCAGGAAAAAATAAAAATTGGGAAAATAAGTACGCATGTCCAAGTATGGGTTATGTATGTATGTAATAAATGAACGCACGGTTCACATGTGGCAAATGTGTGAAAAATCAAAATTTCGTATGCATGTCAAGTATGGGTTATGTATGTATGTAGTAAACGGACGCACGGTTCACATGTGGCAAATGTGTGAAAAATCAAAATTTCTAAAAGTCAAATTTGTCGAAGATGACCCCTAATCAGAAGCACGAGTCACAGATCCATCTGTCGACCATGCTTAACAAAATAACATTTATTATAAGTATTGCGATATTGAAGCCAAGACAAAATTTCACTTCACTTTCAAACGGTACGTCTGAGCGAAAACTATGATTAATCGAATACTGTCGGTTTTCGAGCTTTATTTGACAAACGTTATTTTAAAGTAAAGTTGTAACCTTTCTTTGAACCGATATTCACAATGGCCAACAGATGATTTCAATAAAATTATTTTTTTTATTAGCATAGCAATAATGACTCAGTTGAGTACGTTACCGTAAAAACTTCAAGTTTCAAGTTAGTTCATCGTGCGTTACTTCCTCGAATTCGAAAAAGCTGAAAATAAAATATGGCTAAGCACATTTCCTTGTTGAACATAGATCAATTAGAGATAGGCTTAGTGTGCGATGCCATCTGTGGGACATGATAGGTAAAATCAAATATCCCTATATTTGAGAATAATCATATTTAAAATTATATTTTGTCGAGTATGGGTCACTGAAGATTTACACATGTTTTGAAAGAATGATTTTCATGGGTATGGTTTTCCAAATAGAATTGCGCTAGTTAAACTGAACCATATAATTTGACAAAGCAATGAGGCTAAGAATTGCTTAGGCTCCTATTAAGTTGTAAAATGAATTAATACGAGTATGGGCAACAGATGAATCGAGTAACTAAAGCAGTTCGATGTGGTCAACAGATGGCGGCGAGGGGTTGCCAAATGAGTCGAGTCCAGTCGAGTTCATCTCATACTCCCAATTGGACGTGATCCATCATTTACTCGTGTCTAACAAAGAATGTTTTGACAATTTTTTTTCTTGGTTTCATTGATATTGAACACTGTTACGTGAGCAGCCCTTATATTTTTCTAGCACATGTCTTTTCCTTCGGGCGTATGAGTAGCAAATATGCTGACATTCGCCCGTCGGGGTTACACCATAGAGGGGTGGATATAATTCGACGAATTTCTGCTGACGAAACCTGATTAGTCTATTGCGTTGGCTGATACTACGACTTTATCAATATTCATAGACTATCGATACTTTCCATTCAAAACACAATTCCACACGCTCTCAATTTTTATATTTATACATTATATAGGTTTTGGTAATGGTAACCGTCCACATTGCATAGAATATAAAAACAACAGTGTATAATACAGACGAAAAATAAAATTCAAACAGATTTTCATTCGTGATATTAGACA
Source organism: Styela plicata (assembly GCA_963675895.2). Taxonomy (NCBI): domain Eukaryota; kingdom Metazoa; phylum Chordata; class Ascidiacea; order Stolidobranchia; family Styelidae; genus Styela; species Styela plicata. Next base: position 21,746,633 of record OZ023140.1, read on the forward strand.
AAATGGGAAATGAATGAATTTGAAATAAAATAGAAGAAGCTAATTTTTTTTATTAAACGACAAGACTATCGTAATAATTGTTGAAAATGAAGTCCAATCCGTTTATTATTTTAAATCGTAGTGTTGCAATTTTCACATACAAATATATCTACAGATCTACACAAATAATGTTATTTTTTTACTCAGCATGAGGGATTCACAAAATTCGCTGAATATTTTAAAGTCATCACAGTCTTAAAAACTACTATCTCACTATATATTGAAGCCCGATTTTAGGCTACAAGAATTTTCCATTAAATTGAAGGGAACATGCGATATTCGTACATTAATTATGCGGTGAAAAGTCTCATCAAATAGCGAGTAGATCACAACTAGATTGAATTTTAATAACAAAAATAGGCTCAAGAAAATGTCAGATCAAAAAGAGCAGATATAGCTCGCTGCACTTCATTGTAATAATTTTATTAGTTCATTTCTGTTTAAACTAATTAAATTAACTAAATTCGGTAGTAGAATACACACAGAATGCTATTTTGGTTGCATGGACAATAAATGAACAAATGAGACTACAAAAATGAGTAAACAATGAACAATATTTAACAATACAAAAATAAGCAAACAATGGTAAGCAAAACAGGTCTTCAGGTCCAGGATATAGCTCTCTAATTTGGAATCCTGTGTCGACCATAGACCACGCAATAGAACGAGGCGTTTTAGAAGACGCATATATACAGCCAATCTGATAATCATTTATAAGGTTGGAAAAAAAATATAAAGACAAGGGATATGGTTCTGATAAAAAAATCTTCTCCTAAGCATGAGACACTGATGGATCGCGCTGTCAAGGCGAAGATCATCAGTGGCTTGAGTTCGAGGAAATAAAATTTCTGGTAGGGACTATATTAGAAAAATTCTAGTAATCTAAAGTAATTGACAGTTTTTTTTCTGAACGACAAATATTGTATTGTTCAATGTCTCAATCTTTCAATAGTAGGAAGATATCATACTGATTCAGTGGTTTTCAGTTAGGTCCAAATATTGAATCTAGAATTTTGGACGCTATGACGTCGGAAACAACGTCAAAAACAAAGCGTACATTGTTAGTGTCAGTGGCACACGTGAAGTGCGTAAAAATTTCGCGTTTCTTTTGATAACCATTGATTTCCTCGAATTTTCTTCTGATAAAGACGGAAGCTTCTTCGTACGTATTCTGGCCTTTATACTCTTCAAAATAATTGCTGATGGGAGATTTAGCAACCTTTTCCTGAAAAAGATCCTTTTTGTTGAGAAAAAGTATGATAGCGGTGTTGAGGAAAAAACTGTTCTCGCAAAGCCAACGAAACAGATTTAGACTTTCGTGCATTCGGTTTGTTTCTTCATCTTCAGACAAAACCTGATCGTAAGCTGACATAGCAACACAAAACACAACTGCGGTTACATCTTGGAAACAGTGAATCCATTTCTTCCGTTCAGTGCGCTGGCCACCCACATCGATCAAAGTGAAGTCCAAGCCTTTATACTGAAAGCTAGTTTCAATCACACCAGTTGTGATTACGCGTGTACGCAGTACATCTTGTTCTGTTGGTAGGTATTGATCATCGGACAAACGATCTATGTCATCAAGATAATATTTGGCTGAATCGTTCAACTGATATTCTCGCGATCGCATGTAACAGGCTTGAACACCCTCATCTTTCCACAATCTTTTTATAGCCTGTCCTAGTTCAATCGTAATGTATACGTCTGGATTTCTCGGTTGTATACGCATTACTTTTTCCTCGTCAGAAACTCGATCTTCATTTGTGTAAGGTATGCTTAATCCCTTCATTGCTTTCAGAATAGCTTGGATAGACTGTAATGTATTGCTGTGTACGATTCCTTTATGTTGTCGCCGTTCTTCCACAGTAAATCCATCTTTGTGAAGGATCTTCAGCTGTTTAGCGATTGTGCTTTTTCCAGATTCTCCAGCTCCGAGTAGAAGCAACCTCACGCGTTTGTTCGATGTAGCTGCGTCCTCACGAATCTTTTTATCAATTTTTCGGGACTGTTCTTCGGCCTCTTTTTCATAATCTGACTTCGTTGGAATGCACCCTAGTCCCCCCATTTGGAAAATTTGAGCTACTATAAAAATCCCACTAACAAAATATTCTTCTCACTGTGAACATCAGAAGCAATGTAAACAGTAAATCTACCACATAAATTGTCTATATTTTATCCTGTTTAGCAAAGTCCAACAACGACGAAGTCAACTAAGTGGGGTAAAATATCGTGATCTAGGAAACTAAATTAGCCAAAAAAATGGATAAAAATGAAAAGCAATGCTTTTCAATCAGTAGGCTATAGCTTGTAATTTTCCAATTTTCAAATGGTCTTGTTACTGAAGCTGAGAAACTAATTTAGCTCAAGTTCCATTTTTAATTCTCGTCTATCTGTCATATAAACATTAGATATATTAAAACTATTCCTAAAAAATCGTATAACCCCACAAAGTCTTGTGTAGCCAGGAAACTCTTCAAAATACATATATTTACATTCCATTAAAAAACATCTTTCCACGACTTTCAACATTAATATCACCTTTTCATAATCATATTCAGAAATCATGTCATCGAAAAATAGTACTTAGAATAGAAACTTATACCCTTTCACGAACAATCCCCATTAAAGTACTAAGTAAAAGGCGAATTCCAAGAAAACGAAAAAGACCTGGTAGTCGAATATTAAAAATATTTTATCCATAAAATTGGTTACTTTGTCTACAAATTCCAAACGGAATAACAGGAAACAGCATTAAAATAATTATTCTTATAACCGAAAAAAGCATTTGACATGTCTGGAACCTAAAAATGCATCGAGACAGAAACGTCGGGCGAGTCTTTTATTGGCTCCTTCTTTATTCTGATAAGACATGCAATGTCAGTAAAAATATTTGTATCGAAAGATAACCAAACAAAATCAAAAATGATCGATGGATAAGTTTCGGTCAAAGACATAAGTAATCTATCAGCCATGCTTGAGAGTTGTCAAGAAATTAAGCTACAAAATGTGACCTGTTTTTTTTTATTCCATAAAAAACTGCTATCGAACTGATTGATTTTAGCTGTCGGTTTTTTTAAAAAAAAAATTTAAAAAACTTGACTAGACCAAAATATCTATTTTTGGAATGAAAAATAGACGACAAATTCATTACGTTCTAAAAGCTATGTTTTGCTATAAAAATATCTGTCTAAATAAAAAAAAAAATGGATTTCGTTTACCACTGAGGTTAGAGAGTTCAAATCCAGTACAAAAGACACGTTTCGAAATTAGACCCAAGTTTTTAAAACATGTTAAAGCAAAGATGGCTAAACCATGACATACTATACTTCAGTTTGACTTTTTCTCTGAAAATAATATTTAGAAATGAACCAATCAAAATTTTTGTTTTGCGAAGAATGGGTCACAGATGGACCGCGTTTCATCGACGCGATCCATCAGTGACCCATATGTAACAAGATATGTTTGGAAAATTTTTTTCGACTGAGAAAAAGCATCATTATTACTTGACATTATTTTCACGCTTTTGTTTTTAAACCTCACTGAAAACACAACCTAACATTTAGACGTAAACTGAAAGCAACACACGACAAGCTCCTGTGAGTATAATCAATTAAATATTCAAGCTGAAGACCTTTTTAAGAAAACGCGAGCAAGAAAATCAGTTGCCTAACCAACCATCCTGAAATAATTAACCACGAAGAAACACAATATTGCCAAGCAAGAGCAAAAAAAGAGGGAGGATGAGAAAAAATTTCCAATACAAATAGACGGAGACGGAAATACTGTGGGCGTTTACTGCTTGTGTGGCGTATGGTTTGTGCTATTAAGTCCGGAACACCGAAATCCGAGTGGGCTTCAGTAACAATGTACGTCACGTGCTTCTAACAAGTAACTAAAATTTATATTTGGGTCATGCATAAATCGAGATGTACCCCACATGATTTATCCAAAGATCACGAATGATTTTGATGAAGGGAGATGTATTTAACAAAGCCATAACATCATTCCACATGTGTAATATCAGTACAAATTGTCCTTAAAGAGTCATGTGTGGCAGATAATGAATACATAGTGACACGACATGGTATTTAATAAAGATTTTCTATATTTTCATAAGAGATGCAACTTGAAGATTCCTGCACACATAGCCAATTCGGGTGTTTTATTTAAATACCCACTCCTCGATATGATATAGAAAGATCATGAAAAAGGATCGGAGCGACCATTTTATGAGTTTTGCTGCGTTATTGGGCATTTCGGGGAATATGAAAGAATTAAGAAGATTTAATTTAATCTTCTACAAAAATTGAAAAGATTAGATTAAAGTATATGCATTTATAGTGAATTACAAAAGTCTTCGTCGCGCGATGGCTTAGTGATTATCAATGCTGCCAAGTTCAAGATGGGTTTATTAACTTTCGTCGGCTGGGCCCAACCGGGAAGGCCATATCATATCTTTACAACAGCATTAACCCTGTTCGTCGATAAGTTGCAGTACAGAAGCCTTGTTCCTCGCGAACGACTCAAATGAGTAGTTACAAATAATATATATTCAATAAAACTTCAAACTTAAATCTTATTCATCAACAATGAAATTCTCAGAAAAACATAAGGCTTTGGCAAACAATTGGTCAACGACCAGAAATTTCAATCAGACATAATTGATTAAAAACAAAGAAATCCGATATTGCCAAAGAATTTTTTTTTATCCCCTACAGAGAGAGAGACCGAGATTCACAATTACAATCCTCAAATCATTTTCAAATAAGAAGAAAAACATCTTAAACTATAAATCGAAGTTATAGTTATATAAAGCCGAATATATAATGATCAATTATAATATTGAGAAGATCAATTGAGATCAATTGAGAAGTGGGATACTGACGATTCCTTATTCATCACAAAATTTGTAATCAACGACATGAGGTATGCTATATTTAGAATTATTAACAAAAGAGAAGTCAATCACATGTACCAGAAAAGACAGCAAAATTATGAACAATCGGAATATTATATGTAGAGAATATTATACTATCATTCCAGTTAAAACATTTTGATATGTTTTATCTAGTATGAGTCCCTAAGGCGCGGTCCATCTGTGGCTAATTATATTGTCTAAGATGGAAATAGTGCAGAGCACAATCTAGAAGTGACGTTTAGTCGACGGTGATCAACATAACCAATTTCAATCTTAGCATGCTTGATAATATATAAATTCTCACTAGTATAAATAAAGAAATAAAGTGTGGATTGCATAACAACATTTGTTGTTTCAGTACGCAACTTGAACAAATGTACAATGAATATCATTCCGCCTACTAGTTTCACATTTAAACGGCTAATTAATATAAAGAGAGGTTACATAACTGAATTAAAATCGAGAAAAAAATATCTGAATAATTCACAGTGCTTCAGATTGTGCCATCGTGAGACACCGGTACATGGAAGATTATTGGAAAAACTTGATCAACCGTCATGACCGAGCCTACCCGAGTTGGTCAGAAGATATGATTGATGGGGGGATCAAATGAATTCTTCAAAATCTTCGAAAAAAACGGGCAAAAGAGATGAGGGGGGAAGTAACTGGATGTGAAATTACAGTCGATTAAATATTAATAATTCTCTATCATGTCCAGATAAAATCACAATGTTATTTCCTGCATATCTCTTGATTTCTTTTCAAAATAATCATTCAACGGGAAAAGTATGCGATGAAAACAGATCTTGTTATATTTAAATGGAAAAATTGGCGTAAAATGCAAATTACTTGATTTTATACGAAAATGAATATAAATATTAAGTTCACAATGTCCAAATAAACCTGAACCCAATAAAATCACTTCTGTCAATTCTATTACAAAAATGACCCTGGTATTAATTTTAACTAACCCTATTTCCGAAATCAGCTCTACAGACTTTGTATACCACTGCCTTAATCATGGTAACTAAGAACAATTTGAAAATCAAATAATGTAGTTTAAAAGTAAAATTATAAAACAAAAAGCAGAACCGCATTTATTCGCAGACATAACGACGTTAAAAATCAAATGCAAGATATATCATAACTGTTGGCCCACTTAAAATGAAGGAAATATGCAAATTGACTTTGCATCACAACATAAGCCAACAATAATCCGAGTTGATCTTCAACTAAATATTCATAGCAAAACACAATAATATCGGTTAAATTCCATACCCGGAAATGCCACGCCTTGAGAATATTGATGGGTGGATTTTACCAATACACCTCAATTTATCTCGATATCGCCCACAATGAGTAAATTTACTCATGGTAGGGAGTTTTGCATGAACCCGTAAACAATTGGACCGTTTCCTTGCGCATAAAAGCACCCACGACATCTATGCTTCCACCCACGTTCTCGCAAATGCACATTACTGCACAAATGCGAGAGCAATCATACGTGGGTGCAAAGACTTTCCGTACGATACCAGTACGTACTGGTAAATCGTCGATACTCAACGATACCAGTACGCTGGTACATCTCTAGTTGTCTAGTTTTATAGAGGGAATAAAATCAATTCCACTACAAATTCAAAATTCATATTCCATGGAAAACTTGAGAGCGCTGCGCCACAGGACACGATCCCTCAGTTTTCCTGTTCCAACAAAAAGCACTCCGGAACAAGTTGCTGTTGGGGAAATTTTATGCATTATACTCCATATTAATCTCCCGAAAGAAAATAAGGGATTCAATATTACAATCATCGAGACACGGTCACAATTCTTATCGAGACACGGGGGCACGGGAATGTTTTAAAGAAAAGTTCGGATTTCAATGCTACACTGGGAACAACAGACACAATTTGAAAATATGGGAAACTATGGATAACCGAAGTCTTGTGATCAATCGAGAAGAGACTAATGTATATGAATTATTGTTACAATAAAACTGATGAGTTATCGGGTATTTGATAACCGATCTTCATCGGATCGATGCAATAAAGTGTGAACTCACAGCATACAGTTAGAGCAATGGAATATTAACCCCGCGCTTGAACTATGATGTAATTGTGAACGGACAATGAGTTGAATAAAAAAAACGCAGAAATTAGGACAATCAAGACAATTTAAAAGGTTATAATTAGGTTGTTAAACGCCTGCGGCTACGATTAATGGCAAAATGACTTCAATAGTAATTTTAAAAATGCTAAAGTATGTAACGCTTATATCTGCGTTTGAAGCTCTGCACAATTTTGAAAGTAATTTTCAAACAAAAAATGATTTGATCAAATTGATGATAGAAATCGCAAGCCTTTTTACAATACACGGCTATCATAGATTACGACGGTTTTATAAATCATGAACGAAATAAGATACTTTGTGTTATGCCGCTTTATGTTGTTATACAAAGACTAGATATGCTTCAGTAGTATAACATGAATATGTGCTTCTAGATGTGACAAAATAACTAAATGTCGGAAGTTTTGAGAAATTTTTATTTCACATTCGTATTTGAAAAAAAGTGGAATCATCGCTAGAGGAAAATCCCCAATATTGTAATTTTAGTAATCTAATAACTTTCTGTAGGATGCGATGGAGGTAAATTCGTAGACAGAAATGAATAAAATAATACAAAAGCGTTTGGAAAACTATTTCCCGAAACATCGATATTGCGGAACGAGTTTAATGGATTATTAAAAACCAATATTTTGAATTGGGAACCAGCCCCGTGAGTCAAGTTGCCTCTGCAACCAAATTTATCTATCAATTGATTAAAAATAGATTTGGTGTGTCGCTCACCAAGTATAATTTGTCAAATATGAATCACTGCGATCGCGCGGCCCATCTGTATTTTAAACTTCAACGATAACAAATCTTCAATTGGAAAATTTTTAAAATATTTTTTTTATAAATAAATTTATATCTAAATAGAAACTAAGATAGAGTCAAAGCCAGTTATGTATAATTAAGAGATTATGCCCCAGAAACTTCCTCTAGAAGGCAAACATTTATAGCAATCTGATCCCATAAATTACGCTGCCGAAAATAGAATAATTCAAAATTCGAATTAAATTTAATCGTATTCGGTCAAGGATATGTTTATAAATTGGGCAAAAAGTATATTATTATGTGCGATTTGATTTCTTGCCACTTAGTAAGGCGTAATGGTTCTTCGCCGTTTTTCTTTTGCGAACAATAATAAGCATATTTAACTCTATTGAAAAGTTTCCAATCATATAGATCATGACAGTCAAGATGAATATGTTTTTCCAACGGCATTATCATCACAGCCAGAAAAATGTTAATAAAATATGCTTTGTTAATCTTGGGCCACTGATTCATATTTGACATATATCATGATTTTGCGATACAGTGATCATAAAATAGGTGTCTTCGATTATCTGAAATCTTGAAACATGCTTTTTATGGAGTATTTTGATTTTAAATTTCGCATATATATAACTTTTCCTATACTTAATTCGTACAATATAACAAAATTTTTATAGAAAAATCCAATGACGAAACAAGCGACAGATGAAATGCCAAGAGTTCATGCAGACGTTTTCCTTGTCAGAGCAACCCCCAACGAAAGTTGCTTTAATTAGGGATTTCAATAAAAATTGATATTTGAGTCAGATATTTTTAATAATGCAATAAATAAATAATTTTTATATTCCTATGATCATGTATATGAAATTAAAGGAGTCTGTAATAATAAAAGCGCCAGGAATTGAATTATCCCAAATCTGAAGTTTAAAAATCACTCCTCAATAATGTTAAGACGGTGTACAAATGTTTTCGTAATTCAATGTCAAAAGTTTGTAATTCGCATACAATGTAAACGCATTGAAATGAAATTCCCAACTATACTTTTTGCCTTATGACATGGGCACATTTCTACACATAATTAATAAACATGCAGCAGGGCAATGCAGCTTATCGGGAATCGTTTGAAAACAAAGCATTTCAAAATATCGAACAATTTTCCAGTCGATTTCCGACGCGTGGAAGAACATAACAATAAAAAATTCATAACCTCAGATCAAGATACACCATGAAACAATATGGGTACATATTGTAAAAAAAATCATAAAATTAACAAGAACTTCAAAATATTTGTATCCTAGAAACTTTTAAACATATCTGTATTGATGCCTTTCCACCTTAATAATCTGAAGACATTGTTTTTACAAAAGTTTTCTCATTGTTTCTCAACAGCAATTCAAGCCCAGCAGTGAAAAATTCTTGCTTCGGTTTTTTCAAAAATATGACGAGAACATGATGAGAAATCAACTCCACTGACATGTGGAGATAAAACTAGAAAGTCCCAGAAAACACTGCAGATATAATTCATTTCTGGAGACACATTAATGTCATTTTATTGAATGACAGAAGTTCACACCACGGCGATTAGGAACATAACGTGAAAAATGATGAAACGTTTTACCTTAGGTCTATATAACAATACACGAATGCAGATCAGAGATTTTTGACAATCGAAGTGATAATCCAGCATCGTATTGGAAGCATATACTGAGTAGAAACCTAGTCATTTTGTAGTAAGATGAAGCGTATAGCCCTAAGTCCTAAATGAGGCACTAGAAATGTTCCAGGATGAGCGTTTCGAAAGCGTTTTCGGAACAACAAAAAATAGTCCTTCTGAAACTGAATACTAAGCGACTAATTCTATCTCGATTACATGTTTCTTTGTCTATAAACTATTCCCTATTAAAATATTGACTCGTAAGCTGAAGCATAAATGTTCCCTTCGACCTGAAACAAATTTCCTTTTTAACACATATCGAAAAACGGGTTTAACGTATACAGATATTTTATTTCGTCAAGTATGTGCCGCAGATGGACGGCGTCTTATCGACGCGATCCATGTTTGACAAAAGGTGCATTGATAAAAATATCGATTGGGGTTGTTCGATACCAAAACCATTTATTGCAAAACTAGATATTTGGTTACAGTGTATAATATTTGTTAATAATAAAAACATTCATTCAGGATTTTCCACACCAACTTAACACCAAAATATTATCCGACCTGAATGGACAGCAAGTTGGAAATTTTTTCCAGAGGAAACATTGCAGTACTTTTTTAAAAGTCCTTACCTAATCGAATAAAATGCAAACAGAGGAATCGAATCATCCGCCCAAAGAAGCCATTCTTTCTAGGAAGCGAGTACGCGAGGAGTTTGTGTACGGCATATGCATTGGATACTTATAAAAAATCATCAGTTACATAAAAATTAGTCAATAACGATAACAACTAAGCCCGTATAAATATATATTTGTTTACAGCTCCGAACTGTATAGAATGTGGCAAAGCGAATGCACTTTCGGCATGAAGCGACTATGCCTATACTTTGTCTGACTAACGCCTAAACATTGAAATAATACGCTCTTTGCTCATCCGAGCCGTAGGAATGAAATTCGAGACAAGCAGAGGCCGGTATTCGATGGAAGAATCGGGAATAATACAAGTACAATAAATATATATGGACACGGGCATAATACACGTGGGATTATAATATGCGTATACTCGCTGTTCCGAACACGCTCCAGGTGTCATTTAAATAATTTGTTTAAACTATCTTAAACTGTCACGCCCAGGATTTATATTCCATTCAGCTAAAAAAAATGCTATAGCAAAAAAAGAACCATAACCCCCAATAAGAAGTTTTATTTCATTAAGCATAAGTCGCAGACGGACATATTTGCAAAAAATTCAGACCGGTAAGCCAGCCATATGTTAATATTTATAATATTTGATATATTGATAAATAAAACCCAACACCATCATTCACGTCAATTATTAGTTATTGTGAAGACAGAAATATGAGAACTATTCTTGACTAATACATTATTTTCGGTTACGATTTATACTAGAAATAAATTATTCATCTAAATCAAGAATTTGCGTCGGTCGCATATTTACATCCATATATTGATGGGCGAAGGGCATAAAGATATGAGAACTATACTTGGCTAATACACGATTCTCGGTTATAATTTATACTAAAAATGAATTGCTCTTTTACATCAAGAATTTGCGTCGGTCGCGTATTTACATACATATATTTTTAATGAAGTAGGGCATAAAAAGTTGCCTGGAATAAAATCACAGCGGAAAAAAGTCGCCCACAAACATTAAACCTTTTTTGCCAATACATTTCGGAATGTTTCCGGTATATTAAACTAAAATTTTTTGAATGTAATGACATGCATTATAGGTCCGGCCATCCTCGATGGATTTTTGCTACCGGTCATGTGTTGAATGTATGTATTGTATACGGTATGTATTGAAGGAAACGAATAACACATTTAAGGAAGTGGTATATTGCACCAGAATTTTTTGAGAATTCAACGTTGGTCAAAGGTATCGGCAAACTAAGTCTCCCTCCTGAAATAAAAGTAGTGCAATTCAAGTATATAAGAAATGATGAAACCCCCCCGCGCGATTTTTTCTTGTTAATATTTGTTTCCAAAAAACCACACCTGCTCAGGTCGCGCTGAAATTAAGTATGGTCATGTAAAAACTCCTTATAAAATTATTCCATATCCAATCCCGATTACTTGATAGCAGAGCACAACACTACTCATAATATTCAATGGCATGACCTATTGTAAATGGTGACGATTACAATAAATTTGACTATTTGACTTACGCCCATTTATAAAAACAAAAGAATCACCTCGTCGGCACGGCAGGTACGGGCTTTCGAATAATCCTAACGTATTTCCTGTGACTAGAAGGAAGCAAAGAAGCGGCAGATGGTTTTGTCGTCGTCCAGGGCTAATACCACTCACTGCACTTTTCAAGGCGGTTCAGTTCCATTTGGGGTGTTGTTCGTTTAAAGTACAGTTTCTGGTACTACAGCTTCTAGTAGTTCTTTGCTGATGAGTGGCCGTTAGTTGGTTCTTTCTGAGCACTGCTCCCGGTTTATTGAATTTCAATAAAAAAAAAAATTGGTCGAGATGGCGTATTCGAAACTCCGAAATTCTTTTTATCAACTACTATAAGCAAAATGACAGGAGTTTGGAAGATAAATATAATAGGGTTTTTATAGACATAGCTTACTTTAATTGATAATAGATAAGCTTGTTTGTACAGTTATGATTCTCATAACTGAAATTCTTAGCCAACCGTGTAGAAACTCAAAAATTCATTCCACCGATTACGATAAATAAAGAATGGGGTTTCAATACCGACAATAAATAACTGAGTTTATACAATTATGATTCCCATAATCGAAATTCTTAGCCTACTACACAGAAAAAACAATGATCTATGTCAAACCATTACGTAAAATCTGAATAAACTCTTGGTCACAACACTCCCTTATGGGGAAAACTGTTCCCGCTGCAGTACCGGCTACTGAATGACATTATCCAGACATTTATTTTCACGATTTTGATTTCACACTTCAAACGCCAACTACGTTATGTTATGATTATTTAACATAATGAACATTTTAATCACAAATCCAGTTCCTAGAATTCCACACTGTAATAAACTTTAGTTTGCAGACAAAGGAATACTTCAATGTTTTTTCAAAGACGTTGTTGGATGATTGTTGTTGGCATTTCTCTGTTATACGTACATGATCAATTCGTCACCCTATTATATCAATTACCCAGAAAACATGCCAACACTATTCTAGCCCCATAAGTGCAGTCATTCGTTTAAACTGAACGTATTTCCTGCGTATAATCCACTCGGAAAAAGCTTCGTAAAATACTTTTTGTCAAGTATGCGTCCATACTCGACAAAATATACCTGCTCGGGATAGGCGACCAAAATGGAGCAAAAAATAGTGGTGGATTGGTTCACCATCGCCAGGCGCAGATACCACTCACTACACTCTAATATGGCGGTTCAGTTCTATACGGAATGCTTATATGAATTAAGGCGCGGTTGTTCTTTTTAAATTCCGAGTGGATCTCCGTGTTATTGGGGGACAGGGGTCACTAGGAACCTTTCATTACGAGGTTGATAAAGTGATAAACTGATATTTCATATTGTATTTATGTAATATCAAGCCACGTGAAAAAGAATCCCTCTCATTACCCCACAAACAGAAACAATATTGATGAATGACACGGTTTTGCTTGGCTTTATTAGTACAAACAGCAATGAATGTGAATCAATAAGCACAATAACCATTACTTGATGAAAAATTAAAAGGATAAACGTAAGAAAAACGAACAAAGGGCATATTCATAATAATAATAATAATAAGTATAACGATAAGAATAAGCATAATCGAGAAAATATCTTAAAATCAATTTCATTTTCTGAGTAAACACGATATCTCGACGATTGTTATTAAATTAATAATAATATTATAGTATACGAAAAAACTAAATGACGAACACGAACAACTTCATGCCACACATCAACAGAATACGAATCACCGATGACGTGTTGAGAGAATCATAAAATATTTTTGGCAATATCAATAATTGCAATAAAATGTTGTCATTAAAACAGGTGCCGGAGCAAATTATCGGCCATATTTATGAGATTACATGGACATATTAATCATGTCCCGCTGACCCATTACAAGTACAGAGAAAACGACATGCTGTTTATAAATGAAAATAGAATGATACATATTCTTTTTATTTTGAATGAATCCTAGTCGGAAAATACCCAGTATGGGCCACTAATGAATCGTACTGCCATCCTACGGTCCTTATACGGGCTCATACTCGATAAAAATACTCCCTACGAGGGAAAGAAATTCACTCGTGATACAACATGGATATATTTTTCTGAGCCGATCGAAAAAATGTTGACAAAGCAACTTTTGTTAGGTATGTGTCACTGATGGATCGCGTCGACGAGACGCGTCAGTCTTTGCCGTCTAGAAAATTTTCGTCTTTTGTTCACAAAATTATGATCGGATCCCGGTCAAAAATAATTAGCCATGTCTCATATCGAATTTCCCAAATGGCATTAACAAAACGACTTCCAACTTTTTAGGTAACATAAAAAAAATCGCAATATGCTATATCAATAAAGGACTTTTTAATAATTAAGCATGTACGATAATGAGGTCCGCTTACCTTACTCGCATTCGCACCACAAATAGAAAAACGATAATTAACGAGTCAGTAATTATACCCGACGACTCAATATGTCTAATTATTATAAAAAATTATAATAACGCGAATTATAATCCAAGTTAATTTTTTTTTCCGAGCGTGGGCAATAGATGACCGTAATTAGACAATACAACCCATCAGTGGTTCATGCTAGGCAGATCGCGTGAAAATCGGAGAAGAATATACTAATAAAAATCAAGCCTACGAAAGCAGACAATTAGACAAGCAGCTGCCCCTTTTAATATTCGATTTCGTTCGTGTTTATTGATTCAAAGGATTACTTTATTCAGTTTTAACAATACTAAGGCAACACGACTGCGCTTCAATCGATCCCAGTGCTAGGAAATTTGCGATCACGAAATGATAACAAAAATTGAATTGTTAGATCAATTTGTGGATCAAAGGGCCAATTTCTTGACTACGATTCGAGGACAGTTCAAAATTAGACTTTGAAAAACCAAGAGCGCGATAGTAAATAATTTATGATAGACAATCCCTTAAGTCATAACAAAAACATCTATTTTTAGAAATAAATTGCTAATGAATACCTATTTATTAATACGTATAACTGAAGTAAGTATTATTCGCCTAATTTTTTTTTTTTTTATTAGCAGGGCAAACAGAGATTATCGAAGAATGGGCCGAAGGGGATAACCTAAACGGAAAAAACAACTTTGGTATGCTATGACAATACACTTTCAATTTCTCCAAGCGCAAGTCACAGATAGGTAGCTTGTAAACGTGTGGTCCATTTGTGAATAGCGTCAGTCATGCTTGTTTACCGTCATGTATGTGCAATGTGTGTTTCCCGATGAAATGTGGCACAATACTCGGGTGGATGTGCATGTAGTATGTGTGTTTATGTGAGATACTATTATAAATAAATGCATGCTGCAATGAGTGATAACAAACAATAGGTATTCTTTTAATTATCATGTGTGGCAAAGTGTAAAAACCAGAAAACTTATTGAAAAACGTAAAACCAAAAGCATTCAAAAACGTTAATAAAAACGATAAAAAGTAGTGGGGCCATAACTACAACAAAACCCAAATGCTTGAAAGAGTCCTAAAATATGTTAATGATATTTTCGATGCCAAATTGTACCCAAATGAGAAACTGTAAAGCCATTAGCGTCCATCTATGCTGAGCAGGGAAAAGACCACATGGTACACAATTATACTAGTAGCTTCCCCCCAAAAAAGAAAACTATGTCATCAAAACTAGATAATAATTGTTAATATATCTTCATTGACGAAGAGTCGTAAAAATAAACATAATGCCGCCAAAACAAAAACGACCATAGGATGCGATAGTTGCTTTACAAATAACACTGCGGTAACCGGAAATTAGGAGCCGCAGTTTCCGCGCAGTTGTGAATTGTATACACATGTATCGCCAGAATGAATGGGAAAGTATGTCAAGTTTTTACTGTATAATGTATATATATCTGCCCTATAGTTAAACACGACGTGATTATAAAAATCACCACGTATCGAAGACGCACACCGAACTCAGTCATCACATGCTCTAAAATTCGACAAATACTCTCCATATGCTCAATATTGTAAAGATAAATTAATCCTATCAGAAATTTAATTTTGTCAAGCATGAGACACAGATGGACCGCATCTCGGCGGCGCGATCCATCATTGACTTATACCTAACAAAATATCTACGGGTGGGAGTTTGGACAAAGTAAATCCGACAAACGATAAAAAAATCCCACTCAATGTCCCTCATGTTTGGCAGAATTGAGCTTCAATTCAGATGAGCCATTTACGCATGCAGTAAAGTGCTCTACATAAATCACTCGATCCATGTGTTTACTCGATACGATTCCGCTTAAATCAGACAGATTGTCATTAAAAAATTTTCAATGGAGGAATTGAGTCATTTAGAGGATGCGAATATAAATCGGTCATGGATGTAGCGTGTGGAGTTATTTTCAGAACAAATATTCACTTTTAGGTGAAAAGCGAAAGGAACATCCGAATAGTTTCTGGCAGTTTTGATTTGGTGTTGAATCTCATCAGGAATATGCATATGTCGAACGAGACTTCATATCATAAATATGGTGTCATTTAACGACTCTACAACACAGTCAATGTTCAATGAAGCATAACTAGACTATCTCATTTTGCAACATTGCACTTTATCAATCCCATAAAACGGGAACCTACCACACTATTCGTGTGAAGCTTAATCTTTGTGCTAACTCTTAAAAGTGTTCTTACAAAGTTTTCCATTGCGCAGCGGGACTAGCGCCCATTCTCGCATTGGCTTTCGGGGTTCGCAAGTCGGTTTGTCCACCGCAATCATCCTGAACCGAATACGTTATCGATAATTTTTCTCATAAGAACGTCAGACACTGCGTCAAACACAAAACGCACGTTTCCAGTGTCTGTAGCGCACGTGAAGTGTGTGTAGATTTCTTTCATGGAATTATTTCTATTGGCTGCCTCGAATTGTTCCTTGATATGTTCCGACGCAGCGGCATACGTGTTTTCTCCATCGTAATCCTTGAAGCAGAGTGTAAGAGGAGATTTCTTAATTTTCTCTTCAAACAAATCCTTCTTATTCAGAAACAAAATCATGGATGTTTTAGCAAAGAATGGATTGTTACAGATGGACTGGAAAAGTTTCAAACTTTCCACCATTCTGTTTGTTTCTTCGTCTTCCGCCAACACTTGATCATAAGCTGACATTGCCACGCAAAAAATAATTGCCGTTACGTCTTGGAAGCAGTGAATCCACTTCTTCCGCTCACTTCTCTGTCCACCGACATCAATGAGTGTAAAATTGAGGTTTTTGTATTGAAAGGTCGTCTCGATAATACCGGTTGTTTTGACTCTCGTTCGTAAGACGTCTTGTTCAGTAGGAATATACTCGGCGGCGCACAACCTGTCTAAATCACCTAGGTAATAAGCTGCCGAATCGTTTAGTTGGTATTCCCTTGAACGGTCAAGACATTTCTTCACACCACCATCTTCCCATAATCGTTTCAATGCCTCTCCTATATCCGTCGTGATATCGATTTCTTCCATAGTTTGTCCAGCTGATCGAACTTTTTTGCCGTCCGCTTCTCTTTCTGAATCGTCGTATTCTATTCCGAGTGACTCCATAGCTTTGACGATTGCGACCATTGATTGCACGGTGTTCGTGTACACAACCGCTCGAAAACTTCGTCTTTCTTCTTCTGAAAAGCCGTCTTGATGAAGAATTTTCATTTGCTTAGCAATTGTACTTTTACCGGATTCACCAGCACCGAGCAAAAGTAATTTGACCTCCTTTCTGGCGTTTTCTGCATCTTTTTTAAGTTGCTTGTCAATTTCCTTCGACTTATTCATAGCAGTGCGGTCATTTTCGGACTTCGAAGGAGTACAACCCATGATGCTGACTGGGTGACCTATCCGACACCCGATAAATCGATTAAACAGAGATATTTATGACACAGAAATATGATAAGCTGAGAAAACACAAAAATCAAATAATGATACAGATTGGGCAAAATATTATCGATTCCGGAAATGAGATTTGATTGCAATTTGCATGACAAACTCGTAGCAAAATTTGAAATACTCGCTATTTAAAAGTACACCACGCTTGAGTAATGCTTAAAATATCCTTTTGATCACTATTCCTTCAGACATATTTGATTAAATCCATTGTACTGAGATACAGGTCTCTCTTTTCATACTTTCTTCAATTTTTGTTTACCTCATCTAAGGAACAAATCGTACTGGAAACAACTACATGCAGAAATATATTAAAAATAGAACAACGCCCTGCACAGAGTCATAATACTGAATGAGAATGCCCACGCTAGAAGCTGTGTGACACAGGTTAGCGGCGCGTGAACACACAATGCACTGATGCATATGGTCGTTTAGCTGGCTTGTTTGAATTATAAGCAAGCGCACAAAGAAGGCACAAGCTAAAGGAAGCGCAGCCACCATACTTCCCGGTGAGCCCATTTCCTGTCAGAGTATATTGCAAACGTCAGTCATCTCTATACGCACGCTCATATTCAATGAAAGCTTAAAAGGCATTCAACCGACGCTAGGTAATAAAGTACATATTGAAAAAGGATTGGCCGCTATAATCCGTATCAATTACCCGAACAATGGAAAAGATATCTTGCGTTTATGCTTACACCGAACCTGGCGAAAAAAAACTAACGATCAAATACATGGTTCAAGAAGCACCTCCTAATTTCATTTCATTTCTGGACATTGGAATAAAAAATATAATGGACGCAAACAAATATCATCTGTTCAATCACGCTGAAATCAAACTTTGATTGCGTGAATGTTTAAACGTTTTGAATTTTTTTTTTGTCTTTTTTTATAACGTTTATTGAATATAAATTCTTGCTGAGAAAAAGTGTCTGGAAATAAATCAAACCAAACATGTGACAGAAATGATTAATTCGAACCCTGATAGAAATATAAGCGAGTACCATGTGTGCTTATATTTAAAGAATGGTTGGGTATTCAACTTTCGTTAACAATTATTAAAACGTTCAATGTGCAGCTGTAGCAAATGTAAAATTTGGCAGGAAGTCGCGCTGTGCTACACAGAAACATAGTAAAACATCGCTGACACGAAGAGAAACTTAAATTATTTGAAGATCTAATTATTATTATTGAAAATATATTGAATTTCAATTACCATCAAAATACCTATTGCATCTGCATGAATACCAATAAATGAATAAATATATATACCTAACAAGTAGAAGTCACTGATAGACTACGCATTCTATACCTAACAAGCATAGAATGCGTAGTCTATCAGTGACTTCTACTTGTAAAAAAGATGTGAAAATTGCACTAAAACAGCACAGTAAAACAGCAAAATAAATGTAACACAATTGTGTACATTCTGGGCTCAAAATGAATCACCTCTATCTTTAGAACCGTGAGGCATCATATCTTTCATTATACAAAAAAGCATTAGACCGTAGAAATACACCAGTTTCAAAGCAACTTGGTATTTCCAAAACATTACTTCCCCTTTCTATGCAGTACGTGGATAAGCGAAGCTTAATCAGATATTTCTGAAATACGCTTTGACTGCACTGTACTCTACTGAAAAATCCTGCGCGTATTGCAACACTCCCTTGTATTGATTTTGTTTCATAGATATCCACTGACACTTTTGGAAATATACATAAGTCTTCTGCCCTGGCACCACACTCTGTTATGATCCCGAGAAGCCGCATAGACAAATACAGACGGTAGAGTGTCGAAGATAATTCACACCAGCTTGCTAAATATCAAGGTATTCTAATACTTCGATGTTTACAATTCACGCCACGAACGGGGCAAAAATCTGTAACGGCTGGACAGCGATGAAACTAGCACCTCAGGCAAAGAAACATATGGTATTGTCACTCGTCAGGGTAATATCTTTTGTGTCGAGACTAAATCAAATGTGTCACGAAATCCTAACATAATGTGGAGTCTGAACCACCAATGCGAAGCGCAGTTGGGCACGATCTATCTTTGGACCACTCAAAGAAAATTTTGATAAGGGATATAACACTAACAATAGTACAGTAAGAGGCGTATTTGTACTGCGAAACTCAACGCCTGACTTAACACTCGAGGGTCCTCATGTTGACGGCGGAATAAAACCTGTTTATAGCAAAAACCCTTTGTGTTTCAACCAAGTCGCACCTATCATAATGCCAAAGTATCCGGAAGCCCGAAACAAAAGCCTTTGTCAACACTGGCCAAAACTGATATTTTATGCCCAGTTACCAGCTATTGAACAGATACTGTGCATTGGTTTTATCAAAAATATACTTAAAGATACAAATGCTGATTGGCGATAATAAAAACTATCTTTATCAGGTGTCCTAATATATAAGACAGTTTGCTGTAAATGTGGGGAAAAGCTTCGTAAAAAGTAATTTCCAAAGAACAATATTGCATTAACATAAGTATCGTCATAAGCTTAAACGGACAGATGGGGTGTTGTGAATAGGGACGGCACACACGATTCAAGAATGGAAGCGATTGGGACAAATCTCCGGGTCTGATGGTTTCTGCTACGGATTTTTTGCAATACGGATAATTATTTTATTTTTTGACCGACTAATGCTAAACAAAACAGAAAATAATTTTAACCCTTTCATTATTTTTTCGAGAAGAAATCAGATTTCGAGAGTTTATATTTCGACATAACTTGATCGTGCATGCTATTCGATTGGTTCGGTCAAACCAAATTGGTAGATAAATGGGGATATGTCTATAAACTTTCCCGCTGAAGGCGAATACACAGCCATCTTCAGGAATCTTATTTATACTATTATGCCCCTAAGTCCATTTTCTCCAACGGTCTAGCAAACGTATTATAATGCCTCAATTTCAAGCCAATTAATTCAAATAACCTTTCAATCACTTAAATTTTTACTATAAAAAGATGTATATTTTTCCACTTGTACATTTCGAAATATTTTGGACTATATATTACTTGGAAACTATACTTCAGCCGGGAACAATAGCTGAAACGCTGAAATAATATCCATTCGAATCTAAATATATAGCAGCGCAAATAAAAGTTCATGGCGTCATTTAATATCATCGACATGGCAGGAATGAAAACTAAATCCTGACTTCTTTTAAATTCCACGCATTTCTGTTGCATCTTCTTTGATGTCATTGAGTTAAAGTTTGGTAATGTACAAGTTTCCAGTCAAAGGTTGTGGACTCCAAGAAAAACTTATCTTATTCGTGAATGGAAACACACTTTCCTCGCAAAAGATATAAAATATTCTTATTCTATTCATCACCAAGCCTCATTCATTTATTTCAAGTCTTGTATATTTGCGTACATGGTAATAATCAGATTGAAATAAGGTTCTCTCATAATCAACTACCACTCACTACTACATTAACTAACGAGAAATATACCCATGAGAGCCATAGACGGATCTTTAAGTAATCGTACAGGCGCTCAATTTAGTTTACTGCATGTATACATTAGCATGCTAATCAATGAATCAATTTTCGTTATGCTTTCGCTACAAGATGATAATGCGTGGCGTGTGATTCGCGTAAGTCCCAATAAGCAAGTATGGAAAAACACACATGTATGTAAATTTGACAAATCAGCGACCGGCATGTAAGCTACGTCAATGACCACAAATCAAGAAGTCGCATAGTTATCGGACAATGACAGATTTATAGAAAAAAGCATTATCCATTAGTGTTTGATGACATCGCATGACATATCGAGAGAGACGCGGGTTTGCCCGAATTTCGATAACTGAATTGCTCTCGTGTCGATATATTTCGCCATACGTTGGCGTGGTCGAGTATCAGAACAAAACATTAAACGATAATGCCATAAATAGTCTACGTCAATTTTTGTTTAAACACTCGTTTTAGTAGGGCTTAACATCACTAAGTCAATTGGTATCGTGTATACCCTTGACCGAACAGTGGATGAACTGACTATCTGAAAATAATTGATTTTGCCTTGAATCGAAAAAAAAATGACTTCAAATTATGAACAGTAAAAATTAGCATCAATGACAAATTATTACTTACTATGCTAGATATGCCCAAAATATTTCTAAATGCCTGAAGTTTTGAAACTTATAACGGCCAAGATTAAACATTTGACATAAATCCAAGATAAACATTATCAACAAAATTTATGAATTGCTGCAGATTGATTAAATTTAGCCCTTCTAGGTTCGTTCCGTCTGTGACTCCTTATTGGCACTTCAGAATTTATGTTGGTCGGTCGTGTTGCATTTAGAAATGAAGTTAGAAACGAGCGATTTGAATTTATAAAGTAAAAGGGGATACGTGGATCTAAACTGACGGGGTTGTACCAGATGTCGAATAAATTATTCAGTGTTTTTCAAGAATGCGATTAAAATATTTGAGGCTGTTTTTAATTTCATAACAGCTAGTGTAAACACATTCACCAGATAATTGTTACATGACTCGTATTTCACAAGCTTTTCAAAACTAGGCGTAGTATTTGAAGGTATTCTTATTTGGTCTATGGTCAAAAGTTCTCAGTTTCTCTTCCCTGCTAACCTGTTGGCCATGAGCCTAACCGTGCAAAATGCTACGCATTTTACAGTGTGCACATTGTTTCCTTTTCTCACAGGAAACTTTTGTCACAAGAAAATCGATTAACATTCAAATATAGGTATAACTTTTCCCATCCAAATTATAGGTATTGGACAAAAAAGATGTAGATTGTGAGATAGCGCATTTCGCACATTGCTTTATCTGAAGGCGTGAATTATTTATATCAGGCGCACTCCTTCACAATACCAGTGAAAACGATATCTTCCATCAACGACTACCAAATGTCATAACTTTTTTGAAGCCAGGGCATATCATGGAGTTTAAAAATATAAAATACCAACGAGTGGAGTAAAAAGAAAACAACCATGAATGAATTGGAACTATAATGAAGTAATTCATGAATACCGCTTCTTAGCATGAGAAACAAGATAAATGAATCAAATCAATGCAACCTTTTACATCTGTAGCAATGAATAATGAGAAATATGAATGGCAAATTGATTTGGTTTACCGTTCAAATCTCTCTAACGACTTTATAGAACAACATCACTGCTACTTCATAGACCTGTTAACAATTTCAAATTCATTTTACCACACTCCCGATAAGACAGCGAAGATCACGTTTATATCTTTCAGGTGTCTGTGCAGCGCGGTATCCAAAATAAATTTAAATAAAAAATAGCTTTAGAAATTTATCCAGCCTAAATCAATACCTTACTTGATACAGCATGTAAGCTTGATTACTACCTAAAGTTGCCTAAAGTGGTTTGCATAGAAGATGGCATACAATTGAGTAATGCGTCCATTTCCATATCTGCACAATTTTAGTTTTGACTACAGTTAATCAATGAATAGAAGATTACGACATTCCAGAGTCGACAATATTTATTTATAAGTATAAAGAAACTGATCACGGGAATTGTTGAACCGCGCATAATGGGCTCATTACGGCTCATCTTCAACGAAAGTTCTTTCAAATTTATGAAAAAATACTGTTATACATTCACATATACACTCCACGCATCGGTTTGTGTCTGACTGGAGATGTTGAAAGTAACGTATTGATTACTTGAATACAAGTGCGCACAATCAATGTTCAAGTACAAAATTGTTCGAATTATGTAAAAGCCTCAAGTGCCCGCCGAAGCTCACAAACAGTTCTAAATATCTTAAGCACTATAATAAACCTGTTCGTTCATAATTGGCATACTCAATGGCACACACAAATATCAATTTCTAAAAACAGCTTCAAGTGGTAACCAACATCAAAAATTTCTCTTCTTCAAATTTAATTCCTCTCGTTTAAGTCTTTATAACAACACTAAGCTTAAGATCAGATATTCACTGAATGAACGACGAGTTGCTCACATACGAAAGACCACTTACAGTATCCCATTAGAGCTTATTAATTTCCTTCACAACGGCGAGTGATGTGAAAAGGATTGTAAACAACGACATGCATTTACATCTTGACGCTAAAACGGAGTACACAAGTGCCAAAATCATCTGATTTTAGCAAGATCAGTTAAACACGCATGATAAAATATATGAACAACGCTCATACCATGCGCTCCGTTTCACAGCTAACTTTTCAATTCATTATGTACGCTATAATACACATACCGCTTTACCATTTCAACACGCTAGAGCGACCAACTGTTCTATGTATATGAGCCTACGCCTAGCTACAGCGCTGTCACACCGGAAATACGTCACACGAAATGACTTCAACAAGTGATTCGTCACATTTCATTGATTTCAGGCGACTAAAATATGCATCAACATACATGAATGTGAGCCAGACTGCTGATGTATATACATTTTAATATACCGAAATGGAAAATTATATAACAGTTACACAAAACAAATTTATATTCGCTGATTCAGCCTTGAAAATATGACTGAAGACTTAAAATGGCCTATTCTGATAATACAAAACGAGACGTTGCAATATAATGCATGTAACTAAGTCGAATGACAGCGCTTACGGTTCGCCCAAGCGATACAATAGACAACTAAAAACATCTAATTGACGAGACTATCTCAAAAATACAACAAATTTTAGTCTCCTAATATGGACCATTCTAAATCGCTAGGCGGTTAATTTTGGTCCCCCGATTTTGGTGGATAAAGTGATATTTAGTTCATTTTCAAGCCAAGAATAGGTAAATGCACCTTCAAATGTATAATCATAATGGCATCCCTTAAAATATTAGACAGAGTCGTACACGAAACATAATACAAATTTTCCACTAATATCATATTCATAGTCACAACTAAAATATTTCCAATCTTGTGGGAAATTTCACTGAACTAATAAATCTTGCTTGCTTGAATGTTTTTACGGGGAACATCACATACGCGTTGACTGACATTCCCAGTCATCAAATTCCTTAGAGAATGAAAGCGGTCGAATGCCTGGGAAAATAAGAAACGAATGGACGAATACACAACTTTCGTTTAGAGGAAAATCATAAAACTATGCGCCTTGGATTCAGGCTTGATTAGGTTCTCCTGAATGATATGGTGAACTGAGTTCCCAACGTAACGGAAATAGTCCAAAAAAGTCTTGCAGTTTGGTGAACCATGCATGGGAAATCTCGACAAAAACGTGTGAAGTTGAGCGTTTTATTTTAAAATGTAATATCTAAATATTCCCATCCGAAACCACTCAATATAATGTGCATCGATTGGATACATATTTAAGTATTTCAGCAAATTGACGGATTTCATTTAAAGTAATCATAGCTGGCCGTGTTAAAGATCAAAAGCATACGCATTCGTGAAAACTATATTTTTCAACAAATTACTATTTTTCTCCCTTCAGCTAAGGAGGAAGGCATAATTCATGGGTGGATGTGTGTATAGATATTAGATAAACTTAAGATTTCTCAAAGGCAAGGATTTAGGCTAGGGAAATGCTGCCCACTGTTTTTATTCATGGGACAAAGAACATCGCAGTAGCTAACTGTTAATAACTGTTATAAATATCATTCCCCACTTCAAGAATAACATGTTGACTAAAGGCGTGCTGGGTTGAAGGTGATTTCACTGTATTTAAATAAAATGATGTAACTAATAGCCCTTTCAGTGCTGGTTTGCTCAACGAATGTGACACTGACAGGTAGTAAATCCATCAAGAAATTTAATTATGCAAAGTATTATTCACAGATGACCGTGCCTCGACGGCACAATCCGTCAGTGAGCTATACTTAATATCTATACAAAATATCTGCAAACCAAATTTTAATGACTGAAAACGAATGAGCTCAACTTCTATACATTGAGATTCAACTTCGTGGACACATTTAATTTGATTTCAACCGTAAAATAAACGATTAGGTTCAGTTGCAATGAATTAAAAATCCCCAATCAATAAGCGTGTTGAGTTTTAGACGAAATATTAACTAAATCCTTTATAAATATTTGAACACCTAGTGGGTAATTCATTATTTCGTACATGAACAGATCAGCTATTTTAGTACTCATATTTCCGCAATAAATTGCGTCAGTTATGGATGAATATCAATTGATATTGGCTCATGCTACTTAGGAATCTAGTGAGGCCGAACCTGAACATAGAATAAAGAACATATATGGGTAAATTTCTGAATTTTATACATTTTCAGGTAAAACGACAACCAAATATAATTTTAAATGAAACCGGTAAAAGCGGAACTGGATTAGCAAATACAAACATTTGCAAATAAAATAAAAAATCCCTTACACTATTATTAGATTTCGATTTCCCAGGTACCTAGGTAATTTCTATCTCATATTCATAAATAGAACTGGGTATATCAGGATACACAACTTCGACACATTTTTAATGAGGAGAAAAAATTCGAGTAGTAGATATTAGAAAATAAAAAAATAAAACTTGAAAGGACGAGGTCTATGCTATTTTGATTGGGTGCCGTCTCTGTGAGCAGTTACCATTGTACTTGATTAAAACAATGTATCTGAATCTGACTGAAAATAAAAATAGGTTTCTTGATATACTTTCATTCGCTTCGACGTATCAGCATCTTGTCACTTTTAATTCCCACGTCCCCGCATAGACAATTTTAAACTATGGCGACATCTCTCAACTTTGTAAAAGCTGTGGCATTTAAACTCATGATTGGCGCGTTAAATGTTTTTCAAAACGTTGCCTCGGGTTACAAAAACATTCAACTGCTGTGGCTTGGCAAAGTATAGGGTGGCAATTTTAGAATTTAGTCCAACATAAGTCGGAAACAGAGCTTAAATTTGAAGAATTAATTCATCCCCACGGCCACACCAAATACGCCGAGGTTTAACTTCCAACTCTTATATAAAATGGTGTTTGTCAAAAGTAAAAGGTAAAAAAATCATTATACGAATAAAAACATTTCATATGTAAACATGTATACAATTTTACTTTGCTTCTACAAAAACATCAACTGCACTTGGACTATGACGTTTAAACTTATAACTTGGAATTTTACATTTTCGAAATACATCTATAGACATTTTACGTTTACAAATCCAGCAGTCAAATAATTAGTTAGCTGGTTGGCTAGAAAGAGGTGTACACGTGAAGTGATCAACATTGACGACGAAAAAAGAATACGGAAACTGAATACTAATAAATATAACTAATACATAAATTACAGAATAAATTTAGCTTTCCGTAAAGCCCACACAACTTCGTTTGGGTTAGACGGAATTTATACTAAATATTGCAATCGAGACATAACCTCGGGAATCACATACAACTAGCTATGATATTTCATAGTGAGGTAAGTTGAGGAAATTTTCCATGCCGAAAATATATATTCCATACTTTGAACACATATGATTTTGACAAAACTACACATAACCAAAGTAAATCTTAGCCGGAAGGCCCCTCAAGATTTTGCATTCTGTATTATCACGTTTTTAAGTAAAGAAATTCCACTGTCCTTTTTAATGCATCTAATACAGGCTGAGTTTCTTCACGAAGCCGGATATGACGAGACTAAAAACGTGGCCACCCAATGATAATCCATAGAAGATCAAATACGTTTTAATGAGTATATTCCGGTCAAATTGTGGCCTAACTTCTCATTTTTTTAATTTCACATAGCCAAAAACGTGGTGCTTGGAATAGAAATTCTATTACATTCAAATTAGGCATAATAAAGTGCACCGCGGTCTTAACACAAAATTTGTCACTAATGCCAGCGTAAAGCTATGCCAAACAATGGATTTTTATTTAATTTCATTTTCAACAAAATTTCCAAACCCTAAATTTTTGTTTTCGGACATGGTCCAAGAAATCAGGTTTAGGCGTCATCATCTATCAGTAGGTAACGACTATTCATCAGTGTCTAATGACAACCCCAATTAATGAAACAATCAATCGAATGCAAGACATAAAAATTTTCATTAGCTCGATTTTTGCAAAAAATCGCCACACTAATACTAAATCTAAACGCACAGGTGCCTGATAACTACTATTTAATTATAATAAAAACAGGTTCAAAACGACTACGCCAAGAGCCAACTATCCATCCCTTAAAATTGTAGGACAAGTGTCGAAGATAAATATTTGGGCAAAGTAACAAGGTGTATCTAGTGTAAGCAGGGAAAAACATCGTTTAGTTTTGTATGTACATACAAACGCTGACGTTGAGATAAGAGCGACCATTAATATTTGCCCGGTGGGCATAAAGACTAGAAACCGGACGCCCACTGGCAACTATATTAGTCAAGCAAACGAAACGGATATTTTGAGATTGTCCGTGACGAAAAACATCAATGACAAACAACCAACCATACAGACACTGGTTAACTGCGTAGTAGGTATACGTCATAAAAACAAAAAAGTAAAAACATTGATTGTTGTTGTTGCCTTAACTCTGACCATGTTAATTTTTTTCTATAATGAATGGCTGAAATTTCTAAATATAATCTAATACCAACAAATACACATGATTGGGCTATCGATAGCATCACAGAGGTTTTATGTGTAGTTCCCCATTTTCTGTTTCAAAGTAGCAACAAATGTGCTGTCATACGATTCAAAAACGGTCATGGTTTTGCTGCAAAGTCAATTCCTAGACCAGGTCATTCGTTAATTCGCCGGTTCAAACATATTTCATAGAAGTCAGAAAAAACATTTTTGTGAGGCGTGGGTCAAGATTAATCGACTCAGATAAACTCGTTGAAGTCATACAGCCTGAGGACAAGTACTAACAAATGAGGCTATTTTAAGTTTTATCGACAAAAGTGGGAAAAGAACACCTTCGATGAAGTAAAATGTTTGTATAAAGTACGACAGTACATCAAAAACGATAAGAAAAACAATAACCAGTGTAAACGTATCAACGCTTCTCGAGCCTGTAAGGACATTATATCAAGAATACTTGGTATAGCTTGTACTTGATGTAGGTTCACCAACTGAGTAGATATGGTTGTATGAGCAAACAAATCGGAATCGTGATGTTTTTAAGCGTTATGACGCCTTTACAAATATAAGTAGGTCAACCGTTTGGCTTTCTCAAGATATTTACAAACAAAATATATAATAACCTCAAAGTAAATATTTAAAACTTGTAAAAGCCATATAACTATTTCAACATTTAAGTGCTTCATATCCGTAAGCTAGAAGCTTAAGCGCTGTTTATTGACTATTCCTCATTTTAAGAACATTACCTCAGTCGATAATCATAAACTTTACAACCATCCCTTGTGTAAGCACAAGCCACCCCTTGCAGAGACAATTCACAATGAAAAGTTAATAGAAAGTTTTTCAATATTCTAAATATGCAGATCAACTCATTCCGCGATACGAAACTGCCTATTCAGCTGCCGCTCCCTTGGCATCTCTGTACCAATGCTTTCGCCCGACTGGGCGGCGTCTTAATCACACAACTGGCGGCTATACGCTTCAATGCGCAGCAAAACTCGGCGGCGCGATGCTAAACCAGCCTAAAGAATGCCTTTTTCTGACAAAGCTGGCTATGGTAATTGACCGTCAACGCAGTACATGAAAAGTGCCTAAAGCCCGAAGTGCCGAAAGCCTTTAGCAAGATAATGCGATGAAATTGAGATAGGACGACGTATATTCGAAAAAAAGTTTGTCAGCAGAAGTAGAAAAATATTTATCTTATATGAACTTAACACCACACTCTCCTTACATAACAAACTCGAACAGTAAACGCAAAAGTGTAACTGTACAGAAAAAAAACTAAAAATAAAAAAATGAAAATTTATTTAGCAGTTTACAGAAAATATGAGAATTGGTGTCAAAATAGTTCACGTATAATTCTTACTCTTTGGTGGTTCGAAAAATTATATGTAATATCGAATTGCAGTGTCTCACTTTTGGTCAGTAATTCTGGGAACTTTCGTCAACACATCGTTTGTTAAGTATGGGATGGATTCCGTCGACGAAACGCGCTTCAACCTGTGGATCAGGCTCGATAGATAACATTTTACATGAGATTTGAAACCATTTTTCAAGTTTGTGCCAAGATAGGCAAATTGTCAGGTATCGATTGATTTAGGTTTCCTACCTTCAATGATATGATTATCTGTGTCCTGATATTTTTGACAAATACCTATCTTTCACATTATATTATATAAAATGCATCTTGCGTAGAAAAACGAATTTGGGTCACTTATAGTTAGGTTTGATTTTCCAAACGGTTCCGAATTATTCGGAGCAGTTTTACAATGCATTTACTGCACACCTTAGGACATTCTTACGTTACAGTCAGGTGTTCCAGGTATTCTTAACATAATTCATCTTGAGTGGAATAATTACATTTGCCAATTTTTACGCGATTATATGCAAAGATTTATTAAAAATATGGTCAAATCTGGCCTGTTAAGGTTGAAACATTATTACATTTATATAGCGAATTTCGGATACCATCAAACTAAACTATGGGGACAACCCTAGTTAAGGACATTCTTGACCAATTGTTTGGTGTTTTTATAAAGTAAATGCGAAAGTTCATGAAAACATGCACATATCAGCTGCCTACCGTAATCAGGAACAGAGGGCAATATGATTAATGAAAATTACCATATCGAACCAGCCAATTTAGAAAAAGTTTTCAAAAACAACTTTTGTCAAGCATAAGCAATCAAGTCACTAAACTGAGTCACTAACTAAAATGAAAAATCAGCTACTTAAATACAAAACCGCATTTTTATGAAAATGATACTAATTTGATTCTAATGCTACAACCAAAGCTATCCAGAGTGTTAGATTCTATTCAAGAATCGCGAATTCGCACTTTGTTGTATTTTTCAAAGATCTGAAATAAACGGAATTAAAAATGTATAAATTCGACGAGTTTGATAATTACTTATGAAAATATCTTTGTTTCTTATTAATTGAGAAGCATGAAGGATTGGACTAGTAAATATACGATTGGATTTCGAAACCAAACGATATTCTATCTCTAGTTAGCTCCAGTCCAGTGAACTTATTTAAGGCACATCAAGTTCCATGTTTTTTAGTTTTTTTTTTCAAGCACGTATGGATAAGCCATAGGATAGATGATAAATCATACGTGGCCCATACATGCATACAAGCATGTTTAAATAAAAACTTAAATGCAGCAATGTATCATAGCACATCATAACGAACACGTAGAGGTCAATAGGGATGCTGTCCTATCCTTGAAATAGACATCTTAAAAATGTATGGCAATAGATAATGAGAATAGTTGAAAAGCAAAGACATTTCAATTTCAATAAGAATATAATATGTTGATAATATAAATGTTGCTTTTCGGACAAAAATTAAGGCAATAACCTAAAAAAATAACCGAATATTGGTCGCCGATTTATAATACGAAAGAAAAGTCGCATTACCTCATGTGACGTCATTCATATTATCATATTGTGGTCGTTGCGGGAGAGAATGTCTGATGACGTCACCGAAAGGTCCCCTGGCAAACTCGAAATCGCGAGACTGGCGTATGTAGTATAAATATACCCTCATTAACGTCGAAACTCATATATTTGTCGTGAAATAGGTTTATATTGGGAGTCAAAACAAAAGTCATCTTGTGTGTGCGCAAAAGGAATATATTTATAGCAAACGATGGAATGGACCTGACCATAAATGCGTACCGTAATCAGATAAGAAAATAGATCAATGACGCTACG
The DNA here is from genome assembly GCA_963675895.2 of Styela plicata. Lineage (NCBI taxonomy): Eukaryota > Metazoa > Chordata > Ascidiacea > Stolidobranchia > Styelidae > Styela > Styela plicata. The sequence continues at coordinate 21,777,942 of OZ023140.1, forward strand.
TAAACATAAACAAGTCAATGATTTTTTTCGTCCATAATGGACAAGCCCACAAATTGTGAGTGTTTGCCAGAGATGACGGTGCCAGAGCTGCACGATCCATCTGTGACTCATACTTAACATGGCATGTTAATTGAATCAAAATATTTCTGACTGGGAGCAGCTAGTCACATGTGACGACAAAAAAGTAATAACAAGAACAAATGTGAGAGTATATTCAGTGGTTGTCTGCTAAACGATTTGAACAACAGATATTCATTCACGCATGACGAAGCAGGAATCCTCATACTTTCTTCTGGTTCAAGCTGCAACACACGCCTTTTTAGATTTTATTCCCAACGAAAAAAAAAACGTAAAAAACCTGTCGAAAATCTTTTATCGGGTATGGGTCACTGGTGGATAGCTTCATCTAGCCCACGTTTGACAATAAAAAAACGCTTTTTTCGGATTATTGAATATCGCTGTGCCAACCAAGCGTATACTATACTCTGCCGTATATAAACATATAAATTAAATTCTATATTTAGAAAAAATCTGACAAAAAAGGTGCAAATGTTGGCATGACGTCTTGATATCGATGATACAGCAAGTTAAGCCGCTTCCAAAATTGTCCGTAAAGGATCAAAACGCAAGCGACTAATAAAAAATGCATGAGAGGGCGTGAATAATGAATAGTTGAACGAAATCGCAGTTCAAAAAGGTATTGTGTTCTTGTTATCCGACGAAAAAAACTTGATCCTGTTGTATTTGGTCAATGAATTTCGATTTTTGAATGTTGCTTTTTTTGTTACGTTCCGACAAAACAAGGCTTCAATGACTGTGGTGGATCGTCGAGAAGGTGCGATTCATACTAGGCAAAACTGAACTAATGAGATATGTTAAACCAAATCGTGACGCTGTATTGCAATGGGAGAGTTTCGCCAAACATGGTCATTTCAAGAAACGTATTACGGAGTAATGGAAAATAAAACAGTCAAAAAAAATATTTTGTCAAGCATTAGCCACTAAGGAACCACGTCTCTGTGGCGCAATCCATCACTGAAGCATACTAAACTAAACATATTTGATCACGATTTTTCTGACTTGGATCTAAATGATTCTCGGTGAAGACAAGTCAATGCGCGATTCATCACTGAAAACAAACAACACTCAGCTAGAGTTGAAAACTATCGAAACACTGTGCTCAATATCAAATTGTAGTCTCAAAATAAAAAGGTAAAAAGAGGCGTCGAAAATTTAATACCAAAACCATTTTAGGACTGGCCTGGCCTGATCTGGTCTTTAGCGACTAAACTAACTTTTTGACTGATATTGAGTGAACGTATAAAATTGTCGCTGGTTTACGTTCGCACAGAAGGGCGGTCCGTCAAAAACCCATTTTCAACAAAACAGTTTTTGGTAAAGTCGTGGCGTGTCCGATCGCGATACAACTTAACATATTTTCTGGGTATATCGTTAACAAGATCACAGAATCAGAGATTATAGTCATATCCGCATAATTTCAGACGGGCTATATTGAGCATAATTTCAAGAAATATTTTGTGTACTAAATATTTCCCTGTCTTTCTCCATATAGGGTTATGAAAGTATCCGTGGCGTAAAATTAACGTGATAATATCACGATCAATATGAATTAAACGCCGGTCTCTAAATTCGAAAACGTTATTTTTGATACTCCTCTCAACGTGATACGTGGCTGCGAATAACTATCCCGGTGCACGTTTTGAAAGCAGGGGTCAACTACAAGTGCACTGTAAATGATGATAGAAATAAGTATCGTAACAGCAGGAGGAAAGGAGGAACTTTGCTACAAACCGGTTACGATAAGTGTAAGTCATACATAAATGCATGTTTGCCAAAATAAATGATTCATTGGGTTATGCTGGAAGTGCTTTCTTAATGTGTTGGTTTTGATTTCCTTTAATTTCCTTCTGAAATTATCAAAATTTTTGCACCTTAGGTCTGTCACACGGGTCATGTGTGCTTCCGGGCGACCAATGTTCAAATTCCCCGCCAGTCACTCAATGTAGCGCAAATATGACGTAAAATGATTTACTTCTTCCTACTAAGCGTTCCAACAACAAGTAGAAGTATCAAGTATCCCTAGTCTCGAAGATATTTGATTTACCAAGTTCACCTAGTAAATTTACCAGGTAAAAATGGATATATACGACATATCCCAGGTCATCTGATTTTTAATCTAGGTACTACGTACTTTTGAAAGGAAACTAGGTTATCTAGCAATAGTTTATCTAGTTTAAGTAAAGACTAAGTTATCTCTATCTCTAGTCCCGACGCAAACCAGGAGAAGGGCACGATGTCATTTTTATTTAGTGAAAATGCTAGAAATTTATGTTTTTACGTTATACCAATGAATGCGGTCAAAGATCATTGACTTGTTATGACGAAGCATTAGAAGTTCGCAGTGAGTGAAACAGCAATATTCTCCTATTAGTCACTATCAAGGAGAACGAAATGGTCAACATATCGCCATATTGACCGACTGTTACTATTTTTAACAAAAACGGAACATGATAAAATTTAATCAGTCAAAGTCGGCTAAGCACTTCTGATTAATCTAGACCATAATGTCTGTGTCCGTGTTTTATATTGTTAGATTATACGACATACATAAATATAAAATGTTTATTTTGGACATGAATCTAATTTTGCTGCATGGTAAGCCATGTTCAATAAAGACGGTGTCGGTGGTGTTTTACACGTGTTGTAGGTAATCCCACGAAATGAAACCCAGTCAGTTAAATTGTGTAGATTTATCTAAAGGCGAGCATAATTCACTGTTGGATCGGGTCCACCAGTAAATAATACTCGACAAAATAAAATTTCTGATTCATTAAATAATATTATACTTAATGGAAATTTGGACTATTAAATCCTCATTCATAATAGTGTCGATTTACCTTCAAGTTCATGGTATCATTTCGAGCAATCGTATCTGCAAGACGAGTCTAAATATGCTATTAATAACCAGTTGTTTTAGTTCTGGGTCTCGATTTCGCGGCTGCAGACGTAAAACAGTCATGACATTCAATATTTCTCTGTCCTGATGGATCAATATGCATGAGCTAAAACGTCAGGCCGAAACTCATTTCTGCATTATTTAATGGCTTTTTATGATAATCAGACAAATTATTTGCGAATTATTAGCTAATGAAAAACTGCAACTTTTTACATTACACGATCCATTGCTGATTCATTCGAGATTTTTTAATTAGATTCAAATCATCGACCAGATTATTTCCGCCTGTGATACAAATTTAGGTTTGACAAATTAAACAATGATGGGCTGTCGGATTCAGGTATCGAATCCGGTACTTGTAAATCACGAAATATGATGTCATTGCAGGCAAGCGAAAATAGTTAGGGGCAATTGGTTTTTGGACAACGTATATGAGTCAAGACAACAACTCACGAGAGTAGATTAAGCGGGTGACCATTGTAAACCTAAAGAGAAAAGTCTTGACACGTCATTAAATGGACGTGATGACTTTGTCATTAATATGTTTCCAAAAAAAAAAAAAAAAAATAGTCAAAAATTGTTTTCGGCCAAGGCTCATGAATAACAAAATAAAATTTCTGATTGGCCTGGAATATCTGGTTCAAACCCCATTGAGTCTTATCCAGTGTTTCGCAAACTGTGTGCCTCGGCTCACTAGGGCGTCATGAGAGATTCTCAGATATGTCGTAGAATTTTTTGGAAAAAGCAGCAGTGTCCACCTTGATTAAATAATATTATATTCGTGTCGTCAATGTAGCAATGATGATCACATAATACAATAATAATTACCATGAGTGCCAATATAATTGTTAATTATATTGGCACTTATAGCTCCGGAATATGAATTTTCAGCTCTTAACAGAAATTAAATAAAAACAAGAGAGAACTTTTTGAATTTACAAGAAAATGCGGGTGCGATTGACACGGCAAATCTTATTTATCTGTCCCCAAGACCATGCACACTATCCCATTAGGAATTTCTATAATCAAAATATTAATAAGCAGCCATGTTTTTGTGATAACCGCGCGGCGATTTTTTTCAATTTTTTTTAAACGCCGCAAGTTTGAGAATTACTGGTATAGTTGATAGATACACCACTCAACTTGAGCTGGACAGAATCCGAACCCCTGAGCTCTGTTAGATAATGGCCCGACTTATTCTGGAAGAATGGTGTTCGATGAAGACTTGGTTTCTTTTTCATTTCTCTTTAGCCAAAACAAGAAAGAGGGAACAGTTTTACGAAGTATTTATAACTAGTCAACTCATATAAACTAATTTACTCTTCTGTTTCACGGTCCGATAAAAACATACCATCGAGGTCACCTATTTTGTCTAGCTTGAGACTTCATACACAATAGAGCACATAAATAAACACAATTTAAGGTTATTTCAAAAGTATTCTCAATCTTTGAAAGCAGTACTAACTAAACAGGCACTTTTTGCATCGTACTATAAAATCGAGACCTTAATTGAGTATTAAGTTCCACTGCAAAATGCTGATTGTCAAATATTCGAAAACGCCAAGCTTAGTTATGGGGGAGGTATATAGAAGAATTATCGTTGGTACGTTATTACTGCCATAGTTTACGAAAAAGTGATCACAAAATTACAATCCGGCAGGTTCTTATGACCGTCATTTCAACTAGAACATACTTCATCAGCGATTAAAATAGAAAATATGATATAACATACAAATACACCCATGTAAATATTAGAACAGTAATGTGGAATAGTATTAATTAGTAATGCAGATTAGAATTTTCTCCTTTAGAAACGGTGCATGGTTTCCATTAAGTAGCATTTCATTAGTCGTATTCAAAAAAATCTAGGCTAAAAAAGATCCAAATTAAAAACCCGGCAGGAATTAGGTGGGTACTTGAACAAGTGCATATTTGAAAACTTGACAAAAAAAAAGACAAACTTAAAGTTAATAACAATCTCGACAAATCATTACAACGTTAAAAAATTAAAGCTAACCGGACTTTATTGTAACTGATATCAAGCGGAACGTAGACCCACTAATAGCCTGACGCAATTTGCGCGTGTACGTCACAGGTTCGAGTCGATCGCTGCATTAAGCATGCAGAAGTTGTTAAAGGTGCGCACGTCGTTTGCGAAGGGCGCACCTGGCCCATATTCGACATCAGATATCAAATACGTATTCGATTGCTCATTTTAGATAATTCAATATGATTTAATTTAAGTTCTTGTGTCAAAGAGCTTCAACAAAAAGGGAAAAATGGATACTAATAAAATCTGCTAGTTTCGAACGATGTTCAAAATTCGGAATAACTCATACCTTCATGTTACATAAAATAGAAATTAAATAACTCTTTTTAGCTTTTTTGCAAATGCATCATTGAGCTGAGAAATTTTGGCGCATGTCATATTAACGTTTAGCTGAAAAATCAGTTTTCAATAATCAAAAAATGAATCTAACTGACGCAAAATACCAGAATAAGTTTGAAAAAGTGTTTGTATATAACTAAATGAGATACCGGTAACTAAAATGCCCAACCTCAAATGAAAATTATATTTTGTCAAGAATATGCCACTGATGTACCGACGGCGGATTGTCGTAGTCCATCAGTGACCCTTACTTAACATGTTTTGTGAAAATTTCCTTACTGGGAATATGGCGAGTAACACTTTATATTGATAGTTAAGCATGTTTAACCCAATCAGACATTTTTATTTCGCCAAGAATGAGCCACAGATGGATCGCGTCCTCTATGACGCGATCCATCAGTGACTCATACTTAACAAAATATGTTTTGACAAAACATTTCCGACTGGGAAGAAACATTCCAAGCTTCTTGTGAATAGTCTGGCAAAAGAGAAGAAGCCTATCGAGCTTCTATAATCGGAATCCAAAACCGGTACGTGATTTCTATCTAGGGTAAAAGATTACGCAGAAATGAATCTGTAAAACCGTATCGCTAATACACGAATCAGGATATCTTAACAAAAACACGTTTCTGCGATCAATAATTAGCTAACCAGTATAAAGCGTAAAACACGACTGTGGTTTAGACTTACAAGACCAATAAGAAGAAATTGACGCAAGAATATATCTTGCCGACTATGCGACACTGATAAATAGCGCCGTGAAGGCTCGATTCATTCGTGCATTTTAGCTAGGCAGAGTAAAAATAGAATTTATGATTATGAGGAAGTTAAGCCCAACGATTACATTACAAAATTGATTTGTTGTTTTCGTTTAAAAAAATAATTTCCAGCTATTATGTAAATTCGAGAGTTGTTTCGTAACTGAAAAAACGAAAATTTTTTCAAATTACACAGTGAAAACTCGAAATGCGTATTAATGATATTATATTATTGCTGGAGAATTCCACATGAATATTATGTTTTTTAGTTCTTCCAATTCTGAGCTGAATAAATTAAAAAATTGTATGGGTTGAATGAATAAAACCTTGCAAGGCCGATGAGCAAAGTGGGAAATTTGCGACTATGCAATTTTATTACAAAGAGCTACTACCATGAAGTGGAAACATACCAAACTGTCATAAAGAAGTGCAGTTACTTGTATTTGTCCCAAATCTATGGGAAAACAATTTATCCTAAAAGATATTACGTTTTTCTTAATATTGATCGTGATTTGCTAGAGGTTAGATAGCAGTTAACTCAGACAAGCAAAAATCATGTTCAAGCCGGGTCAAAGTTCAACTCACACACAGCTGCTAAGCGCGCAGTATATCCATTGTGAATCACTTCCAAGTAAATGCTATGGGAAGCGCCCATGGTGTGGAAAGAACAATGATTCCATTATCGATAGAGCACAAATTTAAATAAAACAAACATAATTTAAATCACAAAAGGCGTAGCATTATTCAATTGTCCCTTGGTAAAGATTTTATGAGTTCAAATACACAATCGCACTTAATCCTTTGGGACATCTTATGACAATCCCAGTAGATTTCATACGCAGTACTAAGCTGAAAACTGTATGAAAGCAACAATATCATTTTTACAAATTATCTATCGCGGCTACTAGATAAATCGAGAGGCAACTCACGATTTATTTTTGATCCGCGATTGGTCGAATGTAGGCTAACAATATTTATACATATTATAGAATCACTTCCAGTTCAATTATCAAACCAAGTGTTGAAATTGCATCATTAAAGTTTGACACTAGGACGACTTTGAATTTGGCTCCCAGACTCAATAATTACTGATGACATACTATTCCTATTTCCGCAGTTTTGAAGTTTATAAACAAACAGTTTGTAAGATGCGATGCTAGTTGCGCGGCGGCAAGATTTTCAAACGCTCAATTGAAGAAAATATTGCAAGAAATCAGACAATAAACGCGTTAACTAATTATCGAAAAATACTGCTCGTGGTCGTCTTTGATAGGTCTTCGAACATCAATACCCTAATGGAAGAAGTTCTTTTAAAACATCCTTTTACATAATTTTTCTGTCTACTATTTGAAGTATACTTTCGAAAACGCATCCTATTATTATAAATAATATTATCAATGTTTCCTTCGTAAAACATGCATGTCGTCACTATTGGATGGAATTTGTCATCGTAGCAAAATAAAACGATACTTTCTATACGCACTTCAACAAAACAACTCAAAATGTCCTAGTTTTCTATATTCCAGGCTTCACTTTCATGCAAAATATAAATGATATTGAGCTAACCTAGAACAGAAACGATAGTATTGAGTACCGTAGTGTAAAAAAATTACATACCCATCTTCCGTAAGTTTCGTCAGCTTCAAACCGCATACAAATCCCTTAACTAATTACTATCATTTATGGGAGAGAACAATTCCCCGTTATTATGACATCATTTCCGTATATAAAAACAAACCAGGCAATTATTTACAGTGCTTTGTGTGTTTCCTATCTGATATTCGGATTTCAATTCCTAGTATCATGGTTATACAGTGTAATGAAACGATAATAAAATAACTTGTAGTAATAATTTTTGATAAAGTGGACATATAGTTTACTTTTTTGTTACCCGGGCCAATGAGTTATAAGACTTGGTTTATTATGAATGCAAAAATATCATGTTCTCATTCTCACAGAGATGTTCCTCACATGTTTGTGAAACGAGAACCTGTTACTGTTGTATGTATCAATCATGTGTTGTTGAGTGAAAATCCACTTAGAATGGATGAATGAAGAAACGAAATATAAGGTTATCCTGGGTATCAATACTACAGGTTGCTCTGTTTTATGTTGATGCCACTGGAAAATGTAGAAAATCACTTGGCCGAAAAACATTTCATGTAAAACTGTTAACAAAACTCGGGAACTTTTTCTGGTGTGTTGAAGAGGTGATTAGGATGAAGCAAAAAGAATGGTAGATTTATCTCGCGTGGTATATCCCACTTACTGTACTTAATTGTAGTAGCGTTCCTAAGTATTACATTTTTAGATCTTTTTTGTATTCGCAGACATTAGTTGTTCCTTTTAGGTGCTACTTCCAGCCAAGGTTTTTTTTTTGATGGATCACCAACTGTGTAATCATCATGCCTGGAAATTTTCTAAATCAATACATTGACTTTTGCCCAGACGGCCATTATTTTTTTTGTTTTACTATAGGTTGATAATCAATAACCATCAAAAATAAACGCTGATATACAAGGGGAAATCGTATTTATTTGCCAAGCAATAATGCTTATAATTGTAACTGAAATGTGACGCTGGTTCAAGTCAGATTTTAACAGGCGTTACGTGTCGAATATACTGAACATTGCTATCTTGTTTATATCAATATTGTTATTATTCAGAGATATAGTCTTGAATATGTTTCACTGCAATATTACAAGCTCAACAATCCTAATAAAACAGTTGTTTATTTTGTCAAAAATGAGCCACAAATAGAATATGCCTCGGCGGCGCAACCTATCAGTGACTTGTACTTAACAGAATATGTTTGGTCAATTTTTCTAACTAGGGTGTACTGTGACACCATTGTAATGTAAAATTCGATTATTAATAGAATGTTGATTTTTTGCGGCCCATTTTATAATGGTATATAATATATATATATATATATATATATTGTGTGTTTTCCTCATGTCTTTCTGATGTATTTTTTCTGGTTATGTAGTTATATCTGCGGGAAAGCAAACATATTAATACTGCGTCGTCAAGTTTTGTCCAAAATATTGCATTATTAATTATTAGAAGGGTTGTTTTACAGTGTGAAATTCCATATAGACTGGCAGAATATACATTTGCACTCGAGATTAGTCTTATCTAGATGTATTTCAAACTTGACAATCCTCAACAAACATACACCATCCCATCAAGTTTGACCGTACCAAGTGTGAGCAGCAGATAAAATGTGTCTCATCTGAACGATTCATTAATAATTCAAGCTCAACAATACATCTTTGCACAATTTCTTATTTTGGATTATATTATAGTTCAAAGATATGATTTTTCACATATTTCAGTATCACTCACCAGATCTTGAAACTTTCAGTTGTCCATTGGTGAATATAGAAGCGATTTCAATATCAACTTGCCACCCCGCGGCAGTAGTCTTGTCTGCTTTAGTAGAATTGTTCTGCGCCTGACCTGAAAAATACATAAGTTCACTGATAAAAGACAGGAGATTGCTTGTATAGGCCAACAGAGTGGATGTTGATGGGAAGACATTATGCGAGCTCCATTCGACCCTCCATCCCAAGTTTTCATACACCCTGGGTCAAGCATTTGGTAGACTGGCTGGATGCGGTCAACTCTGCTACTCAGACACCTGAAGAAAATGGGCAATGCGGTTATCAAAAGAAAATCACCCTTGTGTTGGTCACTGATTTTTGAGCCGGCCGTACCGAAACTTCCACAGACAGCAATATGAGATCACGTAAGACTTACACGTCAGACAGATATTGATATATCCCTTCAAGCCCTGAATATAAATGCCAAGCAACATATATGTGTTAATTAACACTGCAAATTAGGAAAAGATCATACATTGGCATAAATGCTATCAATGTGTCAAACCTATGTTTGTATGTATTACATGTTGCCTAATTAAGCTCAATATTTACTAATTCACGATACATTCCATTAGCTATAAAAATGACAGCAATAAATTATTTATTTTGCAACCGGATGCCCGGTTAGATCAATTGGTAGGAGCGATAGAAATATGCTTCAAGCTGCGTATCTCCAGTGTCCTAGGTTCGAAACCTGTGTGGGATTATAAGCGCGAGGATTGTTGGACACCTCGCCGCCACACTGTAATTCTGCCAACTGTAGGTTACGGCTTCCTACACCTTCCATCTCTATGCACAGGGAAATTCAGTAAACAGCTAAGCCCAAACTTCAACTCCTAACTTGGAACTGGTATTTGTATGAGATTTCATGGTTCACCATATGATTGAGCCGTATTCTGAGATTTCATCTCCTGCAGAATTCAAAATGCAATCCTATCCTATATGTGATACCAGAATCAGTTACAAAAGGCAATGAAAACTCAACATTATCCAAACCAAACATAATTTAATTACTTTAGACCTTTATAGCCACTTCTTTGGAGTGGACCACGCCGACCAAGGCCATGAATTAGCGTACAAGGTTAGGATTGCTGGAAAGATATGATCTTTTCCTGTCCGGCATAGCCTACACAAGTTAGTACACCCTAGGTTCAGTGGTGGTCCATGAAATAATGAGCCGGACTTGCCGGGGCTCGAACCAGAGATTTTCAACCTGTGATGCAAATATGTTTAATCACTAGACCATCGCTAACACTAACTCAAAAACCACCCAAAAAATCTCAGACTTTAAAATGTTTCAATGATTTCAATATAAAATTATTTTATTTTGAATGCATTTGACTTGATAAACTCAATCTAAATTTGGGATTTTTTTAATTTTGTCTTGATTTTAGGGTGACAAACAGTATTAAAGTTCTCTCAATCTTTAATAATATTTGTTTCATGTAAGCCAATAACCTACCAAACGTAAGATTAGGTTCAAACCAAGCTCGTCCACCTTCAGATGTCCAGAACTATCGGGTCATTTTTCTGAATAAACAAAAAGACTTCGAAACCATCAATACTGCTACATCGTAGCAGTATTGATGATTTCGAACCATTTTCTACAGTTTGGTCGCCAGACAATTAATATGTGACATTGCAATCTTCAAGCAAAAGATTGGTAACGAAATATTGCCATTTGCTGAAATTTCTTCTGATAGGAACCATTTGCTTTGGGTAGCTGAGTAGCAGAGTAGCTGGCATTCATTCAGTTTTATTGATTTTAAAGAATTCTGTAAAAATTTTTCGATTACAGCATTTTAAAAGAGCATTTTAATTTTCCAAGAAGCGATTAGTAATAAAATCTTTCGATTTAGAAAAAAGTCCCAACTCTTCTTTCAGCCATTTAATAAAGTAAAAATGTAGTTGATGATTCGCTAGTCAGATCTATCGACCCGGATCAAGTTCAGGTTTTAATGTTACATGTATGTAATAAATCATGTTTCTCGCATTAAATTTTAATTGACGGAAAATCCTAAATAATATTGATCATGACTTTTACAGAAACATGTTGCATTATACGATTCAATTATTCAATGATTTTATGGGGTATTTTCATCGCACAGATATAATTTGACAGATTACAATTTTAAAATTTGATACCAAACCAACTTAAAGTCAGTAATAGCTTGAATCTACAGCTCATGGTGTACGAATTCTGATGGTGATGACGTAACATTTACCCTAAATTCGCTCACAACTTTTCAGAAGTTAAGTGAAGCACTAACACCATTTTTTAATTAGATGGTTGAATATTAGGATGGCTAACATAACACAATCACAGGACTGGGAAGTGTTCATGAAACCCTTTGATCTGGAGAGATATATAACAAGGGGAGAAATTCAGATATTTACCTGTGATTCCAGGTAAATTCAATACATGCTGAGCTCGAGAGGATCCAATTTGAGCAAGAGGATGTACCAAAGTTGGTCTTGGATGCGGAGGGAGTCGAGGATTTGTTGAATTGTGTGCCCTGGATCCTGAGTATGTACGACCACGTCTAGTGTGAACTGCAAATAAATATGACTTGATCATTAGCATTAAGTTTACCGATATATCAGTCGGGCTCTATATAAATAGCATTAATAAATACTAGAATAAATTTGACCAAAAAGAACCTACTTCAAGTTATTTATATAACAAACAGCCAGTACAAAATGTTTTTCAGCAACCGCACTCTAAGTGGAAAAGAACCCGAATAAAACTGAACTGCTGAAGTAGGGTGCAGCAAGCGGTATCAAACCTGTGCAATGATAAAACAATCCACCACTTTGTTTCCTTTTAGTTGCGTCTTACAGCTGACAAGAAGTCTAAAAACACAATGAAAAAAACATCAACCCTGAGACACCTTGCATGACAGGGCTTCCTGAATCCAAAACAGAATGATTAGGTCCTCCAACACTAATAGCACTCGGATCCAAATCTTCCAATCCCGCACTTTTATGAAATCTACTTGATCGATTCACGACCCTAAAAGCAAACGATAAAATGGTTAACAATTAAGATACAGAAGAAAATTTAGAATTTAATAGTTTACGGACTATTAATTATGAAGAGTATTTGTTCCATTAATGCAACCTAATAAACACAAATTCAGAGAAAAGGACAAATTTTTTAATCATGTAAAACGTAAGTAATTACAAGTCTGAGGAGATTCATATTATTAATTAGGCCAAACCAAATCAACAATCACTATAAAAATATTAAAAAATTATGATGGATTTATATAAGAATTTTATTGGCTATCATCCGGAATATTCTGATTTCATTTGACCCAAATGGGGTTGACTCAAAATATAAGGTACTTTTTCTTTATATCTGAGAAGACATTAAAACGCATAATTATAATCAAATTTCCGTTTGTGCTGTAAGTACAATTATAAGTCTTAATATACAATTGAAATGACATATTTTTGATTCCAGAATTTAATTCAACATGTAAACAAACCAACAAAGTACATTTTTTCAAATCAGGATTTGTCAAGTATGGTGTATAGATGGAAGCACATTGCAGAACCAGGGATATTTCCATATTCTCACATTTTGAATATTTTTCATTTATATTGAATATTTTTTCAGTATATTCGTTAGACACATTGTCTATAAGTAACACATACTTTACAAATCATCATGATCTGATGGATTTTCTCTGTCTAGAGATTGTATAGGTGTTAATTTTAAACTCATTTACCTATGAGATGCGTGTGTTCGAACAGTTGCAGAACCACCATATGCAGCTATGGGGAATATATGTGATGTCCCTCGCAATGTACTGACAGACAACCATCTGTTGTCTGAACTGAAGGATATCTCTTGAACCTAAAATAAAAGTATGACTTAATTTTATCAGAAATTTGGTTTGTAGATTTGTTCAACATGGACCACAGTTGGATAGTGTGGTCAGCGATCCATGCTAAACAAAATGTTGGCAAATAGGTTCTGATTGGGATACCATTATAGTTATGAAGAGGGTGAGTCGTGACATGGGTCACATTCAGAAATGGATAAAATATATGGCTGCAATACACTTCAATAAATTGAACAATAATTTGGATAAAGTTGTAATCTATAGCTGCATACTGTGAAATAAAGTTTTTCTATTTTATTACACATCATCTGTAATTCTAAATAAACAGTACGCACACAGTGCACTGCCCAATACGTAATCACTTTTGAATCATCAGAATTCACCTCCTACAGTCAACAAAAGAATGTCACTTTAGGTAATAGCAAGAAAGTTCACGGCTTTCACCAATCCTCAAAATAATGTCGGTAACATCAATGGACCATATGTAATACAAATGCATCTGGTGGCAAGAACACACATCCAAATGAGGTTTTCGAATGTTATTGTTAAATTTAGACTGGGAAGGGTTGTGACTATATAAAGCAAGAGCACCAACTAGTGGCAAGAGTTAAACAACACAACTATTTGTTCATGACAACAGGAACATGTGATAATTAGCAAATGTTAATAGGATGAAATACAAAACTAAATTCATTATTAATTTACTAATTACTATAGTACTATACTATACTCTCCCATAGTCCAGTTCTGTTAAAGTGTTTTCCACTTCCAGTGCAGTGTATGCATTATCTTTCTACCTCATTTTCTGGTTCCATTGTTAAAAGTTTTGGTTATGTATATGACAGGCATGTCCTGACGTTTTTGTTCTTGATCTATATTTGTTAAGAATATTGAATTTGACCCAAAAACCACTAGTAACTAGTTACACAACCAAAACTGTAAACAATGGAACCAGAAAACGTGGTAGAAAGATAATACCACATATAAACTCGATGAATTCCTGTGCAATCGTACAGTTAAAAATATACCTTTGCTGAAGTGTCTCCTCGATACAATGAATAAATATGATGAACAGCTCCCATCCTAGGTGTGACAGGATGAGGAAGAATCGAAAAGACATGAAATGAATGTCCTCGCTTGTCGGCTGTCGCAAGTAACGATCCACAATGACTGAATTTCATACAAACGACTGGTTGCTCATGAGCAGGGAAATGAGTAACTATAGCTTTATCAGGCACAACTCCATTTACCGATGGTGCATCTGGTGTTGTTGGCGAGCTATCATCCTAGTAAAAAAACAGAAAGATGATTTATTAAACCTAAATAATGGACGTATAATTTCTAATTCTAAGCTCATATGACCCCCTAACTTGATAAGCACTGAGAAAAATGACTTTAAAATGTTAATGGAATTTATTGTTACTATAAATGGACGCTGTATACTCTATACGGCAATCAAAGAAAAATAATGAATAGATTATTGCAAGATAAATATTGGGAGTCATGGACTAGCGATTAACCTGTTGGCAATGTCATTATAGGCTGAAGACCTGGAGTTCATGTCCAATCAAATCCAATCCATATGCCATACTCATAGTGTTATGATTTCAGAAAACCTCTGCCAAACCTCTCAGACAGACTCTCACAACTTTCAAAGCAACAGTAGTTCTCTCATAAGTGACTTCTGGTATTAGAGAATTACTCAGATTGATCCACTCAAATAAATGACCATGACTTTTGTTTGAAAGTGGTGGTATGCAATTAGTTTTTTAATTTTGGCATATAAATTTTAATTTGATAACAAAAATGACGACTTTAATCAAGATTGATCTCCCTTGATTTTCATTTCTCTTATGGGCAGAATCCACACTTTAAAACATTTGCTTGAGATACAGAAAAACTGAGTTTGGTTATGATAATTCCTATATTAGGCTGGACAAGAAGCAGAACAGATATGTGAAAATATGAAATATTGCTGCTGAAATTAGAGAAATGGAAAAACTGATCTTATTGACTTTATAATGGCAGTACATCACTAGATGCAAAAAACTGAGTTGCTGCTATAGTACCTACCTTTAAAATCTCACAAAGTTTCGAAATATCAAGAACAGTGACTAATCCCGGAACTCCATCAGATAATTCAGGCAAACTACCACCAGATTGGTTTCTACTTCTCTGTCCAGTTATTTCTCGACTTGATGTAGTTACATGTTCTTCTCCACTTGCAGTTGTCATGCTTGTTTTAGCAAGCCAGTTCACTGTGTCTTTGAAATTGACAATTCCTTTCTTGATTGTCTGAGCAATGGGTTAAAAAGATGTTAAATAAATAATTTTACTATCCCCAGAGTGGAAGAAGAACAGCGCTTTGAAGCATCACACAAAAACAATTACAACACAACATGGCTACTGGTACATTTTGATTTTTTAAAGCATTTCTTTCACTATCTTTTTCATAAGACAATCGAGGTATTTAAGTATTTACTCAAAAAATTTCCTTCGGGTGTCAGAGTGGAAGAGTTACAAGCAGTAAGTATAATTGAAATTATCGTATATCGACAATGATTGGGCACTTGTACAGCAAAATCAAAAGTTATAACAAAATTTAAGGATGGTATACCTACAGCTTATGATTTATTCCAATAAAAACTGTAATATAGGAGTTTTGGACACTGGAAGATAAAAAATTCTGTTGCCATCGAACTATGCATTGTTGATGAATAATAATACACGGTACTCAAAATTCAAATAAAATGAACAACCTATTTCCACAAGCAACTAAACTTCATCCCATACTCCAAGTCTAAGAGACAATCAGGGGATTAGATGCATACAATTGAAAATTTTCAACAAATCGTTGCACACAAACATTGCAAATAGGTGGTAGCCTGATTATTATTGGAAATTTCATTAAAACTTTCGAAGAATATTCTGAAAACATAAGTAGAATGGCTTCCAACTTCTCAACCTTTAGAGTAACTGTCTTCACCATTGCCTTCTCAGCTCCGGCAAAATTTGTCCAAACCAGAAATAGGAGAATAAACTACAAACCTTCGCAGCATTAATGACTGTTGCGGCATATGAGTTTATACCATCATCTTCCATTCCTCCTGCTGACTGGTGGTTAGAGAGAAGCTGAAAAACAGGGAGTTGTTAATAAAAAATAGAAGACCAATTTTCTACATTTATTTCATGTTTTTTTTTACTGAAGTTTGCTCTGTACAAGACTGAAATCAGCAACTAAAAGGAGTTTTTACATCTTTTATATTCAAATAAGCGATATTCGGCGGTGGCCAAATAAAGTTGGATGAAACTTTTGCAATAAAGCATGATAGCAGTTACCGATATTAAAAAGCTTCAGATATGAATACAATACATACGTTCTTGATATGAAAAAAGTGGTCTAGTCATATCCTTGACAGTTGGCTTAATTTGAGTTTCCAGTGGTTGGACACAAATATAAATTCATTTTACCTTTCCATCCCTACCATTTCAGTTGCTTACTAAGTTATATGAATAATGAGCATTTAGACTGACCTTAGCAGGAGAGTATGCAAGCCACTTGTTCCCAACTGCGATAGGGTTGCTATTAACACCAGGACTTGGATAGCAATCTGAAACAATATAATTACATTGAACAAATGTTGAAAACATCAAAAAGAACAGTATGACATTGTTGGTAATATAATAAATAAGAAATCTTCTATTCACAGCAATATAATATATGATGCATGAGATATCATCAGGTATATAAAACAAAGCAAACACACAGGTGGTGTATATACATCCAGATAGGTAATAAACAGAACACAAGAAAAGAAGAATGACTTGATTGACTCGACGATTTATCAAGTATGGGTCACTGATGGATCGCGTTGACGAGACGCGGTCCATCTGTGACTCATGCTTGACAAAATAAAATTTCTGAACTTCTACTCTGTTCCAAATGGTTTTTACAGTTGAATGTGAAGATAAAAATCAAAGGTATAAAAATAAAATCGTATGATATTATAATCATCACGTGAGGTCTTCATGAAATATTTTAATACTCTATAACAGACTCTTAGAGATGAGTTTCTAATTTTTACAAACAAACTCAGTAACATTTCTTTGAACTAAATGAAAATAAAACTGAAATAATTGTGATTATAAGCTTTGCATACCTCATAGCAAAGTGTTATTTGAAAACACATCACAGAACAATGTATTTCAACCACAGATGAAAATACCTTCTGTGACATGATTCATAAGCATTGCCTGTGTGCGACATGTGATTCAGTTGCCACACACACATGGGTGGATCAAGTTCTAGACTATGAACATGATGTCTCTATAAGTGGTAGATAGTTTTAGCATCACCCAGGGTAGATACCACTCACTGCACTAAATTATAACGATATATAGTGTTTCGGATGTTTCTACTTCTGCTGCAAATTCCACCACAGCAAACAAACTTGATTAAAGTGGAAATAAATAAAAAAAACAGCCTCCTTGTCAATTGTTTATTACCATTTTTTGGAAAATAGAAGTCTCCACAGATCTGTTTTTTTTACAGCCACTTCTTGAAGTGGATCACCCTGACCAAGGTCCTGTAGCAGCAGCCACTTATAGACGGACAGGGTTAGAGTTGTTGGAAAGATATGATCTTTCCTGTTCGGCTTAGCCTACCCAATTTAATACACCCAGGGTTGAGTGGTGGGCATGGATCAACGCGCCGGGACCCAAGCCCGAGATATTCAACCTGCAATGCCAACATGCTATTCAACCTGCAATGCCAACATGTTATTCAACCTGCAATGCCAACATGTTAACCACCGGGCCATCCGCACCCACATATAATAATACCACCTGTTTAAGATCATTAATTTCATACCTTTGACAGTGAAAATGAGTTTGAAGTCGAAAGTGTCGAAAGCTTTTATCTCGTGTCTCAACGTGACAATGATCATTCCTTCCAACCCTGTTGTTATTTCTTCAACATTTTCATCAAACTCTAGATGTCTTACTCTATCTTGTGTTCGTAGTGAAAATATGCTGACTGATGTGAATAACTGTTTTCTAAATGTGTGAAAAGAAAATAAGTGAAAAAAGTGCATGTGTATATGTAAATAAGAGAATGATTCGCAAAACACTTTAAGGGTCTGATCAAGTCTCACTTACCAATGGCAAATGCCATTACCACACTTTGGCGCCAAAGTGGCAAAATTCTGTTTTCTTTCGGGTATTTGAAATGTTCACATAATTTTCTTCGGATAGACAAAAATAACTTCAAAACCATCAACACTGCTATTTCATAGCAGTATTGATGATTTTGAACCTTTTTAGTTTGGGTGTTACTAAGCAGTGAAAAAGAGACATTTTAATCTTCTAGCGAGTGAAATATATACTATGCAATGCTGCCTATTTGCTAAAACCCATTTTTGTGTGTGTAAGGAGCAAAGGAGCTGGCATTCTGCCAGTCTTCTTGGTGCCATGAGAATATTTTCTTCTTAGCATGAGGTTGCTCGTTCCATTTATCAGTCTAGCCTCAGAGGTGGTCTCAGACATCTTTAAGATCTTGAGATACTTCTATAGGCAGAGGTTTGAGGAATTTGAACCCAACTCTTTTTTTTTATATTGGAAATGATCATCCGAAGGCCACTTTTGTAAACAACATTCTTTTTTTTCCAAACTTTAACAGATTTGAGTATATTTATCTATATCTGAATATCCATTCTTATTTATACATATACATTCTTATTTAATTAGGAAATCTGGGTAGGATTATTCCTTTTAATATCGGAAGGTTCAGAACGAAGAGGTAAAATATGACATCCTTAGAATCAATAAAACAGTACAAATAATATGACTTGATAAAATGGAAAGGTTATTAAAACATCACAAAAAAACTTTAGAAGTACAGGTACCATTTTATCTAACAGACATCTGTATGTAATGCAGTGTACAAAACCAACCTGTCAGCAGCCATGCAAACAGCTAGTAATGGACGAGAGATTGTATATTCGTCATGTTTTTGAGCATCTGAAATAAGTCAAAAAAATGTCATTATTGAATCATCAATGTTCATTTCCATCTGACCTAGCAAATAACATCGAGCTCATGTAGTTAAAAACTTCTATAATAAGATACTGACATACACAGTCTTCTCACAACAATTTTATCAAAATTGGTTATATTATACCTACTCAATATTTGATGGTGCAGCTACTATATGAGTAATTGACTATTGAACTTTATAGTCTGTCTACAATTTATGCTACACTCCTGCTTGGATTCAGAAAAAACTCCAAAATCTCACACAGTTACAAAACCATGAGAGAATCAAAATACTTTCTCATACATACATGAACTGCTTGGTGGAGGAACCAGACAAGCAGTCTTTACGGGACCTCGGCGTTGTGAGAGAATCTCTTGCACTTCTCCATTTTCCTATAATAAAACATAAAAAATTGATTAAAAATTAAACAAAATTGTCCGATTGGAATATAGGAATACAAAAGCATAGGGCGATATCATTAAGGTGTTGTAGCAACATTTGTTTTGATCAAGTCTCCCTAAAGAATGTCACTCTTATATTTCAATTGGTTTGATTATTCCTGATTAGGATAATTTGAATAATCCTGTTAACAATGATTTCTGTATTATTCAACAAAGATTCTGGGCAACAACTTTAAAGTTCATGTTTTCATTTTGTATATGTTAAAACAATATAATAACTAGTTTGATTTTTTCAATAAATATAAAAAAACTTGGACAAAAACACCTTTAAAGAAAACAAAATAATTCAGACAAGATCGTTCACAGAAATACATAAAATTGGTAATATCAACAGTACCGGTACTGTTCCGCTCAATACCTATTGTTATGTTATTGCATCTAATGAAATGCAACTTTGTTGCTAGTTATATATCATCTAATATTTTTCTTATAATTTTATTAGACAAGACAAGTAAAAAAAAAACCGAGGATCTGAAACAAACGCCGCACATCCCCAACGGACATTAACAATGATCTCCATTTGGTCGTATAAACAGTCTGGTCTTGGTCAGATGAAATGCAATACGTGAAAAACTTAAGATGCGTAGTAACAGTTAGACTCCTGAACTACTTTTTGACCATTTTTAAAAATTGTCCAAAAAGGAGAGTTTCATCTTGATATATTTTGTCATGTTTGAGTCAATCATACATATCAGTGCAGTTGCTTATACTTCAATAGTTGATTATTCTGATTTCTGAACTACACTACCCAATCAGAAATTTTATTTTGCTGAGTATGAGCCACAGATGGACCGCGTCTCATCGATGCGATCTATCAGTGACTCATACTCAACAAAAAATAATTTAGTAATCTTCTTCAAACTGGGTATGTTTGAATTTCACACTTTACTGGAAGAAATTGCTTTTAAAATGTTAATAAACATTCTAGACATGTGAACCCCCAAACAACATTCTGCAGTATATTCATAAAAGGGGTGAAAGCATTTCAGACAACTCACACATATATTCCATGCTTGCACTCCAGTTTTATATCCAAGTATTAACAACAAGGAATCTGTGTTTTCATTCTTGTTCCCATTTGTAAAGTTATCTGATGCTGGATCAAGAACATTCTTGAAATCAAATAATCTTGCCCATAATATTGTCTCCTTGTCTTCAGATTGAGTTGTATTGGTATACGCCTATAAATAAATGTTATTTGGTTAAATTTGTTACCTAATAATATATTTATCATGATATTTTTGTAAAGCATGAGTCGCGGATGGAGCCTTTCCCAGCTGCAATCCGTCCAAGACCTATATACGACAAAAAAGAAATATGTTTGTCCAGAGTATGAGTACGGTATATGTAAAAATAGAGAAACACTGTAGTTGGTTATGGTACAAAACCAAGCAGTTAACAAAGCGATATTTCATTTCACCGTTAAATAAATTTCAGATTGCTCCTTTCTCTAAAGTCTAAACATAGTAAACAATAAATTTTAGGAAATTTTGTCAGGAGTAGCTAAGTTTAGTTCATCAGAGAAGATTGCTAAAAAAAATTAATCGCAGAAAGTGTTTAAAAAAAAGCAATCAGTTCGTTTTTTTTATCAAATTTCACTCCGAGCAAGGCCAAAAGCAGTGTCCAGAAGGAACCAACCACTCAATAGCAAAAAGCCAATAAAAAATTTTGCACCAGCAACTGCACTCTAAATGGAATCATCCCAAATGGAACTGAATAGACAGAGTGAAGGGCAGTGAGTGGTATCTGCCCTGGGCAATGGTAACCATTTACCCCTACCACTTCTATGCTTCCTTATAGTCGCCTCTTACAACATGAAGGAAATCTGTTAGGGCTATTATAAAGCCCGTACCTACACATCCAGAGCCAAGTCTCGAGAACAGTACGGCATGATACAGGATACATCAAACAGTATATTTAAATCAAAATATTTCAAATACTCACTTGTCCAATATCGTGAAAAAAGTTGACCATGCTTTCCATGTAAGAACTGTCCCTGAAAATATTAGTTCACTGGTAAGAACGATACCGTATTATTGAATATGTTGATGATATTAAATAAGATCTCAAAGTCAGTATATCTGTTGGGACGTTTTTTGTTAATAAGCATAGACCACAGATTGGACTTTTTTCAGCGATGCAACCAATATGATTGTGACCCACACTCACAAAATTTTCAGCAAACCTTTTTTTATATTCAGAATATTGTGACACGTTGTGACCACACTGAATCACGAGAAAAAGAATCTTGAGCCCTACAGGTAGTGGTCCGGTGCAGAATTGCAATAACATACGTCCTGCATGCCAAGAACCAACTTGAATGTAACAGAGGAGTGGTACATGGTTGACGCATTACCCAGAGCAAATGCAATCACTGCACTGCACTCTATTATAGTGATTCCGTTCAGTATGTTTTCCCCTTTGCGTGCAATTGTTGGTACGGTAATGCATTTGCTAATAGGTTTTTGATACATAACTGGACATTGGTCATTAGTCGGTTCTTTCAAGGCTTTTGGACTTTCCTAAAGTAAACTTTTAATAAAAAAAACCTTTAACTGATATAATTGACCCAAAAAGTGACTATTATTAAGCCTAATGTAATGCAATATACATCGCAAAAATAAGTTTGGATTACTCACTTGATAGGTTGGGCTTGCACGACATGACCCAAAGGTACGTCTCTTCGACGTCTTGAATTCATTGTTTCAATATTTGTGATTCCACCAGACATGTCTTTGTTGAACTTCTGAAAATATAGTAATGAATATTTATCATTTCTAATGAAATACAACATTTTCAATCCAAATGTAAGATAAACCAACGAAAAAACATTGTCCACTTCCATTGCAACCTTGCATAGTATTGAAAACAAAAATTTATGATAGATAGTTACGATCAGGGTGACAAAATGCTATTTCATAGCAGTATTGATGATTCTGTACCTTATCCGAAAGTTGGGTTGTGACCAGTCACTCAAAATAATACATTTTCTAGCAAAAGATTGATTCATTATAAAATATTGCCCAATTGCTTCAATTTCTTCTCACGACAAACATTTGCTTCGGATGTCTGAGTAGCAAACTTTCTGCCAGTTTGGATACGGTACAAGAAAAGATTAAGCTTTGGAACTATTGAAATATCAGCGAAACGTACCTCTAGAGAGCATTGCTGGAATATTTGGTCATCCTGCGTATTAATTTACTCGATATATTATACATGTTTAAATCTGTAGTTTTTCTTCTGAAATTTCTAAAAAATATTGAAATGAAAGTTACAGGAAGACATTGAAAAATAAATAAATTTAAGGATGTGATCAGTACAGTAAAATTTTTCAGCGTGTTTTTTTGAAATCTTCTGCAGTCTGTTCTTTTTTTTATTTGACCTGCATATATGAGCCAAACACCACACAACAGAACAAACAAATTGGAAATTGATTCAGACAATCATTACTTTACATAATTATCAATATATAATAAGAGTAAAATAACTACTTTTTGGTAAATACACAATAGAAATACTACACCATAGCACACATGCGATCCATCTGTGGCTCGTGCTTGGCAAAAAATTCCTGACTGAGTAAAAATAATGATTTCAATTGTCAAGGTGCATAATATTAAACAAAGCGTTTTTTTATGATTTTGAAAATCAAAATATTAAAAATATAAAACTTATTGCCAATATCCCACCTATAGCGAATGTAGCAATATAGGAATGTTAGTACGATATATGAAGAATTCATAGGTATTCACAAGTAAACTGCAACTAGACACACAAAAGACTTCACAGGACAACTAGTAAAAACACAGAAAAACATTTGCATGAAATTCAAACAAAAACCAAAGATGGAAGGAATTCAGTTTATTATAGTGGTTCCCAAATTGGGGGTCATGATCTCTATATCCCCATCAAGTTCTGATAAGGATAATCATTCATATTTATTTCAAGATATTGAAATGTTATTCAAAAATACAAATTGGAAAATTATTTGCGCAGCACTTTGAATAAGGACTTCTGTTTTGGTTTCAAAATTATAAATTTTCCCTGCATAGATGGATAGAAAAAAATGTTCATCACCTGAATGCATTATTTTGACAATTTCTAAATGCATTTTAATCTCACTAGGTCTAAAAAAATAATGATGGGGTTCCTAAAATATTTAAAATCCATTCAAGGGATTTAATTAGAACTTAATAAAGGAATATACAAGCAATTGAATAAACAACTGACAAAGACAAATACAAACTAGTTAATGAGATGGAAAAGTCAAAATATAAAGAGTATATAAATGAGCATCATTTGATAAGTAACAATACAAAGAAACAAACAAACACATTTGTTTGTTTCAAAAATTCGAAGGACGGCTAGAAAAGATTGCTTTGGATGTAGGCAATGTGGCATATATATAGAAAGAGAGGAGTTATTAAAGAACAAATGGAACATCAAAGTAGAGGAATATATATACCATAGTACAGTATATTTTAAATGATGGACTATGTTCTTGAAATAGGCCCATCTAGGATTTCTGATCTAATGAAATAAAACTTCACATATTGAATCAATTTGCCATCCAATTTTCAAGTTCTCTGAGTTCTTCGTCGTCATCTTTAACTTGTGTTGCAGGAGTTGGCAGATCAGCAGTGGGAACATCAGGAAGTTCGCTGGGTGTCGCCCCAACTTTCAATAATTCTCTGTCGACATCTTCTTGTTCTAGCTCCTCAAGTTCAGCCATCAATTCATCTTCATCTATGTCTGTACCGAACCCCACAGGACCAGACAAAGCATCACTTATTTCTTGAGAAAGTTGTTGTTGCTCTTCGATATCATCCATTACGTCATGAACTTGGTCAACATTCATATTTCCATGAGCCTGTTTAAGGACTTTTGACCCATCTGCCATGTTTTTGAAGATTTGGGCATTTGCTTGGGCATTTTGCAGTGCATCCACTTGTTCCTCGATATTTGATAGAGTCCCGTCAACGTTCCTAAGCTGCTTTTCGTATCTTTTCTTTCTTTTTAAATGCACAAGTGCTTGCCTTTTATTTTTCGTACCACATTTCTTAGCTGCAGACAGTTCGTCCTGAATCTTTTTCTCCAGATATTCCGACTTTTTTTCAAGCATTTCTTGGGTTTCATTTAATTTTTGAATGGTTTCTTCTCGAGTAGGTTCCTTAGATTTACCACCACCAAATAATTTTGCGAACCCACTCATATTAAACTTCACGATAAATTTACTATCGACGGTGGAACACTAAACTCTTAAAAAAGGACTAGATTGCAAGAGCAAACACTTTAACCAAATTGCACAACAAGGACGAAAACAAAGCGATTTTTCCTGAAGCAGTCAGCTGACAATAAAAACAAAACAAACCCATCCAACCATGAAATTTGAAAGACCAAACTGCGACGCCCACAGAGTCATTTTCGTCATCTTCCAATCAATTTATCAATATTTTATACAGATTTGATAAAATAATTATTTTTATAAATCTACCATGGTTTTATTGACTTAATAATACATGCAAAAACATAATCCTCCATTTCACAGAATCATAAGTTAACAATAAGCTATCGTTAAGGCAGGCCAGATAAGTTCGGATAAGAGACGATAAAGCTTTACGAATAGATTACAGTACTACTGTTCTTTATATCCACTGCATTGGGGTTCCCGGTTAGCTCAATAGGGAAAGCGTTGGGAATATACTTCGAGCTGCGCATCTCTGATCGTCATCACGCAGGTTCGAATCCCGTAAGGGATGATGATTTATCATTATACTGTATATGCAAGAGATCTGCTGGACGCCTCGCCGGTGCATCGTGGATCACGTAAGCGCTGCTTGCGGCTTCCATCGACCACAGGAAAATGAAAAATATAAAATGACTTTCGCCTTATAGTTAAGCTGTATTCTCGGCTTTCCTCTCCCGCAAGGTAAAAATGATATCCTATTCTATTTTAATCTTGTCAGCATACCTCAGACTACCAACGAACTAGGATTGATTAAAAAAATGTTTTCTTCACTTTGATATATGAGAAGTTGTGCGTTCTACAATTTTGTATGTTTATTGTGACTTTACTCACACAAGGGCATATGCTTAAAACTAAGCAAAAAGGAAAAACTTGTAAGATAGAAAAGACTCGTTGCAATAATATATGTAAAACTTTCAAAGCAATCAGAAATATCGACAAGTATGTAACCTGTTTGCAAATTATCAATATTTTATTTTGTCTTTAAATGTTATATATATGCATTTTAAAGGAACTCTAAAGCTTCATGCATCGATCTTTTAGATAATTCACGTTTATTTTATCCATTAGATAAATTAAAACGACCTTTGACCTTGTGTAAGTAATTGAATAGAATTTTAGTTGCCAGAAATTATCATTTTATTGTCTGCAGCGAGTTTTATGAATTGTTTTGGACGAAAGTTTAATAAATAAAATATGTCATTTGCAATGAAAATTTTATTAATCAAAATATAATTATTATAAGCAAAATAGTATTAAAGTTAATTCATGAGTCTAAATTTGCACAACATCAAAAATATACAAATCTGACAGTGATTTTATGAATCATTTTGTTTACTGTCCGTTCCCTGTATCGTTTTTTGACCGTTTGACGCGTTCGCCAAATCTTCGCTGATATAAAACTTGTGAAATGTTGCCTGATGCCAGAGATAATTCCAAAGAGCATACTCACAGTCGATGTACAAGTGCAGAAATACTTTTGAAGCAGTTGGACGTTGCTGATTTACCGAGCTCAGTGTTTGCTTGTGACGTCCCAAATATCGTTTTCAATGATGAAAATGTTAAAGTAAGATTATATTCTATTCTATATTTTTTTTGGTGATTAAACATCTATGTCCAGTAATAATATGTTGTGTAATTTTGAAAAATAAATTAAAAAGAAATTGTGTTGAGTGAATCAGGACCTGCAGAAGACTGCCTGAAATTCAAACTCACACTGGCTCAAGGTTTTGGTCTTTCCTGAACTGTGAAGCAAAAAGAAAGTTATTCTGTATTAATATCATGCATGCACATACACAAAGTTACTGTTCTGCTGCCTGAACTTAAAAGCAAAATATTTTGTTTGATGCTGAATTAGAGAACAATACCGTATATTTATGAAAATATAAATGTTTTTACACAAGAAATCTTTTGAGGTAACAGTGCAGGCATACTGCATAGCTTATATTAACTTAAAACGGTAGCCAGATAAGTATATTTATATTCAATAATATTTTGAATAGTTCCCCTCCTCAGATTGATTAATTTATAAATTTCAAACTTCCTCAGACAGAGTTTCAGAACCTTTTCAGCCATTTGAATCCAACAAACTTTATCTATCTACAAAATTTTCGACGGGTCAAAGTATATTTTGAAACATCTATGGACGCAGCACAAGCACGAATCTCGTTGCATGAATATGAATTTAAAGGTCAAACTATCAAAATATTTTTTGCACAGGTAAACTCTAGAAGCTAATTAAATCAATCTTTTTTTCAATAGCTAACTATTTGAGTGGGTCATCCTGAGCATAGCTCTGTACTACCGGCCACTTATATGCAATCAGGTTTAGTGTTGTTGGAAAGATATGAACTTTCGGATTACCCCACCCGAATGGGGTGTTGAATATAGATGAATGAGGCGGACTTTCTGGGACTCTAACCTGGGATTTTTATTAATAATGTATGATGTCAACATTATAACCACTAAAGCATCAGCCTCTGACTCTGCTACTCAGACAACCAAAGAAAATAGATTTCATCAGAAGAAAAATGTATTAAATGTACAATATTTCATGATATATAATATATAAAAAAACAATTAAAGTATCTTCTAACAAAACAAACGATTTATTTCGGAAATACTTTAATAGCGTCACATACAGAAATCCTTATTTGCAAGTTGAATTTAGCATAATTTCATGATGTGCGAAATCAATCCAAATAGGGTAGGTACACCGGACCTGTGTCCCAATGTTTAAAGTTTTCAATGGATGAAAAGACCAAAAGAATGGTCTCCTTTTATTGTGGAGATCTGCACAATTTTCATGTAAGCTGTATAATGGAATGTTTATACCAGTGTTTCAAAATCACAAGATAAATTTTCGGGTAATGGAAGTGGACTGTTATATACAAAAATTGCCTTGTTCATTAAAGACTCTTTATTCTAACAAAATATTGGGGAATTGTTCTAATTATGAAGCTGATTAAAGTTATTTGTTTCTAATTTTGTCATAGCCAAAAACTTTTATCCCTTGCGCATGTAACATTCTGATCGTACTATCGTCTATTGTCGTTCAAATCTGAAAATCTATTTGTTAATGTGAAGTGACAATGTAGCAAACAACCGAGTGGTAAACCAGGGTGGTGAATTAAGACTGACAGGTCGTTTTCTACATGATTCACCAGATGTGTGAAGAAAATTATTTTGATGCAATCTTTGAATTTACAGATTCAAACTAATTCGGATGATGAATCATCAGATACACTTCTTCCACCAAAACCGGATAGATTATTTTTAATATCACCTCCTGCATCACCACCTCTTGGTTGGGAACCGATACCAGAGAGTGAACCTGTTATTAATTATCACCTTTTATCAGCAATCGCTTCACTTCAACCTGGTAAGAATGGGAAAGGCATCAAGGGTTGAAATCTCGGGTTCGATTCGACGAGACTGGCTCGCTCAACCATGCCCACCACTCAACCCAAGGCTAAGCCGATCAGGAAAAGATCATATCTGTCCAGCAATTGTAACCCTGTCCGCTGTTACAGGCCTTGGACAGGGTCATCCACTCTAAGAAGTGGCTATAAGAAAATATATATATATATATGTGGTATTAATATTTAAGGTGACGAAAATGTTTCTCTTCTGGTGTCCAGAATCTTCATGTTTTTTCAGATGACCGAAAAATCTTTTTGTACAGTTCGGCTTCTAGACAATCAAAAAAGTCATTTTAATTTTCTAGCAGGGGATGGATGTATCATGGTACTTTCCCCATTTGCAAATTTTTTTTGTTTTGGAACCTATTTCTTCACATGTCTGATTAGCAAAGTAGCTGTTAGTTGGATTAGGCTTATTTATTGAAATAGGTGATAGAAATTAAGTTACACCTAAAACTTACTGGGTATATACTGTTTGTAGCAAAACTTATTCATTATTATTAATTATATAGTTCACAAGTTCTTTTGAAAATAATAAATGTGGTTAAGTCCATGTATATAATATTAGTAGTGATGCCATTTTGGTTCCAAGGTTTGAAACGAATCCGAGACATTTCTCATTTATCTCTTTGGTTTGATATGATTTAACGAAGGTTTTTTCCAATTCAAAAAATTTATTTTGTCATTCAAGTAGAGTGTCACTTTCGATACATCTTCTTTCAAATCTAATTCTGCGTTTGGTTCCATTTTGGAAAAATTTCAATTAAATTCAATTCAATTTTTAATAATACATTGCCAGAATTTAATATTTCTACATATCCGATGAAATTTTTTCTAAAATCTTCATGTGATCATACAGAGTCACAGATAGAATATTTAATACATCCAATTTAATGGGGATTGGTATCTCATCTAAAAGGGGCATTTAATTTCAAGCATGACATGCTAATTACCCATGCCCCACCAATGTGATCAATCAGCGACCCAAGCTTAATTAATAAAATAATATGCACATAAAAATATATCTCGATTCAATAAAATCAAACAATATGTTTTTATTAGCCAATTGAACAAAAGTAATAAATGCAGTGACAATTCCAATAATATTGCCTTAAACAAGGGAGAAAAGATTGTGCTAAAGACCATTAGATTTTGTGATACAATGAACATTTGCTTATACTTACCAGAATAACTATGAAACAATATGTATTTTTAACCAATAGATGACGTACATAATGAGTATAAAAGTTGTACCGTGAGTATGGAAATTTAGTTTTGCACATATTCTCTAAAAGACATTAAAGTTACCTCAGAGGTATACACACAGGTGGTAAAAGGGCCTTTCTCAGGGTCTCTACTAAAAATGCACGGCTAGAAAAACCCATTCTCGGTGTCTCTGGAGACTTGAGGAGCAACCAGAATAATAACTACCAAGATGTTCAAAAATCTTTAAGATATAAGACGATTGTGCCAGAATTCATTTTTTAATATTAGAACTGGCACAAAGTGCGACATGTATAATTTTATAATTCAATTATACTATATCTAAACAGGTGAAAGTCATGAAATCCATCCTGGAACATTGTCAACTCCAAGTGTAGTCGTCCATACATGTGAAGAGGATGAAGCAGGATCATCATCAATGAGGCAACCAAAATTAAAAATCCAACAAACTCGACGACCTGAGCATCACAGTTAATACCAACATCGATGCAACGACATCAACGTAAAAAGGCAGCAATGATCACTGACATTTCATTCGCTGCCATTAAGTCATTTCATGTTAAACTAATGAGAAGCATGTTTGACCAGGCAAGGGTGCTAGATAACTTGGGCCTGGAGGAAGCAAGTGTTCTGTTACCCATATCTTGTCAAATCACATTCATTTACCCGTTGAGCAACCAACCAATGTTTAATATCCACACCAGTATTATTATCAGTTTTACACACCCAATACACTGTGAAGGAATATCATTCAAATTTTTATGGCACATGGGCATGAAAAAATTTCCGTTCAAACGTAACTGAGTCTGCGACAAAATAGCACAATATAATCATCTTTTTTTTCAAATAATGTTTCAGTATGTTATGGAGGGACGCAAACCAACAGAATTTCAGCTGCTGTTTTACCGAAGAAAATAGGCTCTATCGGAAGAAAATTTACCAAATGGACAATATTTCATGATGAATCTATTTCTAGAGGATAAAAATGACTCTTTGTTAATATCTGGAAGCAACAAAACTTTAGAAAAAGATTCAATATCATCAATATTTCTATGGAATAGCAATGTTGATGTTTTTGAATCCTTTTCAAGCATCCGAGGAAAATAATCCGAACAGTTCAGACACCTTAGGAAGATCAAGATAATTTACCCTAGCGGAATGTGAGGTATGATTTTATGACTGTTTTTTGTATTTTATTTCCATTGTATTTTACACATTATTATATGTACTATATTTTTGCCTCTGTGGAACTTAGCTTATGCTATGGTCATTTGATCTTGTGATTTGTTTTGGTAATCTATTATTGAACTCTGCACAAGAGGTGTAGATGTAATTATATTCTATGGACTTTTTAAGAAGATCTTTTTGTATTCCGGCCTGGCAGAATGTCAGCTAATCATCCACCCCGTCAAATATTTGTTGCTAAAAAAATTAACAGAAAAGCAAAATAAAAGATAGTACACTGTATGTGTGAAGATTAAAATGTCTGTTTTTCAAGACAATAGTAATGTTGTACAAAACCCTCCATAATCATCAAAAAATATCTAACCTTGGAACAAATATGCAAAAATTCCAGACACGGAAAGAAACACGAGAGTTGCCACCCAGTCATATTATTGTTCGATATTTTTTTTTATTCTTTAAAGCATGTTGAATGAAATGATGATTAATAAATTTTAAGAATTCTATATATTTCATTGTATCAAGTACTTTGTAACAGGATATCCATGACAAATAGAATATTAGGAGTAGTTGGTTCTCTGGTAA